>OX419743.1:16077500-18742500 GCA_948477245.1 Thumatha senex
GTTTGTTTGACGCCAATTGGCGTCAAACCTTCACGCCATCTCTGTGACCCCCGTGTGTGTGTTTTTTGGCAACCCACCTGTTGGCTACGTCACCCAAGACGCTTAGTATTATAAATTAGAACATAAGAATATTAATTGTAAGAATAGCGATAAGTATAACTTAACATAAATAAAGAAAAAATCGTTGATAGGTCTAGTCTATAAGGACACTGTATATAGTTAGGCGCATTTTGTTTTGCTCCCGCAACACCCCGTTAGTTGCGGGCCGAGTTTGTAGATATAATAAGCGCACCTTTGTACGTCCGATATGGTGCAACGGTACTGATATACTACGGCTCAAAAAAATAAACGAAGAAAAATCCGAAGTTGTTTCTCTGCCTAGAACCCCTGCCCTGAAGCCACATCAGCGTGAAAATACGAACGAGGCATTCTTCAGACCGGATTTAGGTGCGTCAACCTACAGGACGATGAGGGCGAATATATCTATTATATATTACGTATATTTAATACGTAATATGGCAAGGGCCACCACCTATTACTTGGGACAAAATGCATATAGGGAAATGTGGGCGTAAAATATACCTCTACCTTTGGGGATCTGCGTGACTGATGAACTTTTAAGATAGCTCGTGCAATTTTTAGGGAGTTGCCGAGGAAGAAAGTAGGAAGAGTAGGTATAGTGATATATTTATTATAAGGAGCTACAACTTGGGAAAAAAATTAACGCTTTGTGTAGAAACGACACTTGCGCAATTGTTGATTAATTTTATTTTAAGTTAAAACTTAGTAAAAATTTGTAGGTTTATGGAGACATGTGAAATTTCGCGATTTGGACCCATGTATTAGGTTGTTGGGCCCTTTCGTTGTTGGTGGCAATGGCAATACTAATTTAAACTATCATTTATCGTACGCAAGCGGCTCCTATACTAACCTAATCAACTTTTACACATTTTAGAATAGAATAGAATAGAATAAACTTTATTGCACGCAAATATAAAACACTCACATAAAGAGATTACAGTTTCATAAATGTACAAAGGGCGGCCTTATCGCTAAAGAGCAATTTCTTACAGGCAACCTTTGAATGGAGAAGTTGTCAAGGACCTTAAGGGAAATGGGTAGCAATTGGTGTTTTTAATAAAGAAAGACGATTAACTAATAATTATAATGTAGTTTACCTAAAAACATTATAATACAAAGAGAGAATATGAGCGTTCCGTCGAAGGCGAATCGGGAGCCACTTGAGCAATTTGCGAAATTGTGATACGTGATCATATTTGCGTAACCCAAATATAAATCTAATGCAGAAATTTTGAAGTCGCTCAAGCTTGTCTAGCTGCTCCTCGGTGACATCAAGATAGCTGACATCTGCATAATCGAGTATAGGAAGGAGAAGGGATTCTGCAAGCGCCCTTTTAGTGGCTGTTGGAAGAAAGTTTCGCAATCTACGCAAAGAGCCTGCAGAAGCAAATAGCTTACGGCTGACTTCCCTCATTTGTGGATGCCAAGATAGTGTGCTGTCGATTATGATACCCAAATCCTTTACTTCACTGTTAATTTGCAGGGCAACTCCATCAAATTTGATATCTGGAAGGGTTGTCCATTGAACTTGACTTAGCATTCGAGAGCTGCCCACCACAATGACTTTAGTCTTAGAGGGATTGACCTCCAAGCCATATTGCTTGCTACATTGACAGATATGCGCCAGGTCTGTATTTATTATTGTAAAAGCTGTCGACAACTCAGATAATGGAGCTTGATTGTAAATTTGAAGATCATCTGCATAAAGGTGGTAAGAAGAAAATAAATGCTTAGAGACAGAATTAATAAAAATTGTAAAGAGCATGGGAGAAAGCACGCCACCCTGTGGAACACCGACAGAAGTACTACACCATGTGGAAAAGGAATCCTCTACTCGAACACGCTGTCGGCATCCAAAAAGGTAACTACGAAACCAATCAATCACTAGTGGAGATATGTTAATTGAGCGTAATATGTCTAGCAGGATGCGAAAATCCACAGTGTTAAAAGCATTGCTGAAATCCAGCAATGTAAGCACCGTGAGATTCCCACTTTCCATGCCTAGACGAATATCGTCAGTGACCTTTATCAATGCGCTGGTCGTACTGTGACCTGGCCGAAAGAGGTTTAAGAGGTTATTTTTATTGAGATATGTGTATAGTTGAGAGTGAACAAGCCTTTCTAGGACTTTGGATAGGAACGGTAAAATGGAAATGGGACGATATTCGGATAAAGATTTTGGGTTAGACTTTTTAGGTAAAGGAATTATTTCTGCATCTTTCCAGGCTTTTGGAAACTCGGCACAGATAAGGGAGTAGTTCAAAATGTGACAAATAATGGGGAGGATTTCGTCAATGACAGGCTCCACCATCTTACGGCTAATGTTGTTACAGCCAATCGCATTGGATCCTATTGACATAATACTCTTCTTAACATCACACGTAGATAATTGATCAAAATTGAACGGGGAATGCTCAGGAATTGGAAGCGATGAAAGAAACTGCAAAGTATTATCTTTGTTAAACTGATCTAATTTGGACGAAGATGTAAAATGATGGTTAAGTGAATCAATATTAAGTGAGTTAGACATCAATTTTTGCCGCTGCTTTCCAAATCCCAATGTTCTAAGAAATTTCCAGATTTTGGCAGGGTCTCCGTTGTCGACCGCTTTATGAATATATTGACGTTGTGCTTTTCTACACACCTTACTGCAGAGATTTCGTAATGTGATGTATTTTTCCTTATTACTAGTTGTGGGTCGAATTTTGTATCTGCATTTGGCAGCAGCCTTTCTGGAAAGTAATTTTTTAATATCGGCAGTAATCCAAGGAGATGGTAAATGTTTAACTTTGATGGCCCGAACCGGCGCATGACGGTCATAGAGCTCAATAATTGTATTATTAAAAAAGGTTATTTTGGCATCAATCGTCTGTGCTGCCAGCAAGGGTTCCCAGTTGATTTTACCCGCATCCTCACGCAGACTACGTACATCCATGCCACCAAAATTGCGCTGCATAAGGAGTTTCGGCTTAGGTTTGGGAGAGCGAACATTGTATGAGAGAAATATTAGGTCATGAAAGGAAAAAGCGTCAGCTGGATACTGACCGTGTTTCGCAACAAGGTCAGTTAAAGAGACAAGTATTAAGTCAAGAAGAGTAGGAGGATGATCAGGAGCGTGGTGAGTGGCATCAGAAGGTAAGACTGATAGATTACAGGATTCAACGACACTTAAAAAAGAGGAAGAACGGGTGTCTCGTTTTAGCAGACATGTATTGAAGTCGCCCATAATGATAGTTTGACTGTAATTTGGTGCAAAACGTTCAAGTAAATTTTCGAAAGATGAGACGAAGTTCATTTTCATAGAAGGTGAGTAATACACTCCAAGCAATAATTTAATGTGAGCGAGTTCAATTTCTAGGAAGAGATGTTCACCAGCGTTTGATGGCGGCGGTTGTGGAGATGAGTCAACAATACTATAAGGTATGTTATTGCGCAAATAGATAGCAACGCCGCCGCACCTTGAACCAATGCGATCATTTCTAATTAAATTGAACTCGGGTAGATAGAAACACCTAGAGAGTAGACAAGGTTTGAGAAATGATTCGGAAATAAGAATAGCGTGGATATTCTTACAGTCAAAGGTAGCCAGCATATCCGGGAAATGGGCGGGAATACTCTGTGCTGTGCTGTGAATTTATATGGACTACATTAAAATTCTTAGGCACATCACATTTCTACCATATGTCTAAAATGGTGCACCTAAGCTTGAAAATAATGAAACTTTCGGCCATTTTGTAACACACAAACTCCTCCTTTACTATCAATTAGATTTAGAAGATTTATAGCATAGAATTTTGATGCTTTTTATATTATTTTCCTTAAAATTTTGTAATAATTATTTCAAATTTCACAAAACCTTTCTTACGTGGCTTTTGCGATTATGATATTACAATTGTCTTAGGGCTTAATACAAAGAAACATGAAAATTTTAATCTTACCTAAATACTAGACTATTTATATTTCGGACCCTTCGTCTTCTGCATCCATTTTTCCTGTACAAAATGCACGATGGTTTATTCTGTGTCTGGGTGTTATTTACCTAAAATATGTATGTATTTAGGAATATATAAGTATGTTTATCAGTTATCTAGTTACCATAATACAAGCTCTGCTTAGTGTGGAATCAGATGGCGTTGTGTGAGTTGTCCCAACATTTTTTTTTAATTATTTTTTATTTAACTCTACAAAGATAACGGCGAAATAGTTATATTCAACATGGCCGCGTAATGTCATTAAAATGATAGAGATGTCAAAAGCTTTGCTTTGAATTGTAATAGATAATAACAATTTCACGCAACCTTATAGTTGCTTTCAAAGCGTGGTGCCTATTGAACCAACCAAAACTACATGAACACATGACACAGGTATGACCGCTTTGGACTTACTATTAACCCTGAAAAATGTCGAGGTATCATAATTGAAAGCAGTCGTATGATGACTAGACTGGACGGGGTAAATTTGCCGTCAATAAACTTCAACACAAGAACTATTCTAGTTACTCATAGGGTTATAAACTTAGGCCTGCATCACTAACGTTTGTCAGAAGTTTACTGGAACACTGCGTGCCTTTTATGGACATATGAACTTTCTGCCGCCCAAAATAAAAGCTATGCTTGTTCAAACCCTTTTATTTCCCATCATAGACTATGGTGATGTGTGCTATCTCGACCATCGAATGCAGATCTTCTCAATAAACTTGATCGGCTTCTTAATTCCTTTACAATCTTCGAAATTACGACCATGTCTCGGTTTATCGTTCCGAATTGGGTTGGTTGCCTAATACGTCAGCGTCGTAGTATGCGTGCCGTGTCGATGCTTTTTTTACTAATTAAGTACTCTAATGCTCCTTCTTACTTTAAATTTCATTTCCAATTACTCTGTTCTAATCACGATAAAAATTTGCGCTCTTCGAATAATCACCTTCTTCTCTGTCCCACTCACACTTTAAGTATGATTCATTCATAATTCTTCGTGCAATCAACTCTCCTCTGGAATGAGCTTCCGCCTGAAGTTAGGACATGCACCAACCGTTTGTTATTCAAAAATAAAGTACGGGAACTTTACAATCCTTAGGAAAACATTTTCTATTTAATGAAATATGTATATATTTATTTATACTTAAATATCTATTTATGTATATTATTATAATATGTATTGGAATGTGTATTTGTATATTATGTATATGTGTGGATATATTGTAATTGCGTGTTGGTATGGTGTGGTTCCTGTTGTATTTATTTAGGTAACACGTGTATGGGTGTATGGGGGGCTGGAGTGGGCGGACACGTAGTTAAATATTAATAGTATTAACACCAATTAATATGTCTCAACGTTGATACCTTGAGTACCTTCCTTCACTTACCTATCTCTGCATCACCCTAAGGTTGACTAGAAGAAAAAACCTACGGCATTAAACAAATTTGTGCATAATATAAAAAAAACTGTCACAGTTACATAATAGCACAGCAGGTGGACAACAATTTTACCGTCACGATCACGAGAAAACCTTACGGGGACCGCAATTGATGCCGAATTATTGGCAATCCGCACAATGGTTTTTGACCGTGTGACCAAACGGGTTGAAATGAAAATGAAAATATCTTTATTCATGTAGGTTACAAAGTAACACTTATGAACGTCAAGATTATGGCTTCTACATTTACATTTAAAAGCAATAGGTAGAGCCTGAGGAAGAACCTGGCAATAAAACTCATGCCACTCTTTATAAATTGCCATTAATTACATTAATTTTCGTTTACATATTTAAATTGAAAAAAAAAAAATTTTATTTTAAACAGTATCGTCTATACATTATATTGATTATGTTGTTTAATTACTATTATTTTTGAAGCGCTTGTGGCCCCCTAAGTCAGTGTTCTGTAAACAATCACTGCGTTAAACAATATTCGCTATAGGTGGTCCTTGGATGGGTGACCACTTTGTGGAATTTACATTTGCGAGCGTTTCCGTGCTTCGGAAGGCACGTTAAGCCGTTGGTCCCGGTTTCCAGTAAAATGGCCGTTAAGCCTGGTTGAAGGCCTTATGAGCGGCTTGAAAAAATTCAACTGCAGTTCGCCACAGCCTGCGCCTGTCCATTTTAACTCGGCAATGGGCACACCACCTGTTACGTGGGACAAAAATATGGATAAATTATGCACATGGTGTAATGTGGGCGTATAGTAGGTTTACCTCTGCCTACCCTTCGGGGACGAAGGTCCCCTTCGGGAGTAAAATTTGAAATAAAAAGAAATTTCAAAAATAATAAAAGAAAATTAATCTTAGTTTAACTGTCTTAATCGTTGCATTTCTCGTAGTAGGTACTTTGATATCCTGTGGTCTGTGTAATAATTTAGATGATTTTAAATTACTTATTGCCACTCCATCTAAATTCTACACTCGACTCAAAGCGTTCACATCTTATATGACCTAATGCGATTTTTTTATGAGATCATCGCCTTCTTCATTGTACCTTGGAGCTTGTGAACGGTGATAGCCCAAATTTAAATTAGTGGCAGCAATAATCACTCGATATCGACTTGACTGCCTCTGTGTCGCGGTGGGAGTGTATCCGACTGCTACGCAAGAGGTCGTGGGTTCGATTTCCACCCAGGATAAAATTTTGTGTGATGAGCACGATGGTTTATTCTGTGTCTGGGTGTTATTTATCTATAATACTTATGTGGGTTGTCAGTTATCTGTTAACCATAGTACAAGCTCTGCTTAGTTTGGAATCAGATGGCGTTGGGTTAGTGGTCCCAACGATATTTAAAAAAAATAGTACTCTAACCTTTATTAGCCTATCGCACCGTACGATTGACGCTAAGCCCTCCGTCTGTTTTACCCCACTGCCATTACTGCCAACCGTCTCGTCATATTTAATCATCACTATCTATACTAATATTATAAAGCTGAAGAGTTTGTTTGTTTGGTTGAACGCGCTAATCTCAGGAACCAATGGTCGGATTTGAAAAAATATTTTTGTGTTAGATAGCCCATTTATCGAGGAATGCTATATATAATCACGCTACTACCCTGGAGAGCGGAGCAATAGCCATAAATGTCAACAAATTGGGCAAATTTTTATGCAATATTGTTGAATTTATAAGCGACTGGATTAAACAGGTGCGACGGGAGTTCGAAATACGTCACGGGCGAAGCCGGGGGGCTCACCTAGTATTGTATAACGCGTGCGACACCTTTCGTAGGCCTATCTATAGCTTCCTAAAAATATTACAATTTAATATATGACAATAAAAAGCAACGAAATGTTAAAGTCTATCTGATGTAATATCAATCAATATCCCGGTTGAAGCGCTCGTGGCCCCGCGGTCTCAGTGTTCTGTAAACGATCACGGAGTTACGCAACTTTCACTATGGCTGGTCCTCGGATGGGTGACCACTTTGTGGTATTTACATTTGCGAGCGTTTCCGTGCTTCGGAAGGCACGTTAAGCCGTTGGTCCCGGTTGCCAGTAAAATGGCAGTCGTTAAGCCTGGTTGAAGGCCTAATGGGCGGCTTGAAAATTTCAACAGCAGGTAGCCACAACCTGCGTCTGTCTATTTCAACACGGCAATGGGCTCACCACCTATTACGTGGGACAGGAATCCACACGGTGAAAAGTGGGCATATAATATGCCTCTGCCACCCCTTCGGGGATAAGGCGTGATGGATATTTATTTTATTTATTATGTAATATAGAAAATTCCTACTGTCGTTAACAGATCGACCTAGGATTACAGACCCCAAAAAGAAAAAAATTATAATAATTACGTGTAAAAAAACCGACTTGCAAAACGAAAATGTATAAAATAACTCAATAAATATTAAATTTTAATACACCTCTTATGCAAACCTAATACCAAATAATAACAAAAATATATTAAAAATATACCATTATTGTTTTGGCTCTACCTATGATAGGCTTAGACCATATGATAGGTTTAAAGTCGGTGCCATCATAAAGTCCATGGTGTCCCATATTGTCGACGGCTTCAGCACAACGGCTATGATGTGAAGACACACATGACGGTATCATCATCATCCGAGCGTCTGTCCCAGTTGCGTCTCGCGACGCCCGGGGTCCGCTTTCCTACATTTTCTCCTCCACTTCGCACGGTCGTCGGCATCCCCTGCAGTGAGACCATTGGCACACATGTCATCCCTTACGACGTCAACCCAGCACTTCTTGGGTCTTCCCCTCTTACCGGGACCCGGCGGGGCTGACATGGCCAGACATTTGTTACCTACGTAGCCCGGCGGTTGATGCCAGACGTGACCATACCAACGAAGGCGACACTCTTGCAACTTGTCTGCAATGTCACGGACGTGAAGGCTGCCGCGGATGCGAGAGTTCCTCACGCGGTCCATCCGCGTGACTCCACACATCCACCGCAGCATCTTCATTTCCGTGACACGCAGCTCCTGCTTGTGTCGCTCCAATATCGGCCACGTCTCACTGCCATGTAAAAGGACAGGTCTAATAATGGTTTTGTAGACCTGTCCCTTCAACCGGATCGGCATTTTAGGGTCACAAATGACACCGGTCATCTCCCGCCATTTGGCCCACTCGGCTGCAATGCGTGACTTGACATCGCAATCGATGTCACTGGACGTGTGAAAAACAGATCCCAGGTATTTAACCTGGTCCGTGCGCTAGACCAAATCACCGCCTATGCGGACGGATGTGGGATCTGTCGAGTTTAGTGCCAAGTACTCGGTCTTCGCCACATTTAGTTTCAGACCGCCGTTCTCAAGCGTCTCCTTCCACGCCTTTACACGTCGCACCAATCTGCCCCTGTCCACGTCTGCCAGCGCAATATCGTCAGCATACATGAGCAACCATGGAGGCTGCTCATGCGGGTTTCTGATGCTGTCCGATAATTCGTCTAATATTACACTGAACAGAAGCGGACTAAGGACAGAACCCTGGTGTACCCCGACGGTGATGGGAAAGGGTTTCGTGTCGCCAACAGCAGTCCGAACCATTGAATCGGAGTCACAGTACATGTCCCGGATAGTGTCAATATAGACCTCTGGAACCCCGTTGGACCGCAGTGCCCACCAGATCATCGCACGAGGAACACAGTCGAAGGCCTTCTGCATATCTAGAAACAAACAGTGCAGAGGCGTCGTGTTCTTCGACCTGTATTTCTCTGCGAACAGGGCAAAGGGCAAAAACAGGGTCCGTGGTCCCATGACCAAGGTGAAACCCATATTGACACTCCGAGAGAGTACACTCCTGCCGGATCCGAGAGTCTATAATCCTCTCGAAGATCTTCATGGTGTGGGACATCACCTTAATACCGCGGTAGCTCCCGCACTCCTGCACTGACCCCTTACCTTTGAAGACTGGAGTAATAATACTCAGTCTCCATTGGTTTGGGATCTGCCCGCTGAGGAGTATGCGGTTAAAAAGGTTTACTAAGATGCCCACACCGCGAGGACCCATCGCCTTCCAGACTTCGAAGGGGGTTCCATCGGGTCCGACAGCTTTCCGATTCTTCATGCGGCGAAGCGCAGTCAGGACTTCTCCAGGCGTTACCGGTGGCACTAGTCCCTACACACATGACGGTATAACGTTACATTTTCCCGGGAGGGGAAAATGTAAGGTCAAGGAGGAAACTATCACCAGAACTGGAGGAGACCCGGCTGAAAAGAAAAAGTCAAAGAGGAAAAGGTAAAATAAGTTAATTGATGTTAATATAAGGCCAGGGAAACCGGGGGAAAAGTTGAAGGTCCAAGTGTTTCTTCTAAAGAGGCTCGCAGGTTGTGAAGAAGGGACCTCGAGTCAGGCCTCCAAGCCGCCGACCTCGGAGAGGCAGGCTGTGATATAGAGGGCAGGCAGAGGGCTGAGAGCTACCAGCCGTCGGCGTCACAAGTTTACTGCAGACAACGACGTTATCCTACAACATATTACGGAAGGTCTGACTGATATTATTGATGTTTTTTTTTTCGAAAAGAAAATAAAAACTTGTATGAGAGTCTTAGTATTTTACTTAGGTAGTCTTACATACTCCGGACTTGGCTGAGTCGTGTGGAGAGTATGCAAGAGAAAAACTAAGATGGTTAAAACACTAAAATCGCATTGAAATGTTTTCGATTTATACGATGAACCACTGATTGAATTAATGTGTTGACGAAAGAAAGGCTAATTTAAATAGTGGTGTCACTATTATATAAATGTCTTTTCTAACCTTTCTTCCATACATATATGCGAAAACTAAAAAGAGCCCTTTCAGCAGCACAGATTTAGGGCCCTTAGCAAAACAAGCTAAATGTCTTACTTGTAATGTAGCACAATTGCGGCGTCAAAAAAATAATAAGGTGTTTCAATCTTCTCCACGGGTTCTATGTCAATCTCCCAAGGTCCAAACTTCAGACGAAAATATAACTTATTTTCGAATTTTTTTTTTATTTATTGCACAAAAAAAAATGGTAACAAAGAAACTGTTTGTTACCACAAACAGTGAGCAGAATCATTTAGTTCAGATTTAAAACGGTGTCCCATGTAAGGAGTTCTTTTTTAAAGCCACACATTCACTTGATTGGTTCTAATGATAACATCCCCAGCATTCAAGCACATCGTAATGATGTCCCTTCCCATATGTAACATAGACTTCAACGCCTATATCAGGAGGCAAATAAAATCATAAATCGAATTGATACCATAAGACAAAATAATAAAATAATTTTTATTTATGAAAGTAACGACTCATGAGGGTTAGTATCAAAGGAATTTAAATCTATGTTAGTAAGCTATTATATAAAGGTTATCTGATATAGTATTTATTTTACATTGTTATTATGCAATGTGTCAATCAGAACTCACCCTCAGCCTGCGGCAATGATGGACATAAGCACAGTGGATCAACGAAATCAGTACTTGCAAAGCAGTTCATGACACTGTTTATATAATAAGGTTTTTGTGGTTGGTAATATACTCATACTTATATGTAACGAAGATCCATCGACACAATAATTTGAACCTAGAATTAAGAGACTATGTGAAGTAGCTGTCACATACTTATAACATATATATAACTTACCAATTACATACTTATATTCCCTGAGAGGGGTAGATAGTATAAGTATGGGTAAAGAATAACTGAGACTATGGCCAGGCGAATGGGCTGACGAAGATGAGACTCCGACTTGAATGATTTATTTTGAAGTAATTGTTGATAAACTATGTACTTACCCTGTGCGTTATAGTTTATTTGAATGTACTAACTATTTAAGGGCGTTTTTTGTGTAATATAAATGTAAAATAATTGGAGTTGATGTTGTGTTGTGACTGAGATGAACTGCTGAAGTCTTTTGCTTTGGTCTAGCCTGTCGCATGTGCAGCAGGTGTGAGGCTAGTCGGTAGCAAAGCAACTGACCGTTGTTAGTTAGTTCCCTTAATGTGAGAAGGGACTATAACAATGAAAAGATGTAATATTTTTGAAATAAGTATTATGATTAGCCAAGTATGTGAAAATTTTAGAGAGGTTGTACGGGTTGGCGGCAGCAAACACGTAGCCAATCACAAAATTCGTGTTTATTAATTTTAAATGTATGATTATAACAGCATCCTTTTTAAAAGATGTTGACATTTCAGTTTATCCTAATCCACATGTGCAGCGAATAGATTTTCCGTACATAAATACCATCTGTATAATATCACGTCACTTACCCCACCAATTGATTTGACATAAAAGGCAGTGCTTGCACAAAAACGGGTGGATTCGAGAAACGCTTTTTGTTCGGTGTGTTGGGGCTGTTAGTTGTCCCAACATTAGTTAATGTTGAAAATTGTTAGATATTTGGGTAGAAATACCAATGTTGATGTTGTGAGCGTTTATTGTAAACACACTAAATATTACATTATAAGTAGAAAATTATATACTACGATTTTGATGACCAAGTACTATGTACTGGCTTGTACTCGGTGCACATGTGAATTGTTAACTACGACGATTAATACTAGTGATATATTATATGTAGTTGCAGTGGCGGTATATATGATATACAGTGGTAATGTATGGAGTTAGCTGTATGACAGTCACAGGACGGAGCATGTAAAAACCTAAGCTAAGTACCTTTACATCGTCGTCGTAAACTATGTGTAGTCAACTGTTCTCACATTACTCCAAAGATCAATGTAAATTAATTATTGTAAGCCATACATATATTTTGAAAAGAGCATCCATGGAGTTTCTTGCCAGATTCTTCTCCATGAAGGGTAGGCTGCCCTTGGAACTGGCAACTAGAATCACTCTCATTTTAATTATTGCCATGACAATTCATAAGTGCCTAAAATGGTCTACATGAATAAAAATATTTTGATTACTGTTACATTTGTTTTTATTCATATTACAATTACATTTGAATTTATACTGTAAATATACTGCAGTTATGTTAATAAACTAGCTATTTTATTGATTAAAAAGTATAAACCGATTTAATATTTGTGTTTAATTATGTACCTACCGTCTTAATTATTACCGTCTTATACCCATATTTCACATAGTGTCACATTAAATATAAAGTTACATCAAATAGATTTCAATTGATGGTTACTGTTGCAATACATAACTAATAAATATTTAACGTATAGTTTACTTAACCTTACTGTAATTAATAATGAAATAGTATGGCACTAAAACTATTATTGATATTGGTATTTATAGTAAAATTACTTCTTTGCATATATTTGTTAGCTACTCCAACTAACATTAAATATATAGGATTCCTTGACAGTCAGTTTATTATATCCCATAATCATCTCTAACACGCGCGACGCACAAAAACAGGCAAAGCATTCCACAAACGAGTAGCCTGAACTGTAAACGATTTATCAAAAAATCTTTTAGAATTCATTGGCATTTTAAGACGCAAATTCTCTGATGATCTTGGGAATCTCGAATGCGCATCACCCAAGAACTCAAAGCGTTCTTTAAGATAAGTGGGAGTACAGGGATTAAACAAGATATTGTATAAAAGAAATAAAATATGAGCATTACGGCGAAGTCTAATGGGAAGCCACTTGAGTTTCGTGCGAAATTCAGAAATATGATCATATTTACGCAAGCCAAATATGAATCTAATGCAAAAATTCTGAAGACGCTCAAGCTTATTAAGTTGTTCCTCGGTGAGATCTAGATAGCTGGCATCAGCGTAGTCGAGGATTGGCAGAAGAAGAGATTAAGCCAGCGCAGTTTTAGTGGCCATGGGCAAAAAGTTACGCAATCTCCTAAGGGCACTGCCAGAGGCAAAAATCTTACGACTTACCTCCCGGAGGTGAAAATCCCAAGACATTGTTTTATCAAAGTACACCCCTAAGTTTCTCACTTTGTCACAAAACTCAATAATAGTACCATTGAAAACAATTTTAGGGATTTGTGTACAGTTAAGTTTTGGAATAAGCCCGAGGCTACCGGTAATTATAACCTGGCTCTTCGATGTATTTACTGTAAGTCCATAGTTCATGCTCCAGTCAGCTATATGTGCCAGGTCTGTATTTATAAGGTTAACAGCGTCAGAAAGCTGCATGTGTATAAATTTGTAAATCATCAGCATAAAGATGGTAGGATGAAAGAAGTTTAGAGGAGATAAGGTTGATGAATACTGTGAAAAGTAGAGGAGATAAAACGCCACCCTGCGGCACTCCAGCTGATACATTACTCCAAGATGAAATAATGTCATCATTCAAATAGAATACGCTGTCGGCGGCCAGACAGGTAACTTTAAAAACAAATTTATCACTGTTGGAGATATATTAAGAGAGCGGAGGATGGCCAGCAAAATATCGAAATCCACGGTATTAAAAGCATTGCTGAAATCGAGCAGAGACAGCACCGTGAGTTTTCCATTCTCCATACCCATTCTTATGTCATCCGTGACAAGGGCTGTCGTCGTGCTGTGTCCAGGACGAAATCCTCATTGGTAGTTGTTTAATAGATTGTTTTTATTAAGGAAGGAGTTGATTTGGTTATGAACTTGGCGTTCCATAACTTTGGAAAGGAATTGGAGTATAGCTATTGGACGATATTCTGAGAAGGATGAGGATTAGGTTTTTTAGGTAGGGGAATAATTTGGGCATCTTTCCAGGAAGTGGGATAGACTCTACTGGACAGAGAAAAATTGAAAAGATGGCATAATATTGGGAGAATCTCATCCAGCACGGGAACTATCATGTTGCGGTTGCAACTAGCATTGATAATATGCTCTTCTTAATATCACAAGCAGTGACTTCATTAAAGATAAATGAAAGATGATCAGGAGTTGAAAGCGATGATAGATGGTCTAAAGTATTTGCTTTAGTTGTCCTATTCAAGTTGGATGAGACTGTGAAATGCTGATTTAGTAAATCAAGGTTAATGTTTTTGGATATTGTTTCTGGTTGTGCTTTTCCAACCCCTAGTGACTTTAGAAAGTTCCAAACTTTAGATGGATCACCGTTTTGAACGGACTTATGAATGTGTTGGCGTTGTGCTGTCCTACACACCTGTTTGCAGTGATTACGAATAGATATATATTTATCTAGGTTCTCTTGTGTAGCCCGTCGTTTATATTTCGTTTTTGCTGCTGCCTTTTTAGCAATTAAAGCTTTTACATCATGAGTAAGCCAAGGTGATGGTAAATGTTTCAACGTAATTTCTCGGATAGGAGCATGCTTATCATACAATTTAATTATTTGATCTGTAAATATGTCAACCTTTGCATCAATCGTTTCAGCAACTAGTAGCGGCGACCAGTCGATACCCTTGGCATCTTCAATTAGCTTATCACGGTCCATGCCACCGAAATTGCGCTGGCGAAGTATTTTAGGCTTTGCTTTAGGAGGGCGTATTCTGTAGGATAAAAAAAAGGAGATCATGATAGGAAAACAGGTCAGCTGGATATTGGCCATGATTAATGACATGATTTGTAGAGGACACAATTATGAGATCAAGAAGTGAAGGAGTACAGTTAGGAAAGTGATGAGTGGTTGACAGAGGAAGAATGGATAGATTGCAAGAGCCTAATAAGTTTTGAAGGGAGGAAGAACGTGAGTTATTTTTGCGAAGGCATGTATTAAAGTCTCCCATGATTATTGTATGACTGTAGGAAGTTACATGATTTTCCAAAAAAGTTTCAAGTGAAGAAAAGTAATTGACACTTGAGAGATGAGAGTAAAAAACACCTACCAGGATTTTTATTTGATTAAGTATTACTTCTATGAAAATCTGTTCACCAGTATTAAGTGGCGGTGGCTGTGACGACATATCAACAACATTAAAAGGAATGTGTTCTCTGAGGTAAATAGCCACACCACGACCTCTCTGTCCTATACAATCATTTCGTATCAGACGGAATCCTGGTAGTGCTACAGATTTAGAAGAAATAGAAGGTTTCAGCCAGGATTCAGAAACTAGAATAGCATGTATATTCTCACAGTCAAACGTAGCCAGCATATCAGAGATGTGAGCCGGAATGCTCTGTGAGTTGATGTGAACAACATCATCATCAGAAAACTGCGCCTGTAGAGAATCAGCAAGTGATGGCATACTGACAAAGCTGTCATTACTAGTAGCAGAGACGAAACTTTCAGAATCGCTGGGATCTAATTCAATATTTAGTATGTCGATAACACTCATCGCTTTGAAGTTTTATTTAATATGTGTATATTAAATCAATATATAAATAATATCTATACCTAAAATAAATAAAAATTGTATATATATAATAATAATAATAAGTTTTTTTACCCCTCGAGGACAGTCGTTATCTTTTATAGGATTAACGCAACCCTATGAGGGCATAGTAGATTCGCCTTTTGAGTCATCCACTTTCTGATATCAACAAAAAAATGTATCAGAAAGTTATTGAAAAGCTCACATCCGCAGGGCAGCTTGTGGCGAGCTGAATGTGCGTGGCTACACATCGGTCCCGATTCCTCAGAGTTTTGTTGCCCTTCTTCACCGGTTAGCATTTAATGGGCTAACGGTAGAGCAGTGAGAGTGCTACTCCCGGGAGTGCAGCAAAACTCAACTCTGGCTTGCCTTAATTGGCCGGTCAGAGGGAGGGAGCCAGAGCTATATGCTCGGGGGTGGAAGTGTCATTTTCAAGGGCATAACTACGGGGAAGCCCGCTCCGGGCCTGTCCCGCGAAGGTGAAACCGGCGCCGCACCGGTGTTGCCTCCTGTCGCCTTACAGGCTTATCATGCCTATGGCGATTGTATAGGGGGCCCATCTAGTGAGTTGGCGAGTCACCGTCTGCCAAATTTTTGATAATCAGATATTAAAATGGCAGACGCCGCCTTCATCCATAGTTATAATCACCTAGTTCATCAAACCCCTAACCCAATAGCCCATTTCTTAGTTAGCATATTTTACAATAGTTTAACTCCCATTGGAGGTGGTCCATTATCGTTCTTCTACATAAAGCGAGAGTAGACTGTCTGCAGTGGGGGTCCCATTTCCTTTTAGATTAAAATTCTCAAAGGGCCTCTGCGTGTTGGACCAGTATGTCCCCATGTACGCCTACCAAAAGCCCGGGTATCTTCATAAAAAAAGAAGATACCCGTGAAAAGAAGAAACATAATAAGTTTATAAATACAAATAAATATATACTGGGGTACCGCAGGGTG
The DNA here is from genome assembly GCA_948477245.1 of Thumatha senex. Lineage (NCBI taxonomy): Eukaryota > Metazoa > Arthropoda > Insecta > Lepidoptera > Erebidae > Thumatha > Thumatha senex. The sequence goes on from OX419743.1 coordinate 16,094,195, forward strand.
GCGTTTTATCTCCTTTACTATTCGCAGTATTTATTAACCTCATCTCCTCTAAACTTTTTTCATCCTACCACCTTTATGCAGATGATTTACAAATTTACACACCTACTCCACTTGCCCAGCTTTCTGACGCTATTAATTTAATAAATAGAGACCTGGCACACATAGCTGACTGGAGCATTAAGTATGGACTGACAGTGAATCCATCAAAGAGTCAGGTTATTATTGTAGGTAGCCCCGGGCTTATTCCGAAAATTGACTACACAAAACTTCCTGCAATTGTTTTCAGTGGTACCGTCATTCCTTTCAGTGACAAAGTAAAGAACTTGGGTGTGTACTTTGATAAAACGATGTCTTGGGATCTGCAGCTCAGAGAGGTTAGTCGTAAGATTTTCGCTTCCGGTGGAGCCCTTAGGAGATTACGTAACTTTTTGCCCATTGCCACTAAAACTGCACTGGCTCAGGCTCTACTATTGCCAATCCTCGACTACGTCGATGCCAGCTATCTAGATCTCACCGAAGAACAACTAAATAAGCTTGAGCGTCTCCAAAATTTCTGCATAAGATTCATATTTGGTTTGCGCAAATATGATCATATCTCTGAATTTCGCTCGAAACTCAAGTGGCTTCCCATTAGAGTTCGCCGTAATGCGCATATCCTATTTCTTATATATAATATCTTGTTTAATTCTTTCCTGTACTCCCGCCTATCTTAAAGAACGTTTCGAGTTCTTAGGTGATACGCATTCGAGATTCCTGAGTTCATCCGAGAACTTGCGCCTTAAAATGCCAATGCATTCCACAAGATTTTTGGATAAATCTTTTACAATACAGGCTATTCGCTTATGGAATGCTTTGCCTGTAACTATACGACGTGCACAGTCTCTTAGCAACTTCAAGAAATTGGTTACCATTTATCAATGTAACTCCGCTAACACTTCCTACTTTACTCACTTAGCAGTATGAGACGTTTGTCTGTAAGTTTATCTTAGCTATTTATTTATTTATTAAGAGCTTAGAATTATTATTTAGAATATATGTCAAGGTATGTATTTGGTTACTTATTTATGTATATAAATATATATATATATATGCTCCTAATTTATGCATATATAAATATATATATCCCTAATGTATGCATCCTGCAGCTTCCAGCTTTTGATGCTATAAGTCGGCTCAGGTTCAGGACACTCGGTTCGATGACGCCAACCCGCGAACAGACCCCTAATCCTAGTTATGACTAGGTAGTGGTCTGATCCCAGCTCAGCGCCTCGAAAAACCCTTGTGTCCATCACCTGTTTACGTAGCCGACTATCCATTAGGAATAGATCTATCATGCTTATCTTTGATTTACATCTCCTCGTATACATATGAATTTGTTTGTGGTTGAACATTGTGTTCGCCACAAACAAATCCTTTTCCTTACAAAATGCCAGTATAAGCTTGCCAGCGTCGTTCACCCTTTTATCCCCATACTTCCCGAGTACCGACTCAAAACCATCGCGAGCGGTACCCACCCATCCATTCAAATCTCCACATACTATAAGTCTTTAATTTCCTTCTATTACATTTAGAGCTTCTTTCGTACTCTCCCAGAAGTCCTCTAGCTCACTCACGTTCGACGAAGATACTGGCGCGTAAGCAATCTTCGTCAAACCAAGTTTTAGACGGATCCAGAGGATTCTAGTACCTACCAGTTTGTACTCATACCTACCGGAGGCCAATCGCGAGGACAACAAAATTCCAACACCCCGACTGCCATGCTCGCTCTCTGGTACTCCAGACCATAGCGCGAGCACCCCACCCGGGAGCTCCAAGACTTCGCTGCCCTTGCGCTTGGTCTCTGTCAAGCACACTACCTACATCTAACTTTCTCTCATTCATAACATCCATCAAATCATTCATCTTATCTGCCATTTCTCCCCTAACATTCCACGCAGCTACCCTGCACTCCACCCTCCACTTCCCGATGCGTCGGGCCGCGCGTGTAAGGTGGCGGTCCCCTACGCCGCTCTGGCACACACTTTTCGCACCAGCGGGGACGAACTGGTGCGCATCGCCTCGGGGGCACGCCCTAAAATTGTTTGCCCTGGTGGCACTCATGTCGGAGTAGAATTGCAGCCGTAGCTGGCAGGGATGGCGACGTGCACGCTTCTACTCTTCATCCCCTGTTCCTGTGGGAAACGGGAACGAGAAATCTTCACCACGCCTGCGGAGCCGCGGACGTCAACTAGTAAATAACAATCCCGTGTTAAATTAATAATGAAACGATAATATAATAATTATATAATTATATCCTCATTATTGTTTAAGTAGGTAGGTACAATGATATTTGGGTCTTAGCAGCAAGTATTTGGCTAGTTGCACTGCAATAAAGCGAGGTCACGCATACTGACGCCATTAAATAAATATGTAGATTACACTTACCTATTATGCATGACAATCGACTTTGAACCAGTGTGTTTTTTTCTAATTGTAGGTATATTATGGTCGATTCGAGTGCTTTGATCGATATGTACCTAATTGTGTTGACAAGACAGAATGAGATAATCTTTCTGTTGAGCCAGTACTAGTACAGAAGTAGTACACTAATACAGCCAGTACAGTACGTACGTAGTACTATTACTTACTAGTTGACGCCCGCGGCTTCGCCCGCGCAGAGAAGTTCTCCCGGTCCCGTTTCCCACAGGAACTTGTTCCTGGGATAAAAAGTACAAACATCCACACAAACTTTCGCATTTATAATATTACTAGATGACCCGCCCGGCTACGCCCGTGACATGCTTCAAACCCCGTGGCACCCATTTAATCCCGTCGTTTATTAATTTCACAATAATGTATGCACATTTTCCTAATTACTTGATTACTTCTCAGCTCTCAAGTACCTACGCCCGCAAAGCATGGTCGAATTATGGTTACACGAAATGGGGTAATTTCTTTCGCATTTTTTTTTGCCATATCTCCTAAGATATTAATTTAATTTGCAAGGTATTAAGGGCCAAAATAATCTTCATGAAATGTTGTAGCCAACTAACATATCAAACATGATAAGGATTAATAATGTATTTGTGTAAATAGCCTTCAAATTACCGGTTTATAATTGCTGTTTTTTAAAGTATTAAAATGGATCTATTATGTTATCCTTAAGAGATAGACATATATCGTTGAGGACTTTATTGTAGACCTATATAAAATACACAGTTCCACGATACATTATTTGTTATATCGCAAAGGGTTTAGGCAGCGTTTTCGCTAAAAGCTCTAAGGCGGCTTATTTTTTCCGAAACCTCCATCATCTATCGTTATGGTTAAGCTAATGTATATAAAAACTTAACAAATTATACATAAAAACCTTCCCTATGAATCACTCTGTCTAATTAAAAAAAATGCACCAAAATTCGTTGCGTAGTTTTAAAGATCTAAGCATACCTACATAGGGACATATAGCGAAAAACGACTTTGTTTTATAATTATGTAGTGATTTGGAGACGATATGAGAGAAAGAGACAGAACTTCTGTTATTGTTGGTCTATGTAAATATTAAGTATTATTTTGGTCGGATGAACATGAGTGAGATCAAGTTGTAAAATATTATAATTTAAGTGTAAAATATCTTAAGTAACTCATAAAATATTTATATCTTCATTTTTGAGATATCTAATAATTATCTAGAATAAACTGAATCATTACGAATATGTTGTTATGACGTTGTTACAGCACTAGTACCTACAACGAAAATAGTAACATACGATAATAGTTACTCATACTGTAACAGTGTGCGAAGACGGACACGTCATAATAATTCTTTTTGTTTGTGTTTTCTGTGTGACATTTGGTGACATTCTTATTGGTGAACTAGTTGAGTGTTGTTTTCTATTAAAATGATAAAAAATAGAGTAGTGACAACTGGTGCGGCCTTGCCTGTGCCTAGTCACTTGTCCTTTGGTCAATTTGTAATAGACAGATTGCGCCTTAATTGTGAAGTTGAAGATTTTGTCTCTTTGGTAAGGTTATGTGTATTTAATATGGTTATGTGACCATTTTATTTATGAAGTATAGTTACTGTTTTATTTATAATATGACGTAGAATGCTGTGTTGTGGTAATCAAATAAATTCGTTTATTCATCTTCAATGTTTGACACTATTTATTTATTTATCTATCATGCCTTATCCCCGAAGGGGTGGCAGAGGCATACATATTGTATGCTCACTTTTCACCATGTGTATTCCTGTCCCACGTAATAGGTGGTGAGCCTATTGCTATGTTGAACTAGACAGACGCAAGTTGTGGCGACCTGCTGTCGAAAATTTTCAAGCCGCCCATAAGGCCTTCAACTTGACCTAACGACTGCCATGTTACTGGCAACCGGGACCAACGGCTTACGTGCCTTCCGAAGCACGGAAACGCTTGCAAATGTTAATGCCACAAAGCGGTCACCCATCCGAGGGCCAGCCATAGCCAAAGTTGCTTTACGCAGTGATCGTTTACAGAACACTGAGTCCGTGGGGTCACGTGCGCTTCACAAACTCTTCAGCATTATAATATTAGTATGGATTGATATACAATATGGCAATGGCAACGTCTTTTAGGAATGTTATCAGTTGAGGATTAGGACGATAAGGAAATTCTTAACACATGTTTAAAATTCATATAAACTATAAAAAAACCGACCAAGTGTGTGTCGTACTCGCGCACTAAGGGTTAAGATTGATTAATGATACGGCCCATATAGATAAAGATTAATGATAATCTAAATAAATATCCATCACGCCTTATCCCCGAAGGGGTGGCAGAGGCATATTATATGCCCACTTTTCACCGTGTGGATTTACCTGTCCCACGTAATAGGTGGTGAGCCCATTGCCGTGTTGAAATAGACAGACGCAGGTTGTGGCTACCTGCTGTTGAAATTTTTCAAGCCGCCCATAATGATAATCTATCTTTTTTATTTTGAAGTGAATATACGACTAATTATCCTGTGAATATTTTGATGCGTCTTCCTGTTGCCGTTATAAATATCAAGCCATACATACATACATATTGTCACGCCTTTATCCCCGAAAGGGGTAGGCAGAGGCATACTATACGCCCACATTTCACCGTATGCATTTATGTCCCACGTAACAGATGGTGAACCCATTGCCGTGCAAGCCAAAAAAAATGAATTTAGTTGTATGGGAGGCCACCTTAAATATTTTTTTATTCTGTTTTTAGTATTTGTTGTCATAGCGGCAACAAAAATGCATCAACTATCTAGCTATCACGGTTCATGAGATACAGTTGGGTGACAGACATACTACCTAACAGACAGACAGATCAACAGCGGAGTCTTAGTAATATGGCCTTTTTATGCCCGTTTTTAGTCCCGTTTTTGCCTTTTGGGTACGAAATCCTATAAATGCGTTTAAATGAATTTTTGTTACTCTTACATGCAAAAATTACAGAATAGATTTTAATATATCTTTACAGTATTATACCCAGTTTATAAATGAGAATTAGTAATTGGTACCTTCTCTATATTTTATTCCAGAAACAAGTTGTACGGTGAAACTTCATCTCGCAGGTGCATAATTAGTATTACTTAAAAGAACAATGACACATAATTAAGTTGAAGGCCGAAATATAACTGATGTTAATTAATCGATGAAAATGCTAGTCCGTTTATTGACCTGGCATTCTCGCCAAGGTTAAATAGTTACAATATAATACTTACAACATTAGAAGTCAATGCGTTATTTAAAACAATAATCATTATAATAATAATTCATCATTTTTCCCGTTTCCCCCAGGAACTTGTTCCCGGGATAAAAAGTAGCCTGTGTGTTATTCTGATGTGTAAGGTATATTATTGTAAAGTTTCATCAAAATCCATTTAGTAGATTTTGCGTGAAAGAGTAACAAACATCCATTCTTACTAACTTTCGCGTGTATAATATTAGTAGGATTATATTATCTGTGTTATACCTTTAGATATTAAGATCGCTCCAGTATGTGTGTGTATTTATATATTATAAACTTTAGATTAATATTGGTCAATCAACTGATACTCATAGGCAAAGAGAAGGACAAGCTGAACGGTTGCATTATATATCACCTTTCATCTAAACTGGAATCTAAACCGGTCAAAGCGGTAGTGCGTTTCCCAATTGGTAAAGCGACATACCATCGTAAGGTAGTGAAACTTGGATATATCAGAAGATGCATGAATGTAAAATTGAAAACTGTGGAGATGCGATCGTATTAATTTATGTTCTAACTTTTTAACATGCATTAAGCATTGGAGAGACCTACGTCCAGCAGTGGACTGCCTAGGCTGATTTGATTAATTGATTTATTAACGCATTGGAAGACCAAAGATATCGTGGTTGTGTCTTATCTTTCATTATTGAATTTCTAGACAATTTATTTATCAGTATTTTTTGTTGGGCTTTATCACTTTATACTATTTACGACCAATAATAACCTGTAATAAGTGGAATAAACCGTCTGTAGGAGAATCTGAATCTGTAATATGAAGATCGAGTTCATGCTTTAAAGGTTTGGACCATGTTGTCTAAGTTTTATTAACTTTCAATGTGATCTCACCAATCCTGACAACACGTAATATAATATAAAAAAAATTCCTACAGATTAATGGCGATACCGGACATAAAATCACAACTAAACACATACTACAAGAGACTGTCAATTTGGCCTCTGGACTTCAGAAGCTGGGAGTGAAGCGAGGAGACATCATTGCGTTATGCTGTGAAAATAGAGATGAGTTCATACCAATTGCACTGGCCGTGATTTGCTGTGGAGCTACTGTTACTACTCTAAATGCAGCCTACACTAAGGGTCAGTTCATTTTTAATGCAATTTTATACATAAGTGTCATATGTATTATTATTATCATCCGAGCGTCTGTCCCAGTTGCGTCTCGTGGCCCGGGGCCCGCTTTCCTACATTTTGCACGGTCGACGGCATCCCCTGTACTGAGACCATTGGCACGCATGTCATCCCTTACGACGTCAAGCCAGCACTTCTTGGGTCTTCCCCTCTTACCAGGACCCGGCGAGGAGAGATTAATAAACAGGAAAACCGATCTTCGATACCTACCGAGGACTTCCGATGCAATCGTAAGAAAAGTTTGGATAGATATATATGTAAAAAATAAAAAAAACATTGTGAGGCACTATTTACACAGCGCTATCTAGCCCAAATTAAGCTATAAGGTTGTACTCTGGCATCTAGACTACTGATATATATTTCAATATATATAAATACAAACATTATACTTATGTTTTATATAATACTCGAGCCTACACGCGAAAGAAAATTCTTCTTACATTCACCGACGTTTCGAACGTGTTGCAACGTCCGTGGTCGCGGCTGGTCCTGATTAGTACAAAGAAAACTAGTTGACGCCTGCGGCTTCGCACGCGTACAGGAGTTTTCCCGTTCCCGTTTCCCACAGGAACTTGTTCCCGGGATAAAAAGTAGCCTATTTGTTATTCTGATGTATAAGCTATATTATTGTAAAGTTTCATTAAAATCTATTCCGACAAACATCCATACAAACTTTCGCATTTATAATATTATTAAGATTAAGAAAGATTAAAGGTAGCCTACCGTTCTTAGCGACCGCGACACACGACGGCGACGCGCGACCGCTACCGGGCCGCGCGACATACTGCTTGGTATGAATTTGTATGGAACACAAAACAAATGAAGCGAACGCGACCCGGTCGCGTCGGAGGCAGTGCCGCGCGACGCAGGCGAGAAGCATATCAAAATAACGTTGTTCAACACACGACGACGAGATCTACTCTACCTATCTACTAGTTACACTTTTTCAAAACACTGTTTTGAAATTACTTTACTGAAACATAAATTTATTCTATTTATACGATTTATCAATGGCCCTGTACGGAGCTCCAGTATGGTCGCAATTCCTCGGTCCTAGTGCGTGTGCCCTCTTACGCAAACCTCAAAGGGTGATCGAGACCAGGGATATACGCGCATATCGTACGGTAAGCCACGGGGCTGCCTGCAAATTGGCAGGCACCCGTCCTTGGCAAATCGATACACTTGTGCTTGCGGCGGTGCATCGGCATAGTGTCGAAGCCAGAGTGCGGGGTGAGCAGCCTGATCTCGAGGAGATCGAGCGGGTCCGCTCACATGCCCGGAGGGATGCTTTGCGCCAATAGATCGAGGCACTGTCCAACCCAAGTGCTGGCCATTGGACGATCGAGGCGATCCGTCCGGTGTTGGAGAAGTGGGTGAGTCGCCAAGGGGGCTGATTCGCCTACCGTCTGATGCAGGTCTTCACCGGACATGGATGCTTCGGTTATTACCTGCACCGTGTCGCGCGTTGTAAGGAGACTCCGATGTGTCACCACTGCGGTGCCCATGACAATACAGCCAAGCACACGATAGCTGTATGCCCGGCCTGGGAAAACGACCGTCACGAACTAAACGTGACGCTCGACGGGACAGCACTTGCGCTGCCAAGTATAGTGCAAGCTATGCTTGGCAGTGCAGAGTCATGGAAAGCGGTCTCATTTTTCGCCGAGAGAATAAGGAAGACGAAGGAAGCTGCGGATAAGGAGCGGGAAGAGAATGCTCTGGCCGTTTCTATCCGGCGTAGACGGGTGGGCAGAAGGCGGGCGGTTGTGACAGCCGGTCTTGTACGGCCCTAACGGTAAATATAAATATTTATTTGACTGAATATTTTACATTCGGCATAAAGTTTTAACACTACACCTTAGGATGGTTCACAAGAGCGTAAGAGAGTGACCTGCACACATCAGGTGGCGCTGACGTATGCATTGCACAGGCTACCTCATCTGGGGATTATCTGAGCATACCCAAATAATCCTCCACCGGCGCGGTACCCCGGCAAGGCCAGGCAGCCCAGAGGTGTTTGGGGGAGTTTAACAGGTCCCCAAACACCTCTATTAGGGCAGAAAGTTAGCCGAGGAGTTTTAGTGGGTATTCCCAGCACCACCACGATCAGGTGCTGGGCGACCCCCACACAAGCCCATTGCTAGCTATTATATATATATATATATTTTTTTTTTTTTTTTAATAGCTTACTATAGCAAAAAGTGTCGTGACAACTTTTCGTAAGATTTTTTTCCGTCTAGCCCCCTTTCACAACGCGCGATAAGGAACTTCGTTCCAAAAACCTCGCGACTTGGCCAGGTGGACTCACAAAGAATGATAATAATAAATCCCGAATTTTTCGATCACACTAGTATGGAATGCCATTTCTTTTTAAGTAACCATTGCCACTCTTCCCGCATAAAACCAGCGGAAAGAGTGGCGGATGACGTCGCGGTCGCTGACATCGGAAAGCTAGTGGTCGCCCCCGCGACAGGCGACCGCGTGGTCGTCTGGTCGCCGTCGCTAAGAACGGAAGTCTACCTTTTAAGATGAGTATACCCTGCGATTGTTTAAGAATAACATTACATATTATACATAAGAAACACCCAAACTCCGAAACCAACATTTGCGGATCATACATAATATATTTGTTCAGAACCGGGAATCGAACGAATGAATGAATATTATGTTATTTTGTAGCATAAATTCATTTATATTTTCAACTATATTATTAATTGCGTTCATACTCGTAGTACTGATATGGGTGACAGTTGGACTGTTGCTTTTCTATATAATATTTGTTTAAGGTTTATGTTATTGATACTCATTTGATAAGTATAATTATGTTTCTTCCAGAGGAAATGACCCATGTGCTAAATATATCACAACCAACGATGATACTTGCCTCTGAAGCAGGACTGACACGAAATTTAGAAACTATAAAAGCAGTTCAAAGCATCAATAAAATTATACAAATTAACGGACAATCAGTTGATAAGAACATTATAGAATACAAGCAAATTGGAGTACAAACTGATCCCGACAAGTTCGAGCCAGTTGAAGTCCAAGGCTGGACAGACACAGTTTTTATATTATACTCTTCAGGGACGACAGGAATGCCAAAAGGAGTTATGATCACACATCTCAACGCACTCTATTCAGCTTCCAGTTTTGAGTAAATAAAACTAACTAACTAACTATCTTCACGCAGTCCCTGACGGAGTAGTCAGAGAGGACAGATTACCAGGCTTCACGATCCATACGTACTTCTTTCGCTTCTTGCAGATTCATCAATCGCTTCAAACATGCACGTCTGGGTATCCAAATACTTTTGACTTTTCAGTTTTTGAGCAATCTGCTCTCGTGGCTTCATATTTAAGTCTCGGCCTACCCTGAATCCTTCTAACCTCTACTTTCGCTTAATATATATTCTTCGTCAATCGTTCCTCACTCATTCGTTGGACGTGTCCAAACCAACGGAGACGCCCTTTTCTCCTTTCTTCCTTAAATCAATTAGGTAACTGATAATAAAAAAGATTCATTATTAAAATCGGCTAGACTAACTAATCTGTTACGAAACGATTAGATAAGGTACCTACTGAAACAGGTATATTTTCATCTTATCTGAGCAGTCGTGAAAATTACTGATCAAGCACCTATTATTATTTAATACCGTTTAAAAAAAAATCATGATAAAATTCATTTCATAATGAATTTTAAAGTTTTTACAATTAATTATGGAGAAATATGCACCAGTAGTTATTAAAAAATAAGTGCATAGTTCACAGCAAATTCTTCTGTTATCATACCATACAAATTCCACCGACATCAAATAGAAAACTCATTTAATATTTGTTTAAGTTCTAAGTAATAAGTGTCTATCTGTAAAAGTCCTGTAGCGGAAGCTTATTTTACTTACTCGCTCACGACGATATGCATTATCATCTCATGACATGGCCACGGGAACCCTGTGATCACTCTCAGGAGTTCCTATTTGTCTAGCGGTTCCGCTACGTTGAATGAATTATCAAATTCAAATTTCTCCTTTATCAAAAGCGATTTAACCCTCTCAAACTCTGCTTTAATAAACATAAACTTGAAAAGTATGCAACTCAATTTAAAAGTAGGTATATCTTCAACCGATTGAGCTGAAATTATGCACACACATTTAGTTTAGATAATGCATCGCACATGCGTTGAACGCGCTAACCTCAGGAACTACTGATCGGATTTGAAATTTTTTTTTTTTTTGGATAGCCCATTTATCGAGGAAGGCTATAGGCTATATATCATCACGCTACTACCCTTAAGAGCGGAGCAGTAATCATAAATGTCGACAAATCGGGCAAATTATTGTGCATATTATGCATTTTGTAAAATTGTATAATTTATAAGTGACGGGATTAAATAGGTGTGACGGGAGACCGAAGTAAGTCACAGGCGAAGCCGTGGGTGTCAACTAGTATCCAATATGGCTGACTACCAAATATGTTTTATATGCAAAATTCTTATTTTTTAATATGATAAAGTGATACAAGCTGCAAAAAGTTAACACGAAGGCACTGATAGAAGAAACTCGTGAAAGGTGCAAAATGAAAGCAGATGAAGGGTTGTCGTCCAATTTCCGGGATAATGCCAGGCTCTTCTGGAAAGAGGTTGGCAAGACTCGGAGTCGTTCGACAATTTGCAGAATGAATAAAGTGCTAGTGCTAACAACGACATCCTAACAGACCAATCTGACGTCCTGCAGAGATACATACATGCATACATACTGGCACCTTTATCCCCGAAGGGGTAGGCAGAGGCATACTATGGCCCACATTTCACAGTATGCATTTACCTGCAGAGATGGAGTAAATTTATAGAAAGAAGTAAGCAAGTAAAGACAGAGATGCCACATCGGGAAGTGGAGCTCACTTTGATACTCCGGATCCCGGTGTCATTGAAGTCATTAGCATGAAAGAGTTTGAACAAGCGATAAGAAGTATGAAAATGTGGTAAGATTGCGTGATTTTGCTGGCCGACGGGTGAAGTCGCAGATGACAGTCGAATAGCAGTTGTAGTACATCTACAAAGGAAAAGGCTCTCGCTTAAACTGCTTCAGCTACAGGGCGATCAGTTTGGTCAGCTTAGCTAGTAAGGTGTATGCAAAGGTTATAAAGGCAAGAATGCAAGAAAAGTCTGAAAGGTCTCAATGCGGATTTTGAGGTCTAGTATTTTAAAGATATGACGTTAGAACTAAGTGTGAGATTTGGGTAAACTAGGAACGTATAAAGCAAGTGAATGAAATTGTGTATTTAAGAAGAATGTTTAGCGCGGATGGAAGATGTGATTCGGATGTAGAACGGTAAGTAGCTGCCGGAAACATAGTCAATGGTGCTTCCCAAATGGTAAAGCGACAAAGCATCGTAGAAGAAGCACGACTAGCAATTCATAATGCAGTGCTAGTGCCAACGTTGCTTTTTAGTAGCGAAACCTGGGTATGTCAACAGATGCATGAAAGTATATTGAATGCTTTGAAGATACGATCCCTTCGAAAATTGTGCAGTGTCACTTTGGCCGACCGAATACGTAACGAAGTGATACGCAATATGACATGTTTAAATGAAAGTGTCCGAATTAAGCTGGAAAAGGGCGTGCTCCGTGGGTTAAACACGTTCAACTAATGAATGAGGAATGATTGACGAAAAATATATAGTGTGCCAAAGTAGAGGGTAGAAGGAGTCAAGGTAGGCCGAGACCTGCATATAAAGACCACATGAGCAGATTGCTCATAAACGAAATAGTCAAAAGTACTCGGATACCCAGACGTGCAAGTAGGACGCGATTAATGAATCGTGAATGGATTTTTTTTTTCGCGATTAAGGAAGCGAAAGATGTATGCATGGATCGCGAAGCCTGGCGATCTGTCCTCTCTGACTACCCGGTCAAGGATACGGCGTGAAGCTAGGTCAGTTAAATAGAAGCTTGTTTAAAAAAAATATTACATCTTTTTAGCCTATCACCTTTACAATGGCAAAAATTGAAGCTTTTATTTCTAAAAGTTAAAAGAGTTTGGACATGATTTTAATAATTACAGGGAACATGTTGAACCGGACAGTATACTGTTAACTATAGTTCCTTGGTATCACGCGTATGGCTTAATGTCGACAATAAATTATATTCTGATAAAGAAGAAATTGGTATATTTAGCTGGATTTAATCCTGCGAAGTATTTAGGCACTATACAGGAATATAAGGTTGGTAAAATTAAAAAGCTCATAAGTATTTTCTAAAGCTGAAGAGTTAAAGTTTTATTTTATCTATTATTAGGTAACTACATTGGCAGCCGTACCACCAATAGTGGTGTTTATCGCCAAAGCTCCGATTGTGGAAAAGTTTGACTTATCATCAATAAAAACTGTATGGTGTGGTGCAGCGCCTCTCAGCTCTGAAACTATCTCCAATGCCTTGAAACGGTATTTATTTTAGTTTAAAAAAGTACATAATAGTATATAGTTATATAACTTAGGAGTGATTCCAACTAAAGTAGGTTTACCGGCATTCAGTTGATCACAAGTGACACAAGTCCCCTCATTTCACTTGGTCTAACGGCCGAATAGTGAACGGTCACTCAAATATCTAACGGCAACTTAAATGATTGAGCAGCTCTTAAATAAAAAATATTTATTAGTATTCTCAAACATCAAATTTAAGCATATGTTAAATTTGAGACGAACTCAGGTGAGTTGAGCGCTAACGCCACTCAATGTAAAATTCGTATACTGGAATGCCACTTAATTTAATTTACCTGTCAAATGACCTGTCAAACAGATTTGAACATCTCCTAAATGTAAGAGTGGTCGAGATGTCTCTTAAATCTGGAATTGAATATATTGAATAATAATAATAATAATCTTTATTGACATATAAACTTTCTACATATTTGATGGTGGAACCCCTGACTCCTGCGCTAGTTAATACTGTGTTGCAGAAGTCAGTATATTCCCCTCTATATGATTACACAGTAATGACAGTTTAATGTCAGTTGTACAAAATATAAGTTACATCATAAAAACTATTATGGTAAGTGTTTAACCTTATATCCTGTTTGTGAGTACAGTATGTGTACAAAGTACGTGTCATTTGGATGCTGTGTATGCGTGTGCGCGCTCGTACGAGTACGTGGAAATGTGTTGTTTGTGCGTGTGTGTTTGTGTTATGAGTGCGTGTATTTTCGTTTGTCTTGTTAGTGCTTGTGTGTTAGCGTGGTGTATGAGAATGTACGGTGTATTCAATTGACAACTGTTAAAAGCTTTTCCATACTTTCATAATTCATTGTTTCCAACCAATTTATTATAGTTTTCTTTAATTTTCTTATTATTTAATTTAGTTATTTTATTGATTTTGTTGCATTGTCTATATATATATGGAGCCAGAAAGTTGTAATGTCTTTGCGCAAAACTAGTATTGAATAATGGCGCAGGGAAGCGTTCCACTCGTTTACGCTGTGCAGGTAGCGTTGGCACTGTTTTTTTATGGAATCTTCTTAAGATTTCAAATGCGTATAACTTCCTTACAGATAAGACATTTACTATTTCATAGAGAGTATTTGTAGGGTGTCTATACGGTAGACGGAGAAGCATCTTCAGAATGGCACGTTGTGTCCTCTCCAGATTTATCATAAGAGATTTCGCCGCTCCACCCCAAGCGCATATACAGTATCTGAGAAGGCATAATGCACGGTATGTTTGAGCAAGTAGTGTAGTGTCGGCTATAGAGCGAAGGTTCTTAAGAATAAAGATCATCCTTCTAATCCTACCTATTGTGGTCTCTAGATGTTTCTTCCATCTTAGATGATATAAATAGGGCAGACTTGAATAGCCGCTATCTCCAAGAATGACCATATTGGCAAAATCACTATCATCAAATTGCGTTGGTAGTTACTGTTTTTCTCCACTTGTTTTTACAAAGCGTTTCAAGATTTCTACTAAAACTTAATGTAGAAACGCAAAGATGAGATGGTATATTGCCACAAGATATTTATCTTTGTTGTATGGAGTGAGGAACACAGTTTAGTCGGTATATATTTTTATCTATGATGTTTTTTTGGTCTGTTCTATAATAAATAACTTTTACATACAAGTGTTCTACTAAATGTCTGTCTCTTTAGTCACAAACAAGATTTTTTATTTTATACAAATACCTGTTTCAATTTATACAAGTTGACGCCAGCGGCTCCGCACGCATTGTGAAGTTTTCCCGTTCCCGTTTCCCACAGGAACTTGATCTCGGGATTGAAGTAGCATTATGTGTTATTCTGTTGTGTAAGATATATAATTTTAAAGTTCCATCAAAACAAAATCCATTCAGTATATTTCTCTCAGAAACTACTGGTCGGATTTAAATCTTTTTGTATTGGATAGCCCATTTATGAAGGAAGGCTATAGACTATGTATCATCACGCTACTGCCCTGGAGAGCGGAGCAGTAATCATAAATGTCGACAAATTGGGCAAATTTTTATGCATTATTGTAGAATATATAAGCGTCGGGATTAAATGGGTGTGACGAGAATTCGAAGTATTTCAAGGGCGAAGCCGTGGGGCTCACCTAGTATTAGCTATTTTAAAAGTACGGTGGACAGGTTACCCGCTTTCCTCACAGATACAGGCTCAAGATGACGGCTTTACGTAGGAATGTCACGTACACAATACGTAACATACGCCAGGCAATACATTTGTACATTGAGACTGAAAGCTGTAGAAAAAGTACAACGGGTGGCCTATCACATAAAGCGATATCTAACAGGCTAAATTTTATAGACAAAAATAGGAATCGTAAACCATGTCCGAAAGGGGACAGCTACCCCTTCTGCCCTCCCCTGGGTACGCCCATGGAATAAATTATCCAAATATAAAACTGTCTCATCGGAGATACGGAACAGAGCAGGAAACTCCGCATCGGTGCATAAATTTCGTGCTTTTATTATGAGCATTATTATGGCAGGTTTGAATGAAAGTGTCAGCGTAAAGCTAGAAAAGTTGCATTTTTCGAATGTATTTAGCGTCTCTAGGTTTCGTCAACAGACGGTCGGTCTTTCATGGTCAGAGAGTGAAGATAGCGAAGATAAAGACATTATTTTAACGCTTCAATATATTCAATTCCAGATTTAAGAGACCTCTCGACCACTCTTACATTTAGGGGACGTTCAAATCAGTTTGACAGGTCATCTGACAGCTAAATTAAATTAAGTGGTATTCCAGTATAAGAATTTTACATTGAGTGGCGTCAGCGCTCAACTCACCTGAGTTCGTCTTAAATTAAACATATGCTTAAATTTGATGTTTGAGAATACTAATAAATATATCTTATTTAAGAGCTACTCAAACATTTAAATTGCCATTAGATATTTGAGTGACTGTTCAGTATTCGGCCGTTTATCTTATAGATTATCAAAGGTCGAATATCTCGACTCATTAGCGTATGGCTTGATGTCAACAAGATAAGAAATAAAGACTCTTTTCTTCTTATCTTCTATTCTTATCTTCTTTTGTTTATCAGTTGTCAAGTCGATTGCGGAGTGACATGCTACTTCACGGTACTTTTGTTTTACCCGGTGGTTTTTACAACCTCGGGTTTTTGAATAAATAGCAAATAAATGTGAATTGAATTCTGCTTGGCATTATTTCAATCGACTGCCGTCTTTACTCCTAACTTTATTCATACACTCTAACATTATTCATAGTATTTCATTGTTTTAGCTTATATGTAATAAGTTCCCCGTTATCAAAATAATAATTATTATTCTGTTTATGCCAAATTTGTGGCTCTTTCAAATTCATCAACAGGAGTTAACATTATGCTCTCGGGGAAAAAGATGAGCATTGCATAATTTTTTGCTTATTTGGTTCAATACTTGCTAGTGTTTAGAGCCTTTCTGTGGTGTTTAGGGGTTAAACTATTTTGGTAAAAAATGAGAAACTTCACTACGGATGCCTACATCCTAGTCACCTCTATCACTATTTAATGCAACACTACAAGGGAGGTTCACTTGAAACCCATACACAGGGGTCTCTTTTTGTCGTATAAGCCCATGGATTCCTCCCCACCTTATTTATGAAATTGTGGTAGACAAGCTGGCTCTTTATACAACCCAATAGGAAATTATTGATTATGAATTTCATATTTTACATGCCATAGAATGCCTAACTGTGAGGGTATATATCAAGCGTATGGGATGACAGAGACATCCCTGACGGCTACTCAGGATATGGATGATGAAAGTGCTCCTCAAAAAGTAGGCAGCGGTGGGTACCCTTTGGCTGGAGTTAAAGCTAAGGTAAGTCACTTACTTTATTCATGTACTTTTTTTAAAGTAGAGTGAGATAAAATAATCCCTTTCACTGTCATCTATTATTTTTAAATTTTATTCCTCTCCTGCAAGAGTTTGAAAGCCTTATGGACATTTTTTTTTAATACTGAACCGTTATTTTTATCTCATCCCTTTGTGTCACTTCCTCGCTAAGCAAAACCGCGAAATTTCTATCTTAGAAATCATATTGATAATCAACAGAAAGAGATAAACAAGAAAAAATATAGTAATAATAACTTTCCCACTCATCTACAGGTTGTAGACATAGAAACACGCAAAAGACTTGGCCCCAATGAAAACGGTGAGATCTGTCTAAAAGGGCCAAATATTATGAAAGGATATGTGGGAGACGATGCCAGCACTCGGGCTATGTTCGACGAGGAAGGCTACATGAAGACTGGAGATATCGGTTACTATGATGAAGATGGATGTTTCTTCATAGTTGATAGGCTAAAAGAACTAATTAAATATAAGGGTTCACAGGTATGGACATTTCTTTATACCAGTTGGCAGACAAGTATATGACACATATACTCGTCACATGTCACATGTGACCTTAAGTGTTTACTTCTTTTGAAGAGCTTTATATCTATCACGCCTTATCCCCGAAGGGGTGACAGAGGGATATTATACACCCGCTTTTCACCGTGTACATTTCTGTCCCACGTAATAGGTGGTGAGCCCATTGCCGTGTTGAGAGACGCAGGTTGTGGCTACCTGCTGTTGAAATTTTTAATCCGCCCATATGGCCTTCAACTTGGCAACCGGGACCAACGGCTTAACATGCCTTCCGAAGCACAGAAACGCTCGCAAATGGAAATACCACAACCCATCCGTAACCAGCAATAGCGGCAGTTGCTTAAGGCAGTGACCGCTAACAGAACACTGAGTCCCACAAGCGACCCACGAGCACTTCTAAGAACTCTTTAAATAAAACATAAGAAATATGAAACAACAGGTATTAATAATAAATAAATACACAAATATCGAAATTCTTGCCATTTTAGTTGCTACTTGTAGTAATACCTAAAAAAACAATCACCTTGTAAAATAAGATATTCTGCAAAATCATTCTGTGATCATTATCGTAGGTTCTTAATTGTATGTAACTGATAGCTTATCGGTACTAAACCACTAAAGTGTTATTATATTCGTATTTATGTCAGATAAATAAGTCATAAACGATATTTTAACGTTAACCCCGGTTAAAATTACTTCTAATCAGCATACTTATCTACAAAATAAACTATAGTTCTCTAAGACCAAGTCTAGTAGGCTTAGTCTAGTAATGCCTAGTCTAGTAAGACCTAAGTGACTCTAAAATCAATATATTTTAATCAGGGTTCTTCAACTTCACGGATATTCTTTTTTACTAGGTGGCGCCAGCTGCTGTGGAAAGTGTGGTATTACAACATAGTGGTGTGGCAGAATGTGGTGTAGTGGGTGCCCCCGATGAGGTGGCTGGCGAGCTACCTGTTGCCTTTGTTGTCCTAAAACCTGGAGTCAAACTCACCGAGAAAGAGCTACTTGAATTCACTCAACCAAAGGTCCGTAAAACATCAAATTATTCACTTTCTAGTATTAGAATAATATCCTGTCAGAGATACAGAGTGTTGTACAATATATAATTTATAAAGGTTGCCTGTAAGAGATTGCCCTTTGTACATTTATGAAAATGAAATCTCTTTATGTGAGTGTTTTATATTTGTGTGCAATAAAGTTTATTCTTTTCTATTCTATTTTCTCGTATTGTTGTGTAAAACGCGTTGACGCGTACTATGGTTACTTATTAACTGATATCTAAGAAATTAATTAATTATATAAATTGTCATTTAATTGTCACATAACTTAAGTTCTCAAAATAATATTTTAAAGAATTAATTGTAAGGTTGAACAGCATAAATGTCGGTGTGTGCGCGCATCATACAAATGTTTTTCTCATATATTTTCCATACGTGCTGTACCGTACATGATTTTATTCTACCAATTTATTTAGTGGTTGATCTTCTATACCGTGGGTTGATCAATACCTAAATACAGCTTTCCAGAACCTAAGCGACTCCGAGTTAGGCTGTCGACAGGTAGACAGGCGGATAGACTGATGGATATACAATAAATTTGATAATAAATGGGTATATTACCTATCAACAATTTTGCTATGTTAAAACGGACAGGGGCCAATTGTAGTAACCCTATCGAAAATTTTCAAGCCGCATGCCTATAAGGCCTTAACTTGGCTTAACGAATTACCATGTTGCTGGTACTCATGACCAACAAACAGCTAGGCGTGCCTTACGAAGTAGAAAAGAAGAAGGTAACGGTCGTAAAGGGTAGTTTTCTTTATTAAAGTTAAAAAATAACCACTTTGTCTAGAACAGGAACTGAACCCGTGACCTTTGTCTAACCGGGGCATTTGAAATTCTTCAGTATATATGTCCCTAAACGCCATTCAAGAGTATTTTTTGTATTAAACTTCAGTAATTTTACGTTTTTATGTGATATCAAAAGAAACCGCCGGCAGGTGTAAGCTGACCTTTTGACCTTGCATTTCCGAATATAGCCCTTTCCCTGTGTTGCCATGTAAGCTACCACATTATATTATTTTTTAATTTATTATATTCGGGGTAAATATTTGGGGTAAATTTTTTGTTGTAAATTTTTGGGGTAATTTCGAAAAAGGATTACACGAATAAAATCACATCTCGATACCTAGCAATACCTTCACGGATCGGACAGGGCTTTTTTTAACATATTGTTTAATCACGAAAGAAAGTATAAATAATTTATATAGGTAAATAATAAATAAATATTGTGGGACAGTTTTTTTACACAGCGCCGTCTAGCCCATAGTAAGCTTGTGTTATGGAATCTAGATGACTGATAAACATACATCTATATTTCTAAATATTTACATATTATACATAGAAAACACCCAACCTCCGAAACCAAACATTTGTGGATCACACAAATATTTTTTCCTACCCGGTAATCGGACCAGGGTACTCAGTCACGGCAGTCGCAAACACTACCACTGCGCCACCATGCAGTCGAACTGAAAACCGAGGCAGTCGAATTAACTTTATCTTTTGTGTTTTCAGCTTTCGTCGAATTCTCGTCTGCGCGGAGGAGTGATATTTGTGGAGGAAATACCAAAAAATCCATCCGGAAAGATCTTGAGACGAGCCTTAAAAGAAAAACTTTTAAAAAGTAAATTGTAAAAGTAAAATATAAATAAATTATAGTATTTCTTATCAATGGTTGTGGTTATGATTTGTAAAAAGAATGTTGTTTTATAAAATGTTATTAATATTCTTTATTTTTGTTTTATTTTTAGAAAAGTATTTGTGATTGACTAATATCAATATTACAACTATACTCGTTATATCTAATGTCTGCATTCGGGTGTCAATAAAGTGACGCTCTAGACCTCTCATTTCTCTTGGGGCCGAAACTGGGTCGAAACAAATATTTTTTTTTTACAATACACAGATTGTTGCGGAGTATGTGTTTTTTAGGTATAAACTGGTGATCATACTTATATATGTCTAAATATGTGTTTATGCTCCTACCAGCTAAATAAAAGTGGAGTCCACATCCAGGGAGGGTCTAGAAGTAACTGGGAATACACTAAGATGAAGAAAGAGTTACTGTATAAATACATAGGTATTTTTACCAGTTGTCTAGCACCGCTTAAATAAACTTAATTTGAGCTAAATTGTTTTAAAAAAATCCTTAAATATTTACTTATTATTAACTTACTTACTCAAATTTTATACGCCTCTATCCCCGAAGGGGAGGCAGATGAATACAATAGCCCACGTTTCATCGTAAGCATTTTGTCTCACATAGCGGGGGGCGAGCCGTGCTGCCAGGTTTTTTGTTTTGGTAACGCGCGGAATGCTTTTTTCGTACCGTCATCCCTGCTTCGGGGGCAGCAGGGATGGTGTGTGGGACTCCCGGCCTTTTGGGGGCCGTCCTACCCACTAAACCCCGCGGTGTTCCACCTTCTTCCCAACCGGGTCGCAGGATAGGCCTGGGGGCTATTCACTGTGACCCGGCTAAGGGGAGCTCACACAGGTATTTGGCGGCGTATTACCAGGTTGAATTGAACAAGCGCAGGTTGTGGCGACCTGTTGTTAAAAAATTTTCAAGCCACCCGTCTTGATTTTGGGCCTTCATCTTAACTTATCGACTGCCATGTTACTGGCAACCGGGACCAAAAGCTCAACGTGCTTTCCAAATCATGGAAACGCTCGTGAATGGAAATGCCACAAAGCGGTCACCCATCCGAGGACCAGGAAAGTTGGTTGAAGCAGTGATCGTTTACAGAACACAGAGTTATCCAAACTACGAGCTATCCAAAATTATTATTTTCATTTTTATTTTAAAAGGTATGCTTGATAGGTTGAATTTGCTTTTGAAAAATCATAAAATTTCTACACATTGTTACATAGTCTGTCTTCAATGAATTTACATAAAATCGGCAATAAATTAATATATAGATAAAACTTCTTCATGTATTAATCTATCCATTCGAAAAAAAAACCATTATAAAAGTAGTTTTTTTTATTTAATTTCAGTCATCCAGACAGAGATTTCTACCCCAATTGTGGACAGATTCTCTACATTCCTTCTTTTATTTGAAAAATCAGAGGATAGTTTTATTAGAATCTCAGGGAAATCGAGGGAAACCCACAAATGTTATAGGTATTCATAATATGTCACAAATTTTCAAAAGCTTTTGAGACATTTAGTAATTTATAATCATTATATCTCGATGATGGGATGATGATAGATGGCAAAACTTTACTCTTTAACGGATAGGAGATAGGTGATTTCTTTTTCTAGATAAATATCTAAAGATTTCCAAAGCTATCGAGACATTTGGGAATGATAATCATCATGTCCCGATGTTGGGCTGATGATGAAATGTCTTCGATTCGATATTGACTTGGCTTTCTTCTCACACTCTTACGTTAAATACATCTGTGGCGACCAGCGCCACCTAGCGGAAATCTATCGAACCACATCGATACTAAGAATCCTACATCGCGCTATGAGAGTTCTCACGCTGAAGAATGATATATACAACAGCCCAACATCAACCGTTGGGCCGTGGCCCGCCAGGCATGATCACCTTGCCTGGTCGGAGGATCCTCCCTTTGTGTCGGAGGAACATCTCCACCCGTTCCTCCACAGTGGTGACCCCGACGTGATTGGAAGCAGCCTTCACGGAGCAGATCAGCATCATCATTGCCACCATCACAGTATGACGGTAGCACTCCTGTATGACGGTAATTAGTCTCAGCCAGCCAGCATCTCCGGCCTCATCAGGGATACCACTAGCTAGAAGCTACCGCTCCAGCCTGGTTACCTCCTCGGCCACACCAGCGTCTAGGCACAGCACACTGCAACTACGGTCAATGTAAGAAGAATAATAACTGGGGAGGCAAGCTTTAAATCCGGTCTCGCTGGAGCTGGAGCTGGACTTCGGAGAGCAAGGCGACGAAGTGTCGCGAGTCCTTGATATAACTGTCGGTATTGCCTGTAAAAGGTTTCAGAATAGTCGCCAGATGCCGCGACAGTTTGTATGTAGGCGAATCTATCTGACTAACTATAGGTTGTAGGGGCCAGTTCGGCTTGTGTACCTTTGGCAACCCATATATCTTAGGTGGGGTAGGATTGTGTGGTTTCAAGAGTGTTTCAAGCTCCCGGTCACCTAACGATTGCAACAGTTTTGCCACCTTAGCAGTAACCCTTGCAGTCGGATTATAATTTACCTTTTTGTAAGTAGTAGGGTCGCTCACCAGCTGCGTAATTTTGTGCTCATACGCTTCGGTGTCCACGACCACTGTAACATTGCCCTTATCAGCAGGTAACACCAAAAGCTCAAAATCGCTTCGCAAGGTACGTACGGCTACCATCTCCTGAGCCGTCATGTTTCGTGTTGGTGGCGACGATCTTCGCAATAATGCCGACACATCTTGTCTCAGGCACTCCGCATCACAATGAGGTATTCGGTTGGACACGATTGCATTCTCAAGATTCGATATAATGCGTTCTATAGGTATTTTCTTAGGTGCAGGTGCATAGTTTAAGCCCCGTGATAATGCACACATCGCATCAGGAGTCAGCTGTTTAGACTACAAGTTTATAACTGTGGATGTTTGAGGTGTGATATTCTTATTATTTTGAAGGAAGTTTTATTTCTTACCTCTCAGTCTGCTTAACTTGTTCTGGTGTATTTTCACAGTCTGAAACTCAATCCTTTCGCTTCGGCCGTGCGTCATTGCATCCAGAACCCGCCACTCCTTTTCATTTAGAAAACCAGACAGCTGCAAATGCAACTCAAGCAAGCTCTTATTCGTCACCATTACTTTCCGACGGTAGTCAGCAATCACACGACACAACAACTTTTTGTGGCTACATTGAAGAATTCTTCATAGTCCCGAAAGCACTTCACAGGTTTTATTGCACATACTTCGGCACTACACCCATATCCCGGCACTCCACAACAAACTGTAAACCGCACTCGAGTTTTTTCCGTTTGATTCGCAACTTTGTAAACACTTTCACTTTTTCTAGCCACACCGTACCGTAGCGGTTTGCTATATTAGAATAATAACTTTCGTGAGCGATGTTCATTATTACTATATAAACGGCTTTACTCACGTGTAAATTTCAGGATAGCCCGACTAGTTTCGGACCTAACGGAGGTCCTTCTTCAAGAGGAGCGTCAAGCTACGTCGGAAGCTGCGCTGGCACTGCATTGCCAGCGACCTTTCTGGCGAAGAGCACGCTGTGTCAGTGTAGGTGGGTGTGACTCGTCTTGAGTAACCGATGTGGAGATTGCTGTGGTGTTAACCTCAGGCGCAGGCGGTGCAGTCGCACACACCGTACTGGTCGTATCTCCCTCCAATGCTGAAGTATTGTTGGAGGGAGCAAGCTTTAAAGCTGGTCTTCATGCAGGGGGCAATGCACAACCAGGGTTCCTGTTGAAATTCGGACGACGGCTGATTTCGACCAGCAACCACCCCGACTCACTGGGGTTACCTCACCGTGCACCGCAGCACTGCACTCAGCCCCGACTCACTGGGACTAGCAGCATTCGATTCCGACTCACTGGATTCAGCGGCATACGATTCCGACGCACTGGGATCAGCGGCATACAGTTCCGACTCACTGGGACTACACAATCTGGCACTGGCGTGATTCACAACAGACGAAGACACCAGACTCATACTCACAATCGACCTCCGGTCTCGGAGGGGAGTGATGTGGCGACCAGCGCCATCTAGATCTAATCTGAAAATCTATTAATCGGAAATCTATCAAACCACATCGATACTAAGAATCATACATCGCGCTATGAGAGTTCTCACGCTGAAGAATGATATATACAACAGCCCAACATCAACCGTTGGGCCGCGGCCCGCCGGGCGTGATCACCTTGCCTGGTCGGAGGATCTTCCCTTTGTGTCGGAGGAACATCTCCACCCGTTCCTCCAAACATCTAAATCGAGTCTTATCACTTTCTCCATTATCTCGATATCCCAATCAAGAAACCAATCTATTTTCTCCATTGGGCAATGGCATTGCTAACCTATATAGGAGGGCAGAGATAATTTTGTAATTATAAGTTTATGTTAGTGTTAAAAAGATTACAAATATGGAAATATACGCTATTCAAAGGGAATTACAATACTCGTAGATAGTTCTTTCTTAATATGTGTTACATATTCTCACCAATTTATCAACGCTTTTGTCTATTGTAACTCGTATCTATTATTTATTATGTATAAAATTGTAGACTGGAATAAAGAAAAGCATGAATAAAGAAATGATTATGGGTTTATGTTATTACTCACACCGTATAGCAAAATACATATTGTATGATCATAGCACGTTTAACTTCATTTCTATTGTAATTCTGATGTAAAGTAGCCAGTTTACGAGGCTCAAAGTACAAGTAGAATACCTACATTAATGTAAATATACATATCAACTGCCTCGGTAGCGTCCAGTGGTAGTGTATACACCTGTCGCGCTGAGGCCTTGGGTTAGAATCCCGGGTTAAAAGAAATATTTGTATAATCCACAAATGATTGTTGCAGAGTTTGGGTGTTGCTATGTATACCTACTCGTATATAATCTTGAGTAAAAAAAGTATGTTTATCAGATTGTCTATATCCTGTACTACAAAATTAAATTAACTCAACATGGGCTAGACGTTATGTAAGAAAGTCTTAAAATAAAATTATTTAAACAGTTAGCTGCGAGTCACCGTTCGCCACTACGTAGGTATATAATATATAAAAAAAAATACATAGATTTGTTCCCAATGCATCGGCTGCCAAACCCTATTTCTTCATACAAATCTATCTGAGAACAATCAAACAAAGCCACTAGGGGAACCTCAGTGTTCTGTAGTCCTGTTACAACCAACCCTAGGGGTAGGGATGGTTGTAATAGATTCCACATTTTGTATTTATATTACTATTTGCCAAAATCTTTGATACCAGTCGCACTGAAGCTAGGCTTAAAATAATTGTGCCCTCTTAGCCCATATCATAATAATATTATAAATTTAAATTGTAAAAACGTTTAGCTTCGAAAAAATGTCAGTTTGTGATTTTCTCGGTAACTTAGTTGGTTAAGCAGCTGAACCGACAAGAGAGAAGCCATCACGGGTTCGAGTTTCGCTCGAGTCTGAAAAATTTATAACTTAAAATTATAAAACTAACTAACTAGCCAACTATCTTCACGCTGTATCCCTGACGGGGTAGTCAGAGAGGACAGATCGCCAGGCTTCGCGATCCATGCATACTTCTTTCGCTTCTTGTAGATTCATCAATCGCTTCATACATGCACGTTTAGGTATCCAAGTAATTTTGACTTTTCCGTTATTGAGTAACCTGCTCATGTAGTCTTCATATGTAAGTCTCGGCCTACCTTGACTCCTACTACCCTCTACTTTCGCACAATATATATTCTTCGTCAATCGTTCCTCATTCATTCGTTGGACGTGTCCAAACCAACGAAAAATATCAAAACAGATAATAGATGAGAGATGTTAATTTTTAAAACTATGAACCGAGGTTGTGATGTATCAAATACAGTCTGTGCTTGCAGTATCTCAACATCTTCTTATATAACAACATCATCTTCTAACTATTCATCAGTATTTTTTCTTTTATTTTATTTCAGAGCGCAACGATTCATAATAAATAATAATAATAAATATTGTTGGGACAATTTACACAACGCCATCTGATTCCACATTACGCAGAGCTTGTACTATGGTAACCAGATAACTGATAAACATACTTATATATTTCTAAATACATACATATTATTATTATATCGTTAAGCCTGGTTGAATGCCTTATGGGCGGCATGAAAAATTTCAACAGCAGGTAGCCACAACCTGCGTCTGTCTATTTTCAACACGGCAATGGGCTCACCACCTATTACGTGGGACAGGTAAAATCCACACGGTGAAAAGTGGGCATATTATATGCCTCTGCCACCCCTTCGGGGATAAGGCGTGATGGATACATATTATAGATAAATAACACCCAGACACAGAATAAACCATCGTGCTCAACACACAAAGTTTTATTATGGGTAGGAATCGAACCCACGAGCCTCTTGCGTAGCAGTCGGAAGCACTCCCACCGCGCCACAGAGGCATGAGATTCATAAGATCGTTTCTGTGTCGAACTACAGCAACCTGGAACGTTTTGCCAGCGCACGTGTTTGCTTCTTCTTACAATTCCGAGTTCTTCAAGCGGAACGTGTAGAGCCACATCTAAGCCGCCAACTTAAGGGACCTTGTCACTATCATGTGGACTATAAGAGTAGTCCTCAATTCGCTGGATGTCATGTCAAACGACATTTTAGCGAATAACAATAAATATAAATAATTATTCAAAGTCGGGGTGACTCAAGTCGCATGCTTTAAAAGGCGAATGACACTACCACTGTGTTATATCAATAGGGAAGAAATCTGGGAAATCCCAAACCGCTAACAACTTTTTCGAAGTGAAGTCAACCTATGTGTAACATCCGGGGAAGTATTGATATAACTACGGCATGGGTACGATATAACAAGGACTAATGTTTATATCATGTGTAAATAAGTACAAACAAGGATGACATTATTTGAATTATAAGGAAACCCCTCTCAATATGTCTAGGTAATTAAATAATAATAAATAACCAATAGTAATACTATTGATTTATTTATTTATTTAATAAAATATTGTAAAAAGGCGCTTATAGGAATCTATACTAATACCACAGTATAAAGAGAGTAAACCTAATATGTCTTTCGGCTGTGCTAATACTAGCTGACCCGCGCAATTTTTTTTGCATCATTGTAGAATTTATAAGCGACGGGATTAAATAGGTGCAACGGGAGGTCGAAATATTCCACGGGCGAAGCTGTGGAAGTCAACTTGTATTGATATAAACCTAAAGAGTTTGTTTGTTGGGTTGAACGCGCTAATCTCAGGAAGTACCTATCCGAATTGAAAAAATATTTTGTGTTGTGTAGTCCATTTATCGAGAAAGGCTATATAACATAACGTTACTACCCATGAGGGCTGAGCAGTAATCATTAAATCAAAAAATCGGGCAAATTGTCATACATGTTTGTAAAAGTAAGAATATATTATAGGAAAGCATAAAAGAATATAGATTAGTGGTCCGATATATTTGATTGAGAGTGTAGTCATTTTATTTTTTGAGTTATTCTCAGTAAATAAAATTATTTGATACCCCTTTTTATAACAGTGCATTAAAAATTACTAGTCGTTCATTATGGGTGTTCCACCATGTTTGTTTTACAATGCAGTCACACTACAATTGATTGAACTTATAATAATTTTAATCATATAGGAATTAAATTGTGTCATAAATTTCTAGGAATATTTGTCACTCTATGAAGGTACGTACATTGATGGTAAGTGATTAAAACAAAACTACAAATCATTGTTTTTTTTTATTTATACCAATGAGGTGGCAGACAAGCATACGGCTCACCTGATGGAAAGTGGTCACCGTAGCCTATAGACGTTTGCAACACCAGAGGAGCAGCGCTGCCGACCCTTTATGAACCTTCTAACACCCCTTTTGAAGAACCCCATACTGTAGACGTTCGGGAAAACTCAGGCAGGTAGCTCATTCCACAACCTAAGCATACGCGTAATAAAGCCTCTATCGGACCTAACCGTATGTAAGCGCTCCGGACGCAAAGTGTGAGGGTGAACACCCTGTCTATGGTGATAGGTGCGCTGATAGAAAGTGAATATCGTGTTTGAGTTGTCAACTTTAGTACCAATCTACAATTTTTATAGAATAAATATTGTGGGACACTCTTCACACAGCGCCGTCTAGCCCAAAGTAAGCTAATATAAGCTTGTGGTATATGATCTAAATAACTGATAGAGATAGTTAATTTCTAAATACATACATATTATACATAGGAAACACCCAAACTCCAAAACACACATTTGTGGATCATACAAATATTTGTTCCGACCCGGGAATCGATCCCGAGACCTCAAGTGCGGCAGTCGCATACACTACCACTGCGCCACCGAGGCTGTGATCCTTTATTAGGATTGTAATTTGTGGAGATAAATAAAGAATAGTGTACTTATATTAATAAAATCACATCTATCAACGCCCAGCTTAAACCTTTGCACCTAGGAACTTGAAAATTTTAGGGTTTAACTACCCTTATAATGCAGACACCCACTATGAAAAGAATTTTCAAAATTCCACCCCTAAGGGGGTAAAATAAGGCATAAACGGTTGTATGAACGTTCGTCATTTTTAAAGTTAGAGACATGAAATTACGTATACCTATTTCTCATTACAAATGAATAGACACGTGTATCACGGTTTTGCTAATTTTTACCTTTAAAGAGGTAAATTAGAGGTTGTCTTTTATTGATAAAATTAGTGGGTGACTTATTCTTATAATCAACGTCCAGACGAAGCCCTTGGACCAACAAACTTTTAATTTTTGGGGTAAGTTACCCTTATATAGTAGGTTACCACTAAGAAAGGGTTTTTTGAAATTCTAAGCCTAAGGGGTAAAAATAAGTGACAAAATTTTGTTTGTAAGTTCGTCGTTTTCAAAGTGTAAAACATAAAATTACGTACACGTGTCCATTTATTTGTAACCTTTTGGTGTTTCACGGTTTTGCCTGATTTTACCTATAAATCGGTAAAATAGGGGTTCTATGTTTCTATGGGACATTCTCCATCTTAAAAGATAGCAACACCAAATTTCGCATGCTTACTATTGATCAAGAAATATATAAACACTTGTTTCAGGGTTTGCCAAAATTCTACCCCGTTCACTGGGTGTAAATGAAAGTATTTGAATTTTTATAAGGGGCATGGGTCAAAAGTATGAGGTGCAAAGGGTGTTCAAAGAATTTCACGAGCGAAGACGGCTAGTAATAAAATACAAACTTTTATTAAAGGTATATTTAAATCTGATGGATGAGACTAAACCCTTACAACGTTTTAACTAAAATCTAAATCATAAATAACTACAACAGTAACAAAAAGTCAACATTTCTGCTAATAAATACGTCAACAAGAAAATCAGATTGATTTCAACAAAAACACTTAGACCAACTTAGACCAACTTAGACCAACTTCTTGACGCTATGTGTGTAGTTTTTTTTACTTTAGTGTTGGTATAAGTCACGGAGAACTACAAAACCAGAAGTACAAAACCATTTCCAGTTTTATTTCAGTAGTCATAATCATCCTTGAAACAGAATCCTCCAGTCCTTGTATATCCTCTCGGGCAAGTTCCCACAACGATTCCATTACGATTGTCAAATGTAGGCATGACGGTTGACAAAGGTTCTGGTGATAAAGACAGCACTACTTTCTTGTTCTGTTCATTTATGTTAATCTTTACTCTAGCAACAGGCGCTCGGGTATCTCGGTTTTTTACTAGAATGTCCATAATTAAACCTTCAGGTGGTAGTGATAGTTCAATCTTCTCAGTTTGATTTCTTTCATTTGATTTCATCACATCGCTCGTGACTGGAACAGCTAACATGATACTCAAAATAGTAAACAAAAAAATTTTTGGATCTATTTTGTAAAGAACTTTCAGTTTAAATAACAACATGTCGTTGTGTGCCATCAAATATCACAATAGCAAATGACTCATACAGGATAAATTGGAGGGTTTTATAGTCCGAGTTTCTTATACTTATTGATTTAGAATCAAGCTGCTATATCACAAAAGGTCGTATAGACCCGTACATATAACTGTACAAATATCTATCTCTGTGGATGATTGATGATTCATTTTTTAAACAGACGGTAATACATGTACTGCAGTAACACACTTGAAATGTACTTATTGGTTTCTTAAACTCAATCTTCAAGCTAAGTTGCTGATTTTATTAGAGTAGTATAGATCAATTTTTGAAAAGTATTTATCTACCGAGTGTTGCAAGATACATAAAATGAAATAAAAACTATACTTTTATAACTATACTAATTTTTTTTTACACTAGATATATGTTACAATATAATTTGAAATGAGAAAACAATTTTTTTTCCAAACCGGCCAAGTATTTACGGGTAACGGTATCAAATATGGAATAATTAACAATTTTTCTAGTATGCTAAAATTTCAAATAAGTTTATTGCAGTTTGTGTATTTTTTTCACCTTTCTCGTTATTTATTCTTATTCGCCTCTTTTCATTGATAAGAGAATAAAATTGTCGAGTTCTTATTTGGATCATAGTTCAATATACGCTTTGTGTGTAAATAGTAAAATGTTAACCAATGTCGAAATCAAAGAATGTTTGTTAAAATGTCAATGACGCGACTTTGATGTCATTCGGACGCCTCGATAATCAACAATAATTGTAATTGAATCGAATTATACCAATGTGTAAGGCAGCAATTTAATTGTAAATAAGCTTCAAGAGTATGGTAAGGTGACGTCTTGCGGCTACGTGGGAAACAAATGTCTGGCTATGTCGGCCCCGCCGGGTCCCCGTAAGAGGGGAAGACCCAAGAAATGCTGGCTTGACATCGTAAGGGATGACGTGCGTGCCAATGGTCTAGTGAGACCATAGTGACAGGGAATGCCGACGACCGTGCGAAGTGGAGGAGAAAATGTAGGAAAATCTGACTACGGGCGTCGCGAGACGCAACTGAGACAGACGCTTGGATGATGATGATGATATGCGCCAATAGGTAAGTGGTCCTACCAAGATCAGCGGGGCCTAAGCGACCCTGACCGCTAGCGGTGCACCTGCTGACTAACGGACGAGGCACCGACGCAGGCGCCCTTTGGGGTTGGAAAGTCCAATAATGCTAAAAATTTCAAATCAAACGATAGTTGCTCCAAATCCAGGTAGGGAATAAAATAACTGAAAAAAAAAAGCATTTTAGATGAAGAATAATATTGAACTATGGAAAGACGAAATAATCAAAGATTTTGCTACTCTTGTCACTAAGTAGATATATTCCAATAAGTATTGAATGAATTTCAAGTTTCTTTTTTTAATAATTTACGGACCGCTTATGTACGATAATCATAAAAAAAAATGTGTTATACAGATTCTGCTAGCTCAAAATGTTATGTTCGTTTATCACTACAGTTGATGGGAGGTTTACCAGTGTCATTTCGTGCTTCCAAAAGTCATTGTTATAAAGGAACTGCACAATCGTGAAAAAATATTGCAATCACGAAATAACATCTATCTATCTTTACGTTGTATCCTTAACCGGTAGTCGGAAGGCTTTGCAATCTATGCATACTTCTTTCTCTTCCTGCTGATTCATTAATCGTCTCATAGATGCATGTTAGGGTATCTGAGTACTTTTAACCTTATCGTTTTTGAGCAATCTGCTCACGTGATCTTCGTATTTAAGTCCCGACTCCTTGTTAGGGACCATGTAAGTTTAAATACCTATATTGTGTTCAATCATTTTGGCAAAATTTTCATATGCTCCATAAGGTCATTTAGTCGAGTATTCAATAAAATAAAGTGTTCAGTACGTGATACCGATTATATCGATTATTTATTTAACAATTTATTAAATCCTATCTGGCATCACTGTGAGAACCTTTTACATGCTTTGTTTTGTCTTCTTCTAAGAAAAACATTGTACCTATTTTATCCATTCGCTTACTTAGAATGTATAAAAGACTAGCATCAATAAAGGTACTTCATAACCCTTTTAGAATTCATTGTGATTTCACATCTGAAAATTGTAGTAATGTATTTTAAGTTAAACACAAGTGTGAAAATCTTAGGGTATATTATCCTTAGTTCTGTTTTAATAAACGCTAAAAAAATAAGATATCAGCGTAAGTTGTCAGAATTATCTACAAAGACCTTTGAAGAAAGTGCCGCTCCTATTGCATATGAAGAAATTGTAGGAGTTCCAACTCGTACTACTAGGATACCATCAAAAATTTCGACTGATCTACAAAAACGTAAAAGAAATCGTGTATGCGCCTTAGGATACAAAAGACGTGGTGCAATTTGTGTCAAGAAAGTCAAAGAAAAAAACTACGATTATGGCATTTATAAACCTTATTAGTGCACTCAAGTGATGATCTTTAATCTGAATCAATAAAAGAGGAGGTTGTCAACTCAATTGCTTTTTTGTCGTGCGATCCTCAGGCTCTGCGCAAATTAAGTTAAACAATGAAAATTCAGCCTTGGAAAGTTAGACCTGGCTAATTGACATAATATTTTATGGATTGCGGTTATCTTTTCTTTAGTGTCCAGCTATAAAGTTTTTTTTTCTATTTTATATAATATAAATATATATATACTATATTATATTAATTTATTGAAAATGAATGCGGTGAATTCCCTACTCTGCCTGTGCGGGGAAGTCGAGATTTTCAATTAAAGGTATTGTACATTTAATTGAAAATCTATATAAAAAAAAAAATCAAGTCCTTAAAAATTTCAACAACAGGTAGCAACAACCTGAGTCTGTCTATTTCAACACGGCAATGGGCTCACCACCTATTACGTGTCACAGGAATACACATGGTGAAAAAAGGGCATATTATATGTCTGCCTCTGCCACCCCTCCGGGGATAAGGCGTGATAGATAAATAATAATAAATACGTTGAAACAGGCTGACGCCATTTACTGTAACTCACTCACAGCGTTAGATACTGATTGCAGAATATAAAAGTGTCCACTTCGAATGGCGGTTAGAAGCAGTTGGAATTAGCCTTTTTCTTCCACTTGACCTTCTTGATTTTTTTACGCGGCATGGGTTTGGGTCACATCGATCTTGTTGGGACCGTATAGCCCTTTTTACGATATTACTTATTAACACACAAAAATAGATAATATTATAAATATTATAAAATAAATAATTAATAATATTCATTTATTTCAGGCAACATTAGAAAAGTAACAGATGTTATTAACTTATTCTACGGCCCATAGAAAAATACCTTAAAACTAAGAATACATCGACAACGTATACAGTTTAGACTAGATGGCGCTGTGTATGCCTAAGGATATTTATTTATTAAACGTTAAATTCAGCATTATATTCAGCGTAGTGTTAATAATTAAAAATAGGTAATAAAATACATATAACATTCCTACACGTTTTTTTCAGTTTCCCTTTGATGGTTCGCGGTCTGTATGCCATGCCTGCTGGGTGAGATTGGATTCCACTCTGAGAAATCAGTCTAGGCAAAATGAGCCACCTCAACGAGTACAAGGCGAACCACCTCAACAAGCGCAAGATGCTGGCGAGAAACAAAATGAGGGTCAACAATATAATTCCGGTTTCATTTCTATACAAGGATATTCCCTTGCTTCAAATTCAGCAAGACGTTGCATATTTCAAAACTGCAGAAACATTGCTACGCACGTATTGCCATTGTATATAATATTCTATTTATGGCATCAATGAATTTTTATATACCTCCTCTTGCTCGTGTTTGCCAATCACATTTACAAACTGAATAATCAGAGGCAAATGCATCAATTTAATGGTGCTCATGTACTTGATATGATGAATTTATACAAAAGGGGTTTGGAACGGAAAAACGAACTTGATTTCGAAAACATAAATTCGATTGATGATAATGAGCTACATTTTTGGACAGGACTAACTAAAGATCAATTCAACACTTTTCTACATCTAAAATCATCTCTTCATAACAGAACTGCGACGACTTTTGGGATATACCTAACAAAAATTAGAACTGGTGAATCGGATGAAAGGTTGGCTACGAAATTCCGAATGTCCAGAAGAACGTTAGAGAGAAAAATAAGATTAGCAAGAGAATGCTTAACTCAAGATTTCGTCCCGCGTTTTCTGGGCTAAGACCACATAACCAGAAAAGAGGCTGTTGCTCGAAATCTTTCTATTCTATCTCATATTTTCGGAGGCGACCAGAATACAGTCATTTTGGTGCTTGACGGCACTTATCTATATGTGCAAAAGAGTGCCAATTTTTTGTTTCAAAGAATTACTTATACAACATGCACAAATTCAGGAACCTGGTAAAACTGTTCCTGATAGTTTGCACAGATGGCTATATTTTAGATGTCTTAGGACCATACGCAGCAACAACATCAGATGCAACAATTATGCGTACCATAATGGAAGCTGAAGACTCGCCTTGGCATTGGTCTCTACGGACTAACGATGTCTTGATACTAGACCGCGGCTTTCGGGACTCAATCTCCTCAATACAAGAATTTGGCTTCAATCCTCTACATCCAGATCAAGACGAGAGCAACTTACAACCGAAGATGCGAATAAGTCTAGACTTATAACAATGACCCGGTGGTTTGTCGAGACAATGAACGGTCGTTTCAAAAAAGATTTAAAGTTATTCCGACACACCTATTTCAATGTTTCTTTGCCTAACATGATGGCGGATTTCCGAATTACTGCAGCGCTCTTCAACGTTACTCGGCGACAATACGAGGATAGCATTTACGCCGAGCAATTCATTAATATAATTAATGAAAATATTAACAGAAGGAATGAGCTGGTGGAATATGTGAGTGAGCACAATTTAAATAGGCAAAGGGTAGCCTTCACTGCAATTGATGCCAGTGATGCAGCGTTCGATTTCCCACAATTGACGTACGATGACTACTATTTACGCTCGGCAGCTATCACCTGAGGATTGCCAGATCATACGTCCATGAGCACTTACGACCAAATGGCCTATATATCGTCAAACTCTACTGGCACCACGAATTGGTAAATAACCGAACATTAATACGCGGCAGAATTCAGTCCCGACACGTCAGGAGTAAACAATATTACACCTACATATTGGAGAACCCTACAAGAGAGGGCAGAGAGAGTATAGAAGATTATCACTGTTCTTGTATCCACGGCCGCAGAACTATCGGATGCTGCGCGCATATAGCCAGCATGGTGTACTTTTTGTCTTGGGCCAGACACCAAAAACAAATAGATGCGCCAGCAAGGTTCTTGGATGACACTATTGTGCCTGTTGACATTGATCATGTTGAATAGAAACTATATAATTCTACACATTTGTTTTATTTTAAAATACATCAGTTTATTCTCATTGTATTAGTAAAAGGGAATTAGTTTTTATGAAATGAAATGAAAAATCTTTATTCATGTAGGTCACAAAGTAACACTTAGGAACGTCAAGATTATTGCTTCTACATTTACTGCCAGATTCGCACAGCAATAGGTAGAGCCTGAGGAAGAACCTGGCAATAAAACTCATGGCTACTCTTTTCTAACCGCCAGTAATTACATTAGTTTGAGTTACATGATGTTTGACCAATTATATAGTAAAGAATTTATACAAAACAAAATCAATGTTGTGTGTAAAATGAATTTATACAAAACAATAAATACAAAATAAATGTTGTGTTTAAAATCATATCATAATTAGAGCTACTCTAGTTGCCAGTTCTAAGGGCAGCCTACACTTTAAGAAGAAGAATCCAGCAAGAAAGTCAATGGATGCTCTTTTCAAATATGTAGGTATGGCTTACAACATTAAAATCACACTTACATTGTTCCTTTGGATTTATGTGAGAACGGTCGACTAAACTTAGTTTGCCTTAAATTTAAATAATTTTATTTGTAACAATTGCAATAACAGCTATAAGCTGACCAGTCCCAACAGACGGCACCCGTTCACGGGTATGACGTATATATCAGCCATCGCCCTACTCAACCGTATTATAGGGAATAAGGTGACCCGATACATACGCCACCACTGCCGGGACACTTAGGCGAGCATGACATACCGAAAAACTGCACAGCAACTATCATGTCAATTTCAAAATAATACATAAGTCTACTTGGTGCTCACACAAACTCAAATTACATATTTTTATATTAGTTATTACTGGGACTAAACGCAGCCAATTTAGAAACCTTTAGTTGTCAGACGTTTCAAATTATTCAATATGCAGAAATGTTAAAATACAACATATATATGCAGATTCAAGACAAGTACAAAATAACACAAAGTAGTTCGAGCGAAGAGCAAGCAACTCATTTCCATTTATTTTTATCATTCAAATAATCATTAATTGTGTAATAGGCCCTTTTCAAGAGGTGCGTCTTAATTTCCGCCTTAAATTTATGTAACGGCAGGTTCATAATGTCTAAATGAATTTTATTATATAGGCGTACACCAATTCCTGCAAAAGAGTCGTGAACCTTTTGTAAACGATGATGCGTTCCAATTAATTTATGCTTATTTCTAGTATTTATCGAATGTATGTCACTGTGTCTATTGTATAAATGTATGTTCTGTTTAACTAACATGATATTTGCAAATATATATATGTGATGCAACCGTTAAAATGCCAATTTCTTTAAATTTCTCTGTAAGAGACACTCTAGCACTTAATTTATATATTGCTAAATTTACTTCTGGAGTACTAAAATTACTTGTATATCAGCTGCGTTGCCCCACAGCAAAATGCCGTAAGACATGACATTATGAAAATAACTGAAGTATACCAGCCTAGCAGTTTCCACATCAGTGAGCTGCCTGACTTTACTAACGGCAAAGGCTGCCGAACTGAGTTTACCTGCAAGACACGTTATTTGGGCGTTCCACTGTAGTTTGCTATCTAAAGTGATCCCCAAAAATACAGTTGATTCTACAAGATTTAGGGTATCACCGTTCAATGTTATATTTGTACCGCATTTCCTGTCATTAGGCATGCTGAATCTGATACACTTTGTCTTCTTAGCGTTTAGTAGCAAATTATTGGTCGTAAACCAATCTACAACTTGGGCAAGTGAACTATTTACGCCGTTAAAATCAGTAAGCGTGCGATCAACTTTAAAAATAAGTGACGGATCATCAGCAAATAGAACAATGTCGCACAAGGTCTGTATATAGAATGGCAGATCGTTAATATAAATTAAAAATAGTTGAGCTAATTCCATTGACATCAACATGTTGTATTCGATCATTTAGGTAGGAGGCAACAAGGTCTAGTGCAGAGTCTTTGACACCATAATAAAATAGTTTTCGCAATAGTGTTTTATGGTCAACGCAATCAAATGCTTTGGAGAGATCGCAGAATACACCAATAGCATCTTGTCTATTCTCCCAGGCGTTATATATATGATTTAGAAGTGTCACACCTGCATGAATGGTAGAACGACCTCTTGTGAACCCATACTGCTCTTCATGTTTGAATATTTGAATTAATATGAGCTTGTAATTGTTGCAATATAATTTTTCTAAAATTTTTCTGCCATTAGCAGGTTGTATTGAAATTGGTCTGAAATTACCAGGGTCGGTTTTGGATCCAGATTTAAATAGAGGTATTACTTTACTGTGTTTCATTAAATCCGGAAACACTCCTTTATCAACACATTTATTAAATATTTCAGCTAGATGTGGTGATATATTAACAATAATAGACTGTATTAATTTTACAGAAATACCCCACAAGTTAGCTGTCTTTTTTGAGTTAAGCGACTTGAATACTTTAATGATATCGTTGGGATTTACATCTTAACCAGCTACGAAAGTGAAATATTTTTCTCGTTTCATAACTAGTTACAAAAATAGAATAATTTCTTTTTTCGTAACTGGGTTTCATAACCAGCTACCAAAATGGAATGATTTTTTTCCGTTGATAACTAGTTACCACAACACTTTCATTCATATTTCGTAACTTAAAAATAATTTATGTATAAAATACAATGATCAGGTTAACGATCAATGCAAAATTGTTCACTTTCGTAGCTGGCTACGAAAGTTCAGCTACGAAAGTGGATGAAAGGGATAATTTAATAGCAATAGTGGTATGTTTTGAAGAGAGGGAAGAGAAAGAACAGGAGATATTTGATTAGAAAACAGACACAATGACGTTTCCTGGCATGGAGCTCAATCCTATCTGAACCCTCCCGTCAAATGCTGTCCATTTCGATTTAGATCGTGTTCCGCAATAAGTTGTTTTCCCATATCCTCAACAATCGTCCGCTTTGTCACTGATAAAAACTGCCGACTAACAGACGAGTCAACGGTTCTGGCACCTTTTCGGGGTCGGAGGGTCAGACTGCAGGCATTCCCAACAATATCGAAAATTAAAAGTTAAGCAATAGCCGGTATGTATATAAACTACCTAAATTATAAGTAAACCCCAAACTGCAAATCCCGGTAGGGTTTGGATGCAATTGCGCATACATAATGAGTGTCAACATACAATGAAACTGTCCCCAACTCCACATTTGTTCCGAGTAACTGATTTTTCATTTATTTTAGCCTATGACATTAACAATACCCAAGTATACTTAGACATCATAACAAACTGTTTTTCATTGCGTTATAAAGTCATCATTTGCGTAATTTAGTTATTGTACAGTATGACAAAGCTAGCAAAGATGACAATATTTTACTATAAAAGAACCTAATACAACAAGTGACTTCACATTACTTTCCGGCCAGTAGTCATTCCGCACATTAATATTACAATTATGTATTTAAATATGTGCGCGAAGTTGGCAATCTGCTTAGCTCTTATTGTCTGCATCGACGCTGATGTGCTGAGATTTCATCGAATAGTCCTCAAGAATATGGATTCTAAGTCTCAGTCAATAAACACAAAGAAGAGCAACATCAGTGATGTGAACAAAATTAAAGATAATGGCGTAGCTACAAATCAATTGGATGAGTTTTTCTCAAAGGAATCGGCATGGGAAGATCGCAGTGGCATGAACGTCGGCAAATGTGCAAATGGATACGAAAGAATATCAGGTGTCTGTGTGAAATCATCCGACAATTACTATGATGAATTAATGCAAGAAACGACTTAATTATTAGTAGGTATAAAGTAACACCCACATATATCATCGCAGTCAGTGTCTTCCTTAACGGAAGGAGTTATTTTCTGTGTTTTACAACCACTATCACCACATAAGTCCCTTTGAGGAGCCCACATATTACAAATGAAGTCATTAAGTGAGTAATAGTGTATTGAGGAAAACATCAATATTGTCGAATGCCTCACCATGTTGGCTAATGAAGACTATAATTACAATGACAGTGTTTTATAATGAAATACATAAAAGATATTAAATTAAATATACTTGCCTTTCTGTTACTTCCCATAGCTGTAATTTATTAGGGTTAATTTCTTATTTTGATATACTCTTTTGTCTTAGAGTAAATAAATAGCAGTTACTTTATCACTCATAAAGTACATACATACATATTGTCACGCCTTTATCCCCGAAGAGGGTAGGCAATGGCATACCGTACGCCCATTTCATCGTATGCAGTTTTCTTTCACGTAACAGGTGGTGAGTCCATTGACGTGTTGAAATAGACAGGCTACTTACTACTACTAAGTAGTGGCTACTTACTGCTGAAAAATTTCAAGCCACCCATGAGGCCTTAACGTCCCTTCTAAAGCACGGAAACGGTCGCAAATGTATATGTCACAATGTGGTCCCCCATCATATGAAAAACTGGTCACCTGTCATAGCGAAAGTTGTAAAACGCAGTGATCGTTTACAGAACACTAATTTAGCGGGGCTATGAGTGCTTCATAAAGTAACTGCTACTTTTATCATTAAAAGAGTATAAGATATTATTTGGGCACAGTACCTAAGACTTTCCACCTGCTTGCAGACCATTTATATTTATGAGCCGCTATTAGCTTACAGAGCTTAACTCGGTAAATTTAGGATGCCTCCTAACCTAGAAAAGGTCGTAGGAAGGAACTGGATGTAAAAAGAATTTGGTCATGTATTACGGCGAAAATTCGAAGAGTTCGATGCTTGTTCAAAAAGACCAGAGTCTAACAATGGACAGCGTTAGAATGATTTAATCGATTTCTCTAATCTATCCGTGTCCGTAGATTGATGACGTATATTGATAATTGTCAAAAACATTGACTAGTACTGAAATTCTTTCTTATTTAAATTTCTTAGCTCTATATAAATTTCTATCTGTAGAATGAGAATGTTAAAGTTTTTTATTTATTCTAGTCTAGTCAAACATCCACCATGTATGGGACTAGAATGAATAAAATTAAATGTCAGAGAGTTTGAGAAAACCATCTCTCTTGGTATAGACATGTAATGAGCAGGAATGAAAGTCATGTAACTAAAAACGGATGAATATGAATGTGTAAGAATGCAGAGCCAGAGGAAGGACAAAGAAACAAGGCATTGATTGTGTAAGGAATGATAACAAATTTAAATTGTGAGACGCCAGCTTCCGCACGGATGCAGAGGTCACCATCGCCGTGGTTCTGCCGCACTGAACCTCGCTGCCAGGGCTCCGCACCCGTTGCGAAGTCCTGTGAAGCTTCATTAAACTCATAATTTATAACTCAGACTGTGTCTCACCTGATTTTTGACTAGACTTCATTAGCTGCAGTAAGACGAGCTTATTAATAGGTTTAATGGTAGCTAGCCTACCAAGCCTTTGTTATGCTAAATTAAGAAAGAGATAAAGTCACGTAAGTGAAAAAAATGCCCGTTTCAGATTCTGTGTAAATACCCTTAACGGCTGTCTTAATGTATTAACAACGATCGTACAAATTGCTAAATTATTGAAGTTTTCCACGAATCCTACATACAAGCAATATAAAATATAACTAACTAACTATCTTCACGCTGTATCCCTGACGGGGTAGTCAGAGAGGACAGATCGCCAGGCTTCGCGATCCGTGCAAACTACATGTATTAAAAATAAAATATGTTTAACGAAAACATTTTTTTACAACAAGATTTTAAAAAAAAGTTGCTACAATTGTTTAACACAGCATGACATGGCCAGTAAATTGTTTTAACGAGATCAATAAGCAGCTCACTTGTTTATAAAGAGACTTCAGCTATATATTAGTTTTGAACATTGTATGTTTGGATATTAGCTGTAAGTTTTTCAAATTAAATAAAAACATATCTTTTGTTATGTTCATGGTTCCGTACCTCAAAATTGGCACCAACCAATAGATAAGTTGCTACCGTTTTACACCAGCTTTTCTTAATTGAGAAAAACGTTATCATGGCAGCTATCTCTGCAATCCCAGTGTTTTTTTCTCGGGACGACAGGATACGATTCATCTGTGTCAAGGGAATGAACTTCTCGAATTTCGTAATGTAACTAAGTACTACTATTAAAACTAGAAAGGTAAGAGGTATAAAGAACTTTACAGTGCCGCAGAAGAACCTAGAACACGATGTCTCGTGAAATGTCAATGACGTGAATTTTTAGAATATGGCCACCCACCGTATAACAATTAGTAAAGTTTAAGATGCACGTAATTTTTTTTTTGGATACTTCGTAATATAGATTTTCACTTTCCCTTTTTTATCTTTGAGTCTCAATATCTTTTCCAGTTATGGGCTTGGTTGTAAAATGAATCTGTTTACTTACTATTAAAGTACTCAAAGCAGAAGGGATATTGAAAATGAACAGGAAAAAGCTTTGATATTATACAGAATTAAATTCTTTGAAATGATTTTAATAAAATAATAAGGCTTATAAGTAGCGAACATAAATGACTATCTATATATTGACGTCATTGCGTTAGTATAAAATACCAACACGTCCTGTAATTTCGCAAATTCAATCAAGGCAGTGGTCGTTATACACATTAATATTACAGAAAATGTATTCAAATATGTGTGTAGCGATTGCTTTAAGCCTATTTCTGGCTGTCTCTATCAACGCTCATGTGCTGAAGTATCATTCAGTTCATGTAGAACCAATGGATTCCAATACTTTACTGGAAAAAGTAGAAACTAACAGAAACGATGTTGAAGAGCATCTGTCAACTTTATCTTTGGAGAACAGTACTGACGAAATCAATATGCCGTCTAATATGTCTGAAGAAGACTTGAAAACGGACAATACAGCGGAAAATCGCGAGAACAGCATTGACGAAATCAATATGCTGTCTAATATGTCTGAAGAGGACTTAAAAACGGAATACACACTGGAAAATCGCGATGGTTTAAGTGTTATTAAGTGTCCGACGGGGAAAGAACGACGTTTTGGAGTCTGTGTAGATGCAAATTCGAACTTTGACTACGATGAATAATGAAGTCTTAGATATATAAGTTTAATCGTCAAATTGGATTACAATGGCCTGGAATGACCACATCAATACCGTGCTTAAAGTATTTAAAGAAGTACGTGTTACGGAAATATTGGAAAAGCAGCAGTGAAATATCGGTGAACATAAAAAAAAACTTGCTTGTGTTACCAGCAGATACATTATCAAGTAACCGAATATATTCAAGAGCATATCCGATAAGTTAAAAATATTTAATTGTCTATTTGTGCAGAATAAAGTGACATGCGATAAATTAATTATTTATTACTTTTTCTATAATTAAAAATTCACACATTGGGGATAAAAGTGTTACTATATGTATATATAGTAACACTTTTATCCCCAATGGCAAAAGCATAGTATACCCCATATACTCGTATCAACCATTTGTTTGTGTAGCAATCTCCAGCTCTTTCTCTCTTAAGTCTCTTTCTTCGCGTCCGTTTCATAACTCTAATACCCTATTTACACTCTCGTACGAACCTCGAGACGAGCCGCGATTTAAAAAAAAGGTACCATAATACTGTGTTTACACCCGCGGCTCGTGGCTTGTCTCGAATCTCGTCTCGTGGCTCGCGCGAGGTAAAATTATTATTTGTGGTTTGTCCTACCAATTTTTTCTTTTGTATTTTGGTCTTTAAATGCCATTTTCATAGTGATAGTGGGAATATAGTACCTTAATATAAAATAGCAGAATTATGAGGTAAAATAGAGGGAATATATATATTGGTTGGCTTTCGGTGTTTGAAATTGCTACTAGTGACTGCGGTCCGACCCCTCAACCCATTAAGAGCGCCTGCGGGGTTGTCGCTTCATCCGTTAGTCATCTGGTGCACCACTTGCAGGTGATGTCGCTTGGGATCCGTAGATCTTGGAGGGGCCTCTTACACTCTTATAATTGAATATATTTTTTTAAAGTAAATATTATGCTTAATTTCTCATATATTTTTTCGTAACCAAGGTCACGGGTTCAATTGTCCGTCTAGAATCGAATCGTATTTATTTACTTTTTTAAAATAAAAATAAAATAAATAAATATCCATCACGCCTTATCCCCGAAGGGGTGGCAGAGGCATATTATATGCCCACTTTTCACCGTGTGGATTCCTGTCCCACGTAATAGGTGGTGAGCCCATTGCCGTGTTGAAATAGACAGACGCAGGTTGTGGCTACCTGCTGTTGAAATTTTTTAGCCGCCCATAAGGCCTTCAACCAGGCTTAACGGCTGCCATTTTACTGGCAACCGAGACCAACGGCTTAACGTGCCTTCCGAAGCACGGAAACGCTCGCAAATGTAAATGCCTCAAAGTGGTCACCCATCCGAGTACCAGCCATAGTGAAAGTTGCGTAACTCAGTGATCGTTTACAGAACACTGAGACCGCGGAGCCACGAGCGCTTCATTTAATCTAGTTCCATCGCATTCGCATCGCGATAACTAGATTAAATCTTATAGTTTTTTATTAAAAGTAAAAAATGATAGGTACATATAGTGACCACAGACAGGCATAATTGGAGTTCTGAGTTTCATCGTATTATTCAGTCAGGTAATTTCTACATTGGATTGTTTTTAATTAGAGAAATATTATGTCTCATGTTTGTAGGATGGGATTTCAAACTTATTTATAATACACATTGTTATTATGTATCCTTGTAATGTGATGTTATTGTGTAATAATATAAGTTTATAT
Source organism: Thumatha senex (assembly GCA_948477245.1). Taxonomy (NCBI): domain Eukaryota; kingdom Metazoa; phylum Arthropoda; class Insecta; order Lepidoptera; family Erebidae; genus Thumatha; species Thumatha senex. Next base: position 16,138,700 of record OX419743.1, read on the forward strand.
GCATGGTGGATTTCCAAGAAAACAATACACATACCTAATTATCTATACATACTTCCATACTAATAGGTATATAAAGCTGAAGAGTTTGGTTGCTTGGTAGAAGGCACTAATCTCAGAAACTACTGGTCGGATTGAAATTTATTTTTCGTGTTGAGTAGCCCATCAAACTTTATCGAGGATCATCACGCTACTACCCTGAAGAGCGGACCAGTAATCACAAAAGGTCGGGCAAATTTTTATTCATTAGTGTAGAATTTAGAGGCGACGGGATTAAATAAGTGCGAAGTATGTCAAAGGCGGAGTCGGGGGGTCACCTAATCCTACTAATATTATAAACGCGAAAGTTTGTAAATATGGATGTTTGTTACTCTTCCACGCAAGATCTACTGAACGGATTTTGATAAAACTTTACAATAATATCGCTTACATATCAGAATAAAACACAGATTACTTTTTATCCCGGGGACAAGTTCCTGTGGAAAACGGGACGGAAATCTTCCCCACTCGTGCGAAGCCGCGGGCGTCAACTACTTATAATAAATTGTGTTTACTTCCATTGATTCACATACATATTTGATAAAAACATTCAACTACATTACTTTTTAACATGACCGGTTTCGCCCTACGACATTTACAAATGTCGACACATATTTTATGTTCTTCAAATGTCATTCATTACAATAAACCACCTAATACAACCATTTATTAGGTGAACGAATTATAGAAGTTTAAGACTGACTATAATGAGTTGATACGGAGATTCAGTCATCAAACAGTGCACAACAGAGCGCCTGGGGGCCGAGTCTGCTATTTCAATCGTGTCGAAATCATCGCTCAACAGAAAGCCACCGGTACAATTTTGACCGTTTTTTGTAGTCTACTGTTACAATCGTACCTCAATAGACTTCTATCGGTTGGCTGATAGAATTCTACTAACACGTAACGCGCCAGTGGCCGCTTGTCAGTTGCATTTTTGATAGTCTACTAACATTGACAGGTAAAAACAGCGATCCTGGATCTATTCAACGGCTTGTGAATAGTAGACTCGGACCCCTGATCTAATGCAAATTTTAAGTTTCTGGGTAGTACATTTTAAGGTGCAAGTAACTTGAGTGTTATTATTATAAAACATACTAGGTGATCCCCCTCCCCCCATGGCTTCGCCCGTGACTTACTTCGAGCTCCCGTAGCACCTATTTAATCACGTGTCTTATAAATTCTACAATAATGCATAAATATTTTCCCAATTTGTCGAAATTTATGACGACTACTCCGCTCTCCAGGGTAGTAGCGAAATGATATTTAATACAACCTATAGCCTTCCTCGATAAATGGACTATCTAACACATAAATAATTTTAAACCCGCCCAGTAGTTCCCGAGATTAGCGCGTTCAACTAAAAAAGATTTTAATAAATCAACACCTGCAAATAACTTGAAAAGTAGACGGGTAAACCGACTATATCTACATCTAATGATTAACCTTTAGATAGTAGTAGATTAACATTTAGATATTTCAACTTAGTAGTATGAGTAATAAATAGTAATAGGTATTTAAGGAATAATAAAACACTATGTTCAGTTTATGCATGCATCGGAAGCAAATCACGAAAGATTTCTCATTACAGTAAATGTTGCTAACTGGATTGTGGTGCCTATTGTGGACAGGAGAGGCTGGTTGACTGACACCAAATATCATTCATACTGGAGAGGTGAACCGGTGGCAATGAAACTACACTAGCGGCACGCTATGATGGTCGTTCATTTCACATTTTCGTCCCAGGACAATAATATATTTGAGATTGATATTAATAAAAAAAACCCTAAATAATAGTATGCTTAAAACAAAAATCTTTAAAAGTAACTATGTAAGGTATTTTATTTTTTTTAATATTAATTAAATTTTTTGAATTATTATAATATGTCAAATGGCCATTATAGGCACGCTATGATGGCCGTTTGACATATTATAATAATTCTAGTAATAATATCTCTAGTATAGATAGAAATAAATGTTAAACAGGTTTACAACGAGGCGGCGGAGTGGGAATGGGAGAGAACTCTCCCAACCGAGTTACGCAGTCTCAGCGCCGCAGACTTGTTTTCGCCCAAGACTATCGGCCTCCATGACCGGGGGCCTGAGGACGGCGGGTGGGCTGCTCACCGTCCTTACATAAGCAGGCCCAAGACGAAGGCGTCGAGGGATAATCTCACGCACGCCTCACACTCAAAAAGCGGGATTACACCCGAAACAACCCCCAAAGAAGCGGGATAACACCCGAACCCACCCCCAAAGAAGCGGGATAACACCCGAACTCTTAAGCGAGGCCGCAGTAGTAGCCAAAGTCTGTCGGGAACCCTGGGACATCTTTCCGAGGAGTTACACGGGGTGTCCGTCTATAGACAGACAGGTAAGGACCGTGTGGTTTTAGTCGGTTTGAGTCCGGCATGACATCCGAGGGGATTTCCACACGAAAAAAAAACAGGTTTACAAAAAAGTAATAAAAAGCGATCATGCCTATTTACATTGAATTCGTTTGACGTTGCACCAGTCTTGGTCATAAGCAGAGTCAATACCTGTTTTATATTTATATCTATTATACAACTTGAAAATTCCTGATAAAAGTTAGTGATTAAACTAGATAATAAATTATTTTCTTTATCCATCACGCCTTATCCCCGAAAGGGTGGCAGAGACATATTATATGCCCACTTTGCACCGTGTGTATTCCTGTCCCACGTAATAGGTGGTGAGCCCATTGCCGTGTTGAAATAGACAGACGCAGGTTGTGGCTACCTGCTGTTGAAAGTTTTCAAGCCGCCCATAAGGAACTCAGTGATCGTTTACAGAACACTGAGACCGCGAGGCCACAAGCGCTTCAAGATAATAAATAAATAATGTGGGACTCTTTTACACACCGCCATCTAGCCCAAAGTAAGCTAATTTAACCTTGTGTTATGGGATCTGACGACTGATAAACATATTTATATTTTTATCTAAATACATAACGAAACAAACATTTGTGGATCACACAAATATTTTTGCGACCCGGGAATGGAAGCCGGAACCTCAGTCGCGGCAATAGCATACACTGCCACTGCTCCACCAAGGGCAGATTTTGAAGATCTGCTCCGTCAGTTGACAAATACTTCTTTACCATTCACACTGGAACATAACGGTTGCGATGGAACTAGATTACGCTAATTTGCTTGCCAGTGTGTATGAAAGTGTGGAGTTCTTCCAAGCCAAAGAGATCTTCCGATCAGGCGGGAGTGATCACGCCTGGTAGGCCTAGACCCAACGATTTCTCTGAAGATTTCTCGCCTTGAAGTATATATATACCTCAAGGCAAAAATCTCATAACCAGTATTTCTATAGCAATGTCTTTGTAATTTAGTAGTTGGATTGCTTTAGGATAAATTTTTAAAGCAATTGTTTTGCTAAATATCTCATAAATTTAGAATAAAGTGAAAAAAAAAACAATGTGATTCAAGACGGGGATTCAACCCGTGACCTGTGCCTAACCAGGGCAATGATCTAGCCACTGAACTACCAAAACCGTATCGAATCAAGTTGAAATTCTTTACCATATTTTAATCGTCACTTTAAGAGTGTGACCAGAGCTATCTATCGAGATACTGAACAACTCTATATCAATGGACGTGTTTCAACCATTTTTAAACATTGATGCAATGGACTCCACTCAGTCTATGGTTACATTTTAAAAGCAATTATTATGCTAAATTTCTCATAATTTATTAATAAAGTGAAAAAAGAAAATTCGATTCGAGACGGGGATTGAACCCGTGACCTTTGCCTAACCTTAAAATGACGATTAAAATATCGTAAAATAGATTGCTTTTCTCTCACAAAATACGCAAAAATCCTATTATGATCACACAGTGTTACGTTTTATTAAAAATGTAAAACGTAATCTAGTGGAATTACTGGCGGTTGAAAAAGAGTAGCCAGGAGTTTTATTGCCAGGTTTTGCCTTAGGCTCTACCTATTACTTTGCAAATTTATCAGTAAATGTAGAAGTAGTAATATTGACGTTCGTAAATGTTACTTTGTGACTTAGATAAAGATATTTTTAATTTTGTCACTGTATAGTTGTAAATATTGAAACACAATAAAACTTCTTATATTATAAACTAGATATTTCCAGTATTTATTCATGGTAAACCTTTTTACCCTGTCTCTTATAATAGTTATTCTTATTAAGTACATTATTTCTTTATCTTTGCTTTTAGTGATTAGACACATGTGACAACAGGTTCAACACCAGACTTACGTGTTCCAGGCGGACAATTTCTAGTAGATTTTTTAACATCTTTTGAGTGATTTGTAGTTGTGGGAGTCACAGGTGGTTGCTTTTGTTCTGACCACGCTATTAATATGTGGTTATCGAAATTATCGAGATTCATAACTGAATACACTGTTCCGATTTTATTTAATTTTTCCAAATGGAGATCGAGAATTTGATTCATTGTGCTCATGTTAACACAATTTACCAGTACTAAGCACATAACTATCTTCAAATATACGTTAACGTACATATTTTTTTGGATCAGGTGTATAAGTTACCAGAATCAAAGTAATTTCTTCATTTATTGAATCATCAATATGTATGCAGCAATGGTCGCTCGTTCTATTACTCTACAGATAAGATTCAATGTAGCTCCTTTGTAACTAAATTTATTATACTTTCCCATTAGTTATTATTAATTAGATGTGATAGAATAATAGGGTATGTTTTCATAACATCTTGGGACACATAATTGTTAGTAGTATGTACACTTTTGATCTATTGAGCATCATTGCCATTGTTAAGCTCTGGACTTGACGACATCAGTTTCAATTTGAAATTGTGTTAGTTGGAATATAAAATGTATCCTACGGGTATTATTTTATAGCATCAGATCTTGTGACTGAAGCCAGGGTCAAAATATATAGACATAGTGTATTTATATTTTGACCCTGGCTTTAATGTGACCAGTGTCGTTCCTCAAAAAATCTGTGGAATCCTCACCCTTTTGACCGTTGACTTTTGATTATTGTTTGATATTTCCATAGATAAAGGTACACATGAAATGGGCCTGGCTCTACAAAGAGGTTTGTCAGCTTAGACTGTCTCCTACAGGCCCACATTCTTATGGACGGAAAGAATTCTTAAATCTCTTTTCCCCAGTATTTCTTTTGCGGTAAGGGTAAGTTTACTATACTTCTCGTTTAGTGTACCTACTGCAAAAGAAAAAGTGTAGTTTCTAAGACAATGCACCTAATCGTCATCGATAAATCATCATCGATTCACAAATGCGTCCCTAAAATTGAGCCCTGTGGAACACTACACAAGCATATTGTTTGTTCCCAAGCACTCAAAAATTAACACACTTTAAACTCATTGTACCTAATAAAAAAGTTGTGAATAAATCAATAATTCTGTAAAGCTAAATATAAAAGACTTTAATAGAACTAAAAAAGTTACTTACAATGAGAAAATAATATTAAACGGTTAAAATCGCTGAAGGCTACTAGGATACATTGGACCTTGACTTTCTCTTAAATTTACTACTTTTTAAAAATTATGCATTAAGATTCCCCATTTTTCACGAGAAAAGGGGTGTGTCAAGGTACTAAAGTAACCTTATTCCAATTAAGATCTTACTCATCAACCAGTTTATATCAGTAAAGATGTAAAATATCTCTCATAAATTGAATAAAAACAGGTACGAACGGTTTCAAGTTACTGGGTAATAATTGCGGCCTTCAATAATTGCAGGAGGAGGTAGAGGTCTATATCGAGCAGTGTACTCCGATAAATTTGTTAAAAATAAAACTTACGTCGCTTGACGCACCCCTTAAAAAGGACCGTTAATTTACACTTGAGTAAAACCGTTAATTTGGTAAGAATGAATGCTCACGAAAGTTATTATCATCATCACTACATATTATAAAACAAAGTCGCTGTTCGCCCTCTGTCCCTATGTATGCTTAGATCTTTTAAACTACGCAACTAATTACGAAGCTGTTTTTTTAATAGTTAGAGTAATTCTTATGGAAGGTTTTAATGTATAATTTGTTACGTTTTTGTATACATTTACCAAATTATAACGATATTTGTTAGGGATGTCGGAAAAAATAAACGGTCCGGTCAACAACGCTGCCTAAACCCTTTGAGATATAGCAAAATAATGTATGGTGCAATTGTGTATCTAATGTAGGTCTACAATGAAGTCCCCGACGATATATGTCTATCTCTTAAGAATAACCTACTATATCCATTTTAATACTTTAAAAAACCAGCAATTATAAAGCGGTAATTTGAAGGTTATTTACACAAATATGCTATTAATCCTTATCATTTTACTATGTTAGTGGACTTCAGTATTTCATGAAGATCATTTTGTCCCTTTACACCTTGCAAATTAGTTATAGAGAGTTATAGCAAAATCAAAATAATGCGCAAAGAAATTAATTTCGTGTAACCATAATTCGACCAGGCCGTGCGGGCGTACTGGATAGCGGAGAAGTAATAAGGAAGAATACTATCTAAAGAATACTATCATAATTTTTTTTTAAACTACCCTGGTAAACCGCCTGAACACACAGCCTAAACTACCACACATAGAAACGCGAAGTTTATAAAAAGAAAGGAATTTCAAATATTCCCATGGGAATAGGACTTTTGTCGATGCGGGTGAAACCACACACAGTCTAAATCATTAGACATAGACATCTGAAATTTGTTGAAGGTTAATTTAGGTATCTTAGATATGCACCAGAAAGGGATGCCCGGCATTCCCATGGGAATGTATTCCTACTAATATTATGAATGTGGTTGTCAAGTGTATAATGGAAAACTAAAGTTTCAGATCCTTCAGAATTTCATTATAGATTCTTACACCTGCTCACTTTCTCTCTCTCTCGCTCTCTGTTTCTCTCTCTTATGTGGCGCCAACGAAGTTGCGCGGTTCAGCTAGTAATAATATTATTCTAATAAAATATTTAATTGAGAATGTTGTGAATAAAGATCCGCTCGATGACATTTATGATACTTGATCGCAATGTTATTTAAGTTACTAAAACCCAACATTTTCTTTTCAGTCCTGATAATGCTCGCAAGGCACTTTTGAAGGCGTATTGTGAGTAAATTTTTATTCTTAAACGCGTGGTGAAGTTAACGCACCAGCGTCGTGTAGTCATGTTTTTTCTCAATCTATCAACTTGAAGATTTGAAGAACACCAAGTTCAACCTTCTCAAATATGTTAGCGACCCTTAATGTCTTGACCATATTAACTGCTTATCATCAAGCATACCATGTCCTTCAGCCGTCAGTACCAAAAGGCTACGAATCTAGCTTTTAAAATTTCAATAAAATTAATTGACAACCAGAACCTGAGTCACAAAACTGAAGGTGACGCATTTAAAGGCATAATATATACGACACAGCAGATAAAATGCCAGTCTCAGTGCCAAATAGTGGTTCGTATTGATCATACCTTGTAATATAAATCCAAAATGTATACAAATATCTGTGTTAACATGCTAATGTGCCTTATAATGCTCGTTTCTATCAACTCTAGTGTTTTAAAAAATTCACAAGATTTTCAAGTTGCTGCCAGTGAAACATTACTGGACAATCAACATCTTCGTTCAACTATAGTTACTGATCAGACATCAACGGTGTTGAATAAAAGAGCTAATGATACCTCTTCAACTATGTTACCTGTCATAAATAATCGCGTTGCTCTTCAAGGGCCACCTTGTCCAAGAGGCTACGAGAGGATTGGAGGATTTTGTGTGCCTAACGAAGACTAGTAATGATAAGTCTGTGATTTGAAATAAAGACGTGTGGCGAAATGATAGTTGCAACAGCGTGTATTACAATATTATAAAATTATCATGTTTATAATTTATTGGATTAGATATTATATATACTAACTAACTATTATAATAACAGGTTTCAATATAGAAGTTATTTAAATAATATTATCTACGTCTATAATTGCAATAGGTATATAATTCTTGTGGTGCACATATACATATTAATAATAATAATAAAAATAGTTGGGGCAACTCACACAACGCCATTTAATTCTGAACTAAGCAGAGCTTGTACTATGGTAACCAGACAATTGATAAACATACTTATATATTTCTAAATACATAAATATTAGATATAGATAAATAATAACACAGAATAAACCTTTTATACTATTACAAATTTAAAGTTAGGGACTACTTTAAAATTATAAATAGGAAAGTGTGTTTGCTTGATTGTCACAATACAAGAAAGTCATTTTGAAAATAGATAGTTTAAGGTCTGAGTGCCCGAAAAAACATTAGAATTTGATTCTTACAGGAAATACATTTGTGCAATAACCGAGGCTCGGAACCCCACACAAAATCATCCTTTTGCCCCCAGCAACAGAGTGGTAAAGCGTTTAAGTGCATTCTATACTTGATAAGAAATAATCACGATCTACGGAATCAACCTCACCTGCAAGTAGCGTACCTCCTAACTAGCGAATGAGGTTATGCCGTATAAAATCTCTGAACAAAACCCTTTACCAACTGAATTATGCCCGGCGTCATAAAGTAAGGCCAAAAAACACTTAGAAATTAAATTGGGAAAGACTTTTTTTTCAACGCGTAGAAATCCCTCGGATGTCATGCCGTACTTGAACCGGCTAAAACCCCACGGTCTATGCGTAACTTTTTATTGCCGAACGCCCCGGCTAACTCCTCAGAAATATGTCCCAGTGCTCCCGGCAAACTTAGGATGCCACCGCCCCCTTACCTAAGGGTTCGGGTGTTATCCCGTTACTTTGGGGCTTGGTTTGGGCACTAGCCCGCTTCATTAGGAATCTGCCTTCAAGAGTGGACTCCGATAGACTGAATTTATTGATTATGATAAAAATAATCGTCATTTAAAGGTAACTTCTCTAGTGTCTGATGCATTTACAGTATAAATATTTTAAGATTCTCTCTATAAATAACCAAGTGGTTTGTATTGTAGATGGCCTAATTTTTTGTCACGCATTTTTTTCCCCGTAGGGGTACGCGGAGGATAGTAGGCTATACGCTCACTTTTCACCGTATCCATTTTTGTCCCACGTAACAGGTGGTGAGCCCATTGCCGTGTTGAAATGAACAGGCGCAGGCTGTGGCGACCTGCTGTTGAAACTTTTCAACTTTTGAAGGCATTTTCAACTTGTGGGCATAAGGTCTTCAACCAGGCTTAAAGACTGCCATTTTACTGGCAACCGGGACCAACGGCTTAACGTGCCTTTCGATGCACGGAAACGCCCGCAAATGTAAATTCCACAAAGTGGTCACCCATCCAAGGACCACCTATAGCGAATGTTACTTAACTCAGTGATCGTTTACAGAACACTGAGTCAGCGGGGTCACGAGCGCCTATTTATAGCATTTAAAAATTGCAGGGCTTTTGTCAGTAGCCACGCATCTTCTTAGTAGCTTCGCATCTCTACAGAACTAACATTTTCTGCATTGCTAACGCATTATTTAAAGATTGCCGTTATGAAAGTATGACTCTGATTCGAAGTACCAATAAGCGATGTAGATTAGGCTAGTTTTGCTGCAGTGGATTAAATTGTCTGGAGCGTACAGCAGTATTGGTTAGTTTTTGTAGTTTTTTAAGATGCGATTCGATGCGATCACAAGATTATAGTACCACAGAGCAGGGGGCAGAGCCTACTATTGACAAGCCGTAGAATAGAACCAGAATCGCTGTTTTTAACTGTCAAAATGTTAGTAGACTATAAAAAATGCAACTGTGCAATGCACTAGTTAGTAGAATTCCATCGGCCGACCGATAGAAGTCTATTGGAGTACGATTGTAATAGTAGATTACGAAAAACTGTTAGAATTGTACCAGTGACTTTCAATAGAGCGACGATTTCGATACGATTGAAATAGCAGACTCGGCCCCCTGGTAATCTTGCACCCTCTCGCTTGCGTCCTACTAGAGATGACAGTATACTAGCGGCTCGCTATGATGGCCGTTTTGATATATTAAAATAGTGATGATATTGTACTTGTTTAACATAAGTTCTCTGTTTTCTACCGTAGTATGTGGTCGACTATTCACATATTTCTACAAATAAAATATAATTTAAATTAATACGAAACTTCATGAAAGGACAAACGTCAAAACGGCCATCATAGCGTACCGCTAGTATAATATTAATACCGCTTACCAAGTTAATGTTAGGTTGTAGCCAAAAATCGCGTACACGCCAGTCAGTAAGTTACCTACCATAAGTATGTAGTAATTAATATAATGGGACGAGTAAAGGGTGACACAGACACCCCCTGGCACGCTTCGTTGTGTGAAATATAGACAAAAAGGCGTCTCTAGTTGAACCCGAGTGACATTCCTTCATTGGCATATTGTAGTTAAGAGTTATTTATTTATCTATCACGCTTTATTCCCGAAGGGGTGGCAGTTACAAATTTAAATGCTCACTTTTCACCATGTTTATTCCTGTCACACGTAATAGGTGGAGAGCCCATTACCGTGTTGAAATAGACAGACGCAGATTGTGGCTACATGCTGTTGAAAGTTTTCAAGCCGCCCTATAAGGCCTTTAACTTGACTTAACGACGGTCATGTTACTGGTAACCGGAACCAACGGCTTAACGTGCCTTCCAAAGCATGGAAACACTCGCAAATGTAAATGCCACAAAGTCCATCCGTGACCAGTCATAGCGACAGTTGCTTAACGCAGTGATCGTTGACAGAACACTGAGTCCGCCGGTCCACGAGCGTTTAAGATAACTCGATCAAAAGTGGAGTTCCTTCTCTGTGTACAAAACCGTATAATTACATCAGTAAATACTTATTATTATAACAAATTCTCTTTCTTCAGTAAACAGTCACTTAATTTGTAATTACAATGCCTATTTAACAAAATCTATAGATATCTTAATTGTTACAAGACGGACACAATCAAATTACACGGTAAAATTTTGAGCGAAGAGTATTAAAGTACAGTTTCTTTATATAAAGTGTTTTCCCTGTTGTTTCCAAGCCCTGGGTTGGAAGCAACAGGGTTGGAGAGCCAGAGATTCACTTTTATTTGGCTGCTACGAGCTAGCTGTTATTTGGGTTTTAACTTTTAGGCATTTTTGTTGCCCATCCTCGTCTGGGCGCCTGCATCATTTCCTCTTTCGTTAGTTGGTAGGTGCACCACTAGCTGGTGAGGGCGCTTGAGCTTTGAAGATCTTGGTGGGGCTCTTTACACCAAACACTCCCTCATACCTCACACCCAAAACTACAGTACCTTTAAATAAAGTCTTCCGTTCATAACTCAAGGCGGGAGAGTTTAATATAGATAGAATTAATAAGGTGGAATATGGTATAGCAAATTGAAGACATTTAGGGTAAGCGCGATGGAGTGGCGGCGAAGAGACTAATTCAGCAACAATTTAAATTCAAACTAAAGTTCTGCCGTGTACGAGTATGACTGTATTTGGTAGAATAATAGGGGAGGTTGCGTTAATTTTCACAAGGAATTTGATACCGGCTGATATTCATAACACTAATGGTCTTTACCAATACATAACAGATTTGACCGTCAGTCAGTCTGGTAGTGGTGGAAACAAAAGTTTATGTTGCCTATTAAGCTAGACCTGGAAATGTCATTTATGGTTAAAAACGTGGTCTTACAAATAAAAGAAAATCTCGCAAAAAAAAAAAAAGAATTGAGTAGTTAAAAATGGTTAAAAATGTGGTCTTACAGCACAAATAAAAGAAAATCTTAAAAAATAAAAGATTTGAATAAACCCCATACATACATAGTAAATACCAAATAACGTACAATTTGAATGGGCGCTTATACGATTTGGAGGTCTAGCTTAATTGGCATCAAATAACTTTTGGTTCCAGCACTACCAGACTGACTAACGGTCAAATCTGTTGTGTATTGGTTAAGAACTAAGTGTTAAGGAATATCAGTCGGTATGAAATTCCTTGTGAAAATTAACGCTACCTCTCCTATTACAAGGGAAAGACGGTGAGCGAATCATAGCGCAGTCGAGAGGCAGCAGGTCAATGGGGTTTTCATAATCTAAACTTCTCTTCTCCGCCGCTCCGCCCGTCGGTACTGACCCCTAATGTTAATATTGTTTATTTATACGTATCTAGGGGCAACCACTTAGTGAGCTAAATTATTCAACCTCATTGCATAGTGAATGTTCTTACAACATTGCAAAGAAAATGGGTCCCTAATTAAAGTTCATGACCGTACAATAACAGTAAATGAAATGAAACGCTCGTAGCCCCGCTAATACAGTGTTCTATAAACGATCACTTCGTTAAGCTGCCAAGCAGTCTTGAGGATGCCTCGTGAATAGGCGAAACTCGTATCGTCTAAATGTCTCCTTGTAAAGTACATTTTTTAACAACCTGGAGGGTAAGGTTACCTATTACTTATCCTACATCCCTTTTCTTGAGGAGTTCGGTTCGTCATTCCTTCATTACAATTAGTAGAGGTTATCCTTGACCGACAGGATTGAAGAATCGACGGTGTATGGTGGGATACTCCTCCTCTTCTTTTTTATCGTCCGATCTATTATGTTACTGCGTTAAGCATCTTTTGCTATGGCTGGTCAGGGATGAGTGACAGCTTTGTGGCATTACCATTTACAAGCATTTCCGTGCTTCGCAAGCCACGTTAATCCCTTTTGTCAGTAACATGACAGTCGCTAAGCCAAGTAAAAACCATAGGATGACTACTTAAAAACTTCAAACAACAGGTCACCCCAAACTACGCCTGTCCATCACGGTAAACGACTCACCACCTGTTACTTGGGACTAAAATGCACACGGTGAAATGTGGACGTATTAATACACCTCTGCCATCAGTGACTCATCTATATATATAAAAATGAATCCCTATTTCCCTTGGTCCCGCCATCACGCGTGAACGGTTGGACCAATTTTTTAATTGGATAGTCCATTTATTGAGGAAGGTTATTAGCTAAATCATCACGCCACTACACAGGAGAGCGGAGCAGTAATCATAAATGTCAACAAATCGGGGAAACTTTCATACATTTTTCGAAAAGTAATAAGCGGCGGGATTAAATGGGTGCCACGGGGTTGGAAGTATGTCACGGACGAAGCCGGGCAAGTCAGCTAGTATAGAATAACAAAAAATTTATTCCGTTAGAACAAAAAAATGATTGAAACTGTTTTTGAACTAAAACACTTGTACTTGAACAGTGCAAGTGTTTTAGTTCAAGATGTGTCTTGCTACACATCTTGAACTAAAACACTTCCACCAAGTTCCATCAATCAAAAGTGTAAACAGTCTGACCATGCTGTTTTTGACTTGGCTACTACTGAGAAATAGTTAATTAATAATTAATTATTTCAAACAATATTGGACTACGTATTATATACCATCCTATAGCGTTGCGATGCGTCGCCACGTCTATATTCTTTTTACCTGCGACGGAACGGAGACAGAAGAGGATGTATGTTCGTGCAAATCCATGTTGACATTTTCCTTAAAACTTCATGTTCGATTTTTATGAAGTTTTTAGTGCTGGGCTTTGGTTTGATTGGTGCATGTATTTATCTAAATAATACAGTGACAATTCATCTGGCAGCGCCGCAGTAAACATTTGCGCTAAACTGAAACCACTTTGTTAATGGGTTTGTAGTTGATTAGTGAAGTTTCTTAAATAAATGTTACTATAGTAGCTCACTAGGGGGCGCTGAATTAATCTATTTTTTTTTATAGTTACTACTATACTGTCTAAAAAGTTAAAAATGAAAACCAACATTATTTTTTTAAGTTTAATTTGTTTAGTTATATCGTGTCTATCTTAAAGTTTCTTGGAAGAGATTGCTGCTTGTAATAAGGCCGTCCATTGCACTTAACATATAACATATTTTGTACTTGCAAGATTTACATCTCAACATTGCGGATTGGAAGAAGGACCAGGAGTCTTCTATTGCCTCCAAGCTCTCCGAGCAAACTAATTTGATGTCCATGCTTGTGTCAGAATTGGCGGATATTAAAAGACAAAACAATGAAATAAAGACAACCAATTTAGAAATAAAAAAAGTCTAACGCAGATATAATCCAGTCTATGGGTTTTATAAACAACCAATTTGAGGAGCTGAAAAGGGAGGTGGAAACTTTAAGAAAAGAGAGAAAAGAACAAGCTAATTATATTGTGAACCTCGAAAAAAAGATACAAGATCTACAATATAAAACTAGATCCTCGAGCACGGAAATTAGAAACATACCACATCTGGAGTCAGAATCAAATGAGTGCCTAGTTAAAACTGTCTGCAGCATTGGCGAAATCGTCGGAGTACCAATTGCCAAATCAGACCTCCGAGACGTATATCGTTTAACAGGGAAGTCTACAAACAGTCACGCTCCTCGACCGATTATTGCAGATTTCAGCAGTGTGTGTACCAAACAGGCCTTACTAAATGCTACGAAATTTTATAATAAAAAGAAGACTACACTACAAGACAAACTTAATACCGAAAATTTAGGTTTCCAAGGAAAGCGACAGTCAATTTTTATCGCCGAGCAACTATCTCCTAGCATAAAGAAACTGTTCTATCAAGCCCGGGACTTTGCGAAAACTAACGCCTACAAATTTTGTTGAACAGCAAATGATAACATCTTTCTCCGTAAACGGGAGGGTGAGAAATACATAAAGATAATCTCTGAAAACTGTTTGATTAATTTAGGATATATTAATAAATGACTATTCGATTATTTGTATTTGCTAAGATTGTATTACTATAGTCTGTATATTTTGTCCGTACTTTTGTCTCGCTTTAGGAATAGTATAGATGTTTTTTATATAATTAATAGAAATGAAACACATTCACATATATCTCAAATACAAACTACTCAAATCAAGTACACCATAAATAACACATTCTCTCCCACTCTTATAATTTATACCCACGGGTCACACTCACAATATTCACAACTAATCACCTCACAGATAATGAACTTTAAATATTATACATCTCTTGTTTATACAGTATATACACAGGTATTAATTTCACTATTAAAAACAAAACAAATTATGGATATTGATTATTGCATATTTTTGGTTTTTACTTTTTCCTCCTACGGTCAGTTCCTGTTGGTATCAACAGGTAATTTGGTGTCAGACACTTTTTATGTCCTGGTAAGCTCTGGTCGTGCACTGGTGATGGTACCGCTTGTTCACTATTCTCTCATTACCAATGGCTACAATTAACGATATTAATGACCAGCTAGACTCCATGCTTGGAGAAAGTTTTAGTTGCTCACCAGAGGAGGCAATTAGATATGTCAATACGACCGGATCTGGCTTAAAAATATTACAACTAAACGTACGTAGCATTAATAAAAACTTCAATCAACTCCGGGTCTTGTTAAATTGACCAAACTGAAAATCTGCTTCATGTTCCCTCATAGACAAAATTCCCTCCGCAGGCCCACACGCATGCACGCACGCTCACTAACACTCACACACACACACACACAGACACAATCACACACATATATACACGGTTACTGACTCCCCTCACATTCAAACCATTAATAAATGCACTACACGATTATCACTGTACCTATGCCCAGAGTTAGGAGAGGCTGGTAATCTGTCACACAGGTATCCTTTACCTACTACAGATACCAGTCTCTTACACAGAATTTAATCTAATAAAAGTGTAACCTAGCTTAAGATCTATAATGTAATTGTTACTGTGTGAGAGAGGAAAATAAACGTTATTATTATTATTATTATTATTATAAATAACTTAAAGATTGAAATTGATATACTTCTTTTGACTGAGTGTTGGCTTAGTTCTTTAAATGCGCTCCCGGTTCTGAATGGTTATGTTTCATATTACACAAGGATTAATTCGAATCAGAACGATGGGGTCGTGATCTATATAAAGTGCGAAATACACCATACAGTGTCAGAACCAGATTTTAGGGGTGGAAACTGCCTCATTTGTGAAATAGACAATCAGGTAGCAATTGTAGGTATATATCGATCGCCATCCTTTAACTCTAACGACAACTTCCATAGCTTTTTAGATAGTTTAAATATAATATACCAACAAATGTCAAGATATTCTAATATTGTACTTCTAGGTGATATTAACGTGGATATAGCTGTAGACAATTGTGATAATCGTTCGTTAGATTACCTCTTGCTTAATTCAACTCATGGTCTTTTACCGACACATCGTCTTACTACACGTCTAAATAAATGCTATGATCATGTACTCTTGAAATCTCAACAATCATCTATTACTTTGGTGCTAGAATCGCACATTACGGACCATAAACCGGTTTTATTGGCTTTCGCGTCTTTGGAGCCGAAACGGAAGCGTTCTCCAATATCTTATACCCTAAATCATGAAGGCGTTAAATCAGATTTGCTAAAATGTGATTTCTCTGCCATTTATGGCATTGAGTGCCCAAATGCCGCAATGGGTAAATTCATAGACATAATACAATCGGTAATGGATAGACATAAGAAGCAAAATATAATTACACGGCAAAAAATAATTATCAAGCCATGGATAACGCCTGGCCTATTAAAATGTATAAGGAATCGAGATAAATTGCATATAAATTGTAAAAAATCACCAGACAATGTCGCCATAAAAATCACATATACCCGGTACAGAAACTATTGTAACGAGCTTCTCCGTAAACTGAAAACATCCTACGAACAAAGTGAACATGCAAAAGCCAAAAGTAATCCCAAAGCCCACTGGAAGGTAGTTAAAGACATCACGAACACTAAAAAGCCACGCTCAAGTCCAAATGAATTATTAAATATTTGTGAAGACCCTGTCTCCGCTGTGAATGAGGTCTGCTTACATTTCACAAATATTGGGAGACGGCTAGCTGAGAAGATTACATCACGTACTGAACCTCCTACAAATGGTACTAGGGACCACTTCCGAAACTCGCCAGCGAACTCACTTTCTATACTGGAGGTGGATGAATCTGAGGTGGAGTCTCTGATACTGCAGTTACGGACCAACTGTGCGGTTGGGTGGGATGGAATTACATCTCAAATATTAAGGGAATCTCGCCTTGTATTAGTCCCTCCATTAACTCATTTACTTAACCGTTGCGTCGCAAAGGGAGTGTTCCCTGATGCCTTGAAGAAAGCCGTAGTACACCCGATTCACAAAGCAGGGGCCAGAAACTGTGTCAACAACTATAGACCCATTTCGGTTCTGCCAACTCTCTCCAAATTACTGGAAAGAATTCTTAACAACAATTTGAGGGCCTTTTTGGAGAAATATCAAATAATAGCCAAAAATCAGTTTGGCTTTCGTGTAGGGGTCTCTACAGAGGATGCAGTTTTAGAACTAACCCAACAAGTAGCTAAACAACTTGATAAGCGTAACAAATGCCTAGGCATCTTCTTGGACCTCTCCAAAGCGTTTGACACGGTTTCTGTTCCCCTCCTTATTTCCAAGCTAGAACTTATTGGTGTACGTGGTACGCCTTTAGAGATTTTTAAAGACTATCTTAAAAATCGAACGCAAAGAGTTAAGATAGACTCCTATCACAGTGAGGAACATTCTATGAACTTTGGCGTACCGCAGGGTAGTATCCTGGGACCCACACTATTACAAATATATGTGAACGGACTGTGCATGATGGATCTTCCAAGAGATACAAATGTAATCGCCTATGCAGATGACACTGCGGTTCTTGTCTGCGGTGCCAATTGGGCTAATGTTAAATCCAAAGCAGAACTGGTTTTGAATAGAGTGATTGGATGGCTAAACTCAAATCTTTTAAGTATTAATGTACAAAAAACAGCATACATACCCTTCGCTATTAGACGCAATGCTGCACCACCCAGTAATTTTGCAATCACCGCTCACTCGTGTCTCAGCCGTCCTTCTTGTGACTGTCCAACCGTTTCCAGAACTGATTGTGTATTGTACTTAGGTGTTCTAATAGATAGTAGTTTGAAATGGGACAAACAATTAGACTTGGTTACAACTAGAACTATAGTAGTATATTAGCGCATCGCCGGAGAGACTTGAAAATATGTATGAGGCGATACATATTTTCAAGTCTCTCCGGTGATGCGCTAATATTGACACTATTAAAATGGTGTACTTTGCACTATGTCAGTCCATTATTGGATATTGCATTGCGGTATGGGGTGGTGCTTCAAAAAGTCACATCCTGAAAGTGGAGCGGGCGCAGCGTGCCATTCTAAAAGTGATGACCCGAAAACATTTTAGACATCCCACTAGGCAACTGTATGCAGAATGCAAAGTACTTACGGTTAGACAACTTTATATTCTCCAATCCATTCTCAGATGTCACAATACTATATCCCCACCAGATCAAAATAAGCGTAGAAGTAGTGCTGGGAGTGTTCCTCGTAAAACCTCTTTCGCTGAACATCAATATTACACACTAAGCCTATATGTGTACAAAAAAATGTGCAAAACACTAAATATTGGTAATTTAAATAGACACCACCTCAAACGGAAATTGAGTGATTGGCTATATATTGGCATAAGATAGAAACTAAAATTAAATTTTTACAAATACCTATATGTATAAAAGATGTCCGAAACTTCAACACCAACCCCCCCCCCCCCCCCACACACACACACACAAACACACGAACACACACTCTTACACACACACATATCTATATATACACGATCACAATAAGGCGATACAGCAGCTGAAAAGTCACAAGAATTTTATATTTTGTATATCTCAGGCTGAAGACTGTCCCTTAAGATACAGGCATAGCCTAGTTTAAGGGGCAGGGTTCGGAAACCATTGACATAGCAACATAAGTGTTTATATCATAGGTCAATTTAAAGACTTTTATGTATCAAATGTAATTCAGCTTTTGTTTACAATGCTATAGTTTATTACTGTAAAGTATATGACACTGTTTGATTATGTATTGTTGCCTTGTGAACTTTAAGTAAATAAATTTATTATTATTATTATTATTTTAGTTAAAAATTATCCTTGGTGTACATTAAAGCATATTATATTAATAAATATTATTATTATTTAAAAATGTTGTCACGCCACCTCCGGTTGGCCACCCCTGTTGTTGAGAATACAAATTTCAAATACACACATAGAGGCAACTGATTATATTTCACACTCAATATATACCGTCCAACAGTATAGAGACACATCTGCGAATCAGTAATCTTCAGGGACACAAAAACCGCCAACCCTCTCGTAGCCTCTTGGACAGGACGGCCCTCGAATAGCGACACGGTTAACAATGGTCGGTAACTTAGTTGAAGTATCAGCAGCTCTTTTCATCAAAGTTTTCTTCATATCATTAACACCCCTAGTCAGCACTGAAGAGTATTCCATAAATTGATTTTCTAGTAAACCTCCGCTGGTAAAAACTGGTTGATCTTGAGCATTCTTCAAGACACTAGCGTCGATACAAACGATTAATACGAAACACATTAGCAAATTCACACACGTATTTGTATACATTTTCGAAACGAATTTAAGATATGATCGACACGAAGTATGAGTTGATACTGAACGTGGAATTTAATCTGCTATGTAGTATATACTATGCATTTCGGTGCGTCACTTTTTAAAATGATTCAGTTGTAGGAAAGCCTACGTTGCAGTGTCTTGTGAGTTTACCAATTAACATACCATTTATACACTTCTTCGCTTATTATTATTAGTAGGATGACGCGAATGACGTAGTTACGCCAATGTGACGTTCAGGGTAGACTAAAGATTAGTCAGAACTACGGTACAAATGTCGATGCTACGCCGCCACGTGTTTGTTTTTTTTTTCTTTTTAACGAGTGGAAATCCCCGCTAGTGTTATGTCGGACTCGAATCGACTAAAACCACACCGTCCCTGTCTATCTGTCTAGTGCCAGACACACCTGGATTTACGGGGCCGCGGTGGTAAAAAACAATGTTTTTTTACCACTGAGAATTGTTTTCTATCTTGAGGACCCTTATTATAAACTTTTAATAAAGTGGAAAAAGACAATTCGTTTCGAGACGGGGATTGAACCCGTGACCTTTGCCTAACTAGGGCAATCTTCTAGCCACCTGAACTACCCGAACCGTATCGAATCAAGTTGAAATTCTCCACCATATTTTAATCTTTATTTTAGGAGTATGACCAGATGATTGATGATGATTCAGGTGGTTAGAACATTGCTCTGGTTAGGCAAAGGACACGGGTTCTACCCCCGTCTCGAATCGAATTGTTTTTTTCCACTTTATTAAAAAAATATGAGAAATTTAGGAAAATAATTGCTTTAAAAATTTAACCCTCATTGTAAGCAACATTGTAATCAAGATTTAAAGCGGTGTCTCAGAATCGATCTAATTACCAGACACACAATGTATTTCAGGCTTCCTAATTAAAAATTTGGGGTAGCTTTCCAGTCTTTCAGCCAGATATAAACTCAAATAACCAATTGTCGAGAGACCCAGAAGATGAATTTGTTACAATTAAAATTGCTTAAATTAGTTATTTAACTTTAGATTAGTTAATACCTACTTTCTTGTTTACAGTATAGGCTATATTCATTCATTTACCTTTTTAATTAGTTCTCAAGTGAAAGAAGAAAGCATATTTAGCAAAGTACTGCAATCTGTTCTCTCTATTTACGTCCGAAGATAATTAGATAGACACTATTAGTTCTGAGATGGGTGACCTAAGGGCTTCAGTGCGTCACTGACCACTTTCGGGAAAAAGGGTGTGACTCTATGTATAATTGTATGTACGTAGTCGATAGAATTATTTCACAATGCTGCACATCTTGGTCTTTCTTATATCTGAGTCATGGAGGTGAAGGTGACGCATTTAAATTGTATAATATAACACGGCACACCAGATTAGATGCCACATTCAGTATCAAGTAGCAGATCGTCTTGATTAAACCTTGTCGGACAAGTTTTAAAAATGTCTACAAACATGTGTGTGAATATGTTAATGTGCCTTGTATTAGTTGTTTCCATCAACGCAAGCGCATTGAGGAATGCACAAGATTCAACTGTTGTTACCAGTGTTTTGAAAAATCATTTGATGAAACAATCACCAGATCTGAAGAGGGTCATCCGTACTGTCGATACTTCTTCAACTAAGTTACCTACTATTGACAACCGCGTCGCTATTCGAGTGGGAACCTGTCCACGGGGTTACGAGAGAGTTGGAGGCTTTTGTGTTCCAAGCGATTACGATTATTAAGTAAGGTAGTTATTTAATAACTATTTATGCATCATTTTTTGTTATAACTATACTTGTTATTTATTACTCTTCATTCACACTTTTATTCCCGAAATAATAACAGAGGCAAATTATTAAATTCTAATTAATTATTAAATTTTAATTTATTATTTATGTTATTGCTATTTAATAAATATTATTATTGTTTATGCTGTTTTCCAAATAAAATAATAGTAACCTCTTAAACTTCATGTTGCTTGCTGCAACGTCGTGAATGCTTTCTGCTAAGAAGTTAAAAACAAAATAATATTTTGGTACCTACCTATAGGATCTTTGGCACAAACAAAACTACTAGCAAAGTGTGGGTCTATATAAATTAGAGTGTATCGTGTTTATAAAAGTAGAGTGTATCTCTCGGGTGCAATTTATATTTTTACAAAATTATTGTATTTCCCCCTATGATACAATCTACCATTGATTACTTAAGGTAAGCGCTCGTGGCCCCGCGGTCTCAGTGTTCTGTAAACGATCACTGAGTTACGCAACTTTCACTATGGCTGGTCCTCGGAGGGGTGACCACTTTGTGGCATTTACATTTGCGAGCGTTTCCGTGCTTCGGAAGGCACGTTAAGCCGTTGGTCCCGGTTGCCAGTAAAATGGCAGTCGTTAAGCCTGGTTGAAGGCCTAATGGGCGGCTTGAAAATTTCAACAGCAGGTAGCCACAACCTGCGTCTGTGTATTTCAACACGGCAATGGGCTCACCACCTATTACGTGGGACAGGAATCCACACGGTGAAAAGTGGGCATATAATATGCCTCTGCCACCCCTTCGGGGATAAGGCGTGATGGATATTTATTTATTATTTATAATCGTAAGAAGCTTTTTCTTCCAATTTTTATTGGAAAATCACCCTTTAAGTACCCTCTTCTAGAGGTTGTCTGTAGTCAGTAGCCAACCTACTGACACTACTATATATTTATAAAAGTATACAGGTAAGTAGTATAGTTCTAGTATCTAGAAGTAGCATAGCACTTTTACCTACGTATACTTTGTACTTATAATATATAAAGAAAAAAAAATACCTCCACGTGCAGTATCTCGTCGTATTCATTCTTATCTTGTAGTGTCATTTTCTCTATAATTAGGGTTTCGTACCTCAAAAAATAAAAAAGGAACCTTTATAAGACCACTTTCTTTTCCGGCTGTCAGTCCGTACGTTATCATCTCAGAAACAGGTGGACCTAGCAAGTTGAAATTCATACCAGATACTGAGGTCCATAGTTCCTACTAGGTGTATAAAAATCAATGTCTTGAGTCAACACGGTAAAAAGGTGTGGGCATTGAATGAAGTAGTGGGGATTTTCACGAAAGCTTGTAAGTACCGAAATTTACCATAATAAAAAAAGACGTGTGGCACTCGGAGACTGCCGCGGTAAAGCTATTGCATAGCATACCTTTGTTTTTTTTTATATTAATTCAAGTGACACTAAAAATAAACAAAAAAAAACCCAAAAAAACCACACCCTCACCCTCACCCTCACCAACACTCTCACCCTCACCCTCACCAACACTCTCACCCTCACCCATCACTCTCACCCTCACTCTCACCCTCACCCCACCATCACTCTCACGGTCACCCTCACCCTCACTCTCGCACTCACCCTCACCCTCACCCTCACCCCTCACTCTAACTCTCACCCTCACCCCACCCTCACTCTCACAGTCACCCTCATCCTCGCCCTCACACTCACACTCACTTTAATTCATCACGTCTCGATCCGTGCGAGCTTCGTACAATCGTACCATATAATGTATGTACATACACATTAAGCCAACGTTCGGCCGTGCTCGTTGAACTTCGTGTGCCCTCCTCTCGACCTTCGTCTTAGGTTTTTATCCTTACGGAATTTCTTGATTAAAGCCCACTTAAAGCCCGCGATAAAAACTATGCAATAGTTTAGAAAAAGAAAAAAGTTGTTACTTTTTAAATTTGTGGAACATATAAGCTTGTGTTATGGGATCTAGACGCCTGATAAACATACTTATATATTTTAAAATACATAGATATTATACATATATAATCCCAAACTCCGAAACAAACATTTATGGATCACATAAATATTTTTCCGATCCGGCAATCGAACCAGGGACCTCAGTCGCGGCAGTCACGTACACTACCACTGCGCCACCGTGGCAGTCTAAACCGATTGGTTAAATATTGTCTACGAAGTTCCAAAGGGGCCTCCGCGCACTCAACCTGCAATGCATTCACAAGAGAGGATAAGTCTAAGGCATTTTGATTGAACTGTATCTAGTCCGATTAAGGCACCTTTGTTACAAGCAACTAATAGAAAAGTACCATAATCCACTATACTGCGGACTAGGGCATTATATACCAATTTAATAGTGTATGGATGGGCACCCCAGACACCTGTAAGAACTTTTAAGATAGGGATGACTCGTTCACATCTCTATACTAGGTAATTAATGTGGTGGCGACCTGTCAGTTTTTGATCTATATATACACCCAAAAATTTTGCTTTTGAAGCCAGTGGAATACTTTGGTCTTGAAGAGTGATTTAGATTGTGGGCGTTGATTTCTTTCTGGAGAAAATTACTGCAGTACGCAGTACTCTTTGATGCTGACAGCGACATACCATGGTCTAATAGCCATTCATTTAACGAGCACAGAGAAACAGTAAGAGATGTGGTTGCGTCTGAAATAGAAAGGTCACTCACATATAAAGCACCTAAAGTAGAAGTAAGTGGCAGTTTACATTAAGACAGGAGCCAATGTCTGAAGTAAATAAATTGTACAGTAAAGGACTCAGAACGGAGCCTTAAGGCAAGCCTTTCCAAGTCCTTCGCTGCCCAAACTCCTCTCCCTGTATTCTTAACAAAAAGTGAGCATGTCATAGTCATATTGCTTATGCACTGGATGATCTTCGCCGGTATTTTCAGCTTTTGCAATTTTTTCATGAGAATGGGAAGCATCACAGTATCATAAGCAGAAGATATGTCGAGGAATGACACTACCAATGATGAATTACAAGAAAGGGAATTGTGTTTTGTTAAAGAGAATTGTGAGTTTAAAATATCTACTTACCTTACTTATGCTATTAACTTTCATATAATACTTCTTTAACCATTATTGGTACTACTACCTACCATTAGGAATAGGTTCTTTTTTTTCAAATTTATATGGGACCAACTTACCAATAAAAAAATAATTATGAAAATCAGACTTCTGTGTAAAAAGTTATGCGTGGTCATACCTTACAACAGTGAGTGAACAATCAATCGTCCCCTGTTTTACCCTAGGGTTGGATTTTCATTTTCAAATTTTTATGGGACTATCTTCGGAGTAGATATACTATTTCCATTTTTTTTTTCAAAATCAGGCTACTCTGTAAAAAGTTATGCGTACATAAAAAAATATACGAGTCGACTTGATAATCTCCTCCGTTTTTTCGGCGGTTGACAAGTAGTTTTTATTCTTTAGATACTGCTTTTTCTTACTAATTTATCATTCGTGTTACAAACAATGAGTTGAATAAATCTTATTTGACTAAAGCAGTATAACTTTTAAGGCGTATACATAAGTACACACACACTTATTATAAACTAGATGAGTTTCGCCCGTGGAATATTTCGACCTCCCGTCGCACCTATTTAAACCCGTCGCTTATAAATTCTACGATGCATAAAAATTTGCCCGATTTGTCGACATTTATGAGTACTGCTCTGCTCCCCAGTGTAGTAGCGTAATGATATATAGCCTATAGCCTTCCTCGATAAATAGGCTATCTAACACAAAAAGAATTTTTCTAATCCGACCAGTAGTTCTTGAGATTAGCGCGTTCAACCAAACAAACAAACTCTTCAGCTTTATAATATTAGTATAGATATGTTAATACCACGTGATGCTCCGCATTTCAGCCTGCTGGATGAATTTTACCTGTACCCGTTTCCACAGCGATAGGCTATGTTTAAAAATAGACACAGACTCTATGTAGACCAATAATAAAGGCATTTCCAAGACTGTTTGGCAGCATAACAGTTTTTTTTTTGCTGCCAAACAGTCTTGATAACGCCTCGTGTGTAGCCGCAACACGTGTCGACATCATACGACAACATAAAACGCGGAATATTGCAAAAATAACATTGAAAACAAAATAAATATAGTTTTATTAAATGTAACGCCTGATTCAACTAGTTATTTGAGAACTACGGAGGTGAGCCACAAATAGCATACACTATTAAACATAGAAATGTGAAATTTGGTGATGTATTACAGAACTTTCGAGTGTTTATTAAGTATTAATAAGCACTTAGAACAGGATCTACGCGGGTGAAACCAAAACAGCTTAAACTATTAGACATATATTAGCTTAAACTATAAGCTTTTTCTTTTTATTTTTTTTGGGTGCTCACCCAGAAAGGAATTCCCAGTATGACTACGAGAATGTATTCCCTCTAATTTTATAAATATGACATTTTGTTAAGATGTTTGGATTAGATGTAGATCGTATTTAGAAGAAATTCGGCATATAGATAGAACGTTATCTTGATTAACACATATGGAGTTTTTTATATCGGGCGGAGCCGCGGGCATCAGCTAGTATATCGTAATGGGTTGATGTTTTATTTATAACCAGATGTACCTCATCAAACCAGGTAATAAAATACATGTCAAAGTAAACGTCACGCTTTTAATATGCATATAAATGGCAATTGATTACATTTCATACTCAATATCGTATTTACGATCGACTAAAAAAAAGAAAAAGTTAGCAAAAAAACCATGTGTGTGAAGATATTTATGTGCTTAGGACTGGTCGTGGCTATAAACGCTTATGTTGTACTTAAACATTCTGAAGATAGGCGTGGTTATAATAATTCTGCAGCTTTTCCGGCCAATTCAAGTTTACGCAGTTATGTTAATAAAATGGCAGAGAGGCAGAGCGGAACTAGGCCCGCCACCAATACTAATAGGTCATCTAAGAAGAACGTACCTCTAAAGGCAGAATCCTGTTTTACAAATAGTTCTGAAGGTTTTATTCCCTTTACAAATAATTTTTATAACTCTTCCATTACATTCTTAATAAGAAGTAATTCTTCAACGTAGGTATAACTACACTAAATTAGTTTTTATGTCTAAGTTGCTTAAAAATTCTATTGCATTGAAATTTACTAAATGTGTTATCATTTAAAACATTTACATTTAGAATTTTAAATATTTACAGTAAAAAGTAAATTATAATTTAATTAAACTACAATACTATATAGCGTGTAATTAAGATCTTATAATTTTGTCATTGTATAAATAGATTCAATAACTTAATCATAAATTTTATTAAACCCTTTACAACTCTGTAGATGTAAGTTTTAAAAACCTAAAAAAGTACACACAGTGAAAAGTGGGCATATAATATATATGCCTCTGCCACCCCTTCGGGGATAAGGCGTGATAAATAAATAATAAAAATATAATTTTATGACTGGTTCTTAAAATACAGGCAGTTTAAGAATAGAGTAAGTATGTACCTATATGTAAATTGTATAACCCTGTTACTAAAAGATAATATGTTATCTATGGTTAAACAATATTTTAAAGAGATATAATATATATATATACGCTTTGTGAAAACTTATGCCTCGTAAAATAGTATACTTAAGATACTGGTACTGTCTGTATGTCTGTGCTCTGAGGTCTTCCCATCATCTCACAACTCGTCAAAGACATGGTGTTCATCTATTCAACCTCACACTTTGTGTCCGGAGCGCTCGCACACTGGAAGGTCAGATATGGACTCTCTTCTGCGTCCGCTCAGATTAGGAATGAGCTCTCTGCCTGGGTTTTTCCAAACATCTACAGTTTGGGGTTCTTCAAAAGGAGTCTTAGAAGGCTTTTACAGCATGAGAGCTGAAACTCTAGTGTTACAAACGTCCGTAGATTAAGGTGACCACTTTCCATCAAGTGGGGCGTATGCTTGTCTGCCACTCCAGTAGTATAAAAAAAAATTACTGGAGACTATTACGCTGAAACGCGGGGAATCTTTTTACGCTCGCTTTCCGTGCTTCAAAGGCACGTTAAGCCGTTGGTCCCGGTTTCCAGACTTGCTAGTAATATATCAGTCGTTAAGACGACGCAACCGGGCGGCTTTTAAAAATTTTAACAGCATACAGCCACAACCTGAGTCTGTCTATTTCAACGGCAATGAGCTCACTACCTATTACGTGGGACAGGCATACACACGGTGAAAAGTGTGCGTATTATATGCCTCTAGAATGACATCAAATCACGACACTAGAATGACATGAGCGTACCGTTTAATTCAAATGGATATTTTTTATTTTGGGTGACTATAAAGTCGAATTCGAGCCTAAAAATGAGAACGTTTTAAGCTAGCTGAAACTGTAGCAAAACTAAGTTCTTCCTCAGGCCTTGCGAATCTGGCAGCAAATTTAAGGTAAAGTCACCCTACATGAAGAATAGTCCGGTCAAATTAGACCAAAACATAAGAGTAAAGCTACATAAATTCCCACCAAGCTGAAAATCAGTAAGATTGATTAAAATATGATTAATAATAAAATATTCATGGCCAAAGGTCAAAATAACGAGTTTTTCGTGATTTTCAGCAAAACGGTAAGTTTTATCATAAAAATACTTCAGACAAAATTGTAGATCTTAAATTAATTATCTACAAAAAACGTATGAATCCTCTTTTTCCTACGAGCCACCATTTTTGAGATATAACGATTCAAAAAGGTAACTTAACTATCTTCACGCTGTATCCCTGACGGGGATCCATGCATACTTCTTTCGCTTCTTTGAGATTCATCAATCGTTTCATACACGCACGTCTGGGTAGCCGAGTACTTTTGACCTTTCCGTTTTTGAGCAATCTGCTCACGTGGTCTTCATATGTAAGTCTCGGCCTATCCTGACCTCTTCTACCCTCTGCTTTCGCACAATATATATTCTTCGTCAATCGTTCCTCACTCATTCGTTGGACGTGTCCAAACCAACGGAGCACGCCCTTTTCCAGCTTAACGCTGACACTTTCATTCAAACCTGCTGTATTGCGTATCACTTCGTTACGTATTCGATCGGCCAAGGTAACGCCGCACAATTTTCGAAGTGATCGCATCTCCACAGCATTCAATTTACTTTCATGCATCTGCTGACACACCCAGGTTTCGCTACCGTAAAGCAAAGTTGGCACTAGCACTGCGTTATGCATCGCCAGTCGTGCTTCTTTTACGATGCTTTGTCGCTTTACTAATTGGGACAAAGCACCGTTAACTCTGTTTCCGGCAGCTACTCGCCGTTCTACATCCGAATCACATCTTCCATCCGCGCTAAACATACTCCCTAAATACACAATTTCATTCACTTGCCCTAGACGTTCCTGGTTTACCCTAATCTCGCCTTTTGGTTCTTACGTCATCTCTTTCAAATACTAGAACCTTAGTCTTACTTGCATTCAAGCGAAGACCCTTACTTTCACACTCCTCTTTCATATTAGTGACTAATGCCTGAAGGTCGGCTTCTGATGAGGCCATGAGCACCGCATCATCAGCGTACAGCAGACAGTTTACTGAAAAGTCACCCAAATTCACACCCATATCACAATCTTTCAACTTCTGCAGGCAACTGTCCAGATACACTATGAACAGCCAGGTGGACATGACACAACCCTGTTTGACGCCTGTACAGACATCAAAAAGAGGTGTCACATCCCCCCCTACTCGCACGCAAGCCTTACAGTCCTTATAAAGCGACTGTATTGCCCGCAGCTGCGAGCCGTCCACCCGCTCACCACCACCACCATATCCGGGCAGCAAATCCCACAGAGTTTCCCTCACAACGTTATCAAATGCTTTCTCCAGATCCACAAAAGCGCAGAAAACCCTCTGGCTAATAGCCAGAAACTTCTCCGCGATCATGCGGAGAGAAAACACTTGATCCATGCAACCTCTTCCACGTCGGAATCCGCATTGAGCCTCCCATAAATACCTTTCAGACTTTTCTTGCATTCTTGCCGTTATAATCTTTGTACGAGTATACACCTTACTAGCTAAGCTGACCAAGCTGATCGCCCTGTAGCTGGAGCAGTTTAGGTGCGAGCCTTTCCCTTTGTAGATAGGTACTACAACTGCTATTCGCCAATCATCTGGGACCTCACCCGTCCGCCAGCACAAGTTGCATAACAGACATAGAGTGTCCCAGACGCGCGACCCACCGTACTTGATCATCTCAGCAGTAACTCTGTCTTTTCCCTCAGCCTTACCACATTTCATACTTCTTATCGCTTGTTCAATTTCTTTGATACTAATGACTTCAAGGACATCGGTATCCGGAGCATCGAAGTGAGCTCCACTTCCCGATGTGGCATCTCTGTCTTTTCTTTCCATAATATTCACTTCATCTCTGCAGGACGTCAGTTTGGTCTGTTAGGACGTCATTGTTAACACTAAGCACTTTATTCATACTGCAGATTGCCGAACAACTCCGGGTCTTGCCTACCTCTTTCCAGAAGAGCCTGGCATTATCCCGGAAATTGGACGACAACCTTTCATCCGCTTTCATTCTGCACCTTTCACGAGCTTCTTCTATCAGTGCCTTCGTGTTAACTTTTTGCAGCTTGTATCTCTCTTTCATATTAAAATCATTCCGCGAGGCTAAGTAGTCTAACCATGCTTTCTTCTTCATTCGAACTGCTTCTTTCACTTCCTCATTCCACCATGCGTCACGCTTATTACTACTGCCTCTTCTCGTTTCTCCACACACTTCTACAGCGGCATTTACCATACTATCCCTAAGGTTCTGCCATACACTTTCCACATTCTCACTACTAACATTGACGTTGCCAAGCTTTTCGGCTACCCTTTCTTTATATTTATCCCTAATGGATGCATCCAGCAGCTTCCAGCTTTTGATGCTATGAGTCGGCTCCGGTTCAGGACACTCGGTGCGATGACGCCAACCCGCGAACAGACCCCTTATCCTAGTTATTACTAGGTAGTGGTCTGATCCTAGTTCAGCGCCTCCATAAACCCTTATGTCCAACACCTGTTTACGGAGCTGACTATTTATTAGGAATAGATCTATCATGCTTCTCTTTGACTTACATCTCCTCGTATACATATGAATTTGTTTGTGGTTGAACATTGTGTTCGCCACAAACTAATCCTTTTGCTTATAAAATGCCAGTATAAGCTTGCCAGCGTCATTCACCCTTTTATCCCCATACTTCCTGAGTACCGACTCAAAACCATCGCGAGCGGTACCCACCCAACCATTCAAGTCTCCACATACTATAAGTTTTTCATTTCCTTCTATCACATTTAGAGCTTCTCTCATACTCTCCCAGAAGTCCTCTAGCTCACTCGCGTTCGACGAAGAACCTGGCGCGTTAGCAGCTACCAGGAAAATCTTCGTCAAACCAAGTTTTAGACTGATCCAGAGGATTCTAGGACCTAGCAGTTTGTACTCATACATACCGGAGGCCAATCGCGAGGACAACAAAATTCCAACCCCCCGACTGCCATGCTCGCTCTCTGGTACTCCACACCATAGCGCGAGCACCCCACCCGAGAGATTCACGACTTCGCTGCCCTTGCGCTTGGTCTCTGTCAAGCACACTACATCTAACTTTCTCTCATTCATAACATCCATCAACTCATTCATCTTATCTGCCATTCCTCCCCTAACATTCCACGCAGCTACCCTGCACTCCATCCTCCACTTCCCGCCGTGTCGGGCCGCGCGTGTAGGGTGGCGGTCCCCTACGCCGCTCTGGCTCACACTTTTCGCACCAGCGGGGACGAACTGGTGCGCGTCGCCTCGGGGGCACGCCCTAGCATAATTCGTCCTGGTGGCACTCGTGTTGGAGTAGAATTGCAGCCGTAGCTGGCAGGGATGGCGACGTGCACGCTTCTACTCTTCATCCCCATTCAAAAAGTTATTAGGAAAAATTGTTTTGGTACATTTTTTGTAGATAATTTTATGATCTACAATTTTGTCCAAAGTATTTTTATAATAAAACTTACCGTTTGTCTAAAAATCGCGAACTTTCTTTTTTTTTTCAGGAAGGCCTAACCTTTTTTTTTCATACAGGTAAAAGATGGGGAAGTTTCAAATTTTATTTTTAATCATATAAACAATCTTACTGATTTTCTGCTTGGTGGCATTTAGGTAGATTCGAATGTCTAAATTGACCGCACTAAAACACCGTATGGTTTTAGTAGGTTTGAGGCAGACATTTTTATTTCTGGCCTCGATCGTTAAAAATATTGTAAAATTTAGTAATGAGCCGAATCATGACTGCCTCTGTGGCGCGGTGGGAGTGTATCCGACTGCTACGCAAGAGGTCCCGGGTTCGATTCCCGGGTCGGAACAAATATTTGTGTGATCCACAAATGTGTGTTTCGGAGTCTGGGTGTTTCCTATGTATAATATGTATGTATAAAAGTATGTTTATCAGTTATCTAGATCCCATAACACAAGCTAATATTAGCTTACTTTGGGCTAGATGGCGCTGTGTGAAAAGTGTCCCTCAATATTTATTTATTTAATTTATGGCTTCTATTCTGTATTATAGTAAGTTTTGAATAAAATTCATAAATCTATACATTAATAAATCTGTAAGTGGTCGCTGTCTGTACATCGATGATAAATGAAAAAAAATATGATGGGGTGTTTTTATTTAGGCAAAAGACAATAAATCAATCATTTTTGAAATTCTTTTCTGTTTGTCTGTCTATTTGTGCATGCTGTTAAATAATAAAACAGAAATTCATTTACATACAATAATCATAATTAAATTTTATCAAAGTGGGTTTTGTTATCACATAACATTTTAATTATTGATGACCAGAAAACAAACATGTTGAATTTACAGCCAATTGTGCAGTTACTTACTAAAGGCACGCCAGGCACTGTACAGGTCGCGCGGCGAATGATGAGCTCTGGCAAAAATTAGTGGGGATAGTTTGCGCATGTATAATCGCGCACAATATATTTACACAAAGAATCAAATTTAATACGACTCTGCTTTGAACCATTAAACAATTTTTTTTATAACTTAGGTACGAGTAGGTGGGTACGTAAGTAGGTTTATATTATTTACAACAAGTGAGTTCAAAGTGTTTTGCGTTAAAATATTAAACCATGATAGATATTTCATTTATTTTTCAGTGATCGTATTAAAAAAAAACATTTTTATTGTAATATTTTAATGTAGAAATAGGTATAAAATGTGTGTGACACTGACAATACTTATTTAAAGTAAAAGAAATGGAAGAAGTCTCTGCTTACCCCGGTGAATGATAGGCGTGATTTTATTTTTTTTATGCATAAAACAAATGAAATTGTCGAAAATTTAAAACTAACTATCTTCACGCTGTATCCCTGACGGGGTAGTCAGAGAGGATTGGTTGGTTGGAGATCAGGATTGCCAGGCTTCGTGATCCTTGCATACTGATTTCGCTTCCTTAAGATTTATCAACCGCTTCATACACGCACGTATGGGTATCCGAGTACTTTAGACTTTTCCGTTTTTGAGCAATCTGCTCACGTGATCTTCATATGCAAATCTTGACCCACCCTGATTCCTTCTACCCTCCACTTTCGCACAATATATATTCTTCGTCAATCGTTCCCCACTCCTTCGTTGGACGTGTCCAAACCAACGAAGCACACCCTTTTCCAGCTAAACGCAGACACTTTCATTGAAACCTGCCATATTGCGTATCACTTCGTTACGTATTCGGTCGGCCAAAGTTACGCCGCACAATTTTCGAAGTGATCGCATCTCCACAGCATGTAATTTACTTTCATGCATCTGCTGACATACCCAGGTTTCGCTACCGTAAAACAACGTTGGCACTATCACTGCGTTATATAATTATAATTGGTAAAAATATTTGATCAAACCATATACATATTAAACCATTTTTCTTTCTTGTCCAGATTGGACAGACTATTTTCTCGGGGCATTAAAACCTCAATACGCTATTAAAAGATTTGTCAAAAAGAGTAGAATATTTTATGTGCGTGACAGTACCGAGACTAATGACAACACGTGCCGACGTGTCGCGGAGTAGTGTGCAGCTGTGCCCTAGTGTGCGTGTAGGATTTCGACCACTCCTGCGTCCACTCTCCTACTCTCCCGCCCTTCACCCCCTGTCTCCCCGCCAATTAGACCTAATTTATGAGTTCTGCGCATTCCCCTTCCACTTTCTTACAGAGCTCATCATTCGCCGCGCGACCTATACATATATGTGTGGTGCTAAATTCACAATACATATATTATGTACCTACTATGCTAAAGGCATACTCGACAGAGACACCTTACTCTATATATTTCTAGAGACTTAGACTATTTCCCCTGTGCAGTCACAGGGAAGATAGTCACCGAAACTTCTGGGCTGCTAAGTGTAATGGCCGAAGTCTATAGTGACTTGAACGATTCACATACCAGCACAGAATAAGTAATAGTACTACGTACAGAAGTGTCACTCCCTAACAAAAGTCAGTTTTAGGTATGAAAACATACCTAGACTCGCCGAATACAAGCAAATTTTTATAACTTATAACTGCGCGCGAACGTTGAGTTTTCTTTGCGTGCCAGAATTTTATGACCGAGCTGCGAAGTTCGCGCGGGGTTGTCACTTGAGAAGTCTCTGTACCTACGAGTAGTTGATTTATTAATAGCACTAACACACGTTCAGATTTGGTCTGCCGGACCTCGACAGATCTGATCCGCCGAGTCCGCCGACCAAATCTGTTGTCGCAACAGACGACCGGATCAGACCGCACCGGACGACCAGACGACCAGACAGGGTGTTCAGATTAGGGGCTTTTTCCCTATTCTAGGGTAAATTTTTTTTTAAGGAACTTTTGTGGAAATGAATAGTTTCTAATAAAATATATTATTTTATATGCATTTAGTGAAAAGCTGCAAATTTAAAATTACACACACACTCATTTCAATTTTACTTATCTATGTAGATAACTGGTATGCATAGTATTCCTCTACATAGAGTAAATAAACACTACGTTATGTATTAACGTAGCTCTTTTTTCTTTCTGGCAAAAAATGTATGAAAAAGTAATTTTTGGGGAAAGGTAAAATCGGTACTGTATCGGTAAGATGGCAACATTGGGAAAAAAATTATGAAAAGTGTCTTTAAATTAAATCTGGGGAAATTTACGACAAAGTAGCTAGAACGACAACATTGATCATATCCGATGCGGATCGCGGCGGACTCAATTAATAATAATTATGTCCGCCGGACAGCTGTACACACGGTAAGATTTGGTCGGGTGGCAAATCAAACCCGCGGTCTGGCCGGATCAAATCCGGTCGTGTGTTAGGGCTTTTAGGGAGCTAACACACGACCAAATTTGGTCTGCCGGACCTCGACAGATTTGATCCGCCGAGTCTGCCGACCAAACCTGTTGTCGCAACAGACGACCGGATCAGACCGCACCGGACGACCAGACAGGGTGTTCAGATTAGGGGCTTTTTCCCTATTCTAGGGTAAAATTACTTTTTTAAAAAGTTTTGTGGAAATGAAAAGTTTCTAATAAAGTATAATATTTTATATGCATTTAGTGAAAAGCTGCAAATTTGAAATTACACACACACACACATTTCAATTTTACTTATCTATGTAGATAACTGGTATGCATAGTATTCCTCTACATAGAGTAAATAAACACTACGTCATGTATTAACGTAGCTCTTTTTTCTTTCTGGCAAAAAATGTATAAAAAAGTAATTTTTGGGGAAAGGTAAAAACAGTACTGGGGACATTTTTGACAAACTAACTAAGATGGCAACATTGGGAAAAAAAATATGAAAAAGTGTCTATTTGAAGATAAATTAAATAAATCTGGGGAAATTTACGACAAAGTAGCTAGAACGGCAACATTGATCATATCCGATGCGGATATGATCAATGTTGAGATTGTTGAGATTTTAGTGAAAAGCTGCAAATTTGAAATTACACACACACACACACATTTCAATTTTACTTATCTATGTAGATAACTGGTATGCATAGTATTCCTCTACATAGAGTAAATAAACACTACGTTATGTATTAACGTAGCTCTTTTTTCTTTCTGGCAAAAAATGTATGAAAAAGTAATTTTTGGGGAAAGGTAAAATTGGTACTGGGGACATTTTTGACAAACTAACTAAGATGGCAACATTGGGAAAAAAATTATGAAAAAGTGTCTATTTGGAGAAAAATTTAATTAAATCTGGGGAAATTTACGACAAAGTAGCTAGAACGGCAACATTGATCATATCCGATGCGGATCGAGGCGGACTCAATTAATAATAATTATGTCCGCCGGACTGCTCTACAGACGGTAAGATTTGGTCGGGCGGCAAATCTAATCCGCGGTCTGGTCGGATCAAATCCGGTCGTGTGTTAACCGTATTAGGCGTGACTTTCGTGCGAGCCAAGCGGCAGCGGCAGCCCACTTTCAGTAGCCGCTCTGACCGGTGCGCTGCCCGAATATACCTAAGCTGCGAAGTGACACCCCCCTTATACCAGTTATACCTACTTATAACTCGGTTTTTTTTTCTTTTTATACTGAAGTAGAAATGAATGTTGTAAGAGTGCAAGCATAGTGCCCTACTTAGTCGGTTTAGTTTATAAATCGAAACACTCGACTAATTGGAAAGGTTTTTAAAATTACTATCAAAATGCATACTGATAATACATATAATTATTCATTATCTAATAATGGTTATTATATTGTGGGACATTGTAGGACATTTTTATTACACAGAGCCGTCTAGCCCTAATATAAGCTTGTGTTACGGGATCTAGACGACTGATTAAAATACATATATATTTCTAAATACATACAAATTATACATAGGAAACACATAAACTCCGAAACAAACATTTGTGGATCACACAAATACACACACGACACTCGACGGCGACTTGGCGATACGAAACCCTTCCCCATCACCGTCGGGTTCACGACGGAAGACCGAGTACCTGGCATTAAACTCTACAGATCCCACATCCGTTCGCATAGGCGATGATTTGGTCGAGCGCACGGACCAAGTCAAATACCTGGGATCTGTATTTCACGCGTCCAGTGACATCAATTGCGACGGCAAGACACGTATTGCTGCTGCGTGGCCCAAATTGCGGGAGATGACTGGTGACATTTGTGACCCAAAAATGCCAGTCAGGTTGAAGGGACAGGTCTATAAAACCATCATTAGACCTGTCCATTTATATGGCAGTGAGGCGTGGCCACTACTGGAGCGACACAAGCAGGAGCTGCGTGTCACGGAAATGAAGATGCTGCGGTGGATGTGTGGAGACACGCGGATGGACTGCGTGAGGAACTGTCGCATCCGCGGCAGCCATCACGTCCGTGACATTGCAGATAAGCTGCAAGAGTGTCCCTTCGCTGGTATAGTCACGTCTTGCGGCAACCACCGGGCTACGCGGAAATTAAATGTCTGGGTATGTCGGCCCCGCCGGGTCCCAGTAAAAGAGGAAGACCCAAGACGTGCCGATAAAAATCGCCGACAAGTGATAAGTAAATCAGAGCTAGATGATTTAATTATGAAATATCCATCACAGAATTCGGCCACTCCTGATTCCATGCCATCCAAAGGTGAGACAGCTGTGAAGGACGCAGCTCCGAGAATCGCACCCAAAATTGTTAAGGCTCGCCGTCGGGTTTGATTTTTGGCGTTTGTTTATACTGATGTTACGTGACCAAGTATTTCATAATATCTAATAGATGTACCCTGTTCTTTAGAATATGTTTTGCACTTTAAACAAACTAGGATCAAACTTGTTGCCGGTATCATCATTTTGTTTTTATGACTGACTTAAGTGACAGCTAGACAGGACTAGTTTTTATTTATATCCATCTTGGACAGGCTAATGAAACTCAGTTAATACAGCCTTGTCATTAGTACCTATTAAATTTTTCTGAGTATGGTTATGTCAAATCGTTTGTTATTGTCAATTCCGGATCTAAGTCCTGTGTCCAGTAAAGCAATGGAACCCGTACTGAAGTTTTCTATTGAGATTTGGCGTTAGCAACATGTCTAATATTCTCAATAATACTATATTTATAACTTAGTAATTTACTTGCAGTGTAACGTTTTTCTTTTATCTCTTTTTTCATTTGTCTTGAACTACAGATCAGTCTTTTTTTTTGTGTAAGGTGATAAGATGTAAGATCTCTTCCACTATACCTGCGAGCTGATGAGTTGTTTAAGATCGCAAGAACCTTATAAAAATAATAAAATATTTTTGTATTCGTATTATATTTAGGTATATATATATATTTATTACTTCAAATATGCAAGATTTACACGATTATAACTCTAGCTTATACTCTTGTTGATCTGTGTCTGACAGTTTCATTAGTTTGGATAGTGATACGCCAGCTTTAACACTGCATG
The DNA here is from genome assembly GCA_948477245.1 of Thumatha senex. Classification (NCBI taxonomy): domain Eukaryota; kingdom Metazoa; phylum Arthropoda; class Insecta; order Lepidoptera; family Erebidae; genus Thumatha; species Thumatha senex. The sequence continues at coordinate 16,176,420 of OX419743.1, forward strand.
ACAAACTTTCCTGTACTTTTTCTGACTATCCTAAAAACTTCAATATTGTTCATATTAATGCTCAGAGTGTTACTAGCCATTATTCAGACCTTCTGGCATCTTTTAGTGATCAGCATCTCGATGCTATACTAATCTCAGAATCTTTTCTCAAACCAAGTCTACCTTCTACTCAATACTCTCTTCCCGGATTCGTACTGATAAGCAATGATAGAACTGGAAAAAGGTGTGGAGGTGTCGCTATTTACTTACGAGCGAATATACCGTTCAAGATAATAAGCGCATCTTCTTCTCTTTATTCTTCCTCAGCTGAACATCTTTTCCTAGAAATTTCTGTTCTTCACTCAAAGGTACTTCTTGGTGTTCTTTATAGTCCAGACGAAAATATTAACTACTTTAGTTCTTTTGAAACTATCCTTAACGATACTTTTTTTGCTCCTCATATAGTCATGTAATAATTATGGGCGACTTCAACACATGTCTTTTAAGAGATGACTATCACTCACATAAACTGTTATCCCTACTCTCCTCTTTCAATCTTCAGACTTTACCACTTTCTGCAACTCACCATTTTCCCAATCGTATTCCCACACTATTAGATCTGGTCATTGTTTCTTCTTCTTTTCATGTCGGTACACATGGTCAAATGACTGCACCGTTCTCTTATCATGATCTAATTTTTCTCTCTTATCGCATTCGCCCTCCTAAGCGTAGGCCACAGTTTCGATTTCTGAGAAATTTCAGGGGCATATATTTGGAGAACTTGCATCGTGATGTAGGGTTCATAGACTGGTCTTCAATATATAATACCGATGATGTCAATACTATGGTCAGTATATTCAGCAGCAAGCTCATCGGCCTATACGACTGCCATGCTCCCATCCGTAAAGTCAAAATTCGACATAATCCAGCGCCTTGGCTCACTATCAATATTAAAAATGTAATGGCTTGTAGGGATAAGGCGAAAAGCAGATACAAGCGCAACCCATCGGAATATAACCTGAATCGCTATAAAACCCTTCGGAATCGCTGCAGTAGAATGCGTAGAGATGCCAAAAGACGCCGTTTCCACGAAAATCTTGAAAATCGTACTGCTTCCGACATCTGGCGTTTTCTTAGATCTGTGGGAATTGGTAGATCCACTGACTGTGTGACACATTTCACAGACTTGTGTGCTTTAAATAAAAGCTTCTCACTCCCACCTACATAACTAACATCAAGTGCAAGAATACATTGCAGTCGCTTTTGAATTTATCGATACCACATATCCCTTCATTTAATCTTAGTCCTGTGTCGGAACTTGACGTGCAGAATGCTTTACTTTTCATCTCCTCTACAGCTGTGGGCAATGACGGTATAAGCTCTAGGATGATTCTTCCTGTTCTTCCTGCTATCTTACATGTTCTTACATACATTTTTAATTACTCCTTTTACTCAGCTAATTTCCCAAATTCTTGGAAGTTGGCACATATTATTCCTCTTCCTAAAATTCCAAACCCTACTATGTTATCCCATTTCCGGCCTATATCTATCTTACCATTTCTCTCAAAAGTTCTAGAGCATATTGTTCACAGACAGCTGAACTGCTTTCTAACACGTCATAATTTACTTAGTAATTTTCAATCTGGATTTCGCCCAGGACATAGTACAAGTACAGAAAGTTACTGATGATATTCGCTGGGCTATGGAGAATAAATAGCTTACTCTTTTGATTCTATTAGACTTCAGCCGTGCCTTTAATTGCGTAGATTTTGATATTCTTCTGGGTATTTTGAAATCCATCAACTTCTCTGCACCAACTATATCTTGGTTTGACTCATATCTTCGGAGACGCTCGCAATGTGTTAAGATTGATGATACTTCATCCGAGTGGTATAGTCTCACAGTGGGCGTACCTCAGGGTATCGTTCTTTCTCCTTTGCTTTTTTCTATTTTTATCAATACTCTCACTAAATTTATTTCTTCTCACTTCCATCTCTATGCGGACGACCTGCAGCTGTACCGTCATTTTGCGGCAACAGATATTAGGATAGCTATCGATGACATGAACCGCGATTTGGAGCGATTGAATAATTGGGCTAAGGCTTTTGGATTATTAGTTAACCCAACTAAGTCACAGGCTTTAATAATAGGGAGTAGACACTTTCGTGGAAGTATCATTAATTCGTCGGTTACTCCAGTGCTTCTTGATGGTATACAAATACCTATTGCTGATTCAGCAAAAAATTGCCCATCATTGATTATGCTGACGCTTGCTATCTGGATGCCACCGAGGAGCTCCTTGACAAACTTGAGAGATTGCAAAACCTAAGCATTCGTTTTATTTTTAATCTTAAAAAATATGATCATGTATCTCACTTTCGCAAAGAACTCCAGTGGCTCCCAATCCGCCTTCGCAGGAATGCTCGGGTACTGTGCCTTTTAATAAACATTCTATACAATCCTTCCTCTCCATCTTACCTGCGGGAGCGATTTTCTTTCGCTCGTTCTCCGGATGAGCCCTGCAGGTCTCATCTACGTACCTTACTCAAATTTCAAAATCATAAAACTGACTTCTATTCCTACTCCTTTTCCGTCCATGCAGTAAGGTTCTGGAACTCACTTCCAGCTGTGATTAGAGACTGCAAATCTATCAACAGTTTTAAACACAAACTCAGACTCTATTATCTTTCCTTACCTTGCAGTTGACTCATTTATCTATTCTTGCTTTTGGCTATTTACTTGTTTATATTTCTTTTTATATTCATATGTTTATTTATTTTAAAGTTTATTTGATTATGTGTTTATATATATATTTATATGAAAATATAAAAATAAAAATATTTTTTTTATTTATATTATTTTATTTATATTTCCCAAGGAGGGTTGGTGTCAGGCTGGCGGCCGACCATAAAAACCAAGCCAAAACATTTTGCATGGAATTTAGACATACTGCGCCGACCCCAAGTAAATTGGGACAAGGGCAAGAGGATGATGATATATATTTATATGTATATATGTATGTTTATGTATATGTTTTTGTTTATGTATTCTATAATCTTGCAATAATATGTACGTACGTATGTTATGTACGTATGTTATATGTCTGATATCTCTATTGGCCTTCTTACGCAAGTTTTGTTTTGTTACCTACCTTTTGTTTTTCTATTTCTCCTTACAACTTTCTCCTCTCTTGGGTCTGTTGGAAGAGATTTCTATTTAGAAATAAGCAGACCCTTTGTACGTCTTTTCTTTTACTTTTTCACTGTGTTAGATTGTATGTACAATAAATAAATAAATAGATAAATAAATAAAGTGCTGGCTTGACGTCGTAATGACAGGCATGCCAATGGTCTCACTACAGGGCTGACCTCCGTGCGAAGGGGAGGAGAAAATGTAGGAAAGCGGACCCCGACAGACAATCGGATGATAATGATTTTTGCTCTTGGACGAGGATATTCTCTTGTTGGAGACCATAGTGCGAGTTATAGTCTCTTGCGATAGCAAGTTAGGACTCCGCCACGTCATTCTGCGAGCACGTCATGCTCGTGAAAGAGGCGGCGTAGAGGGCGCGGGTAGGAACCCGATCCGCAGTCTGTCGTGAGGGTGCTACTGTTAAATTTTATTTTTCATGTATTAATCTTTATTCCAACAACAAAAAATATAAATAATAAATATTAAAACAATAAAATCTGCCAGAAAATACCATACCGCCATACGTCTACCTTCTTCGCTCCCGATCGATTTAACGTATACCTACCTATTCCACAAGCTTTGCTACGTTGTTGTTGAGTGTCGCTGTTTGGTTTTATGTTTGTTGTACTCGTATTATGTAAAACATCATGCAAAACACTGAACCAAGTACTGCAGTTATACCTCCAAGAAAATAACGCCGGGTTGCTTTGAGCGTCAGAGAAGACAGTGTTACAAAACTTATTTAAATACGTTTCCAATAAGGAGGACAGCAAGTTCGATACGTTATTTACGGTACAAAGCAAACAAGCGCCATTGTGCTCAAAAAGCTTATGAAATTTTGGGGTTTGGTGTTTCCACTGTTTAATGTCCAATGTGACATAGTTAGTAGAAAAAAAAATCTTTCATTGCTGTGATTGTCCACACGTCACCTTGACGTCTATTATACCTCATTGATAAAAAACAATTGATTATTTACATTGAAACTTATTTTTTTTCTTTCTGACTGCCTCTGTGGCGCGGTGGGAGTGTATCCGACTGCTACGCAAGAGGTGTTGCGCTGTGTGAAAAGTGTCCCACAATATATATTTTGATACCTGAATAGTAAAAGCATTTTTACGAAATATATTAATTCAAATATTTAAAGAATACAACGAATGGTTAATAAAAAATCATTTGTCCCAGAACCACCTTTCATCGCCATGTCTCCTATACATGTTTAAGAATATTGTTATCAATACACTTACTCAAAATATGACTCTTATCTCACCGCAATTAGGCACATTGTGGTTTTTTGATTGTTATTAAATCACTAGTGGGATAATAGATTTTTTTTATTGCAATGGTTAAGATGCATTATTCTTAAAAAAAAATTAATACAAAAAAGATCGCGTCAATAGAATAAATAAATTAATATACCTACCTATTGCTTTTTCATTTCATGCAAATTCGTATTTAATTGAAAATTTTATCTTGTACGTGTATAATAAACAAAACTTTCATTCAAATATAACTTTTGTTGTCTCTCTGTCTATAACTTTATACAACAACTTTAACAAAAGAAAATAAAAAGAAACCTTATTCTTTAACACTGTGGTCAATGCGCGCGCATAAAAAAAACTAATTAACTGTTCCCGCCAGTACCAAAACGTTTCACAATTCGTTGTCCCTGTTGAAATTAAAGTTATATATTAATTAAAATGTCGAAAAGTACTAGTTATGAAGGTAACGATTTATGTAGTAACTACACCGCCCGATACAAGGTGTGCCCTTAACGTTATAGAAAGTTTACTACCTGAAAACTCCAAGGAAAATATTAATTTGTTTTATTTAGTATTATATTATTCATAAGTGTATTGAAAAACGTCGTATAATACACGTGTGTATTGTTGATTACCGTCTTGGGCTCTCTTTAGCTCTCAATAGCGCCTCAGCGGTAATCACCAACTATACACACTTGTACCATAATCTACTATTAATCTAAAGACTTGTGGTTCCCTCCTTCTGCGTTAAACGTTGCATAATAGGGTCGCCTAAGTGCTTGACGTGGAAGGACGTACATTCCTGCATGCGTTTTTGCGCTATAAATGTAAATATTCCTTTTTTATGTTAAGAATTTTTTTTCTTTCATCGCCGTGGATAGGTTTGTAACTTCTATTTGAATAAGTTTGTCTGTATTATTTATCTATCACGCCTTATCCCCGAAGGGGTGGCACAGGCATACATATTATAGGTGGTCACCCATCCGAAGACCAGCCATAGTTGCGTAACTCAGTAATCGTTTTAAAGAACACCGAGTCCGCGGGGCCACGAGCGCTTCTATTTATAGTATACTTTCAATTTTTAGTTTATTTGTGAAGTGTTTACCTATTACTTCGAACTATTAATAGATTTGTTGTTATTATACATTTTTGCCTTGATTTTCATCGCCATGCTTTCATTGCCATGGTTTCCGTGGCCAAAAATTGCTATGGTAATGAAAAAAAAACACAGTAATAAAAAAAAAATATCTTTGCCATGTCTTGTTACACAATTTAGTTTCATTGCCGTTAACATGTTTCATTTCCATGACTTATGTTTTCAATGCAATGGTAAGATTGGGCAAAAAAAAACATCATCATCATCCGAGCGCTGGTCACAGTTGCGTCTCGCGACACCCGGAGTCCGCCTTCGTACTTTTACAGACTACTAATCGGAATTGAAAAAATCCTTTTGTATTAGATAGCTCATTTATCGAGGAAGGCTATAGGCTATATATCATCACGCTACTACCCTGGAGAGCAAATTTTTATGCATCTTTGTAGAATTTATAAGTGCGACGAGAGTTCGAAGTATGTCACGGAAGAAGCCGGGAGGAGTCACCTAGTCTACTATAATACAAGAGACTAAGAACTAACGCTAGCTGTATCTTTGACAGAGTAGTCCGAGAGAAAAGATCGCCAGATTCGCGATCCATGCAAACTTCTTTCGCTTCCTGCAGATTCATGAATCGCTTCATACATGCACGTCTGTATCCGAGTACTTTAAAATTTTCTGTTTATGAGTGAATAGAAACAAGAATCTAGAAAAGCAAAGTACCTTTACCTGTAGGCTATTGCGTCAGTCATGACGTTGGGTATTTCCCTAGGGCCTCAATGGTTTGTGGATATGGCAGAGAACCAGTATACTTAATAATTAAATGTTACGAAATGTCACAATCAATGACGAAATGTCACAATCAAAGTCGCTATTTAGGTTTCGATAACTTGGTAATTTTTATGATGTTATTGCGTGTTAACAACAACTATACACTCACATACACATACATACATACATATTGTCACGCCTTTATCCCCGAAGGAGTAGGCAGACGCATATTATACGCCCACAACGTATGCATTTTTTCCCACGTGACCAGTGGTGAGCCCATTGCCGTGTTGAAATGGACAGGCGCAGGCTGTGGCGACCTGCTGCTGAAATCCTTCAAACCGCCCATAAGGTCTTCAACCAGACTTAACGACTGCCGTTTTACTGGCAACCGGGACCAACGGCTTAACGTGCCTCCCGAAGCACGGAAACGCTCGCAAATGTAGATTCCACAAAGTGGTCACCCATTCAAGGACCACCTATAGCGAATGTTACTTCTCGCAGTAGTTGTTTACAGAACACTAAGGTCCGTATTCCAGAACGTTTCTCATTACTCGATTTTATAGTTTTGATTTTATATAGCGAAATCTACTCTCAAGTGTTTCTTGAATATTGGTAAACTTCTGGAATACGGCCCTAAGTCAGCGGGACCACAAGCGCTTCCACACATAAGCTCGCACACATACATAAAATGAAATAATCATTAAATATCAAATAAACATTTGTTCTAACCCAACAATTGAACCCTCTCTCCACAAAACTATATGCCAAATATCGTCGATGATACCGACATCTATTAAGCCAACAGGAACTTATTCTCTAGTCAGTTGGCCTTAAATCATGAGAGAAAGGTATTTTTGGTGTATTGTGCACACTGCACCTCAAAAAGGCAAAGACGCAGCCGCCTTTATGGGGTTACGAACGAGGTCAAACGACATTTTGCGTTTTCAAAAAGTTTGTAGAAAGATCCTATACAAATTAGGTACCGTCACAGTCACAACTAGGTTGGTATATTCATCAAATGACGTAACATTATTATACTTGACGTATCAACCCATCCTAGACTGTTATACTTATAACTTACTCATCTTTGCAACGACTCATAGCGCAATACAGGATTATTTTATTCTCTATGGCGCTTGACGTCACAGATAAAGTGCCTTCCGAAGCACATTATCTTTTAATAATTTATAAGAATTTCTGCAGAAATTCTCATAAATGGAAACAAAGAAAGAAAATTTTTATTCATACATCCGCACAACAGAATACAGTGCCGTAAGATGGGTCGTTTACAGAACTCTGAGCAAATGGCGCTACGAGTACTTTTAAATAACGTCATCTACATTTATGAGTAAGTTAGGTTAGCTACGAGTCCTATATCGTTTATAACTCAATATTTACTTTCCATATTTAGTCATATATAATTATGTACCATTTGAAAGTCATTCATAATTTGTGGTTTAATTTATTTCGCACCTGGTGTACGTCATAGTGTTGGGTATTACTAATTCCTGTGGTATTACCCAGAACTTGTAAATGTATCAGGTCAAATACTAAATCGGATCAGTGCTTACCAATAATAATGACGTATATCACTCTAATCCCCCGGCCCGCGCTTATGGAGGCCGGAGATCCGTCTTAGATATCAAACGCCCGATGCATTACCTTTACAGCCACCTTTATTACACGCATCACAAAACGAGAGAAGGTAGCATTACAAGCACTCACACTTCTGATGATGGTCAAGTCCAGGGCTATCAGTATCTAGCTTTCAGCATCGATGGTACTCCTCAGGATACGCCTCTCTCTCTCACAGAGTATGAATGGTGACACTCCAACGATGGCTCCCGGACTACGCGATGCAGGTACCTACTCACCAAACTTCTCACCTGTGTGTGTGGTGAGCACATGAATCAGTGGCCTACGCTCGGTTACTTTACTGTACTTGAGGTCTCGGGTTCGAATCCTAGGTCGGCACAAATATTTATACGATCTGCAAATATTTGCGTGTTTTATATGTCTCTATATTAATATTATACTATATTATTCAGTCCGAGACTACCAGGACTTCAATTGGTCGTGATAATTAGTGTCTCGCACATAAGACCTTTTAGCCTTTTTGTTACCACCTCACTAAAAAGACAACGGGTTCAAAATTTCATCCAAATTTAACATCTAAAATAGACACATATTATTTTATTTTATTAAATTTATTCAGCCCTTTAGACCCACCGGAGTTCCGTGCTTCGGAAGGCACGTTAAGCCGTTGGTCCCGGTTGCCAATAAAATGGCATTCGTTAAACCAAGATAAGGGCCTTATGAGCGGCTTAAAAATTTCAATAGCATGTCACCACCTGTTACGTGGGACAAAAATGCATACGGTGAAATGTGGGCGTTTCTTATGCCTCTGCCTACCCCTTCAGAGATAAAGGCGTGACAATATGTATGTATGTATGTATATTAATATTATATAATAGCTGGGTGTAAGGAGCTACACCAAGTTCCCCGGGGCCAAGGTGAACTTTTCTGCAAGCGGTGTACGAACGAGGCAACGAAGCAGGCGCCATTATGGGGTTAGGAAATAGTCACTCCATATCATGTCGAAAATAAAAAGCTGAATGATAGTTGCTCCTAGCAGCCAAATGAAAATAGACCCCAGGCTCGAAATCCAGGCAAGGTTTAGAACCAACTCGGAAAACACTTAAGATAAAGACAATCACGCATTTATCCCCGAAGGGGTGACACAGGCATATTGTACGCCCGGATTTCACCGTGTATATTTTTGTCGCACGTCACAGGCAACCATTGTCGTGTTGAAATGTACAAGTGCAGGTTGTGGAGACCTGTTGTTGAAAATTTTCAAGCCGCCCGTAACTTGGCAGTCGATGAGCCTGCCAAGTTACTGGCAACCGGGACCGACGGCTTAACGTACCTTCCGAAGTATAGAAACGCTCGTAAATGAAATGCCATTAAGCGGTTACCCATCTGTGACCAACCATAGCGAAATATGCTTAACGCAGTAATAGTTAACAGAAACCAGAGTTAATGGGGCTACAAGCGGTAGTATTCAACATATATTTTTATTTATGTTGGATAGCCCATTTATCGAGGAAGGGTAAATATCATCACTTCACTACCCTAGAAAGCGGAACAGTAATCATAAATGTCAACCATAATACTAATCAGTCACATTTTGAAATAGTAGGTACCTATTGTAAAAGTAATAAAAAAATATGTTTTGCGACCATATTAAAGGCGCTCACAAAATATCATACACTAGAACTAATTTAATAGGGACCACACCGGTTGTGACTCATTGGAAAAAAAAAGTCGCTTTATTTCATACGTTTACACCGTTGACGTGACGTGGTGTATCCAGAGCGGGTGGGTATACGTGTGGACCGGTCAGCGGGGTCGCCTTGCGCAAATGAGGCCAATAAGTGCAGGCCTATTGTGGTGCGCCTGGCGAGGCGTGATCTACGCAACCAGCTGCTTCATAGTGCTCGGGTACGGCGAGGGGTTACATCGGCTGATCTCGGAATGGATGCACCCCATCGATGCTTCTACCTCAACGAGAGACTGACCAGAGAAAATAAGAAATTGTTTTACGTGGCACGGCAGACTGCTGCAGATCATGGATGGATGTTTACCTGGACCAAGCGATTTTGATTTCATACTAGGGAAGCTGAAGGTACACACCCACATTATACGACTGGAGAGTGACATCGACCGGGTTTTTGGAAGAGAGACTCTCAAGACCGTTGAAAATTAGATTAATAATAACGTTAGTTCCCTGTATTTATTATAGCATAATAGTGAGTAAAGAAATGATAAGTTTATTTAGAAAAATACTCTGTGTTGATAATGTAATATAATGTTTGCATAGTTTATTTTAATTACAACTGTTTCTCGGGTTACAGGCTTGCATATGTTGTGGTGGAAATAGGTACTTGCTCAGGTAGATGTGGCTTATTGTTGCCGTGGGGGAATGGGGTAGATGTAGTAGATTGCATTACGTTCTTTTCCTACTAACTCACATTATCTTCTGATTAATTTCGTTGCGGGTTCCAAGACATGCTAACTTCTCCTGGGACTTCACCGAGATCGAGCTCGGTGTAACTTTTCTGGTGTTTTGGTCATTGCTGTAGATCCTGATTTACAGGAGTCACAGTAGTGGGAATGAGGGTGGGATTAGTCCCATTAAAAAAAAAATATACACGCGAAACAGAAAATACATTTTACACACATTTCATCCTCTCTCGCAGAGTAACCGCGCAGAATATCAGTATTTAAACCTAAATCGCGCCAAAATTGATTTAGTATTCTCGGCTTCATGGTCGATTATAGAAAGTCCTACAACAATATTTTTTAAATATCGCCAATACTTGATGCCCGCGGCTCCGCTCACTTGAAGTTTCGTTTGTGCACAATAAGGATTTCTCGCGGGTAAAAGATGTTTTCCCGGATAAAAAGTAGGTATCCTATGTATTAATGTATGAAATGTTCTATTTACATGCCGATTATCATCTAAATGTGATTTAATAACAAACGTCCTAATAATATAGAAATCTTAGCAAACTTGTACATTTATAATATTAATAGGATTACATTCCTCTGGGAATACCGGAAATTCCTTTCTTGGTTCTCATCTTACGTAGGTACGTAAAAAAAACGTTCACAAATTTCAGGCTGTGTATGGTTTTACCCACGTAGTTCCGTTCCCGTGGAAATATCGGAAATACCGTTTTAATTTCTTTTCCAAAGACTTAAAGTTTTAATTTACCAAATTTCAGGTTTCTATGTTTCATGCTTAGGCTGTGTGTGGTTTAGCCGCATATTCAGCTCTTCAGTAGCTTTCTTTTAGCCTTATGAGAGTCTTCTAAAATCAGTTGTACGTAAGTTCATGTTACTAACTTCGAAAAGGACAATCTTTCAAACAACTGTTTATCCTTTATTTAGTCCTTAAGGGTAGAATTTCACAAAACCCTTTCATAGGTGGCACCTACGTGTTAATAAGAACCCCCATGCAAAGTTTGGGCTTCATAGCTCCGTTAGCTTTATAGATTTCGTGATCAATGAGTCAGTTAGTACAAACTCTGTTTAACTCCTTATAGGTATTTTTTTCCGAAACCGCGATACACGTGCCCATTTATTTATAACCAAAAACAGGTGTACGTAAATTCATGTTTCTAACTTTGAAAATGACGAACATCCATACAACCATTTATCGCTTATTTACTTCCTTAGAGGTAGAATTTCGAAAAATCCATTCTTAGGAGAAACCAACGTGTGAAAAGGGCTTCGTAGTTTTGTTAGTTTTATACGTTTCGTGATCAATGAGTCAGTTATTACAACTGCTGTTTTACCCCCTTAAGGGTAGAATTTATCAGAATTTCTTAACACGTAATTTTAGTTTTTATACATATACAGTTACGATACACGTACCCATTTATTTGTAACTAAAAACAGGTGTACATAAATTCATGTTTCTAACTTTGAAAATGACGGACATTCATACAACCGTTTATCGCTTATTTACTTCCCTAGGGGTAGAATTTCGCAAAATCCCTTCTTAGCGGAAACCTACGTATTTAAAACAATCTCCATACAAAGTTTGAGCTTCATAGCTTTGGTAGTTTTAGAGATTTCGTGATCAATGAGTCAGTCATTGATTTTGCCTTTTATAAATATAGATAGATTGCTAAAATACTGTTGTTTGGTGACACATGACAGTCTGGGTTACATAATCACACTGGTTATTACGATCCTAATGTTATGTATCCCCTTGTGAATGGGTTTTGCATCTCTTGTTAATGGTGGTTATGATAATTATATTATGGACAGTCAAGAGGAGTGGTAATGAGACATGTGTCGGGGAGGTGGGTGTGGGTTTTTGAATGCATTGCTCACATGATCTTTGTATGTACTTTGTCCCATCTCACAATTACTATAGACTATCACTTGATTGTCATCTGGTGGTATGTGACTGTCTAAGTTGTGGAGTCCTTGTTATGATTGTAGAAATGTTTAATAAACACATAATATGATTTTTTAGGTTTAGTTTATCTCATGGTATGGTTAAATTTATTAGTGCCCATATACCACTAAGTTTATGCTTACTTCATTTGATCTCTTTTTTTAATATTATTGACTTGCCTATTATTTGATGCATTTCTATCCCGCGAAAACAACTAGCTCCTTAAATTCTTGTCCAATCAAAGCTCAACGCATACTTGGGGGCAGCGTAGATCAGTGCAATGTCTTATTTAGCTTTAAATGTGTTAACCCCAACGATATCATTAAAGTATTCAAGTCGCTTAACTCAAAAAAGACAGCTGACTTGTGGGGTATTTCTGTGAAATTGATACAGTCTATTATTGTTAATTTATCTCCACATCTAGCTGAAATATTTAATAAATGTATCGATAAAGGAGTGTTTCCGGATTTAATGAAACACAGTAAGGTAATACCTCTATTTAAGTCTGGATCCAAAACCGACCCTGGTAATTTCAGACCTATTTCAATATTACCTGCCATTAGCAAAATTTTTGAAAAAATTATATTGCAACAACTACAAGCTCATTTTAATTCAAATATGCTACTACATAAAGAGCAGTATGGGTTCACAAGGGGTCGTTCTACCATTCATGCAGGTGTGACACTTCTGAATCATATATATGACGCCTGGGAGAATAGACAAGATTGGTGTATTCTGCGATCTCTCCAAAGCATTTGATTGCGTTGAACATAAAACACTATTGCGAAAACTCTTTTATTATGGTATCAAAGACTCTGCACTGGATCTTGTTGCCTCCTACTTAAATGATCGGATACAACATGTTGATGTTAATGAAATTCGCTCCTCTGGATCATCTGTAGCTATGGGCATATCGCAGGGATCAATTCTAGGTCCGTTTCTATTTTTAATTTATATTAACGATCTGCCATTCTATATACAGAACTTGTGCGACATTGTTCTATTTGCTGATGATACGTCACTTATTTTTAAAGTAGATCGTACGCTTACTGATTTTAACGGCGTTAATAGTTCACTTGCCCAAGTTGTAGATTGGTTTACGACCAATAATTTGCTACTAAACGCTAAGAAGACAAAATGTATCAGATTTAGCATGCCTAATGTCAGGAATTGCGGTACAAATATAACATTGAACGGTGATACCCTTAATATTGTAGAATCAACTGTATTTTTGGGGATCACTTTAGATAGCAAACTGCAGTGGAACGCCCAAATAACGTGTCTTGCAGGTAAACTCAGCTCGGCAGCCTTTGCCGTTAGTAAAGTCAGGCAGCTCACTGATGTAGAAACTGCCAGGCTAGTATACTGTAGTTATTTTCATAGTGTCATGTCTTACGGCATTTTGCTGTGGGGTAAAGCAGCTGATCTACAAGTAATTTTTGTACTCCAGAAGAGAGCTATACGTGCAATATATAAATTGAGTGCTAGAGTGTCTCTTAGAGAGAAATTTAAAGAAATTGGCATTTTAACGGTTGCATCACAGTATATATTTTCAAATATCATGTTAGTTTAACAGAACATACATTTATACAATAGACACAGTGACATACATTCGATAAATACTAGAAATAAACATAAATTAATTGGAACGCATCATCGTTTACAAAAGGTTCACGACTCTTTTGCAGGAATTGGCATACGCATATATAATAAAATTCCTTTAGACACTATGAACCTGCCGTTACATAAATTTAAGGCGGAAATTAAGACGCACCTCTTGAAAAGGGCTTATTACACAATTAATGATTATTTGAATGATAAAAATAAATGGAAATGAGTTGCTTGCTCTTCGCTCGAGCTATTTAGGATTCGAATGAATCTTGTGTTATATTATCCACTTGTCTTGAATCTGCATATATATGTTGTATTTTTTTTTTACATTTTTTTTTTTACATTCTCCAGTATAAATAATTTGAAACGCCAGGAAACTAAAGGTATGGCTGCGTTTAGTCCCGGTAATAACTAATATACATAATTATATGTAATTTGACTTTGTTATTGTGTGAGCACTATGTAGACTTATTTATAATTTTGAAATTGACATGATAGTTGCTGTGTAGTTTTTGGGTATGTCATGCTCGCCTAAGTGTCCTGGCAGTGGTGGCGTATGTATCGGGTCGCCTTGTTCCCTACAATACGGTTGAATAGGGCGATGGCTGATTTATGCGTCATACCCGTGAACGGGTGCCGTCTGTTGGGACTGGTCAGCTCATAGCTGTTATAGCAATTGTTACAAATAATATTATTTAATTTTAAGGCAAACTAAGTTTAGTCGTCTGTTCTCACATAAATTCAAAGAAACTATGTAAGTGTAATTTTAATGAAAACAACATTTATTTTGTTTTTTGTTTTTTGTTTAAAATCTTTACTGTATAATTGGTCAAATATCATGTTAACCAAACTGTGTCAAATGGCGGTTAGAAAAGAGTGGCCATGAGTTTTATTGCCAGGTTCTTCCTCTGGCTCTACCTATTGCTTTGCGAATCTGGCAGTAAATGTAAATGTAGAAGCAGTAATCTTGACGTTCATAAGTGTTACTTTGTGACCTACATGAATAAAGATTTTTGATTTTGATTATCATATAGCCATGACCCGTACAAAATTTTTGAGGTTTGTTTTTTATAATGCAGGTTCACTAGGTAATAAGCACAATGATATTTAGTATCCATGAATCAACATTCAGTTGACATCATGGCCATTAATGAAACATGGTTGTATTTGGGGGAAGATGGAAGGGCTCCTTATATTCCGGGGTACAAACTAAGGCATACTCCCAGAACGAGCTCCATAAGCGTGTTAAAGGAGAAGGAGTCGGGTTTTATGTTAAGGAGGGAATCAGTGCAAGGACTAAAAGACACCCAATTAACTCTCAAGTAGAAGAGTACTGGATGTCTATGACTTCTATGGGTAAAACAATTCGAGTGGGGACAGCAAACCACCAAAGCAAAGTATTGATGGATTTCTGGACAGTCTATCAGAAAGCATGTGTGCACTGGCTCCCTATGACCATGTCATTCTCATGGGAGACTGTAATGCTAACATGTTAAAGCCCTGGGAGGCAGACACACGGAAGCTTAATCAATTCCTGAACTACACGAACTTGCATCAAGTGGTGAGCTCGCCAACACATTATTTTTGATGATGGTAGTTCTCTTATTGATGTAATATGTACAGATATGGATATTTGCAACGTTACAGTGACTCATACACCTGAATTGAGCAAGCATGCAACCATCACATGCGAGACAAGGTTTAGAAAACCTGATGACATGTAGATCATATGGGGATATATTGATGGAACTAATTGATGCAGATGTGGTGAGGATACCGTGGCATATTTTAAGGGCACCGGGTGAGGTTAAGGGTATGGTGGACACTATTTTCATAAGCTTTGTAAAAGATAATATTCTATAAGTATGTTTTTGTGCCTGGATCTGAGGCAAAAAAACAGATATACTGCGAAATATCTTAGTACAAGCTAAGTATCGCTCTATTTGTAGGTCTATCGCTCTATTTGGACGGAATCTTTCCATTCTGGATCAGTTACGCTAAATGCTACATGTGCTAGACTTAAATTTATGTTTTTTTTCCTACTTTTCATGTTCACAGTAGGTAATTCTCTCATTTTTCAGCACGTGCTAGCAGGTAATTATGACACGTCACCTTACACGTCACGCACGTCACTTTGATATGTCAGAAGTGTCAATTTTTGTTCATTTATATCTATTTTTAATTTATGTGTATCGATGGCCGCCATAAGCATTACCTTATATAAAAGAGTGTTGTTTATGGTGCCTATAACAAAGCAGAAATAATGTAAAAAAATATTTACTTACTTTTTTATGACAATGATGTGATCCGTAAATAAAATAAAAATGATTTTATTTCTTTCTTTCGTTGATTGATGGCACTGGTGGAACTTGCTACACATTTTAAACAAAAACACTTGTACTGTTCCACTTATTATGTATAAGTGGAACAGTACAAGTGTTTTTGTTCAAGATATTGTGTCACACTTGTTACTCAATGGGAATTTTATTACCATTGAGTTACACTGTTTTGGAACTGGGTGTAACTCAATGGTAATAAACCAAATGAGATCATACGAAAGCCGTTTCGTCACAGTCATGGTAAGTCAAATGAAAAACTTATTGACGTGGATTGTTAAGGTGATTGAACCCTGAAATCGTTACATAGGTAATAACCACAAAGTATGCGTTTGGCACTTGGGGATTTACTCAGGAAAGGACTTTCCTTGTTAATGCTACTATAATATTAAAGGGAAAGCGCTCGTGGTTCCGTTGACTCACAGTTCTGTAAACGATCACTTTCGAAGCAAATTTCGCTATAGCTGGTTGGTCCTAGGATGGGTGACCACTTAGTGACATTTAAATTTGCGAGCGTTTCCGTGCTTCGGAAGGAACGTAATTCGTTGGTCCTGGTTGCCAGTTAAATTTTGTGGCCTGACGAAAGATTCACCAGAACGAGTTAAGTTCAAGATCTTTATTGTTCACCGATAACAATAAAGATCTTGAACTTAAGAAAGGGATTGCTTGCACATTAATTGTTACAGCTGAGTCAATGTTCATCCCTAATCCTGTTTGATTTTCATCATGGACACGATTGTTACGTGCAACCTCAGCAGTATTGGTAGCAGTTGAGCAATTTAAGAAAAAGGAGTCGTGCATAGACTTTATTAATTTAAATCGTGCTAAAATTTTGATTCTTAGATTGTGTCAAAGTGAGTCGTTTCCTTTAGAATTAGCACAAATTAAAGAAAACAAGCCTTTTTCAAGCAAGAGTAGACTTTTGAAACTTTCTCCTTATGTTGATGATACGCATAGATGTTGCAGCGGATGTAAGTATTGATACAAAGGGACCTGTACTAGATGGCTGTCATAACGTTTCTAATTTAATTATTGGTAATTATCATAAATTGTTTGTTTATGCTAACAATGAAACTGTTATAAATGAACTTCGGCAACGATACTAGATTATACGCTTGCGCCATTATGTGAAGTGTATTGCTTTTTAATGCTTGCTTTGTCGTATCAGGAAAGCTAAGCTTGTGATTCGTAGACAAGGAGATTTACCAGCAGGTCGAATTACATGGACGCCGGTCCTTTTTACACTGTGGGCTTGATCTTTTTGGACCTATCGTTGTAACATTTGGACGAAGGCGTGAAAAACGTTTTGGAGTTATACAGGGTCATTTGTAAAACACCAGAAACCTGCTAGGACTAGAATAGAATGGAATAGAATAAAACTTTTTTTTGTACACCAAATTAAATCTAGATCACAAAGATATTTGCAAGATATTGTACAAAGGGCGGCCTTATCGCTTAAAAGCAATTTCTTCCAGGCAACCTTGAGATGGAAAGAAAATGATTAATAGTTGTACGAAAGATGGGTAGATTTGGTGTATATGACGCTACATAATTATATAAATACAATACATACAATAAATATACATACATACATAGATACACTTATATATATATAGACTAGGCAGCTAAAATCATAAAAAAGGTACTAAACTTTTTTTTTAATTTTTTATAAATTGATAGACTTATGTACTACGCAACTCGTGAAAATCACAGGGGATGGGAGTGTGCCAGTGATAGCTCGTTTGCCCTTGACCTTTGTCAACCGCAATTATGCGCGCACGTCCATCATTCATTGAGGCATGTAGTATGTGACGAAAAAGATCCCCAGAAGTTCTCTTGAGCGAATCCAAGAGCGAAAACCTATGACGCAGCTTGAAGGTTCAATGTATTACTACCCGTTTTGTAACAAATAGCCAAAAGCATGTATGACCGTGCGTACGATACATCTTAAGATTGTTAGTTCATTGCTTACGGACAGCCTAATTAGCTATGTGTAGAATGACTGTTAGGACAGGTTGGACTACAGATTTGTACTCAGACAATGGTACAAACTTACGGGGGGCATATGCTGAGCTTCAAACTTAGCAAACTGTACGAAATTGGCACTTCTATCGTTGGATTGCTGATAGATAAGAGTTGTCTAAGCCCTCACATGGGTGGAAGGAACCTGGGCTTATTCGTAGTGTTAAGACAGCGCTAAAAGTAGTTATGAAAGAAAGAGCACCTCAAGATGAGACTCTCTTGACTTTAATGGTGAAGTAGAAGATATAGTTAACAGTCGCCCGTTGACATATGTTTCCGTAAGTCCTTTTGATAACGTTTCGTTAACACCTTTTCTCTTTTTGTTAGGCACTTCGTCAAATTTACTGTACAGTTCACCTCATTCTCTCGACCTTTTCTCCAGAAAACAGTGGCGTGTGGTTAGCTGATATGTTTTGGGCAAGACAGCTCAAAGAAAATTTTCCATGCTTGGCACCGAGAACGATGACCTCTATTAACGACGGTCACCAACTCAAAGTAGGTGACGATGTTCTTGTTATCGATCCCGCTACAGAGCGAGGATATTGGCCGCGGGAGAAAGTCGAAAAAAAATATCCTGGTGGACAACCGAGTGGGAGTCGTTGATGCAAAGACTTCACGAGGGATGCTTCGCCGTCATTCCGTCCAGCGACTAGTGTGCCTGCTTTTAAACCCCAGGGGGAAGAATTTTAAGGAGATTTTATGTTTTTTGATTTTTGTATCTATTACTTGAGTGTGGAACGTAAGACAGAAACATGTTTCATAGAAAACTTAGTTGATAGAATCATTGTTCGTAGATATCTCGGTTCATATAAAGCACAGTTGACAGGAATCTCTGTTCGCGTGCTGTTGATTGGTTACCTTAGTTACGCTTTTTTTTTATATATTGATTTTAATTTTATATTAATAATTATATACATTGTCCATTTATGTCCAATATTTTCACATTATTTCCAAGGTATCCTTAAATAACCAGCAAAGCTCACCAACAAACGGATATTCTTTCTTGGTGCTCATCTAACGTATTATCTCACCGCAATTAGGCACATTGTGGTTTTTTGATTGTTATTAAATCACTAGTGGGATAATAGATTTTTTTTATTGCAATGGTTAAGATGCATTATTCTTAAAAAAAATTAATACAAAAAAGATCGCGTCAATAGAATAAATAAATTAATATACCTACCTATTGCTTTTTCATTTCATGCAAATTCGTATTTAATTGAAAATTTTATCTTGTACGTGTATAATAAACAAAACTTTCACTCAAATATAACTTTTGTTGTCTCTCTGTCTATAACTTTATACAACAACTTTAACAAAAGAAAATAAAAAGAAACCTTATTCTTTAACACTGTGGTCAATGCGCGCGCATAAAAAAAACTAATTAACTGTTCCCGCCAGTACCAAAACGTTTCACAATTCGTTGTCCCTGTTGAAATTAAAGTTATATATTAATTAAAATGTCGAAAAGTACTAGTTATGAAGGTAACGATTTATGTAGTAACTACACCGCCCGATACAAGGTGTGCCCTTAACGTTATAGAAAGTTTACTACCTGAAAACTCCAAGGAAAATATTAATTTGTTTTATTTAGTATTATATTATTCATAAGTGTATTGAAAAACGTCGTATAATACACGTGTGTATTGTTGATTACCGTCTTGGGCTCTCTTTAGCTCTCAATAGCGCCTCAGCGGTAATCACCAACTATACACACTTGTACCATAATCTACTATTAATCTAAAGACTTGTGGTTCCCTCCTTCTGCGTTAAACGTTGCATAATAGGGTCGCCTAAGTGCTTGACGTGGAAGGACGTACATTCCTGCATGCGTTTTTGCGCTATAAATGTAAATATTCCTTTTTTATGTTAAGAATTTTTTTTCTTTCATCGCCGTGGATAGGTTTGTAACTTCTATTTGAATAAGTTTGTCTGTATTATTTATCTATCACGCCTTATCCCCAAAGGGGTGGCACAGGCATACATATTATAGGTGGTCACCCATCCGAAGACCAGCCATAGTTGCGTAACTCAGTAATCGTTTTAAAGAACACCGAGTCCGCGGGGCCACGAGCGCTTCTATTTATAGTATACTTTCAATTTTTAGTTTATTTGTGAAGTGTTTACCTATTACTTCGAACTATTAATAGATTTGTTGTTATTATACATTTTTGCCTTGATTTTCATCGCCATGCTTTCATTGCCATGGTTTCCGTGGCCAAAAATTGCTATGGTAATGAAAAAAAAACACAGTAATAAAAAAAAAATATCTTTGCCATGTCTTGTTACACAATTTAGTTTCATTGCCGTTAACATGTTTCATTTCCATGACTTATGTTTTCAATGCAATGGTAAGATTGGGCAAAAAAAAACATCATCATCATCCGAGCGCTGGTCACAGTTGCGTCTCGCGACACCCGGAGTCCGCCTTCGTACTTTTACAGACTACTAATCGGAATTGAAAAAACCCTTTTGTATTAGATAGCTCATTTATCGAGGAAGGCTATAGGCTATATATCATCACGCTACTACCCTGGAGAGCAAATTTTTATGCATCTTTGTAGAATTTATAAGTGCGACGAGAGTTCGAAGTATGTCACGGAAGAAGCCGGGAGGAGTCACCTAGTCTACTATAATACAAGAGACTAAGAACTAACGCTAGCTGTATCTTTGACAGAGTAGTCCGAGAGAAAAGATCGCCAGATTCGCGATCCATGCAAACTTCTTTCGCTTCCTGCAGATTCATGAATCGCTTCATACATGCACGTCTGTATCCGAGTACTTTAAAATTTTCTGTTTATGAGTGAATAGAAACAAGAATCTAGAAAAGCAAAGTACCTTTACCTGTAGGCTATTGCGTCAGTCATGACGTTGGGTATTTCCCTAGGGCCTCAATGGTTTGTGGATATGGCAGAGAACCAGTATACTTAATAATTAAATGTTACGAAATGTCACAATCAATGACGAAATGTCACAATCAAAGTCGCTATTTAGGTTTCGATAACTTGGTAATTTTTATGATGTTATTGCGTGTTAACAACAACTATACACTCACATACACATACATACATACATATTGTCACGCCTTTATCCCCGAAGGAGTAGGCAGACGCATATTATACGCCCACAACGTATGCATTTTTTCCCACGTGACCAGTGGTGAGCCCATTGCCGTGTTGAAATGGACAGGCGCAGGCTGTGGCGACCTGCTGCTGAAATCCTTCAAACCGCCCATAAGGTCTTCAACCAGACTTAACGACTGCCGTTTTACTGGCAACCGGGACCAACGGCTTAACGTGCCTCCCGAAGCACGGAAACGCTCGCAAATGTAGATTCCACAAAGTGGTCACCCATTCAAGGACCACCTATAGCGAATGTTACTTCTCGCAGTAGTTGTTTACAGAACACTAAGGTCCGTATTCCAGAACGTTTCTCATTACTCGATTTTATAGTTTTGATTTTATATAGCGAAATCTACTCTCAAGTGTTTCTTGAATATTGGTAAACTTCTGGAATACGGCCCTAAGTCAGCGGGACCACAAGCGCTTCCACACATAAGCTCGCACACATACATAAAATGAAATAATCATTAAATATCAAATAAACATTTGTTCTAACCCAACAATTGAACCCTCTCTCCACAAAACTATATGCCAAATATCGTCGATGATACCGACATCTATTAAGCCAACAGGAACTTATTCTCTAGTCAGTTGGCCTTAAATCATGAGAGAAAGGTATTTTTGGTGTATTGTGCACACTGCACCTCAAAAAGGCAAAGACGCAGCCGCCTTTATGGGGTTACGAACGAGGTCAAACGACATTTTGCGTTTTCAAAAAGTTTGTAGAAAGATCCTATACAAATTAGGTACCGTCACAGTCACAACTAGGTTGGTATATTCATCAAATGACGTAACATTATTATACTTGACGTATCAACCCATCCTAGACTGTTATACTTATAACTTACTCATCTTTGCAACGACTCATAGCGCAATACAGGATTATTTTATTCTCTATGGCGCTTGACGTCACAGATAAAGTGCCTTCCGAAGCACATTATCTTTTAATAATTTATAAGAATTTCTGCAGAAATTCTCATAAATGGAAACAAAGAAAGAAAATTTTTATTCATACATCCGCACAACAGAATACAGTGCCGTAAGATGGGTCGTTTACAGAACTCTGAGCAAATGGCGCTACGAGTACTTTTAAATAACGTCATCTACATTTATGAGTAAGTTAGGTTAGCTACGAGTCCTATATCGTTTATAACTCAATATTTACTTTCCATATTTAGTCATATATAATTATGTACCATTTGAAAGTCATTCATAATTTGTGGTTTAATTTATTTCGCACCTGGTGTACGTCATAGTGTTGGGTATTACTAATTCCTGTGGTATTACACAGAACTTGTAAATGTATCAGGTCAAATACTAAATCGGATCAGTGCTTACCAATAATAATGACGTATATCACTCTAATCCCCCGGCCCGCGCTTATGGAGGCCGGAGATCCGTCTTAGATATCAAACGCCCGATGCATTACCTTTACAGCCACCTTTATTACACGCATCACAAAACGAGAGAAGGTAGCATTACAAGCACTCACACTTCTGATGATGGTCAAGTCCAGGGCTATCAGTATCTGGCTTTCAGCATCGATGGTACTCCTCAGGATACGCCTCTCTCTCTCACAGAGTATGAATGGTGACACTCCAACGATGGCTCCCGGACTACGCGATGCAGGTACCTACTCACCAAACTTCTCACCTGTGTGTGTGGTGAGCACATGAATCAGTGGCCTACGCTCGGTTACTTTACTGTACTTGAGGTCTCGGGTTCGAATCCTAGGTCGGCACAAATATTTATACGATCTGCAAATATTTGCGTGTTTTATATGTCTCTATATTAATATTATACTATATTATTCAGTCCGAGACTACCAGGACTTCAATTGGTCGTGATAATTAGTGTCTCGCACATAAGACCTTTTAGCCTTTTTGTTACCACCTCACTAAAAAGACAACGGGTTCAAAATTTCATCCAAATTTAACATCTAAAATAGACACATATTATTTTATTTTATTAAATTTATTCAGCCCTTTAGACCCACCGGAGTTCCGTGCTTCGGAAGGCACGTTAAGCCGTTGGTCCCGGTTGCCAATAAAATGGCATTCGTTAAACCAAGATAAGGGCCTTATGAGCGGCTTAAAAATTTCAATAGCATGTCACCACCTGTTACGTGGGACAAAAATGCATACGGTGAAATGTGGGCGTTTCTTATGCCTCTGCCTACCCCTTCAGAGATAAAGGCGTGACAATATGTATGTATGTATGTATATTAATATTATATAATAGCTGGGTGTAAGGAGCTACACCAAGTTCCCCGGGGCCAAGGTGAACTTTTCTGCAAGCGGTGTACGAACGAGGCAACGAAGCAGGCGCCATTATGGGGTTAGGAAATAGTCACTCCATATCATGTCGAAAATAAAAAGCTGAATGATAGTTGCTCCTAGCAGCCAAATGAAAATAGACCCCAGGCTCGAAATCCAGGCAAGGTTTAGAACCAACTCGGAAAACACTTAAGATAAAGACAATCACGCATTTATCCCCGAAGGGGTGACACAGGCATATTGTACGCCCGGATTTCACCGTGTATATTTTTGTCGCACGTCACAGGCAACCATTGTCGTGTTGAAATGTACAAGTGCAGGTTGTGGAGACCTGTTGTTGAAAATTTTCAAGCCGCCCGTAACTTGGCAGTCGATGAGCCTGCCAAGTTACTGGCAACCGGGACCGACGGCTTAACGTACCTTCCGAAGTATAGAAACGCTCGTAAATGAAATGCCATTAAGCGGTTACCCATCTGTGACCAACCATAGCGAAATATGCTTAACGCAGTAATAGTTAACAGAAACCAGAGTTAATGGGGCTACAAGCGGTAGTATTCAACATATATTTTTATTTATGTTGGATAGCCCATTTATCGAGGAAGGGTAAATATCATCACTTCACTACCCTAGAAAGCGGAACAGTAATCATAAATGTCAACCATAATACTAATCAGTCACATTTTGAAATAGTAGGTACCTATTGTAAAAGTAATAAAAAAATATGTTTTGCGACCATATTAAAGGCGCTCACAAAATATCATACACTAGAACTAATTTAATAGGGACCACACCGGTTGTGACTCATTGGAAAAAAAAAGTCGCTTTATTTCATACGTTTACACCGTTGACGTGACGTGGTGTATCCAGAGCGGGTGGGTATACGTGTGGACCGGTCAGCGGGGTCGCCTTGCGCAAATGAGGCCAATAAGTGCAGGCCTATTGTGGTGCGCCTGGCGAGGCGTGATCTACGCAACCAGCTGCTTCATAGTGCTCGGGTACGGCGAGGGGTTACATCGGCTGATCTCGGAATGGATGCACCCCATCGATGCTTCTACCTCAACGAGAGACTGACCAGAGAAAATAAGAAATTGTTTTACGTGGCACGGCAGACTGCTGCAGATCATGGATGGATGTTTACCTGGACCAAGCGATTTTGATTTCATACTAGGGAAGCTGAAGGTACACACCCACATTATACGACTGGAGAGTGACATCGACCGGGTTTTTGGAAGAGAGACTCTCAAGACCGTTGAAAATTAGATTAATAATAACGTTAGTTCCCTGTATTTATTATAGCATAATAGTGAGTAAAGAAATGATAAGTTTATTTAGAAAAATACTCTGTGTTGATAATGTAATATAATGTTTGCATAGTTTATTTTAATTACAACTGTTTCTCGGGTTACAGGCTTGCATATGTTGTGGTGGAAATAGGTACTTGCTCAGGTAGATGTGGCTTATTGTTGCCGTGGGGGAATGGGGTAGATGTAGTAGATTGCATTACGTTCTTTTCCTACTAACTCACATTATCTTCTGATTAATTTCGTTGCGGGTTCCAAGACATGCTAACTTCTCCTGGGACTTCACCGAGATCGAGCTCGGTGTAACTTTTCTGGTGTTTTGGTCATTGCTGTAGATCCTGATTTACAGGAGTCACAGTAGTGGGAATGAGGGTGGGATTAGTCCCATTAAAAAAAAAATATACACGCGAAACAGAAAATACATTTTACACACATTTCATCCTCTCTCGCAGAGTAACCGCGCAGAATATCAGTATTTAAACCTAAATCGCGCCAAAATTGATTTAGTATTCTCGGCTTCATGGTCGATTATAGAAAGTCCTACAACAATATTTTTTAAATATCGCCAATACTTGATGCCCGCGGCTCCGCTCACTTGAAGTTTCGTTTGTGCACAATAAGGATTTCTCGCGGGTAAAAGATGTTTTCCCGGATAAAAAGTAGGTATCCTATGTATTAATGTATGAAATGTTCTATTTACATGCCGATTATCATCTAAATGTGATTTAATAACAAACGTCCTAATAATATAGAAATCTTAGCAAACTTGTACATTTATAATATTAATAGGATTACATTCCTCTGGGAATACCGGAAATTCCTTTCTTGGTTCTCATCTTACGTAGGTACGTAAAAAAAACGTTCACAAATTTCAGGCTGTGTATGGTTTTACCCACGTAGTTCCGTTCCCGTGGAAATATCGGAAATACCGTTTTAATTTCTTTTCCAAAGACTTAAAGTTTTAATTTACCAAATTTCAGGTTTCTATGTTTCATGCTTAGGCTGTGTGTGGTTTAGCCGCATATTCAGCTCTTCAGTAGCTTTCTTTTAGCCTTATGAGAGTCTTCTAAAATCAGTTGTACGTAAGTTCATGTTACTAACTTCGAAAAGGACAATCTTTCAAACAACTGTTTATCCTTTATTTAGTCCTTAAGGGTAGAATTTCACAAAACCCTTTCATAGGTGGCACCTACGTGTTAATAAGAACCCCCATGCAAAGTTTGGGCTTCATAGCTCCGTTAGCTTTATAGATTTCGTGATCAATGAGTCAGTTAGTACAAACTCTGTTTAACTCCTTATAGGTATTTTTTTCCGAAACCGCGATACACGTGCCCATTTATTTATAACCAAAAACAGGTGTACGTAAATTCATGTTTCTAACTTTGAAAATGACGAACATCCATACAACCATTTATTGCTTATTTACTTCCTTAGAGGTAGAATTTCGAAAAATCCATTCTTAGGAGAAACCAACGTGTGAAAAGGGCTTCGTAGTTTTGTTAGTTTTATACGTTTCGTGATCAATGAGTCAGTTATTACAACTGCTGTTTTACCCCCTTAAGGGTAGAATTTATCAGAATTTCTTAACACGTAATTTTAGTTTTTATACATATACAGTTACGATACACGTACCCATTTATTTGTAACTAAAAACAGGTGTACATAAATTCATGTTTCTAACTTTGAAAATGACGGACATTCATACAACCGTTTATCGCTTATTTACTTCCCTAGGGGTAGAATTTCGCAAAATCCCTTCTTAGCGGAAACCTACGTATTTAAAACAATCTCCATACAAAGTTTGAGCTTCATAGCTTTGGTAGTTTTAGAGATTTCGTGATCAATGAGTCAGTCATTGATTTTGCCTTTTATAAATATAGATAGATTGCTAAAATACTGTTGTTTGGTGACACATGACAGTCTGGGTTACATAATCACACTGGTTATTACGATCCTAATGTTATGTATCCCCTTGTGAATGGGTTTTGCATCTCTTGTTAATGGTGGTTATGATAATTATATTATGGACAGTCAAGAGGAGTGGTAATGAGACATGTGTCGGGGAGGTGGGTGTGGGTTTTTGAATGCATTGCTCACATGATCTTTGTATGTACTTTGTCCCATCTCACAATTACTATAGACTATCACTTGATTGTCATCTGGTGGTATGTGACTGTCTAAGTTGTGGAGTCCTTGTTATGATTGTAGAAATGTTTAATAAACACATAATATGATTTTTTAGGTTTAGTTTATCTCATGGTATGGTTAAATTTATTAGTGCCCATATACCACTAAGTTTATGCTTACTTCATTTGATCTCTTTTTTTAATATTATTGACTTGCCTATTATTTGATGCATTTCTATCCCGCGAAAACAACTAGCTCCTTAAATTCTTGTCCAATCAAAGCTCAACGCATACTTGGGGGCAGCGTAGATCAGTGCAATGTCTTATTTAGCTTTAAATGTGTTAACCCCAACGATATCATTAAAGTATTCAAGTCGCTTAACTCAAAAAAGACAGCTGACTTGTGGGGTATTTCTGTGAAATTGATACAGTCTATTATTGTTAATTTATCTCCACATCTAGCTGAAATATTTAATAAATGTATCGATAAAGGAGTGTTTCCGGATTTAATGAAACACAGTAAGGTAATACCTCTATTTAAGTCTGGATCCAAAACCGACCCTGGTAATTTCAGACCTATTTCAATATTACCTGCCATTAGCAAAATTTTTGAAAAAATTATATTGCAACAACTACAAGCTCATTTTAATTCAAATATGCTACTACATAAAGAGCAGTATGGGTTCACAAGGGGTCGTTCTACCATTCATGCAGGTGTGACACTTCTGAATCATATATATGACGCCTGGGAGAATAGACAAGATTGGTGTATTCTGCGATCTCTCCAAAGCATTTGATTGCGTTGAACATAAAACACTATTGCGAAAACTCTTTTATTATGGTATCAAAGACTCTGCACTGGATCTTGTTGCCTCCTACTTAAATGATCGGATACAACATGTTGATGTTAATGAAATTCGCTCCTCTGGATCATCTGTAGCTATGGGCATATCGCAGGGATCAATTCTAGGTCCGTTTCTATTTTTAATTTATATTAACGATCTGCCATTCTATATACAGAACTTGTGCGACATTGTTCTATTTGCTGATGATACGTCACTTATTTTTAAAGTAGATCGTACGCTTACTGATTTTAACGGCGTTAATAGTTCACTTGCCCAAGTTGTAGATTGGTTTACGACCAATAATTTGCTACTAAACGCTAAGAAGACAAAATGTATCAGATTTAGCATGCCTAATGTCAGGAATTGCGGTACAAATATAACATTGAACGGTGATACCCTTAATATTGTAGAATCAACTGTATTTTTGGGGATCACTTTAGATAGCAAACTGCAGTGGAACGCCCAAATAACGTGTCTTGCAGGTAAACTCAGCTCGGCAGCCTTTGCCGTTAGTAAAGTCAGGCAGCTCACTGATGTAGAAACTGCCAGGCTAGTATACTGTAGTTATTTTCATAGTGTCATGTCTTACGGCATTTTGCTGTGGGGTAAAGCAGCTGATCTACAAGTAATTTTTGTACTCCAGAAGAGAGCTATACGTGCAATATATAAATTGAGTGCTAGAGTGTCTCTTAGAGAGAAATTTAAAGAAATTGGCATTTTAACGGTTGCATCACAGTATATATTTTCAAATATCATGTTAGTTTAACAGAACATACATTTATACAATAGACACAGTGACATACATTCGATAAATACTAGAAATAAACATAAATTAATTGGAACGCATCATCGTTTACAAAAGGTTCACGACTCTTTTGCAGGAATTGGCATACGCATATATAATAAAATTCCTTTAGACACTATGAACCTGCCGTTACATAAATTTAAGGCGGAAATTAAGACGCACCTCTTGAAAAGGGCTTATTACACAATTAATGATTATTTGAATGATAAAAATAAATGGAAATGAGTTGCTTGCTCTTCGCTCGAGCTATTTAGGATTCGAATGAATCTTGTGTTATATTATCCACTTGTCTTGAATCTGCATATATATGTTGTATTTTTTTTTTACATTTTTTTTTTTACATTCTCCAGTATAAATAATTTGAAACGCCAGGAAACTAAAGGTATGGCTGCGTTTAGTCCCGGTAATAACTAATATACATAATTATATGTAATTTGACTTTGTTATTGTGTGAGCACTATGTAGACTTATTTATAATTTTGAAATTGACATGATAGTTGCTGTGTAGTTTTTGGGTATGTCATGCTCGCCTAAGTGTCCTGGCAGTGGTGGCGTATGTATCGGGTCGCCTTGTTCCCTACAATACGGTTGAATAGGGCGATGGCTGATTTATGCGTCATACCCGTGAACGGGTGCCGTCTGTTGGGACTGGTCAGCTCATAGCTGTTATAGCAATTGTTACAAATAATATTATTTAATTTTAAGGCAAACTAAGTTTAGTCGTCTGTTCTCACATAAATTCAAAGAAACTATGTAAGTGTAATTTTAATGAAAACAACATTTATTTTGTTTTTTGTTTTTTGTTTAAAATCTTTACTGTATAATTGGTCAAATATCATGTTAACCAAACTGTGTCAAATGGCGGTTAGAAAAGAGTGGCCATGAGTTTTATTGCCAGGTTCTTCCTCTGGCTCTACCTATTGCTTTGCGAATCTGGCAGTAAATGTAAATGTAGAAGCAGTAATCTTGACGTTCATAAGTGTTACTTTGTGACCTACATGAATAAAGATTTTTGATTTTGATTATCATATAGCCATGACCCGTACAAAATTTTTGAGGTTTGTTTTTTATAATGCAGGTTCACTAGGTAATAAGCACAATGATATTTAGTATCCATGAATCAACATTCAGTTGACATCATGGCCATTAATGAAACATGGTTGTATTTGGGGGAAGATGGAAGGGCTCCTTATATTCCGGGGTACAAACTAAGGCATACTCCCAGAACGAGCTCCATAAGCGTGTTAAAGGAGAAGGAGTCGGGTTTTATGTTAAGGAGGGAATCAGTGCAAGGACTAAAAGACACCCAATTAACTCTCAAGTAGAAGAGTACTGGATGTCTATGACTTCTATGGGTAAAACAATTCGAGTGGGGACAGCAAACCACCAAAGCAAAGTATTGATGGATTTCTGGACAGTCTATCAGAAAGCATGTGTGCACTGGCTCCCTATGACCATGTCATTCTCATGGGAGACTGTAATGCTAACATGTTAAAGCCCTGGGAGGCAGACACACGGAAGCTTAATCAATTCCTGAACTACACGAACTTGCATCAAGTGGTGAGCTCGCCAACACATTATTTTTGATGATGGTAGTTCTCTTATTGATGTAATATGTACAGATATGGATATTTGCAACGTTACAGTGACTCATACACCTGAATTGAGCAAGCATGCAACCATCACATGCGAGACAAGGTTTAGAAAACCTGATGACATGTAGATCATATGGGGATATATTGATGGAACTAATTGATGCAGATGTGGTGAGGATACCGTGGCATATTTTAAGGGCACCGGGTGAGGTTAAGGGTATGGTGGACACTATTTTCATAAGCTTTGTAAAAGATAATATTCTATAAGTATGTTTTTGTGCCTGGATCTGAGGCAAAAAAACAGATATACTGCGAAATATCTTAGTACAAGCTAAGTATCGCTCTATTTGTAGGTCTATCGCTCTATTTGGACGGAATCTTTCCATTCTGGATCAGTTACGCTAAATGCTACATGTGCTAGACTTAAATTTATGTTTTTTTTCCTACTTTTCATGTTCACAGTAGGTAATTCTCTCATTTTTCAGCACGTGCTAGCAGGTAATTATGACACGTCACCTTACACGTCACGCACGTCACTTTGATATGTCAGAAGTGTCAATTTTTGTTCATTTATATCTATTTTTAATTTATGTGTATCGATGGCCGCCATAAGCATTACCTTATATAAAAGAGTGTTGTTTATGGTGCCTATAACAAAGCAGAAATAATGTAAAAAAATATTTACTTACTTTTTTATGACAATGATGTGATCCGTAAATAAAATAAAAATGATTTTATTTCTTTCTTTCGTTGATTGATGGCACTGGTGGAACTTGCTACACATTTTAAACAAAAACACTTGTACTGTTCCACTTATTATGTATAAGTGGAACAGTACAAGTGTTTTTGTTCAAGATATTGTGTCACACTTGTTACTCAATGGGAATTTTATTACCATTGAGTTACACTGTTTTGGAACTGGGTGTAACTCAATGGTAATAAACCAAATGAGATCATACGAAAGCCGTTTCGTCACAGTCATGGTAAGTCAAATGAAAAACTTATTGACGTGGATTGTTAAGGTGATTGAACCCTGAAATCGTTACATAGGTAATAACCACAAAGTATGCGTTTGGCACTTGGGGATTTACTCAGGAAAGGACTTTCCTTGTTAATGCTACTATAATATTAAAGGGAAAGCGCTCGTGGTTCCGTTGACTCACAGTTCTGTAAACGATCACTTTCGAAGCAAATTTCGCTATAGCTGGTTGGTCCTAGGATGGGTGACCACTTAGTGACATTTAAATTTGCGAGCGTTTCCGTGCTTCGGAAGGAACGTAATTCGTTGGTCCTGGTTGCCAGTTAAATTTTGTGGCCTGACGAAAGATTCACCAGAACGAGTTAAGTTCAAGATCTTTATTGTTCACCGATAACAATAAAGATCTTGAACTTAAGAAAGGGATTGCTTGCACATTAATTGTTACAGCTGAGTCAATGTTCATCCCTAATCCTGTTTGATTTTCATCATGGACACGATTGTTACGTGCAACCTCAGCAGTATTGGTAGCAGTTGAGCAATTTAAGAAAAAGGAGTCGTGCATAGACTTTATTAATTTAAATCGTGCTAAAATTTTGATTCTTAGATTGTGTCAAAGTGAGTCGTTTCCTTTAGAATTAGCACAAATTAAAGAAAACAAGCCTTTTTCAAGCAAGAGTAGACTTTTGAAACTTTCTCCTTATGTTGATGATACGCATAGATGTTGCAGCGGATGTAAGTATTGATACAAAGGGACCTGTACTAGATGGCTGTCATAACGTTTCTAATTTAATTATTGGTAATTATCATAAATTGTTTGTTTATGCTAACAATGAAACTGTTATAAATGAACTTCGGCAACGATACTAGATTATACGCTTGCGCCATTATGTGAAGTGTATTGCTTTTTAATGCTTGCTTTGTCGTATCAGGAAAGCTAAGCTTGTGATTCGTAGACAAGGAGATTTACCAGCAGGTCGAATTACATGGACGCCGGTCCTTTTTACACTGTGGGCTTGATCTTTTTGGACCTATCGTTGTAACATTTGGACGAAGGCGTGAAAAACGTTTTGGAGTTATACAGGGTCATTTGTAAAACACCAGAAACCTGCTAGGACTAGAATAGAATGGAATAGAATAAAACTTTTTTTTGTACACCAAATTAAATCTAGATCACAAAGATATTTGCAAGATATTGTACAAAGGGCGGCCTTATCGCTTAAAAGCAATTTCTTCCAGGCAACCTTGAGATGGAAAGAAAATGATTAATAGTTGTACGAAAGATGGGTAGATTTGGTGTATATGACGCTACATAATTATATAAATACAATACATACAATAAATATACATACATACATAGATACACTTATATATATATAGACTAGGCAGCTAAAATCATAAAAAAGGTACTAAACTTTTTTTTTAATTTTTTATAAATTGATAGACTTATGTACTACGCAACTCGTGAAAATCACAGGGGATGGGAGTGTGCCAGTGATAGCTCGTTTGCCCTTGACCTTTGTCAACCGCAATTATGCGCGCACGTCCATCATTCATTGAGGCATGTAGTATGTGACGAAAAAGATCCCCAGAAGTTCTCTTGAGCGAATCCAAGAGCGAAAACCTATGACGCAGCTTGAAGGTTCAATGTATTACTACCCGTTTTGTAACAAATAGCCAAAAGCATGTATGACCGTGCGTACGATACATCTTAAGATTGTTAGTTCATTGCTTACGGACAGCCTAATTAGCTATGTGTAGAATGACTGTTAGGACAGGTTGGACTACAGATTTGTACTCAGACAATGGTACAAACTTACGGGGGGCATATGCTGAGCTTCAAACTTAGCAAACTGTACGAAATTGGCACTTCTATCGTTGGATTGCTGATAGATAAGAGTTGTCTAAGCCCTCACATGGGTGGAAGGAACCTGGGCTTATTCGTAGTGTTAAGACAGCGCTAAAAGTAGTTATGAAAGAAAGAGCACCTCAAGATGAGACTCTCTTGACTTTAATGGTGAAGTAGAAGATATAGTTAACAGTCGCCCGTTGACATATGTTTCCGTAAGTCCTTTTGATAACGTTTCGTTAACACCTTTTCTCTTTTTGTTAGGCACTTCGTCAAATTTACTGTACAGTTCACCTCATTCTCTCGACCTTTTCTCCAGAAAACAGTGGCGTGTGGTTAGCTGATATGTTTTGGGCAAGACAGCTCAAAGAAAATTTTCCATGCTTGGCACCGAGAACGATGACCTCTATTAACGACGGTCACCAACTCAAAGTAGGTGACGATGTTCTTGTTATCGATCCCGCTACAGAGCGAGGATATTGGCCGCGGGAGAAAGTCGAAAAAAAATATCCTGGTGGACAACCGAGTGGGAGTCGTTGATGCAAAGACTTCACGAGGGATGCTTCGCCGTCATTCCGTCCAGCGACTAGTGTGCCTGCTTTTAAACCCCAGGGGGAAGAATTTTAAGGAGATTTTATGTTTTTTGATTTTTGTATCTATTACTTGAGTGTGGAACGTAAGACAGAAACATGTTTCATAGAAAACTTAGTTGATAGAATCATTGTTCGTAGATATCTCGGTTCATATAAAGCACAGTTGACAGGAATCTCTGTTCGCGTGCTGTTGATTGGTTACCTTAGTTACGCTTTTTTTTTATATATTGATTTTAATTTTATATTAATAATTATATACATTGTCCATTTATGTCCAATATTTTCACATTATTTCCAAGGTATCCTTAAATAACCAGCAAAGCTCACCAACAAACGGATATTCTTTCTTGGTGCTCATCTAACGTAGGTACGTAAAGAATACGTTCACTAAATTTTAGGTTGTGTATTATATTTTCCCACATTGTTTTCCTTCCCGTGGTAATACCGGATATTCCTTTCTTAATGCTGATTCAAGTTAGATACCTTATATATACTTTTACCAAATTTCAGATATGTACCTATGTTTGATAGGTTATCCGCGTAGTTGCCGTTTCCATGGAAATATTGGGTATCCCGTTTTTATTGCTTATCCAAAGACTTTAAAGTATATATTCACCAAATTTCAGGTTTCCATGTTTGAAGCTTAGGCTTAATATTATTTTTTATTATTATTATTTATTTATTATTAAAAGAAAAACAGAGTAAATAAAATTAAATCCTGCAAAACTGTTCTAACAGTTTGACTGCAGGAAAGAATCTCTAAAATAGTTACATGTACGTTTTAATACTTGGTTCTTAGTTTTATATTACTATACATATTTTTATACATTCATAAATTTATAATTACTATAGCTAGTTAACACTTGTCTAACACTTGTCCATCATACAATATTATTATAGCCAATATTATATAATGGACACAAATGTCAAACAAGTGTTTTTAACATGTATTGTTTTAGACTGTGCGTGGTTTCGGCTCCAGTGGGAACACCGAACTCGCTGGTAATACAGGCCTTAGGAGATTCTTCTAAAACAGGTGTAGGTACGTAAGTACATGTTATTAACTGTGAAAATGTCAATTTTCCATACAACCGTTTATCCCTTATTTACGTCCTTAGGGGTAAAAATTCGCGAAACACCTTCATTGGTGTTAAAAGGAACCCCAATGCGAAGTTTGGACTTCATAGCTCCGTTAACTTCATGGATTTCGTGTCTAATGAGTCAGTTAATACAACCCCTGTTTACCTCCTTATAGGTAACCTTTTGCGAAACCGCCATACACGTGGCCATTTATTTACATACACTTTGAAAATGACGAACTTCCATACAACCGTTTATCGCTTATTTAAGTTCTTAGAGGTATAATTTCGCAAAATCCTTTCTTAGTGAGCACTACGCGTTAAAAGGAATCCCCATGCGAAGTTTGGGCTTCGTATATTTACTTTTATAGGTTTCGAGATCAATGAGTCAGTTATTACAACCTTGTTTCACCACCTTAAGGGTAGAATTTATCAAAATTAATTAACGCGTAGTTTTTTTTATACAAAAGCAGTTATAACAAATTTGGTGCTGCTATGTTTGAAAATTAAGAATTTCCCTTTCAACACTTGTTTGCCCCCTTATAGGTAAAATTTTACAAAACCGCGATACACGTACTCTTTTATTTGTAACTAAAAACAGGTGTACATAAATTCATGTTTCTAACTTTGAAAATAACAAACTTCCACACATCCGCTTATTTACGTCCTTAGGGGTAGAATTTCGCAAAATCCCTTCTTAGCGGAAACGCGCGTAGACGCTGTAGTGTGGTATTATGGACAGACGCAAGAATTCTTTAGAGATTAAAATATTGTGCTCAACAATATTTTAATCTCTAAAGAATTCTTAGGCGAGATAAATAAATTCGAAGTGGACTGTATTTGCGGGGAAAGACAAAAATGAAATTTACACGCGGTTGTCGACGAAAAAGAAATGGAAACAGGAATGGGTACGCTACCTTGCTGCTGCTGCGAGATGCTGTGGTGGAGGCTGCCGGGGGCGTCCCTGGACGTGCTGGAGTGTCTTCGTGCAAGGAAACCAGGAATTCAATTCCTGGTTTCCTTGCACGAAAACACTATTTATCCATGGAAAACACAACTATTGCGAAAAGTTTATGCGAACGCGCGCGCGGCCATTGCAGAACTATCACAGCGCGTACCGTTGGTACATTACCATGTACCTATCAAGTGGGTGCGCTATGTGTCTCCACATCATTGCTGTTGTGCAGAAACCGTCGAAAATCTTGGACACCATGAACTTTTACGCTGCAGAAGCACAGGGTGTATTGGTACATCGCCAATTCAAAACAGTCAATACGTAAGTATCTATACCTACCTACTACTAGTGGAAATTAAAATTAAATTGAGGAAAAGCTAAACATTTTTTTTGGTTAATGTATTAAATACTATTTCCCCTCCCTGCCTCCATTTTCCCCCCTATCGAAAAATCCCCTCCCTAAAAGTTTTTGGCTATATCAAGAATTGTCCAATTGTCCATGCCAAGTTGCAAGCAAATCCGATGAAAAATGCGACCTGTGAACTGAATGGATGGACGAACGGTCGGACATTGATAGCATTTTTCCCGTACCGGTTAAGTCCACCGGTCCAAACGGAGACTTTCGTTGGCTCGCTTCGCTCGCTTCCTCAGTCAATTAAGAGATACTAAAAATATTTCTTTAACAAAATTCATGGTTAGCCTAAACTTTGAGGAAGATTGTCTTTAATTTAGTATTACCGCGCCCAAACATTTAAGTACTACCATGGGCGTACCCAGGATCTGGGCCAGGGGGGGCAATTCAGATTTTTTATAATGTTAGCTGTTTTTAACCCCCCCCCCCCCCCCCATAAAAATAGGGGTGTTAATGTTATAAGTTAGACGCAGATTTCGGTGTGTAAGTGTGTCTGTCTGTGGCATCGTAGCTCTTAAACAGACAGATTGATTTTAATGCGGATTTTTTTTTCAAAACCTGTTTATTTGTGGTGGTTCTTAGGTACATTTGGTTAATATCGGTCCAGCTGTGTAAGAGTATCACCTTTTGTTTTCATAATCATGTTAGGCATTTTTGGCGTGTGATTACTCTGTTAAGTGCTTAAAGCGTGCTATAATAATCGTTAAATGACAATTAATAGCGAACTTTGACCTAATGCTGCAATGAAAATTATCACCAGAGAACCCGACTCTTCGAAAATTCACAGCAGACATGGTGTTTGGGTTCAATAGTACCTACTTTTTAAGGATTGTTCCTTAAAAAGTCTTTATTTTGCATAGACCATTTTAACGGGGCGCTTACAAAATGTCATACACTAGTTTAAAGATAAATTTAATATTTTAGAGTGACCACCGGTTCGGAATGCGGCCCACCTGAGAAGAACCGGCAAGAAACTTAGGAATGGTTTTTTTGATGGCCTGTTTACAATTTAATATTATTTCACTTTGCCAGCAGATATTTCTAGGCGTCCTTGTCCTGCAAATAGTCTTTAACTGCGAAATAACCTTTTTCATAAAACTTTTTTTATTATCAGAAGAAGAATTTGAAGACAGAAGGCCGAGAGCTTTGCGCCTTATTCCATAGTGATGTAATTTTCTGCACAGCGTTTCATGCTGAACGCAATCAAAAGCTTTGGATAGATCGCAGAATACCTACACCTAATGCATCTTGCTTGCCTTCAGATTTTAATAAATCAAATACGTTATTTACATAACAAAAAAACTATTTTTAAAATGTGTATCCCTGTCTGTATGTTCCGGCTAAACTCTGACACAATTGAACCGATTTTAACGGGACTTTCACTGGCACTCTTATTATATGTTGAAGAAGTAACTCAGGCTACTTTTATCCCGTTCTTTAGTTTAAACCGCTGTGCGTCTACTAGTAAATAAGAAATACATATAAACTAAAACAGGTATTATTTATATAATTTCTTAAATAACTATGTTTAGTACGCTGGAAGCTACAGAAGCAGGTCCAAGACGGCGGCTTGACCTTGAAATTTCACGCTCGTCTCACCGCCTCAAAAAGCGGGATCCAAACTAATCTCCAAATAAGCTGGATAACGCCCAAACTATTAAAAGAGGCCGCGATGGTAGCCAAACTCTACCGGGAACCCAGGGAGGATTTGCGAGGAGTTACTGGGGGTGCCCGGTGTTAAACTGATAGGTAGAGATCGTGAGTTTTTTAGTCGTTTCAAGTCCGGCTTGTCGCTGCTAACAAACAGTTAAAAGGGACGTACCTCACGATTTTTAAAAGATATATAGGGTATTGCAAATGGGAAAAAGTTATTTTTGTACTATTATCGACAAAAGTAGGAGACCAAACTAAATCCAGGGGGGGCGTACCCAGGGGGGGGGGGTGCCCCCCCCTGGGTACGCCCATGAGTACTACTCTAACTAAGCATTAATAAGTTATGTTTAAATGCTATGAAATTAATATATTAATTATAGGAATATTTAAACTGTAGAAATATTTAGATAAGTTCCAAAGTTTAAAAAATTTACTAAATCTTAAAATTAACATAAATTTACAACCATTTCTACTAAATCCAATAGTCAGTTGAGCTGGCAGCGTGTCAGACAAGGACACACTACCATTGAAAGCACTCTCACCAGGACCGCTTCTAGTTGGCTATCGCTTATACGGAAAAAGCTACCGTAGCAGTAAGAAAATAGAAAACTAAAACTAAACTAGCCCTTACCGTATGCAAGTGCTCCGTATACAAAGTGTTAACCCTATCTGTGGTCAGTGGAGCGATGATAAAAATTAGCCGTGATCATCATGTCGAAAAATTCCTCAGAGCACAAATAAGTATAAGACGCATAAGGAGGCAAAGTCTCTCCTAACTCGAAGGAGTGCCATACCACCCGTAAGTAAAGTACTTACATTGATTTATATTGATAGCTCTGATAGCTCTCATAGCTCTCCTTAGTGCCGAGTAAAAACCTTTATACTCTAAACTAAACAACAACAACTGCTATCACTATGCACCCATATGTGATAGCAGTTGTTTAGTTAAAATTACTTAATATGTTTAGCTCGTAATTAATAATGTTTAGTAAATTAAAATGCACCACCAGATGTTATTCATTGATAGATAAACACAATATTGAAACCTTCACTAGATGGCACTCCTCGATTGTTATTCAAGCGATTTATCAACTTAGTATGTAATCTATGATTTTAACGTCTTTGATCTATGTGTAAAAACAGTGAGTGAATAAAAATAAGTGAAATGAAATAATAATGTATTTTATTGAACCGGTGAACATCAGTACGTACTTCATGTGAGACTGAGAGAGGCAATTGTTGCACGTCTGTAAACTACTGTCGTGCCCTGTTGGGCATTCCGAGACTTTATGGCGCCAGTTTGCCTTAGCCCTATCCTCTAAATGACTACAGCATCGGATATCTGTAGAGATCTCAATACTGTTGGAGATGGAGAGAGGTGTTAATATTTAACGAGAAGATGCTTTAACGGGCATTTGTCTCTCATTATCATGATTTACTTTAAAACAATATAACTTGGCTAATTTCTAAACACAAAATTTATAAATTTAAATGCGTTACGAAGTCCGCCGGGTCAGCTAGTACTAAATAAAACTAATTAGCGCTTAAATAACAATACAAAGTGGCATGAAATGAACAAGCAATAGGTAGGTATATTAATTTATTTGTTCTATTGAACGCAATCCTTTTTGTATCGTTTTGTTTTAAGTAAAATGTAACTCAACCACTATAATAAAAAAAATTCTATTATCCCACTCGTGATTTTATAACAATAAAAAACCACAGTTTGATAATAGGTATCATTATTATATGCCTAATTGCAGTGAGATTAGAGCCATATTATGAGTACCTATAAGTGTATTGGATTGGAAATAGTATTATCACGAAAATTCGAAAAATTTACTACGGAGAGCGCCATCTAGAGGTCGACGGAAGTACTACTGAACGAACGGTTTTACCTACCGCTAGAGTGGCGCACGACTACACACATTTCACTAAATTGTTATTAAAACAGCCACTAGATGACAGCACTTGTAATATTGCTAATGCGAAATTATAAAAATACTACTTGATGCCCGAGACTACTCCCGCGTTTACCCGTTAGTTTCCCACAGGGATTTGTTCAAAGGATAAAAGGATAAAGGGTATAGACTACTTTTTTTATTTATTTAAAAGTAGTCTATACCCTTTTTCGAGCTCTAGACTATCTTTTTACCAAATTTCATTTCAATCGGTTCAGTAGTTGTGGCGTGTAAGTGAGAGAGACAAAAAAAAAGGAAAAGTACGAAAGTAATTCACTTTCGCATTTATATTGCTTATTAATAGTAAGGATAGACTGTGAAAATAATAATAACACGTACGTAGGAGATGCCGTAGTGCGTGTTATCAGTCACCATAGGCGTACAGATTCCAAATACCTACTTAGGTATATACATCGACCTTTCATCATCTGTAAGACAAAATTAGCGCAGTAAGAATTTATTATTTCAGTAAGACTAGTGAACGCCAAGCGGTTTCCGCGCAGTCGGTATCCGTTTACATGAGAATACGGGAATAAAACATTACACAGTATAGCTATCAGCCAGTGAAAGTCCTAACAACATGGTTCGCACTGTTTTAAAGATTAACCGGATCAAACAAAAACATATAATCTTAATCTTTTATTTTACCATACTTTGGGATTATATTGGGACATTCCCTTAGCCGGGTCGCCGTGAATAGCCCTCAGGCCTATCCCGCGACCCTGTTGGGAAGAAGTCGGAACATCGCGGGGTTTAGTGGGTAGGATGGACCTAAAAGGGCTGGGAGTCCCACACAACATTCCTGTTGCCCCTGTAGTAGGAATAATGGCGCGTAAACACGTCAAAAAAAAACATTCATGCTTTTTGTGAAAAACTGTTCAATTATAATTACAGATATTTCAAGAATATCTATAATATTTATCTGGATAGTAGGGGTTTCAAGTTGTGCCAATTTTATTTACATGTGACATATAGATTTAGGAGTAGGCGTTTGCGATCATTTGTCACGCTGGAATTTAGTCATAACAAGAAATTAGCGTTTTATTATTTCGGCTAACGTCGAAATTCACTTTCAAGTTCATTTTACATCTTAATTTGTGTTATAACAACATCGAAAAATTATTTAATCACTAGCT
This sequence comes from Thumatha senex, assembly GCA_948477245.1. Classification (NCBI taxonomy): domain Eukaryota; kingdom Metazoa; phylum Arthropoda; class Insecta; order Lepidoptera; family Erebidae; genus Thumatha; species Thumatha senex. The sequence goes on from OX419743.1 coordinate 16,217,344, forward strand.
GACCCTCGCAGCTTCGCCCGTGACATATTTTAAACCCCCGTCGCATACTTTTAATCTAGGCTTAGAGAGAAACTTTATATCTGTAAAAAAAATCATCACGATTTTTGGTTACGCGCCATGTTGTATTGAAGCTTTGTTTGGTTTATTCAACACTAATATATTTTTCATTTAGGACCAGTTACAGTAGAGACATTTACAAACAATTTAATCAGCCGCTTTACCGTTAAATCTTCGATCAAATAAACGTAAAATTAATGTGATTGAATGAATGTTACTAAAATAAACAATGTTTTCACAAAATCTGATTTAAAAACTACTAAATGATTTCACTATGATGCCATCGTGGCCCTGCTGATTCAGTGTTCCGTAAACGATCACTGCGTTAAGCAACTTTCACTGTGGCTGGTTACGGATAGATGACCACTTTGCGGTATTTCGATTTATGAGCGTTTTCGTGCTCCAGAAGTCACGTTTAGCCGTGGGTTCTACTTGCCAGTAAAATGGTAGTCCTAAAGTCAAGTAAAAGCAGAAAAATTTATAGGTAGCCACAACCTGCATCTGTCTATTTCAACACGGCAATGGGCTCAATTTTTTTTACCCATTTCGATGGTTCACATGCCAGTTTCATTGCCAGGCGTCCCGTGACGGCTCTAACTTTTTTTATTGACTTACAATATAATATACTAGCTGACCCGCCCGGCTTCGCCCGTGACATACTTTGAAATAAATTTCACAATAATGTATGAACATTTTCAAAATTAGTTGATTACTTCTTCGCTCTCCAGTACGCCCCCACACGGCTTGGTTGAATTGTGGTTACACGAAATTAATTTCTTTGCAAATAATTTTGATTTTTTTACATCTCTTAAGATATTCATTTCATTTGCAAGGTGTCCCCTACACCTAACAATAATACAGACAAATTAATCATCATAAAATCCTGAAATCAACTAACGTCTTAAAAGGATAAGGATTAATAACGTATTTGTGTAAATAGCCTTCAAATTGCCGCTGTATAATTGCTGGTTTTCAAAGTATTAAAATGGATATAGTATGTTATCCTTAAGAGATAGAAGTGTCGCGTATACTAAAACCTTCCTTTTAAATTACAATATTTATTAAACAAAACTGCATCGAAATTCGTTGCGTAATTTTTAATATCTAAGTATACATAGGGACAGAGAGCGGGAAGCGACATTGTTTTATAATAATTATTTGTAATAATTATTATTTGATTGATTAGTGATAATGTTTGTTCGTATTGCATCTTGGTACTCAATTTGGAAGCAGTACGACCGATTCAGTTGATTTGTTTACATTTAGTTTGGAGAACAATGTAGGTATAGTTACTTACGTCGATGTCATATTAAATCCAATATGGCGGACCTGTCACGATGGCGGTTTTTTTTTTATGAACTGCTACAATATGGGCCACTAATGAAAGGACCTACTGAGAAAACTAAAAAAATAAAGTAATATCGCTCTAAATCCAATATGGATATCAAATGAATGACTCACGACCCATTGAGTGGGACAAAAATACGCACGGTAAAAATGTGGGCGTATAAGATGCTTCTGCCACCCCTTTGTGGATAAAGGTGTGACTGATAAACAAAATGAATAATTGTTTTTAGTGCATTTAAAAAGCTGGTTTTTTAAATAGATTTTCGATATTATTATTTTTTATTTTAATAATCTATCTATCTTCACGCTGTATCCCTGACGGGGAAGTCAGAGGGGACAGATCGTCATACTTCACGATCCATGCATACTTCTTTCGCTTCTTGCAGATTCATCAATCGCTTCTAATATACGCGTGGATATCCGAGTACCTACTATGGACTTTTCCGTTTTTGAGCAATCTGCTCACGTGGTCTTCATATGTAAGTCTCGGCCTACCCTGACTTCTTGTACCCTCTACTTTCGCACGATATACATTCTTCGTCAATCGTTTCTCACTCATTCGTTGGACGTGTCCAAACCAACGGAGCACGCCCTATTTTAATAAGTGCCTGTATACATACATACATACATACATATTGTCACGCCTTTATCCCCGAAGGGGTAGGCTGAGGCATATTAAACGCCCACGTTTCACCGTATGCACTTTCGTCCCACGTAACAGGTGGTGAGCCCATTGCCGTGTTGATATGGACAGGCGCAGGCTGCATCGACCTGATGTTGAAATTTTTTAAGCCGCCCATAAAGCCTTCAACTTGGCTTAACGACTGCCATTTTATTAGCAACCGGGACCAACTGCTTAACGTGCCTTCCGAAGCACGGGACTGGGGTGGGTCTAACTGGGCCGAATAAATTTAATCAAATTAAATTAAATGTGTCTATTTTAGATGTTAAATTCGGAAGAAATTTTGAACCCGTTGCCTTTTTAGTGAGGTGGTAACAAAAAGGCTAAAAGGTCTTATGTGCTAGACACTAATTAACACGACCAATTAAAGTCCTGGTAGTCTCGGACTAAAGTGCCTGTATAAGCGATTACTAAATCTGCAGGAAGCGAAAGAAGTATGCATGGATCGAGAAGCCTAGCGATCTGTCCTCACTGACTACCCGTCAGGCATACAGCGTGAATATAGTTAGTTAGTTTGTTGATTTCTTCTACATTTGCGTTTCAAGTCCTGATGAAATATAATATCGCAAAAGCAACAATAATCTTTCTTCTATGTTGACATATATATGATGACGGTCAAAAATATAGGGATAAAGTACTTAGACAAGATTATACGAGTAGTTACTATACAAGATGAATACTTTCCTTTAATATTGTAGATGTCGCTTATGATCCATTGTTACTGACCCCTGAAAATGAAAGAAGATTTTGTTATATTTTTCCACAGGCACTACGAAACAAAAATATTACGAAGGGATAACAACATTTTAGTACGTAATTTAAAAAAAAAGTAGCACAAAGAAAAAAAAAGATAGAATTGTATCCAAATCTGTTAAAGTTTCATGGTTACTACTTCAAACAACTTTGCTTCAATATTTAATATTTTATTTAGTCGTTACCTTATAGATACCTATTGTAAGACAGATACATTTTAGCAATAAAATATAAACCTTTGTAGTACAACCCCGACATGAGTAGTGATGTCTTATTTTTACTCAAGTGCAGATGAAAAGGGTAACGTTCAATATAGACTTCGTTCACTGGCGGATATTTCTATTTCTTTCTCGACACTGACCTCGTTTTTCGTTAAGGGTGCTTACAGATTTGTTTTACCTTACTTGTTAAATATTATAAATATGAAAGTATCTACATACATACATATTGTCACGTCTTTATATCCGAAGCGGTAAGCAGAGGTATACTAAACGCCCACAGCCCAAGCGTGCAGGCTGTGGCGACCTGCTGTTGAAAATTTTCAAGGTCTTCAACGGTGCTTAACGACTGCCATGTTACTGGCAACCGGGACCAGCGGCTTAACGTGTCTTCCGAAGCACGAAAAGTCTATATCTAACTAAAATTATAAATGCAACTTGTAATATATATTTTCGTCTCGTTTGGGGATAGACTGAAGCTAAATGTAGTGGCAGTTATGACTTTCAGACAGCATATTGATAATAATTACTAACTGAATGGTTTTACTCAGGGGTAAATTTCGGAATAACCCGACTAGTTTCGGTCCTAACGGAGGTCCTTCTTGCAAGTGGCCACGGTTCCTAATATGATAAAAATACTGAAAATTCTGATATTCAAAAGAAAATACTTACACAATACAACTATTATTAAAAGAAGTGATTGAACCTATAACCCGAGCTTTATTCATAATACTTAAATGTTTAACTTATTATAATTTTATATATTTACAGAACCCAGTACAAAAAAAGATATGGTGGGGATTATTACAAGACTGACAATGAAGCCCCGACTAGGTGTCCAAGAATTACTCCCCATCAAAATCAACCGGTTAGGTTTCCATAAGGCTATCCGCAAGGCCACGAAAAAAAAAGTAGTGACCAAATTATTAATTTATTTGACGGCTGGTAAGTGTCTAAACTCCTTTATAGAGAAAGAGACATCTTTGAAACCATTGTCTTGAATGTTTCCTGTTAATTCTTTTTATTTTATTACTTTTTTGTTGGTTTCATTTCAGCCATTGGTATTTAAGAAATCTTTTTGTCAAGTTGTTATTTTAAATGCGTAGTTTAGGTATTGTAAAATGATGGTAGTTTGGAAGGTAAGACAAATTAATGGACGAAAATAATACTGGGGTATTATAATATGTAGGTACTAATTTTATACTACACAAATAAAAAATATGTGTGTGTACCAGAGTACACAGGTAAGAATTGAAACTTCTTTACGACTTTTTTACAGCTATAAATTTTCCGTCATACGTCGATAAAGAAGGTTCACTTATGAAAAAGAAGTTTCACTTCAAAACAACATGGCGCGTAACCGAAAAACGTGACGTTTTTATTATTATTAAAGCTATAGGCCGCTCATTGTACATTTTAAAAACCTGTATTCCATAAAAGTACTTCTAAATTTTAATAATTGGTGTACAATAAAGTATATAATGAGTATGCAATGAATGAATTGCATACTTAATGTACAACAAGTATGCAATGGGCTTCACCACTTGTTACGTGGGACAAAAATGCATACGTTGAAATGTGGGCGTATAGTATAGCCTCTGCCTACCCCTTCGGGGATAAAGGCGTGAATATATGTATATACGTATGTATACTCACTTTGTAAGTATCTTACACACGTTTAGTTTGAGATGGGTGAACGTTTGTGGCATATCTATTTATGAGTGTTTTATTGCTTCGGATGGCATTTTTAGTATCCCTTTGCTTAGCCCCACGGGGAATAAGGCGTGACCTATTTAATGTAATTAATTACGTAGAAAACAAAATTGAAAAGAGAATTCGAAGGCGGTTTAAAAAAAAAGCTATTCTCTCAATAACCTTAAGTACCGTACTCACTAAAACAACGTAAGTTGCAATACAGTATAAGTGTAATATCGTCGAGAAATTCATAAAGTTTGTTCGTTGTCTCATGTAAGTTGAGGGCGGAGTGCGCCGCAGGGAGTCATTGAATTAGGAACGAAGTAAAATTTGGCATACGTACGACTATCAAATAACCTCCTTAGTGAAGAGGCTAAGGTGTTGACAACGACGGTTTATCTTTAGGCCACGAAAAAGGAATTATTGTGGGTATATCTTTGATAAGTGAAGAATTCTTTGTGCGAGCTGGGATTGTAATCTAATTTTGCACTACAGGTAAGACCTCTAGGTCTCATCAATTATCATCGATGTATTCTAATTCATCGATGTGATCGATGGTTTTAATAGGGATGGGATTATAGAAATACTCACTTCTATGTTGTTCCAACTATTGAAAATGAACATGAAAAATGAAAAATCTTAATTCATGTAAGTCACAAAGTAACACTTATGAACGTCAAGATTATTGCTTCTACATTAACATTTACTGCCAGATTCGCAACGCAATAGGTAGAGCCTGAGGAAGAACCTGGCAGTAAAACTCATGGCCACTCTTTTCTAACCGCCAGTAATTACATTAGCTTTATTAACATAATATTTGAACAAATTATATAGTAATGAGTTAATACAAAAGAAACAAAATCAAATCAAAATAAGAGCATTTCTAGTTGCCAGTTCTAAAGACCTTCTGACGAAGTATCCAAAAAAGAAACTCAATGGCTGCTACTATAAAATGCAGGTATGGCTTAGAATATTAAACTTACATTGTTCCTTTGGAGTTACGTGAGAACAGTCGACTAAACTTAATTTGCCTTAAATATAAATAGCATTATTTGTAATAATTGCTATAACAGCTATGAGCTGCTGACCACTCCTAACAGACGGCACCCGTTCACGGGTATGACGCATATTATATTAGCCATCGCCTCACTCAACCGTATTATAGGGAATTTTATAATAATTTGAATAGGAAAGAAAAAATATGGAGCACACTGCAAGACGTTTAAAATTTGCTGAAGATCTTAGATTCTTTGTTCTATCCCATTTTAAAACTCTAATAGACATAACCAAGTTGATGAGAACTAATTCTCATTTATCCCTTACTCTTTTTTAGAGTCGCCAAAGTCTAGGTTACCCTTTATATGGAATTGCTGTGCGACTTAAAAGAAAATTAACCAATAAACTTTTCATTTCAAACACATTAAGCTTCCTTACAACCCACAAAAAACATCTAATGCAGTCCGCAAATAGCTTTTTACATTGATGACATACACAATGCCGTCAGAACACCTACCTCTGCGTTTCTCGGTGCAATTTTTCACTCACGTCTCCGGATACACTTGATGTATGTATCGAGATGAAACAGAGTGCAGAACTTTGGACGGAATGCGCTTTATAAACTAACACGCACTGTACGTCAGTGGTCGATAGGTATAACCTTTGAGTTAAAACTGGGGGCCGAGTCTACTAATGACCAGCAGGAGAATAGAACCAGAATCGCTGTTTTTAGCTGTCAAAATGTTAATAGACTATCAAAAATGCAAATGACTGGCGCGGTACGTGTTAGTAGAATTCTATCAGCCGACCGATAGAAGTCTATTGAAGTACGATTGTAATAGTAGACTACGAGAAACTGTCAAAATTGTACCGGTGGCTTTCTATTGAGCGACGATTTCGGTTCTATTTCAACACGATTGAAATAGCAGACTCGGTCCTCTGGAAAGCGGACTGAAATGATGATGATGATATAAAACTATATTTTTTAGCGTGTGTTTGAAGAAAAATGTTCTGTCGGAAATAGACGCGGGATCTTGTGACAGTAAATTGTTTGTTTAAAAATAAATTCTGGATAGCCATTTTGTGAGTCAGTATGCTGTTTTTCTAATTTATGTTTTAGTTTCGTCTATGAACATTTTGTGTGTTTAAAAAAGTTGTTATCTACGTAATACTGTTACTAGATAAATTAATATTTATTTAAATATTGTTGTTGTTTTTAGTTATTATTATTTTATAACTTATTTTAAGTTAGTAATAATATTCTAAGTTTAATAAAACTAATTCGGACACTTACAACTCAAGTACGGGTGGGTGAATTTATCTTTACTCCATACGCGATTTGGGGAGAGAAATTCAATATGAATGAGAAAAGAAATAGGATGATCATGGAAGAAAACTGTCATGTCATCATAGCAACTAAGTAACTATCTTCACGCGGGGTAATCAGAGAGGACAAATCACAATCCATGTATACTTTTTTCGCTTCGTGCAGATTTATTAACCGCTTCATACATGCACGTTAAGGTATCCAGGAACTTTTGACTTTTCTGTTTTTAAGCAGTCTGATCACATTGTCTTCATATGTATCCTCTACTTTCATCATATCAAAGGTATATTTTACATGGAACTGAATTTTAAAGCGGTGCGAAACTCGCCGTGTCCAGTTTCATACATACATACATATTGTCATGCTTTTATTCCCGAAGGGGTTGGCAGAGGCATACTATACGCCCACATTTTACCGTATGCATTTTGATCCCACGTAACAGGTGGTGAGCCCATTGCCGTGTTGAAAATGGAAAGGCGTAGGCTGTGGCGACCTGCTGTTAAAATTTTTCAAACCGCCCATAAAGCCTTCAAGCAGACTTAACGACTGCCATTTTATAGGCCTCTATACCTAAATACCTATTTTGTGGAAATAAACTTTTTACTTCGACTGCTTCGGTGGCGCAGTGGTAGTGTATGCGACTGCGGCGCTGACGTTCCGGGTTCGATTCTCAGGTCGGAACAAATATTTGTGTAATCCACAAATATTTGTTTTAAATATGAATGTATTTAGAAATATATGTCTATCAATTGTCTAAATCCCATACCACAAGCTTATATTAGCTTACTTTGGGCTAGATGACGCTGTGTCGGCCATCTCAACCCTAAACCAATGATAATAATAACAACTGACTGGTGGCGACTTGTATAAGGAATTCATCTAGGCTTAACGACTGCAATTTTACTGGCAACCGGGACCAACGGCTTAACGTGCCTGCCGAAGAACGGAAACGTTTGCAAATGTAAATGCCAAAACGTGGTCAACCATCTAAGGACCAGCTATAGCGACAGTTGCTTAACGCAGTGATTGTTTACAGAAAACTGAGTTGGTGGAGCCACGAGCACTTCATAACATAAATATGATGAATTCACCTTTTTTTTCTAAGCTATTAACGTAAGCTACGGCTATAATAAATAGCTAATGAGGTCGATTAATCGTAGTACAATACGAATAAAACAACCTCTTAAAAAGTTGTCAACCTGCCAACACGACCAGTAATTTAGTCAGTTCGAGTCCACGAAAATAATTACTATATCGCATTCCTGATTCTATTGTTAGTCACGCATTGTCTGTGATCTTTGGTACAGTAATTTGTTTATGCCTGAAGAAACTTTTGGCCTTTAGAATCAGGGTTGTGCCTAATTGTTTTTTCTTTCAACTCAGATAAATTATCATCCAATTTGGGTCGGCAGCGCGAGTGCTGCACTTCTGGTGTTGCAAACTTCCATAGGCTACGGTGCCCGTTATACCGTACGCTTGTCTGCCACCTCAGTGGTATATAAAAAAACAGAAAAACCACAACCGTAAACTGAAATTCAAGTTTTATTTTTTTTTTCGTTACATTTTATAAGCCTTCAAACCGAATTATGAATGTAAGTAAGCCCGTCATGATCTCCGGGCCCAAAGAACCTCGCGAGCTAGTGGTGCACTAGCTGACTGACGATGCAAGTGCCCTTATGATGTTAGAAGGTCAGATGGCAGTCGCTCCTAACTATGTAAATGCCAAAAAATCAGGCAAATTATATATAAATATAAATAAATATCGTGCAGGGGACAACTCACACAACGCCATCTGATTACAAACTAAGCGGAACTTGTAAGAAAGTATGTTAACTAGATAACTGATAAATATACTTAAAAATAACACCCAGACACGGAATAAACCATCACACAAAGTTTTATCCTGGGTGGCAATAGAATCCACGACCTCTTGCGTAGCAGTTGGATACACTCCCACCGCGTTACAGAACGCTGTACTATAACTTATTCTGTGCCACAGAGCAAGTCAATAGTGGACCCTAGGCTCCATATCCAAGTAGTTTCTAAAAGTAACTGGGAGTACACTAAGATGCAGAGAGAAACCTAATTAGCCAAGCATCAAATATGATAGGCTCAAAATGCTGAAATTTTTGAATTGATTGCTTACAGTCTTCTGACATGGTCTCTGTTACTTCCTTAATATATTATCCTCAACACGAGCTAAATGTGGTCTACTCAATCTTGTATAATTATTTAGTAAGAAACCCTTGAACTGAAATTTACGAGTAGTCAAGAAAAAAGGTCGAAATGAATCACAATAAGACTTTTGGAGAAACGCCATTGCCCCTTCTTTTTATTACTGCGAATTGTAGGTTTTACATATAGTTGTTGTCAATGGGATCACCACCTGTTACGTGGGACAAAAACGCATACGGTGAAATGTGGGTGGTATGCCTCTGCCTATCAGAAATACCCATCGGAAATAAAGGCGTGACAATATGTAATGTATGTATATGTAGTTGATATAGGTAAATTTCAGTTTCACTATATATTTCTGCAAAGCTGGCATGTGAAATGGTTACCAGATATCATTGTATAAATTACAATGCTAAATTAAGCGGTACTCACAAAATTTAAATGTCAATTGGTTTTCATAGGCGACGATTTCCTATAAAGGTATATTCAAATAACAAATACATTCTCAACTCAAGTAAACATTAGCGTGATAACGTTTTCTCGTAGCATTTAGATTGTGGTGTTGGGCTTAGGTCTATTGCTGTAATCTCTAAGGTATATCCTAACCTTATTTCAAAGTTTAAATACCGCAACCTTATTATAAGACATTTTCATTACAATTATAACACCGAATTTACACAGTTCATTTAAGAATAGTACAGTATTATCATGTACATAATAAATGTGATATTATAAATGTGAAAGTTTGTATGGATGTTTGTTACTCTTTCACGTAAAAACTACTGAATGGATTTTAATGAAACTTTACAGTAATATAGCTTCTACATCAGAATAACACATAGGCTACTTTTTATCCCGGTAACAAGTTCCTGTGGGAAACGGGAACGGGAAAACTTCTGTAGGCGGGCGAAGCCGCGGGTGTCAACTAGTAAATCATATAGTAGGTATTATTACTCGTAATAATGAAAAGTTAATGTTTTTGTAACTAACTATCTTCACGATAGCGATTACCGATTGAAGAATCCACAAGAAGCGAAAGAAGTATGCATGGATCGTGAAGCCTATCGATCCGTCCTCTCTGACTACCCCGTCAGGGATACAGCGTAAAGATAATTAGTAAGTTAGTTAGTTATACTCAACCTCAGCAAAAAAAAATAGTGGGTCTCACTACATAATCATACTCTCATATAAATTTTTACATCATGTACTGATAACTGTAAAAATATACTAAGTTGATTTGATACTCGTATTATTATATTTATAGTTTTTGTGGAAGTTATACATATTGTAACAAAATTTGTGATACGAAAAAAACATTTTATTTTTATTATTTATTTTATAGTAGTACCTACTTATATTGATAGTTACTACGGTGTAACTACGATCTATGACACATTGTACAGACATTCTTTGTATTATGTTTATATAAATGAATCGCGCCGTATGATATTCGTATTATTAAGTAAATACGATACCTTCCTTGTTCCATGTTTCAAACGAATTACACCAGCCGTGGTCACAGATTACCATGGTATGAGAGAAAATTGTGAAAGCATAAAAACATTAACTATCTTCACGCTGTATCCCTGACGGGGTAGTCAAAAAGGACAGATCGCCAGGCTTCGCGATCCATGCATACTTCTTTTGGTTCTTGCAGATTCATCAATCGTTAATTGCTATCGTGTAGATAGTTAGTTAGTTAGTTATAAAAACATTAACTTTTCATTATTACGAGTAATTAATACTATATAATTTATAATATGATAATACTGTACTATTCTTAATTAAATAGTATTAATACAGTGTTCTACTTATAATGAAAATGCCTTATAAAAAGGTTGTGGTATGTAAACTTTAAAATATGCCTGTGGATCTAGACAACTGATCCCATACCGCAAACTTGTTTTAGCTTTCTGAACTATATTGGTTCTTTGTCTAAACGCATACGGAATATATTAAAAAGTAATTTAAGCTTGCTTTGGGCTAATTAGCGTGGTATTTGTCCTTCAAATGTCTTGCCTTAATTATATTTACTGTATTGCGATTCGAAAACTATAAAAGGCATTGGCAATTACAGAAGGGGAGAAAACCGTTCAATTTATAAAAGGCTTTCAAATATAAAGTAACTAAAACAATATCAAAAAACACGGAAATGAATATAATCTTGTTATACTTCAGTCAAAGGGTTCAATTAATTTGTGGAAAAACATTCTAAGGACGATCGTGAAAACAACTGTGCTTTAGGACTTACAGTCTCTCCATTAGAAGGCTTTTAAAAAAGATAAACAAAGGGCCCGTGGTACAGTTGTGCAGACGGGTGCAGGGTGTGCCTGTGTTAGTGCACGACCACAAACGCACAGGGCCCATTTGTCAATTGATTCCCGATATAATAAAGGGTACATCGCTACATTGGAGCGTGCTGTCAGAGGTGGTCACCCAGTTTGGCATAGATTTGGCAGGGGTGTGAGTGTGGAGGGACTAGGGTGTATTGAGCGCTGCGTGCGCAGCAATGCCGCGTGTTGTCATCTCGCCCGCTCTGAGGCAGCCGCCGCTCTCGTATCTCTCCTCCCGACCTACACAGCCTACTAAAGTTGCGTGCTGTTTGATTATGGCGAGCGTCTGTGTGACCCATTGTTTATATCAGACTTGATGTTGCTTTAAATTGATTAATTCTTACGATACCTTGTGTTCTTAGAAACTATTTCAATACAAGTACTATATTCGAGAAGTTTTTTATATTAAGTTTGTTAGCGACTCAATCAGAGCACGTGTTTTACTTACATAGCTAATAAACGCCTCTTGCAATGAATATTATATTTGAACTATGAGCGCGATATAAAGTAAGCTTACTCAAACATGATTCTATTTAAATAATCAAATTAAAGTTTAGTAATAATACAATTATATTTCAAAATATTGCACAAGATATTCAATAAAATGGATGTATTAAGCCCTGATTGTGATCGCGAAAATCCTTATGCGTGTGGAAGCGCCCTAAAGAGAGTTTTCTACAACTCACTAACACCAATTCAATACTAGTAAGCATGCGAATTTTCACACACACGCGTAGCAAAATCGCGCCTGAAACTCGCTACGAAGTTAAGAAACATCGCGACGTCTCACTCGCACATAGTCCCCTGTCCTATTTCAACAGGTTTCGCCTTTCAGCACTTGCAGTAGAACGCGTGCCTCTAGTAACGGAGCACAAACAGTACGAGGAACACACGTCGCATTGGAAGACCGAAAACACAGTTTCACTGACAGCTCCGACATCACCTGACATTCAACGCTGTCCTCCTAACCGCAGCGGCATCGCGTATTAGTGAAACACTCCGATATTAATACATCTCACTATTTATAAATGTACAATTGGTGGAGGCGTATGTTCGGTGAACAGTTCGAAACTTTTAGTGAAAAACAAGCATCCCGCGTAACCGTGTCAAACTTTATGTGTTTAACATGAAGAGCAGCGAACTTGACAGTGCCAAAATGGAACGAATAATCCGTGTGTAGAGTTGCTCGTACTGCATCGTGCTCACGTTTGTGATGTAACAGTGATTTGATTATGGAATTCAAAACTTTTTTAAATCGTATAAAAAGTTAACATCATGTAAATCTTCGGTTGTAATCAATGTTTACCTCTTCTGTGTTGTGAATAATGCTTAGATAAGTGTATTATAATAAACTTGAACAGAAATGCGATGTGCCGGTGTCTTACCGAGAACTTTTGGACTATGCTTAGAACAAAATACGGTTGTGATATATAAAAGGAATGCAAAAATGTGTGAGTTCACTTCAGTCCTAGAAATACTTAAGAAAATTTGGTTGTAATACTCCTGTATGTTGTGATTATTGCTAGCAATGCAAATATATTTATATAAGTACAGAAGAATAGTGGTTAATAAGTATATTATGTACATATGCTAGGTACCTGTTGTGAATTCGTTGCATTTCCGTTACAAACGTTGAGATATTCTCTGCATTGGGAATTCGTCCCGGGTAATTTCCCATGAGGTTGTGACTACAGTAAACAAACTGGGGCAAAAACTCGCGAGTTCATTCTTATTCAGATGCGATTGTCCTGGAACGTGTTAGTGGCATAGTGATATAGTGCTGTTATTTGCTGTATTTCAAGACTTGGACAACATATTTCTGAGGTAAGATTTGTTTTTCATTGTGCTAGTCCTTTTTTTGTAGATATCTTGGGATGTATTAGAAACGTCCAAAAGTCCAGAAACGTTTGATGGTAGGTTTATCATTCGAAAATCAAGTGTTGCTTGAGTTTTGATTTTCATTTTGACAATTTATTTGAACAAGATTCTCCTTTGTTTGGATGTTTTGGTTTTACAATACGTGGTTTAGTCGGTATAGCATCCATGACGATTTTTACTCGAAAACAAAGGTACTCTTTTGTTATTTCGGCTCTTTTTTTTGAGCGCCTATCGAAAGATGATGGGGGGATGATACAATAATAACGGGTAGGGTTGTCAGAGAGTTGGCAGGGTTGATTGCCATGGTAAGTAAGAGATTTTTTGACGGTATAATTACCCAGTTCTATATAAAGTAGTAGTAGTTAGTTGGGTTACTACGAGTATTCAACTACATAGAGCTGTGAAAAAGCAACGTGTAGCTTGAGTCGAAACATCTTAACAAGAATGAAGTCCGTATAGTTTCATACGTCCAAAAGGATTAAGTAGTACTTTTTAAAATAAGTATTTATCTAACCAAAATGACACTGCCTGCCTGATGGAAAACCACGATGACATCTAGGGAATTAGAGGTCATTCTCACAGTTAATAAGACTATTGACTGTGGTGGCCATCAAGTTGCGACCCAATGATGTGCTAACAGAGGGTTGTATGATTTTAGAGTTTCTATGGTTTTAATTATGGTTTTAAGATTTTTTTTACTACTGAGGTGGCAGACAAGCGTACGGTCCACCTGGTGGAAAATGGTCACCGTAGCCTATGGACGTTTGCAACACCAGTGGAGCAGCACTCGCGCTGCCGACTCTTTATAAGCTTTCTTTTGAAGATCACACCTCTTTGAAGAATTCCATAATGACGTTCGGGAAATCCCAGGCAGGGAGTTCATTCCACAATTAGATTGACGAATCTTTTAGTTTATAATTTGTTAATTTTTTGTTTCAATAGGCAAAAATATAACGATATTGGATGAATGTACCAGAAAAAAATATACCACCTGGAAGTTTTCAACAAAAACGCTGCCTAAACCTTTTGAGATGTGAGAAAATTATGTATGGTGGAATTGTGCGTCTTACATAGGTCTATAGAAAAGTTCGTGATGGCATATGTCTATGTCTTAAGGATAACATACCAGCTTACTATTAAGAATAGGGGAATCAGGTATGCAGGCGGAGCCGCGGGCTTAAATATACTAGTGTTAATATAGGATGAAGGATACCGCAGACTAGCTACTTTTAGATTCTGCAAACAGCGATTTTAGCGAATCAATCGCTACGACTGCCGTTTTTTAAGAGTGCGATGTTGAGCGCTCGATCGCTGCGTCAAGTTTGTAAAAAGCGACTAGGGCCCGTATTTTGAAAGGTGTGTCATGAATCTAGTCTTAAAACTGTTTTCAAGTAGAGACGTTCAAAAATACAATTGTACGTAATTTGAGACGAAATTCGCAAAACCAAATTCAAGTTATTTCAGATGATGTTCAAACTCGCATCTTCTTTTAAGTACAGGCGTGATCTTTATTTACGTGAGACGAGCTTGACAACTTAATAAATTAACTATCCAAAGCATTTAACACAAGGGAAATATTTTAATATTTATATTACATTAATTTTATTTAATATTAATGTAATATCAACATTATAGGCAAGCAACAAGCTTTTTAATACGTTTACATTGCTACACTAGGCAATATTCTATTACATATATTCAAATTCACAATTATAATATTTATAATAGTATGATTTTCGATATAATAAACTGCGTGATACGGATAATAATGTCAAACATGTGAAAACGTCACGATCGATCGACGATCAGTACTTGAGATTAATCTCAATTGAACAAAACTTAAGATACCTTCTATTCGATCTTGTCTTGAAACTTATTTTATGTGATCATAGTTCAAATGATATTTAAGACATCTTTTAAAATACGGGCCTAAGTCGCCGGTCTAAGATGCTTAAAATAGCTAGTCTTTTGTATCCTTTAGTGTGGAAATAATGTATTTGACATGTCTTTACAAAAATAAAACTGACAAGTATTTACATCGAACTACTGCTACAATTACTGACGAATGTCTTAAGATCAGAGAACTCTCACCCACACAAGCAAAGGTATTTTAACGGATGCGACTGCGGCCTTACCTGTCGTGGTATATGAAAAATTAAACGTTTTAATATATTTCCTTTAAACATGATTAATGTGAGTTTGTACTCTTTTATTTCTTAACTCGGTAACTACCCCGGTTTCGCCCGTGACATACTTCGAACTCCCGTCGCACCTATTTAATCCCGCAGCTTTTAAACTCTACAAAAATGCATAAAAATTTGCCCGATTTATCGACATTTATGACTACTGCTCTGCTCTCCAGTGTAGTAGCGTGATTATGTATAGCCTATTATAGCCTTCCTCAATAAATGAGCTATATTAGTTAGTAGTTCCTGAGATTAACGCGTTCAACCAAACAAATAAATAATCTTCAGTTTTATAATAGTTGTATAGATTGTGGTTCCGGGGAGATATGCTTCGCCTTGATCCAAAATGCTCGATACAAAATGTTGTTTTGTTGTAACCGTTTCAGTTTTTTCTTTTCTACTCATTCTGTTATTTGAGGAGACGAATATAACAAACAAGAATCATAGAAAAATACAATAAGTGCTAAAATATTGTACAGAAATCTCTTTAAAGGTTTTATAAGAACTTGTAGTCGCCCATTGATTAAAATTAGAACATATTAAAAAACCTTATGCACTTCTTCTTTACCTACACTTTAACTGTGTCAAATTTCACGTACATTCAATCGCGTAATTTTCTTAAAATAGGGGTACCTACAAAGACCTCACGACTCAAGTATATAAATATATAATACGTAGTTGACGCCCGCGGCTTCGCCCGCGTAGTTTTCCCGTTCCCGTTTTTTAATCTTGGGAACTTATTCCCAAGATAAAAATTAGCCTATGTGTTATTCTAATGTATCAGCTTATACTTTTTACGTGAGAGAGTAACAAACTACCATTATTACAAATATTGACGTTTATAATATTAGTAAGATGATGTCAATTATTTGGCATATATAGGTTTGTCCTAAAGTAAAATGTTCATCAAAATTTTAACAGTGTTTAAGTAGTAGTGTAATATGTCAAACTGTAATGGTGAACCTTTACCTAGCAATGTTCCATAGTGACTCCCGCGTTTTTCTCAATTGTAAAAAGGGCTCTCAATTACAAAATAATCGTGAAATTATAATACTAGGCTGGAGTAATAAAATCACGGGCGTAGCCAGATTTAACTTTCATGGGGTTCCAATACTTGTAATAATGTGTACATTTATGTAGGACCTATAGACCGCGTAATCAGGTTGAAGGGACAGGTCTATAAAACCTCTGGCCTCTGTTGGAGCTGCGTGTCGCGGCAATAAAAATACTGCAGTGAATGTGTGGAAGAACTTAACCATACGCGGTCTCGCTACTAAATAGGGATGTCGATTACCGTGCAAGATGGAGGATAAGAAGTAGGAAAGCAGACCTCCGGCACAGTGAACACAACTAAGACAGACGCTCGGATGGTGATGATTGTTAATATAGTTAACAATTTGGGGGGTTTCTTCCCCTGGCTACGCCCATGAATATAATCAATGCTAAATAGAAACCTTAGACGCGCTCGTGGCCCCGACGACTCAGTGTTCTGTAAACGATCACTGAGTTACGCAACTTTCACTATGACTGGTCCTCGAATAGGTGACCACTTTGTGGCATTTACATTTGCGAGCGTTTCCGTGTTTCGGAAGGCACGTTAAGCCGTTGGTCCCGGTTGCCAGTAACATGGCAGCCGTTAAGTCAAGTTGAAGGCCTTATATATTATAGGCTTGAAAAATTTCAACAGCAGGTAGCCACAACCTGCGTCTGTCTATTTCAACATGACAATGGGCTCACCACCTATAACGTGGGACAGGAATACACATGGTGAAAAGTGGGCATACAATATGTATGCCTCTGCCACCCCTACGGGGATAAGTCGTGATAGATAAATAAATAGATACCTGCTTCCAAAATACATAAGTATAAGTACTAATTTGTATTACTCCAGGGATTTCAGTTAAATGGTGTAGCCACAGTATTGAATCGCCGTTGATTGCAACTGAGCATTTCAAATCCCACGCCGATAAAATTCTATTCAATGAAAAAGTAACATAAATGTAATCGGAATATTTTACAATTAATTGGTATTTATCGCGTGCTGTTTATTATGTGCTAATCGGATGTGACCTAATAAAAATTAGTAGTAATTTTCTTTCGGAATTTGATGGAGGAGGCCACAGGTACCTAGTCTTAATTTCGTTTTGCGTGGTATTCGATTCTTTGCGTTATCTGCCATTCTTGAATTTTAGGGTGAATTTTTAATTATTTTAATAAAAAAGATTCACCTCAATTACTCGTTAATTTTTAATTTTTACACGAAAAATGGACATAACGAAAGTCGTTTAGAATTAAATTTTCTACAATTTTAGTTCTTATCGTTTTTTTCTAGTATCGGCGTCTTCAATTCATAGACTATGATGACTTCTTTCGATCACGTGGGCTATACTTTTGCTGCAATCCACTCATTAATTTGTCTAGGGGAGCATGGTATTTGTAGAAATGAGCCATTTAATATGCTAAGAAATTTACAAGTAATGCCGGGAGTAGTTCATTATGTTAAAAACAATTTTTAAAAGCAATTAGTATGCTAACTTTTTCTATAGAAGCGCTCGTGGCCCCGCGGTCTCAGTGTTCTGTAAACGATCACTGAGTTACGCAACTTTCACTATGGCTGTTCTTCGGATGGGTGACCACTTTGTGGCATTTACATTTGCGAGCGTTTCCGTGCTTCGGAAGGCACGTTAAGCCGTTGGTCCCCGTTGCCAGTAAAATGGCAGTCGTTAAAGCCTGGTTGAAGGCCTTATGGGCGGCTTGAAAAATTTCAACAGAAGGTAGCCACAACCTGCGTCTGTCTATTTCAACACGGCAATGGGCTCACCACCTATTACGCGGGACAGGAATCCACGCGGTAAAAAGTGGGCATATAATATGCCTCTGCCATCCCTACGGGGATAAGGCGTGATGAGTATTTATTAATTTATTTAACTTTTTCTAATTTAACTTCTATAGTGAAAACATTTTTCAGTCTAGAGCTGGACTAGAACCAGCGTATTCTCGTTCAATGCACCAGACGCGTTTACGAATTACACCAACAAGACCGATATTTAACTAAAAAAAATTTTAGACCATTATGTGGATTTTGTGGCATTTGAGGTGAATTTTCGTGATTTTAGATGATTACTGGAATCAAACATAGTCCTGTGTATGTATAAAAATCGTTATATAATGATAAAGTTCCGCATCTTGTCTATTTATTAATAGAATTTATATCTGTCTGATCATTATGAACTCAAAAATAAAAAATATTAAATTCAAACTCAAGCGGACATTTTGTTTTCGGCATAAATTATAAGGAAAGAATCCATTTTAAACTTCCTAATAACTATCCATTAGACGTAATTCATTGTTCATAAAAAAACACTGTTAGTTTAATAAATTTAAAGTACGTGTCAAACAATATGCTGTTGTTAACACATTGTTGTGAAACGTGTGTTTCCAAATGACATTCGGCGATTTCGCTTGCAGACATGTTGATTGAAAACATATGTCCAGACAATATGAATAATCGGTATTAGATCTCGTTCACTAAAGCGTATTTAAGAAGACGTTGAATAATTAATGGATTTTTGTATATAATATCTTGATAATACCTATATGGCGTACTCTGTTGGTTTGAACACTTTTGAGACGTCCAACGAATGAGTGAGGAATGATTGAAAAATAATTAATATCAATAATAAATATGTGAAAGTAGAGGGTAGAAGGATGTTATTTTTAAAATATGAGGGTATATATATATATATAAAATATGAGGGTAGAAGGAGTCAGGGTGGACCGAAACTTACATATGAAGACCACGTGAGCAGATTGCACAAAAACGATAAAGTCAAAAGTACTCGGATACCCAGACGTGCATGTGTAAAGCGGTTAATGAATCTGCAGGAAGCGAAAGAAGTATACATGGATCGCGTAGCCTGGCTATCTGTTTTCTCTGACTACCTCGTCAGGTATACAGCGTGGAGATAGTTAGTTATAATACTTGTATAACAAAGCTAATCTTCTGATAATGGTGTAATTTATGTTCAATCACACTTCTATACTTAAAGATGTAAATTTCCAAAAATCCTTTCTTTCCACTATGTGCGAAATTTGATTGACCCATACCTTCTTATAATTGAATTGTAAGTATAATAAAAAAAAGTGTGTGTATACTTATGTACACGCGTTAGAAGTTATACTGCTTTAGTCTAATTAGATTTCATCACATATACCACAACTCTTTGTTTGTAACAGGAATTATTAGTAAGAAAAAAAACATCCAAATAATAAAAACCACTTTGAATATAGTAATAAGTTGTCATGGAAACACTTATCAGCTAACTTTAGGGTGTTTATAAGTTGTTATGGAAACCTTTATCATCTAAATACACTGTCACAAAAAACCGACACCATTCGGTATTTCGTGACAGTGTGAGCGCGCAACGTAAAAAATTACTCTTATAATTCTTTCCTAACGCGCCAATAGAAGTAAAAATTCAAAAATAACGTAAATCAACTAACCTAGTTCAATATTAAACTAGGTATAAATTATTATAATTGAAGCGCTTGTTGGCGGCAGCAAACACGTGGCCAATCACAAAATTCGTGTTTATTAGTTTTGAATGTATGATTATAACAGCATCCGTTTAAAAAGATGTTGACATTTCAGTTTATCCTAATCCACATGTGCAGCGAATAGATTTTCGATATATAAATACTATCTGCATAACATTACGTCACTTACCCCACCAATTGATTTGACATAAAAGGCAGTACTCGCACAACAACAGTTTCATTCGAAAAACGCTGTTAGTTAGGTGCACATGTGAATTGTTAACTACGACGATTAAAACTAATGATATAATTAAATGTAGTTGCAGTGCGGTATATATGATATACATTAATTTTATATGGATTGACAAGTTACGAGTAGTTGTATGAAAGCCACAGGACGGAGCATCTAAAACCCTAAGCTAAGTACTTTACTGTAACATGTGTATTTATTCATATTACAATTACATTTGAGTTTATACAAATAATATTCTGCAGTTATGTTGATAAACTAGCTATTTTATTGATTAAAAAGTATAAACCGATTTAATATTTGTGTTTAATTATGTACCTACCTTCTTAATATTTCACATAGTGCCACATTAGGTATAAAGTTACAGCAAATAGATTTCAATTGATGGTTACTGTTGCAATAAATAACTACTATTTCATTATTAGATACAGTAAGGTTAAGTAAACTATAAGTTAAATATTTATAACGTATAGTTTACTTAACCTTACTGTATCGAATAATGAAATAGTATGCCACTAAAACTATTATTAATATTGGAATTTATAGTTAAATTAAAGCTCGTGGCCCCGCGGTCTCAGTGTTCTGTAAACGATCACTGAGTTACGCAACTTTCACTATGGCTGGCACTCGGATGGGTGAACACTTTGTGGCATTTACATTTGCGAGCGTTTCCGTGCTTCGGAAGGCACGTTAAGCTGTTGGTCCCGGTTGCCAGTAAAATGGCAGTCGTTAAGCCTGGTTGAAGGCCTTATGGGCGGCTTAAAAATTTCAACAGCAGGTAGCCACAACCTGCGTCTGTCTATTTCAACACGGCAATGGGCTTACCACCTATTACGTGGGACAGGAATCCACACGGTGAAAAGTGGGCATATAATATGCCTCTGCCACCCCTTCGGGGATAAGGCGTGATGGATATTTATTTATTATTTATTTATAGTTAAATTACTTCTTTGCATATATTTGTGTTAGCTACTGCAACAAACATTAAATATATAGATTCCTTGACAGTTAGTTTATTACGAGTATATTGCATAATCATTTCTAACACGCTCGTAGCCTCGCAAACTCAGTGTTCTATAAACGACCACTGCATTAAGCATTTTTTACTATGCTCGGCCACGTTGTAGTATTTCCAATTACAAGCGTTTCTATGCTTTCCGGTTGCCAGTAACATGGAAGTAGTACAGTTGATGTAATGTACTACCGTAATGTACTACAGTGGTGCTTCCCTTTTTCTATAGCATGTACACCTAGTTGCCTTCCAGGTTTCCCGCTTTGCAACGCAAAGCAGAAGAGGCGTTAATTTCTTTTTCCAACTCCTTCAAATTACATCTGATTAAATTCGATGCGGGTTCCAAGATATTTTAATTTCTCCTGGGACTTCACGAGATCGAGCTTGATGTAAATTTTTTGATCTTGGTCATTGCTGTAGACCCTGGTTTACAGGAGTTGCAGTAATGGAAATGTGGCTGGGATTAGTACCAATAAAAAAAGTCAAGTTGAAGGCCTTATGGGCGGCTTGAAATATTGCAACAGCAGGCCACAACATGCGCTTGTCTATATGAACAGAGCAATGGTCTCACCATTTGTTACGTGGGACAAAAATGCACACAGTGAAGTGGACGTATAATATACGTCTGCCACCCCGTTGGAGATAAAGGCGTGATTAATCTATACTAATATTATAAAGCTGAAGAGTTTGTTTGTCTGTTTGGTTGAACGCGCTAATCTCAGGAATTACTGGTCGGATTAGAAAAAATATTTTTGTGTTAGATAGCCCATTTATCGAGGAAGGCTATAGGCTATATATCATTACGCTACTACACTGGGGAGCAGAGCAGTAGTCATAAATGTCGACAAATCGGCCAAACTTTTATGTATCATCGCAGAATTTATAAGCGACAGGATTAAATAGGTGCGACGGGAGGTCGAAATATTCCACGGGCGAAGCTCCGGGGTCATCTAGTACACTATACATTGCGGTTCTTAAAAAAAGTTAGTATCATCTTAAAAGGTCTTTTGCATTTCTTCGACAGACTAGCAGTATTTTTGCAGTACTTAGTTCAAATTTTGACTAGACTTAATTTTATACGCGTATTTACCAAAATAAAATAAATATATTAATATTGTGGGACACTTTTTATACAGCGCTACGCAACGCTATAAGCTTGTTCCGTCAGTTTCAAAGAAATCTCACCCCCTTAAAATCTAAATGTAAACTACTGGGGGTGATATTTCCCTGGAGCTGACTATACTATGGGATCTAGACAACTGACATATATACTTATATATTTCTAAATACATACATATTACGAGTATACATAGGAAACACGCAAACTCCGTAACATTTGTGGATCACACAAATATTTGTTGCGACCGGGGAATCGAACCCGGGAACAGCGCGGCAGTCGCATGCACTACACTGCGCCATTGTGGCAGTCAAATATTATAAATAAATAAAATAAATGATTATGTTACATCGAATTTCCTGAATGTTTATTAATTTAATTTATTTTAAGGCCGACCTAATTTCGAAACGCTTCTGCTCTTATAAGGTAAACATTCTATAAGGAATGCATATGATCTTCAATATTGTCTGGAGACTATAAATAACTATCAGTGGCAAGTGATGAAATATTTACTACGAAAGTCTTCGCTCTACTAACATTTGCCATACTTTCTGGACGTAGGTACATTTATGTAAATATATAAATAGCGTTATCCCTCTTTCGTGAACCCCTTTCGAAGAACCCCATACTGTTGACGTTCGGGAAAACCCAGACAGGGAGTTCATTCCACAATCTAAGCGTACGCGGAATAAGGCCCCTATCGGACCTAACCGTATGCGAGCGCTCCGGACGCAAAGTGTGAGGGTGAACATTCTGTCAATGGGCAGCGGTGCGATGATGGAAAACAGTCGTAGGCATCATATAAAACAACTCCTCAGAGGATAGACCGTTGAACTATTGATTTGTCCTCTACTACAGAAACCAGACAACAAATATGAAGAAGTGACTATATGAATTAGAAAAGTGAACGAACCCATAGATATAGGTATAATTTTTCACTATAAATCCATCTTCAAAGTTTGTCATATTTAATATGTTCACGGTAACATAAAAAATATCTACTATTCGTCTATGAAGTATGATTTAGTGTATTAGGTTTTAATCGTTTTATGTATAGGGGTGATAATACTCGTACTTTGAATGTAATTTAACATTTAAAACGTGCCAACCGGCATTTTATCTTCTCTCATCAAATTGGTATACTTATTAGACTTGAAATTGTGGTGACCACTATGGCCAAATGAGAAGGATTAATTTTGCAATTTTTTAAAATAAATAAATATTTAGGGATATTTTAACAAAACATTAAAAGCCAAACCAAATAAAAGTATGCCCTATACTCTATACCTATATAGGTAGAGTTTGGTAGCAACTGTCAAAACACTTAGAATGAAGGAGATTCAAATGGAATAATATACTGTGACACTCTTTAAACAGTTTATGGGGTTTTTTGATAAACATTTCAGTGTTAATTGCAATGATTTTCTAAACGATTACTGCCTTAAGAATCTTAAAACACAGTAATTTCTTGATAACTAAATATAAATATATAACGTTGGGGCAACTCACACAACGCCATCTGATTCCAAACTAAGCAGAACTTGTACTACAGTAACCAGATAACTGATAAACATACTTATATTTTTCAAAATACATACATGTTATAGATAAATAACACCCAGGCACAGAATGAACCATCGTGTCCATCACACAAAGTTTTATCGTGGGTGGGAATCGAACCTACGACCTCCTTTAGCAGTCGGATACACTCCCACAAAGGCTGTCACAGTCTTGAGATGGGCCACGTTTGTGGCATGTTCATTTAAGTTGCTGGTCCCGGTTGCCAGTAACACGGTAGTCGCTAACCCAAGTTGAAGGCCTTATAGGTGGCTTGAAAATTTCAAAACATGTAGCCACATCCTACCCCTGTTCAAAAGAGTGATCGTCTATCAGCAATGACGTAGGTTTATGGGGTTATAAGGTCGGGACCCTTATGGGGTTGGAATTGGGAAGTCAGACGGCAGTCATACTCAACAATGCCAAAATTCAAAAGTCAAAGATAGCAGCTTCTAGCACTCAACCAAATGTCAAATCTTCTCTTCTTTCTCCTAGTTCATTATTTGGGGTCGGCTCTCTTATTAAGTCATCGCTGTGGATACATTTACGTTTTGAAAGTCATTTTTTTTTTTTTACTTTTATTATTTGGCATGTCAAAATGGCGTCGTCCGCCTTATGGTATTGGTGGTGCTGAAAAAGCCTGGTAAGGACTCGTACATTGTTCCAAAATCGTACAGACCGATTGGTCTGTTACCGGTTCTGGGAAAGGTGTACGAGAGGATGTTGGTCACTTGATTCAAGTACCATTTACTGCCGCGGATGAGTACTCGCCAGAACGGTTTTATGCCCATATGAATAAGGCCCCTATCGGACCTAACCGTATGCGAGCGCTCCGGACGCAAAGTGTGAGGGTGAACATTCTGTCAATGGGCAGCGGTGCGATGATGGAAAACAGTCGTAGGCATCATATAAAACAACTCCTCAGAGGATAGACCGTTGAACTATTGATTTGTCCTCTACTACAGAAACCAGACAACAAATATGAAGAAGTGACTATATGAATTAGAAAAGTGAACGAACCCATAGATATAGGTATAATTTTTCACTATAAATCCATCTTCAAAGTTTGTCATATTTAATATGTTCACGGTAACATAAAAAATATCTACTATTCGTCTATGAAGTATGATTTAGTGTATTAGGTTTTAATCGTTTTATGTATAGGGGTGATAATACTCGTACTTTGAATGTAATTTAACATTTAAAACGTGCCAACCGGTATTTTATCTTCTCTCATCAAATTGGTATACTTATTAGACTTGAAATTGTGGTGACCATGATGGCCAAATGAGAAGGATTAATTTTGCAATTTTTTAAAATAAATTAATATTTAGGGATATTTTAACAAAACATTAAAAGCCAAACCAAATAAAAGTATGCCCTATACTCTATACCTATATAGGTAGAGTTTGGTAGCAACTGTCAAAACACTTAGAATGAAGGAGATTCAAATGGAATAATATACTGTGACACTCTTTAAACAGTTTATGGGGTTTTTTGATAAACATTTCAGTGTTAATTGCAATGATTTTCTAAACGATTACTGCCTTAAGAATCTTAAAACACAGTAATTTCTTGATAACTAAATATAAATATATAACGTTGGGGCAACTCACACAACGCCATCTGATTCCAAACTAAGCAGAACTTGTACTACAGTAACCAGATAACTGATAAACATACTTATATTTTTCAAAATACATACATGTTATAGATAAATAACACCCAGGCACAGAATGAACCATCGTGTCCATCACACAAAGTTTTATCGTGGGTGGGAATCGAACCTACGACCTCCTTTAGCAGTCGGATACACTCCCACAAAGGCCGTCACAGTCTTGAGATGGGCCACGTTTGTGGCATGTTCATTTAAGTTGCTGGTCCCGGTTGCCAGTAACACGGTAGTCGCTAACCCAAGTTGAAGGCCTTATAGGTGGCTTGAAAATTTCAAAACATGTAGCCACAACCTACCCCTGTTCAAAAGAGTGATCGTCTATCAGCAATGACGTAGGTTTATGGGGTTATAAGGTCGGGACCCTTATGGGGTTGGAATTGGGAAGTCAGACGGCAGTCATACTCAACAATGCCAAAATTCAAAAGTCAAAGATAGCAGCTTCTAGCACTCAACCAAATGTCAAATCTTCTCTTCTTTCTCCTAGTTCATTATTTGGGGTCGGCTCTCTTATTAAGTCATCGCTGTGGATACATTTACGTTTTGAAAGTCATTTTTTTTTTTTTACTTTTATTATTTGGCATGTCAAAATGGCGTCGTCCGCCTTATGGTATTGGTGGTGCTGAAAAAGCCTGGTAAGGACTCGTACATTGTTCCAAAATCGTACAGACCGATTGGTCTGTTACCGGTTCTGGGAAAGGTGTACGAGAGGATGTTGGTCACTCGATTCAAGTACCATTTACTGCCGCGGATGAGTACTCGCCAGAACGGTTTTATGCCCCAGAAGAGCACCGAAGACGCCCTCTATGACCTCATGGGGCACATAGTGGCTAAACTCAAACAGAAGAGGATAGTCACTATGGTGTCCCTGGACATAGAAGGGGCCTTCGATAGCGCCTGGTGGCCAGCCATAAAAGTACGACTGGCTGAGGAAAGGTGTCTGGCAAACTTGAGGCGAGTGATCAGCAGCTACCTTGGCGACAGGAGGGTGAGGGTAAGGTATGCGGGCGAGGAGCACATCCGCCCTACGGGTAAAGGGTGCGTCCAGGGGTCGATCGGCGGTCCCTTACTGTGGAACCTACTTCTGGATCCGTTGTTGAAAGAACTTGAGCGAAAGGGTGTGCATGTGCAGACTTTTGCGGACGACGTGGTGCTGGTCTTCGATGGGGATACGGCTCTGGAGATCGAGGGACACGCCAATGCCTCTCTCGAACATGTGCGGGAGTGGGGCGTCGGAATGAAGCTGAAATTCGCACCGCACAAAACCAGTGCGATGGTAATCACGCGAAAGCTTAAGTACGACGTCCTGCGCCTTAGCATGGGCGGGATAGACATCGGAATATCCAAAGACATAAAATTCCTAGGGCTCACCATAGATCACGCACTCACTTTTAACACACACGTCACCAATGTTTGCAGAAAGGCGATCGGCATTTACCGGAAGTTAGCGACGATGGCCCGGATCAGCTGGGGGTTAGACCCCGAGGTGATACGGACGATCTACGTGGCGGCCGTGGAGCCGACGATATTGTACGCTGCCAGTGCTTGGCACGTATCAGCAGAAAAGCTTTGTGTCCAAAAGCAGCTGAACGTGGTGCAGCGCGGTTTCGCCCAAAAGTTGTGCAAGGCCTATCGCACGGTCTCCTTGAACTCGGCGCTGGTCTGGGCTGGTTTGCTCCCTCTGGACCTCAGAGTTCACGAGGTGCCCTCATTGTATGAGGCCACGAGAGAAGTGAACCAGTCATGGCTGGGAGACTGGGAGGTCGAGCGAATGGCCCCAGTGATAGAGGCCCCTCACCCCGTGGAGCATGTGCCTTTGGAGTTCACCAGCTTGGTAGACAAGGGGAAACTGGAAGATGCAAACCGTTTAGAGGTGCGCAAATTCACAGATGGGAGCAAGATTGAGGGCTGAGTCGGTGCCGCGCTATCGTTTTGGAATAGCCGGACCGAAACTAAGGCCCTCAAACTTGCTCTCGCGCCCCATTGCACCGTCTACCAGGCCGAGCTCCTGGCGCAATGCAAAGCGGCCAGTGAGGTTCTCAGGCGTGGCGCGTCCACGATCGGTATCTTCAGCGACAGCAGAGCCGCTCTCTTGACGGTAATCAACCGTCATGCCCTCCATCCCTTGGCAGTGGAAGCCAGGGCCGCACTTCAGCGCGGATTGGCCCAGGGTAAGGAAATTTCCTTATTCTGGGTCAAGGCCCACGCAGGGGTGGAGGGTAACGAACGAGCCGATGAGCTCGCGAAGGAAGCGGCTCTGACGTTGAAGAGAGCACCGGACTACGGTCTGTATCCTGTCTCATTCGTGAAGCGTGCCCTTAGGCGGGACACGCTTGACGAGTGGAAAAAGAGATACAGAGAGGGCGGGACGGCCTCTTTCGGAAGCTTTTCTTCCCATGCGCAGTGGAAGCGTATAGTATCGTCCGTAAAATGACGATCGCCGGCACCGTAACCCAACTGCTGACGGGGCACGGTGGGTTCTCCTCATACTTGACACGTTTCAAGTGTAAGGAGGATCCATCGTGCGCCTGCGAGCCCGGGGTAGAGGAGACAGTGGTCCACTGGTGCAGGACTGCCCGATTCACGAAGCGGATCGCACGGATCTAGAAATAAATACAATGATATTAGTCGACATCGAAAACTATCCGGAATTCATTAAAAATCATAGACAAGACTTCTTAAAATATTCGGAAAAAATTATCAGTATAGTAAACCTAAGAAATCGTAACTAAAATGTTAAATCTAAATTAAATAAAATGGAGTCATTGCCTTTTTTACAATATGCTTTCATATTTTACAAAAGGGCAATGCAACAAAACTAAATAGAGAAGGTGTCCATACAGCACTAATCTGAACTCTGCTCAGGTAATATATATCCTCATCATCCTACATAATATGTATAAAAGAGTAAGAGTGAAAGAACGAGAGGAATAAAAGCGTGATGAGTATGGTATGCGAAGAGAATGTAAGAAGATAAATAAGTAAAGAAACAATTTTATACATTGTTAATGTTAAGAAAAGTTTATTTGTATAAATAGCTACAAAATTATATATAAAGAAGCGCTCGTGGCCCCGCGGTCTCAGTGTTCGGTAACGATCACTGAGGTACGCAACTTTCACTATGGCTGGTCCTCGGATGGGTGACCACTTTGTGGCATTTAAATTTGCGAGCGTTTCCGTGCTTCGGAAGGCACGTTAAGCCGTTGGTCCCGGTTGCCAGTAAAATGGCAGTCGTTAAGCCTGGTTGAAGGCCTTATAGGCGGCTTAAAAAATTTCAACAGCAGGTAGCCACAGCCTGCGTCTGTCTATTTCAACACGGCAATGGGCTCACCACCTATTACGTGGGACAGGAATCCACGCGGTGAAAAGTGGGCATATCATATGCCTCTGCCACCCCTTCGGGGATAAGGCGTGATGGATATTTATTTATTTATTTATTTATATATAAAGTTAAAAGCCCAAAGAGGCTAGAAAAAATAATATAAATAAGAAATAAAAATGTAAGAATGGCTCTGCCCCCGGTAGAGATGTGAGATTTAAAAAAAAAAAACCTACCCCTATTCAAAAGAGTGATCGTCTATTAGCAATGACGTAGGTTTATGGGGTTATAAGGTCGGGACCCTTATGGGGTTGGAATTGGGAAGTCAGACGGCAGTCATACTCAACAATGCCAAAATTCTAAAGTCAAAGATAGCAGCTTCTAGCAGTCAACTAAATGTCAAATCTTCTCTTCTTTCTCCTATTTCATTATTTGGGGTCGGCTCTCTTATTAAGTCATCGCTGTGGATACATTTACGTTTTTGAAGTCGTATTTTATTTTTATATTTTATTATTTGGCATGTCAAAATAGCGTCGTCCGCCTTATGGTAAGAAAAGACCCGTAATTTTGGGCTGCTATCTCAACCAATTGTGGCAATCCATGTTTGACGGGGTCTGCCTCGGGTTTTAGGCGGGGTCCATATTTCTAACACAGCACCTGACAGGTCATATGTTTAGGTGGCAAAATACAAGTACTCGTAAAATAAAAACCCAAATAAGGAGAAGAAACTCATCACCTATTACGTGGTACAAAACACGAATATCGTCTAATAGTTTATCTCTGCGTAAGCCTTAGGGAATAGTACATGACTGTATGTTTATATGTAAATACCTTATTTCAGATGTTACTCACTGAAAAACTAGTTTATTAGAGTTACGTTCGCATCAAATGCGGGTTATGGCGACGACTGATTATAACAGAGAGCATGCGTCTGTCGTTATTTATATTTTTCTTACAACATAACAGCTGTGTTTATTAATTTATGATTTATTTGTTTTTATGATGTATTTTTCATATTTTAAAACTATGGTTATTACTTTACTAATCTATTTGTTACCTCTCTGTGTTGAATTACAGGGAGAATTACTAGTAACGCCTTTATCTACGAAGGGATAGACATAGACACATTATACGCCCACATTTCTTCGTATGAATTTTAACCCACGTGATAGGTGGTAAGCCCATAAACCACCCATAAATTATACCTACTTTATTAGTTACCGTAAAGTTTGATATTTTTTAAGTTATGAATACTTCTTTTGGCGCGTTAGGGAAAAATGATGAGAGTAAATTTTAACGATGCGCGCGCAGACCGTCACGAAAATCCGACACCATGAAGTTAGCTGATAAGTGTTTCCATAACAACTTATAACTATATTCATAGTAGTATTCATTCTTTTGAAGTTTTTTTTCCCTTACTAATTTATCATTTCTGTTACAAACAGAGTTGTGGTATATGTGATTAAATCTTATTAGACTACAGAAGTATAACTTCTAACGCGTGTACATAAATACATACACACTTTTTTCTTAATTACCTTTGTATCGTTTTACCATTCTCTACCCTCCCACGTGCAACCGCTCCCTACTATTATTCAGATTTGAAAATATTTTTATGTGACATCACGACCTTGTACATATAAAAAACTACACGAAAACAGTACTTATCAACTACCCTCACAGAACACGGCTGTTTACATTCTCACAGAAAGGAAATAAATGATCAAAACACGAATAATGATAGCAAAGTACGCTCGAGTAGAGCAGTTGTTATTGTCAGTTTTAACGTTGTGAGCGAGCCAAATCGCGCCCCAGTAATGCATTAGTACTGCCAAGACGAATTCTATTGGTATGATACACATCGACCTTCTATTATCTCCGACGCTGGGACATTTCTTTTGTACAGTCGCGTTGTAAATGACTTTGGTGAGAAAATTCTTTTTATTGATGTTTTAGTTATGTTAAAATGAGAGGTATCCAGAAGTTTAAATGTATTCAGAGTTGTTATAATTTCAATAACAATGTATTGAATAACTACGTATTGAATATTTTATAGAATAATAATAATATAATAATATCTTTATTTCAGACATGAACACGTAAATATACAGTCCATAAATTTGTTAGTGATGGGTTAATAACAGCCATGGACTTATAATCTACATTAGTATTGTTAGTTACTTGATACAACACAAACTTATCTATTTATACCTATTGCTAATTTCACCCAGTGTCTTTGTATAGGACAGTCCGGCCTGTTTACAATCATTTTCAGGATGCTGTTCGGAGTGTTACGCAAACGCTGTAACATGGAAACGGCTTTTTACGCATGATAGCGTGAAAACAATCCGTGCGAGCTTCAGCAAACATGCCCGATGCACTACAACGTCGCGGTAGTCGCAACAGCATCCTGAAAGCGTTGTTATATTGAATAGAATTCATTCAGTGTCCAGCTTACACAGTGTCTTTAAACAATCACTGCGGTAAGCATTTTTCGATATTGCTGGTCGTCAGATGGGTACTCGTTTGTGGCATTTCTATTTACGAGCGTTTAAGTGCTTCGAGAGACATGCTAAGATGTTGGTCTCGGTTGCCAGTAACATCAGTCGTTAAGCCAATTTGAAGGCCTTATGGGCAGAAAAGTAAAATATTCTTCCTTATACCGAATTTTTTCTTATTGTTTTGTTGCAATTCTGAGAAAACGACCGTAAATTTCCCATCTCTGTCGCACTAACTGTTTACCTCGCTGACTGATATTTTGTGTTATTCCCACTGTTCGCACGTGTTTCTGTCTAAACAACATAATATGGTGCTAAAAACATCATAATTCAGGAATCTTTAGGAAGAAATATCGATTTTTAAGTGCTAGTATATTTGGGCAGTTGATAATACTTACGGTATTAAGGTAAATAGATAATTAAGTATTTAAAAGAAAACTATTAAGATTGTACAAGTTTATAAGTAGGTAATAGTCGAATAACTGAT
Organism: Thumatha senex; assembly: GCA_948477245.1. Lineage (NCBI taxonomy): Eukaryota > Metazoa > Arthropoda > Insecta > Lepidoptera > Erebidae > Thumatha > Thumatha senex. Next base: position 16,249,439 of record OX419743.1, read on the forward strand.
AATACAGTTTTCAAAATATACTCGTACCCACACAGATTCCGGAGGTAAAGTTTTTGTACAATTTTTAAATATGGAACCCTACACATCACGTAACGCCTATGCACTTTTACTAAATTTCATACCCATCTATTGGTGTCAGTTGCAATTTTTAATAATGGTAAAGACAAAGATGCACATAGCTAGGCATCTCGCGTTCTATCTAAGCGCGAGCGAGCGGTAGTGAGCAACTTTCCTTGCTCTGTGCAGAGATGCATAGTAATCGTTCGTATTGGTTTTACCATATCTTTCGTTTTATGTCGTTTTGTACCAAATTCTAAAGAGAATGAATAATCCGGAAATTAGAATGATAATAGATGTAAAAGTTTGTGAACATGTTTGAAGTTATATATTTATGTTAATATTTGTTACTCGTATAAGCTCTAATCGCTGAACCATTTTGGCTGAAACTTGGTATACAGATTATTTGGTTACTTATTATCCCGGCAACTATTTACTGTGGGAAACAAATACGAAAAATTTCACCATGCGGACGGAGCCACGGGGATCTATAAACTTATTTATTCGTTAACAAAAATGCGTTTTGAAGCTGCCAAATATGAAAAATTGGTATAAAATTAACAATACTAAAACCTTTTTAAAAAAAGAATTGCTAAAACATTTTAAAGAAAATGTTTCAAGAAAATCGTTTTACATAATATCTAGTTTCAATTTCATTTCAACGACAAAAAAAATTTTACTCATTGCCCGTTCATTCGAGTCAAGGCTGTTCTAGTGAAATAAAATATAAATAGACCCGGTTTTCAGTGGATTCGTCACCGTTTCTTAGTTCTGTCATTATTGTTGTTTTAATAAATTAAAATTCTACACACACTCAGACACATTATGGATTTCTTAAAAGGTTGGCAACGCATTAGCAGATCTACGATAGATCTACTAGATATAAAATAAATTAAACGAGACTTTCGAAATAGCTAACTTATTAACCTACTTTAATTTAGTTACTGCCGCGTTAGCGTAGTCCACGTGCTGGCTGCTGTCCTAAGTTCTCAGATTCGAATCCCGGATCGGAAACAATTATTTATGTAACCTGAAAATGTTACTTTCGAGATGTGGATATTTTCTATGTATAATATCCTGACGCAAAGGATGGCCATCGCTATTGTTTGTGTCATTGCCATCTATGCCACTTTGCTATGATGTTATCCCGCATCTTTAAGAGGTTTTAGTTTTGTCTTGAAACAAAAGAAAATACTAAGTAATGAGTATTAAAATAATCTTTAAGTGTTCACCAATTTAATTAGACTGACGAATGTCGTAGAGTTGAGCCACTCAAACTTTTTTACGACCTAGTAAACGAAAATACCATTGTATAGTTATGCGTTTTATTACAATAATGGTTTTAAAATAGCTAAAGGGTATAAAATTTACTACTGTTTAATGGGTTAATTTATTTATAGTCTAATTAAATGTTAAGATCACGACTTAAGTACGATATTTTGTAAAGAAAATCCTTCATCCGTCCGCATAGGCGGTGATTTGGTCGAGCGCACGGACCAGTTTAAATACCTGGGATCTGTCTTTCACACGTCCAGTGACATCGATTGCGATGTCAAGTCACGCTTTGCTGCCGCGTGGGCCAAATGGCGGGAGATGACCAGTGTCATTTGTGACCCAAAAATGCCGCTCCGGTTGAAGGGACAGGTCTACAAAACCATCATTAGACCTGTCCTGTTACATGGCAGTGAGACGTGGCCAATATTGGAGCGACACAAGCAGGAACTGCGTGTCACGGAAATGAAGATGCTGCGGTGGATGTGTGGAGTCACGCGGATGGACCGCGTGAGGAACCCTCGCATCCGCGGCAGCCTTCACGTCTATGACATTGCAGACAAGTTGCAAGAGTGTCGCCTTCGTTGGTATGGTCACATCTTGCGGCAACCGCCGAGCTACGTGGGGAATAAATGTCTGGCCATTTCAGCCCAGCCGGGTCTTCCGCCGCTTCTTGGGTCTTCCCCTCTTACCGAGTCCCAGTAAGAGGGGAAGACCCAAGAAGCGCTGGCTTGACGTCGTAAGGGATGACAAGCGTACCAATGGTCTCACTACAGGGGATGCCGACGACCGTGCGAAGTGGAGGAGAAAATGTAGGAAAGCAGACCCCGGGCGGCGCGAGACGCAACTGGGACACACGCTCGGATGATGATGATGATTTTGTAAAGCAAATATTTTTAATAAAGATATGCAATAAGGAAGTCATATTATGACTTATGATATCTAAGTAAATATTAAAACAGGGACGAGCGCAGGGATACAAAGAAATAGGGAGATGGCAGATAGGGAGATGCGTATAATGGCAGATGCTCTGAAAAGAGTCAAAATAAGTTTTAGAATAACTAAAATTTTATAAATAGTATGTTGGCCGCAGTCAAAATATATGATGCTTTTATACTTTAATTAATACTAGGTGACCCCCACGGCTTCGCCCGTGACATACTTCGAACTCCCCACCTATTTAATCTCGTCGCTTATAAATTCTACAATAATGCCTTAAAATTTGCCCGATTTGTCGACATTTATGACTACTGCTCCGCTCTCCAGGATAGTATCGTGATTATATAGAGCCTATAGCTTTCCTTGATAAATGGGCTATGTAACACAAAAATAATTTTTCAAATCCGACCGAGAAGTTCCTGAGATTAGCGCGTTCAACCAACCAAACAAACAAACTCTTCAGCTTTATAATATTAGTATAGATAAAACTTCTTTTACTATGATACAAGCTTGTTCTTGCAATCTGTTGTTATAATATGATAGATTGTTTATTTGTTAAGTATTAGGTATAATGATAATTTAGATCAATATTTTATCAATATTGGCATCAAATGTGGCATCAAATTTTTTGGATCTTTACGATTACATACACATACATACATATTGTCACGATTTTATTCTAGAAGGGGTAGGCACAGGTATGTTATACGCCCACATTTCACCGTATGCATTTTTGTCGAAATGAAGTGGTGGTTAAATGAACAGGCGCATGTGGCACCTGCCGTTGTATTTATCAAGCCATCAACCGTAAGGCCATCAATTGGGCTTAACGACTGCTTCTATGAATATAAATGTTTTCCATTATTGAAGAGGGCATTTATGATTCTTTGTTTTGTTTTTTAGCTATTACTGCGATATTTTTTAATAAAATAACTTATTTGATTATTAGTTTTTTTATAAGAGCTACAAGATGATTACGTACTACATCAGTAATAAATAAAAAGATAAAAAAATAAACACTTTACATCCCTCTTTTTGGGTCAGTCGTGTAATAGGCACAATAACAAATACCACTGGGTGCAAGAACAATAAGACTTTGAATCAGATGAGCCACATCATCACCTTAGTAGTATAAAGAAAAATAAACAGTGTTCTTAGTCCAACATTTTTATGACTTTATTGTTTATTTTTTCAACAAGCAGGTAGCAGACCTTTCAACAAGCTACGATGTAGCAGGTGTAGCTACAAACTCTAAATAAATAAATAAGTATTAGTTTGACGCTTGTCATTTATAAGCTCACAATTTATTTACAGTCCTAGAACTTTACTTTTTATACCCGCGGTTATACTTGAGTGTTATTTGCGATATTTCAATATGCGATGCGATTTCAAAACCAAAAACTATTGCTATTATAAATTGTAAAATTGTGTTGCTTCTCTTCGATGTATTATAATTTGGTAAGTCTGTTTTTTTTATTTTCTGCGTAGTAAAATGTATGAGAGCGTTAACACCGATAGCATCCTAGATCTGATGATTTTCATGGTTACCCTTTTTATCAGACTTAGTCGTACAATGTCTTGTTACAAAAACATTGGTTTATTTTACAATCAGACGCCGTCATGACGTCAATTAGACACAGAATACAGTAACTTATTCATCATACAAAAAATCGTTCATTAGGAAACGAACCCACGCCTCCGGTTTTCGCAGTCAGGCTCATTAATCACTTGACCAAGACGCCGTGAAGTCTCGTCTGCATTTATTTCTGTTTGGTGATAGACCGAAAACAGTTATTTTTTAAGAAAAATGTTATAGCAATTATGTTTAAATATTCTAAGGAATAATCATTTGTTTTGTTACTTAATCAAGTAATGACGCCAGATCGAATGGGGTGACATCTGCTATATACTATAAATTAGTAGCTAGTGCCCGCGGCTTCGCCCGTATTGCGAAGTTGTCTCGTTCTAGTTTCCTCAGAAACTTGTTCTCGGGATAACGAAATAGCCTTTGTCCTTTTTTGAGTTAAGTAAAAAAAAATATAAATATCGTGGGACACTTTTCACACAGCGTCATCTAGCCTAAAGTAAGCTAAAATAGGCTTGTGGTGTGGGATCTAGATATCTGATAAACATACTTATATATTTCTAAATACAAACATATTATACATAGGAAACACCCAAACTCCGAAACACACATTTGTGGATCACACAAATATTTGTTCCGACCCAGGAATTTAACCCGGGACTTAAAGCGCGGCAGTTGCATACACTACCACTGCGCCACCGAGGCAGTCAAAGAATAATTCATTAAAATCCATTCAGTAGTTTTTGCGTGAAACAGTAACAAACATTCATAGAAAGTTTCACATTTATAATATTAGTAGGATTCTTGATCTGGAAGGACATTATGATATTACGATTAAAGGTTCGTGTGGGGTAACTTATGATGATGATGTGGTAGGTGGTGTGGTAGGTGGATGATGGTGTGGTTGGTGATTTTTGAATTATGGTATTTTTTTGACAGAAAAGAAGAAAAGAAAAGAAGACAGCTTCCTACTATGATAGTACCCTTTACTATCATAGTAGGAAGCAACTATTAGCCAAACATTTTTAATAATAATTATGATTAATTTATTTATTCAAGTAACATAGACATCATTGTGTTAGTAACAATTTACCTTAATACTATGTTAGGATACTTAATTATATATTAAAAACATTAAAAATAAATAAAAACAGAGAACAATAATAAGTACTAAAAATTGTGCAGCCGAGGTGGAAAACCTGGAGCAGCGACTCAGATACACGCAATCTAGTCTGCTCGCAGTACAACGTAAAATATTGTTGGGGCTGGCCCGCACCCGCAGCACCAGGGACGCACACCTTTTCCGCATCGTTGCGTAGAAACAGTCTACGCACAAAATAGCGAAATGAGTTCACGATTGTCCATCTCTTGTAAATACCCCGATAAAACTTCCGCGTCAATCAAGATTTCGTCTATTTATCTCTAAAAAAGCAAGATTCCATTCGCCCATTAACAGACTTCAACATCAATATAATAATAATTCTAAATATATTTTAAAAAACGGCGCTATTTTAGACATATTTGGGCAGTCTTTATCTAAATTCAAATTCCGTATCCTAAACCGATCCTGGAACTCCTATACACTCCTCTTGTAATTTATTTATGGTAGTGTTTAGGTAGAACTGTTTTTTTTAGTTATTATAAATCGCTTCCCAGTACACGCCGTAGCAGCTTACAATTGAGGAAGTGCCAAACAAATGTAACTTAGATTTTAGAAATAAATAATGTGAGTCTGTATAATGTGAGAGCTTTTAGTTCTAATAAATAAATAGTAGTTCCTTCATTCACTTTCACAATGGGATTACTCATATTTTTTTCTACCAGTTCTATGTCGACATAATATTTGTTAGTGATCCTTACAATATACTTATCTCTCACAAAAACATTTTTCCTCAAAGTGTTTTCTTCTTTGAAACAATTTCAAAACAATACCAATTTTTTTATGTCTTTATTTCCAAAGTGATAGTATTACATTTGACATTCGTTGTGACATCAGCATACACCACACTATCATCCAAGTGTTTCTTTTTTAAAGCGTTTTATTAACTTGGAATGTATGTTTGTTTGGCTGCAATCTTGCTACTTTTTGAAAATTTGCGTCCACTTTGTATACACCCGCTAGTAGGTGCGGTCACCTGGACCTCGGAGATCTGGAATCCTGTCCCTTACAACCAGGAGATCTTGGATAGTTCGTAACATCCTCCGATTATTAATTACTATTTTAGAATTTTCATAACCAATATCCATATAATTTAAACACATAAATATTATTGCATATGTTCAGCATATATTCAGGCTGTATCTCTGACAGGGTAGTCAGAGAGAACAGATCGCCAGGCTTCGCAATCCATGCATACTTCTTTCGCTTCCTGCAGAACATGGATCGTTTCCTACATGCACGTCTGAGTATACGAGTAGGTACTTTTGACTTTTTCGTTTTTGAAGAATCTGCTCATGGTCTCTCATACTTATATCTCGGTCTACCCTAGCTCAATCCACCCTGTACTTTCGCACAGTATAATTATTATATATGCCAGAATGTAAACTGTATTAAACGAATAATTTACATTCAAGCATTTGTTTTCGTGTAATAAATGCTTCAATAAGAATTATACGTTTAAAATTCGTTCCAAATTTGACGCAATGCAGATTTACGAGAACACGATCTGTATTACTACGCGTATCCGATCCGTGTAATAACTAACTGGGTTCTGCTCGTAAAACTATTTTATGGTTCACGCCGAATATTTGCTATGACGGGGCGAAATTTATTTATTTTCGGTAAACGAGCTCGAATACTAGCGATATATTTAAATACGATTGACATATTTAGATACTGTGTGGAAAAAAAAAAATTAAAATCCAACCGTGTCTCGACTTATTGACCATTAATATATTTTTAAATTTACGCGTGACCAATAATTAGTTGTTTTTTTAAGATATTTTAAGTTAGGCAAAAATTACACCATGAAGTTAGCTGATAAGTGTTTCTATGAAAACTGTTTTTTAACACCCCAAAGTTAGCCATAGTCAACATTTTAGTTTTTTCTACAAACGTAGGATAAGGCGAAAGACAACATTTTTAAAACGATCTTTATCGTGTTACGCCAAAGAAGTATAAATTCTAACGCGTGTACATGAGTACATACAAACATTTTTTTAATTACTTACCGTAGATTAATTTGGTTACAAACAACATCAACAGAAAACTATTGAACTACATTTTATTTATCAATCAATCACATTACCATATCGCAGTCCACTGATGATTCTGGACGTTATGTCATTGGTCCCTGTTGCCAGTGACATGGCAGTCGTTAAACCAAGTTGAAGGCCTTATGGCTAATTAAGCAAAAATAAGGCAAAAAGCTATAAAAAAATCAGTTGCCACCACCTGCGCCTGTTAATTTCAACACGGCATTGGCCTCCTTACTTGTTACGTGGGACAAAAATATATACATTGAAATGGTTATTATGCCTCTGCCACCCCTTTGGGGATAATGGTATGACTGATAAGTAGTTCCATTTTAGCTTCATCTGTGCCCGTGCGATAAAGTGTAAGAGTACATAGAAATTTTACCGCCCCATTTCATCCCTTGGGTGTCGTAGATGGAAACTAAGCGAACACATAAGGAATCCTTTCACCATTAAAACTAACCTATCTCTCCATAGTGGTAGTAAGACCAAAATAACCTTCCAAACATTGGATTGTTTAATGCCTGAGATACCTTACTGATGGCGTTAATCATCTAAGGGCCATATTACAGAACATTTCTCAATACTCAAGAAACGCTTAAGGCTAGTTTTCACCTTAAGCGTTTCTCTACTCTCAAGTGTTTCTTGAGTATTGAGAAACGTTCTATAATACGACTCTAAGGGCCGTATTCCAGAACGTTTATCAACACTCAAGAAATACTTGAGAGTAGATTTTATAAGGCAAATCTAGTCTCAAGCACTGATCGAGTATTGAGAAACGTTCTATAATACTGAAAGCGGTTCTAAGACTGAAAAATAGATCCAAATATTTAACCTACAAGTTTTATAATTTACTGGTTTACGTCCGCGGCTCCGCAGGCGTATTGAAGTTTTCCCGTTCCCGTTTCCCACGGGAACTTATTCCTAGAATAAAAAGTAGCCTATGTGTTATTCTGAGGTGTAAGTTATGTTATTGTAAGGTTTCATTAAAATCCCTTCAGTTGCTTTTACGTCAAAGAGTAGGTAACAAACACCCATTGTTACAAACTTTCGCGTTTATAATATTATATACTAGGATTTGTTGTCATGTTTGAAGAAATTTTTCAAAAAAGTTACATTTCTGTCTTTGTTGATTCAATTCTATTTACTCATTATTAGCATTATTAACTCATTAAATATAACAGTGTAAAGTTAGTAAACGGCGTACGCCTCTGCCTAACGCATCCAAAAAAGCCGTGACTATATTAGATAAAATTCAAAAAAATCAATTATATCTTCATCAGAAGTATAGGAAATGAGAAGTTTATTATCATTGCCTCCGTTAATAGTTACGTTAAAATTATAACCGACTAATTAATGTCGTAAACTAAGGCATTAGGAAATCGTGAATCAGTGGTTAGAGTTGTAAAAATACCACAAAAATATGTAAAAATGAACTGTGGGCGGCTTAGAGACCAAAATAGCTCCCAGTTTTGACGACTTATTTATTTATTATCATTTATGGTGGCAGAGGCATATTATATGCCCACTTTTCACCTTGTGTATTCCTGTCCCACGTAATAGGTGGTGAGCCCATTGCCGTGTAGAAATAGACAGACACAGGTTGTGGCTACCTGCTGTTGAAATTTATCAAGCTGCCCATTAGACCTTCAACTTGACTTAACGACTGTCATGTTACTGGCACCCGGGACCAACGGCTTAACGTGCCTTCCGAAGCACGGAGACGCTCGCAAATGTAAATGCCACAAAGTGATCATCCATAGCAAAAGTTGCTTAACGCAGTGATCGTTTACAGAACACTAGAGTCCACGGGACCACGAGCCCTTCACGACTCATTTAGTTCTATTATTTTGTTTTATACATATGGAAAATCCAACGGAGACATGGACATACCGGGATAGAACGTATCAGAGCTATAAATAACTGAGCAATCATAAATGCTGATAAAACTGTCATAGACTCCCTATATTTTACAATTTTAAATTTCCTAGTGTATTGAGTATATAAATCGCCGTAAAATTATAGCTTACAGTGAATTACAGCTAAGCATAGCCGAATCTGAACAATCTCACAGTGGAAAATCAAGGTTTATGGATACTACAGGAATGTTATAGTTAAGTGACCTGCCTCGGTGGCGCGGTGGGAGTGCATCCGACTGCTACGCAAGAGGTCGAGGGTTCGATTGGGATAAAACTTTGTGTGATAAGCACGATGGTTTATTCTGTGTCTGGGTGTTATTTATCTATAATATGTATGTATTTAGAAATATATTAGTATGTTTATCAGTTATCTGGTTACCATAGTACAAGCTCTGCTTAGTTTGGAATCAGATGGCGTTGTGTGGGTTGTCCCAAAAATATTATTATTATAAATATTATTATTATTACCTGAGCTTTTTATTGGATTCCTTCTCACAGGGTTTTTCTATCACATTGCAATTTGGCAATAAAATGTAAACTCCGTCAGAGTTTATTACAAATACTACTGTTACAATTAAGCTACTATCTTTTTCAAAAAAACCATCTTCACGCTGTATCCCTGACGGGGTAGTCAGAGAGGACAGATCGCCAGGCTTTACGTTCCATGCATACTTCTTTCGCTTCTTATAGATTCATCAATCGCTTCATACATTGCACGTCTGGGTATCTGAGTACTTTTGACATTTTCGTTTTTTTGCTAATCTTTTTCTTTTTCATTTATTTCATATAGAATTATATAACAATAAAAGTCCTTGCCTTGATCCTAACCCACTTGGATTTCCGTAAGTATCCGCTCGACTTATCACAAACAACTTTATTACAAACAGATTATTATCATACTGTCAACAACTCGCAAAGAAACTACCTACTCGTCTCTGATTTGTAACATAAAAATATGTTATTTACGCCAAGACTTAGCAGACAAAGTCAGCAGTTGCAAACATACCGTAGCTGACACAGTAGATAAAAGTACAGTTACAGTAGTTTATCCGAAACCCTATTGAAGCGTTTTACATATCAATCAACTAACGGAAGTCACACACATTAGGTAAAAGTATGGGTACAGTATTTAATATGAAAATCAATCTAAAGCAGTTTGAAATCTTAATCAATTGACGAAAGTCACACTCAGTAGATAAAAGTATGTAAGCAATATTTCATCTGGAAAATAATCGAAGCTCTTTGAAATGAATCGACTGACGAAAGTTAAAGTTCATCATCATCATCCGAGCGTCTGTCCCAGTTGCGTCTCGCGACGCCCGGGGTCCGCTTTCCTACATTTTCTCCTCCACTTCGCACGGTCTTCGGCATCTCCTGTAGTGAGACCATTGGCACGCATGTCATCCCTTACGACGTCAAGCCAGCACTTCTTGGGTCTTCCCCTCTTACCGGGACCCGGCGGGGCTGACATGGCCAGACATTTGTTACCTACGTAGCCCGGCGGTTGCCGCAAGACGTGACCATACCAACGAAAGCGACATTCTTGCAACTTGTCTGCAATGTCACGGACGTGAAGGATGCCGCGGATGCGAGAGTTCCTCACGCGGTCCATTCGCATGACCCCACACATCCACCGCAGCATCTTCATTTCCGTGACACGCAGCTCCTGCTTGTGTCGCTCCAATATCGGCCACGTCTCACTGCCATGTAAAAGGACAGGTCTAATAATGGTTTTGTAGACCTGTCCCTTCAACCGGATCGGCATTTTAGGGTCACAAATGACACCGGTCATCTCCCGCCATTTGGCCCACGTGGCAGCAATGCGTGACTTGACATCGCAATCGATGTCACGGGACGTGTGAAAAACAGATCCCAGGTATTTAACCTGGTCCGTGCGCTCCACCAAATCACCGCCTATGCGGACGGATGTGGGATCTGTCGAGTTTAGTGCCAAGTACTCGGTCTTCGCCACATTTAGTTTTAGACCGCCGTTCTCAAGCATCTCCTTCCACGCCTTTACACGTCGCGCCAATCTGCCCCTGTCCGCGTCTGCCAGCGCAATATCGTCAGCATACATGAGCAACCATGGAGGCTGCTCATGTGGGTTTCTGATGCTGTCCGACAATTCGTCTAATATTACACTGAACAGAAGCGGACTAAGGACCGAACCCTGGTGTACCCCGACGGTGATGGGGAAGGGTTTCGTGTCGCCAACAGCAGTCCGAACCATTGAATCGGAGTCACAGTACATGTCCCGGATAGTGTCAATATAGACCTCTGGAACCCCTTTGGACCGCAGTGCCCACCAGATCAACGCACGAGGAACACATTCGAAGGCCTTCTGCATGTCTAGAAACAAATAGTGCAGACGCGTGTTCTTCGACCTGTATTTCTCTGCGACAACCCTCAGGGCAAAAACAGGGTCCGTGGTCCCATAACCAGGGCGAAACCCATATTGACACTCCGAGAGAGTGCACTCCTGCCGGATCCGAGAGTCTATAATCCTCTCGAAGATCTTCATGGTGTGGGACATCACCTTAATTCCGCGGTAGCTCCCGCACTCCTGCACTGACCCCTTACCTTTGAAGACTGGAGTAATAATACTCAGTCTCCATTGGTTTGGGATCTGCCCGCTGAGGAGTATGCGGTTAAAAAGGTTTACTAAAAGTTAACAAACGTTAAAAGTACACGTTATTTAGTATTCTAAATACGTTATTTTTAAACTTTCACGGTGTATACACATATTTTATATACTACTCGGGACTTTACAAAAATCTACTAATATTCACCGACGTTTCAAACGCGTTGCAGCGTCCGTGGTCGCGGCTGGAATTCTACATAGTGTTTAAAAAATATCAGCACAAAAAATATTCTAAATACAGTCGCACGCAGTTACAGCGTTCGTAGACTCACCAAGTCCTTATAGGGCATTTAGAACCTTATTACGTAATAGTTGAAAATAATGTATTGCTACAAATTTGCGAGTACTGAGTGTAAATTTAAAAATCAATTTTATTATGATAGAGCATTTTTAAATACTTAAACACGATAGGCAGCACTACTATAAATAAATAAATAAATATTGTTGGGACAACTCACACAACGCCATCTGATACCAAACTAAGCAGAGCTTGTACCATGGTAACCAGATAACTGATAAACATACTTATATATTTCTAAGTATATACATATTATAGATAAATAACACTCAGACACAGAATAAACCATCATGCTCATCACACAAAGTTTTAACCTGGGTGGGAATCGAACCCACGACCTGTTGCGTAGCAGTCGGATGCACTCCCACCGCGCCACAGAGGCAGTCTATTACGCTAAGTGCGTGACAATTGATTTTTGGTCACCACTAGATGTGCTACTGTGTTACTACTTCTTAATACTGTGTCCTGGTTGAGTACTTAGGTATAAAGTACAGTTCGCAAGGGCAATATATCAAGCTAGTTCCGAGTTGTTTGACAAGGCTCTGATTTATGGACGCAACGCAAGTCGCCCAGGATGAAGGGAAAAATGTATACGAAAATATGTGTGTACGTGTGATTGTAATAAAAATGTGGTAGGTAAGGTATCGAAATAAAGGTAATTTTTTTAGACTGTAGGTTATTTTGTATAGTCCGTCAAAATAAGGTAAGCCAAAGATACCACGGTGACGTGCTGTTTATAAATAACTAGTTGATGCCCGCGGCTCCGACCGCGTAATTAAGCTTTTACGTTCTTGTTGCCATTTTTCAAATTTTTCTATCAATTAATATCTCCTTAGAGTTCAAGGTATAAATATTAAAAAAATATAACTCGAATTGGTCCAGGCGTCTTCGAGTTTTGAGCCTAGCGACGTATTTTGCGAATCATTATTATTTATTTTTTGGTGCTTCCTGTTGTCCTCCACCGCAGACCCTGGCAAATAAACGGTACGACCAAGGTGACTTGCGGCGAACTTACTTACACAAGTCCCACATCCCACACTAAAACATTTCCCTTTCCTCCACGGCACCAAAGTCAGACCGTCTGGCCTTTTGCCATCCGAACGGGAGAGACCAGGTGGCTCAAGCACACTAGAAACGTCCGCCGACGCCAAGGCCCTGCGAATGATCGCATTTAGGGCATGATGACGCGGATGTCTGCCCGCGCAACGACGGCAACTCAGTGCGTGGTAATCATCAGCTCCCACCATAGAACACATATGTGTGGTTCGCACACCGCCACACGCACAGAGTCATCGTCCATAAAAGTAGGCGATGGGAGGGCGTGCAGCCATGCTTCGGACTCCACCGGTACGAGCGCTCGAGGTCTAGCCAAGTCCACTCCAGCTGCATTACCCAATAACAGTATGTATTCGTGTTTGGTCCTAATATCATCCCATACCCGTTGGGTTTGGAAAGCGTCTGGACTCGGCGCACCCAAATTGAGGGCCGACCAGGTCAAAAAAGCCTCTTGCTCATAGGGTATGCTAGCCCGATTGCCGTACGAATGAAGAATAGTAGCAACCAGATCAGCCTCGGGCCGAAGGAAGAAAGGCCGGCAAGTCCACGTTGAGTGAGACGTTAAGAATTGACTCAACCGTCTCCCTTAACGTAACGTCGAAAGTCGATACCTCATAGATCTTATTTAATTTCATAATATTCAACTTATTTAATTTCATAATTTTAAAACAACCGTTTCAAATGGTTATGTTTCTATAATTTCTCTACTAAAATAAAGTCAAAGCTTTACCATTACTTATCAAATATATTTTAGGAATGACTCATTTTGATCTACGGATATAGACAGTATCATCTGCCACTATCGTTGACCTACAAAATGGTGTAACATGACCTCGAGTGGGCAAATGGGCAAATAGATCAAACGTTCACACAAACGATACTCTTTCCAAGATTTTTATATGTTTCAATATAAAAATCCGTGGTGGTATGTTTTTTCAATTTAAGTAAATATAGATTTACTGCAGTTACTTTAATTACCATAGAAACATATTATAACATAAAACTTACATTATATTTTACATAGATACATTTTTTTACATACATAACACCCAAACTTCGAAATAAACAATTGCGGATCACACAAATATTTGTTGTACCTCACGCGGCAGTCGCATACATTTGTCGACATTTATGACTACTGCTCGGCTCTCCAGTGTAGTAGTGTAATAATATATAGCCCATAGCTTTCCCCGATAAATGGGCTATCCAACACAAAAAGAATTTTTCAAATCCGTCCTCCAGTAGTTCCTGAGATTAGCGCGTTCAACCAAACAAACAAACCAACTCTTCAGCTTTTATAAGTATAGATATAAATTAGTAATTTGCCAGTTTAGAAATTTGAAATTGAAGATAAATGAATATTGTGTCGTACCTATACGTCATATTTATATGAGTGACGACTATACGGCAAGGCTAAATTTATTTTCCAGTTGCCGTTCCTACTATCTGTGCAGTGGCATCCTGTTTATTAATATTCTACGTAGGAATCCTCTACGTCTAAATTCGTGAAAGTTGACGTCATATACATTTTAACAGATCTTAGTAATTTAAAATTCCTACACACAAACATACAATTATATTAATAAATGTTTATTCGCTACCCGCCGTTTTTATGTATCTATGTGTGTAACTTTTTTAAATACGCAACGTGTATTCCATTAATAAGATTTTGATTTGACCTTTAAAACCTTTGACAGCCTCAGTAGTGACAGACAGTAGTGAATGCAACTGCCGCGCTGAGGTCCCGGGTTCGATTCCCGGATTGGAACTTATATTGTATGTGTTTCCTATGTAAAATATGTATGTATTTAGAAACATATAAGTATGTTCCTTTAGGATAATTAAGTTGAATTCGCATAAAGTTGCATTCTCATCTAGTTGATTTCCCAGAATGTTGAATACTATAAAGTCGAACTCACAACATGATGAATAATCATTTCCCAAAATGTTGTCTATCCCATACCACAAGCCTATATACTGTTGATTGATGGCACTCGGTGGAACTTGCTCCACATATCAAATAACACCACTTGTGCTGTTCCACAACATTTACTTTGTAAACCTAACCGGTTTCGCCTCACGGCATTCTTAAAGGTAAATCTCGTTGGACCCATCAATGGAACCAACAGTCCTAACCCACTGGATCTAGTAAGTATCCCACACATAGTTATTGTGGGTTAAATGCAAATACACAATAAAAACAAAGATAGCTTTATACAACAATTAGCAAGAGTGAAAATGATAAAACTGCTTGCTCCATAAGCAAAGGAATATGTTTGGTCTGCTTACTCTTGTCTGTGGTCCCATAATATTTATTTTTATACCTGCTGGTTACCGGAATAGGTAACAACGGAGGCGCCTTTACAGGTATGGGAGTTCAGATGGCAGTCGCTTCCAACAATACTAAAAATCAAAAGGCAAACGATAGCTTCTTCTCGCAGCCTAATAAAAGTTGACCCCAGGGTCTAAATCCAGATAGGTGTATTTGGAAGAAACTGGTCATTCATTAAGATGGAGAAAGAAAAGAGGATGTTAATGCAGTTTTAAAAACAGATTGAGTGATTTAGGGGGAAATTTATGACACGATGTGCGATATGCATATTTCACACAAGTAGAACAGCAAGCGATATTATTATTTTATAAGTGACACTGTAAAAATGAAGAATTAAATCCTACCACAGAGATCAATAGGATATTGTTCTACTTTCAAATATGAAAAGAAAAACATTACTGGCAAAACTAGGTTCTTAAAAATGTACGGTGTAGAAAAAAAAATAACAATGGACCGAGCAGTTCTAAAGGACCTGCCCCACTTTCGCCCGCGGCACTTTTTTCCTTAATGACGCCACGCTCAAGGAAACTTGGAAATATTAAAATGAGCAAGCACTTGTTACGCCGGTGAAACGGCCATCGCTCAAGGCTTCACGCGTCTTTCCTCTGTCAAGGATACCATATTTTAAGAAATGCGAATTTTCGTGTGTTCTGGTTTCCGAAATGATTGAAATTTGCTGTTTAATCGTCATTATTTTGACTCATGGCCTCTTTTCGTAGACTAGTGGGCAATATTCTGTTTTTATAAGAGTAAGTGTACTTAATTTTGGAACATTTTTTAATGTAACTTTAATAATTCATATATGAGAACTGTGCTTTGAATGTTTAAATAGGTATTTAGTTTTATATGACACCAAAGTACAACCATATTCGTACCCAATACTTTTTTTAAATATTCAAGTAGCAGAAGCCTCCAATCCAATATTTTAACTTTATTTAAAATCATTAGAACTTTTGGGCACTGGAAGTTCTCGACATTATTCAGATGTAATGATTTATTACTGTATTAACCTATTTTCGCAAATACTTCTTAGTATTTTATAATATATTAGATGTTGCATATTATAATTCATATCATTGAGAGGATGATTTTTTTTTACCACGGATGTGGCAGACAAGCATACCTGATGGAAAGTGGTCACCGTAGCCAAAGGAAGTTTGCAACCCAGAGGTGCAATAGTCAGGCTGCCGTCCCTAACACTTAAAAACGGTTTTTAAATTGTCGGCAATAATTATTTATCATTTAACTAACGTCTATTTGCAAATAAATTAAGAAACGCAACAAGATATCTAAATTCTTCTTTTTTGTGGTTCTGTAATACATTGTGTATGCACATCACATATAAACACTTAACCCACGTTAAACCTAATCATCATCTGCCATAGAAAAATGCTGATGGCTTGTTTACATTTGACAACACATAAAAATCAGCACTTACTCTGATATCGTCACAAATTAGAATGCCGTAAAGGAAAAAAAAACATAAAAAAATACTGGGATTTATTCCTGCCTTGTCCCAGATGAGTAATGCCTCCTCCGATTTAGGTGTCAGCTTCGATAGAACGCGTTCGGTGCCAATGATTTATGCACGGTCTGGTCCCAACGCCCTTTCCATTCGGAGACATTACAGTTTATTAAGATTTGTAGAAACATGCTACGTAACTTAATGAAGTCCCATTGAAATTTCACAGGTGTAAGTTTTAAATAAAAAATTACGGGTTGCACTCCGGGAGACAGAAGTGAAAACTTATTTTGGCGTGTTAGACATTTTTTCGATGGGTACTAGTGTTATTTGGTTATTGGGTTATGAATTGCATTTTATTTATGAATTGTAATTGATTAAATAGCAATAAATGTTTTTTTTATTTATTTAGACGTGTTCGTGGTTTGCTATATTTACATGCATATATGCACACACTGTAGCTGCGTCTCGTAACGGAGTTGCGAGTCCAGAGATTTTATCTCATCTAATAATATGCGTACCGCGCCAAAAGAAGTGTTCACTTCAAAAACGTATTTGGAAAGTAGGTTTCATGCGGATTATTAATACATTTAAGTGGTTTTGTGCAACAATGTGAAGCAAAATTTTCACTCCTTTTGAAGAAAATATATTCCGAAAAGACTTTCTTAGTGCTTGTCTATTAAACAAAAAGAAAGTACCTTCTTTTAAAATTTCATCATTTTCGGTTCATTTAGTCTTTACGTTGATATGATGAATTCAGTCAATCAGATTCTCTCTCCATTAAATATAGGGTAATATGTATACAAATATATAAAGCTGAAGAGTTTGTTTGGTTCATCGTGCTTATCTCAAAAGCTACTACTGATTTTATTTGAAAAAATATTTTTTTGTTGAAATGCCTATTTACTTATAAAGGCTTTTATTGATATACCGAATTCAAAATCTTTCGCTCCAAAACGACTATAAATTCCACGTGTATAGGTTTTTAAATCGTCACGGTAATAGCGTGACGATATAAAACGAGAGCAAAGACTGTAAAAGTTGTAATATTATTGTAAATTTAATAAACGTTAGGATTGAACGTGTACCACGGGGATTCGAAGTATGCATGGGCGAAACCGCAGTGTTTAGTAAAAGGTTGCCTGGAAGATATTGCTGTTTGCGATAAGGCCGCCCATTGTACTACATTTATGACTGTAAAAATCTGTAATTTGTTTTATTTATAAAATAAATATCCATCACGCCTTATCCCCGAAGGGGTGGCAGAGGCATATTATATGCCCACTTTTCACCGTGTGGATTCCTGTCCCATGTAATAGGTGGTGAGCCCATTGCCGTGTTGAAATAGACAGACGCAGGTTGTGGCTACCTGCTGTTGAAATGTTGTTGTTTTATTTATGGTGTACAATAAAGAGTATTATTATTATTATTGGTCTCTTCTTCTCGGGTATCTTCTTTTTTTTTACGAAGATACCCGGTTTATAGTAGGCTTACATGGGGACATAGTGGTCCAACACGCAGAGGCCCTTTGAGAATTTTAATGTAACAGGGAATGGGACCCTCACTGCAGACAATCCACGTCCGCCTTATGTAGAAGAACGGCAATCGACCATCTCCAATGGGAGTTAAACTATTGTACGATATGCTAACTACTGTTGGGCTATTAAGTTGGAGGTTAAATATACTGGGTGACTTCAGCTACGGATGAAGACGGCGTCTGCCATTTTCACGCTGTATCCCTGACGGGGTAGTCAGAGAGGACAGATCGCCAGGCTTCGCGATCTATGCATACTCCTTTCGCTTCTTCGAGATTCATCAATCGCTTCATACACGCACGTCTGGGTATCCGAGTACTTTTGACCTTTCCGTTTTTGAGCAATCTGCTCACGTGGTCTTCATATGTAAGTCTCGGCCTACCCTGACTCCTTCTACCCTCTACTTTTGAACAATATATATTCTAATATTTTATAATTTTTTTTTTAAATATATTATTTTCAAAATACTGGCAGACGGTGACTTGCCAGCTCACTAGAGGGCCCCCTATACAATCGCCATAGGCATGATAAGCCTGTAAGGCGACAGAGGGCAACACCGGTGTGAGCGGCTTGGGGTTTCGAGCGGTGCGGCGCCGGTTTCACCTTCGCAGGTCCGACCCGGAGCGGGCTTCCCCGTAGTATGTTCTTGAAAATGACACTGTGTAGCCACTCATTCAGCACGCCACAAGCTGCCCTGCGGATGTAAGCTTTTCTATAACTTACTGATACATTTTTTTGTTGGTATCAGAAAGTGGATAACTCAAAAAGCGAATCTACTATGCCCTCATAGGGTTTGCGTTAATCCAATAAAAGATAACGACTGTCCTCGAGGGGTTTATTAATTAATTTATTATATTTATTTATTATATATATATATTTTTTTTTGTTTATTATTATTATTTCTCTTTATTTCAATATATTACATATAAATTATATTTTTAAATATACATATACAAAAAGTGCATTTTAAAATATAAAACATAGTATACCACCGGCATCGGGTACAGGGACCAAGCCACCGGTGGTTAGGGCTTCAGAGAGAGGAACCTCCTCACAATACGTGCAGTATTAAGAAAAACCGCCTTCTGCATCAAACCCTTGACCCAACTGCCTAACGTGAGCCTCTTAAGGTGTTGATCGAGGCTTTTGGGTATTAATCCGTGCACAGAGATTACTACGGGAACAATAATAGCTGAGACAATACTCCACATGTCCACAATCTCGTGGGCCAAATCCAAATACTTAGCTTGTTTGTCTACTTCTGCCTTCACGAGATTGTCGTCATGTGTAATAGTGACATCAATTATTATTGCAAGGCGCTCTAATCGATCTATTACCACTATATCAGGTCTATTGGCAACAATAGTCCTGTCAGTGACAGTAGATCGATCCCAGTACAATGTGATGTGGTCTTTTTCGAGAACTGGGTCAGGCACATATCTAAAATATGGTATCTCTGATTCAATAAGGTTATACTTCAAAGCAAGTTGTTGATGGATAATCCTAGCTACTTGGTTGTGTCTATGCAAATGCTCACTATTTGCGAGACTAGAACAACCAGAAATAATATGCCTAAGAGACTCACCTGGACGGTGGCACGCCCGACATATGTCAACCGTACCGTCCCTTGGGATATATTTTCGGTAATTATTAGTCATCACAAGTTCATCAGTAATAGCAAAAACAAAACCTTCGGTTTCCCCAAATAGGTCACTGAATCGTAGCCAGGATACAGAGGATGGAAAATCTATATCAGCTCCATGTAGGGCCCGATAAAACCGACCATGTAACTCTTTGCTCATCCATATATCCTTACGAGCATTGAGACTTTGTATCATAGGTTTATGCCAGTTCTCTTTAGCCAGAGCAAGCGGGGTAAGTCCGTTATCAGCTACAACCACATCACGATGCACATCCGCTTCAGCGTGTAAGAAGTATTCTCTGAGGTTGCACACCTCACGGTTATAAAGGGTCTTGGCATTCAGCAATCCACGACCCCCACATTTTCGTGGTATGTACAACCTCATAACTGATGAACGTGGATGATGCATTCTAAATGTAGTTAATAGCGTACGGACTTTCCTATCCAGGGCTTCAAGTTCTGTCTGAGTCCACCTGAGTATGCCAAAGGAGTACATCAAAACTGGCATGACCCAACCATTAATAGCCCGCACCTTATTACCACCCGATAAAGGGCTTTTCAGAACTTTTCAAGCGGCCAAAGAAGCGCTCTTTTAATGTTTGTTTCATACCAGCTTCAGAGATGCTTAACGCCTGTGACATACCCAGATATTTATATGTTTCGGTTGCAGAGAGACATCCAAGTCTCACAGAATCTGAAAGTTCTACTCCTTCAAATTCTATAATCCCACCTCTATTTACATGCATGACCGCACATTTGTCCACACCAAACTCCATCCTGATAGAATTACTATAGGTTTCTGTCACCTTTAATAACTCAAGCAGTTGGTGTTTATTGGATGCAAATAGCTTCAAGTCATCCATGTATAAGAGGTGGGATATAACTTGACCATCTCTTTGCAATCGATAGCCTAACCCTGAATTCTCTAGTAAAGTACTAAGAGGATTCAGTGCTAGGCAAAACCATAAAGGACTGAGACTATCACCCTGAAATATACCCCGCTCAATCTTTACAGGTACACTGTCCCCGCAAACCCGTCGACATCCTGGATAGCATAAGACTGTCTTCCATTGCCCCAGACATGTCTTCATGAAGGCACGTAGAGTTGCATCAATTTTATACAACTCAAGTACCCTCAAAAGCCATGTATGTGGCACGGAGTCAAAAGCTTTCTTATAGTCTATCCAACATGTCGACAGATTCTTACGGTGACGGCGTGTCTGTTGGTTAATCATCATATCAATTATTAGAAGCTCCAATAATAATTAAGCTCCAATATCAATTATTATTATTAATATACAATAAGATCAAAGGGTTGATTTCGAATTAAAAACAACTAGATTAAATATCGTATCGTAGGTATTCATTTCTTAGTGTAAATATTTTCACCAAAAACGTTTCGAGAAACTTCTTTAATTACAATTAATTATATTTACTTTTTATCAACTTTGTACTTAGCATTGAAAAGTATAAAAGTAACCTTCAAATCCATTAATTAACTCTTACTAGTAATGATCAGTAACTTAATTTCTTGGCTAAGTAAAATTTGATCGCTTTCAACTTTGCTTCGAAGTTTGAAGTTTGTTTAGAATACTTTACCTGATATCTCTGCGTTTTAATTAATTTGAATCCTAATAAATTTACTTACTAAGTATCGCTAGAAAGTACATATTTTATAACAGTCTAGCGAATGCACCGTGGTTTCACCCGCGAAGTAGTCGATCCCGTGGGAATACGGGTATAAAGTGTAGTCTAATTCACTCCTTATAGGTTTCAGAGAGGGACATGAGAAACAAAAGTTGTTTATGTATGCTGATGGCGGACTCCAGCAGGTTACAACGCGTGATTAAGTGGAGTTCTACCGCCTTACCTCCCCAACCACTGAAGTCCTTAAATGGTTGAGATAAGTGTAGAGAGATAAAATGGTAGAATTGCCTCGTTTCCTAGTCCAGATTTTGAGGGGCAATCTTCGTGTACTAAATCTAAAATCATACATGCGGTCATTTTCGTCATGTATGGAAAATTGAATATTTTTTGATGATAAACTTTACTGCTCGAACCATTTACAGTCATTTCAATGCTATTACATAACTCGGAACGCTAGTCTGTTGTATAATTGGTACTTAAATTAAAATTACTGAAGTGCAAGTAGTTCCATTTAGATTTTATCTCAGGCAGTCAAACGTTGGAATATGAAACAGCTGATCGTGGTCGGCCATTTTATTATTTTATTACCTAAATATGTTTCTATGCGCGGTTTGGCTTCTATAAAATGACTTCAGTTTATTATTATACACGGAGACCGTTTTAATGCTTTTCATTCATCTTTCTTTGTGGAGATTTTAGGTACGCTCATATTACTTTGTGTTTTGTCTATATTGTAATAGTTTTACTATATTTTATAGTTTTATTTTAATTTAAATTTTCATTTTAATTATGTAAACGAAAATGAATGTAATTACTGGCGATTTAAAAAGAGTGGTCATGAGTTTTATTGTCAGGTTCTTTCTCAGGCTCTACCTATTGCTTTGCGAATCTGGCAGTAAATTTAAATGTAGAAGCAATAATCTTGACGTTTATAAGTGTTACTTTGTGACCTACATGAATAAAGATATTTACATTTACATTTACATGTACATTTTCATGTTCATTTACGTCTACAGTTTTTCAAAAAGGGTCTTCAAAGGTTTTTAAAAGGTCGGCTGTGCGAGTGCCGCTCTTCTGGTGATGTAAATACCCGTATGCTACGGGGACCACTTTCCATCAGGTAGGACGTACGCTGTCTGCCACCTCTGTGGTATAAATAAAAAGTACTAACATAAAACCCGTTGTGGATAGTCATAAGAAGAAAACTTATTAATAGTGTCAGTATTGCCCCAATCTCTTGAGAAAACTAAACCAAATTAATTTTGGTAATAAAATTTTAAATGCATGGTTATAAAAACAGCATGAAATTTTAATTGCCTGGCTTCTATAGAAACCAAGATTTGTTTCTAAATTCATGTATTGTGTGACTTCTACAAAAATATGAGAATTCCATTAAGACATAATACTAAGCATATATTCATTCATATGATTCCTCAAACCAAACTGACAAAGTCTAGGTATATACCTAACTAATATATCAATGCAAAATTCAATCCTCTCAGCGGATTTAGCACTTTGGCCTTTATGATGTAAGTATCTATGAAAGGGTTTTTGGAAATTCGCACTTTGAAGGTGTTTTCAGCGTTTCAAAGTGGTTTTTTATATGTTTTTGAAGTATGGTTTAAATTTTTTTCGGTGAATCGAACTCGTTACCTCAGCGTGGCAGTCGCATACTCTACCACTTACACTGTCAAGCAGTGGCGGCTGTACCTTAAGTGCGCTGTGCGCTGAACCACCAAATCACAAGATTTAAAAAATAAAAAATATTACTTCATCGTTATTTTTAAATTACTTTTTTATAATAATTTTTAAACATAATAAGTAAACAAATAAAATTTCCTATTATTATGAAACAATTTACGCGCTATGCTATACTATTAAGACTTATTTTCCCTGTGAAGTAAAAATCTCGTGCGCTCCGGCGAGTGCACGAGAACCGTTTAACAACTTGTATGAGACGAGAGCAAATACGCCTGACGCGTGAAACAAAACATAGTTCATAGAAATGTACCGAGTAATGAGCCTGTTCTCGTGCGCCGCACCTGCGAACCGAAACCTACCCGAATATTGCCGAGAGCACTCGAATACTCGTAATTGACGAAATTCGCCTGTGATGCGTTCATTATTGTTTGTGTAGACTTATTAAAGTACCTAATTATCTTTTTATTTTCGTTTTGGTTTTATTCTTTACTGTGTTTACAGTGTGTGGCGTAAATGAAAATGAGCATAAACATTGATTTATACTAAAGATAATACCTAACAAAACATGTCAAAATAACAAATTTATACAAACATTACCCGAACGGAGTCCCGAAGGTTATATTATTTCAGATCAGAAAAATATCATAGCATTGATTTAATGTATAAAAAATAATAAACAATTAATTTATTTTATATAGGTAGGTAAATTATTGTTTTGTTGCAATTTCCAATCATACTGAGCAAGTAAAGTGCACCACCAGTTCGATAACCCATCAGCCGCCACTACTGTCAAGGCTGACTGATTCCATAATAACTCATTCTTTTCTTTATCTTAGTGTTTTCCCAGTTGCTTCCAAGCCGTATCTGGATTTGGAGTCTGGGGTCAATTTTTATTTGGCATATACCTCACGAAATGGGAAGATGACATAACCAAAACGGCTGGCTCTCTCTGGATACATGTCGCCCAAGACTAGAAGATAAGTGGAACTCTTTGGAGGAGGCCTTCACGCGAGAAGGGGTTCTTGCAGACCAAATTGAAAATTAAATGTAAATAACATCACAATACATATCACTTTTATGTATAAATCTACATTTATATACCTATTAGGTTAAGCATAGAATTAGTATTAATTTCATTATTATAACTCTTGCAAGAAATAGTGTTCTGTAAACGATTACTGCGTTAAGCAACATTCGTTTGTAAGGTGGTCCTTGTATGGGTGACCACTTTGTGGAATTTACATTTGGGAGCGTTGGTCCCGGTTGCCGGTAAAATGGCAGTCTTTAGGCGTGGTCTTTTGCCTTATTTATGTGTGGCTTGAGAAATTTCAACTGCAAGTCGCCACAGCCTGAGCCTGTCCATTTCAACATGCAATGGGCTCAGCACCTGTTACGTGGGGCAAAAATGGGACAGACATACAGACGCGGCGGAGGACTTTGTTTTATAATACACACATCAACACGGTCTAGGGATATTTTTAAAAAAGCGAATTACTATCAATCTGTTAATTATTTATATGACATGTATATATTTAAAAGATACGTTATTTAATATTCTACCATTTTTTAATAATGGTTAAGGTACTTCGATTAAAATTTCAGGATTTTATGGAAAAAAATGAAGCATAGACAGAAACCGTACATGAATTAACTTTTAATTTATGAGTAAGAACTGTAAAAAATAGAAAAATCATTTAATTTGTGTTTATAAACTTGAAGTTAGTAGTCTGAGAAAGCGCCCATGATGTTCATAACACATCGGCAACGATTCGGCATGCTCAGAACAAGGTTGTCAATGTCTTGCTGCGGAATATTGTCCCATGTCCTTCTGAGGTGCGCAAAAAGTTGATCTTCTGTAGCCAGATTTTCAGGAACTTCCTTCAGAGCTCTTCTTTGCAGCATATCCCACGCATGCTCAATGGGATTTAGATCTGGCGATTGAGCAGGCCAGTCTAAGGCCCTAACATTGTGTGTATGTAACCAAGCTGCTACCGTTCTCGCCGAGTGTGCCCGGGCATTGTCGTGCATGAGCAGGAAATCTTGCCCCATTTGTGTTCTGTGGGGCAAGATTACGGGCCCCAGCACCTGTTGGACGTATCGTTCTGCCGTCATATTGCCCCGCACCCAAACGAGATCCGTCCGTCCTCCAAGACGAATTCCTGCCCAAACCATAATTGTTCCTCCTTGGTATGGGTGAACTTCCTGAGAGTTCTGAAGACGGCTCCATCGTCCAGGAACTCGCCAAACACGCGTCCTTCGTGAATCTGGATGGAAGCCGAACCTGGATTCATCCGTGAACAGCACATTGGACCATTGCTCACGGCCCCAGTCCACGTGGTTCCGAACCCATTCTAATCGTCATCCACGATTGCCTCTCCGTAAAGGTGGGACCCGGAGTGTTCTACGAGAGCGTAGATTGCTTTCATGCAGTCGCCTTCTTACAGTTTGGTCACTCACAAGCACTTGGTGTTCCACTCGCAGCCTTTGGACCAATTGAGTCGCCGTTGCATTTGGTTGAGCTCGCGCAGTAATTTGCAAAAATCGGTCTTGTCTGGGGGTAGTGATGTGACTTGGCCCCCGGTGCCTCTCCGCTACTTCACCTGTGGCACGATAGCGTGTCCACAATCTTGAAATTACATTTTGGTGGGTCCCTATGGCCTCAGCAACATTACGCTGAACAGACCCAGCTTCCAGCATTCCCACAGCTCGTAACATCTCCGCCCTCGTCAAATGTTGGCGTTGCATGGCTACAATACCTCAATTTTAACTTCATCTTTCGTTTAAAAATGAAAAAAAACTGTAACTAAACGTAATTCGTATTGTTTTCTAAATTTCGCACAAATGAAAATTCCCTCTCCTACACATCAAGACATTTTTATGCCACCGAAACAAAAGAATTTTCAAAAATTTGAATTTGGAATTAGTCTGAGATAAATTACAAACAAATCGGTGTATAAAAGATCCCAATGCGGCCAGTACTTTTCGAGTTATTTAATTGAGTATGAAATATCCCTAGACCGTGTTGATGTGTGTATGTAGTGATTTTGTTGCGGGCAAAGCCATGAGTTATAAACTAGTAAGTCTATAAGAGAAATTGGTCAGCCTTACTTTACACACTATAAAAAAAGTACAAGTCACCCCCAAAATATTCCATCGCTTTAGTGTACGAGGAGCATTATAATCGAAAATTATTAAAAGAGGTTTCAACAACATTTTCACCGTGATCCGACAGAATCACTTTTCAGCAACGTACCGTACCGTACCCATGTAAACGCCATTATGAAACTGAAACATGAATGCCGTATCTTTTGTCGTTGGGTAATCGCTTATTCAAATTTCCTATAATAAAATGGCAGGTGACGGGACAGAATAAAATATGCAGGTGGTAATGGGTTTTCGGTCTCTGTAGCCTTATTTCTTTAAGAACTAGTTACCACAATATAGATAAAAAAAAATACTTGAGAGGTGTCAAGGGACACCCGGATGTAACGAAGTTATAAATTAAAAAAAATAAAAATATAAAAAGTTTAAAATGTTTTTTTATAGATAATATAATATGTAACTAACAACAGATGTAAAAAGATGATGTTAATGAATTAATAAATAATTAATAAAAATATAAAATAAAAAAAGCAAAAAGCAAAAAGTGTCGTGACAAGTTTTCGTAAGAATTTAAAAAGATGATGTTAATGTATTAATAAATAATTAATAAAAATATAAAATAAAAAAAGCAAATA
This sequence comes from Thumatha senex, assembly GCA_948477245.1. Taxonomy (NCBI): domain Eukaryota; kingdom Metazoa; phylum Arthropoda; class Insecta; order Lepidoptera; family Erebidae; genus Thumatha; species Thumatha senex. The sequence goes on from OX419743.1 coordinate 16,276,457, forward strand.
ACAAAAAGTGTCAAGTCAACTTTTCGAAAGAATTTTAGTGTCGTGACAACTTTTCGTAAGAATTTAAAAAGATGATGTTAATGTATTAATAAATAATTAATAAAAATATAAAATAAAAAAGCAAATAGCAAAAAGTGTCGTGACAACTTTTCGTAAGAATTTTAGTGTCGCGACAACTTTTCGTAAGAATTTTTTCCGTCTAGCCCCCTTTCACAACGCGCGATAAGGAACTTCGTTACAAAAATGCCAGCATTCTGGGCACGGTTGTGGCTGACAGCGATGTGGAAGAGTTTTTTGATGCCTAAATATTTTTTGGAACGAAGTTCCTAATCGCGCGTTGTGAAAAAGGGGTAGACGGAAAAAAAATTTACGAAAAGCTGTCTCGACACTTTTTGCTACAGTTGTAAGCCGTGCGGGCGGCGTCTGTCCCTATGTTTGCTTAGATCTTTAAAACTACGCAACAAATTCCAATGCGGTTTTTTTAAATAGTTAGAGTGATTCATAAGGAAAGTTTTTATCTATAATTTGTTAAGTTATTGTATACATTGACTAAATTATAACGATATTTGTCAGGGGTGTCGGAAAAATATAAGCCGTCTAAGAGCTTTCAACGAAAACGCTGCCTAAACCCTTTGAGATATAACAAAATAATGTAAAGTGGCATTGTGTATCTAATATAGGTCTACAAAAAAGTCCGCGACGGTATATGTCTATCTCTTTAGGATAACATACTATAACCTTTTTAATATTAAAAAAAAACCAGCAATTATTAAGTGATAATTTGAAGGCCATTTACACTAATACTTTATTAATCCTTATCATTTTTAATATGTTAGTTGGCTTCAGCATTTCATGAAGATTATTTTGTCACTTTACACCTTGCAAATTAAATAAATATCTTAGAAGATATGGCAAAATCAAAAAATGAGCAAAGAAAAAAAAATAATTTTGTGATACTAATTTTCGACCGTGCCGTGCGGGCGTAGGTACTGAAGAGCGGAGAAGTAATCAACTAATTTGGAAAATGGTCATACATTATTGTGAAATTAATGAACGACGGGGTTATGTGGGTGCCACGGGGTTCGAAGTATGACACTGGCAAAGCCGGGCGGGTCAGCTAGTAAATAATAAATACAATTCCTTCGCTAATTAATCGAAAGCAACTTCGTTCCATCCGGGTGTCCTTCGACACCTCACAAGTTTTTTTTTTTTGAAATATGTAAATATTTCTTACCTTCCTTATTTAATATGTGTAAAGTTTATAGTAGCTGTAAGTTGTAAATATAAATGGATTTTTTTATATTATATTAATATAGAAAAGCAATTTAGTTACTACAATCAATCATTAAACTCTCAATGATTGTGGTAAATAATTTTTGATAACTTCAGCTTACTCTATTCTATTCTATTTTTTGTTGTGGCAATCTTTGCCGGTGCCGACAATTCTCCCAAAGTCCGAACTTGCCGTGGAATGCTTATGCAATCTCATGTCACGGTGTTTGTGGTCGCACTTCTCTGAAATGTGAAGATCAATCCTACTAACATTATAAACACGAAAGTCTGCAAGTATGGATGGATGTTTGTTACTCTTTCACGCAAAATCTACTGAATGGATTTTTATGAAACTTACAATAATTATAGCTTACACCTCAGAATAAGACATATGCTACTTTTTATCCCGGGAACAAGTTCCTGTGCGAAACAGGAGCGGTAAAAATTCCCTACGCGTGCGGAGCCGCGGGCGTCAACTAGTTTTATTATATTTTTTTCAATATTTGTTACATTATCGTGGCCCGTCTAACTCAGTGTTCAGTAAATGATCACTGCGTTAAGCTATTTTTGCTGTGACTGGTCCTTGGAGGAGTAACCGCTTTGTGGCATTTATGTTTACGAGCGTTTCAATGCTTCGGAAGGCACGTTAAGCCGTAGGTCCCGGTTGCTAGTGACATGGTAGTCCTTAAGCCATGTTGACCTTATGAACGGCTTGAAAAATATCAACTGTAGGTCGCCACTACCTGTGCCTGTCCATTTCAATACGGTAATGGGCACACCACCAGTTTAGTGGAACAAAAATGCGTAATGTGAACTGCGGGCATTTAGTATGCCTCGGCTGTAAAGACTTGACTACATGTATATATGTATTAATTTATAACGTTGATTACCATTTGGTGCCACTTGCTACATATATTGAATAACAGCACTTGTAGTTTTTCACATCTACAAATCTTATATACATACACATGATCACACCTTTTCCCCCGAAGGTGTAGTCAGGGGCATACTATTACTATACGCCCACATTTCACCCTATGCATTTTGTCCCACGTACCATGTGGTGACGTGAGTCCACTAAGATTAAGAAAAAATATTGCTTTAAAATAACTTAGACATACACTAAATGGTGGTGTTAATGTTTCCTAACATAATTTATTTACCGTTTTGTTCAAACGTACCAATTGCTTCGTTATCTACCTCACCTTCACCACATCAATCCATGTTTATTTGTGTTTTTATTGCCGTAGAAGATATTTACCATATTGTACGGTCAGCAACAAAAGTAGCTTAGCATGGCAGAATATTAGTTACAAATATGATTTCTGAATATAGGTCTCAATATATTATGACTTCGGGGATAAAAGCGTGATAAATAATAAATAATTAAAACAATTATACACTTTTATTGAAACAATTTGACCATAATTATAATAAGACCTAACATGCAAATTTTCATTCACGAAAATCTATTATGTAACTTTGCATTGTGTTAATATACTTTTGAGGCGTGAAAATAGTTAGTTTAGGTACTACTGTATCCCTGATGGAATGCGGTAGTCAGAGAGGACAGATCGCCAGGCTTCGCGATCCATGCATAGTTCTTTCGCTTCAGACATGCACGACTGGGTATTCAAGTACCTATGACTTTTCCGTTTTTCAGCAATCTACTCACATGGTCTTCATATGTAAGCCTCGGCCTACTCTCACTTCTGCTTACTGTACCTGCCAGATTCATAATATAATTATATAACAATAGAGTTGATATAATTCAATCGGTGTATATAAAAATCTTTATTGTAATTATAATACTGTATGCTGGTAACGTAGGTATACATATATGTCTAGACAATTTAAGGATAAGTAGTCGTAAATGTGAGGCGAAAATTACGTTCTCAGCATTCGTTTGAGAGCTCCTTGAACGTTTTACGAAATTGCTAACAGACCTGTAAATTTTATGTGATGATTGCTCACATTTTATTGCTGGCTTGTATGAATAGAACTATACCTATAAATAAATATATTCGATAGTGGTGAAACTATATGCCTATACTTAGTGCTCGTTAAGAATGCAATGACGCAATCATTGTTCACGAAACTAATAACGACCCTAAGGCCCACTTGCATGAATGCTGTGGTTAAATAAATAAATATAGAGTTAGCTAACTCGATATTAAGTAAATAACTTTTTAACCCTAAACATGTCTTGCAACATTGTAAAATGTCATCGGGTTAACTAACCCAGTGTTTTATGTCACTCTATGTCATGCAACCAAACATTAATGATTGAACAAAGAATGAAGCAGGTATGTCTATGTCTTTTTCACTACAGTTTTCCACATAAGACTTTTTCTTACATGAATGAATGTAACATGACAGCCGATTGCATTTTATTTTTATCGTATTATGTTTGCGCGGTGTGTCATTTTGAGGAGTCCGTGTCACGTGCCACTGCATTGTCTGTCAGCTGCTAACCCAACGTTTGACGAATTAACTCTCAGAAAAATTTTAGCGATTTAACCCTAGGTATACCCTTAACTCGGGGTGATGCGAGACAAATTAATGATTTAACTCGGGGTTAGTCCATACCTCCAATTATGCACGTTAACCCAAGTTCGCGCAAGTGGGCCGGTTTGTCAAAATATAGAGAATTGAGTTCACAATGACTATTCAACGGTAATCTTTTGTATGTAACAGTTGTCTTTTATGCGTTCTCAACATGAACGAATTATAGCAGATATACAGTTTTACTTTCAACATAACTTTGGATCCTGGTTACACTCCTTTTAAGTAGAAGTTTTAAAAAGTCCTTAATAAGGTTACCTACGTTTCGCGGTTTGAGCTGCAGGTTTAATAGAATGCTTTTCCCGCTTTGCCCGCCTGCAGCTAAGGAATCCGTACGACTTTGTATGAGATTTCCAGCCCTGAAGAGAGCGCAGACAACTCACTGAAACACTATTGTGTTTCACCTCGCCTCCATCGAGTAACTGGTAGCTAGGTAGATTAGATGGAGCATAGAACTCTTCGTGGGGAGCCGTACTTAGTTAGCTCTGTCAGTGACGTTTTCCTACTATTCTTAACAGATTACAGTTTCATAAATCTACAAAGGGCGGCATTATCGCTAAAGAGCAATCTCTTACAGGCAACCTTTAATGTCAAATATCTTTATTCTGTTGAAAATAGGGTACCTATGTGTCCATAGTTTGTCTCATAACACTGATAACACAGTAAAAAAATACAAGTTGAATAATATCTACTTAATATTAAAATGTTTAGGAAATAAATGATTAATTTCACTGTAACATATTTTATGAAAATAAAATCAAAAGATTTTTTCTCGGTCCCATTGAAACACGGGGGATAGAATGTATGCTAACTACTCTTTATAACATAGGCTATCTGCCAGTGAAAGTCCCATTAAAATTGGCCTGGCCGTTTCAGACATTAGCCGACCGACATTAGCCCCGTAAAAACCTTCTAAGCCCAGGCATAGAGCTTATTCCACAATTGAAAAAAAGCTCCTTTCGGACCTTACCGTCTGCGAGCGGTCCAGACTTTGCGTCTCTTGTGAGGGGGGACATCCGGTCTATCTTTCATAATCATTTAGTGAAAAGCTGCTAATTTGTAACTACAAATAGACCCTTCAATTTTATTTATATATAAAAATTTAAAATTCATTAAAATAGAACAAGTACCTACTCAAGTAGTGGAATAGTTGGCAACCGATCCGTAGTCACACCAAACTGCTACACTGGTGTGACTTTGGTTCGTTTTATTTATCCATAGCCACACTAGTGTGACTATGATTAATTTTTATTTACCCGTAGTCACACCACAATAGTCCGACTCATGCTTGAAGATGAAAAACAAAATACAATAAAAAATTGTCAGTACGGGATATAAACGGTTAAATCTGGGCGTACAGTATACCTCTGCCTGCCTCTCAAGGCATAAAGGCGTGATCAATATAGCAGTTCCGATATAAATATTTTTAATTTTAATAGTTCTTGTCTTCTTTTACATATTTTTGTCTTTGCTACTTCTCTATAGGTACGTAGCATAATCTTTATTACCTTCATAATTTTCTAACAAACTCTACAAAATAATTTTGTAATTTCTGATGTTTCTATGAACAAACATAAAAAATAATGCTGTTATTACAACCGGTAAGATTATATTTGTAGTACCAAAAATCATTAGAAATTTACATTAATCTTTCCAAAGTAGAAAAAAATATTGTGTAGGTGTGACATACATATATAATGACCACGCCTTTATTCCTGAAGGGAAAGGCAGGGGAATGCCCCTGCCTATATTACAAAATACAAAGGATGCAATGTGGATGTATAGAATGCACATTTCATCATTTGTATTTTGTCCTACAAAATAGGTAGTGAGTTTATTACCTGGTATAAGATATTAGACTTTAAAAATATTTGTACTAGTTTAAGTCGGGTCAGAACAAATATTTGTGTGATCCACAAATGTTGGTTTTGAAGTTTGGGTAGTTTCCTATATAATATGTATGTATTTAGAAATATCTATGTATGTATATCAGTTGTCTATATACAATAATACAAGCTTATAGCTTAGTTTGGGCTAGATGGCGCTGTGTAAAAAAGTGCCCGACAATATTTATTTATAAGTTATATTATGGATAAACACGTCCAATAGTAATTAGAGCATGCAATTCCCGTCTACAATCTGTGCCACAAATACATCTTGTTAATATGTTTGTGTCTAAATCCATCTTGACGATGGGCTGATGAATCAGTACAGAAGGGGGTGCGGTATGAGACGTTATGCGGAGGGGGGAAAGCTAATGATTTATGTTGTTGCTCCGAGACTTACTCATGATAAATGTCTGTTACGTAATGTGTCTAGTTCGTATTCGTGCGTTAAGTTTTGTCTCCCCACGTATACATAAATTGTTTCATGTTGATTACACAACGATTATTATTACATTACCGGGAACGAATATACGAGCCTTCTTTTAGTGAATTTTTGAATAGGTAGTAATTAAATGAATGTATTTTAGTCGTACAATTTACTCCAATATGTAGGACCAATTTTATTAGGCATTTGATTGAGAAATATAAAAAAGCTTTTAAAGTAAAGAGCAATGGTCATGTTAAAATTGTGTATGTGAGTGACTTTTATTCTGCTGATACATTTTTAAAGCAATTATTTTGCTAAATTTCTCATATTTTTTTTTAATGAATTGGAAAAAGACAATTCGATTTGAGACGGGGATTGACCGTGACCTTTGCCTAACCAGGGCAATGTTCTAGCTACCTGAACTACCCGAACCGTATCGAATCAAGTTGAAATTCTCTACCATATTATAATCGTAATTTTAAGAGTATGACCAGAGCCATCTATCGAGCTAATGAACAACTTGATAAAAATGAACAGTATTGCAACCATTTTTAAACATAGATGCAATGGACTCCACTAAGTCTATGGATATTTTTTTTTTTATTATTGTAAGTTTCATTAAAATCCATTCAGTAGTTTTTACGTGAAAGAGTAACAAACATCCATACAAACTTTCACATTTAAAATATTATTAACAGGGTCAAGTAAAACTATATAGAAGCACAATTACTGATAAAGCAGACTGTCGGGATAATTGAGGTTACTGACCCGTATTATTTCAACACCCTTACCTGTACTGAATTTTACGAAATCGTACAATTGCATTTGGACCTCAAAAAAATAGTCATTCTTCATCTTAAGTGTTTTTTCAGTTGCTTCCTAACTTGGGGCCCTGGGGGACCTTTTATTTGGCTACAAGGAACATGTATCGTTTAGCTTTTCATTTTCTGCTTTGTTTAGAACGACTGCGTCTATCCCCGTAGCTGCGTCGTTGCCACGTCCATGAGTGAGCAGGTGAGGTAACTTGAGTCTGGGGATCTTGTTAGGACCCATAGAAATCGTAAGAAAAGGAAAAATGACATTCGGGAACATTCGTGTGTCGCTGCGACATGCTCAACAAGCAAGTACGTATCAAGTACTATTAAAACCTTCACAAGTCTTGGAATCGCGTACCATAGAAATTTACCGTATCATCGAAATATTGCGTAGGTACCATAGATATTTTGCGTACCATAGATATTTTACGTACCATAGATTTATCTCGCTAAAAGCTGTATTTCAAGCAAACTTCGTGGTGAGGATTAAAAGAAAGCTCTTTGAACGATACACCATTTGCGAATAATTTTGAGCACGCTGAACATGTCGCTGCGACACACAGAAGTTCACAAGTGGTATTTCTCCTACTTTTACAATTTCTATAGTATAATTACTTGCACCTCAAAAGAGTTCCTATCACCATTTAGTTGCAAAATAAAAGTACAACAGAGTTTTGTTACAAAATAAAAATAATCCTTTTTATTTTACGATAGTTAGATGATTTGTTTTTCGAAGATTCGAAGGGGGATGTAGTCCGTGACATGCATGAGCAGCTACGAAATGATACCACAAGCAAACCCTTTTATATAATTTCTATTCAGAACCTGTACCGACATCATGGGATAGACGTACCGACTAATAACTATGAAGCTGAGCCGAATCCAAGAGCATAATTACAATCGACCAATTATATCCAAACACAGTATGAGTCAGTTTATTTTATTTTTTAGTATATACACTCACATTTTACTATGTGCATTTTATCCCACATAACAGGTTATGAGCCCATTGGTTATGAACCAAAAATAAAGTTCAACTTCGAAAAACAGACACGTCAGACAAAATATAACTGGTGTTTACGCAAACAAATACACTTTGAGACCCAGAACTCAACTAGCCAGCGGAGAACCGATTCTTCACCGCCCTCCTCCACCGTGACGGTGCGAGTGCCAATTGTCCGTTCTACAGCACTCGCTTAAGACCTACCTATCATTGTACTGAAGTTACCGAATATATATTTTATTTAATTGTTAGAATTTGGTTTCCATGTATTCACAAGCCCCAGGTCTAACAACTGGCGTAATTTGGGCGTATAGTAGTATGCCTTTGCCTTTTAATTTTTTTGGAAAAACTTTAACGATAATAAAGGAGGGGAAGAGGATCCCACCTCACACCCTCGATTGGTCAATCCTAACGCACAACGGTCAAGGATAACCTCTACTAATTGTAACGGAGGAATGACGAACCGAACTTCTCAAAGAAAGAGATGTAGGATAGGAATAAGGAAACCTTATCCACCTACACGCGAATGCTTAAAAAAATTTTGACAACCTGGAGGGTAGGTAAGGTTTCCTTTTACCTATCCTACATCCGTTTCCTTGAGGAGTTCGGTTCGTCATTCTTCCGTTACAATTAGTAGAGGTTATCCTTGACCGTTGTGCGTTAGAATTGACAAATCGAGGGTGTGTGGTGGGATCCTCCTCCCCTCCTTTATTATCGTTAATGATGGATTTCCGCCATGTAACGCCCGATTCAATTAGTTATGGAAAAACTTTAGATAAAAAATGTTATCTCACATCTTACCCTCGAACGCCAGAGCTGACATTATCTTGGCTTAACCTCTTATGTCACTTATAATAATATTACTTATTGTTTTAAATTCATAATGGTATTTGCATTCTTTTACTAAAATCATCAGTTATTTAATTTCCATGATTTGTCTATTAACCTAAGAGTTGATAAACTATTAGCGGAACGACACTACTTAAGTCTGGTTATGCATAAATAATGCCTCTTAAGTCGGGAGAGTAACGTCTTGGGATTAGCAGCCAGTTTTACTTAAGTAGCCACTTGGGTAAAACTATTTTGCATTAATTATTACATTTATTGAATCTTGTTCTTTTATTGATTATTCCCGAACCCGAAGATAATCCAAGCTGATTTACCATCATTTTTTTTTAGTACAGAAGCAAATTATCTGAGTAAGTTGTGGTCGAATTAGTGAAATAAAATTAAACTCATGTTAGAGAAATTTATACTGTCTATGGTATGCTTGAAATTTTTTAAGTTAACTTACATATCTTGTTATATTCTTGGGGATAAATGGGTTGAATTATAATATACTAGTTGACGCCCGCGGCTTCGCCCGCGTAGAGAAGTTTTCCGTTCCCGTTTTCCACAGGAACTTATTCCCGGGATAAAAAGTAGCCTATGTGTTATTCTGATGTATAAGCTATATTATTGTAAAGTTTCATTAAAATCTATTCGGTAGTTTTTACGTGAGAGAGTAACAAACATCCATACAAACTTTCGCATTTATAATATTATTAAGATAGGATTTTCTTTATTATGAATATCTACGTGATAAAGATTTTTTACATTCTAAATTTAAACCAAATGCGTCCGTAGGCTATTCGAACTGTTATTGATGATATAAATAATATTATAATGATCGATAGTCAGCCATGGTTGCTGTTAAAATATTTTTTCGTAGCATATAATGGCACAAACTGACATGCCTAAAAGCATAAGCGACAAAACCAGTTTTGTGCCCAAATTTCCTAATCCATTATAGCCACTTTAAACATAAAAGCGCACGTCCAGTATTTACGGTCGATTATAAAAATACAATTGTTATGTTCCAACCATTACGCGTTACGATAAGCCTCTGTTAAGCTGTACGTGCGATCGACGTGAATGATTTATAAACGAGAATACAGGGGCGTTAGCCCAACCACAACACGTATCCGCAGTGGATTTACTTAAAAGAGACCTGCCATTGGGGGAGGTATTGGGTTTAGTTTGAAGTCATATGTTAAACAATTTGACGTTGAAAATTATACGTTATAATTGATTAAAACAGAAAAAAATCTGTCAAATAAAAGTTACAAAACTGATAAGTACAATACTGTCTAGGTGTCGAAGAATTCCTCAATATAGAAGTTGAGCGGTTTTCATAAGGCTGGTTGCATTGCTACGTTGTACGATATAATAGGTACTTATTATCAAAGTGATAACAGGCCATCCCTGAGGGCTTAAACGAGTGGCAAACGCTTCATGTCGATACTAATTCTATAAACGTAAGTGCCTCAGCAAAGACGATAACAGTAGTCATGAATAAAGAGTCAACTTTTATAAAGCAAACGAGCACTTGGGTCTCACTAGCCATATGTGTAGGACGGAGTCTTTGTAGAACACAAAAGGGTTGAAATATTACTGTCAAATACATCTAAAATTGGAGCGTAGCTCATGTACATTACATTTGTTTTTATTTCACTTCAATACATGCAGTATTTCCGTAGTTATAACGACGAGAAGATTCAGTCATTTATTGAATTTTCGGAATTAGGCGTGCTCATTTTGACGTCACAGCCTCGCACAGACTGCGACAAGGCGCGGCGCAGCGTTCGGGTGCGAACGAGAGCGCGACTTAACTGTCGAAAGAGCAGGGTATCACAACCCTCATACGCATACCTCACGGTATGCGGTCACCCGCGTTACACGCACTATGATTGTGAACATTTCAGCCATTTTTTGAAATATAAAAAAAGTAAAAACACTGTTTTTCTCGTATGTTTTTGTAGATTTATTTGGCATTTAAAGTAAAAATCGATTGTCAGACCCATTGCCAGAGTACCCTTTTCAACAACTTTTTTGAGTGTAACTTTCTTTCTGCCCAATAAATAGGAATAGAATTGAAATGTAATAACTAGAAATCACTTTGCAGTAAATAGACACTTCTCTGTCTTACGTCTCTTAGGATTCTATAATAATAGGTACATTTTTCACCAAACCGGGTTCCAGTAAATTACACCTATCAATTCGATTATGTCAGCACCTTTTTCACTGTCAATACACAGACCGGAGAATGTTATATATTGGGTGACATTGGCACCATTACCGCCTAATGTGTAACTTCCAAATGAATTGATTTGACACACGCGACGAAAGCAATTCTTTGTATCGATAATCTTTACAACGTAAATTGTTTTGTTAACATAATATCCATCACGCCTTATCCCCGAAGGGGTGGCAGAGGCATATTGTATGCCCACTTTTCACCGTATGGATTCCTGTCCCACGTAATAGGTGGTGAGCCCATTGCCGTGTTGAAATAGACAGACGCAGGTTGTGGCTACTTGCTGTTGAATTTTTTCAAGCCGCCCATAAGGCCTTCAACCAGGCTTAACGACTGCCATTTTACTGGCAACCGGGACCAACGGCTTAACGTGCCTTCCGAAGCACGGAAACGCTCGCAAATGTAAATGCCACAAAGTGGTCACCCATCGGAGGACCAGCCATAGTGAAAGTTGCGTAACTCAGTGATCGTTTACAGAACACTGAGACCGCGGGGCCACGAATTGTTAACATAGTTATTGAAACGCTCGTAGCCCCGCTGACTCTGTCTTTTGTACACCATCACTGCGTTAAGCAACTTTCGCTAAGGCTGGGTACGGATGGGTGACCGTTTTGTGGTATTTCTATTTACAAGTGTTGTAAAAGTAACGTTAAGTAACATAATGCCGTTGGGCCCGGTTGCCAGTAACATGGCAGTCGTTAAACCAAGTTGAAGGCCTTATGGGCGGCTAGAAAAATTACAACAACAGGTAGCCACAACCTGCGTCTGATTATTTCAACACGGCAATAGACTCACCCACCTATTACACCATGGGACAGAAATGCACACGGTGAAATGTAGGCGTATAATATGCCTCTGCCACCCCATCGGGAATGAGGCGTGATTGATAAAAAAATATAACTATTAACAATTTACTGTTTGTCAATTTTATAAAGATTAAATAGGCACTCGTGGCCTCTCTATGAATAATGTGTAAAAATCATTGCGTTAAGCATGTTTCAGCCTAGATTGGTAACCACTTTTATTTCAAGTGTTTCCGTGTGTTACTGTCAACCGGAGCAATGGCTTCATTACCCAACACGAAGGCCTTAAGGGCTGTTTAAAAAAAATCAATAGCAGAATTTCAAAACCTGCGCTCTTTCAACTCGGTAATGGGCTCAAAACATCGGCAGTATAGAACAAAATGCATATGGTGTAATCGAACGTATAGTATGCCTCTACCTACCGCTACGGGAATAAAGACGTAAGTAAGAAAACATCAAAACTAGAGCAATGTAACTTTAGATCATCACAAATAATAAAAACAAAGTATCTATTGCCAGCTATTATAACGTAAGTATATTAAAAATAATATTTGGACACCAAAAGCGACGATAGCTAGCAGACTTACTTACACGGGTTATTCTCTTTTGTAATCATAGTTGGCAATATCGGTCTGCAATTTAGTCGGTAGCTGAGTCCCGCCTCGCGTACAGAGTCACTCGTGCGTGGCTTCCAACCCTCCGCCTTCCAGAGTTATGTCAGTTACGTTTTATTACATATATTATGTAAATATAATAATGGCTCAATGGTAAAACTCGAGTCGGTACGAATTTTATTTGAAATATGACGTTATATTACCTGCCTAACCACTAACGCTTTGACGGGGCTTGCGCGCTCATTGCCGTACTACTCTTGTTTGAAATTATATTTTGAGAAAGGACATTGTGATAATTTCGCCGTCTTTAGCTACAAATTTGACTGATTAAAAATTTTGAATGGACTCCTACTTTAATAAAATTTTATTATGGGCACAAAACACGTTGGAATTTATCATAGATGTAATATTATTTTATTACAAAACCAGCAGAGCCCTGCGGCTTCGTCATGTCATACTTCGAACACACGAGGCACCTATTTAATCATTATAAATAATTTTGAAAACAATTAGTATGCTGATCGTATCGTATCGAGTATAAAAACATTAAAATAAAAATAAATAAAGAAATACGAATCTACGAGTTCTCAATTTCCGGTGAGCTACTTAATCAAGTAAGCTACTGAAGACACATATATAGAATAAAGAAGAGAGATAAAGTTTTCTATCTCTTACATCTATAGGCGACGTAGGCCTGAGATCAGTGTCTTGAATTAAACATACAAATGAACTTATCGGCTATATAATATAAGTATGCATTGTATACAAAATGTCTGTTTTTGTATTATTTTATTCTACTTACATACATACATACATATTGTCACGCCTTTATCCCCGAAGGGGTAGGCAGAGGCATAATAAACGCTCACATTTCACCGTATGCATTTTTGTCCCACGTAACAGGTGGTGAGCCCATTGCCGTGTTGAATGGACAGGCGCAGGCTGTGGCGACCTGCTGTTGAAATTGTTTAAGCCGCCCATAAGGCCTTCAACTTGGCTTAACGACTGCCATTCCACTAGCAACCGGGACCAACGGCTTAACGTGCCTTCCGAAGCACGGAACTGGGGTGGGTCTAAAGGGCCGAATCAATTTAAACAAAATGTGTCTATTTTTTAGATGTTAAATTTGAAAGAAATTTTGAACCCGTTGCCTTTTTAGTGAGATGGTAACAAAAAGGCTAAAAGGTTTTATGTGCTAGACACTAATTAAAGTCCTGGTAATCTCGGACTGTATTTAGTTTATTCTACTTATAATATAACATTTCTATAATAATTCTACAAGACACTATTAATATATTCCCATTACAGATAATATTGATCATTGACTCGATTACATATATAAAATAAAGATAATATGTATGAGTCTATCCGTAACCACGGTTATTGTAATTTAGTTGAAACGTCGATAGGTGAACAAAAATGATTTGTAATCAAACACATTATTAGATATACAAAAGAATTAACAAAGGAATTAAGAACATATACTTTTCTTCAATTGATGCCTCCTCCAATCGCCACTCTAATTTTCCCGTACCAGTTTCCCCTACAAACTGGTATGGGAAATTGTTCCCGGGATAAAAAGTAGTTGTATTTGTATACCAAGTTTCAACTATGCTAGTTCAGGCCTGCTTATGTAACAAACATCATCTTCACAAACTTTTGCCGGTCATTATAGTTATGACCATACAACACACTGTTGTATGGCCATAACTATTATGAAATTTGATATATTGCACAGTGTGCAGTGCAAATATATCACAGGTAGAAACTCTCGCTTTAATATTTTATTCCTTTTTCGTTCTTCGAATATGAAGGTTCGTAAAGAACTTCGTGAAAAACTTTTTACTTCACAATTCACCGTTGATTCGTTAAATTTGTTTTCTTATGTTTGAGTTTCCCCAGAGCCGCCCTACCTACCCTAAGTAAACATAACTACAAAATTCACTCAGCGATTACATACAATATAATGTACTAATAACTGTAAAAGATACTTTATAACCTAAAATTACCATAATTTTCTTATTATTGAGAGTAGAAAAGTTTTTGTCTCAAATATGGACGTGCTATTTTAAGCGGCAAAGTTCTCGCGTTTACAAGTGAAACATTACCAGTAACTAATTTCAGATTAAACAAACAACAGTGATTACGCATAAACAAATGCTTGTATTATAACATTCTGTTTGTATGTACGCAATAAAAGTAGTATTAGACAAGTTAGTATCCAATCCAACAGTACATAAAAACCGATCGGAGTTGTTACCGAACATAACGATTACAAAGCTACAGCCAAATTGAAAGTATAACTCGGTCGATGCGATCCTAAGAATGTGCAAGCCAGCGAAATCTATAACTAACGCTACGTAGACCGCCCTTCGTGAAATTATTGCACGCCCGCCCGAAAATAGGTCAATTGCCTCCTGTGAGGGAGCGAGAAGGCTCTGGATATTTGCGCACGACAAGGAGGGAAGTTTTAATTCGTTCAGGTGACGTCACGAGGGTTTTAACAGGATCGTTCGTTTTCTTTTTGCTAGCTATTGTTTTGGAACAGTTCGAAAGCTCATAGAAGCTCTCGTCTTCTTCCTGGAGCTTTATTTGTTCAACGCCGTATGGAATCAGTAATGCCTGTCTTTTATTATGCTTACAAAGGAATGTACGTTGACGATGCGTTTCATGTTTTTTGATAAATCCAATATGTTTGTCCATCACTACAGAACAAGAAAAACAATACACTAACAAACAATTAATTTGCTTATTATTAGTTTTCTTTCAATTATTTGTTTTAGTACTACATGTCATAAATACAATAAAAATATGAACCATCATGATAAAAACGGACTTGCAGCCATTTTTTTCAGATGATTTTGCATTGGAAGAAATATATATATTTATAGAGGTTGGAACTTAGATGGCGAGAAGCATAAATATTTCCAAAAAAACAATTAGGTCCGACCCTTGATCCAAGATCTTTATAGTTTAGGCTTTTGACAAAGATATCAATTAAAATTAATATCATTTAGTAACATGTATGAAATCTTTTAACCGTCCAGTACTACTATTATGCGACAAGCCCGCGTTCTTTCGACCATTTTGTTTATCATCGGCTTAGAGTCTGACAGCAATATTTCTAAAGTAAAACAATAAGTATGCTACGGCAAAGATTACCCGAGAAAAGTAATAAGCAAACTGGAAACGGAACACGGAAAAGTCAAGAAATAAACATTTATAAACTGCAACTAATAGTCGTTTGTGTCCGCCTTTCTACCTCATAATGGACTCAATAGAAGACCAACGAATGGTTCTTCTCCTCATAATTGCACTAATAAAATATGACATAAATGGTCCTTCTATGCCAGCAGAAGGATAAATTCCAATGTGACTATAACACAATAAACCTTTATTTGTGTAGATAACGCGTAACAAAATTGTTAATTATGAGCTATTGTTATGTTCGAGAGTAAAATATTTGTATGTTATTGAATTAAAATTGTGTTTAAATGTCATAAATTTAACGATGTTAGTTTGTTGTTTTTATGAAATAAAGCTAATGACTTAATAGTTAAAAATATTATTTTTAAAGCGATATTATTTATTTAAATGCGTTAAAAGAATAATCAGTTAGTACTTTCATTTCATACCCATCACGTAGAAAATCTTAGTTATACGCCATATTTGATTAAAATTGACATCACTTTATTTTTTGTCTATATCTCAGCAAGCCCTGTTGTTTAAAGCGTTTTGCGCTTTGCAGCGTACATTAAAAATAACTAGTCTGATGTAGTTCCACCTTGTTAGATTTGGACTGCCGTTACATAACTAACAGTGCATTGTCATTCAAACTAAACGTATATACATATTTTCAGCTCAATCGGATTAAGATACCTGCTTTAAATTTGCAATTATTTGAGTTGTAAGATTCCATTGAAACAAACATACATACAAGCCGATATGAATGATTGATACACTGCTCGATTTTCTCTTGCTGCTCTCAGGCATAAACAACTTTGCTATTATTGATGAAAAAAAAACATTTATCACTAAGAAACATCCAGTAGCCAGCTCAATATTTCTGTTAGTGTTACAAATAAAATAGAAAAATAAAAAAAATAGGCTCTATTATAATTTTCTAATCCCATCAATATGTAAACCGACCTATGAGAATCTGATAAAACAGGTAGTCTTATTTATAAAAAAACTGATAACAAAATAAATATCAAAGGCTGTAACAGTAAACTTTGAATATAATTTAATTCTGATTCAATCGTTACTATATTAATACCAGATAAATACCTTACAAATCACTCAAAACATAATAACGTGATGCCTCACTTACTAAAGGCAGTCGTTAATGCAATATAATCTTACAGTGAAGACCGCAAATCGATAGATGTAGAGTAGGACGCCCTTCAGCCAGATGGACCAATGACCTGAAAATATAGCGCAGATAATTTGGATGCGAATCACGAGGAGATACTGTATTTTATTATTCAAATAGATCTCCAACAACTACTTTAAAATTGTAATGCGTTTGAACGTGACAATTGTGCGTTTGATATGGTAATTTTATTATTATTTTTTATTTTTATTTCTTTATTTTTGAAGTGCTTATCATGGCTTCGCTTTCTCAGCGTTCTGTAAACGATATCTAATCTTAAGCTAATATTGCTACTGAGATGGGTATCCGTTTGTAGCATTACCATTTTACGAGTGTTTCTGTGCTTCGAAAGGTATATTAATCCGATGCTCCCGGTTGCCAGTAATAAGATAGTCATTAGTCCAAGTTGAAAGTCTTATAGGCGACTAGAAACATTTCAGTAGGTAGCTGGTCTGTTTTTGTCAATAATTTAACACCTTCGGTGTTATAAACGTCCATTGCCTTAACCTTTTAATCAGGCTCTTATGCTACCTCAATACTAAAAAAAACCTGAATCTGTAAATAACTAAATAAATAAATTTTGTGGGACACTTTTCACACAGCGCCATCTAGCCCAAATTAAGCTATAAGCTTGTACTATGGGATCTAGACAACTGATATACATACTTATATATTACTAAATACATACATATTATAGATAAATAACGCCCAGACACAGAATAAACCATCATGCACACACAAAGTTTTATACTGTCTATCGAACCCACGACCTCTTGCGTAGCAGTCGGATAGACTCCCACCGCGCCACAGAGGCAGTCAAACTGCACAACTAGTATATATTTAACAATGATTCTCCTCAAGTTGTTAATATAAAATTGTTACGAGAAGATAACGAGTTGTCCCCCATTGAACAAAATATAAATGTAATTTCATTGTAATTAACACATAATAAGGTATACCATAACGAAGAACGAGCGTCTTAATGAGCAAGCTGATCATAAATTGTCTTAATACAAAATTGGCACAAAATGGTGTCTAAAATTTGATGACGCTAATGCAATTTAGTTGAAAATTGTAGACTCCGTAGAAGCTGAATGACTCTGAAGGGGTGAGAAAATCCACGTTAATTGTAAGCTGTTTTATATTGACTTTATTCATAGTAGTTCAGTAAAAGAAAATTAATGTTTTTTATACATGGACAAATTTTCTTTCACACGTTTTTTAACCTGTTTTTATGCAACTTCGAATCCTATATGTAAATGGAATTAAGAAACCAAAACGAAAACTTGTTTTATTCTATCTATTGGTTGTGTGTTTGGAGTTGACGCAAAATCCAGTAAGATATTTTTATTTTTGCTGACATGTCAGCAGATGCATGAAAGTAAATTGAATGCTATGGAGATGCGATCACTTCGAAAATTGTGCGGCGTTACCTTGGCCGACCGAATACGTAACGAAGTGATACGCAATATGGCAGGTTTGAACGAAAGTGTCAGCGTTAAGCTGGAAAAGGGCGTGCTCCGTTGGTTTGGACACGTCCAACGAATGAGTGAGGAACGATTGACGAAGAATATATATTGTTCAAAAGTAGAGGGTAGAAGGAGTCAGGGTAGGCCGAGACTTACATATGAAGACCACGTGAGCAGATTGCTCAAAAACAGAAAGGTCAAAAGTACTCGGATACCCAGACGTGCGTGTATGAAGCGATTGATGAATCTCGAAGAAGCGAAAGAAGTATGCATGGATCGCGAAGCCTGGCGATCTGTCCTCTCTGACTACCCCATCAGGGATACAGCGTGAAGATGGTTAGTGGTTAGTATTTTTATTTTTGTCTATTACTTCCCATAGATTATTTTTCTTAGCTTGAAAATTGATGCATGTTTCATCAAAATTGTTCGAACGAAAACTCATATAGTTTGAACACTGTATAACTAGACGCGATGTATGTTGAAAAGTTCAGACTATAGTGATCGATTCTAGTAACGAGGTTTTTGTGAGCTAAATATTGGCATCCGCATTCTTCTTCTTCTCCATGCAATAGTTTCCAAAACACACCTTAATTAAAAAATATGTCTTTATTTTGCATAGACCACTTTAACGGCGCTTACAAAATGTCATATACTGGAACTACAGATAAATTTAATGTATTTAAAGTGAAACTTTTAAAGGCTTTTTGATGGCCAATTTACTATCTAGACAAATAAACACGTTGAAATACAAACTATAGTGTAGACTTAGCTTTTAAATAAGCAAAGTACTCTATTAGAGCATAAACGTGCAGAATTCCTTAGCTGTAAACATTGTGAGGCTTAAAAAAGGTTGTGCCAAGAACGTGCAGAGTAATTGAGCAACTTTAAACTTAACATTAGCAGAGAAGTTTTAACTAGATATTGTATTTACTTACTACTGTGAGCCAGTTTATTAAAAAACAAAATTTGGTTTAAAAAGCCTGCGCGTCACAAACAAAGAAACGAAGTTTTCAAACATTCTCTTATTCGTTTGTTTATAAATCTTAATAATATTATAAATGCGAAAGTTTGTATGGATGTTTGTTACTCTTTCACGTAAAAACTACTGAATAGATTTTAACGAAACTTTACAATAATATAGCTTATATATCAGAATAACACATAGGCTACTTTTTATCCCGGGAACAAGTTCCTGTGGGAAACGGGAACGGGAAAACTTCTGTACGCGGACGAAGCCCCGGGCGTCATCTAGTATTAGATATTTTTGGGAAATTTTGAAGTTAAACACTTGTACTATTCCATATTATTTATTTTTTACCTTTACCGGTTTTTCGAAAATGAATAATAAAAAGAATGACATGTAGAATGACATAATGAATGACATTTTTCATTCAATATGTGTAGCAAATTAAACCAATAGCCATCAATCAACATTATCGACAGTATTTTGGGGGCATTTTCCCAAAGTGCCATTTTACTTTAACTAAGCTAAAATAAGTTTGTAAAAACATTCTTGTATATTAAAAGAACTCAAAAGTAAAAAATAAAATTACGGGTCGTAATCCGCGAGTGCCGACAGAAGTGAAAATTTAATTTATTAGTAATTTATTTATGTAGACGCATTCGCAGTCTGCTATATGTACATGCATATATATGCACACACTATAGCTGCGTCTCGTAACGGCGTCGCGAGTTTTCAACTTCAAATATCATCTATAAGGTGATTTTTGAAGTGAAAACTGAAAGAATTATTAAATAAACATTTTCAGAATAGAATACAGCTTAATAATAATAAATAACATTTGCAGATCAACCATTTATGCCAATCCGGGGTTGAAACCATACGCATTCCTTAACACAGATCCATCACGACAGTTTTATGAGCCGCCAAGATTAACAATATTTTAAAAAATGCACTGTTTGCCGTTTTTGATATTCATTATTCAACATTTTTATTGTGTCGATTGTTCATGGCAGAGCAATGAAGTCGTAAAATTGTTATTGGTCGGCCATAAAATGTCTCATAACATAGGGGACATCAATTAACTCGCAGCAATCTGCTGATTTACTTCGTATAATAACTCGAATTGAGAGGCAAATGAAAATTTATACTTTCATGAATATTTTATAAAGCATTGCACTAGTTTCGATGATAGTACTCTCCCTCAGTAAAATCTCAATTTTAAATATGAAAGCTTCCTTCGGTATATTTATGGTGAGCGATATTAATTAATTCTATATTACAGATTTAATTAGTTCATCTCTTTGTATTTACTTAGACATTGCTACTGAATCTCTGTGTTGATTTAAGAGATAAAATTCCTTAATAACTCTTTTTAGGGACTGAATAGAAATAGAAATTATGACAACGTAACTCGTTTATAATTTTGCATTAAAAAATTAATACAGAGATAGGTTAATATGGAAAAGATTGCAAATTGCTTTCACTGGTAAATTAGGTTGTAAATTGAATGAGTAGTAGTTCATTCTGATTGCTAATTGCCTGTTTAGGGTTATGTCGACGTCTTTATGTACCTGCAAAGTCGGGATCTTCAGACGAAGCTTAGACAATGTCAAAGGTCAATACATTCAGAATGACATATTCTGAAAAGATTCAGATGAATGATGAAAATAGTATTGCGATTTATTTTTAAACTCTATTCTATTATAGCTTCAACTAATGCATTTTAATTATAAAAAAAAAATGACAAATATTTTTTAAATATTTGAGGTAGACACAAGAATATAAATCTAGGTCGATTTGACCAATGGACGCGCTATATTACCGTTTGCGCCTGTACCACGCTTGCCATTTGCCAAGTATCTTTTACCTAGGCCGCTGTTGTTGTATACTAATGTTTCATTTCACTCAAAGGTAATTTTTTTTTCATTTACATAACTCTCTCATCATCCTTTTGCCCTTGTCCCAATTTACTTGGGGTCGGCGCAGTATGTCTAAATTCCATACTGCAAAAAGTTTTGGCTAGGTTTTTATGGTCGGCCGCCAGCCTGACACCAACCCTCCTTGGGAAAGCTATCGTTTGGTGGTTTGCCCGCCACCACACGGGTGCCTTTCCAAGCCTTTCAGTACTCCAAACCTTTACAAGGGGCAGGTTGCTTTTTCACAGTGGGAGGTTCTTCTTTGATATTAGTAGGCCTTGTCTATACAATGCGTTGACGTCAGCCATATCTATGCAATACGGCATATCCCTGTCGTTTACCATACGAGATAATTGTGCAGCCCGGGCTCCTTATACCATGAGGTCCATCGTGCTAGGTTCTTCTTCCATATATATTTACGGCTCCTATAGTATCTAACGCTTTAAGAAACTGCCTCTGACCATCTCTAGTAAAGGAAGGTGACGATCCACTTTGACGGATTATTTCTTAACTAGACGTAAGAATATCTAATTTGTTAAAGGCATTTGTTATTTAATATAAATTTTATATAAGAAATCATGATATTTGAGTAAAACATTTTATTTAGTTACTGAAAATTTCGATGTCATTTTGACATAACTCTCTAATTACATAAATAAAAAAACGCTCGTGGCCCCGCTGTCTCAGTGTTCTGTAAACGATCACTGAGTTACGCAACTTTCACTGTAGCAGGTCCTCGGATGGACCACTTTGTGGCAGTTACATTTGCAAGCATTTCCGTGCTTCTTTTAAGCCAAGTTACAGGCATAAGGCCTGTAACTTGGGGCGGCTTGAAAAATTTCAACAGCAGGTAGCCACAACCTGCGTTTGTCCATGTCAACACGGCAATGGGAAGAAGCATGCGAACAAAGGTTTTGTCAGTTTTTGAAAATTTGCTGTATAATAAGGAAATTGGACTAATTCTGATACTAAATATTACTACTATAAATAATATGATTTTATTTATTTTTTGATTATGTTACTGTACATACTGAAGTGCCTTTCGGGTCGGACAGGGTTTTCTTAACACATTGTATAAATGAAATGAACTGAAAATATATCTTACCATAACGTAAATACGATATAATTAATACCAATAAATAGGCAAAAGTGCACGAAGAACTAATTTTTCACGTAATTAAATTCGAGATTCGTTTTTATAACTAAAATAAAATCATTTTCACCTTCCCAAAAGGTATATTACGTATCCCCTCGCGGGCCAGCTTTCCACGACATTTTGAAAGGAAATTGAACTTTTAGCTTTGATAAAGTTTTAATGTATTCTTCGGCAAGTTTCCAAGTTGTCTAGCTGCGCGTTATACCGAATTCTGTATGTGGCGGTCGTCTCACAACCTTTTCGTCATGGATTTCCTGGTTGTATTCATATCTTGGAAGGCTTTTATTTACAGAATACCTATGGGTATTCAACATCCTGTTAGAGTTGGTATACTTTTTAATGTAGCTCTATATAGGTATTTAAAAATCAATTTTACGTAAACATTTAATGTATTGGACTCTAGGGCGATTTTACCAATGGACGCGCTATCTTCCCGTTTGCGCCTATACCCTTGCCATTTGCTAAGCATTTTCAGCTAAGTCGCGGAGTCTATCGTACACGTTTGGAGGGTAATTTATTAAAAAAAATTACGAAATGAGCTGTGAAATGGCGTTAAAAGTTGTAAAGATAATGTGTCTTTAGTTTAGTGTGCCTAAGTCACAACAAAATTCATCATATTTTAACTTGAACAAAGTATCTACTAGGTAAAACATAAAAAAAAAACAATTTATAAAGATGTACTCGTATTAAAATCATACTCTGTTAAAAAGCTATTTAAAATTCTTCAAATCCTTTACATTTTTCGTTCGTTAAGATTTACTCTTAAGAATTTGTACAATTAAAGTTCTAGAACTTTTCCACCCAATGGGCTATTCGAAAGTGTTTAATCGCAAAGATACAAAAAAAAAGAATCTTGTTTACGAGTTCCACAACAATAGCTGTCTGATTGAGCAACTTGAGGATGAAATTTTATGTTTATGATTTCGCAAGTTATTCACAGTGAGTGGGTTGATTTTAACAAAATAATTAACCCTTGTCTACTACCTTCAAACTTAGAGCGGGAAAATTGTTTATCTCGCCTTTTCACAATTTACATTATTTACTGTACCTGGCTGATTATGTAAGTATGTACATTTCTTTTGCACTTAAAGCATAAAGCTATCTCAGTCCAATGGAACATACATACATTTTGTCACGCCTTTATACCCGAAGGGGTAGGCAGAGGCATAATAAACGCCACATTTCACCGTATGCATTTTTGTCCCACGTAACAGGTGGTAAGTCCATGCCGTGTTGTAATGGACAGGCGCAGGCTGTGGCGACCTGCTGTTATTGTTATTCCAATGGAAGTAGTATTAAATTTAAAAAAAAAAACATTATTTTCACTAATACCGTAAACATTTCTAGACACTCTTACTACTTAAACAACTTTAACGACATCTCATAAATGTTGATTTCCTTAAAATGGTTTCGACTGCATTACGTGCATTCTTTTCCAACCTGGCGGACCAGCTGTTGTTTGTCAACAATTTTAATTATTAAGTATTTTGAAATTATTTGAATAAGAAGCGCTCGTGGCCTCGCGCTCTCAGTGTTCTGTAAACGATCACTGAGTTACGCAACTTTCACTATGGCTGGTCCTCGGATGGGTGACCACTTTGTGGCATTTACATTTGCGAGCGTTTCCGTGCTTCGGAAGGCACGTTAAGCCGTTGGTCCCGGTTGCCAGTAAAATGGCAGTCGTTAAGCCTGGTTGAAGGCCTTATGGGCGGCTTGAAAATTTCAACAGCAGGTAGCCACAACCTGCATCTGTCTATTTCAACACGTCAATGGGCTCACCACCTATTACGTGGGACAGGAATCCACACGGTGAAAGGTGGGCATATAATATGCCTCTGCCACCCCTTCGGGGATAAGGCGTGATGGATATTTATTTATTTATTTTTATTCTGAAATTAAAATATATGTACCCAAACGACAGTTGTATGTAAACATAGAAATACGAACGTGCTGCTCCGGAGCAGGACCTTTACATAAAATAAATATCCATCACGCCTTATCCCCGAAGGGGTGGCAGAGGCATATTATATGCCCACTTTTCACCGTGTGGTTTCCTGTCCCACGTAATAGGTGGTGAGCCCATTGCCGTGTTGAAATAGACAGACGCAGGTTGTGGCTACCTGCTGTTGAAATTTTCAAGCCGCCCATAAGGCCTTCAACCAGGCTTAACGACTGCCATTTTACTGGCAACCGGGACCAACGGCTTAACGTGCCTTCCGAAGCACGGAAACGCTCGCAAATGTAAATACCACAAAGTGGTCACCCATCCGAGGACCAGCCATAGTGAAAGTTGTGTAACTCAGTGATCGTTTACAAAACACTGAGACCGCGGGGCCACGGGCACTTCTTTCTTCTTCGACCTTTACATTATAAGCATAATAAGAAAAAATATTTTTTAAAATGTATATAATGTGTATATATAACAGACTCAATAAAAAATGTGTGTATATTTTCGTTCTCAAATTTAGATCTTATATAATAGTCTTTAGGCGTTTTAAAAAGCTTAGTGCAAACGGGCACTCGACTAATTAGGGTAGGTAAATTATAAAACATGAGCTCATTGTATATTTAACAATATTTTTAAATACAAGAAAAATTGTAGTCCCCACTTTCTGGCGCAGTCAAGTAAAAATTTGCAGGTTTTATGGGAACTTTATCAGCTGATTTCGATAGGGAGGGATTCTTCGACGCATTGACAGAGTTTAGATAGTCTTATACTTCGATCTTCTCCCAACTCCCCTTTTCCGGTAAATATTACATTGTCGTTTGTTTCCATAATTTTAGTTTGTTCAGTTTTATTATTCTTGAAAAATAATTCTGTATATTAAACGAAGAATGGACAGTTACTCAACAATCTAATATAATTGAACTTCGTCAGTCAGACATTTTGGTTCCACAGTTACTATCTTCTAATGAAAAATGTGGCATTTGTGACGCTAGGGTAATCCCTAGCGTCACAAATGCCACATGTTACAATCAAATTATCAAAGTGGGCAAAACTAGCCAGTTTAGATCTCCAGACAGTCTGATGAGAAATCTCTGGCGACCTGTTTGACATTATGTCTGTACCTATAATGTGGTACGGTGCGACAAACAATGCTTTCAGAGCTTCTAAACTAGGGCAATCCTAGCATCCGTCCTTGTCACGCGTAGGGCTGTTAAGCTAAGGGATTAATGAGTGTTTGCTAATCACTTTTGAACTGAAGCTGCTTACGCTTATAAACGAGATTAAAATTTGAGATAAACACTGAAGAGCAATTTACAGAAGAAGGTTGAAAACATTACTTAACTTAAAAGTATCGAGTCTGTTAGTTACTTTTCATTATAAGTTTACTGATAAGTCCTTAATATCGACCAAGTCTATTAAAAGATTTGCCTCGTCAATTTTGTACCATTTTACGAAGACAAACCATTTTTCCTTATTTCATGTACTCGAAAAATGAGTTTAGCAAATAAATAATTTCTACTAATGAAATAAAAATGGCATGGTAAAAAAGGTGTGTTTTGTTATTTAACTACTTAAAACTAAGTTTAGCTAATGGTCAATGATACGATTTTGATATGATTTTTCTTTATGTTGTATCATAATTTTATCTGAATTTTGTAATTAAATTAGTATGTAGTTTTATTATAATCTGACAGTCGACAGCCCTGACATGTCTAGCAGGCATTATCTATCTCGTTCTCACACCGACCTGCAATCACTCCCTCGACGCTGCCCCAATGATATTTGTGTTCGATTAAAATTAAACCTATGTCCTCCTTCTTTAAAATGTCAAGCTGTCTTTAATTAAAGCCGGTCTTTAATTATAGACCGCTCTCGTTTTGTTTTCTGAACAAACAAAATGATATCTGAGTATTATTTACCTAATACTTGACGAACAATTGGGTTTAATCACTTTGATAAGAAGATTAATATTAAACTAGAGAATTTGTGTAATTTGAACATCTTTTAGTTTATGACGGCTATATTTTGATGTTTATTGGACATACTTTAAGTTATTATATAGATGGTGTCAAAATTAATAAGTATTACAGTATTTGTAAATTTAGGTAGCTGATATGCAAGTTCGTACCTAAGAACACAACACCACGACGCCAATTTTTCAAAATGTATTCATTGTACAGATTTCATCCCTGTTCAGTTTTATATGTACATTTAACTTAAAAATTTCAATGAAAATATTCCTAAGAATTGGTTAAAAAATGTTTTTTTTTAATCTCTACAAATGACCAATCACCAATCATTCGTAAAAGAAGGTCTTTGAGGTGTAAAATGGGAGCAAAAGTATAACTATAAATAGAAAGCTATATAGTAAAATTGTTATTGAAAAAGAAACGGTGTAAAAACTAGCCTTCCAGATTATTAGTCGGCTATTTTGAAAAAATAAGACGGTACAGAAGTTCCCTCTGTGACAAAAGAAGTTTAAAAAATATTCATTCAACGGACACAAATCGAAATACTCTTGAGCTGATAGAGATATAGTTAACGAGTTGTCCAGTCTGACTAACGACAAATTGATCCACGATAACTGATGGTTTGCAGCTACAAAAAGTGACGTTAAAGCAACTTGTCGTCCGAAAATAGCCTGACCCTCATATGTGTCATCAATAATCGTAAAATTTGTCAAGATACTTATAAGCTATTGATAATATTTGGAAAGAAAATGTATGTGACTTGTGTGACTATGTGTTCATTGGTAACCGTAACTGACTATCAACGCACATCCCAAACAGTAGTAAAAGATTTGGGCCGAATTGGCAAATAGGTAGTTATTGCAAAGAAAGAAAGAAAAAACCCCAGTATTTAGGATAAACTTGAAAGTTGGAATTTGTAAAAATTTTCTAACTAGTTTCACCCAATGGTAACGAGAATCTGGAATTAGTAGCTAGTTAACTAAAAAAAACTACCTATATTCACGCTATATCCGTGACGGGGTATTCAGAGAGGACAGATCGCCAGGCTTCGCGATCTATGCATACTTCTTTCGCTTCTTAAAGATTCATCAATCGCTTTATTCGCGCACGTCCGGGTATTCGAGTACTTTTGACTTCTCCGTTTTTGACAAGTGTCAGCGTTAAGCTAGAAAAGGGCGTGTTTCGTTGGTTTGGACACGTCCAAGGAATGAGTGAGGAACGATTTACGAAGAATATATATTCTGCGAAAGTAGAGGGTAGAAGGAGTCAGGTAGGCCGAGACTTACATTTGAAGTAGCTAGTTAAGTTAAAATTTAGTTTTATTCTAAACCCTGAATGATATTAATCGGTTAAAAACTTCAAACGGTGTAAGGGGTTCCAATAAGATATCCAGGGCCCAAGCAAGCTCACCTTCACGCTGCGAGTGGTGGCCTAATAACTAATGTACGAGGCAAAGGCAAAGGCGTCTTTACAGGGTTGGGAGATCAGACGGTAGTCGCACCTAACGAAACCGAAAAAAAAGAGCCAAAAGGTAACTGCTTCTGTAAGCCAAAGTAAACTGAATTCCAGATTCCAAATCTAGGTTTGGAGACAACTGAAAATACATTAGAAATAGTTGTGTGTTGGTAAATGATACTCAGTAGTCTTCAGTAGATTCTATTTATTTGTTGTACAATCACAGTTCACAATTATATTCAGACGGGGCACATCAGGCTCGCGCCATTGACAGGTAGTAAGAGAGGTCTAGAGATGTGACACATTGACAAACAACCTTAACTAGTGATGTAACAGAAATGAAGAATGAAGATTTTAGTTCAACCTCATAGAGAAGAATCCTATGGTACCCCCAACAAACAAGACAATATTACGGTTTCATTTTACTGACTAAATTATTTTCATTATTCAAGATAATTTAATTCTAATTGTAGACAAGCAATTTATATCAATAGAGCTTCCTTCACGGACAATCAGAAAATAATTTATAGCTTCAAAATAATTTGGAAGGTTATTTCATAGTAATTATTCAATTATTTATATAATGTTTACTTTATCGTATTGGTTTATTTTTACATTTGTAAATTTATTTTTTGATAAAAATGTACTTAACAAATTATTCTTAAAATATACAACAAACGAACCTTAAATAAACAATCTATCACACCTTATCCCCCGAGGGGCAGCGGCATATTATATTCTCATTTTTCACCATGTGTATTCCTGTCCCACGTAATAGGTGGTGAACCCATTGCCGTGTTAAAATAGACAGACGCAGGTTCTGGCTACTTGCTGTCGAAATTTTTCAAACGGCCCAAAAGGCCTTCAACTTGACTTAACGACTGCCATGTTACTGGCAACGGGGACCAACGGCTTAATGTGCCTCGGCTCCGTGCACGGAAACACTCGCAAATATAAATGCCACAAAGTGGTTACTCATCCGTGACCAGTCATAGCGAAAGTTGCTTAACGAAATGATCGTGATCGTTTATAGAACACAGAGTCCGCGGAACCACGAGCGCTTCAATAAAGAATACTACAAACAAGCGTCAAAAATTAGTGGAGAAACTCTACAGTCACAGGCAATAAATGCCATCGATCACGTTTTTGCTGACCCAGCGATACAATACGGCCGCACTAAGTGCGCCGCGAGCTCAGTGCATAACGGAAAGTGACCGGGTGCATTAATTTCCATCTTTTACTAGTTTTAGCAATAGCTTAGCATATCCTTTACTGTAAACTTAGCAATAAATCTTATAGTTACTAAAGTGGTTTTAAATTAGTAGCGTAGCGAACCCTATTAGGTACCACGCAAGTCGCATCTACTACACTCTGTAGGTGGTCATATTCTTCACCTAACTGTTCGGTGGCTAAGTGGTGGTGTATGTGATTGCCGCTCTTGGATTCGCAAACCGGGTTCCGTAATATCTGTTTCGTAGTTTCACTGTTGTCTATATAAAATACTAGTTAACGCCGCTCCATCCGCGTGGTGAAGTTCTCCCATTTCCGTTTCCCACAGGAATTTGTTCCCGGGATAAAAAGTAGCCTATTTATTATTCTTATGTGTAAGCTATTACTTATTTCTATATCTAATTTTGCGTGAAAGAGTAACAAACATTCATTCTTACAAACTTCCGCGTTAATAATTTTAGTAAGATGTATGTATTTACAAGTATTTAAATATGATTATAAGTTGTCTAAAACTTGTAGCACAAGCTTATATTAACTTAGTTTCGACCAGATGAAGCAGTCTAAAAATATTTTATTCCATAATATTTATTTAGTCCGAGACTAACAGGACTTTAATTGGTCGCGGTAATTAGTGTCTAGCACATAAGACCTTTTAGCCTTTTTGTTACCACCTCACTAAAAAGGCAACAGGTTCAAAATTTCTTCCAAATTTAACATCTAAAATAGACACATTTTATTTATTAAATTTATTCGGCCCTTTAGGGTTAAAAAAATTTCAACAGCAGGTCGCTGCAGCCTACGTTCGTCCATTTCAACACGGGAATAGGCTCACCATCTGATACGTGGGACAAAAATGCATAC
This sequence comes from Thumatha senex, assembly GCA_948477245.1. Classification (NCBI taxonomy): domain Eukaryota; kingdom Metazoa; phylum Arthropoda; class Insecta; order Lepidoptera; family Erebidae; genus Thumatha; species Thumatha senex. The sequence goes on from OX419743.1 coordinate 16,306,259, forward strand.
GGTGTAAAGTGGGCGTATAATTTGCCTCTGCTACCCCTTCGGGGATAAAGGCGTAACAATATGTATGTATTTATGTAGTTTGGTAAATAAACCAAACTTCATACTTGAACCAGAACAGCACGTACCGAAACGCCCAAATATCCAATAATTCTTCTAAAGCAAAAGAAATAAGATTAATTGAAACCATGTTCCAATGTTGGCCCACTGTGCAGTATAATTTATGAGGTTCATTACACCCCCTGAGGTAGCCATTGTTGCGTACCACATCTTATACCACAGATTTATATAATGATTTTCCAAGTATTAGATAAGTTTTTCTTTCGAATTGAGATTTGTTATAGAGTTTCTTTACTTTGCTTAGACTGCTTAACTGAGGAACATTAAAGTAAGTTAATATAAGCTTGTGTTATGGGATCTAGACAACTGATAGAGATACTTATATGTTTCTAAATTATTACTTATTATACATATTACTTATTATACACACCCAAACTCCGAAACAAACATTTGTGGATCACGCTGGTGGAAATAAATAATAAAAAAGAACACAGAGCCCGCAGGACTATGTACGCTATTATGTTTTCACTATTTATAGTGTAATGCTTAAAGTTGGTTTGGTTGAAGGCACTAATCTTAAGTTTTAACTGAAAAATTATTTTGCGTTGAATAGCCTATTTTATCAAGGAAGGCTTATAGGTTATAAATCATCACGCTACTATATAGAAGAACTGAGCAGTAATCATAAATGACAACAAATCGGTCAAATATACCCACATTATTGTAAAAGTAATAAACAGCGGGATTAAATGGGTGCCATGGGTTTCAAAATATGTCAAAGGAAAAGTGGATCTCAGCTATTGAAGTATGTAAGTAGTCGTATACTCAATACTCTATGACCAATAGTAATGACTCTATTTAGGCGCTTAACACAAAACAACTCATTTATAAAGATACTACATATTTACATTCGCACTCATAGTTATGAACACTAAAAGCACTGTTTATGAAACAATAAAATTTGTTGTTTTCTATCATTTTTTATTGAAATCAACGAGCTATAAACCAATAGAGGCTTTCAGACATAAACAAAGATGTTGGCGCCAACGATGTTTTCTAGTTAACTGTGGCGTGCCGTAATAGGTAGGATCCGTCTGAGAGTCAACCCGCCACGGGCACAAACATTTGGCGAAAACAACGCTATTTATCAAGAGGGTAGATATCGACAACTCTTTTCGGGTAAAGTCGGGCAATAAAAGCCACAGCCGCGCTGCGCGTAGGGATTTCATATTCCAATATGGAGGATAGTCACGCCAACGGCCAATTCACTTATACCCATGACTCATTGCTTGAGAGATCGGCGAGTGAGCCCTATTATATGAAATTTGTATTCTCGAGCCCTGTTTGGTATGCGCTGACTTAAGCAAGTGTATTTTAAGTGCTACTTGTTGGGAGAATTATTATACTTCAAGATATTGCGAGTACAAGGATGGTAGCGTATTTATTTTATATAGGCTTCGTTAAAATGTTTGTAGTAAATTCGTGTCTAGGGTCCTAAAGAGTCCTGAACTGAAGTACTTTCTTTTCGCTATCGTGTGTTCATATTAGTTGAAACTTTACTTACCTACACTTATAATGTTAGGCAATATACATAAATTGTTTTATGATTATACAACAATAAGTACTCTTTACATTCTGTAATAAGTCAACAAACTTATTTTAAGTATATTTTCTTGCTTTACCGCACTGTAGCTAAACGATTGCTCTCTCACTGATGTATGTTGCCAAAAACTCACGGATCAAAGATTTTTCTTTCAGTAGATCATTTATAAATGAGTTCTGCTCGAAAGGGAATTTTTCATACTGCCCAGCTAAGTCTTTTACACAAGGCGTCTCCTGCCCGTTATGCAATAGAAGGGGTTTTTTTTCTTTTTGTTTCTGACCTCCGTGCACTTCGAGTTAAAAAGCCGACATTTTTTTATAATATAACGTTATCGATAAATAAAAGGATGAAAATAATGTGACTAAAAGAATGATGCATGTGAATGCTAAAGGATGGAGAGCCAGAAGCATGAAGATAAGGTCAAAGAAAAGAGGAATAGATGAGTAAGGAACAATATTGCTTCCAAAGGCACGTAAAGCCGTTGCAGGCATATTACTGGCAGTTGTAAAACCAAGATAACGGCCTTAAAAATATTCAACAGTATTTCACCACAACCAGCACCTGTCCATTTCAATACAGCAATGGGCTCACCACTTACATTGGACAAAAATGTACGTATAGTATGACATACGGTGAAATGTGGGCGTATGGTATGCCTCTGCATACCCCTCCGGGGATTATATGATAGAAGACAATGGTTAGATGACTATTAACAGGGATACTGCACCGACTCCAAATAAATTGGGACAAGGGCAATATCAAGTTATTGATAAATAATTAATGTTGATATGCGTAAACATAAATTATACCTGGTTGAGCGGGCGAGATAAATAAATTCAAAATGGACTGTATTTGCGGGGAAAGACAAAAAATTAAATTTACACGAGATTGTCGACGGAAAAAGAAATGGAAAAACAGGAATTGCTGCTTGCTGCGAGATGCTGAGGTGGAGGCTGCCGGGGGCGTCCCTGGATTCCTGGTTTGGTTCCTTGCACGGAAACACTATTTATCCATGGAAAATACAATTATTGCGATAGTTGGTGCGGGCGCGCGCGCGCGTTCATTGTAGTAGACTGCCAGCCTTCAATCGTGGTCGCTGCCCGTGAGGCTAGCGGCGCGAGCGTAGGTGCTTACGCGCGTAATACAGCTGTCTCGCTCCTCCTTAATGCGAGACAAGGTAGGTGCGAAAGAGAAATGGAATAAAGGGGAGCGGGGGGAGTGTAGACAACTAATTAATTACTTGAAATGAGACGGAAAATGGAAATTTCAACTAATGAAATGTCATTTGTTTCATATTTAGAAACGACAAAACATGACACAAATACATTTACCGGTAAATTTTCATTTGTAATTTTAAGTAGTATGTTCGAGAATTTGTGGCCAGAATAATATTAATATACACTCATAAAAATATGAATAAACAATTTTATCTTCGACACAGACCTACCTAATAGTTGTTCATCCTTTATGTCCGTATGTTTCGGAACAAAGACGTTATATTTACCGACTATGACGGTGTTTGAAAGAATTCTGTTTCGCGAAGAAATAAAAGGTGAAAATGTGGTAAGTATTGGGCGACAATTCTCAATTGCACGACATGAAAGTATAGATGAAAATTCTCTGGTGAAATGTCATTTTACTCATACTTTAGAAACTTTAAGTTCACTTAAAAAAAATTATGAAGGTTCAATTCAATTCAATTTATTTATTGTTGAATTGATTTAAACCTAGACTAAAATTTTGGTTAAGAGGTTTTAAGTCGTATTGTTTTGTAATAGCAAACTGGTGTGTTAAAGGCTCTTCGTGGAGAAGATGTCACTTTATTTGATATAAATAATTAAATAGAAAAGTTTTTTACGTTTTTTATAGATACCCATTATACATGGCAAGTTCAAAAAAATATTAAAAAAAAAAAAAGTACATTAAATAATATTTAGCAATGAACATAAACCACTTATTTAGTAAGTCTTTTTATATTTAATACCCAGAAGAAATCATCATCTGATAATTTATTTTGATTTTTTTTATTCTTCGTCTAATACATTAAAAATTTCGTCCTTCAGGATATGTTTTATGTTTACTAATATAAGAACAGTTTCTCTATTGATCTTTACAGTCTCGTAACAAAAACACCATGTTACATTAGCCTAAGCCGCTTCTTGTTTTGTTGAAAAAAGAAACCTCTTTGAACATTGTGCTTGGTCATTTTTAAAAGAGCAACCTCCATTGTAAAAAAAGTTAAGTAAAAATGTTTGGCGCGTGCGAAAGCAAGGGTCTAAGCCACTGAAACATGCATGAATGTGTGGGATGCTTCTATTGTTTTTATTATAAGCATTAGGCATGGGCCGCACGCCGTTTGGTCTTGCCCCTCGTTAAAATATTACGATAATGGAACATTTTGTTCGAACAACGGGTGTATTAAATGATAGTTTGAATACAACTAGCTGTACCCTGTGACTCTGTTTGCATTGAAATTGATGTGCTTTATGAATATACATAATAACTTCGATCTATATCCCGTTAACGCTGGGAATTTTCAAGATGCACACATCATGGGAATGAAATAAGGAAGGTACTATGATATGTCATATTATATAATATGTCATATATAAGTTGGCACAATGCATTATAAGACAACTTTATCGATATATATACAGATAAATAAAATTGAACTTGTTATTCCAAATTACCTAACTTTCGAAACACAGTGATTGTTTCCAGAAAACTGTTTTAGCGGAGCTACAAGGGCTTTTGAATATACTTCTTTTTATATTTATAAACTGTGGTGATCTCCGAGGAGCCGAATGGTCGTCAATCGGTGGAAATGATGTTAAAATTAAAAACTGCTCAGAAAAGGTTGAGAATATTTCCAACAAGCCAGATGCATTTTTGTATAGTCTACTTTATATTCTCGTATCCATTTTGAAGGTAAGTGCGATAAGCGAAATTGCCCAGCTTTTGTAACAGCCGAGCCACTAAAAAGTATCAAAAATACGAAATGTAAATTTTTGTGTATAATTTGAAACACGTCGTACCATTTTGCGCTCAGTATCTAATATTTTATAATGTAATTGCAATTTTTAAACTACACATTCATATTTCATTTTTATGACTTTGATACAAAATAATAATACAATATAATGCAATATAATATCAGCCTAGGTATACCTATTCATCTCAAGGATCTTTTCACATCTAAATTTGTAAACTACCTATCACTTTCGGGAGCATGCACTGGCCCGAAAAGTTTGCTGAACTCCTGAGAAGGCCTTAGATGGCTGGAATGACAAGATGAAGGGAAAGCATCTACCTAAAATGGCCTAATCAGCTGCTAAGTACGGCAACGACCCAGACAAAATGAACAAGAATGTGTACCTTCAGTCCCTCGCTTGATTATTAACTTAACTTAACTATCTTCACCATGTATCCCTGGGTAGTCAGAGAGGTCAGATCGCCAGACATCGCGATCCATGCATACTTCTTTTGCTTCCTGTAGATTCATTAATCGCTTCATACATGCACTTACGTTTGACATTGCTTGATTTTTGACTATCAATATTGTTGACTGATCTCACAACCTCATAAATATAAAAAATCTGCGTCATTGCATTATCCGCTAGTCAACAGGGGACCGAGTCTACTATTGACAAGGCGTAGAATACAACCAAAATTGCTGTTTTTAACTGTCAAAATGTTAGTAGACTATCAAAAATGTAACTGACTAGCGGCCACTGGCGCGCTAAGTGTCAGTAGAATTCTATCGGCCGACCGATAGAAGTTTATTGGAGTACGATTGTAATAGTAGACTACGAAAAACTGTCAAAATTGTACCGGTGGCTTTCTATTGAGCGACGATTTGGTGGCGGAGGTGTATCGCTAGAAGGTGAAGTATCTTGGGCCCCAAGTATCTTGGTTGGGCTTCTTACACCCAGCATGGCTAAATGTTATCATGTCAGTTCACCTCTTTCTGTAGTGACCTTTCTACTGCATAGTAGGTATTGAATAAATTAAGAAGCTTTCGTTGAAATATTTTGCCGAAAGTGAAATTGGAAAATTTTGACAGTCAAGTCAATTACAGGTGGCTTTAAAACTTATGATCCCTTTCAGAAAGGGAGACGTAGATTTATCTACAGTGGTTTTAAGATACTTATTTTATGTCGAGCGTTTTAAATTGAATACATTAATTTAATAAAGTTTGTCGCGGACTAAAATTACGAACAGTAAATGAATCTAGTGAAGTAGACTGATATATTTCTTGTATACAGAGTTGTAATTTTACATCGAGCAAATTAATCAAGTTGTAACTCTCATACGATTTGAAACTACATCAGTATGTCTATCAGTGTGTATGGAGCGAAAGTAACTTGTGAGTATTCTTATAAAAAATATTTTGAAATATGCGACTTTTTTTAATATTTTACATCATGCAAAGATTAGATCTAGATCAAAGAAAAGAGAAAAGACATCTAAAGTACTAAGAACTATTAAAACAAATTAAAACAGCAATGTATTATGGCCGTGCATGATATATTTGCGATGTCAAACATCCGCATCGAGCACAATGGCTGTGAGCTAGGACGATTTAACCAAATCGTCCTAGGTTAAATCTTACTAGGCTGTGAGGCTTAGTGCAGGCGTCCATACTTTGTAGTGTGGTCAGAGACAAATTAAATAGAAAAACATGATACAGGTGAACACGTCTATTAAAAATCGATTAAAAACATCTACCCAGAGAACCTCTCTCTCACTCATTCACTTCGCTTGCTAAGTATTATTACATCAAAATCTTAGCACTATGATTGAGTTTCTACCTATCAAGTAAATGTATAAAATATGCAAAATTTCTCAACAATTCTGGCCGCTCCTCAATCAAAATCTCAGAGTGATTGGATAAAATATATTAGATCAGTTGGCAGAAGGTCGAGTACTATTTCAATATTGACTATTTACGTAACAAATTAAGTTTAATGAAATAAGTTAATCCAATATAATTTTATCGGATTCCCGTTCTATTTTATTAAATACTAGCTTTTGTTTAGCGGCTTCACCCGCCACATTCATTAAACCTAAACGTTTCTGGTAAATCACTTTATTTTTTAGTGTTAATGGCATGAAAATCTGTTCAATAGCCTTTAAATTTATCGCAAACAGACCGATGCGTTCAAGGACTTTATTTTATAACATGTAAAACTACAAGACACTCATGTTCTATTCTCAAAATAGTAGATTCTTAAAACCCAAAACGACTTTTTCGTAGGTCTATGACGTTTTTTCTGACAAAAATAACCAATTATACCTTGCTCCAAATATGAAACAACCCACCCATAAAAAGTCATGTCAATTGGGTAGAAACAGAACAGAACAACACTTTCATTTACAATATTAAAGCATGAATAAGGAAAGTATCATTTTTATAACAATGAGTTTGGAAAGCTCTTGTGAATTGTATAATGGAATAAATGAAGTGGTATCTAAGTAAAAAAAAAATTTAAGATTCTTAATTTTAATTAATCTTAATTGCCGAAGCTCTAGTTTGTTTTATACAAATTTAGTAAATAGGTATAACATGTTTTAAAAAAAAACTAATCTATCTTCACGCTGTATCCCTGACGGGGTAGTCAGAGAGGACAGATCGCCAGGCTTCGCGATCCATGCATACTTCTTTCGCTTCTTCAAGATTCATCAATCGCTTCATACACGCACGTCTGGGTATCCGAGTACTTTTGACTTTTCCGTTTTAGAGCAATCTGCTCACGTAGTCTGCATATGTAAGTCTCGGCCTACCCTGACTCCTTCTACCCTCTACTTTCGCACAATTTATAAGTCTTCGTCAATCATTCCCCACTCATTCGTTGGTCATGTCCAAATCAACGGAACACGCCCTTTTCCAGCTTAACGCTGACACTTTTATTCAAACCTGCCATATTGCGTAAAAATAAAATAATTAAAAACTAACTAACTATCTTCACGCTGTATCCCTGACAGTGTAGTCAGAGAAAACAGATCGTTAGGCTTCACGATCCATGCATACTTATTTCGCTTCTTGCAGATACATCAATCGCTTCATACATGCACGTCTGGGTATCCGAGTACTAAAAGGTATAAAATAAATAATGAAGTTTTGGGAAAAATAGAAATCAGATTAGAGTTTGCAAACTGGTGTGTTTTTCTAAGAATAATGTGTTGTTTTAAAAAGAAACGAGTACTAATACCTACTTATTCCATATAATAACAAAAAAAGACGACGTTATTTATTTTTAAATGAAAATCATGACTGCGCACTTTGGATTTACCGGTTTCAATATTTATAACATTCCAAGTTTCCTTAATAACATTATTTGAATATTTGATTTTATTTTTTAAATAAATTGATTTTGCTTTCAGGCAGGTTTGTTTAAATGTTTTTGAGACTCGGAGACTGCCGCGGTAAAGCTATTGCATAGCATACCTTTGTTTTTATTTGATATTAATTCAAATTACACTAAAAAAAACAAAAAAAAAAACAAAAAAAACCTCACCCTCACCCTCAACCTCACCCTCACCCCTCACTCTCACCCTCACCCCACACTCACTCTCACAGTCACCCTCATCCTCACCCTCACACTTACTATCATCACGTCTCGATCCGTGTGAGCTTCGTACAATCGTACCATATAATATATGTACATACACGTTAAGCCAACGCTCGGCCGTGCTCAGTGAACTTCGTGTGACCTCGTCTCGACCTTCGTCTTAGGTTTTTTTTCTTACGGAATTTCTTGATTAAAGCCCACTCAAAGCCCGCGATAAAAACTATGCAATAGCTTAAAAAACATTCTAATAACTAGTCCTCATAGTACAAAATCTACTTAAATACAAGCCCATACAGCCTTTTTATTAATGTAATAACAGTTTTTATTATTGTTTTTGGCAATGAATTTTTTCTTTCTTCTTTCTTTCACGCGATAATTAGGGATGGGCTCGTAAACTACACATTCACTTTTCATAGATGTTTCGTCACTTTGACTGATCCGCAATCGCTTCGTGTCCAATATTTAGTACAGGTACAACGTATGTTGAAAGCTTCAGTGATCGTGATTGGTGGAACATCTCAAAGGCTTTGTGCAGTATTTGCAATACACTCACGTGTGTTGTCTCTCACGGGTACGTGACATCGCTGGGTGCTGTAGTGCTAAACTTCCACGATTTATAAATAAATAAATATCCATCACGCCTTATCCCCGAAGGGGTGGCAGATGCATATTATACGCCCAATTTTCACCGTGTGGATTCCTCCCCACGTAATAGGTGGTGAGCCCATTGCCGTTTTGAAATAGACAGACGTAGGTAGTGCTACCTGCTGTTGAAATTTTTCAAGCCGCCCATAAGGCCTTCAACCAGGCTTAACGACTGCCATTTTACTGGCAACCGGGACCAACGGCTTAACGTGCCTTCCGAAGCACGGAAACGCTCGCAAATGTAAATGCCACAAAGTGGTCACCCATCCGACGACCAGCCATAGTGAAAGTTGCGTAACTCAGTGATCGTTTACAGAACACTGAGACCGCGGGGCCCCGAGCGCTTCAACTTCCACGATTTAGTATTTATAAAGCATTCTTTGATGTCAACACAGCACTATGCTTACCACCTATTACATGGAACAAAATACAACTGGTGAAATATTATATGGTACTAGTTAACGCCCGCGGCTTCGCCCGCGTAGAGAAGTTTTCCCGTTCCCGTTTCCCACAGGGACTTGTTGTATAAAAAGTATTCATGTGTTATTCTGATGTATAAGCTATATTATTGTAAAGTTTCATTAAAATCTATTCAGTAGTTTTTACGTGAAGGAGTAACAAACATCCATACAAACTTTCACATTTATAATATTATTAAGATTAAGATATTCTATAATACTCGTAAGTATAGTATGTCTAACGATATGGAAAAAAGTGTGTATATATACATTGTATATGTGTATATATGTAGACTCATTGGGTTCTGACTCCGACAGTATTAATGTCTGAGATTATTTGTAGGGTTTTGGGAATAATCCAACGTTCTTATCTTGTAATCACTGTTAAAATTGACTCATAAAATATGCGATTCTATCCAGTGTTTACGTAAGTATTACTTAAGCAGTCTTTATGGTAAGTATTTGGAATAAGAGCTGATTAAATGAACCCATTTTCCATTCTGACTTCATGTAAACGCACGCTTCTGAGCTTTCTAACGAGTTCGAGTAGGTGAGATGTGTTATCTATACTAATATGTAAAGCTGAAGAGTTTGTTTGTTTGGTTGGACACGCTAATTTCAGAAACCACTGGGGCGAATTGAAAACAATATTTGTGTTGGAAAGGAAGGCAAGGAAGGAAGGTAAATACTAAAATGTCAATAAATCGGCCAAATAAACTATCGGATAAAATAGGTGCGACGGGAGTGTCATGGGCGAAGCTACTATTTTATAAATTGATATATCCATCCTTCATTGGTTGATTCATTTTTGTTAAGGTATTAGTTGCAACGAACAACGAAATACAAAAGAACAGTACACAGCACAGCTTATCTTCAACTATGTGTCATAATATCTTATGTGTACTCGTGGATTTTGGGAACTAATGAAAAAAAAACACTATCAGTCTTAACTACCTCCTTATGATACAGTGAATTAGTCAATGAAATGTTTGAGTACAATAGTCAGGTTTTACAATTCAAGGTCAATCACTGCTTTTCAATCGATGTTTGGACGCCGCTCTTTATGACTGCTTCAAATGGACGGGATCATTATAACGATATATTCCATGCTGAAGTTGCCTACACTAATACCTTCACTCTTTCTTTGTTAACCTTGGCAAAAAAATACTAAAAATAATTTAGAAAAGAAATCAGTATCTTTTCTAATTATATTATAAATTAAAATAAAGGCGGAAATTATAAATTAAAAAAATTCAGCCTTGATCTTAAGACTTAAAGAGGTGGAAAATTGCGTCTATTTCGAGCGTCCTCGGTAGCTTAGTTGGTTAAGCAGCTCACTCAGCAAGTGAGAAGACAGGGGTTCGGTCAAGTACTTCTCGAGACTGTAAAGCTTTTTGCTTTTAATGTAAAAACATACTAGGCTACCGTCTGACGACAACCAGCAAAGGCACTATACTTCTTACTGTGTCCATTTGTGGTTTTAGCGGGACTTGGGTTGCATTTCCCAATATAAATTGTTACAAGCCTATTATTGGATTTTTGTTTCTAGAACTCGACAGGTTTTATTACCCGTTTACATATGAAAACACTTTACATTATTTGACTGGGTGCAGCATTACCTATACTCACCTTGATTTGTGTTACTAATTATTGAAGTGAAACTTCTTTATCGTAAGTGAAAGTTCTTTATCGACGTATGAGAGAATTTTTATAGCTGTATAAAATGACGTTAAGAAGTTTCACTTCTTACCCGTGTACTCTGGTATACACACATTTTTTTTTAATATGGAGACGAATTCAGGTTTTCTTTATGAACCTTACCATTTTTTTTCTTATTTTAAGCTCTGACAGTCAACCATTCGACCATAAGGTTTCATGAACTAGGAATCAGATCGATAGAATTATTGAGACTAGTACAAGAGACGACTGTCGGATATAATTGCACAGCGGTGGTATCGGGTTGATTAACCGATACAGGTTACTAAGAGGATTGCTCATAGCTCCGCATTCGTTCTGGCGGCAGGCCAGTGGCGACACCACGAACGAGTGGGGTCGTTGTAGGGTTGGCACATTTATCATTCCATGTTTATAATTATCTCTACAAATGTATAAAATTCACGTGGCTGTTTGTAATTCCAAGTTTGACTAAATGTAAAAGTATATACGGTACTTATATATAAAAAAATAGCTTTTCGTTTATTTGTCAATCTGTATATTTGCCTATATGTTTACTCCGCGTAATCTCTAATAAAGCTGGACCATTTTTAAAGCGACTTAATGACACTGGCAGATAGCTGATGTTTAAAGAGTAACCTAGATTACATTTTATATCAATATTCCCACGGGAATGCGAGTTACGCAACTGAAGTTGAGGGGCATTCGCTAGTTTTTAAATAGAAAATTAAATATCAACAATACTTAGGTACGTAGTCTTTTGCAATGCAGATATTAAACCTTCAAAACTAAAGACATCTGCGTTTATCTTCTAATTAAGCCAAAAAATTCTCAAGCAAATTTCATTTAGGCTTGCCATTTACGTTAAGTACTGCCCATTATACTCGTTATTAAACGAAAGAAGAAATTGATACAAAAGATAGTAAGGCACATATAACAATGTGCCTTTGTAAAGTAAAATGTAGAAAATTCACCCTGTTGCTCAATCTATGAAAATGATAATTCTTTATTCATTTAGGTCACAAAGTAACACTTATGAACGTCAAGATTATTGCTTCTACATTTACACTTACTGCCAGATTCGCAACGCCATAGGTAGAGCCTGAGGAAGAACCTGGCAATAAAACTAATGGCCACTCTTTTCTAACTAAATTACATTAGTTTTATTTACATGAAATTTAAACAAAATGAGAGCGTTTCTAGTTACCAGTTCTGAAGGCCCTTATGACGAAGACTCCGGCAAGTAACTCAATGGCTGCTATTTTAAAATGCAGGTATGGCTTACAATATTAAACTTACATTGCTTTTTTGGAGTTACGTGAGAACAGTCGACTAAACTTAATTAAGTATATTATATACTTAAATAAAAGTAAAGTCTCTATTTGTAATTCATTTTCGAAATTAATACCTTCTCACTAAATGCATGGTCTGACAAAAAACAAACTATTTTTTTTTCTTTTTTTTCATGTTTGTTTGTTTCGGCTAATTTGTAACACGTATGGATCGGTTTTAACGAAACTTTCTCGGGTGTAGCTGATGTTGAATTTTATCATCATGTTCCAACGAAACCTATACGCGGGTTACACCGTGCGAAGTTTCCGTGTGGTGCCATTCGCTGGTTTACTATAAAAATTAAAAAGCCTGCGGCATATGGGCCTGTTATTGGATTTGGCTATCTATATACTAATATAAAGAGTTTGTTTGTTTGGTTGAACGCGCGAATCTCAGAAACCACTTGGTCGAATTGAAAAATATTTTTGTGGTACATAGCCCATTTGTCGAGGATGGCTATAGACTATGTAAGCTATATATCATCACGCTACTACAGAGAAGAGCGGAGCAGTAATCATAAATGTCAACAAATCGGGCAAATTTTATACTTTAATGTAAAACTTGGGCGGGACAGCTGTCCCGCCCGGCTTCGCCCGTGACATACTTCGAACCTCATGGCACTCATTTAATGCCGTCGTTTATTAATTTCACAATAATGTATGAACATTTTCCAAATGACTTGATTACTTCTCCGCTCTCATGTAGATACCTACGCCCGCATGGCCCGGTCGAATTTGGTTACACGAAATTAATTTCTATGCGCATTTTTTTTATTTTGCCATTTCTCCCAAGATATTCATTTAATTTGCGATTTGTAAAAGGCCAAATTAATCTTCATAAAATTCTGAAGCCAACTAACATGTTAACAATGATAAGGATTAATAATATTTATGTGTAAATAGCCTTCAAATTACCGCTTTATAATTTCTGTATTTTTTAATTATTAGAATGGATATAGTATGTTATACTTAAGAGATAGACATATACCGTTGCGGACTTTTTTGTAGACCTATATTATTTACACAACTCCACGATACACTATTTTGTTATATCACAAAGGGTTTAGGCAGCGTTTTCGTTAAAAGCTCCCAGACGGATAATTTTTTTTGACGTCCTCAACATATATCGTTAAAATTAAGTTAATGTATACAAAAACTTAACAAATTATACATAAAAACCTTTCCTATGAATCACTCTAACTATTAAAAAAAACTGCATCGAAATTTTATATTTATATATAATATCTAAGCATACATAGGGACAGACAGCGAAAAACGACTTTGTTTTATAACATGTGATTATGTATAGCGACGGGAGTTGGAAGTATGTCACGGGCGAAGCTGTAGGGGTTAGCTAGTAGTATAATATGCTTGCTTGTGACATCAAATACAAACAAACTAAAAAAAAAATTACTGCCATCTCAAAAAAAAACACCGACCTGATAATATACAAAAATAACCTTACTGTTTCAACCCTACTGTAAACAATAGTGGCCGTCCACCAACGCACTGATATATGGGCGCAACTGTACGTTCGTGATGTAAGCAAACTTGCCAGCGTGATTACACCCTAACATTTAGGCGCCTTAATAAGAAAACCTATTATACTATTATTAATTTTGAAAAGGAAATATGCCGAGATGGATCGGTATCTGTTTGTGCCCATTGCCGTGGAGACCATGGGATGCTGGGGATCCGAGGCAAAAATTTTAATTGGATAATTAGGACGTCGAATAAGGGAGAAAACAGGTGACTTCCGCTCAAGATCGTTCCTGGTGCAAATGTTGGCTATAGCTATTCAACGTGGAAACGTGGCTAGTATTATGGGAACGTTATTACGGGTTATTTTAAATTGACATGTGAATAGTTATTAAATTGACATTTTGTTTATAATGTAAATCATTTTTATTTTGATAAGCAATTAGTATGCTTACTATATCACTAGGTGCACTTGCCGTCTCCGGTAAGTCTAAATCGAGCGAAGCGTTTTGCGGTTTTTCGAGATCTTTTGTTTTTGTCTATTCTCTTTTCAACATTCCAAACCATGAAACCAATTTTATTGTCTAATAAAACACTTTTGAGTCGCAATAGGTGGTCCTTTGATGGGTGAAAACTTTGTGAAATTTACATTTGCTAGCGTTTCCGTGCTTCGGAAGGCACGTTAAACCGTCGGTCCCGTTGCCAGTAAAATGGCAGTCGTTAAGCCTGGTTGAAAGCCTTAGGGGTAGCTGGAAAAATTTCAACAGCAGGCAGCCACAGCCTGCGCCTGTCCTTTTTTAGGCTCCCTTTTATTTATACTGTTTATTAACGATATACCTAATTGTTTTAAATTTTGTAATTTCTTATTATATACAGATGACCTTAAAATAGTTCACACAATTACCAGTCACAACGATCTCATGAAATTTCAAAACGATTTAGACCGTTTTTCTACATATTGCTTTAAAAATAAATTAAGTTTAAACCTGAATAAATGCAAATCAATAACCTTCACAAAGAAAAAGCAATTTTTTAATAACAGGTACACACTGTGTCACTCGCAACTAAATAATGTCAGTTCAATTAGAGATCTGGGTGTTATTTTGGATAGCGAGCTGCATCTAGATTTACACGTTGATAATATAGTGAACAGGGCGTTTAAAATGTACGGTTTTGTTATGAGAAATACCAAGAGATTCACACGACCGGCCACTTACCTCCATTATTACAAATCATTAGTTCGACCTCAAATGGAATTCGCGGTATCCGTATGGGATCCTTACTATAGTAAATACAAGCAAGATTTAGAGTATGTCCAGAAAAAATTCTTCCGCTCTATGCAATACAGATGTTATCGTAATTATTTGACCTACGAACAACTACTAGAAGAATATAACATGCTTACACTCGAAATTAGACGTAAATTACTTCAAGCAATGTTACTATATGATATTTGTAATAACAGATATGATTGTACAACCATAACTAATAAAATTGCATACAGAATACCTACTAGGACGCATTGCCGAAAACCCTGTTCACTCTTTGTAACATACCGCTGCCGTACAAATGCAGGGGAACGTTCCCCGTTGTATCGTTTAGTCGATTTGTACAATAGCAGATTCAACTCGATAGATATCGCGGCAACCCGACCTAGTAGCTTCAAAAGTAAAATTACGGAAACCTTAACATAGTCCTATCATTCTCTTAGTTTATAACGTATTGGTTTTGTTTCTTCATTGTTTAACTAAGCTGTGATAATTGTCGTTGGTAACACTTTTATAAGCCGTTTATATAACCCTACTATAAGTAAATAATGTATTGTGTTGCTGTTCTTTTACCCAAATAAATAAAAAAAAAAACACGGCAATGGGCTCACCACCTATTACGTGGGACAAAAATGCATAAGGTGAAATGTGGGCGTACAGTATGCCTCTGCCAACCCCTTCGGGGATAAACTCACTATGTATATGTATGTAACAATCTACTGAGAAATATAACTGTTTTTGTAAAATAAATATAGGTTTGCCGTGCTAATAAGTACTTAATCTGTTCTGATTTAAATTTAAAAGTACTTTGAAACAAAGTGATTGAACAAAAAGCTTTTGTATTTAGAAGTTTACCTTTTATAATTAAAATCTTTGTCGATTGTTTAGCCAATATAAACCAACTTATAGTGAGTTTGGATATAATTGGTCGATTGGATTTGACTCAGCTTTACAGTTATAAGTCGGTACGTCGATCCCATGACGTCGGTACAGGTTCTGAATATAAATTATGTAAAAGGGTTTGCTTGTGGCCTCTTTTCGTAGCGGTTCATGCATGTCACGGACTACACTCTGATTCGAATGACAAATCATCTAACTAACGTAAAGTTTAAGGGTTTCGTAGTCAAAGCGTAAAACGAGACTCTATTTCTAAGACTCCGCTGTCCGTACGTCTGTCCTCAGGTTGTATCTCATGATTCGTGATAGACTGTTTATCAATCACGCCTTATCCCCGAAGGGGTGGCATAAGCATATTATACGCCGACTTTTTACCATGTGTATTCCTGTCTACTTTGGTCTTGCTACCCCTGTTAAAATTTTTCAGTCTTCAACCAGGCTTAACATCTGCCATTTTACTGGCAACCGGAACCAAAGGCTTACCGTGTCTTCCGAAGCATGGAGACGCTCGCATATGTAAATTCCAGAAAGTGGTTACCCATCCAAGGACCACCTAAGCGAATGTTACTTAACGTAGTGATCGTTTACAGGACACTGAGTCCGCCGGACCACGAGCGCTCTGATGTTTTTATAAAGTTGGTTTATTATGAATAAAAACCTAATGAAGTACCTGACTAAATATAAGTCTAATTACTCAATATTAATAATCAGTAACATCTTTCTATATATAATTATTTCTACGCAAATATTTATCTTGGAGACATGAAGAGACGTCTGCTTATGAAACCAATTTCCTTCATAATTCTGTTTGAGAGTAATTCTATACCGACAATCTTGACTATAAAGTACATCATTTCAAAAGTTTAAACCAGTATATTGATAGACATCTGTACAGATACATTTCTTTAGAAAATTCCTTTCATAGACATTCATAGTAAGTATAAAAGTATCATCGTTAAAGGTTTAACATCAAAAGCTGCATGAAATGAACATCAGATAATATTATGATTTGTTTAGATATTATGTATCTCAAAGAAACAGATTTATAAACATCTTATTCCTTGGGGGAAACCGTTGGAAGATATATTCCGAAATAAAAGTAAGTAGCCTTCAGACCCACAACTATCGCGTTATGAAAATCATTACGATTCATTGAATGCACAAATAATCCAAAATAATTTCACATTTATAACTTTATTTGGAAAAAAATATTTGTGATCTACTAATGTTTGTTTCGGATTTTGGGTGTTTCCTATGTATAATATGTATGTATTTAGAAATATATAAGTATGTTTATTAGTCGTCTAGATCACATTATACAAGCTTATATTACTTTGGGCTAGACGGCGCTGTGTAAAAAAATAAAAAATCTCCCACAATATTTATTATTTATTTATTTATTATGGATGAGGATTATACTCTGAAAGAATTATTATCAACTTTCAAACTCGTTGTTCATTATTATTATAGTAGTTAGTATAGTAGAAAATAATACAGAAGTTTAATTTGGTATTACCATTTTGATTTGAATGAATGGAATTTTATTGTTTACGGAACTTATACTCGTACTTTCAATTGGTTTACAAAGTATCTTACTTTCTTTAAAGACTTTGTAATCCAGTTGTGTCGTTGCAAGATTCGTTTTCCTTATATTCTTGAAACTATTAACTACAAGTAACAAAAATATGTACAGTAACGGTTACAATGTCATTTCATTTAAACATAAATATATTGTTTTATACTTCTTGATAGTATACCACTTAACCTAGGAGTATGTATTGAATAACTGGCAAAATAGCATGCCTTGATGATGCTGTGTAGCTCACACATACGATATCCGAGAGGGACACTAGACAATAGCGTTCCACATTCAACCATACTAGGTCTGAGTGCACGGCATTGTGGTGACACATAGCGTTTATTTCAGTACGATCGTTTCAAATACGATCGCTTAGTATTTTATTTTGAGTGCGTACTCATGTTTGTTCGTAGATAACGCGTTCTGCGTTGTGATATTACACACGTCAGATATTTAGAGCAACCTCTAGTATATGAGACACTAATGTTATCGTTCTAATTTTGTTACAATATAATAGGATTCATTTTATTTTTTATCTATGAAAAGTTTGTGTAAGAAGCCCCGCCAAGACCTATGGGGCCCAAGTGTCTTCATCTCCTTTTGGTACACCTGCTGACTAACGAAAGAGGCAACAATGCAGACGACTACAGGGTTGGTAGTTCAGTAAGAAGTAGCTCCCGACAATGCCGAAAATTGAAAACCAAATGAAAATCGCTTCTGTTACATTTCGTATTATGGTATTTTGACATTGATCCACACCGGCTACGATAATTGTCCTCAATCTCATTACGCATAGAAACAATTTTGAAAAACATTAATATGCTAGGTAACATCAAACCAGTGTATTCTAGCTTGCCGGGCCTAACCAGCTCCAGAAAATAAAAAGGAAATCAAACACAAGAGTATAATTATGTTAATGATAATGAGTAAAAAGAGTTTGAATGAATGTCAGTTAGAAGTCATAAAGTGTTTAAAATGAATCGTAAACTTTTTTACAAACTTAATCATGATGTCATTTGCATATCATGGAAACATAAATCAAAAATAAAATTACAAGATCTGATCCGGTTTTGAATTTTTTGCTGCCAGTAATGAAAACAATGTAGATTTTATAAAAGATCTTTCCAGAAAAGGTTTTTATATCCTAGAAAACTACACCATCGATGAGTCAAACACTGAATTTGTGTAAATAATCTAATATCAATACCTATTTTAAAATACACTGTAATATTTAAATGTCAAGTTGTAAAGCGGAGTATTGCACATTCTATAACAACCTGTCGGGAAGATTACCTAATAACCGTCCTACATCCCTTTCCTTGAGGAGTTCGGTTCATCATTCCTCCGTTACAATTAGTAGAGGTTATCCTTGACCGTTGTGCTTTGGGATTGACGAATCGAGGGTGTGGTGGGATCCTCCTAGTCATCCTTTAATAATCGTTCTACGATAGATTTCTGTCATGTAACGCTCGATTCAATTAGTTACTTTTTATACTTGACAATCCTTGGGAAGTTTTGTAAATACTTCGGTTTGTAACACAAAGGACTGTTTGGATAATGATTTTATTTCCCAATCTCCTTGCCCATATCTTCAATTAAAGGACATATTTCCAGCTGAAGTTGTTTGTTATCTATATATATATATATAAAAGGCTAACTGACTCATTGATCAAGGTGTGGCCCTTCGGGGATAAGGCGTGATTGATAAATATAATAATAACAAAAATAAAAATTTGTATGGATACCATATGTAGCTATCTATTTTAAAAGCCTTTTCTGTAGTTTTAGAGTTTATGGATTCTAAATGTTTCGTCTTTATGAAATTAATATCTTAAACTTAGTTATTACTACTTAATAATATAAACCTGATGAGTTTTTTTTTGAATATTTGATTGGTCAAAAGAAGATTACTCGATTTGAGTCTTTTTGTCTTGAATAACCCATTTAGTGAGTATGGCTACTAGTTCAATTATACAATTCACGAGAGCGTAGCAGTAATCAGAAATGTCAATAAATCGAGCATATATTTTTATTCACTATTGTGTAATTAATAGTTTCGAAATATATCACGGGTGAAGCCATGGGGTTCATCTAGTTTAATATAAGATAAGAGATTATGTGTGACGCGAGACAGAATGTACTTAAATATTAATTTAAGCCTGTAGCATTATTGAATGAATCTCGTATTTATTAAGTAACATAAATATTTATATATTCTTTTGCGCAGTGGTTGTTTATCTGGATAAGCAGAAAATAGTTCCTATCACAGTAAGGAGGATCGATTAGCAATAAAGGCTATTTCGGGTTAATTAATCGTCTTAGTTTCGTTTGTATCCGTACCAAATGTATAAAGATTTTTGCGAAAGACAATTCTAGTACTTGGGCACACCTAAGTAGGCCGCAAAAGTCTTATGATCTTAAGACGAATTAAGATCACGAAAGAATTATTCTGTAAAAGTGATCGTTTACAGAATAATTCTTTAGTACATAAGGAAATTTTCCTTATGGCTGGTCCTCAGCTTCGGAAGGCTCGTTGAGTCGTTGGTTTCTGTTAATCGCGTCAGAAAAGAATCGTAATGGTCGCTCAATAGAAAGCCAAAGGTACAATTCTCTCTTTATTTCGAAGTCTATTACGATGGTACTCCAATAGACTTCTATCGGTCGGCCGATGAGTTGCATTTTTGATAGTCTACTAACATTTTGACAGCTAAATCAGTGATTCTGGTTCTATTCTACGGCTTGTCAATAGAAGACTCGGCCCCCCCGGTTACAAGAAACATGGCAGTCGTTAAGCTAAGTTTTATGGCGGCTTTAAAATTTCGATAGCAGGTCGCCATAGCCATTGCTTGTCCATTGCAACACGGTAACGGGCTCACCACTGTTACGTGGAATAAATAATGCAAACTGTGAAATATGAGCGTATAGTATAACTCTGCCAACCTTTCAGGGATAAAGGCGTTACTGTTAAGACTGATGGAGAAACGTGGCGAGCATTAATATGCTTATTTAAAAAAAATACCTAAAATTTTGTAGCAGCGATGGTATTTAATATTAGTTTTATTAGTGGCGGCAGTGGATTATGATTTGATTTTCAAAGTCACTGTCTTTTACACTGCAACATGAGTTAGTATACCTAAGTTCATTCAGCCAGCAGATCATTTCCAGGCGTTGCTGTCCTGCAAATAGTCTTTAACAGAGTAACGTTTTAAATTTTAAATTAATGTTTAAATTCTCAGGTCACAGGGAAGCTTATTGTAAAAGCGTATACAATTACCAATAAACACCATAGTTATTGCTTCTGTAATTAAAAATAAATTAGTCTAATAGATTCTTCTTATTTATTTTCAGGTAATATATCACCGTTCATTAGCTGGGATTTTTTAAGTCATCATCTACGAAGGTTTGAACTTACAGTACCTATTAACTTGCTATTTGTTGGAGAAGAAGAATAAAAATCAACACCAACACAAAGTATCAAAGTTCGAAATAATTTGAAGTCAGAGTACGAATCGGAACTACTGGGGTGTAGGAATTGCAAATCGCCTCACGCTCAGTAGAGTGGAAAGACAAGGATGTCCCTATTTAAATTAATTTGAATGCAAAAACTGGAAGGCAGGAAACGATATCGAATATAGGTCGTCGAATGATCAAAATACAAAACAAAGATATTGATCATAGATGATTTTCCATAAAGTACGATTTGAACGACAGCGGTAAATATCTAATAAGGGTACAGCACCTTAAAAGGAAGAAAACGGAGCCCTTATTATATCACTAAACTTTATTGACCGTCCGTCTTTCTTTCAAGACCCTTTATCTCGGGAGCGCGTGGGGGTATCAAAATTATAATAAAACGATATACTCAGGTCTACACTCCCCGTAGCTGTGGAAAAATCAAAATTCTAAATTGTGTTATGTGAAATAAAAACTTATAAATAGATAATTTCAAAAGAATCAATATTTAAAAGTTTATTCCATTGATCTAGAACTAAGAAATTTGGGAACTAATGTTATCTTATGCTACTAGTATAGGGACAAATCTGAAAATATTAAAATTTAATTTATGTGAAAATGTGTACAAACCCTCGGCCTTTGAATCACATTTGTTCTAGTTTTTTTTATTGGTATTTATGTAATGGTATATAATAGACACACCTCATCGTAAGTGTAACCACCAGAATTATTAACTCTGATTTTAACGGGGTGTGAACACCTACTGTTGATATTTTTTCAGATCAACTATAAAGCACTGAACTTGGCTTAACGACTAACACGTTACTGCCAGCCGGAACCAATGCTTAACATTCCTTACAAAGCACGGAAATGTTCGTAACTGGAAATGCCACGAACGGTATTTGAATTGGCGTGATTTGCTACAATACTAATTAAAAAATATGTTATTTGTTCTTGCTCTTTAACATAAAAAGATGAATAAAATTATTTTTGTGTTTTCCTAGTCGCTTCCAAACCCTGACTGGATTTGGAGAATGGGATATACTTATATTTGGTAGCTAGAAGCAGCAATTGCTTTGCTTTTATTTTTCGGAATTGGTGGAAGCGACTGCCGACTGACCTCTCGACATCGGTAAGGGCACCTGAGTCGTTGCCTCGTCCTTTAATCAGCACCGCTAGCAGGTAAGGTCGCGTGAGGCCCAAAGATATTGGTGGGGAATACCCTTAACTTAACTATCTTTACATTGTATTCCTGACGGGGTAGTCAGAGAGGACAGATCGCCAGGCTTCACGATTTATGCATACTTCTTTCGCTTCCTGTAGATTTATTAATCGCTTTATACATGCACGACTGGGTATCCGAGTACTTTTGACTTTTCCGTTTTTGAGCAATCTGCTCACGTGGTCATCATATGTAAGTCTCGTCTACCCTGATTGCTGACTCCTTTTACCCTCTACTTTTGCACAATATTATATTCTTCATCAATCGTGCCTTATACATTCGTTGGGCGTGCTCCGTTGGTTTGCATTTCCGTTTGTATGCACTTGCATTCAAACCAGCCATATTCGTTACGTATTTGGTCGACCAAGGTTACGCCGTACAATTTTCGAAGTGATCGCCTCCACAGCATTCAACTTACTTTCATACAATTTTTGGCATACCCAGGTTTTGCTCCAATTGTAGACTTAATAGAGCTAAAATATATTGCCCGAAAATATTGGTGGGGAATACCCTTACACCCAGTTTCAGACTTAATAGAGCTTTAATATCAAGCCATACAATTCAAATATAAATAGTTTACCAACACAGTAAATACTTTATTGTAGTGTATCAGTGATTAATTATTGTATGTATGAAAACCTACAAAAATATAGAGTTTTATATAATACCTACAAAAACTACAACCAATTTACCAACCAAATTACTCACTTTCATATTCATGTTATGCAATATAAATTCATTCTTCAAATGTTAACGTCTCAAACAAGACAGTTACACGCTTTTTAAATTTAGAAATACTAAAAGAAAAGAGTTTCTGATGAAAATGGATCCCGTCTGATGACAATCTAAAACAATCATTAGCGAATACCGTGCAAATACTTTTTGTTAAATTCGCTTAAACAAAATGACAGGAAAGAATGTCGGATGAGTGACATACTCTGATATAATCGGAGAGTTGCGACGTGTTCTTTATTACGGCCGTCTAAGAAATTTGTTTCATTTTTATTTTATCCATCTGTAGGTATATTATTTTTAAAAATGTTTGCGGTCTGACTGTACAAATACTAGTGACTGTAGACCTTACAAATATTTTAATAATAAAAATATATACTGTTATTTAGTCTAAAGAAAAACCAACGTCCTTTTTGATGTTTAGAAAATGCCTGTAATCTAATATCTGTGATCCATATCAAAGACTTTATGTATATTGATATGCGCTATTCAAAGGTATCAATTTATCTACATTTTTAAATATAAAGTTGTGTGTTGACACAAACTCATGATCACAATATTCACAATATGTGTTGAATTGTAACAAGTTGCATTACGTTGAAGTTTACTACCTGGCTTTCTCGGAAATAACTGTTTAGTTGGGCACTTAATTATGAATTTTCAAACAAACTTCTTAGTCTTAAAATGGTTTTAGCAAAACTACAATAGTTTCAAAATCAAAATATGGGATAGATGAAATAATACAAGCATATATTACTTTAGTGTAGTGAAGGTATTTTACCTACACTAAAGATATAGATATATCTACACAGCCACAGCCACAGCCTGTCTATTTTAACACGGCAACTTCCAGACGTTTTAACTGGATTACACCAACCGTGGACAATGGGTTGACTCCTTATTTTTTCTAATCAGTTATAAATTAAACATGAATAAGCTATAGAAATAAAAATAATTCGCAAAATATGTTGCTAAGCTCAGAACTTGATGGCTTGACCAATTCGAGTATTTTTTTTATTTAATCCTTGAACGAAAACGGGAAAACTACATTTTGCGGGTGAAGCTCCGGGCATCAACTAATAATAAATAATTTTGAAAACACAGGCCAAGTTTCGCTTTAAATAAGCAGTACGGGGGACGTTCATCTTTTTCTTCGATTAACTTTGTGTCTTTTGCCCCAAATTGTTTAGGAAATTAGCTATTAATGGACATCAATCTTCCTCGAGGCACTTTATAAAAGAACTTTTTGTAAGAAAAAGTATGTAATTCGTTACGAGACGCAAATTAAGACGTCGAGTTTCTGTTCTCGAACGAGAAAATGATAAATAATATAAAAAGTACGCCTCGGCCTTTTAACGGACTTTCTCGGGTAGATGTTTGTTTCACGTAATTCACTATTGTTTTAGCAGACTGTGTCTGAACACGTAATTGTTGTTTTGTTTGATCGCACCCAAGCTTTTGTGTCCCGTCTAGAATATAGACAATCATTTTGTTTGAGTATTATAAAATTTATTGAAACATATTTAATATTTAAAAAAAATAGAAAATTTAAAAAAAAATAATATTATATTTATATTTACAACTTACAGCTACTATAAACTTTACACATATTACAAAAGGAAGGTAAGGAATATTTACATTCTTATATAAAAAAAAATAGGAATATTTAGGCATCAAAAAACTCTGCCACATCGCTGTCAGCCACAACCGTACCCAGAATGCTGGCAGCATTGCCACGTTGAATTGTAATGCTGAGCCTTTGACCAAAGTACAAGCCAGCTTTATGATCATGAGAGCCATGTAAATATATTTTTTTTAACAATATCATCAATATCAAGTTTCAATATGAAATATTAAAATTATTATAACTAACTAACTAACTAACTATCTCCACGCTGTATCCCTGACGGGGTAGTCAGAGAGGACAGATCGCCACGCTTCGCGATCCATGCATACTTCTTTCGCTTCTTCGAGATTCATCAATCGCTTCATACACGCACGTCTGGGTATCCGAGTACTTTTGACCTTTCCGTTTTTGAGCAATCTGCTCACGTGGTCTTCATATGTAAGTCTCGGCCTTCCCTGACTCCTTCTACCCTCTACTTTTGAACAATAAATATTCTTCGTCAATCGTTCCTCACTCATTCGTTGGACGTGTCCAAACCAACGGAGCACGCCCTTTTCCAGCTTAACGCTGACACTTTCATTCAAACCTGCCATATTGCGTATCACTTCGTTACGTATTCGGTCGGCCAAGGTAACGCCGCACAATTTTCGAAGTGATCGCATCTCCACAGCATTCAATTTACTTTCATGCATCTGCTGACATACCCAGGTTTCGCTACCGTAAAGCAAAGTTGGCACTAGCACTGCGTTATGAATCGCCATTCGTGCTTCTTTTACGATGCTTTGTCGCTTTACTAACTGGGACAAAGCACCGTTAACTTTGTTTCCTAAAATTATGTGTTTGTTAAAATTATTATTGTATTGCAAAAAACATCAGATATATATATTTGGTTTTAAAATAGGATAAATTCAATCCTATCCGATGTAATGTTCTATTATATCCGATAGAATAGAATAAACAACAGCACATCAATAAGACAAGATTAGAATTGTAAATTAATATTAGCGGACGTCCCGTGGTTTCCAATCCAAGGGAAATACGGATATAAAATGTGGCCAAAGTTATTCCTTATAACATTAGCTATATGCCAGTGAGAATCCCGTTAAAATACGGTCCACCATTTCAGAGATTTGCGGTAACAAACAGACAGTGAGAAAAACAGACATACAGAGCTCAAAGTATATACTTTCGTATACATTTAGCGAAAAGTTATTTTGGAATTTGAAATTGCAAACAAACACCGTAACTTTGTTTGTTTGATAATATATAGAAGTTATATCAGTATTTAAAAATTGTACAACATTAATTTCTGTGTAATTTTAATAACAAACAATTATGCAAATAACCTCGGCTGAAATATTATCATGGCACGAAATACGTTGCCTGCCCAGTGGCCATTCATCACATTTATTTTGCAATCTATGTTATTTGTTTACCGTGTAGGTTTTGTATCAACTAAATGGAGTAGAATTCAACTAAGAGCTAACATTATGGCTGATTATTGAGGAATATCAGAAGATGTACTGTATATAGAGGAGTGGTTGTCTTTACGTTTTGTATTCTAGTGAAAGTTCGGTAAGACGGAAGAATATCAAAGTAAAATAATGCAGTGAAAATGTAAAATCTCGAAGTGTAACAGAAGAGAAGTTAATGGACAACGAAAGGTACAGCGTGATAAGGGAACATTGCGGTATAATAGAACATAAAGTGGCTAAGATAGAAAAAGGGATGGTCAGATGGTTTGCATACGTGAAGACGATGGATAAAAGGAGACTGACACAACAGATTCATGAGGTTTGAGTTAATGGGCATACTAAACGTCGACCACGGAGTGCGCATGTCGATCAAATCGGTACAGATTAAATAGGTAAAGACCAGGTCAAGTGTTCCCTTAAGAGGCAAACATTTAATTCTATGAAAACACTTATGAAAGTGGAATAAGCTAAAATTTTATGGCAGAATGTCTTTAGACAGAGACTAGCTTTTCACTTGGTTTTGGTTTTTACACATGTGTGACGTTATGTATGTTAATATTATTGAGAAAGAGGGTTCATGATAATCATCTTACATCATGCAGATCACATTGCTTGAATGTCTCAAAACTCTTTGCTGACTTTCAATTTGGTATAACATCACTTCAAAATTTATATCATCTTTCAAAGTGCGTCTAAAACTTCAAAGCTAAACTTAATAAACGTTATGGCTACAACATCGTTTACGGGCACTAAATCCAAAAATAATGATAAAAACAATTTAATCTTACGTAATTTGCTCTGAACTTGGCTCCTTTTCAAAACACTGCACCATTACTAGGCATTAAGTGTGTTATAGATGAACTACATATTCCATTGAACAATATGAATGAACATTAAGCTTTTCCACGAGCTAAAGTGTTCACGTGTGAAAAATTGTTTCACATGATGTGTGAAACACAGTTTGTCTATAAATAAATAAATAAATATTGTGGGACACTTCACACAGCGCCATCTAGCCCAAAGTAAGCTAAAATTAGCCTGTGTTATGGGATCTCGATAACTGATAAACATGATAATTTTTTTTAAAGCAATTATTTGCTAAATTTCTCATAAATTTTTAATAAAGTGGAAATAGACAATTCGATTCGAGACAGGGATTGAACCTGTGACCTTTGCCTAACCAGGGCAATGTTCTAGCCACCTGAACTACCCGAACAGTATCGAACCAAGTTGAAATTCTCCACCATATTTATATCGTCATTTTAAGAGTATGACCAGAGCCATCTATCGAGCTAATGAACAACTCGATACCAATGAACAGTGTTACAACTATTTTTAAACATTGATGCAATGGACTCCACTCAGTATATTGATAAATTTTTTTAAGGTTCAATCCCTGTCTCGAATCGAATTGTCTATTTCCACTTTATTTAAAATAAAACTGATAATCATACTTATATATTTCTAAATACATAGATAAATAACACCCAGACACAGAATAAACCATCGTGCTCATCACACAAAGTTTTATCCTATAACAATGTTATTATTTGAATTATATTATTGAAACGCTCGTAGTCCCGCGGACTCATTGTGGAAGCGCTTGTGGTCCCGTGGACTAAGTGTTCTGTAAACGATAATTCTGTCAACTTTCACAATAGCTGGTCACGTGACTACTTTGTGGCATTTACATTGGCGAGCATTTCCGTGCTTCGGAAGGAACGTTAAACCGTTGGTCCCGGTTGCCAGTAACATGGCAATCGTTAAATCAAGTTGAAGGCCTTATTACACAATTATTTACACAATTATAAATAACAAATTATACAACCTGCGTCTGTCTATTTCAACACAGCGATGGGCTCACCACCTATTACGTGGGACAGGAATACACATGGTGAAAAGTGGGCATATAATATGCCTCTGCCACCCTTTCGGGGATAAGGCATGATAGATATATAATAATAAATGTGTCATTCAGACATGTCACTGAAAGCATGTTTTACTGTTAGGTTATTTTCCAATCAGCCTACCCCAATTCATTGTTGGACGTCGACTTCTTATAATGATTTTGGGATTGACCTTATTTTTTCACCCTGAATGACCCAACGGGTTGGTTAGTGTCCGTTAGTGAGCAGGTATACCACGCGCAGCTGAGAAATAAGATAATGATTTATAGCATGTGACTTCTGAATAACTAGACTTTCATTTGAAAATTCCAGTGTATAAGTTTCTAAAATCGGGTCAGTAATTTCACAAATAAACAAACAAATCTTTGTTCTTTATATTATTAGTATAGATTTATTTTACCTTGCTCTCATCTCCAAACAGTGTTGTCTAGTCACCTAACGAAATATTTACAAGTATTTCAACCTCTTCTTGTGGAGAGATTTATTTAATTTGGGTTAGTATTCAACAGTTCTATGTTTAATTGTGTTCTCAATGGAATCACTCAATCCATCACTGTTTATAGAAATATTAAACATTGTGATCTATTGTAGAATTATCTATATTTGCACACACATATGTGAAATTCGGTTTCAGCCTTTAATCCCAGTTAAGGTTTATCTGGGATGTCCCTGGCAAACCTTTAACTGGGATTAAAATCTTCCTAGTAATTGTTTGTTATTTAATCAACCAAAATCAGGTGGATCGATTGGGATTATGTCTCCTGTTAGATGTTATCTTAGAAGAACACACATACAAACCTTTTTACTACAGTTTAAGATTAACGTGAGTTAGTGGCAACCAAGAATCACGAGTAGAAAGCCCATTAAAAGTAATATACGGATTACTCTTCTAAATTTAAATAGATATTCTGAAGATGGAGTCACTAATTTACGTTTTGACTGCCTCGGTGGCCCAATGGTAGGTATGCAACTGAAATGCATGCGTGGAAGAGTTACAAACATCCATACTTATAAGTTTGCCTGTAAGAAATTATTAGCTATTAGCGATAAGGCCGCCATTTGTACATTTTACATGTTTTCATTTGATGTAATTTAATTTATATTGGTGTACAATAAAGTTTTACTTACAAACTTACGCGTTTATAATATTAGTAGGATACAATATTACATTTATTATGATTTTCCAGTCATAAAGACACGGTATTTCTATTCTATGAGTACGAAATACCAATGCATCTGCTTTCGCAACACTATTATATCCACGACAATGTAAACATGAGTGGAACTACAATCATCAAACTAACGGTTACTGGTTACGTCGGATCAATACAGCTATTTCAAGTATCGGTCGAGTGCACACAAACCTTTTTGATATCCCACTGTGTATTTTGTTTGTTTAAAGAACGGATTTCTAGATAAAGGTTGATTGATTATTATGATCCCCTTCTGTTTGAAGTTTTTCGTTTGAAAATTGGCTAGAAATCCAGAATTATATGTTCACGTCAAATATCACTATCGAAGTTATCAAAACACTCGAATATATTTAATATGGATTTTATTTATTTATTTTCTATCACGCCTCATCCCGAAAGCGGTGGCAGAGGCATACATATTGTATGCCCACTTTTCACCATGTGTTATTGTTGTTCTGGTCCCACATAATAGGTGGTGAGCCCATTGCCGTGTTAAAATAGACAGACGCAGGTTGTGGCTACCTATAAGGCCGTCAACTTGACTTAACGACTGCCATTATAATGGCAACAGGGACCAACGGCTTAACGTGCCTTCCGAAGTACGAAGACGTTCACAAATGTAAACGCCACAAAGTGGTCACCCATCTGAGGACCAGCCATTGTGAAAGTTGCGTAACTCAGTGATCGTTTTAAGAACACTGAGTACGCGGGCCTCTAGCGCTTCAAAATTGTCTAGAAATCCAGAATTATATGTTTACGTAAATATCAGTATCGAAGTTATCAAAACACCCGAAGATATTCAATATGGACGACAATTGACACTCTGTAGTCAAAATAGTTCAAATGATCTAGACATGTTTCAAAGTGCAGTATTACTATATTTTTTTATCTGTAAGCCCACCATAAAATATTATTTTATAAGTGTGTAAAATAATTAATTCCGTAATTTCTTTATTGTTGAAGACTTTGGAACTATTATATTTTACACAGCAATGAGTTAATTTGGCTTGTCATTAAGTCGCTTTTACTGGTCGACTTATCAAATATCTACAAATTGTAGTCAATAGTTGTTAGATAGATGCGTCGATGCGCAAATCTGATATCCTTTGTGTGACCGATTTGATCACATCATGAGAGCTATGAAATACCTAGTGAAATGTAATAAACCAAGCCAAAACATGTTTGGCAGCTCTGGTGTTCTAGTCCATATTTTAGTCAGTAATTTATTACTTTTCTAATATTGGAACGAAGTTAGTAAAACCGTAAGAAAAATTGGGTGAAATAAAAGCGTTAAATGTGACGTGCGCAGGCGCGACAGTCGTTTGTTTTGCAAATTGTGTCGATTTTCAAACTGTCTATTTACCTCAGAGAAGTGAACACTAATTTGGAAATTGAATTGAATTGCTCGGCTGAGACGCAAGAGGCCCGAGTTCGAATCCTAGAACAAACGGTGCCTCTTTGTATGATTAATTGAATCGTGAACTAGTAAACTTCGTTCCTACCTGGTGTCCCACGACACCACATAATTTTATTCTAATAAATTAGTTAATCTATATTAATATTAAAAACTGAAGAGTTTGTTTGTTTGTTTGTTCGGTTGAACGCGCTAATCTCAGGAACTACTGGTCGGATTTGAAAAAATGTTTTTGTTTAGATAGCCCATTTATCGAGGAAGGCTAAAGGAGGATATATATATCATTACGCTACTACACTGGGGAACAGAGCAGTAGTCATAAATGTCGACAAATCGGGCAAATTTTTATAAGCATTATATATATAATATAATAATAACTAAATAACTATCTTCACGCTGTATCCCTGACGGGGTAGTCAGAGAGGACAGATCGCCAGGCTTCGCGATCCATTCATACTTCTTTCGCTTCTTCGAGATTCATCAATCGCTTCATACACGCACGTCTGGGTATCCGAGTACTTTTGACCTTTCCGTTTTTGCACTCTGCTCACGTGGTCTTCATATGTAAGTCTCGGCCTACCCTGACTCCTTCTACCCTCTACCATATTGCGTATCACTTCGTTACGTATTCGGTCGGCCAAGGTAACGCCGCACAATTTTCGAAGTGATCGCATCTCCACAGCATTCAATTTTCTTTCATGCATCTGCTGACATACCCAGGTTTCACTACCGTAAAGCAAAGTTGGCACTAGCACTACGTTATGAATCGCCATTCGTGCTTCTTTTACGATGCTTTGTCGCTTTACTAACTGGGACAAAGCACCGTTAACTTTGTTTCCGGCAGCTACTCGCCGTTCTACATCCGAATCACATCTTCCATCCGCGCTAAACATACTTCCTAAATACACAATTTCATTCACTTGCTCTAGACGTTCCTGGTTTACCCTAATCTCGCATTTAGTTCTTACGTCACCTCTTTCAAATACTAGAACCTTAGTTTTACTTGCATTCAAGCGGAGACCCTTACTTTCACACCCCTCTTTCATATTAGTGACTAATGCCTGAAGGTCGGCTTCTGATGAGGCCATGAGCACCGCATCATCAGCGTACAGCAGACAGTTTACTGTAAAGTCACCCAAATTCACACCCATTTTAAAATTTTTTTAACTTCTGCAGGCAACTGTCCAGATACACTATGAACAGCCAGGCAGACATGACACATCCCTGTTTGACGCCTGTACAGACATCAAAAAATGGTGACACATCCCCCCCTACTCGCACGCAAGCCTTACAGTCCCTATAGAGCGACTGTATTGCCCGCAGTAGCGAGCCGTCCACACCATATCCTGGCAGCAAGTCCCACAGCGTTTCTCTCACAACGTTATCAAATGCTTTCTCTAGATCCACAAAAGCGCAGAACCTTCTGGCTAAGAGCCAGAAACTTTTCCGCGATCATGCGGAGAGAAAACACTTGATCCATGCAACCTCTTCCACGTCGGAATCCGCATTGAGCCTCCCGTAAATACCTTTCAGACTTTTCTTGCATTCGTGCCGTTATAACCTTTGCATACACCTTACTAGCTAAGCTGACCAAGCTGATCGCCCTGTAGCTGGAGCAGTTTAGGCGCGAGCCTTTCCCTTTGTAAATAGGTACTAAAACTGCTACTCGCCAGTCATCTGGGACCTCACCCGTCCGCCAGCACAGGTTGCATAACAGACATAGTGTGTCCCAGACACGCGATCCACCGTACTTGATCATCTCAGCAGTAACTCTGTCTTTTCCCGCAGCCTTTCCACATTTCATACTTCTTATCGCTTGTTCTATTTCTTTCATACTAATGACTTCAATGACATCGGGCTCCGGAGCATCGAAGTGAGCTCCACTTCCCGATGTGGCATCTCTGTCTTTTCTTGCATACATCTTTCCATAATATTCACTCCATCTCTGCAGGACGTCACTTTGGTCTGTTAGGACGTCATTGTTAACACTAAGCACTTTATTCATACTGCAGATTGCCGAACAACTCCGGGTCTTGCCTACCTCTTTCCAGAAGAGCTTGGCATTATCCCGGAAATTGGACGACAACCTTTCATCCGCTTTCATTCTGCACCTTTCACGAGCTTCTTCTATCAGTGCCTTCGTGTTAACTTTCTGCAGCTTGTATCTCTCTTTCATATTAAAATCATTCCGCGAGGCTAAGTAGTCCAGCCATGCTTTCTTCTTCATTCGAACTGCTTCTTTCACTTTCTCATTCCACCATGCATCACGCTTATTACTACTGCCTCTTTTCGTTTCTCCACACACTTCCACAGCGGCATTTATCATACTATCCCTAAGGTTCTGCCATACACTTTCCACATTCTCACTGCTTACATTGACGTCGCCACGCTTTTCGGCTACCCTTTCATTATATTTATCCCTAATGGATGCATCCTGCAGCTTCCAGCTTTTGATGCTATAAGTCGGCTCAGGTTCAGGACACTCGGTACGATGACGCCAACCCGCGAACAGACCCCTAATCCTAGTTATGACTAGGTAGTGGTCTGATCCCAGCTCAGCGCCTCGATAAACCCTTGTGTCCATCACCTGTTTACGGAGCCGACTATCCATTAGGAATAGATCTATCATGCTTCTCTTTGACTTACATCTCCTCGTATACATATGAATTTGTTTGTGGTTGAACATTGTGTTCGCCACAAACAAATCCTTTTCCTTACAAAATGCCAGTATTAGCTTGCCAGCGTCGTTCACCCTTTTATCCCCATACTTCCCGAGTACCGACTCAAAACCATCGCGAGCGGTACCCACCCATCCATTCAAGTCTCCACATACTATAAGTCTTTCATTTCCTTCTATCACATTTAGAGCTTCTCTCATACTCTCCCAGAAGTCCTCTAGCTCACTCGCGTTCGACGAAGATACTGGCGCGTAAGCAGCTACCAGGAAAATCTTCGTCAAACCAAGTTTTACACGGATCCAGAGGATTCTAGGACCTACCAGTTTGTACTCATACATACCGGAGGCCAATCGCGAGGACAGCAAAATTCCAACCCCCCGACTGCCATGCTCGCTCTCTGGTACTCCAGACCAAAGCGCGAGCATCCCACCCGGGAGCTCCAAGACTTCGCTGCCCTTGCGCTTGGTCTCTGTCAAGCACACTGCATCTAACTTTCTCTCATTCATAACATCCATCAACTCATTCATCTTATCTGTCATTCCTCCCCTAACATTCCACGCAGCTACCCTGCACTCCATCCTCCACTTCCCGCCGTGTCGGGCCGCGCGTGTAGGGTGGCGGTCCCCTACGCCGCTCTGGCACACACTTTTCGCACCAGCGGGGACGAACTGTTGCGCGTCGCCTTGGGGGCACGCCCTAGCATCATTCGCCCTGGTGGCACTCGTGTTGGAGTAGAATTGCAGCCGTAGCTGGCAGGGATGGCGACGTGCACGCTTCTACTCTTCATCCCCCAATATACATATATTATATAATAATATAGTAATAATAGAATTTATAAGCGACGGGATTAAATCGGTGCGACGGGAGGTCGAAATATTCCACGGGCGAAGCTGTGGGGGTCATCTAGTCAAATATAACACTCGTATTTTACCGTTTAGACACAAGCCAATATCGTAACGTCACTTATTGTAATTTTATTGCTTTTGGCAACACTGGGAACG
This sequence comes from Thumatha senex, assembly GCA_948477245.1. Lineage (NCBI taxonomy): Eukaryota > Metazoa > Arthropoda > Insecta > Lepidoptera > Erebidae > Thumatha > Thumatha senex. The sequence goes on from OX419743.1 coordinate 16,340,524, forward strand.
ATGTTCTTTGCAGTTGTCAGTACTTAATGATATTTTATTTGTAATAAGAATATGACTTAATACATCTTTTAATAAAATTTGCTTCATTTTTTCTTGGTAAACTGAGACAGTGGTGAACGTATTGAGTTAATACAAAATAATATATCTATACTAATATTATAAAGCTGAAGAGTTTGTTTTATTCTTTGGTTGCAAACGCTAATCTCAGAAATTACTGGTCGGATTTGAAAAAATAATTTTGTATTAGATATCCCATTTATCGAGAAAGGCTAAAGGCTATATATCATTACGCTACTACACTGGGGAGCAGAGCAGTAGTCATAAATGTCGACAAATCGGGCAAATTTTTTTGTATCATTGTAGAATTAATAAGCGACGGGATTAAATAGGTGACACGGGAGGTCGAAATATTTTAATATTCCACGGGCGAAGCTGTGGGTGGTATGTGTCATTCTTTATACAGCTGAAGAGATTTTCGTTTCTTTGTTTGGTTGAACGCGATAATCTCAGGAAGTAGTGTTCCGTATTGAAAAAATATTTTTGTGTTGGTTAAAGGTTAGTACATATTATATATGAGATATATATATATGAGATATATTATATATGAGATATAATATGTGCTAACCTTTGAAAATGCCGTAAGGCGAAACCGGTCAGGTTTAAGTAATTAATAAGTGGAATAGTACAAGTGTTTTAGTTCAAGATGTGTAGCAAGTTCCACCAAGTGCCATCAATCACCAGTGTAAACAACAAATAAACACAAAAGAAAATTTTGTCAATGTAAATGGAGACTCATTGCTGGCTACGTTCCACTCTCAAAAAGTTTCTTAATTATTATTCAAATCGTTATCACCTACTTAACGTATCTACCGTGAGTGAGTACTGGACAGGTGTAATTATTATTCAAATCGCTATCACCTCCTAAATGTATCTACTGTGAATGAGTACTAAATAGGTGTTATGAGAGCATTCCGCTGTTTCCCGGAATAGTTTTGTTAACTGACAAGCTCAAATATTAACACTCTTTTAAAATCATTCATTCTATTTACTATCTGTTGATATGTCACGTTGTTTTGCCGGGATGAACTCCAAAACTGCTGTATGTTTCGTTTCAATTTAAGAAGTTGCTCAGTTTTTATCAAAGCCAAAGAGAGGAGGTTTCTGAGGCGGTACGAAGATCGCCGAAGCAGAATTTAAATATACAATGTTAAAAAACGATGTTAAAGCTCAATCATTTTAGAAATTGGCCGGAACAGACAGACAAATAGTCAGATTTTTTTTTTATGTAAATATTAAATATACTTTTTATGCATTTAGTGAAAAGTTGATTGAAAATTATAAATAGAACACTTTATTCAAATTTATCCGTATAGATAGATGTATGCGAACCTTATAGGAGATGAGTTACAGAAATAATCAGCGCTCAGCTTGGGCTCGTTCGACCAATAAAAATGAGCGTCAAACTGGTTGAAACTATAAGATGCAAACTTATAAATAGTATGTTATATAAATAACCGATTTCGTTTTAAGCGGCCGTTCTCTAAATTCTTCCTCGTTTATCGAATAGGTGCTACGTCTTGCCTAATGAGCATAATAATATACGGTTTTCAGGGCACTATTAGTCCGCTTGACAACATTAAACTTTATTTAAACTTTATTAAACATATACCATGGCACAGTGCCCAATGTTTTAGGGAAGGAAAACCATGAGAAACTAAACCATCTTATTTAATTGGATTGATTTTGATGAATTTTATCACATTTGAAATAATTTATCTTTTACTTGCCAGGGCCCCGATTCTGGATCATACGTCTTGAAAGCGTAGACGTAAATATAGTGGTGAAATGTCTTTTGGTTTGTGTTTTGTCGTTTCTGCCGAAACATATGACATTTCACCCGCAAATTTCCGTCTACGCTTTCAAACCGTATGTTCAAGTATATGTATTTGATAAATAAATGCATCCTAAACCTAATCTAAATTCCTGTATATATACATACAATGACATCACAATGAAAGCATGATCAGATTAGTCAGGATATTTTCTATGCACAAAAAAACGAGTTACACGGCTACTTTTGTAGCAAAGTAATCAAACTACTTCAAAATCGCTTTTGTACGTATTTAGTGCTCTGAATCAAATGCCGCAAACCGTTTGTCTCTATATCTTATGGTTCCTGAGAAATAGATGCGTACTGACGGACGGACGGACAGATTGAACTAAACAAAACCGAATATTTTCTAAACTTATAGAAGTCTAAAATAAGTTCTATGAATAATAAAACTAAAATCTACAGACATATCAACAATCTTCAATCCTCTTTCTATCTTATAGAAAATGTATAAAAGCACATCACCAAAACAAGTCAAAAAAAAAAAATATATAAAATCATACGAAAAAATAAATAATTCCTTTTGCATCACTGGCCTTGTGCTACACGTATTGGGGGTCCCTTAATGTATCATAAATTATTCTGCGGCAAAGACCAACAGTCATGCACTCTCAACTTTAACGAATTCTGCAGAACCCTTTATCCAATCACAAGTGTTACGGATCAGTGAGCAGGTCGACGAGCTAAAATCAACTTCGAAGGCTCGAAGCTTCACCATACTACCGGTGTATCGAATTTGTTACAGGTACTCATTGGTAAATGGATTCTGCTTATAAGTACTCTTGATGCTTATTGAATTGAAAATATGTACAAGATTGTAAATTGTTTTCATATTTCAGTTCGTTTTGTACATTAGTTCAGTTATTTTACGAGTTATTTGCTCTAATTGGTGATTGTTATAAAAGTTTTACTCAATAACGGTTATTATACCCTTATTGGCCTAAATAATATTTATTATAGTCTCTCAGCTATGTTACCCGTGGAAATTAAATACTCCGGGATGAAAAGAAGTTCTTTATCTCAAGCCTATATAGATATAATGTACTCTTGTGATACACATAAGATGGAGTAATCTGAAGATTATCGCTGCATACCACATCAATACTGAGGTTTCAAAGTCTCTACATCTCTACATCTATACTAATATTATAAAGCTGAAGATTTAGTTTGTTTGGTTGAACGCGCTAAACTCAATAAACATTGGCCGGATTTGAAAAAAATATTTTTATGTTAGATAGCCCATTTATCGAGGAAGGCTATAGGCTATATATCATCACGCTACTTCCCAGGAGAGTGCAGCATTAGTCATAAATGTCGACAAATCGGGCAAATTTAAAAAAATAGAATATATAAGCGACGGGATTAAATTTGTGCGACAGGAGTTTAAAGTATGTCACGGGCGAAGCCGGGGGGTGACCTAGTATTTGATACAACCAAGTGTGTTTTAACCCTTTTTTTCATACGATTAAACAACTTACAACAGACTAATGATTCGCAACGGAAAGCTCACATTTGTAATTCTTGCATAAGAGTAGTTTGACGTAAACTTTATATTATTGTAACTTTCGTGTCTTTTTACGCACGTGTAAAGTGTGTAATATTCCTTGCTCTGAGTTATATCTATTTGTGGTGCGTAGCCTATAGCTGAGATGGTAGTTTTAACAACAGTCAAAGGCTGTCCTTGTGCGTTCAAACACGGCAAACACATTCATAGACTACGGTACCCTTTCTGTGGGCCTTATACTTACTCGTACCTACCACTTGAGTGTATTAAAAAAACAAGTATACCAAAATTGAAAAAAGAACATCTTCTAATAAAACCTTTATATTTGTAAAGTGTATTGTTCTATTTTTTTGTCCGTGGATTTATTTTCTCTATGTTTGTTGTCCTCAAGTAACCCTTTCTTGTGATCACTTTACTTATACTCAGTTCGTGTGTTCGCGTCACTGGCTGATCCGGCAAGGCTTTTTATATTAATATTGGTTTATTTTCTTTTTGTTAGATATCTTTTTTTTTTAATGTATGGATATTTTCCATCGCGATTCGCAACGCCTTGCGATCTGTACTCTCTGAGTACGCCGTCAGGAATAAAGTGTGAAGATAGTTAAATTATAAATAAAATAGATGACGTGTCTCTTTATTATGACAGTTCCAACTAAATGCGTTTGAAACTAAACAGGATACTAACATTAAAAAGCTATTCCAAAACTTACAGACAAACTTAAACTAGTTTTATTTTTAAATAATAAAAAAAAGATTAGCTAGGAAGTAGTAAAAGTAGAAAAGCTATAGAAAATGGTCGGTAACTTTCTAGGAACCTAGCTGTGTACATTGGCCAGTCCTACATATAATTAGTTGATTGAATATTGATATTTTATTATGACAGAATACTATCGCGGATACTAATGGGTTTAAAAAAGGGGGTTTAAAGAATGTCACAAGCAAAGCCGTAGGTTACTTCTAGGCTAAATTAATTACGGTGCATAAACATTACCGTATAAATTTTTCAACAATATTTGTTGCTTTGTACATCAGTTGGTGTATTGCCAACTGTTCGACTAATGGCATTGTTCATTTTGGGGAGTTCATTTTGGGGAGGTTGCCTTGGCCGTAGAAAACTTGATGAGGACACCTACCTTATCGATCGATTAGACTTCAATAAATATAAAATAAATAATAATATATAATAATAAATATAAAGCGAGCAAATCATTATTAGCGAATCGTTTCGGATTTTTTCTCTTCGCCTTAGTAGTTTTCTAGTTTTTTCCAAACACTCTCGATTTGGAGTCTGAGGTCACTTTCATTAGAAATCCTAAACCTTTCAAATATCTTACTGAATGATGGCGAATATTAGAATTGAGAACCAGATGTAAAAAATTCTAAAAAAGAAATAAATTGTTAATATTGTATCACATCGATTTTTTACAGCATTTATTTTTTGTATTGGCAACACTGGAGTTAAGAAAATTCATCCAACCATTTTATTAATATACAGAACACGTATCTCCACCACCGCAGCGCTGCCACGGACACAAACCTTTTTTCTCCCGCCATCGTACATCTTTGCACATATGTTTTCCATGTATGTTTATAATATTATATACTTTAGACGAAACCTACTTAATGTTATAAACGCGATAGTTGGTAAGAATGTACGGATGTAGATTTATTACTCCTTCACGCTATTAAATGATTTAAATAAAACTGTACAATAACAAAATATAGCTAACACATTAGAGTAACACATCTGGCTTTATTTTTTTATTCCGGGAACAAGTAGGTACTACAGGAATGGGAAACGGGAACGAGAAAACTTCACTACGTGAGCAGAGCCGCGGATTGTCAACTAGTGCTTTTATAATTTTTATTTTTCGCTATTTTAGAAGCGCTCGTGGCCTAGCGGTCTCAGTGTTCTGTAAACGATCACTGAGTTACGCAACTTTCACTATGGCTGGTCCTCGGATGGGTGACCACTTTGTGGCATTTACATTTGCGAGCGTTTCCGTGCTTCGGAAGGCACGTTAAGCCGTTGGTCCCGGTTGCCAGTAAAATGGCAGTCGTTAAGCCTGGTTGAAGGCCTTATGGGCGGCTTGAAAACTTCAACAGCAGGTAGCCACAACTTGCGTCTGTCTATTTCAACACGGCAATGGGCTCACCACCTATTACGTGGGACAGGAATCCACACGGTGAAAAGTGGGCATATAATATGCCTCTGCCACCCCTTCGGGGATAAGGCGTGATGGATATTTATTTATTTATTTTATAATTTATTACAAAATTATAATTAGGAATTGGCCAGTTTCAGTATTCATACATAGATCGCTGCCACAGATACACAGTTAATTTTTATCTTTTGTGACAGATTCAATGGTTGTGTTCAATGTCACAGCTAAACATTTCTATCTATCTTTGGTTTTTGAAACAGAAATTTTCGTTGATAGGTACCGAAGGTAACTATTTTGACCACAATTTATACAGTAGTAAAATATAGATAGGTTATTGAGATCGGCCGTAAATGAATTGAGAAATACATTATTATTATAATCCCTTTCTTCTTCCCAATTGTAAGTATTGGTACTTAAATAGCCTAAAGGAACGGAAAAAAAGAGTAAGCATAAAAAAAATAACTTTCCTCTTTAGGAGTCCACATTGTTCGATTTAGAGTAATATAACTTTATTTTTCACAAACACGCGACAGAAATACATACGGTGAAATAAGGGCATATAATATGCTTCTGCCACCCCTTCGGGGATAAGGCGTGACTAACTAACTAACTATCTTAACGCTGTATCCCTGACGGGGTAATCAGAGAGAACAGATCAAAGTAAGTCTTCCAAACTCAAGATCTATACAAATTTTGAGCTCAATCCGTTGATATATTTGCTTCACAATTGATTGGATTCCACCCGAACAAACAAGTCAATAAATGGTTTTAAAAAAATACGTTTTTTTTTAATATAAATTGAGTGTATTAAATAACACACAATCCACTCTTCACTTTTATGAAAAGTTCCAAAATCTTTAAACCGTTTTTACCATTTTTATTGGTAATAGGAACTATTTCCCGAGCCATAGTGTGGTGTATAAATAAGCTCTTTTCAAAGTTGCAAGCCCAAATGTTAGCCTCAACACAGTTCGTTTAGAAACCGGACGCGTGTTCAGCATTAGTAATGAAAACCGAAACTTTTCAACGGATTAATTCGTTCACAAACCCCTATACAGGTGATCCCGAGCAAGTCACGGTTACCCTGTTAGTTGCCGCCGAAACTTTCCGGAATATAATGATCGTACCCTTACATTAAAATCCTTTTGACTTTAGCTTAAAATTAATAGGCTATTCATAAGCGCAGCCCAATTATATAATGTTTTAATAACGGACCTTTACTTAATTTGAAACAAAAGACTTTCCTTATTTTTATGAAATTACAAACGATTAAGCTTATTTTTTTTTTAATTTATGATGTAAAGTAAAGAATAATAAATATTCATCTTTTGACTGCCTCTGTGGCGCGGTGGGAGTGCATCGGACTGCTACGCAAGAGGTCCCGGGTTCGATTCCCGGGTCGGAAACAAAAATTTGAGTGATCATGACATGGTGATGCTACGACGTTTGTTTAAGTTTATGTCTAGTTATGTTAATCATTTTACTAAAAGGGGATCCATATCGAAGTAATCACTTTAGTATTTTTTGATAACCATGTTTAGGGGGTCCTAGTAGAATAGTAAGTGCTTTTCGATCGCCTGGGGGTTGGAAATCGGGGATCCTAGTGGAACGCGCCATACGTCCATGTCTATGACATAGCCACACCCCGCTTTTTACAATACTCAAGTGGTAAACAAGCATAATAAGGCATATCGGACAGTCGAGCTCTACAGATGTTAGCTGTGAAGATGAATTTGAGCCAAGTATGGCGATAATAAACGTGGGCAGCATTGCAATATATTTCTTAGAACACAAACCATTCTGCAAGGAGCAGAATCCCTTTTGAAGTAGAATCCCTTATATAAAATCCACTAGGAAGCCTCTTTGATAACGAGGTAGTAGTATGTTTACCGTATTGCTGATTTCTTTCACTTGGCACAGACAGTTTTACAAGAATTTCTTTACGTTCAACTTCATACGCATGACTAGGATATGGTTTATAATCAAAAATATGCTATCGTTAGCTATAAATTTACCATAAGGTCCAATATAAAAAAGAAATCCTGTACTTTTTTAATACCGTTCGGGTTTGGATGAAATAGAGATTATCAATTTATTTCAAACTGTTCTGGCTGGTTCTAATGTAAACAAAAGAAACAAGAACATAAAAACAGAATGCGAGATATTTTTCTACTAATAATGTTACGTATTCCTGAGTAACGTAAAAGGAATATGTTTGCATATGTTTGGCACATAATTAGGAAAAATGTTTACAAAAAAAATTAGTAAGTTACTTTTATATTTGTATGTGCATTTTTGCTTCGATATGAAGTTTCAATGGTCGACTAAATAAATCGATTGGTGCATTCAAACACAATGAAATCGATGCAATAATTGGAATTAGGAATAGGGGTATTTTAACGTTTATGACTTGGAGATAAAATAAATGGATTGCGGAAAATAATACTAGAGTCTGCCCGTGGTGGTGGTGAATATTTCCAGAATCCATTTCCCACTGCAATCTGTTCCCGGGATAAGCCATTAAACTCTGTTTTAAACAGCGGCATAAAGACGAAATGTTTCCAGTCCTGAATTCCTTATTACCTATAGTTTAACCAGTACCGCTGTACCGCTCACTGTATACAAAATTATACGCAGTAAGCGGTACAGCGGTACTGGTCAAACTATAGTAGCGAATGGATATAAGATGCAGCATTTGTTTTTGTGTTTAACATACTTGACACATTGACAAAATTAAATGAAATGTCGTATATTACATGTATATAACTCTGAGTTATAGGAGCCGACGTTAGTGCGTTAGTGGTGTATTGACAGAATTTTAGTCAAAACCACAACAAATAGTTTCCTATCAATGTGAGTACCCTCCGGTAGATAGAATCGCACTACAAGATATCTAAAATATGTATGATGACACTTCTGAAACACATTTTACCTAAATGTCCAACGATACAGTGATATTTGAATTTCGAATACCTAGACAAAGATAACAAAACATTTAACACCTACACGTTCATAAATAAGGACATTGAACATCGTATTATATTATATAGACTATGTCTTCCTAGTAAGACTTTGGTAAACAAACACATTATTTGTGTTTATACGGGTTACTGAATATTGTCTATTCACGATTCTGGATTGCTAATATCTTACTAATTAATGAAATGTCAAACGTAAGCAATAATTTGGGAACAAATTGTCGAATGACTGCCAATTTAATCAATTAAACGACGTATTTGCTTATCTGCTGTAAAATTAATGATCATTTTATTATTATGTTATTAAAATTTGGTATCATACCGTTAATTTATTTTATAGTCAGTGAACTAATGAGCAATTATTGTGGAGTTTCCTGCTTTTAAACTATATACAGATAGTGGAAAACTATTTTAACTAGTGAAATACTTTTTTTAAAGAGAATATGGTCACAAAAAAAAAGAAAATTTAAAATGTGGCATTTTCATTTACGAACGTTTCCATACTTTGGAAGGCACGTTAAGCCATTGGTCCCGGCTACCAGTATATGGTAGTCATAATTCCAATTGAGAGCAAAGAAGTTTTTAAAATATCAACGGCACATAGCCACAACCTTACCCGGTCCGTTTCAAAACAGCAATATGCTAACCACATATCACGTGGTACTAAATACAACTGGTGAAATATGATTCTACGCTATGCCTCTGCATACTCCTTCGGGTAATAAGGTGTGACTGTATATATCTGTCTGTGTAATATTCCATTTTGATGCAACCAAACCATAACACATTTTGTAGATAGGTAACTACCTACTGTGTAATTTGTTCAGAGGTCATAAGCACATACTACGCGTGCAGTAGAAAAGAATAAAGTAATTTAGTGACAATGGTTTTCATAATATATTTACTCACTACTGCAGTCAGGTAAAGTGAAGTGTAATTTTCTGACCACGCAGAATTTCAAAGTAGAATTATTTTCATAAGTATACGGACTTTTATGTATTGTAGTGACAGTCTTGGAACTAATATTTCAAGACCAATGCTCTCCTGCACTCATAAAAAAGGTAGCAACAATCAACTTGTGCTAATGCTCTGCTGGTTCTGTAAATTAATTTTGCAGAATCACTCCATTTAACTACACCTATGTTAGACGGCAGTACGTCGAGTCATTGCTTTGCTGGTTGATTCAATTTATTTGATTACCATATAACATCATACCTATGTCAGACTGCAATAATTCGAATCAACATTCTGCTGGTTGAGCTAATTTATTTGCAAAATCACTACATAATGACCACACCCAAGTTAAACTACAGTAAGTCAATCTAAAATTTTGCTGGTGAAGTCAATTTGTGACTAGAATCACTACATATAACTATACCTATGTAAGACTACAGGAATTCGAACTTAAGCTGCTGGTTTATTCAATTTATTAGCAGAATCACTCCATATAGCCATACACCTATGTTAGACTGCAATAAGTCGAGCCAATACTCTGTCAGTTGAGTAAGTAAATTTGCAGAATCACTTCATATGACCACACCTACATTTTGTACTGCTGATAGAATCAATTTAATTGCAGAATTACTTCATAAAACCACATCTATATTGCACTGCAGTGAGGCCGAAAGACGGGTGTGGTACATTAGTTAATAGTAAAGACCTGCTTTAAAGTATCTATATGAAACAATGTGTTATTCAGTAATTGTTTCTCACATAAGATACTTTAGAAATTGATCGTAGTTTATGTCTATCTATATCCAGTGCTTTGCTACAAGCTTTATTTATTGAATACAAAACTATTAAAATATACTAGAATTATGGCAGTTTTTTGTATTGATGCTGAGAAAGTAAGGAATGTAGACCTTGAAACCAATTCATGTGATGTACAAAAATAATATTCTAGTGGTACAAAAATAATGGTCCATCTTAAAATGTATTTTCATAAAAATATGAGTTTAGTTGTTGTGATGTTTTTTTTATGAATAAGCAATTAGTTCTACGAGTATTTTTTTAAAGGCTATGTTGTCATCTGGTCTAGTGAGTTGCAGACTTAACTACGAAACCGAAGATCATGCCCGTGATCCCATTCACAAACCTTTATGATTTTTTTATAAAACTGAGGTGACAGATAGCGTAGGTACGCCTCCATTTGATTATAAGTGCCCCAACACTGCCAACGTTTTGCCAATTTTGATTATAAGTGCCCCAACACTGCCAACTTTTTGCCAATTTTATGTGATTAGAAGGATGATTTCGTCTATATCTAGGTGTAGTAATCTGTAATAGGTATAATTTTAAACAAAGTAGCGCTAGTAAGGTAAAAGACAGGGTGTTCACCCTCACACTTTGCGTCCGAAGCGCACGCATACGGTTAGGTCCGATAGAGGCTTTATTCGGCGTACGCTTAGATTGTTAACTCCCTGCCTGGGATTTCCCGGGGATCTTTAAATGGGGTCCTAAAAGGTTTCTAAAGGGTCAGCAGTTTGCAACACCAGACCTCTGGTGTTGCAAACGTCCAAAGGCTATGGTGACCACTTTCCATCAGGTTGGTCGTCTGCCAACTCAGTTGTATTAAAAATAAGTTTAGCTTCCAACAACGTCGAAAATAAGAAGACAAATAAAAGCTGCTCCTAGCAGCTAAATAAATCTGAAACCGAGGCTGCAAATTCAGGTACTGAGGACAGATCGCCAGTTTTCACGATCCTTCTATCCTTCTATAGTTTCCTGAAGATTCATTAATTGTTACATACATGCAGGTCTTGAAATTACTACGTAAGTACTTTGACCTTTTTGTTGTTGAGCAATCCTAAATACTGCCAAACAGTCTTGATAATGCCTCGTGTGTAGGCGAAACACGTGTCGACATCGTACGACATTCTAAAAAAGCGGAATATTGCAAAAATAACATTTAAAAAAAAAATAATTATAGTTTTTTAATCCTAAATACCCCATAAATTAATAAATATTGTAGTACATTTTTTTTTACACAGCTCCATCTCGCTCAAAGTGAGCTAATATAAGCTAGTGGTATGAAATCTAGACAACTAATAAACATACTTATATATTTATAAATACATACATATTATGCATAAGAAACACCCAATATAAGGTACTCTATGCAATAATTTCATCAAAAGTCTTACCACAGCAATGGGTACCAATTATTTAGTTCCTGTTACATTTCTCCGAATGTACTCGTAATATGTATACACATTATATGTGGTTTAGCCGCACCTCCAGTAAAGTTGTCGGAACATTAACGCTATCATACATCACATGAGCAGTACCGGCAAGAACACAGGTATCATTGTCTAATTTATAGGGAAACTATTTGTAGTGTTTATACAAGAATGTACAAATGACAGAACTACGATACGCAACACAATGTTTAGTGATACCAACGGACTCATTCACGGGTCGTCGTCTTTGCTTACCATCAGGCGGGCGAAGCCATTTTGACATGCCAAAAATTAAAAAAAAACTCAAAATATATGTCTCTCTTCTGTCATGTTTCATTTTGATACTAAGTATAGCGAATCTATACTATTTTTAATATATAAAGCTGAAGAGTTTGCTTGTTTGTTTGTATGTGTGTTTGTTTGGTTGAAGGCGCTAATCTCAGGAACTACTGATCCGATTAAGAAAATTCTTTTTGCGTTAGAAAGTCCATTTACCGAGGAAGGCTCTAGGCTACATAATATCACGCTACTAGTCAGGAGAGCGGAGCAGCAATCATAAATGTCAACGAATCGTGCAAATTTTCATACGTTATTGTAAAAGTAATAAACGACGGCGTTATATGGGTGCGATGGGGGTTTAAAATATGTTACAAGCGAAGCCGCGGGGGACATATAGTGAAGCATATCAGATATTAATATTACTGACGTTCTTTCATTTATTATAACTTGTGATTTTTTGATCCACTTATTATTTTACTTTTAATCTACTGGTATCTATTACTTTCAATCCAATCCAATTTCTTTAATACTTGGATTAAAAAGTCTAACTGAAAACTTTACAAAAATATTAAGAGCTAAAATCGTGATATTTTGAATGATTAACTGCAAAAAATTGTATAAATTTTACGATCCGAAAATGATTAAATTTATGAATTCATAATCAATTGTGGTTAGTAATATTCTAACCGCAATTAAAGTAAAATGCAGCGATTCAAAGATAATTATGAATTTAAATACATTCACAATCATTTTTATATTTTAATCTAGTCAAAATAATAAGAAACATTAGAATCAACTAGCTCGTGGCCCCGCTAACTAAGTGTTCTGTAAACGATCACTGCGTTAAGCAACTTTCTTTGGATGCTGGTCCTTGGATGGGTGACTACTTTGTGGCATTTACAATTGCGAGCTTTTCCGTACTTCGGAAGGTACGTTAAGCCGTTGGTCCCGTTTGCCGAATTTCAACAGCAGGTCGCCGCAGCCTGCCACTGCTATATATTTCAACACGGCAATGGGCTTACCACCTGTTACGTGGAACAAAAATGCATACGGTGAAAAGTGGGCGTATGGTACCTCTGCTGACCACTTTTGGGATATAGGCGTGACAATATATATGCATGTAGAATCAATTAGGATGTTTTTACAAAACAAACATAAAAAAAATGTATGTGTACCAGAGTACACAGTTAAGAAATGAAACTTCTTTACGACTTATCATTTTTCTAGTATTTACAACTTCACGAAAATTGGGTAGATAAGGCTTATGCATACAACAATAAAGAAGTTTCACTTCAAAAATCTACATCTTCTAATTGTCTATTAAGACAATCTTAGTTAGTTATAATTCACATATAGCCATCACTTCCCACAAAATAATAATGGAATCGAATTTGAGTCTAGAATTACCTCACACAAAAACCCAGCTAACAGCCTATATCCCTACTATTAAGAATCAGAAAAGCATTAAAGCTTGTAGTTGACGTCAGGCCTAATGCCATTTGTAAGAAAAATCCAGTAAGCCTTAGCTGTTAGTCATTATAAGAGAGAGTCATCTGCACGATCTGAATCAGTGGGATTCTATGAAATGGTGGAAATTATTCAAATGATACATTTTATTGTGGCAAGTAAAAATATGGGCTCGTTTACACGATTTATTGTTAGTTTGTTTCCGATATATTGGTTGTTTTCTATAGCTGTTTGGATTCCTGATTAGTGTTATTCGGAATGAGGGAGCGAGTTATAAATTGCGTTGTACGGAATAAGACATTACAAATTAAATATGGCGATCATTTAAAGGTATTGCCTAGAATGTCAAGGTTTTTGTGTCAGTTTCAGTCGCGAACTGTGAAAACGCGTTCTATTTGTAAACGTTTTTTTTTATTACTAAATTTTTTAATAAAGTCATAAATCGTTATTGAATGTTATTATTTATAAAATTTCAACACTTAAACAAATATTATCGTTCGTTATATTGTTTATTATCGTTCATGCTAACATTAGCATTTCTTTTCCGTAGACCAAGACTGAAATTAGCAAATTTTCACTCGATCCGGTAAGGAAATTTGGCATCACCTATCAATTGATCTCAACGAAAATTGAACGAAGCGACAAAAAACAATAATTGCTCGTAGCCCGCTGTCCTTGTGCAGCTTAAGTTCTGTAAACGATCATTAGTTTCATCAGTAGTTTCATTTCGGAGGGCACGTTAATCCTTTGATCTTGGTTGCCAGTAATATAGAAGGTATATACGCTATATTAATCAGTTAGATCGGAAGGGCCCAATGCATTTTTTTTTCAAGATACGTTTTTTTGCTTCATAAACGGCCATAATATTTTTTTAAGTTAACTCAGTTATTTGATATTTTCATAGCTTTAAGGTATCGTAAACCTCGATATCTTCACGTGTTCCTAAAATAAAGAGACCAGTAAAGACAGAATTACAATTTTGTTAACTTAAACAAATAAAGACCATAGAAATCGAATCACAAAATAAATTCTGTTGTAAAACCGCTACAAATGGTTTACAGAAATAATTGACACGATTCTTTAAAGATAATAGAATAATCCCTCAGTTCGAGGAGAGTTCGTGTATTGTCGTAAAGCTTGGTTTATTGCGGAATAAACACGGTCCCGTTGATTGCTTTACGTATTAATGAGCGTTTAATGTTTGTATGCGTGATAAATTGGTGCACGCCTGTATTCACCAATGTGCATTTTTTACGTGTGGAAAGAAAATCCTTACGGATTTCGTGTCAGACTTGAACCGACTTAAGTCAAACACTAATGAGCAGTTTTATCTTTTGTTTTGCATTCGTCACGAAAGTTGAGTAGCAATTCGTTTATTTTTTTACAATAAGATTTTTTTTTCAGGGTTGTGTCTTGTCCGCCTGGCTGTTCATAGTAATAATGAAAAATAAATTTATTTCGATAAAATTTGGGTACATTATGTTCTTAGCCTATTATTAACAACCACTTGCTTAAATAAATGATCTCTTATCCCTCTCTTATCTTATCACATAATTGAAAGCCTGAACAATCCTGTGTATGTGTGTAGATGTTTTCAGTCTAAAGATAGAATATAAGAGTTTTTTCTTTCAAATTAGTCACTATTATCTTAATGTGAGTAAAGAGTAAACCTCAGTTAAGACGTTTAAATAAATTTTCCATTTTAATTCAATGTTATCGAACGAAAGACATTGTATTTTCCACTGCCGAACACTTGCCAACATCATTTCTATTAAACTTTAATAACAAATTACTATTGACTACTATCTTCATGCTGTTTCCCTGTCGGAGAAGGCAGACCACCAGGCTTCGCGATCTTTACATACCTACTTCTTTACATACCTACCTACTTTTTTACATACCTACTTCTTTACGGTTTATTGCGGAATAGGCACGGTCCTGTTGATTGCTTTACTTATTAATGAGCGTTTTATGTTTGGTTGAACTTCATGATAAATTGGTACACGTCTGTATTCGCCAATGTGCATTTTTTTTGTGTGTGGAAAAACGGATTTCGTGTCAGACTCGAACCGGCTAAAGTCATACACTAATGAGCAAGTTTATATTTTGTTTTGCATTCGACACGGGCGTTGAGTATCAATTCGTTTATTTTTTTACAATACGATTATTTTTACAGGGTTGTGTAATGTCCGCCTGGCTGTTGATAGTAATAATAAAAAATAAATTCATTTCGATAAAATTTGGGTACATTATGTTTCCAGTGTTCTTAGCCTATTATTAACAACCATATAATTGAAAGCCTGAACTAGGTAATCCTGTGTATGTATGTAGATGTATTCAGTCAAACGATAAAATATAAGGCTTCTTTCGTTCAAATTAGTCACTATTATCTTAATGTGAGTAAAGAGTAAACCCAGTGAAAGACGTTTAAATAAATTTTCAAATCGTGAGGACCAAACGGAAGACATTGGATTTTCCACTGCCGAACAACATAATTTCTAACTAACTATCTTCACGCTGTAATCCTGATGGGGTAGTAAGAGAGGACAGATTGCCAGGCTACGCGATCCATGCATACACAATTTCTATTAAACTTAAATAAATAAATATCCATCACGCCTTATCCCCGCAGGGGTGGCAGAGGCCAAATTTCACCGTATTTATTTTTGTCCCACGTAGCCCTTGTATATAAGTCTCGGTGTACGCGGGCTACTTATAAAAAAATCACTATTACATAATGAAATTTTCTTTAAAATACCATAAGATAAACAATTAGAATAAGGAATGAAATCTCAAACTCTTTTCAATCTTCCTCTGCTATTTTCGTCAAACAGAAATTGTATAGAGTTTATCAGTACGTATCGAATAGCTGGTCTGAATTTGGTTCTTTTACAGATTACGTGGCTTTGTGTGTGCCAACGAAGCGCTGGCTGTCATACAATAGCTACCACTAATTCAATTTCGCTAATGGCTTCTACAATTTGAACTTTATCATTCAGCAACGCATGTGGAGCCTAACAATATCATGTGAATGTTTTATTGAACATTTTAATTATAAATTATTAAATTAATAAATAAAAAAAACAGCAGTTTACGCAGTCAATTTTGAAGAAGGAAAATAAAAAAAGTATATGCTTCCAGACCGTTATATCGATTTTGCAAAATATTGATATCTAAAACCTCATTTAATAATAATTGACTGTTGAGTGCGGTTTATAAATAAAATCTCTCAAAACAATGGAAGGCAAACATTTTAAAGTCACAAATTCTGAAGGACAAGGTATCTATACTGCCTGCATATACAAAAATTCCTCCTTCCTAAACATCAAATTGTTCTAGAACTACCTTATCATTGCTAACCACTGGCAATTGCAATATAATCTAACTAGCTTTGACGCCCGATTTCGCTTGTGACGATGAACGTGATGAAACACAGGTTTATTTATTTTTAATCAAAAGTAGATATGCAAAATTTGGTGTGGCTATCTTTGAAAATAAGGAATCGTCCTTATAAAATTACAACCTCTATTTTACTGCCGCAAAGATAAAATATAGGTAAAATATGCCTTTGCTTCACCCGTGATATACTTTGAACTCCCGTTCAAACCCTTCTTCCCACCCCTTGACCCTAATTTGTTTTCAAATTTTTTCTTTCAAACATTCATCCTCTGTTTTACAACCTGATTTTTTTGGATAATCTTGAAACATGTGTTAATTATTTTTAATCAAAAGCAGAAATGCGAAATATGGTGTTGCTATCTTTGGAAATAAAGAATCTCTCATATAAATTTAGAATCCCTTGTTTACCCCTTTATAGGTAAAATTAGGCAAAACCGTGAAACACTTACCCATTTATTTATAATCAAAAACCAGATACGTAATTTTTTATCTTTAAATTTGAAAATTACCAGTTTTCCTATAAAAGTTTGTATCTTATTAAACCTTTTAATGGTTGGAACTTCAACAAACCCTTTCTTAGCGGGAACTTACTATATAAAGGTAACTTACCATAAAAAAAATAAGTTTTTGTTTCAAGGGCTTCGTCTAGACGTTGATTATAAGCATGAGTCACCCACTAATTTTATTAATTAAAGACAATTTCTATTTTACCCTTTGAAATGTAAATTTGTAACCATAAAAAGGGCGTAATTTCATGCCTCTAGCTTTGAAAATGACGAACTTTCATACAGCCGTTTATGCCTTATTTTACTCCCTTAGGGATGGAATTTCGAAAAATCGTTGCTTAGTAGGTGCCTACATTATAAGGATAGTTAATCCTAAAAAATTCAAGTCTAGGTGCAAGGGATTCGGCTGGGCGGTGATAGATGAGTGAGTAACCCGTAATTTTATTAATACAGATACAATTTAAAAAAATAAAGTGAGTAAACACGATCGTCTCTCTTTGACAGTAAAATACATTATCTTATAACAGAATCTGATCACAATTTGGATCAGATACACGTGTAGCCTGAAGGCTTACAAAATAAGAAAACATAGTTGAAAATAAATTGGGTAGGTACTTCAAAAAGCGACGACAATCTCCTGATGCAAATGAGAAATATTTTTTATTTTTATAAATAACTATGTATTTTGCTCATAATTTGAGGCCGGAAAACCAAATCCGTAGATAAAATCATTTCGTTTGTAGATTTTTAATTTATCAACATGAAAGGCAGCCTTGACTGACTGACCTTTCAACGTTCAGTTCAAAACGTGGAACAGATTTGGCAGATTTTATAACTTTTTCATTCACGAAGAAAGGATTTTGGAAATACTCGCTTTATAGAACTGTAATGAGGATTCAAAACTTGTCACGTTTAAAGCCCCAAGGTTTTAATGAGTTTTGGTATAATTGAACTCCGATTTAAAGAATTACTTCTCAGATTTTTTTTGCGATTAGTTTAAATTCCCTACTTTTATAAATATTTACTGCATAGAAATAAAAAACAAATAGTAAAAGTGGCATGAGAGTTTGCCCACGTGTTACCGCAATATGATCAACAATCAAGTACATATTAAGTACGATTAAAATCTTCACAAGTCCTGAAATCGTGTATCATAGTTCTGTATTTAAAAAAAAATCGCGGTGGGGTCTAAAGACACTCATTGTTAGACGCGTCGTTTGCGAATAATATTGAACACGTTAATGATCGCCGTTGATGATCGGAAGTGCTCGTGGCCCCGCTGACTCAGTGTTCTGTAAACGATCACTGCGTTAAGCAACATTCGCTGTCGCGGTCTTTGGATGGGTGACCACTTTGTAGAATTAACATTTGCGAGCGTTTTCATGCTTAAGAAAGCACGCTAAGCCGTTGGTCTCGGATGCAGTCGTTAAGCCTGGATGAAGGCTTTATAGGCGGCTTGAAAAATTCCACAGCCTGCTCCTGTCCATTTCAACACAATGGGCTCACCCACCTATTACGTGGGACAAAAATGCATACGGTGAAATGTGGGCGTAAAGTATGCCTCTACCTATCCCTTTAGGGATAAAGGCGTGACAATATGTATGTACGTTGATGATTATGTCGCGGCGACACACAAGCGTTCCCGTATGACATTTTCCTGTTATTACGATTTCTATGGTTGACAGTGATTTCAATAACCTAAGTCTATTAAGCTTCATTTGATAGTGCCACCGGGGGTTCTTTTTCTTATTACTCTCTTACAAACAGTATCTACTTCTTGGTAATTGTAATGCTATTCAGCAATAAATAAACAAATATAATTAGAGCTTCATTATAACAGAGAATGTTTTATTTTCACAAAAAATCAGTAGAGCTTGTTTGAAAGCTTAATAAAAGCTCAATCTTACTTACTTTTATAACATTATTAATTTTCTTAATATTTCGTGTTGTCTAAAGCACACCTCTGTATAACGTGACAAAATTAAAAACACTTTTTGTGCATAAAAATGTAATAATTTACCTGCAACGTTGTCTTGTGTCCTATCCTTGCTTTATTAAAGCTTTCCTGGAAAGTGATAAAAATGACGGTCTTTCATAATGTTGGCACTTTGTCTTTGTTTTGTTGTACTTTTAATAAAAAATTATTTTTATTTTAGTAAGTGGCAGACGGTGCTCTATGGCAGACATTTTTTTTACTAATTGCTTCTTTTAGGGATTAAAAATGAGGATTTCTACGACCTGGAATTTAGTTATGCTTCAAGTTGTCTCCGGGAGACCCTACTCCTCAGAAAATTACAGCATTATACCATATTAAGCTTTTTAGAATGGTTTTAAAGAGTATAGTTGTTGTTTTTTTTTTATTTTTATATTCTTATTTCATAAATTAAGTAAGTAAATTAAGGTTAAGAAGAGGGAAAAAAAATTAAAGAGTATTTGTTCTTAGTTCGGTGTATTTTAATTTTTAATTTAATTTTGTTTTAATTTTTTACTTAGCTCACTAAATGACATTGTCTGCCAGATGGAACACTATGGCAGCACAGCCGAAAGCCTATTTAATAATAGTGGCCCTGAAAATGATGGCCTTAAAAAATGCCTTTTCTCACTCTACTTGTGTTCTACAAGTGGTGTTTTAGGAGGAGGGCAACACGGAGGGTGTAGAAAGTCCTTTAGAAAGTGTTACGGCGACTTTCTGTTACGGCGGTTTACGGTTACGGCGGTTTTCTGTTACAGCGACTTTTTTGTATTACTTGCACAAAGCAAGCAGCAATTGAATCAGTTATGTCTATGTGATTTTCCCTCATTTCTCGAAAACATTTTATCACATTTTGGGTTATGGCACAGATAACTAATCAGGATAATCTAGAGAGTGTTCTTAGCTTTTGTTTTTTTCTAGTCATGTGATCTGCAGTAGGCCGTTCTCAGATTCAGTTTGTTTAAAAATATCTAAGTGACTTCTAGTTTTAAATTTCCATTCAATTTTAAAAACTTTCGTTCACAGTAACTTAGTTTAGAATTTATGCGCTAAATGTATCACTGAACATTTGTAGCAGACACATAAAGACCATGAAATTCACAAGTTTTAGTTGTTACATGTACATAAAACTAGTTTGTATGAAGATACGACAAGTTTAACCATAAAATAGGGATTTTATTGTTCTATTCGCTGGACTAAACGTGTTCTGAGTTTCTATTTCATCTTCTCAATTGCTTTAAATAAGAAATCTGAGTTTTGAATCTCATATTAAACGGTTTAAGTTATTACTTGTTAAAGTTTTCAAGTATAATGCTACAAGTATAATAGCGATAGCAATACAAGTATAATGGCTAGAATGGTTTACTTCCGCTATTTTCATAGTATTATGTCCTACGGTATTCTCCTTTGCGGGAGTGCTGCAGATTTAAATATTATTTTTGTTCTACAAAAGCGGGCTGTACGCGCTATTTATAATTTGGGCCCCAGAGTTTCTCTCCGAGAAAAATTGAAAGAAGTAAATATTCTAACCGTACCATCTCAATACATTTTTGCCAATGAAAATCTATCACAGTTTTCTAAACTCTGTGATAAACATAATATAAACACTAGATATAAAAATCATCTTTCAGTCCACCACAGTCGACTGCATATGAATGAATGAATGAATGAAATATCTTTATTCATGTAGGTCACAAAGTAACGCTTATGAACGTCAAGATTATTGCTTCTACATTTACATTTACTGCCAGATTCGCAAAGCAATAGGTAGAGCCTGAGGAAGAACCTGGCAATAAAACTCATGGCCACTCTTTTTTAACCGCCAGTAATTACATTAGTTTGATAATGACATGATGTTTGACCAATAATATAGTAATGAATTTATACAAAACAAAATCAATGTTATGTTTAAAATCATATCAAAATTAGAGCTATTCTAGTTGCCAGTTCTAAGGGCAGCCTACACTTTAAGAAGATTCCAGCAAAAAAGTCAATGATTTATATTTATAAAAGAGCATCCGCTCTTTTAAAATGTAGGTGTGGCTTACAACATTAAAATTACACTTACATTGTTTCTTTGGATTTATGTGAGAACAGTCGACTAAACTTAGTTTGCCTTAAATTTAAATAATATTATTTGTAATAATTGCTATTACAGCTATGAGCTGACCAGTCCCAACAGACGGCACCCGTTCACGGGTATGACGTATATATCAGCCATCGCCCTACTCAACCGTATTATACGGAATAAGGCGACCCGACACATACGCCACCACTGCCAGGACACTTAGGTGAGCATGACATACCCAAAAACTGCACAGCAACTATCATGTCAATTTTAAAATAATAAATAAGTCTACTTGGTGCTCACACAATAACAAATTCAAATTACATATTTGTATATTAGTTATTACCGGAACTAAACGCAGCCAATTTAGAAGCCTTTAGTTGTCTGACGTTTCAAATTATTCACAATGTAGAAATGTAAAAATACAACATATACATATGCAGATTCAAGACAAGTACAAAATAACACAAGATTCATTCGAATCCTACATAGCTCGAGCGAAGAGCAAGCAACTCATTTCCATTTATTTTTATCATTTAAATAATCATTAATTGTGTAATAAGCCCTTTTCAAGAGGTGCGTCTTAATTTCCGCCTTAAATTTATGTAACGGCAGGTACATAATGTTTAAAGGAATTTTATTATATAGGCGTACGCCAATTCCTGCAAAAGAGTCATGAACCTTTTGTAAACGATGATGCGTTCCAATTAATTTATGCTTATTTCTAGTATTTATCGAATGTATGTCACTGTGTCTATCGTATAAATGTATGTTCTGTTTAACTAACATGATATTTGCAAATATATACTGTGATGCAACCGTTAAAATGCCAATTTCTTTAAATTTCTCTCTAAGAGACACTCTAGCACTCAATTTATATATTGCACGTATAGCTCTCTTCTGGAGTACAAAAATTACTTGTATATCAGCTGCTTTGCCCCACAGCAAAATGCCGTAAGACATGACACTATGAAAATAACTAAAGTATACTAGCCTGGCAGTTTCTACATCAGTGAGCTGCCTGACTTTTCCCACGGCTAAGGCTGCCGAGCTGAGTTTACCTGCAAGACACGTTATTTGGGCGTTCCACTTCTGTTTGCTATCTAAAGTTATCCCCAAAAATACAGTTGTTTCTACAAGATTAAGGGTATCAACGTTCAATGTTATATTTGTACCGCAGTTCCTGACATTAGGCATGCTGAATCTGATAAATTTTGTCTTCTTAGCGTTTAGTAGCAAATTATTGGTCGTAAACCAATCTACAACCTGGGCAAGTGATCTATTTACGCCGTTAAAATCAGTAAGCGTGCGATCAACTTTAAAAATAAGTAACGTATCATCCGCAAATAGAACAATGTCGCACAAGTTCTGTATATAGAATGGCAGATCGTTAATATAAATTAAAAATAGAAACGGACCTAGAATTGATCCCTGCGGTACGCCCATAGCTACAGATGCTCCAGAGGAGCTAATTCCATTGACATCAACATGTTGTATTCGACCGCTTAGGTAGGAGGCAACAAACTAAACGATCGAATACAAA
This sequence comes from Thumatha senex, assembly GCA_948477245.1. NCBI lineage: Eukaryota > Metazoa > Arthropoda > Insecta > Lepidoptera > Erebidae > Thumatha > Thumatha senex. The sequence continues at coordinate 16,363,475 of OX419743.1, forward strand.
AAGAGAATACAAAAAGAGTTTAATGGTCAACGCAATCAAATGCTTTTGAGAGATCGCAGAAAACACCAATAGCATCTTCTCTATTCTCCCAGGCGCTATATATACGATGTAGAAGTGTCACACCTGCATGAATGGTAGAACGGCCCCTTGTGAACCCATACTGCTCTTTATGTAATAGCATATTTGAATTAAAATGAGCTTGTAATTGTTATAACATAATTTTTTCAAAAATTTTGCTAATTGCAGGTAATATTGAAATTGGTCTGAAATTACCAGGGTCGGTTTTGGAGATTTAAATAGAGGTATTACTTTACTGTGTTTCATTAAATCTGGAAACACTCCTTTATCAACACACTTATTAAATATTACAGCTAGATGTGTTGATATATTAACAATAATAGACTATCAATTTTACAGAAATACCCCACAAGTCAGCTGTTTTTTTTTTGAGTTAAGTGACATGAATACTTTAATGATATCGTTGGGGTTTACATATTTAAAGCTAAATAAGACACTAAGTATTTCAGTTATTTTTTAGTGTGTTTAATTGCACTTTTGACACTTTTTACTATATACTACTTAAATATTTAAAATTTAGAAATATATAGAGTAGGGCGTTTTTAGTAGAGAGTGACATTGATTCTTTATCTGTGTCTTAAGATTGGCGATTCTTTCTAGGGTAACTGTATACGCTTTTACAACAAGCTTCCCTGAGACCTGAGAAATTTATTTGTGAAAAATATTTATTTCTTTGTGAAAAAGGTTATTACTCCGTTAAAGACTATTTTCAGGACAGGGACGCCTGGAAATGACCTGCTGGCAAAGTGAAATAATTTTAAATTGTAAATAGGCCATCAAAAAAAATGCTGCTTTTCCTTCCTTGCCGGTTATTCTCAGGTGGGCCGCGTTGCGAATCGGTGGTCACTTTAAATATTTTAAATACTGTATGACATTTTAAATATTTACACACACATTTCAAGAAAAAACACTATTTTTAACACTCATGATATTTTTGATGCCATTTTTGTTATTTAAACTAGTTAAAAAACTGTTTAAAAAAGTTCCGTCTTGGACATCCGTGTGTCTGTATGTTACGGATTATTTTCTTGTTAACACGATAACGACCGAAATACTTTACTAATCGAGTCTTTTTTTTTCTCTTACGCTTCAGTACAATTAGGAACCCTTTCACTTTTCACGGTCTGATTCGATGTGGTTTAATTGTTATTATATTTACTTTATTTATTTCATAACCCCTACGCGATAATTCATAGCAAAGTTTGTAAGCTTGTTATTCTATTTTTTTTATAATATCATAAAAGCGTGTGAGGTGTGTACTTTTTGTTTTTAAAATTTTTATTTAATTCTACATGTATAATGCTACAAGTATAACGTTACAAGCGCTCGTAGCCCGTTTATTGTGGATGCGAGTGGTTCTAAGATGGGTGACCGCTTGATCGCATTTTTAATTACAATTGTTTACGTGGTTCGGATACCACGTTAAAACTTTGGTACCGGTTTACCAGTAAACTGGCAGTCTTAAACCAAGTAGAAGGAAACCGCCATGTGTGGTTTGAAAACATTTCAGCCGGTCGCCACAGCCTGCACCTGTCCATTTCAACACGGCAATGCGCTCACCACCTGTTACAAAAATACATAAGGTGAAATGTGAGCGTATGCCTACCCCTTCAGGCATAATGCGTGGCAATATGTATGTATGTATGTATTACTTTACTTTACTGGAGAATCGTGAAAATTATCTGCTTACCCAAAACACAAGTACTACAAACAAATTGGTAGATTTTTTGTATAGTCACACTTCTTTTCAATGAACGCACTACGAACGGCTGGCTGCAAATAATATTGACACACTAAATGAAACGTGTAATGCATGTGGCATTCAAGCGTAAAGCAAGAACGTGTGTGAAAATTCTTGAAGCTGTCATTTACAGGGACAGCGTTCTGAACAGTTTGCTGTTAATAGTGCCACCGCGGTCACATGTAATTTTAGATGAAAATTTTGTCGGTTATTTATTTGTTGGTATCATATTTTCTGTAAATATTTTAAGGGACATTTAGCATAATAAATAAATGGTAGAATTAGAATCAGATCACACTTATATATATTTAAATTTTATATTTATTTAAAATATTATTAACATTGTTGATTGATGGCACTTGGTGGAACTTGCTACACATACTAAAAACACCACTTGTACTGTTCCACAACATTTACTGTGTAACCCTAACCGGTTCCGGCTCACGGCATTCTCAAAGGTAGACAATATGACCACTGGACCTAGTAAGTATACTCAGAGGTGAGTATACCTACTTACTGTTCTTTTTTCAATTTTCTATTTTTTTATTAATTGTCATTCACTTTTGGGCCCCAATTCGCGATCATGCGACTTGAAAGCGTAAGCTACTAAAATCAATTACAATATAGCGAGTTAATAACAACATGGTAAGACAAGTGAACGCAGATGAAAGTAAACTGACGAACGTAAATAATTAGGATGAGACAACAAAGGGAAAGCCTACGTTCGCTTTGTGCCAAGGTCGGCTGCCGGTGATTAATTACAGTTCCACAAATCATACGCATTCATTTGGTGTGTAAAAAAAAAGCAATGTGACTGACGTGAGATTCAAAGATCGATGAAATACGTGCTCTCTGACGACTTATGTTTTGAAGGTAGGTAGGTATAGCTACCTACATTTTATGTTTGTTGTTAGATATGTGTAAGTCTATTTTTAGAACCATATAGATAAACAAATTAGAATTGTTTGTTGGGGTTCCAAATTTCAAAAATGAAAGAATACCATACAAACATAAAAAAAACTCAAACAAAAATTTTTTTTGTGTCTTTTTCTAGATCTGCCTGTCATTCAGTTTGCTCTGGCTAAACTCTGAAACGACTAGACCGATTTTAACGGGTCTTTCACTGGCTATCTGATGATATAGATATCTCTTTTATTAATTAATTAATTATTATTTATTAATTAATTAATTAATTAATTATTAATTAATTAATTATTAATCACTAGATATCTCTGATGATTTAAAGAGTAACTTCGGCTACATTTTATCTCCTTTTTCTTGAGTACGGATAATTCGTGACTGAAAGCGCGGGGTGCCTGATGGTTGCAAAATTAGACAGCAACATTTCAATTTCATATTTATTGTTTTATTAACAGGCATATTCAATTATTTGTCATCTCCGACCACATCAGTGTTGCAACATCATAACCCCCGGGATTGCAATAGCTACAACAGTTTATTAAACGTTGATAATTTTTTTTTGAAGTTATTACATTTTTGATGCAATTCGGAGAAATTTTAGTTTTGTGGTTCATAATTTCGTTAATTTTCTGGAAGTGAAGAACGGGGTGCAAGGTAGCTGGAATATTAGAATAGAATAGAATATACTTTATTGCACACCAATTTAAATGTACAGAGGACGGGCTATTTTGTCCCACAGAATAGGTGGTAAGTCCATTGCCGTGTTGAGATAGGCAGATTGTGGCGACCTGCTGTTGAAATTTTTTAAGCCGCCCATATGGCCTTTAACTTAGCTTAACCAATGGCATGTTTCTGGCAAACGGGACCAACGGCTTAACGTGCCTTCTGAAAGATATTTTACTGAGTTGTTATGATAATATTTTTATTAATACATAGACATAAACTCGCTTGGAGCGCTGCTGAAAAGCCTTCATAAATTTCTATTCATTTTTAGCTATAGGCAGATAGATCCACAGAATAAATTATCGACTTATCATTATTGTGACAAAAAATATTAATGATATTTGTCCTTTACAGTTTTTTTTTTATTTATAAATAAAGTATTCTAAAAGCAGACGAACTAAACTAATGTCATAGTTTTATTTATTTCCACACGTGCACATTGTGCTTCGGAATGTCCGTCTGAATCAATTTTATTAATGGACTTGGAAGCTTGCCCTACTGACTGTGAACGAGACTATTCTATTTGTTGTAAGATCTATATCTTTAGCAATAAGTTAATCATTTTATAACATAACCCCCTTGTATTTAGGTCGATTTTTCATCGTACTGTACACACAAAGTGTTTGTCATAGAGCTGCGACAGAACCGGAGATTAATAAACATTATCCAAAGGCACCCACACATAGATACATCATGTATTTTGGTATTAAAAGTCAATTCCCTTTCGTAGGTTCTTAAAATACGAGTTTCGGCACTCTCGATACAATTTATGTTTAAACTGAACTTTTACTACAGAGTATGTTAGGGTTGTCTCTGTAATAAATATAAAATTGATTACTTTTTTATAAAATAAAATACGCTATATCTGAGATAGATTGTAGGCACCGACACAATCATCACAAGCGCTCGTGGCCCCGCGGTCTTAGTGTTCTGTAAACGATCACTGAGTTACGCAACTTTCACTATGGCTGGTCTTGGTGGAGAATGCTTCTTATGCACCATATCCACCGTTGGGAAGACGGTGGATATGGTCTCCCGCCTTCCCCGATTTACCCACTAAACTCCGCGGAGCCAACATCGGCAAAGGGGAGGAACCCCAGGAACGCATCAGCGGCTTCTGGGGTCCTCCCTGCCATGCTCCATGACTAGAGCACATCTCGGCGTGTATAACATCGCCCATGGGTGGGACACAGTGTACCGCCTCATACTGTACCCATAACACTAGGAACAGTATGAGGCGGGACAGCCACCCCTTTTTGCAGACACCCTCGGCCACACCAGGGTATCCCCTTCCTCAGGGTCACCTTAATCACTAGCATCGTCCCAAGATGCGAGTCTAGCGACTCTGGGTGGCAATAGCGGAGCTAGTGAGATGATCTACCACCTCCCCTACGCCTTCTCCTTCGGTCGCGCTCTGCGGCCTCCTTCTGGAGCATAACATTCTCGCAAAAGGAGACGACTACTTGCCAGCTCTCGTCATTTGACAGCATTGCCGCGATCAATGCTGGCGGTGATAGGTCGCTTCCAATCCGTCCGATCAGGACTCGACGTTCGACTTCCCATGCGGGACAATCCTCCAGAGTGTGCTGGGCTGAGTCACGCTCGTAACCGCAGTGGTGACATTGTGCTGTGTCCTCCCGCCCGATTCGATTCAGGTACTCACCAAAACAGCCATGCCCGGTGAGCACCTGAGTCAATCGGTAGGTGACGCTGTCTTTCCTTCCTACCCACGCTTCGAAGTTTGGCAGAACAGCTCCAACCGCACGTTGGCGAGCGCAGCTCTGGTTGTAGAGCCGCACCCGCTACTCCTGCAGAGCTTGCTGGTGTGCGTTCCGCCGAAGCATTCCGAATCCGAGTTCCGACGCTTCCACGTCGTCACTCCGACCCACACTGCGAATTTGATCGTAGACCATTGCGTCCATGTTAACCAGAATGTCGAGGGGCGTTTGTCGCGCCAAGACCGTTGCCGCCTCGTATGAAATGGTACGGTAACCCCGTACGATTCGTATGGCCGCCAAGCGCTGCAGGCTCCTGAGTAGAGCTCGGCAACGTGAGGATCGCGCCAGGTCTTTAGACCAGACGGGTGCCCCATAGAGGGTCATGGAGCGAATGACGCCCCCGTAGAGACGGCGAACCTCTTCCCGTGGTCCCCCAAGATTAGGCAACAAGCGTTGTAGAACACCTGCTACCCCACGGACCCGAGGGACTAATCGTCCAAAATGCTCTTCGAAGCTCCAGCGACTGTCCAGGATGAGACCTAGATACTTCATGTACCGACCTACTTGGACTTCAGCGTCACCTACCTTGAGTCGCGAGCTGGGTGGTTCCTGGCCTTTGCGAAGGCCATGGAACCATATTGTCTCAGTTTTCTGAGGCGCCATCCTGAGACCCAGTTAGCGAATTTTGCCTATGACACAAGTCATCCCGTCCTCGGCGAGCCGAAGCACATTATCGAAGTTTGATCCTCTTGCCAATACAAGTGTGTCATCCGCATAGCAGACGACATTAAGACCAGTGGGCAGACCTGTGCAAAGAACCGCATCGTACGCGAGGTTCCACAATAATGGTCCCAAAACAGACCCCTGGGGTACCCCACAGTAAACGTCTCTTCGACGTTGAACTCTGTTCCGACCTACAAACTTCACCGTCCTATCGCGAAGATATTCCCCTATGATGGCCCGCAGGTAAGGAGGCACGTCATAGTACACCAGGGGAGAGTGCCGAAAGCATTGACGATGTCCAGGCTTATAGCTAACACCACTCCCCCCGACCGGACTGCCGTTTCCGACAGGGAGCGAACGCACCTGATTGCATCCACTGTCGATCGACCCCGCCGGAATCCAAACTGGCAGTCCGATTAATCAGGGCCCACACGTGATAGATGCCCGTTGATACGATCGGATATAACTCTTTCAAAAAGTTTCCCGGATTCGTTCAGCAGACATATTGGTCGGTACGCGGACGGAGAATCTGCAGCTCTTCCTTCCTTTTTTTATGAGCACAAGTTTCGCTTCTTTCCAGCCGAGAGGAAAACACTGAGACGGAGACAGTCCGTTAAAATTTGTGTCAGCTTATCCCCTAATACCGACAGAGCTATCACCAGTGCCCGACCCGGAACACCATCCGGTCCCGGCGCAGTATTTCGGGACGCCAGTCTCCGTACAGCTCGTTCTTCTGTCACCTCGTACTCCTCGGACCAAAATTGTTGATGGAACTGTGATGGAGGAATTGAAAAACTGTCCTGGACCCTTGGGAACAGCGTGTCTAGCACTATTCTCAGGAACTCTGGGTCCAGTGTTTCCGTCAACGGAGGGAACCATGGTTTCAGCTTACCCAGGACCATTTTGTATGGGCGCCCCCATGGGTCGCTGTCCAATCCCTGGATGAGTTCCTTCCAAGAACGAGACTTAGCTTCAGCAATAGCATCGCTAAGAGCTTTCACGGCAGCTCCATATTCTCGCCGTGCTCTGTCGATATCCTCGGCTGAAGCCCTCCGTCTTCTTCGGGCTCGCAGATACGGGCGCCTCAATCTTGACACTGTAGATCGTATATCTCTGCGCGATATCTCTTCGCTCCACCAGTACACTGATCCCTTTCTGGCTGGCCTGACGCGAGGCATCGAGGCATCGCAGATCGACACCATAATATCCCGAAAGCAGGTAGCCTGACGGCAGATATCGTCTCCCCCTCCCCCCAATCCACGACATAGGTTGCGGCTAAGGCCATCTCTCGGTCGAACCGCTTGAGGGACCATCGTCGCGTAGCGTCATTATTCTGACGTAAGCGGTCAGGGCGGCCGGAAGAGACATTAAATAGGATATGTCAGTGGTCAGACAAACTGACCACTTCCTCTGCCACTCGCCATCCCGACACCATATGCTCAGCACAAGGAGTCGCCCATGATAGGTCGACAACTGATTGGCCCTGCCACCTTACACAGGTACTAACCGAACCCCGATTCAAAAGACGCAGGTTTAGTGCTGCCGCCCACTCCAGTATTGTGTTTCCTCTGGCGTCATCTCGGTTATCGCCCCACAACACGGCAATGGGCTCACCACCTATTACGTGGGACAGGAATCCACACGGTGAAAAGTGGGCATATAATATGCCTCTGCCACCCCTTCGGGGATAAGGCGTGATGGACACAATCATATTTTAGATTAAGATCATGATCGTCTCTCTCAATAAATAACCAACAATACTAATATAATTATACTCAATTTTATATTATAACGTGGATACTGCAACAACCGCGACTGTTCGTCTCACGTAGTACTACAGTGTCCGCTTCTGGTGCTTGTAGATGCGTGCGTCTGAGTGAGTAAGCCGTTTCGCACTTTGTATGAAGTTCATGTATGTACTGTGTTTTTGGCTACTGTCTATTATCGCACTGCTTACAATGGACCTGGTGTTCATTCTCTCTCTTAGAGACTGGAGCGCTCGTCTATGGTAAGATACAATAGGGACTACCTTCCAAGTACGTTTAGATTTTGTAATTAGCTCTCTGATGTAAAGTAAGAGAGTCCTTCGAAGGTATTTAAAAATGTTGAAAGTTCGTGTGTAGTACTTATGGTGGTGCAAACGTCCATTCAGGCTACGGTAACCACTTTTCAGACTAAATTTCGTGCACTTAGGCACCCTGTCACTTGTTCTGGGGGCATCACTACAGCTTTGAAGACCGTTGTGTGAGACTCCCAGCCCTGGAGAAGACTAGACTACTCACTTCTCTCCCTCTTTACTCTCATTTCCAACACCATATTTGTCGTCGCTTCAGAAAGCACGAGCGATCCTATTTTCCTGACGTCGTCGCACCCCTCGGTAATCACTTCCGATGTGTCTTAATGTGAGTGAAATGTACGAGTGCTAAATAACTTAAGAAGTTCGATGCGATTAATAATTAAAAAGTTCTAATATGAATATAATATAGTTTTCACTTCTCATGCTCTGAAAGTGCTTATTTGTGCAGGATGAAGACTGCACAAAATCTAATTTTGTGCACAAGTGCATTAACGTATCTACTCATACATAAATGTATCTATATTTAGGGAAAGAAAATGAGCGATACAGCCAAACACAATAAGAAGTTCATACATACATAATTACATACATACATGTCATCACGCCTGTTTCCCATTGGCGTAGGCAGAAACTATGGATTTCCACTTACTACAATCATATTTAGAATTTGTTACTTTATTATATTTACTTTAATTTATTTGCCTTATGCGTTTTTAAGACATAGAAGATATTAAAATTTAAATTCAAGTACGAGAGGCTATTTAATTAATTAAGGAAATTATTATTACAAAATTAATTTTATAGTAGGATGTATGTCATCTGATCGTCTGTCAAATTCAGTTCACCTTTAATATGCCGGGAAAAACAATTTCCTGTACTAATTTTCAAAACTGTACTAATTTTACTTTGAAATTTAATTAAAGAAATGTTACACTACTGTTTTATTTCCTCGCAATCAATGTGAAAAGCAGAGTTTCTAAGTCGTCCACAAAACCATTTTATCCTCGACATTACTATCTATCTGCTAAAAGTCTCAAAAAAAATGGTTCGTTTTGTGCACTTGTTGTAAAATCTACTATTATCCTTTTATTTGCTTTTTTTTTACTAGTTTGAAATTAATAATATTATGATAAAAAATACAATTTTTTTTGTTTTGTTTCAGAATGAGCGGGTAGTTAAAAACAGGAGCCCATGTTGCGATGGCGGCGGTAAACTCGGTAAGGTTTTTACTAATTTTATATATATTATTAATATAGATAACATATATAAGTACTTTGTAAGAAAATAAAAGGCTTTACTCACGTGTAAATTTGGAATAGCCCGACTTGTATTTGGACCTAAATGAACTACTTTTTCAAGAGAAACGTCAAGCTACTTTGGAAGCTGCGTTGTTACTACCTACATTTGTAGTTTAGTTGGTAATAATGCACAACGCTCATCAAAGTTATTATTCTAATACTTACAACAACATATACTTTTAGTCACATTGGTAGGTTTTATTACATCAAAATAAATGTTTTAATTGCTAGCAAATACACGCAACTCTGCTTTCATTATATATTTATAAAGCAGTAACAAACTTATGAAAATACAGTGCAAAGAAACTTCACAAAAACCGGGCGATAAAAAAATTGTTTCCCTATAGAACTCTATACAAACTAGGAACAATCTGCGCGCGTGTTTTTATTTCTTACAACTTGGGGTTCTTTTAGCACAGCATAAGACCCATCGGTGGGCCGTCAGCTAAAGACCTGCTGCCAAATAGGTCAAATGATGTGTGTGGAGAGAGGCCTTCAATTTGCTTAATGTCACCATGGCTCTCCATTAGGATGAGGGCTTTATTTAGGTGAGCAAATTTTAAATTAACATGTCAGCTGTTTTAAGAAATTTATAGGCTCTGAAGTAATGTGACAAGCATAACTACATAGGGTCCGTATTGGATTGCATAAATTTTTGAGGCATAAATTAAAACTGCATAACGTTTTTTGGCATACTCTTCGTTTCGCATAACGTTCAAACAGAATAAATAATTAGGCATACTTTATTTTTCCATAACTTCTTTATAATAATGATATACCCGCATAAATGTTTACGCATAATGTTTTTTACAATAACGATTACTAATCATAACATTTATTGGCATCTGTCATACATATATAATACCATAATGTTAACGAGTACATATTTTTATATCTAAGCTTGAACTGTCTGTGATGGAAATGCCCACTGATTATAAATGTCGATAGACACTATACTGAAGTTTAAAATGTCAACACTTATATATGGAATATATAAATAAAGTACAAAAGAAGTAGGTAGATTAAAACGAGCGATTCAGTTCTGGCGCATCGCTCGCTCGGCTCGCGCGTTGAGGTCACCAGTGACCTAACACTCCTCCTCGCTTCGCTGGTCGTCGTACCTATTTACGACTTTGCTCAAGACTAGTCTTAAATTAATAACACTGAAAATATCGTTTTATAATGTTACAGCTTACAAACGTGGCTATGAGTGAGATGATTATTTACAATTGTGTCTCATAATTTCTTAAATATTCTTAGTCAAATTTATTATTCATTTATGATTTAAACGGTTATCCATTATGCTTTTTGTATTTCATGATAAATTATCTTTAGGCGTATAACAATTATGCCCTTTACATGTATGCGGATTAAAATTATGATAAAAAAATTAGAGTAAGTTAAAGTTATGCCAATAAAACCATTATGCGTTTATAACACTCTGCTTATCATAATTTATGCGAGAAAACTTTATGCTGAAACTGTTATGCCAAACTACTCTATGCTGATAAATTTTATGCGATCGAAAGGGCTTCCACTACATATAAGCTGAAGTAGTTAATCAAATCGTAATTTATGTGACTACTGTATCGCAATTTATGTAATACTGTAATAGACACTAATAAATGCTAAGATTTCAAAATTATATGTTTATTACTGGTGCAAATTACTTCGCTAATTAATATTGCAGGACAGTTATTACAAGCAATCGTAATCATCTCATTAACAAGGTTCAATCTGTCGTGAAAATTTGGTCCATTATACTTATCGTTAATTGGCGTCATTTCTGCTTCAGGACTTTTGCTTCGAAGATATTATAAATTTTCAGTAATTAGAAGTTTGTTCCGGAAAATATTTTAGCCAAATTTTGTGTTATGTAACCTTTATTACGTTATTATCTATATATTAAAAAGCGAAAACTTTGTACTTCTTTATAGAAAATTTGTCACAAAGAATGTGAGTTTATATGGATGTAAAAACGATTTTACTCTTTGACGCAAGAAGTGCTGAATGAATTTTAATAACACTTTGCAGTAATAGGGCAATAAGATAGTTAAGAAATAAGAAAGAAAGTAAGAAATATGTTATATAACAAAAATCACTCCTTTGGTTTATTATATTCCACGTTCTTTCCAAACCCTACTGGAATTTGGAGCCATTGTTAAAGTTTCCCAAGCAGTTATTGGGCTGCTTGGGAAACTTTTTATTTATTGGGAATAATCCTACCCGCATACCCATTACTGTGACTCCTGTAAACCAGGATCTACAGCAATGACCAAGATCACAAAAGTAACACCGAGGTCGATCTCGATGAAGTCCCAGGAGAAGTTAGAATGGCTTGGAACCCGCAACGAAATTAATCAGAATATAATTTGAGAAAGCTAGGGAAACTATCGTTGATTTATGTTTGTGATGATCTTACAAATCTTACAAATACGTAAAGGCAACCGAGGTTGCTTCGTCTGTTAGTCAGCAGGTGCATCGTTGGCAGTCGAAGTCGCTTTGGCTCCGGAAATCACATAGATTTCAATCACCATATTAATAAAAAATCACCATATTATGATAATATAGGGTCACCTGACTCTATGTTATCATAATATGGTGATTTTAGCATCTGATCTGGTTTGATCTGCAACTATCTGCATTTTAAAAATGATTACCTACATTTTATTGATTTATTTATTTTATACACATTTACGTATCTATTATACTTAAATTTAAAAATGAATCAAAGTTTAAAAAAACATGCAAGATTTTTGTCAAATTTTGTATAGTCTTTGACCTCTCTCTCCAAATTTCCAAGATAATCAGACTTCTGGAAATTGAAAGATTACATTATATGAATACACGTTAAGCTAATAGAAGAATATTTATAAATATTGAGTAGCCCACGTAAGATCATCACTCACCAAAAAAATTAATTTCTCTGATTTCATGAATGAATCATAAATAAACTAATGAAATATGTCGAGAATCGTCATGCACAAAGTTCCTTACCGGCCAGCTTAGCCAACAGCGGATTGGCTGCTTGCCGTCCTACAGAAGCAGGCCCAAGACTTTGGCATGACGTGGAAAATCACGCAGGCCTCACGCCCCAAGAAAGCCCGCATCAAGCCCCAAAGAAGCGGGATAACACCCGAACCCTAGGTGAGGCCGCGGTGGTAGCCAAAGTCTGCCGAGAGCACTGGGACATCTTTACGAGGAGTTACCCAGGGCGTCCGGCAATAGATAGTTAGGCAGGGACTGTGGGGTTTTAGCCGGGTCGAATCCGGCATGACATCCGGGGGGATTACCACACGCTAAAGAAGAAATTGCATAAATGTTCTTTCTTCACCATCGTTGATTATTCCCATAAAATACAACGAATACTCTATTTTTAAAGTTTGAATCGTAATAAAACCAAGATCCTTTATGTGCTGTCGCAACCGAAAAGAAAGCACATAGTCATTCTTGGAATTATGACTACAGTATTCAAAAAGTATAAAACTTGCACGAGATCTTACCAACCCTTATAGATTCAGCAAAACACAACCGCTCTATATTACTGCTTTCCGTTTTATCTGCTATTTTTTTTTCGACCGTATAGCCTCGTTTAGAGCTAACAACTGGCGATTGAGGCACATAACTGTGAGTTGGCTCATCACTGCTCGCTACCAGGTATAAACCGCCCAGATTAACTAGAACTCAAATGTTTTATGCTACAATGAAAGCTTTTGACTGCTTGTATAGTTCAATTTATGCTGGATGCTTTTATAATGATACTGGCATCGGCCGCTCCGCTATGGACGGTTTCCAAATCACGTCGCATTTGAATAGCAAGTGCAGTTCAGTGATAGTCGTTAAACGAGTTTTATTGATCTAGGTCTAAAAATTTCATTTTATCAATGCACTTTTAAACTTGTCCAAATGATTTCATTAAAATATTCATAATCACTGTCTTCATTTACAAGATTAAAAATAATTGTAATTCTATTTAAGTTTTGAATTTGAGTAAACCACAAATGTTTGTTTCAAAGTTTGGCTGATTTCTATGTATAATATGTATGTATGTGTGTAAAAATATATAAATATAGTTTCTATTTCGAGTTTAGCTGTTTTATCAGTTGTCTAGATCCAATACTACGAGGTATTAGCTTACTTTGGGCAAGACGGTGCTCTGTAAAAAATGTCTCAAAATATTTACTCATTTGTTTAATAGATTTTTATTAATTGCAAATATTATGCGACATTTTTACACAGCGTTATCAAGCCGAAATTAAGCTAAATAAACATACTTATATATTTCTAAATATAGACATACGCCTAAACTTACAACAAACATTTGCGGATTATACAAATGATTGTTCCGACCCGGAATTCCACAGGTCTTTCTTATGTCGCGCTATAAAAACATGGGATTCTCTGCTGGCCTATTTCCACATGTCAAATATACCAAACATTTTTTACACCAGAATTTCGTACCAGCGCTGAGGCAGTCTGCTATAGTTGAGTCGGCAGCGCGAATGCAGCCAGCACTTTTGGTATTGTAAGCATCCTTAGGCCACGGCGACCACTTACCCATTGGTGGGCAATATGCTTATCTACCACCTTAGCAAAAGTCTAATTTTAACGTTGTAGCCATTCCTACATTTTAAAATGGCATCCATTGACTTTCTTGCCAGATTCTTCTTGTTCAAGGGTCCTTAGAACCGGCAACTATAATCGCTCTAATTTTTATATGATTTTAAACACAACATTGATTTTGTTTTTTCGTTTGTATAAATTCATTACTATATAATTTGACAAATATCATGTTAATCAAACTAATGTAATTACTGGCGTTTAGAAAAGAGTGGCCATGACTTTTATTGCCAGGTTCTTCCTCGGGCTCTACCTATTGCGTTGCGAATCTGGCAGTAAATGTAAATGTAGAAGCAATAATCTTGACGTTCATAAGTGTTACTTTGTGACCTACATGAATAAAGATATTTCATTTCATTTCAGCGGTATGGATATTTTTTGTTAGACACATATATGTTCACAAAACTTCATAATAGAATTTCAACGTAAGCTGAGCAGCTATGAATCACCAGCTGCGATTCAACATGGATGTACCAATCACCGGTTCCTATTTTTAGGTCTCCTAGTCAAGAGATTTATTTATTAAACGTGCGTTTTATATTTGAATTACATATGGCCTCCGTCAAACGATAATGAATGAAATGCGGAATCGGGTTACTGTGTTACATTCATTGCTGGTTGCCTTCAAATGTGTCGTAACAATAATAGAGTCGGCGTTAGTGTAAATGTTAGTGAACAATAAAGCTTACTGTCAGGTTTATGTTCTAGTAAATGTTATGATAGTTTGATGGTGCTGATTTTCATTTCGTTATTTATAGCCATGATTCATTATGACATTTGTAGCCTCGCTTGGTCAGTATTCTGTAAACGATTACTACTACGCCCAGTCCTGAGATTTGTGACCGTTTGTTTCGACACAAACGATCACAAATCTCAAGAATTTTTTGTCCCGAAAGCAAACAAATACTAAAAAATGTTTTTTTTCACAGTTATCTCAATAAAACGCAGGATAGTAGTCATATGGTCGTCGATAGTAGTGAAGTATTATTATGATTAATTAAAATAATTAATTAAAAAAAAATTAAAAGTTTAACAAAAAATATTTTTTTTATCTTTTTCTCTTCATTATCGTTTTAGTATCTCAGTTTCATTCTTCTTCTAAATTTGAAATTTCTAGTTCATAGGGAAGTTAGTTTAAAATCAATTGAATAATTCCATCCGTCTATGTTTGGGAAAACCATGATAATGAAAGGCTAACCAAAGGTAGAACTATAGTTATATTCATTTACAGCGAAATCTTTGGGACTGTTTATCACTTGTCACTTATGAAGACTCTCTGATCAATATGTGCTGGTTTCTTTAGTTTATTCACTAGAGTATGAGACTATGTCAAACTGCTAAGCATCTGAGCTTACTTTTGCTGAAATATTTACTCAGTCAACCAGTGGTAAGTGCCATTCGTATTGTTACATAATAAAGTGTTTAGTGGCAGTTTGCAAGACGTTAAAGCGTCCCAAAATAACATTGTCCTCTTATAACAGCCCCATTCAAAGTGGGATATGTTGCTTGCAGTAAAATAAATGTGAGTGATAACCGTCTATGTTGACAGTTCTACAAATAACCTACGAGTACTGTCATTGATTCAGATTTTGTATTAGAGTGTTTTTGGACCGCAAATTTGTCATTGAAATCGTGGTTATCTTTACACGGAGCTTACGCAGTGTATGTTTGTTAAGCATAACGGAGGTGGTTAACTAAGGAGTTTTTTTTTTAAATTTTGTGGGATATTTTTTTTTACACATCGCCGTCTAGCTCAAATTAAGCTAATATAAGCTTGTGTTATGGGATCTAGACGTCTGATAAACATACTTGGGTACATATTTCTAAATACATACAAATTATACATAGGAAACGCCCAAACTCCGAATCAAATATTTGTAGATCTCACAAATATTTTTCCGACCCGGGAATCGAGCCTTGGAGCTCAGTCGCAGCAGTCGCATACACTACCACTGCGCCACCGAGGCATTGTTATCTTTAAGAGTGCTCGTGGTTAAATTTTACAATTTTGACATTGACATTTAAAATTAAATTGGTTTGTTTATATCCCTCTTTGTATCACAAACTCAATTATTTCTTCCATTATTTATCTATCAACATTTTTCATCAAAACAAACACCATCAAATAATTTTAAGGTTATACCCAAGTAAAAGAAATAACTTAAAATTGTGACTCTAGTGCGTACAAAAACTGTCTGATTTGCGACGAAAAGTGATGGTTATTAACCACAAGTATAACCAAAACTATACCGAAATTGACGTTTAAAGTAACTGACCAAAATCACTCTATTGATTCAATTTTGCAGCCTTTAAGACAAAAACAATAAAAAAAAAAAATGTCTTTATGTTGCATAGACCATTTCAACGGCGCTTACAAAATGTCATACACTAAAACTAAAGAAAAAAATTGTATATTTAAAGTGACCACCGGTTCGGAACGCGGCCCACCTGTGAAGAACCGGCAAGAAACTTTGGTAGGCTTTTTTTTTGATGGCCTATTTACAATTTAATATATTATGACTATAATATTTTATTTGCCAGCAGATCATTTCCAGGCATCCCTGTCCTGTAAATAGTCTTGAATAGAGTAATAACCTTTTTCACAAAGCTTTCATTTAATAAACTTTTTAAATTTATTTAATGGTAAATTTCTCAGGTCACAGGGAAGCTTGTTGTAAAAGCGTATACAGTTACCCTGGAAAGAATCGCCAATCTTATGCAGCCGACTGTGGTGAACTAAAAGATTGTTTTTATGTCTAGTGTTTATATTATGTATATCACAGAGTTTAGTAAACTGTGATAGATTTTTCTGGACATACATAAGATTGGCAAAAATGTATTGTGATGCTACGGTTAGAATATTTACTTCTTTGAATTTTTCTCGGAGGGAGACTCTGGGGCCCAAATTATATATATCGCGTACAGCCCGCTTTTAAAGAACAATATTGTTATTTACATCTGCAGCACTCCCCCAAAGGAGAATACCGTAAGAACATAATACTATGAAAATAGCTGAAGTAAACCATTCTAGCCGTATCTACATCTGTTAGAGTCCTGATCTTTTTTACAGCGTATGCAGCCGAACTTAACCTAGATGCCGTCTTTTCTATGTGCGGGCCCCACTGCAAATTGGCATCAATAGTTATACCAAGGAACACAGTTGATTCACAAACTCTAACACTTGTTCATTAAGTTGAACATTGGCCGTAACTTGTTTTACATTTGGTAGAGTAAATTTAATAAATTTAGTTTTGTTTTCATTTAGACAAAGATTATTTGAGCTGAACCAATGAACTACTCTCGTGATTGCATTGTTTACATCGTCATAATTATCTAATTGTCTTCTTATTTTAAAAATCAATGAGGTATCATCTGCAAACAAAACAATCCTATTCCTGTCCCCTACATAAAATGGTAAATCATTAATATAAATGAGGAACAAGAATGGCCCAAGTATCGAGCCTTGTGGCACACCCATTGGAACCATGGATCCTACAGAACGTTTACCATTAATATCGACCCCATTGTATTCTGTTGTTCAAATATGAAGACAGAAGGTCGAGAGATTTGCCTCTTATTCCATAGTGATGTAATTTCTTGCACAATGTTTCATGTTGAACGCAATCAAAAGCCTTGGATAGATCGCAGAATATACCTAATGCATCTTGCTTGTCTTCCCAGGCTTCATGAATACATTTTAAAAACTCAACACCAGCATCGGAAGTTGAGCGCCCTTTCGTAAAACCAAACTGTTTTGTATGAAATATTTTAAGAATATCTAAATGGGATAGCATTTGATTCAAAATTATTTTTTCAAATATTTGCTCAAAGTTGGCAGCACTGACAGTGGTCGGAAATTAGACGGGTCTGTAGCGCTGCCAGCCTTGATCAAGGGTATGACTTTGCTGTGTTTCATTAAATCAGGAAATATACCACTGGAAACACAGTCATTAAACACATTTGCTAGATGCGGCGCAATGACCTCAATGATACATGATGCAGTTTTGACTGATAATCCCCAAAGGTCCGCGGTTTTCTTAATTTCAATACATTTAAAAGTTTTTATAATATCCTGAGCGCAAATATCTGTGAATACAAATGCATCCCTGTAATAAGGAACAGATTCTTCTAATAAATGTTCAGAGGAACTGGAAGACGCTTGCAGAGATTTAGTTGTAAAAATAGGTACATTTTCGTAAAAATGTTCAAATTCCGTCGCCACTTCCAGGTCCCCTGTAACATGACAATCATTTACTTTTAAGTGGAAATCCCTTTCTGTCACCATAGTTCTACCGCATTCAGAGTTAATGATATTCCAAGTCATTTTTATTTTATTCACAGAATTAGAAATTTTATTTTTAATAAAGTTTGACTTTGCAAGATAACATGTTTGTTTAAATATCTTAGAATAATTTTTAACATATTCCTGAAAGGTTTGGTTAAAATTATATGATTTTTCTGAATATAATTCAAATAAATTGTTTTTACTTTTAAAAATACCTGGTGTAGCCCAATCACTGAAAACAGGACGACCACCAATCTGTAGAGTTTTTGAGGTAAAAACTTTGCCAAACTCATCATTAATCAAATTAAATAAGCTTGTATATGGTCTGTCTGGTCTGGTGGACTGGTCTACAAAAGTAAAGTCAGGTAGATATGACAATCTCTTTACTATATTTTCTTTAAAAATATTCAAACGGCTTTGGTTAATTGATACATATTTAATTTGTTTTTTGCAGACTTTATTACTAATTTTAGGAAACTTTATCCATTGGCCACGATGATCTGACTCTACAGGATCCACAATACCTTTATTTATTGGTTTAATATTAGTAAAAATATTATCAATACATTTTGCACTAGTGGCTGTAATAAGAGTAGGTTCTAAGAAAGTACTATGCAGATTAAAGGATTTAAATAAATTTTTCATTTTATTTCTCTCTGATGGAGTTAATGATGTATCTAGTATATCAACATTAAAATCTCCACAAACTATTATAGATTTCTTAGAACATTGGCATTTGAACAGTGCTTCTTCAAGCTTTTCTTCAAATTTAATGTACGGAGCATCAGGGGGACTGTATACGCTTAACAAGATGAAATGCTCAAACTCAATACTGGCAATCTCAATAACTCGCTCAATGGAGAGGGCTACTAAATCCTTACGTTCTTTAAATTTTAAGTTTTTATTAATTAATATTAAAGAGCCTCCACGTTTAAAATGTTTTCTATTGAACGAGCTAGCAACCGGGTGATTTATGAAGTTTAACAATGTGATTTCATGATCTTTTAACCAGTGCTCTGTAGCACAAAATATATTAATAGAATTTGCATTAATGTATAGCTCCAACTCTAAATCTTTACCATTAATTAAACCTCTAACATTATGGTGCACCAGGTTTATAAAAACTATATTTTTATTATGATTATTCTCAGGGGCCAAAGTCTGACAAAACTGGCCAGATTTATTATCTGTTGTCCTACAAACTAGTTTTTTAATTTCATTTTCCAAATGTGAAGTGTCAAAATTATCCTGCTCAATAAAAGCAGTTGTACTTGCCAATAATTTGGCTTGAAAAAATTAAAAATTAGATAGCAACAGAGCTACCTGTCGTTGTAAAGTTTTTGATAGAAAATATCTATCTAATGTCAACAGACTATTATTATTGAAAATAATATTCCAATCTAACACTTCAATTTTTTTGGAATATGATACCATGGTATATAGTTTCATATTTAATTTGTATCTTAAGTTGTTGTGCTTGTGCCTCATAGCAGTGCTGTATGGCAAGGTGTACAAAATGACTTGTTTTACATTTAGACTTGATAACTTATCAAAAATTTTTATAAGTTTGTCACTATTAATATTGCCTCTTCTACCAACCAGCACCACTATAGTGGAATAGCTAACACCTGTTTCCTACTCTGTTTCTCTGCCGTTTCATATTTATATGTAATTGATTTTAAAGTCTTGGAGCCTGTCAATCTGATATTGAAGGGCCCGTGTGTCAGTTTTGGACTGTAGTGCCAGTGTCATGTTCTAACATATACATATTCACCTGGTTAATCAGTTGCAATCTCTGTTTATTAAGTGACATATTATTTATAAAAAACTTATATTTATGTATCATTTTTTTTTTATTTAGAGTTAAACGTTTTAATTTTTAAATATTTCTTTAACTTATTTTTACTACATTTAATAATTTTCAATGACTTAGAACAGCCCCCGGATTCATCATCAGAGGTGACGTCTATGATAATGGAAGGGTGAGCTTTAGCAGTATCTATGCTTGTAGCCATCAGTTCATCGAACAAACTCTGATTATATTGAACCACGGTGCTCTGTTTCTCAGTTTCAAGTTGTGATATTTTGATCTCTGATCGTTGTAGCTCCTCCTTAAGTACTGCAATTTGGTTCAAAGTTTGTTCATAATGATCCCTACAAGTATCCTGTAAGTGCCAGTTCTTTCTTGAGCTGTCCGTTCTTACTTAAAATACCAAGCAGTTCTAACTCATTTTCGTCCCTTTCTTTGTTTAGTTTATCGCATTTCTCCCTCATAATTTGTAACTCTTTCAACGTTAATTGGAGCCTTGTCTCTTGCGGATTAGCCAAGGCTTTACGCGTCATTATCATATTAACAGTATTCGACATTTTTGATTATAATTACGTACTACAGAATCTTTATCGTTATGTTCTATTCATAGAAAGTTACAAAATCAATCTATTACTGGACATGTGAGGATGTAAAAGTAAATAAACAAACAAACCTTGAATTAAACAACTATAAGTTTCAAAAATCTTGCCAAATCCAAGTACTTATATTAAATATTGAAAAATTTTCCGATGTATAACTGTCACTGCACCGGTACAATTTTAAAGTTTATATTTATCTACTTTTACCACAAATGGTTTATGTAACACTTAATATACTATTATTTGGCAATGAGGAATTGGTTTTTACTTAAAATTATAATTATTTTTGTAATATTACAATATAAAATACGGAGCCAATTCAAATCAGCTGTTTTGCCTAGGGTTGCCACAAGGAAAACCTAAAATATTTTTCAATACCTCATATTGAAAGATATTGTTCTAATTGTTCTTGAGTTATATCTGTAAATGGTAGTTGTAAGTTGCGAAGCCGACTCCAAGCTCTGACTAAAGGCTTTAAATGCAGTACAAATTATTATTAAGTACTTTTTAAAATATATATGTAAAAAAAAACAATAAAATTTAATAAGAAGACATATTTGACGTGATCAAAGAAGGATCTGATGGCCCCATCGCTGCATTTTTTTTTAAAAACTGGTTTATTTTTGATAGACAGGACACAGGACCTTGACATTGACAAAGGACAGAACATGACTACATTTAAATACTAAGAAAATTTCTATACTAAAAGCAAGGCGCAAGCAAGATATGGACTTAGTTTCCTTTGCCTGCCTAAGATGGGTGAAGACAAATAACAACAACAATTAAACAGAAGAAAGGGAAAACAATAAAAGTAATAGCTAGTTGATTTGAATGAACTGCAAAATTAATTTAGGTTTGTACAAACTCCACAAGATAGATTCTTTGTTTTTGAAGAACTCCTCTTCTCAGAATTTTAAATATTTGTAATAAAAGCTCTAGTAGTATTAAATGTCTTAAAGTGAGTACAGCAGTCAAGGGAATGAATGAGTGAGATACAAATATTTTAGTGCAGGCAGCCTTTTGTAAAAGGTAATAAAGAGCATTCTAGGGCTCGAGTGGACCCACCGGAAATTTAATCTTACTCAGAACCCTCTGCAACAAGGAATTCTGTCCTTAGATAAATGCCAGTAAGTAGGAATGAATGAATATTTCAATTTAATTAAAAATACTGGTAGAAAATGTTGTTCTCTCCCAATTGCCTATTAAAACGACCGTCTTATCAAATCTTAATGATCGTTGAGTGTTTTGTTTTGATTTGACTAATGACTCGAGGTTGCTGTTGGCATCTTTTTTTGCAGAATTGAGTAACTTGTTATGTTTTATTTGTTTACGCCTAACGGCTTCGCCCTCGCAGTGTTCGTTTCCATGACAATAAGAGGATAGAATCTAGCCTAAGTTGTTCCTAATTGTCAAATAGCTGATGTTAATCAAAAAACACTAAAACTAAACTAACTAAAACTAAAACTCCATCATCATAATTAACTGCCTCAATGGTGTTAATATACGTCTGCCACGCTTTGAGGTCTCAAGTTCAAATCCCGGGTTGGAACAAGTATTCATGTGATTCACAAATGTGTGTTTCGGAATTTTGATGTTTCCTATCTGTGTAATATGGATTTATTTAGCAATAAATTAGTGTTTAGATCCCATAGCACAAGCTTATATCGGCTGAGCTTGGTCTAGCTGAAACTTTGTAAAATATTATAATATAATTTAGAATTTTAAAATACATAATAAGTCGAATGACGCTAAAACTGAGAATCGCACTATTTAAAAATCTCGAGGATAGGGTTACCTATTACCTGCGCTAAATGAGCTTGGCTTTTCTAGATGAGCTCGGCTCGTCATTACTCCTTACAAATAGTAGAGATTAACCTTAACCGTTGTACATTAGGATTGACGAATCAAGGGTGTGTCCTCCTATCCTCTCCCTCATAATTGTTCTCATATATAATCAAGCGATTGATAAGTCTAAAATAATCAATGGTTTTAAAAGTCTTAACAATCAGTATACTAAGGCTTATAAATATGTAAATGTATATCTTTACGTTAATTGTCCTGGTTCTGACTACGTAATTTACTTTTCCTGGCATCTTAAGCTACTAATGACAGAAAAGATTTACATCTTAAAGCATTCGCTAATGAAGGAGCGCTTTTAAATGTTTTGTTTTTTTACTTTATCGATAAGAAGTCCTGACACTTCGTTCTCGTATTTTACTTATAGTTGATCCTTGATATTACAGAGCAAGGAATTTAGCCCTCTTGCTCGCACCTAATAGAAACGAAAGAAATAATAATGCCGCGTGCCAAGGCGATGCCAACTATGGGCGACACGCATACTACTCGACCTGTCAGTTGCCTACTATTCGTCTACTAGATGCAAATAACGCCCTTTGTTAAATAACGCCCAAACTCCGAAAATCATGTTTATATTCTACTAAGCTACATTATTGCTCACGCAGTCGTAAAACATACCAATAGGAATACGCCTAGCTTGAGAAAAAAGTATTTTCATGAACGTTGCTATTGTAAAAACTGCTTTGCAAAAATTATGATTTTGAAGTTATTTTGTTATTTCTTGTATAATAATAAACCAGTGTTACGTATAGTAATGGTTTAGTCTAATAACGTAATTTTATGAAACACGTTGAAAATGACAACTAAACCTTCTTGTATAATTAGGTACGTCAAATGACCGTTGGGCGCTGTTGACCAACACTGGGGTGTTATTGACCATCACGTGGCCGTTTAAAAATAAATCAATAACTTTATTGTAAATGTTAATATCTCGTGTTCTTATTTCTAATGTGAAATTAATTCTATAAATAAAATTGAAATATGCTTATTAGAAAATAGCTGATGGGCGTTATTGCACAACTTCGAGGCGCCATTGCCTTTATCGTTTAATAACGCCACAATGTAGGTTTAGTTAAGAGTTTAAACTAAGCAACGTTTGTAGTTTTGCAATACTCTAAACTATACATAGAAAATAATTACTACAAAATTATTTGCAAACCTTACAAACATTTTCTTCTGAATGAGTCTCGATATTGAGACTTGAGACTTTTACATAGGTGCGTAATGTGTTATTGTACTTATAGTTATTATTTTAAATTCCGAAGTTGTTTGTCTCTTTGTCTTACAAACTCCTGTAAAGGGTAACTTTATACGCTTTTACAACAAGCTTCCCTGTGACCTGAGAAATTTACCATTAAATAAATTTAAAAAGTTTATTAAAAGAAAGCTTTGTGAAAAAGGTTATTACTCTATTCAAGACTATTTAAAGGACTGGGATGCCTGGAAATGATCTGCTGGCAAATAAAATATTATAGTCATAAAATATTGAATTGTAAATAGGCCATCAAAAAAAAGACTTGCTAAGCTTCTTGCCGATTCTTCTCAGATGGGCCGCGTTCCGAACCGGTGGTCACTTTAAATATACAATTTTTTTCTTTAGATTTAGTGTATGACATTTTGTAAGCGCCGTTGAAATGGTCTATGCAAAATAAAGACATTTTATTTTATTTTTATATTTTATTTTTAACGACGCATCGAAACCATTGAAAACGTACGGCGATGGTTTCGTCCTTGAGGTTACATGGAACCATTTATAACATTACGAGCCACTACTAGCCCCATGGGCATGAAACTGAGTGTAAACATGATTTTTAGCGTCCTTCTTTGTCTTTTAAGCTCAACTCACAATGTGGCCTTTTTATACTATACTTGACGATTATGGTTAGCGCATTCAGGCAATCTGCTTACCCTTAACCATAAGGTACTAAAAAAACATGTAATACAGACTAATGCCTGTGGCTCCGCCCGCGTGGTGAAGTAGGTACTCGTTTCCCACATAAACTTATTACCGGGATAAAATTAGCATTGTCTTATTCTAAATAAGATTAGAATTATAAGCTATATAACTAACTAACTAACTATCTTCACGTTGTATCCCTGACGGGGTAGTCAGAGAGGACAGATCGCCAGGCTTCACGATCCATGCATACTTCTTTCGCTTCTTGCAGATTCATCAATCGCTTCATACACGCACGTCTGGGTATCCGAGTACTTTGACCTTTCCGTTTAATAAACTAACTAACCAACCAACTAACTTTAATTATTAAGTTTAATTAAAATGCAACCTGCAATTTTGTGCGTGAATGAGTCACAAACATTCATTGAATCACACTTCGTATTTATAAATTAGTGAAATTTAAAGGAATGAAATATTTGATTTTATTAAAATTTAGTTTCATCAATGTCTCTTTTTCATAAGTAAGACTCATTTCTAACATGCCATTGGCTACTATTCTTCAAATACAGAGTTTCCTAAATTATTTTTACCATTTAATTTTAATTTCATACTGATGGTTACGTATTACAAGTTAGTAAACATAATTGTCGTTTACCATGTTGATTATTCAACCATGATACCTACAAATATTGACCGCATACAAACCTAAACAAACAAAGAAAATCCATAATATATGTATCTAAAATAGACATGAAAACTATTTCAAGGACTTTTAACCCTTCGAGTAGGTGACGGGATCTTTTTACCCTTTTAGCGAGTGAGTGGATCGCAATCGCTGAGTTGACGCGATCCCTCCTGCCTGCGGGACCGACCGCTTTGGAAACATGCCAAAAATCTGTTTGCCTAACTTTAATTGAGATTATCCTTTTTGAAAATAATTTTAAAGGCAAAACATAGATTACAAAAGTATTTCACCATTTTCTGATTGCTTAATCACAGCTTTGTCGGCATAAATTAATTCTCAACGGACATTCATCATTTGTGGTATTGTAATATTTTTTAATAAATTTATGGTTTAGAAAAGGAACAATATTTTACTATTATAGAAAAATACTACCAACATTCACACATGGGGTAGGCAAAGGCTACGACTTTCCACTTGTCCTTTATAAGTGTTTTCATACACGCTTGATTTTTTTTAAAACATCTTCGATTTGATCGTCATGCGTATTCTGAAGTCGCCGAGTTTGCCCGTTCATTCTTTCATTTCTTCATAAATTTGTTTCGCGTCTGTTCATTTATCCTTTTTTCATTTCTATATTTCTACTGTCACCTTTCACTGCCATACATATTTGTAGGGACAGGTACACCTTTACGTGCAGCCAGTGTATACCTCATACATACATAGTCTATATACATAGCATGACCTTATGCAGGGCGTAGTCAATTAAATAAGATTAGCTTACTTTGGGCTAGATGGCGCTGTGTGAAAAGTGTCCCACAATATTTATTTATTTTATTTATTTAATTCCAAGATTTACAAGATCTTAAATTTATTCTTGAAAACTATAACTATATCAAGACTATACAGGAATGTCGTATCATTAACGATCGATGCCGTAAAATAGTCAGAGCTATCGTACCTATTACGGTCTGCCAACTCTTAGTATCAAATTGGAGTCATACGGAGTTGACACCGAGACAGCATGACATTGTCCCTTGTGACGGAATACAACAAGACTTAACAGACTGTGTCGAGTAGTAACGGGATTGGACAGGTTGGACTCGAGCCAGCAATGTGTCTCGCCACTCGCATGCTATGGAATCACACGATATCTAGCTTATGTACGGATTATACAGACAACTGAGTCGCAATTTTGACCGGGAGTAAATTTTTATGGAAATTTAAATTATTGTAGCGGCTGACCGGTTAGTTGGTCACAATCCGATGTCTTCTTATAATTGGCGTCCATAGTGAGCTTAGTACTTTCAGGAATCGAAAATAATTGTACGTAATTTGTTGCAGAATATGTTTTGACATTGAAAATCACAAGCAATGACAATAATTTAATTTGATTAGGTGATGATTTTGCGTCTTCACGCCACGTGTTCCACAATCCTGCAAATCAAGATGGCGACACACACAATTTTTAATATATTTGTTTTATTTTTTTTTGCGACGCACACATGTTCATTCGGGGTGACCCGCTACAAAATACAAATTCGTACAATCTTATTTTAAGTACGGCAACACAATAATTTATTAACATTTTAATATAAACAAATGATTCATAAGTATGGCCTCACCGTTTAATATTTTATTGTCTCTATTGATTTAAGTGATTTCCGTCACAGTTCAAAGTCGTCGAGTGTAAACGTTGGCTGCAGAATGCATTCAAACGCGTTTGTTCGCCAAATAACTGAGTAAATAGATACCTAGTACCTTTGGAAATGGAATAGAATTTCTGGTGCTTTTTTAATTCTGTGACCTGAATATTTTGACTTGTATCCTGTCTATTATGAAATGTGCAAGAATAGTTGGTCAATGGTTTATGTTTCGACGGATTTGTTATTTGTATTTTAGCTTGCTTGGTAATGGACGCAATTTTTCTCTACTTTTCTGTATCTATTTTTGAATCTGTGCATTATATATGTAATGACATTATATTTTTAAGTTTTATTATAGGTATGAGTTTGAACCCTGCAACTTCCTTGGTAACTATTTCACTATTTCACAGTCAACTATTATTAAAAAAAAATAAAAATAAATAACTATTTCACCAAATCGAAAATATGATTTTTCAAAATTCTAAATCAATCATTTTAACAAATAAATAGAATAAAATTATTTCTTGCATTTTTCACTATAAAATCGCTCGTGGCCCCGCGGACGTAGTGTTCTGTAAACGATCACTGCGTTAAGCAACTTTCACTATGGCTGGTCCTCGGATTGGTGACCACTTTGTGGCATTATTTGCGATCGTTTCTGTGCTTCGGAAGGCACGTTAAGCTGTTGGTCCCGGTTGCCAGTAACATGGCAGTCGTTAAGCCAAGTTGAATGCCTTATTTTGCAGTTTGCAGAAAATTTTCAACAGCAGGTTGCCACAACCTGCACTTGTCCATTTCAACACGGCAATGGGCTCACCACCTGTTACGCCACTATCATACTATCAAGCCACCCATAAGGCCCTTAACTGGGCTTAACGACTGCCATTTTACTGACAACCGAGACCAACGGCTTAACATTCCTTCCGATTCACGAAATCGCTCGCAAATGTAATTGCCACAAAGTGGTCACTGGACATCCAAGGACCAGCTATAGCGAAAGTTGCTTAACGCAGTGATCGTTTACAGTTCACTGAGATCGCGAGGCCATGAGCGTTTCTTTATCCTAATCACTACTTATTAGAGTACTGTTGTGACCGATAAATACCGACGTTATTTTGATAGCATATAAGCTAGCATTGACCTATTTAAGCTTCTCAGGTAACTCTAACTTTATAATTTATACAAACAATGTAACACAGGGGATTGTTTCTTTGCTGAATAACTCGAAAACTGTTTCAAAAGCTAGCGAGGCTAGCACTTAAAAACTTTAGGGGTTTATCGTCAACAAAATAATTCAATTTCGTATTGCTCTAGAAATGAGTGAAGTCAGTTTTTGGAACTGTGCCCAAGAAATATCAATTTCAAGGCTTAAGTTCTCTGATATTAATTTTGCTTAACTCTTCAGTTTACGCTTTGTTGATGTTATATTGATGAAACATCTTATTTACTGCGAATACCCTGGATATGAACATTACAGTTTGCTTTTGAAAATATTTTAAACTTCTTCTGTCCCTTTTAGGACTGTTTCTCGCATTTATTTTTATTACCTTTTGCTTTTGAAACGATTATCATTATAAAAGATAGCCCACGTCTAATTTTAGCTCTGTTAGCGATATTATTTTCTATTTATTGAGTCACCGTAAACACAAAAACCTTTTTAATCTAATAATTTATGATCTACTAGTTGACGCCCGTGGCTTCGCCCGAGTAGAGAAGTTTTCCCATTCCCGTTTCCCAGAGGAACTTGTTTCCGGGATAAAAAGTAGCCTATGTGTTATTCTGATGTATAAGCTATATTATTTTAAAGTTTCATTAAAATCTATTCAGTAGTTTTTACGTGAAAGAGTAACAAACATCCATTATTACAAACTTACGTTTTTATGATATTAGTAGGATATAAAGAAGACAAATAGATTTAGCCTTATAGACATACAAAGAATAAAAAGGTTTTAATAAAGATATTAAAAAATATAACATCGCACCGGACTTTCATCTAACCATCGTCGCCAATCACCACCAAAGATATTGAATGAAAGTTTCTCCGACTTCTACGATCACTGTTTTCCGATTTCGTTTATCACCATTTGAGAAAATTTTAGGCCAACCATTAAAATTTTTTCAAACCTCTTGATCTCTGATCTTTCCAGAACCTTGTTTCATTATTGAATTATTATAGTTTCATTAAGCTACCAGTTTTCAATAACAAATCTTTAGATTTAAAGCTATGGTTCAACTTTAAGTCCGGAACGCTCGAATGCGGTAAGGTCCGATAGGGTTTTTTTCCGCATAAGCTTGGATTGTGGGATGAACTCCCTGCCTGGGTAATTCCGAACCTCTACAGTATTGGGATCTTCAAAAGGGTTTAACAGGGTCGGCAGCACGATTGACGCACCGCTGGTGTTGCAAACGTCCATAGGCGAAGATGACCACTTTCCATCAGGTGGGTTGTTTGTTTGTCTACCACCTCAGTGGTATAGAAAAAACTAAAGACTAAAAATTGTCCATGAATGTCCAAACTATGCGGGGACTCTATTTAAATAACACTTGCAGTATGGTACAGTCTGCAACAGAATTGCTACTAATAGCATTACTAGTTGTTGAAGAAATAAAGTGAGTCGTTTCAAAACAATAGCGGTGGATGCACTGCACTTTGTAGAAACTTTGTAACAAATTAAGCACTGTATAGCAGGGGTGCATCAATCGTTTCATGGTCTAGTAAACTTACACATTACTAGAGGATTAAAGCTACTCCACTCGCGCTAAATTCGGTTACGACAACAACATTTTCCCCATGGGAATAAAATGCCTTCCAGTATTAAAAGTAGCCTATTGCACTCTCTAAACCTGGGGGGATATGTTTGTAGTATTAATATGTATAGATTTTAAAGCATTATAACATTTGTGGATACAACTCAATGTTTTAAGATTTCAAAATTTATGTTAAGTAAATAGATGTAATTGAACTTTGACTTGCAACGAATTTCAATTTGAGTATATTTTTTTATATCTATAGAGCTAATAATAGTAAGTTGAACTAGAGTTCACACACACAAGATGCCGCGACCGTTAAAACAGACCTCTTACTCGGCTGATAACCAAGAAGTGATCTGTGTCAATCCCGACACCGCGGTATGCTCGGGTAGTGCATTGGCAACAAACTGGTAAGGGACGTACATATGCCAATCAAATAGAAGATATTTTGGAAAAAGGTCAAGAGTACCCTTAACCGGGGTGTGTGTATGAAAACACTTATGAAAGTGGAGAAGCGAAAGTTGTATGCCAGGATCGCAGCAAGTGGAAAGCCATAGCCTACACCGATGGGAGACAGGCTTGACGATATTTATGTACGTATGAACTAGAGAAACTAAGATTACTATACGATGAGATAAAAAAAAAATACTTTTTTATACAAAGTAATGCCAAGTCGACTATGTGCATACTAGTGCCAGCGCAGCTTCCGACGTAGCGTGACGCTCCTCTTGAAAAAGGTCCGAAAATAGTCGGGATATCCCGAAATTTACACGTGAGTAAAACCGTTTATTTAGTAATATGTGCATATTGCTTTGCACTGTAAAAAAAAAACAATCTGATTTTCAGAGAAAAAGAAGTACGTTCTAAAAGAAGTACGGATAGGACGTCACAGTATGATGGCGTTAATTTGTCTTACAAAACCTGCGCTTGAACAGTTTACAGAGTACTTATTACATTGTCGCAATTACACATTGTGTAAAAGTACCGAATACCAAAAAAAAAACAATTTTTCGCCCATTATAAGTTAATTAACATCTATCCTATTTTAGATCTGTGATTCTGAGGACTATAAAAACAATGATATTCACTTACGTAAAGAAAAACTCTGCATTTATAAACTAGCTATGTTCCTTATTTGCGAGTTGAACGAAGTGTGCAGTTTATAGAGCACGTCATATACATAAATTGGGGCAACGCGTGATGCTGGAGAACTTTACTGTGTCACGTACGGACTACATTATTCTGCCACCACAAATCGTGTACGTTCAAGAATATTTCCGAATCACAATCTCTACTTGAAATTAGCTCAAGATCTAGACTGATTTAGTAAATTTCTAATAGATTTTGCCCAAATTGTAATTTGGTAATCGCACAAAAATGTAGCCCTTGGGAATAAAATGTTTTTTCTGGGCCGTGCATAAAGTTCATGCTGATTCTGAGGCATGAAAGAAGTACAAACAACAGTTTCTCTATAATTTTGGGTGCATTATGAATGTGATTCTCATACGTTAGTCTCCTACGAAAAAAAGTGAACCTCATTATCCAAATTCAAGTAGATTTTGGAAGCAACTGGTATATCACTTTCAAGAACTTTCACAACTAAATTTAATTGAACATTGATTCATAGTTATAACATTACTTTCGTTGCATATCTGATTGGTTAGTCTATACACAGCTCAAATTCTCACATACATAGATAGGTTATATTATTAGATAAGATCATAAAAACGAAATAATAATGGTTATTGTAAACTCCACTTTACAATTTTTTTTCCAGATTCGGAAGAGAATCGCAAAGTTGTTATACTCAGCAGTAGCAGCAGTGTGATATAATTAATGAACGGTTTCGTTATATCAAATTAATAGATGGAAAATTAAACGACAGTGTTATGTTAGTGAATAACATAACACTGTCGTTTAATTATGTCAACGCTGTGTTGGCACTGCAAGACAGCTGACAAATTGATTTCAACATATTCGTGCAGAAATTAGTACTATTCGATTTCGCTTGCATGAAAATAAGGATGTTCATTTATTTACTAATTATAATTTGGATAACAATTATTGTAACATTCATTAAAAATGAAGGTAATTACTTGACGTAGAGATGGCATGTTTACCTAATGTTCTTACAATCGAAGTTGCTGAAAAACCAACCTCGGGCTCTAAATGTTGTACCTGTGGTTTAAAATATTACGGTGAATACACTACAGTGCCCCAGAAATAAGCAGACTCTCCTGTATAAAAACCAGATAAATGATAATATGAACTCTATAATTATTTATGTATACAAAACTTATTACTGTCATTCTTCAAACCTTAATATCATGTAAATATTTCATTAATTTGTACAAAGGCTCCGTTTTCCTTTTGAATCAGTTACACGAAAAGACGATCAAATTCACCATTATTTGTAGGTTTCTTATAAAGAATTTAATTAGCACTTTCAAGCTCAGGATCATGAAAATGAGATAGCTACTTATGAAGCAAACTCCGACATAATTAAATTTAGAACAGGTGGAAGCAACACAAAATGAATTGAAATTAATCTGACGCAATTTGACAGCGTTACGTCAACGGTTTCAGCTTCAATTTTAAGTTTAATTAAAATAATGTTTTGAGATACACGTAACATTTTGACTTTCATAGGTTAATGAGCTTAATAAATAACATTGCACTATTTACATTTTGTATATTTAATCATGTCAATAATTAGTATATGGCAACTCTCGAATTTGACAGCTGTCAAATATGGTCGTTTCGATAAATGAGAATGAGATCACAAAACTCTTAAGTAAAACAGTGGTAGTGTATGCTACTGCCGCGCTGAGGTCCCGGGTCGGAACAAATATTTGTGTGATCTACAAATGTGTGTTTCGGAATTTGGGTGTTTCTTATGTATATATTTAGAAATATATAAGTATATTTATCAACTGTCTAGATCCCATACCACAAGCTTATATTAGCTCACTTTGCGCTAAAGGGCTGTGTGAAAAAAAGTCCTACAAGATTAACATAATATGACAGCTGTCATCTATGATTTTTTTTCCTTGATTGTGGCTTTGCGGATCTATGATTTTTTCGATTATTGAAAATGAAGTCAACTGTCATAGTCCACAATACAATTAGCAGTGGCCTCCAAGTTGATGGCCCATTGATGTACCTCTTCACGTCCCGCTTGAAAAACCCAGGGTTGTATAAGGTGGTAAACACGTGCGGTGGCAGAGCATTCCAAGTTTCTAATGTTCGATAGAGAAACGATCTAATTAATGGATCTTTTGGATTATTTTTCCAAGTAAAATGATGTTTGAAATGAAAATTTCGTGTGAAGCTTGACCAGGCTTTGACTATAATTTTAGTACTATTAAATAGAATAGGCCCTAAACTATGTTACTGAGTAACTCACTTGGTAGCATGAATTATTTTTGGTATACCAGCATTTACTTCCAAAATGCGTGTGAATTCTCCTTAAAAGTAAAATAAATACATATAATAAATCAAACATAGTTACAACTCGGGTACGAATCCATTAGAGGCTTGCCCTTAAAATTTCGGCAGACCCATTTTCTTCATGTATATTATTTTTTAGTTACTGAAGTATTGAACCATTTCACAAAACTGAAAGTGAAATTTTAATGAAGACGAACCTGGAAAAATTCACAAATTATGACTTATGTTCTTTTGGCGGACGCCCCGCGGTATGACCCGCGTATTCGCCAGTGAAAGTTTCTTTAAAATTAGTTCAGTAGTTTAAGAGATTAGCCGGAAGAAACAGATAGATGGAAAAGCATACTAAAAAATGTCTTTGTATGTAAGCACCTTATTTACTTTCATATGCATTTAGTGAAAAGTTGTACATTTGTATCTGTACAAAAAGACAGCCAATTTAATTTTAATCTAATTGACAGTCATGTCATTTAGAAAGAACACCTACTAGTGAGCTATGGCAATTTGAATTTACATAAAATACATCCGCAATTTCTGTTCCGTTCATTACAACAGCACATGGCATGAGGTAAGCAGAATTTTCTGGCACAAACCCAACCCGGGATAAACATCTAGCACTCCACAGCTTTTATTGCCTTTGAAGGACGAAAGTTCGCTTGTTATCCGAGAAATATCACAACATATTTCGAGACCTTTATGGGAAAAGTTTCAGAGGCACACGACTAAGTAAGGAATCATTGACCGATACTTCGATTGATATGTTTGTGTGCGTTGTTTATGACACACTCGTTATTGTGTAGTAAGATATATGTCATAATATTTGTTTTGCATCACAATATAACTTAGAACTATCTAGAGCCTTACTTTGTGGGTCGTTGAACTAGTTTGAGTCTATACTAAGCACACTATATTTAATGACTCACGAACGTCCTGCGGTTTCTTCCGCGTAGTGCCCGTTCTCATAGGAATTCGGGAATAAAACGTAGCTTAAGTTACTCGACATAACATTATTTATCTGCCAGTGAAAATCCCCTTAAAATCGGTCCAAGCATTTCAGCGATTATCCGGAACAAACAGATAGATAATTTTTTTCGAAAAATTTATATACTTACAAACACTTCAATTTAATTTTTCTGTATATTTTATCCTTTATTATAAAGCAATATAAAAAAAGCACAAATTACTATTCATAACACAGTGCTAGTGCCAACGTTGCTTTTCGGTAGCGAAACGTGGGTATGTCAGAAAATGCACGAAAGTAAGTTGAATCCTGAGGAGAAGCTGAGCTTGCAGTTTGGAAATGGCCGACCAAATACGTAACTAAGCTGTCAGCGAGAAGCTGGAAAATGGCGTGCTCCGTTGGTTTGGACACGTCCAACAAATGAGTGAGAAAAGATTGACGCAGGATATATATAGTGTCAAAGTAGAGAGAGAGTCAGGGTAGGCCGACGCTTACATATGAAGATCACGTGAGCAGATTGCTCAAAAACGGATGTATGAAGCCGTTAATGAAACTGCAGGAAGCGATAGAAGTATCCATGATAAGTGAGCCTATTTAGGTTATTATGAACAGCATAACAACCTAAATAGGCTCACTATCTGCTACGTGGTAAAAATGCATACGGTGAAATGTTAGCAATAATATGCCTTTGCGACCCTTTTGAGAATAAAAGCGTGACTGACAAGTACGTTCCCCATCGCGAATTACAATAAAGCGCGTTTACGTGAAATTGTATGAAATCAGTCGCGCTAACGCGCTTGCAAACACACACTACGCACTCAAAACGTTGAACAAGGTGGGCAACAAGCGCTTCAGCGTTCATGTTTATGTGACAAACAATATTCATGCGGGTAGAAACCACGAGCTTACTCTAGCAATAAATAAAGAAAGTTTCTC
Source organism: Thumatha senex (assembly GCA_948477245.1). NCBI lineage: Eukaryota > Metazoa > Arthropoda > Insecta > Lepidoptera > Erebidae > Thumatha > Thumatha senex. The sequence goes on from OX419743.1 coordinate 16,398,245, forward strand.
CTATCCTCCTCCGTTCAGAATTTCAAAGCTGCCTGCGGATACCACTAGGATTTATGCCCGTTACAAGTTTCTATTCAGTTTTATTTGACTTGGGCCTTGCAAACCTTGCAATAGTATTGAAATTCACTATTTTTCTTTTACAAAATGTGTAAATGATGAAAAGATAGATCCTGTCTAGAATAATGTTGTTATCGGCGATTTTTAAAACCTCTATGAATTTACTATCCTGACGCTGTATCCCTGACGGGGTAGTCCGAGCTCTGACTTAACCATACATAATTAACTTAAAAACAAAACTATCTTCACACTGTTGAAAATTAAAACATCTTTGTTTTTTTTTGTTTTTATTGTCTTTTTCTTTTTATTTTTTGTTCTTGTCTTTGTTGTAAATTTGAAAATAAGTACCATAGTGGCAGCATGTGGGGCATTGTGCAAATTTATTGTTGATCCAAGTACCTCACGTTCAAGAAACACAAACTAATCATAGTTATTAAATGACAAAAAAATGTTCTAGTGTGAATAAATTGTTTTTCTGGAATAAACGGGGGCCTAGATCACTCCCATACAAAACCCATAAAAAAATATTTTCAAACCATTTCTGTTTGAAAAAGAGAACTAGCATACACTCTCTCCTATTTATAAATACTTACTAATGGTCGAAATTTTATCTAAATTCGACCATAACTAATTTATTATACTATTTACATTTTTCATTCATCATTTATTCATTTACATTTTTTACAATTCACGTATTTTTATACATATGACTGTGGATATAAATGATATGACTTTTTTATTTTATAAACTACTCGGGACTTCACGCGAAACAGTTTTATAATATATGAGTAATTTATAAAATATGAGTATAAACCGCGAAAGTTTAAAAATTACTTTTTTTGTTCATTACCTGAAGATTCTAGAAGCTTAAACATTAGTTATCTCTAAAACACCAACTTATAAGTAACTGTAAAAGGACGTGCTCCGTTGGTTTGGACACGTCCAACGAGTGATTGAGAAACGATTGACGAACAATAAGTAACGGTTACAACGAGCTACCCCGGTAAGGATACAACGTGAAGATAAATAACTGTATAAAAATTATTTGGTTTCTCAAAAAAAAATGTCTGGTATAATTTATAGCATTCGAATCATCTGTCGGATTTGTCCCACTGTTCTGACAGATCGCTTTTTAATGCTGACGAGAGCCGTAGCAATTAGTGAACAAATTAGTACAGCGGTCTTTATCTCGCCTGCAATTTAACACTTCTTTCGTTCATTTAAAATATAGTCTCCAATGATTTGCGTTACACTGAAACATTCACAAATATTGTTGCAATATAGTGATGAGCACGATGGTTTATTCTGTGTCTGGGTGTTATTTATCTATAATATGTATGTATTTAGAAATATATAAGTATGTTTATCAGTTATCTGGTTACCATAGTACAAGCTCTACTTAGTTTGGAATCAGATGGTGTAGTGTGAGTTGTCCCAACGATAATTATTTTTTGATTTTTTTTATATAGTTCGCAAATTCGGTTTTTGTTTAATTAGTTACAGTGTGCGTAAGTTTTAGTAAAATTAGCTGAAGAAATTGTTTGTTTGGTTGAATGCACTAATCTTAAAACTCAAATTATAAAAATATTAAAATATATTTTTTCAAGGAAGAATTTTTATCTGTATTTTTTTTACCCAGGCGAGAGTAGCAATTTAATCATAAATATCAAGAAAGCAAGAAAAAAATCATATAATAGTGTAAAATTAATAAATGAGTGGAAAATATCGGTTCCACGGAGTTACTATTCCCTAATTTAAAAAAAAACATGGAAATCCATCAAACATTAATTTAAAAAAATATATTACCGTGTTATATTACGCATATCTAGTATCTTTAATCGATTTTCACGAAAATATATTAAATGTAACATTTTCATGATTAACATAATTATTATAATAAGAGAAAACAATGAGGTACAAATTTGCTAATATTATAGTAGCGCTAAACTCATATTTCTAGAACATTAATTTATGAAATATCAGAATACCGTGAAGTTGGAGCTAGAATGAAATCTGATGAGTGTTTTAATAATGTAGTTATTAAGGATTGTTGCTCACCCCCTCACTTGCGCTTTAATATTAATATTTTTTCATTTACATGGAAATATTGTCACATAGGTATACTAATTTATATTAACTAACGTCATGTATTGTACTTTTGTTGCCAAAATTAAATATTATTTCTTTCTTCATACATCTTAATAATATTATAAATGCGAAAGTTTGTATGGATGTTTGTTACCCTTTTAACGTAAAAACTGCAGAATAGATTTTAATAAAACTTTACAATAATATTGCTTATACATCAGAATAACACATAGGCTACTTTTAAGCTATTGCATAGTTTTATCGCGGGCTTTGAGTGGGCTGTAATCAAGAAATTCCGTAAGGAAAAAGAACCTAAGATACGAGGTCACACGAAGTTCACCGAGCACGGCCGAGCGTTGGCTTAACGTGTATGTACATGGTGATAGTGATATGTGAGGGTGAGAGTGACGGTGGGAGTTAGGGGGAGGGTGAGGGTTTTTTTTTCGTGTTTTTTTTTAGTGTAAGTTAAATTAATATCAAAGAAAACAAAGGTATGCTATGCAATAGCTTTACCGCGGCAGTCTCCGAGTGCCACACGTCTTTTTTTGCATCCCGGAAACACGTGGGAAACGGTAACAGAAAAAACTTCTCTACGCGGGCGAAGCCGCGGGCTTCAACTAGTACTATACTTCAACTAGTATATAGTCAAGCCTTTATCCCCGCAGGTGTAGGCAGAAGCATACTATACGCCCACATTTCACTGTATGCACTTTTGTCCCACGTAACAGGTCACAGCCCATTGCCGTGTTTTCATTTCTGTGGTTTCATTTTTTCTTTCTTTTCTTTTTAATAGGGACGTAAGTAAGAGTTATAACATTACCGCGTGCCAAGTTAAAGTTCAGTTAAAAGTTCAAGTTCTATTCTATAGCGGTTCTATTGCGATTAGTCCAAAGCTAGGTAGTCTACTAAAATTATTATATGGTGAGCACTCTGTTAGGGCCGTATTCTAGAACTTTTTTTAATACTCAATGGACGCTTGTGAGTAGATTTTATAAGGCAAAAATTTGCCTCAAGCGTTGATTGAGTATTGAGAAACGTTCTAGAATACGGACCTTAGTCTACGTTACTACTGACAGCGTCCCTCAAGTTGGCAGCCCAATGAGGTGCCTCTTCACGCTCCGCTTGAAGAACCCGTGGTTGTATTATGAAGGAAACATGTGCGCTGGCAGAGCTACTTTGAATGTAGTAATAAGTTATCATGGAAACTCTTATCAGCTAACTTCACGGTGTCGGTTTTTCTTGACGGACTGCGCGCGCATCGTAAAAATGTACTCTCATCATTTTTCCCTAACGCGCCAAAAGAAGTATAACTTCACTAAATATTGAGATATATTGCTATAAGAGATGATGGTAGTCTCCCAGGGAACCCCACCAAGATCTCCAGAGCGCTGCACCTCTGGTGTTGCAAACATCCATAGGCTACGGTGACCAATCTCCATCAGGTGGACCGTACGCTTGTCTGCCACCTCAATGGTATAAAAATAACTCCAAGGTGCAAACTCATCTGTAAGCGATACACCTGCTGATTCAAGGACGAGGCAACGACGCAGGCGCTCTTATAAGAATGGGAGGTGAAACGGCAGTCGTTCCCAAAATGACGAAAAATAAAAGCCAAACGATAACTGCTCTTAGCAGTCAAAGAAAAGAGGATCCCAAGCTCCATGTTCAGAAGGGTTTAGAAGCAACTGGGAAAACACTTAAGATTAAAAATGTAGTCCTCCAGATGATTGGAATATCCGAAGCAATATTCTGAACCTAATAACTGCAATTTTAAAATCTGATACTTTCCGGTGCATTCCAATCTCATACTACCCACTGCCAAATTGCCTCAGTAACGTTAAATAGTCTTTGAATGACTGGATACTTGAATTTCTATTTTACATTTTCTCAAGTAAAATGAAACTTTTCGTTGCTATTATAGAAGAAAATTGTTATCTATCTGAATTTCCATTAAAGGTGTTACTAACTTACATATTATACGTTTTCTGAAGTGAAACTACTTTTGGCGCATTAGGAAAAAAATATGAGAGTAAATTTTTACACGTTTGTCACGAAAAACCGATACTCTGAAGTTAGCTGATCAGTGTTTCCGTGACAACTTATAACTACATTCAAAGTAGTTTTCAAATGCCCTGAAGTTATAGAAATATAACTTGTAACGCGTGTACATAGGCACACACACACACACGTTTTTAAATTAGTAATTTATCTTACTAATAAATAGTAGATATTGAGGTTTACACCATTGTATTAAAAATAGTGCTGTAAGAATAGTGTATGTATAAAAAGAAGGTTTTTTTCTATCAAAAAATTTAAACGAAGAAGCACGTACAGGTTCAATGGCAAAAACCAGACAAGTGTAAGTCAAACTCGTCCACCGGGGTTCCGTAATAATACGTTTCTTGCGTCATAAATTACTATAACCTATTTTTACGTTAGATGTTTAATTTTTTCACATTTCAACTCGATACTGTCACGCGATCGTGATAAAATAGTCTTGACAGGCAAACCGACGGACCGATGGTCGAACAACAAAGTGTTCTTATAACTTAACTTAGCGTAACTATATTTACGCTTTATCCCTGACGGGGTAGTCAGAGAAGACAGATCGACAGGCTTCGCGATCTATGCATAATTCTTTCGCTTCCTGTAGATTCATTAATCGCTTCATACTTGCACTTTTGACTTTTCCGTTTTTGAGTATGTAATAGTCTCGGCCTACCCTGACTTCTTCTACCCTCTACTTTCGCACAATTTACATTCTTCGTCAAACGTTCCTCATTCATTTGTTTTACGTGTCCAAACCAACGAAGCATGCCCTTTTTCAGCTTCTTTCATTGAAACCTGCCATATTGAGTATCACTTCGTAACGTATTCGGTCGGTCAGGGTTTCGATTTTTCATTTTGAGGTACACAACCCTAAAAAGCAATAATTTCTGACAAAATTGAATATGCGGTATTCTTCTACTACTACTGAAATAATTAAATGTCTTAAGGGTGATATAGAAAAGAGTACAAATAACTTTTGAGTTGTACGATACAATATCCAAAATCCTTACATAATATTAGACAAAATCACCAGCCACTTCTGTCTGTCTGTTCGTGATAAACTTAATAGATTATTATGCGAGTAGATAGAATTATTAATAACGGAAAATTCAAAAGTACTATGATACCCAGACGTGCATGTATGAAGAGGAAGCGAAAGAAGTATGCATGGATCGTGAAGCCTGGTGATCTGTCCTTTCTGTCTACCCCGTCTGGGATACAGCGTGAAGATAGTTAAGTTCGCGATTCATGCATACTTCTTTCGCTTCTTCAAGATACATTAATCGCTTCATACACGCACGTCTCGGTATCCGAGTACTTTTGACCTTTCCGTTTTTGAGCAATCTGCCAACGTGATCTTCATATGTAAGTCTCGGCCTACCCTGACTCCTTCTACCCTCTACTTTCGCACAATATATATTCTTCGTCAATCGTTCCTCACTCATTTGTTGGACGTGTCCAAACCAACGAAGCACGCCCTTTTCCAGATTTTTTTAAAAAATGACTATATTGCTCAAGATTTCGGAAACCTCAAGCCGACTGAGAGCTTTCATTGAACGCACTGCCGAAACACTGAGAGATTTTTTTAGATATTTAGCTGGCTGAGGTGACACAGGCAGCTTGATGAAAAATCCCAATGAATTGAGAACCCAATGATGTGCCACTTCACGCTCCACTTGAAGAACCTAGAGTTGTAAAAGGTTAGAAACACGTGCGCTGGCAGAGAATTTCAAATTTCTATACTTAGTTTGACATTTGCATCGCTCAGTTCTGGCGACAATTCACTTCACTTTATGAGAGTGGTTACTCTGCCCAACACACGTAGTTCGGCATCGAAAAGCAGAGAATGGAATTAGGTTAAGATATAACAAAAATGTGCGAAGTCGAATGAAGGAATTAAAGAAGAAAACGCACAATCATAGGACAATGTTATGAAAAATAATAAATATAGATCGTGAATATTTTATGATAGTAAATCCAAACGAGAATTTACGATTCTCCAATAATTTATGGGACCTTAAAAGGGAGTAAGGTCATAACTTTATTACACACATTAAAACCGAAGGTCATTTACTAAATTATGGGGTAGTGGTTGAAGCTCTTGGGTGCTGCTGAAATAGGATTATTTTATGTCCTCATAAGCGAGCAATCTTATTATCTAGGACTTCGCAATCAAGTAAATTACGTTTGCAAATGGAAATGACTGATTGTCGATAGTCACTGAGGAGTAGAACAGCGATTGTCAGTGAAAAACACTTTGAATATAAATCTAATGGCAAAATTTTAATACTATTTATAGAAAAAATAATTGGAATTTTAGATAATTTAAAATATATAAAAGGTTTTTGAAATTTGCTAAGAATTTATTCAAAGCGATTAAAAACGCAAAATCGAATTTAGAATTTTACACCAACCGTAATAGCATAGAAAAGTTTTTATTTAAAATACTTCTAAATTTGAAACAAAGTGACGTTCTTGACTGTTCATAATTTATCTATGGGTACGTGCAAAGATAATACGTTTTAATTATGTATACGAACGTCAAATACGAAACAAAAGCTCACATTTCTACATTATGCGTGTAACACGACGCCTGAAGCATACGAAATGAAGTAAAACCAACATACCAAATTGGGACTGGCGTATGTTACGTTAAGTGAAATTTAATGCCGTCGCATAAAAATCTCTATGCCAATGGTAGGAGACTTGGCCACCAAATAAATCCGCACTTGCTTAGCTGGAACTTAATCAGCTATTAATACAATGCAAGGAATATCTTTCTCTTTATTTCAAGAAACATAAAATGTTACGTACGCAATGCAGTATTAATATTTATGAAGAGAAACTTCTCTATCGACGTCGAGAAAAATATTATGGCTGTAAAAAAAAAAGTTTTTTGGTTACGCGCCATGTTGTTTTGAAACTTCTTTATCAACATATGAGAGAATTTTTTAGCTGTAAAAAAATGTCGTAAAGAAGTTTCACTTCTTACCTGTGCACTCTAATACACACACACATATTTTAACTTCTAAAGACCTGTGTAATTGTGGTTCTCGAGTCATTTTTATATACAATCATATTAAACTGTACTCTCATCAACGTTTTGACTATATTTATACTATTAAAGTGGCTGACAATCATACAGGCCACCTGACTTGAAGTGGTAGTAACCACATTCGAGTCAGATGGCCTGTAAGTAAGCAATACTCGTAAACACGTTTCAGAAGTTTTAAAAGAGGTTTTTCACTAATACTGCTACCAGTGCTGAAATGAACAGACTGTGGCTACTTGATATTGATATTAGTCAAGAGATTATAAGGTCTTCAACTTGTAACTCGCTGCTGACCTTGGAGACAACAACTAAGTTTAAAATAATAATAATAATAATAATTTATTTGCGTTAACAATAACAATGATGTACAAAGGAAGTAGAACCCTCCTGTTAAGCAAATAATGCTTGTATTAGGAGGGACCGCTCTCATCATATCATTACATGGTGATAAGTTATCTAAAGCAAGTACGTTTTTATATGTAAATATTAGGAATAATAATAAAAACAGGAAAAATCAATTTTAAAAAAGATTTTGAATATAAACAAAAGTTAAAAGGATGCGTACTCGTGTTCGCGAGTGTGTTTGTGAATGTATGTGTGGTGTCAGTGTGCACACAGCAATGTTACGCTGTCATGGCAGTCAGCCCAAAAGAAGATAATTTAGATATATATTAGCCTGGCGATCTGTCCTCTCTGACTACCCCGTCAGGGATACAGCGTGAAGATAGTTAGTTAGTGTTCTATGGTATCTATATAATTGATGAACATACTTATATATTACTAAAGACATACATATTATACATAGAAAACACCCAAACTCAGAAACAAACAATTGTGAATCAAACAAACATGTTTTCCGATCCGCGAATCGAATCCCGAGACCTCGGTGCAGCAGTTGTTAGTTACGCCACCGAGACAGTCGAAGTCAAGTCTACCACAGGTGACTAAACTTTTACTTTTTTTATCTTTTCTTTTTAAATCAATATGTCATTAACACAAATGAACTTTAACAGTATCTATAGTTACAAAGCTCTCATATCACAACCTTTAGCTTTGATCCCTTTAGGCACAAAGTGAGGTTTTGTGGGAGTACACAACTCGAATAAAACACTAGTAAGTTCCGCGCCATTTACCCTACGGCTTTTGCGAGTCGGCCATGTTGTTTTATTACACTAGTTCTATTTTATTTCTATAAATTTAGTAAAATGTATATTTTAAGCTTTTCTCATACAATCAAATGCTATTGCTTGCCTCGGTGGCGTAAATATATACGGCTGTCGCGCTGAGGTCTTTGGTTAAAATCCTGGATAGGAAATAAATATGTGTTTAATTCAGAAATGTTTGTTTTAGAGTTTGGGTGTTTCCTATATATTTACTATGTATGTATTTAGAAAAATATATGTGTGTTTATTAGTTTTCTAGATCCTGTAGCACAATATTAAGGTTTTTTAAGCTTAGTAACTTTTACCACACCGGTTTCGGTTAAAGGGTAATTTAAAAAAAAATATTTTTCTGTAATGACTTGATAAAATACTAAAATCAATGCGTTTTAAAAGCTCAATAGCAAAGCTTACGGGGAATGAAAGTTTTAGAAAAGCATTGTGGAAGTATGTAGCACAGTTGAACATAGTGATGGATTAATGGCTCCCGAGAGGGTTCTTGGTCACAGTAGAAGCTGATATAGAGGTGAAAACTTTTAAAATGTACAGTGCGACTGTATTAGTTTCGTATTTTATTTATTGATTGTTTCGGTAGCGTAGAGTTCTTGGGTTCGATTCCTATTACACGAATGTTTGTTTCGTAATTATGATATGACCAACTTGTTGACACCCGCGGCTTCACCGGCGGTTATCGTTAAGTAAAAGAGTAGCAAACGTAAATGTCCCTACATTTTTACAAAATTACGCATTTATAATATTAATTTTAAATATTTAGAATTATATAAGTAAATAAATAATAAATAAATAAATATTGTTGGGACAACTCACACAACACCATCTGATTCCACACTAAGCAGAGCTTGTATTATGAAAACCAGATAACTGATAAACATACTTATATATTTCTAAATACATACATATTATAGATAAATAACACCCAGACACAGTATAAACCATCGTGCTCATCACACAAAGTTTTATCCTGGGTGGGAATCGAACCCACGACCTCTTGCGTAGCAGTCCGATGCACTCCCACCGCGCCACAGAGGCAGGCAAGTATATTATTAGTTGTCTAGATCCCATAGCACAAGCTTATTTTAGGTCTAGATGCCGCCATGTAAAAAGTGCCCTATAATATGTACCATATTATTATAATTATCACCCTCAATTTTCCACATTAACCAGAGTTGTTAAAAAATTGTTATCAAAGATAGCTACAAAAGATTTACCTAAACACTTCGGATAAAATTTTAATACACACGTATTTCTCAAATTTTCTATAATACCTTTCTAAGGGTGTAAAATAGAAGATCAAAGTTTAAAATTTAATAATCCCTATTTCACTCCACACCTCTAAACTTATGCTTGGTTAGAAGTTAGCAGTACAATGGGACACGAAAGTTTGTCACTGGTGCAGCCACTAGACACTTCTAGTTCTATTAAAACCTTATATCTAGAAATTTTTACACTAACTTGGTCACGTGGGTACAAGACACGCCTTTATCCCCGAAAGCAGAGGCATACTATACCCCTATGGGGATTGATCTGAACATTGATAAATGAACAAGTGACTCTAAACGTTTTTTAACCGGTGTCAAAAAAAATATTTAATTCTAATAAATATGAAATTATCTTCGTGCTGTGTCGTGGACGGAGTAGTCGAAAATAATCTGACCATGCTTCGCGTGCCATGCAGGAAGTATGCATGGAACAAAAATTTGCTCCCTGCAGATCGTTTCATGCATGCACGTCTGTCTTTTGACCTTTCCATTTTAAAGCAATCTGCTCATGTGGTCTCGTATGTAAGTTTAAGGCTATCTCGGCTTATTTGCACAATACATATAATATTCTTCGTCAATGGTTGCTCCCGCTTATATTTATAACCGTAGGTAGCCTACGGAGAACGGCCTTTTCTAGCTTAGTACTAACCTTTTTATTCACACCTGCTGCAGCACTTACGAAAATAAGGTTTTTTTAAACCAATAGTGTTCAAACTTTTTTTTTACAAAATTGATTTTTCTTTCAAAAAGCTAATGGTGATGGACGTACTTGGCGAAAATAGAAGAGTTCCTTGTTTACTATGGAACCTTAAAAATGTTAAAGTAAGCTTAAAACTGAGATAATCCAGATTAAAGTAAAACTTCGAAAACAACAAATTAAGTTTAATTTGATTACGACAATAGTAAAACTAATTCCAAGGGATGTCTCAAACTTGGACAGGACTTACGAAAAACAATTATTAAACAGAATTGCGATTTGACGTGAAATTTTGGATTTTTCTTAAATAATTAATCTGACTCAATCCTCTAGAACACCGTAGCGTAAATGTAAAAGTTTGATATGAAATTTACTTTGGCCTAAATCGAACGAGACGGACGCAATTTTCTATTTATACCAAAGAAAATGCCACTTTGCGGTCTCTTTGAAATACAATTCTTGATTTTTTTTTCAGGTAAGTTATTTGATTTCAAGATAGACTCCGTAAGGCCTGCTGTAAATGGTAATGTTATTTTATACGCAATTTATTATTTAATATACTTTTCACTTCTCATGACCTGAAAGTGCTTATTTGTGAAGGATATGGGCTGCACAAAATCTAATTTAGTGCACAAGTGTATTAAAGTATCTACTCATACATAAATGTAAATATATTAAGGAAAAAAAATGAGCCATACAGCTAAACACAATATGAAGTACATAGATTGAATTTGCCATCTCCCCAATCACATCATCACAACATGTCATCTTCACAAATTCAGACAAATACCATTAATATGGTAAATGGAAAAACAATTTCCTTCAGTATTCAAAACTGTACAAAATTTACTTTGAATTTTAATTTAGGAAATGACATGTTATACTACTTTTTTATTTCCTCGCAATCGAAGTGAAAAGCAGAGTTTATAACTCGTCCACAAAACCATTTTTTTTTTCTTATTTTTAAAAATGGTTCGTTTTGCCCACTTGTTGTTAAATCTACTATTGTATGCTAGGTTTAAGCTGATATCCCATACATCAGTGAATTATTTTACCGTTTGCATTCCTGTCCCACGTAATAGAGAGCCCATTGCCGTGTTGAAATAGACAGATGCAGGTTGTGGCTACCTGCTGTAGTTTGTTGTTACCATGGAAACGCACGTAAATGGAAATACTATAAAGTCACCCATAACGGTTTACAGAGCCCTGAGTCAGTGGAGCCACGAGTGACACATTCATTGTCGTTATTTCGAATGTAAATACATCGATACCACAGAGGAAGAAATCACACACTCACACGTGAGAGAGTAGGTAAAAATCGCAAACGAGACCTGTCAGTAGCCTACCAGTTGATTCGACTGTACTAATAGTGAGAACGTATGAATAAAGGGTGACGCGTTTGTTGTATGATATACTAAGTGAGCCCCCGTGATATACTTCGAACTTCCGTCCCACCTATATAATTCCGTCGCTTATAAATTCTACAATAATGCATAAAAATTTGCCAGATTTGTCGACATTCATGACTACTGCTCTGCTCTCCAGGGTATTAGCGTGATGATATATAGCCTATAGCCTTTCTCGATAAATGGGCTATCCAATACAAAAAAAATATTTTCAAATCAAATCCGAGCAGTAGTTCCTGAGACTAGCGCGTTCAACCAAACAAACAAACTCTTCAGCTTTATAATATTAGTATAGATATAGAGTAAGGCATCTTTATTAGATCGGGATTGACATTGATTCCTTGTTCTGTGATCGATACAGCTTCAATTTTCTCTCGTGGTGTATTTTTCTATGGCAAGTCTTTTCTTCTCTCGTGTCTTCGGTCGTGGGTACTTTACTTAGCTGGTCTGCGGTGACGTTTAAATACAATAATGAAAATAAGTTATAAAAACATTCTTAATTCAAATTCAAAATGTAGTATTTATGTTTCGAATTTTCCATGTAAAATCAAAAAAGGTTGAAAGCCAAATCCGCTACAAAGACGACAAATTCACAAGGCATATTGGAAATTATTTCTGTGAAGCGTATTTCTGCCAGTGACATAAATAGGTCACCATATTTTATGGTTACTGTTTTTACAACGCTGTTCTTAGTCGTTTTACGTTTGACTGATTTTCTTCGTAACTACCTAACTACTTGATATGTTATTATGTGAGATTGGGCACTATCGATGTTTTTGGCCCTAGCCAGTGTGATCTATAGGGCGACTGCAGAGTAACTTCTTTCAATATTACATTTATATATACCCAGCGATTTTGTCACTTTTTAAGCAAAATACATTATTATAATAACTATAGACTGTGTCAAAGTCTCAAAATCGTCGGGTACTGTACTAAAAGTCTGCAAACCTGTGGTCTGCAGTGGCCCTAAGTGGTGCACCGTCTGACTAAGACACAAGGTTATGACAAAAAAGGAATACTCGAAACTGATTGACTACTTTCGTGCGAAGTGGTAAGTGTATGCAACTGCCAACAATTAACCTCAAAGCGTCAGTCATATATGCAACCACTTACGCCACAGAGGCAAATTTCGTCAGCAAAGTCTTCTTTCTCTTTCATTTTCTTTATGCGTTTGGATTGGGATTGGCCTGGATGGATTGACTTCACAAATCAAAGACAAAAAAAGACGCTGAAGTCGGTATACTGTAGGACAACGTCTGTCGGGTCCGTAAGTATATTATAAATTTCTAAATCATTATAAACTAGTTGACGCCCGCGGTTCCGCAAGCGTGGTGAAGTTTTCCCGTTTCCCACAGGAACTATTTCCCGTGAAAAAGGGTAGCCTATGTGTTATTCCGATGTGTAAGCTATATTACTATAACTACATACAACTATATTATTATTAACAGTAACAAACATCTAAACTTACAATATTAGTAGGATGAACATTTTCAGTCAAACCCAGGATTCGAACGAGAGACCATAACGTAGCAGTCGTTTATACAATCACTTACGCTGCCGCTGCATAATAATAGTCCTGAAATACACTTTTATTCTTTACTTGATAAATACATTCCGAACATCACATAATGTGTTGTGATACAAAGCACATAAATAATAAACAAAAGGTATCCTTTATTATCCGTCTATTTCACGCCAATGACTAATGTGTAATAGCAACGTCTCAGTTATGTTCACTTTATTTATGTAATATTGCGTGAAAAATCGGTGCTCAAAACACATTTTATATCGGTCGATGAGTCATAAATGATGTCCCTCGTGAGTTTGGTTTCCGTTATCAGTAGCATGGAATGATAAGTATATCTAGTCTCCACCTAAGCTATTACGTGGAGAAGCGCTCGTGGCCCCGCGGACTTAGGGCCGTATTCCAGAACGTTTATCAATACTTAAGAAACACTTGAGAGAAGATTTTATAAGGCAAAATCTAGCCTCAAGCGTCGATTGAGTAATGAGAAATGTTCTGGAATACGGCCCTTAGTGTTCTGTAAACGATCGCTGAGTTACGCAACTTTTACTATGGCTGGTCCTGGGATGGGTGTCCACTAAGTGGCATTTACATTTGCGAGCGTTTCCGTGCTTCGGAAGTCATGTTAAGCCGTTGGTCTCGGTTGCCAGTAACATGGCAGTCGTTGAGTCAAGTTGAAGGCCTTACGGGCGGCTTGAAAATTTTCAACAGCAGGTAGCCACAACCTGCGTCTGTCTATTTCAACACGGCAATGAGCTCTCCACCTATTACGTGGGACAGGAATACACATGGTGAAAAGTGGGCATATAATATGTCTCTGCCATCCCTTCGGCGATAATGCGTGAGATAAATAAATAAATAAATATTGAAAAGTTAGGTAGAACAGTGTACAATGAGGACTAGGCACTAACTTTTGCAATTTGTAACTTTTTTGTATAAAGTTTATTTATTGTATGAAAATGATAGCATCTTAAAAACATAGTTAAGATTTCTAAGATCGGCACCGATAATAAATATCGTAAAAAACAAACTTAAGACAATTACATGGTACGGGACCAATAAATATTATTGCAAATTTCTTCAACGTTTTTCTGAGCGACCTAATAGCTACTTTGATATAAAATCGATTTTATAAAATGGGGAAATTTAAAAGGTCAAAGCGAACACTCAATGGCTAAGTAACTAACTGCAGCTATTATAACTTTTACATAACCTCCTTTTTATATTTTCCCGCAAACAAATACTGTCCTTATGTCCATAAAGAGAATAATATTGTAATCAATCAGAAAAATACGAACGTTCTTTACTAGTTATTTTTTCGGCAGCGCTGGGACATGTTTCCAGAGAGTTACCCGGGGCGTCCGGCAATAGACGTATGGTTTTAGCCGGTTCGAGTCCGGCGTGACATCCAATGGAAAGAAACAGGAGCCCCCACGTGAAAAAAAAAGTATTATACAATTTTTTTTAAATGTTTTCGACAGTTTATTCTGTTGATTGATGGCACTTGGTGAAAGTTGCTATATATCTTTAATGAAAACACTTGTACCGTAGTACCATTACTTATTCTGTGCTTGTACTACTCGTATTATTCTTATTTACTTATATAAGTGGAAAAAGACAATTTGTTTCGAGACAGGGATTGAACCTGTGACCTTTGCCTAACCAGGGCAATGTTCTAGCCACTTCTAGAACATTGCATCTCAGGTGGCTAGAACATTGCCCTGTTTAGGCATAGGTCACAGGTTCAATCCCTGTCTCGAATCAAATTGTCTTTTTCCACTTTACTAAAAAGTTTTGAGAAATTTAGGAAATAATTGCTTTAAAAATTTATCAATTACTTATATTTGATTCTATTTTATTGAAATTCTTAGAATGCCGTTTTTTTACAATAAAATTAGGTTAAACCTTTGAGAATACCGTAAGAAGAGACGGGTCAGGTTTAAAAGTAAAGTTGAACAGTACGAGTGTTTTCATTCAAGATGAACAGGTTTTTTCACTATAGATTGATCATCCTCCTGGACATACCCGTATGATTAGCGTGGTAAAGTAGAACGAAATACACTCTCGATAGCGTTATGATGATCATTAGAAAAAAAAATTGATTCATTTACTTATGTGAACTTGCCATTTCTTAGTTTCACAAGTTTTAAGTTCGTTACCTTTGACAATCATATTTGTGTTCAGTTCTCATCAACACCCACTGAACACATTTCAGATGCAACGAAAACTTCTAGACCAACAGATATGAATACAGCTACGTTTTAATATACAACTCACTTCATACTGTATATAAATTACAAAACCAAATTCATAACTGACAAACGAACGAAATACTAACAAATTAAAACCATTCATAACCAACCTCAGGAATTTGAAGTTTATGGTAACAATAAGCTGTAAACTATCAAAACCGACCCCACCACTCGAGGCCACGGCCTCGGAAACTTCAGCCGTAAATTTAACTCGTCCTATTTCTGTCGGAAGCAGACGCCGAATAATTCCCGATAGGTACCATACACAGATATTCCATCATCTATAGTCAATGACTCGAGCCCTGTCGACCGAACGAGGATCCCTTTCAAACGAGGCCTTAAAACCAGAGCGAGCTTTTCATTTGCCCATCTTTGAACCGGTTGTAATTGAAGGGACATTGACGCTACTCATTCGAGTGTAATTGATAGCAGATTGTATTGAATTTCGATGTATTCAATTCATATGTCGTTCGCATTACATCGGTAGGTACTCGTACTTTATATTGTTCCGTTATATTCAATAAGGGTTTTAGCGATTTGTGATATATATTTAGTGTTTTGTTTTTTTTTTCCTTTTGTTATGTATAATATTCTTTTCGTATTTGGCTAATGGATATTTAAATAATAAAAAATATGTATTTCTTTACGACTTTTTTTACTGCTATAAAATTTCTCACATACGTCGATAAAGAAGTTTCACTTCTAAACAAAATGGCGCGTAACCGAAAATCGTGTCGAATTTGTTTTTACACCTATAAATTTTTTCTCATCGTCGATAAAGAAGTTTTACTTCAATAAATAATACGATTTTGTTACTTTTATGTTAAATTTTATCGAATAATGCCCTAAGATCTTCAAAAAAAAATATTTTATAAATTACTATGTTGAAAACCAAATACAATCAATTCAAAATACAGTCTAACAGAATAAGCTGAAACGCACACAAACGAAAAGCTGAACTGAGTCAGTAGGAATTCAGTTAGATATAATCCCCTTTAGTTCTGTGATGTAGTCACAAGGGCAATTTATGTCCGCACCATTTGGCCGTGTCTATCGGCATGTCGGACAAAACAAACCACGGAGTACTTTGAAGCACAATATACGGCGGGGTTCGGAGTAACGAGGAAGTTTCTGTTAACACATTTCCTTTTGATATTGTAGTTAGTTAAAGAATTATTCGGCTTGTCTATTTCTACAAATGCTATGTAGAAATTGACTATGTAGAATAGTTTGCTGTTTAATAGTGAACTAGTACAAATTTTGTGCAGTCATTATTGTTCGATGAGAGTGAGTTCAATCGTCGCTCGCCTTTTTAATGTCTTATTCAGATACTGTAAAAAATGTCTGTTCAAATGTGTTTAAAATTAACAAATGTTTTCTTTTACAAATATCCTACTAATTATATCTCCTACTAATATTAAGAAAGTTTGTTTGAATGAATGGATGAATGTATGTCACTCTTTTACGCAAACACAATTTCATGGATTTTGATGAAACTTATTCATTACTATCTTTATATTCTTTCTATATTTTGCTTTTATGCATCGTCTGCCACACCCAGCTCTCACTGCCATACATAAGTACCAGCACTCCTCTATGTACAGCCAGCCTTCTTAGACACATGGATAAGGAGTTCATGGCTCCATTCACATTATTTCCTGCTAAAACTCTTCTCTCAATGTCATAGTCACACTTTCCACCTCTCGCAGAATATACAAATTCTTTCACTTGTTACACTCTTTCTCCTTCCACAAGATTTGAGCAATCCGTCATACTTGCCTGTTAAAAACCATTACTTTCGTTTTGTTTACATTCTCTTTCATTCCTTTGTTTTTTTCGACTAGTATTAAATAAATTGTAAGTTAAGGAGTACAGAAGGAAATTTTAAAGGTACATAACCTTTAAAGAATAAAATTTTGGCCACCAGTATGAATAAATATCAGTATTTTAGACTATTTCGCAAAAAAAAAAAAAAATTAATAATTTGTCTTTTCTTTTTTCCATATTGTACGACACAAATAAACTATATTAATTATAGCACCGTTCGTATCCAAATAAGCTCATAACTGATATTATTGAACTTTATCTCAAGAAACAGACGCTTTGTCAACAAACTATACTGAAAAGACAGTTATTTTTTTCCTTACAATGGACCTAACGTTACGTGACTTCACACAACTGACATTTTTGACGTACCGTCAGTGTCAATAAGCTGCTACCGTGAATATCTCGTCAATATTTACCTTGTGTTTGTACCTGCTTGGAAAACTTATTTCAATAAGCGAGATGTTCCTGGCTGTGCTATAAAGCCACGCGACAACCCTAGAGTAAACATGCAAATTTGCTTTAGTTCGGCGCAGTACTGTTTGCACTAGGACTTATGCACATGCAAACTTTGCCTTTACACTGTATAAAGACGTTCCAGAGCTCCTCTAATGCAGTGTAAAGTTAATTGAATGATACTCCCCTATAATAAAATTAGCTGGTTTTCGTTTGGATTATCTTATTATGTACGGATTTACAAGGAAGTATATTGCAAGATGTATATATTAACAAGGAAGTATATTTTAGAATGTATTAATTTATTGAGAAGCATACTCTAAATAGTTACTTCACATCATGTTCGACTTTGGTTTTATTTCTCATATCGTGAGATAGGCATGTGTGTGTATCTGCTAAACAGCACGATTCTTCTATCTACACAGTGCTCGAAGAGCTGGGCCTGGACCCAAGTACTTTTGTGTATGTTCAATCTAAAACAATCATTATGCCATTGAGAGCATTTCATTTTTATATTTGCTATTAGCTGACTTCTATCGCACCTATTTGATACCGTCGTTTATAAATTTTACAATAATTTATGAAAATTGCCCGATTTGTTTACATTTATGATTTCTGCTTATTTTAAAACAAAACGACTATAAATTTAATTATATTAGAATAGATTAAACATTTATATATAGATCGGTCGCAAAAGCGTCAGCATCAACGATATAGAAATTATGTTATTGCTGTCTGTACACACAAATTAAAAAAAACTAAAGTTACAATTTGTACAACATAAATATAAACATACTAGCACTACACGAAACTCAAAGTTGGCAACGAAATGTCAATAACGTCAAAACTCAATATTGACACGGCAAGTAACTGGACAGGAACATTGACACACGGACAAACAGTGGTCCAACTGTCCAGAGTTCCAGACTATCTCTTTGATATGTCATGTAACTTCGGTGTTTACACTAATATGTTCACGTTTCGGCGAACACAGCTTTTACTGGTAATATGTGGGTACATTTTTACTCTTTTTACGCAAACCATTCGATAAATACACAACCGTAAAAGTACGGTTCCGGGAAATCACGGCAGTATAGAATTAATTATGTTTGTTTGAAAAGTTTTCAGTAAACAGGTTATTTCATCTTTTATAGGTAGATAAAAGCTGTAGCGACATGGTGTTTATTTAATGCCTTATTTTTAACAAAATTATAGATGATCTATTTAAAGTTATAAAGCTGTATGGCTCAGTCGCTGAATTAATACTCACTTATTTTATAAATTAAAGTGTGTAGTCAATTATACATATTGCTACATTAAAACAAATGAAGTAAATATAGTTATTAAAAGTTAATTAATTAATTCTAAACTTAGCTAACTAGAAATATCTAAAAAAACTACAGCTAAGACAAGTTGAAAATATGGGTGGATTTAAATATTTCAACAGCAGGTAGCCACAACCTGCGTCTGTTTATGCAACGGCAATGGACTCACCATACTTAACACCATTCTGCCTCAAATTCAAATCTCATAATAGGTCTCCATCTAAATGTTGTCTGTAAGAAATTGCCTCTGTGCGATAGGGCCGCCTATTGTAAAACCTATTTTGTATCACACTGTAAATATGTACTAAATTTATTTTTGGTGTTACAATCACTACATATTATACAACAAAGTTTATTTTCGCTGTCTGTTCATATGTATGCTTAGATCTTTAGAACTACGCAACTAATTACGAAGCGGTTTAATTTTATACCTAGAGTGATTCATAAGAAAGATTTTTATGTCCATCATCATCCGAGCGTCTGTCCTAGTTGCGTCTCGCGACGCCTGGGATCCGCTTTCCTACATTTTCTCCTCCACTTCGCACGGTCGTCGGCATCCCATGTAGTGAAACCATTGGCACGCATGTCATCCCTTACGACGTCAAGCCAGCACTTCTTGGGTCTTCCCCTCTTCCCGGGACCCGGCGGGGCTGACATGGCCAGACATTTGTTACCTACGTAGCCCGGCGGTTGCCGCAAGACGTGACCATACCAACGAAGGCGACACTCTTGCAACTTGTCTGCAATGTCACGGACGTGAAGGCTGCTGCGGATGCGAGAGTTTCTAATGGCCAATTCCATAAGAAAGATTTTTATGTAGTATTTGTTAAGTTTTTATATACATTGACTAAATTCTAACGGTATTTGTTGGGGATGTCGGAAAAATAAGCCGTCTGGGATCTTCCAATGAAAACGCTGCCTAAACCCTTTGAGATATAATTAAATAATGTATGATGCAATTGTGTATCTTATGTAGGTCTACAAAAAAGTTCGAAACTATATATGTCTATCTCTTAAGAATAACATACTATATCCATTTTAATACTTTAAAAAACCATCACTCATAAAGCGGTAATTTGAGGGTTATTTACACAAATATATAGTATATTTGTGTAAATAAAAATAGTATATGTATAATCCTCATCAATTTTACTACGTCAGTTAGATTCAGAATTTCAAGAAGATTATTTTGTCCCCTTTTACCTTGCAAATTAAATGAATATCTTACGAGTTCAAATTCAAAATAATGCGCAAAGAACTTAATTTCGTGTAACCATAATTCGACCGGGCCGTGCGGGCGTAGGTACTGGAGAGCGGAGAAGTAACCAACGAAATTGGAAAATGTTCATACATCATTGTGTAATTAATAAACGACGGGATTAAATGGGTGCCACGGGGTTTGAAGTATGTTACGAGCGGAGCCGGGCGGGACAGCTAGTAAAGAATAAATAACTAACTAACTATGTTGCAAATTTGAGTTAAATCTGTCTTCAATAGTGCCAGCGGCGCGTTGATGGATCATCCAGTCAAGCTGGGTTATTCCCCGTATTAATCCCAGTACAATATATTTGACAGTTAATTCAGTCCATTAATTGTATTTCGATATTCGAACGATATCTTGGCAATTAGCTTAGTACTGAATCAGCTTTATAATCTATACAGATAAATAAAATTAAAGTGTCTGTTTATAATTACTAACTAAACAATTTTTAGTCACGTTTAAGAACCATTAAGTCACTACATATTATAAAACAAGTCGTATTTTACTGTCTGTATCTTTATGATTAGATCTTTAAAACTACTCAACGAATTTCGATGCAGTTTTTTTAAAAGATAGAGTGATTCATAGGGAAGGTTTTTATATATAATTTGTTAAGTTTTTGTATACCTTAACTAAATTTATAACGATACTAGCTGACCCGCGCAACTTCGTTTGCGCCACAAAAGAGAAACAGACAAAGAGAGATTAGTTAAGGATGGTAGCGCGTAGACTGTTCTTAGGAAACAACTTTTTAAGTATGCCCTTCTAACAACAAAGCACTGAATCGGAATACTTGTTGATGAGTTAATACTGAACAATATACACGCGGGCGAAACTGCGGAAACAGAATATACATTTTACACACATTTCATCCTCTCTCGCAAAGAAACCGCGCAGAATATCAGTATTTAAACCTAAATCGTGCCAAAATTGATTCAGTCTTCTCGGATTGATGGTCGATCATAGAAAGTGCTACAAAAATAATTTTCAAATGTCTCCATTACTTGATGCCCGCGGCTCCGCTCACGTGAAGTTTAGTTAGTGGACAAAAAGGATTTCTCGCGGGAAAAAGATGTTTTCCCGGATAAAAAGTAGGAATTCTATGTATTAATTCAGGAAATGTTCTATCTACATGTCGATTTTCATCTAAATGTGATTAAATAACAAACGTCATAATAATATAAAAGTTCACAAACTTGTACATTTATAATATTAATAGGATTAAATTCCTCTGGGAATACCGAGAATTCCTTTCTTTGTGCTCATCTAACGTAGGTACGTAAAAATACGTTCACCAAATTTCTGGGTGTGTATGGTTTTACCCACGTAGTTTCATTCCCGTCGGAATACCAGGTATTCTTTTCTAAGTGTTGATTCAAGGTAGATCTAATGAGTACTCTCACTAAATTTCAGGTATGTACCAATGTTTGATAGTTTAGGCTCTGTGTGGTTTCACCCACGGAATTCCCATTCCCATGGAAATATCGGGAATACCGTTTTATTTTCTTTTCCAAAGACTTAAAGTAAACGTTCACCAAATTTCAGGTTTCTATGTTTAATGCTTTGCGTGGTTTACCCGCATAGTTGGTTCCCGTGGGGACGCCGAACTCGCTGGTAATACAGGAGCTTTCTTTTACTCTTATGAGATTCTTCTAAAACAGGTGTATGTTAGTTCATGTTACTAACTTTGGAAATGACAATCTTTCATACATTCGTTTATCCCTTATTTACGTCCTTAGGGGTAGAATTTGACGAAACCCTTTCATTAAGGGGCACCTACGTGTTAATAACAACCCCCATGCGAAGTTTGGCCTTCATAGCTCCGTTAGCTTCATAGATTTCATGATCAATGAGTCAGTTAGTACACACCCTGTTCTACCTGCTTATAGGTAAAATTTTTCGAAACCGCGATACACATGCCCATTTATTTGTAACCGAAAACAGGTGTACGTAAATTCATGTTTCTAACTTTGAAAATGACAAACTTCCATACCACCGTTTATCGCTTATTTACTTCCCTATTTTAGTAGTAGAATTTCAAAAAATCCATTGTTAGGGGAAACCTACGTTTTTAAAGGAACCCCAATGCGCAGTTTGGGCTTCGTAGCTTTGTTAGTTTTATAGGTTTCGTGATCAATAAGTCAGTTATTATAACTACTATTTTACCCCCTCAAGGGTAGAATTTATCAAAATTCTTTATCACGTAATTTTTATTTTTATACAAAAGCAGGTATAAGAAATATGGTGTTGCTATGTTTGAAAATGACGAATTTCCATATAAACTTTCAAACCTTGTTTACTCCCTTATGGGTAAAATTTTTCGAAACCGCGATGCACGTGCCCAATTATTTGTAACCAGAAACAGGTGTACGTAATTTCATGTTTCTAACTTCGAAAATGACGGACTTCCATACAACCGTTTATCGCTTATTTACTTCCCCAGGGGTAGAATTTCGCAAAATCCCTTCTTAGCGGAAACCTACGTATTAAAAAGAATCTCCATACGAAGTTTGAGCTTCATAGCTTTGGTAGTTTCAGAGATATCGTGATCAGTCAGTCAGTGATTTTGCCTTTTATATATATAGATATGTTGGGGGCGTCGGAAAACATGAGCCGTCTGGGAGCTTTTAACGAAAATGCCGCCTAGACCCTTTGAGAAATAACAAAATAATGTATCATGGAATTGTGCATCTATTATAGGTCTACAAAAAGATCTGCGACAGTATATGTTTATCTCTTTAGGATAACATACTATATCCATTTTAATACTTTGAAAACCAGCAATTTAAAAAGCGATAATTTGAACGCTATTTACACAAATACGTTATTAATCCTTATCATTTTAATATGTTAGTTGGCTTCAGCATTGCATGAAGATTATTTTGTACCTTTAAACCCTTTTATCAGTATCACAGAATTGCCTTACTTTATTTATGTCATACAACCAAGCGTGTCAGGGGGCAACCCCCTTTTTTCATATAATTATACTAATTACTACAAACGAATGATAGGCAACTGACAGATCGAGTATCTGATTTTGGTATACAATTTGACGTAAGCTTGACACTCGATGTTATTATTAACCGTGAGCGAGAGGTGCAAGTTACAACTCCTTGCACTGTGATCAGCATGGTACAATTTAGGCCAATCACATTATATATTACTGCGAAAATTGGGATTACCCATAGATAGTTTTACCAAAGAAATACGAAACAAGCGCGCGGCGCCGTCTGCCTTTTCAGAAAAAAACGTTATTAACTGTGATTTCAATATACATTTATAATACAGTTTTGCAATGTAGTAGTACGTTAATTTACAGTAAATTATTTATGTGTGACAACCAATGAGTGACACTAGTTTAAAGCATGTAAATGCACATTAGTTGGCGAATATTGTATTTGTATATGACTCGTATGTAGTAGTGTAGGAAGAAGTGGGAGAAACATGGAGACACAGGCTCGCATAATAAACGCTGCGTTCGGCATATCACTTTAGTTAAGATATCTATGGGAGTACCCTACATTGTGCAGATCTAAGATAACTTGTTGTGATTGATTGATCAATAAAAGTCTCAAAAAGTAGGCATATTAAGTATTAATAGAGAAAAAAAACGAAAAACAAAAATTCACAAATCCAATCATTGTAAAACAAAACAAGAATCCGCCATAAAATGCTTTATCATCCTTATCGTGCTAAGATGTAAGGGAGATGCAGGTAGACAGGCGACCCTCATCTAACTCGAGGGCTGAGACTGCCCCATTTTTATAATATTAATAAAATACGGGGCAAATGACAGTGTAACTTACTATATTTAGTACATTACACGGCATTTATGATTAGTGCATGTATTACTAGTAATTTGTGATGCTTTTTTTTTGTATATTAAATAATTCTTTATTTAGAATTGATAGAGTATAGTTAGTCCTCGGTAGCTTAGTTGGATTAGCATCTCACCCGGCAAGTGAAAAGATGCTGAATTAAGTCGTACTAATGGCTGAAAATGCTAGCTTTTTAAATTAAGAGTGGACTAAACTTCATTAGATAGGATACAAAAATTGTTTAAAACCTTTATTACCTAACGACATTTCTCACTAAAATTTATTGCCAAAGTTTTTTCACCCATTGATACAGGTTCAGATAAATTGTCGTGGCTTAAAGTGGGCATTAAGAGCTTTTATTGCGAAACTCTCATTAAGATAGAGAAATATAAACCATTTTTAAGTATTCAGCGAGAACTATATTTCTTTTATCTGTGTTAGCGAGTTTAATGTCATGTACATAAATAAACATTGTAGGATCTTATAAGGAGTCAGGGTAGACCGAGATTTACATTACCACATGAGTAGATTGCTGCTAAGATGCCAAGATGTTGGACTCGTTATTTTTAATGCTCTTCTACAATATTGGTTTCAAATGAAAGGGCTTGCCGATATAATAACTCAAAAAAAATAAAGTATCGTCGCTCTTAATCCACGCAGACTACTAAAGATTTCATATTTGTAGCCACTCAAACGTTAATTAATCACATAATATATCAATAAAAAAACTAATATTTATTTAAATGCGCTTAGCATTTAAATAAATATTAGTATTTTTAAACTTTGCCCACTTTCTAAGAAATCAGAATATATTTATACTTTTTGTTTGACTTAGATACTGTACTTAGCAGACTAAAATAACCTGAAATAGTGCTTTCAATGCCTACATAGGACAAATTTCTCTGTGATGAGTACATTTATGTATATTGGTGTCTAGATGCCATAGTTTACTAGTATTAGTTAGTATACTAGTATTAGTTTGCATAAGACATTTGTGTCTATCCACTTCAAAGAATCAAATATATCTGCATAGATTGAGTTTAAATTTTGACACAACATACAGCCTACCTCATCGATGATGTTAGGCAACATTTTATCAACGTATTCTCACGGAAGGGAAACTACACGGATCCGGGAGGCATCGGCTAGTTATCTATAAAGTAATTTATTAAGCATTAAGCATCTTTCACTAGATCTGGTTACGGATTGGTGACCGCTTTGTGGCATATTCATTTACGAGCGTTTCCGTAATCCGGAAGGCACGTTATGCTGTTGCTCTCGGTTGCCAGTAACATGGCAGTCGTTAAGCCAAGTTGAACGGCAATGGGCTCACTACATATTACGTGTGCCAGAAATGCACACCGTGAAATATGGGCGTAGAACATGCCTCTGCCACCCCTTCCGGGATAACGCGTGATTGATAAATTATAACTGTACAGTTATAATTTATATTTCTGGTATTTATTAGTACTAGTTTTTAATCAACATTATCAATAGACTTATTAATTATCCATGTTCAAGCGTTGGTATATAATTAACGCAAAATTATCGACGTATCAAATTTATACGTCTGTCAATATCATATGGGTCGATGTTAACGTATAATTATGACGAGCTTCGGGTTTTGTGTGAACTGGTGTGTGTATGATAGGCAGTAATTATTTTCGTATAGGAGCATTTGTAGGTATATGGCTTTCACTCGTGATGAAAGCGAAATATTAATGACGGTTTCTCTGGGGTGATGTTTTTTATTAAGTCTGTCAACTCGATACTTTTCCGCATTCTAGAGGTAAAGGGTCTTGACACGCAGACAAATGGACAAACGGACACAAAATTAATCCTTTAGAACTCCGCTTTTTGCTTTTGAGGTACGGATACCTAAAAATGAATATAAATCTATAGTTAAAAGTCAATCTTTTTTTATCTCAGTGTATTTTCAGTTGCTTACGAACCTACGTGGATTTGAAGCCTAGTTCTTTAACTCTTTTTTATTTTATTATTTAGTGTACATTCTTTGTTTTATGGTGCATACATACTTACATATTGTCATGCCTTTATCCCTAAAGGGGTAGGCAAAGGCATACTATACGCCCACATTTCATCGTATGCATTTTTGACCCACGTAACAGGTGGTGAGCCTATTGCCGTGTTGAGATGGACAGGCGCAGGCTGTGGCAACCTGCTGTTGAAAATTTTCAAGCCACCCATAAGGCCTTCATCCAGGGTTAACGACTGCCACTTTATTGGCAACCGGGACCAACGGCTTAACGTGCCTTCCAAAGCACGGAAACGCTCGCAAATGTAAATTCCACAAAGTGGTCCGCCATCAGCAAATGTTGCTTAACACAGTGATCGTTTACAGAACACTGAGTTAGCGGGGCCACGAGTACGAGCTTTTTGGAATTAAAAGCTTAATAATATAATATGGTGTTTTGATAGCGTGCCCTACGGGAACATTACTGCTTTGTGATTATTCACAAAGGTTATTGAATAATGAAACAAAACGGTAAGCCAATACACCTGTTCGATAACACTTTATCTAAGCCGGAGTTTGTTTGTACCACCCTGTGTGTGAGTCGTCCTTTGTTTGTTTAGACATAATAGAAAGTATGAACATTTTACACCTTGTAGCTTTATTACAATGTAAATATATCCTAAAGTAAATCTGTGCTAGTTAAGGTTTGTGTTTAAATATCAAATGTAGATTTATATTTGATTTTAGGGTTCCTCACTTCAAAAGAAAATAACAAAACCCTTTTAGAATCACTTTGTCCCTCCGTCTCGTCTATCTGTCGAGACTCTTTATCTCGAGAATGCGTAAAAGCATCAAGTTGAAATTAAAGCATGAAAAAACAATTACAGGTTGCACTCCGGGAGTGCCGACAAAAGTGAAAACTTACTTTGGCGCGCTAGACATTTTTTAGATGAGTACTAGTAGTAGTGCTTTAAGAATAAAAGTACTAATCGGGTTAAAAAGCACTATGGTTATTCCTAATTTGACTGTGTTTAAATACAAAAAAGAGTTTCTTTGAGCCGGATTTGAACCAGCGACCTGTATATTCCAATTTGTAACCATCTACAGTCCACCGCTCTACCAACTGAGCCGGTATTTTTTCAATTAAGGTACAAGCATATGACTAACCTCTTCGATATGGTCACCGTAGCTTATAAACGTTTGCAACACCAGAGGTGTTACCATAGAGCAAGGTATCAATAACACTAGCACTCTACTAAAGACGCTTTACTGTATAAATTTCATATAACCAAGCGTGTTAGCAGGACTCATCCTTTACTCATACGATAACACTAATGACCATAGGCGCATGACTGCTAAATGATGGCCATGTATGCGATTTTTAACTGACTGACTGGCATGCGGTATTATGATTACTTTCTCACTATATTAAGCACTAAGTGACCCCTAGGCTTCGCCCGTGACATACTTCGAACCACCGTCGCACCTATTTAATCCCGTCGCTTATATAGTGTATAATTCTTGTATAATTCTACAATAATGCATTAAAATTTGCCCGATTTGTCTACCTTTATTACTACTGCTCCGCTCTCCAGGGAAGTAGCGTGATGATATATAGCCTCTAGCCTTCCTCGATAAACGGGCTATCCAACACAAATAGAATTTTTTAAACCAGTACTTCCTAAGATTAGCCTGTTCAATCAAACAAACAAACAAACTCTTCAGCTTTATATAATTAGTATAGATGAGCGAGACGAAGCGAACAACATACCTTACTCTGTGGGTGCTACACTCGCGCTGCCGACTCTATAGCCCTGTTGATATGAACAGAGGCAGCTACAGCTACATGCTATTAAAAAATATGCAGTTTATTGCTAAATAAGGTTATCAAAATTGGAGCTAGCGTTATCAGAATACCGAATTTAAAAAAAATTGAATGCTGTCGTGGGACACCAGGTAGGAACGAAGTTCGAACTTTAGAAAAAACTAATGTAGAAAAAAAAACCACCCTCCCTCACCCCGACCCTCACCCTCACCCTCACTCCCACCCTCACCCTCACCCTCACCCCTCACCCTCAACCCACCCTCACTGAAAGAGGGAGAAAGAGAAAGGTTTTATACACTACTCGCTTGTGTTTACGACTTGCGCGCCTGCGCACGTCTCATTTAACGGTTTTATTCCACCCAATTTTTTCCACCCAATTTTTCTTACGGTTTTACTATCACATATTTTTCAGTTCGGTCGCGCAGCAAAATCCCTATCTCCTCCAAGTCTGCCATAAGGAACTTCGTTCCAAAAATCAAGTGTCTGCTACGAAGCTACGTGCTTACGTAGCAACACTTTGTAGCACCGCTACGCCGTAGACACATAACTCAGCGCATAATGAAGATGTACAATGTACTAAAATTAAGGCGCGTATCATGATACCGAAGGTGTCAGTGTACTTTATTACGTCCATTAAATACAATGTTCACACTGTCATCGTAAGAAATACAACTTTCATACGATTACAGCGAGCACATTGTATTTAATGACCTTAAGAACCTACATATATACATAGTTACTACATACTTTTATTATAATACTAGCTGACCCCCGCGACTTTGCTCGTAACATACTTCAAACACGCGAGACACCAATTTTTTTTTCTTATTTATTTAACGTACATAATTATAGTATACCACATACATAATTCATTGCCCCACAAAATCGCTTTCGCGGTTTGTCTGTGGGAGCTAGTGAGTCACAGCTAAGTATACAATTTTCAATTGTTTAAACACAAATTTCACGGTTAACATGCATAAGACTACTCGTATTTGTTGGACATTAACAAAAATTACCCAACTATTAATAAACAGTAAAGAACAGTCAAGGGGCCCTGCTAGACGCTTCACTATTTATGGAGCTTATCCAGCAGAAACTCCTTAAGTAGTTTAGCAAATTTACATTTATTTAATTCATTTCTGATATCCGCAGGCAAGCTGTTTAACAAGTATGGTATACGCTTTTCAAGTTTTCTATCTCCATAATAATTAACCACTCTTGGAACTACATATTTACCTGCCGATATCAGTCTAGTATAATGTTTATGTTCTACCAAAGAAAGACTACCTTGTTTACCAAAGTTGTTTATTAGTAACAAATATTTGTGCTTAGCGCTTATAGGCTTACTTTTATAATCTGTTTGAAGGTTTTCCCGATTTGTTGACATTTATGATCACTGCTCCGCTCTCCAGAGTAGTAGGGTAATGATATATATCCTGTTGCCTTTCTCGATAAATGGGCCACCCAACGTAAAAAGAATTTTACGATTCAAGCCAGTAGTTCCTTATATTAACTTGTTCAACTAAATAGACAAAAAAATATACAACCAAACTATTCTGCTTTATATATTCGTATAGATTAAGGCTCATTGTTTTGCAAAATATCACGTTTTTAAACATCCAACGATACAACTGGTCTTAAGATGGGCTACCGTTTGAAGCAACTCTGTATGTAAATGTTGTCATAAAAAAAAAGACGTGTGGCACTCGGAGACTGCCGCGGTAAAGCTATTGCATAGCATACCTTTGTTTTTCTTTGATATTAATTCAAGCTACACTAAAAACAAAAAAAAAGAAGAAAAAAAAATTTAAAAAAAACACCCTCACCCTCACCCTCGCCCTCGCCCTCACCCTCACCCTCACCCTCACCCTCACCCTCACCCTCACCCTCACCCTCACCCTCACCCTCACCCTCACTCTCACCCTCACCCTCACCCTCACTCTCACCCTCACCCTCACCCTCACCCTCACCCTCACCCTCACCCTCACCCTCACCCCCACCCCCACCCTCACCCTCACCCTCACCCTCACCCTCACCCTCACCCACACCCTCACCTTCACCCTCGCTCCTCACCCTCACCCCTCACTCCCACCCTCACTCTCACCCTCACCCCACCCTCACTCTCACAGTCACACTCATCCTCACCCTCACACTCACTATCATCACGTCTCGATCCGTGCGAGCTTCGTACAATCGTACCTTATAATATATGTACATACACGTTAAGCCAACGCTCGGCCGTGCTCGGTGAACTTCGTGTGACCTCGGGTCTTAGGTTTTTTACGTTACGGAATTTCTTGATTAAAGCCCGCTCTAAGACCGCGATAAAAACTATGCAATAGCTTAAAAAATAACTATCTTCACGCTGTATCCCTGACGGGGTAATCAGAGAGGACAGACTGCCAGGCTTCACGATCCGTGCATATTTCTTTCATCTTTCTTTCTTTTCTTTTTCTTTTCTTTCATACTTCTTTTCTTTTTGACTTTCTTTCTTTCTTTTTTCCAAATGGTTTTATCTAAACAATAAATATTACTTAAAAATATTTAGGGTTCCGTACTCAAAGAGTATATATAATCAAGCTACTACTCAGGAGAACGGAGCAGTAACCAACCATAAATGTCAACAAATTGGGCAAATTTTCATACGTAGTTTTTAATATTTGATAGTAAACGACGGGATTAAATGTTAAAAAAACAAAATATGTCACGGTCGAAGTTGCGGGGGTCACCTATGGATTAATTAAAAAAGACAGTCAACAGATTTATAAAAGTATAAATTGTTACGTTCATTAGAATACAGTTTAAACCTTTGTCATTTATATTTTTCGTTCAATTACATTCAATTTTAACTACAAAAAAATCGTGCGTAAAAAATACTGTTAGAGAAAATAGTTTGGAATATTTTAAATTCGTTCGCGCTAAAAGCTTTTCATCTCAAATATCAATTCAACTGTAACTGTAAATACAGATAAAATTTAACTCCATTTTTAAAAATATGATATTTTAGATTTAAATATATCAATAACGGAAAATTTAAAAGTATTTAGTTAACCAGACGTGCATGAATGAAGCAATTAATGAATCTGCAGGAAGCGAAAGAAGTATGCATGGATCGCGAGGCCTGGCAATCTGTCCTCTCTGACTATCCCGTCAGGGATACAGCTTGAAGATAGTTAGTTAGTTAGTAAAACTATAATTCCTGTGAATTTTATCATGGAATATGTAAAAAAGTTAATTAATATTTGAGAACTTTAGTTGTCTTGTTCATCAGTCACGCCTCTATCCCCGAACAGATGGACTACGCCCACATTTCGCTGTGTGCCTTTTTGTCCCACGTAACAGGTGGTGAGACTATTGCCGTGTTGAAATGGATAAGGCAGGTTGTGGTCAAATCGCTTATAAGGCTTACAACTTGTCTTAACGTCTGCCATGTTACTGGCAACGGCTTAAAATTCCTTACGAAGCACAAAAACCCTCGTAAATGTAATATCCACAAAACGGTCGCCCATCTGAGTACCAGCCATAGCGAAAGTTGTTTAACGCAGAGATCGTCTACAGAAAACTGATCTAGCGAGGCTACGAGTTTATATTTATTAGGTAAATGAAACAATTTATAAATTAACGTAACTACTCATTTTCATTTAATTTGTATATCCAACGGAATATAATTGTTAATAACTAGTAGACAGCCGCCGCTTTGCCCTCTTTTTGGCTATAACCTAATCATTTTACTCCGAGCTCCTCAGTACAGCGCGTCTAGTAAATTAGACTTCAAACTATCTAAAACGATCTATTTCCAGAAAACTGATGATAAAAATTATGAAAAATATAGCTAAAAATATAGTATTTGTACTACCCCGTCAGGGATACAGCGTGAAGATAGTTAGTTAGTTAGTTAGTTAATATAGTATTTAGCTAAAAATCTCAGCGTATTCCATAAAATCCATCAGTCGACTTTATCCAAATTTACAATTTACATTAACTTTAATTAACTGTACACCAAAATCTTTCCCGTCAATGAGCTTATCACTGTTTTGTAGGACAAATACAATAAAATATGGGCGTATCCTCGAAGTATACCTCTGCCTACCCCTTCAGGGATGAAGTCGAGACAGTATGTATGTATGTCAAACCTTTACCACGAATCTCTCTATATATTAATGAAACTTAGATGATTATCTGTTCAGGGGGCCGAGTCTACTATTTACAATACGTATACTGACTGCCTCTGTGGCGCGGTGGGAGTGCATCCAACTGAGGCAAGAGGTCGTGGGTTCGATTCCCACCCAGGATAAAACTTTGTGTGATGAGCACGATGGTTTATTCTGTGTCTGGGTGTTATTTATCTATAATATGTATGTATTTAGAAATATATAAGTATGTTTATCAGTTATCTAGATCCCATAACACAAGCTAATATCAGCTTACTTTGGGCTAGATGGCGCTGTGTGAAAAGTGTCCCACAATATTTATATTTATTATTTATTTATACGTAGAATAGAATCAGAATCGCTGTTTATAGGTGTCAAAATGTTAGTAGACCATCAAAAATGTCACTGACTAGCGGCCACTGGCGCAGCACGTGTTAGTATAATTCTATCGGCCGACCGATAGAAGTCTATTGGAGTGCGATTGTAATAGTAGACTACGAAAAACTGTCAAAATTGTACCGGTGACTTTCTATTGAGCGACGATTTCGATTCTATTCTGACGCTATTGAAATAGTAGATTTAGCCCTGGCCCCCAGTTATTAAGTTTATCGTGAACAGACAGACAGCTAAACAACGTGCCTTTGTTTTTTTTTTCTAATATATAGATAAAACTTGAACCTTTAGCTAACAAAATAGCTCTTACATTGTCTCCATCTGAAGATGAAAAAGAAACACAGTCGAGATATCCTCACTTAATTTCGGAATGGGACGGCAAATAAAACAATGTGAACGACTCCACGCAATTCTTGTTCTGAACTGGGTCACAATAAGAACGGCGGACCTAACAAAACAATAGAAAGGATATTAAAGTTCCTGTAGGGCTTAATGTTAGCTAAAGCGGTGTTCACACGCTAAGAGACGAAATATTCGTTATTTCTTTAAAAAAAAGACACGACAATGGGCACCTAATACTTGGGACGAAAATGCATACGGTGAAATGTGGGCGTATAGTATGCCTCTGCCTACCCCTTCGGGGATAAAGGCGTGACAATATGAATGTGTTGTTAAAAAAAGGGACTACAGGACTCCAATCGCGTGGTGAAGTCTCTCGTACCTGTTTCTTAAAGAAATCTGTTCGCGGGGAAAAAAGTATACTGTTTCCTTACAATATGTCAGCCACCTTCAAATTATCAATTTTCAGCCAAATCGGTTCTGTGGTTTGGGCGTTATTGAAGGACGAACAAAAAAATTCACTATCAGATTTGTAATATTAGTATGGATTCAAACAGATATGCTTACCGCAGTGGCCTATTCTAATATTCGCTATATTAAAATTGGCCTATTGAGTCACACTGGCCATTGTGGTACAGTTGTATATTACTATGTTGGCCAGACAGTTTGATATTGGGCTGAGTACCTCGTTCGATAATCGGCAGATCCATCACTAGTGCGGCTGGTGTGGGCCACGCTTACCTGGATTATGCCCAAGATTTTCATTCATATTTAATTTTATTGAAGCGGAGCTCCTTTGGATGAGCTTCAATGACAAAATGTCTCTTCAAGTTCTTAACCGAATTTCATAATTTTTGTACTAAATCTAATTAACAGGATAAAATCTAAATCATAACGGCGCCTGAATTTTTTTTAGCAAATTTAATATAGTTATTACCAAAAAATATGGAGTCAATGCGTTTTCCATAGAAACAAAAAGCACGCGCTTTTTGATTTTTTTATTCTTATGAAATTAAAAAATACATACATACATACATATTATCACGCCTGTTTCCCACCGGGGTAGGCAGAGACTATGGCTTTCCACATGCTACGATCCTGACATACAGCTTTCGCTTCTTCTACTTTCATGAGTGTTTTCATACACGCTCGCCGGTTAAGGGTACTCTTGACCTGGCCTTTTTTCCAAAAGATCGTCGATTTGATTGACACACGTGCGCCGAGGTCGACCCCTAACAGTTTGCCCATTCACTCTCGCCACATATATCTGCTTTGTCAGTCTATTTTCATCCATCCTCTCCACGTGTCCGAACCATCTAAGCATCCCTTTTTCTATCTTAGTCACTACCTCTTCTGTCATACCGAAATGTTCCCTTATCACGCTGTTCCTTTCTTTATCCATCAACTTCACTCCAGCTATACGTCGCAGACTTCTAATTTCCACGGCATTAATTTTTTCTTTTATGCGTCTTCTGCCATACCCAACTTTCACTGCCATACATAAGTGTGGGGACCAGCACTCCTCTATGTACCGCCAGTCTTGCCTTCTTAGATACGTTCTGACTGCTCATAAAGGCGTACATGGCTCCATTCACTTTATTTCCTGCCAAAACTCTTCGCTCAATGTCATAGTCACACTTTACATCTCTCGTAAATTTTGTACCCAGATATACAAACTCTTTCACTTGTTCTACTCTTTCTCCTGCCACAAGAATTGAGCAATCCGTCGTACTTACCTCTATTTAAAAACCATTACTTTCGACTTGTTTACATTCACTTTCATTCCTTTGTTTATTAACGAATCATGCATAATGTTTACCATCAACTGCAACTCCTCCGCCGATGTTGCTAGTATTACCTGATCATCGGCGTATAGGAGGCACTTGACGGTCAGTTCATCCATTTTTATACCATACGTACTCTCTTGCAGTTCTTTCAGGCAGCTGTCCATGTATAGGTTAAACAGCAACGGCGACGCTACACAACCCTGTCTCACACCATTTTCAATGTGAAAAAAGTCTGTGCAAGCTCCGTTGATCCTGACACAAGCACTGGAGCCCTCATAGAGAGATTTCAGTGCTCGTATCAAGTGGCTGTTTATTCCATACCTGGCCAGTGTTGACTACAGTTCATTCCTCACCACTCACTCTATCATAGACCTTTTCCAAGTCTACAAATACGCAATAGACTTTTTGACTTTTCGCCAAAAGCTTTTCTACTACACATCGTAAGGAAAAGACCTGATCCGTGCATCCCCTTCCTTTCATAAATCCTGCTTGTACATCCCACATTTTTCCTTCAGTTTCATTCATCACTCTTTTTATCAAAACTTTTGCATACAATTTGCCGACGATGCTGAGCAAGCTTATGCCGCGGTAGTTTTTGCACTCTTGCTGTGACCCTTTTCCCTTATAAAGCGGCACGATGACAGCCTTACACCAATCTCTTGGTACGCTACCATTCCTCCAACAAAGGTTGAAAAGGCAGTACAGCTGGCAAGCTACCACGCCTTGTCCCGCTTTCAGCATCTCGACAGAGATCATATCGCGTCCCGCAGATTTTCCCACTTTCATGCTATTCAATGCTTCCATTCTTTCTTCCTTACCAATTTCATTCATTTCCCAGATACTAGTCTGTACTTGCATATCCTCTTTTTCAAACAAGCTTTCAAAATATTGCATCCATCTTTTTAACTCACATTCTTCTCCTTTCACAAGACTACCATCGTGGTTTCTGATATGGTTGAGATGCGATGTCGTCTGTTGACCCCTCACTGTTCTTATGGACTTCCAAAAGAATTTCATATTCTGTTGGAAGTCATCAGATAACCTAAAATTGAAAAAGAAATTAAAAAATATCGTTCATAAATCCGTCTTTACCGCATTTTTTTTCCATTGTCATCTCTGATGCTCCGCTTCAATATATGGTGCTAGCAAAGCTTTATGCTTAGCGACTATATCGACCTAGTTCGGGACTTATTCGCGACATATATTAGGTACAAAAATGTAGGTAAAAGAAGAATAGAAGCGCTTGTGGTCCCGCTGACTCAGTGTTCTGTAAACGATCACTGCGTTAAGCAACTTTCGCTATAATTGGATGGGTGACAACGTGGATTGTGGAATTTACATTTGCGAGCGTTCCCGTGCTTCTGAAAGCACGTTAAGCCTTTGGTCCCGGTTGTTAGTAAAATGACAGTCGTTAAGCCTAGTTGAAGGCCTTATGGGCGCCTTGAAAATTTTCAACAACAGGTCGCCACAGCTTGCGCCTGTCCACCAACGCGGCAATGGACTCACCACCTGTTACGTGGGACAAAAATGTATACTAAGAAATGTGGGCGTATAGTATGCCAGTGCCTACCCCTTCGGGGAAAAAGACTACCTTGCACTTTTCGACGTTTTGACCGGATCATACCAGCTGTGCGCGATTGCAGGAGATGTCGCCTGGGACCTGGAGATCTTAGTAGCCTCGCTACATAATATACACGTCTAGAAAAATAATCAATATTACGGAGAATAATTGTTAAAACTGGCCAAAAATAGAATAAAAGGAATGCCTTTTATTCTATTTTTAGTAGGCATTAGGCTCTTGTCATTTTTAAAACTGATTTACTTTTGACGGAAACCAGAAGCTCTTTCGTTCAACACAAGAAAAATAATAATTTTTTTAGCTTCATCTGAAGAAGAAAGGTTTTCTACTGTTTTAATATTTAATAGGTTAAATTCTTTGACCTTTATTCCCTTCTGTTGTATGAAATAGGCTTTATACTCAAGCAGAATAATAGATTGTGTACCTACATCAGTCAGTTTGTAAGACTTAATTAATATGACGTCATGTGCTTACATAGTAATACGAACTCAGTTGATCAAAGTAATGTATAACTATAACTTTGAATATCTAAGCTTTGTATTTGTATAATATTATATGATCTTTTTTCGCGTATTTGTATTATAAGTATTTTTGAAACTATTCAAATTCTTGATACTTTAATAGCCATAGTAACGAGTAACAATGTTTCATATTACATATACATATAAGTGGTGAAAAAGAACTGAATTATATAATTTGTGTGAGTTAAAAAAATTCATAGTTTAATAATTTATGAAAATAAAATCCCACTAAAATTATAAACGCGAAGGTTTGTAAGTTTGGATGTTTGTTACTCTTTCATGCAAAATCTACAGAATGGATTTTGAGGAAACTTTACAATAATATAGCTTACACATCAAAATAACACATAGGGTACTTTTTATCCCGGGAACAAATTCCTGTGGGAAACGGGAACGGACGCCTGCGGAGCCGCAGGTTTCAACTAGTTCTATAATAAATGTGTTTTTATAGTTTAAAACGTGAATATTATACTAAAGAATTTGTATAAAGAGTGGTAACCACAATAATGCTTCAGTCCATTTGAATACGGTACTCTTTATATTATTATACAATATGTATAAACAAAGTTATCTAAGAAGTTCGATACTTTAAATCTATGCAACACCCTCTCAATACGATAATATTTGGGAGAGGCCTGAGATACTGCGATAGAAAAAGTAAATACTGAGTGTAACTATCTACTTAAAACTAAATTTGAAAACAACAACTGCCATTTACAGGGCATGCAAATGTTTGTATTCAACTCAAATTCAACTGCTCAACATTTTTAAATTCAATTTTCATTTTTGACATATTGAAGAGCGGCCCCTGTGTCTAAATGTAACTCGGTTGTAACATACTTTAGTATATTGAAATAATATTTAGTAATAATAAACAGTCATACATCACACGATTGAACATAACCCCTTGCGGTTGGGAGCGATGTGATGCCAATGTTTTGTCAGTCGCACACCCTCACCTAATCTTTAAAACCAATCTATTGTTTGCATGGTATTAACATAAATATGATTAGCGTGGCATTTCTGCTTGTATTGAATGTAATAGTTATTGTAGTTGCGTATTAATGGAATATTGCGTATTAATGGAATATATAATGCTTGATTTGTGAAACTTTCGTCATCATCGGCGCCGAGATCCGCTTTCCTGCTTGTTCTCCCCTACTTCGATCGCTCATCCACATCCCTAGTAGTGAGACCGGTGGTACGCATGTCATCCTATACGATGTCAAGTACTGACTTGACATCGTAAAGGATGACGATGAGAAGGAGGACGACGTACTGACTATTTGGGTCTTCCCCTCTTACCGGGACTCGGCAGGGCCATTATGGCCAGACATTTTCTCCTCACGAAGCCCGGCAGCTAAATAGAATAACCTATGTATAGTACATTATCAAAAAAATAAGTAAACATTTACGGTAAACATAAACGGTTACTTATCGAGAAAAGAATTAAACGACTCATAGATGTCTAAGCAGTAGACGAGACACGATTCTCGTAGAGCTGAAAAAATTTAAAACACAGCGTTCTGACGCTGTGCATTTTATTTACTCGTTGCCTCCCGCAACGTATATATACGACCTTACAAAGATCATAGGATCGTGCTTAATAAGGGAAGCAGCCCAAATGTTGTGCCAATCTTAATAATATTATAAATTCGAAAGTTTGTATGGATGTTTGTTACTCATTCACGTAAAAACTACAGAATAGATTTTAATGAAACTCTACAATAATTTAGCTTAGACATCAGAATAACACATAGGCTACTTTTTATCGCGGGAACAAGTTCCTGTGGTAAACGGGAACGGGAAAACTTCTCTACGCGGGCGAAGCCGCGGGCGTCAACTAGTCTTCTATAAAAATGAGAACTTAAACTTAACATTAAATGTCCAAATTTTAATATATAACATGCATACGATAACAGAAAAAGACCGACCACCAACTGAGAATGTAAAAAATAATAACTCAGGTGATTTTTAAAATGGTGTGTAGCTCTCTATAACTTTAGTACAGTCAGCGTCAGTAGATCACTCATAATCAATTCATTTATCAAGTCATTTTGATAACATGATCTTTTATTTATTTTTTATTAATATTGTGGGACATTTTTTTTTACACACCGTTGTCTAGCACAAAGTAGCTAATATAAGCTTGTGTTATGGAATCTAGAGGACTGACAAACGTACTAATAAATTTCTAAATACATACATATTATTCCTACATAGGAAACACCCAAACGCCGAAACAAACATTTGTGGATCACACAAATATATATTTGTTCCTTTATCCAATGCGTTTGTTTTTCATAACTTCTAGGATTATTTTAAACAAGATGACACCTATATTAATGACGCTATCGTAGTATATATCGGGATATCCATATAATAATTGCAAATCTGCGTCATATTTATACAAACAGTTTGTGGTTCAGAATCACTGAGATTATCCGATAATACCTAAAGGATTATGGTAACACATTATGTAAACGGAGAGTGATTTAACAGACTTATTCTGTTTGCCTACTGATTTATCTAAGCATAAAGTTAAGGTTAGTTCTGTATACGCATAAATGATGCCCCACCAGAAAATATGTTTCATAGTCGACACAAATTGTGACATCGTTTCCTACTACGCCATATTAGGCAGTAATTTATTTACTGTTTATTTTATAAAAAGCGTGTGCACACGTTTCTCTGTTCATTCTGTCGTTGTAAGTCAAGCAATAAACAATCTACGTTGACATATTTGCTGTTATATCATTTCTCTATACTGCCCTGTAACTTTGTTGTAATAATGGACTGATTTCTAAAACCTATTGTAAAACAACATATTAGTGTTCCGTCAAAGCCCTGCTGGTTATGAGACCGGCCTTCAATCACGGGGCGTCGTCTTGGCTTTACATAAGGCAGGGGGGGTAGATATTTTGACGCCAAATATAACAAAAACTATGTCAAAACACAGATATCACCATCACAAACTTTCATTTCTGAGATTCGGGGTATTCAACAATGGTCCTGCTTAAGATTTCATTCGAATTCCTTATAGAACACCCCAAAAGGTGCCATTGTACAGACGTGGTACAATAATTGTGTGAACCGGAAAATTTCTGTGTTGAAATAAGAACAAAGCTCGTTTGGATAAATAAAAGGCAACTTAACCAAAAATACCACGAGGAGCCTCTTATTGTTCAGCTCACATTCATAAACGCGCGGTTTTCGGCTTGCTGGGTAACTGTGTAGGCTAATCAAACCAAAAATATCACTTTAATCCCTAAATCCTATCAAACATGCCTGGGATATGTTACAGCGAAGGGCTTTGAGGGATTTCCCACCCAATTTGATAATGGATCACCAATTTTTCGAACATTTACACAGATACTGTACCTCGTGGCCCAGTAAGACAATTGACAACTTACTTTTCAGTTGGAGTAAAAGTTACCAATATTTTTTTAATGTCAAGGGGGTGGGCTGATAATAGTATTTATTAGCAATTATATATTTTCCATATAAATTGTAACTATTAATTATATTCATCTTATTTTATTCTATTTACACAATGTTAACAGAGCTTAATGCAGAAACGATTCTTAGAGCTTACTTACTGCTACTGCAGCTCGAAGAGCCAGACCCATCTATCCGACATCCTACTAATATTTTAAATGCGAAAATTTGTAAGTATGGATGGATGTTTGTTACTCTTTCACTCAAAATCTACTGTATGGATTGTTATGAAACTTTACAATAATATAGCTTGCACATCAGAATAACACACAGGCTACTTTTTATCCTGGGAACAAGTTCCTATGGAAAACGGTAACGGGAAAACTTCACGACGCGTTCGGAGCCGCGGGCGTCAACCAGCACAGTAATAAGCTTACATTTCAATCTTTTAATTATCTCTTAATACTGGAGAAAACGATATAAAAATAGAATACTCTATCCATAAAGTCCACTACTCTCCCTTTTTTTTTTTTTTAACGTGTGGAAATCCCCTCGGATGTCATGCCGGACTCGAACCGGCTAAAACCACACAGTCCCCGCCTAGCTGTCTATTGCCGGACGCCCCGGGTAACTCCTCGGAAAGATGTCCCAGAGCTCCCGGCAGACTTTGGCTACCACCGCGGCCTCACCTGGGGTTCGGGTGTTATCCCGCTTCTTTGGGGGGTTGGTTCGGGTACTATCCCGCTTCTTGGGGCATGAGGCGTGCGTGACATTTTCATGTCATGCCTACGTCTTGGGCCTGCTTCTGTAAGGACGACGAGCAGCCCACCCGCCGTCCTCAGGCCCCCGGTCATGGAGGCCGGTAGTCTTGGGCGAAGATGAGTCTGCGAATGAACATAAAACTCAAGATCACTATCAAAGTTTACTTGTGGATAAACATTTTTCCCCAGCTGCTGGATACAGATATATTACTCACAAAAAGTAATTCTTTGTACATTGTAAAATATTAATACTGTCAGATGGTTTGTGTAAATATATTTTGAAAATTAATAAATATTCTTTAAAAATATTCAAGTCTAGTCTAGTCAAACACTTTTCATACAGCGCCAGCGCCATCTAGACCAAACTAAGCTATAGGTAAGCTTGTACTATGGGATCTAAACAACTGATATATATTTGAATAATAACTTTCTTGAGAGTTGTTCATTATTACTAAGTAATTGGTTGTACTCACGTGTATATTTCGGGATCGCCCGACTAGTTCCGGACCTAACGGAGGTCCTTTTTCAAGAGAAAGTATTAGCACAGCATCCTACGTGGCTTGACGCTTCTCTTGAAAAAGAACCTCCGTTAGGTCCGAAACTAGTGGGGCGATCCTGAAATATACACGTGAGTACAACCGTTTACTTAGTAATAACTGATAAACATACTTATATATTTCAAAATACATACATATTATACATAGGAAATATCCAAACTCGGAAACCAATATTTGTGGATCACACAAATATTTGTTCAGACCTGGGAATCGAACCCGGAACCTCATGCGCGGCAGTCGCATACACAAGCATCGCGCCACTGAGGCAGTCAAATAGTAACAGTATCAGTAACTTTAATTTAAAACTTTTGCTATGGCTGGTCATCGGATGGGTAACCATATTGTATTTCTATTTACGAGTGTTTCCGTATTTCATAAAACACGTTATCCATCGCGTCAATGTATAAATTGACCATAGTCGCTGCAACGCCTAAATTAATGTTATTTCGTGTGAAATCCCGAGTAGTATACAGGGTCATTTGTAAAACACCAGCAAAAGATAGCAAAATTCATGACCAACAACGTTTGTTCTAGGATTTTTGACATTTCGTTACGAAGCGAGCACTACGTGAACCGTCGCGCTGAGTCCTAGGTTTTCGCTGGTGTTTTAAAAATGACTAAAGTAGGTTTATAAAAAATACATTGCCCTGGTTTAGCTAAAGTCATAGGGTTAACTCTAGTCCGATGCGAGTTTAATTTTTTAATTTTAAATAATAAATAAATAAATATCCATCACGCCTTATCCCCGAAGGGGTGGCAGAGGCATATTAAATGCCCACTTTTCACCGTGTGGATTCCTGTCCCACGTAATAGGTGGTGAGCCCATTGCCGTGTTGAAATAGACAGACGCAGGTTGTGGCTACCTGATGTTGAATTTTTTCAAGGCCTTCAACCAGGCTTAGCGACTGCCATTTTACTGGCAACCGGGACCAATGGCTTAACGTGCCTTCCGAAGCACGGAAAATGTTAATTTTATAAATAAATATATGAAAATGTTCGCATTGCTTTAATAAATATCAAACGGGTATAATAAAGTTAGTATAGATAGTTTAATCATTCGCGAACAATATATGTTACTATCAGTTGTATTGCCTCAAGATATATCATCTAATCCCTTTAACCACGAACCGCAAACGTTGATTAATCTGTTCATAGATGACATGCAAGCCATATAATTCTAAAAGATTGATAGTTACGCTATTAATACTTACTAATTTTGCCCCATGTACTCGTATTACCTATTTTAAGTGGACAGCGGCAGATTGTGGTTACCTGGGGGCTACCGCCATCAATTTCTCACAGTATGAATGTTATCTCTCTGCCTACCCCTTCGGGGATAAAGGCGTCACAATATGTATGTTATGTTGTATGTATGAATCTAATAGTCGGAGTCAAATCGAAGACAACACGCTCCGCCAAATCACACTGTGATATATTTCATAAAGCTTTCAATTTGTTTCTGTTGAAAAATAGCACCTGTATACAGACACATGTAGCTAGTACATATAAGCGATTTATATATGCGACTGCCACGCATGAGGTTCTGGGTTCGATTTCCCGATCGGAACAAATATTTGTAAGACAGGAATTGGATCTTGTTAAAAAGTGAACGTACAATTTGCCTCTGCCACTGAGTTAAAAATCAGTGAAAAATATCAGGAGAATATAAATGGGC
This sequence comes from Thumatha senex, assembly GCA_948477245.1. Lineage (NCBI taxonomy): Eukaryota > Metazoa > Arthropoda > Insecta > Lepidoptera > Erebidae > Thumatha > Thumatha senex. The sequence continues at coordinate 16,441,496 of OX419743.1, forward strand.
CAGTTAAAAATAAATAAACAATCTTTATTTTTAAAATTATTCAAAAATTCTCTGATATTTAAAGACAAATAAAAAATAGCATAGTAAATAATTTAGGCAAAAGTGTGTTACATCGACACAGTAATCTTTTTTTATATCACTGAGGTGGCAGACAAGCCGTACAAAAACAAAAAAAAATGTGTTTGTACCAGAATACAAGTAAGAGGTGAAACTTCTTGACGTCAATTTTTTCTTACAGCTTTAAAATTTCTCTCACACTTCGATAAAGAAGTTTTACTTATGATATAGATGTTTCACTTCAAAACAACATGGCGCGTAACCGAAAAACGTGACGATTGTTTTACAGCTATATTCTCTCAACGTCGATAAAGAAGTTTCTCGTCAAAAAATAAATAAAGAGTTTTGAAAACAAAATCTAAAACCTCATTACTAAAAAGTTTGATACGATAAAATATTTAATATGGTGATTCATATTAAATTACAGAAACTAATATCAACTTCATTCATTGTAAGTATATTTTTACTTGACACGCTCTGCTAGCTGCACTGTATCAAAAAGCTTTAAATGTTCACAAATCATAGGAAAGTTTAGACAATGCGTCCCACATGTTTATCACAGAACTTGTGCAATTACAAACAAAGGTTGACGCATCTGTGTTTTGTCGGTAAAGCACTATGTACTGTACGGACTTTGAACAATTTTCACAGTAGGTCTGGAAATCGTGTATAGGGTTACCAAAAATAATTTACGAGGTTTTTCTGTAGACATCATTGAAGTCCTATTTGGTATACTCAACCCTAGGAATATTCCCAAGGACGTAACGTGAAACTAGATTAGTCTAATTGAGTTGTACAATTCATTATGTCACAATAGTCGTGGTCATGTGTAGACTGAACTCTAGAGGATTCGAACGGTTCGGTTAGTGATGGCACACAATGGTGAGTAAAGACGAAGTCAAAGCTTAACCTTGGGCTCAATTTTCGACTATACGACTTGAATGCGTAGACGGAAATTAGCTGGTGAAAAGTCTTTTGTTTCATATTTAGAACCGGCGAAACAAGAGACAATTGACATTTCACCGGTAAATTTAAGTCTGACGCTTATAAGTCGTGTGATCGGGGCACAATTTTCGACTATACGACTTGAATGCGTAGACGGAAATTAGGGGGTTAAAAGTCTTTTTTTTTTTCATATTTAGAAACGGCGAAACAAGAGACAAATACATTTCACCAGTAAATTTACGTCCGACGCTTGTAAGTCGTGTGATCGGGGCTCAATTTTCGACTATACGACTTGAATGCGTAGACGGAAATTAGAGGGTAAAAAGTCTTTTTTTTTTTTTTCATATTTAGAAACGGCGAAACAAAAGACAAATTACATTTCACCAGTAAATTTACGTCCGACACTTATAAGTTGTGTGATCGGGGTTCAATTCTCGACTATACGACTTAAATGCGTAGAAGGAAATTAGCTGGTAAAAAATCTTTTGTTTCATATCTAGAAACGGCGAAACAAGAGACAAATGACATTTCGACGCTTATAAATAGTGTTATCGAGAATTGCGGCGCTGAACTTTTAGGCGCGGGATGCAGATAGAACCGATACTTTACAATAAGATATACATTACTTCTAGTCAAATTTTTGTTTCAAAAGCAATAAGAAAAGTTATGATGCAAAAGATATTTTATTTCACAATACCAAGCATGAACATAATAAAACCAATTTCTTCTCGTATCTACATTTCTAGTATAGAAATGTAGATATAATAATATAAAACTGAAAAGTCTGTTTGATTGAACGCGCTAATCTCTGGAATCTGGAATTACCGGTACAGTTTTAGAAGAATATTTTTGTATTAGATAGCCAATTCATGGAGAAATACTATTGGCTATTTATCATCATGCTACTACCCAGAAAAGCGTAGCAGTAATCATAAATGTCTACAAATTGGACAAATTTTTATACATTACTATAAAATTTATGAACGAATGGATGAAAATTGTTACGGGGGAAACCGCGGGGCTTAACTGGTAAGATGTTTAAATTATAGTATTTGAATTGAAACCTACAAAACTTTTGATAGCTATTATTAAGATTCTCAAGTTACAACGCTATTACAGACAGAATAGGCTAATTTGCCTATTCCATTTATATTCAAATTATGTCTAGACAAATTACAAGACTATTCAAAGTAAACAAGGCTTCTGTCAAGGCTTTTCAATGTTCTATCTGATAGCACTAACGGTACATGCCTGTGAACAAACGCTCCCGGTTTTACTGACAACGCCCTGTCAGTGTTATAATTCCTTTAGTTTTGTAGTAGCGAGTTTCAAACTCAGTTCTGTTAACGCGTTCGTGTCTTGTTTTGTAACGTTTCATTACCTCGCTCTAGTTAACATTTCATTTGAACATCCCTAAAGGTTTCGTCGACGAGCAATTAAGAATTATATACAGTTAGATATAACTAGTTTCTCCAAATTCTGTGTTCAAGTTTTTATTGTAACTTTGCTTTAGTTTACAATCTTGAAATACCGGTAACTGTGTTGTATGATTCCACAAACTCTACCTACCTCTACCTTTTATATATAATGTAAGTAATATTGACGTAGTTTGTTTTGTACTTTACACAAAACAAACTACTATAATGATGAAACTAATAATAATGATGTTAACGATTTTTTCAAGAATAAATATAATTTATTAAAAACTGTTAAATTATAACATGCATGTTTACATACATGTGAACTTTTTTTTTTGTTTTTGCGGGGAATGCCTTTACGCACCGTCATCCCTGCTGCGGGTGCAACAGGGACAGTATGCGGGGCTCCCAGCCCGTGAGAGAGGGGCCGTCCTACCCATTAAACCCCGCGGTGTTCCGCCTCACCTTAAAACTAGCTCGCAGGGTAGGCCTGAGGTTAGTTGTTTTTAGGTATTAGTTTTAGAAAGAAATTACATATTTTTTTTATCTAAGTAGAATATTTTATCACTGCAGCTTCTACACGACGCGGCCATTTCACTATATATCTAATATATTTAATATATACCTAATATCGGCGCAAACATACAGTACAGGGTCACCAGAGCTGTCAAACAGATATGGTCATAGACTTAGGAACTCTCTTTCAAGGGTTTCATCAGTTCCTTTGCCACTTACAGCCATTAAGGAATATCGTATAGTTTCATTCTGTTTGAGTTCCCCACACTTTTCATTGTTGGCATCAGTAGGTCCAGATATAGGAAAAGCTACGAGAATTTTTTCCGCAGTACTGCGGTCCGCTTGCGATGTAATGCCTTCGCTGCATTGCAAGCGCAGTCGAACATTGCATGTATTAATTTTAAAGTTTAATATTTAAGGTAATAAGCTTTCAGCAGCGTACAGTATTTCGTCAAAAAAAATGTGATATGAAATCTCATTGGCTCTATTGCTTTCTTATATAGCGTGATGTAAATGACTTTCGCCATTTTAGTTGCAAACAGAAGCGGTAAAAGAAGAATATCATATTCTTGCAGTGTGCTAACGTGGTCAAGTCCAGTTCAAAAATCTATACTAATACTCGTATTATAAAGCTGAGAGTTTCTTTGTTTGGTTGAACGCGCTAATCTTAGGAACTACTGGACGGATTACTCAAAAATCTTGGATAGCCCATTTATCAAGTAAGGCTATAGGTCATTACACTACTACCCTGAGGAGCGGAGTAGTAATCACAAATGTCGACAAATCGGGCAAGATTTTGTGAAATATAGTGGAATTTATAAGTGACGGGATTTAATAGGTGCGATGGGAGTTCAAGTATGTCACGGGCGAAGCCGTGGGTGGACACCGAGTATATTATAATGCTAGCAGAAGCATATCACAACCAATAATGCCTTTCCTATTAGTATATCGAAACATTTTATTTGTAAATACTTAATTTAAAGTGGATAGAATGTAACCGTTGAACAAACTATGGATTCTACTTTTACGAGAGTTATCACAACTTTAATAGCCCAATACCAATAAAAGTATAAAAATCGATTTAGAAACGCTGAATGGATTGAGCCAATTTGAAAACAACTTGTAGCAATCGTAAAATTATCGTAAAACGGACATCAGGGGACCGAGTCTACTATTGACAAGCCGTAGAATAGAATTAGAAACGATTTTTTAGCTGTGGAAATCTTAGTATACTATCAAAAATGTCACTGACAAGCGGCCACTGGCGCGGTACGTGTTATTGGCCGACCAATAGAAGTCTAATGGAGTACGATTGTAATAGTAGACTACGAAAAACTGTCAAAATTGTATCGGTGGCTTTCTATTGAGCGACGATTTCGATTCTATTTCGACACGATTGAAATAGCAGACTCGGCCCCAAGATATCGAATTCTCTTGTACGGTTAACCCAGAAAAGAACACAGCAATTATTTTCATCGCCTATTATAAATAGATCTATTTCCTTTGTTTTATACGGTTTTCGGTCACTATTTTTGATTAAATTTTTTGTAATTAATTATTTGGTTACAGATAATTCGATCCTAAACTTTTAGTTACTTAATTTTTTTTCTTTTAGTTACATGTTTCCGTCACTCAGGCCCGTATTTTGAAGGTGTCTCCGTCATGAATGTAGTCTTAAAACAGTAGAGAAAAACTGTAAACAGTAGATTGTATAATACAATCTCTACTTCAAACACGACTTGAGACGAAATTCACCGACCTAAATTCAAGTGATTTCAGATTGATGTTCAAATCCGAAACTTCTCGCATTTATTGATTTTGACAGTCGTGATCTTTGTTTACGTAAGACGAACTCGTTTGACAACTCAATAAATTAACATTCCTTTATAACAAGGAAAATATTTTTAAAATAATATTACATTAATATTACTTAATTATAGGCAAGCAACAAGCTTTTAAATGAGTTTACATTGCTATACTGGGCAATATTCTATTACATATATTTAAATTCACAAATATAATATTTATAATAGTATGATTTTGATAGAGTATACTGCGTGATATGAATCACAATTTTGAACACGTAAAAACGTCACGTTCTATTGACGATCACTACTTAAGATTAATTTCAAGTGAAAAAACTTAAATCACGTTCTATTTATAATGAGATCGGTGCTTAAATTTTGATTTTGTCCTGAAAGTATTTTCATGTGATCATAGTTCCAACGATACTTAAAACATCTTTTAAAATAGGGGCCTCAGTATTTTATTCACCCAACTTAAAGGAAAGTACATGTATTGTGAGAAAAAGCTAGGTATTGGTTGACTCTAGTCAATTCGTGACGTCAAAATATGAGCAAAATATCCCTTCCTTTGTCTTATCATAAGTGTACCTAGTTGCTTCCAAGTCCTACCTGGATTTAGAGCCTCGGGCCCACATTTATTTGGCCGCCAGGCAGATTTAGTAATTGTTATAAAAAAGTGTGTGTGTATGTACACGCGTTAGAAGTTATACTGCTTCAGTCTAATAAGATTTCATCACATATACCACAACTCTTTGTTTGTGACAGGAATTTTAAATTGACTGAAAACTACTTTGAATGTATTTATGATTGAAAGTTGTCATGCACATGCACTTCTCAGCTAACTTCATTTTATTTATAAGTTGTCATGGAAACACTTATCAGTTAACTTCATAGGGTCGAATTTCCAAATAAGTACTTCAAAAAGTCTGTCATAAGACGGGTGACCGATTGTAACCTTTCCATTTACTTCGTGACCGCCTCGGTGTAAGTTGCTAATCGCTATTTAATGCGCAGAAAGTAACAAACGAATATTTTATTTTCTCTCATAATCAAATCTGATAATGAATCACTCCATTGAGGGACCCGATTGACAGATGGCCCGTCTCAATAATTGAGATGGATGCGTATCTGCTTGTCTTCTCTGATAAATCTCAACTTCTGGGTGGAACTATGTGACCCTTCGGCTTCGCCCGTGACATACTTCGAACTCCCGTCGCACCTATTTATTCCCATCGCTTATAAATTCTACAATACATACATATTGTCACGCCTTTATCCCCGAAGGGGTAGGCAGAGGCATATTATACGCCCACATTTCACCGTATGCATTTTTGTCCCACGTAACAGGTGGTGAGCCCATTGCCGTGTTGAAATGGACAGGCGCAGGCTGCGGCGACCTGCTGTTGAAATTTTTTAAGCAGCCCATAAGGCCTTCAACTTGGCTTAACGACTGCCATTTTATTGGCAACCGGGACCAACGGCTTAACGTGCTTTCCGAACCACGGAACTGGGATGGGTCTAAAGGGCCGAATAAATTTAATAAAATGTGTCTATTTTAGATGTTAAATTTGGAAGAAATTTAGAACCCGTTGCCTTTTTAGTCAGGTGGTAACAAAAAGGCTAAAAGGTCTTATGTGCTAGACACTAATTAGCACGACCAATTAAAGTCCTGGTAGTCTCGGACTATATAAATTCTACAATAATGCATTAAAAAATGCCCGATTTGTCGACATTTATGACTACTGCTCCGCTCTCCACTGTAGTTGCGTGATAATATATAGCCTATAGCCTTTCTTTATAAATGGGCTATCTAACACAAAAAGAATTTGAGATTAGCGCGTTCAACCAAACAAACAAACTTTATAATATTAGTATATATATAGATAATGTGTAGAGAAGATACAATTTACGTAGTTATTTTATTTATCACTGTTATGGTATTTATTTTTTGCTATATGTAATGTTACAACTTTAATCTATATATTTATACGTATAAGTGAAAACTTACTAACCCCCTTGGGCGTAAAAATGGCGCTATTTAATAAAAAATAAATATTGTGTGACACTTTTTACACAGCGCCATTTAGCCCAACTAAGCTAGTAGTGTACCAATTGATTTACTGTAAAACTGATTTACATACATACATACATATATTTCTAAATACATTACATAATATACTTATGAAACACCCAATCTCCGAAACAATCATTTGTGGATCACACAAATATTTGATCCGACCTGGGAATCGAACCCGGGACCTCAGCGCGGCAGTCGCATACACTACCATTGCGCCACCGAGGCAGTCAAATGGATGTACGTCAAATTTGACACAGTTAAACTTTATGTGGAGAATGGTGGTCGACAGTGGTATAACAATAAATAAATAGTCACCAATTCCAACTCCTTCGTTTGTAGTAAAAACATAGTACACAAGTATAACTGAAATTGAAGCGCTCGTGGTCCCGAGGACTCAGTGTTCTGTAACCGATCACTGAGTTACGCAGCTTTAACTACGGCTGGTCCTCGGATGGGTGACCACTTTGTGGCATTTACATTTGCGAGCGTTTCCGTGCTTCGGAAGGCACGTTAAACGTTGGTCCCGGTTACCAGTAACATGGCAGCCGTTAAGTTGAAGGCCTTATGTTTGGCTGAAAAAATTTCAACAGCAGGTAGCCACAGCCTGCGTCTGTCTATTTCAACACGGCAATGGGCTCACCACCTATTACGTGGGACAGGAATACATATGGTGAATAGTGGGCATTTAATATGCCTCTGCCAGCGCTTCAGGGATAAGGCGTGATAGATAAATAAATAAAACTGAAATTGTTAGATTACTCATAACAAAACACCTAAATATCTAATGAACACCTCAAAGTGCGATCTCGTTGAAACTAGTCACATTTAGCAATACAAGTTATCTGCAAATCGTTGGAAACTAAAGGCGCACTTATACTCAAGAACTAGTTCTGTTCCATTCAAAAGTTTTGCTGAACAATACTTGTACACGTGTTAAATTGTACTAAGCGACGATATTTCAAAAGATAAGTCACAATATTAAGAGGATACTTACGTCAAAATAGTTTGGAGTTTTGCAGTTAGCAATAAATACAACAAATATCTTTATAGCACAACTTGAATAAATATACTAATATAGTAAAGAGGAACGATTTGTGAGTTTGTTTGTAATGAATAGGGCTCAGAAAGTACTGGGCTGATTTATAAAAAATCTTTCACCATTGAAAAGCTACATTCTTCATGAGTAACATAGACTGTATTTTCAATTAATTGTAGATTGGATTTTCAAGTTTAGGGTTCCGTACGAATAGGAAAACTTTACAACGCGGGCGAAGCTGCGGGCATCAGTTAGTCTTGAATATAAACACTTGTACTGTTTCACTTATTTACTCTTTTAACCTGACAGGTTTCGCCTTACGGCAATTTAAAACGGTATCATGATGGTTATCCGGCCATAGCGGATGGATGGGCACAATGTGTGATTTTATTCGGTTGGAGTCTGGCGTAGCATCCATAAGAATTTCCACACAAAAAAAATATATATCGACTGCTTTGTAACATACACACCTTAGCTGAATTATATCTGCAAAATAACAGTGGGAGAAATTTTACCTTAGCTACAGTTAAACGTCCAGGCTTTACAGTGAGCTCGGCTTGAGATTGCATTTCTGTGAATTATAGCCGATCGGGGTTGCCAACTCTCTAACTGCTACTACTGTTATATAACTTATACCTAGTTATACCTGCTATGTTATTTTGAATAAAAGGATAGTTAGTACACAGCGTGGATAGAACGAGCTAAGAATGCGTTTAGATTTCAATACCCTAAAGTTTAGAAAAGTCATATAAAACATTTTTCAGGAACCATTAGAGATAGATACCAAATGTTTACGGCGATCGATTCAGGACATGAATACGTGCATAGGCAATTTTGAAGTATCTACCTCATTCAGTTTTGAAACCGGTTTTGGTTCAGAAATCGTCTGAGTTCTTTGCTACTAGAGTGAAGGGCGCTACTTGTTTTAATCATCGTGTCCGCAAAGCAATCGAACGCCTGCGGCTTTAACAGCGTAGAGAAGATTTACCGTTCCCGTTTCCAACAGGAACTTGTTACCGGAATAAAAAGTAGCCTATTTGTTATTCTGATGTATAAGCTATATTATTGTAAAGTTTCATTAAAATCCATTCAACAGTTTTTACGTGAACGAGTAACAAACATCCATTAAAACAAACTATCGCGTTTATAATTATAGTAGGATTACACATAAAAATTTATTGCCGCCATAATCAAGCTTCACATATCACATATTCATCCATATTTAAGACTCGTTACAAGTATTCATTACACCATAATTTACGACATTCATATTTACGAAAATAATTTTACAAGATCGAAAAAATATTTCACAGAATTATAGCAATAAAATGTTAATTTACTACATTCAGAACATAGACAATGTAGTAAATTAACATTTTATTGCTAAATTCTGTGAAATATTTATTACAAGAACTGCTTTAAATTATCATTCCTATTGTCTGATCGACTCCCATCACCAAGAGCCAGATTAATATTAACAATCGTATTTACTGTCGCTCGTGGTCCCGCGGATTCAGTGTTCTGTAAACGATCACTGCGTTAAGCAACTTTCGCTATGGCTGGTCACGGACGGGTGACTACTTTGTGGCATTTACATTTGCAAGCGTTGTCGTGCTTCGGATGGCACGTTAAGCCGTTGGTCCCAGTTGCCAGTAACATGGCATTCGTTAAGTCAAGTTGAAGGCCTTATGGGCAGTTTGAAAATTTTCAACAGCAGGTAGCTACAAGTGCTACAACCTGCGTCTCTCTTTTTCAACACGGCAGTGGGCTCACCATCTATTACGTGGGACAGGAATACACATGGTGAAAAAAGGGCATACAATATGTATGACTCTGCCATCCCTTTCGGGGATACGTATTTTACTAAAGAGAGGCTATTCACACCCGCCATATATTATTTTTCAATACCCACAGACTGTCAAAGACTGTCTGAGTCTATAAAACATTCCCAATACCAACTGTCGACGGAGACTTCGTCTCTTTAAATTAATATTGCCAGCAGCACTTAATGAAATTAACAACCGCTCTCTCTGTCAATACACTTGCACAGGTGGTTCAAACTTTGTAACATTTAATATCTATTTCAGAAAATGGTTTTCAAATGATAGAATATAAAACGAAATCATATTAGTTACATCTATACTAATATTATAAAGATAAAAAATAGTAAGCTTGTTTGTAAGGAATAGGCTCAGCAAAAAATTCCTTTCACCATTAGAGAGCTACATTATTTGTGAGTAACATAGGCTATATTGGATAATCGAAAAGTTTAGGGTTCGGTACGAAATCTTGAATAGGAAAACTTAACTACGCGGGCGAAGCTGCGGGAATTATTTAGTACAGTATAACTCAAGAACTTGAGTTATGTTGTTATTATGATATAACGTTATTTAGACTTATTGGGTGTATCTTTAGCTCCATTATAAAAATCCTACTAATAATATAAACGCGAAAGTTTGTAAGTATACTAAAGGGATTTTGATGAAACTTTACAATAATATAGCTTACACATCAGAATAATACATAGGCTACTTTTTATCCCGGGAACCAGTTCTTGTGAGAAACGGGAAGCGGCTCTTCACGCGTGGTAAAGTTTTCCCAACTTCACTACGAATTATTTGAAATCTCGCATTCTGTTCAATCGAACACATAGTTCAGCTATCCTTTCTCAAATGTGTTAACACAAATGTGCAATTTCATAAATCGCTTCACTCCTTTGTCTCCACTTTTCCATTCCATGGAAACAGAAAAATATTTTTGCGGTTTGTTTTCATTCCAGATTCAAAAACGTAGGGTTTCTTATCATTATGCGCTGACCACTCATTATAAAGTTACCCACATTTCATATCCATGGAACTGGCAAATTGCCAAATTACCATTGTAACAGCTTTTTCTTGCACAAACACTGAAAAATTATTCAACTTTTTATTGTAATGAGACGGACGTGTAATAATACTTTTTAATTTTTACGGACAAAGGAATTTTATGGATGGTTGAATAACATGGGGGAAAAGATATTTAAAATACAACTATTTCATAGCGATATGTGTTTTAGTATTAGCAGTTAATGCTTTATACTTATTACATTTTGGTCAACTTGCATTCTAATTTGTATTAGATTTTTTTGCTTTTGGATTATACATCGTATAAGTACAAAAAAGAATCGTCAATCATACTTTATATACAATACAAGGTTTACTTACTTACTTACACACTTACTTACATACACCGGCATGGCGATTCGATGCCTTGCAGAGTCCAACTGCGACCATTAAAGCGGCAACGCGTTCGACACGTCGGTATAGGCTAGTACCTAAATATTATTTAACATGATGTCCCGAGAACCTATTTTTCTCATTTATTTTCTATGACACCTCATTCTAATTGCCATATTGTTTCTAATAAATTCTTAACTACCAATATTTTAATGATGTTTTCTTTTATTTACAGGTAAGTTTCAAAAGAAAACAAAAAATTCAATGTAAGGTAAGTATACTAAACAAAGTGCTGCAGCTTTTTTTTGTTTTGTAATACTACGCGGTATGGGCTTGAATGTCGTCGCGCCGAAACATTAAAACATCAGGCTTACCTGGGTTTGGTAAAGGCCCAAAACCAGCACCACACATCTTCCAAAGTAAAGGCTTAGTACGAGAATTGCAAAACGTTTCACATAAACCCGACAAAGTTTGTACTGCATGTTCGTGTGCTGTACCTGGAATATGCGTCATACGTCTGAAACCCGTATAGTGCGTGGTGCATCGATCGTCAAATCGAAAATCCTCTACAACTCTAGTAGTTATTTAAATCGTAAATCGACGTAAAATCGTCGACTATTTTTATCTAAAAATAAATAACGATAATCGACTATGCAGACCTTCTAACTAATTTATCTCTAAATGTCCCGGTTAATTATAAAAGTACCACAGTACACTAACTACATAAAGAATATAGGTACTACATTATGGCCCATATCTTGGTTAAGTTGTTGTTTTGTTACAGGACAGTATTTGGTAATGTCTCATGATAGTTATCTTTGTAAACAAGGTGATTGATACACTTCAATAAATCCGTTTTTTTTTTGTTACATACTGACATTTACATGAGCTTACATATATATACAATTTATAAAAAAAAGACAATGAATACCCTTGCATTAATTATACAAAAAATAGTTACACCATCATCATTACTTAAAAAAATGTTTTCTTGTTTTAAATCTTGTACATAAATATAATTGATTCAATATGTTAATCATAATAATATTATTATCTTAATAATATTATAACTTTTTTTTTTACCCTAGGTATAACAGCTGATTTGAATTGGCTCCGTATTTTATATTGTAATATTGCAAAAATAATTATAATTTTAATTAAAAACCAATTCATCATTGCCAAATAATACCATATTGAGTGTTAAATAATCATTTTCACCATTTATTGTGCTAAAAGTAGATAAATATAAACTTAAAAATTGTACCGGTGTAGTGACAGTTAGAACATCAGAAAAATTTTCAATATTTGAAATTATTACTTGGATTTGGCAAGATTTATAAAACAAATCGTTTTTTCAATCAAGGTTTGTGAGTTTATTTACTTTTACATCCTCATATGTCCATTAATAGTGTGATTTTGTAATTTTCTATGAATAAAACATAACCTTGTTTTGTTTCGCATTTCTTTGCTCTAAGTCTACTTTGCTAATAATTACTGATTCTGTAGCACGTAATTATAACAAAATGTCGAATACTAATAACATGATAATGACGCGTAAGGCCTTGGCTCATCAACAAGAGACAAGGCTTCAATTAACGTTGAAAGAATTACAGATTTTTAGGTAGAAGTGCGATAAACTGAACAAGGAAAGGGACGAAAATGAGTTAGAACTGCTAGGTATTTTAAGTAAGAACGGACAACTCAAAAAAGAACTGGCACAGTTGCATTCACTGTATACTGATACCTTACAGGATCGGGATAGGTTACAACTTATAGTTGACAGTTTTGACTCATGTAGGGAACATTATGAACAAACTCTGCACCAAATTAGAATACTAAAGGAGGAGCTACAACGATCGGAAATCAAAATATCGCAACTAGAAGACAAGAAACAGAGCACAAACATATATTCTAACCGTACCATCACAATACATTTTTGCCAATCTTATGTATGTCCAGAAAAATCTATCACAGTTTTCTAAACTCTGTGAAAAACATAATATAAACACTAGAAATAAAAATAATCTTTCAGTTCCGAACCGGTGGTCGCTTTAAATATTTTAAATAGTGTATGACATTTTGTAAGCGCCGCTAAAATGGTCTATGCAAAATAAAGATATTTTTATTTTATTTTATTTTATATAAATGCGAAAGTTTGTGTGGATGTTTGTTACTCTTTCACGTAAAAATTACTGAATAGATTTTAATGAAACTTTACAATAATATAGCTTTTACATCAATATAACACATAGGCTACTTTTTATCACAGGATCAAGTTCCTGTGGGAAACGGGAACGGGAAAATTTCTCTACGCAGGCGAAGCCGAGGGCGTCAACTAGTATAAAATAAATAAAGTAGGTCGGTTAACATTCCTGGCTCTACAAAAAAGAAATCTATCGTCATACAGTATTTCTGACGGGGTATTTCGAGAGGACAGAGCGCCAGGGTTCGCGATCCATGCATACTTTTTTTGCTTCCTTCATTAATCTCTTCATAGTTGCACGTCTGGGTATCCAAGTAATTTTGACTTTCCTGCGTTAAAGCTTCTGTGTTCATAACATCAGTTATTTATTTACATTGTCGCCTGTGAAGTATCGTTTTTCAGTCATAAAAGATATGGAGAAAGATATAATTACCTGAGTTATTATTTTCGACTTAATAAAGAATTTAAACGTAAAATATATCGACGATACCTTTCGTGTCTATAGGTATAGAGCTTAATCAAAACTCTGAAATTGGTTTTTAATAAAAATTTTACGTCGACACGAAGCTGTTATGAAGTTGCAAATTAATTTAGGCCGGTTTTGGAAACTCAATTTTCAGTTTATTATATCCGCCAATATTTACTGAATATCAATTATCTGGTGGGCCGTGAGTCGCAGGGACTGGACGATCAATCTCACTGCCTTTTCACAGCTGTCTTTTTGCTTAAACTTCGTTATTGTTGTAACTTAATTACTCTATTCGTAAGAACATTTTCCGTAAAAAACAAGAATTTTCGAAGTGAAACTTCTTTAAAATCGTTATTATTTGAAATTTTGATAAAACGAAAAACTGAAAAAAATTATTATTTGTAAGAAGAGACAAATATGCATGAATAAGATTAGAGAATGAGATAGACTGAGACTTACATTCGAAGATCTCTTTAGCAGATTGCTCAAAAACAGAAAAGTTAAAGTAGTTTTAAAACAGTTAATGAATTTGCAGGAAGCGAAAGAAGTATACATGAATTTCGAAGCTTGGCGATCAGTTCTTTCTAACTACCCCGTCAGAGATACTGCGTAAGATAGATAAATATAGATAGATAGACAGAATATAATTATACAGCTTTTCCTACCGACTTTGTGCTTGCGTGCTACAATGAAAAATAGTCATAGTCATCGCAGTGTATCTATCACGTGTATCATTTTTGTACACTTGAGTTTAAATTCATTGCTTATATACTATAAAAATAAAAACCTTATAGTAGATACTCCTGATACTCTATATTACCGACTACTTTTCTAAGGTTTTACTTCTGCTTTGTGTAAATTAACCACACGCAAACCTTTTTTATTTAATAATATTTAGAAGATTCTACACTTTTATTCAATCAGTTTCGTGACCCTACTATATATCATTGTGCTGAAAACGATCATTGTCTTAAGAAACGTACTCTAAGGTCAGTCCTGACTTGGATTACAGTCTATGGCATTTTATTTACTAGTGGTTCCATACTGAGTGCCAGTAATATGTCAGTAACCCAAGTGAAGGCTTAAAGAATTGCCAAAATCGATCCCTATTCATTATCCTTTCCTCTAGTGTTGCAAACGTCAATAGACTACATTATTCTCATTTGATCAGATGAGCCGTGTTCCAATTTCGTAGTATTAAGTAAAGAGGTTTTTAGTTCAGACCAAGCTATGCTGTAATGTAAATAAATGAAGAAATAAACTCCAACGAAGAATTTCGGACACGCTCCATAATCTTTGAAAGTGATCTTCATATAACATGTTCGTTAACTAGATGCATTTGAGTATAAGATAGACTAGATTTCCATACGATCGTGTTTGACCTACTTTAATAAACATAGTCGAAGTAGACCCTTTGAATGCAAATGTGGTGAGAGTGCTTGCATGACAAACTTGGACGTTCATCTACTGGGATTAGGTAATTTGTAACGAGATACACACAGATATGATAAGTAATTACTGTCAGTAATTGTGTTTTTTTTTATTGTCTCGCGTGTTAACGCGATTATCAACAACGAAGTTAGGGAAATGGATTAAAGTTTAAGGGAAATTTTAGTAATACTATTTAGGAAGAGGAATAAATCAGGTATTTATTTTTTATTTATTTATTAATTGATTTATGTACACACAAGTGGTAATAAAAGAAAACAATAAAGAAGATAACAATGTACAAAGGCCTACTTATTTCCACGGAAATCTCTTCCAGTACACCTGAGATAGGAGATGTTAAGCTTAGATATAATTAAATGTGTGTGCAGGTTAACTAACATACATAAATATTAATGGCATACATATTCAAATACATACATATTAAATACCAAAATATATAAAACATACACATATACATATAAATATATAAAACATATACATACTCTACTTAGCTATACCTATATAAATAAATAATAATAATATTTAAGTCAAGGTAGTTGTGGCAAAGAGGAGAGGTAGTGTTCTTTCACTTTCTTTTTGAACAATGAAATAGTTTGGCAAGATTGTATCTTTGTCGGGAGGGAGTTCCACAGCCTTACTGCATGAACAGTGAAGGAATAAGAGTAAAAATCAGTTTTGTGAGAAGGAAAAGTAAGACGATGTTTAAGGTGCGATCTACAAGGAGCATTGGGTGTATTCATAAAAGAGAAACGCTCCCGTAGGTAGGAAGGACATAAGGGATTGTGCAGGATATTAAATAGGACACACAATATCCGAGTATTCCTACGGAGTCGGATTGGGAGCCACTTGAGTTTCTTACGAAATTCCGAGACATGGTCATACTTGCGTAGATTGAAAATAAACCGTATGCATAAGTTTTGTAATCGCTCAAGTTTATTTAACAGCTCCTCAGTAGCATCCAAGTACATTATTACATTACATCAGGTATGTAAGAAATGATAGGGATAATAAGGTAAAAATATTAGAGATAATGATTTTAAATAATTAATTGAATCTGGCGTTACATGGTGGAAATCCATTTTGTAACTATAATTATTTTTGGTTGAAATTTAATTAGCTATATTCCGCTTTTAAATATGTCGTATGATGTTGACACGTGTTTCGCTTTCTCACGAGGCAATATCAAGACTGTTTGGCAACAAAAGAGCTTGCATGTTCAGCTCAAACATTTGTAGTTCGAACGCAACCAAACGATAGCGCGATGCAGACTTCTAGTCGTTTAAACTATTTGCGAACAAACCAATCTAAGGCGAAGTGTGGAAGTCTGTTTGTTTGTTCAGCAAAGTACACCCGCCACGTTTTATAATTTCTACTACGGACATTAATTACCTTTTGAATGAATCTGCCACCCCTTCGGGGATAAGGCGTGATAGATAAATAATAGAAATAAATACTAAATTAGTACCAAATCGAATTTACAAAAAGTAAAATCTAAAATCAGGAGCGCTTTCAAATAACCCCATCACAAAAACTCATTTCCTGTTAGACGTTTTTAATCAAGCACAAGGGAAGCTAAAACTCAATTAAGGTATTTCTCCATTACTTTTAGGCCGCCTCAACTATTGGAACAGTATTTAGGGTGCAGACTCACAAGCGAAATAAGCGATTTGTCAAGTGTTTTTTTTTTTTATATTGGTCTGATGGATAGCAAAGACAACGACTGGTGAGGTCAAATTAGGCCCCAGAAATGCTGATGGTTCCAGTCTAGTATTCTTTGCCTTATATCTTTTTCACTTTTTTATGAAGCTGACCTTAATAAGGATGTTTCAGAGAGAAATACCTAGATTTGGCATCCGAGAGTTTCGCGTCTGCACATAATAAGTATATACAGAAGTTACACTCCCTAACAAAAGTCAGTTTTAGTCATGAAAACATACCTAGACTCGCCGCCTGCAAGCAAAATTGAAACTTATAACTGCTATCGAACGTTGAGTTTTCTTTGCGCGCCAGACGTTTATGACCGAGCTGCGAAGTCCGTGCAGGGTTGTCACTTGAGCAGTTCTTGTACCTAGTTGATTTATTTAGAGCGCGACAGTCGTGCATAGGATTAGAATACGTTGCTGTCGTGCGAGCCGAGCGGCAGCGGCAGCCCACTGTCATTAGCCGTCCCGAGCGGTGTGCTGCCCAAATATACCTAAACTGCGGAGTTACATCGCCTTGGCGTCAGTCAGTTCGCACCCTTAGATGGAGAGATTGCCTTTATGGTGTCAGTACCAAGAACATAAGTAATTTGAAACAGACGAGTTGAAACTAGTCTTTATTACAAACTTGGGTATACTTAGGCATTACTTAATAAACTTGGCTTACCGCGCCTGTGTTCTAAACAACTCAATAGTTTGTGTTCTAGGAATTAGTTTTGATTATATAAAGCAAAGAGGCAAGTTGAAGAACTTATATAGATAATAGCTAGCAAAGGAATTAAATACCTCAGATGTTAATATGAAGTTGTTAATAATGAATACTTCAGCTAAAAGTTATGTAGAGAATGAATAGGTAGTAGAAAAAGTAGTACATGACTCTCAGTGCTGGATTTAAGTATGTAAGTAGGAAATTATTGCTAGGATAATTTATGTTACACGACATTTTAATTATTGAATTAAATTTATAATGGAAAACTTCAAACAGGCCAATCATATGACATATTCAATACATACAAAATGGGGTGCATTTAATATTAATTCGAAATAAATAGTATAAGTATGCAGTCCAAAACATATAGGAATGACCACATCATACTATCATCTAATTATAAAAAAATTACGAGGAGTTGACCATTTTTAATAGTCTGTCATACATTCGTGCAATGTTATTATTTATGAGATCAAAGTAACGTCCCTGTGTTGGTAATACTTTTTTTTTGTGAAAAAAGACAGTGATGAGGAAATTAATGACACTCTGTATACAGAAACTAAAATCACGATCAAAGTTTTTCGTGTAATAACCACCTCAAATGATTTGAAAAAAATGATAATATTTGGAACTAATCCCATCCGCATTCCCATTAAACCATTCCATTAACCCAGGATCTACAACAATAATCAAGATCAGGAAAGTTACACAGAGCTCGATCTCGCTAAATTCCCAGGAGAAGTTAGAATAGAATGTTTTGGAACCCGCAACGAAATTAATCAGAAGATAATTTGAGAGAGTTGGAAAAAGAACGTAGCGCCTCTTCCCTCTTTTGCAAAGTGGACAAACTGGAAAGATATAAAATAGTTAAGCAATCAACAGTTACAAAAATTTTACTTATAACTTCCAGGGGTAATAATTATCAGTTATTATGGGTAAATTCTTTGTAAGGATGTTGCGATTGTTTCGAGATTTAAGGAATTTATATATTCAAAGACCTTGTACTTATAACTAGACTGATTACCAAAAAAATTCGTTGAGTTAAAATAACACCTATTTTCTTTCTACTAGGGTAGCTATTACCTATAATTGGTTAAAAGATAGAAACCTTCAATTGGCAATTTTCTCAAAATATCATAATTGGCTATGACCCGGTATTCCTGAACGCTTGCTGTATGTATTTACAACGAGCTTCCCCCTGTGATATTAGAAAATTAACGCGTAAATAAATTAAATAGGTTAATTAAACACAAACGTTACTGAAAACGTTATTACGAGGTTAAGGAATATTTGTAAGATAGGGACGTGTGGATATAATCTGCATGCTCTACTAGATTATATTTCAAACATAATGGTTACTAAGTTTAAGTAGTATTTATTTGTAAATTAGTAAAAATATCATCTTTAGGATCCTTTGCAAAACTTTGTGAGCATTAGTTACATCTACACATTAAAACGGGTGATCTAATTGGATAAAATTTGTCGTGGAGGTAACCAGGAATTAACACACAGGCTACTGGTTTTCTCAGGGACAGGTTCTTCTGGAAAATGGATAAAGGTTTACTTCACAACACAGAAACCCGCTGGAGTCACTCTTTTTAAAAATGGCTGCCGAGTTTATACTGACATGGCAAATCTGGCGGTCACAACAGTATTTAGTATTCTTATTGGCGTTTTTGACTGCTAATCAAATGGTCTACACTAACTAAATAAAGAAATTTAACTTTATCTATGATCATGAAACAGTAACAAGTAAACAGCTTTAGCGAGATAATCACTCTAATTTCCTCTTAATAATAATGTTGTTGATAGGTTATCTTAAAGAGCCCTAACAAACTTGAGCTCGTAAAAAGTAAGAGAGTAATTAATAAAAAAATCTTACAGCCCCACTTAGGAGTAAGAAATTGATGCTTCACGAAATTGAATTTCACTTTATAAGATAGATAAGCACCCATTAAAAATCTGGATCAATAAATTCCATTAAAAATGTTCAAACCTAAGAGGGAATAAAAATATTAACAGTGCTCTTAATTAATGTGTATTTTTAAGTTCATTTAATCCGCGCAGGAGGGCTGCGCTTTAATTAAATAAAACCGAAGCCACGCGGTTTATGGTTACGCGTTTGGTAATAATCTGAGGATTTACATATATGTTCATTAATTAAACGTACTTTGAATTTTACTTTCGTAGTGTATAAGATAGATTTTTCAAAGGGTTTAAGTTAAAGGCTTAGGGAAAAATAACAAAATAATAAAAGAACGCTCGTGGCCCCGCGGCCACAGTGTTCTATTAACGATCACCGAGTTACACAACTTTCCCTATGGCTGGTCCTCGGATGGGTGTCACTTTGTGGCATTTACATTTGCGAGCGTTTCCGTGCTTCGGAAGGCACGTTAAGCCGTTGGTCCCGGTTGCCAGTAACATGAAAGTCGTTAATTTAAGTTAAAGGCCTTATGGGCGGCTCAAAAAATTTCAACAGCATGTAGCCACAACCTGCGTCTGTCTATTTCAACACGGCAATGGGCTCACCACCTGTTACGTAATACAGGAATGAAACATGGTGAAAAGTGGGCATATAATATGCCTCTAGAAATAAAAATCTATTTAGAAACAAAAATAATTTATTTTGCATAGACCATTTTAACGGCGCTTACAAAATGTCATACTCTATTCAAAAGATTTAAAGTGACCACCGGTTCGGAACACCTGAGAAGAGCGGCAAGAAACTTAGGAAGCCCTTTTTTTGATGGCCTATTTACAATTTAATATTATTTTACTTTGCCAGATAAAATCAAACAGAGTGATCTTTGTGAATCTTGATCTAAGGTTGCAAAGGCTGTTATAATGGAAAGCGAGTCCCCATAACCAAATAAATACCGCTATAGGGACGACATATATTTCTAGCAACACCAATGGTCGTTTTAAGAATTTGCATTGCTGAGACGAGCCGCGTGTGTAAACACAGTATTTTAGTACATTTTTTTCGAGCTCGCGGCTCGTCTCGTAGCTCGTCTCGTGGCTCGTGCGAGAGTGTAAATGGGGTACCAGAACTGCAAGCGGACAGTAAGTAAATATGATATGGCAAGAGGTGTATCCCGTTTTTACATGCGTAAAGTTTACATTTACTGTCTCGTTCCCGCGCCTCTTCTTCGCTTATTGAACTTACTACTTGCTTTTTATACTACTTATTGTACCTCACCAAGTTGCTGGAAAGCGTCACTAAGCCTCTATTGGTTGTTGATGGTATTATAACATGCTTGCGTGTGTATTATCTTTTAAATATTTTTTGGTATTAGATAGATGTGACCCCAGAGGCTGTTATGTCACAAAGTAAAAAATCTTTGGCTATGTTTCACATTTTTCTTGAGCAAAGTACTTTTATTTAGTACTTCGCTTCACTCGTGACATACTTCGAAATCCCGTCGTACCTATTTAATCCCGTCGCTTATAAATTCTGAAATAATGCATAAAAAATTCCCGATTTGTCGACATTTATGAATACTGCTCCACTCAGGGTAGTAGCGTAATGATATAAAGCTTATAGCCTTCCTCAATAGATGAGCTATCCAACACAAAAAGAATTTTCAAATCTGACCAGTGGTTCCTGAGATTAGCGCACTCAATCAAACAAACAAACTTTTCAGCTTTATATATTAGTATAGATTTATATTATAATTAATCTATCAAGAAAATAAATGTTCTAATCGAGAGAGCAAGAATGACATTCTCATTGTTAAACTTGGTGCCAATTGACGTTTTAATTGAGACAACTGGAGCGTGCCATCTAAGCCTGTCGTATCGGCTTGAGCAGTGTTGCGGAAACGATACCAACAATGAAATGTCGTTTGAAGGCCTTCGGATATTGAACGATGATATTTTATTTCAAAATCCTTTATTTATTTTACACTCTATTTAGATAAAGATGGAAGTACTCGTGGCCCCGCGGACTCAGTGTTCTGTAAACGATCACTGCGTTAAGCAACTTTCACTATGGCTGGTTATGGATGGGTGACCACTTTGTGGCATTTACATTTGCGAGCGTTTCCGTGCTTCGGAAGGCACGTTAAGCCGTTGGTCCCGGTTGCCAGTATGAAAAGTTTTAAAAGCAGGTAGCCACAATATGAGTCAGTCTATTTCAACACGGCAATAGGCTCACCACCTATTACGTGGGACAGGAATGCGCATGGTGAAAAGTGGGCATATAATATGCCTCTGCCACCTCTTCGGAGATAAGGCGTGATAGATAAATAATAATAATTGGTGCGGCACGCCTGGCAGAGACCACGACCCATGATTGAGGGTCATCATAGACAACAAAGGTCACACAGGTTAACGGTCCATAAATATAGGTCTTGGGCACAATTGTGCCCATACTATGAAACATCATCTTAATACAAAATTCAAATTCTGTTTTACAAGTCAACAATGTGATTTACGAGTACTAAAAAAAGTGACATCTCCTAGTTTGAACACTACCTCCCGAGTTAACTGAGTCATTAAATTAACAATCACCTTTATGTTTCTAGCTAGGCTCTCGCAAGGGATAATAGACCAATTCAACATCAGGTGAAGTGGCGTTTCAAACAAACGAGAACTACAATACTGAGACTTAAACTTTCATAACACTACATGTTTATACTAATCACCTAAGTCCTGGCCGCCACCGACGACTTAAGAGGCGCGAATGCGGGAGTGGGAATTTGTGATTGTACACCCACCTTCATATTTTCAATTCACACAAACGCATCACGAAGAATATTGTTCGTAACCTGGATTCATGTAACTTATCCGTTTGGTTTTTGTTTTCCGATCGTTAGCTACGTAGTGGCAGACTGCTGTCATCGCGTACTTAAAAAGGGTGGAGCCAAAGTGTGTGCTTTTTAAGTCTAATTATGAAGCGCTCGTGGCCCCGCGGTCTCAGTGATCTGTAAACGATCACTGAGTTTCGCAACTTACACTATGGCTGGTACTCGGATGGGTGACCACTTTGTGGCATTTACATACAAGGCACGTTAAGCTGTTGGTCCCGGTTGCCAGTAAAATGGCAGTCGTTAAGCCTGGTTGAAGGCCTTATGGGCGGCATGAAAAATTTCAACATCAGGTAGCCACAACCTGCGTCTGTCCATTTTCAACACGGCAATGGGCTCACCACCTATTACGTGGGACAGGAATCACCACGGTGAAAAGTGGGCATATAGTATGCCTCTACCACCCCTTCGAGGATAAGGCGTGATGGATATTTTAATTATAATTATGTACTTATTTTTTTCTAGATTTTGTCTAGTGTTTAATATTTATTTATATATGGTATGGTACGCTTACAGACAACTGCCATTACATGAAATAAAAACATATGAGACATGTACATGTTATGTCTAGACAGTGACCCAAATATAGCATACACATCATGGGATGTTCACTTGCCACGCGTTATTAGTACACATACATTCATATATATGAACATCGATGAACTAAGTAACAAAGTAAACGTATAAACAAAAAAATAATAAAATAAAGAAAAAATGTGTGAGTAAACTAATAAACTATAAATTTATAAATTTAGACATATATCAAAATAAAAAAAAATAAAAAAACCACGTAAAATGATATAATTGGTTGTCCTACGAACATTGTGCATTAATTATACTCGTAATGAATATAATTGAATAACGTGTGTAATGGGTAATATGGATTTTAAAGACGACCATTTACGTATATTTCAGATTAAAACTATCGAAACGATACAATTAAATGTCATCAATGGCCTTAACAAGAGCCGCACCACCCAAATGTTGACGAGACTCCGTCGTTATAAGATACCCACAGGGTGGTTTTAACTCCCATAACAGTGCCAGGTGGTACAATGGGTTGGTCCGACTAGGTACCGTTGTACAGCTGTGCCCAGGTGGTGCCACTGGTCACTCGCGGCATAGTACAGTTACCCAAGTATACTATTCCGCGTACCATAAATAACCATCTCACGCAGCTATCCCACCACGTCTTGCAAAATCTCGAAATTAATCGTCGTACCAGATTGTGACCGGTACGGGTTCCCGGCGGTCATGCTCGGGGGATACAGGGTCCTTCTGTTCTGTGTGTCATAAATGTCTTTTGCCATGCCTAAATACGAAATCAGTGACGTTTTACTGGTGTATTTTGTTTGTCTACGCTATACGGCTAAGTATTTTGCGGTAAATCCTAACTGTATATTATTTAATAATTCGTATTTTATGACTAAAGATTCTTAGACATAAAAACCACATTAAATCTAAGATTATCTTCTCAGCTTTCCATATCAGGGCCCGCAGCGCCATTTGGACGTGTCAAATTTAAAAAGAAATATCAATATAGGTTTCGACAAAGTGCAATAATGAAGGAAAATTGTTATAATATAGTAAACTGCTATTATTTTATCGCCTTCCAAGAGATGGTAAGGAGGAGAATCTCAAATTGACTAATATTTTTATCACAATTACCTGTTAACTCATTTAAGGTCTCGATTTTAAAACTGTTTTTTTTTTGGCGTAAATAGCATTATTTTTTGAATAAAACACTTGTACTTTTCCACAAAATTTACTTTTTAACCTGACCGGTTTTGCCTTACAGCATTTTCAAAGGCTGACTCAAAATGCCGTAACCAACAGTATAAACAGTTTCAAGTTTTATGTCTTTCGATCAATGTATGTTGGTAATAAGCATTTATGAAAACAAACTAGAAGACGCCGGCCGTTCTAGCCATTGAGGTGAAGTTTTCTCCTATAGGTTTCCCACAGGAATCTGTTCAATCAAATCCAAATAGTTTTATTCTAGATAAAACTTTTTATTTGGATTTAAGGATTGACACATAAGCTAACTTAGCTTATATATCAATCCTGAGTGACAGCTATTCCCACTCCAAATTTAATCAAATTGATTGAGCCTTTTACGCCTGAATAAGTCACAAACATACACAGACATAGTACAGCGAGCGTGGTGAAGATTTTCCGTACCCGTTTCCCTCAACAATCTATCTAACATTCAGCCATCTCCGCACCATATGATATCCAAATTGGTCAAGCCATTTGGGTTACTCCACTGGAACGGGAAAAATGCTATCGATGTCGCATTTCATCGGATCTGCATGCAACTTGGCATGGACAATCCTTGATGTAAACAACAACTTTTAGCGAGGGGGTTTTTCGATAGGGGGGAAATGGAGGCAGGGGAGCGGAAATGGTCCCGTAGTGGTTGGCAAGAGCGCTCAAAACGAAAAACGAAATAAATTAAAAAAAAAAGTCTACGGTTCATAGAACCACTAGTATTAGTACTGATATTATGACCTATATTGTTTTATTATTTTTTTTCTTTAAAAGACCCGTAAACTTGAAAAAAACCTTAAAGCTCAAACAATAACCCACAAGTCTTGCACGTAATTTTTCTAAAACATTCCGTCTATACTGGATACAGGGTCACGGAAGTCGCTCGCGGCGTCGTACTCAACTTTACGGAAATGAGATACCGGTGTCTCGGCTCCCTGCTCAGATCTCCGTACATATGATTAATTCACTTTGTACGGTTTCGTGATATACTTTATGTATATTTGTATAGTTAAAATGTGTAGACCTGTAGGTATGTAGCTATGACAACGACTTTAGAATGAAGTGGAGTTTTACTCTAATAACACCACCATCAGGTAAAAATGAATAAATTCCACATAAATAAGTAAGTATAGCAAATAAAGTAGGTCGTATAAAGAGTCAGGGTAGACAGAGACTTATTTACGAAGGCCATGTGAGCAGATGACTGCAAAACGGATAGGTCAAAAATTGCCCGAATGCGATTTTTTATATCACTGAGGTGGCAGACAAGCATACAGCTCACCTTATGATGAGTGTACACCGTAGCCTATGGACGTTTGCAACACCAGAGGTAAATAATAAAATGATCACATTATCAAAGACATTAATGCGTGATACGATTAAAAAATCCGTAGGCAGCGATTGTAATATGCATGGATCGTGATGCCTGGCGATCTGTCTTGTCTGACTACCGTGTCAGCATGGATCGTGATGCCTGACGATCTGTCTTGTCTGACTACCGTGTCAGCATAGCTTCTCGTAACCTAGAACTTATTAATTCAACTCTTTACTCGCACATAGTAGTTTCTTTGTTTTACCTTACAACCTACATCTCCAATTCCAGCAAGATAAAAAGAAAAATGTACATAGTACTCAAAACCAACTCAATCTTATAATGCTAATACCACAAACATCAAACATTATATTAAGCTTTAAAGCACACATATCCAGTAATTCCTTAAAAACGTCATATTTACCAGCAATCTATTCCACAATAGTTCATAAAAATAGAAATTATATTCCACATCTCATCTCATACATGATCTTGTAAGTTTTCTTTTATCATTTACGAAATATCTAACAAAGGACCACGGTTATAACATGCCGATTTACTTTCAGTAAAAGATGGCATCGTTTTCTTCAATAAAATGTTTTTATAGTGCTTTATTATTAATTCAGACTCAAGTTGTTTGAAATCGCTCCAAAATTGAATCATTTTGTCTGTTATATTTTTATGTCCTGGTTACGTAGACCTTTTAGCCAAATCTTATTTATTTTATATCATAGTCTTCTTATTACATAATTGTGGAAGCTATACTGAGGCTTCACTGAATTTTACGCGGCAAGATGGTAAATGGCATTTCACTGCCAATTGAATAATGAAACGCTTATACCCCATTTACACTCTCGCACGAGCCACGAGCCGAGCTGCTAGACGAGTCACGAGCTCGAAAAATATATATAAAAATACTGTGTTTACACTCGCGGCTCGTCTCGCAGCTCCACTCGTGGCTCTCGCGAGTGTGTAAATGAGGTGTTATAATCAGAGATCTGAAAAAAGACGTAATCTTTACTTATGATGGGCAAGGCATGCAAATGGCTGCCCATTAAGTGATTTTTATTTATGGTTATGGAGGCAGTTTGACACAGTTTTAATATGTGTTTGAAGTTTAGGTATTTGTAAAATAAATGAATGAATATTTATTATGGTTTCATGGCATTGTCGCGTGGCAATATTCGTAATTTTTAACGGTCTGTAAACTCAGTCTGTACTGTCCGTCCGTCTGTTCGCATCAATTTTTCAGGAACCATAGAGATGGAGTTGTCTCTATCTCTATGGTTCTTCAACGGTTTGCGACATTTGATTCAGGACACCATGAGTACGTGAATAAGCGATTTAAAAGCTTCTACCACCTCAAGTTTGAATCTAATTTCGATTTAGAAGTCGACGATAGTGTTTACGATAGTGAGGGACGCGTTATTAACAAATAACGCATCTCGGTTGCATCAGCATATCAGTCGTAATAAAGTTTAGGAAGAGAGGGCTGTTTAGCCAAATACCTTTGTGAGCTGAGTGTGGAGTAGATCCCCGTTAGCTGTCACTGCTCTAGTGGCGTATACACGGCTGAGCATACTCTCGCCGTGTGTGAGGCTTAGTACTTATCGCATAGTGGCCTTACGAGCAGTGTTAGCCCTGTCCGTCGTGGCCGTGGTGCAAGCCATTACTGACAGTTGAAAATGTTGGTGCCACCGTCGCCTTCTTCGCCAGCGAGGTGACGACGACCAAAAGAGAGCAAATTCTGGAGCCCCGCGTCGTACAGAATTCGTGCGTACTGTTATAACCATACTAAGCTAGCGTTTGTGCTGTCTTACAATAATTTATGTTGACTCCACATTATCAGCTCCTTGCTCTACTCAGTGATCGAGAGACCCCCGCCAGTCCAAATTCTATTTCGCACGGTTGCCTATGGAACCCAAGATCTTTTTGAATTAAAAGTTTAGTGCTTGAAAGTTGGTGTTCTTTTTTTAAAAAAGACATATTCATAACCCCGTGTAACAGTACCCTCGACTAGTCAAGGCCGTGGGTAGAAGTTCGGGGAACCCAGCTCAAAATGGCTGGCGCCCCCGTGTTCTCCTCTAGTGCCTGCCCGATCGCTCTTCATACCTTCTGTTAATAGAAGGGCTTTCAAGTCCGGCTCAAAGCGGGTATAGTTTAGGTTGAAATAGACAGGCACTGGTTATGAATACCTGCTGTTAAAATTTTTACAAAGTTGGTCAGTCCCGATATGGGTTGCCTTTCAATTTAGGAGTATTTCCAGGTTTTGGAAGACGTGATCAATTTTTCAGACATTGGTCTCGTTTGCATTGACATGTTAGTAGTTACCACAACTTGGAGGTCTTATTAGCCAAAATTAATACAACTAGTGAAAAGTGGGCATATCATATGGCTTCTGCCTACTCCTTCAGTTAGATAGGAGTAAATAAAGTCAAGTATTATCAAAATTGTACCTAACGATATAAACGGAATCCATTAATGGCAACAAAACTTTCGATATTAGTGCTAAACTATTGAAACAAAGCCGTTTGCAAAGTTGTCAGACCGCATTCATGGCCAAATTATTTGACACTGATTTATATTTGCTAACTGGAAATGTTTTTATTGATAACACTAAATAGGTACAATTTTTATAAAATATTCAGTTCGCCAAAATGACGCCACGTGCCAAATGAAAAGTCATAGAGCCACCGCATCGCACGCTGGCTTCTATAGTATCCGCAACCGACGATTTTGAGACTGTGTCCATGCTGCGTCTCACTGGCATCTGGTATCCCGCGTCTTAGTGACTACTTGGATAATTTTGCAGCAATTTGAAAAGTCGGAGCGTTTGGTCGCTGCACTTGACTTCTAAAAAGTTACTAAGTCACCGGTTGTGGATACTAAAAGAAGCCAATCAGTGGAGAGCCATAGTGACATCTAGAGACTTGATATCTACTCTCACAATCTACAAGACTATTGACAGTGGCCCTAAATTTGGCGACTAAATGATGTGCTTCTTCACGCTCCGCTTGAAGATCCCAAGGTTGTAGGACAAGAATACACGTGCACTTCTCGTCGTCACTGCCATACAAGCACACGCAGACATAGCAACGCGGTGCACTAATCAGTTGAACTATCTACAAGATCGTTACTCTTCCTTTACTTTGCCGTAGTCAGGTAAAAAGTAAGAGGTTCTCAAGACGTCAGCATTTTTTACGATTATTCCGTTTGCTCACCGATATGTAAAATTATTCTTATTTTCGGTTGATCCCATTAAAATATGAGTAAGTACTCGGTTAATACTTGACAGGATTAAAGTGCTTTTATAAACACAGATCCTTATTAGGCCCTTAGATCTGTCTCTCTCTCTTCCTAAACTTAGATAATTTGGGCTAGATGGCGTTGTGTAAAATCGTTATAAAATATTTATTTTATTCATAAGTATAATGGACATTAATGGCATTACCAAAATTATTTTATAATGAAGTGTCGAAGAATAATTCAACTTTTATGACGCTCAAAATACTTGAGTGAAAGGGCCATCATCAATAAGAAAAATAAAAGTTAGACGACCCGTCAAAACTGAATGAATAAATAAGTGAAGGGCATAAGAAAACTGAAGGGAAACCTCGCGGCAAAACTTGGGTAAAATATTAAATGGTCGAACCCAACTCGAATCTTAAGAACTTGCTTTCCTAACTTATTTTAGAGATGTTTTGGTTTTGAGGGTTGATTTTGGGATACTCGTAGTATAATTTCAAATGATTTTTTTACGATTTCATTACAGTGTATAAGCTTTTTATTAAGTTGAAATGTATGACGTCTGTCTCGGTGGCGCGGTAGTACTGTATGCGACTGCCGCGTATGAAATAAAATAAAATAAAATAAAAATATCTTTATTTTGCATAGACCATTTCAACGGCGCTTACAAAATGTCATACACTAAAACTAAAGAAAAAATAATACATTTAAAGTGACCACCGGTTCGGAACGCGGCCCACCTGAGAAGATCCGGCAAGAAACTTAGGAAGGCTTTTTTTTTGATGGCCTATTTCCAATTTAATATTTTAATTATGTATTTTAGGACTATAATATTTTATTTGCCTGCATATCATTTCCAGGCATCCCTGTCCTGTAAATAGTCTTTAATAGAGTAATAACCTTTTTCACAAGCTTTCTTTTAATATACCTATAGATATAACCTAGATGCCGTCTTTTCTATGTGTGGGCCCCACTGCAAATTGGCATCAATATTTATACCAAGGAACACCGTTGATTCCACAAATTCTAACACTTGTCCATTCAGTTGAACATTGGCCGGAACTTGTTTTACATTTGGTAGAGTAAATTTAATACATTTAGTTTTGTTTTCATTTAGGCAAAGATTATTTGAGCTTTACCAATGAACTATTCTCGTGATTGCATTGTTTACATCGTCATAGTTATTCACAGAATTAGAAATTTTATTTTTAATGAAGTTTGACTTAGCAAGATGACACGTTTGTTTAAATATCTTTGAATAATTTTTAACATATTTCTGAAAGGTTTGGTTAAAAGTAATATGATTTTTCTGAATATACTTCAAATAATTTGTTTCTACTTTTAAAAATACCTGGTGTAGCCCAATCACTGGAAACATGACGACCACCAATCTATAGAGTTTTTGAGGTAAAAACTTTGCCAAACTCATCATTAATCAAATTAAATAAGTTTGTATATAACTGGTCTACACTAGTAAAGTCAGGTAGATATGGCAATCTCTTTACTATATTTTCTTTAAAAATATTCATACGACTTTGGTTAATTGGTACATATTTAATTTGTTTTTTGCAGACAGTGTTACTACTTTTAGGAAACTTTATCCATTGGCCACGATGATCTGACTCTACAGGATCCACAATACCTTTATTTATAGGTTTAATATCAATAAAAATATTATCAATACATTTTGCACTGGTGGCTGTAATACGAGTAGGTTCTAAGAATGTACTGTAAACACTTAACAAGATGAAATGCTCAAACTCAAAACTGGCAATCTCAATAACTCGCTCAATGGAGAGGGCTACTAAATCCTTACGTTCTTTAAATTTTAAGATTTTATTAATTAATATTAAAGAGCCTCCACGCTTAGAATGTTTTCTATTGAACGAGCTAGCAACCTGGTGATTTTTGAAGTTCAACAATGTGATTTCATGATCTTTTAACCAGTGCTTTGTAGCACAAAAAATATTAATAGAATTTGCATTAATGTATAGCTCCAACTCTAAATCTTTACCATTTATTAAACCTCTAACATTATGGTGCACCAGGTTTATAAAAACAATATTTTTATTAAGATTATTCTCAGGGGCCAAAGTCAACTGGCAAGATTTATTACCTGTTGTCCTATAAACTAGTTTTTTGGAATTACATTTTCCAAATGTGAAGTGTCAAAATTATCCTGCTCAATAAAAGCAGTTGTACTTGCCAATAATTTGGCTTAAAAAATTAAAAAAATTAGATAGCAACAGAGCTACCTTTCGTTGTAAAGTTTTTGATAGAAAATATCTATCTAATGTCAACAGACTATTATTATTGAAAATAATATGCTAATCTAACAATTCAATTTTTTTGGAATATGATACCATGGTATGTAGTTTTATATTTAATTTGTATCATAAGTTGTTTTCCTTGTGTGCTGTATGGCAAGGTAGACAAAATGACTTGTTATACTTGCAGACTTGATAACTTTTCAAAAATTTTTATAGCTTTGTCACTATTAATGTTGCCCCTTCTACCAACCAGCACCACTATAGTGGACTGCATGCAGTGTGTACCAGTCAAAATTAAATCTATAATTTTAGAGTAAGAAGCACCTGGATATGTATGATTTATTACAGAATGACCTGACTGTGATAAATGGTGTCCAAAATTTTTACCTATTTCATCGTAATACACTATGATATTTTCATTCTTTTTTATTTGCAACTTTTCTATTACAGATACCTCGCAGGTACTGCTTGAACTTAATATACTAATATCCACACTGCACACAGTTTTAACTGGTGATGAAGTGAGTTTATCACCAGATGTTATTGAATGTGTAAGTGATATATTACTATGCAATGTACCACCGCACATTTTTTCATTTAGGATTAAAGAACTTGTTTGCTCACCAATTCATATATTTTTTTTACAATTCAACGGTGAGGAGGGAATATGGCCAGCGGATATTAAATAGACATTTTGACAATGACATGAATTTACTAATTTACCTATAGCTAACACCTGTGTCCCTACTCTGTTTCTCTGCCGTTTCATATTTATATGTAATTGCTTTTAAAGAGTCTTGAAGCCGGTCAATCTGATATTGAAGGTCCCGTGTATCAGTTTTGTACGACAGTGCGACAGTGTCCAGTTCTAACATATACATGTTAACCTGGTCAATCAGTTGCAATCTCTGTCTATTAAGTGACATACTATTTATAAAAAAACTTATATTTATGTATCAGTTTTTTAGATTTAGTAATAAACTTTTTAATTTTTAAATATTTCTTTAACTTATTTTTACTACATTTCATAATTTTCAACGACTTAGAACAGCCCCGGATTTATCATCAGAGGTGAGGTCTATGATAATGGAGGGGTGAGCTTTAGTAGTATCTATGCTTGTAGCCATCAGTTCATTGAACAAACTCTGATTAGATTGAACCACATTGCTCTGTTTCTCAGCTTCGAGTTGTGATATTTTGATCTCTGATCGTTGTAGAAGTAAGGCTGCGGAAAAAGACAGAGTTACTGCTGAGATGATCAAGTACGGTGGGTCGAGTGTCTGGGACACGGTATGTCTGTTATGCAACTTGTGCTGGTGGACGGGTGAGGTCCCAGATGACTGGCGAGTAGCAGTTGTAGTACCTATTTACAAAGGGAAAGGCTCGCGCCTAAACTGCTCCAGCCACAGGGCGATCAGCTTGGTCAGCTTAGCTAGTAAGGTGTATGCAAAGGTTATAACGGCACGAATGCAAGAAAAGTCTGAAAGGTATTTATGGGAGGCTCAATGCGGATTCCGACGTGGAAGAGGTTGCATGGATCAAGTGTTTTCTCTCCGCATGATCGCGGAAAAGTTTCTGGCTCTTAGCCAGAAGGTTTTCTGCGCTTTTGTGGATCTAGAGAAAGCATTTGATAACGTTGTGAGAGAAACGCTGTGGGACTTGCTGCCAGGATATGGTGTGGAGGGCTCGCTACTACGGGCAATACAGTCGCTTTATAGGGACTGTAAGGCTTGCGTGCGAGTAGGGGGGGATGTGTCACCTCTTTTTGATGTCTGTACAGGCGTCAAACAGGGATGTGTCATGTCCGCCTGGCTGTTCATAGTGTATCTGGACAGTTGCCTGCAGAAGTTGAAAGATTTTAATATGGGTGTGAATTTGGGTGACTTTACAGTAAACTGTCTGCTTTACGCTGATGATGCGGTGCTCATGGCCTCATCAGAAGCCGACCTTCAGACATTAGTCACTAATATGAAAGAGGAGTGTGAAAGTAAGGGTCTTCGCTTGAATGCAAGTAAAACTAAGGTTCTAGTATTGAAAGAGGTGACGTAAGAACTAAATGCGAGATTAGGGTAAACCAGGAACGTCTAGAGCAAGTGAATGAATTTGTGTATTTAGGAAGTATGTTTAGCGCGGATGGAAGATGTGATTCGGATGTAGAACGGCGAGAAGCTGCCGGAAACAAAGTTAACGGTGCTTTGTTCCAGTTAGTAAAGCGACAAAGCATCGTAAAAGAAGCACGAATGGCGATTCATAACGCAGTGCTAGTGCCAACTTTGCTTTACGGTAGTGAAACCTGGGTATGTCAGCAGATGCCTGAAAGTAAATTGAATGCTGTGGAGATGCGATCACTTCGAAAATTGTGCGGCGTTACCTTGGCCGACCGAATACGTAACGAAGTGATACGCAATATGGCAGGTTTGAATGAAAGTGTCAGCGTAAAGCTGGAAAAGGGCGTGCTCAGTTGGTTTGGACACGTGCAACGAATGAGTGAGGGACGATTGACGAAGAATATATATTGTTCAAAAGTAGAGGGTAGAAGGAGTCAGGGTAGGCCGAGACTTACATATGAAGACCACGTGAGCAGATTGCTCAAAAACGGAAAGGTCAAAAGTACTCGGATACCCAGACGTGCGTGTATGAAGCGATTGATGAATCTCGAAGAAGCGAAAGAAGTATGCATGGATCGTGAAGCCTGGCGATCTGTCCTCTCTGACTACCCCGTCAGGGATACAGCGTGAAGATAGCTAGTTAGTTAGTTAGCTAGCTGATCGTTGTAGCTCCTCCTTAAGTACTGCAATTTGGTAGAGCTTGTTCGTAATGATCCCTACAAGAGTCGAAAATGTCAACTATAAGTTGTAGCCTATCCCGATCCTGTAAGGTATCAGTATACAGTGAATGCAACTGTGCCAGTTCTCTCTTGAGCTGTCCGTTCTTACTTAAAATACCATGCAGTTCTAATTCATTTTCGTCTCTTTCCTTGTTAAGTTTATCGCATTTCTCCCTCATAATTTGTAACTCTTTCAACGTTAAATAGAGCCTTGTCTCTTGCTGATTAGCCAAGGCCTTACGCGTCATTATTATATTAACAGTATTCGACATTTTTGATTATAATTACGTACTACAGAATCAGTGATTATTAGCAAAAAAGAGTAAGAAAAGCGAAACAAAAACAAGGTTATGTTCTATTCATAGAAAGTTACAAAATCAATCTATTAGTGGACATGTGAGAATGTAAAAGTAAATAAACACACAAACCTTGATTTAAACAACAATAACTTTCAAAAATCTTGCCAAATCCAAGATTGAAATTTTTTTTCCGATGTATAACTGTCACTGCACCGGTACAATTTTAAATTTTATATTTATCTACTTTTATCACAAATAGTTTATGTAACACTTAATATACTATTATTTGGCAATGAGGAATTGGTTTTTACTTAAAATTATAATTATTTTTGTAATATTACAATATAAAATACGGAGTCAATTCTAATCAGCTGTTATGTCTAGGGTTGCCACAAAGAAAAAAAAATGAAGTCCTGGGTTCGATTTCCGGGTTGGAACAAATATATGTGTGATCCACAAATGTTGGTTTCAGAGTTTGGGTGTTTCCTATGTACAATATGTATGTATATCAGTTGTCTAGATCCCATAGTACAAGCTTATAGCTTATTTTGGGCTAGATGGCGCTGTGTAAAAAGTGTCCGTCAATATTTATTTATTTTATTTATGTATATTTTTAAGACGGCATTTTGCATCTTAATTTTGAAGCAAATAACTTCAATCAACCTGTTTTTTTTACTTGTGTTTAGCTTGAAAGGATCTTACGCTTATTAAATATAAATTATGTCATAATAATTTTACTTGTTTCCTTTTGTAATTAAGTGTACAGCAATGACAACGTATCTAAATAACGCAGTGGGCGAAAAGCTCTAGTTGGCGAATAGTGCCTAAAACAAGCAAGTTTTTAAACAACTGCCTCTCGTAAATTGCGTAGTTAGATTTGTGACGTCAGTTATTAAAAAAAATGGTGACGTCATGCTTAATCTAATAGTAAAATACTCAAAATAGCGGACTTGATGTTTATAAATAATCACAGAGCAAGCAATCATATAATGTCACCTATATATATATATAAAAATCAATGCCACTTTTCGTTGTAATTTTATAACTCAAGAACGGGCTCACCTATCCAAACCGTGTTTTGGCTTTGTTTGTACTATTTAGAAGATGGTTTAAGTGAAGGTTGCACAAAATCGGTGGAGCGGTTCTTCATTTGTCACATTTTTGGTGGCGCTAACAAAGTTGTGCGGGTGAGCTAGTACAGACTGATGAACTGACAGGTCAGCGTACCTATGAGATTTTTGCATAGTTAGAGTTCAACTTAGCACCGTGGTATTATTTCGTCTCTAATAGGACACTAGAGAGAGACAGACAGAGCAATATTCTCTGCTATGTTTCTAGTATACTTCTAAATATGTGAAGTCACTCCCTTATAGTGAGATGTTTAAAATATGTATTCAATTGGATACTACTGTGGCCACTTTCGATTAGCTAGGCCGGATGCTTCTATATTGGTGCTATAAAAAAATCCATCTATAAAATTAATATGACACAAACTTTTCCTCCTATTAAATATTTAAATCCATGTCACTAGGAAATGAAATGACGAATGAAATATACTAACAAAAAAAACATACGAATAATATATAGACCTAGACTAGTAGCTACACACAAAAATTAAAGATTAATCGTCCCACTTTTGACGGTTCTCAACACATCGCAGTGCCTTTCCATGAACGATTCTCGTAGACCGTGATGATCCACACCTAAAAACACCTCTACATAAATAATGTTGTGTCTTGAGCTTAATTATTTATAATATTTTGCCGATCCCCTGCAAGTTTTCTGGCCTTGTCACTATAACTTTGTGCCAAAATTATCGGAAAAAAACTGAAGATATATTTAATGAAACCTTAGCAACGCGCTAAAATGTTAGATTTTTCATGGTTTGAATTGACAAGAGAACTTTTGAAATTGGTCCATTCGCACCGCGTTTCGAATCGAAACTTCAACCATACTAATAAGAAAAATCATACCAATATTATAACTGAAAAAGTTAGTAACTCAATCGTGCTCTTACTCATGAACACATCTTGCAAAAACAACTGACTGCGGGAAACGGATACGGCAAAACTATACCACGCGGGCAAAACCGCTGACATTATCTAGTAAATTATATAACTCTCCTTGTTGCTTCCAGCATTCGTCTGGCCTCCCAAGTTCTTATTTATTATTATTTATTTATTTGAACAGCTCGTTGTCCCACGGACTCAGTGTTCTGTAAACGATCACTGCGTTAGCAACTATCGCTATGGCTGGTCACGGATGGGTGACAACTTTGCGAGAGTTCCGTGCTTCGGAAGGCAAGTTATGCCCTTGGTCCCGGTTGCCAGTAACATGGCAGTCGTTAAGTAAAGTTGAAGGCCTTATGGGTGGCTTGAAAATATTCAACAGCAATTTTCAATTTTCATTGGTTTGGACACGTTCAACGAATGAGTGAGGAACGATTGACGAAGAATATATATTGTGTGATAGTAGAG
Source organism: Thumatha senex (assembly GCA_948477245.1). NCBI lineage: Eukaryota > Metazoa > Arthropoda > Insecta > Lepidoptera > Erebidae > Thumatha > Thumatha senex. The sequence continues at coordinate 16,478,104 of OX419743.1, forward strand.
GGCAAAAGAAGTCAGGGTAGGCCGAGACTTACATATGAAAACCACGTGAGCAGATTACTCAAAAACGGAAAAGTACTCGGATACCCAGACGTGCACTTTTCAAGCGATTATTGAATGTTGGAAGCGAAAGAAGTATGCATTGATCGCGATGCCATCTGTCCTCTCTGACTACCCCGTCAGGGATACAGCGTGAAAAAGGTAGAAGTGTAAAAGGAACTAAGTACAATCCACAGTTTATACACACTAATCTAGAGTTTATTCTTACTGAGACCTGCATCAAAAACTTATTGTTTGACCAATAAATGCTTACAGATGAAGTTCGATTAAGTATCAACGACCCGAGCTTTTCTTTTTCATGTAGGCCTAGCCATAGGTGTATTAGAAATAAAGTACTCTCTGGAACTATTGATTTGAATTTAGATTATTTTTATATTAGATAGCCGATTTATAAATGAAGTTTATAATACAGGCAATAGTCATAAATATCAACATTGGGTGTAAGGGGCCCCACCAAGATCTTCGGGGCCCAAGTCAACCTCCCGTGCCAGTGCGTGCACCTGCTGATTAACGGACGAGGCTCTGGCGCTGGCTTTCCCCTCTGGGGTTGGGAGGTCTGAGGGCGTCGCTCCCATAAAAGCCACCCGCCGAAACAAATAATGAAAAGAAGTAAAAGGAATGCTGCTAGGGATAGGGCGCCGCCGCAAAACGGCGCGCAGGAGCCCCGCCCGACTCCTGTGGCAAGTGGGCTAGGGCTGCCGTGTGTCGGGCCAGCACGGCTAAAGAAGTTAGCCCCAACCCGAATCCGCTTCGCATCTTGGAACATTGGCACGCTGACTGGGCGTGCGGTAGAGTTGGCCGAAGTACTCTCCAGGCGGAGGGTGGACGTGGCGTTCCTGCAGGAGACTCGGTGGAAGGGCAACAGAGCCCGGCCTTTGCAGAAAGGCTACAAGCTGTACTACACGGGTGCGCCTGGTGGGGAGAACGGGGTGGCCGTGGTGCTCTCCGAAGGGCTGCAGAGCGGCATCTTGGAGGTGAAACGCTGTAGCGACCGGCTTATGATCGTGAGGGTGCTTATCGATGGGATTATTACCCACCTGATAAGTGCCTACGCGCCACAGGCCGGTTGTAGCGACGCCGATAAGATGTCGTTTTGGGGCCAACTCGAGGGAGTGCTTCGGAGCATTCCGTTGTCACAGGGAATCGTTTTGGGCGGCGACCTAAACGGTCATGTGGGTGAGAGGTGTGAGGAGTTTGAACGTGTTCATGGTGGTTTTGGATACGGCACCCGCAACACTGAAGGAGAAACTATCCTCAGAACGTGTGCGGCTGCCGATCTGGCCATTGTGAACACGTATTTCAAAAAGAAATCCGAACATCTCATCACCTACATGAGCGGGAGGCGTACAACTCAGATCGATTTCCTACTCACTAGGCGACACAGCATCGGCAAGGTGGCCAACTGCAAGGTCATACCCGGTGAGAGTCTTACTGCACAACACCGTCTCCTTGTCATGGACCTCTGCGTGAAGCCTAAAGGCAAACGCATCGAGCGGTGCCAGCGCCGCATCAGATGGTGGCTGCTTGATGAAACTAGGTCCCAGGAGTTCGTCTCAGCTGTCGGTGACAAGTGCACCGACACTGAAGGCGAACCAGTTCAAGATTACTGGGACAAAGTTCAGGCGGCCATCCTTGGAGCGGCGAAGGTGGTGCTCGGTGAGTCTAAGGGTGGACGCAAATGTGACAAGGAAACTTGGTGGTGGAACGACGCAGTCCTGAGGGAGACCTGGGAGAAGAAAGCCCTCTTTAAAAAGTGGCAAGCGACCGGATCTTCCGAAGACCGCGACGCGTACAGGGCTGCCAAGCGCGCCACAAAGAGAGCTGTAGCCAGAGCCAGACGAGACCACTTACAACCTTTGTATGATAAGCTGGAATCGTCTGAGGGGCAGAAGCTCATCTATAAGCTGGCGCGCTCCAGGGTCAAAGCGGCACAGGATATATCCAAGTGTCGCTGTGTAAAAGACCCTGAGGGCAACCTGTTAAGCGAAGACCTCGCGGTAAAGGAGAGATGGCGCTCGTACTTCCACGAGCTGCTTAATAAGCAGCATAAAGAGGTGCAGCCTCCGGACCTCCCTCCGAATCAAGGACTAGTGCCACCGGTAACGCCTGGAGAAGTCCTGACTGCGCTTCGCCGCATGAAGAATCGGAAAGCTGTCGGACCCGATGGAGTCCCCATCGAAGCCTGGAAGGCGATGGGTCCTCGCGGTGTGGGCATCTTAGTAAACCTTTTTAACCGCATACTCCTCAGCGGGCAGATCCCAAACCAATGGAGACTAAGTATTATTACTCCAGTCTTCAAAGGTAAGGGGTCAGTGCAGGAGTGCGGGAGCTACCGCGGTATTAAGGTGATGTCCCACACCATGAAGATCTTCGAGAGGATTATAGACTCTCGGATCCGGCAGGAGTGTACTCTCTCGGGGTGTCAATATGGGTTTCGCCCTGGTCATGGGACCACGGACCCTGTTTTTGCCCTGAGGGTTGTCGCAGAGAAATACAGGTCGAAGAACACGCCTCTGCACTGTTTGTTCCTAGATATGCAGAAGGCCTTCGACTGTGTTCCTCGTGCGATGATCTGGTGGGCACTGCGGTCCAAAGGAGTTCCAGAGGTCTATATTGACACTATCCGGGACATGTACTGTGACTCCGACTCAATGGTTCGGACTGCCGTTGGCGACACGAAACCCTTCCCCATCACCGTCGGGGTACACCAGGGTTCTGTCCTTAGTCCGCTTCTGTTCAGTGTAATATTAGACGAATTGTCGGACAGCATCAGAAACCCGCATGAGCAGCCTCCATGGTTGCTCATGTATGCTGACGATATTGCGCTGGCAGACGCGGACAGGGGCAGATTGGTGCGACGTGTAAAGGCGTGGAAGGAGACGCTTGAGAACGGCGGTCTGAAACTAAATGTGGCGAAGACCGAGTACTTGGCACTAAACTCGACAGATCCCACATCCGTCCGCATAGGCGGTGATTTGGTCGAGCGCACGGACCAGGTTAAATACTTGGGATCTGTTTTTCACACGTCCAGTGACATCGATTGCGATGTCAAGTCACGCATTGCTGCCGCGTGGGCCAAATGGCGGGAGATGACCGGTGTCATTTGTGACCCTAAAATGCCGATCCGGTTGAAGGGACAGGTCTACAAAACCATTATTAGACCTGTCCTTTTACATGGCAGTGAGACGTGGCCGATATTGGAGCGACACAAGCAGGAGCTGCGTGTCACGGAAATGAAGATGCTGCGGTGGATGTGTGGAGTCACGCGGATGGACCGCGTGAGGAACTCTCGCATCCGCGGCAGCCTTCACGTCCGTGACATTGCAGACAAGTTGCAAGAGTGTCGCCTTCGTTGGTATGGTCACGTCTTGCGGCAACCGCCGGGCTACGTAGGTAACAAATGTCTGGCCATGTCAGCCCCGCCGGGTCCCGGTAAGAGGGGAAGACCCAAGAAGTGCTGGCTTGACGTCGTAAGGGATGACATGCGTGCCAATGGTCTCACCACAGGGGATGCCGACGACCGTGCGAAGTGGAGGAGAAAATGTAGGAAAGCGGACCCCGGGCGTCGCGAGACGCAACTGGGACAGACGCTCGGATGATGATGAATGAGTCATAAATATCAACATATCGAGCAAATTTTCATAAATTATTGGAAAATTTATAAACGATGGGATTAGGGTCCAACGGGAGTTTGAAGTATATCACGGGCGAAGCCGCAGGGCTCTGCTAGTAAAAATAAACTAAACGGGTAGTTTTACGTTTAACTTTAAAAAAGAATAATATCGCAGATACTAGAGGTAGAAATACTATAACTTCAATAAAACTTTCTTCAAATTTTTATAATAATCATAGTAACCTCATTGTAGAAAGAAACTTACCTCCGTTAAACTATAAAATATCCTGAAGATCCAAGAGAATACTAAATAAAAAAAAACCGTAAATAAAACAAAAAACCCCTGTAACAACAGAAAAGTTACAGACATTAGTAATTTGTAATAAAAATCACTTTCACCCTCAACATTCTGTTAGGGATTACGTTTAAGATATTATATAGTTTTAACTTACCACTTATTTCAGTGGGGTTTTAACTAGATCATTCTACCATCAATCTTTTTCATGTTATTTGCTAAGTCTCTTGATAAGCAGACTGAAATACAAAGTACAACCATCGTAAGAACATATTAATTAATAATCTCATCTTCGTAATCTTACCAATTACGAAGAAAACAAATCAAAACAAATATTCTCACCTCATAACAACAATTATTGTGTATACATACTTGCTATAAAGACTCTTCGGATATTAATCCGAATTAAATCACCATGACCAGGCATTTTCTCATGACGCCATTTAGTAGAAAAAGAACGAGCTCCTTTCTTTTCTTTCGCTCGAATAAGGGCAGGCTAAAGTCATACGGCCTATACAGCCTTGACAAAACATTGGCAGAATAAACAAAACCAACATAAAGACCTTACTATTCCTGTTTGCCACACCGCACGCAATACATTTTGTGTGGATGCAAGTCAGGACAGCTAATCTATCTAAGTTCAATGTTCAGCACCAAACTTAAAGACACCATAGACAGAACGCGTTAATTTTAGAACGCGTCAAAAGACTCGAAACGACTGTGACAGTTTTGACAACGTCAAACTCATGTCGTTCAAAACAAAAACAAACAGAATGAAATGTTATAATATATTAATTAATTAGACAAATAAGTTTAGAGTTATAACTAAAGTATTGTGAAAATTGGTTTATTTCCACAAAAGGGATGTATGTATACAGAAATACGGTTAGTAAATCAAATCTTATGAATATGTAACCGACACTCAGAACTGTTACAACTTCATGGTGTCGGTTTTTCGTGAAAGTCAGCGCACGCATCGTAAAAAAAATACTCTCATCATTTTCCCTAACGTGCCAAAAGAAGTATAAGTTCAAAAAGGATATGGCTGTTTATGAAGAAAAAGAACATATTTCTACGGAACCCTCGGTGGGGAGTTGTACTCACAATTTTTAAGTTTTTTTTAATGTGTGAATATCCGCACAGATGTAATGTCGGTCTCTTATCGACTAAAACCACACAGCCCCTAACCTATATGTCTAGCGCCCGGCGACACCGCCACATAGTCACATAGTCTAACACACACATGCACACATTACTTAAGTATTAATAAGTATACAGGTGCACTTTACTTCATATTGAGTTACTGCGACCACACGCTATCAATATTGAATTAAATTTAAGAGGAGTTGGTAAATTTAAGTTTTGTATAGAATATATTATCATATATAATCTCGTATTACAAATTTTTAAAAGCTTTAAGTGTATTTGTTATTACCGGGACTAAACGTGGTTATTTTATTATATTTACAAGAAATACAACAGGAAGAAAATTGTGAAATATGTGAAAAGATTTTATCAAAATATAGTGTTACGCCAATGGACTAGTGAACAACTTTAAACGTCATATTATGTGCCTTGGAAGTGTTTTCAGCAAGCTGAAAGGCAGTTTCAGGCCGTTTCCGCGGAGTCTCTATCGCATACTAAATTATTAAAATTTCACCCATGTAGCCGTTATTTACAGGCGCCTGAAACATGTTCAGTCTGTTTTAGGCCACATGATACATACATATTGTCAAGCCTTTATCCCCAAAGTTGTAGGCAGAGACATACTATACGCCCACATTTCACCGTATGCATTTTTGTCCCACGTAACAGGTGGTGAGCCCATTACCGTGTTGAAATGGACAGGCGCAGGCTGTGGTGACCTGCCGTTGAAATTTTGTCAAGCCCAATTATGGCCTTCAACCAGGCTTAACGACTGCCATTTTACTGGCAATCGGGACCAACGCTTAACGTGCGTTCCGAAGCACGGAATCGCTCGCAAATGTAAATTCCACAAATTGGTCACCCATTCAAGGGCCACCTATGGCGAATGTTGCTTAACGCAGTGCTCGTTTACAGAACACCAGCGCTTCCCACATGATAACATGACTAAATGCTGTTCGTTCCACAAACACCTGTTCCGAACGACAAAAATGCATACTGTGAAATTTTTAGAGCCATAGCTCTGCCTCTCCTTCGGTTATATAGTCGTGAATGACGAATAAACACACTTTGACCGCATTCACTTAAAGCACGAACACAACTGTGTATAATCACATAATCGCTTTGCTGAAAGCTTTGACAGTGTCTCAAGCACAATATCCGGCTTGGATCCCAGTTACCGATACACAATAACTCTGTGTCGAGCCCAATCTCCGCCGGATATATCTACCGATCTACCGCTTTTCACTTGGCAAAGCCATTCGCGCCGCCTTGGATTATAATCTCAGGTATTGGATAGATACCTAGTATTTTGAGCACAAATCTGACTTGATTGATTTCTGTAAAATTAGTTTATATTTACATTAATAAAATTTGAAGACACTTATCCTTAAACTGTCTCAGACTCATTAATCAATGGAATGCTTATTAAAATGGTTTGACTGATTTTTGTGAAATATTCTATATATTTGGTAGGTATAAGTATCAAATCAAAATCAAAAAAAAAAATTTCAAAAAGTAATTAATATGACAGCTATTCTAGTTGCAAGTTCCAAGGACAGCCTACCCTTCATGGAGAAGAATATGTCAGGAAAAAAAACAAAGCGGTAGCCCATTCGTAACCAACCATAACAAAACCATAGTGATTGTTTACAGAATACGTTGTCAGCGGGGCCACGAGCTTATTTATTATAGTTGAAAACATCATTTATTTCTTACATTTAAAAAAAAACGTTTCAAATGCTGTTGGAAACAGATCTGTGCCAGTATTTTCTTTACTTTGTAAAACAAAAAAGAAGACAAGACAAATGAATTGAATACTTTTTGTTCGGAACTAATCGTAGGTACAGGCGAGTTTTTATATCCTCAGCTTTCGTTTCACACAAACTTATAAACTTACTGTTCACAAATATACCAGATAGCAGAGGTTACACAATGCGAGCAACTGATTTGATAGTAGTAAATTATCTTATTTGGTCCACCTGCATATTACCTGTCCTTTACTGTATATATTTGTTCTCATAGTACTAGATTGACTTAACGCTACAGGATACTAGGAGAAGGCCTTTATTTCGCATAGACCATCTTAACAAACCTTACAAACGTCAAATAAAAACTTAACTACTATAATGACCGTTGGTTCAAAATGCGAACCCTCCGAGAATAACCAGTAAAAAATAATGGACTTTTTGTGTAGGTTTAGTGGTCTACACAAGCAAGCTACTCATTTTAAGAGCCTTCCTATCAAATCGTCGTTGTCTTACAAGTATTCGACCTTTTGCCGAAGACTTTTTTGACTAAACTTATTTATGAAAAAAAAAAACTTACCAACAAATTTGTTAGTTCATAGGTTAGCTTGTTGGGTAGTATCAAAAATGTACTGCAAAATTTTGAGAAACAAAAAAGAACGTTTGAGAAACACATGTAAAGTGCTGCTTTTAGCATGATGGGGGATAGAAAATGGCGATTAAAATTAATGAAAGAATGAATGAATGAATGGACTATTTATTTGGCGCGCAATAAATGACATACAGACAAATTAATCAAATAATCATTATAAATATCAGCTCGAATGCCAGCTATTTGACCTACTTGCAATCATGAACTGTCATCAGTATACACGTATGATGCCTTTAAACAGTCAGTCAGTTACTGTAGTACAGCTAAAAGGTTGGTAGCTGTTCTGCAGTAACTGACGAGGTCTGCATATACGTAGTACATACACTACCCCGCACTGTGTAACCTCAGCTTTAGATAAAAACCTCTCCCAAACTCAAATAATTCGCAACAATTTTTCAAGTAGTCTAAACCAACTGACAGTGTACGCTTCCCAACGGTCTAACTTTAATGTTTTTCATGTCAGCCGTAGGATAGAGTGATCCTTTGTTCAGCCTAAGTTTACCGGTTGACTGGGAAGGAGGTTGTCATGTTTACGCTTGAAGTTTCTTGGAGCTTATCCAGCCGCATCTCTCTGATAAAAACCGCCTGGAACCCAGCCATAGTGATAAAATATTAAACACTACACTGTAGCAAATTGCTTCTAAGACTTTCTAAGTCTCTTGTATATTAGTTTTCGTAACCTAAGGTGAAAACAGGTCCAAAAGAAATTTGTGATAATATTTTATAAAAATAGGCAGGCTTTTACTTTTCAGAAATTTTACAAGATTACAATTTTAATAATGTTATAATGTAAATTTGATATTCCAATAACAAAATCTTGTGTTACTATTATGTTGATCACAAACAAAAACAAGACTGAAAGAGAAGGTGTAAAGTATAACTTAAATTATTTTAAAAGAATAGTAAACGTCATAATATTACGCACCTACTCAGTGCTATCTATAAAATAAATCTAGTTCTAAATTTTAATTATATTTAGTAGATGTCGTTGTAACTATTGTCTAGTTCGCGTTTTTAAGTTTCTCCGTATTAAAATTACCTTACCTTCTACTATTTTGATGACAGATACAGCTTCTCGTAGTGCATCCGTGGCCTACATCCTACATGAAATAGTTGCATGAGACATCGCAGTTACACCGGTTTCTTATTATATCAGAGAACTCATTTTACGAATGATCGGTTCTTTATATTGTAACTCATTTTAAGCTCACTATCTTCACGCTGTATCCCTGACGGGGTATTCAGAGAGGACAGATCGTCAGGCTTCACGATCCATGTATACTTCTTTCACTTTCTGCAGATTCATTAATCGTTTCATGCACGCACGTTTGGGTATCCAAATACTTTTGTAACTCATTCTAACAAACAACAATAGTTGAACTTTCAATCTGTTTATTATGACATCAACATATCTTGCAAACTCCTTACACTTGTTTAAAAGCGTTAGAATTTTACCTACTTGAATATAAATTACGAAACATCAATGCGTTTTTAATAGACGTTCAACTTCTAAGATATTTTTATTACCACACAAACTTTCACATGCTAAAAACGTCAAGAACATCAATAAACTGAATAATAACTTGTCAAGTATATATTTCGGGAACACACAACCAATAACAATATCGTTCGTTCCTTCAATATCAATTTATGACACCCATTTGTCTCGGCTTTCATTCCACGCCCATGTAATATGTCTTCCAGCTCAGTAAATTTCGTTCCAAAATATGTATGCACTTGCTAAGTGATTTAGGTCAACAAACTCGTGGTTTATTTCATTTTTATGTCTTACTAACTGACCCGCCCGGCTTCGCCCGTGACATACTTCGAACTCCCGTCGCATCTATTTAATCCCGTCGCTTGTAAATTCTACAATAATGCATTAAAATTTGCCCGATTTGTCGACATTTATGACTACTGCTCCGCTCTCCAGGTAAGTAGCGTGATTATATATAGCCTATAGCCTTCCTCGATAAACGGGCTATCCAACACAAAAATATTTTTTCAAAACCGACCAGTGTTTCCTGAGATTAGCGCGTTCAACCAATCAAACAAACAAACAAACTTTTCAACTTTAAAATATAAGTATAGATTATAAAATGCCCGCAGCTAAGCCCGTGTGGTGAAGTTTTCCCGTACCTGTTTCACACGGGGTTATAATAATGAAAGCTATCCTTAAAAGATAGATAAAAGCCACATTTTTGAACTTTACTGTAGACCTATAAAATTAAAATAGTATCGCTTGTAAATTGTTATGTTATATCTCTCAGAGCATAAGCAGCGTTTTCGACGAAAGTCCTCAGTTATCGTCATATTTCAACCTATTTACGTAAAACCTTGTCAAATTATATACCTAAACCTTCCTCGCTAACGTTTTCTCGCAAAACTCGCATGAAAATCCGTTCTGTAGTTGTTATAAGCTTATCGCGAACATACAGATAGACAGACGCGGCGCTAACTATGTTTTATCTATACTATTAAGCTGAAAATTCCTCAGTGGTGCAGTGATAGTGCATTAGACTTTCGAGTCCCGAGTTTGAGTGTTTCCTATGCAGGTATAATATGTATATATTTAGAAATATATTAGTATGTTTATCAGTCGTCTAGATCCCATAACACAAGCTTATATTAGCTTACTTTGGGCTAGACGGCGGTGTCTAAAAAAAAGTCTCATAAAATATATTGAAAAAAAAAAGTTTGTTTTTATAATACGCGCTATAGGAGTTCGGTTCATCATTCCTCCGTTATAATTAGTAGAGGTTATCCTAGTCCGTAGTGCCTTAGGATTGACGTATTGAGGGTGTGTGGTGGGTTCTCCCACTTCTCCCCTCCTTTATTATAGTTCTACGATGAATTTCCGCCACGTACAGTCTGATTCCATGAGTTATCCCTTCAAAGGAAAAGTTATGTCCATATGTATGTACCTCAGTGGGTATGACGTCTTTTGTTTTCTCTTCATATTAAGAGTTTTCCCAGTTTTTACATAACTGTACTTATAACTGTAGATTATGGAGCCTGTGGTCGACTGTTTTGGCTTCTTATGGAACTAAGTTCCAAAACGAGACTTACAGTGGTGCGAATTAGTAGAAATAGTCTTTCTAAATTTTCGCTATGACTGGTCCTCGGATGGGTGATCACTTTGTGGCATTTACATTTGCGTTTCCGTGCTTTGGAAGGCACAACCTGTGTCTGTCTATTTCAACACGGCAATGAGCTTACCTCCCATTACGTGGGACAGGAGTACACATGGTGAAAAGTAGGTATAATATTCTTCTGTCAAATATGGTAGGACTTTTTTTACATACCGTCATTTAGCCCAAAGTAAGCTAATATAAGTTTTTTAATGGGACCTAGACGACTGATAAACGTACTTATATATATATTATACATAGAAAACACCCAAACTCTGAAACAAACATTTATAGATCACACAAATATTTGTTCCGACTCGGGACCTCAGTCGCGGCAGTCGCATACACTACCACTACGCCGAGGCAGTCATAACTAATAATCTCTTATGAACACCAGAAGCACTTATTTATCTTCAGAAGAGTGTTGGTGCGATTTGTGAGCGTCTCCGTAGTTAAACCAGTGCGGCTTATGGCCCTTTTAATCGAGTCATTTAATATAATGAATGTGGCCTATTAATCTGACGGGGCGGCCTTCAACGGTAGCCATGTTTAAGCTTTTTTCTCAGCGGTAGCGTTTACTTTAATGTTTTATGTTATAAGCAATTTTGTTAACGTACTACAGTTTCACAACATATTTGTTGACTAATTTTAATTTTAACACTTATATGCATTAAATATTTTTATAAATATTTAATACATATAAGTGATTTCTAAAGTGAAAATATGTTAATTTATAAGACAAATTCGGGTTTGTTTGAACACTTAAACTCTTTCAAAGCTCTCGGGACCCTGCTAACTAAGTGTTTTGTAAACTATCACTGCGTTAAGCAACTTTCGCTATGGTTGGTAACGGATGGGTGATGGATTTTTTAGTCGTAGCAAGATTGTATGATTGAAAGATCTTTTTGTCTATGTTTGTCGTGTCATGTTCGTGTTCTGTTAAATATGTCCAATTTCCAGGAATGCTATAGCGGTATTTACCACCTATTACTCCTATTACTAGAAATACATTTCATACATACATATTGTCACGCCTTTATTCTCGACGGTGTAGGCAGAGGCATACTATACGCACACATTTCACAGTATGCATTTTTGTCCCACGTAACGTCAACACGGTGAAATGTGGGCCTATAATATGCCTCTGCCAGCCCTACAGGGATTATCCGGCGTGATTGATAAACATTAACTTAAAACTCAAAAACGAAGGGACCGATTTGAATTATCCTTGCCTTATTGGATTTGTCTCTACCCCGAATTGCAGAACGAAAAAGCACCAGACAAGTGCTAGTCAGAAGGACATTTTTTATATCAACTTAGAAGTATCTATTATAGTATAGAAGTATATATTAGATCTCCTTCGGGGATAAATGATAAAACAGACAAAATGTATGTATGTATGTAATATAGAAGTTATATTTTTTTGACAGCTTTAAGGTCCATAGACCTAAGTAAATAGTTTTAATTTTAACTATAGATACTTTCACGCGTTTCCGACATAAAGGATCTTGACAGCCAGACAGTCTGACGAACACCAAAGTAATCCTATAAGGGCTCCGTATTTTCCGAGGTAAGTACAAAACCCTAAGAATTGGAAAATTCTTGAAAAAAACACGTCATGCCATATATTTTCTTTGGCAAAAGGGGCCACTAGTTATCAATAAATAACATACATACATACATACATACATACTAACATACATACATACATTTTGTCACGCCTTTATCCCCGAAGGGGTAGGCAGAGGCATACTATACGCCCCTAATTTACCGTATGCATTTTTGTCCCACGTAACAGGTGGTGAGCCCATTGCCGTGTTGAAATAAATAACTATTTTATTTATGTTTTTAAATAAATGTACCATTTCCATTTACCATACTAAATGTCTGATTGGAAAATATGTTCGTTTATCGTAAATAAGTCTTTCCGACTCAAAACTATTAATATATAATCTTCAGTTCTACGACTGTAGCTAAACATGAATTATGTACTTCAGTTTTCACGGGTTGAATGAAATATTGACACGATCGAGTACATGCAGATGTATTAAATTTGATATACTTCGCTTAATCGTACAATTTAAAATGAAAAATCTGGTCGTATAAACGTACCGGCTCTCGCATCTTTTGAAATATTTTTATAATAAATCACTTTAATAACATTCCGTTCCATACGCAGAACATTTTTGAACTTGATGTTTAGGAGAACTGTTCCATTTTTAATATTTTTAATAATTTCAGTTTTACCTAGTAAGTGCTCTAAAACTATAAATTATATAGACATAATTTATTGACATGTAAACCATCAAAATGTCTTACTTTAATTGAAAATGAGAACATATTATATTCGATAAATTAAAAAATCTCAGATAATTAATAACTATCTACACGTTGTATCCCTGACAGGATAGTCAGAAAGCATAAATCGCCAGGTATCCCGATCCATGCATACTTGTATCTGTCGCTTCGAGCTAATTCATTAATCGTTTCATACATTCACACATGGATAACATGCACGTCAAGATATATGAGTACTTTGGATCTTTCCGCGTTCTGCTCACGTGGCCTTCATATGTAAGTCTAGGTTTATCGTGACTCCTTCTGCCCTGTACTTTCGCACAACATATATTCTTCGTCTTCTATACGTCACTTCTATACGTATTCGGTTGGCCGCACAATTTTCAAAGTGATCACATCTCTACATCATTCAATTTACTTTCATCCATCTTCTTAGATACCCAGATTTCACTATCGAAAAGCAACGTTGGCACTAGCACTGCGTTGTGCAATGCGAGGCGTGCTTCTTTTACAATGATTCGTCTCTTTACTAATAACTGTAATACTCAAATCAAAGAGAAAAAATTGCTTTTAATAAAACCATAATCTCTGAAGAATGGATCTTAGGGTAAAAATAAGTTTTGAATGTAAAACAATATTTATCACCACAAAACCACCCTTAAAATAGTATTTCCGTGACACACTTGGTGCGTTCAAAATGGTAATCACTTCGTTCTGCACTTAACGTGATGGATACACCTCAGTCCCCAGCGTCTAATGATAAATGACTCTGTCACTTCGCTATATAGGCCATTGTAATACTCTTGAGATGATGTGTTTTAAATTGTTTGGCGAAAACACAACAGCACCCTACTACGCCCAAAATCAAATTTATACTAAATGTAATTAATATTAAATATGATTAACAAATGATACTATTATAGTATAATACGTCATTCTCGGTGTATCACTGACCACTCCAGTCAGAGAAGACAAATCGCTGGGATTCGCAATCCATGCATACTTCTTTCGCTTTCTACAGATTCATTATCGTTTCATACATATAGGTATACCGTCAACGTCATGCTACTACCCGAAAGAGCGGAACAGCAATGATAAATGTCAACAAATCGGGCACATTTTCATACATTATTATAAATATAAGAAACGACGGGATAAAATAAAATAAAAAATAAAAATATCTTTATTTTGCATAGACCATTTCAACGGCGCTTACAAAATGTCATACACTAAAACTAAAGAAAAAATAATATATTTAAAGTGACCACTGGTTCGGAACGCGGCCTACCTGAGAAGAACCAGCAAGAAACCTAGGAAGGCTTTTTTTTTGATGGCCTATTTTCAATTTCATATTTTAATTATGTATTTTATGACTATAATATTTTATTTGCAGCATATCATTTCCAGGCATCCCTGACCTGTAAATAGTCTTTAATAGAGTAATAACCTTTTTCACAAAGCTTTCTTTTAAAATACTTTTTAAATTTATTTAATGGTTAATTTCTCAGGTCACAGGGAAGCTTGTTGTAAAAGCGTATACAGTTACCCTGGATGAAATTGGTACCACAAGGTTTCAAAGTAAGTCACGGGCGACGCCACGGGGCTCATGAAATGATAACCTATGAATTAATAACTTTTAAACAATCACGTAGTATAGTATATTTACATAAATTTATCAGTATATTTGTTACTACCGGGATTATGGGCTTTTGATCAGGTCGAGGGCACCGCAGAGCCAGTCAGGCTGTAACCACTGCCGATCCAACCTGGTCTAAACGTCAGGCAACAAAAAGTATGTACGAGTATTAGCCCACGTAGTAACAAATAAACCTATGAATCTCCCTAGTTTATTAACTTATAATTTGGTTGATAAACGTTTATTAAAAAGGTTTATTTTCTTATTTTCTTGTTAAAATGTCTTAATATAATATCGAAAATGTACAATTTTAATGATCAAAGAAGTCCCCAATAAGGAGAATATTCACAATGAAGCGGAGTAAAGCACTTCTTGTTGTACCCAAAAACCCCTCGTATCGGATCCCAAATAATGGTAAATGAGCCTACCGCATTTTTTGTATTCAGCAATGCCCAACTCCGAATAAAATATTCAGAGTAGATTCTCATTCAAAATTTGAGAACCTTTGCTTAAACTGCAATCATCGTTATTTGAACTATGTGTTTTATATAAGCGAATTTCACAGGAACTTGTTCCCGGCATAAAAAGTAGCTTATGTGTTATTCTGATGCATAAGCTACATTATTTTAAAAGTTTCATTAAAATCTATTTAGTAGTTTTTACGTGAAAGAGTAACAAACATCCACACAAACATTCGCATTTATAATATCACTAGTTGACGCCCGCGGCTTTGCCCGCGTAGAGAAGTTTTCCCGTTCCCGTTTCCCATAGGAACTTGTTCCTGGGATAAAAAGTAGCCTATGTGTTATTCTGATGTTTGATTCTGATAGGCTATATTACAATAAAGTTTCATTAAAATCTATTCAGTAGTTTTTACGTGAAAGAGTAACAAACATGCACACAGACATTCGCCTTTATTATATTATTAAGATATACTTAGAAGCTTGTAAGTAGGCACCTTGATATTTTATACTACGAGTAGGTATTCACTGCAAAGTACAACATTCTATTTTTGATATATTGTTTTATAGTTTTATAATATTGATTTGATATATACCCCTGACTACTTACACTATCGAATCATAGAATTCTGTTAACTTTCGAAAAACTTACCAAATTCTTACTTTATGAAAAATTACAACCAAGTTGTGAAACAAATATTTATTGAAATCAGTTGAAAAAAAACAACCATTTTCTTAAAAACTTATTTTAGAATTGATATCCAGAATGCCCATTGTAAACATAAAAAATATAGGACACAACTGTACTACCAGATACTCGTAATCTTTAAATAATTTATCAATTTTGACAGCCCAGAATGCAAGAACCTTAGTACTCGTAGAGATACCATACGTTGATGGGTGAGTCGAATAATATTATTGTGCTTATTACGGGAACAGAACAAATGTTTCTTGTCCATTCGCAAATGTGTGTTATAAATATGTCACTCAAATACCCATGTTAAACCTAGTACCTACCAAAAATACGCCGCTTACTATAAGTATAATAAATATATATAGTTCTAGTACTAGCAATTACATTTATACGTTCAACTGGCGATCAGCCAGTACAATAATTGACAGCATTCAGCAGATTATTGATCGATGAAGGTGGTTCAGATTGAACGTGTGTGAAGTTACATTGGCAATTACAGTACCCATAATAAGTATAGTTTAATAATGTTTTAACACTTTCCATCAGGTGAGCCGTACCTTGCCTGCCACCTCAGTGGTATATAAAAAACTAATCAATTATTCACGCTTTTATCCCGGAAGGAGTAGACAGAGGCCAAGTATATGCCCACATTTCTCCGGATGCATTTTCGTTACAAGTAATAATTGGTGATCCCATTGCCGTGTTAAAATAGACAACTGCAGGGTGTAGTGACTCGCTATTGAAATTTTCAAGCCTATAAGACTTTCAACTTAACTCACAGTCACATCATGTAAATCAAACTAATGTAAAAACTGGCGGTTAGAAACGAGTGGCCATCAGTTTTATTGCCAGGTTCTTACTCAGGCTCTACCTATTGCTTTGCGAATCTGGCAGTAAATGTAAATGAAGAAGCAATAATGTGACGTTCATAAGTATTACATGAACAAAGATTTTTCATTATCACTTAACATGCCATTACGAGAGTTTCAAAGGGTAAAAAGGTTAAATAGCAAAATATGCATTTCACAGTCACAGTTAACAGAACACAGAGTTAGCAGGGCTACGAGCCCTTCTAATAGTGTTTTGAAATTTCGAGAACATTTTGGACTGGTAGGTTGGATCTTTGACACCCATCATGTGTATTATATAAGAATTATGATACCAATGGATCGTCTCCATACAGTATTACACAAAACAGACTATTAAAAAATCACAGTTGTATGAGAGCCTGTATTTAGTCATCACTACATATTATAAAACAAAGTCGTTTTTCGCTGTCTGTGCCTATGTATGCTTAGATCTTTAAAACTACGCAACGAATTTCAATGCAGCTTTTTTAAATAGATAGTGATTCTTATAGAAGGTTTTTATGTATATTTTGTTAAGTTGTTGTATACATTAACTTAATAATAACGATATATGTTAGCGGTGTCGGAAAAAATGAGCCGTCTGGGAGCTTTTAACAAAAACGCTGTCTAAACCCTTTGAGATATAACAAAATAATGGATTGTGGAATTGTTTATCTAATATAGGTCCACAAAAAAGTCCGCGACGCAATATGTCTATCTCTTAAGTATAACGTACTATATCCATTTTAATACTTAAAAAAAAACAGTAAAAATAAAGCGGTTATTTAAAGGCTATTTACACAAATACATATTAATCCTTATCATTTTTAATATGTTACTTGGTTTCAGCATTTTATAAAGATTATTTTGTCCCTTTACACTTTGCAAATTAAATGAATATCTTAGGCGATATGGCAATATTAAAATTCGACATTTATAAAAATTCGACCGGACCGTGCGGGCGCGGGCGTAGTTGGCACTTGAGAGCGGAGAAGTAATCAAGTAATTTGGAAAATGTTCATACTCTATCGTGAAATTATTATAAGACGGGATTAGATGGGTGCAACGGGGTTCGAAATATGTCACGGGCGAAGCCGGGCGGGTCAGCTAGTTATTGATATAGCGCTGACCGACAGTTAATAGGGTCCCGTTTTCTTATTTAAGTACAGAAACCTAAAACTATTTCAAAAAAAAATTGTATTAAAATTTACCGATATAATGCCGTCTCCTATGGCACATAGTTCAATCTAACGAGGCTTTACTGCCCTCTCTTGGCTCGTAAATTTAGACTTACTATTCGTTTCACGGCGAAATTTCGAAAATTTATTCCTATGTACTGGCAACTCGGACACATAACTGTTTGATGTTATAATAAAGCCTTTTTGGTGTAAGAAACTAGCATAATGTTGGCCATCAAGTTGATTTGATTGGCTGCCTGTAAAATACTATGTTTATTATGACTCATAAGATTTAATTACTACTTGCAATACTAAATAAAAAGTTTTGTTTGATTTTACCTATATATAATAAAATAAAATAAATATTGTGGGACACATGTTTTATACTGCGCTATCTTACCCAAATATAATATATATATATAAGCTTGTTCAACACAGCAATGGACTCTCCACCTGTTACGTGAAACTGCTTACGGTGAAATGTGGGCATATATATGACATATATATATGCCTCTGCCACCCCTTAGAGTTAAGCGTAAATGATAAGTACTTATAACACAAACTAGCAATATGCAGTAGCTCCAAATATAAAATGCGTTCTGTAAACTACTGTATTTAACATTTTTCGCAATGGCTGGTCTTTAAATGTTTTTAATCTAAAAACATATTACAGAAAATAAAGGCCGGCGCACATATGGCGAGGCACAGCGCGATGGCTGCGAAATTTTCTAAACGAGCGTAGAAAATTAAACGAATTTCAAATCTGTATTTCAAAGTATAAACAACACTTTCCAGTTCCACAAATTATATCTCTCCTAAAGTTTGGTCCAATAATGCAGTTTCAAACTTTTTTGTAAAACTAATGCCTTATTCCTGTCTTTCCAAAATATCTCTACTATCACTATTTGTGCTGCCTCACGGTCTGAATCTAAGATCTTAAGTATTCACTGAAGGCGCATAACATAAGTAAGGAATACAGATACGTACTAAGAGATTGCAATGAATTTTCGAATTTCGAATCTCGAATGGCGCAGGAATGCGGTGGTTCGAGAAAAACATCATATTACCGCATGCGTGAATCATCTGAACAATGTTTGCGACAGTTATGGCGGCGTTCTCTTGAGTTATTGTGTTCCAGGCTCAAATTTACTGTGATTTAATGTCTACCGGTCGTTATTTTTCTTGCCATTTTCCTTTCAGCTTTTTATAGGCACAGGGACCTGCAAAGTAATGCCTCGGGGAGACGTGTGCTTTAGGCGGTCGTTTGTTTTTTTTCTTGACTGCCAGTATTGGTTGTTTTTTTCACTATCCTATTAAGTACTATAGTTTGACCACGTACCGCTCAATGCGCACAATTCTGTATTTGATTAATAATAATTTTGTATTGATTTATGAATCAATAAAATGAAAGAAATTTGTTTTCTTGTGATTTCCTCATAATCCATTATATTGTCACGCTCTGAAGCGTGGGTGCATACTATACGCTCACATCTTACTTCACTAAATGTGTTATTGTCCCACGCGTCCCACGTAACAGTAATAAGCCCGAAAAATACTAAAGCCAGAATAATTATAAACAAATATCCAAATCCATTAAAACTATTATTCTGTTTTTTTAGTTCTGTAAACACTATATATTTTTCAATGACAAACGGAAACGTTTTTCCGCAACTGTACCGCACCTAGTACAGTTTAGATTGATTACTCGAACACGACGTAACATAAAAAACACTGTATCTGAAGGCCGATGTCAGACATTCAATCGGTGAAATGAAGCATTAAATCCACAAAAATTAGACAAGCGAACAATTTAGCGAAAATTTCTGTTACTACGGGCCATTTAACCCAATAAATTTAAGGATTACCGTTGTCCGAGCGACCCACAATAAAACGTTTTAAAACGCCCGTGTCGTTTTGTAAATTCGTTACTTTTTTTCAAGCGAAGACAGCAATGAAATTAATTTAATATAATTGGGGAAATTATTAAACGTTCGGGTTTTATTTTGGATGTTTGTATACAAGGCCGAGGGATCCCCATACATTTGAAACGCCCCGGTGGCGTTTCTGTACGGGTGTGGGTCTTTAATGTTTCGAAAATTGATTATGTCCGGTATTTGGAGCGATATTATATTACCTGATAGGTACCCCTGTGCCATTTTTATATCGCAATTAAAACTTTTTGTCGTTTGTTGGTATTAAGAATGCAGTGTTTATTTATTTTTTTAAATTATAATCTTCACTACACTAGCGGCACGCTATGATGGCCGTTCATTTCACATTTTCGTCTCATGAAAATAATATATTTTAAATTGATATTAATAAAAAATACTCTAAATATAATATGCTTAAAACATTTTTTTAAAGTAACTACGTAAGGTGCTGATGCTAATTAGTGTCTAGCACATAAGACCTTTTGGCCTTTTTGTTACCACCTCACTAAAAAGGCAACGGGTTCAAAATTTCTTCCAAATTCAACATCTAAATTAGACATATTTTATTAAATTTATTCGACCTTGTAGACCCACTCCAGTTCCGTGCTTCGGAAGGCACGTTAAGCCGTTCGTCCCGGTTGCCAATAAAAAGGCAGTCGTTAAGCCAAGTTAAAGGCCTTATGGGCGGCTAAAAAAATTTCAACAGCAGGTCGCCGCAGCCTGCGCCTGTCCATTTCAACACAGCTTTGCAACAACAGGGCTCACCACCTGTTACGTGGGACAGAAATGCAAATTATACACTGTGTATACTTCCTTATACACACGTATAAACCTAATAGTATGGCGTGTAGTAGTAAGTACGGGAAAGGATTACACCCAAAGCATTAGTGAAACTTTAGTTAAGCTGTTTGTATTGATGCATTTTGCGTTACAAAGTATGGTTTGGTACCTAACAACTAACAACAATAGATTTAGGAAATTATTATTTTTATTTATCTATCACGCCTTATCCCGAAGGGGTGGCAGAGGCATACATATTGTATGCCCATTTTGCACCGTGTGTATTCCTGTCCCAAGTAATAGGTAGTGAGCCCATTGCCGTGTTGAAATAGACGCAGGTTGTGGCAACGTGGGACAAAAATGCATACGGTGAATAGTGAACGTATAGAATGCCAGTGCCTCTGCCTACTACATACATACATACATATTGTCACACCTTTATCCCCAAAGGGGTAGGCAGAGGAATACTATACGCCCACATTTGACCGTATGCATTTTTGTCCCACGTAACATGTGGTGAGCCCATTGCCGTGTTGTAATGGACAAGCGCAGGCTGTGGCGACCGGCTGTTGAATTTTTTCAAGCCGCCCAATAGGCTTTCAACCCGGCTTAACGACTGCCATTTTACTGGCAACTGGGACCAAAGGCTATTACTATATACACGTATATTACATAAGAAAACTATTTTTAATTTCTTCTCTGTCTGTCTGTTTGTTACAGCTAATCTCTGAAACGTTTTGATTTTTACTTGCAGATAGCTGATGTTATAAAGAGTACATTGCCATGTAATTATGAACAGTCGTAGGTCGTGGCGACGTGTTATTGAAATGAGCGGCATAAATAGACTTAAAAACTGTGTTATTGAAATCTATTTATGCTGACCATCAGGCCTTCAACTTGGCTTAACGACTGCCATTTTATTGAAACCTGGAGCAACGGCTTAACGTGCCTTTCAAAACACGAAAACGGTTTTTGAATGGAAATGCAACAAAACGGTCACCAATCTGAGGACCAGCCATTGCATAGATTGCCTTATCGTGCATCGTAAAAAATATCTCATATGAGTTAAATCACCAAATCTTAATAATATTATAAATGCGAAAGTTTGTATGGATGTTTGTTACTCTTTCACGTAAAAACTACTGAAAAAATTTTAATGAAACTTTATAGTAATATAAAGAGGTCGTGGGTTCGATTCCCACCCAGGATAAAACTTTGTGTGATGAGCACGATGGTTAATTCTGTGTCTGGGTGTTATTTATCTATAATATGTATGTATTTAGAAATATATAAGTATGTTTATCAGTTATCTGGTTACCATAGTACAAGCTCTGCTTAGTTTGGAATCAGATGGCGTTGTGTGGGTTGTCCCAAAAATATTATTATTATTATTATATAGCATCAGAATAACATATAGAATACTTTTTATACCGAGAGCAAGTTCCTGTGGGAAAAGGGAACGGGAAAACTTTTTTACGCGGGTGAAGCCGCCGGCGTCAACTAGTAAACAATATGTTGTAAAATAAATAATGCTATATATGGCATTTGCAGTCTAACAACTATTACTTCCATCGGCTTACTGTAATACAAAATCAATATAGTAAGTTCCAATTAATCGGTACACAAAGCCGATTCTGACAAGCCCTCTACCGCGCCAGTACAGGCTTACAACCACACGATAAAAGCTCGTTTGATAATGGATGCAATACAGGTACGTATTCATTATTCACGTATCGTACATGTGAATAGTTACTTAATATAATCGTGGTAATAGTCTTAACTATCGATAATACAAGTAATGTTATCACGATACAACTTAGATTATAATTAACTTTAGCCTTATACTTTTTTTACTGTTACTATATTCATACTTCAGTGTGTTACTATATTCACGTTGAACACAATCAACGTGAATATAGCTGTAAATGATCTTTTAGTTACATTTTCTTGCTTTTTAGTCTCCTCCCACTTTACTTTTGTTCCCTTTTATTGACTGTTAGGAGCAAGTATCGTTTGGTTTTGCAAAGAAGTACCATAAGTGACATACAGGTAGTGCGATTTAGTAGAAATCATCACGTAACAATATTATAGATACAAGCAGGCGCAAGCAAGGTTTGTGGTTGGTGTAGTACATCAATGAGCAAAATACCATAAGCAAATATGATCACAACTTTATTCATTAAAGTTACAAACGTATTTCTCACTTTATAGAATGCGATTACCGAAATTAACTTAGCTATAAATATATATTTAAGCAAACACAATTAAACATGTCGATTGTTATTCCGGAAGAGAAATCTTAAGATCAGAAGTGTTGCCAGTATCACACAACAATTGTACAATGTAAATTATACCATCACAATAATTCCAACAAACAAAATGCCGTATGTTGTGTGTGTATGCGTAGGTATATCGAGCCTAATACAAGTAATTGAGTACAGCAGCAGGTGGACGACTCTACTATGTTCCAATAGTTCTAGTTCTATTCTATAGCGGTTCTATTGCAATTAGTCTAAAACTAAGTAGTCTACTACCCAGCCGGGTGTGCAACTTTCCCTCTCTCTCTGTCCCTGTCTCCAACACATGATTTTATTTAAATTATTTCTGTTTTACAATTTTATTTCAATCATCGTCAGTGGTTATTAGTACTTTAACTATTTATCGTTTATTCGTAATATATTAGGTTGTATAGAGTTTGTTTATCCACGGAATATGTGAATAAAAGGGGTTTATCAGAGATATTGAAAAACTTTTACGAGAAGTTGCTAAAGTTGACTGAAGGATATTTGGTAGAGCGTTATGATGTGTGGGTTTAGCATAACTTTAACAATATCTCGTTCTATTAACTACAGAATTTTATGACACCAAGTCTCATTTTAGGTCAATCAAAGTAATTATTATCTAATCACTTACTGTCGTAAAAAAGAGGCTCGCTCTAAAAACTGATATTTTATCTTCAAGTTAACGCTCCAAGCATATAAAAACGTAGAACTTGAATTATAATTACCATAATAATTTGTTTCTAAATTATATGATCCTGTAATTGATTTGTATTTTTAAACACTTTTACTATTATTGAGACCCATAGCCCCCTGAAGGATATCCCTGGAGATGCAATGGGAACTTAACAAATAAGAACGCCATAAACAATTACCACAGCATATCCATCTATTATTACATTATTTATTTTCAAGGAAAAAGCAAACAGTCTATGCTCTGCTGAGTTGTTTGATATGATTCCCACGGCTACCTTCTATCATCGCACCGCTCGCCATAGACAGGCTATTCACCCTGACACTTTGCATCCAAAACGCAAACTGGGTCTTCCCGCACGTCTACAGTGTGAGTGTTCTTCAAAAGAGGTCTTAGAATGATTTTAGAGGGTCGGCAGCGCGAGTGCTGCATCTTTGGTTTTGCAAACGTCCATAGGCTACAGTGACAACTTTCATCAGGTGGGCCGTATGCTTGTCAGCCACTTCATGGACATAAAAAAATTATTATGACTAGAATTCTTTGACTAGCAGCCTTAAATTATTTCCTACCAGCACTACATATTGTGTAGAACAATTTATAGTGTCGCAAATAGATAATTAATACGATCCAAAGACTACTAGATATGTCCATTAGTATTAACGTACGTTGTAAATTAATGTAGAGTGTATGTATAACGACCCGTGTTTAACATTACCATGCATAACATTGAGTGAAACCGCGATTGTTTGAAACAGTATCGAAAGATATATATATATATATATATATTATGTATTTCTATGTTCTGTAGGAGTACAGATTAGCGCGTTCAACCAAATCATAAAAACAAATTTGTAAGTTTTATGTATTAGTATCTCCATACTAATACATAAAACTTATCTCAAGAAGTACTAATTCGAATTGAAAAAATATTTTTGTGTTTAGATAGCTCATTCCTCAAGAATAGTCATAGCTTATATATCATCAAGCTATTTACCAGGAAAGCAAAGCACAAATTATAGGATTCATCAAATCTGGAAAATTTTCATAAAGAATCTACATATTGTAAAATTTTGCAAGGAGCATCAAGGGAGCGAACATAAGAGAACCGCTCCTTTAGATAGAAAGGCGAAGATGGATTGTAAAGAATGTTAAAAGAAGACTGAGGGCCGTATTCCAAAACGTTTTTCAATAGTCAATCGACGCTTGAGAGTAGATTTTATAGGCAAAATCTAGCCTCAAGCGTTGATTGAGTATTGAGAAACGTTCTGGAATACAGACCCTAAAATTCGAGTGTACCGGCGAAGGCGAATTGGGAGCCACTTGAGTTCCTTGCGAAATTGGAACAAAAATGATCATATTTTCTGAGATTTAATGATGATAGATTTAATGACTAGTCAGTTAAAATGCTTGAAAATTTTAAGCAATTATACTAAACGTATGAGTTTAGAGAAATTATAATGCACATTTTTACTTTATTACTTACTTCGAGGACTAAAGACTTACTTCGCAAAGTAAGTAATCAAGTAAAAACCAAAGTACGCTACCACTGAAATTTATTTATCTTTTAAACAGAATAACAAACTTTTTTACTACTCGAATAGCTATGTAAAGTGTAAGTGGGTATGTGTCAACAAATATAAAACTTACCCAAAGATTTATTTTCCCCTAGGGTAAAACAGCCTAATATGTAAGTAAAACTTTTACAAGCAGATAACTTTACCCGCAAAATGTCAATTTGCAAGTGTCACATTATAAATATCAGGCTTGGTCATTAAACTCATATTCCCTCAGGAGCTTTCTGTCCAAACATTGTCCAAACACACAGCTTTAAACAATATTTATTTTCAACTTCATGCTGTATCCCTGCCGGCTTAACGATATAAGGCAAATATAAAAAAAAATATTTGACGCATGAAACAATAAAAAAAAGCTAAAAGAGCTGTTTTTATGAACCTTTTTTAATTCAGCTCGTCAGGCATGAATTGAAGCGTCAAACGCATGAGGGAAACGCCCGAGGGATAAATCCTCGTACACTACCCAAACCTAACCATTTCACATACGAATTTTACTGCCTATAAAAATATCTGTCTATATTTTATGCTCCGGTGGGGCTTTCAAGGATATTTTCACATCAGATGTATAGACTAGCTCTGCCCCTCGATTTCCCCCGTTAACTTCTTTAAGATAATTAATTTTCTTTTATAGTTTTTCAGTGTAACGAAGTGATACGCAATATCGCAGGTTTGAAAGACAGTGTCAGCGTTAAGCTGGAAAAGGGCGTACTCCGTTGGTTTGTACACGTTCAACGAATGAGTGAGGAACGATTTACGAATAAAATATATTGTGCGAGAGTAGAGGGTAGAAGGAGTCAATGTAGGCCGAGACTTACATATGAAGACCACGTGAGCAGATTGCTCAAAACACAAAGGTCAAAAGTACTCTGATGCCAAGACGTGCATGTATGAAGCGATTAATGAATTTGTAGGAAGCGAAAGAAGTATGCATGGATAGTGAAGCCTGGCGATCTGTCCTCTCTGACTACCCATTCAGGGATTAAGCGTCATATAATTAAAAAACACCGTATGACCAGCCCTTATTCTTGTTGGTTTCCACAAAAAGATGAACATTCGGTCGGTAAAGCAATGAAACTTTTAGCTTTTCTTGAAAAGTAGGTATTATTATTTTCCTTGTGAAATATACTCTATGACCATCTTGGCTTCGTATACCTCTACTAGAGCCTTACCATATTTAGAACACTAAATATGGTAAGGCGGTAGTTATTTTTATAAAGAAATACATTAAGCTGTAGTCTGTCATGCTTAATTGAACTTTGACTGAAGAACAAAATTACTTTTTACGTTGGAACTATATCTAGACTAATAAATTAGTACATATACAACTCGTCACATATAATTAGGTAGGTACTTAAGCAATAACCGTTGGCAGAATAACGCAATATATTAATTAGCCGCTCTACTAATGAGAAGAAGTATCCGAAAATATGAAACGTTATGTCATTACACACAAAAACAGTTCAGGTAGGCTGAGCTCGCACGCATAGTGAGTTAGTAGTGGCCGAACCATTTACACACAATACATTCGCATCATCACTCACGCGATTTTTCGTAATATCATGCCTTAACACGAAACGCGAACAAATGAGCCAAGTCGTTCGCAATCATCACACGAATGCTCAAATCTCGAATGAGATTAGTGCACGCTCTTGACCTCATTCGAGGTATGAGAGGATATTTATTATTTTCTTTGAAGTTGAGTTTCGCTCAGTAGCATTTATTACGAACGAAATATTTCTATTCGAGTACTCTCTAGAATTTCGGTACGATAAATTTTGTTGTCGATAATAGGTATATTCGATTTCAAAAGTGGATTATCAGTTTTACCGTTCAGTGGTTCAATTTGTGTAAAGTAAATCCGATATTACTAATTGATACTAATAAAATGTCCGCCAAATATTTGAATGGATATTTCCAATTATAAATTCTACTAAATTAAATTTAACATGAATAGTAGGCATGAACGAGTACAGAAGCTATTTGGGATTAATAACTAGGATTATTTGTTGTGTGTAACTTCTAGAACAAGTGGCCGGTAGGTAATACTACCGGATTAGAACGGGATAACTTTATAATTTGCATAATTATAATACCAACACAGTAGTTCTAGTACCTACTATATATTCAATACATAATATATATAGGTAGCTCAATAGATTTTGATAAAATAGGTCGTCTAATAACTGATGCTTAAAAACCTGCATTTAAATTTAAATAAAAAAAAATGAGAAATGGCTGTGACATGGATACGGCCGTGTGTTATACGTGAATGTCTTGTAACGCGCGTAATATTATTGAACGAACGTCGTAGCTTCTTCGAAAAAGTTAGTCAAAAGTTATACTAAATGGGAATCTCGATACGCAGCAAAATGACCTCAAATTGGCGGTGCTTTGGTCTCGCTGCGCCGCATTGTGCCACGCGCAATGTTTCAACCAGTCAGTAGTGTAATATATATTTTTTAAATTGGATAAAGTTGATAGAAATAATAGCTTTAACCAAATTGGTTCTCCGGTTAAGAGAATTATTACACACACACACACACACACACACAATTTTTTTTTTATACTGAATTAAAACAAAGGAGGTCGAAGTTCTAACTTAAACTAATCAAGCTGGAGCGAGTTGGCTCTTTGCCTTTATACCAAAATATTTGATGGTTTTATTTGATGTGCAATCAGAATCTTTTTCAAATAAAAACTTTATTTGCATTACAATTATTTTTATATAAAAGATGTACATAAATTTGATGGCTGATATGGTTTTTAAAAGTAACTCGAAATACCTAAAACCAGTACAACAAAGCACAAGAACGTTTAAAAATAAATAAATGTACGTAGGTAACTCAATGTTTAACAATAACGCGGGCTCCCTCTAAATTGCTCATCCGGCCTATTACGCGCTTATTTACAGAACAACAGGGAATAATTTTGTCGTAATCAGCAACACAACTCACTCTTGGGACCGAGTTTCGGCAAAGTAAATAGCTCTCTCATAGACAACATAGACATTTCAACTGTCATTATTTGACAGAATTTGTAGTTGAGTAGTCCTATTTTCTACTTAGCCACACTATAATTTATGTCATTCGGAGTTTAGGCGGCAAAATGACTGACCCATTTGCTTGCTGTATATTATTTTCTAAAACTAAGTGCATTTGTCTTGTTTGATGTGCGGAA
Source organism: Thumatha senex (assembly GCA_948477245.1). Lineage (NCBI taxonomy): Eukaryota > Metazoa > Arthropoda > Insecta > Lepidoptera > Erebidae > Thumatha > Thumatha senex. The sequence continues at coordinate 16,506,293 of OX419743.1, forward strand.
GTGGTGGTTCCTTAGATATAAAAGTTGTGTTAGTGTGTTATAGTGAAAACAGTGATATATATGCAGTGAAATGCTATTTTCCATCTTGCCGCGTGAACTCCACTGAAAACCTCAGTATAACAACCACTATTATACCGGGTCGAGACTGTCTGACAAAAGACTAGACTTGACTGAGTATTACAGGACGGGGACATTTTGGATAATAAGATGATTGAAGAATATACGAAATTATACATGTGGGCGTATAGTATGCCTCTGTATACGCCTTTGGGGATAAAGGCGTGACAATATATATTTATGTTATTAAAAAATACACTTTGTATCAATGTCAAATGGCGTTACCTAGTATTAAGCTTTAGTGGTTTTCTTTAATGCTATTGTGTATCAAATCATGTAACCGTTTCTTTTATTTAATATAAAAAAAATAGGAAAAATAAGAAATCTGTTCACTGGTTTGAATTGTACACTGGTAAATCAGTAAAATTTTCCTTTTAATTCTATAAATTTACTTTACTACTTTACTTTTGAACCAATAAAGAAGCTACCTTGTTACTTTTATCTAATAAAATAAACATTAAGATAATTATGCTTAACCGAAGGAGCTTAGTCTCCTTTCATGCAGGTCTTTATTGCCAGTAAACAGCTCATAATTGCCAGCTCATTACCTGCCGCGATGGGATTCCAAATTAGTCTTCATTATGCCTTAAATCTCCAACTATTTGCACGGGAAGAGTAATGGAGTGCAAATTAGTCGTTTAGATATTGTTTGTCGGTTTTATGTAAAGATCAAAATAAAGAAGTAAAGAAAGGAAGAGAGTGAGGAAAAGGGACAATAATATTCACATATAGGATTTAGACTGTGAGAGAATGTGATAGAATACAGTGTAAGTGGCTGCACCAACATCTCCAGGGTCTAATCGATCTCATATGCTAGTGCTGCACCTTCTGATTGGATGAGACAACGACGCAGAGTTGAGAGGACACGACGCAGAGTTGAGAGGACGGACTGCAGTCACTCCCAAATATGGCCGAAAATCAAAAGCCAAAGAAAAGTGCACCGCGGGCCCAAATTTTAGGCAACTTTTGGAAGCAATTAATAATACACTTACATTAAGAAAAAGAACGTATTAAGCGTGGAGTACCTACTTCAAAAAGTAAAGTAAGGTATTTGTATATTGATATAATTGTGAGAAAGGTAGCGGAAATGTAGCGACGTATTGCGTTCTTATTAATTTCAGCGGTATTTAGATGTATACGGAAAGAGTATTGTAAGGTTTTATCGTATGGAGTACCGTGGTATGCGTCCTCCATACGTAATATGGCCGATAGTGTATGGTATATTATACCCCAGCTCTAAAAGAAGTACGGACGTAACCTAGATTTAGGTCCGGACTTCGCCAAAGCGGAAATGTGCTGAGCTGAAAGCTGAGCGGAGATACATATTGTACGTTTCTATGTCACTATAACTAAAACAGCGTCTTCTTTTACTTGAAGAAGAAGAAACAGAATCTGAAGAAATAGAATTAATAGGTCTATGCCACCTAAGCAAATGAACACATCGATTTTCAGCTCACATATCCGCTAGCTCGATCGCACCTTACAAATATGATACATCTCCGCTCGGTGATATCCACGAGTTTAAAACGCAAGTCCTCTTGTCTCGTCTTCGCTTTGGTGGAGTCCAGGCCTTACCGTGGGTAAAGCTTGAAAAATTACAGGCGATTTGTATATGTGCGTACAAATCAGGTATTCTTATCTGTGGTAACGGTTGCGTTTGACACAGTTTTTTTGTTTGTACAAGATTTAGTTTTCAAAACCAATGAACTAGTAGGACTCGCCGAAGGCCATACCACCATATTACGTGGTAAATACAACATGTGAAATGTAGTTGAAAAGTACGCCTCTGCATAGCCCTTCGGGGATTAAACGTTATCACAGAGCGAGGAATTATTCGCTGCCTCTCGTTCGCACCCTTAAAAATACGATAGTACTACGTGCCAAGTTTATGTTGTATGCGAACCAACGTATACGCGGTCTGTCAGTTCCCTACCATTCGTCTGTAGTAATAGTGTCATCGTATGAGAAAAGGGTGACCCCTGACACGCTTAGTTGTATGAAATATATAAAGTAAAGCGTCTTTATTAGAGTACGAGTAACATTGATTCCTTGCTCTATGGGCGTAACAAATATACCCCATTTAACCTCTCGCACGAGCCACGAGATAAGGTGCGAGATGAGCCGTGAGCTGAAACAAAATGTACCATATTATTGTATTTACACTCGCGGCTCGTCTCGCAGCTCGTCTCGTGGCTCGCGCGAGGGTATAAATAAGGTATTATTGTAATTACACAAATGCAAAATTATGACATTTGCAAACTCATATCATCCTTGTGGATATTATCAAGATTCTCCCTTGATACTCCTGTTTCACTATCACAAGTAATAATTCAGATCTAAAGATAATCTAATCGCGATTTAAAAGCTTTATCGTAATAACTTTCGTTTAATCTATCCGGTTACTTTTTTCCAGTGTTCTTTAAGTGCCATTTATTTTTAGAATGTTTTACTTCCAATTTCTTTTTATTTTCAAGTAACTGAAATCTTGATAAAGGGCTTTAATGAAGTTAAAAGCTTAAAATGTAATAAGAGTATTTATAGATCTATTTCGATAACATTAAGACAGATTTGGTTAATTTTCGAAGCAGAATACCATTTTCAACCAACCTTAAAATGAATAAGTACGTTTATAAATAGGTTAATATACAAGCTTTTGTTTCTTGAAAAGATAACGAATGTGTGAGAAACGATTGACGAAGAATCAGAGTCAGGATAGGCCGAAACTTATATAAAAAGACCACTTGAGCGGATTGCTCAAAAACGGAAAACTCAAAAGTACTCGGATACCCAAACGTGCATGTATGAAGCGATTAATGAATCTACAGGAAACGAAAGAAGTATGCATGGATCGCATGTCTGGCGATCTGTCCTCTCTGGCTACCCCGTCAGGGATACATCGTGAAGATAGTTAAGTTATAAAAGAAAGAAAGTACAATGTATATAAAATGAATTATTCTAATCTATTCTATGAATCCTTACTGGGTAAATTGCTTCTGACCGGACTGGATATATCGTAATCGTAGCCATTTCAAAAAACCCAATCATTACGAAATAATCTTGTTGCATTTGACAGTTTTTTCCTACATGTGTACTTCCTACAGAATTTCAATTTATTTGACCACCTGAAATGGGACTAGATTTGCATTTCATAAACATATTTCGCTTTACAACTCCGGATTCTTCAAGCAGAATAAGAGGCATAGATAAAGAGGCACATAATTTGGCCATCAGCTTGAGGGAGGCTGTCAGTTGTCTTGTGGCCTATGAAAGTGGCCTTCAAGTCACTAGATCTTGCCATGGTTTTCCATCAAGCGGGTGGCGTGACTTTGCGTGAACGCTATTTTTACAAGCTTATAAAAATATTAGAAATAATTCATACAGGTATATTTGCCTATGTTTTTGCTACCAGTAAACTTTCTTTTATTTCATCCAAAATCGAATTCAGAACAATAATATCATACATAACAAAAAAAATTATAACTCAACAGAACCAACATATATTCACACAAAACCTTTGTTCTACCGTACCACAGTCATCAATCCCAAATTTCCGGCTGTTGTCTTCACCGCCAGTGTAGTCATTACCTCCTAACGAGAGACAATCGCGATCTAATCAAAGTCCCGCCGTGAGCCCGAGGGACATACGATGTCTTGTAATTATGTCAGGGGTTGTTCGCTTTGAATACACGCCGCGTTGTATCAATTTTCACGACATTACCACTGCGTATTATGTCAGTGTGATACTCGTATATTATGTACCTGTTATAATTCAATATTATTTCGTACCTACTTTTGTAAAATATTTGGTGGATGAAAATATCCTATGCCTACCAAAATTTAATGACACAGTACAGAAATCTAACTACTTAGTGAGTAAGATAAAGAAATGTTTAAAATTATGTCCACGCCTACTTTCTAATTATAGTACCGCTTGTCACAGACATAGGGACACCCTGTCTGTGACAAGCGGTACGATAGTCCTCGTACTTTGCATTCATAATGGTCGCATATAGTCAGTTCCGACTGCGCTTCCTTCAGCTGTGTGCGGAAGTTTTCGTGACGCTTCGAGGATAATGGCAAATTGAATTCTATCTCAAAGCAACATAGCTTAAACCGGATCGAGCAAAAAGCTTTCGCGTCGTATCAACGCAGCCTCCAGCATACGAGATAATTGTCGAATAATCTCCTTTACTCGGTTTTTTCAATCGTGTTCAGTACTGCTTCTTTAAAACGGATCTTAGAAAGTTTTTGTGAAATCGATAGCATGTATGGCAGCACCTTTGGTAGTATTGAAATAAGTTTTCAAAGGATAATATTTACAGATGAAATGCCAAGTAGAAACCAAATATTGCATAGATTATAACTGCTCTTTGCGTATCCCCAACGGTATACCGTAGAGTTAGTTATATGATCAGAGAGGGCAGATTGCCAGGCTTCTCAATACAAGCATACTTTTTTCGATCAGATTGATAATTTATTCTATTTGTGAAGTTTCCACTGATAGTAAAGGGTAAATGGGATATCTCGACGATTTCTGTCTTCATCTTAATGTTATTCCAGTTACTTTCCAAAAAACGGATACTACGTTGGTTACTTTGAATTTCAAATTTGGATTTTTGCATTTGAAACTGGCTTGTTTCAAGCGACAATGCTTGTGACAAATATACAATACATTATTTACTTTTTTCACTTCCTTCAGATTCATCAATCACTTCATACATGCACGTGTCGGTAGCTAAGTATATATAATATGTTTCAGGAAACCCTATAAAACAAACTATGGAAATATTAGTAGTCAATTTGAAACTGAAATTGAAATGCATGAACCTACCTCGCTGCAATTAAACTTTACCCCAACTGTTTGAACTATCAAAGCTATTTGCAAGGGCTGATTGCAAAGTGTAGTATTTACTTTAATAAATGTGTAATTAATCCGTTTTATTATAATTTATATGGTATTTAAATTCAAATAATAGGTTTATAAGAATTAAAGCACTCGTAGCCCCACTAAATACTGTTCTGTAAATGATCATTGCGTTAGCATCTTTTACTATGACTGGTCCTCAGATGCGTGACCGTTTTATATTATTTTAATTTACAAGCGTTTCTGTACTTCGTAAGGCACGTTAACACGTTAGTCCCGATTACCATTGACATGGCAGTCGTTAAGTTGAAGACCTTATACTCTTCAGAAAATCCCTTAATAATACTTATTACGAAAGTTTAAAACATTTTTATTTACACACCATTCAAATTGATATTTTTTTCTATTTGAGAAGTTTTCACTGATAGTAAAGGAAATAATGGGATTCCTCGACGTTTTTTGTCTTCATCTTAGTGTAATTCCAGTTACTTTCAAAGCCTGTCAGGATTTAGAGCATGGGGTTCATTTTAAATTAGCTACTAGACGCGGCTATCGTTTAGCTATTGATGTTAGGCATAGCGACTGCCACCTGACCTTCCAAACCTCGTGAGCCTACGTTGTCGCCTCGTGTCAATACACGAGCAATCTCAGCAGGTGCACCACCAGCAGCTGAGGTCGTTTGGGGCCTGATGATTTTGGTAGGTTTCATATACCTCTTCTACTTACTGCGAATGGAGAACACAAAAGCGTCAAAATATTACTCTCATTAACAGCTAAAATTGGAGCGTTGCTCATGTACATTAGATTAGTGTTTGTTTCACTTCAATAAATGCAGTATTTCCGAAGTTATAACGACGAGATGTTTTAGTCCTTTTTTGAATTTCCGAGATTAGGCGCACCCATTTAACGTCACAGTCTTGCACAGAGAGCGACAAAACGCGGCGCGGCGTTCGGGTGCGAATGAGAGCGCGACTGTCAAATAAGCAGGGTTGTGACGTATGCGGTCACCCGCGTTATACGCACTTTGATCGTAAATATTTCAGTCATTTTATAAAATATAAAAAAGTAAAAACACCCTTTTTGGTCAGACCCATACCCTTTAACTTATTCAATGTATTTGTCTGCAGGTGCAAACGGCTAGACTGCCGCTACCATTCTCATCGCGAGCTGTACTGATGTACAGTACGCCCATCGGTGGCGAGGCTGCAGTGGCACTCCAGCTAAGGGAAGCACCGGGAGAACTTGGCAATAGCAAGCTTCTTGATGACAGGTTATCAATAGCCTGTCATGAACCTGAGCTACTGGCTGATCTGTTACATGCTGCCACCGATATCGGTAAGTTTAACTTTAATCTCAAGTTCTTTTTGAGTGAAAGATTTTGCACACAGTATAAATTTAATAAAAAACGTGTGGCACGCGGGGACTGCCACGGTAAAGCTATTGTATGGCATTTTTATGCAATTATAATTATTTATTTATACTGTATTATTAATATATCTATAATTGTAATATTATTAATATCATTTATACAGCTCGTCTCGATCCGTGCGAGCTTCGTATAGTCGTACCATATACATACACGTTAAGCGAACGCTCGGTCAGACCAGTCAGTTATTTGGAACAGACCAGTCACCATAACCTATGATTGTCTGTATTTCTGTTTACATCAGTTATAATTATTAAATATTATTAAGCTGAAGAGTTTGTTTGTTTGTTTGGTTTAACGCGCGCATCTCAAGAACTACTGGTCGAATTTAAAAAATATTTTTGTATTGAATAGCCTATTTATCGAGGATGGCTGAAGGCTATAATATATTATTACGCTGCTACCCTGGAGAGCAGAGCATTAATGTCAACAGATATGGAAAATTTATATACATTATTGTAATTTGTAAGCGACGGGATTTAGGTGCGACGGGAGTTCGAAGTATGTCACGGGCGAAGCCGGGGGGTCACCTCGCCAGTTATAAAGGACTTGAAATACACATAAATAATGTTGAAATACAAAAAAATATTATTATCACTTTAGATACCATTTATTGTTATGAATCTTACAATAGTTTTTATTTTTCCACAACAAATTCCACAAAACGGATACTACGTTGGTTACTTTGAATTTCAAATTTCGAGTTTTGCATTCGAAACTGGCTTGTTTCAAGCGACAATGCTTGTGACAAATATACATTACATTATATAGTTTCACATTTTTGCACTGGTGGATACTTCAAATGTTTGTCCTTTTCATTTTACATACAAGAACTTTTAAAAACACAATTGCGCATAATTTTTTAGGCATCGGTACCAGCAGGCCCCAGTAGGAAAAGTACATCAAGATAAATCTAGAAGGACTTCATGAACGGTGATAATAGATTACTAGCAGTACAAAGGAACGCTTGAAGACCTTATTAAGCGGTGCACAAATGTAGCAAACAATACCTATTGAATCAGAACTGACGTCATAAAAAGCTAAGTTTGCTCGTCAAACGGCCATACTTTCACCAGCCGACACATAACAAGTATGACGTCGCGATCATCAGCATTAATTAAATGTAAATACAATTATTTTAGTAGTTTACTAGAACTGGATATTTACTTAGCTTAAATTATCTATCCTTACTTATGTATCTCTGACGGGGTAGTCAGAGAAGATAAATCGCTAGGCTTCGTGAACCATACATACTTCTATCACTTCCTGCAGATTCATTAATCGCTTCATACATGCATGTATGGGTATCCAAGTACTTTTTATCTTTCCGTTTTTGAGCGATCTGCTTACATAGTCTTCATATGTAAGTCTCGGATCCCTCCTTAATCATAACATTATATTTTGTATATTAGTACCATGTGATATTATGTGTGTTTCCGATATTTCGGCATTGTCACAAGTGCCATGATCATGGACGAACTGAAGTAATGGCGGTTAAAAGTGAAATCAAAAGTGTTTAAGAAAACATAATTATATCGATCTATCATCCTTCTCAACCGTTTGTGGCGCTTGACTCTACTATCATGTGCTGTCCATGATAATGGCGTTTGTAACAGTGCCGAAATACGAATACACATAAAAAAAACTATAAAAATTTTGTTTTAAATGTTATTTTTGCAATATTCCGCTTTTTTAGAATGTCGTACGATGTCGACACTTGTTTCGCCTACACATGAGGCATTATCAAGACTTTTTGCAGTAAAAGCAAAGCAAACAGTCTTGCTAATGCTTCGTGTGTAGGCGAAACACATGTCGACATCGTAAAAAAAGGAAAATTGCAAAATATAACATTTAAAGCAAAATACTCGTAGTTATAGTTTTTTAAAATGGATTTCCGCCATGTAACGCCTGATTCAATTAGTTAATAAACAAAATGTTAATATTCCGTTAACTCTAATACTAGGGTTAGTGACCATTAATTTTTAAATATGTTTAAGTATATTACACATTATAAAAATCAAATCAGTGTGCGTAAAGAGTGCTCGGCGAACGGTTCGCACCTCTGAAAAGGGCTGTCTAAATACAGCTGAAACCGCTCGGTCTATTACTGGTCGTAAAAACGTGTGTAATCCCGTTTACTTATTTATAATGTTTAAGTATTTTAGATATCAAAGCTAAAAAGTATTCGAAATGTAAATTATTTAGCTCGTTGCTCGCCATTAGGCCCCGAGGGACACCGCCACTGCAAGGCATCTACTTCATCTGTCTACTTGTAAAAATTCACTTGAGAAATGTCTCGATTTTGTTGAAAAATGCAAACTTATGCAAACGAACTTCGAAGTTCCCTAATTAAATTAGTGGGGGAAAATTTTCGCTTATTATTATGCACGTAAATATTATTGCTAGTCTAAGGAAAAGTGCTTTGTAGTACTCGAGCTTTTTAAAATAGGTGAGGGGGGGATGATCCCTTATGAATGGTAATCTAAATTAAATGTCTCCAGAGGTGGTCACAGGCTGGTGGATGTCCTCCACAGTCTAGTCCAAATGGTAAAAGCTCTTATTCCTTGGTCGTCTCGCATCTTCGAAGCTCTGGTTTTTACTGTAATGCCGCTTTGATATCATAATTAACACATTCATTTATTTGACGTAATCCTGATTAAGCTAATTCGGTTTGTATATGAATAAATTTGTCATAACTTTCAAACAGTACAAGTTATTTTCAAATTGCTTCCTTGTTTATTTTAATAAACAAAACAATAAAACAAAAATATAGTGGGACAGTTTTTTACACAGCGCCATCTAACCCAAACTAAGCTATAAGCTGTACTATAGAATCTAGACAACTGATAAACTTACTAATATATTTCTAATTTCTAAATATTTCTATATTAGACATAGAAAACACCCAAACTCCGAAGCCAACATTTGTGGATAACACAATATTGGTTCGCACCCGGGAATCGAACCCACGACCTCAGCGCGGCAGTCGCATACACTACCACTGCGTCGCTGAGGCAGTCATTTACAACAAGTGTTTCTTTTTATTTTCAAACAGCAAGATTAGCTTGCACTGGTATTAGTTTCATTCAAATTGCAAAACTGCAGTTAAAATGCAGTTCGTCTGTACCGGGCTTTAGAATGTTTGACTTAATTGTCTTACAATAATATTTGACTAAAAGGAGAGTTTGCCAACATTGGGCCTTAAAGCCGCTACCCTTGTAGGTAAATATTCCGGGATTCCATTAGCCTATCCCTTAGAGACTATTTAATTAACATATGGTAAACATGTTTATAATATTATCCCTTACGCTTTGAGAAAACTCTACAGTGATGTCAAACATCTGTCGTGTTTTAAACATACTTGGTAACATGTATTGTAATTTGTTTTGGGAATACATATGCAGAGACCATGGTTTTCCACTTGCTGCGATCCTGACATACCATTTTCGCTTCTTCTACTTTTATAAGTATTTTCATACACGCTCGCCGGTAGAGGGTACTCTTGACCTGGCCTTTTTACAAAAGGTCTTCGATTTGATTGATATACGTACGCCGAGGTCGACTCCTACCAGTTTTCCCATTTATTCATCCTGGTTGCAATGGGGTTTCAACAAGATCTTCGAGGCTTTTTTGGGTCGAGACCAGTCTCTCCTCGTGCATCTACTGTTTACTAAGAGACAATATCAAGTAGATAAGAAAAACTCGTTCAAAATCAGTGCCAACCCATTTGGTCAAAGTGGTACGGTACGATCAAACACCCTCTCCACGTGACGGGCTCAAGAAAAGTTCGCAGGGACGGGATGGTGCAGGATCATGTGTTGTTATTCCACCAGTAGATTGCTTATAAATTCTACGGAAATTATTTACTCATCAGTTACGATTTCATTACCGAAGGGGTAAGGAGAGGCATACTATATGCTCAATTATATACATTCATTATATGTGCATTTCGAAGGTGGTGCTGTTATGTAAGACAAACTGGGTAATAACCTGCACACTTACTTAATTTTTTTTCTTTTTTATTTAAATTCTCTTGTGCCTACTGCAAAACAGTTCTTAATAAATCTTTATATATAAATTTCTTGTGTGCGTGTGTATGTCACTGAACTACTCCTAGACGGCTGGACCGATTTGAATGATTAGTTTTGTATGCGTTTTTCTATTATTTGTGAATCTAAACCATCCAGGGTGCCCTGGATGGTTTAGATTCACAAATAATAGAAAAAAAAAAGGTTCGAAGTATGTCACGGGCGAAGCTGGGCGGGACAGCTAGTAAGTATATAGTTCATTCCCGTTAATAATACAGGCCAATTTCGTTTTTAAAATCTTGATCTTAAAACGGATCCAACTGTTTTGTGAAAATCTGTATTTGGCAGGTCACTGGGTACTTGACTCTCTAATTTAGAACAAACTTGATTGGTTGACCAGATGATAACGATAAATCACTTTTATATTCTCAACGTATCTAAGAAACTATGTTCATAACTCTAATTTTTCCGTTTTATTTTCTGTGTACTACATAAATAAACAAAAAAATATAAAAGACAACAACACAAATTCAAATTACGTATCCCATAATTTTACGCGAAAATAGTTAGCATAACAGAAAAAGAAATACATCACATTCCTCAAAACTTTAGTCAACAAAGGCAATAAAAACACGGCTGTTAGCAATATACAATATGAACAAATGGTAGTTATATTTATCATATAGGGCACCGTCGACGGCACTTACAAAGATGAATTGTCACTTTTGTAAATTGTTTCCGAGGGTTCATCCTATTCATCCAGTTTTACTTCGCGTTGAAAACTGTGCGACCGTCCTAATGGTACTCGTATGAAAGTTTGAAATCGAGAGTGCTTATAGAAACTAAAAAAAAAACTAACAGTAATTTGAGTTTAGAATGGTAATCATGACGTGTGAAGGTTTAAAAGCTACTATAATTCAAACAAGTTCAACAGGTATGTAAGAAAATGTAAAACTTGTTACACGAATATTGCCTCATTGATCAATCATCAGATCATCCTCTCTTCCCCGATTCGTTTTGTTCTCGAACTCCTCCTAAACTACTGAACACTTTTTGAGATCAAATTTGACCCATAATACGACATCTAGCCATAGATGGTTTAGAAAAAATACAATCGAAAATCGGACATACCATGGAGGAATAATCACCGAAAGGAAACGCTTTGCTCCATTTAGACTTACCGGGGACGGCAAGTGCACTTAGTTTGATATGTGATAGGTATTGAAAAGTATGAGGTGTCCCACCAAGATTTTCGGGGCCCAAAATACCTCACCTGCTAGCGGTGCACCTGCTGACGACGCAAAGACACAAGTGCTTACGGGGTTGGTAGGTCAAATGACAAATGACAGTCGCTCCCAAATCGGACAAGAAAGGGTAGGGAAAAAGAGAAGTATTGAAAGAACGTTACTACTACTGATAACAGATACATTCATTTAAAAATACATTACATAAAAGACAGCAATACTCACGACTGTGCATAGTTGAAGTAATTCATCTAATAAAGCAAAAGGAGCATAAAGAGTTTTAGGTCCTTATCCCTTTCACTAGTAAAATATTCTATTATAATGTAGAACAACAAAAAAAGTTTCAATATTTATGATAAACGCATGACCCTCTTTTGCATAACATCACCATCTAGCCTGTAGACGCCAACGACGGAATTTAGGTTTTCCTCTAATATAAAGATAACTAAATATAGAATTACGTAATGCAATTACGTAGTTCGACAAAATTGGTTCGGGTCTTAAAGAGGCATGAATCGTGTACAGTTAGTCTCAGAAGTAGATTAATACAATCCAAAGTTACAAAATAGATTTTTGAATGAACCATGTTTGTATTAAATTATGTTAAATTGTATGAAAACCATGTACAAGTACTTTTTTATAAATAGTCAGATCATGATATACTGAATCCTAATTTTAGGCACTAGATTCTTCTTCGTCTACAGAAATCAAATGTGTCCAGCTCTAAATTAAGTGACATGAACTGCTCTTTTGGTCACACCGTTTAAGTTTTCAATCGTGCAGGTGCTAGGATACAGTGGACTTGACAAGAGGTGATTAATGCTTTGTAGGAGGACACCCCAGTCACAATCATCCCTCGTATCCAGAAATTAGGTGTGATTTTAGATAATGTTCTGCTATGCTAAGTGACTTTCGTTGCTAACCGTACCTTAATTGACTCAGTAATTCTGAAGATATGTTTTTCCAAGGCTTCGTCTAAATGCGATAATAAATCATTTTATAAGAAGGTTGCTATCCCGTGAGTATAGAAAGAAAGTTCGAGAGCCGTTGATAAGATTCCCCGGAGGTCTACTTTTGTGGATAGATCCATCAACGAGAAACAATATCTCCGTTTCCAAAGTTCATATTATGTTGGTAGTTTACTTTGCTGATAAATGTATACCTATGTGATCAATTTCAGCATACTGTGTCTTTTTATACCTCTGATGTGGCAGAAGAGCTTACGACCCACCTGATGGTAAGTGCTAAGCTAAGTGCTAGGGTGACCGTAGCCTATGGACGTTTGCAACACCAGTGGTGGCACTCGTGCTGCCGACGCTTTGAATTCCTTCTAAGACCCCTTTTAAAGAACCCCATGCTGTAGACGTTTGGCAAAACCCAGGCAGATGGTTCATTCCACAATCTAAGCGTAGGAATAAATCCTCTATCGGATCTAACCGTATGCGAGCGCTTTGGACGCAAAGTGTGAGGGTGAACGTCTACAGACGTTCGGGAAAACCCAGGCAGAGTTCATTTTACAATCTAAGCGTACGCGGAATAAAGTCTCTATCGGATCTCTAAGTAATATAATAGTTAATGTAATATATTCTATCCCGTGATATCTATTAATGCACACTCCTTATGCAAATACATAAATCACAAACTAGTAAGCACCAAACTGAGAGGTATTTGCCGCAAGACTTAAATAGTTATGTTGTCATGTAACCATTTTCTGTGATACGACTCATATGTGCCTCTAATATATTATATTATAACATTTATTAACAAAGTTATATGAGAGGGTTCGTGTTTGTCGTAAAATTTAATAGAAACAGTCCCATACGGATTTATGAGGCCCGAAATGTGGACGATCGAGATGCCGGCCCACTAATCGGGTCGGATACTCAAAAATTTCGCACGCACACAAATATTTGTGTTTTGCTTTCATTTTGGTTGATCGTTTTAAAAAATTGAACAATATTTGTTGTGCTCTTTTTTGTAGTTATTTTATGGCCTGGTTACTAAGACATTTTAGCCAAATCCTAATTCATATTTCCTTAATCTCCTTTCTTATTATTTGAAATGTCCCCGTCATCTACGTCTTAGTCAAATCTAGTCTTAAGTCACGGTCAGTTTCACCCCAGTATTATGGTAGTTGTTATACTGAGGTTTTCAGTGGATTCTACGCGGCAAGACAGAAAATAGCATTTCACTGCATATATATCATTATCTTTCACTATAGCACGTTAACACAACTTTTATGTCCAAAAAACCACCACTCCCGCACATAAAACAAGTAAATGCACTAGTTTTAGAAAATAATATACAGCAGCCGTCCGCGTTTGTCAATTGTCCCGCGTAGAACCCTTGTGCTATCTCATATTTTAAATGCGTTCTGAAATATGGAAGTCATTGTTTTTGTGTAAACGTGAATGTTGGTAACAAGTGACTTTGACCCATTGTAAGTGACCCTAAAAAATTAAAAGCTTACCTATAAATTATAGATTTTAAAATTATGGATAAATAGTCTGTAAATTTTAATTTGATGTTATTTATTTTTTATTATTTTGCATATAGACGGGCGTATCCATATTTTTTGCATATATATATAATACTAGCTAACCCCGGCGAATTCGCCTGTGACGTACTTACAGGCATCCATTTAATCCCGTCGTTTATTAATTTTATACAATACAGTATTAAAATTTGGCTAATTTGTTGACATTTATGATTACCGCTAACTCTCCTGGATAGCGTCACGATATATATATAGCATCTTGATAAATGGGCTGGGCTATCTAATACTTTTTTTTTTTTTCAATTCATAGACCATTCCAGAGAACTTAGAACGTTCAACAAAATAAACAAACTTATCGTTGTATATCCGATCCATATATCCTATATCATCCATTACTAATAGTAACGATTTCGGTCCTAAAAAAAAACAGCTATCTTTTTGAACAATTATTATGAAATACAGAGTGTTTACGGGACGCTCTACATCAGACATTATTATCCTATCAGACCCCCTCGGTTTCACCCGCTTTGTACTCGTTTGCGTATAAATATGGTAATAAAATAGAGCCTAAAATACTGCTTATAACATCAGGTATCTGCTAGTAAAGGTCCCATTAAAATCGGTCCAGCGGTTTCAGAGATTAGCCTGAACAAACAGAAAGACAGAAAAAATCTAATAGATTTTTATGTAAGTACTGAATATACTGTTTTATGCTTTAAGTGAAACGCTGTTAATTTAATTTTTTTGCGCTCAAAGCAGTCGCTTACATGAGTAGTAACTTAATGATCCTGTCCAAAGTACGTACATATGAACACTAACAGGTATTTGTATGGTAAACCTGTGTTTTTCACTATAAAACTTTCTCTTACTTTCTTTCTTTAAATGCTATAAGATTTTTTGATATTGGTTTAGTAGTTCCAAATTTTATCCACTACAAACAAGCAAAGTATTTCTCTTGATAACATAAGTATAGATTGCGCTCGCCATTTGTACTATTTGCATCGACAAAGTCGGCACACATTTTGTTCTATCGCCGAGGGACCGTGACAAACTGATGACGTTATACAGTTATTTTTTCTTTCCTTTCCGGCCTTCGTGTGTATTTGTAACTTCCGCGTCCATGGACTAAAAACAAATAGGTAGATTTCCTGTCAATTTTCAGGAAAATAAATGTTGATAGATTTTTATTTCGGTGTAATTTCTTCTAAGTATAATGAAATGAAAGTCACTAATCCATGACACTTTTTGTTTGTTCTACTATTCTTTGATACCAATAATCTTGTGTGTGTTATCTTACTGAGAGCATGTTCTTGGTTGTCAACTGTGAAACTGTCTATGTTTGTAATGTTTTTTTTATGAAACATAGTTCCATAACGCGGCTTACGGGTACTGTGATTTAGTAGAAATCTTCATGTAACGAAATCCCGTATGCTGTGTGTGTGTATCGAGCCTACTAACAATTCGGGATTGTAAGAAAAAGGAAACATTTGCGCTTACAGAGCGTTCCAGATCATTCGACAGAGAAACGATCTTTTAAATCGTTCCGTTTTGGCGAAAACTCTTTCCACTGTATTGGTGTGACACCTCTGCCCGGCACGCGTTGTTCGAAAATGAAAAGGAGAGGCTGAGATTAGGTTGAAGAGCTCTTCAGAACACGCGCCGTGGTACATGACATACATTTGGAAATGCGGGAAAGCTTTCTTCTCTTCTCAATGTCGGTCCCTTCCGTATAAATCCCATGCAAAGTGCCATCATCTGCATAGCAATGGATGGTCTTGAGGGACAGCGTGTCATTGATATGCAGAAGAAAGAGAGTTGGCGACAATGTAGAACCCTGATGTACCCCAGCATTAACCTGCACAAAGCAAGTAGCCTGGCCATTACATCCCGTATACGACGCCCTTGTATCCATCAGCCCAATTGAGACGGTAAACCGTATAGTAGCCGGTAGCTTGGAAAGAAGCAACGCATGCCAAACTCTATCGAAGGCTTTGGCACGATAAGTCCTTGGCCATAAGAATGGATATGGCCAAGGACTTATCGTGCCTTCAATAGCCTCACCCTAAATATACGTTACGTACACTCAAAGAAAACCCGCTGATCGTTTGGGACTAAAGCCATATTGCCAATCATTGATCAGTGACTGATCCTCTAGATATCGCATGAGCTGCTTGTTAACAATGTGCTCGAACACTTTGCAAATAACTCTTTTGTCTCTTTTTTATCATATAACCTGAACACACGATTTTTTAACAACTCATAATATTCTTTAAAAAGTGTTCCACGGGAAAATTAATGATGTCCGCAAACGAACACAGAAATTAAAAGTTATGAACTGCATGAGACGTTTAAATAAATTGTTGGGCGCCGCAGAACCAAAGTTTCACTACTAACTTGGTAAAAACTTTAAACTTCTTTTTAGTTTTAACTCAAATTAATGGTGACTGAAATGATTTGAAATTATCTAGAACTACCTTAATTTGGTGCTATAAGAATTTTTATCCTTAAAGCTTATAATTACTTTTTAGTAGCAGTAGTTGTTCATTTTTACACAGAGGTGACTTTTCAGTGGTCCCGCGATGAGGAACATTTGGATTATTTTTATACCACTGAGACTGGCAGATAAACATACGGCCTATCTGATGGAAGGTGGTCTGTAGACGTTCGAGAACACCAGACAGTGAGTTCATCCCACAATCAAAGCGTAGGTGGCTATAAGACCTTAGGTATGCGAGCGCTTCGAACGCGTAGTGTGACGTTGAACACTCTGTCTATGACCAGTATTGGGATGGTAGAAGTAACAGATGATCTACATAATGGGCAACAATTTGGTTACTCTGGTTGGTTTCAATATGTACGGAATATGTAATGCCATTTTCAAGTGATTCAGTACTTCGGAAAAAAAAGGGGAGCCTAACGGCCTGTAACAAGATAGTCGTTAAGTCCTTGAGGCCTTATGGAGTATGTTCGTTTTATTATGTCACCTACCTCTTCGAAGATGGCATGACGATATACGTATGTATATTTTATTTGTAGACAAAAAAAAATGTTCCTATCATTCGAACAGTCTAACTAAACGTTAATTAAACGTAACATGCAATGAGTTCACAATGAGAACGCAACTATCAGCATTTCTTTCGAGACGTACACGAACGACCTATTTTCCCCTCGCTATATTTGGAACAAAGAGGAAGGATGGCCCGAGATAATAATTTCAAGAAAACCGCCCCAGACTTTTTCATAAAACAAACTGAGCAACGGAAAGCTCACCGCCGAAGGGAAATGCGGTACCATAAAGTTGCAAATGAAGTAATACCGTACTTGGCGTGACTTACTGCTAAAACTTGGACAGAAACTGCTGGAGTGGTACTTCAGCCACAATAGACTGCCACCAATTTGCACTCGCTATTTACGTAGTGTCATTTAATTTAAGTGAATAAATTTGTAGGCAAAGCGTCGGACCCTGTTAGCACACTTTGTAATTAATATTGACCGTTTCGACCGGAATATCGCCTAACTATTCAGTTGTATTCTACTATTCTGTAGCCTTCTCAAGTTGTTTTCTGACAATAAATTTGTAATTAGAAGGATTTGGGTCTCACTCTGCCTTGCTGCCTAATGTAGGGTACTTTGTGTCTAAACGTCATTTAGATAACATTACAATTATAAAGAGTTCTTGAGTTGAACATTTTTTTGCCATAACCTTGATTGGTTTTTTGTGTACAAGTGAAGTTCCAAAGTTGTTTATTCAGATACTCTTAGAAATTGGTTTCAACATACTCGAGTCTGAATTTAGAAGTCTTTTTAAATATATGCTTTGGTACGTAGCATACAATAAAAGAAATGTGTGTGTACCAGAGTACACAGGTAAGAAGTGAAACTTGCTTACGACGTTTTTTTACAGCTATAAATTTTCTCTCAACGTCGATAGAAGTTTACTTCAAAAAACTTTCACAAAAATAATAACCCGTCCAATTGCAAATAATTGAAACCCTTGAGAACTAGCTCATCACACTCCTGGTTAATATTTAAAAAAGATTTACGGCTTACTTAGACAAGAAAAAATATCGAAGTATGATGTTGTTTCGCTTTATAAAATGTAGGGGAGGACACTCACTCATTAAATTTGGAACACAAACGCGCCTCACATGGCCCAAAACAAAAATATCTGACTGTAAACGAATCATAATTCAGAATTACGTTCCATGAAGAAAAATATTGTTCAAAATTGAAGCCGCGAGTACCTCCCGTTTATTGCACCCTTTACGCGCCAGTTGGTGTTTTATTGTGTCGCACATTCGGTTGTGAATAAACAAGATGATAACCTAAACATAGTGATATGAGGAACGCAACCTTTTTGGGCTACAGGATTTACTGAGTAAAAACTATTTTTTAATGTAATTGAGAAATTTGTTAACTAGAAGTATTACTCTCGAAGAAAACTTGATAGATATTTATATTAATTTATTTTGTAAAGATTTAATATGATACTTGTTGTAAAATACTTACGAGTAGGTAGGTGCCTTAGAGAGTAAATCTTGTAAATAATTATGAAAGCGAATTATGAGATTATGAAAATTAGTTTTACATCATTGTACCGCTTTACAAGTAGGTACTTATGATACGGTGATCAGGCCGATAAAAATTTAAACTTCGAAGTCACATAATAAATTCAAAAAGCGAACATTAAAACAAAAGTTTTTTTTATATTATCTTCTTTTTACGACATACACAGCATTGTAACGTACAGTGAGACGCAAATT
Source organism: Thumatha senex (assembly GCA_948477245.1). Classification (NCBI taxonomy): domain Eukaryota; kingdom Metazoa; phylum Arthropoda; class Insecta; order Lepidoptera; family Erebidae; genus Thumatha; species Thumatha senex. The sequence continues at coordinate 16,525,232 of OX419743.1, forward strand.
AAACGGTACTTTTCTTAACCCACAATTGAGTATGACATTTGAGAGGCACTCAAAACCTTCGTAATTAGGGAACGCGGCTTACGTCAAGGGATAAGGGAATGGCTCAACTGCCATAAATAATTTATAGGGATTCGAAGCGTCACAAGTTTTGAGAGCTCTTTGCTACATTTGCGGTGTTCGCCCTACAGCAAATTGTCTTAAAATAATTATAACGATTAGATACTTGGATAAAGCTCCATGAAAATATAATCAGTATTGAATTGTTGAAACAGAACGGGTACAGATAATAAACTCTCATTTAAGGACTATTATAGCTACTCCAAGTAAATGAATCATAATTCTTACTAGTATTGGTGTAAAAGTGTTTTTAGAGTAGAATAACTGCTTGATTTGTTCATTGTTTGCAATCGTTTATTTTTTTAAAAATGTAATGTAATTTTGTGTCAACTTGTGGATTTGACAATAAATAAGTACCTACTTTCTCTTTCTTTCTTTCTTTCACCTGATGAACTTGGGATATACAAAGTTCCTGTGAAAGTAAGATTTCAGATAAAAGTGTAAAGTACACTTTGGAAATAAATCATCCCCAGAAAAATCAGATCAAATCGATTCTTTCTATCAATAGGAAATGAGCTATATACGCACTCATATACAACTTAAGCCAATCACGTCCCCACATACACACATAGACAAACACACACTCACACAGCTAAATACATACTAAAATATAGACTCACATGCAAGCTATTAGAGAATTTCCGGTTTCTTAACAAATCAGAAGTACGTAATTTGACTACATAATTGCTGAGATTGAACTGTTTTTTATGACACTGGATCTTTTCTAGTTTAAGAAAGGGTTTAAAATTTCTCACTCACACAATCTCATTTACTCACTCGTCACGTGGCACGCGGTAGTGTAAATGAGGTATTACAGTTCCAAATTTAAATTTCACTGCAATAGTTTTTTTTTACTAAGTTTGTTATTTTACAGATGGTGATCACGATGGGTTTACAGCTTTGCTAGGATCCACGTCACCTGATATAGCCCTAGCGTCAGACACCTCTGATAGCCTACCACTGCCTGACCAAGACAATGGTAAGGTTGGAGTGCTCAGTGTGTGAAACTACTAACATGCGCTTTATAATGACTAAAATTGTATGTTATTTTTTCCGTAGTCCAACGTTTCCCAAAGTGGGCGATAACGCCCCCTTGTGGGCGCTGCAGGCCTAAAGGGGGACCAGAGGGAGTACGAGACCCAGAAAAAAATGGGGGCGTTGTGTAGGCTTCGGGGGGCGATTTATAATTTCATCTAGCTAGGTCTAGCTCTCGACTCTCGGCTACAACTTGTGAACATCAACTAATATTAATTAAGAGATTGCTCAAACCAAACTCGGTTCGATATTTCTCTCCGCGTAGTTATCTGTCCTGTTTTATTCAATGAATAGAAGAAAAATCATGTCAATCGGTCGCTCCGTTTCGAAATGAAAGTAGACACAAACAAACAAATAAAAAGGCAATAGACACACTTTCGCATTTTAATAGTTATTAGTATTCCTAGATAGGTAATTTTCATAGATAATAGACCGCGGGCAATCATGTTTTAACAAGTTTTTGTTAAATAACCCGATTTGTGCATTCCTGTATCAATCGGCTGATTCATAGAATACTTGTTCTTACTTGTTGAGTACAATTGAGCGTCGAATGAGATAAACGAGTTAATGCATGTTTGTCTTATTCCTGTCGGTGCGTGCTGCTTATGCAATCCTATATAAACAACGGAATATTTTTTTTTTTTCATTTGCGGTTTCGCGCGTAATAGATAAGCATTACTTAAGTTCAACACTTACTTACGTATTTCTTAAAACAAAACAATGTCGGAAGTAAAAAAGAAGAGACGGCAATACTCTGTGGAATATATTAAATTCGGATTCATTGAAAATTCCACAAACCCATCGTCGCCTCAGTGCCTAAAAACATTTTTGAATAAAGCAATGAAGCCTTCAAGAGTGCAAGATCATTTGAATAAAATGCATCCAGATAAGAAACACAAGAATGTAGCATATTTTCAAGACCTAGAGATGAAGCATAATACTCAGCCAAGTGTAGCTAAACTATTTTCGGCAGCTACTAAGCAAGATGACGACGGACTTCAAGCCTCGTACAATATATCTTTGTTAATTGCTCAAAAAGGCAAACCACACAACATCGGAGAAGAGTTACTTTTGCCAGCCATAAAGGAAGTAATAACTACTGTGCTTCATAAACCGGCCGCAGATATTATCCGAAAAAATCCTTTGAGTAATAATTCTGTGCAAAGACGAATGGATGAAATGGCTGAAAACATTGAAGGATCATTGTGCAATCATCTGAAGACTAGTCAATTCTCAATTCAGCTCGATGAGTCCACTTTACCTACTAATGAAGCATTGTTGCTGTCTTACGTGAGGTTTATTAAACATGAGAAAATATGTGAAGAACTATTGTTTGCTAGAAATTTAGAGACCGATACAAAAGGCGAAACCATATTCAATACATTGGAAAAATATTGTGATGAGAAAGAGATTCCCTTGAAAAATGTTATATCAGTTGCTACGGATGGCGCTCCGGCTATGACAGGGTGCCATAAAGGCTTCATAGTGTGCTTAAAAAATAAAATTCCAGATGTACTTGCTGTACATTGCGTTATTCATAGACAACATTTGGTTGCTAGAAACTTAAGTTAATGACTATTTCACTGCAATATATCATCAATGCAGTCAATAAAATCCGTACCAGTTCTGTAAATGATAGATTATTTCATCAGCTTTGTGTTACTAATAACGAAGATTTCAACCGTTTGTTGCTTCATACTGAGGTTCGTTGGCTATCAAGAGGCAATTGTCTGACTCGATTTTACAACCTGTTCGACTCTGTGATAGAGTTCTTGGAAACTAAAGATACAGAATTGCTCAATAAGCTCATTACATAAAAAAATTATATAGCTTACATGACAGACCTGTATAAATTGTTCAACGACATGAATCTCCAACAGCAAAGCGATGAACTAAATTTAATTACAACAAAAAATGTCGTTGCTGCTTTCGCAGCCAAACTGCTTCTACACAAAAAGAACATGGGCAGACGTGAGTTTCACTACTACTATACTACTTGTTTGCCTACTGCTAACATTTGGAAAACCTCCACATTGACTTCACCGAACGATACGAGGACATTTTGAACTTGGAAATACCAGGCTGGGTGTTAGATCCGTTTTCAAATGTCAACACAGCAATCTCAACTCAGCTGGAAAAAGAACTTATAGAATTGACAACAAACGAGGAAATAAAAATCAAGTACAAAAATGGCTATCAAGAATTTTGGCTACAAAAACCGATCCCGCAATTGTACCCTGGATTGCGGTCAATCGTTCAACGATTCTTGATAGCATTCCCATCGTCATATTTGTGTGAACGTGGATTTAGAGCTGTGGCAACGCTGCTTACTAAAAAGAAAATTCGTTAGCATGTTACCGAACGTGGCGACTTGCGGCTGTTCTTGAACATATCAACAAACTTATTAAACAGCATCAGATTCATTCTTCATATTAGTTTTTATATAAGAATCGATTGTGTTTGTTTTATTTTGAATAAAAGATTCTCTGTCTGAATACTATAAAGTTGCGTTTCAATAATCATTCTCATTGCTTGCGGATTATAGTAAAAGTCTATTTTAGAATGAATGTTTAATCTCCGCTAATATAGCTCACAACTATTAATTAATTTTATTTAAAGTTATAGTGGTTTTTAAGTAGGTGAAAAAATGGGGGCGCTAAAAATTTATTTAGTCTCAAAGTGGGCAGTAGACAAAATAAGTTTGGGAACCTCTGCCGTAGTTGATAATTATCAAATGTAAAAAAAAATGCATGTAGATACGAGCTGACTTTTAAACTACGACGTTCCATATTTAAAGTAAAATTACATACTTAGACGCACCATGGCGTTTATTCCAGTCACAGTACAGTATGAAAACATGCCCAATTTGTTGACATTTATAATAATGGTCCAACACAAAAAGATATATTCAATTCGAACCAGTCGTTCCCGAAATTAATTTGTTTAACCAGTTGAGACTCTGACTAATAAGGCTGAAGGAATTTTTCTTGTATAGGAACCTTCCAAATGTAAATTTTGAAGTGGAATTTTTTTTCAACTCGAACCAACGTCTTCTGGTTCAACGCACCAGACGCGTTTACCAACTACACCACCGCGACGTGCTAGAAACCGACGAATTAATCCACCTCTTTACGTCTTAAGGCGACGTAAGGCGCCATCGACCGGCACTTAGCAAAGTGATAAGAAAACGTGAAAGATTTGTGATGACATCGAATGATTATAGATGAAATTCTATACTTTCGTACCATGCAATCGCTTACGAGGCAGTCTATTTATTACCAACATTCTCGTGTACAGCATATGTAAGCACTGCACTGACATTCCTGCATTCATAACTACAATGTGCACACGAGAACGACATCCTTTGATTTCTGATAAAGTGCAGTTAATTTTCATGAGAATTCCACCGTCGCGATGCACTTTAGTGTATGCAAATTATAGCAAAGCAATTGATGTTCTACGGTAAGTTATTATGGGAGAGATGTGTGTGAATACATACAAGGAACTTCATCTGTCATTGTTAGATGGTTTCTGTGTAATATTACGTTACAGACTGTGTACCTCTAATGAGGTCGTTTCACTGGTATATGGTTCTTGAAATAATTTTACGAACTCTCACCGCAAATATTTGCTTATGTTCTTTATTTAAATCGTTTATTTTATTGAGATCGTTAGTATGATCAGACGATTGCTTTTAATGGTACAGAACCATGTACCAGTAAGAGAAATTGTCAGCGATTTCAAAATAAATTGGAAACTCATGACAAGACAAACGAACAGGTACAGGTTTAGTTAAAGACTACATGGTCAAAACCACAGATTTAACGTGTCCTTTTAGAAGCACGGTAATGCTTGTAAATGTAATTGCCATTAATGGTCACCCATCTCAGAATTAACCGTATCTTTAAATGCTTAAGGCAGTGATAGATTACAGAACACTCAGAGGTGAGGTTACAACTCAGCGCTTCCAACGAACAAACACCATATATACAATTTCACAATAGATATATTAAAGTGAAATATGCATAAGGATCTCTAATGATGCAACCATGCCTTGTAGATTGATGGATGTAGCTTTAAAACATTAAGATGAATAGACGGTTCGGCTCGCTGACGTAACTTTGCGAGATTGATGTATTTCGTGCAATGGCACCCGCGAGTTGCTCCGTTTAATGTCGGTGAAACTTTCACTATTTCATTGCTTTTGAAATATGATACTGAAAACCGTTTGTAACAACCTGTTACATGAATCTTCGAATATGGAACTATCTTTGAATATGGAACTATATTTCAAAACTATTAATCTGAACAGAACAAGTTTTAATCTTCTTATGATTTATGTCTCTTTTGGCTCTTTGACTATATTTCCGCCGTGACAGTTCTGAAAACCAGCGCTGCGTTAAGCATACGCTAGGGTTTAGCTAAGATGGTTGCACGTGTGTGACAATTACATTTTGGTTGGTAGTCATTAATTCAAGTTGAATTTTTGGTTTAAAAATTTCAATAGTAGGTATTGTGGTAGGTAGCTACAGTCTGTCCCTGCCTATTGGCTATGGTAACCACTTTCAATAAGGCTGGGGACCGAGTCTACTATTGACAAGCCGTAGAATAGAACTAGAATCGCTATTTTTAGCTGTCATAATGTTAGTAGACTATAAAAAATGCAACTGGCTAGTATAAAAAATGCACTGGTGCGGTACGTGTTAGTAGAATTCTATCGGCCGACCGATAGAAATCTATTGGAGTACGATTGTAATAGTAGACTACGAAAATCTTTCAAATGTACCGGTGGCTATCTATTGAGCGATGATTTCGATTCTAATTCGACACGATTAAAATAGCAGACTCGGCCACCTGGTCTCAGTACTGGGCCGCACGGAAGTTATACGTCTTTAGCCTAACAGAACAAAAATAGGTAAAAATTTCTAGAACACTTTATTTGTAAAAAGAAAGTAAAAATATTATTTAAAAATTTCAAAATAATAAAACCTATTATATTTTTTGTTGTGTGTTTGTTTGTTGTGGAATAGTACAAGTGTTATTATTGAAAATGTGTAGCAAGTTCCACCAAGTGCCATCAATCAACAGTATAAATTATCTGAATAAAACCTACTTTGAATGCAGTTATGAGTTTTCATGGCAACTGGTATAACTAACTTAATCGTGTTCCTTTTAGATTATCGGTATGCACGCACTTCGTAAAAAATGCTCCAACAGAAGCATAACTTCAAAAATTATTGATATTGCAATCAAGAACTTCTTAATTTCAAACGCCAGTAATAGCTTTCTTTGCATTTTTTTTCCTCAAAATTTAAAGTAACAACTGTGATTCCTCACTTCTAATGTCTTAATAAATCATTTTCGAAACAAATCTGCAACGTATCGGGCAATATAATGGCGTATGGATTTTAAATCAATGTCTCTGCACTACAGTAATGCATATCAATGTGTATTGTCATACGTCATTAGACTCGACGCTGTGCAGGCGTCGTTAAAGCAGATATTCACGCAGACCATTGTTATTAAGGTATTCATAATGCAAGGAATAAAAAAATGAACTAATATCTCTTCTAATATATAAAACTCTCGTGTTACATTGTTTGTTACCAGACTCCTCCGAAACGGCTTCAATTTATTCGGAAGTAACAAAATATACCTATACCTATCATATTGTTACTACCTAAGGAAGCGGAACAGTATTTTTTTATACCACTGAGGTAGCATACAAGCATACCGCTCCATCTGAGGAAAAGTGGTCACCGTAGGCTATGGACGTCTGCAACACCAGAATTGCAAAGCGTCTCGTAACGGTGTCGCGAGTCCAGAGATTTTATTTCATATAAAAATCCTCGCTAAAAGAAGTTTTCACTTCATAAAAACATACATTTCTATATACATACATATTATGCATAGTAAACTTTCAAACTCCAAAACATACATTTGCAGATCACATATTTGTTCCGATCCAGGATCCAGAAATCGAGACCACAGTGAGGCAGTCGCATACACTACCACTTAGGCTGAGGCAGTCAATGAAATGTCTCAATATAGTCCTTATATTATTCTACTAAGCTATATTTTAGACGTACGCCATAAATAGCTAGGGTCCTATTACCAACAAACTTGATATGAAATAACTATGCTATAATAAAATAACTTGATATTAACTGCCTCTGTGGCGCAGTTATAGTGTATGCGACTGCCGCGACTGAGGTCCTGAGTCGGTAAAAATATTTGTGAGATCCACTAATGTTTGTTTCGGAGTTTGGGTGTTTCATATGTATACATACATACATATTGTCACGCCTTTATCCCCGAAGGGTTAAGCAGAAGCAAACTATACGCCCATATTTAATCGTATGCATTTTTGTCCCACGTAACAAGTGGTGAGCCCATTGCGGTATAATATGTATTTAGAAATATAAAAGTATGTTTATCAGTCGTCTAGATCCCATGACATTAGCTTATATTAGCTTACTTTGGGCTAGACGGCACTGTGTACATTTTTATTTATTTATTAAAAACAAATTATTTGGATATTTCATTCATACATTTTAGTTTTATAAACAATTATTACGTTCCATTCTCTCTCATATTTACTCGGACGGCTTCGAGGGGGATTTACGATAAACGGACGGTAATATACCCAAGACTAATTCCCTCCTCATTGTCGGTGCAAATTAAGCCTTGGGCTGTTCTGATTGACGCACGAATACTGCGCATTGTGACAATCCATTACGACTAATGGATATTTCGTATCTAAGTTATTTGACGGTCAGATTTATCGGGCTCGTAGCCTCGCTTGGGCAGTGTTCTGTAAACGATCACTCCGTTAAGCATCTTACGCTATGGTTAGTTTTGATATGAATGTGGCATTTCTATTTACGAGCATAAGACCTTCAACTTAGCTTAACGACAGCCATGTTACTGGCAACCGGGACCAATGGCTTAACATGCCTTCCGAAGCACGGAAACGCTCGCAAATGTAAATACCACAAAGTGCTCACCCATCCGCGTTAATATCTGTATTTGAAATTTATAAACGTAGTTAACACGTAAAACAAACATTTATAGATCACACAAATATTTTTCCGATTCAGGTTTCGAACCCGTGACCCAAAGGTTACACGCTCAGTCTGGTCAATCAATCTGCTCAGAATGACGGGAGAATTATCGTCTTTATATATATTCTTGTCATAGAGACATCTGGGATCGGTATTTTATTTCAATACACGATTATGTCATAAGTTCGTAAATTAATTAATTCAAATCTAAGCTAACTAAAAGTAACTAACAACCTAAAATTTTACATGCGTCAAAAAAATATTCCCAGAAGACTGGCAGCATTGCCACGTTGAATGGCAATGCTTAACCTTTGTGCGAAAAAGAAACCAGCATTCTGGTCACGAGTAGAGACAATTTATAGACATATGTACGTACAATATATAAAAAGCTAATACTGAATAAAAACATATGAAAAAGTAAATAAACATCCTGTAGTAAAAAGAAAAAGAAAAATGGACGGATCGATGATTCGAGTAATTCCTGATAGAATTTTCCGTAATGGATGTATGTTGGTAGAACATCTACAGTCATAAAAGTACCTAAAAATATATAAGCAATTGATATTCGCTCCGTTCCCCTGAGTGCGTTCTGGTCAAGCGCCGTTATGCCTTATCGAATACCACACAATAGAACTAGGAACTGTTAAAATGGAAGACACACGATGCTAAAATTATCAAAGACATTTTGTGTAAATAATTCTACAAACATTTGAATTTAAAAATATTTTTTTAGAATCTTCAAAAGAGAAAAAGATTCTCAAGTTTGATGTTTATTTTGTTTGTATACATAACTCTTTTAATAACGAACTGGTTTTTTTAAAGATTTTGTTTATAGTTTTTCTATTGAGAACTTAAAAAATATGACAATCAGTTAACTGTTGGGCTTTAATCTGTAAGTTACTATTTAGCAATATGTATTGCACCACAGAGCAAGTAATAAATGTCACTCGCACTGTAATAAAGATGCATTTTTCTATAAATTTCATTCAAACAAACGTATTAGCTGGTCACCCATGACTCATTCTATCTACTCTTCAATTTCTATCAAAATTTTTACAACGAAAGGTAGCTGTTGCTATCTAATTTTTTAATTTTTCAAGCCAAATTATTGGCTAGTACAACTGCTTTTATTGAGCAGGATAGTTTTGATACTTCACATTTGGAAAATGAAATTCCAAAAAACTAGTTTATAGGACAACAGATAATAAATCTGGCCAGTTGACTTTGGCCCCTGAGAATAATCTTAGTAAAAATATTGTTTTTATAAACCTGGTGCACCATAATGTTAGAGGTTTAATAAATGGTAAAGATTTAGAGTTAGAGCTATACATTAATGCAAATTCTATTAATATTTTTTGTGCTACAGAGCACTGGTTAAAAGATCATCAAATCACATTGTTGAACTTCGTAAATCACCAGGTTGCTAGCTCGTTCAATAGAAAACATTCTAAACGTGGAGGCTCTTTAATAATAATTAATAAAAACTTAAAATTTAAAGAACGTAAGGATTTAGTAGCCCTCTCCATTGAGCGAGTTATTGAGATTGCCAGTATTGAGTTTGAGCATTTCATCTTGTTAAGCGTATACAGTCCCCCTGATGCTTCTTACATTAAATTTGAAGAAAAGCTTGAAGAAGCACTGTTCAAATGCCAATGTTCTAAGAAATCTATAATAGTTTGTGGAGATTTTAATGTTGATATATTAGATACATCATTAACTCCATCAGAGAGAAATAAAATGAAAAATTTATTTAAATCCTTTAATCTGCATAGTACATTCTTAGAACCCACTCGTATTACAGCCACCAGTGCAAAATGTATTGATAATATTTTTACTGATATTAAACCTATAGATAAAGGTATTGTGGATCCTGTGGAGTCAGATCATCGTGGCCAATGGATAAAATTTCCTAAAAGTAGTAACAAAGTCAGCAAAAAACAAATTAAATATGTACCAATTAACCAAAGTCGTTTGAATAATTTTAAAGAAAATGTATTAAAGAGATTACCATATCTACCTAACTTCACTTGTGTAGACCAGTCATATAAACACTTATTTAATTTGATTAATGATGAGTTTGGCAAAGTTTTTACCTCAAAAACTCTACAGATTGGTGGTCGTCCTGTTTTCAGTGACTGGGCAACACCAGGTATCTTTAAAAGTAGAAATAAATTATTTGAATTATATTCAGAAAAATCATATAATTTTAGGCAAACCTTTCAGGAATATGTTAAAAATTATTCAAAGATATTTAAACAAACGTGTCATCTTGCTAAGTCAAACTTCATTAAAAATAAAATTTCTAATTCTGTAAATAAAATAAAAATGACTTGGAACATCATTAATTCTGAATGCGGTAGATCTTTAGTGACTGAAAGGGATTTCCACTTAAAAGTAAATGGTTGCCATGTTACAGGGGACCTGGAAGTGGCTACGGAGTTTGAACACTTTTTTAAAAATATACCTATTTTGACAACAAAATCTCTCCAAGCATCTTCCAGTTCCGCTGAATTTTTATTAGAAGAATCTGTTCTTTGTTGCAGGGATGCATTTGTATTCACAGATATTTGTGCTCAGGACATTGTAAAAACATTTAAATGTATCGAAATTAAGAAAACCGCGGACATTTGGGGGTTATTGGTCAAAACTGCATCATGTATAATTGAGGTAATTGCGCCCCATCTAGCAACTGTGTTTAATGACTGTGTTTCTAGTGGTACATTTCCTGATTTAATGAAACACAGCAAAGTCGTTCCCTTGTTCAAGGCTGGCAGCGCTACAGAGCCGTCTAATTTCCGACCAGTGTCAGTGCTGCCAACTTTGAGCAAAGTATTTGAAAAAATAATCTTGAATCAAATGCTATCCCATTTTAATAGTCATAAAATACTCCATGCGAATCAATTTGGGTTTACGAAAGGGCGCTCAACTTCCGATGCTGGTGTTGAGTTATTAAAATGTATTCATGAAGCATGGGAAGACAAGCACGATGCATTAGGTATATTTTGCGATCTATCAAAGGCTTTTGATTGCGTTCAACATGAAACGCTGTGCAAAAAATTACACCACTATGGAATAAGAGGCAAAGCTCTCGACCATCTGTCTTCATATTTGAACAATAGAATACAGAGGGTCGATATTAATGGTACACGTTCTGTAGGATCCATGGTTACAATGGGTGTGCCGCAAGGCTCGATACTTGGGCCATTCTTGTTCCTCATTTATATTAATGATTTACCATTTTATGTAGGGGACAGGAATAGGATTGTTTTGTTTGCAGATGACACCTCATTAATTTTTAAAATTAAAAGACAATTAGATAACTATGACGATGTAAACAATGCAATTGCAAGAGTAGTTCATTGGTTCAGCTCAAATAATCTTTGCCTTAATGAAAATAAAACTAAATGTATAAAATTTACTCTACCAAATGTAAAACAAGTTGCGGCCAATGTTCAACTGAATGGACAAGTGTTAGAGTTTGTAGAATCAACTGTGTTCCTAGGTATAACTATTGATGCCAATTTGCAGTGGGGCCCACACATAGAAAAGACAGCCTCTAGATTAAGTTCGGCTGCATACGCTGTAAAAAAGATCAGGACTCTAACAGATGTGGATACGGCTAGAATGGTTTACTTCAGCTATTTTCATAGTATTATGTCTTACGGTGTTCTCCTTTGGGGGAGTGCTGCAGATTTAAATATTATTTTTGTTCTACAAAAGCGGGCTGTACGCGCTATTTATAATTTGGGCCCCAGAGTTTCCCTCCGAGAAAAATTCAAAGAAGTGAATATTCTAACCGTACCATCACAATACATTTTTGCCAATCTTATGTATGTCCAGAAAAATCTATCACAGTTTTCTAAACTCTGTGATAAACATAATATAAACACTAGAAATAAAAATAATCTTTCAGTCCACCACAGTCGACTACATAAGATTGGCGATTCTTTCCAGGGTAACTGTATACGCTTTTACAACAAGCTTCCCTGTGACCTGAGAAATTTACCTTTAAATAAATTTAAAAAGTTTATTAAAAACAAGCTTTGTGAAAAAGGTTTTTACTCCGTTACAGACTATTTGCAGGACAGGGACGCCTGGAAATGATCTGCTGGCAAAATGAAATAATATTAAATTGTAAATAGGCCATCAAAAAAAAAGTTCCTAAGTTTCTTGCCGGTTCTTCTCAGGTGGGCCGCGTTCCGAACCGGTGGTCGCTTTAAATATTTTAAATAGTGTATGACATTTTGTAAGCGCCGTTAAAATGGTCTATGCAAAATAAAGATATTTTTATTTTTTTATTTTATTTTATTCATAGAAATACACTAATAACAACACACGTTTGGTAGGCAACTTGTCAGAAAATCGCATGCGACTTTCCAGAGGGCCGAGTCTGCTATTTCAATCGTGTCGGAATAGAATCGAAATCGTCGCTTAATAGAAAGCCAACTGTACATTTTTGACAGTTTTTGTAGTCTCCTATTACAATCGCACTCCAATAGACTTCTATCGGCCGACCGATAGAATTCTACTAGCACGTAACGCGCTCGTGGACGCTAGTTAGTTGCATATTTCATAGTCCACTAACGATTTGACAGCTAAAAACAGCGATTCTGGTTCTATGCTAAGACTTGTCATAGTAGAGTCGGCCCCAAGCTTGACATAAACTTGGGCACGTAACGCCGTATTATTATTACCCCATTCCTTTCTCTGTGCATTGCACTACTATTTACTATGTATTTACTGTAAGTCATAGGCATTTGAAGAAACTGTTCATTTACTGCATTGGTATTGAAAACTCTAGTACGGTTGGAATGAAAACTACAAGAATCCTTTTTGCAAATGTACTTTGTAGAATTTTATTTTAAATTGTGATATGGGATCTAGACAACTGATATACATATACTGATATACCCGAACTCCGATATAAACACTTGTGGACCACACAATTGTGTGTACCTAGCCGGGAATCGAACCCGAGACCTCAACGCGGCATTTTTATTGGGAATTATCCCACCCGCATTCCCATTAGTATGACTCCTGTAAACCAGGATCTACAGCAATGACCAAGACCACAAAAGTTACACCGAGCTCTATCTTGGTGAAGTCCTAGGAGATGTTATTATGTCTTGGAACTTGCAAGGAAATTAATCAGAAGATAATTTTAGGAAGTTGGAAAAATAATGTAATACTTCCTTTGCAAAGCGGGAGACCTGGAAAGCACAGTAATAGTATATTACGGGTCCAATGTAAGTCCAGGTCCAGTAATAAGTATGGCAGAAGCGTTTAAAAGCACAAAAATTCACCCCTGATGCAACGAAATCCGCATGGTAAATTACTCCTGATGTTACTTTTAAACTGCTTAGCATATTATTTCGCTCGTTTCGCCAAATGCTTCACTTCCAAAGTATGTGATGCGATCTGATCATATTTGGCATCAGCTGTTGAACACTGACAGAACTGTGACTCGACCAGCTTAAACGAATGTAATTTGCTCTTAAAGTTACCATGTCTTTGAGAATTGAGCAACACAATCATTCACCTCCAGCCATAACATTCTCAGGCGTTCACGAACGTCTGGGGAAAATCTGGCAGACGTTGGTGCCCTTTGATGGAAATGTTCAGCTGTCATTCGTCCAAAACTTCTTCAAGTATTTTATAACGATACAGTCGGGCAATTCTATAGCGATCTGTTTCTAACAATAAAATTATCATCCATGCCATCCTTATCTTAATAGACAAAATGCAAATGCATAATTTTTCGAGCCGCCCATAAGGCCTAAGTTGAAGGCCTTATGGGCGGCTCGAAAAATTTTAACATCCTGCGTCTGTCTATTGTAACACGGCAATGGGCTCACTACCTATTACGTGGGACGGCAATGCACATGGTGAAATGTAGGCGTATAATATGCCTCTGCCACCCCTTCAGGGATAAAGGCATCGTTGATAAACAACAAACTATTACTAGCATGTATAATAATGCTAGCAACTCCAATTATATCTCATTAATGGTACAAATACCATATATTCTCTTTGTAGAGTGTTCGCTGTAGTTTATTAGTACATGCATACCGCTCATCGTATCACAGAGTGCAGCATTGCGACTTACAAAGTAAATATGAGAGACGAATTTCAAATGAATAGTACTTAAAATGTTCAACGGATTTACAGTTTTGTACTAAAGTTGAATTTAATTGCGTGGCACAATAAATTTGGAATTGTTATGAATATTCGAATAGGTATTTTGGTTGTTTTTGGTAATGGTTGTTTAATAACAACAGGTACAATAATATTTAGATGGTTGTTAGGAATTGTTTAAATGGTAATTTATAAATGTTTAAATGGTGATTAGTAAATATATATTATATCTAGATGAGTTATCATGAAAATAGAATTGATTAGCTTGGTGGCGTAACTGGTGGCGTAACTTGGTGGCGTATACGACTGTGACGCTGAGCTCTTGGGTTCGAATATTTGTGTTCTGCAAATATTTGTTTCAGAGTTTGGATTTTTGAAGTAAAACTTCTTTATCGACGTTGAGAGAAAGTTTATAGCTGTAAAAAATCGTCAGGTTTTTCGGTTACGCGCCGTGTTGTTTTTAAAGTGAAACATCTTTATCGACGTATGAGAGAAATTTTACATACATACATATTGTCACGCCTCTATCCCCGAAAGGGTAGGCAGAGGCATACTATACGCCCACTTTTCACCGTATGTACTTTTGTCCCACGTTACAGGTGGTGAGCCCATTGCCATGTATTGAGAAATTTTATAGCTGTAGAAATGTCGGAAAGAAGTTTCACTTCGTACCTACACAGGTAAGAGTACACAGTCTGATGTAACACATAGTTTTTTACTATGTGCATGTATTTAGAAATACATTAGTACTTATGTTTATCAATTGTTTAGATCCTACAGCACAAGCTGATTTAAGCTTAATTTGGCCTAAACGGCGTTGTGTGAGAATGTCCCAAAATATAAATTTTTATTCGAACCCGGCACGCCACGGTAGTCACATACACTTACTACGAGTACTACGGCGCCGAGACCCCACCGAAGTAGTCAAAACATAATGCCACCGAGAATTTATTTGAAATCGGTTAAAAGAAATGTCGTTGATTTTTGTTTTTTTGTTACTCTGGATTTAGGACGTATTTTCGATGAAATCTTTCAGGCGGCTTATTTTTTCTGACATCTTGAATAATTAACGTCAATTTTCTACCAATTTCTATAAAACCTTGATAAACTTTATACTTAAGCTATTTTCAAGAGTTACTCTATCTATTTGTGAAAATCATATGAGAATCTGTTTAGTACTTTTAATTTAGAACCTGAACAGATAGACAAACTCGGAGGACTACTTTGAAGACAAATAAATAAAACAAATATATACCTTACATATGTGATATACTAGTTGATACCTGCGGCTTCGCCCGCTATATGAATCGTTCCCGTTTTCTACAGGAAATAGTTTCCAGGACAAAAGTAGCTGTCTTATTTCGGGCTTTTGACTATATCTGTACAAAGTTTCATTTATATCGGTTTAGTGGTTTTTAATGTGACAGCGCGACAGACACACAGAGTTAATTTTGCATTTATAATATTAGTAAGGATCTGATATGACCTCTGATTGTACAGTCCCAGTAAGAGCTGACGACATCTTGTGATAGTCTAACGCAAACTGTGCGCTCTGGTTTGTCTAGTTTAATAAAATAAATATCCATCACGCCTTATCCCCGAAGGGGTGGCAGAGGCATATTATATGCCCACTTTTCACCGTGTGGATTCCTGGCCCACGTAATAGGTGGTGAGCCCATTGCCGTGTTGAAATAGACAGACGCAGGTTGTGGCTACCGAGTACGACTTTCTTTTACACCTATAAAATTACTCTCATACGTCGATAAAGTAGTTTCACTTATAATAAAGAAGTTTCACTTCAAAACAACATGGCGCGTAACCGAAAAACAAGAGGTTTTTTTTGTATCTATACAATTTCTCTTAACGTCGATAAAGAAGTTTCACTTCAATAGCCAAGTGGAGCATGCCACGCGTTGAGTTATTGCTCTCATCAAAATGAAAGACAGTAAAGGATCCAATAGTTGATGACCACTGATGGACTGCGGTCTTCCTGTTTACACAATTAGTTCGTTTAGCCTATACCCAACAGTTTCAAACTTCCTTCATCATTCATAATAGGGGCTTTTACTTTGATCAAAGTTTCACTTCTATATTACTAAATAATGTGAGTTGTAAAACCTGTTTATTATTGTGTAATAGGTACTGTTGTGTATGAGTTTTGTTGACGGTACTTGATAATAATCCGTGTTTAAGATAATTAAATGAATTGTACCTCGACAATGTTGTATAATACTCTAGTCAACACATTCAAAAAACGTGAAAAATAGAGATAAATGTCCTAAAATATGAGCGACAGCTCATTCATTCATTAATTGTTTACCTGCACCAAAATCCTTCAAAATCGGGTGATTCCAAATCGAATGAGCTATCGCTCATATTTTTAGGACCTTTATCTCTATTTTTGGCGTTTTTGAACTTGTTGACTAGACTCTAATAGTAACGTTAGAATTCGTTTTTTATTTGTTTATTAATTAGTACTTATACTCGTAGTTATTATTTACTTATATAGTCTACGAAAAGCAAGTTAGGAATACCTACCTATGTGATAGAGATAAATAAAATTGTTTGTGATTCCAAATGTAGGTCTTGTTTTCTGTCTGTCTGTCTGTCTGTTTTTTCTGTGTCTGATTGTTCTGGCTCTGAAACGGCTGGACTGAAATTAACGTGACTTTCACTGGCAGATAGCTGGTGTTATAAGGAGTAACTTTGGCTACATTATTTCGCTGTATTCCCACGCAAACAGGCACTACGCGCGTAAAACCGCTTGTAGCTGGTTTAGTTTCTAAGTCGGCAACGTTTTCCAAAAACCAGTTTTTCCTTAAAAATCCCTAATAACTTTAAAATGTTAAAACTATTTCACAGAGCCTCAATGACCGCAAGAGTGCCGGTGACGGCGACAGCTTGCAATCCTTTATGAACGGAAGTTTATAAGCAGGGCGGGTACCGTAAATTTCAAACACAGTTGGTGTAGATAGGTGACGTATAAAGCCGCCAAGATTGTATTATCGTCCTAATTTATGCTGACTTTTCAGCTTTATGGCTCCCAGAGGACAGTCGGATATTAAACCTTTAAAATATGACAAATTTCACTAGACATGCATATGGACCGGACCATTTTTAACGTTAGCAAGACCAGACGTATTGTACTAGCGCTGCCGACTCTATATCGTGTTTTGATTTTGATTACCTGCTGTTGAAATTTTTCAAGTATTGCCATCAAGTATATTATATTAATACGGATGGTATCACCTTTCACAACAAATCAAGCTGTTCTTATAACGTATAAAATGATGTGAATGATTGTGGCAATTACATTTGCGAGCGTTTCCGTGCTTCGAAACGCACGTTAAGACGTTGTTCCCGGTAGACAGTAACATGGCAGTTGTTAAGTCAAGTTGAAGGCCTTATGGGCAGCTCGAAAAATTTCAACAGCAGGTAGTCACAACCTGCGTCTGTCTATTTCAACACGACAATAAGCTCACCACCTATTACGAGGAAAAGGAATACACATAGTGAAAAGTGGGCATATAATATGCCTCTGCCACCCCTTCCCTTCTTCTTTAAGGCGTGATAAATAAATAAATAAAAATGAGCAGTACAATTGGTCATTATAACAAATTGGCTAATCGGAACTAAGTTACTTAACGCGGCTTACAGATAGTGCGTTTTCGTAGAAATTCTCATGAAACAATGCTATGTACATGTGTGTATCGAGCCTATCGAACAAGCAAATTAAATTTTCTATTTTTGAAGTAAAACTTCTTTATCAACGCTGAGAAAACAATTATAGCCGTAAAAAAAATCACCACGTTTTCAGTTACGCGCCATGATGATTTGAAGTGAAACTTCTTATCATAAGTGAAACTTCTTTATCGACAAATGAGAGGAATTTTATAGCTGTAAAAAAATGTCGTAAAAAAGTTTAACTTCTTGGCTGTGTACTCTGGTACACATTCAATTCAATTTACCATTAAATAAATTTAAAAAGTTAATATAAAAAAAGCTTTGTAAAAAGGTTATTACTCGGTTAAAGACTATTTGCAGGACAGGGAAGCCTGGAAATAATCTGCTGGCAAAGTGATATAATATTAAAATGTAAATAGGCCATCAAAAAAAGCCTTCCTAAGTTTCTTGCCGGTTCTTCTCGGGTGGGCCACGTTCCAAACCGGTGGTCACTTTAAATATTTTAAATAGTGTATGACATTTTGTAAGCGCCGTTAAAATGATCTATGCAAAATAAAGATATCTCTTTATTTTTTATTTTTTAAACATGTGTAAAATGTTTATTTATTTAGTAGAGATACATATTCACTATTTCACGTACAATAATTAAGTCTTCGGTAGTAAAGTGGTCAGTATCCCCGCCTGTCACGCAGGAGACTGGGGTCAATTTCCTACCTGTAAGATTCAATTTGTGAGTCTTTATCTTTTTTGTTTTGTGTTATTCATTTAAAATTAAATAAATTTATTATTTATTTAAACGTGAGGCTTATCTGACCGGAAGTCCTCCAAACGCATATTTTTTTACAAATATTTTGCGACCATAGAGTTCCTAAGTAAACAAAGCGTAGCAGTCACAGGACTTATAAAAATACTAGCAGGTACTTAATATTTTTTTATCTTTAGATAAATTAATGACTTAGAAGTAATTAATGAAGTTTTTCAAAGCAATTAATGACCTAGAAGTCATTATATACTTCGAAAAAGTACTTCAGTCCAACTAAATGATAATTTTTAGTATTAAATTAACAAAATTCAGTAGCTTTATAATAGTGTTACTAGATACTGTAACTATGTACGTAGCCATATAAGCCAATAACACCTAAATATTGTACATCGTTACTAACTACTTGCTTGTTATTTCGAATCAATATCTCCCCGGGGCTTTGAATTTATAATAAAGTATAGAAAAAACGTTTTCTTTATAGTAATGATCCTTTTCTGGATATAAGTATTCTTGTATTGTCAGATTGTGGGGCGTTTGTGGGATATTTTGTTTAACAGTGCATAAAATAAGTTTGGGCTATGGTATCTACACTACCGATAAACATACTTATATGTTAAACTCCAAAACAAACATTTGCATTTCACATTATTACGACCCGGAATCCGAACACTAGACCTCAGTACGGTTGTCGTATACACTAACTCTTAAGACACCGAGGCAGTCAAAATAACAAAAAAATATGTGTGTGTACCAGAGTACACAGGTAAGAAGTGAAACTTCTCTACGACGTTTTTTACATTATTATACATCTATAAAATTTCTCTCAACGTCGATAAAGAAGTTTCACTTAAATAATGTAATTTGAACAGAATTCCGAACTTATATGGGACGCTTATAGGATTACTTTGTTGTCCGTCCTTTCGTCTGTCTGTCAAAACCACTTATCGAATTAAAATTGAAGTCATTTACTAAGGTCTACAATAGCTTAAAGCTGTGAAGAAATCAAACTTTTAAATTGACGCAAACAAAAAAATTGGTCCTCGAAATATATACTCCATATTTTGATACTCTCAATTCGTATGGATTTAGATTAGATTAGATTAGATTTAGATTAAGTAATAAGAACTTTAAAACAAATTAACACTGGCGCTTGTAGCAAACAAATAAATGAACGGAAAAAGGCCGTGTGCTATATGTACATACAGACACAACGCATACGCGATCGTACGTACTCATTCATTTACACACACTCTCTAGTTCATAACACTATTAAAACATGATTTTTGACACAAGAAACACATTTTACTATCGACATAATATTTTGATATCTATTGATACAAGTGTCAACAAATGACAGAGAAAATATAGTAGTTTTAAAACTAATAAGTCATTTAATAAAGCATTAGTTCCGGTCAACCTTGTCTAAATAATTAAATAATGACACAAGACTTTAAATTACTTAATTATGTTTTAGTACATTTATAAAAAACAAAGCTAATTCTCCTTCCAAACTTAACCTAAAATCTTCTACAACGAACGTATTTCAACGTTTACAATCAGAGTTAATTAAGAATGCTATGCACCGGTGTTGTGTCAGTTTTACAAAGGCTCGTGCGGGAGTTATTTATCGGAGTTGTCACGTATGTTTTAGGATTTATGGTACTTAGTAGCGGTCGGGTCGACACGAACACGACAGCTGAGATTTTATAGCGATAAGCGAAACATTCTGAATTACACTTTTAAGATTTTCTAGTCATTATGTTAGAATATATATTTTTTATGTATATTCGAATCGTCTTCTCTGCCACACTTCTACTTAGGCCTTATTCGCTCATTGTTCTCTGTGCAAGCGGATAGTTCCTCTCGAAAGTGCTGCCTCCTGAAGTCGGAATGCTCGCCAACTGAACTAGATAAAGAACGCGAGTCTTATAACTAGTTATACCTTGCGAAGATGTTTGTTACTCAATCACGCTTTAATTCCCGAACCTTTCAACTAGTTCCAGTCTAATATGTTCAGGGTTTAATGCGTTATAGAGAGTCAAACATTCAGAGATCTACACAAACTTTCACATTTATAATTGTCTACGCCACGCTCAACGAAGCGACATCAATATCAGGTCATCAGCAGCCATACCTTTGAGACGCGATCCCTAAATCTAAATGAGAGACGCACAATCGTGTTAAAAGTAAATAGTAACTATTTTTATCTTAAGACTAAGTCTATTGTTATTGTTGAACTTCTCTAAATTATTAAACTTCAGACTGTTACAAATCTACATTTTCTTCTTCTTGTACACGCTCACAAATCTTGTGGCGTATACAATAATAAAATACAATAATTAGTAGGATACTTGTTTACATTCGCTTGATGCATGATGCAAATATCAAAACATTTTCATTGTAATGGTGACAGTCGCCTAAAGTATTAGAATCATCGCAATAACTGTACTGGATCAGAGCTTTATTTGCAAAACAGACGAACTGGCGAACCCTGTCGCACCTCCCAAGGCTTAGCAAAATACGCCATCATGAATACAAATCGTTCGTTTTGCCTTTTACGGGCTTTAGTTAAATCACCAGGCGCTGAACTACATAAAACGTACCCCTGTACGGCTATATCGATGTTTTTTAAATTGGATAACTAACGCACAAGTTTTATTACTTACTAACTTATTTGCCGCTACTTTGCCCGTCAAGCACTTGGAATTACTATTATACCCAACGATACTTAGAGCATCGAGGAAAATAAATATATAGCAGTTTGACAGGATTTTGAAATTGGGCAGATTACGTTTTATCGAAGACAAGCTAGAGATGGAAACTTTATATCGGAATTCGTCATTTATTACGTACAAATTACGAAGGCGATGAAACCATTAAACAAAGAAACCGCAAAACAAATTTTAACCAAATTTGTTCAGCAATTTGAACTGTACATTGATCGATCAATAAGTCACACTTTCCTGTCGGTATAAGAGTGATACCTACATCATTAAACATCACTAAAAAAAATCTTAAGAGTGAGATCGCTTTTTAGATAAAAAAAGCTAAACTATCTTCTGTATCGCTGACGGGGTAGACAGAGAGGACAGATCGCCAGGCTTCGCGATCCATGCATACTTCTTTCGCTTCTTCTTCGTCTTTCGATATCTGAGTACTTTTGACTTTACTGTTTTTGAGCAATCTGCTTACGTGGTCTTCATATGTAAGTCTCGGCCTACCCTGACTCCTTCTACCCTCTACTTTCGCACAATTATATTCTTCGTCAATCGTTCCTCACTCATTCGTTGGACGTGTCCAAATTGGTTTTGGACACGTCCAACGAATGAGTGAGGAACGTGGAGCACTCCCTTTTCCAGCTTAACGCTGACACTTTCATTCAAACCTGCCATATTGCGTATCTATATATTGCATATATTACAAATGAAAACATTAAAAGAACAAACTAATTTGATGAGATGAGATTTCTAACAAATTAAGAGTTACAAACAAAAATGTGAAGAGATGAGCAGAAATTAATCAAAAGTATGCATATTTTATGGTTTTATAGCTATCAAAAAGAAAATATAAAAACACTATAATTTATTAGTTCAATGGTCGTACACACTGCAGTCCTCTGCAGTCAGATCCAAAATGGCATAAACCAATTAGGTTGATATTTTTGTCGTCGTTGCCAACGGTCCATGCAGCCTTGTCATTAGTTTTCAAATTTACTTAATATTTCTCAAGTTGCGTCCGTTTTCTACGTTTAGTCTAGTCCTAAATCCTTTGTCTTGGGCTAGTAAAGCGGTAGCAAGTTTATTACAGCTGTATAGGGACTTACACAAAAACAATGCTGTTCACTGCAACATATCACTTTACTTCATAATTTGCATTATGCATATGCATAATTTCGATCACTTTATGTCTGAGAATCTACCACTATTAAACACATAAACATGAATTCTACACTAGTTTTAGTAAATAATAATAATATACGACGGCAAACCTATGCCATTTTTTTCGTTTGCGACAAAAATCTTAGGTTGAATTTATTAACGTCAATACGAATTCCATATTTAAAATAGAGGTCATTGGAAGAAGCGGTCACTATGGAGGTAGCAAAAGTCCCGTCCATCTTGATGTTCATAGCTTCTAATAAAAAACTAAAAAGTGTTTTTTTTTTATATTGAATATCATAAGAACTGTTCTTTTTATAACGCTGACACCCTTAACATCTTCAAAAAAAAGTTTCGCCGTGTATTCACTTCAAAGGGATGTTTTAAGTTTTAAGTTAATAATAAAGAAAGCTTTACAAAGCAACATTTTACAGTCAACTACTTTGGAGACTTTTTTATGCGACTTTTACGCAAATTACTGCGAAACTTTGTCCAGTCGTTTTCTTGCTAAAAAAGAAGAACGAGAAAAGATCTACACGATATCTGCTTTTGTTCAGGATTATTTGGACGCTAACGTTTGAATTAGAATTCAATTGCATTTATTGCAGCGATTGTTGTAATATACTACTTTTTAATATAGAGCATTACCTATCCGATTAGGTAAGTACATCATTCATAAATATATCATTGATCTACAAAGTTTCTTGCGACGTCAGGGCAAGCATTGCAGCCGCGTGGTCCAAGTGGCGGGAGCTGACTGGTGTCATGTGATCCAAAAATGCCAGGCAGGTTGAAGGGACAGGTCTATAAAACCAACCATTAAGCCTGTCCTTTTACATGGCAGTGAGGCGTGGCCACTATTGGAGCGACACAAGCAGGAGCTGCGTGTCACGGAAATTAAGATGCTGCGTTGGATAAGAAGATAAGAGGGGAAGACCCAAGAAGTGCTGGCTTCACGTCGTAAGGGATGACATGCGTGCCAATGGTCTCACTACAGGGGATGCCGACGACCGTGCGAAGTGGAGGAGAAAAAGTAGGAAAGCGGACCCCGGGCGTCACGAGACGCAACTGGGACAGACTCTCGGATGATGATGATGTTCTAAAAGTCTCTAATATTATACATACATACATATCGTCACGCCTTAATCCCCGAAGGGGTAGGCAGAGGCATACTTCACGCCCACATTTCACCGTATGCATTTATGTCCCACGTAACAGGTGGTGAGCCCATTGCCGTGTTGAAAATGGACAGGATCAGATTGTGGCGACCTGCTGTTGAAATCTTTCAAGCCACCCATAAGGCCTTCAACCAGGCTTAACGACTGTCATTTTACTGGCAACCGGGACCAACGGCTCAACGTGCCCCCGAAGCACGGAAACGCTAATGTAAATTCCACAAAGTGGTCACCCATCCAAGGACCCCCTTTAGCAAATGTTGCTTAACGCAGCGCTCGTAACCCCGCTGACTCAGTGTTCTGTAAAATTATGCAATAAAAATAAAATAGTAATAATAGAAAAAAAAAGATTGTTTTCTAGTAACAATATTTATGGCATGACTAGAAAACCCCCTATATTTTATGAAGTTTGTAGAAAGTTTTATAAATAAGTATGCAAATGCACACACTGAATGTTTGCATAGTATTTTTTCGTGTTTATTGCTTTTACTCTTTAGAGTCTACTATGCTTAAGAGGTGTGAGTCCCTGGGCGCAGGGTACGGGATAGCTGCAACAGCACTGACCGGATACGCCGATGACGGTATGTTACTCGTTCAGTCAAATACTCGTGCGGGTCTCGAGAGCTTGGCCCACACGTGCTTGCTCGTCGTTGTGGAGTGGGGCGTACGAAACAGGTTATTTTTTGCTCCAAACAAAACATTTCAGCTGCTTTTGAAAGGAAGTTTGAAAGTACCGTAGGTGAAAAGGCTAAAAATAGCTTTTACGCGTTGTCGAGAATATCTACTGCTACATGGGGACTTTCGTTCAAAACACTGAAGGTCGCTTACGGGGCCACTTATCTAGGCTGTATGTGTTACGGGGCGCCGGTATGGGCCGATATGGCTACTATTGGGGCTGCACGGTTAAAGTTACTGCAAAGTCAACGCCTTGTCTTGATATTTTTATGCAAGGCCTACAGGACGGTTAGCACGGAGGCTCTGCCGGTGATGGCAGGTGTCCTCCCGGTTGACCTCGAAATTCAGAGACGCGCGGCTTTATACTATTCGGCTAAAGATGGCATGGATGATAGGTTTTTGTTAGCAAGAGATCGCCATAGAATTGCCAGGCTGTATCGAGATAATGTACGTGAAGAACTTTTAGACGAATGGCAGCTGCGTTGGAACACTTCCATCAAAGGGCGCAACCTCTACCAATTTTTCCCAGACGTTTGTGAACGATTGAGAATATCCTGGCTGGAGGTTGATCACTGTGTTGCTCAATTTCTTACAGGACATGGTAACTTTAGGAGCAAATTACATTCGTTTAAGCTAGTGGAGTCACCGTTCTGTCAGTGTTCAACTGCTGATGACAAATATGATCAGACCGCCCATCATATACTTTGGGAGTGTAGCATTTGGCAAAACGAGCGATATAATATGTAAATTGTTTACAAGTATAATCAGGAGTAGTTTACTATGCGGATCTTGTGGCATCGACGGTGAATTTTCGTGCTTTTAAACGCTTCTGCCATACATATTACTGGGATCAAACATAGCTCACATAGGACCCATACTATATCTACTATTACCGTGGTGCTTCCTATTTCTATAGGATTCACACCTAGTTGCTTTCCAGGTCTCCCGCTTTTCAAAGGAGGGAAGGGGCATTACGTTCTTTTCCTACTTCCTCACATTATCTTCTGATTAATTTCGTTGCGGGTTCCAAGACATACTAACTCCTCCTGGGACTTCACCGAGATCGAGCTCGGTGTAACTTTTCTGGTGTTTTGGTCATTGCTGTAGATCCTGGTTTACAGGAGTCACAGTAATGGGAATGAGGGTGGGATTAGTCCCATAAAAAAAAATAAAAATAAAAAAAAGCTGCAACAGCATCCTGAATATGATCGCACGAAGGCTGGGGGACCAAGTCTACTATTTCAATCGCGTCAGAAAAGAATCATAATCGTTGCTCAATAGAAAGCGACCGGTACAATTTTGTGTTTTTTTCGTAGTCTACTATTACAATCGTATTAGACTCCAATAGACTTCTATGGGGGTCGACCGTTGAGGTTTCTGTGCCATAGCGTGAGGAGTGGTGCAGGAATGGCCTTTGTAATTAAAACGTTTTGTCAATATAAGTATTACTAACAAACATTGAGCCTTTGTTACTTTAATAATAAATAAATAATAATAATAACTGAAACCACCACCACGATTTTTTTTTACCACTGATTTGGCAGACAAGTCTACGGCCTGATGGAAAGTGGTTACCGTAGTCTAAGGACATTTACAACATTAGAAGCGCGGCACTTGTTTATTTAATACTGTTACCAACATCACAAAACATATATTCCGAGACAAACACGCGTCGTGTAAAATATGACAAACATTTGATGGATAGACTGCAATTAGATATACGTTTGTCCCCCTCTCGCATAATAATCTAATCCTGTGACAGGTAAAACAGGGCGAACATTAATTTACATTCCATGTTCCTTTGCAGCGTTAGGTAATTAGTAAAAGTGTTTAATGTGTATAATAGGTTACGAAAATATGTCTACTAAGTAAATATACGGCGAAGAGAATACAGGCTTCAAGGGTTATCAAGCGTTTAAAGTCCCAAGTCCCTAAAAGATCCTATGATTGTTGGAGTAGAGTAAATTTGGAATGAAGACCGCAACTCAGCAAAAACTAAACACAAAAAATATGCACTTGTTCATGATACACACTACAACACGTTTTCTGAAAACTGCGTAGTATACAGGCACAAATACAATTGGATTCATCAAGAATTATTATTATTCTATATTATTCACATAAGAATTTGAGATTGAAGAAGAAGAATTGTGCTAGTATTCTATTTCATTCCCTCGTAGTCTAAATCCACAGACATATAAGACAGTAAGCAGACCCAACGTTAGCGAAAAAAAGCGTAGCCTATACACACACATAGACAAGTAGCTTAGCTTAGTTATTACTGGTGATTTCTTGATAATGAAACTTCATCACTCTATGCACAACACCTTTTTGTATATGTTTTGTCTACTTTTTGTAACATTTTACAATAATTTTATGAAATATTTTCACTTCGAGACATAAATCTTTGATTTAAAGATGACAGCGGCGGTTGTCATTACAAGTTTGTAGCTTAATTGTAGTAGAAAAATTAGGTTACGCGCTGATCGCTGTCAAAGTGTGAATTAGATGTAGCTACACAGGAATAACAAAGATAGCTTTATACCACAAATGGCAAAAGTCAAAAGGATGAATTATTGCTCCAAAGGCAAAGGAATATGTTTGGTCTGCTTACTCTTGTACGTCTGTGGCTAAATC
Organism: Thumatha senex; assembly: GCA_948477245.1. Taxonomy (NCBI): domain Eukaryota; kingdom Metazoa; phylum Arthropoda; class Insecta; order Lepidoptera; family Erebidae; genus Thumatha; species Thumatha senex. The sequence goes on from OX419743.1 coordinate 16,552,395, forward strand.
TTATTTATGAACATCACCTTCTTCATCTTAAGTACTTTCCCAGGTGCTTTGAAACTCTACTTGGCTTTAGAGACTGTATCCACGTTTATTGACTGCTATAAGCAGCTATTGTTTGGCATTATTGGCAGCGACTGCCATCTGACCTCATAACTCCGTAATGGCGTCTGCGTCGGTGCCTCATCCGTTAGTCAGCAGGGGGCCGAGTCTTCTATTGACAAGCCGTAGAATAGTACCGAATTGCTGTTCTGTCAAGATGTTAGAAGACTATCAAAAATAGAACTAACTAGCGGCTACTGGCGCGGTACGTGTTAATAGAATTCTATCGGTAATGGTAATAGTAGACTACGAAAAACTGTCAAAATTATACCAGTGGCTTTCTATTGAGCGACGATTTCGATTCTATTTCGACACGATTGAAATAGCAGACTCGGCCTACAGGTTCATCGCTCGGTGGTGAAGTCGCTTGGGCTCCGGAGATCTTGGTGGGGTGACTGCCCTATGTCCTATTTATGAACACGTTTGACTTTATTTGGTTTTTATTCTCTTTCTGTTACGGGTTTTCTAAATCACGTAGATCAGAGTTCGAGAAGAACTTTTACGAGAAAGTCTTCAACCTAAATACAAAATAATGTTAAAATTTTAGAAGAAATTTTAACATTATTTTGTATTTAGGTTGACAATAATAGGTTTATTTAAAAAAATGCTTTAGGTAATTCCCTTAGGTATTATGTATAGTTATGTAAAATGGGCCAGAGCACTCAGTCTAATCTCGCTGAAGTCTGACAGAGACGGCGAGCTTGCGTCGATTGATTTCTTTGGGGACTCTCGTTACAGGCTTGAACTCTTAGAAATCATTCCCTTAATAACGTGTTGAAGCTTCAGCGCAGAATAGAAACGAAAACGTCTAATTAAGCTTTTAGCAAAATCAACATAAAATAAGTTTTATACTACTAATCGCTTTTCATTTTGGAATACTTTGGGAATTACGCCAAGGTGAAAAGAAGAGATTCTACTTTATCGGTGGTAGTTTAGTGGTCGTGTCGAAGATTCATTCTAGTTGGCAGTTCGGTTTCCAGGTAGTACAGTCGACCAACCTTTGGTCAAAGTTGGTGGACCACTTTGTCTACCAACTTTGAGCAAAGTTTATCTGAGATTTAATTATGTAAAATGTTTACTTAACATGATAGAAATATAATATGTAAGTACATAATAAAGACCACGGGGTATATTTTAATTGCAAGAGGAAATCGACATGTTTTTCCACGACATTCTAATAAGTTCTGTAGGTTGGTAGACCACATTATCCGAGGAGGACTGAAGTTGTTCTAAAACCATCGAGAAGGTAATCGTTTTAGGATCTGCAGTACCCAGATTATATTTCTAGAAAACATCAAGATAAGTTTATAATAAAATCATACAGTCTATTGTCCACTGCTAGGCGCAGGCCTCTTCCAATTTCAACCCAGTATGAAAGATTGTCCTTATTTACTGCACAACGCGTGCCATACAAAGTTGGTACAAGGATTTGTATCAAGCTTTTTTTCTCTTCTCTATGACCTCATCTGATAGTCAGCAGTTGCGCCCCTTACAGGCTAATAAATCTACTAAAACCTCAAGATACATTAACAATAATTACTTTTAAAAAAAAAACATTTTCAATTATTTCAAAATTCTTTTTCTATACTTGTGTTTTTTGTTTGGTTGAATGCGCGACTCTCAGCAAGTACTGGTTCGGTTTGACATTTTTTTTTGTGTTGGATAGCCCTTTTATTGAGGAAGGTTATAGGCTATATATCATTACGCTACAATCCTTGATCAAAAATGTAAATAAATCAAATGCAGGAAAATTTTCATACTTTACTGTAAATGTATAAACGACGGTATTGATGCGACGGGGGTTGAAAGTATATCACCTTGTGTATTATAATCACAATGTTGGGTCCCACCTGATCCAAAATTGTAATTATAAAACATTAATAGTACCTACACCTTAAAAGCTCTTACTAATATTATATTCCTTGCAAATAACAGACTAGCGAGAAATAATATCTCTTAATTAAATATATGTTCAACCTTTCACTAAGTTCATTCATTTTCTATATGAAAGTATATCTACTAATGTTTAGGAGAATTTCAGCGTTAGTGACTTCACTATTGTACGGTAGTAAATTTTCATGTCACTGGTCGCATCGCAAAAGGTCACTCGGAACTCCGAGAAGGCTTTTAACGTGATTGAAATTTCCCCTCAAAACGAAACTCGGGACAGACGCCGAGGGCTGACTTGTATTTACGTATTAAATTAATTAAATATTATATCTGACTCTTCAACTGTGATACAGAGAATGTGAGCTTACTTTTAGATTACACTGATTTGTTTGTTCTGTTTTTCTTTTAAGGTTTGAAAAACTTGTTACACAGTCACGCTTTTTTCTCCGAAGGGATATAATAATATGAAAAAGGCATATAGTATATGTCTGTCTACCTCTTGCAATTCAGTTCAATGTATGATCCACGTAACGTAATAAATGAAGTGTCTACTGCAGTGTTGTTGCTTAAAAAAATTAAAAACTATCGCTGTTATTTGAATTGCGTCTTGTACCTAAGTACAAAAACAGTTCTATGAAATTTTTTTATCCCTGCACTAGTAGCGATTTCCTATCAAGCCCGGGATTTTCTCCATATCGACTAATTTTGTTTTGAAGATAATTTTTATCTTAGTGTCATCTCAATTACTGTCAAGTTATGGCTTATTTTATTTTTGCTATCAACTGCCATTAGACTTCGTAAAAGCGCCTGTGCCAAAGCCTCGTACGATTTTAAACAGGGTGCACCTTTTTTTCAAGCTTGCTTTCATGCAAGTGAGCATGGTTTGTGCTTTGAAAATCTTGGTGATTGCCCCAGTGCACCGGTATATTTTTCAGATAATAAACCTTACAATCAGATTGTGGAGCTTAGTTCAGACCATACTTCGTCTACACAACAACCAAAAGCCGCTTAAGGGAAGTTCGTTATGGAGTCGGACCGAACTCTAATAAGCTTATATTTACGAAAGCTATTTTTATTTAGTTACCAATGATCAATGATAATACGTTATCTGAAAAAACAGTATTCGATTACCATCGATGTGGGTTTAACAGATAGTTGCAAAATAACGTGATAAAATGTTAAGTTTTGTGTCCCTCATAAATTTCAGAGCATTCGTAGAAATATCCATCAATTCTTTGATATATACACTCAGAGGACGGACGCTCGAGGCGGTCATACGGACAGGGGGCCAAGTCTACTAATTCAATCGCGTCAGAAAAGAATAGAAATCGTCGCTCAATTGAAAGCCACCGGTACAAATTTGACAGTTTTTGGTAATCTACTAATACAATCGTACTCCAATAGACCTTTATCGGTCGGCTGATAGAATTCTACTAACACTTACTGCGTCAGTGGCCGCTAGTCAGTTGTATTTTTGATAGTCTTCTAACATGTTCACAGCTAAAAACAGCGATTTATGTTCTATTCTACGGCTTGTCAATAGTAGACTCGGCCCCCTGGTATCCCTGGACCGCCGAACGTGTCACCAATATGAATAATTTTCCAATTTCAGCGTTTATTCACTCCTTTGTCTGTGATTTTTGGCTCAAACACGTTTTTATGATAAATCGTAAACGGCCCTTTATACAGCAATATCTAGTTTGCACAAAGGTCAAACTCGATGCTGAATTTTGTGAGCGTAGCGTAAAATTATTTGTAGCTTTTATTTCATACCAGTAGGACAAGGTTCTGGTGAAGAGAAAAAAAAACTCGAAAATGACCCTTTAATTCTAAAATAAGTGGAAAATTATGACGAGATAGAGCGGGATTTGAACTGTCCATCAATCACACCTTATCCCCGAAAGGGTGGCAGAGGCATATTATATGCTCACTTTTCACTGTGTGTATTCCTGTCCCACGTAATAGGTGGTGAGCACAAAAAAGAAGATCGTTGCTTATGGAAGCAGTCGGGGTCCCGCCGACTTAGTGCTCTGTAAACGGTCACTGCGATAAGCAATTTTCACTATGATTGGTCTCGGATAGGTGACCACTTTGTAGAATTTACATTTGCGAGCGTTTCCGTGCTTCGGAAGGCACGTTACGCCGTTGGTCCCTGTTGCCAGTGACAAGGCAGTCGTTAAGTCAAGTTGAAGGCCTTATGAGCGGCTTGAAAAATTTCAACAGTAGGTAGCCACAACCTGTGACTGTCTAATTCAACATGGCAATGGGCTCATCACATATTACGTGGGACAGGAATACACATGGTAAAACGTGGACATATAATATGCCTCTGTCACCCCTTTGGGGAGGGATAAGGCGAGATAGATAAATAAATAAGTAATAATACCTCTTACCCAGAGTACCAGAGTAGTACAAAACACCAGACACTCCCGCAATATAAATTGGGAGAGGCCTACATCTAGCAGTGGACCACGATTTGATAATTTTATTGATTGAGGATGCCTAGATACAACTTCGAACTTTATTATGAAACTATACTTAGAACAATATCACCTGAACGCTATTTTGAATTTCATCTAAAGCCCTTGTTTAGAAGCTCGAGATCTGCTATTGTTTTTATAGTCTTTAACGTTTCCAAGAATAAAATCCATGTAGATCAAAGTTTCACCCACCTGTCTGTTATAGGTTTAAGTTCTGTAGGCTATGATGTAAGATGGCAATCGCTGTCAACGAAATAAAAAAGACAAAAAGTACTTAAATTGTGACAGACTGTAACAATATTCCATTGTGTTCAATTGAAAATCTTAGCCTAAAAGTTACTCACAATTGGAAAAATAAAATCATATCAAAAATAAATTAATTTGAACTAGAGATTATAAATAAATAAAAAATCATTTTAAAAATAAATCTTAGACTAAAAGTTTCTCACAGTTGGAAAAATAAAATCATATCAAAAACAAATTAATTTGAACAAGAGATTATAAATATATAAAAAATCATTATAAAAATTCTGTGCTATGTCCCTATGTCAAATTCATATAGTCACTAATAGAATAAAAACAGTTGATTGTGAGAAAATCTCTGAGTATAGGTTCAAACCCTTTGTATAAATAGCATTTTTAATGTCAGCAGGAAGACAGTTAAAAAGTTTTACAGCACTGTACGAAAAGCTATGCTTGACCACATTAAGGCTAGGCAAAATAGTGGATGGTATGTCCTTTCGCTTTGTACTCTCACGTTTTGATCTCTGCTCTTGAGACTCAAATTTGTTTCTTGCCAGATAAGTAAGTTCAACCATAATATACAGAATTGGTACTGTAAGAATGTTCAATTCTTTAAAGTACGCCTTACAGGAGACTTGCTGGCTTATACGCATCATTATTCGAATTGCTCTTTTTTGGGCAATAAAAGCTTTTTTAATGTTGTAGTCATAGCTACCACCCCAGAATAGAATGCTGTACCTCAGCTTGGATTCTACCAAGGCAAAGTACACCATCCTAAGCTGACTTATGGTCACTACATCTCTTAAGCTTCTGAGCACATAACATGCTGAGTTAAGACTAGATTCAATTTGCGCCAATTCTCGCTTCCAATTCAAAAAACAGTCTAGATAAACTCCCAAAAATTTAACATCATCAACTGCGTTCAGTCTGTCACCATTAAAGGTACAGGCTAGCCGATCTAAAGTATTACTAGTGGATTTAAATAATATAACCTTAGATTTACTTGTATTGGTTTTCAAGAAGTTTTGTGTAAACCACTCATTTAGATATTCTAAGGCTACATTTACTCGCTGATTCAAACTTATTATATTATCCGCAGACCCAATAACGTTAGTATCATCAGCAAAAACAGTGAAATCTGTACACCCGTGAGATTTGTTTACAATACTATTGATCAAGTCATTAACATAAACTATAAAAAAAATAGAGCCTAGTGTAGAACCTTGAGGAACCCCTGATTTAATTTCCAAGAGTCTCGATTTATACGTCTGCACGTGCTTTTTAGGTACAGATCCCAAATTCCCCTATCCACATCGATCGCTACAAACATATACTTGTTACTTAAGTAGGACAAAAACAGTTTCTTAACTGGACCTCTCACTCCATAGTGATCCAGTTTTTCTATTAAAATATCATGTTTGACAGCATCAATAGCTGAACTCATGTCGAGAAATATTCCCGCTACCTTCTGCTTGTCATTTAGCTTAGCAATTACATCATTTATTAAATTGTCAATAGCATCTTTCGTACCTAAATTTTTTTGATAAGCAAACTGTCTTTTATTTTTAACATTATGTAAATTAAAATGCCTCAATAATCTGCTTTTAAGTAACATTTCAAATATTTTTGATTTTGTGGGTAGTAATGATATGGGTCTATAGATCTTAGGATCTTGTTTCGAACCCTTCTTATGGATCGGTACCACCTGGGCAACCTTTAATTGATCTGGGAAAATACACATATCTATACACAGATTGTAAAAGTAACTTAATGGTTCAGACAAGATATCTATATTGTCCTTAATTACAGTATCTGGTACATCATCATACCCGCAGGAAAACTTGCTTTTCATCTTTCTGACTGTGTTGAAAACTTCTCTCGGAGTCACCATGTCAATTACCATTTCTTGTTCAACTCTTTCTGTATTTTGTTTGAGAGTTTCTAAGGCTGTCTTGTAGTTATCAAATATCGTACTGGAGCCACTATCAAAAGTCGTAACAAATATATCTACAATTTCAGCAGGATTCAAAGTTATTGACACTCCCTTAATAAGAGCGTAATTTTGTTTGGTCTTTGTCTTTTTATTTCTGTGTTTGTTAACTATTTGCCAAATATCTTTCCAAATTTTCTTAGATTTCGCCAAAGCCCTTTGTACTGCCAATTTTTTCGCGCGCCTAATGACCCGTCTATATATATTAATATATTTTTTCCTGTATGAGGCCAATGAAGTATGAATATTTCCCTTTTCTTTTTTTTTATTTCTCACTGTTTAGGTATAATGAGTTATTTTATAGATTTACAAATATCTAATTTCCATCCAAACTATCATTGTCATCGCACTATTAGATGTTTACGGTTTAATACTAGATTCACACTATAATAATCACTGGATCAATTTATTTCGGTTTAAAAACGCACGAGCACATCAGCACGAATGTTTACTTCAGAGCGCCACCTAGCGGATATGAAAATTGACAACTTAAAGGTACTTGAGTATATGATTTTAATTTCAAATCCATAACTCCAAGCGATTCGGAGATAAATGCTCTTTACTGACAGCTGAGCGGACGGACGGATGAATTACAAATTAAATCTATAAGGGTTCGTTTTTAATTTTGTAGTACGTAATCCGAAAAATATATCAGATCTCGAACCTACAATATTGTGTCTCATAATCTATAACGAGCTATCTACACATTTCAAAACAATTTTCGCATTAACTTCTGTAAGCACTCGGCTCAACTTCGTAAAATAAAGAAAAACATTTATTTCATCGCACTCGGTAAACCAAATATAAAATGGATCAACACATAACATGGGTTTTGAGGGACTTAGGCCAGATCGAGGGCAGTACGAGGACTCCGGGGAATGCTCTTATTAACTCATCCAAGTCTAACAGCTTCATAAAATAAGTGAAGAGAAAATTCTCTTTATGTAAACATTTAGCAATAATATTCAGAGCTTTATTCTCGAGCTTTGTTAAGATAAAATGTGTCCTGTTTTGACCGATAATAATACAATATTATATTCTACGGCTCTATTGCATACATCTTCTTCTTTGTCTTATAGTGTATTTCCAGTAACTTTCAAACCCTAACTGGATTCATAGCCTTAGGTCCACTTTTACTTGTAGTCCACCCTCTTTTTTCCGTTCTCGAACAACACGGGTAAGGCAAAGATGTTATTCTCACACTGTGGACACAATCTTGCCCAGAACCCAAAGATCCATATCCATATCCATAACAACTTGGAATTATCTGCTGGGCACGTGGTTACCTTCAAAATCCTGGGCCCTTTAAAAGAAGCATGAAAATAAATATTTTGTGACGTCAACCTGAGGGTCGCTGATGAGCTCTGTTGGCTATGATAGCGGCCCTTAATCACTGGCCGTCGTCTCTACTTTCGGAGACCATGGCTTTAATTCAAAGCAGGACAAATATCTCAGTGTTTGACACATAGAACTATTCAGTGTCTGGGTTATTATATGTGTATTTAGAAATAGGGTTACCAAACACAATATTAAAATATCTCCATTTGGACAAGATGTGTGAAAAATTTTCAGAAAAATATTAATTTTTGTTAAAATGCCTCGTACATCCTGTGTAGAAATAAGTAAGTTATTTACGCAAATCTCACAAATTACTACACAAAATTGTGTCCCAAATATAAACGAAATAAAAAAGATGCGAGCCAGCGTAAAAGCTAACGTAATTAAATGAGCCTAGCGAACTTGCTCTTGAGCTGACGGAACGACGTCTTTTTTCCTCAACGACATTACCTATTCATCACAAGGATCGCTGAAAAGCGACCACTTTGTTACTTATATATCTATCCGCACAGGTTCCTTCGTGAAAAAGATCAAGAATCATTTTTCTTCCCTACCATTAGTCGCCATCGGCCGGCCGTGACGGATATGCGGTCTGCGCAAACATAAACAAGGTAATGGGCTCTTTCGAGTGACAAAGAACTTCCCATCAAATGACGAAACGATGGAATCAATAGCAATTCATAACGTCGACGGCCCGCTTGGGCATATCTCCAAATACAACCGTTATTAGACCCTCTATATATTTCTATGAATCTTCTAAGGCAACAGCAATAGACATTAAAATAATAAATAATAAATATCCATCACGCCTTATCCCCGAAGGGGTGGCAGAGGCATATTATATGCCCACTTTTCACCGTGTGGATTCCTGTCCCACGTAATAGGTGGTGAGCCCATTGCCATGTTGAAATAGACAGACGCAAGTTGTGGCTATCTGCTGTTGAAATTTTTTAAGCCGCCCATAAGGCCTTCAACCAGGCTTAACGACTGCCATATTACTGGCAACCGGGACCAACGGCTTAACGTGCCTTCCGAAGCACGGAAACGCTCGCAAATGTAAATGCCACAAAGTGGTCACCCATCCGAGTACCAGCCATAGTGAAAGTTGCGTAACTCAGTGATCGTTTACAGAACACTGAGACCGCGGAGCCACGAGCGCTTTAGCAATAGACATTAGGCAATGTATTCGCTTCGGATATGAGATATTTGATGTATGCATTGAATCATGACGTCACAGCGTCTAATCTCACCCTTACATTAATGAAAACGTATTTAGAGAAAGACAATGATAGCAATTAGATAGTTAATTCATCCGTAAACACGAATCGTGTCATATGGGAGTGGAATGAAACGAGACGGTCTTTGTGATCGTATAATGTACTAAATGTATGTAATTATCAGTTAGTTGGGTATATAACGAGGTAATATGAAATTTAATACGTTATACCGAATACGACATTATACGGGTAAGTTATATTTTGAACACACTTTTGAATTGATTGTGTATTCTGCGTTGACATTGACACCCCAGAGAATGTTAAAAAATTACCTATACACTATATAAGTACGTTTTATTGAACCATTGGAACCATCCACTTACGACGAAAACTACAAATATATCTGTCTTCTTCTTTTGTAATTATTTTAATGGCCTGGTTATGAATACCTTTTAGCCAAATCTAAATTCATATTTTTTCAATATCTAAAATGTCGCCGTCCTCTACATCTTAGTCAGGTCTAATCTTAAGTTATGGTCAGCCTCACCTCAGTATAATGGTAGTTGATATTCTCAGGTTTTCAGTGGATTTTACGCGGCAAGATAGCAAATAGCATTTCGCTGCATATATATCATTGTCTTTCACTATAGCACGTTAACACAACTTTTATGTTTAAGAAACCACCACTCCCACATATAAAACAATTACTTGTCAATTTTCCCGCGTACAATCCTGTATTCTTCTTCATTGTAAGTGTTTTCCTAGTTGCTTCCCAACCCTACCTAGGCTTGAAGTCTGGAGTCATATTTTATTTACTTGCTGCTATCTTTCCATTTTTGTCATTGCGGGGACAGACTGCGGTCTGATCTCCCAACGCTATATTAGTGCCTGTTGGTTGTTTACACGTGTGATTATACCTGACAGTTGTTACACCACGATAAGCTGTTTGTGCAACATACTTTTGTACAGAACGGTATTTCGCGCGGCACTATATTATATTAAAAGGTTAGAATACCTTTTGTTCCTCGACGTTTTGACAGGGTTGCACCTGTCGTGGTCCCGAGGTGACTGATGCACGTAGGCTGGACCGACCACTATGCACCGAGAGTTTTTGATTTACCCTTGGAATTGTCAACTTTTGGAAACACTGTTTTTACTAATTGTGATAATGTTTTTATTTCTATGTCAATCGTCCTTCACGAATTCGTTGGACTAATACTATTTCAATAAAATATTTATTTATTTATTAACTAACAAAAATATTACATACTGTTGTACAATGTTAAATAAGAAACAGACTAAATGTACAAAAATTTGAAGCACTGTCCCTTAAACTAGGAAGAATCGTGTAACTTAAAGGACAGATTATTTTTAAAAGTGATTTATATGTTATCAGTCAATCTCACGAAGTAAGTACCTATTAAAGATGGAGTATCTAGCTATCTTATATAAAGTATTGCAGTGTCACGATATCGATTATGAGGGTCTGTTCTAAATACAAGCAAAGCAATCGTTTCCAAACACAAACATGATGACATTAAAGTTACGGCAAAAGTAACGGTATTACTTCTTCGAAAACCTACCTGCACCCTACCACAAAGTCCAATCAAACAACATTACTTGCATAAATCGAATTTTTGCAAGTAACCTTGCCCTTTTGCCATAGTTTTCTAAGTAACGATTATTTTGCACGGCTGCACGGCTCCAATGACGGCTCATTTGTATGTAGTACGGGTATATACATAAAGCTGGATTCTAAAATAACCAATGTAATTTACAAGAGCTTCACCCGCGTGGGAAAACTTTCCCGTACCAGTTTTGCACAGGGTATATAGTAAGTTATTCCTAAAAGATATACCTACGTTTGCCACCTCCCGGGAATTCGTAAATCCTATTTTCCCCATCAATGGAACTATGTAGACCAACAGTTGTGAACCCACTTTTTAGGCCATTGAGAAACGAATAATATACCTATTGTTTGAAGAACAAATTTAAAGCGCTCGAGGCCCCGCTAACTCAGTGTTCTGTAAACGATCTCTGCGTTAAACAAATTTCGCTATAGCTGGTTCTTGGAAGGGTAACCATTTAATGGCATTTACATTTACGAGCGTTTCAGTGCTTCAAAAGGCACGTTAAGCCGCTGGTCCCAGTTACCCGTAAAATGGCAGTCGTTAAACCTGGTTGAAGGCCATATGGGTGGCTTGAAAATTTTCAACAGCAAGTCGCTACAGCCTGCGCCTGTCCTTTTTCAACACGGCAACGGGCTCACCACCTGATACGTGGTGAAAAGTGGGCGTATAGTATTCCTCTGCCTAACCATTCAGAGATTAAGGGGTGACAATATGTATGTATGTATGTACCTTTTGTTTTATTATACCTTTCAATGTATAGGCAATAGGTTTTGAATGCTTATCACCACGGTTGGTGCAACCCCATCGAAACTTCAAACGATTCAAAGTAAATTAGCGATCGCGTTAAAACCTGTGTGTTATACTTATTTCTATCACGCAACGCGAAATTGAACACCTAGTTAATTTTATTTTGTAATTTTTAAGGATTATTATTAATGGATATTTTTAGGCCTGTCTCCTAAATTAGACTGGTCCCACCTATCTGAAAACTCCTCAGTATTTGTTTCGACATGGTATTCTAAGTATTTTCTGTAATATTGTCAGATCCACTTCCATACATAATATATTAATAACTAAACAGGGGGCCGAGGTTAGAGTTAGGCCGTAGAATAGAACCAGAAACTCCGTTTTTAGCTGTCAAAATGTTAGTAGATTATCAAATGCAACTGACTAGCGGCCACTGGCGCGGTACATGTTAGTAGATTTCTATGGGCCGACCGATAGAAGTCTATTGGAGTACGATTGTAATAGTAGACTACGAAAAACTGTCAAAATTGTACCGGTGACTTTCTATTGAGCGACAATTTCGATTCCATTTCGACCCGATTGTAATAACAGACTTGGCCCCCAGGTACTTGACAATATTGACTTAATCGAAGAAGTGCCCTAGGGTAGAATCCAAACATTGTTACGAAAGAAATTTCCTTTATCAATACTCTTCTGTCTTTACTTTATTTTTTTTTTCAAATTAACCTACTATCCTTGTCTTCTTTTACAATTTTCGTGATCGAAATATTACTTTAAGTATAGAAACTTAAACTACTTGTTGTCACGAGAATCATCCGTACAACATCTGCGTTGAGTTAGAACAGTCCTACAAAATTACTGTAATTAGATAACCCTATATTACGTTGTATCGATATACTAATATACGTTATACATCGATGTAAGAATTTTCTTTACAAGTTGTTTCAATTACTTTTTTTTATACAGCTGAGGCGGCAGATAAGCATACGGCCCACCTGATGGAAAGTGGTCACCGTAGCCTATGGACGTTTGCAACACCAGAGGTGCAGCACTCGCGCTGCCGACCCTTTAAAAGCCTTCTAAGGCCTTCTAAAATTTTGATGGAAATAAATTATTAGTGGTTACCCATTAGTCAAAATTCAATCATAATACTTTGAATTATGAAATTTGAAATAAAGCATCTTATATAAAAATAGCGAAGCGCTCGTGGCTCCTCTGAATCAGTTTTCTATAAACGTTTACAGCTTTAAGCAAATTTCGCTATAGCTGGTCCTTGGACGGGTGACCACTTTGTGGCATTTACATTTGCGAGCGTTTCCGTGCTTCGGAAGGCACGTTAAGTCGTTAGTCCCGGTGGCTAGTAAAATGGCAGTCGTTAAGCCCAGTTGAAGGCCTTATGGGCGGCTTCAATAATTTCAACAGCAGTAGGTCGCAACAACCTGCGCTAGTCCATTTCAACACGGCAACGGGCGTATAGTATGCCTCTGCCTACCCTTTCGGGAATAAATGCGAAAATATGTATGTACGTATATAAAAAAACTGCTTTATTCACTAGTTCAAAGTTTTCGCTCTAAGTATTACTGAATATTGATAATTTCATAATGTCTAACACAATGTACTATAACAAAAAAGACATCACTGACCCGCAGAACCTCAGCTCTTCCAAGCGAAAAGAAATAGATTATTGCTAGACATTGATTAATGATGATTGAAAATTTGAATAACAAACAAGTCTCCTTTGAAATATGATTCGCATTTGAGAAAATTGCGCTTTCAAAATCATATGCCCCGAGCGAAATGCACATAATAATAAAATGAAAAAAATAGAGTGAAATTAGATTGTGGAAACAACTCTAAAATAAATTTTCGTAAATTGGTTCTTTGCCAGCCTTTACTAATGTTTTTTTTACTTATATAGTGAGCGTTCTGAACGGGAATAAAGGAGGATTTTATCGGGCGAACATTATAGAGCATACTCATATTTGCTATCATTTCATTTAAAAAATAATATCGAATGTATATTCTGCATAACAAAATCTTGAACTATGTGAGTGCATTGTTTCGTAAACAATTTTTTATTTTCTAGAAGTACGCATATATTTTTAGACTTGCTATCAAAGAAATATAGAAACACAATAAATATTAGGTCCAATACACACCACAGTCAGTACCAAAAGTCTGAAAACCAACAAGGAATTTATGAATCGATTAACCGATATTTAAAAATGTGTATCTGTTCAGAATAAAAATAAAACTTGTTTGCATTTAAAATAAGGTCATCAAAGAAAAAAACGATTACTAGTGATTTTTTTTTTGTTGCAGAGTGCAGTACCACGTCATCTTCGTCAAGTGGTGTGGTGCCCATCACAACGGTGTCAGTGGCAGTCACAGGGCTGGACTCAAGACCTCAGCTTTCTGCCAAGAAGGTTCGACCCAAGCCAGCATCGCCAAACCGACAAGGGCCGCAACAGTGTCAAGTAAGTTTTACTCCATATCTTTCGTTTACTTAATGATCATCAGAATTATTAGACTTACAAATTCGTATATTAAGTAAGTAGCGTTGTACTCGGCGTGACTTATAATATAGAAAAAAAAATCTATAGATGATAATGGTTATGATGAGGGCGTGCCTTCAATGATTTGAGTAATTTTCCTCTCAATTAAATGAACCGTGAAAGAATATATCTATAAAGGATTAAGATTAAAGCATTCCTTTTTTCAAAAGTAGTAGCCGAAATCAAGGAATTAAATAAAAATATTGTGTAACAATAAGATACGTTCTGAAGAATTCTACTCACCACAGGGAGAAGATTTATAATCAAATTTGAAATACTAGAATTGTCAACACACCAAAGCACCTTGTCTGTATTTTCAAATTATAAAATTGTCTTTATTGTACGCTTATTTTTAAGGTATACATTTCTTTAATTTAGAATTATGGCCTTATGCCTTAAGGCTAAGTAATAGATTTCATAAAAAAACAGGTCTATCTTGTCTTCAAAATGCCCGTGCGTAATAGTGACGGTCTCTCCAGTGTGTGTGTGGCACGTGAAGGCCGATGGTCCGTAGTTATTACCTCTATTTTTCTTGCCATGTTACAAAGGATCAAATGCCCGCTCATTTGTCTCCTACACACCACTACTATCCGACTATCCTATAATAAACGTTTTGTGATATAACGTTTGTGTACAATATCTTATCCACTTACAACAAAAGCTTGAACACGTTTCGTAAGAGTAGGCAGATGCATGCGATGTATAGCTAAAAGAAAAAAAAGAATACTTTTGCGCAATGTGTCATATTAATTATTTGCAAATTGTACAGAAAAAAAAAACTTGAGAGGTGTCAAGTGACACCCGGATGGAACGAAGTTATATTGTCCACAAGGAATTATAATATTCGAAATAAATAAATATATAAAAAAAAATATAAAAGATGAAACGAAAATAACTGGCTTGCTTTCTATGAGAGAAAAAGACAGAAAGACAGACAGTGAAACACGCCGCACGGCTTACAACTATAGCAAAAAGTGTCGTTACAACTTTAGGTCTTAATTTTTTCCGTCTAGCCCCCTTTCGCAAGGCGCGATAAGGAACTTTGTTCCAAAACATTTTCAATGCAAAATTTATCCATAGATATAATTTTATTCCCGCTTTCTATAAATACAGATTTTAATAAAACTCCACAAGTCTTGAACGATAAAGCGAGTTAAAATTAGATATTAAATTTACTCAACATAAACAAAATTTTCCTAAAGTGTACCAACACAATTTGTTCTCTTATTGAGGAGTGCTCAAACAAAATTTCTACACAAAATAAATCTGTAATAACTGAACTATTCGTTATTACATAGGAATTTGTATTTGTGAAATATCGAGACGTTCCTCCAATAAACTAAAATATTCTTTGTTGAAATTTGCTCTCCTTTATATTGCATAGCTAGTTTGCTCAGTAAAATAATGTTTACCTGCGATGGTACTAAACTTCATCTCTAATTGGCATTTACTTTAGCTACTTCGTAAAATTAATCATTAGACTCTTTTGATGTTTTAATTGAAAAAGAGCACAGTGACTTAATATTTATATCGTTAATCGAAGAAGAATTTTAAGTCTGACTTATGAATAGGCTGCTGAGGGCATTTGTAATTCACTTTATTTTTGATATTGTTAAAAGCTACCATCTAATCTTCCAAGCTCCATCTTTGTCAGTTAGGTGAATGTGTGTTTAAAATATTCAGGGCCCTGCAGATATGTTCACAATTAATTACAAACATACCTATATTCATGAAAAAATTTTTTCATTGAATTTAATTTTCTTGTTGTTAATGTATGTTTGTTCAGAAACTATACACAACAACTACAATACATACGGACATACTGTACGCCAACGAACATCCAATCATTTTCCGGCATTAAATTTAGTTCCACTGAATGCTCTTTTATGTCTTTAAGAGAACAAACACGTGTGTAAAGTGGTAATTAGAGTTAAGGAATAAGAAAGAAGATGGCTAAAGCCATATCTGGTGAATAAGGTGATTGCTTAATTTTATTAGTAGAGTTTAGGGTAAAAAATTTGCTCGCAATAGATTTTTCTGAACGAAGTACATTATCATGTTGCTACATACATATTTTCACGCCTTTATCCCCGAAGGGGTAGGCAGAGGCATAATAAACGCACTGGCTTAACGACTGTCATTTTATGGGCAACCGGGACCAACGGACTAATTATCATGTTGCAAAATCCAAGAATTGAAAGTGGTACCTACGGATCAACTTGTGAGACACAAAAGGTTCAGCGGCTATTTATTTCGTTCTTGAATTAGGAATTTTAATGATTATTTCCTTCACTTTTAAATTGTTAACTTTAATTGAAGATATCGATGGCTTACCAGAGCGAGGCAAATCTTCCTTCATATCTCGACCACTTTTCAACGCTTTGTACCACTCACAAGCACGTATTTTTAATTTAGTTTTTCCTCGTAAGCCTTCTGTAACTCCTAACATGAAACTCTTTTAGCGATGCAAAATTAAAGATAGTCTCGTTTTTTGTCCATATTCGCAATACCCCACTAGATTTTAATCTAACCAAAAGAGCAACGAATCAAACTCCGCGCCAAAATAAAAAACAGTCATGCCAATCTAAGGCCGGGTCCAGTGCGCCAATTTTCAAACAAAGCATGTTAACAAAACACGTCAAAAACAAAAGTTTAATTTGGAACCATAAACAAACAATCCGCTTCAATACTTCTTTTGACAGAATGTATTAATATGTATGTATCTATAAGTAACATAAAATGAACGAAAAGTTACTCAAGGGATTTGTGTAATATTCTCAGGATTGTGCGTAACACAGGCACTAAAAGGTCTGAGTGTTTCATATCCGGGATTTTATATCTACCGCGTCACGCGACGGCGGGCGGAACGTTGACGAAATAAATTCACAGCTTCCTTTGTTTTTGTACGTGTTGCACGCGCATTAATGGCACAATTTACTGGGCAGTATATTTGTGTCACAAATTATGTAATTGTGTCCCTTTGTCAATGCAACTGCGTGACCATTGTGAAGATTCTTACTCCTAGTAATTAATAATCTTTGTCCTCCTCTCTGACTTGAGTTATTTAGTAAAAACTTTGTAAAATAGTCAACTAATTTTGATTCTCTGTAGTATTTTAGGAGAAATTTTTGTAAATAATTGTACTGATTTAAAAAGAGGTTTTGCTATAAAACTTTATTTCAAAATCTATTCAATAACTTTATTTCGCCTGAATACAATCCAACGTATTAACTCAAATATCAATTGAATTTAATGATACACCAAATTGAAATACTTAAGATAAAGTACTTTTTAAATTGAACACAAGGTGTTTTCATTCAAAATCCTTTCTAATAGATTAAATGTTACAATTGATTCTATAAAATATTCAAACTCCCATTGGCAGTCTCGCACGACTAACTCTCAAAATGTTTTTCACACCCCTAAAACGTAACGTTCATTGTTATTTTTATGACTCCTTATTTCTAAAACGCCTACTAAAAGAACTCATCTACAAATTCAAAAGTGTATAAAATATTATTGCACAGTACCTTCGAAGTTGTAGAGATCGAAACTGTGTTTGTAGGTCAGCCGAATATCAACAAAAGAGGGATGAAGAACGTTCCCGATAAGGGAGACTCGTATCACCATTAACACCCATTTTCACGGATAGTCTTGATATACGTAGGCTTTAATAATTTATTGAGCTGTTTACTCCCCATTTATTCTGGTTTGGAGAATTTAGTAGCATATTTTTTTACTTACCTGTAGTCTTTTCTTTTATGTGATGTGTACGTGGTGAGGCTCTCAAACATTGACGGTTTTGCTTTGAGAGCAAATTTAGCAAATAAATTAGCGTGTTACAGAGTCAGCCCGAGTTGCTTTGATAATAAAAAATATGGAGTTTCATATTAGATGATGACGTGTTGCTTGTGCCTATTAAAGAAATATATAGATAGTAAGTAAGGATATTCTTAATTCAAAAATATTGCTGAAGGTCGAAACTATTTTTGCAACAAATAAATTATCCCGATTATTGTACCTATTCTGGTGGTACTACTTAGTTCGGCACCCCATTGCAAGAAAGTTGCGATTCATCATTTCTGCGTGGCGCCCTTTGCTACGTAATTGCGTTTTGTAAATGAACCGATATCTCTATCTCGGCTTGCGGTATATGCGGTTGGAATTAAAGCGCATATTCATTAAAAGAGCGCTCGTGGCCCCGCGATCTCAGTGTTCGGTAAACGATCACTGAGGTACGCAACTTTCACTATGGCTGGTAGTAGGATGGGTGACCACTTTGTGGCATTTACATTTGCGAGCGTTTCCGTGCTTCGGAAGGCACGTTAAGCAGTTGGTCCCGGTTGCCAATAAAATGGCAGTCGTTAAGCCTGGTTGAAGGCCTTATGGGCGGCTTAAAAAATTTCAACAGCAGGTAGCCACAACCTGCGTCTGTCTATTTCAACA
This sequence comes from Thumatha senex, assembly GCA_948477245.1. Classification (NCBI taxonomy): domain Eukaryota; kingdom Metazoa; phylum Arthropoda; class Insecta; order Lepidoptera; family Erebidae; genus Thumatha; species Thumatha senex. Next base: position 16,571,028 of record OX419743.1, read on the forward strand.
CGGCAATGGGCTCACCACCTATTACGTGGGACAGGAATCCACACGGTGAAAAGTGGGCATATAATATGCCTCTGCCACCCCTTCGGGGATAAGGCGTGATGGATATTTATTTATTTATTTATTTATTCATTAAATGTGAATTTTATGAACCAAAAACTGCCAACCTCGTGTATATACATCTAAAGTATTATTAAAATATCCATTGCAATATTTTATTCAATATTCATAGAATTATATGACCATTCAATCAGAAATTATACGTGAGTAGATTATAATTATTTGATGAAATAAGTAGAGAAGAAAGCGAAAGCCAGGTGAAATTTTGAATCTCTTTGACACGTAGAAACATTAAAAATTAAAATAAAATTTCACCACTTGACAATAAGGTAACAGATTGCAATTACAACAAGGAACCAAACATTCCCCCTATTTTTTAAACGGCCCTTATTTTTCTTTCATTTGTAGACGCAAATAGGTCCTGATGCAATATTGTAACACGATTGTTACGCCTGTCCAAACAAGAATATTGTTGACATTGATGTGGAAGAATTGTCCGGTCAGGGGACCCCGTCAGAAAGTAAGTTTAAAAAGATAAAAAAATATTTAGTAAACCAAAATTTTAACACTTTTTAAAGGATAGGTATGATACAAAGAGATAGGGCCAAATAGAGACAGAGTAGCGCATCCGGCTGCGCACTCACTTGCTCATATGGCTTGTTGTGGGTTCGATACACGCACGCATACGACATTTCTACTAAATCACACTACCCGTAAGCTGCGTAAAGGAATTTCGTTCCAAATTGGATTCTTACATACCTGCTGTAAAGTCGAGTTATCATATTTAAGACAAATCGATTTTTTTTGTAATCAGATGGTTAAAGGTCAAAAGTAAGTAATCGGATACCCAGACGTGCATGGATATAAAAAGAAAGAAGTATGCATGGATCGCGAAACTCGGTGATCTGTCCCTTCTGACTACTCCGTCAGGGATACAGCTTGGAGATATTTAGTTTAGTTTTATATGGTTACAAGTTAGGTGAGTGAAACTCCATTAAATTTAACACGAAGCTGTTAAACCCTAGATAGAATCAGTTTAACATCTAAATTTAATAATATTATATGTGTAATGTTTATATACATTTTTTGACTGCCTTGGTAGCGCAGTGGAAGTGTATGCGATTTTCCGCGCCTGAGGTCCCGGGTTCAATTCCCGGGTCGGAAAAAATATTTGTGTGATTCACAAATGTTTGTTTCGGAGTTTATATATATAAGTATGTATATCCGTTGTCCAGATCCCATAACACAAGCTTATAATAGCTTACTTAGGGCTATACGGCGCCGTGTAAAAAAAAATGTCCCACAATGTCGCACAATTTTTATATGTTTATGTATTACAATAAAATCGCATTCACCCAATAAACCTTTTGTACCAACTAAGGTGGAATGCTCAACACAGTTTTATTGCAACTGCATTCTTTTGATGCGATGTAGTCAACGGAATTCCTCTGAGTGAGCAATAAAGTGGTGCACCGTTTAATAATCTTTTAGTAACATGATATCGAACATTACAAGTAGCTCGAAGTAACAAGAATGCTAATAATTTTCGAGATGAAAGTATTCTTGAGATGAAATGACTTAAATGCATTGTATCATTAATCTACAAAGAGTATTTAGATATTTAGATAACTCTATATTGAACACCGTAATATACAGTATTTTTAAGGCTATGCATAAGAGTAGAGTGGAATAAAAACGATCTCTTACCGACAACCTACCATGGAGCCGAGTCTGCTATTTCAATCATATCGAAATAGAATCGAAATCCTCGCTTAATAGAAAGCCACCGGTACAATTTCGTCAGTTTTTCGTAGTCTACTATTACAATCGTACTCCAATAGACTTCTATCGGTCGGCTGATAGAATTCTACAAACACGTACCGCGCTAGTGGCCGCTAATCAGTTGCATTTTGGTTAGTCTACTAACATTTGTACAGCTAAAAACAGCGACTTTGGTTCTATTCTACGGCTTGTCAATAGTAAACTCGGCCCCCAGGTGTAGTCCACGACAACAACGTAACTGTTGTTGAAAAATTTTCCTCTCAAAAAGTCCTGTAGTTTTCTCACAAAAAGTTTGATATCAGTACTGCTGTACAGTTAACCACCAGTAAAATAACTCTTTTGAGTGGTAACTTGATGAGTTTGAAACAGTCTAAAGTCACCAAGTTACCATTCAACTCTTACAGAAGAGTGATCCTCAATTTACTAGATGTCGTCATGATTTTGTAGCCATTTTGATGCTAATTATTTATTAGATTGCTAAATATTTTCGAAATATGAACTGTATATTGAGGCATTGCAATGTTTTTTTTTGTTCTTGTGTTGATACTATTGCTCCGCCAATAACTCAGTGTGGATTTGGTAGGGGTTTAGAAAGTCGGTCCACACTTAGGTACGATCCAAGTTTTGTGACAGGAAACATAACAATGTTTTAATTTATAATAACTAATTGAATCAGGCGTTACATGGCGGAAATCCATTTTCAAAAACTAGTAATTATTTTTTTTAATGTCAATTTTGTAATATTCTGCTTTTTTAAAATTTCGTACGATGTCGACACGTGTTTCGCCTACATACGAGGCATTATCAAGACTGTTTGGCAGCAAAAAAAAAATCGTTGCACATTTTAAAAATGCTTATGTAGAAAAAAAAAATTACATTTAAAACCAAATAATTATAGTTTTTGTTTGAATTTATATTTTTATAGTCTACGTGAATAGACACTTTGACAAAGCTTAGTTTTAACAAAAAAAAACCTCTTTACTATAGGTGCTGAAAATATCAAACTATTTACCAAAAGACCGGACTGTTTTACTATAATTAAATCCATTGCATAGAACACGTTCAGAATATTTACTACCTATAATTGACTTTTAAAATAACATTATAAATTGTTTTAAGTATATAATATTCCTCAAGAAAATAGATTATACCGAGTATTAAAACTAATTTCCGATAAATAACAAAAAGAACTGCATCCATCCTTGGTCGTCACTAGCGTGCAATCAATACACCAATTCGTGACGCTTCGGTGACCTAACCCAATCGAATGTCAACCGAATATGTTAAGGCCATTTCGTAGATTTGAAGCGATACCGGTAATTGGGCCGGACTAATAGCACTGATGGTCGTCTCCAATTAATGTCGTATTGATGTCGTAGAATTAAAAAGACGTTATGATTTAAGGAATGAAGACCCTCGTCTCGTTGTAACCCCATCTAACTCCCCTGTTAATAATTAATCAAGCAATTAAGTAGATCCATAAAACAGAAATTATTATATATATTTTTGGTACGAGTTCTTATTCACTGGAGTAAATGTGCCTTAATACATATTGTGTAACTGAAAGGCGAAATCTTAAAACAATTTGGTCAACATATTCATTATTTCCGAGTCAATTTGCTTTGGAGTCCGGACTTCGGTTTCCTGATACTACGTTTCCACTTTTCTTGGTTTTCAGATTATCTGATTTGAGCAAGCAATTTAGGGTATACTAAGTATAATAATATCGTGGAACAAAACACATAGGCAAATAGCTAGAGACTCTAGAGATGATAGGAAACGACAATATATTGTAATGGCAATGCCAGAGAATCGACAATATATAAAAATACTTTTTAAAGGCTAAGTAACTACACGCTTTATTCCTGACGGGATTGTTAAAGAGAACAGATCGATTCAAGATCCATGCATACTTCTTTCGCTTCTTGCATAGCATAGTGCAGTGACACGAGTGACACTGTGACGTGAGCTATCGCGATTTTCACTCATATTTATGATATTTCGGGTCTTAAACGAAACTTCGGGAAGTATAAGGTAGGCTTTGTAATAATATAGGTCGCGAATAAGACCCGAAATATCATAAATACTTTTTTTAATCTTATTTATACGGAATGTATCTAATCGAATTGATTTTATTTCGGGTACAACAAATTGTAAACAAGATAAATAAATATTTTTGACCTTTCCGTTTTTTGAGCAATCCGCTCACATACTCTTTATTTATAAGCCTAAGACTTGGTAGAAAACTTCTGTGGAGGAATCTAGGTCACGATCCCTGGCTTAATTTAATTTAAATTAACTAAGTAATAAAGTTAACTTCTTCAATGCCCACACAAACATATTTAAGTAGTTATTATTGTCACTTCATTGCGTGCTCACCTACCTAAGGTCTTTTTATAACAGAACTAAGGGCTGCCCGCGGTTTTACCAGCGTTTTTAAGTTTTCCTGTTTCCATTTCCAACTGGACCCAGATCCCAGAAATAAAAGTAGGCTATGTGTTAACCAGTTAAATTGAAAAATTCCATAGAATCTTTGCAACCCCATTTCACCCTTCAAAAATTTTTAGAAACCCTATCTTTATTCACAACTACGTCACTTAACGAATATTTGTACAAAATATTTGGTTCTGAACCCAGAGATTTCAGTTGTGTGTTGATCAATCAAGTAAGTCAGTTTCTGCTTTTTTATGTAAAGATAGATACATTTCCAATATTTTATTGTAATCAAAGTTTGATCAAAAATCTTAATGTAGATTTAATGTAACTTAATTTTAGGTAATTATTTGACTCAGAACTTGGGACTTTCCATAGATATTATAATTGAGATTGAACGAGTTTCACAGACTATTTAACTGTAAGATGTTTGTCTTGATGATAAAACTAAAATCTGAAAAGTTTTCATACATAAATGAAAAGAATTTAAATGCTGCGTTAATTTGTGTAATAGATCAATAGTCCGCCATATTGGAAGTAGTGTCACTTATAAAAGTTTCATTATCCATATCATACTAACATGCACAATTTCAGTTCAATCGATTAAAATTGTTCATTGTTTGTTTATAAATTACGCCATTACCCGAAGGGGTGGCAGAGACATAATATACGCCCCACGAAGGACAAAAAGATACGCCCACTTTTCACCTTATGTGATTCCAACAACATACAACAACAACATATTGTCACGCCTTTATCCCCGAAGGGGTAGGCATATTTAACGCCCACGTTTCACCGCATGCATTTCGGTCCCACGTAACAGGTGGTGAGCCCATTGCCGTGTTGAAATGGACAGGCGCAGGCTGCATCGACCTGCTGTTGAAATTTTTTAAGCCGCCCATATAGCCTCCAACTTGGCTTGACGACTGCCATTTTATTGGCAACCGGGACCAATGGCTTAACGTGCCTTCCGAAGCACGGAACTGGGGTGGGTCTAAAGGACCGAATAAATTTAATAATAAAATGTGTCAATTTTAGATGTTAAATTTGGAAGAAATTTTGAACCCGTTGCCTTTTTAGTGAGGTGGTAACAAAAAGGCTAAAAGGTCTTATGTGCTAGACACTCATTATCACGACCAATTAAAGTCCTGGTAGTCTCGGACTGAGTTATGTGATTCCGTTCCACGTAATTGCCGTGTTGAAATAAACAGACGTAGATTAAAACTAACTAACTATCTACACGCTGTATCCCTGACGGGGTAGACAAAGAGGACATCACCAGGCTTCGCGATCCATGTATACTCTTTCGCTTCTTGTAGATTCATCAATCACTAAAAAAACTAAGATAATATAAGCTTGTCCTATTTGATCTAGCCAACAGATAACCACTTTCGACCCGGAATCGGAACCGAAGACCTCAGCACGGCAGTTTTAATCACTTAATTGCACAGAGGTTTGGAGATATTTTTTGAAAATTCGGTTTTGGGATTTATCCAGATGTACAAAATAATATCAAAAGGAACAAAATAAACCTTTATTCCCAGTACCTACCTAATAGTATCACCGGTGGTTCTAATGGGAAATATCATTCTCTAAAATACCACTATCTTTCCTGTATCATTTCAGTAGTACAAGAGCCCTTGTTCCCAATAGGACAACTACTCGTACAAAAGATTAAATAAAAGATATTAGACATTACAATACTTTGTTTTGCATAATAAAACAAACTTAACTTTTAAAATAAGTAACACCAAATGCTTAAATTAATATAGATGCAAATGCCTACTAAGGTCCGTATTCCAGAACGTTTCTTAATTCTCAATCAACGCTTGAGACTAGATTTTGCCTTATAAAATCTACTCTCAAGTGTTTCTTGAGTATTGATAAACGTTCTGGAATACGGCCCTAAAACATTTTTTATGCATGTCAGTTTTAAAATACGTTGTCAGATTTGCAGCGTTCATGAATCTGTTCTATGTTAGTTAGTTTATTCGTAATAACCGAATGAAAGTTCCGTTTCTAAACTGGCGTTTTATTCTCTAACTAGCTGATCCCCGTGGCTTCGTCCCAGCATCGCACCCATTTACTCTCATAGGTTATTTCTTTTACAATAATGTATGAAAATTTTCTCGATTTGCTCCGCTCTCAAGGGTAGTAGCGTGATGATTTATATCCTATTACCTTCTTCGATAAAGGCTATCCAACACACTGTTTTTTTTTAATTGGAATTAATAGTTTCTGAGCTTAGTGCATTCAACCAAACAAACACACAAACTCTTCAGCTTTACTATATTAGTATAGATACATCCCGTGATAGTAGCAACTCCCCACTTTACGAGTTTAATTTGGAAGCAATTTCAAGCAATACTAAAATTTGTATTAATTAATTTGGAGAGAACGTTAAGCTCGTAAGATACTGCACCACATAAGTACAGCTAACCAGGTCAAAAACCAGGCAAAGAGGTCAAGATAAGCACCAAATGTTTATGCAATCACGTACATACCACACACGTGTTCTTAAAATTATAACGGATTTTGAGGTAACACTTTTCTTTCACTTCTCTTTCAGAATAATTAGAATATAGGATTAAACATAAGTTGGGTTTTTAAAACGTTGACATCGTCCGAAAACCATATTAATAATAACAATAATCTCAATTTAAATATGATTTTCCATGTAGCTATTCGCCTTTATCCCCGAAAGGATAGGCTGAGTACTATATATGTACATATACGCCCACATTTCTCGATATGTATTTTTATCACACGGAACAGTTGGTCACCAGGAACGTCTAGAGCAAGTGAATGAAATTGTGTATTTAGGAAGTATGTTTAGCGCGGATGGAAGATGTGATTCGGATGTAGAACGGCGAGTAGCTGCCGGAAACAAAGTTAACGGTGCTTTGTCCCAGTTAGTAAAGCGACAAAGCATCGTAAAAGACGCACGAATGGCGATTCATAACGCAGTGCTAGTGCCAACTTTGCTTTACGGTAGTGAAACCTGGGTATGTCAGCAGATGCATGAAAGTAAATTTAATGCTGTGGAGATGCGAACACTTTGAAAATTGTGCGGCGTTACCTTGGCCGACCGAATACGTAACGAAGTGATACGCAATATGGCAGGTTTGAATGAGAGTGTCAGCGTTAAGCTGGAAAAGGGCGTGCTCCGTTGGTTTGGGCACGTCCAACGAATGAGTGAGGAACGATTGACGAAGAATATATATTGTTCAAAAGTAGAGGGTAGAAGGAGTCAGGGTAGGCCGATTCTTACATATGAAGACCACGTGAGCAGATTGCTCAAAAACGGAAAGGTCAAAAGTACTCGGATACCCAGACGTGCGTGTATGAAGCGATTGATGAATCTCGAAGAAGCGAAAGAAGTATGTATCGATCGCGAAGCCTGGCTATCTGTCCTCTCTGACTACCCCGTCAGGGATACAGCATGAAGATAGTTAGAACAGTTGGTGAGCCCATTGCCGTGTTGAATTAGACAGACGCAGACTGTGGCGATCTTCTATTGAAAATTTTCAAGCTGCGTACATAAAGCCTTCAACTTGGCTTAACGACTGCCATTTTACTGGCAACCGGGCCAAACGGCGTGCCTTCCGAAGCATGGAAACGCTCACAGATGTAAATTCCACAAAATGGTCACCCATCCCAGGTCCAGCCATAGCGAAAGTTGCTAAACGCAGTGATCGTTTACAGAACACCACGAGAGCTTCTAGATTAAACCTTTATAAACACAAAATTTGATTGGTTAGGGTCCTGGCGATCTCACTTAGGGGGTTACCATTCCGTTCGGTTGTTCGACTACCGCCTCATCAAACACACACAGACGAAAATACCAAGGATCCTTGTCACTCACTGCCGCAGCAAATGTAGCCATAACTTCGCGATTATTTTTTACAAATCTATCATGGTAGCACACAAAAAAGAAGAAAGATATTCACTTGACAAACGTATAATGACCACTTTCGGTCAGGTGGACCGTTTGCTCATCTGCCACCACAGTGGTAAAGAAAGTCTTGGAGGAACTTCAATGAAAACACTTGTATTATTCCACATTATTTACTTTTTTTACCACCAGTATCGCCTTACAACATTTTCATTAAAAACATATTTATATTGAAGCGCTCGTGGCCCCGCGGTCTCAGTGTTCTGTAAACGATCACTGAGTTACGCAACTTTCACTAAGGCTGGTACTCAGATGGGTGACCACTTTGTGGCGTTTACATTTGCGAGCGTTTCCGTGCTTCGGAAGGCACGTTAAGCCGTTGGTCCCGGTTGCCAGTAAAATGGCAGTCGTTAAGCCTGGTTGAAGGCCTTATGGGCGGCTTAAAAATTTCTACAGCAGGTAGCCACAACCTGCGTCTGTCTATTTCAACACGGCAATGGGCTCACCACCTATTACGTGGGACAGGAATCCACACGGTGAAAAGTGGGCATATAATATGCCTCTGCCACCCCTTCGGGGATAAGGCGTGATGGATATTTATTTATTTTATTTATTTATTTATATGATAAATCTGCAAATGTTCCACTCCGCATATTATTTTTGGTGTTTCTACAATATGATCTACTATGTTGAACAACGTGATCTTTTCAATACCTACTGAAAAGTAATCGAGTTTAAATTTAATTCGTAGTGGCCATTTAATACCCTTAAATACCCTATAGAATTGTCCATTACCTTTAAAAGGACAGTCATAATTTCGGTCTATTGTCGCAGTTGTTTCGATTATCACAAACATTACGCTTGGGATTAGTGCTAAATGATCACCACAGTTGGGGTCCCTGGGAATAGAACCAGAGACCATTGTCATTAACAAGTAGGTAACTTCGAGATATTCCCCAACGGAACGTCAATCATGAATTTTGCTCTCTGAAATATCTTGAATTTCATCCTAATTAATAAAGATGGATTTCCTTTAGATTGAAAGGTATGGCATTTTCTGACGGTTATTGACACTCTTTTGTGTTAAAATTCGAGTAAATGATTTTTTAAATACAAATAAAGAAATATTTCTTCTTATTGATTTTAAATTTTAAATATGTCTAAAGCAATTTTATGGCTTATGACAATTTCAACGTGACACACTGGAAATTAGGGATTGAAAAAGTCCGGCAAGTTAAAATTTTGATCTAATATGCAATAAATGTAGAACGTAAATTAATAAAAAGCAATACACATACTACCATTTATGAAGTTTTGTACATTTTCGAAAAATTGCTTACATCCGAATTTTGACAGCCAACACGACTATATTTCTGTCAAAATCGTATAGCTTGAGAGCTTTCTGAGCGTTCACTGAACGATAAAAAGACCACAAAAATTGTTAAATATAATTGTTCCTTTCAATATGTTCAAGAAGTTTACAAGAGCAGATATATCTATCTTTTAATAATATCTCACTGCAATAACTTGTATGTTATTACTATTTTATGAAAATTATGCCTTAACATCGACGTTGATTTATCTATTCGTTTATCCGTTCATTTGTGATCGAATTATCTTTTTGAATTTTAATCGAAACGACGGCTCTTTGTTAGTTATTAGGAAAAATCGAATACGTAACGAAGTGATACGCAATATGGCAGGTTTGAATTAAAGCTGACGTTAAGCTGAAAAAGGGCGTGCTCCGTTGGTTTGGACACGTTCAACGAATGAGTGAGGAACGATTGACGAAGAATATATATTGTGCGAAAGTAGAGAGTAGAAGAAGTCAGGGTAGGCCGAGACTTACATATGAAGACCACGTGAGCAGATTGCTCAAAAACGGAAAGGTCAAATGTACTCGGATACCCAGACGTGCGTGTATGAAGCGATTGATGAATCTTGAAGAAGCAAAAGAAGTATGCATGGATCGCGAAGCCTGGCGATCTGTCCTCTCTGACTACCCCGTCAGGGATACAGCGTGAAGATAGAAAAAAATCCATACTATATAAGACATAAGTTTAATATTCAACGCTTTCACTTTTTCGAGCTTTGAAACTAATTACATCCCAATACAACTTAAATGAACGTATACCTACTTTACTTCAATGTGATTTGCAAGACTAGGTAAAATGAATAACATATATTTAAACCTATTCAACTAACTTTTCTGTTTCCAATGTTCTTGAAACTGTGTGTTTCCCGCATTTGTACAAATACTGTTGTAAAAGAGTTCGTGGCTCCCGTCTCGAGTATGAAGTTAAAAGACGTTTTACATAAATTAAATCTCTACTTTGTACCAATCAAAATTGTTTCATAAGTCAGTGTTATCAAACTGTTGTACGGAATTTCAGGGTGTATATTAGATGTAATGAACTTCGGTGGGATCACTGTTTTGTGTTACCTATGGGTGTTGAGAAGGACTTACGCTTAATATCGTGACGTAACTTGATATTTATGCTTGTTTATACTTCAAGTGTTATGTTTTGTCTTTGTTAAGTGTTTTGTTTTGTTTGTGTTTCACATAAATCTTTTTAATTTTCTTCTGTTCCAACTTTTGTTGCTGATGTCTGTTAATAATTTCTTTCACCCCTCTATTTTGGAGTTTATGTTTTGTCAAAGATGTACTACATAGTTTAGCTTTAAATTGACTGTAAGGTGGCATGATTGGATTTTTGAAACTGTATAAAACATGATAAAATGAAAAAAAGTTTTCCATTGACGGATTACCCATTTATTTCCTAAATATATAAAAATATCAACACGCGAGCTATTACCAAATAGTCAGCGATATTTTTTATATTACTGAGATTGCAGACAAGCATACCTGATCACTAGTGATTACTGTAGCCTATGATAATTCAGGAATTGCCACACCAGAAATGTTACACTCACTCTGCATACCCTATTGCCGTATTGAAACGGAAAGTCATAAAACATTTTTTTATCATCTGACCTAGCCATACACTTATTCAAGATGGAGTTGAATTGTGTAACGTAAAAGCAAACGGTTTCTTTCTCACTTTAAATACATAAATATTTCAACCTAAAGGAAAGCTTATATGTTTACAAACTTTCTGTATAAATGTCGTTCATATATCTCTTCTTGTTTTAAGTAGAAAACGTTATTAAGTCGACTGTCTCAGTGGGTGACCTGGAACACAAATTGCCTGTGTGAATGGTTGGACGACTGCCAACTCCTGATAAGTCGGACCACAATCACCCTACATATTTTTATTTAACTCTTTGCCCTTGAGGGTGATTGGACGTTACAAGAATTACTCATTTTTGAAATCCTTACCAACTTTTCTGTATCTGTATGTCTTTGATAATACTTATAAGAAACTACTAGCCCTATAAATAATGTGATATGTGCGATATTTCTTCAAATTTATGCGTATACGAGGCGAATGTGCACTCTTTTATTAACTTTGGTATCAGTGTTAATTAATGTATGCCTATTCGTTGGTTTACAATACCAAGATTCAGCTGTTCTGTTTGTTTTTATCTAAACGAACTGCTATCTTCGCGCTAGAACTAGAACTATCCTGACGGTGTCATCAGAGAGGACAAATCACCATGGCTTTGCGATCCATTCAAACTTTCTTTGCTTTCTGCATACATTTCATATATGCCTGAGTATCCGAGTACTTCTACCATTCTTTTTTTAACAATCTGCTCACGTGGTGTTCGTTTTCTACGCTATGCCTTCGCATAATAGATATTTTCCATCAATCATTTCTCACTATTTCCTTCTTTAACATTTACTTCAATTATAACGGGTGTTATAAATTACCAGCTGGATTCATCTGAAACCCATTCGCTACCGAAAACCAAAATCTTACAGTGTAGTCTCACTTTCTACTAGATATATCGGTGGACATTTAAGTGTATAGGTATAGCATACCAACCTTAAAGTTAAATCCCTTTACTTCCAACATAACTATACCCAAGTCTTAATCCATAGGTAACAAATAAATTATCAACAACACAGTTCAATAGATAAAAGCAGTATTATTATCAGCACATACACAGTAAAATCCATGTAGCGATTGGATGAACGCCAAACCACCCCAGGTAATCCCACAAATGCTTGTGGTCATGTCCGCAGACTCCATCGGCGATATTTAGTTCGACTAAACTGCGCAAATCGCCCTCCATTTTGCGTCGGTTACAATTATTAGATACACAATTGGGTGGGTCAATATTCTGCGTAATTTCGACTCTGCCTGTAAATAGTTCAGTGATGCTTTAATTAATGTTTTCAGCCACAGTTGATGTATGTAGTTGGATGTAATTTGCTCGTTGCGGAGAGTCAAATTAATATTGCTCATATCACAGTATGCTCCATATTCAATTTATCGATGGAAGCGATTAGAGTATGCAATTATACTCGGCAAAATAGTTCGGTTTTCAAGCCACAGTAACGTAATGATGTTTTCTCGAGCTTGACTTTTCAATTATTGAATTTGCTAGGCGTTTGAAGATATAAGTAACGAACAAACAATCAAAATTGTCTTTATTACCACACGTGCATGTATGAAGCGGTGAGTGAATCTGCAGAAAGCGAAAGAAGTATGCATGGCTCTTGAAGCCTGGCGATCTGTCCTCTCTGACTACCTCGTCAGAGATATAGCGTGAAGATAGTTAGTTTAGGCCATGGGTTATGACATTAATAAGTGTTACTATGCACTTATGAATGTTATTATGAATGATTCTACATTTACTGTCAGATACACAAATTAACAAGCAAAGCCTTTAAATAGTAATCTGGCAAATATTCTCACGGCCACTCTTTTCTTTTAAAAGCATTTACCAAAAAAAAATTGTTATTAAATGTTATGTTTAAAAGTTCAATTTACGTTTGAATAATTTACTTATTGAAACATGAGTTATTTATATGGCATTTTGTTAAACAGCTGGATACATAACTCTACTGACATTTCACTGATAGGTGTATTATTATATTATAGTGATGAAACTCAAATTCAAATTCAAACTGTTCAGTAGTTCACTTGTCGGAGAGTTCCTTTATTACACAAGGTTACAAATTCAAGTCCATTTCCAAACTATATAGTTTTTTTTCACTAAGTACAATTTTATAATAGCTTCAAAGATACGAGTATGTGATGTGATGAATCTAATAAATTAGCTGAATCTAAGAACGACTTACTGCCATTCACGTACCTGTATTGCTAGCCTTGTAAAAAAAAAACTCAAGAATACTGACACTAGTCTTTGTTCTTGGGTTTTCTTTTTTTTAATTACCAAATTTGGCGCAATTTTGCGAACATGGCGCACGGTTGTTATATTATTTTCCAAAACTAATATATAATGGGTGTTTTTTGTTTCATAAAGTTAGTTTCTTAGTGTTAATAAAACTCTAAAATGTGCATGAGTGATGGAAAGTAATTTGTTGTAGTGAATAGCGGAGTTCTATGTGTTTTTACCAAATCTCAATGAAAAGCAGCAGAAATGACAAGGCGGCATAGAGTTTTCTTTGCCTGTCTAAAATGGGCGATGACAAAGAACAAGATCAACTGTCTGGACTAACCTGAGTAGTTATTTGTGCCATAATCCTAATACCTCATTTATACTCTCGCGCGAGCCACGAGACGACTCACGAGCCGCGAATGTAAACGCAGTCAAAAAAAAATTTACATTCAAGCTCACAGCTCGTCTCGTGGTTCCCGCGAGAGTGTAACCTCTTTTCTAGAAATGAGAAAAAACACGGCACACGGCCACAACATTCATAATCTGCTTGCCTTCTGCAACCAATACAATTAGTAGCAGCCAAGTAGCAACAACACTACAGATCTTTTTGTTTAGTGAAGTACTCATGTATTTTTAAGCGTTTATCCTCTTCAGTCTGTATTCATAGATGTTTTCATAAAAGCACCCCAACGAACCCTACCAAGGAGGGTCTTTTCAGTGCTCGTCCAATTCTCATTAGGTTAATGCTCAATTAAATTTGTATTCGTACGCATTACCCCTTGTCCCTCTTATTCTGAAAGTAGGGTATGAAATGCACATCAATCATTGTTAGTGAAAAATACAAAGTAATTATTTAGGAATTTGGTTACAACATTTTGAATGCATAAAGTTTTAAGTGCATAAAGTTTACATCTATTAAATTATACTAGTTGTCCCTGCAAACTTTTTATCGCCACAGAATCCTGACGTCGCACCGACTTATAAATTATATTATGCTTTGTTTTTTATTTCTCTTAACAAGAACGGACGCAAATATAAAATTATCCAATTTACTGCCGTCATTCTATACTTACGGCGTGTTCAAGGCCCTGGAAATAATTGATCCTAGACGAAAAATATTACTATAATTTTTTAAAAAATCATCAAATTCAAATTTCAATTATTTAATCACTGAAACAATCCTAACTACTAATGTTATAAATGCGAATGTTTGTAAGTATGGATGAATGTTTGTTACTCTTTCACGCAAAATCTACTGAATGAAATTTGATAAAACTTCCCAATAATATAGTTTACAAATCAGATAGGCTACTTTTTATCCCGGGAACAAGTTCCTGTGGGAAACGGGAACGGGAAAACTGCACCACCCGTGCGGAGCCGCGGGCGTCAACTAGTAAAGTTATAAGGGATGTAAAAGGGGACAAAGACCTCACCTACTAGCGGTGCAACTGCCAAGGAACGCACGAACGAACGACGATGCAAGCGCATTGACGGTATTGGGAGGTCATACGGCAGTCGCTCCTAACAATGCCGAAAATCAAAAAGTTGTGTACATGGGTAAGAAGTCAAACTTCTTTACGACTTTTTTACAGCCATAAAATTTCTCTCATAGGTCGATGAATAAAGAAGCTTCACTCATGGTAAAAAAGATTCACTTCAAAACAACTAGGCGCTTTACCGAAAACGTGACGATTTTTTACTGCTATAAAATTTATCTCAACGTCGATAAAGAAATTTCACTTCAAAACTTAACCTTTAATCTCCGACTCTGAAAGCATCTGATCCTGTATACGCCTAAAATTGTATATTCTCATAACTCTGTTCAATATTATCGGATTACCAATAACCCGAGAAGCGTACCTAATCTGCGAATCCTTTGAAAAGCGGCAAGTGCGTGTAATTTACATAACAAATATACTGACTACCAAAATTGAGAACGTAAGCACAAAATTTCGTATGTAATAACAGCTCACCCTTGAGGACATCTAAAAGGTAAATTCGATCTAAAAGCTAGGTGTTGAGGTTTCTCAACGAATACGCATTATAGCCCCAGTTGTCTGCGCAGCCGTAAAAAAAGGTCACTTTTATTACGAACAAGGAAATGAACGACGGTTAGTTAAACAAAGAAAATTGTCGTTTTCGCAATAAAAAATTATGTGCCTCTGTATCGTTCTTTAATAAATTCGTTCGGTGTAAAAGAATAGCGAAATAAAATGGCCGCTTCAATAAAGATATTTCAGTCGAATAGTTTTGGGTTGATGTTGCGTGTATCGGAGATAGTTCTCTTTTGTAGAGAACATTTTAGATTGTTATTTCAATGTTTGTTCGGGAAAGCTGTGGTCTGATTCTGACATTTAAATATGCAAACAAATGCGTGACGATTGGTTTATCAGGAGTCTGGATGGTCACATTATTATTGCAGAAATAATTTCACGTTAGAATCAACCACAGAGAATAGAATATTATTTATTGTACATCAATCGTGATATTAAACCTAATGATTACATATGTAGGGAGCGCTCGTGGCCCGCTGACTCTGAGATCACGGCGTTAAGCAACATTCGATATAGGTGTTCCTTGGATGGGTGACCACTTTGTGGAATTTACATTTGCGAGCGTTTAATTCTCTATTGCAAAGTGTAAAAAAGCATTTTTCGTCATCCCATAATCAAAGTGATTTTCAATGATGAAATTTTTGTATCATTCAACGCAAGGAAATTGGAAAGCCACGGCTCAAGCCAATATATTCGAAATTTTTAAACGGTCGCTTCTACTTCTACTACAACTTGAAAGAAGTGGAGAATTTTAGTGAGTGAAAGTGAAAGTGAAAAATCTTTATTCATGTAGGTCACAAAGTAACACTTATAAACGTCAAGATTATTGCTTCTACATTTACATTTACTGCCAGATTCGCAACGCAATAGGTAGAGCCTGAGGAAGAACCTGGCAATAAAACTCATGGCCACTCTTTTCTAACTGCTAGTAATTACATTAGTTTTATTTACATGATATTTGCACAAAATATATAGTAATGAGTCAATACAAAAGACACAAAATCAAATCAAAATGAGATTGTTTCTAGTTGCCAGTTTTAAAGGTAGCCCAAACCTTATGAGGAAGACTCCGGCAAGAAACTAAATGGAAAAGAAACTAATAGAAAAGAAGTTGTTTTCTGCACGCTCATGCTCGTGATTGACCACCGATCAGAATGGCTCAAAGGCACATCAATAAATAGAGGATTTTCAGGAATTCCCTCTTACAGGGTGTGACGAAGGTTCGAAGAATGTCAGGGACGTAGTCGGGGAACGTGAGGTAATATATAATATAGTAATAACGTTTAATCGAAACTAACAAAATTACTCCAACACTATCTATGTTGTGGCTTAAATACATCGAATTCCACTTCTCGTTGTCGCAGTTGAATCCTCGTCCATTACACTATCGGCAGCGTGAACCCACTCCAAACATGAAAAAATTGATGATTGGTCAAGTCTAAAAATTGTTTCAACTCGTCAAGCAAGGTTTTTCACACATATTTATAGCTAGAGGGGTTCACCATATCATTAAGAATTACGGTAGTTTATAATCTTTATGGAAAATACAAATATCGGTGCTATAAAATAATATTTCAATAACACTTGTCCAAGACATTAGTATTGAATATCTACAGGGAGCTAAACACGGCAATGGGCTCAGCACCTGGGACTAAAATGCATACGGTGAAACGTGGGCGTTTAATATGCCTCTGCCTATCCCTTCTGTTTTAAAGGCGTGACTGAATGTATGTATGTATGTATGAATGGTACCAAAAGAAATTATCACATATGACAATATACACATTTACATACATACACATTTACTGCTGAAAATAACAACCCATTGTTATGTCATTATTTGTCGGACAACATGTGTCCGACATGGCGCTTAAGGCTTGGTATTCCTGCCGAGGCCACGCTTTTGAGTTTTTAAAACAATGCGAATCGTAGAAGAAAGGGTTTTTGATTCTGAAAAAGAGATATATGTTAGTTAAGGTTTTTTAACTAGTCAAAATGGCTTTCTGTTACAAAATCTAATAAACTTCACTTGATAGAAAAACATCCCAAAGTTGCCCCCTTTCGAAATGTTTTTTCAATGCCAAATCTAAACTACAGATAATTTTAATGAAATTTTTATAAACAACTATAGCTACTAAATTTTTATAGACATAATGGCTTACTTTGACTATATACAGTGATTTTTATAGAACAAATGTTTAAATAATATCAGATTCGCGACGCTGAGGCCTGATCAGTCGCGCGCTGGCGCTTACTGAGGTAGGACCTGTGTTAGGTTTTTTTGTTGTGCTCCCCTTGCTATTTTTTCGCAATGGCACAGTATATTTATAAGAGCAGTAAGCATTCCATCATCATCCGAGCGTCTGTCCCAGTTGCATCTCGCGACGCCCGGAGTTAGCTTTATATAGTGTATTTAGTTTTAGTTTCATTAGTGCCCACCCATTACGTGGGACAGGAATACACATGGTGAAAAGTGGGCATATATAATAATATGCCTCTGCCACCCTTTCGGGGATAAGGCGTGATAGATAAATAAAATATATGAGAGTTTTAATATAAAATAAAGTACCTAGACTTCACAGAAGCGTTAGAATTATCCCTGTAAGTAGTATAAAATCGAACCCTGTCCCCACAGGTTAGAAGACAGTTATATAACCAACTGAGCCAGTGGGCCGGTCAATGTATATTTACCTATAAACAAATTTGATCAATAGATTCTGAAGCTTAAACATACCGACTGCCACTGGCTGAAGTAATCAGTGCAGTTGTTATATTGAAGCTTCGCTTCGCATAAATTATTAAAATTGTATCCAAGACCTTTGTTTTATGCTTTCAGTATTAATTATTTAAGTGTATTTATAAATTTATTAGCCACGACTTTATCTTCGAAGGTGTGCCAGAGGCATATTGTGGTGAGCCCAATGCCTGTGTTCAAATGGACAGGCTCAGATTGTAGCGACTCGATGTTGTAATTTTTAAGTCGCTCAAAAGTTATTTACTTGACTTAACGAGTGTTGATTGCATCGTTAACGTGTCCTTCGAAGCACGAAAACGTTGGTAAATGAAAATGCTACAAAGCGGTCATCCATCCAAAATCCGAGAGTGTTTCTTAAATCAGTAATCTTTTACAGAAACCGACTTAGTAGCGCTACGAGCGCTTTTTATATATGTTTTTACTTTATGTTAGTAGCCTTAAACAATGTATGATATTTCATGTAACTAATAAGTAATTAATTAATAATAATATAGTAATTATTACAAATAATATAATTTAAATTTAATGCAAACTAAGTTTAGTCGACTGTTCTCACATAAATCCAAAGGAACAATGTAAGTGTAATTTTAATATTGTAAGCCATACCTACATTTTAAAAGAGCACCCATTGACTTTCTTGCTAGATTCTTCTTCTTAAAGTGTAGGCTGCCCTTAGAACTGGCAACTAGAATAGCTCTAATTTTGATATGATTTTAAACACAACATTGATTTTGTTTTTTTGTTTTGTATAAATTCATTACTATATAATTGGTCAAACATCATGTAACTCAAACTAATGTAATTACTGGCGGTTAGAAAAGAGTGGCCATGAGTTTTATTGCCAGGTTCTTCCTCAGCCTCTACCTATTGCTTTGCGAATCTGGCAGTAAATGTAAATGTAGAAGCAATAATCTTACATTGTTACATTGTGACCTACATGAATAGAGATTTTTCATTTATTCATTCAATTAATAATACCAACATTTTAACACGAAGGTTTTTTGGGCTGTAGTGGATTTGGAGAAAGCATTTGATAAAGTTGTGAGAAAAATTCTGTGGTACTCGTCCGTGTGGCCTGGCTGGCCGTCTACACCATATCCGGGCAGAATATGGTGTGGTGGTGTATGGTAAAGCTTGCGTGCGACCAAGGGGGAGGTTCACCTGGCGCCTCTTTTTGACTTCTGTTCGGGCGTCAAACGGGCCGCCGACGGTCCGCCTGGCTTTTCATAGTGTATCTGGATAGTTGTGCAAAAGTGTGACTGCAAAAGTTAAAAGATTATGATGTGTTGTAAAATTGGAAATTTTACAGTACATTGTCTGTTGTACGCTGATGATGCGGTAGTGATGGTCTCATCAGAAGCCGACCTTTAGACATTAGTCACTAATATAAAAGTAAAGGTCTTCGCTGCATGTTAAACTAAGAATCAGGTATTTGAAAAAGAAAAAGTAAGCACTAAAAGCAAGATTTCAGCAATTGAATGAAATTGTGTACTCATACTTAAGGAGAATGTTTAGCGCGGACGGAAGATATGTTCTGAAGAACAACGGTGACTAGCTGCTGAAGACAGGAACATAACATTATGATTTTTTGATTTTAATATTATTTAAAAAAAAGAGTATAATGAGTACGGGACATTTTATTTGGTACTTGTATATAAAGCCTAAATTTGTTATTAAATATATCATCATAAACTCCTACTCCTCCTAAAGTTTGTAAGTATGGATGTTTGTTACTTGCACGTAAAACTACTGAATGGAAAAACATTATGTAATGGTAAAGATAGTATTAGAAATAGCAAAAAATCCGGTATTTATAAGTTGAAATGTGATGGTTGTAGCAATGTTTATATAGGCCAAACAGGTCGTTCATTTGATACCAGATATAAGGAACTTAGGAGCATCGGTCACACAGATAAATCTCATTTCGCGAAGCATTTGCTGGACACCGGGCATATTTTGAATGATAACAACAGTTTTGAAATTTTACATTTATATGAAAAGGGTCTAAAAATGTCCGTATTAGAGCAGTTAGAAATTACTATACGGGACGGGTGTACTTTGCTGAACGAACAAACAGACTTCCACATTCCGTTTTGCTTAGTTTATTCAAAAATAGACAAATCAACTAGAAGTCTACATCGCGCTATCGTTTGGTTGCGTTCGAACTACAAAAGGTTGAGGTGAACGCGTAAGTACTTTTGCTGCCAAACAGTCTTGATAATGCCTCGTGTGTAGGCGAAACACGTGTCGACATCGTACGACATTCTAAAAAAGCGGAATATTGCAAAAATAACATTAAAAACAAAATAATTATAGTCTTTTAAAATGGATTTTCGCCATGTAACGCCTGATTCAATTAGTTACTGAATGGAATTTAAATAAACTTTACCTATTTTTTTCTGTGTTCTGTTATCTGCAATCCAGTTCTACTATAACCAGATTGTGTGAGGGTAATTAGGTGAGTGAGTGTGCTCTCCAGTGGGCACATCTCCTCGTTTATTTCCAATGGGCTCAGTCGTCACTGATTATGTCTTTCCTTTTTAATCTTTTGCTAATACCTCGATGCGTTAGTTGTGAGGCCATTGGGGTGATGTCGCAGACGCCGGTGATAGCCTAGCAAACTGTTTTTAATTTCGTCCTTTACCATAACTATATATTATATATAATAGCTTATCTATCAGAATAACACATAGGCTACTTTTTATTCCGGGAACAAGTTCCTTCTGAAAACGGGAACGGAAAATCTTCATCACGCGGGCGGAGCCGCGGGCGTCAACTAGTATATCATAAACCTAAAATAAAATCCAACACAATAACAGAGATGTTCCATTCAATTGCAGTAGCAATTGAATGGAACATCTCTGTTATAATAATTTTTACTGTGGCGTGCCAGCAGAAAATACATCGTCGATCTATCTTGGCGGGGGCTGAGGAAGCGTTGTGGTGCCTACGCGACTTGGCCTACAGGCCCTTAAATCCCGTCCCGACACTTAAAATCTACGGAAGAAAAATTATAAATTCAAGCACAAACAAAGCCTTTCATTCCTTTGCTTGAAATAAGTAAATGAATAAAATGCAGTGTTATTTTTTCTTGTCGAAAGCTGTTTGACCTCGAGAATGCTCTATAAAGCTGCGGCGTACCATTTGTCACCGGCTGCCACGCTTTGTTTCCTACTACGGGGTATTTGTCTTACCTACAACCTAAAGCAGTGTATTATTTCCACCGCCGCCATTGTTCAGATTTGAGCTGTTTGACTGTTGAATTACAGTTATTAAAAAGATGTTTCTTATTACACATGTTTGGACTTTTGGTAAAGGTTTGGGTTAGCTGTAACCTACTTTGGGGGTATCACCTGGAACTCCCGGCTGTACGCAAATTAACACCGTTCGTGTTCGGCATAGCATTCACGAGGATTTCCTTAAGTATAAAAAAAGATGTAGCCCTACCAAAGACTCAAGTAGCTGCTATAAACAGTTCCCGCGTAAATATACTTCGAACCCCCGTAAGACTCCTCAAAGATAGGATTTTGCAAAAAAATACCCTATCTTAATGGACCCTTTTTATAACTGTGTGTAAACCCCCAGAGACTTAAACACGTCAGGGTTGCTGAATCACCTGACGATCTCACCAGGTGTAAAAAATTACTTACATCGCGTACAATGCGAAAACTATTGACGATAGATCCAAATAATGTTTTTTAATCATAAAGATTTTCTATCCTTTTTTTTCACTTGAGACTTCCTAAGTTTACACCATTCTACTAAGTACGAAAACGATTATAAATTCACAAAAGCCGTGCTCAATACCCAAAACAAACTTGCATAACAACAGGAAAAAAATATTCTAACAACGTACAGAATAAAGATGGCTGAAAAACATCCCAAAGTTAGGATCACAAACAACAATGGAGCCCTCTCAACAGCTCTTCTATACGGACATCAAACTTGTTACCACATCCGACGAACTAAAAAATGTTCCGGGCAGTTTCCCATATAATGAAAAAACCGGACAAATGGGACTTGGAGTCGAAACAATATTATTAAAAAAAAATTGTCATCTTTACGCGTTCCTCAGATATAGGTTCTTTACAGACAGAAGGACGTACAGACAACAAAGTTATCCTATAACGGTTCCATATTTTTTACTAAGAGCCACCGCACACTGGCTCATTTAGTATCCGCAACCGGCGTGTTTAGACTGTGTCGCGCTCGGTCGCTGCATCTAGCTTCATCAAAACTAAGTCGCCGGTTGCGGATACTAAAATAAGCTAGTGTGCGAAGGCCCTAAAATTTGTTTTTAGGGATCCGTACCTAAAATATGAGGAGGATATAATATAAGGAAGATATATGAAGATATACAAATCTATGAGGGTCCAACTATCTGTTGTAGGGTAATTTTCAACGTACTCCTAACAGAAGAGGGTTTTGAAATCGAATATGGTTACCATATAATTCCAGATTTGAAACGATCGTATATTTTGTCCCAAATTCGATGTCACTAAGAATTATCGCATCGTTTGTTATTTTAAGTTAAGTTCTGATTACATTTACTATTTACATTTATTACTTAATAAAACGTGCGGGTTGCGTAAGTATGCAGTAAGTCATCATTGTCTCCCAATCTAGCCATTCCCATAACCAATCAGAAATCTATGGAAATCGAGTTCACAGTAACTACTTAAAATAGATTTTCAAACAAAATGTTTGTTTCTTTTATGCATGTAACGCACAAAAGAGAGAACCATTTCGTTCACACAAGTTTGATTTAAACAAAAAAGTGGCCAAGTACGAGTCGGACTCGCCCATGAAGGGTTCCGTGGCAGCAAGTAATTGATGAAAGGTAAATTGCGGTTTACGATTTGTGACGTATTGAAAAAAACCACTTACTAGATCCGGTTCAAACCATTTTTCGGTGGAAGTTTGCATGGTAATGTACATCATATATTTTTTTTTAGTTATATTATTATTTTACTTTAGAAGTTACAGGGGGGGTCACATTTTAACACTTTGAAAAAATGAATAGTTTGCGCGAGAGACACTCGCGCAAACTATTCATTTTAGACAAAAAAATATATTAAAAACCTCAAAACCATTTCTAAAGACCTATCCATAGATGTTTATGAGTTTCAGTTCTAAGTATGGGGAACCCCCAAATTTTATTACTTTTTCCATATTTGTGCGAAAATCTTAATGCAGTTCACAGAATACATCTACTTACCAAGTTTCAATAGTATAGTTCTTATAGTTTCGGAGAAAAGTGGCTGTGACATACGGACGGACAGACAGACAGACATGACGAATCCATAAGAGATCCGTTTTTTGCCATTCGGCTACGGAACCATAAAAATAAATATACTATAGGACGCGAATAAACTATTGGACTTTTTGTTGTATACAACTTAATATTTAAAACATAAAAGCGGCAACATTCAGAATTCGACTTAGCATTCACAAGAGTCAACATTTGTGAACACAGGTGTTCAACTCACTGGAAAAGCACGTTCACAAACGACTGAACCAGCGATCAATAGTTAATACCTGCTTTCAATGCATGAACGCTTTCGTATCCATGTCGCTTCATAATTTAAAACTCCCTTAAAATTTAAAACAATTTAAAAGTTTAGGAAATTATTACGCATCTAAAACAAATTTGGCCAGTAATGAGCTTGTGCTATGTAATCTTTGTGTGAGATGGGGCCCTACCGAGATCCTCGGGCCCAAGACAATTCCACTACAAATGGTTCACCTGCTGACTACCGGACTATAAATCATAGCTAAGTAAAGTAAAACTCAATAGGAACACGGTCCAACCTGTTTGGCTGGATTGTCCACTTCCAATATGGCAAAATTTTGGAGAAACCTATGTCTAGTAAGTGGCTAACTCAATGTTCTGGTTCGTTCGCTGTGGCTGGTCACGGATGGGTGACCACTTTGTGGCATTTACCATTGCGGGCGTTTTTGTGCTTTGGAAGGCACGTTAAGCCGTTGTTGTGCCAGTAACATGGCAGTCGTTAAGCCAAGTAAAAGGCCATATGGGCGGCTCGAAAATTTTCACTTAGCGACATACTGCGAATGTCTATATCAACACGGCAATGGGCTCACCTCCTATAACGTGGTACACTTTCTTTATATGTATTCCACATGGTGAAAGTGGGCGTATAATATGTATCTGCCACCCCTTCGGGGATAAGGCGTGATAGATAAACAAACAAACTAGCGCTTCATAATAATGTAGCAACATTCAAAATTCAAAATAATATTATTCATAACTCGAATATTACTGGTTTGCAAATAGTTTTTTGACTCTACGGCAATAGTTACAAACTCTTTGACACTTAATTATAATGACATAGTAATTCACTAAGAAATAATTCTAGGACAACTTCCACCTTCAGAGATCTAACAGGAGTTTAAATTAAGCCATTAAGAAAACCGCAGCTCATAACCAAGTAAGTTACAAATTACAAATGACCACACTTTGTGTGCACATTCTAAATACTGTAAGGGTATCTGAGAAGAAGGCAACACAGTAGATTTCCAAAACTTATTTATTGCTCAGCTTACTTTAAACAATCACCAAATCTTTACTCGCAAAACTTGAAGATAATTTCAAAACTAATATTTCAAAACCTATACTTCAAAACTTATTGAATCAGTACTCACTAAGTACATACTTTTACTTTCCAAAACATAAGTTATGGAAAGTAAAAGTATGTACATATTTAATATAAATTAAAACCTTAGGTTTCAAATCACCCAAAACTTATAATCAATTACAATGACCGTTCGCCGCCACGTCCGAATCAGAAGTGCCTCGTTCGCGGCTGTCATGCACTACTGTCGAGTAAAAACAAGATGGCCGCCCAGTGTGACCAGCACAAAATTTCTAAATTATGCTCGATTAATGTGGTTAAAATTATACCTTACAATAAACACACACTCATTAACTTGACTTATCATTCCACACATGTATACAGAAAGATACGTGGCATACATATTCATCGTGAAACAAAGTTGTTACGAAATCGCAGGGATATCAATAGTTGTTAATTGACGGACCACTGGGTACAGACAAAACGTCATGCAATTAAAGAGACGTGGCTCCGTGATACAAATGGTGGTGATCGATAACTCCAATTTGAACTATCCCTCATTTTGTAACTAATGTTTTAAGCTAATGTTCGAAGCGCTCGTGGCGCTGCTAACTGAGTGTTCTGTAAACGATCACTGCGTTTAGCAAATTTAGGCTAGTCCTCGGATGGGTGACCACTTAGTGGCACTTACATTTGCGCGCGTTACCGTGCTTCGGAAGGCACGTTAGACAGCTTGAACATTTTCAACAGCAGACAGCCACAACCTGCGTCTGACAGGAATATTCACGGTGAAAGTTGGGCGTATAATGGTATGTATCTGCCACCCCTTCTGGGATAAGGCGTGATTTATACACAGTGTTTTAAGCGTTAGTAGCTCCGCTAGTTAAGCTTACGGTACAGTCTTTTCTGAGATGTGAACATTTGTCCCATTTTCTTTCGCAAACGTTTCCGTGCTTCAAAAGTCACGTTAAACTATTGGTCTTAATTCCGAGTAATATCGTAGTCGTTAGGCCAAGTTGAAGGCCTTAAAGGAGCTTGAAAATTTCCAACAATAGATAGCAATAAGTTTACCACCAATAACGGGAGGAATAATATATGCAGTTGGTGAAATGTGAGCATATAATATCCCTCTGCTTAGGCCTTTGGGGAAAATGTAGTAATGTATAGTATTTGAGATTCCTTATTTACAGGAGTTAAGGAATAAATTTATACTACGTGTGGTCAGAATCTCAAAGCCCTAACATACATCCTTTCTAATATTATAAACGCGAAACTTTTTAAGTATGGATGTTTGTTACTCTTTCACGCAAAATCTACTATATGGATTTTGATGAAACTTTGCAATAATATAGCTTACACATTAGAATAACACATAGGCTACTTTTTATCCCGGGAACAAGTTTACAATTTGTAATTTTTTTAGAATTAAATTGCCTTCGTAGAAGATCTACTCGCCTACGCCGTAGCACGTTACAGGACGTACGAGTAGCTATGACTAAGGGCGAAGATGAAATAAAATACTTCAGTTTATATGTTTGTATTTAGAAATATAAAAGTAAGTTTATCAGTCGTCTTGATCCCATAACACAAGCTTTTATTAGCTTACTTCAGGTTAGACGGCGCTGCGTAAAAAAAATGACCCACAATATATTTAAAATCCCACAATATATTTACAATGTCCCACAATAGTTTAAAGTACAAAACAGATAAATCAATCGATTAAAGCGAGACATGGCGGGGCGTCTACGCCGTTGAATGATACATGGTCTTAAGAAGTGGTGGCCCCCGATCATTACTTTATCGAAGTGAAACAAACTCTAACGCAAACATAGCTTAGCTAGAGGGTAGTCTCAGGAACTACTAGTTCGAAATGAAAAAAATATTTTTGTGTTGGATAGTCCATTCATCGAGAAAGGCTATATATCATCACGCTACTGCCCAAACTAAGTGAATAGTAAATATTGTGGGACATTAAATTTATCTATAATTTAGAAATATATAAGTATGTTTATCCGTTATCTGGTTACCATAGTACAAGATCTGCTTAGTTTGGAATCAGACGGCGTTTTGTGAGTTGTCCCAACGATATTTATTATTATACATAGAAAACATCCAATCTCCGAATCAAACATTTGTGGATCACACAAATATTTGTTCCGACCCGGGACTAGAACTCGGGACTTGAGCATGGCAGTCACATGCAATTACCACTGCGTCACCGAGGTAGTCAATCAACAGCAATCATTAATATCAACAAATCCGGCAAATTTTCAATACGTAATTGCAGATTTATAAACGACGGGATAAAATGGGCGCCACAGGCTTCAAAGTATGTCACGAGCGAAGCCGCAGGGCTCTGCTAGCCTATAAATATTCCGATACGACGTCTAAAACAACACATATCAACAAAAAGCCTAGAGCAAAAAGGAAAGAATAATGTTATATCAACATAGACTTACTTTTAAAGGCATTATAAACATAGCCCAAAGGAAATTCACAAAAACGAGATTCAAAGAAAAATGTTTTTATCATTAATTAATGGAACTTCGTATACTACAAAGTATAAATTCCTTTAAAACGTACTTAAGCATTATATTTAACGTAATTAACCTTATTGTATGAGGCTAGTAGATGTTCAGATAATATTATATAATGAATCTCTTTGTTTTGATAATGATATTATGTTACATGAGGTAATGTTCGTGGCTTTGCTCATATGATGAAAATTTGCCGTGCCGTTTTCTACATATTCGTACCAGAACTGTCAATCAATGTAAGGGACAAAGCATGACTCTTCAGGCAAGTCAAAAATAAATGTTTCTATAAGTTTTGACAGTCTAGTTTAATTTTAATCGTGTCAAGAGCAAATTTTTTTTAGAAATTTTCTCTTTTCATGCACGATATATGGATGTCCAGTGGTTTAAAATATAGCACTTACAGTAAAAATAATTTTGGTTGTAGTTTAAATTACTGATATTTTATGTACACCTAATCAATTGAGCATAGTGTAAGGACATTACGCGTAATTTTATTGTAAAGGTCTCTTATAAAATTTCAATTTATTGTTATTATAAATTACTATACCTCATATACACTCTCGCGCGAGCCACGAGACGACCTGTGAGACGAGCCGCGAGCCGCGATTGTAAACACATAAACACAGGACTATGCTACATTTTTTTCGAGCTCGCGGCTCGTCTCGAAGCTCGTCACGTGGCTCGTGCGAGAGTGTAAATGGGGTATTACAATATACGGACACTTTTCACCAAGGGGCAGGTATTGATATTTAGGTGCGGTATTGGGACGTCAGACAAATAAAAGTGGACCTCCAGGCTATTAGGATAATATTGATTGCAAGCAAGGGAAATATGCATGATTTTTCACCAGTTGTGAAAATAATACATAGTAAAAGTGTTACCGTATTTTTTTGGATGAAACTTCTCGCTTATAATAAAACAACCATATAATAAATAATAAAACCATACAATAACCAGAATATTCCATAAACCAAATTCATTCTTTTTTGCGAAGAAAAGCACGTTGTGTAAACTAAAAACGCTTATCCTACTTCCAATTCTATTGGAGGTTGACAAAATCCCCGTTATTGAAGCGATATGTTGAAAGATTATGTTAAGAACTTGCTCAAACCATATTTATATTGAAAGGCTTTAAATT
This sequence comes from Thumatha senex, assembly GCA_948477245.1. NCBI lineage: Eukaryota > Metazoa > Arthropoda > Insecta > Lepidoptera > Erebidae > Thumatha > Thumatha senex. The sequence goes on from OX419743.1 coordinate 16,599,525, forward strand.
GGGGAGTTGCAATAGATACCTACAGATTGCACCGTATTTTATAATTTAAAATAAAAGGCTTCAAAATAAAGAAACCATGAATAACTTTATATCAGTTTGTTTTTGAATTGTAATATGTAATGTGATGTTTGTATGTGTATAATGTGAATATACTAAGGTTAACATTTTGTCTAGGTTATATGTGAACAAGTTGAAATGTAACGATAACTCTTCAAGATATCGTAAAAAATCAGAGCGAAAGTGACTCAGGGCTTTCATCGGCTTTCGTCTTAAAATTAGTCAAGACAAACCTTTGAATAAAATAGAACCAAAGCTTTATTTTTTTAATAGTGTTCAGTGAGCAAAGATATGAGAATACAGGGTGAACTATAAGGACTGATCACAAATAGTGATAAAGTTTTGTATGATTACACAATTATACTCTATTAGTATATTACTAACAATAGCAAATGTTTTAAAAATATTTACAGGTTTTTCTAAAAAAATCAGCTAATCAGTATGTTAGTTTTAAAATCAATTACAAAATTCAACCCATATCGACATAAATGGTAGATAATGAGGGTTCACCCAGGAGTTCTAGCCATAGACAAATAGAATGGCACCGTGTGGTTTTAGTCGGTAGGAGTCTGGCATAGCATCCATGAGGATCTCTACACTTAAATAAACATCATATCACTTAGACATACAATAAATCGAGTCTGGCCCAAAGGTCTTAGTAACCAGGCCATATAATCCAAACAAAAAAGCAATAAATCAAGTTAATAAAAACATGGTAAAAATCAGTACCTAGTTGTCATTCCTTTACTACACAACTCACGTCTCTCAAAGTGAAGGTATAAATCCACAAGATTAAGTCATCGAAAAATTTGATGCGTGCGCCCTCGGGGCTTAGACAACACGACGAGACGCTCTAACCATAACTGCTTCGCACTTACCGATGACGATGTGTTGAAAAACTGGATTTAAAGGCTTTAGGGGATTGGGTTATTCGGAATGTGAGATTTGGTGAATATAGATGGCGTAAAACTGTTGTTGTGTTATAATAAAATTACATACATACATACATATTGCCAAGTCTTTATGCCTGAAGTGGTATGTAGAGGCATACTATACGCCCACATTTCGTAATATTTGGGTGATGTATAATAAAGTAGAGGGTAGAAAGAATCAGAGTAGGCTAAGACTTACATATAAAGACCGCGTAAGCAGATTGCTGAAAAACAGAAAGGTCAAAAGTACTCAGATACCTAGACGTGCGTGTATGAAGCGATTGATGAATTTTGAAGAATCGAAAGAAGTATGCATGGATCGCGAAGCCTGGCGATCTGTCCTCTCTGACTACCCCGTCAAGGATACAGCGTAAAGATAGTTTTTTTTTATTATATGTATGTATTTAGAAATATATAAGTATGTTTATCAGTTATCTAGATCTCAATATACAATACAAGCTATATTAGCTTAGTTTGGATTAGATGGCACTATGTAATAAACTATCTCACAATACTATTAAATGAAAGTCATGAAAGAAAACTCAATATAGCCACCTATTCACCAGAATTTCGTTATTCAATTGGCAGCTTGCTTTTAATTTCAGAAACAACATCGAAATTCTAAGCATTGTGATAAAATTCTTAAGTTGAATTCTGAACTTAAACCGTTATTATTTTTTGAATACAACTTAATATAAGAGATTTATAACGGCACAGCCATACTTATGAATTGTTTGTTTAACTTGAAATGTTTTTTTTTATAATGTTTATGGCATGGCTACTTCGAAAATAGAAATACTAATAAAGAATACTAATAAGAAATACTAAGAAATACTTAAAATGTAAAAAAAAATGTGTTGCTATAATTAAAATAAGATTGTACACATTTGTATTTTGTGTGTGTCTTCTTGATTCGCAATGCAATTAGATAGTTGGACGCATGGCATGCAAATGCAAAATCATCTGCAATAAATTGTAAAAAATATAACTTTTATCATTAATCATTAGTCTATAGTTAAACTAGAGTGATAATCCGTTCCTTTTTTTTAAGTTTATAGTGTTTGAGCAGACAGACACACACACAGAGAGAGAGAGAGACCCACACACACACATATTCTAACCTTAGTAAAGAAAATAAATCTTTCTAAAAGATGTGCCATTGACCTGTTTCTGTATATGGTGTCAAAGACAGGTTGCACGACAGTACCAGTCGTGACCCGATGTAACATGCATTACGATGTAGGTCACGGACTCTGACACTGCAAGATTTAGGTCGACAGAATAATATCCCTTGAAATGACGAATGTAAGCCCCTCTCAACACTCGCGCACCAATTAACTTTTAAATGCTGCTGCACTTTTAACTCTTTAACAGTTTGGCCAACGTATTTTTTTTTAACGATTTTCGTATACTATTGGTGGTTCTTTTTGGGTGCCCTTTCGATCGCATAATTTTTTTCAGGATAATGTAGATTGGCATAACAGTTTCAGCATAAAGTTTTCTCGCAAAAATTATGATAAGCAGAGTGTTATAAACGCATAGGAAGTGCTGATGTCTTTCTCATATCATACATTTATTCTACTTTTAATTGCAAGTGCACAAGTGAATTCATTAAAAAATATTCCGACTATCGTAAGGACGCCGCATAGCCTATGACACACTGTGAAAGCATATGAATAGAATGACACCACCCATTTCAAAATCGGTAAAACCAGTTTAGGGGACATGAAGTTACAATGCAACGGATATAAACATACATGAACACAAAAAAGAATTACCCTTCCACTGAGTCTACTTGGTAGAAGAAATAATAGGAAACAAATCCTTTTCCAAGTTAGGTTAACTTACATTTCTAAATGCATGAACAAGAAAAATTACCGCAAACGTCGCGATAGGGCTCCGGGACCCAAGTGACCTCACCTGCTAGCGGCACACCTGCTGAACAATGAAGTGAAGGGGTTGGGGGTCAGACGGCAGTCGCTCCCAACAATGCCATTAAAAATCCATTTAGGATTTGGAAGCAACTGGGAATACACTAAAATCAAGGACAGACTAGGATTATATAATACTGTAGAAGGTATTAGTCTAAGTATTCACTGAACCGTGCTTTACGGTACCCTAAAATAATATTAGGAAACGCCCATTATTCACCCACACAAAGAAACAATAGGGTATATAATATAAATTTTTGAATTCATAGAACGTGAACAACCAGGAAATAGGTAGCTGACTTTAAGCGAAACAAAGTTCACTCAAAAATCTCACCGGTGAACAATACTATTCAACTTTTACTTTCTTAATTTCTCAAATTTTACTGCTAAATTACCACTAACAGAAAAAATACGGTAATAATCGGCATGGTGTAAATGCCTAAAAACCAAATCGAGTTCAGTAAGTCCGAAGAGCAGGGTTTCGATGCAACCGCGAAACATTAAAAACAAAAAAAAAACAAAAAAATTGGACTAGGATTATTATGAGGTCACTAATAATTGGACAGTCGAATGTGTGTGTATAATGTGGGCGTTTCCAAATATTATTACAATCTTTAAATTTAAGGGTACCGTAAAGCAAGTTTTAGTAAACACTGACCGAAACACTGTCTACAGTATTATGTAAACCTAGTAGTGTCGCAATTTGTTCCGTCGGTATCATTCGCATTCTAGCGTTTTTTTTTGCGGTTGCTTAAAAATCTTACTTTTTGAACTTCTTCGTTCGTCACTGTGTGGCTTTGCACAGGTGTTTAATTCTTGATACCTTCTTGTGTTTTATTAGAGTACTACGGGTAATAAAGTGTAAAAGGCAATCACGAAAACATTGTGCAACCGTATCAGATAGAGAGGTTACCAACTTACCTAAGTCATGAAAATGATTTGATAGGTTATGAGGCGGCGTTTGATTTTTGAATGAATGTACTTGTGCAGAATGTATGAAAAATAATTAACAAATGATAAAGATAAACATAAAGGTGTAAGGGGCCCCATCAAAATCTACTGGGCCCAAGCTCTTAATGCTAATGGATGTGTGTGTGCACATGATAATGGATGTGGCAACAACGCAGGCTTCCATTTACGGGGTCGGGTCAGATGGGGGTCGCTCCCATAACGCCAAAAACAAAAGGCTAAAAGATAGCTGCTCCTTGCAGCCAAATAAAAGTGAACCCTAGACTCCAAATCGATGGAAGCAACTGGGAATACACTAAGACGGAGAAATAGATAAAGATACACGTATCTTGCAAATATTGCAACAAAAAAAAGTACAGAAATTCTAAAACATCAACGATATTTTAAAATTTCTGTACGGAACCAACTTAATTCAAGCGAAAAAATGAAGTGTACCCCTGGTACATGAAGAGGTCTAGAGTAGGCTAAGAGCGGCGTGGCACACAGGCGGCTGGCGCGGGCGCTGACGCCAATGTTTCGGTATAAGGTATACCATTTACTGAATTTTACCTAATAAACGGGAACTGTATTTTGATGCTTGATCAGTGAAAATAACTTTCACCACTAGTTGTTTGGGTTTGTCTGTAGCATCATAATATCCAAACGGATTGATGGATTTGGATGGGGCTTTCGTTATTTGAAAGCTGACGTGATCTAGAAGATACTTAGCTACAATGTACTAACTTATGTCTGCGGTTCAACCCGCGTATTTGATTTGAAATATCGGGATTGATTGAAAGTTTTGTTTTTTCGTTGAATACTTTAACAATAATAGACATAAGAAAATAAATTATCTTACTTTAATCGTATCCAGAAAAGTTTTAATGGGTTAGGTTTATATATAGGTTTATATATATATAGGTTTTATTTTATTTAATTTTTTTTTGTTTTGGATTTTTTGTTAGTCTCTAAATGACAAATGTGTATTTTTTTTTAAATATTCTTACTATCACGTTCAACTGCGTTAATTTTATTGTCAAGTGTTTTCAAAATAAATTTTATTAGATGAGGTACATAGGCTTTGAAAAATGGCAACACTGTCGCTTCTAAAATTCATTTCCTCATAGTAACTCAGTGTAGTTAGTAGCTTGTTGTGATTATGGTGTTTTTTAGTAATAGTGAATATTACGAAATGATGTTTTGAAGGGATCCCGCTGACTCGTTGGCTGTATGGGGAAAGATTTGTTGTCGAAACACAAGAGGGTCACCGGCTGGCGGCGGCTTCCATCTCTGGAATGTTTTCGCAATATGGTGAATCTGAATCGGTTCTGCTTACCATACCGATTCATTTCGTGGGGCAATTAAGCAGCAGGGTAAACGTATCGAACCTTTACTGTAATTGAGTTTAGTTGAATGAAGTGAACATCAAGTTATTAGTGTAATTTCGTGCTTGTAACCTTGTACCTCCTTGGTCACTTTCTTTGAACTCGTAAAAAGAATACATTGCAATAAAGAGAGTAATATTTTATGCATTATGTGTGTCTGTAAAGTGTATTGATGTCAGTGAATATCATGACCTTTATCTTAGTTATGTGAAGTGATAATAATCCTTACCTAATGTACCTACCACGCTGCTAGGTAAGTTCAGAAACTCAAGGCCGCCAACGCAAAGTTATGGCGCCGCTGTGTCTAAATTGGATCCAGGTAGGTAAATTGACCAGGCATACATAATTCTTAAAGCTAAGCGCAGTTCAATGAACGTCCTTGAAAGTAGGTGATTATAGGTAGTGTTGCGACGTACTTATTTTAATACACTATCGAAAAAATTAAGGGTTTTCTTAAATTTTAATGGGCTCGGTGACCCATGACTTTTTTGACATTTCGCAATAGTGGCCGAGCATATCCTCAAGTTTCAGACATGTGTACCGAAGGTCAAATATGACGACACATTGCTGAAACACATTGTATAAATAAAATAAGATACTCAAAGCAATACATAAAGCTATTTAGGAAGTTTTAGGTACTGATGACCCAGATAGAACATTTGATTCTTTTTTAATAAATTGCAATATGCAATATTTTTAAACCCAGCATAAAATTATGAACTAAGGAAATGTAAGAAAAAACGAATACATGCTTTAGAATTTAAGAGCAAAGAAGAATAAAGATAATAAAAGAATCTTAATAACTTTTCTTTATTAGACTGACAAAAAACCACAACCTTTTTAAATACTTGAAACAAGTACTAATAAAATAGGGCTCTCCTCCCGAGGGCTTACCTGGGATAGACAAATGGTAGGGCACCGTGTGGTTTTAGTCGGTTAGAGTCCTAGCATCCATGAGGATTTACACACGTCAAAAAAAATGTGAAATCATAAAATTAGAAATCACCATATAAAAAGCGCCACAATGAGCTCGGTCCTATCGTAGACAGTTTAAGTGCCAATAACTTCAGAAACGAGCCCATATCTCGTCCTGTATCGTAATGGCTGTTTGAAAGCTGTAAGTTTTATGAGCACTTAAAATTATACCAATTCATAGCGATAACAATCACATGAAAGAGATCCTAAGTCGGTTCAGCCTCAATGCCGCGGAAATTAATCTCAGAAGTTTGGATGTATGTAGGGAGTTACACGAGTGCGTATCCGCATGCAAGGCGGTGATTTTATAAGATTCGTGATTTTTCTTCGCCCGTGACAGACTTTATCCTCCAGTCGCACCCATTTAATCCTGTCGTTAATAATTTCTACCATAATGAATAAAAAATTGTCAACATTTATGATTACTGAGTAAGTACTTACTCTCCAAAGTAATAGCGTAATGATATGTAGCCTATTACGATAATTGGGCTATCCAACTCAAAAATAATTATTCAAATCCGATCAGTAGTTCCTGAGATTAGCATGTTCAACCAAACAAACAAACAAACTCTTCAGCTTAAATATTAGTATGGAGTATGGATATGGTTTTACAAAAATCACTGGAATCTAAAAAAATCACGATTTAGGTACGTACTGAAAAACTTAATTAAAAAATGCGAGAATTGCGAATGCAAAAGAACCCACAGCGCCGCAAAAATTATGATTTCCGAACCCGATGAATAGGTGCGCGGTATCGATTACTAGTCTATTCCTTTTTTCTTTTTTTTTTTCACTGAATCCCCTATTGTTATTTTACTTTATTGTACAGTCAATTTAAAATGAATAGATAGTGAAAATAAATAGCTTCATTAATATGTTTTCTTTTAATATGTTCTTCTTTGTGATTCGTATTCTATTTAGATTTTGTATTGAATACCTGTCTGTAAGTGGAAACCCCCGAAAAACGTATGGACATGTCTGTATCTGATCCTTCACCACAGTGTCCGTTCAAGGGATATTTTATACCCTCAAAAGGACATTTACCGACCTATATGCTTTATTTTTTCTTTAAGAAAATTAAGCCTATAGGTCGGTAAATGTAAAAATATTGTTTCGGAAATGGATATATGAGTCACTAATATACACACCCGGACTCTTGAATCGAGCCACCTTACATTCCCGGGCCTAAAAGCCCAATACACCAAAAATATACAATATAACAAAAAAAAAAATTCAATTTTAATGCTGGCATATTTCATCGTCTTTCCCGTATGTTTTATTCCAAATTTGAATTTTAAAAATTAAAATAACGAACAAAAGCCGAGCTTGGTCACTGATTTGAAAAAAAATAATGACTGTTGAAAGTTACTTTTGAAGCAATTTAATCTCGATTTAGTTTAAATTTTCGCAATAGTTGTTAACCAAAGTTTAGTTTAGTTATTTTTCTATAATTTGAACCGTTTTTGGCTATAAAATTATGGATACTTCACCTGAAGTAGCCGCGCAGCTGTTACACTTCTTCAATCTGGGCTAAGTCAGCGAGATGTGAGTTCACAACTTCACATAAGTCGTTCCGCTGTTCAAAGAGTGTACCACCGATACCTGGAGACTGACGGCTTCGTTCGGCGAACAGGAGGACCTCGTTACCGAGTGACAACGGCGAGACAAGTTCAATACATTGTCACTACTAGCTTACGAAATCGACGCCTTATCTCTGTTCAGATACAAGAACAGCTCAGGGACTTTCACGGAGTGGCTGTAAGTGCTCGGACCGTTAGAAGGCGACTCAATGAACGTGGTATAAAGCCCCATAAGCCAGCCAATGGACCAAAATTGACACGAGCACACCGAATAGCCCGTCTAGCGTTTGCGCGCGAACATCTAAATTGGACTCGATGTCAATGGAACCAGGTTCTCTTCACAGATGAGTCCAAGATAATGCTATACGGTAATGACGGAAGGAGTAAGGTGTACCGAAGACAGAACGAGCATTTCGCGCAGTCCTGTATTGACGAGAAAGTGAGTTATGGTGGAGGATCATGGACAGTCTGGGGAGGAATCTCTATGGAAGGCAAAACTGAGCTAGAGGTAGTGACGGGACCACGACTGCTGCCCCTAGGTGGCAATAGATACATTTGCCAATGTTTAGAGAACCACGTGATGCCATATGCTGGATTTATTGGCCAAGATTTCGTTTTAATGCATGATAATGCAAGGGCCCATACTGCGGGAATCGTCAGGGAGTACTTAAATGACATTGGTATCACTGTTATGAGATGGCCAGCACGAAGTCCTGATATGAATCCTATAGAAGATTTTGGGATGAGCTGAAGAGGCGTGTTCGAGCTCATCATCCTGCCCCGCAAACCATGCATTAAGCCTCAGAGCTCAAAAATTTAATTTTGGAAGAATGGGAGGACATTCCTCAACATGTCATAACGACATTGATTAATTCTATGCCAAACCGTATGAGAGCTGTCATAAATGCACTGGGAGGCAATACAAGTTACTAAATAAACATTTCTTTTCATGTAAAACAGGTCTTTATTTAAAAATCGATTACATTTTTTTCCTTGACAAAAGCAAATATGGACTTGTTTCAACGTAACTCGACTTTTTTAATAAACTGTAGTTCAAATTTAGAACAGTGGCACTCTAAATGAATGATGAGTATGCCAGCTCCAAAACTGCATCAAAACATTTTCCTTCTACATACATCTTTTATAAGTTACAGTACTCCAAACCAAAAAAATCAAGGTGGCTCGATTTAGGTGTCCGGGTGTGTATGTTATCTGATTCTGAAAAAAAATCCGAATGCAAGCCTACCTAACTTTGCAATTCAATAACAACAAGCAGAATGTGTGTTTGAAATTTAGCTTGCTTATGTAAACTCTAAGTTAGCTGGTAATTGTTTTTATCGAGTTGCGATAATATGTGATGAAATCTTATTAGACTTAAGCAGTATAACTTCTAACGCGTGTACATAAGTATACACACACTTTTTTCAAAAATATGGAATAATTCTCTAGATGAATGTATTCTATTTTAACAAGTAACATATAACGTTGACATAACATGAGACTTAGTGACGAAGCTCTCGTAGTATAATTAATTTACGCCCTCACTCGCAGACGCTGCAGATTAAATGAAATTACAGTTACTAGTTCCCTCGTCGTGTCCGAGTGCTCGCTTGCTCCACTTGTGGTGAGACAGTGTGCCAGCACACGTACTGAGAGTACCGCAGAGTTATAATAATTAGTAGTACGTTCAGGGAGCCGAGTCTACTATTAACAAGCCGTAGAATAGCACCAGAATCGCCGTTTTTAGCTGTCAAAATGTTAGAAGACTATCAAAAATACAACTGATTAGCGGCCACTGGCGCGGTACCAATAGACTTCTATCGGTTGGCCGATAGAAGTCTATTAGAGTACGATTGTAATAGTAGACTGAAAAACTGTCAGAATTGTACCAGTGGTTTTCTATTGAGCGACGATTTTGATTTTATTTAGAAATGTTTGAAATAGCAGACTCAGCCCGCAGGATCTGCTTTTAAATGAAACTATTATCAAATTGACCTTATATTTTCACCTCTCATATCTAACTCATATTAAAACAAAAATTGAGGTAAGTGTACTTACCCTCTAATCACTGAATTATTTATTTTTTTCGTACAGGTACGCTTACAGACTACTGCCATTACATGAATAAAAACATATGAGACATGTACATGTTAAGTCTAGACAGTGATCCAAATATAGCATACACATCATGGGATGTTCACTTGCCACGCGTTTTTAGTACACATACACTCAATATATTAACAGCGATAAACTAAGTAACAAAGTAAACGTATAAAGAAAAAATAATAAAATAAAGAAAATGTAAGAGGAAAAAAAACAAAAAAAAAAAAAAACTAAATCCACCTAAAATTATCAGGTAATAACATTGGTTGTCCTACGAACATTGTGCATTAATTATACTCGTAATGACCCTCTTGTACTGGGAGAATTTCCCGCTAAATACATCCACATCTTCAACCCGATTCAATTCGTTATATGTACGACACATCCTTACCAAAGGGTTTTAGTACGAGGTGTTATTTTTGTAAACCTGAATCAAAAATACATTAGGACAGCGTGACCTGTGCCTAATGTTAATACAGACGGTAGACAATAAGCCTGGCGCATCAATGTTGGAATGAATAATTTTATGAAGGCATAGGAGATCATACCTTTTACGACGGGCCTGAAGTGAAATCATACCAAATTCAACCAACCTGTCGCCATAGTCTTGCAGTTCTCTACCGTAGTTAAACTTGCGGGCAATGAACTTCAAACAGCGTCGCTGAACACTTTCAATAGCATCCGTATGAGCCTTATAGAAAGGAGACCATATTGGACAACAGTATTCTAGGCCGCATCGGATCAAACTACAAAAAAGAGTTAATACACTGTTTGGTTTTTTAAAACTTCTGGTTGACCTTATAATAAAGCCCAGAAGTTTACGGGCTATATTTATTATATTCAAGTAGTGAGGCCGGAAAGTTAGTTGATCATCAAAGAGCACGCCCAAATCCTTAATGACTTTCCTTCTTTCTATAGTTTGGCCATCCACAAAATACTCAGCGTTAAGTATATTACGTTTCCTAGTGAAAGAGATGAAAAAGCATTTTTTCACATTAAGACTCATTTTGTTGAACGAACACCAGTTAGAGATTATTCTTAGATCATCTTGGAGGGCCATACTCTGTCTACGATCTCCAACATCAGCGAAAATCTTGAGATCATCGGCGTACAAAAGGGAGGGGCAAAAACAAGCGACTGACGAGGTCATTAATGAAAATAACAAACAGCAGCGGACCGAACCTGCGAACCCTGCGGAACCCCCGACGAGGCTGTTATGTACGAAGAAGAGTAGCCCTTCAAAGTGACAAGTTGACTACGGTTGCTTAGGTAGGACGTGACCCATCTTAGTAAAGATCCATTTATGCCGTAGTGTTGAAGTTTAAGGATCAGCAGATCATGGTTCACCCTATCAAAAGCTTTGCTAAAATCTAAGTAAATAGCGTCTACTTGACCTCCAGTAGCAAACGACTGACATAGATAATTCTTAAACTCTAGCAAGTTACTCGATGTTGATCTACTTTTGACAAACCCGTGGTGCTTGTCCGAAATAAAGTTACTTAGGTGAAAATAAAGGGGAGAGTATACCAGAGCTTCAAATAATTTGGCGAGGCAAGACAAAATACTTATCGGCCTATAGTTAGCGCACAGTGCCTTGTCACCAGACTTAAATATAGGGACAATATGAGCCATCTTCCAACGCGTAGGAAAAATTCCCGACTGCAAAGATTTATTAAAAATTATAGAAAGTGGGAGAGACAGTTCCTCACGACATTTCTTTATAAATACCGGCGGGATTCCATCAGGACCAGGTCCCTTACGTGCATCCAGCTGTTTAATTTTTGAACAGATATCCTGTTGATCAATCTTGACTCGATACAGAGATAAACCTCCAACCTGAGGCATATTTTTAGTATCGTGCGTCATTGTAAGAGGTATTGTAGAACCACCTTTTTTGTTGTTAATATATCGCCAGAACATCTTAGGATCATTACTTAGGGACTCCTCCACAGAAGCCAGAAAATTTTTCTAGCAATTTGAAATGAGGGCTTTACACCTCTTTCGAAGGAGAGAAAATGTATCATAATCCCTTGGATTTGAAAATTTTTTAAAACGATTATGGAATTTATTTTTTTCCTTTGTGCAATGAATTAACGCATGACTGTACCAAAATGGATATTTATTTGTAGTCACATTTTTTACAAGAGGTGTATTTTTGGAAATTATATCATTTAATTTGTTATAAAAAGAATTAACACATTTGTTGACATCCGCTGGTGAAAGTAAAGCCTCCCAATCCACGCAACTCAACTCAGACTTTAAAGTACCATACTGACACCTATTAAAGTTATAACGCGCGTTAAATTTAGGTTTAGTATTTCTAACAGAGCCATATATGACCCCAACCTGATACGCCAGATGATGTATGTCAGATTGGCATAGAGGTTCGGTCTGCTGTACAGTAACTAAGTTATGTGCTAGAGAAGTCAATACAAGGTCCAAATAACGGTCATTTACATTAGGAATATCGCAGCACTGAATTAGGCCACAGACCTCCATCGTTTCAATAAGTAAATTTGCCCTACGATCTTGTGGATTCATTGGCAGTTTGATGGTAGAATCAACCTGCCTGACCCATGTTAAATTAGCGCTGTTAAAATCGCCCAGTACAAGAAAGTTGTCACCAAAAACAGAGTTGAGTATTATAATTTGAGTATTACTATGAAATGCTTCTACATCTTCTATGGGTAAATCAGGTGGTAAATAGCAAACACAAATATGAAAAGATGTTTCACTTGATTTATTGGGTAGAATGGTAACCCAAATGTCCTCAACTCTGCTTTCCCAGGCCGACCGGCGGAAAACACTTATCTTATTTTTGACAGCAACAAAGACGCCTCCACCTTCCTGTTTATGTGAGCATGCACTTCCACGATCGCGTCTATAAACAATGTACCTGTCGTCTATAGTCTCGTTATCATAAACACTACTATCGAAATTAGTCTCAGTAAGACAAACAATATCATAATCAGCATTTAAAAGATTTAAATGTATAGTATCAAGCTTAGGTCGAGCCTTACCCAAATTTTGATAAAAAATATTATACATTATTAATTGAAATTATTAACCAAGAAACAGAAGCCAAATATAAATAACATAAAACAGATTAGACTTCTAACTTTTTCAGAAAATCTTGATTCCTAATAAGAATCGCGCTAGAGTTATCATCTTTGCGTATGTAAATTTGACCATATTTTATCCACACATATTTAAAACCACGAGCTTTGGCAAATTTTCTAGCTGCAGGATGTAAGATCTTTTGCTCCGGGCTAAGATGCTCCGTGACAAAAATTCTGCACGTTTCGTCCGAGATATCCAGGTCTGAGGACGTTAAACCACGATCAGGGTTAGCTTTGTTGTACCTATGCGTCCCCGACAACACCAAATCTCTGATTCTTGGTGCTGAGAAGGTCACCACTATGTTCCGTGGCCTACTGGAAGAGGTGTTAAATTTTGCCACTCTGTGGCATGCGCGAATGTCTCCGTCAGTCTTTGTAACTTTCACCACATTACAAAGCTTTTTCAGTAACAGCAAGGCATTCTCATTCTTGCGTTCAGGCACTGCTTGTATTTCAATGTTATAGCCGCGTGAAACTTTCTCTAATCCCGCAAGGCGAGCGTTAAGTTTCGTTATTTCAGATTGAAGCTTGTTATTTTCACTCTCCAAAAACTTTATGGTACTAGCACTATTAGTAATGTTGGATCGCAACTCCTGCTGTTCCTGGCATATAAAATCTGTTGTAGCACTAAAATCATCCTTAATGTCCTTGAGAGCGTTACCTATTTCGCTTACGACCATCTCTTTGATATCGTTACGTAAGACTTTACCGAAGCTCTCCATAAATACTGTGAAACCCGAGTTTAGCTTCTGATCCAAGAGAACACTTATCTTTTCCATTGTAATTACCTCGCTAATATTATTAACAGAGCTGGGCTTTAACACTTGCTCAATGGAACAGGTAGCAGCAGAGTATTCAGGTAATATTACATCACACATCAACATGTCTGTTCAGCGACTCATTCTTAGAGAGCATCAAGTGACTTCCGCGCACAGGTGTACTGTCATGTGACTGAGTTCTCCGAGTGACATTGTTACACGAAGGACATATCCAATTTAAACTCTGATCTTTTGTAAAAGACGAAAATTCAAGCTTTTCAATATTAAGACATTAATAATGATATTTACCAAGACATAAACGACATTTCATTGCGTCTCTGCTAACTAGCGTCGTATTGCAGGCGTTACAGATCATGTTTACAGTGATTCGCCACTTACTTTATAGGCAGATGTCACTATGTGTAATTTATTTTGATATGTCCTCAATTACTCTTGTGTGAAAGGCCAGTGAACATAAATGTCCGCTTTACTCGCTAGTTCACGACCGTACGTATTTTGTGCATTGACAATGAATGTGGGTAATACGAAAAAAATATTTTGACAGATTGTAGATAAACAATATAGTTTCACTTGTAACTCCACCCAATATATCAGAATTTAGAAAACTGTTTACACCATCACATCCCTGATTTCACTGCGCACAAATTGACATATAAAACAACTGGAAACAATTACTTTAAACTAATTTTCTGAATTTATACAACGGAAGAAAAATATACGTGACCACACCGAATGACAGTTCAATCAATGATGAATGAAAACAATGACGAATTATTCTTAAAGGTACCAATATATATTAAAGTAGACACATCGTTTTCGTTTTTTTTTTAATGTGGTCGGATTACGGTCAATGGGCTACCACTAATAGTTTCTAAATATATATATTATCACGATATAGTTAAAAGGTCTACTAAGTTGGTTAAATTAATTTAATTTAATTTAATTAATTACTCTCTGTCTACACCGTCAGGGATACAGCGTGAAGATAGTTAATTTATTTTTTTTAAGTTTGTTATATAGGATTATCCCAAAATATAGATCAGTTTTCAATAGAAACATTTGGCAGATTTGTACCGTACCGCCTTAGAACCGAATTATAAGGCGTTGTAAAAAGCGGAAGAAAAGAAAATAGAAAATTACTTATGTTCAATTTAAATTACATGAACATACAATGAAATCTTGTTATACTCATAATAACTATTGTAACTGTGAGGTTATAAATCACCGTCACGGTTGCTTTTAAACGGAAATAAAACAAAAATCATTTTATAATAATGATAATAAAAAAATTAACGTAGCGAATATTAGTTACGTTTTGGCTATTCAGTTGACAGACCGTACAATAAGTTTGACTGTTTGTCCTTCCTGAACCTAATCCGAACCGAAACAGTCCGAAACATGACGTTGGCAGCTACACTAGGTAGCCTTTCCACAAATGCCAAAAACTATAAGTTGAAGTTGAAAAAAAATCTTCACACACAGTTCTAGGTTATTACACTTTACCCTATATTATTTATACCCTAGAAGCGCTCGTGGCCCCGCGGTCTCAGTGTTCGGTAAACGATCACTGAGGTACGCAACTTTCACTATGGCTGGTCGTCGGATGGGTGACCACTTTGTGGCATTTACATTTGCGAGCGTTTCCGTGCTTCGGAAGGCACGTTAAGCCGTTGGTCCTGGTTGCCAGTAAAATGGCAGTCGTTAAGCCTGGTTGAAGGCCTTATAGGCGGCTTAAAAAATTTCAACAGCAGGTAGCCACAGCCTGCGTCTGTCTATTTCAACACGGCAATGGGCTCACCACCTATTACGTGGGACAGGAATCCACACGGTGAAAAGTGGGCATATAATATGCCTCTGCCACCCCTTCGGGGATAAGGCGTGATGGATATTTATTTATTTATTTTATATTTAAATAACTTCAGTAATCTTTTTGCTAACGAGTTTTTCTGATCTCGCTCGGTAACTGGGCGTGTTATTGTAAGAAGTCTTGTTACCATGACAACACCGAATGAAAAAATAACACTCCGAAGGACTTGATTGAGGAAAACGAAGTTTATTAGAGTTTATGGCGTCCAATCTCAATTTGCCGATGGTGTACGAGTTTGATGAATATTTTGTTTACGCTAGTACATATAAAATATGATACTCATGTATGTACTTTTATTTATTTCTAATATACGTACTTTGCTGGTGCTGTCAGTTTCATAGTGTTAAAATTGTTAAAATAAAATAAATATCCATCACGCCTTATCCCCGAAGGGGTGGCAGAGGCATATTATATGCCCACTTTTCACCGTGTGGATTCCTGTCCCACGTAATAGGTGGTGAGCCCATTGCCGTGTTGAAATAGACAGACGCAGGTTGTGGCTACCTGCTGTTGAAATTTTCAAGCCGCCCATAAGGCCTTCAACCAGGCTTAACGACTGCCATTTTACTGGCAACCGGGACCAACGGCTTAACGTGCCTTCCTTCCTTTCCTTCTTTTCATTCAATTGTTCATTTCAACTACGTAACTTTTTTTTGACATCAATTCATGGCCATTCAAAAATTGAATGAAAACAAAATCATGGGATACAGTTTTGTATTCTCCTCTCCTCTCCATCCAACATTCAGTAACGCCACTGGATATCTAAAATGTCAAAGAATTTATTATACTAGCTTATTAAGAACTGTAACTGTAACACATCGCGTGCAGTAAATGTCAAAGTGTCGCCATTTTGAGGTCATTTTGCCTAAACCTCAATATACGTAAAATCATACGAGTATAGTTCAAATGAGTAAGACCTTTGTGCTACACAAGGCTAGTTTGAGCCTTTTTACAACTCAGCAATATACTTCACCTTTGTGAATTCCCAGTGGCTGTCGCCTTATATTCCAACCCTATAAAGACGCCGTTGTGTCGTCCGTTTAATAGCAGGTGCATCGATAGCCAGGTCGATCGCTTGGGCTCCGGTGATCTTGATAGGCAAACATAAGCAAAGGCAAAATTTAGATCAATAACATTCTTCATCTATTAGTTATAAACTGTCTTCCCCCTGAATCCCTGACGGGATAGTCAGAGACGACAAAACGTCAAGCTATTGGTATAATTACCAGACTATTTCCAAAAAATAATATATAACCGAACTTCATCGTCACATTGTGTTGGTCAACACTAAATTAAATTGGATAACGATGTTATCGGAAACTAAAGGGTCTAACACAAAGGTCCAGGAAAGGTTCCATTGTTCGTTACCCATGAGATACGCTCGCTTTGGTTCCCTATAGGTACTCACAATGTCCATTGTAATTAATTTTGTAAATATAGATTTACATTTATATAGTTTATTTTTATTGTTACGTTTTGTAATTGTAACTATATAATAACACATTAATAAAAACATTTTTAAATAGTTGAGCATTGCTAATGAAAGTATTATTTAACATAACATAACATAACATACTTTCACGCCTTTATCCCCGAAGGGGTAGGCAGAGGCGCTCTATACGCCCACGTTTCACCGTATGCTTTTGTCCCACGTAACAGGTGGTGAGCCCATTGCCGTGTTGGAATGGACAGATGCAGGTTGTGACGACCTGCTGTTGAAATTTTTCAAGCCGCCCATAATGCAATCAACTGGCTTAACGACTGCCATGTTACTGGCAACCGGGACCAACGGCTTAACGTGCCTTCCGAAGCATGGAAACGCTCGCAAATATAAATGCCACAAAGTGGTCACCCATTCGAGGACCAGCCATAGTGAAAGTTGCTTAACGCAGTGATCGTTTACAGAACACTACGGCCGCGGGGCCACGTAGTTATATAATATAGCTGTTTCACCCGCGTAGCTCCCGTTCCCTTCGGAATATGGGGATAAAACGTACCTCCATAAGTTACTCTATATTATCATCAGCTATCTGCCAGTGAAATACCCGTAAAATCGGTGTAGCCGTTTCAGAGATTAGCTGTATTAAACAGACACACAATCAGACAGAGAAAAGCGTCAAGCGTCCTCCCCTGCTTGCGAAGAACCAGCTAACCAACAGACGAGGCAACTTAAAATGCCCTTACGGCATTTTTGTGTCGAAAATCAAATATCAAAGGATAACTGATCCTAGCAGCTATATTAAAGTGAACCCAGTCTCTAAGGTAGGGTTTTGAAGTAACTGGAAATACGCTAAGATAAAAAAGATGTTTGTGAAGTTGGCGGTGACATTGACGCATTACTACCCAGTTACGACTAATATAAAAAAATATTCAATAATAGGTACAATTTCAATTTATTGATTTATTTTGTGAACATAGGTAACATAAGCTGTTAATGAAAATAGTAGGCAGGTACATCTATGCTCTACCAATAATGGCATACAAAATATGATTGATTATATGCATACTATAACTTAGACTACGTGTCACATTTTCTCAAACAGGCACAAAAAAATAATAATAATGTCAATAGCAGGGTCACAAAAATGTAGAATAATTCACATAAATGTCACGGTAATGTTAAATCATAATAAATAATAATAAAGTACTTAATTTAGTATCTGCGTTTACGCCAAGGACCTATTTATGCTGTTTCTTATGTTTGGTTTTGAGAGTATTATTGGTATTATATTATGTTCGTATGTGTAGTTCCTTGTAACACATTATTTATCTATCACGCCCCGAAGGGGTGGCAGAGGCATACATATTGTATGTCCACTTTTCACCATGTGTATTCCTATACCGGTGGTGAGCCCATTGCAGTGCAACACATTAGATTACTGCATTATGTTTAATTTTTATTTTGTCTGTTTTAAATCTTTAATTTGTTTTTTATCGCCGGATGTATGTGTCGTTTTGTTCTGTGTGAGATTAAACCTTTTTTTTTGTTGATCAGTCACGTTTTAAAAATTTCTTGGTTGCTCAGTACCAAGAAATGTTTTCTTCAGTTACATGTTTCATTCGTTTACAAAGAATTCCATTGAAAGGGGACTAAACCGAAAGCGGGGCAAAGAATTCCTAAATTATTTACAAAAAATATAGGAAACAAAATACAAAAATATTTCTTAATAAATGTCATGGCCTCAACTCTGTGTTATTTGTCCTTAATTTTCTTAAGAAATGTTTTGATTTTTCAACAAAACTTCGTAATCTCAACGTTACTTTAATCATTACTTAATATTATAAAGGTGAAAGTTTGGGAGTGTACGAGTATATGTTTATGACTTCTACACCCTCAAATGGCTGGACTACTTTGGATAAAATGTAATGGGGATATTGCTGACACCCGGGACTCTATCCCGAGAACAGGTAGAATATGGGTACGGGAAAACTTTAACACGCAATACTATATCAATACTAAATTGTGAGTGTGTATGTTTATTAATTATTCACGTTCAAACAGCAGTATCAATTTGTATAAAATATGGTGTAGACTAATCTAATACCCAGGATTAACAAATAGGCTAATTTTGAGTCCTTTAGTTGTTTATAATTGAATAATTCGCTGCCTCATCCACCACAAAATTTTGAATCTTGTAGTATCCGACCCCATTTCACCAGTCTATATTCCACTCTCCACCAATAAACCTACCCTAGCCGAAACAAAAACAAGATAAGAGACGAAAGACCTTCTAATTAGATGAGAAACAAACGCAAGATTAGGGTCAACACTCGCCCCGGGACCTTTTTCATTGCTGCTGAATGTAGGCGCTTCAATTTAATATTATTATTATATTAAGTAGAACGTACTGTTTCGCTCGAGGCCGTGCTCCGCTCTCATGTTAGTTCTGTATACGTGAATAGAATAGACGTCCTTATGTCTTGTTTGTGCTACGATACACTATGCGAGATATATATGCAGATAAAGAAGCAGGTATTAGTCTACTCGTACTTATAATAAAAATGTGAAAGTTTCTTTGGATATGTTATTGAATGTTTGTAAGTCTTCATGTTAAAAGTACTGAATGTAATTTAATGAAACTTTACAGTAATGTAATGCTAATGATTAATCGAGGCGCTTGTAATTATTGTTCTGTAAACGATCACTGTATTTAGCCACCTTTGCTATGGCTGATAATCGGATGGGTAAATGGCATTTTAATTATGTGCGTCTCCGTGCTTCGGAAGGCACTTTAAGCCGGGTTGGTGTTGCCAATAACATGGCAGTCCTTAAACTAAGTTGAATACCAGCTGCTTAAAGGTCGCTACATCCTGTGCTCCTTCCTTTCAACATGGCTCGCCACCTGTTACGTGGGACAATTATGTATACGGTGAAGTGTGGGCGTATTCTCAGTATGCTTCTGTCTACCCTTTCGGGGATATAGGCATCACAATATGTATGTATGTACTTATTATGCCTGGAGACTGCTTAGCCATAAATTAACTCAGCGGGGTCAGCTTGTCTCTTCACCCTTCTCTCTTGTTTATGTGCTTTTAGACGTTTCTACCATACATACTGGAACCATACATAGCTCACATAGGACCCGTAATGTACTATTATCGTGGTGCTTCCCTTTTTCTATAGTATGAACACCTAGTTACCATCCAGGTCTCCCGCTGTGCTAAGGAGGGAAGTTTTTAGAATTTATTTTTCCAACTCCTTCAAAATATCTTGTCATTAATTTCGTTGCGGGTTCCAAGACACTCGAACTTCTCCTGGAACTTCACCGAGATCGAGTTTGGTGAAACTTTTCTTGTCTTGGTAATTGCTGTAGATCCTTTGTTTACAGGAGTCAGAGTAATCGGAATGCAGGTGGGATTAGTCCCAATCTCTTCTGTCATGATCTTAGTGTATTCCCAGTTGCTTCCAAAATCTACATGAATTTGGAGCCTGGTGTCTACTTTTATTTGGCTGTTAGAAACAACACTAATCTAAGGTAGCGTCTGTAAAATTTAAGAATAAGCTGTGATTGGCGCCATTTCTTGTAAATGTAAAACTCTTCTGTCTCTTATTTAATTTACTGATTCGAATAACTCATAATAATGTCATAAACATCTATACTAATTTTTCTATTATAAATTACTTGTGTAAAATATAATATGTTTTCAATTTAGTCCGCCATTAATGGGCACAAAGGTGACCCAATTCCAAACCCTCTATTTGCACAATGTATTCGTTATTAAACTGAAAATAATTATGTTTTATACAAAGCTCAGTTAACCGTAAAATATAATAAATTAATACTGAATGTAGTATATTTATTTCTAACATATTTTGCAAAATTTATTATCACTCTTTGTAATAACAAAAACTTTTAAAAACACCCTGTCAACTTTCAAAGATTCAAATTTAGAATTATACTGAAACTTTATGTACTCGTACACAGGAACATCTTCCATTTTTAAATTTTAGAAATAAGACGCCTTCTACCATAATGGCCTTATGATACATCGCTATAGTATTGTTATTTATAGAGCCTTTGAACTACGAGACACTACAAGAGAGACGCGATAATATGTGAGTCAGTATTTTGTAGGTGCAAATTTCTGTGGTTCGGAAGGCACGGTTGCCAGTGACATATTATGGCAGTCGTTAAGTCTAGTTGAAGGCCTTACAAAAACAGCCGGTAGTCCAACTATTATATTTTGACAATAGGCTCACCAACTAAGTGGTATAATTGGGACTATATGGGGACCAAAATGCAGATAATGGACGTATAGAGTGCCTCTTTCTGCCCCTTCGAATATAGGGGCGTTACTTTATGTATGTGATTGATTTATTGATTGATATATTCTTTATTGTAACACCAAAATACATAAACGGTTTAACGTGCCTTCCGAAGCACGGAAACGCTCGCAAATATAGATGCCACAAAATGGTCACCCATCCGTGATCAGCCATAGCGAAAGTTGCTTAACGCAGTGATCGTTTACAGAACAGTGAGACCGCGGTAACACGAGCGCTTCATAACTGAGATTTTATAACAAATTGGTTTTACAATTGGTGGTGTACAAATTAACAGCTGACATTTTGTTTTGTTACAGGTATGTAACAAGATCTTCGGCAACGCGTCGGCGCTGGCCAAGCACAAGCTCACACACAGCGACGAGCGCAAGTACGTGTGCATCACATGTGCTAAGGCGTTCAAAAGACAAGACCACCTGTAAGTATGCTTTTTTCAAAATATCTAGCCTAGTTGTCTTAAAAGTTTGAACGGTTTTAAGACAACTGGCATGATATTTTTATATCGTTTCTATTACATTCTATCGTGACGATCACAACACTGCACATAGCATAGTTGGAACAAGTAGAAGCAAACGACTCTGGCAGTAAATGTATATATAGAATCATTAATAATGACGTTCATAAGTGTTACGATGTGACGTAAATGTACAAAGATAATACTTTTTTTACTTTATGGCACGTATCTATATTACTGTTTACTGTCTCGGCCCGCAAATACAGCGTTGCCGGACGATCCTGAGTATCGGTCCGAGGTGCATCCTCAATGTTTTAAAGCTTTGGCAATTTTTCTTTCATATAGATGAAACCATTTCATTTTGGGTCTTATTCGCGACGTATACTATTAGGTAAAAAGCCTACCTTGTACTTCTCGATGTTTATAACAGATTACACCAGCCGTGGTCACGGATTGAGCGAGGTGCATCTGACACTCACCCATCACAGTTTCTTTTCTTTAATTCTTGAAAAACAGTTTCTATAATATCATACCGAAGCGTTTGTGGCCCCGCTAACTCAGTGTTCTGTAAACGATTACTTGGTTAAGCTCGAAGATGGGTGGTCACCCATCCAAGTAATCCAATATGCTACAGAGTGGCACTTTGTGGCATTTATATTTGCAAGCGGGTCCGAGCTTCGGAAATTACGTTAACCGATGGTCTCGATTGCTAAAATGGCAGACTAAAGACCGTTCATTTCAACACGGCAATATGCTCACCAACGTTACGTGGGAATAAATGCAATGCATAAAATGGTCATTAGTGAAGTAGACTTTCTACATAAATTATAATGCTTAGCCAATACCTTATGGAGTTGAGAGTTCAGACAGCAATCGCTCTCAAAATTACAATTCAAATCCAGGTAGAATTTGAGAGAAAGGCAGTAAGATAAAGAAAAAAGGGTTTTGTCACAGCATAATAAAAATAGAGTGATTTGTCTCACAATCTAAAACATGGCTGACAAGAGACTTCTCGAATTTAGGTCCAAGTGGTATAATAAATCTAGTATCAAACATTTTTAAAAGTCCAAATGTCTGACTCTGTGATATATACAGAGCTGATCACCATCTAAACGGACTTACTAAACGAAAAATGTCACAGTAGTTCTTATCACGCTCTTTTCGAACAAATAGTGTAAGAGTTATTGAAATCGATTCAATAATTTCTAAGTACATCGATTACAAATAAATAACTAAACTAACTAACTATCTCCACGCTATATCCTTGACGGGGTAGTCAGATCCATAACTCAGTGTCTTGTAAACTATCATCGCATTAAGCAACTTTCGCTATGGCTGGTCCTCAGAAGGGTGATTGCTTTATGGCATTTCTATTCACGAAAGTTTCCGTGCTTCGGAAGGCTCGGAAGGCTAGGAAAAACTGTCATGAACATAGGAGTCATGAAGCTAAGTAGAAGGCCAAATAAAAAAGCAAGTTGCCACAACCTACGAATGTTCATTTGAACATGACAACACCACCTGTTACGTGGAATAAAAATGTTTCTGGTGAAACTTGGGCGTATAGTATGCATCTGCCACCACTTCGGGAATGAAGGCGTGAAAGGAAAGTATTTTATGAATAAAAATACGTTAGTAGAAAGCTTATACTCCTCGTTAAATAAATTACTATCAACGTGAGTAGACAAACAGTACAAAGCTTGTCAAGAACATCTTAATATGAAAATGTCTGCTTGGTAGCTGCATTGAAAAATGTATTCAAAATGGTGGCACCTTGAAAAATGACTTGCCGTATATTGTTTTCTAAAACTGTTGCATAATTCATTCTTTATGTTCAAAATGGTGATTCTTAGATATAAAAGGTTCGATAACGTGCAATATGGAAGGAAAGTGGTTTTGTAGTAAAATGTAATTTTTCATGTTACTTCACAAACTGCATAGTTGATTCAATAGCGCTTCCAGTACTTTCCTGGGGTAAGACTTACGACAAAGGCGTTAAAGATGAAAATTAGAATGTTCAAAGCATAGAAGAAATAATATCTGTACAAAAATAGGATTTGTTGAAACAAGAAATAAACTAAATAAATAAATAAATATCCATCACGCCTCATCCCCGAAGGGGTGGCAGAGGCATACTATATGCCCACTTTTCACCGTGTGGATTCCTGTCCCACGTAATAGGTGGTGAGCCCATTGCCGTGTTGAAATAGACAGACGCAGGTTGTGGCTACCTGCTGTTGAAATTTTCAAGCCGCCCATAAGGCCTTCAACCAGGCTTAACGACTGCCATTTTACTGGCAACCGGGACCAACGGCTTAACGTGCCTTCCGAAGCACGGAAACGCTCGCATATGTAAATGCCACAAAGTGGTCACCCATCCGAGGACCAGCCATAGTGAAAGTTGCGTAACTCAGTGATCGTTTACAGAACACTGAGACCGAACTAAATAAATATAAATAAATATCGTTGGGAAAACTCACACAACGCCATCTGATGCCAAACTAAACAGTACTATGGTAACCAGATAGCTGATAAATATACTTATTTATTTCTAAATACATACATAATTATAGATTAATAACATCCAGACACAGAATAATCCATCGTGCTCATCACACAATGTTTTATCCCGGGTGGGAATCGAACACAAGACCTCTTGCGTAGCAGTCATACACTCCCACCGCGCCACAGAGGCAGTCAAAGAAGATATTTAAGTTTTTAGCAACCATGCCATAAACATTTTAAACTCTTAGTTAACTCAAAATGTAACTCGAACACAACATCGCAGTTAGCAGTAATAAAGTGTCCATCGGTTTACTGAAATAAAACTTTGACTAAAGCTTGTAAATGAATGTGTCTTTTATAGAAGAATAATATTAATATTTTCGTAAAATAAAGATTTAAAAATAGACTCGGGCAAAAAATATTCAACGTACCTCATTACTGCTAGACAATAGATATCCTTGTGACCCATGGAACTTTTTGACAAATGATTAAAAAAATTAATGATTAATTAATTACGAAGTGATACGCAATATGGCAGGTTTCAATGAAAGTGTCAGCGTTAAGCTGGAAAAGGGCGTACTCCGTTGGTTTGGACACGTCCAACGAATGAGTGAGGAACGATTGACGAAGAATATATATTGTTCAAAAGTAGAGGGTAGAAGGAGTCAGGGAAGGCCGAGACTTACATATGAAGACCACGTGAGCAGATTGCTCAAAAACGGAAAGGTCAAAAGTACTCGGATACCCAGACGTGCGTGTATGAAGCGATTGATGAATCTCGAAGAAGCGAAAGAAGTATGCATGGATCGCGAAGCCTGGCGATCTGTCCTCTCTGACTACCCCGTCAGGGATACAGCGTGAAGATAGTTAGTTAGTTTTAGTTTTTTTTATTAAAACAAAGATTGCAAGTAAATTTATTCTGTGGTAGTAAATCAAATTCGTTGTCGGAATGAGTGTTAATTTTATTCAGCTGCAGTTTAGTACAATCGTCACTGCTATAACTTCAACGTGACATAATGCATTAGTTCACCCTACCGTCCCGTCCTATTAACTTTATTAAACCGGTTAAGGCTGCAGAATCCCGGATAACTTATGTGCATAAATTTTCATACACGGTGTAACTAGATTAGGCACTATTTGATTTATACATTATTTTTTATTTAATCTATAACTAGTTGCCGCCCGCGACTCCGCCTGCATAATTAAGTTTTACCGATCCAGTATTCCACAGTACACACATGATCCTGGGATAAAAAGTAGCCTATGTCCTTTGCCGGGCTATAGACTATATCTATACAAAATTTTACTTAAATCATTTCAGTAGTTTAGGCGTGAAAGCGTAACAGACACACAGAATTACTTTCGCATTTATAATATTAACAGGGGCAAAGAGTTACACTTTATTTCCTTAACCATAAGTATATGAAACACCTAAAATATTTACACTATTAAAAAGGGTCTTGACACATGGAACTCTCTGCACGTGTTTTCTCCTCTTTCAATCCCGGGTCCCTTAAGAGAAGCGTGAATAGGTTTGTGTCTGGGCCGTCAACCTGACCGTCGCTATCGGAGCCCTGCTGGCTGGAATAGCAGCCCTTAATCACGGGTCGTCGTCTCTTCTTTCCATCAGACGGGCGGCGCCATTTTCACGTGGCCAATTAAAAAAAAAACACTGCCATATAAAAACATATACGACAACGTCCATTTTCGTTGCAGTAATGGCCATATGCTGACACACCGAAACAAGAAGCCCTACGAGTGTAAAGCGGACGGTTGCGGAAAGTCTTACTGCGACGCTCGATCCTTGCGGCGACACACCGAAAACCACCACCAACCCGCCCCACCAGACAATGGTGAGTTTTCTTTAAAAATTATGTTTTATCTACACCCATGCTTTAAATTCTCTATAAAAGATTTATAACAGTTAGCGCTCGTGGCCCCGCGGTCTCAGTGTTCGGTAAACGATCACTGAGGTACGCAACTTTCACTATGGCTGGTCGTCGGATGGGTGACCACTTTGTGGCATTTACATTTGCGAGCGTTTCCGTGCTTCGGAAGGCACGTTAAGCCGTTGGTCCCGGTTGCCAGTAAAATGGCGGTCGTTAAGCCTGGTTGAAGGCCTTATAGGCGGCTTAAAAAATTTCAACAGCAGGTAGCCACAACCTGCGTCTGTCTATTTCAACACGGCAATGGGCTCACCACCTATTACGTGGGACAGGAATCCACACGGTGAAAAGTGGGCATATAATATGCCTCTGCCACCCCTTCGGGGATAAGGCGTGATGGATATTTATTTATTTATTATTACCAACATTAAAATACTCAATGTCATAATATCATTATATCATCCAAACGGATGTTGTACTGAATTTCGTAATACACTCATTTGTTGTTTTTTTTATCCCGTCTGCACAAAGGGTTTACTCAACAGACAGCCATATTCTTACTGCTCGATGCGTGGTATCTGTATGAATTTCAAAAAAAGAACATTGTGCACACGCGGTTCTCTCTCACAACAGTTTAAAATAAGTATGTTATTCAAATATTTCGAATCCCCGCCATATTTTTCTTCTATATAGTAGTAATGTAAGCTATTTCAGAATATTGATAAAGGATTCATATTATGGGTG
Source organism: Thumatha senex (assembly GCA_948477245.1). Lineage (NCBI taxonomy): Eukaryota > Metazoa > Arthropoda > Insecta > Lepidoptera > Erebidae > Thumatha > Thumatha senex. The sequence continues at coordinate 16,626,572 of OX419743.1, forward strand.
TAGATAAAATCTTGAATGCGACTGTCGATGATTAGGTATTAAAACAATCATGTGATACTATTATCAAATCCACATTCGTGTTTTAATACCCTTTATTATACAACAGTTGCATAAATAACTATTATATTATTGGTCTCAGAGAAGATTTACAATCATGTCTTAGATTATGCTGTAGTGAAAGTACAAAAATACCTGGAATGGTTCCTAAAATTGGATTGCGCCTGAATTTTTTGGAGACAGTATTCAGTCAAATCATATGACATATTATGAAATACAGTGACGACACTTCAAGCATTTCAAGTATATTTGAAATAAATACTAAAAATATATGTAACACTGTTGCTAAATAACATTAAATGTTAGTAAGTACTTAGTACATATAAACAAGATTTTTAGTTAATACTAGTTGATACCCGCGGCTCGGCCCGCATAATGAAGCTTTCTTGTTCCCGTTCCATTTTTTTACCTCCATGAAAATCCTTTCTTAGAGTTCAAGAAATAAATAACAAAGAAATACTCGAATTGGTCCAGCCGTCTTCGATTTTTGCGCTTAGCAACTTTTATTTATATAGATTATTTATACTGTTGATTGATGGCGCTTGGTGGAACTTGCTACACATATTAAATAGCACCACTTGTACTGTTCCACAACATTTACTTTGTAAACCTGACCGGTTTCGCCTCACGGCATTCTCAAAGGTACACAATATGACAAGTAATTTATATAGATTAATATATAAATAAAGTTAAAAACGTTATACATTTTAGACGGGGTAATCAGAGAGGAAAGATTGCCAGGTTTCGTGATTTATGCATACTTCTTTCGCTTCCTGCAGATTAATTTAATCGTTTCATACATGCACCGTAACCGAGTACTTTTTGCCTTTCTGTTTTTAAGCAATCTGCTCATGTTGTCTTCGTATGTAAGGCTCGGTTAATAACTAATTTGTGTGAGTTAGTCGACACCAGAATTTCTAATACTATGTAAGATACGGGTATTGTATGTAAGGAGCCGGAGCCCAAAGGACCTCACCTGCTGTCTAATAAAATGACGCATGCACCCTTACAGGACTCAAATGGCAGTCGCTCCTCACAATGTCGAAATTCAAAAGCCAAAGGATAGCTGCTTCTGGGAGACAAATAAAAGTCATGGACCCCAGGCTCCGAATCCTAAAAAGGGGTTTGGAAAAGACTGGGAATACCTTTAGATAAAAAAGAAACACAACGACTATCCCTCTATATATATAAAAAATATCTATTAATTTACTATATCCTATAAAATAAAACTACGTTAGATTTATTTGTTTATTTGTTTTGGTTGTCCCAAAAATATTTATTTTTTTATTTATTTTATTTACAAAGCTGAATGGAACTTCTGATAAACAGTTAAATCGCTAGTAGCCCAATTATATTTAATGAATAAGACCTCCAATGAAATAACATTCATAATGTACTAAAACATTAATTAATAATAACGTCGAAATTTTGTTTGTACTATTGTGATAAATGTCCTCAAAATGAATTGAAAATCAAATTAATGTTCACAATGGGCGCTCAGCTAGAAATGACAATAAGTATTCGGAAGACAAGTACCTAGAGCGATACAGATGAGTTTCCCTGTATTTGATTGAAAGCCTGTCAAGCGCGGGTAGCTTAATGGATAGGGCCCTTTTTCAGTCCCAAGCTACTGTAATTGAACCTGTATATTGATTGAAAACCTGAATTACAAAGCTAAGCTTAAGAAAAAAGCTCTCGAAGCACGATTTTCTAAAAAAGATCACTGCGTCATGCATAAGCAAACTGTTATTCCTGAAATCGGTGACCGTGTTACGGATGCTTAGGAAACACGTTAAGCTGTTGTTCGCTGTTGCTAATAACGTCGTTAATTCAAGCCACAAATTAAGCCACAGTCTGCTCCTGTTCAAAATAGCAATAGACTTACAACAATTATACGTTGGACAAATATATATATGGTGAAATGTAGGCGTTTAATATGCCACTGCTTAATGTTTAGAGGAATAAGGCGTGAATGTTGGCAGGGTGTTAAACCTCACTCTTTGCATTCGCTCGCATTTGTTATATCCAATAGGATAATTTCATCCACGGCTTTGATTGCGGAATGAGCTCCCTGTCTCGGTTTTACCGAACGTCTACAGTATGGGGTTCTACAAAAGGGATATTAGAAAGTTATTACTGGGTCGGCAGCACGAGTACGGCACCTCTGGTGTTGCAAACGTAAATAGACTACAGTGACCACTTTCCGTTACGAGGTATGCTTGTATACCACCTCAGTGGTAAAATAAGACCGGAGTTTGACTATGTATCTCTCTATGAACTAAAATATTTTGTAAGATGCGATGGTGCAATTCCATTTGCACGGAGTACACTATCCGTACTACATACTCATACCCCTGAATTAGATAGCACCGGAAAAATAAGACGTCGTCGTTATTCTATTAGGCCACCTATTACACGGAAGCAAATAGTTTGTTCAAGGTTAAGATATGGGACCAAATGCAATAGCAAGTCTATGTTAAAAAGGCTGTCAGTGATTGACAGATATATTGAAATATCTGACAAAAGATATCGTATCGAATCGAAATGGAACTCTGATGTGTGGAAAGCTCTCAAAACATAGACCATAAAAGCTTGAATATATTATAATATATTTTGCCAATTTCTCCATTACGTAATAGGAAAATCGTAACTCTCCAAAGGGTCAGTAATAATCCCGGGCAATACAAATTTTTAAACGATCTAAGAAAGCTCTTCAATTTGTTTAAGCCTGTTCCTTGAATTCCTGATTAGTTCCTAACAAAGTTTGTTGACCTCGTTATTATGTAGGTTAATATTAGCTTTGCATTTCCACTTAATTAAACCTAAACACTTCATGTGAAATGTCGATGAAATTTTAAAAAATCATTTAATATCTGAATTAAAAAAAGAACCGGTCAAGTGTGAGTCGGGTTCGGTAGAAATTTGTAACTTTGGTTCTTTTACTGCTTCAAAAGACCGTAGATTTGAGATATGGTTTTTAATTTCAACTTTATGCGTTCCTGAGTTAAAGGGTCTTGATAGACAGACAATCCGATGGACGGACAAGAAAGTGATCCTATAAACGACAACTATTGAGAGTAAGGGAGAGGCAGTGAGCCTATTTTGATATTTTTCAGGCCTATGACCGAATCTTCTATCGAAATTGCCCTCCTATTGACAGCCCGAGGGTTTATCGGATGGGTTTCCTTCTCTGTTCAGTAAAAGTATCTGGGCCGTCAATGACGGTAGCTGTTCTGAATACATGGGTATAACTACTGGGGTTCCACATGGATTGGGACAACATGTTCCCACCCTGTTTCATCAATGACATACTCTCTATCAACGTTTTCCTTGTTTATGCGGGTGACACGTAATACACAGTCTGCAGAAGAAATTCGTGAACAACTTGTGTCTGAACCCGAGTCTACTCTCGTAAGAGTGTCCAATTTGAGTAGCAAAAATGGCCCTGATCCAATTTAACTCAGACTTAAGACACGGTAAATATCCAAAAATCATTATTATTTTACTTTGGTACAAAGATAGTTTAGAAAAATGACACAGGCTACTTTTCATACCGGGATCAAGTTCCGAAGGAAACCTAAACTATACTAGCTGCAAGCTATGATGACCATTTGAGATATTACAATATGCAAAAAAATGATTTTTATAATTAAAAATACCTTACGTAGTTTCTTTTAAAAAAATATGTTTTAAGCATACTATATTTAAGGTGTTATTTTTTAATATCAATCTGAAATATATTATTTTCCTGAGACGAAAATGTGATAAGAACGGCCAACATAGCGTGTCGCTAGTGTAAGCGGGCGGAGTCGCGGGCGTCAACAAGCAGTACATACGAGTAGTATAATTTACAATGGAATCCAATGTAAACGATACAAATGAAGACATAAAAAAGACTATTGAGATGGATTACACTTTAACCTAATTTGAATTACAAATGGTCAACCGCAGCCTTATTAAATCCAATTGATTAAAACATCTTTTTACTCTTGAAGAAGGCGAACGTATTCGCAGACGTACCAACCATGCTAATGAAAATGTATTCAGAGATTACGTAATTTCTTCAAATGATCTAACTACTGGTTGATTGAATGATATGACTCTCAGCCATACAAAGGGGAAATCTATCCGGCAGAACGCGGCCTAGTCAAATTCAGGATTCAATTTGTGATACGATTTTTAATTTTTTACAAAAACAAGCCACATTTCACGAGTTATATTTTGTCTCACGTAATAAGTAGAGCCTATCACCGTATTCAAACGCAAGCGGAGGTTGTGATTACCTTTAGCCTTCAACTTGGTTTAATGACTACTATTTTACTGGCAACCGGAACAAACCGCTTCACGTAAATTTCGACTAACCACAATTCTTATTTATTGAAATGCAACAAAATGGTGACCGACACAGTAATTGTTTACAGAATAACTATGGTTACGAACACTTTACAGTATTAATCAATCTAATATTATAAACTAGTTTTTCATGGCGGTGAAGTATTCATGTTCCCGTTTCCCACAAAATTTGTTCCCGGGATACAAAGTAGCCTATGCCCTAATCTGATTTATGAGCTATATTAATATAAAGTTTCATTAAAATCTATACAGTAGTTTTTTTCGTGACAGAGTAACAAACATCCATCCACGTATCCATAGAAACTTACACCTTTATAACATCAGTAGGATGTGATTGTTATTTGTACTCAAGCACGTTTTAACCTCTGAATCTATTTAGCTCAAATTTGGTATAACCTTGGATACAGAGACTTTTTAAATGAAGAACAAGTTCTAATGGGAAATAGGAATGGAACTTTTTTACCATTTTAGGGGTCGAACAGCGGGCATCATCTAGTATTAGTATATTTCATAAATACACTTCTCCTGTTTTTTCGGTCCCCACATTTACGCCGACGATACAACATCTAACAAAATCAAAACAAATGTTTATTTATTAAGAACCTTTGATTAATGACACAGAAACATGTTTCATTACGTTTCATTTTATGTGGCAAGCACAAAAATTACAAAATTTTTTTTTTTGAGGAGCATCAAGAGTATTAATTATATTTTAGGAAAACCAATGGATTCGATGAGTATAGGAAACGCCCGTCTGAACATGTGACATCAATATTACTTTAGTAAAATACTAGTTGACGCCTGGGACTTTGCCCGCGAAGAGAAGTTTTCCCGATCCCGTTTCCCATAGGAACTTGTTCCCGGTATAAAAAGTAGTCTATGTATTATTCTGATGTATTAGCTACATTATTGTAAAGTTTCATTAAAATCTATTCAGTAGTTTTTACGTGAAAGAGTAACAAACATCCATACAAACTTTCGCATTTATATTATTATTATTAAGATTAAGATGCTCTTTAAATATTGATAAATTACAACCGTTATAGTGGCAAGTTCGTCGTTACAGTAACCTAGTATATTTTTAAATACCTTAATATATTTTATACACGGATGTCTCTCAACCTGAGGGGCAAAATATAATGATCATAATGTTATGCCGTTAATAAGTTGGATGAGAGAAGAATGTATGAAACTGAAATAAGAATATTAAGGTGGATGTGGTGTGGCTAGAATGGATAATATACGAATTGATACGTATATCAGAAGGAGTTTAAGAGTTGCATCAGTGACGGAAAAAATGAAAGGAAACCGTCTGTCTTGGTGTGGTCATGTCATGTAAGTAAAAGAACTCTGAATATGAATGTTAAAAAAAAAGGAAAAACAAGAGCAAAGCCAAAGAAAAGTAGGATGGATTGTCTAAAAAATGATATGAATATGATTAGAGAATCAAATAACCAATAACAGGCATGAATGGAAGAAGAAGATATACTGCGCCGATCCCAAATTAATGGCGACAAGGGTAAGAGGATGATGATGATGCTAAAATTTATGTATAATTTAATTTACTTGTGATGTGTGTTATATAAATGATTGTGCGACATTCAGCTCACAAATTAGCATTTTTACACACTGGAAACTAAGCGCCCTCGGCTTTATCTCAAGCGTGATTGATTTTACGAATGTCCTAATAGTCGTGTTTGGAGTTGTCAAGTAGAGGTACTCTACTCTGAGGATTGTCTTTAATGTAGTGGTAAAAAAAAGAATTTCATGCGTGTGACCACACATACTTTTACAAAGTGTAAAAATAACACGTTTTATTGCTAGCTATCATAATAAAAGTTTGGAACTTTCGAAGTTAGACAAAAACACACAAATCACTGAACCTCAGCAGTTTAATATTGGTTTCAGTAAAGTAAACTCGCATTAAGTCCTGATTTATAGCATTTTTTTAGTTTTCACGGTACCACGTCGCGAAACCCCATTTCATTAAGAGAAGTCTGGACTTTTATTTAAAAATTTCAAAGCAGCATTTATAATAAATCTCAAAAATTGATTCTGATTCATGATTGCGCAAACTCGTTATTAGGTTTTTCAAAAAGAGAGAAGAGAGCAATAACTCATAATAAAAAAAATAAACCTTCGATTCCAACATGATATTAATGGATGTCCCAAAATGAAGATATATAAGACTACCAAAAATGATGAGTTTCTATAGTCCCGTGGTATAGCCCCTTAGTAAATATCATCGTCATAGTAATACTTAAATATCTATTACGCCAATTTTGAAAATATATGCATGTTTTTGCATCGATTGACTGTTTTAGAACGGATGGACACAATGCAAGACTTACTTTGAGGACCCCAAACGCGACTTGTAGGATACTTGTACACTCATTTACGCTATAACACACTTGAAAAATAGTAAATACACGTCGTTTTCTGCTAATAAAAGCGCCAAGTTCTCTTATGAAATATTGCACGAATTATGATAATCAGGGCAAAAACATTAATTATAATGGATAAACATAGTATATCTATCTAATAAATGGAACAACCATTTTATATATTTTTCAGAAAACGCCATAATGTTAGATTTTTCCCTGACAGGCACACCGAGCACCACGAGCAGTAGCGGCACGAGTAACACCAACACCGAAGGAAATTCCCACCGAGTCTCATCTCCCATCTCACCGACACGAACAAACCCACCGCATTCCGATGTGAGTACCTACTGTAACAACTGCACTGACCTCCATACATAACAACAGCCTCATAGAGTGATAAAATCGTCTGAGAAGAGGTCTGACTGCCTCGGTGGCGCAGTAGTAATGTTGCGATAGTCGCGACTTTGGTCCCGGGTTCGATTTCCGGGTCGGAACAAATATTTGTGTTATCCACTAATGTTTGTTTCGAAGTTTGGGTGTTTCCTATGTATAATATGTATGTATTTAGAAATATATAAGTATGTTTATTCTAATAAAGTAAAAGTAAGCTAATATTAGCTTACTTTGGGCTAGACCGGCGGTAAAAAAGTCCCGCAATAAATACTCGTTAAGAGGTTTTGTAAATTTGTATTTCATCTCAAACTGTCCACAATTCTCGTAAATAAATGATTATATTATGATTAGTTGTTTGAGGCAACGTTGTAGGTAGGGTTTTGAGATCTTAGGTAGGCGCTTCAAATAATACCGAAAAAAGGTAAATCACAGTTACTCTTTAGCCATCAAAACAGACTCCGGGCTCCAGCACCTAAGTAGGTAGCTTCTGTCTGCACAATGTTATTTTATCTTCTGCTTTATCTAACTGAGGAAGATGAAAGAATACCATACAGCAAGATGTCTAGGATCAATTGATCAACCTACATATCTGAAAACCATCTATTGTTTGACTTTGTATGTTTGTCCGTTGGTCAGCAGGGGAAGTCGCTTAGGCCCCGAAGATAACGGTGCAGCCCCTAACTTCTGACTAAAAATTAACCAAAACATTCTTTAAAAAAATACAGGTTGCACTTCAGGAGTACCGACAGAAGCGAAAACTAAATTTATTTATAATTAATTTATCTAGACGCGTTCGCGGTTTCCTATATGTACATGCATGGTGCATGTACATATAGCAGACCGTGAACGCGTATAGATAAATAAATTATTACGGTATAGTTGCGTTTCGTAACGGTGTCGCGAATGCAGAGATTTTATATCTTCTAAAAAATCTAAAAAAAACATTTCACTTAAAAAAATATGTTTTTAGTATTGCTCAATTGTTAAATTTCCTTTGAAGTTGTTTGTTCATAACTTATGTATATAAATAAATCACTCTAGGTTATACAAAATACATAATGCTGGTTATCCGTACTATGCTGCCAGGTCTAGTTTATGGCCATAAATAAAATAAAATAAATAAATAATAAATATCCATCACGCCTTATCCCCGAAGGGGTGGCAGAGGCATATTATATGCCCAATTTTCACCGTGTGGATTCCTGTCCCACGTAATAGGTGGTGAGCCCATTGCCGTGTTGAAATAGACAGACGCAGGTTGTGGCTACCTGCTGTTGAAATTTTTTAAGCCGCCTATAAGGCCTTCAACCAGGCTTAACGACTGCTATTTTACTGGCAACCGGGACCAACGGCTTAACGTGCCTTCCGAAGCACGGAAACGCTCGCAAATGTAAATGCCACAAAGTGGTCACCCATCCGACGACCAGCCATAGTGAAAGTTGCGTACCTCAGTGATCGTTTACCGAACACTGAGACCGCGAACCATAGCCTCATTAATCTGGCTTTTTATACTTAAATATCTGGCTACCTTCCAGCTTCCAGGCTGTGTAACCCATCAAACGCCCTTATTAATTAACCAATTAGGCTGAAATCCACGTTATGAGTGCTCTTATAATTTTCACCCATTAAATGTTCCAATAAAAAAGTTTATATCATAATAAATTCGTAGGTTGATTATATTGAAATCATGGTTCAACTTTAATCATATTTGCATTGTCATCTATTCCTTTGTACGTTATTTTTATTGATAGGTTCATAAATTTTATTTTTTCTTTGCATTTTGTCCTCTATCAATCAAAGAAATACTGGGAGAGACGATGAATGTAGAATTAAGTCCGTCTTTGTACCATCATTCACTTACTGTTTATTTTATTTGTACAAAATGGTAATAAACAAATACGGAGTCTCTTCTCTCTCTTCTAAAGATATCTCTAAAGCGTTGAAGATGTCATAACCATTATGCTGTTGATCATTTATATTGACCCATTTTCCCAAGAATTCTGTCATATTTATGCTCTAATAATACCGGTATCTCAATATTCCGAGTCACAACCCCGATGCTATTGAATCATTAATAGATTTAATAGAAATTAGGTGATCGCAAATAAACTGGAACTTGTACCTCTCGGACAGATTTAATAAAATAATTACAATTAAAACTTTACAACAAATCTAGCGACAAGAGGATGGTTTGCTCACTGACTTTAAAGATTTATCTTCTTATGCAAATAAAAGTTTATTAATTTAGGTTGTGTGCAGAGTAGCATTATAAAGTCTTGTAAAACTCAAATGCCTAATGTAATAAAAATACACTTTCACTTTCTACTCCTTTACTGTTTTACTTTTCTCCTTTCCTCTCTTTCTACTCTTTTACTTTTATGAAATACTCAGACGTCAAGAAATTTTTACTTTTTTTAAACGACTTTACATTACTGAGGCAAATGCACTCGATAGAAAATGCTAATGTTGTATATATTCAATGTATCGTGAGGTACACGTAGCTTGAACGACAGCGAACGAGTGGCATTGGTAGATCAGCTATTCTATATTGTTAAAATCTCAACAATAAAATGTCAACAAGATGCCATATTGTAGTGAAACTTCTTTATCGACGTATGAGAGAAATTTTATAGCTGTAAAAAAAACGTTAAGAAGTTTCACTTCTTACCTGTGTTCTCTGGTACACGCACATTTTTTATGTATAGGAATTTGACAGATCATTGATCCAGCAATACCGCATTTTTTCGGCCTTTATGCAGGTTTAGTGAACTTTTAAAACAGTGAACGTTAAATAATCGCTTTGGTTTATTTCTTATCACCATTTCATAGTTGTAATTCGCTTGACATATATCACGAATAGCACAATAAAAACAACTTCGGCACATGTTACAGTCGAGCAATTCGGGTTCGGAGAAGTCGAGCGTGTCTAGTACGAGCACAGACTCAACCCCGCCGAGCACACCGCCCGCGCCTCCCACACCTCCGGCGCGTTCAAAGAGCAAATCGAGCACCGCGAAGAGCAAGGCTAGCACGGTAAGATAATACATTATAATAACCTTGTGTTTTCATATCTTCAAAGAAGTTAATGAACCGCATAATGATGAAGCATTTGGACTGATTATAAAATGTGTGTAATATTTTTCAAGGAAACATATTTGAGTATAAATAAGGGGAGGTAAGTGGTTTTGTGTGTTCGCTTACAGATTTATTCGTATGGAAAAAATATTTATCTTGTACGTTTTTTAACTCAATAAGAAGTAAATATATGAAATTACAGCAGCATCTGGCAGTTTAAAGCCTTATCGATATGGGCCCTGTACTGTTGTATATATAAAAAAAAGGTAAATATATATATAAAAAGAACTATTATTATTATTTTTTTATTCATATAGGGGTATCTACAAATCTAAAGACCCTTAAGCACCAAGGGGGTATACTTTAACACAGAGTTTTATAAGGCCTTTTTGCTGCTACTGAGAATATCTTGTCAGTAATACTTTATTAGGGATGGAAAACAAAAGTCACACAGAGTCTATTACCGTTCGTTATAGTTCAGATATTATTTGACGGCCACTCTTGATAGTTGTATTGACCCGGAAAGTGACTTTCACACACAATCTCTGGACATCCATCAAAGACTGTCACATCGTGGCGTGTTATATATGTATAGTAATGTAAAGTAATATAATGCTGTATTACTTATAATGTATTGGGTTATAATACCAATTTAACACATAATAAAGATACCGAAATAGCCGTAAGCACATCTTTGTGTAAACAAAACTTGCTACCAAGTAGAATAAAACAATACCACTCGTGCTACGCCACGTAGCCAACCGCAAACTTCGTAGGAGTTTCGTAGCCAACGTTGCACTAAATCCTAACATGTTGGACTTTAGAACAATTTAGCTATGTTGTATATTGTCTATCGTTAAGCTAGAGCCGCACACATTTATCTAAGACCGAGCACACATGTGCACACCCAAATTTGAATTTGGAATTCAACATTTACTAATCATCAAGTAATTATGATTTACGAAGTGATACGCAATATGACAGGTTTGAATTAAAGTGTTGGTTAATTAAGTTGAAAAGGGCGTGCTTGGCGTTGGTTTGGCGACGTCCAATGAATTAGTGAGGAAGGATTGACTGAATGAAGACTATTTATTGTGCGTAAGTAGAGGGTAGAAGAAGTCAGTGAAGACCGAAACTTACATACGAAAACCAGGTGAGCAGATTGCTTAAAAAACTAAAAGATTATAAGAATACAGATACCCAGACGTGCCTGTATAAAAATAATAATTAATCTTTAGGAAGCGAACGAAATATGCATGGATTTCGAATCCTGGCGATCAATCTTCTTTGACTACCCCACCAGGGATACAGCGTGAATATATATGGATAGACAGAAGTAATTATAAAATGAAGCGCTCGTGGCCTCGCGGTCTCAGTGTTCTGTAAACGATCACTGAGTTACGCAACTTTCACTATGGCTGGTCCTCGGATGGGTGACCACTTTGTGGCATTTACATTTGCGAGCGTTTCCGTGCTTCGGAAGGCACGTTAAGCCGTTGGTCCCGGTTGCCAGTAAAATGGCAGTCGTTAAGCCTGGTTGAAAGCCTTATGGGCGGCTTGAAAAAATTCAACAGCAGGTACCCACAACCTGCGTCTGTACATTTCAACACGGCAATGGGCTCACCACCTATTACGTGGTACAGGAATCCACACGGTGAAAAGTGGGCATATAATATGCCTCTGCCACCCCTTCGGGGATAAGGCGTGATGGATATTTTAATTATAAAATGTAAAAATCCCGACAGGGAAACGCACTCCCACTTAATATCAAGTCGAAGTTACAGGAGTATTACGAGGAGTTTTCTAGATCCGTTCTGTTCGTAGAAATACGTTTATCATTTGTCTAGATCCCATAAAACACGCCGGTGGTATGGTATTAGCTTAATTTGGACTTGATAGCGCTGTGTAGAACTGCCGCAATTTTTTTTTTAGTTATATAAATATATAAAAAAATATAAGTAAAGGACTGCACATACAATACATAATGCTGATCATTCTTTTAACTGCTTTGATGGCGCAGTGGTAGTGTACCTATGCGCCTGACGCGCCGGGTTCGATTCCCGGGTCGAAACAAAAAATATAGAAATATATAATAAAATAAAAAATAATAAAAATAGTGTGATCCACAAATGGTGGTACGGAGTTTGGGTGTTTCCTATTTATATTTAGAAATAAATAAGTATGTATATCAGTTGTCTAGATCCCATAGTACAAGCTTATAGCTTAGTTTGGACTAGATGGTGCTGTCTAAAAACTGTCCCACAATATTTATTATTATTCAAACCAAACAATTTACTTTCAATACATTATTAAATTTCGTTTATCTACATCAAAAAACTTATAACACTTATGTCAAGCAAATTACATGATATTTTATTCAACGAACACGCCTACCTTTATACACATTTTTCCTTTCACAAGCAGAACATTATTAAAAGTCCACAAAGCAGAAATACTCAGATGCCATTTGATTTGAATAATCAAATCTGACAGCAACTTTAAAAGTTGAAGATAATTGTCTGTTATTACTAGATGATAATAATGTTGCTATTTAATATTCTAGCTGAGAAAACAACGTAATGAGATCGTGGGAAAGAGGGCGCTTAGAATTCTTATGTAAATGGCTATTGGTCGCGGATTGGTCCAGTGCAAAACCTCTCGTGAATATCGCCCAGTGAATTAAATCGGCCATTCATCAGCCTTTGTAACGGTTTAATAATTCAGGTGTGGTCGCGGACCGACCCTCTACCATGATTTACTAGCGATGACTGTGATAAAAAGGGGTCCAGACGTAGAGTGCTCAGAGTTATTGAAAATGTGGTACCCATTTCAATTCAATAAGATTTTAAACGTTATCTGGGAATATATATATTTTCAGTATCAATTATACTCGTATGTAGAACTATTTTGAATATTTTTGCTTTATATTTAACTTACACTTATGAGTTGATCTTCTAAAAAGGTGAAGAATATCATTTATTAACTATATTCACGCTGTATCCATAACAGTGGAGGATAGACAGCCAGGCTTTAGGTTTTTTTTTAGAAGATTTACTATTGTACAACGAAAATTTTGTGCATGTGAAATAGAAACGATCAAAATGAAGACTTAAAACAATGCACTCAAAAAATACTCAATAGAAATACGTCAAATCATAGGTATTATTTTCGATAGTCCATTATCGTTGAGTCTCGTGGTACGAGGTGCGCTTGCAAAAGCGTCCCACAGTATACGTCCACCTGTTCTTGCTTGTTCCCGCCTGTTCTCATTCGCCCCATAGATACATTAATTCCAAAGAGCTCTATTCCAGTTTTATCGCAACTAGATTCTATAATATTTTGCACTGTATTGTAATGTTTGGGAACTTTTCAATGATAGTGCTGTGGTATTGTTAATGTGCTTAAAAGAATTAATTTATTCTTACAAACGCATTCTGGTTCATGTCTGTTGAATAGATATTTCAATAGATTCTGTAAATTTTTATTCAAGTGAAAAAAGCCAACTTGATTCAGGACGGAGATAGAAAAACTTTCGCGATTGTCACTCATATTTATGATATTTCGGGTCTTATTCGCGACGTATATTATTAGGTACAAAGCCTACCTTATACTTCCCGACGTTTCGACCGGATTACACCAGCCGTGGTCACGGGTTGACTCCAAGTTGGCGTTATTCACTATATTAAAAATACACATGGATTAGCATCACAGTGCAAGTATTGTTGCTGGCTCCCTCTCGGTCTTCTTTTTTTTTATTTTTCGTTGGAAAATCTTGTTTGTTTTACAAATCCTTTGTTAAAATAACTAGACAATGTTTTCATTTTGCTATCTATTAATATGCTAAAACTTAAATCGTGGCACTAAACACAAATAGTGAAATGTGGGCTTAGGTGGAAAAATTCATGACTATATGTAGATATATAATGAAACGGCATGTCATCTTCATGAAATTAGTAATTTTACATCAAATAATTTCACCCCAGTATCATTAAATATCAGATTAATAAAAACCAATCACCAAAAATACACCATCAAATTAAAACTAAGCCAAACATGATTATTTGAGGGCTACATCCAATATAAAATGACCCATCGCATAGCGCGCTATGATTGAAATAGACATTCTGTTTTATGCCTGAGGGAGATTACAAGGGGTCAATATTAAATAGGCATTGCAGGTATGCGTCCAGCAGGTTTATTAAAAGCACTCACTTTGATCGGACCCCTGATTTGACGTCACCTGCAGGAAGCAATAAAGGCTGACACAAACAGACTAGAGGGTTTTACAGGGCTGTAATTATGGCCCCCATAATTACAGCCCTATAGAACCCTCTAGTTGTATTAGTACAATGTAAGGTTGAAGTACTAAGATACGCTTTTGAATTTCTGTTTGTTTATTACATCTCTATCAGTAAAGTTAAGACCTTTGCTAATTAATTACGATCTTACTTAAGTCAATATAATCTGATTGACAGGCACGAACTTAGAAAAAATATTAATTTAGGAGTAGATAAAACCACTGTGCAGTCGCGTTACTAATTATTTTCGTTAGTAATTACGATCCTAATTTAGTAAATATAATCCGATTTACAGACACAAACTTAGAAGAAAATATTTGTTGAATAAATAAATAAATGTTGTGGGACAATTTTTACTTTTTTTTAATTTCTTATCATTCACGTCTTTATCCCCAAAGGGGTTACAGAGGCATACTATACGCCGACGTTTTAACTTTCGCGTTTTTGTCTATTAATTTAAGGAAAAAGACTTTAAGGGGAAACTAGTCAGTCATTCTTTCACACAAACGTCGTTGGTCGTATAACCAAAAATAAGACAAATACGAGTTATTTACATTAAGGACTATGTTTGTATGGTTCCAAAATCATAATGATTTAAATATTTTGAAAATTACGATTCACAAAATCTTCTTATTTTACTGAAATTTTGTAATGAACCTTCAACCTTTATAAAAGCTTATTTAGGGTATGAAACTTTCAAAAATACTGCCATTCAGACATAGTTTATTAATTTAAAACATAAAATAACTTTATTTTGGTTACCTAAATATACACAATTGTATATAATCTACCAAAAGCCGAAAGTCTATTATAAAATTTGCAACGCTTGTTTTGAACTAAATGACATCTTGCATCTCATTTAATACTACGGACTATCTAATTATTGCTAATTACCACATTCTCACACCATGTCAAGTGAAATAGCACTAATTTTGCCTCACCCACCAAGCGGTTTATGCTCGCGACTAGGGCAACCTTAAAGTTATATAATGGAAAATTACAAGATGAAATATTAATTTAAGGAGTAGATAGAGTTTTTAATAGACAAGGTTTAAAATTCTATACTTGTCGCAATATTTTCATATGTTGAAATACTTTTTGTCTTTACGTAATAATTTCCTTATCTACGAGTAGTGAAACCGGCAATAAGAAATCATTTTGTCAAAGCTACAGTTTTCGCGAAGTGCTGTTTTGAATTTGATTTTAGTCTTTATTGTTGATAGGAAAATCGTATAGATAGAACGCAATAAGACACATGTCGCAGCTTAAAATAATGGACCACACATTTCTAAAACGAAAACAGTCCGTACTGAAAAGTCCAAATTGTAGTATCTTAAAACTTCAGTCGTCTGGTCATAAGACTCTGTAAAGTTAAACCATGCAGTGTCCCATAAACCCCTTATTAACCCCGCATAGGTACTACGGTTGCATGTGGACAATAAATAGAACCAGATATAAAAGGAATCGGGTGTGTAAGGGCCCCAACCCAGATCTCCAAGGCCCAAGCTACCTTATAACCCGCCTGCTGACTAACGGAAGCGGCATCGACAGAGGATGCCGTACTTGGAAGGTTAGACAGTAGTCACTCCCCATAATACGGAGAATACGAGCGTTTCTGTGCTTCGGAAGGCACGTTCAACCGTTGTTCTCGATATCCAGTAACATGGTAGTCGTAAACTAAGTTGAAGGCATTACGTGCGGTTTAAAAATTTTCTATAGGAGGTCGCCACAACCTGCGCTGGTTCATTTCAACACGACAATATCGGCGGCTTACACAGACGTACAAGAGTAAGCACAGCACAAATATTCCTTTCCTTATGGAGCAATACTTCATCCTTTTCACTCTTGCCATTTTTTGTATAAAGCTATCTTTGTTATTACTGTGTAGCTACATCTAGCTCACACATTAACAGCGAACAGCGCGTAGCCAATTCTTCTACTACAAATTAGCTACAAATTTGTAATGACAACTGGCGCTGTCATCTTTAAATCAAAGATGTATGTGTCGAAGTGAAAATATTACATAAACTTATTGTAAAATGCTACAAAGGTAGACACAAAATATACAAAAAGGTGTTGTGCATAGAGTGATAAAGTTTCATTATTAAAAAATTACCAGAAATATCTTAGCTATGCTACCTGTCTATGTGTGATAGGCTACACTATTTTTCACAAACGTTGGGTCTGTTAATAAAGACAAATAAGACAGATTTGTCTGTGGCGGCCCATCACCAGTTACGTAGTATAAAAATGCATACGTAGACATTTGGGCGTATGCCAATGCCGTCACTTCGGGGATAAAATTAAAATAAAAAATAAGTATCAGGGGTGGCAGAGGCATATTATATGCCCACTTTTCACCGTGTGGATTCCTGGGGATAAAAGTGTGACTGAAAAATTAATAAGAATATTCTAAGGGACTCTTCTGCTTTTATTTTTCTGAAAACATGTTGTTCTCACGGGTAAACACACGGGTGAAACCGCAGGTAAACTTTCTCTTTAAATAAACCCACACATAAACAACTAAGTAAAATATTTTCGTACTAAATTACCTGTTCTCACTTTTCCGCAACAGATACTTCAATTCATCCCAATTTAATTACGGCGCATACAATTTCCTGCTATACGCATCCGCGCTTGTTAGGTAATCCGACCGCTTTTGTAGCTTAATACTTTTTATTTCTAAATAATCTATTTTGTACCTTATGCCATTGTTATAAAGTTTTTAACTGAAGAAACTTTGCGTAACCTATATGTAGAGTTTCACAAAGCTTTCACATATGTGTTTGATCGGTTATAATAACAATGGTTACGTGGCGTGTCGGGAGACCCCAGCAGAAATTGCCAAAGGCAAGAGTTACGGCAAATCGATACAATCTGTCAACTGTAATTATACCCTCTCTTTGTATTCGATAGACACTGAAGCCTTTTGAATGAGCAACTCAGCTTTTGTGGGTATCATATTGTCCATGTGTGCAGTACATGTGTACTCTGAATTTTACAATTATTTCTAAAATAAAGTAAGAATTCTAAAAACATCACCCGTTTTCTCGCATTATGTAATTATAGATAAATTGAATGCGAAATGGTATTGTAACATTTTTGAATATTCAAAGATTCTTGTTGAAAATAAATTTATTACAAAATGTACAAATCCGCAGAGAAATAAGCTCTAAGCTGTACCAAATTATATGTATAGGAGGGAGTGTGAGTATGTGACTGTTTAAGGAGCCGTTGAACGTCCTGGCTCACACATATTAAAAATGCATTTGGAAATCCCCATTTAATGAAAAATTAACATTGGCAAACCAAAGGAAGTGCCAGCTACTTTATATTCTGTAAAGTTACTTCCCTGTTTTAGTAATAGCGGTGATTTAGGTAAATCTCACTGATCATGGAAAATCAAAATCGTCTCGTCACGTCAGACATACGTCCCTGAATACAAAAGCAGTCAAGTTGAAATATAAACAAAATTTTGACACCTATGTGTCAGCAGGCGCGTGCGCTTCATACCCTTATATTATACATATTGCACTGCATACCCTAGCCCAATCTATATAATCTAAATCTATTATATACAAAAGAGTCAAGTTGAAATATAAATAAAATTTTGACACCTATGTGTCAGCAGGCGCGTGCGCTTCATACATGCAAATAAGCACTGCATACCCTAGCCCAATCTATATAATCTAAATCTATTATTTAAAAACAACAAGTTGTTTAATAATATAAATACGCAATAAAATTATCAGATGTGTGTATTGTGCCCCTGCCATTTATGAGTCCTTCAGCGAACTTAACAAACAACTAGTACATATACGTCACGCGTCGAGCCTTACGCCACCGTGCCGCGCGCCGGCTGTAAGTAGAATGTAATCTTGCCTACTCAGGAATCGTATGAATACAGTAGATACTTTGTTTGTGTGAGTAAATTGTACGATTGTGTGAGAAATTATTACACATGATTTAAGCAGTGCTTCTTTGACAAAGCGACCGATTTAAGTAACTATCAAAAACAGAATAATTGGTGGATATGTTTAGCCTATTTAATTTACTTGCATAATATTGTCGTAATATTGTTTCACTTCACATATCTTTCGAGTGATTTTGAGCGCATCTTATTAATTTGTTAACTTAATAGAATTACTGTGAAATATTTAAAATTATAGCTGTGAGATCTGTATTGGTGATGTGTGTTTAATAAATAAATCCAAAACTAGTGTTTGATAAAAAAAAATGTTAAAGGACGTTAGTTTACGATTTGGATATAAAGGGTAATAAATACCACCAGGTACGTTCTTTTAATAACAAGTATTAAGATAATTACGTAAATCTGGCTGGCAAGCTGTGTACACAAATAAATTATTTTAAAAATTATATTAAACAAGATCAAAATAAAGTTGGGCCTTTAACGGATATTCAGATTTAAATAACTTTCAAGGATGTAAGTAATGTTATTTATTTAATATTGCTTATTTCGCAAATAACGCGTTACTAGTATGGCAGACGTTACGCCTAGTTAGAAGCCAAGGATTGAATAATTTCAATAGCAGGTCGCCACAACCTGCGCCTTTCCATTTCAACACGGCAATAGACTCACCACCTGTTACGTGTATATGTATAAGCCTCTACCACCCCTTCAGAGATAACTCATTAATGATAAGTATAAATAGATAAATATTTGTAGTTTGGTTTTTTTATTTTGAAATGTATATACGCTAGCTTATCTCATTGAGATCACTTTCTTGCAGGGTTTTCGGGTTTGCATACCCTATCCGAAATCCTTGTGCACGCCACTGTGTGTCAGAGGTTTCTCCAATAAAATACTTGTTTAACACTTACACTTTTATTTCGTCTGTAGATACAGATATACACGTATACATAGTGATATTATGCACAATAGCACGATATCACTCTATTTCTATCACAATATGTAATGCTCTATGGTTGCCGGAACAAGAAGGCCGAACCAGGCTCGTGCGATACCTTATAAAAATTTATCAGCAAGTTTTTTTTTTGTAGTCTTTGCCCATATTGGGCAGGCAAAGGAAACTTTGTCCACACAGCCTAGTCTTCGGTATTTATATTTTATTAGTATTTAGTCCTGTCCAGTCTTTGTCGATGTTGAGTCCTCAGTCCTAGGTCCTTGTCCGTGCCCTCAGTATAATGGTGATTCTTATACTGAGGTTTTCAGTGGACTTTTCGCGTCAAGAGAGAAACTAGCATTTCACTGCATACATATAATGATATATATGCAGTGAAACGTGCTATAGTGATAGACAATGGTCTATCACTGTAGCACGTTATGTCCAAGAAACCACCACCCAAAAAACCCACACATAAAACAAGATAAATGCACTAGTTTTAGAAAATAATATACAGCAAGCGTCCGCACTTGTCACTCTCCCGCCAAAAGTCCTTATCAGCAAGTGGGGTTAAAATGTTGCCAGCCTGAGTTCAATATTTCTAGTTTGTCAGATTAAATATTAACTAAATTATTATAACTAGATTACATTATAAGTATGATTATAGAGACATGTTTGCTATATTTATTAAAAGGATGCTAACATATGTTTTCTGTTAGTGTTAGATCTAAGGGTATTCTTAAAACCAATAAACCAACCAATAAATAACTTAATATTTTTGTTCATGAAATGAATGACTTACCGTGTTATGTGCAGACTTACCTTGTAGTCATTCCTTGTCACACAAAAATTATAAACAAATTTAATTAAAAAAAAAAAGAATTAAAATATATGTATTGAAACTTTTCTAATTTTAAAAAGCAAAGGTTCGTAACATTTAGAATCTTTTGGTCAGATAAAATACTTACAAAATCTCCTACAAAATACTTTTTGTGGGTTCCTAGCTATCTTATCTAACTTAAGCCTTATGCTAAGTTCAAACTTGAGAGGAGAATATACTACAAATATAAATCATTTCATCCAAGTAATGCCTATAACTACTGGTTTCTCTTACTGTAATCAAAATGTTAAAAATGTTTCAAAGGCTTTAAAAACAAATTTTCCTAGAATATCAGCCTCATTATTTAAAATTGCATTATATCGCTGGGCTTTCATAACTAGTAATACAACGTCCAGCCGACTGTAAGCTCCCAATTTAAAATTAAAACCATTTGCGTGTAATTTTGAATGCAATCAGTGTTACTTAGTTAGTCTGTTGTATTTGCTTCTGTGGCAGCAATTGTGTTGACTCCCAAATAAATATTATGAGTCACAAAAATTAAAATTTAAAAAAAGAACATAACATAGCATACATTAAAATCTCTTTATTTAATTTCCTAATCTCTTGCAAACCCTACCAGGATTTAGAGCGGTTCTCTTTTATTTGGCCGCGAGGAGCAGCAATCGTATGGGTTTTGATTTTCTGCATTTTTAGCAGAGACTGCAGACGTCTGACCTCCCAGATTGCATTGCTACTGACTAACCAGCCGATGCTTCGCTAGTAGGTGAGATAGCTTGAGTTCCGAAAGTCTTGGTGAAGATCCTTAGAACCAAATACCATTTCATAAAACAAATATAGCGAAGCCCTGGTGGTCCTGCGGTCTCAGTGTTCTGTAAACGATCTGCGTTAAGAAACTTTCGCTATGTTTGGTCACGGATAGGTCACCACTTTGTGGCATTTACATTTGCGAGCGTTTGCTGCTTCGGAAGGCACGTTAAGCCGTTGGTCCCGGTTGCCATTGACATGGCAGTCGGTAAGTCAAGTTGAAGGCTTTATGGGGGCGGCTTGAAAATTTTCAACGGCATGTAGCCACAATCTGCTTCTATCTATTACAACACGGCAATGAGCTGACCACCATTACGTGGGACAGGAATACACATGGTGAAATGTGGGCATATAATATGCCTCTGCCACCCCTTCGGGGATAAGGCGTTATAGATAAATAAATAATAAATATAGTTTAATCAGTACTAGTCCCACACATGCGTAATCATTTTCGTGCCTCGTTTTTGAACTTTCATTTAAATAATGTTTTTGATACTCTAATTCTATGGGCTATAGCACAGAACATAGAATAATAGCTATATATAAATATACCTATTATAATATGTTCTGTGAGCTATATAAACGAGCCTACTTCCCAGGTACAGTCTACATGCATGACAATGCAACATGAGTACGGCTACTATTTTGTTCAATCTGTACCGTTCTAGTCATATAAAAGTATTGACAAACGCGATGAAAATATGTGACACATCAAAAGCAGCGTTCGTTAGCGTAACAAAGCTCCAGCCTTTAATTTGTGACAGTGGTGCTTTCATTCCTAAACCTAAAACTGGACTCCAAATGCATTCCTTCTCGTACAAAATAATCTGCAAGTTTTATGATCCTTGCTAAACTTTCGTAACAACAAAAAAATACTTGTTTTAACTTGAGTTAAGTCACATCAATCTCAATCTTTCTTTTAGCTTTGAATTTCATTCAAAACCTTTGAATTTTATTCAAACGATCTTAAAAATATAAACTAAAAGCATAAAAATTCTTAAAAAGTTTTACAAACAAACACGGCGTGGAAGAACTTCAAACTTATTTTTGTTGAAAACGTAAGACAATTTTCAATGGAAACCAATTTTCAGTCAATATTACATAGTCAATACATACGTCTGTACATGTACAGTGAGCCCGTTGGGTGAGGTCGAATAGTAGAAATTGGACCTACTTCACAGTGCAATTTTTAAAGCAAACCGCAAATCACATTTACCGT
The DNA here is from genome assembly GCA_948477245.1 of Thumatha senex. Lineage (NCBI taxonomy): Eukaryota > Metazoa > Arthropoda > Insecta > Lepidoptera > Erebidae > Thumatha > Thumatha senex. The sequence continues at coordinate 16,648,861 of OX419743.1, forward strand.
CCACGCAGACCTGTGACAATCTACTTCCTACCGAAAATGTGAAAATATTTATCGTCAGAATTTTAGATTATTTTGTAGTATTTGAGGTTATTATTGTTTTACGATTTACTAGCTGACCAAAAGGTTAAGTGTTGACAAATCAGGCAAATGTTTATGCGTTATAAGCGACATAGGTCCGTTTTTCAGAACGTTCTCAATTCTCAATTAACGCTTGAGGCTAGTTTTTGTCTTATAAAATCTACTCTCAAGCGTCGATTGAGTATTGAGAAACTATCTGAAATACGGACTAAAGTTTAAAAGCGACGGGATTAAATAGATGCGACGGGAGTTCGAATTATGTCACGGACGACCGTGGGGTCACCTAGTAAAAAAATAAAGAGAAAATAAATCCAACACGATATGTCGGAGTCAGCTTACCGTGAGCATGCATTCATATAATGTCATTCTGAGAAGAATTTGCGGCTACACTTTTATTAAATTGAATTCTGTCTTCAGTCTTCCTACGTGTACTTGTAGGAAGTTTTCAAATTCGATTCTATCCAGCTGTCATCTCCGTGAATATTTCACGGAACTTATCATTTTTCCCCTTGCCATCGCCAAGAAATACGTCAAATATTTACCACGGTACATTTACGAATATTGAAAAAAATGAATTACCTTCTCCTTTGAACTTTTACGCTGCCTTTGAACTTCTTTAAAGAAATATGACAATCGTACCATTATAACTAACTAGCACCATGGTTTAATAAGTTTTTAAACAACATTTCAGCTTTTTAGTACCAAGGATCTCTAAAAGGAATATGCTGAAAATATAATAAGGCATCCATGTTTATTACGAAAGCCTAAAAAGAAAATAAACTCAAAAAAATTGGTTTAAACAATACTCGTAAGTAGGTTCAGATGTTTCTGTGTGTGTATAATGTTTATCAGTTGTTTAGATCCCATAGCTATATTAGTTTAATTTAAGCTAGAGAGCATTGTGTAAAAAATGTCCTACAATATTTAAAATATCCAGCAATATTTATTGAAGTGAAATTTCTTTATCGAAGTTGAGAGAAATTTTATCGCTGTAAAAAAATCGTTACGTTTTTCGGTTACGCGCTATGTTGTTTGAAGTGAAACTTCTTTATCATAAGTAATCGACGAATATATCGACGTATTAGAGAAATTTTATAGCTGTAAAAAATGTCGTAAAGAAGTTTCACTTCTTACCTGTTTACTTCAGTACACACACATTTTAATTTCTATAGCCCAGCCTATACCCAGCCACACTGCAGTGGACAGCTAACATAAAGGATTTAGGTTTACTACCACCTATAAGTACGTATAATGTATAATAAAAATAGCTAGTAACAATTCTTGAGAACACTTCACCGATACCTTGATTAGAACACAGTAACTACCTGTCAGGGTCGAAATACAATAATAATTTATAAGTGTCAGATAGAAAAGGGATCATTTATATATAGGTAATGTCGTTGTTTTAGGCCGAACGTCACGCTACCCGCTATCCTGCGTCTCGGTCTATTAATAATGTACTGTGACAACGACCCAGGTGTGTCCGGGACGTGAGATGCCGATAAACGTCTCGATACATAATTAAAGATGCCCAAACCTAACGCACTTTCTATATTGTAATAGTGGCCTATACATATTTATATACAGGGTCATTTGTAATACACCAGCAGCTTGCTAAGACTAGGTAGCTAATATCATAAAATAATGTGTTATGATTTTTTTTCTTTTTTTTATAAAATTTAACTTTGTTTTGATGTATTGATTGAACTACTACGCAACTTATGAAATCACAGGGGAAACGGATATTCGGTGTCGTGTCGCCGTACGGTGATAGCTATTTTGACCTTTTCAATTTTCAACCGCATTGATGCGCGCGCGTCTGTTGTTAAAGGAGGAATGCAGTACGTGACGAAAATGAGACCTAGGAGTTCTCTTAAGTGAATCCTAGACCAAAAACCTAGACGCAGCTTGAGAGTTTAATGTATGATAGTACTCGTTGCGTTATCGAATTGCCAAAAGTCGTAGAACAAACGTTGTTGGTTTTGAATTTCTGAAGAAAGTGGTGAGCACAATACCGTGTTGAAATGGACAGGTGCAGGCCGTGGCGGCCTGCTGTTAAAATAAATCAAGCCGCCTTTCAACGACTGCCATTTTACTGACAAACGGGACTCACGGCCTAACGTGCCTTCCGAAGCACGGAAACGCTCGCAAATGTAAATGCCCCAAAGTAGTCACCCATCCAAGAACCAGCTATAGCAAAAATTGCTTAAGGGCCGGTAGGCCTAGTCGCGTAGGCACCACAACACTTCCTCAGCCCCCGCCAAGATAGATCGACAATGTATTTTCTTCTGGCACGCCACAGTAAATATGATTGGCAGTAGCAATCGAAATGGAACATCTCTGTTATTGTGTTGGATTTTATTTTAGGTTTATGATATACTAGTTGACGCCTAGGCTCCGCCCGCGTGATAAATTTTTCCCTTTCCCGTTTTCTAAAGGAACTTGTTTTAGGGATAAAAAGTTGCCTATGTGTTATTCTGATAGATAAGCTATTAATAAATAATATATAGTTATGGTAAAGTTTATTTAAATTCCATTCAGTAGTTTTACGTGCAAGTAAGAAACAGTTTTAACTTTTGCAGCCCCAAATTTTTGCACAACTATCCAGATACACTATGAAAAGCCAGGCGGACATAACACAACCCCGTTTGACGCCCGAACAGAAGTCAAAAAGCCAGGTGAAGCCATCCCCCTTGGTCGCACGCAAGCTTTACAGTCCGTATAAAGAGACTGTATCACCGTCCACACCATATCCTGCCCGGATATGGTGTAGACGGCCAGCTAGACCACACGAACGAGTACCACAGAGTTTCTCTCACAACGTTATCAAATGCTTTCTCCAGATCCACTGAAGCGCAAAACACCTTCGCGTTAAAATGTTGGGATTATTAATTGAATGAATGAATGAAAAATCTTTATTCATGTAGGTCACAAAGTAACACTTATGATCGTCAAGATTATTGCTTCTACATTTACATTTACTGCCAGATTCGCAAAGCAATAGGTAAAGCCTGAGGAAGAACCTGGCAATAAAACTCATGGCCACTCTTTTCTAACCGCCAGTAATTACATTAGTTTGAGTTACATGATGTTCGACCAATTATATAGTAATAAATTTGACGAGATACAAAACAATAAAACAAAATCAATGTTGTGTTTAAAATCATATCAAAATTAGAGCTATTCTAGTTGCCAGTTCTAAGGGCAGCCTACACTTTAAGAAGAAGAATCTAGCAAGAAAGTCGATGGATGCTCTTTTAAAATGTAGGTATGGCTTACAACATTAAAATTATACTTACATTGTTCCTTTGGATTTATGTAAGAACAGTCGACTAAACTTAGTTTGCCTTAAATTTAAATTACATTATTTGTAATAATTGCTATATTATTATTAATTAATTAATTATTAGTTACATGAAATGTCATACATTGTTTAAGGCTACTAACATTAAGTAAAAACATAAATAAAAAGCGCTCGTAGCCCTACTAACTCGGTTTCTGTAAAAGATCACTGATTTAAGAAACTCTCTCGGATTTTGGATGGATGGCCGCTTTGTAGCATTTTCATTTACCAGCGTTTTCGTGCTTCGAAGGACACATTAAGCTGTTTGTCCCGGTTGATAGTAACGTTACAATCGACACTCGTTAAGTCAAGTGAATACCTTTTGAGCGACTTAAAAATTACAATAGCAAGTCGCTACAATCTGAGCCTGTCCATTTGAACACAGGCATTGGGCTCACCACAATATGCCTCTGCCACACTTTCGGGGATAAAGTCGTGGCTAATAAATTTATAAATATACTTAAATAATGAATACTGCAAGCATAAAACAAAGGTCTTGGATACAATTTTAATAATTTATGCGAAGCGAAGCTTCAATATAACAACTGCACTGATTACTTCAGCCAGTGGCAGTCGATATGTTTAAGCTCAAATTTGTTTCTAGGTAAACATACATTGACCGGCCCACTGGCTCAGTTGGTTAAATAACTGCCTTCTAACCTGTGGGTACCGGGTTCGATTTTATACTACTTACAGGGATAATTCTAACGCTTCTGTGAAGTATAGGTACTTTATTTTATATTAAAACTATCATATATTTTATTAACCTATCACGCCTTATCCTCGAAAGGGTGACAAAGGCATATTAGTATATGCCCACTTTTCACCATGTGTATTCCTGACCCACGTAATGGGTGGTGAGTCCATTGCCGTATATAACTCTCATAAATATACACTATATAAAGCTAACTCCGGGCGTCGCGAGATGTAACTGGGACAGACGCTCGGATGATGATGGAATGCTTACTGCTCTCATAAATATACTGTGCCATTGCGAAAAAATAGCAAGGGGAGCGCAACGAAAAAACATAACACAGGCCCTTACCTCAGTAAGCGCCAGCGCGCGACTGATCAGGCCTCAGCGTCGCGAATCTGATATTATTTAAACATTTGTTCTATAAAAATCACTGTATATAGTCAAAGTAAGTCATTATGTCTATAAATATTTAATAGCTGTAGTTGTGTATTAAAATTATCTGTAGTTTAGATTTGGCATTGTAAAAACATTTCGAAAGGGGGCAACTTTGGGTTGTTTTTCTATCAAGTGAAATTTATTAGATTTTGTAACAGAAAGCCATTTTGACTAGCTTAAATCCTTAACTAACATATATCTCTTTTTCAGAATGAAAATCCCTTTCTTCTACGATTAGCATTGTTTTAAAAAACTCAAAAGCGTGGCCTCGGCAGGAATACCAAGCCTTAACGCAGTAATAGTTTACAGAACACTGAGTTCGCGGGGCCACGAGCGCTTTATATATCTATACAGATAATTAAACCACCACCGCCAGGTATACCATCTTTTATTTACACAGGTAACACCGAAAAATTTATTTTTCTATATGAACGTAAGTGGACTATGCACCCCAAACTTTCCACTATGATGATACTTGAACAATTTTCTAAAACCCCTCTCGCCCTGTAAATTCAGCTCCTGCTGACGTCATAAATAAACTTAATGCTGTACCAATAAATCCTAGAGAGCAAATGGTCCTTAAAATCTTTTCAAGATGTTGAAATTTATTTTTAAGTACCTTCTAATATTTATTCCCTTTTTACGTTCCGACCTTCAAACGAGTTTTGAAGTTAAAGGAATTAATGTTTATACTTTCACCGAAAAAATATATTTCGTAAAATTCGTTGGCCGAACTGTATTGGGTCACCAGAATTACACAGAAAAAAGTTTTAATTAAACGTAAACCAATTGAAGCGGGCACCCTACTTTTATAACCGAAGACGTTTGACCTTTCGTAACGCGTAGTGACCTGTGACCTCGGCGCCACGTGGCTGTTTCACCCCTCGACTTCTATGGTAAATTTTACGTGACCCCTATTTGTTGTGTTTAAAAATTATCATATCGTCTTGATTTTTCACACGGCTTTTAACAATTGACTTCAAATTTATTCTGCCACACTCCGAATTCATGGAATTATGTAAAGTCTATTCTAACTTGTTATTTTATCCAGAAGTATACTTAGTCTACAAATAATAATACACTCAAATAAAATTGTATTTTCTCATTTCTGAAACAAAAATATACAAGCTACCAAGTGACTTGGCTAATCTTGTTTTGCCAGATAAATTATGACACAAAAGTAGTAAATTTGCTATTATAAATAGAGTATATCCTGTAGGAGGGTGAAAAATACTTCACGACCTATTCTCGTAACCTACAAAATATATAAAAAATAATCATTAATATCGGCCAAACCGTTTTAGAGAAGGTGACAAAAAAAACATTTTTTATAGAAGTCTCAATTTATATTAGAGTATTCTCAGTTGCTTTCAAATCCTACCTGGATTTGGAGTTTGGGGTAAATTTTTATAAGCTTGGTAGGAACAGCGGCTTTTGAATTTCAGCATTATTAGGAGCGACTGCCGTCTGATCTACCAACTACGCAAGGCTGCCTGTGTAGTTGTCTCATCCGTTATTCAGTAGGTGCACCGCTAGCAGATCAGGTGTCAACTCACCTTCACCGCAGCCAATGGTCAGATGACCATGCTCCCGAGTCAGTGAGAACAGTATGTGACCATAGAAAAATCCTTGAAAGGAATTGCCTGGAACCTGTAGCTATTACCTATCTTTTAATTCGAAGTTTAGTCTAACAAACACCCCTAATACAATTTCCCTAGATACTAATTATTTTAACTCTCCCAAGACATAATTTAAACGAGATAGATTTAATAAACATATGCAAATTAGCGTTCATTCAAACTACGTTTCTTTTGTAGTACATTGGCCAGTTATCTCTCGATTCGCGAGATCTTGCATTCATTGAGGGGTCATCTGTTCGATATCTTTCCCATACAAAGTATCATCATTTTAATTTTGAAGACCGTGAGATAAACATCGCATACTGACCACGAAGTTGGTTGGATTATATCGTTTTAATCACTTACTAGCTATAGTAAACAAACAGTTCATTTCGTTTAAATAGTTTATCGTGTAGTGTTAAATTATGGATAACTGGATATCTGAACTTTTCCAAACACATTCATTTAGTAAATCAAAGGTACGTTACAGATTTTTTAAATAAAATTGGTGTATTTATAACTACAAATAATTATATTTATAGATTAACTTTATCTGATAAATAAATAATAATAAACTTTATTACATTAAAGGATGTACAGTTAACATAAGTTAGTACAGCAAAAACAAGGTGGGTGAAATAAGTAGGTGATACATAACTTTAAAATAACCATTGTTAATAACTATATCAATCAATAAATGCCAACATACACAAGATAAAAACTGTCCAAGAAACGGCCGATATACTCAAACTATAATATAATATCGATAAACTGTGTCAAAAACATTGACATTTTAACTGATTTAAAAAATGATGAACCTGCCTAATTTTCAGTTCAGCTGTAATTTTTGTGATATTGTGCTCGCCTCAATTTTTTGTTTAATAGAATTTAGGCACGTGCTCTGTGGATCTTAAAGGTCTTATATAGATATTTATATATTTTTTTAAATTGGGACTAATCCCACCCGCATTCCCATTACTGTGACTCCTGTAAACCAGAATCTACAGCAATGACCAAGACCACAATAGTTACAATGAGCTCGATCTCGGTGAGGTCCCAGGAGAAGTTAGAATGTCTTGGAACCCGCAACGAAATTAATCAGAAGATAATTTGAATGTATTAAAGGTTGTAATTGACTTTTTTGGATTCCCTTCTCTATTGGAGCGTATCCTGTTTTTAACCTATATGAATATGGAAATCAATTCTATCTGTGGACGTTGCAACCTTAATTAGATATTAGAACTAATAGAGATGAATCCGTATAATCACGCAATTTGGTAGGTACGAGTAGGTAGCACGGTTGGTAGGGACATACTATACCCAACAGTATTTTTGGTCCCTCGTTATTAGACAGTGAGTCTATTGCCGTAATGGAAGGGACAGATGTAGGTTTAACTAGGTACGTGCAGTTGAAATTTTCATGCCTCCCTATAAAGTCTCCAACTACGCTCAACGACTACCTTATTACTGGCAGCTGACACCAACAGTTTTACGTGCCTTCCAAAACACGGAAATGCTCGTAAATGGAAATGTATAAATCGATTATCACCGTGAACGTTTAACCGAACAACAACAACCATAGGGCTTTCGAGTGCTTCGCGTAAACAGTAATCTGCAAATAAGATATAAGATGAAAGGTTTGATAGGGATATTCCAATAGAGCCTTCCGAACTTTGACAGTTGAAAGCGGCCATCTTGTTGACACTACATATGTCAAATTATTGTTTGTTATATAATCAGTCGGTTATGCCAAATCACTATAAACAGATATAGCAACAAAATGACACGTACTAATTATAAAATTATTTTAGCAAAATGGGTGTTTGGGCAACGTACCGCGCGCTTCATCAATTTTACAGTCGCCATGCCATAATCATCTTACCGAGAGCACTATTGGCAGTGTGGTGGATAAATTTGAGTCCACTGGTTCAATAAACGATGGACCAACGCCTGTACGTGGACGAAACGCGAAAGATAATATCTCACACACTCTTTGTTTTAATAAAATTTTCGGTAGAACTGAGCTATCAAAATATCGCTTCTCTGTAGAACAATAAAAATTTGGAATGCTCAGCCAGCACACGTGTTTCCCTCCTCTTATAACCTTGGGTTCTTCAATCGGAGCGTGAAGAGGCACATCATTAGGCCCAACTTAAGGGCCATTATTAATAGCCTTCAATTTGCTAGATGTCGCCATGGCTTTCCATATAAATATAAAAAAGTGCTAAATGAATGACCCTGTATAAAATAATTCATCCATAAAAACCAAATCGCCATTTGCTCCGACTGCAAGAAAACGATTCTACGTAAATGCACAATACAGGCAACTGCAGAACGGGTGATGTATAGTAAAAACGCTACACCAACTTTAGCGAACATCTGCTCTCACCTCTGCATTAACCTAACGAGCTTGCCCTAATGGCGCGTTAGGGCTGCCCCGTCAAAAAAGCTGCAAATCAAATAAATTACACCCCCGACCCAATTTTAACATGTGTCCTCCGTACCGTTATTAGTCACGTGACAAAAACGTTTATATGTTTAAATGAAAACATTATGCACCATTTTGTTTGACAACCCTGGCTTGTGAAATCATTAGTATGGGCTGCGTTTAGCTGGGTCGCTTTTAGTTTATACGGTACATGTACATACGTGTTAGCAGTTTAAAATTAAGTTTCGTCGTTGTGTCAGGCCATAAATATAGGACCATTATAATCACTTCGAAAACCAGAAACTTTACGTATAAAATACTCTGTAAGTGTTGTCGATCTTGCTGTTTTGGCAGTTTGGTACGTTTTCTAATGTACCAAGTTTCCTGCAGCAAGATATGTTCAACTGAGTACTCACAGAGGCTTAGGGTTATTCACTATCTCGACCCGGGAGCCTGGACACACGTGTGATCAGTTGGTGAAATCCAAAAAATAATATTTATTATTTCGTCATCTGGACACGCCAGGATTTTTACGCGTGTCCACATAGTGAAACTTAAATTAAATACTTTAATGTTGTCGTCAACTGGACACACGTTCATATTTTACCCAAAATAATGACAAAGTACAGTCACGTAGATTTTGAGTCGTAATCTCAGTATAAGAATTTAACTCATTACTTTACTCCGTGATCATGGCACTTGCAACAGTGCCGAAATATCGGATGCTCGCGTGTGAAAGTGTACATGGTAAATATCCCGAAAATCAATATTTTACAATATTTTATTTTATACAGAGATTACGTAATCTCTGTATTTATCACTTATAGAAAAATTTTAATAAATTAAAAATTATGATCTAATTCAATAAACTATATAACCACAAGCTTATATAAGCTCACTTTTGTCTAGATGGCGCACAATATTTATTTATTACTAGAGAGGAAATGTCCCACAACATTTATTCATTACTAGGTGACCCCCACGACTTCGCCCGTTACATACTTCGAACTCCCGTCGTTACAGCTATTTAATCCCGTCGTTTATAAATTCTGCAATAATGTTTAAAATTAGACCGATTTGTCGACATTTATGATTACTGCTCCACTCTCCAGAGTACTAGCGTGATGATATATAGCCCATAGCCTTCCTCAATAAATGGGCTATCCAACACAAAAAATATTATTCAATTCCGCTTACAATTCTCGACTTAAAGGCGTAGACGTAAATTTACTGCGCTCCAGTAGTTCCTGAGATTAGCGCGTTTAACCACACAAACAAACAAACTTATCAGCTTTATTACTAGTGGTTCTATGAACCGTAGACTTCGGAGTATTTTCTTTTCTTTCAAATTTTTTTTTTACATTTTTTAAATTGATCTTTTTTTTTGTTTGGAGCGCTCTTGCCACTACTTCGGGACCATTTCAATTCCCCTGCCTCCATTTCCCCACCGATCGAAAAACCCTTCGCTAAAAGTTGTTGGCTATATCAAAGATTGTCCATGCCAAGTTGCATGCAAATCCGATGAAAAATGTGACCTGTAGACCGAATGGACGGACGGACGGACGGTCGGACATCAAAAGCATTTTTCCCGTATCAGTGGAGTTAAAACGGAGACTTTCGTCGACTCGCTTCGCTCGCCTCCTCAGTCAATAAGTATAGATTTATTTTTTATTTATTTATATCATAGAATACTTTGAAAAAATTGATAGTGCAATAACAAACACTAGTCTGATGCATTAGACGAATAGGTTACTTAGCATCCATCAACACAAAGTACATCTTACACCTGCTCAAACTGCGCAAAGGGAACCAATCGGGTTATAGCTTTCGAGATGACAATATATCAAAACTTTTGGAAATGCCAACTGCAAGTACCTACCGATCTTGAGTCAAGTATGGCAATAGCTAAATAAAGCGTATTTCTTAGGTACTACTTTACTTTTATAAGTATATCAGTGGTAAAGTCAAGTTTTAACTGGGTATTTCTAGTTTTAACAAAGGCATTAAGTAAAAACTAGTTTTAACACTTTGGCTGCTGCCGAACATTTTTGCGAATCAATAGCTATGCTAACATCGGCACACCAGGAGTGATTTCAGTCCCTACGGGTATTTATTAATACCCGTAGGTAGATTGTGAGTGGATATTAGTAGTCATAGTAGGGTGTCTCTACTATTTGCAATTCAAAAACCTCGACTTACATTTACCCATTTTACTATTTAGTCATTTTAGTCCAAAAGTATTTACTTTTTCACTTTGTTACATGAGTCGAAGTTTACCGATATACCTACATATATATTTACTAGTTGACGCCCGCAGCTCCACTCGCGTGGAGAAGCTTTCCCGTTTTCCACCGGAACTTGTTCCCAAGATAAAATCATGCGTTATCCTGATGCATAAGCTATATTATTCCGGGACGGAGCAAATATTTGTGTGATCCACAAATGTGTTTCGGAGTTTGTGTGTTTCCTATGTATAATATGTATGTATTTAGAAATATATAAGTATGTCTATCAGTTATCTAGATCCCATAACACAAGCTAATATTAGCTTACTTTGGGATAGATGGTACTGTGCGAAAAGTGTCCCACAATAATTATATTAATTTATTCTAAATGAGAAAGAGTAACAAACCTAAATCTATACATTCTTTCAAAGTTTCGCATTCATAATATTAGTAAGAAGTATATCTGTGACTCAATTGTTTTTTTTATAAAACAACAGGATTTCAATAAATAAAATTTATAAATATTTATAATTTTCCTTATCCTAAAATTGATATGAACATGTGGCCACCACGGCACGGCGCCGACATGGCTGGTATCGGGCCTTTTTTATATAAAAAAGATTTATAACTTTAAAACCCTTTTCTTTAAAACAATAGATATTTTGGCGGCGACTATTTTTTTTTTTGTTGAAAAGAATGTATGTCTTTGTTAAAAATCAGGTAGATTTTTTTTAAAAGGTGCCGCCCTATTGTGTTGTCACATGTTTATTACAAGAAACAAAGCTTTATATTGTTATCTAATAAAAAAAATGTTTAAGTTTATGTTATTATCACTGATGGTGTGCATCCCCGGTGCGTCTTTGTCCCAAAAAGACGCACACGCTGCTTGTATGTCCAAATAGCACACCGTTTGCGGAAATACGCACACGCGATAAATAAAGAAAACGCATATGGAACGGGATCCAGCAGTGAATGAGTACTAGGTAAAACTAGTTCTAACGAAAAATGCATTTCAACTGTGACATATTTGATGGGAAATCTTTAACAGCTACTTTTACAATTTCTTTTGTTAAAACGGGAATCAATGATCTTACGTTAAGGTTTATTTCCAGAGCGCAGTTCAATTTGTTGGATCAACATTACCTACACGTAGTATTTAACCTACTCACTTACGCAACAGTTTTCTCAAACTAACTATATTCTGCTGTACCCCTGACGGGGTAGTCTGAGAGGACAAATGGTTAAAATTCACAATCCGTGTCTACTTCTTTCCCTTCCTTCAGATTCATTAATTGTTTCACACATGCACGTCTAGGTACGTGTAGGAAACAAATTAATGAATGCACGTTGAGTACTTTTAACCTTACTGTTTTTGACCAATCACGTGGTTTTCATATGAAAATCTTTGTCTATCCTGACTTCTTATACGCTAGAGAATAGATTCTCGTACGATAAATGTTCTGCCTCAAACTTTGCTTCTTCTTCTTTAACTTTTGTTTCCAGTTGAAGGCAACTTGCTTTGTTTTCAAACTCTACTTTGATTTGGATCCCGAGGTCTACTTCTATTTGGGTGCTAGGAGCAACCGCCGACTTTTAATTTTCGCCATTATTGAGAGCGATGATCTCCCAATTGCGCCTGCCCATAAGAGCTTATTGAGTATCATTTTCTAATACGATCTTTAGTCTGCCAGAGCGTAATCAACAACAACAAATAAATTCGTTCCTACATTAAAACATTTTATCTGATACAATTTACGAGTCACTAGGCGAAGCTACGCGTGCGCCATTGCGGTGCAACGGAATTCCAGAACTAATTAAAATTATACGCGAATGAATAACTGCGCTGTGCTCTCGTTGCACCTCGTACTCGTATCTACAAAAAACAGATGAATAAATTTACATGAGCGTGACTGGGTGTATTTTAGCGCCAATTTAAACCACACCGTTCTTTTTGAATATACTTTTTTCTATAACGTTTAATATAAAGTTATATAAAGTTTATTTAGTAATAACCTTAGCTATAAGTATCAATGTATGTAACTAACACTATGGATCAAGGTCTGAATTAAATGATTTTTATTATTATTATAACTCTCTAGTCTTCATTGATCTTTTTCTATTCTATAATATTGTAAGTAATTAACTAACAAAAATGACTTATGGGATGTAGAGATGAAATGATGCCTGGGTTTTCCCGAATGTCTTCACCCGTACTGTAGACAGATCTTCAAAAGGGGTCTTAGAAGGTTTATAAAGAGTCGGCAGCACGAGTGCTGCACATCTGGTGTTGCAAACGTCCATAGGCTACAGTGACCACTTTCCATCATGTGGGCCGTACGATTGTCTGCCACCTCAGTGTATAAAAAAGCAGCCCCCTACCAAATCTTCGGAGTCCAAGCGACTTCACCTGCTAATGATGAACCTGTAGATAAACGGAATAGGCTACGATGCAAGTGTTCTTACGGGGTTGGGAAATCAGACTCAAGACTCTTCCAATTATGCCGAAAATCATAACCCTAAAGAAAACTGCTCCTAGCTACTACCAGCAGCAGCTTCAAATCCAGGTCGAGTTTTAGTAGCAACTGGCCGAATTACAATAGAATGAAGAACAAAAGCTTGAAATTGAAAGCTTTTAAAACTCGAATTTGAGTTAATAATTTATAATTTGGTAATTAAAATTTGTATTACAAATTCCTTTTAATGAATCTGCAAGAAGCGAAAGAAGTATGCATGGATCGCGAAGCATGGAGATCTGTCCTCTTTGACTACCACGACATGGATACAGCGTAAAGATAATTAGTTAGCTAGTTGAAATTCGTATAACATATGAATTTGACTGTGTGTTTGTAGAGCTACAAACACACAGTGAAATTGAAATTTATCAATGAAATAACTCTTGGTAGCCAAAAATGCCCAAAAACTGAACATATCACCGCGATGAATGGCAAATTTTGAATTTGATTTAAAAGCCTTCTGAAGTTGTTAAGTTATGTTTACACTGTTGATTGATGGCTTAGTGGAACTTGTTACACATCTTAAGTAATAAATAAGTGGAACAGTACAAGTGTTTTTGTTCAAGTTTTTAAGTTATTATGTATGTTTTTCACAGACACAGCAAGGTAGTCAAAAATGCGGGACCAGTGCTGGCGGGACTGCGACAAACGCAACAAGCGGAGTTATTATCACGCGCTCCGGCGACGTCAAGCCGGTCGAGTGCAACCTTTGTCACCGCAAGTTTAAAAACATACCTGCACTCAACGGACACATGCGACTTCATGGAGGATACTTTAAAAAGGTACCAATTGAATGAATAGAAAACTTTCTTCCAGTCACTGTCCACTGTCACTTTCACTATTCATGGGGTTCCAATGCTTATAATTTCTTGAGATTGAATACAATTTGAATTTTGAATAAATTTTATTCAATCTCAAGACTCAAAATGTTATTTTATAGCATTTTGAGTCAACTTGCGACCCAAATGGTGGCAGTTAATTCTATCAGCGTATAGCTATTTAAAGAGGAAATGCTGCCAGCCTTTTGGTCACAAATCCACGGGGCCTTATTTAGTTTAGATAGTACATATTGTATTTAAGATTTTTTATGTTTTTAAATTTTATAATATTAGTTATAAAAATTTTAGCTAAGTATCAAACTTCATACCGTTAACTATTTTTGATTTCTTTAGGATTCAGATAGTAAAAAACTTGACAAGAAAGAAACCACGGGACCACCTCTACAAACAGCCTCTGTCTCTGTTCGAGCTCTCATAGAAGAAAAAATCATCAGTCGGCGGAGCGCTACTATTGCCTGTACGCCGTCAACAGGTACAGTAGTTATTTAATAATTCTGCTGATATTGTGTTGCAAACGTCGTATTATTTTCATTACCAAATATTATTTTTTCTTTTTTGTTGTATCCACTACTATTATATATACTACATGCTTTATCTTCACCCATTTCCCAATTTTCTACCTCTTACTCGGTAGCCACGATTTTGTTTAAAAGATAGTTTAGCAGAGTGCACTAACGTCCAGTTTTGTTACGAATCAGAAATCAAAGGCTTGTATAATCACTCAAAAATATACCACCTCTGTTATAGGAACAACAACTGACACAATGGCACCACGGACTGGTTTCGTGGCACCTGCACCACCTCCACTCTCGACAATAAGAAGTTCGGTCACATCACCTAGCGCACCTGCAACTTGTACAACACAATTTGTATCTCCACGAGCACCGCCTGTCGTCACTGTTGCTACAAACAATGTAACAAATATTTGTGCTGCCCAAAGAGACTCGACTCTAATAGAACTGTTAAAGAAAGGCAACACTAAGGTATATTTTTATTTTAAAGTGGGTAAATTCATATTATTAATCTCAATTTTAATAACATTACTTTTTCTTGTAGGTTGTAAAACGGTCTTCATCAGATCCAGGCAATTCACCACATCAACAAGATTTTTCTTTCCGGCCAGAGTTATTTGGAGTTTCTTTTAATTCTGACGATGGTTACTTTTCACCAGCTCTGAATGAGGATACTTTTCAATTTACTACTACGCCGGAACAATTAGAAGATCTAGCTTCATTAGAAGATTATGCAACGGTAGCTGCTTCTATAAGAGAACGATCACCTGTTACGTTTCCTTCCAATAGACGACTAGCTGCTGTACTCAATTCACCACTGCCAGAATCATTAGCAGACTTCGGAGCTTGTCACGGCGGTTCACCAGTTCCGTCACCTGGTATTGGTTATACAGTCAATTCGCCTGGACTCTCGTACTCTACAGGAGACTCTCCGGGTTTGGCATATACAGCTGCTTCACCAGGTGCAAGTTACTCAAATCAGCCTGAACCATCACCAGGATTGGCATACCCAACGCCTCCAGCGTCACACGATGCTCACTCACCGGCCCATACAGTACCACGTGCATCGTCCCCGTTGTCAGCTGCCTTTTTTACTGCAACTATGTCTAGTCAAGAAGAGGTATTTAAATTTTTGATTGATTTACTAACTTGTTGTTGTTCGAAGTTAATTTGTAATTATATATAATTGCTTTATTTAGGTCGAAGAAGCTCTAGAAGAAGTTTTACCAGAGGAATGTAGATCATTAGATGCTTACACGTTAGAGCCATCTCCAACACCACGTCGGATCATGCTCAATTCGGAAGATCCACTGCTCTCCAGTAGTCCTCGTGAATTCTCTCATCAGCGACCTTTTCGTCGTCAAAATCGAATGATGGGATCTACACTTTCACATCTGCAACAATGGCAGCAAGATACAACTCTTCAAGTAAGTTGTCATTAATTCATTCTTATAAGAAATACTTATTGCAAATGAAGGATTGTTATTGAGCTATTTTTTTTGTCTTTAGGTTTGCGTGGAAGGTAGGGAAACAGTTCCAGCAGTATTTTTAAGTCCAAATAGCGTCCCTGCATCACCTCAGAGACGCAAACGTCGAGCATCACCAGAAGGGCCTTACCATTCGCGAATGCGTCGTACCAACCATCACTATACACCCCATCCAATATTACCACCGGATCGCGTAGGATCTGGATTACTAATAGAGTTTGCATCAGGTAAATAATTGCATAGCATACAAATTAATAAAATTATGACGTGATACGAATGAATTGTTCTGCATTTCTAGGGTTGCCTACAGAGACAGATGTTCTTGAAGAACTGGTGGAACCACGTCTCCCACAAATAAATATTGGTAGCGACTTCCAAGCTGATTTGCCCGTACTCTGTAATGATCGTATTGATTTACATCGCGTACCGGAACAACTTCTCTGGGACCCTGGCATCAATGACGCTCTAGATGATAACGAAGGTGAATATAGAAAAATAATACTTAAAGAATTGAAGAGAGCATTTTAATTTTCTATGATTGTTCCTCTTACTGACAGTGTAAACCTTTTTCAACAGTGAGAATGTTTATGGAACTGGCAATGTGTGCGGCGATGCCAGTAGGTGGACATACGCGGGAATTTGCATTGCAGACACTTGGAGAGTGCGGTGGAGACATCAGAGCAGCGACGCTTCGCCTGATGTCCCGACCCGCGGTCCCCACGCAACATGAATCACGTTGGGCACCTGACGAAGTTGAAGCGTTTTTGGCTGGCCTGGGACACTACGATAAGGACTTCTATAAAATTTCACAACTGGTAAATAAAATCAATCAATTTACCACTTTAACGTTTCAATTCTTATGTTTTGATTATTTATGCGACCTTGCACCTGAACCTACTTACTTAGATGACAATTATCCAGATTAACGAGAACCTATTATTATTTTGTAGGATAGGCTGTGGCAGGCTAGAAAGTCCTATAGCACTGCGACCTAAAAAGGTCTAAGGTGCTCGCCTTAATTTTTAGAGTTCGCTGCTGATTCCTATGAGAGTAAGGAATTTGAGGATGTTAGAACCTACTGAATGGAAACAACTTTTAGCATGACTAGACCATTTACGCTGACGTTACTCTTAGAGATACAGGCTTCCAGCTAATGAAGAGGGTAGAATCAAATCATTGCAAATCTCTATTACCATCACAAATTATATCATATGAAATAAAAAAACTTGTTGTAAAAACTATAATGTAATGTATTATGATGAAAAACTATTAGTAATTAGATGTATTTTACACACTATGCCAAAAACTTTATTGAACACTAAAAATACTTAATAAAAGACAGCAGTTTGAATAAACAAGTCCACGAAAATATTTACCTGTTTGTGTCTTTTTCAGGTCAGAACAAAAGATTCTAAACAATGTGTACAGTTCTACTACTTCTGGAAGAAACTTACGAAAGATTACAAATCCCAGTACTTACGAAGCTGGAACTTGGATCATCAATTCTCAGCACAAGTAAGCACCGCCACCAATTCCGGATTTCATCACTTTGTCTTCAAACTCTCTGATGAGTAATCGCCGTATGATTAATGGGATCCTAATTACACATGACTTGTCCACATTCAGGGTTGTCTAGACCAGTTTTCTGCGCAAAGCACCGCGTCGTGCCACTCTCCACAGGCGACCTACGAAAGTGAAGAGTTTCCATGCAAAATATGTGGAAAGTAAGTTTCTACGCGAAGCTCCTCAAATATATCGCTTCGATAAATTTGTTATACCAATTTCGCAGTTATGTCTCAGAACCCTACTCAATACTTACTTTACTTTTTCTACTCTATACAAATCTCTAATACATTTTTGGATTTATTTTCAAACTATAAATAATAAAGTATTCTTTTTATTATATAGCAGTTTATAAAATATTCACTGCTCTGTAGCTCAACTAACATGATGATCGAAACAAGTATGATTATATATTAGTCAAATACAAATCTGATATCCAAGACCTATGGTAGTCTATGCTCATTTGGATTTAAGTGATTGTTGTTGATTGCATGTAAAGTCAATGTGCCAATATTTTGTATTTAAACTAAATAAGTATTTGTATTATGTAATATCTATTCATTACAGGAGGAATTAAGATCGTATAGTTGCCAATACACCTTGTGCCAAGCAGTAATAGTGCCTAAAACTGCATTAAGAATTTCAATTAAGAAATATATTTTGGTAGAATAAAGATAGCGAGAATCGAAAAGAATAATGTACTATTTATACTGTATGATACAATGTGCCGTTAAAATGCAATTAGAAAGTATACAGAATTCAAATCTTTAGCCAAAGAGTAGATGTATATTAAGGCTACAATGAATAGATTTTATTACCAGCAGCTAATGTACATAATAATTATGATGTATTTTTATCGGATTTTAAAACAATGAATTTATGTCCATTGCTTAGGATGTTGATAGTCATATTTATATTTTATTTATTGTACTTATCATAGGATTAATAATAATTAAACAGTTTTGTGTGTTGTTATAGTAAATACAGATACTTATACGTTTTTACTAACACTAACGCTTAAAGCTTGCTTTTTACAATTTTGTGAAAATGTATTTCCATCGTTTCGTTTGATATTTCCGCTTGATTCTTATTTTCTTGTGTTGCCGTTTCTAATAGTTGTACCCTGTTATGTTTCAGAGTATTTAACAAAGTAAAAAGTCGTAGCGCGCACATGAAGTCGCACCGGCCACAGGACGCCGAGCCAAAAAGGCCCAAACTTGAAAAGCCTTATGAAAAGGTTGAAAGATCCGATGACAGATCCCACGCGACAGCTGAATACCAAAGCAAACCTGCACAGTAACCGCCTCCTTGCTCACTCATTCCGCCGCGCCTTCTGTCTGTACCGCGCTTAGTACCGCGCCACTGTCACTGTAGGTACCCCACTATACTAATGCCGACTACTGTCACTAAACATCGCCCCGCGGGTCCGTGACGTGTGACCCTAACACAATATGTGCCAAGTGCTCGGACTAAATTCTGAATCGTTGAAGCATTTATTACGATTACAGAATATATATTAGAGATTAAATTAAAAGTGATCTAGAAAGAAAACGACGTAGTGACTAGGACCTAGCTAGAGAAGCTTGGTGAATACCTAAATTAAATGAAACTGACGGTTTCTAAATTCTCGTAATGCTAAGCTTGAAAAGAACGCAAAAGATATTTTGTATAACGATTAATACATAAATAGGTAGCTCTTCGTAAAGTTTTTACATGACAGACTTCTCAATGTGACTTGCCAGTGTGATGTTGTACATAATGATAGAACATGTAGCTCGATGACACGTACGGTTCACGTTCACGTACGGGCCACACCGCCACTCGAGATGATATGGATCTATATAAGTATTACGACTATATTACATAATGTACGTGTGATAATATTAATCGTGTAGTAACTACACTACCTCGTTTCAATTGTTTAATGTTTTGTAGAGCACAGCTCGGTCCGTTCGTTTGTTTGCTCATTACCTTGTTGATTTTTTGTAGAGTTCTTCCCTTTTATATTTTTTCTAGTCGTATTTATGGAAGTTTTGTTAAACACCTTTCGAACTTTAGTCAATACCATTGTTTGACTTTGTAGGTTGATTTGTGAACGGGAATCATTCCATTCCGTACCTACTAGTCAAAAGTTTCATGTTATTTAACCTGCAGTTAGACGAGTTAAGCAAAGTGCTGTGAGTTTGTGTGAACAAGTGGATACCAAACTAAAAAAAACGTTTGACCAAACAAAACAATGAATTGAAGTCCGTCATAGATTAGATGATAAATAAATTATTATTATATTAAATTACCACATAATAGTTCCACTTGATTCAAACACGTTCACAGAAATCAATGGAGGGCTAATATTTTTTTACACAAATATTATTGAATGCTCAAATTGTACTATATCTTATGTTTTTAATATTATTGTCTAGTTTCTTGTTGACCGTTCTGGTGTGCCATTATTTAATATCTAAACATGTATTATAGTTAATTTATTAAAATATATACATTTTTATAAAATTTAATATGTATAAATGTGTCTACATGTACCTACGTGTTGTGATAAATGTTTTATTTTTTGTTTTAACGTAGTTCTGACTCTTCTTTGATGTACCTACCGGGCAATAAACAATTGCTCAATTATACGGCGAGAGTGCTAGCACTCGCTGTCTCGCTGTCAGATGTACAGTCCACTGCTCCAAATTGATGCTCCGTCGAGCTACAACATGTATTATATCGTGGTTGTGACGTATTTATTCTACTCATTTGTCTTCCTATATTTCTACAACTACTTTGATTTTGGGGCAGAATTCCTTGTAAAAGACATGTTTTTACAACTAACCTTGAATTTTTATTAAATCATCATTATGAATTAATTAAAAGTTTTCTTAGATTAAAATTTAACGTTAACTAGATTATTGCGTGCGACGCATACAGTATTATGTAAAACATTAGAACAATATCTAATAAGTATCTCGCGTAACCGATCCGCGCCATTGCCATGTTGTGGCGATAAAATATACTAAACTGCCAATTAATAATTAGACGCATACATATATTCCTTAGTTACAATATTCTAAAATTTTGTGTATTTTCGAATTCCATTGAAATTTAACCCATTTAAATCAATTTTACTAGAGTAATTCATAAATATTTGGGTTCAATTGTTAGCTTCTATAAATTTATAGATAATAATAATTCAATTCAATAGTCAATATTTTAATGGACAAGAATAGAACCGCGCAACATGGCATTGGTTATAAAAGAATACAATTATATTTTTCTTAATATCTGCTGGGCAAAAGCTATGTACATTATCATTTTCCTGCCACACGCGTACCTGAATTGTTAAAAATTAAAGTACATACGATCAAATTATTTTACGTGAACTCGCTGCGTCGCGATATTAGGTGTTAATAATTGTATAATTATTATAAGTTATTATTGTAACGTATCTCATCTAAGTATTTGTACTTCACTAACTTGTGTGATTATTTGGTTGTGTCTAATACATAATAATGTCATACGGCTCTAACGGTGAAATTTTATTCTCTACTTTCTAACTGAATGTGCCAATATTTTGCCAAAGTTCTAATCGTAATTTTCTTTAAGGTTCGCAGTATTGTAACGAATTGTTGTTAGTAAGTGGCAAATTAGGAAATTACTTATATTTAGTAGTCGTTTTAGAGTAGAATAGTTTTAATGGAACCTCAAAGAAAAAAAAGTGTCTCAAAGAGGGGCGTTCAAGGTGTGGGCAAAGATAATATAAGGTATGGTGTGAAGGAATACATATTTCTTTTGAATAAAATGTCCTTTAATCTCGATCCACTGTAGTTCTATCAGCAAAATAAGTTATCAATAAATTTAAAACTAATTTGGTACGCATTTTAAACTTAAACAAAAAATATATTTAAGGCCCTTGCAATAAGTATTTTTATTGAAAGTATTAGACTTAGGTACATAACTACCTTTTTTTGGTTTATCATTCTTTTCAGTGTTCAGGCTATATCAAGTCTCATAGATCTATAAGTAATGAACCCTTTTTGCATTTTCTAACGAACCGCAATACTTAGTTTTGGAGATAAAGGAAATATTTGTATACAGATATGTTCCTTATTTCTATTCTATGGATTCGAAGTAAATTGTCAAGGAAGAACATCCAGTCTGCTTTAAGAATTACAAATTCATCTGTTTGAGATTCGGAATATACACACACTTTCCCAAGGGTGACTATAATAATTAAAACACAAAACAATTCAAAAAATGTTATTATTGTAATTGCACAGATAAAAATAAATAAATGTAGGTATCTACTATCAGATACTTTCATAAAGATGTCATTAGCTAATATGGATTTCCTTCATAATTTATTTATATTATTTATCTCCCCAAGAGTACATTAAACGTCCCCTCGAACAAATGACACGCCATCTATTATGTTTCAGTAAATTAAATATATCAGGATACTATTATTGAATAGCCCTCATTCTTTTCTCACCAAGAACATACAGATTTATTTTCTTAAAAAAATAAATGTAATACAAAACTGTCGTGTACATTTTAAATATTTTTTCAAAATAACTTATCGGTGTCGAAGTTAGGCCTATGTCGTACTACAATTTATTAAAGACAGTCCCTCCAGAGATATTTTTTAGCTCTTAAGACTGAACGGTATTCTCTAAATTCATTTAACTGTTCTTTAATATCGCAAAAAAAAAAATGATCTTCGTTATTTATTAACTGTTAATAGTCTAATTCTAATTATGGTGTCACTAACCTATTCCATGTGCCCAGTCATACTAGTCAGGGTGTAGTTAATTAAAATGTCGCCCTTTAAGTTACCCAAATATACTTATAATCTTATAACCTAGCGAGAGATCAGTGTTAGAGTGCCCCAAGAGGTTCGCACGCGTAGCGTCGTCGATATGTAATACTATCGCTATATTCTAATAGAAATATGCACACAGAGGTTTTAGTATTAAATTAATAAGATTAACAAGTTAATCTTTTTTTTTTTCAACTTAAATATAGAAGTGCCTTACGATTTAATTTTTAAAACTATATTCTTAGTTAGTTTCCTCTTTTCTAACGTCCAAAGAGCACTGGAAGTTGCATTTATTGATCCGCTATCCGTTCTGATATCTCAGAGTAGATGTGAGGATTACACGTAGATGTCATTTTTTTTTGTAAATCTAATACTTTAAATGCGCCATATAATTTGTCCTGTTATCATTTACACCAAAAAGATTTCTATTTTTATTTTTAATGATTTATAATTACATCAACAGATTATAACAATAATAAATGGAAGTCAATTGTATAAAATGTCTTATCATAATGTGAAATTTCATTGTTGTATTGTAATGGTTCGTCGGTTAAATACAGCGTATGATATTGTATTGAATGTGTATAATGTTTATTGCCAATGTTATTTTCATTTACATCTAAGTGTTCTTGTAATCCAAGTCTTGTTTCTACTTGTAGTCTTGATAAGGCACAACTGTATATGTAAGAACTTCTGTATTTGTGTCAAAACATAAAAATGTTACTATAGTATTAATATTTTGTAAATCTAAATGGATATTATATTCTTCTAATTTTGTATCGAGTATTGAGCGCCAGTCCGCCCCACGGTCTGAACTCAAGCGTACATTACTTAACGTACCTAATACGTACTTAACTTGTAAAATAATTGTAGAAGAATAATCGAGATGTGCCAAATGCACTATAATTGATATTACACTCTGTGTTGTGATTTTGAACGTTCTGTAAATTACAAAAATCTTTAAAAAATACTATGGCAAAAAATGTAGACACCTCCTTAGATTAGCACAATTCTTCGCGTAGACACTTTAGGCCAAAAATTTAATAAGCATTTAGATTAAAGACGAAGTAGAAGTAGGTAATCATTGAAAAGATGTAAGTGTAATTGTATGAATAGATTCATTGTTATATTCGGTCAATGTGATGATTCGTAAAGAACAACGACTTAACTGATCCTGTCCCCTAACCCCCGGGCGACTATTCACAACTTCGCATATCCTTGAAACAATAAGTAATAAAATTAATCTTTATTATATATATTGATAAATTTATTAGGGTAACTAATTTTTTAAGACAAGGACTATTACGTGATCTTTTAGATTGTCTTTATTAATAAATATATGGTGAAGGTTTTGTCAATTTGTTTTTATTTTTACCCGTCTGCTATACCACGCTCTCCATCGTCGAAAACTATATTAAAGTCAACTACAGTGTTACCGTATGAAGCTGATAATGGAATGCCCTTACCCCTATGATAGTAAACATCTAATTTGCACTCAAATATGACCTAGCACAGGCGTAGCCCGGTTTATGAGGTTCAAACCCCCTCCAAAATGTTAACGATATTAACAATCTTGATCATCCAAACGTCTGTCTGAGTTGTGTTTACGGCGCCCGGTGTCTTCTTTTCTACTTTACCTCCACTTCTCACGGTCATCGACATCCCTAGTAGCGATGCGAATGTTCCTTCACACAACCACCGCAGTATTTTCATTGCGGCGACACCACCTGCTTGTATGGCTGACAGAGACCAAAAGTGTTATATACCTGTCCCTTCTGACCGACATTTTTGAGTCACAAATTACTTTGGGCATCTCCCGCTTGTCTTTACTCAGCAGCAATGTGTGTCTTGGCGTCACAATCGATGTCACTGGACATAATACAAATCTCAGATATTTAACCAGGTCCGTGCGCTTGACTAATTCATCGCCTATGCCAACGGATGTGGGACCTATAGAGTTTAGTGCGAAGTAGGTATTCGGTTTTATTTTATTAAATTTATTCGGCCCTTTAGACCCACCCCAGTTCCGTGCTGCGGAAGGCACGTTAAGCCGTTGGTCCCGGTTGCCAATAAAACGGCAGTCGTTAAGCCAAGTTGAAGGCCTTATGGGCGGCATAAAAAATTTCAATTGCATGTCGCCGCAGCCTGCGCCTGTCCATTTCAACACGGCAATGGGCTCACCACCTGTTACATGGGACAAAAATGCATATGGTGAAATGTGGGCGTTTAATATGCCTCTGCCTACCCCTTCGGGGATAAAGGCGTGACAATATGTATGTATGTATGTATGTAGGTATTCGGTCTTGGCCACATCAAGTAACTACGGAGGCTGCTCATGTGAGTCCCTGATACTGAACAAAAACGGACTAAGAGCCAATAATTGGGGTACACCAGCAGATCGAATCGATTTTGAAGTTCCGGTTAAAACTTTTCCGACCCCAAATCTATTTGCAGCGCAGCAGGTCAGAAATTATGCTTCATCATCCTGGGCCTTTCGAAATGCAAATTAAAATTTAGAGATGCTCGGTCAAGTCGTTGATGACTTCCGGTATTAAACCAGTTTATCACACAAATATCTCTAAATATCCACTTACTGTCCGTTATGAAAAAGTCTATGTCGTTCCTTGTGACATTGTCGGGGCTTCGCCGAGAATTTATTAAGAAGACCCCTGCGTCTCGAAAAAAATCCTAAGCTCCCTTAAAGACCGATTTCGCTGCATTGTTATAGTCCCACTTTGGCGGTAACGTAACTACGGTAGAGTAAAAAATGATAACGTTGTAGTGACTAGTACCGTACAATGCTGCCGCTATATCCTCGTGCACGGCCTCAACTGCCTCGTCAGTCCTTCTCGAGGTCAGGGCATACACTGGAATACACTGCATGTTTTTAGGAATACCTATCGGCGAGCTTTAGTATGTTGAGCATACTTAATGCTGCCCAAGTCAACACACTGCTGCTTCCACAATGCTGCTAACAAGGCTAATCACCATAAAACCGATACCGATACGGTCCCGTTTCTTGTTTGTGTCATCATATTGGGAGAGTTTGCCCTTACTAAATATATACGCTGGCTAGACGGGTTGGTACAGGGTTTGTCTCGAATTTTCCTTTTCTTCGCCATCACCTCGTCTATTAGTCAGCAGGTGCACTACTCGAAGGTGAAGCTGGCTTTGACCCCGAAGGTATAGGTAGGGCCCTATGGCATCCAAAATCTGCTTTAGAATGTATTATCTGAAATGTAAAAGTTGGTGTCATCTTTTCTTCATCTCGAAAGTAAACAATAAAAGGATAATTTAAGTATAGATAATGACAGGCCGCGTTTCATCCACTTTATTTTTAGGGTTCCATAGTCAACAAGGAACCCTTATAATTTTGCCATATTTGTCCGTTCGCTTGTCTATTGTAACGGCCCCGACGTACCGTTCACATTAATTAAGAAACATTTTGAATAAATCAAGATATTTTGTTGGCAATTAGTAATACTGAAAAAAAGGAATAAGTTGAGACGTTTCCCAAGACCCTTTAGTTTTTAGAGAGTATGGGTTATTTATGACGGTTTCTAGTGAGAATTTCTTAAGTACAAAATACTTTATTGATAAGCCATTTATGCAACTCTTAAGACACGTCCAAGTCGTAAAGCTGTAAGAAAAAAAGGGTCGCACATTTCTATTCTGTGTTGTCCACTCTCTAAATGGAATGCAATTGTTTTATTTTATGATATGACTAGGGTGTTATTTTAACACAATTTGAGGTTGTTTTTGCCACTTTCCAAACTATTCAGCTGACAAAAAAGGAAACGCGACATGTTGACGCCTGTACTGAGATGGAATTTACATATAGAAAAATAGATTAAAATACTTACGCAAAATTAAATATTTAATAATAAATTAGAGCAGTTATGAATTTAGGTTATTAACGATAAGATCTTTAAGAGCTACGAGTTTGAATTAAAGTAGCATTAGTCTTTTATTCCCCTATGGTATCAAACAGGAGTTTGAAATACCTAATAGAAGGTGAACTGAATCTTTACTTTAAGGTATAAGTTGAAGTCACTGCCTATCGTCTGTTTGTATGTACGATTAAATCTTTTAAGCTACTCAAGGATTTAAATGCAGGTTTCTATATCGGTAGATGAAAGTTTATATGCGTAATACCTGCTTATTGGTATCTACCTTGCATTAATAGCTAGTTAAGTATAAAATAACTTAGCGAATATGCAATACCAATCACTTTGAAATAATCGTAGTAATATGTTATCGTAGTAGCGGAATATTACAAAATCTGACTTAAGTTGTGTTCATTAAGGCTAATTTTCGGTCTCATTCGAGTGATCCGAAAAATGGGCGTGTTATGGTTTTTGTGGAGGATAGGCGGGAACATCCTAGGAGTTAATAAAAACCCCGTGACGCGGGTAGAAGGGGGCTTTTTCTTTTTCAACCCTGGTGCGCAAGCGTCGTTTCGTTTATTTCGTTCATTATTAGTTTTTTTTGGAAATGATTGTTGGTGTACTTAAAGTTTCATTAAAGACGCGTTGTGAGATAGTGAAATCTCTACTTCGTTTATTGATATTAGATATTTGTTGTATTAGCTAAATAAATTGTCGTTTGAATTCGGAAAAATACTATTTTTGAGATTAATTAGATTGTATTTGATTAAATACATATGTGCTACTGTAGTTAAATTCCTTATTGGTTATTCAGATAAAATTATATTGAGTGTTTATTAATTTTCTTTATCTTTCAGTTTAGTTACCTTTCGCATAATTCTTCTTTTAGTGTTTTAGTTTAGCGTACGCGGCTTGCGCAGAGGTTTATTGCTAGGGACCTCCCGTCAAGAAAATCTATGACACGGTTCATAGTCTTGGACGAAACCTAGCGGTGTTAACGTAATCCAAGTCCATCTGTAGGTAGCTAGTAGCCGAATAACATTTGGAGAGTGCGGCTACTGAATTAGTTCTGTGAAAGTGCTAAACTGCCTAGCTAATTAGTTTATTTGCAAACCTTGATAAATTTTGAATTGTATCAATCATTTGACTCGGACCAAGTCAATCGACTAATTACTGAATAATAACCGGCACGAATATATCAATCTTTTGATAGTTCTATCAGCGTCTCAAGGAACTCCCTATTCTGGGCATTGTATATTAGAATTAATTCTTGGCCGGGAGCGGTTGTCTCCATTTAATAGGTGTCCGCTAACCCAGGGACTCTATTACACTTCGACACGGTCAAAGGGCAATTGCCTAATGGGTTTCAATATACTATTTCGCTGAGTGTGTTGAATAGAACCAAGATTTTAGAAAAAATCATATAATTACCACTACAGTATTCTTGTTGTGTATTTCTGTTGGCTGAGTCGAACCATAGACCGCATTTTAACATTTTATCCTAAATATATCATCATTCATCTTACTATATCATCACCATACTTGATTTTATATTTGACTTTGTTTTATTAAACAACTCTAGAGATTGTAGAAATCGCAGAGAAGTTGAATAAAGTATAATTAACCAAGTGCTACGAAATAATAGATCCGTACAAAACTTCCTATTTAGGAGTTCGTTGTATATAAATAGGGCGAGTTTTAAGCCTATTAGAAATCTTTCAAAATTCTTATTAGTTTTTATGCCGGTCATCGCGGAGGTGTTACAGACCTTACAGAGTCTAGTTTCACACTAATGATGAGGGAGGCTAATTAATGTTGGATGTTAGCCACCGTGTGTGAGCGGAGACTGGGGCTCCACACCGAAGAAAAAAATCTACAGTTGTAGCAAATAGCCATTTACCACTTTATTGTAATTTCGCTCCAAAAGTGAGACTGACGCCGAAGAACACAACCCACAGGTGTAGAAAATAGTAATTTACCATATTTTTGTAATTTCCTTTTGAAAGTGAGGTTTATACAAAAGAACAAAACCTTTGTCTTCGGGAATAAGAATTCGTGAAAACCATATTAGTCATTGTGTTCAAAGAGAAAGGGCTACAAGAATTTCTACGTCATAAAACCTATTAGTCTTATTTGCCTTCGTTGTAGGACGAAGTCTTAATATAATCGCCAAGTACAATCCATCTCCATAATAGATATATTCGAATAAGAATTTGTCATTTTTAAGAAATAGGTTTAGTTATTTTAGTTTAGGTACGTTAATATCTAGATTACACATCAACACTGTCTAAACTCTTATAGAATATAGGGCGTTACGGAACATAACTAGGGTCATATCTATACCACTATACGATCACAGGCCAATTTAGTGTTTAAG
This sequence comes from Thumatha senex, assembly GCA_948477245.1. NCBI lineage: Eukaryota > Metazoa > Arthropoda > Insecta > Lepidoptera > Erebidae > Thumatha > Thumatha senex. The sequence goes on from OX419743.1 coordinate 16,677,677, forward strand.
AGGTAATTATTAATGATTTAGTTCTTAAACGGATAGTTTTTGGCGATCGATTAGTTTAGTTAGGTTAGGAAGTCATTTAGGGATCGTTACACCATACACGGTCTAGCTAAAAAAATATTAATTGTAATTTGGGTGCTTACTGTAGTGGACGAACGGGCATAAGGGATCGTATGGTTACAGTCAATACGAGTCCGGCATAACATTTGTGCGGAATACCACACGTTAGAGATGGTTCCTCGTAAGAGCGGGTCCGCTTGCCAAACGCATACGTTTCCTTAAAAGACGACCTCGATCTCATAAAAGTAATGTATATTTCATTTTAGCCAATTTGACGCCCATTACTTGGGATAATCCTCCCCCAAAGATCGCCACAACTTTCAATGTTGTGCCACCAGCATCCAGCAGGCAACTACTTATATGTACGTTGTTCATATTCTAATCTAATCGAATCTATGCCATCTATAGTAGTTACAAAGGTATCTCGATTTTTGTCAGATCCTGGTAGAAAGTTAGGTAGGTATAAGTTCATTAAAAAAACAAAATAGTCTCCATCCGTTTATTAAGAACGTTGTATCACACAATGGATCTTATCTACAGACCGATAAAACTCTGTTACATACGAAAAACAATAATTGATGGACAACAATAAAATTGCAATTCGTAACACAACAACACTCACGGACTTACACCAACTCGATTTCAAATGTATGCGTAAGTGATATAATTATTAGTTTATTTGTTTAAGATCACAACTCTAGGCGCAGTTCCTTTTACATTCGTACAAGTGCAATTTTGATATTTTTAGAAAGTATACATTTCATATTTTTCAACTGGCAAATTAATGTACTATGCTTATTGTTTGTACCCTATTCAAAACATTTGACGGATTATACAGAGCGCTTCAAAGAAGTTACAATGGTTTTCTGCGCAAGCGCGCAAGACATAAAGCGCTTTTAGGTGTTGTATGTAATTTTAACGTATACAACTTTTCTATAACTATTCTGGTTCGACTTTAATATTTTCTGTGATTACTAAAAGGCTTAGTCCACTCCAATACAAAAAAAAATAAGAAATAAGCCAGTTCTAAAGAAACTCGCTAGCAGTCATAAGCTTAAACCCGAATTTCACAATCATCATTTCACTACAAGATGCCTATCAAAATATGTTAATCCTTTGGTTTTAAATTAAGATACATTACAAGACACAGATCATTATTGCATACTTTCAACTAGTTACGTTGTACAGTCAGTCATAGAACTGGCCCATCTCAACCCAGTTATAGCTATTTGCCTTCGTATTTAGGGCTCCAATTCTCGATCATACGATTTGAAAGTGTATACGGAAATTTACTGATGAAATGTCTTTTGTATCGTGTTTCGCAATTTCTAAATATGAAACAAGCATTTTAGAAATTGCGAAACACGAGACCAGCATTTTTTTGTGTACGCTTTCAAATAGTATAGTTTAGAATTGGGTCCCAGATGATAGCTATAACCGACTGTGAATTAACTTATTGTAAGTACCAAAATCAACTTAACAATTAGGTACGTTTATTGAAAGGTTTCATGTGCAAATTTACTGTTTATAGATAATTTTAATAAAACATTGTAAGGGCATGGTGCATAGGTTTTTCACTTTTATATTCAACTTAACTTTGAAACAAAGATCTTCATATTTGTCAGTCTCTTTTACATGTATTATTTCATCCACAATCTGTATAACATAACATCTTTCTCTTCGGGGATAAAGGCGTGATATGTATGTATGTTCAGTATGTATGTATCGTGTGTGATAGCCACTTATGGATTCTATATATTTTGTGGTTATTTTTATTAACACGAATGTATATTCGATATATGATACAATACAATGTTGATACTGCAAAGTTAACAGACAAAGACTTTTATTCATCACTAATATTTCTCTTTTCTGAATCATATAGAAGTGAAGTAAGTAGTTTACTTAAAACAAAAGACTCAAGAGGGTCTAATTGCTATTGTGAGACCTATCAACATTGGTAAAAAGAGACCTAAAAATAATCCAGTCAGAGTAATACGTGCGATAAAGTTATAATAGTACGTAAAAATTTCAAAAAATTATCATTTTGACATGATAATTAATTCGGGTTGATGGGATACTAACGGATTTACGAGAGAGTAGAAACGAATGGGGGTCAACGAAGTGCCCACAGTGCTATCCCATCTGCTAAAAAATATACTTATGATGTGTTAAATCTTTTCCCCGGGTTATGGGATATTTTTTTTAAGGAAGCTATTTTGGAAAAGGAACGGAAATGTGTTACAGGAAACCTGGGAAGCGCGCGCTATTTGATTTGACCAATGAGCGTGCACGGTGGTGGTGCTTAGAATATATTCGACCAATAATGGGACGAATAAACATTTGATTAGACCAATGAGCGTGCGCGGTAGCGGCGTTAAGAATATATTTGATCAAAATATGACGAGAAAATTTACCTCACAGGATAACATAGCAGACACATCATGCGCGACCACTGTAAAGCTCCCTTACAGTATTATTATTAGCTTATTTATTGTAGTACTTCATGGATTCAATACAATAAGTGACGTTTTAACAATATAGCTGATGCTAAAGTATTCTTAAAGTACACTTGCTAATAAACGGACGATACTACAACATAGGCGTACCCTTACGTGGTTGGGAGAAAAATGAAATGAAAGTTGACCCCCAGTTTCCAAATTTGCTTAAAGTTTGGAAGCTATTTGGACATAAGAGCGAGCAAGAGTAGTGTGCAGTGAACATATCGCAAAAAAAATGTGTGTGTATATATAGAGTACACAGGAAAGAAGTGAACCGTCTTTACGACTTTTTTACAGCTATAAAATTTCTCTCATACGTCGATAAAGAAGTTTCACTTATGATAAAGATTCACTTCAAAACATGGCTAGTAACCGAAAAACGTAACGATTTTTTACAGCTATAAAATTTCTCTGACTTGTGAAATGAAATGACTCACGCACATCGTCACGTCACATTGTCTATAACTTGTTTTTTTTAAGAGTTTTGGCTTGGTTACTAGTCTGTAACTTTCGATATCCAGTGTTGCCATGCTCAATATTATAGTGAACTCGAAAAAGACCCATATACAAATTAAACATTTATTTACAGAACTGGCATTATTCGAATGTGCAAATAAAGTAATATATATTATTCTGTAATATAATTAAGTCTAATGAATTATTGCGTTCAATGTTTCCGACGAGCTAGGCTCACCGCTTGTTGTAACACTAGTCTGCCCGGTACCGGAGTTATTAAACTAAATATTTGTTAGAAATATTGTTTACCTAATGGACTACATACTCAGTCAGTTTATGTCCATCAGTGATAATTCCGTGTTTCGTACTTACTTTTAATATAATTGTATGTAAACACACGTCCTTCTATATCTTTCTACTTATCAAAATGGAAACAATATGGGACTATTTCCAGTCACACTCTTGTTTGGAATCCGATACGAAAGCAGGTAAAGAAATGGACAAGGTTTTGAAAACATCAGATTTGTACTAGATCAAGTATATATCGCATAAATTTGTACGGTCAGCATCAGAAGTAGATCAATATAATCTAAAGTTAAATCTTGCAATTTGTATTTTACCTTGTTACTCAAAAATGAAGTGGAGGAGAAAATGTAGGAAAGCAAGTCAAGCAAGCAAAGTCTTGCGACGCCCGGGGTCCGGCGTCGCAAGACGCAACTGGGACAGACGCTCGGATGATGATGACTCAAAAATATAAGTTACTAATGAATATTTTTATGCTATTTTAGATAAAGTTGCTAGTTAGGTTACATAGGGCAAGTAAGACTATCAAATAACTGGACTTAGTGGAGGGTTATGTATGACTTATACCACATAAAATAATACACGACCATATGACGGTTTTCTTAAGTAATTAGTGCAAAACAATTATTTAAGAAAGTAGTATACTTGTATTGAAATTTATGTTAAGTATAAAGCTTAATTTTATCCGTATAGTAAAATTCCATTGCTGACTGTATGAATATATTGTGAACAACTCATAATGCAAAAAGAGATTCGATTTGTCGGACGATTTACTAATTCCCAATCGATTCGATACGATATCGTTCGACATTAATTCAAGAGTAACCTTAACTGGCAGGCGTGTATGACAACACTTATGAAAGTAGGAGATGCGAAAGTTATATGCCAGGATCGTAGAAAGTGGAAATCCATAGTTTCTGCCTACCCCAATGGGAAACAGGCGTGATGATAGGTATGTATATATGATTTGCGGTACAGAGTTGGTATTTTCATACAATTATATCAAGTATCAAGTGTACCACGGCAGTACCACCGAGGTCCACTAGCGGAACACTCGGCACCGGGCGCACTCATTCCGTCACTCCAGTCGAACTGCCTTCTTACCCTTCACTATAGTCGGCTTGTTTTTCAACATGCCTTTTCTCCTTCTTGATGTCTGTTGAGAAATACAAAAATACATCAATATACAGTGAGGTATTAAAAAAAAGAGCCGTTTCGCAAAATATTGACAGGAAAAACTTTGCGTTAAAATAAAGAATGATTCGTAAATGCATTTTAGTAATAATTATATTTAATGTTTTTAAACATTCGCGATTATCACTCATATTACAGACTAGCTGACGCCCGCGGCTCCGCACGCATGGTGATGTTTTCCCGTTCCCATGTCCCACAGGAACTTGTATCCGGTATAAAAAGAAATGTGTTATTCTGATGTGTAAGCTATATTATTGTAGTTTCATCAAAATCCATTCAGTAGATCTTGCGTGAAATAGTAACAAACATCCATACTTACAAACTAGGAAATAGGATTTACAAATCGCCGTGGTCACGGATTGACAGTCAACCCTGACCAAGTAATTCGGTCGTAACGTCTGGAAGTACAAGGTAGGCTTTGCACCTAAAAGTATACGTCGATAATAAGAACCGAAATCTATACTAATATTATAAAGAGGAAAGATTTGTAAGTTTGTTTGTTATGAATAGGTCAGAACCTACTGGGCCCATTTTAAAAATTCTTTCACCATTAAAAAGCTACATTATTTGTAAGTAACATAGGCTATGTAGTATTTTCAAAATGTTTAGGGATCCGTACGAAATTTTGCCACAGTGCGAAGCCGGGGCGGGCGGGTTAGTATATACCACGGCAGGTAATTTTATGGATATTTATGTAATCATTATTATCCTACTAATATTATAAAGTTTGTAAGTATGAATGTTTGTTACTCTTTCTCGCAAAATCTACTGAATGGATTTTGATTAAACTTTACAATAATATAGCTTACACATCAGAATAACACATAGGCTACTTTTTATCCCGGGAACAAGTGTGGGAAACGGAAACGGGTAAACTTCACTTCGCGTGCGGAGTCGCGGGCGTCAACTAGTACATTAATTTGTATAGAGTAACTCAAATTAAATGGCAAAGTATTTTAAATATTTTAGAAAAATGACGAATCTCTGTCAAAATTTTGCGAAACGACTTTAATAAGCGCTGCAGACGAACAAAATTGTCACACATCATAAATCGAAACGGAGTAATTTTTTTTATTGAAATTATTGTGTAATTTATGTGTAATTATTATACAATGGTATTTTACTCATATCTTCACCGCGGCTCGTAATTATTTCATCAGATTTGGTTGCATCGCTCATGAGCAAGAGGATGAAATTGCTTAGTTAACATACTTTTAGACTAGAAATTATATGCATTTCAATTCGCATTCAGTTCAAATTGTCCTTTAAATTATACACCAACTACATTTTTAAGTATAAACATCAAAAATACAACATAATCTAATACTAAAACACTAAAATTATAAGCAAAATTAATAAAAATTATATAGTGGTGCTAATTCTGTTGTTGAGATCACTAAACTAAATTTCTCTAAAATTTTCTAATTTTTATTAAGAGATTTCCAAATGCTATTCTGTTATTAAGTCGAACTAAAGTTGGTGATATCATAAATAGCACTTAATTTGTATCTGAAGGCCAATTCTCCTAATTAATAAACATCACAGAATGAGCTGTTATTGAATCTATACTGAATTATGAAGTGAGTGAAATTCGGTATTCTCCTAACCAAAATTACAATAGCATGTTGGTTAGGTTTTAGTTAAATGATAGGTATGATTTCAGTTCAGACTCGTGTCAATCTCGCGATAAAAACATCATGTTACAGTATAAAACAGACAGTGCACCCATCACCCCTAGATGAACTACACTTTTTTTTAAGTGAAAACGCCTCTTAGCGTGGTACACATATTTTTAGAGGAGATAATATCTCTGGATTTGCGACTATAATCATCATCATCATCTAATGTTGATCCCGGTCATCTACAGGTCTTAATAAATAATATTGTGTAATCAATTAAGACTCTTTCAGGGTTGGATTTTTTTTTCATCATCATCATTAACGTCCATCCCTGTCAATTTTTGAAGTGAAAATTCTTTTAGCGCGGTACGCATATTTTTAGATGAGATAAAATCTCTGGACTCGCGACATAATCATCATCATCATCTAACGTTGATTCCGGTCATCTACAGGTCTTATTAAATAATGATGTGTAATCAATTAGGACTATTTCAGAGTAGATTTATTATTCATCATCATCATCATTAACGTCGATCCCGGTCAATTTTTGAAGGAAAAACTTCTTTTAGCGCGGTACGCAATTTTTTAGATGAGATAAATCTCTGGACTCGCTACACCCCGTTACGATACGCAGCTATAGTGGGTGCATATATGCATGTACCAACGCGTCTAGATAAATAAATTATTAATAAATTGGGTTTTCACTTCTGTCGGCACTCCCGGAGTGCAACCCGTATTTTTTTGTAATTTTTAAATTATAGTTGAGCGTTAATGAGGCTTTTTTCAGTGGAATTTGCGCGGCAAGATCAAAAATATCATTTCACTGCAAATCACTGTCTTTCACTATAGCACGTTTACACAACTTTTATGTCTAAAAAACTACAATTTTTAAACATAAATAAGGTTAATGTACTAGTTTCTGAAAATAATATACTGCAAACGGCTGCTATCCGAGAACATCCTGCGCCAATTCCCTGTATTCTTCAGCTAAGCATCACCCAGAGACAATTAATATAGAATTTCATTGCCACCGTCATAATATCCGCTCATATTTAACACGAATCGCGTTTTAACCGAACAAAAACAGGTTCTCAGCAGTATTCCGTCGATCTAGTGTTGATATACATTCAAACTATATAAATGTCAAATTTGACACATAAATTATGACGAGAATACCAAATACATTTCATTCAAAATTGAGTCTCAAAGAATAAGACTAGCAGAATACTGATTTTGTCATTTTCAACTTTCAGTCTCAATTCGATTTAATCAACTTACAGTTAATGTTAGATGCATAAAACTTTGTTACGAGAATACCTTTTTTAAGATTTAGGAGTCTGAGCTTAGATCGGAACTTAACTTTAACCGTGCTTTTATTACGAGAATTGGCGCCCTGATGTCACTAAAATTCATTTTATGTGATAAAATTGAACAAGACGTGATAAATGTACATAGACAGTCGAATGTAAATACATGCCGACTAACTTGGTGATTGAACTATGTACATTTTTCACGTTACATTGTTTTAAAAGTTTTCACGTTTCAAACAGTTACTAAAGTTAATAAACGTCCCACTAAAATTAGTCTTTACACTAAAATTTTGTGTGACTATAAATTTGTATCTGACATCACTAAAATATATTTTATGTGATAACATTCAACAAAAAGTGAAAAATGTACATAGACAGTTATCACTAAGTTAGTCGGAATCTAAACACATGTTATAAAGGGAATTTTAGTGATGTCAGATACAAATTTAGTGCTGTTTATAATATCACCAAGTTTAGTTCGACGTAATAACAGAATAGCATTTGGCAATCTCTTAATAAAAATAAGAAAATTTTAGAGAAATTTAGTTTAGTGATTTCAACAACAGAATTAGCACCAGTGTATTTTAACACAGGGCTAAAGGTACTTAGTAATGTTTTTAATTTTTTTTGATTTAGTGCTGAGAAATAATTTACTAACATAGGTAATACTTTAGTTAATGTGTGCCAGGGTAAATAAGTCTCAATGACTGGGTTAGATGGAGGGCTATGACATTATAATACACAAAATAATACAACAACGTTTAATATGACTTTGTTACATTGCGTATGAAAATAAAAATATCTTTATTCATGTAGGTCACAAAGTAACACTTATGAACGTCAAGATTATTGCTTCTCCTTTTTTTTCTATTAAATTACTGCCAGACTCGCAAAGAAACAGGAAGAGCCTGAGGAAGAACCTGGCAATAAAACTCATGGCCTCCCTTTTTTAATCGCCAACAATTACGTATTATTTTTATTGTTACACACAATTGTTATCGTTAGTAAATAATATGGAGAGAAGGGTTTGTTAAGTATAAAAGCAACTACAAAGGTTCGTTTTCGGTTCGTACAAATGTCGTTATCTTAATCTTAATAATATTATAATGTGAAAGTTTGTATGGATGTTTGTTACTCTTTCACGTAAAAACTACTGAACGGATTTTAATGAAACTTTACAACAATGTGCTTATACATCAGAATAACACATAGGCTACTTTTTATCCCGGGAACAAGTTCCTGTGGGAAACGGGAACGGGAAAACTTCTCTACGCGGGCGAAGCCACGGGCGTTAACTAGTTTTAATATAAAGGGAAGGTTATGCTTTTGGCGACATAAGTTTCTCGATTCAAACTGCAGCAACTGTGAGAAATTCTTTTGGGAACAGTTCAAAATAAACGTGTGAAAGTTCTTTCCAATTTCGAACATAAACGAAATAAGTGACTTGGACGTTATCGAAAATAAAATAAGGTGAAGGATCGTGTTTGATGAAAATAGTTTTAGACTTTTAAACCACAAAGTTTAGAAATGTCTAAAAAAGGCTCAGTCTATGCGTCCGTCCGTCTATCTTTACTTATTTATTTCCTAGGAACCATAAGTGATAGAGACAAACAGTTTGCGGCATTCAACTCAGGACACCATGAATACGTGCAAAGACGATTTTTAAGTTACTACCACTTGCGGTTAAACTATGCTATATTGCATAATTTAAATTTTAGAAGTTGCCTGACCTTCGCTTCGTTACGATAGTGAATGGAGGGCGCGTTACTTGTTTATCAATACTATTTTAGTAAAGAATTTGTTAAATAAAATAACGACGTATAATAAACAATAAGGACGTCAAACACAAAAGCAGGCAGACATACATATAGTAGTTAGATCTGAACATAGTTACTGTACCATGGATTCGTCGCCTGACTCAGGCTGCAAGAATGAAATTTATATTTTTAGTACCATACCCAGAACATAATTATAATAAAAGTCTAATTTTAGGAGCGGCCAAATTTTATGTTAATAAACTCATTTACTCAGTATTTTTTTCTATAATGAGCGCGACTCATGAGTAATAAAGTTAACATTTTATATTATTTAAATTGTATGCCTAAAATACTGTACAAAAGCTGACTTAATTCCAAAAATATTTTCTGAAAGTCAATCTTCGGTTAGTTCAGCTTGTAGGTAGGTATATAAGATAAAAGAGGTATTTAATGAGGAGTTTTAATATCCTGAGGCTGGCAACTTTAACTTAATTCTTAAAGACAGCCGTCAAATGATTTTTATGCCATTTATAATCTGTGCCAAACTCTGTACAGTCTTTGGTAAAACTCACAAAAATCTTATTGAAATTAATTTTCTGCGTGCTTCAAACTAAAATGAATGTAAAAGTAATAACGCCCACTTTTTAAAATATGTTTAGAAAAATAAGGCAGCTCCTAAAGTTTAATAGTCAATTAGAAATAAATACATCAAGTTAAATATTAAAATTAGTATCAAATATTAAATTCAGTTACTAATTAATGTGATGATCAGAGTAAGTATAAATGTTAGTTAATGATATTCTACACTCCTTATTATGTTATATCAAAACATTACCTTCTTAGAAATAGAATTGCTTGTAGGGACGGTACGTTTTGCAAGCGGCAAACGCGGGCGATTGAATTCATCCGGCTTTTTCACCCTAAAATACAAAAAAAAAACTATTATATACCCATAATCTTATTTTCTTTATCTGTATAAGAAATATATGCAGTGTTCTACATTAGCTGTGGTAGAATTTTAATAAAAATTAACATGTTTTTTTTACACGGCTCACCTTATTTTTTGGGACAAAAATGCTTATAGTAAAATGTTGGCGTATAGTATTTAGGTTCGGCAGCGCGAGTGCTGCACCTCTGGTGTTGCAAACGTCCATAGGCTACTGTGATCACTTTCCATCAGGTGGGCCGCCGTATGCTTGTCTGCCACCTCAGTAGTACAAAAAAGTATGTCTCTGCCACCCCTTCAGCTATAAAGGCGTGACTGAGAAGTGTGTTTCTTTTTATATTTAGCTAACCAAAATAAAGCCGACCGCCTGATGGAAAACCATATCTAGCAAATTAAGGGCCTCCATAGTCCACAAGACTATTGGAAGTGTCTCTTAAGTTGGCAGCCCAACTCCATGTATGCAACATTAGTTCAATCTGTTATTGATTGGTGCGACAGAGATGATGCTGTATCAAACTGAAACCAGCGGATGTCTCTTTCCAAAATATCGACATGCATTATTTACCGTCGGGTACTGAACTATATGTTTTGGGTACAAAATCGTGTTTTGGACATAAAATTGAGTGTTTTTAGGTTTTAAAATCGTGTATTGGCATAAAATTAATTATGGGTAGATAATTGGATTTGGGTATACGTTTTTTTTGGAATTGGACACAAAATTGTATATTGGACGCAAAATTGTGTTTTGGGTACAAAATTGTGTTTTGGGTACAATATTGTGTTTTGGGTACAAAATTGTGTTTTGGGACAAAATTGTATTTTGGGTACAATATTGTGTTTTGGGTACAAAATTGTGTTTTGGGTACAAAATTGTGTCTTGTTTACAAAATTGTATTTTGGGTACAAAATTGTGTATTGATAAATTTTTTTAAAGCAATTATTTGCTATTTTTCTCATAAATTTTTAATAAAGTGGAAAAAGACAATCCGATTCGGGACAGGGATTGAACCTGTGACCTTTGCCTAAACAGGGCAATGTTCTAGCCACCTGAACTACCCGAACCGTATCGAATCAAGTTGAAATTCTCCACCATATTTATATCGTCATTTTAAGAGTATGACCAGAGCCATCTATCGAGCTAATGAACAACTCGATACCAATGAACAGTGTTACAACTATTTTTAAACATTGATGCAATGGACTCCACTCAGTTTATTGATAAATTTTTTTAAAGCAATTATTTGCTAAATTTCTCATAAATTTTTAATAAAGTGGAAAAAGACAATCCGATTCGAGACAGGGATTGAACCTGTGACCTTTGCCTAACCAGGGCAATGTTCTAGCCACCTGAACTACCCGAACCGTATCGAATCAAGTTGAAATTCTCCACCATATTTATATCGTCATTTTAAGAGTATGACCAGAGCCATCTATCGAGCTAATGAACAACTCGATACCAATGAACAGTGTTACAACTATTTTTAAACATTGATGCAATGGACTCCACTCAGTTTATTGATAATTATTTTTAAAGCAATTATTTGCTAAATTTCTCATAAATTTTTAATAAAGTGGAAAAAGACAATCCGATCCATTGTATCAATGTTTAAAAATAGTTGTAACACTGTTCATTGGTATTGGTGGCTAGAACATTGCCCTGCCTCTCGAATCGGATTGTCTTTTTCCACTTTATTAAAAATTTATGAGAAAATTGTGTTTTGTTTACAAAATTGTGTTTTGGGTACAAAAGTTGTATTTTGGACACAAAACTGTGTTGTGTGTGTATACGTTTTAGATATGGTTATATCTGTTGTTGATGGTATTTGGTTGTTTTGTAGGATGTAAACTCACCTGTATATTCTTACGAGCCAGTGCTCTGTGGAATAGGCCTCCTCTAGGTAGGTAAGTTTAAAGCCGCGGTTCCCGGGTAATGCACCGCGAGTTCGGTCGTAGCCCGGTGGACTACCGCCGCTGTCGTATCTACAGACCAACCATAACATAAAATTCACCATTGTTATAGATCTATACGGGAGATTATAGCAATCTCCATTGCTATCTGCAATGGAGATTGACCAATATTTATCACCCATATTTTTTTTAACTACAAAAATATAGAGCATTCTAAGAAACTAATATTAATGTTTATGTTATATTCATCACCTTTAATTAATAATTAAATATTTAAATTAGTTCATTCACAATGCGTAATCAGTGGTTGTCTTAATAATACTTTAAAAAATTAAGTAAAACTTTGCTTTTTGTGCTTTATCTTCGTTTCCAGGCAAAGGCGTTTACCAAAGTTGAGGTCATTTGAAATAAAATGAAGGTAGTTCACACTTTGCCTAAAATACATTTTTTTTTGTTGTACTTATTTTTAAAACAATGCATAAATGTCAAAAGTATATTTACCTATAATATGATAGTTTATACATTAAACAATTTAACATAGTTTTTGACGCTTCACTGTCGACCCTGTATTCACCTCGCTCGGTGAAATAGTCTGCTTCCTGTAGATAGAAAAAAGTTTGACACTAAAATTACATTTTATACACGACATTTATTATGAATTATAATATTTATTGACATTTTATATAAATATTGCGACACACACAACGTCATCTAGTCCAAACTCAGCTTTAAGCTGGTGCTATTGGATCTAGACAACTTGTTACGCACCCCTAATCTATGAGGAACGCTGAGTCAACGATAACCTCAATAAACATCGCATACGACACTTGAAGGCACGAGGTGCAACATCAGCACAACGTGAACATTGCGCAAGGCGCGTGTAAGCATGAGGTGCAGCATCAGCAGAACGTGTGTCGTTGCGACGAAATCCGACCTTTCATTAAACATTGCAAATAATTTAAATTCATACTTGTTTCCCACTTTGAAGCATTATCATTGTTCTAAGTAGCTATAATTTTATTTTGTAAAATTACTTTATAATTAAATTTAATTAAATAAATTTTGGTTTTTTTTGGGACCTCTGGTTGCAGCTAACGTAATTGGCGCAGTCGGTAGGATATACGAGTCAGTGTGCGTCGCGATCGGTCTCCAGCATCCAGAAATCGTTTGCTCCCAGTCGTTACGCCATTGGTTGAGCTCTTTAGCCTTCGTCGGATATCCTGAACCTACGGTACTGCAGTCCAGAGGAGAATCCAGCGATCGATTCGTCCAAAAGAAAAACAATGCTGTAAGTCCTTGAATCTTTCAAGTTCTTATTCCCCTAACCTTTAAATAATATAATATACGTAATTTTATTTTATATATAACTCTGTACCCTGCACAATCGTGTGCACATTATCCCATACTACTTTATTTTTGTGTATTAATTTAAATCTCCAAAATTTTTCACCCTAGAGAATCGCGACACGCTAGGTTAGATAAGGATAGGAATAGAGATAAAGAAGATTAAGTGTTATAGACGAGCATAGAAATTTAGATAATACAATGACTCAGTACAACCCAGATGTTATCTATAAATCCCTCAGATTATTGCCCGAATTCAACGGCAATCCTCATGTATTAACACGATTTATTAATTTATGTGACCAATTAGTTCTTACACATTTTCGTACGGCACTGGGTCACGAATTATCTAATTTAGCTCTCATTAATGGTATATTAAATAAAGTGACAGGTCCCGCGGCTCGATATATTAACGCTAACGGTATCCCTGAGAATTGGCAAGGGATAGGATCCGTCCTCATTAATAATTTTGCAGACCATCGCGATGAGACCGCCCTGTATATTGATTTGTCTATGCAAACCCAAGGATCTAGCACCCCTCAGGAGTATTACGAGCGGTGCCAAAATCTCTTTAGTAATAATGACCTATGTTTCACTTCATGAGACTGTTGCCACTTCCATAGAGTCTAAACGCACTTTGTACCAAAAATTAACCCTTTAGGCTTATTTGAGAGGTTTGAAGGACTCATTGGGATCTAGGATACGTTGTATGCGGCCTGAGTCCATGGAAAAAGCACTTGAGTATGTACAAGATGAATAAAATATCCTATACTTACAAAACCGTAACGAAGGCGGGCTCTCTATTAGAAAGGATTGGCTTCATTCACAACCTAATAAATATAATCTGCCGTTTAATAACTTTACTCCGACTACCCTCATTTAATACCCCAGGTATGTCTAGGCAATCAACACAACCCATGTTTAATGTCCCTGGTCCTTTTCGACAAACTATGCAACCTCCTATGCAAGGTTGGGACCCAAATAATAATAATAGATTTCAACAACCCTTAGGACCATCTAGAACACAGCAAATGATGCGTGCCCCTTTACCAATGGCAATCCTCCTCCTAACAATTATTTTAAAACTAGGGAAGTCAACTTAAACTAATTCGATTATGACTATGGAAACTATAATTACGTGGACTATGACCAAGAGTTCGGTTACTCTATAGACCAATACCCCTCTTATTATGAGAACCCAGATTACACTTATTATGACAATTCTCAAACCTACCCTGAAATGTCCGCTATAGAACCTGTAGCTCAGGAGGCAGCTGAAACACCAGGACAGGCTGAAAATTTTCACCAAACCAGTCAGTCCGACAAGCCAAAATAGAATTGAACCTTCATATACAGAGACAACTTGGCTATATCCAAATTAGTAATCCCCCTCTATGAAATTGCTAATTGACACAGGTGCTAATCAATCATTTATCTGCCCTGATTCTGTAGCCAAGTACTATAATCACTTACCTCTTAATTATGAGCCTTTTGAGGTGACTAACGTTCATGGAACTAGTAGGAATGACCATTCTCTAACTTTATCTTGCTTTCCAGAGTTTAACGAACCAACCGACATTACGTTGTACGTGTATAACTTCCATAATTACTTCGACGGACTTTTAGGATTTGACTTATTAGAGAACTGGGGATCAAAGATAGACCTTCAAAATAAATTGCTTATTACACGGAACGCACAGATACCGATAGAGATGTACGATTCTCGCAACGTGAACCTTTACGAGGAGATTATCCCTGCTCACTCGTCGAAGCTATTAAAGTTGCCTATCAATACACTTGACGGTGAAGTTTTAATCCAGAATCAAATTATCTGTAACTGCTTTATTTCCGATTGTTTAACTACTGTGACTAATAATAGAGGATGGGTAGAAATTTCTAACACTACATCTAACGACCTTATCTTTTCAATGGATCGCCCTGTAGAAGGCGAACTATATAACATCGACTGTTCGTTTACTGAAATACCGTCGGATCGCGCCCAAGCCGTTTTATCCCGCTTACGTACCGACCATCTTAACCCAGAAGATGCACATTCTTCTGGGTTAAGATGGACGGTACGTAACTTAAAGAATCTCTGTGCAAAATATGCTTATGTGTTTTATCTTGAGGGAAAATCATTAACATTCACCAACATGATCAAACACAAGATAAGAACAACCGATGAAATTCCAGTACACACCAAGAGTTATAGGTACCCCTATGTTCACAGACAAGAAGTCAGAGATCAGATAAATAAGATGCTCGAACAAAATATTATAAGACCTTCCGATTCTGCGTGGAGCTCTCCTATATGGATTGTTCCCAAGAAAGCGGACGCATCTGGTAAAGTAAAATGGCGTCTTGTCGTAGATTTTAGAAAAGTAAATGAAAAAACGATTGATGATAAATATCCCATCCCCAACATAACAGACGTACTTGACAAGCTAGGGAAATGTCAGTATTTTACTACTCTGGATTTGGCAAGCGGTTTCTATCAAGTTGAAATGGATCCCGTGGACATTCATAAGACTGCTTTTAATGTAGAAAACGGTCATTATGAATTTTTGAGAATGCCTATGGGAATGAAAATCTCACCCTCCACCTTTCAACGAGTAATGGATAACGTCCTTAAGGACCTCCAACATCAAATATGCCTAGTTTACCTCGATGACATCATCGTTTTTAGTACGTCATTACAAGAACATATAGTTAATTTGGAAAAAGTTTTTATTAAATTACGTGACTCTAACTTCAAGATTCAAATGGATAAGTCAGAATTCTTAAAATTAGAGACTAGTTTTCTTGGCCATATCATATGTAATGAGGGAGTAAAACCAAATCCAGATAAAATAGCTGCCATACAAAAATACCCCTACTAGGATACTATAGGAAATTCATCCCTGATTTCGCAAGATTAACAAAACCATTAACTAAGTGTCTAAAAAAGGGTTCTAAAATAACAGTAGATAAAACTTATGTAGATTGATTGAAGAATCACTGCAAAACACTTTTAACTAATGATCCTATCCTTCAATATCCCGATTTTTGCAGAGAATTGCTTCTCACCACAGATGCGTCTAACGTAGCTATAGGTGCCGTTCTATCCCAAGGCACAGTAGGCTCTGACAAACCCATAGCTTACGCATCTCGTACTTTAAATTCAAGTGAGCTCAACTACAGTACGATAGAAAAGGAGCTCCTAGCTATTGTATGGGCAACCAAATACTTCAGACCCTATCTATTCGGTCGTAAATTCAAAGTTATTACTGACCACAAGCCCCTGCAATGGATCATGAATTTAAAGGAACCCAATTCTCGACTTACACGATGGCGTCTGAAGTTAAGCGAATATGATTTCTCAGTAGTTTATAAGCAGGGCAAATGCAATACTAATGCTGACGCATTATCCCGAATTGAGATAAATAATGAAGAATTTATGTCTATTGCAGTAAACCCTTCTGAAAAAATCAATCGTTAAACGATTCTAGAACTATTACAGCCCAGGAACTCTCTAGTAATTCCGGGACCGCAACAGTTCATACAGTTAACGAGTCTCCAATTCTTGAGGTTCCTATTTCAGATGAACCATTGAATAAATTTACGAAACGAATTATTTTAAACATTGTTGGTGACATTAAAGGACGACCCATAGTTACCAAACCCTTTGATACACATACCCGCATTACAGTTCAACTGCCGGAATCCAAATTACGGACGTTATTAAAGTCATTAAAGAATATGTCAATCCCAAAATTAAAACTGGTTTGCTTATTAACCCACCATATAATATACGACTTAATATAATAAGAATAGGGAACCCGAAATTGAATACTGTCCTGAACAGCAAGTCTTTATTAGAAATCCATTTGCTTCCCGTCAAAAATTAGCCCCACGCTTCACTCACGACACGGTGATGGCAGACCTTCCCACACTTATATACTAAGAAAAAACGAGGTCCTGTAGCAAAACATAGGTTAAAAAGGAATCCTAAAACCAGTAACTTGTTACAGAGCAATTCCGGTAATACTTCTACTCCTACAACCAGCAGTAACTCAGGAAATACGACTTGAAAGTCTGGATAATGGGCCTGGGATACTCCCTTTTAAACTAGGTCCTGCCCGAATCCTTTCCCATTACCATTCCTTCTTGCAATATGTCAACCTTCAGGAGTTGCAAGAAAAAATAAACTCTATCAACGACCAGATAATTAGAATTTCTCCCAATCTTAATAACAAAATTAATTCTTTGTTTCAACCTCATTTAAATTATCTTAACTATAAGCTTAATAGTGTATCAGAACAGCTTCAAACCTTCGAAACAAATCGGGTCAAACGAGGACTCATTGATGGCCTTGGATCTGTTGTCAAAAGTATAACGGGAAATTTAGATTATACAGATGCATTACATTACGATCAAGCTATTAAAAATATCCAAAGTAACGAAAACAAATTATTAAACGAATTCAATAATCATGTTAGCTTAACCAAGGATTTATCTGCACAGTACTCAAAAATCATAAATAACATAACGTAACAGAGAACCAACGTAAGATGGAGAAGTTAATAACTAAAATAATTGAAAGCGACGTTAGCAGAGATAATGATCTTATAAAATATGTTCATTTCGCGCAAGTACTTATAATACTTGGTGATAACATAGATTTAGTCTTACAAGAATTGACTAGAATACAGAATATATTAGCATTTATTAGGACCTCAACCATGCACCATTCGTTCCTTAATTCCTGGGAAATACGTAACTTAACAGACAGATTAAGTACTTTATACGGTAATGATAGATTAGTAGATCTAGATACTAGGGAATATTACGATATAATTAAATTAGGTTCATACTATGTAGGCAATGAAATAGTTATAGTTTTTTGTTTCCCATTTTTATACTTGTGATTTATATAAAGTATCTATTGTATCTAATAGACACCACGAAATCCTAATTCCATCGTCCCCATTCCTAGCTGTCCATAAGAAAGATTTCAAGCACATAGAGGCTGAATGCCCGAAGACCAGTAACTGGTTTATATGTGAAGAAAATCGGAGTCTGAAGAACCGACCCTCTCAAGACTTCATCCGTCAACTCAAAACCACACAACAGAAGAAACCTGTTTGCAATCCTGTTACCATTGTGATGGACCAACCAGCATACGAAGAGCTCGACGACAGGCATTACACCATCAGTTTCCCCATCTCTACAAAAGTACATCTCTCTTGCGGACAAGACTTATACAAAGAGTACCAAGGCAGCTATCTCGCAATCATCCCACAAGCATGCTACCTGGAAACACCCGAATTTATTATCTCCAACATCAAGGATCGACTCAAAGGACACGTACTGACGATAACTGATCTACCCAGATTATAATGTATCTAAGGCCACCCTTAAATTAAACTCAGTGAACCTGGATCATCTGCACGCCACTAATATGAAAATCTCTCACCTCCCAACAGTCAATTTTGAAGAAAACTATGCTACGATATATCATACTACAATCCCAATCTATGTAGTAATGTTTGGCGCTTGTACAACTATCAGTATTTTACTTTATCGCAAATACTCCAAAAGATCAGCCTCAGAGAAAATTCAACACAAGGAAATAGAGCTTCAGGGAACATACACCATTCCAGAGCCAAGAGCAAAGGAAAACCAACCTCCACCTCAATTTACTACAAAATTTATCGGTGGTGGCCATTCTTCGGGGGGGAGGTGTTACGCACCCCTAATCTATGAGGAACGCTGAGTCAACGATAACCTCAATAAACATCGCATACGACACTTGAAGGCATGAGGTGCAACATCAGCACAACGTGAACATTGCGCAAGGCGCGTGTAAGCATGAGGTGCAGCATCAGCAGAACGTGCGTCGCTGCGACGAAATCCGACCTTTCATTAAACATTGCAAATAATTTAAATTCATACTTGTTTCCCACTTTGAAGCATTAACATTGTTCTAAGTAGCTATAATTTTATTTTGTAAAATTACTTTATAATTAAATTTAATTAAATAAATTTTGGTTTTTTTTTGGGACCTCCGGTTGCAGCTAACGTAATTAACTGATAAACATACTTGTATTTTTCTAAATACATATATATTACACATAGTAAACACCCAAACTCCGAAAGAAACATTGTGGATCATACAAATATTTTTGTATGACCGAGCCGGAAATCGAACCCGGGACCTTGGCGCGTCAGTCGCATACACTACTACTTACGCCACCGAAGCACTCAAATTCAAACAAACAAAATTATATTGAAATTGAATGCCACAATTTTCCATATTTTTCTCTAGGGCATCACCAAGATCTCTGGGGTCCAAACGACCTCACCAGCTAGCGGTGCACCTGCTGATCAACGACACAGGCACCCTTACGGGGTTGGAAGATCAGATGGTAGTCGCTCCTAACAATGTAGAAAATAAAAAGTCAAACCTTGCTCCTAGCAGCCAACAAAGGCTGCAAATCTAGATAGGGTTTGGAAGTAACTGGAACTACGCAAAAATGAAGAAGAATGATTCTGCAGCCTAGTGGCTAGAGCATTATGCCGGTTGAGACAAGGTCACATGTTCAAATGCCGTATTAAGCAAGTAGTCTTTTTTCACGTTAACAAAATTTATATTAAAAAAGCTATATGCAATTTTTTTTATGTGCTCTAAAAATGTATCCTAATAAGATAGGGTCCAACCATAGATATCGTAAAAACATGACAAATGACATGCGGGAATATTGGTGTGTCGATGCGACATGCTCAGTGTGCTCAGGATTGATGAAATGAAATGGTGCATCGGACAATGAGTGTTCTTTTAATCCCCACCATAAAATTTGCTTAAAATACAGCTTTTTCATGTAAAAACTCAATTTAATACCTTCGCAAGCTATAGATAATATCTATGGTATGCTGGTTTTGGAGTCAATTCTTGAACCTGACGCCGGTTGCCGTATTTTATTTACCAAAACTAGTGTTTAATTCGTTATTTTGTGTTTAATAATGGTGAATTATGATACATAAAGTGTTCGAAAATGTACATGAGTTATGGAAAGTGAAATGTTGCAGTGAACAGCAGTGTTCTATGTGTTAGTGCCAAATCTCTAAAGAAAGCCCTAGTAAAGGGTCCACTGCTTTACTAGGGCAAGGACCAGGATCTAGGACTGAGGACTTGATATCGACAAAAGACTAGACATGACTAAAAATAAATAATAAGAAAATATAAATACTAAAGACAAGGCTGTATGGACTAAGTTTCCTTTGCCTGCCCTAGATGGACGAAGACAACTAACGTCAATATCTATGGTGTGCAATTCCAGGACTATCTTTTAATCGTACTTGATTGTTGAGCATGTCGCGAAGACACACGAATGTTCCAGCATGCCATTTCTCCTGTTATTGCGATTTCTATGGGTCAAGCAGTACTTACGTGAATGTCTTTAGGATGTTCGCCTTCCGCGATCCGCACCATCCATATAAACTTGTTGATATCGTCCCCAGAGTACCCGATGGCTCCTCCGAATATCACCAGTACATAGTCCACGTCTAACATCGTCATTATCTCGTAGGCTGCACTCTCGTTGCTCGCCATAGCCTTGCCCACTAGAGCTATGTGCGAGTTGTTCCAAGTGTTGTTGTCCACAAGGGTTGTACGGTTGCCCATTCCGGCTATCTAGAGATATAAATAATAAATTTAATTATTGGACATTTAAATAAAACCCTGAAACTCCCTAAAAAACTTATTTGGATTTTTTTTTCCAAAAGTAATTTCAAACTAACAGCTTTTTACAAAATACATATGAAGTACATGAAATAATCTACTTTGAAATTTTTGTCTGTATATCATACAATATACTCATCATGTATATCATAACATTTGTTATGGCTAATCTCCACGGGAATGGGCACAACGTGGGTTCGCGTGGGAATACAGGGATAAAATGTAGTGAAACTCCCGTTAAAATCAGTACAACCATTTCAGAGAATATCCAGAATCTACCATCTGTCTCAGAGAGATAGAGATATAAAAGAAATTAATATTAGATTTTTTATAATATATACTTTCTTTCTTTATACATTTAGTTGACAGTGGCATTAATTTGGAATTTAGGTACTTCAATTTTATTTATATGTATGTAGATATAGAATTCTAAATATATATTCTACAGTTGGTGACCCCCACGGCTTCGCCTGTGACATACTTCGAACTCCAGTCGCACCTAATTAACCCCGTCGCTTACAAATTCTACAATAATGCATAAAAAATTGCCCGATTTGTCGACCTTTGTGATTACTGCTCCGCTCTCCAGGGTAGTAGCGTGATGATATATAGCCTATAGCCTTCCTCGATAAATGGGCTATCCAATACTAAAAGGATTTTTTCAAATCCGACCTGTAGTTCCTAAGATAAGCGCGTTCAACCAACCAAACAAACAAAAAAACTTTTTATTTTTATATATTAGTATAGATTAGATAGAGAAAACATACAAATTCCGATACAAACACTCGCTGATCGTATAAATAATTGTTATGAACCGAGATTCGAACCTGAGATCTGAGTAATGTCGTATACAGGAATTTCACAGTTTGGGGGTTACGCTAAGAAATTCCCTAGAGAAATTGTGTTCTAGTTGTCTAGAAAGCCATTGTCTTAATAGTATTTTTTTGGTATTTTTCATAATTATTGTAAGGTAAATAGTTACCTGATATCCGTAGTCCCACCAAGACATAATTCTGGCATCCTCAGCGGTATTTTGTGACAACCAACCATAAGCTTCTCTGAAGTCGTCCAATATCCTTCGAGATCTGTAAAACATGTGTAATGTAAAAAAATATTACTGTGAAATATTTGTCAATTTACTGAGTGCCCCGTAAATCAACGTCCAACGACAAGTAGATTAACTATATTTTTACAAAGAAATATTTTTTTTGTGAACGATGATATTCACATCATAATATTGTAAATCTCTGGTCGTATTTCTTAAAGATTCGTAAAAGTCCGAGAGTTTCGACCCTGGATTTGAACCCGAGACCTCAGCACGGCAGTCGCATGAAACGTGCCCAAAGATGTTTAACATATAGATTGTTTACAGAACAATAAACAACAGGGGTTATTATAAGATTGTTAAATAAATAAAATAAATAAATATCCATCACGCCTTATCCCCGAAGGGGTGGCAGAGGCATATTATATGCCCACTTTTCACCGTGTGGATTTCTGTCCCACGTAATAGGTGGTGAGCCCATTGCCGTGTTGAAATAGACAGACGCAGGTTGTGGCTACCTGCTGTTGAAATTTATCATGCCGCCCATAAGGCATTCAACCAGGCTTAACGACTGCCATTTTACTGGCAACCGGGACCAACGGCTTAACGTGCCTTCCGAAGCACGGAAACGCTCGCAAATGTAAATGCCACAAAGTGGTCACCCATCTGAGGACCAGCCATAGTGAAAGTTGCGTAACTCAGTGATCGTTTACAGAACACTTAGACCGCGGGGCCACGAGCGCTTAAGATTGTTAGTGCCATAAACTCATTTCATATTACTGGGCCGTCAACCTGAGGGTCGCTATCAGGGTCCTACCGGCTGGGATAGCGGCCCTCCGTCACAGATCGTCGTCTCGGCTTTCCATCAGGCGGGTGGGCATCATTTTGATGTGTCAAACATGAAAAAAATATATAAAAAGACTCACCCATCGTTTCCATAGCTGGCTAACACGATACTAGGGCTGGAGTATGCGTTGGAAGTGGCCCAGGTGCAATGTACAGAGAACAACATGAGAAGTATCATGAACGCGATCAGAGTACCGGAGCGCACGTTCATGCCCAGACCGTTGTCGGGTTGGGCTGGCGTTTCGGTGCCACGTTTCTTTATCTTGCCCGCCTGGAAATTACAAATTATGGAGTTTACGTTCAAATGATTGGACTTATTAGAAAAAATATGTGTGTGTACACAGGTAAGAAGTGAAACTTCTTTAATATTATTTTTTTCACAGCTATAAAATTTCTCTCATACGTCGATAAAGAAGTTTCACTTATGATAAAGCAATTTCAGTTCAAAACAACATGGCGCGTAACCGAAATATTGACGATTTTTTTACAGCTATATAATTTCTCTCATCGTCGATAAAAAAAGTTTCACTTAAATAAAATGCTGTTTAGGTACACCCTTGATTACACATCGGTTACTTTTTATGAGGAAAATGGGTATGGAAAAACTTTATCATGCAGTACTATGTCAATACAAATTTCTGAGTTTGTATGATTGTTACTTTTTCACTCACAAACGGCTGGATTAATATGGATGTAATTTGGTAAAAAGGTAGCTGCTCACACGCTGGATTAAGACATAGGCTACTTTATCCCGGGAACCTCCTGTGGACCTGGCAGGACTGTATGTTATTTTCTAATAATATCTCACTTGCAGTTTGTGCTCAAATTTATTCTGTTTTCTGTATTAGCAACAACGATTTACATTACCTATAGTTATATTGATTTGTATTGAATTTTCATGGATATGACCTACTAGCTCACCCGCGCGGCTCTCTCTGCCATATTTTTTTTATATATTCCTTAACTTATTTGTTTATCTTCACGCTGTATCCCTGACGGGGTAGTCAGAGAGGACAGATCGCCAGGCTTCGCGATCCATGCATACTTCTTTCGCTTCTTCGAGATTCATCAACTTTATCACTTATCTGGTTACCATAGTACAAGCTCTGCTTAGTGTGGAATCAGATGGCGTTGTGTGAGTTGTCCCAACAATATTTATTTACAATATTTATATTATAGTTCAACGAAGATGAAACTTCCTTTTTTTAATATGTGTAAAGTTTATAGTAGCTGTCAGTTGTAAATACAAACACAAAATAATTGTTTCAATTCGTACCAGTAGTTCCTAAGATTAACGCGTTCAAACAAACTCTTCAGTTTTATATATTAGTATAGAGTTTAGATTGTATTAAAACGTTACCTTATCGTACAAGTTCTTGGAGTCTTCAGTCTCCACTGGTGGTAAGGGCAGTTCGTCTTCTTTCAACGCCAGCTCTAACAGTATGGAGAATGCAATGCCGGCCAGCACGCATACAACTGGCGTTAGGGTCAACATAAGACGGACCATCACGCCCGCGAAGTATACCGCACTCAAAGCGTATAGTGCCACTAGACATTAAAAGAAAACAAAAACATTGCGGTAGCGAAACCTGGGTATGTCAGCAGATGCATGAAAGTAAATTTAATTCTGTGGAGATGCGATCACTTCGAAAATTGTGCGGCGTAACTTTGAAGTGTTACGCAATATGGCAGGTTTGAATGAAAGTGGAGTTAAGCTGGGAGAGGTTATGCTGGAAAAGGGCACTTGGACACTTCCAACGAATGAGTGAGCAACGATTGACAAAGAATATATATTGTGCCAAAGTAGAGGTAGGAGTCAGGGTAGGCCGAGACTTACATATTATGACGACCACGTCAGCAGATTGCTCAAAGGCGGAAAAGTCAATCGTACTCGGATACCCAGACGTGTATGTATGAAGCGATTAATGAATCTGCAAGAAGTGAAAGAAATATGCATGGATCGCGAAGCCTGCCGATCTGTCCTCTCTGACTACCCCGTCAGGGATACAGCGCGAAGATAGTTAATTATTAATTTAATTATAATTCGTTCACGTTAAGGCTGCAGTGCATAACAGCTTTTATAATATCAATGACGTAAATTACAGTATTTTTACATACATACATCATCACATATTCCCGAAGGGGTAGGCAGAGGTATACTATTCGCCCACATTTCACAATATGCATTTTTGTCCGGCGAAACAGGTGGTGTGACCCCTCGGATGTTATCCCGGACTCGAACCGGCTAAAACCACACATCTATATGTCTAATGCCGTGCGCCGCGGGTAAATCCTGGGAATGAACATTCGAAAATGAATGTTTAGCAGTATAATCGTCTTCATAATTCGTTCGTATTTAATAATATCGTATTAAAAGGACTCCGTCAAAAATATGCTCGAGTCATATTCCTCGAGTGTACAAAAGAATCATATGACTCATTGTCACGAGACATTATCATTATCTCTCGAGCTTTAGAGAGAGAATAAACAGAAACCGACTTGTAATGAGTTTTAGAGCCATGTGTTGTACACTGATTGTGAACTACAATTCATTCTTTTTTATTTTAAATAAAACAGTAGAAAAGTCGAACCTCTATACATGATTAATCTTCTTACGAATAAAGACTTTTTTTTTATGTACGCTTCTATCGACCTCACCTACTAGCGGTGCACCTGCTAATTAACGAACGAAAATGAGGGATTAGACGCGCTCAACAATTCCGAAAAATCAAACGAAGGATGTTCCTAACAGCGAAACTAAAGTGAACATTAAGGTCCGTATTCCAGAACGTTTCTCAATACTCAATCGACGCTTGAGAGTAGATTTTATAAGGCAAAATCTAGCCTCAAGCGTTGATTGAGTATTGAGAAACGTTCTGGAATACGGACCTAAGTTTCAAAGCCACGTCGTTGCTTCGTCGATTGGTCAGCAGGTGAAGTCTCTTGGTCCCGGAAATCTAGGGTAATATTCTAAATGTGTAAGTAGAATACTTTTACCTAACAAAAGATTTTATACGTACCAAATACTCTCTCATCATTGATATTCTTGATGCAATACCAGAGACCCACAGGGAATGTGCACACAAGCACGTGTAAATCGAAAAAGAAAGAAGACCACGTGGTTGGCTGATGCTCCGACACTGACGCGATTATAGGGATGTGGATCTTAGCGTAAGCAGTGTCCCAGAGCGAGTAGAATCTGTAAAATTTCAGTAATTCTTTTTATAATTCGGATGTCTATGTTGACTAAGATGGAATATCGTATAGCTAACTAAAAATATTAAGAACTAATGTTCGCTTTAGTGTCTAAGTACTCTACAGATATTGACCAATGAGTATATGCGATATTTGGCAGTAACGATGTACTGTATGAAAAATAGTATTAAATACATACAATTATACATTAGAAACAACAATCCGAAACTAACATATGTGGATCACACAAATATTTGTTCCGACCCGGGAATCGAAACCGAGACCTCAGCTCGGCAATATCATCACTTCCACTTACGCCACCGAGGCAATTATAAATTTAAATACTACTAACCGTCCACTCCATGGCGCTATGACACCCACGTATGTCAATCCCACGACGGCCAAGAACACTACCCCAGCGGCGAGCAAGCCACCCAAAATGAGAAGCTGCTTCCACTTAGCCTTGGGATTAAGGCTGTGCAGGTACTTCAAAGTACCTACTGCCATTATAAGTGCGAATACACCTGTCGGAAAAGAAAAAATCTGTTGGAGTACACTTTTTATTTTCTTTTTCTCTAATATTATTGTGAAGTGTCTGTTGCTCCAAATTTATAACTTCGGGTGATTAGATTAACACAAAGCTTCTTGGGGACGGAACCTGTACGATAAGTACACAAGTACGTTTTTAAAACTTACACTTATACCTAAACAAAAGTTTTGTGTAGCTATAAGTGTGAACGAAAGAATGTGTTTTGTGAAAAAACACATTCTTTCGGTCACACTCGTATCAATGAAGGCTCTGATTTTAATCATTTTTAACTGCAAGTACGTTTGTAATAAAATTACGTTAGTGTACTTCATTATTAACGTACTGAAAAATAATAATAATGGTAGGTTTGAATGAAGGTGTCAGCGTTAAGCTGGAAATGGGCGTGATCCGTTGGTTTGGACATGTCCAACGAATGAGTGAGGAACGATTGACGAAGAATATATATTATGCATAAGTTGACTGCCTCTGTGGCGCGGTGGGAGTGCATCCGACTGCTACGCAAGGGGTCGTGGTTTCGATTCCCACCCAGGATAAAACTTTGTGTGATGAGCAGGATGGTTTATTCTGTGTCTGGGTGTTATTTATCTTTAATATGTATGTATTTAGAAATATATAATTATGTTTATCAGTTATCTAGATCCCAAAACACAAGCTAATATTAGCTTACTTTGGGCTAGATGGCGCTGTGTGAAAAGTGTCCCACAATATAGTAGTAGTAAGAGTAGGCCGAGACTTACATATGAAAACCACGTGAGCAGATTGCTTAAAAACGGGAAAGTCAAAAGTACATGGATACCCAGACGTGCATGTATGAAGCGATTAAGGAATCTGCAGGAAGCGAAAAAAGTATGCATGGATCGCTACGACTAGCGATCTGTCCTCTCTGAGAAGCGTGAAAAATAAATTAAGTCTCTTCAATGCGATAGGATAGATGATGATGCGATACGCTAGAAACTGACCATGGCCATATTTAATGTAGGGCTCCGAAGTTACGAATAATTGAATATTTTTGACAGTCCATATAGCTTGCGTAGATAGTGTTAAACTCATCACATGGGAGATGAGCAAGTATGTTTTAGCTTTTCATCATAACAGTGAATAAAGTCGGTAAATCATCATCCTCTTGCCCTTGTCCCAATTTACTTGGGGTCGGCGCAGTATGACTAAGTTCCATACTGCAAAATGTTTTGGCTTAGTTTTTATGGTCGGCCGCCAGCCTGATACCAACCCTCCTTGGGAATGCTATCGTTTGGTGGTTTGCCCGCCACCACACGGGTGCCTTTCCAAACCTATCAGTACTCCGAACTTTCCATATATTTTTACGGCTCCTATAGTATTTAACGCTTTAAGAAACTGCCTCTGACCATCTCTAGTAAATCTGATCTCCCAAACTTGGGTGTTTGGAGCAAGGTGACGATCCACTTAACAAAAATATAGTCGGTAAATATGGACCAAAAATTCAAATTCTGAAAATTTTATAATTTCGGAATGCCTATGGTTATGCCGCAATCAAACATCCCACAGATGATACATAGATAACTGTTAGCAATTTACGGGCGGCTTATCTTTCGCCAGATAACCTTTGAATGAAATTGAACAACAATGTGTACTGTATATTACGTTAATTGATAAATTGGTTATTGTCACTGGATTCCATTTAATCCAACGCCATTGTGATCAGAATAGGTTTGTAAACATCTCTTCATTACTCAACCGTGGTGAACTGACTGCTGCGAAATGCCTGGCATCACATGTACTAACTATCTTCACGCTGTATCCCTGACGGGGTAGTCAGAGAGGACAGATCGCCAGGCTTCATGATCCATGCATACTTCTTTCGCTTCTTGCAGATTCATCAATCGCTTCATACATGCACGTCTGGGTATCCGAGTAATTTTGACTTTCCCGTTTTTAAGCAATCAGCTAAATTAAATCACATGTTAACCTTTAAAGAACCCATTTTGAACGTTACGTTTACATTTTTGGAACTTTTAGAACCTAAAGTTACGTAATTATTGTGAGATACTCTACCGGGCTTTTGGACTACATGAGTTTTTCTAAGCTGGTATTATTATAATCAGTAATCACCATAGTTGCAGCCGTAATGGGATTATGTGACGATACATAAATTAGCGATAATGTTAAAGGTTCGAATAGATTTCATTTTGTACCTACATAACTTATGTCATGTACATGTACAACACATAGTATATTCGACGTACACATACTTAAATAAAAGTAGCTACCAATTCACCTTGAGCAGACATATTTACCGCAATATCATAAACACGCCTGCCATCTAGCAACAGGTATTTTTTTTTGTCACGGGGAATGCGTTTTCTCGCTGTCATTCCCACTGCGGGGCCCTTTGGGGGCCGTCCTACCGACTAAACCCCGCGGTGTTCCGTCTTTTTCTCAACCGGGTCGCAGGATAGGCCTGAGGGCTATTCACTGCGACCAATCTAGCAACAGGTATATAACCATACAAAAATATATACACGAGATGGATCAGGTTCTCGTTGAATCCTAGGCACTACGATCAGTTCCAGGAAACATCAATTTATTAAAAAAAAATACAAAGTGTATAATGTCTCAATGTATTTAGCCATATTACGGAAAGTCACAATCGTCGCAGTAAGACCTCAGTCATATAGGGATTGCTAGAGTCGTTACGGTAGCTTTTCCTACATCTGCCATTAATTTTGATGAGCTCCCTGCATCGTACACGACAAGAGCAAACGCCCGAGTGCCATCACTGCTAAGGCTGTTTGGAAGACAGAGAATAGAGCGGCGCCGAGTCGCCGTTGCGACGGCCATGGAACGGCAAGGAACGCAAAGTCTTATGCTCCGGGGCATGGCGAGGATTAAATACAGCGTACCAACATTTATAATTTCACAGGCGTTATTGATTTCACTATTAGTCGCAGTTGGTATAAATGGTGGATTTTGAGACGGGGGTAGTGTGTGGTATCTACTTTTTTTGAAGATAATTTGAACTACCAGGTTTGTACACCCTGTATAGGTAGTTAGGTACACACACATCAAGGCCAAGAGAAAGATCGAGTTCTAACCCAGATTTGATACCTAGTAAAAGGATCATAAAGCATCAATCACACAATTGTGCCTATGTTATATGTATATATTATTAGCAAGGCAGATTTTTACATTGCAAAACTCGCCAACAAGACCATGATCCCTAAAGGTAGGCGCCGTAAGGCAGCCGTGTAACTCTTACAGCAAACCCTATTCTCGCAATAGAATTTTTTTTTTTTAATCCATAGACCCGTTCATGGCGATGTGAGGTTATCGAGTTAACGTGTCCAGCATAAATATTTTGAAAAATATCTATATATTTTGAAAAATACACTCCCGGACACCTAAATCGAGCCACCTTGATTTTTTTGGTTTGGAGTACTGTAACTTGACTGCCTCTGTGGCGCGGTGGGAGTGCATCCGACTGCTACGCAAGAGGTTGTGGGTTCGATTCCCACTCAGGATAAAACTTTGTGTGATGAGCACGATGGTTTATTCTGTGTCTGGGTGTTATTTATCTATAATATGTATGTATTTAGAAATATATAAGTATGTTTATCAGTTATCTAGATCCCATAACACAAGCTAATATTAGCTTACTTTGTGCTAGATGGCGCTGTGTGAAAAGTGTCCAACAATATAAAAAAAAAAACTTATAGAAGATGTATGTAGAAGGAAAATGTTTTGATGCAGTTTTGGAGCTGGTATGATCATCATTCATTTAGAGTGCCACTGTTCTAAATTTAAACTACAGTTTATTAAAAAAGTCGAGTTACGTTGAAACAATGCATTTTTCAAGGAAAAAAATCTAATCGATTTTTAAATATAGACATGTTTTACATGAAAAGAAATGTTTATTTAGTAACTTGTATTGCCTCCAAGTGCATTTATGACAGCTCTGATACGGTTTGGCATAGAATTAATCAATGTCGTTATGACATGTTGAGGAATGTCCTCCCATTCTTCCAAAATTACATTTTTGAGCTCCTGCATGGTTTACGGGGCAGGATGATGAGCTCGAATACCCCTCTTCAGCTCATCCCATAGATGCTCTATAGTATTCATATCAGGACTTCGCGCTGGCCATCTCATAACCGTGATACCAATATCATTTAAGTACTCCCTGACGATTCCCGCAGTATGGGCCCTTGCATTATAATGCATTAAAACGAAATCTTGGCCAATAAATCCAGCATATGGCATCACGTGGTTCTCTAAACACTGGCGAATGTATCTATTGCCATCTAGGGGCGGCAGTCATGGTCCTGTCACTACCTCTAGCTCAGTTTTGCCGTCCATAGAGATTCCTCCCCAGACTGTCCATGATCCTCCACCATAACTCACTTTCTCGTCAATACAGCATTGCGCGAAACGCTCGTTCTGTCTTCGGTACACCTTACTCCTTCCGTCATTACCGTATAGCATTATCTTGGACTCATCTGTGAATAGAACCTGGCTCCATTGATGTCGAGTCCAATTTAGATGTTCGCGCGCAAACTCTAGACGGGCTATTCGGTGTGCTCGTGTCAATTTGGGTCCATTGGCTGGCTTATGGGGCTTTAAACCACGTTCATTCAGTCGCCTTCTAACGGTCCGAGCACTTACAGCCACTCCGTGAAAGTCCCTGAGCTGTTCTTGTATCTGAACAGAGTTAAGGCGTCGATTTCGTAAGCTAGTAGTGACAATGTATTGATCTTGTCTCGCCGTTGTCACTCGGTAACGAGGTCCTCCTGTTCGCCGAACGAAGCCGCCAGTCTCCAGGTATCGGTGGTACACTCTTTGAACAGCGGAACGACTCATGTGAAGTTGTGAACTCACATCTCGCTGACTTAGCCCAGATTGAAGAAGTGCTACAGCTTGCGCCGCTACTTCAGGTGAAGTATCCATAATTTTATAGCCAAAAACGGTTCAAATTATAGAAAAAAAACAACTAAACTTTGGTTAACAACAATTGCGAAAATTCAAACCAAATCGACATTAAATTGCTTCAAAAGCAACTTTCATTATTATTTTCAATAACAGTCATTATTTTTTTCAAATCACCAAGTTCGGCTATTGTTTATTTTAAATTCTAAAATTCTAATTTGGAATAATACATACGGGAAAGACGATGAAATATGCCAGCATTAAAAATTCATAAAAACTTTTTTGTTATATTGTATATTTTTTGTGTATTGGGCTTTTAAGCCCGGGAATGTAAGATGGCTCGATTCAAGAGTCTGGGAGTGTATATGTCGTTCAATTCATACACTGCTACAGTTGATCGTCAATTTTTACCGTTGTTATGCAAAGAAATCAATTAAGTATCTAATTAAAAACAACGATACCAGTAAGCATACTAAGTCGTATTACACACATAAATGATAACGTTTTGGAGTGTGTAAGTGGCAGAACATTTTATATTTGTAGTTGAACGTTAATAAAACCAACCACGCGAAACCCATAATGTCGTTTAATGTAATGGTGCATAGTATTTTCCGTAAAATAAATTTAAGAACATAAAACAAGAGATATCGTCTTGCGCCGCGTTACTATACCTACTCCTTTTGGGTGCGATGGGATGCTAACCTAGATTTCCAGGACCTAAGCTAACATCATCTACAAGTTGCAAATGACGCATCTTATTTTTTATACCACTGAGGTGGCAGTCAAGCATACGGCCCACCTGATGGAAAGTGGTCACCGTAGCCTATAGACGTTTGCAACACCAGAGGTGCAGCACTCGCGCTGCCGACCCTTTAAAAACCTTCTAAGACCCTGCTGACTAATAGATGGTCATGGCGAAAAGGTGACTGCAAACAAACCCCGTAAAAACCCGTCGTTTAGTACGGGAACATAACATAAAATATAAACGACTTGCTCGCTAGAAACTTGACGGTTCCAGGCAATATGTTGTATTACTTTGTAGGTTACAAGATTGCAAGAGAAGTATATCGGTATCGGCTATCGAAAATACGATGCCTGCTGTAGATTGAGCATTGTTCGAGATACCAACACCCAGCTGGTTGACGTGGTACCTGAAATCTGTGGCATCAGCCTTCATACTTTTCATGTGGTTACTTATTTCACTTTGTTTGGAGTAATCTCCACCTATCACAACCGAAACCTTTGCCAAAAATTGTGAAAAAGAACAGTACAATATTTTCTAATTATTTTTACAATAATCAATTACAGTAATAAATTGACTTTTGTAAAAGGAACTCACAAGAATTCTAACACACACAATACTGATTTCATTGAATTCCTGAAATACAGGCTTTCCTATATTGGGAATTCATTAGTCCTTCTAGCCTGGTTACCATTGTGCATTGTCACTACCTCCTAAGAATTGCAGGAACGGTAACGGAGCCACCGTCCTGCTACCGTAACACAGGTTAATTACTGGCACGGGGCTGGAAATACACTTAGGCATTAAGTGCAAATATTGTTATTTTGATTAATAAAAAAAAAAAATATACAGGTTACAAGGAAAAAAACATATTTATTTTTCCCTATTGCATTGAAAGTTTGAAAGATTCCGCATCGAAACAAATGTTTGTTAAATCTGCAAATGTTTGATTAGAAGTTCGAACATTTTCGAAACTTTTCGGAAGTTTCAATATATAACATGGTTGTATTTAAAACTATTTATTGACTTCCAAACATTTATGCCAGATTCTTTGACCAACATTGCCTTCAGCGTCATTTAAGTCATGACAAATAAAATCTTACAAAAATTACCTGAAGCAGCCATATGCTCGCTAGTCCGGATCGGCTGGAATCCAACAAAAGGTATCTGCATAGACATCAGCAATCCCACAATGTAGAAAACGGAATAACTGACAAACAGCCTCTGTGAAAACCGGCCCATGATGAGCAGCACGAACACGTGAAGTGGTATTAAATTGATGATAAACACGTAGCCGCCCCATGCTGACACCTGTGATGATAGAAAATTTAATAATTTACTAAGCGTCCATCAATACTCAGTACAAAGTTAAATTAAACTCTGATGGATGAGGAGAGGTTCAAGTGCAATTGTCAAGTTGAGTTGGTTGGGAGATCAGACGGCAGGTGTTCTGTAATAGTCAAATAATAATTTAAAAGCAGACCTTGGTCTCTAAAATGAAGGCGTCGGTGCTATTTGGATAGCTAAATAAATACCTACAAAATCGTTATGGTTATAAAAACCTGTCACCCATAGAAATCGTAAAAACAGGAGAAATAGCATATGGGAATATTTTTGTGTGAATTGAATGAAGAGTGAATTTTGGAGGTAACCGTGCACTAAGATAAGAGATTTATCAAATAAACTATTCTTTGGGAATCACGGTATGGCTCAGATATTCTAATATTTACACTGATTTAAAATTTTGCACTGACCCTGATCCTGTGATCCCAAAGGAACCCTAAGGCTGCCTGAAGGAAAACTATGGTTACACCCAGAGAGTTGGCAAGGCAAAGAATTCCAGATCTTTATGCTACACTACAGTTGTCCATTCCAGTCCAAGTATATGGCAGAAAGTCAGATCAGCCATCTCAACCTTTAAAGTAGTGACCAACTTGCAGAAGTTTTACATCAAGAGATTAAGTGCGGCCAAGCGGCTCACAAGGCCTGAGTCCTTGGGTGGCGCTGAATGGGCCTAAGCAGTTCCAAAAGATCCTTAGTTGGCATGGCAGAAGCCATCTGGGCACAGTTGAGAGATGTGCTGGTCAAGAGGTGTGCAAAACTCTGTAAATGCACTCCAATAATGCCACAAATTTATATTTAGTGAGGATTGGACAACGCTACACTTATCCGTAAATAAGGCCTAAGTGTTGCCAAGTGACCCTAGCTTGTCTGTAGCTGAGTTGTGTAGCATCCACCGCTCAGTCACTTTGACACCTAGACTATGAAAATTTTCTGATTCGGGACAAATGATAACCTTAGGATCTATTGACAAATTTTGTCAACCTTAAAACCAAAGCTTTTGTTTAAAAGGTTTAGGTTAGGAAGTTTTGTTTTTCTCAGGCCAGTGTGCTCAAGGATGTGTCCTTATTAACAGATGTTTCCTTGGTTTTTTTAATTCATTGATAGTTAATTAAAGTATATAATTACTTACCATATAAAAGTATGATATAGCAGTGCAAATTGACCAAAACACTGATCCACTCTTCACGCTTTTCAGCCATAAGTAATATGTAAACTGTAATGCAAATATAGCAATGCCCTCATTGTCATAACTTCCAGCCACAGATCGACTACTGTAGCCTGGTACAATGGCAATGAAACAAGCTGCAAAAAGGCCAGCTCCCCGTGACCACAGTTCTGTTGTTAGGAGATATGTAGCTATTGCTGTTAATCCACTAGAAAGAGAGAGTATTATAATAGTAAAAACCTCCAAAACTATTAAGATTTGATAAGTTCATGTGTTTGTAAATTTTCTTTCTATGAAAAGTTCAAAGTTATTCTTATAAGAATGTTTCCAGTACTAGACCTAGTTTATTTATTAAAATGTAAACAGTGCTCTACTTATCTTGTTATCTGTTAAATATACTGTAACTATTTCAGCTAGGCACTTGTTATACTATTATTTATTTATTTATCTATAACGCCTTATCCCTGAAGGGGTGGCAGAGGCATATATATTATATGCCCACTATTCACCATGTGTATTCCTGTCCCACGTAATAGGTGGTGAGCCCATTGCCGTGTTAAAATAGTCAGACGCAGGTTGTTGCTACCTGCTGTTGAAATTTTTAAGCCGCGCATAAGGCCTTCAACCTGGCTTAACGACTGCCAATTTATTGGCAACCGGGACCAACGGCTTAACGTGCCTTCCGAAGCACGGAACTGGGGTGGGTCTAAAGGGCCGAATGAATTTAATAAAATGTGTCTATTTTAGATATTAAATTTGTAAGAAATTTTGAACCTGTTGCCTTTTTAGTGAGGTGGTACCTAAAGGCTAAAAGGTCTTATGTGCTAGACACTCATTAGCACGACCAATTAAAATCCTGGTAGTCTCGGACTGAGACTATACTATGTGAATGAATAACTTAGAATAATAATTACCTGAAGACTGGTGCAAGGAACACACATATATCTCTTATATGAATAGGAATGTTAAGTGTGTGTAGTATCCAGTGTATTGTTCCTGACGTAATCATGAGACCTGGGTACACAGTCCCACCCACGATGCGCCCAAGAGGGTACCAGGCACGTTCATCAAACCAGTTTAAAAAATTGTAGAACCCATGCTGGACCATGTACGCCGTCGAACGATAATTGAACCTAAAACACATATGCGATAAATGAAGGGCACCGGTCTTTTCAACGGTTTTTCATGGTATGTAGGAATTAAGACTTACCATGGGTCAAATTCGTGAATTATACTCTCAAATCGTATTACAGCGAATAGCCGGGAAGCGAAACCGGCCAACCATGCCAATGACAAAACTGTAACTGTGATAAGAGTACTCAAGCCGGCTGTATTATTGAATATTCCCTTATTACGGCCATTATCCGGTATCGCAGCAGTAGTCTGCGGCATTTTAGAAGTTAAAACCACTTCAAATTATCCTAATATTTCACAGTAATACTATTTTCATACATCAGTCCCAACAATTCGATTTAAGGCAAAATTGACTTTTTGGGTGACTGACGTACGGACACGTCTCTCTTACATTTTTTTTTTATATTTATTTAATGGCCTGGTTCCTAAGACCTTTTAGCCAAATCTTATTTTTTATATCATATTTCTTCAATCTTATCTTCTAATTAGTCCTGTCCAGTCGATGTCGTGTCTTCATTGTCCGTCCTGGTCCTTGCCCTCAGTATAATGGTGATTCTTATACTAAGGTTGTCAGTGGACGTTTCGCGGAAAGAGAGAAAATAGCATTTCTAAATCTACTGGTTTCGGAAATACACGATACTTTAACTTTTTTAGGAAAATTACCAAAATTCAAGAGAAATCCTTAAAAATAAAAATAAATACTGGATGCATGGATTTTATTTTTATTTTATCTGATTGCTGGATAAATTATCCATAAAATAAAAACATCAAATGTTATGAATCAGTTAAAATTTTAGAGTTATGAGAGCTAAAACTTGTAACAATAAAAAAAAAAATTGCTTTATCGAAATTTCAATTGATTTTAGTGAAAAATATCCACTCCGAACTGGTTGTACAAACGATGTCATTAAATTCCTTGTTTCCTTAGCTTTCTAAAAAGGTATAATAAGTGTACAAAATTCTCAGATAGCGCCCAACATACTCAGTTAGTCCCGAGCAGGTAGTTAGTAGCCGATACCTGGAATTCTTAAAACCTTTCTCACGGTTTCACTATGCGAGAGTGAGAGAATCGATAAATAGCACAACGTGTGTGAGTGAGATAGCAATTGTTGACGGTTGGCCGTTGCCTTGCGCTTGGGCCCCAAGTTGCGCGACCTCTGTCTAGTACTACTTAGATACTTACGCGTGCCGGACGTACCTATTATTCGTACTAGTTATTTCATCCATCTGTTTCTTTGCTTTATTTCAATGGCAAGCTACAGTAGCGAAGAGTACGCAGACATTGTGTTTGTGTACGGATTCTGTGACGGTAATGCTGCAGCGGCCAGAAGGGAGTACATACACCGATTCCCAAATCGTCGTGCACCTAGTGTACGTGTCTTTTCTGCGGCGTTTCAACGGCTTAGAGAAAGTTGAAGTGTTCATGAGCGGCGTCACGATGCTGGTAGACCTCGTCAAGTGGATGCAGAGCACGAAGAAGAAATACTGGATCGTTTTACGAGAGATCCCACTACATCTACACGCATAGTAACCAGGCAAATGGGATTATCTCAATGCAAAGTATGGTTTACTTTACATGCAGCGCGACAGTACCCATACCACTACACACCTGTTCAAGCGCTAGAGGAGGGAGACCCTGCAAGACGAGTAGATTTCTGTCGCTTCATGCAGCATATGGACGCTGAAGACGCAATGTTTTTAAGTAAAATCTTATGGACGGATGAGTCCAAGTTTGACCGAGACGGCATAACGAATTATCACAATCTCCACTACTGGACTACACGGGGAGAAAATCCAAGAAAGTCCAAGGAAGGAGCTCATCAAAGAAGATTCTCTGTAAACGTATGGATGGGCGTTATTGACAGATACTTGGTGGGGCCATATTTCTTACCAAACAACTTAAATGGCGAAGCTTACGAGGATTTTCTTCGAAACCATTTATTCAACCTTCTCGAAGATGTTCCTGTTCGGGAAGATTTTCCACTAACTAACCGGGAAGAAATGATCTTCCAGCACGATGGCTGCCCAGCCCATTACCGGGCTAGTGTTAGACAATGGCTGGATGAAACGTTTCCACTTCGTTGGATTGGCAGAGGAGGCCCAACGCCGTGGCCAGCGAGGTGTCCAGATTTGACCCCCTGTGATTATTACCTATGGGGTCACATGAAGACATTAGTGTATAAAACTCCCGTCAATAATGTTGAAGAATTGAAAGCTAGAATCATAGCAGCTGCTAATCAAATACAGCAAGATCTTAAGGGAGTTGTTACTAGGTCCAATCTTAGAAAACGACTACGGGCGTGTATTAGGAACCAAGGAGGTCAATTTGAGCAAGATTTAAAATAATAAGGTGTTTTAATTAAATCAAGTGTTATAAAACGTGTTTTTCCTACTGTGTTTTTGTTATTTCTTTATGTAAATAACTTGAGTATTTTAATTGTAAAGATAACTTGCGTTTTTTCTTATTAAATATTATTATTTTGTATCAGTATGAGTATTATTTCATCTACATTAGATAGTTTTTTCATACTACTCTTAGTAAAATTAACCATAGTCATCCTTACTTGCTTGGAGAACCAAATGGGCAACAATACACAATGCATTCATAAAGTCCACTAAAGCAAATCAATGAGACGTGTTACGAGGTAAATTAATGACACTTAAAGAAAAAACCTTAGCAGGGTAGCATGGTAAAGTGCTAATAATGTTATTAATGTGCAGTTTACGTATTACCTACTCGGCAATAACTGAGTTTGTTGGGCGCTATCTTAGAATTTTGTACACTTATTATACCTTTTTAGAAAGCTAAGGAAACAAGGAATTTAATGACATCGTTTGTACGACCAGTTCGGAGTGGATATTTTTCACTAAAATCAATTGAAATTTTGATAAAGCAATTTTTTTTTTTATTGTTACAAGTTTTAGCTCTCATAACTCTAAAATTTTAACTGATTCATAACATTTGATGTTTTTATTTTATGGATAATTTATCCAGCAATCAGATAAAATAAAAATAAAATCCATGCATCCAGTATTTATTTTTATTTTTAAGGATTTCTCTTGAGTTTTGGTAATTTTCCTAAAAAAGTTAAAGTATCGTGTATTTCCGAAACCAGTAGATTTCGACCAGGTGTTCCACACATTTTTGAACATCCCATGGGCTGTACTCTTACCCCCTTAAAACAATTACACCTATTTAAAGTCACCCTGTATATCATTGTCTTTCACTATAGCACGTTAACACAACTTTTATGTCCAAGAAATCACCACTCCCGCACATAAAACATGATAAATGCACTAGTTTTAGAAAATAATCTAAAGCAAGCGTCCGCACTTGTCACTCTTCCCGCCAAATGTCCGTCTCTCTTACACAACTATACTTGCCACAGAAAAAATGTATATAAATTTTTTTTATTGGAATCAACAAACACAAACAAACATTTAGATATATGTTTTTGAATGTGGTTATATCATTATATCGCAGTTTAAGTCAAATTCCTACTTATATAAATTTGACGCCAAATACCAGTTCGGTTCGCTCCTATGATTATACATGACTAGCTGTCCCGCCGGCTTCGCCCGTGGCATACTTCCAACCCAGTGGCACCCATTTAATCCCGTCGTTTATTAATTTCACACATTTTCCAAATTCGCCGCTCTCCGCTCTCCAGTACCTACGCCCACGGTCCGGTCGAATTATGGTTACACAAAAATAATTTCTTTGCCCCTTATTTTGAATTAGCTATAACTCGTAAGATATTCATTTAATTTTCAAGGTGTAAAGGGACAAAATAATCTTCATTAAATGCTAAAGCCAAATAATGTAGTAAACATTTTTACGATTAAGGATTAATAGCATATTTGTGTAAATAGCTCTCAAATTACCGCTTTATAATTCATGGTTTTTAAAGTATTAAAATGGATATATGTTATTCTTAAACGATAGACATAAACCGTTGATAACTTTTTTGTAGACCTACATTAGACACAAAATTGCACCATACATTATTTTGTGATATCACAAAGGATAATATTAGGCATAGGATAATATTAGAATATTTAGGCAGCGTTTTCATTGGAAGCTCCCAGAAGGCTTATGTTTTCAGACACCCGCAAGAAAAATCTTGAGTTTGACACATTACATTTATACAATATGTCCAGCAGTAAGGAAACTATGCCTTAATCTAAACGTACCTATGTATTATATATATGTATTACGTAATTCTTCAGAAGCATTAGAGTTGTCTGTGTAATTAATATTAAATCCAAAGTATTTTTTATAATAGGCTCAGAATGGTCACTAATTCACTATCAATAAAAAACAACATTTATAGAACGTGAACACTGCGACAGTCGAGACTGGCAGACTTACAAAGCACCGGACTGTGATGTCAGCATTTGGTTTAGGTCTTGGCACCGACTTCAAATCTATATTAGACAAAATGCATACCAATAATTACTAGTATCACAGCCGAAAGATCATAGGTTTACTCTCTTTATACTGTGCTGTGCTAGTATTTTATTAATACTAAAAGTATTATGTTTGCGTACGAGGTGTATTAAATTAAATCATTATTACGTTATTTCATACATTTTAGTTATTGAAGTCGGTTTTTTTAAACATAGTTTTTATTTTTGTTACTTTTTAGTGTCTGCAATAGATTGTTCTGTAAACGACAGTAGAATTTTTTTTGTATCCGTCACGTCATACGTTCCTCTAAACGTAATATACTGTCTAAAATGCGCGTCCTCTCCGGGGTTCCTCAGTGATCTCTTTTAGGACCACTTTTATTCAATATTTTTATCAATGACATCTCGTATTGTTTTCAATGGTCTAAAATATTACTGTATGCTGACGACATGAAAATCGTTAAGCAGATAAATACCCCTGCAGATGCTCTCCTTCTACAGGAGGATCTGGACCGTTTCCAAAATTATTGTGTATTGAACAAGCTAGATCTAAATGTTTCCAAGTGCTACACTTGCACATTTACGCGTAAACCACTTTACTCCATTAGCTAAGGTTACTTCTGTCAAAGATCTCGGAGTTACTTTTGACTGCAAACTTCTTTTTGATTTACACATTAGCAATATTGTTAGTAAAGCCACGAAAGCTTTAGGTTTTATTCTAAGAATCTCTGCCGATTTCAAGAGTGTTAAAACTATTAAATTTTTATATTGCTTTTTTGTTCGTAGTCTCCTTTGCCTCACAAGTGTGGAACCCGATTTATAACACTTATATTGACCGTCTAGAAAGTATAAAACGAAAGTTCTTAAGGTACATTCAATTCCGATCAAACTGTTATCTGGCTGATTACCATACCCGCTGTAAAAAAAATCACATTTTACCTCTGGTAGAACGTCGTAAAATAGCAGATTTAGCATTTTTAATGTCTGCACTGCACACTGCACATTCCTATGCCAAAAACAACCTATAGGCAAAACTCTTATTTAATACGAGCATGCCGTGCGTACATGTAGCATGTCGGGATGTTGATATAGATATATTTTTCAGTAGTATTTCTAAAGTAAAGAAAGTCTTATGTAATCAGTATTTTTTGAAATGAATACATTTGTGGTTGTATAAGGTGTGTATGGATTGAGTCTGTGGCATTTTTCTGACTTTTCTAAAATAATATTAATGTTATTAGTGAAAACTTTTAATTGGCCTTTCATTATGTTACATACCTAATAATTGTATTTGGTTAGCTGTAAGTTTTCCAAAAACCTTAAAATAAAATAAAATAAAACTATGCACACGATGGTAGCAACTACAAAGCAACTATTGGTTTAAAAGAAACACGTTCCATAGGCTCAGTTTATCCTAATTGAATAGGTGATCGGCGAACCTGATGTCAGAATGGCCGGTAACTGCCTTAAAAAGTAGTTTACTTCTTTTAATAATAAGGTAGCAATTATTTAATGATTAGTAGCAACTAAAAGCAAATCCAAAGCAACTCTCTAGTAGCAACTCTCTCTATAATGATTTAGATATACAATATCGGTAGTGACGGGCCATTCTCATGAATGAAATGTATCGTCCCGAGTTGCTAGCGATCGTATGACGTCAGACATGCCGTCACTGTTCGCGACCGCATGACGCCCTCTTCACTCACAAAATATAGGTGGGTCCAAGTGGGCTTACAGCGCTCAAGATGTGCGTCCCACTTATAAATTTCAACCACAACGCTCGCCGCCCATTTACCTACGTTAGTGGAATGGCAATTTCAGCGGTCGCGGTCGCGCAAAGTCGTGGGTTACTCTAAAGTTGCGAGTAGGTTGCGGACGAGATGTGGAACGCGTCCCGTGACGTCAGATCACTGGTACGTCACTCACGTCAGATTCAGACGTCAGAGTGCGTTGACAGTTCTCTTGAATATAAATAAATTTTATTGAATCAAAAATTTTACCTTATTTTAAATGTTTTTCAATGAAATTGTACCATCATAGTTATTGCAAATGTCCAATTACCAAGAAATTGTAAATTTGAATGTGGGTGGCACAAGGTAAGAGTGAAGTGAAGTGGATCGGATTGCTTTTATGTACAGCTCTAATGAAAATAAAGTTATCATATTGTGTTTTTTTATTTTGCACTTCCCATAATCACATAATAGCCTTCATTATGAAACATGTTATGTGTTTTGCTATAAGAGTACGTATATTTATGTTATGAGCTATATTAATCAAGAAGTAGGTACAACCCTACATCCTATATTCACTCACACCTAACCCCTCTAATGTAGATATTTGATCTTTTTAGATTTTCAACTTCATGGCAGACATTGACATGGGTTCCAGAAACATTTTTTACTGCTCTCCTCAGTGGCAGGATACCCACGGTGCGGGATGAAACTGGAGCACTATTTATAGACAGGGACCCCAATCTCTTTGGGTTGATTTTAAATTTCCTGAGAACTCGAGATATTGATCTTAATAATATAAACATTAGAGCATTAAGGCATGAATGTGATTACTTTGGTATAACTCCTTTAAGTAGAAGGCTAGCCCTTTGTGATGAGATGAACCATTCGACTTGCGGAGATGTTCTATTTTATGGTTATTTACCGCCACCATGTAAGTATTTTATTTTTCAATAAGTGTGTCTACATATATTAAACCTTGACTCACTGACACAGTTCAAACTGACAAAATTTTACTGATTTTTATAAAATAGGTAGTTATTATTATGAAAGCATTCACTAACAAATTATTTTGGAACCCCCTACTGTATAGTGGCATAACACAAAATATTTTTGAGGTGTTTGTGTTCAAGATACTAGGTTCTTTCAATTAATCAGCAAGTTCACTACTACCTGATGAGGTTGCTTGGGGACCCTAAAAGCTTGTTGGGCCCCACCAAGTTTATCTCCATTTTATGTCGATAATAATGTTATGCTGAAATTTTCAGTGAACACATCTGGTAGTGGCAGAGGTGGAAATAGTTGTTCTAGAAAGAACTCTACTGCCTCAAGCACAGAAGTGGCAGTTAATAGGACACATTCAAGAAACTCATCACTCGACCTACGCACTGTTGGTAGAATACCCTCACAGGATCAACTCAGGTATAACTTCTTCAACCTAGTCTGGTTAGATTTGATTTGGGGCCTGTACCTCTTTATTGACTATTAAACGCACATTGATAGTATGATATACACTATGATGTAAAGGATTTGGACAACTTTTTTCTATGAAATGATAATGTTCACCTCAGAGGACATCACTTGAAGTTGAGTACCAGTTTTTTTAACAATAATCCACATAAGCATTTCATAATCAACAGAGTGGTCAGAGAATGGAGCAAGGCTCCAGAATATGTGGTAACAGTGGCAAATAAAATTCAATTCAAGAACAGACTTGACAAATATATGAAACATAGTAAATGGAAAAAAAATTAAGGATAAATATTCAAGCACTATCAGTTGTGTACAACTGCCTACCTGCTATTTAATAAAAAATATTATTCAAGAAATAAATGCTTGTTAAGGCATGACAATGCATGCATGCATGCTTGGCAATGCTCACACCAGGCATTTCTCATAGCAGTATCTGAACTAAGCCTAGGCTATTCCACTACTCTTTGAGCAATAACTGTGAGAAAACAATAGGTAGACCCTTTAACTCCATAGTCTCGTAGTCGAACCATAAAGACCTGGAAAGCTCTGCCAATGCATAATGTTTCATTACTCATAAGAAGAGGCACGTCATTCGGCCGTCAGCTGGGAGCACTGTTGGAGTCAGAGAGAAGACTGTGAGAGTGGCCAACAATTCGCTAGATGTCATTCTGGTATTCCATCATGAAGGCGGCGCAAGTCTGGCAAGCTATATCTTACAATTTAATAATAACTTTTACAAAAAAGTACTATCATATGATAGGAAGAAATCAAAGTCCCATATGTAACATGTGCAGTAAACCAAAAGATTTTATACACATGTTGATGGAATGTCATCAGAATCGTACACTGAGGGAAAGATATCTGATGAGTATGTAACTAAAT
Source organism: Thumatha senex (assembly GCA_948477245.1). Classification (NCBI taxonomy): domain Eukaryota; kingdom Metazoa; phylum Arthropoda; class Insecta; order Lepidoptera; family Erebidae; genus Thumatha; species Thumatha senex. The sequence goes on from OX419743.1 coordinate 16,722,207, forward strand.
AACGGAGGGTAAAACATAGTCCTTAGTCGGCCGCTGTTTGAAGACCGCAAGGTGTTATGTGCATATGTCAAGGCTTGTGTGAGGGAAAGGGTGGAAGAAGCAGAGTGAATGAGTGGTATGGATGTGAATGTGTGTAAAGTGTAGCATGTTAAATGCCAGATACCTATGAGGCTGGCATGGTCACACAAAGTGATCCAAAATTCAAATAAAACGATTGATTAAAGAAATTGAAGTCTTCGTTCATTGACTTAAGATCTAAAATTATGCCATTGAATCCTGTAGTGGTGCAGTTATATTATTCAGATTATAACTAATGTAACTTTGCAAGTTTTATTGCACAATGCTGGCACTCAAGAGGATTTTTAAAAGTTAATGATTTTATGCTATCCTGTCGTTATAAAAGTCGTTGAGGGTGTGACTTTTATTTCAATGCCCTCGATTTCAATACGAGCCTTCAGCAACGGCATTCACATACTTTACCACTGTGCCACAACAAATAATAAAAGCAAGAATCTCACGGCTACCAACAGTAGTAGATTTTATCAATTGTGTATCACAAACATTCACCATGCGGTTTCGCACAAACCATATTCTCACAATAATTGGCAATATTTTTGCAGTCGATGCGGCAGGGGTCACTCAAGGGCAGCTTCGTTAGGCAATGCAGACAATCACAAAGGACATCGACCGCTAGACAGTAGTAAGCATATTACAATTAATATAGTAGGTATCTCTACTTTTCGATAGCGTTATATGTAAGTAAAAATAATCCACATAAATAAGTAAATAGAAATAATCCACATAAAAAAGTAAATAAAAAAAGTTAAAGTTATAGTAAACGAAAAATAAAGTTAAAAGGACTAAATAAACAACAATTTCATTGTTTTACAGTGAACGTTTGGGTGGATAGTATGAAAGTTCAAATTATCAAAGCACATCACAATTGGATTGCAGTAGCTTATACACATTTCGTCACTGGATATAGGTATGTATACAATATTTGTAGGAATATCATTTCTGTGAAAAAGTTGTGCGGCAAATCTTCAAAATGACATTTCATCATTAAAAGGAGTCTTCGCTTTCAAATCGTATTGTTCAGAAATACCGCCTTGGGTGGATTCACTTACAGTTAAAACTTGACTGCAGGACTTTTTTCTTTATTAGGTTACATTAATTAATCTCTGCGCTTCGGAAACCCATTCCTATCTCTCGATGAATATACATAGTATCGAAGAATATACCTAGAAATCCCATTACTATACATATCATCAACCACCGTGTCACACCATGACCTTTCTATACAGACGTGGCAGTGGTATTTTATCTGTTTAGAATATTAGTAAATGTAGAATAGAGTAGATTATAATTTTCGAAGCGCTCGTGGCCCCGCGGACTCAGTGTTTTGTAAACGATGACTGAGTTAAGCAACTTTCACTATGGCTGGTCCTCGGATGAGTGACCACTTTGTGGCATTTACATTTGCGAGCGTTCCCGTGCTTCGGAAGGCACGTTAGGCCGTTGGTCCCGGTTGCCAGTAACATGGCAGTCGGTAAGCCCAGTTGAAGGCATTATGGGCGGCTTAAAAAATTTCAACAGGACAAGACAGGCGCATGTTGTGCAGGTCGCCACAACCTGCGCCTGGCCATTTCAACACGGCAATGAGCTCGGCACCTGTTACATAGGACAAAATACATACGGTGAAATGTGGGCGCATAGTATGCCTCTGCCTACCCCTTCGAGGATAAAGGCGTGACAATATGTATGTATGTGGATGTATGTATAATTTTCGAAACACCTCTTTAAACATCAGTTCAATATAATAAGCTTCAAATAACTGATTCCTTAACTCTTTACAGATTAACAGACTCATGCGGTTGGTATGTGGTATTCCAATCTCCTGTACAAGACACGGTCATAGAAAGAATAGCATTAAATGCTAAGACGGGCGGTGGAGGCGGTACATCAAGTGGGAATACTTCTTCGGGCACTGACGTCATGCTCGGAATTGCCAGTGGCGCTCATGTTAGGTTATGGGCATTTTCCACTCACAGCGAACCTGTAAGGCGAACTTTGATAGGTAAGTAGAAACGTAAATCTGAATATGAAATGAATTAATTTGTTTTTTGATTCTATATGAAAAAAGTGGTCACAATTATTATCTTATCTTTTCCGGTGTCGGTAGATACCGCGGCACTGCGTCCCTTCCGGGACTATTGTACCACACCCCATCGCTTCACCCATCCCCCCAGCGCCTCCATGAACCTCAATATGTTCCCTAGGGGGATGTGCCTGTAATCTTCCGGAGTCGGGTATGCTTGACCCAGAAGACTAATTCTTCTTGCACCGAGTGCCACACATTCACACAGCAGGTGGTACATGGTTTCGCCAGCGTCCTCACAGGCCCTGCACGTCGGGTCTTCCGTGAGCTTCATCCTGTGGAGGTGCTGCCTCGTTGTGCCCTGTGAGCGCTCCATTGATTCTTCGCAGCTGCTCCCTGGTATGTGTCCACAGTTTCTTGGACCATCCCTCTCTGATGCTTCCCAGAAACATCTTTGCGTGTCTTAGACCTGTTGTCGACTGCCACTGGTTTTCATGTGCCTTAGTGGCTGCCTCCTTTATTGTTCGTTTTATTACTCCATAATCGAGTCCGACGAACGGCTCCGGTCCAATGAACCCTTCCTCCGAGCCCTTCCTTGCGAGGGCATCCGCCCTCTCATTACCCTCGATGCCCTTATGTCCTGGCACCCAGACCAATTGGATCGTATTGCGTCTTCCCAGCCTATTTAGGCTTTCAATGCACTGCAATATCAATCCGGATTTCACTTCACATGATGTGAGCGCCTTGAGTGTAGCTTGGCTGTCACTCATAATATAGACTGTCTCATCAGTGACCCGTCTATCTAACATTTCTTGCACGCATGTCAGTATAGCATAGGTCTCCGCCTGGAAGACCGTTGCATACTTGCCCATGCTTTGACTAATGTTGCAGTTGTCGCTGTGAACCCCTGCACCTGAGCCGGTTTCCATCTTGGATCCGTCCGTGAACCATATCTGGACATTTCTGTCCTGTGTCCGCATTCCACGCTCCCACTCCTCTCTCGTGGGGATGTGCACACTATAGTTCTTTTTGAAGTTATAGACCGTCTGTATTCTATCTAGATTCATAGTCATAACCCCTTGCTCCTGTGTTGCCCGTAGTTCCGGCTTCGGCCTTCAGCTCTGAGCCTGTGAACGGCTTTCCTTGCCTCCAGCTCCACTCTGATGTGCAGCGGAGTAAGGTTTAGAAGTATCTCCATCGCCGCCGTAGGAGTGCTTTTGAAGGCTCCTGTCATAGCCATGCATGCCGTCCGCTGTAGCTTGTACAGGGTTCGTCTGCAGCTCTCCTGTTTAGTCTTGGGCCACCATACTATACTCCCGTATGTTATTAGTGGCCGCACCATCATTGTGTAAATCCATTGGACCACTTTTGGTTGTAGTCCCCATGTCTTACCGTACGTGGAACGGCACATACCAAAGACTCTCATTGCTTTGGTGGTTGCTGTTTCCACATGTCGACTCCATGTTAGCTTATTATCTAGGATGACTCCTAGATACTTCGCTTCCGTGGACAAGCAAAGCTCTTCGTCATATAGTCTTAGTGTCTCCATTCCTGTTAGGGTTCGCCTCTTCGTGAAATTTACTATCACCGTTTTTTTGGGGTTAATTGATAGGTGGTTTTGTCCACACCATCCCTCGACTGTATCCAGTGCTTTTTGCATGATGTTTGAAACGACACTTGGTACTTTTCCGTTGATTAGTATCACGAGGTCGTCCGCGTAGCCAACTGTATGTAGTGGCCCTCTGTTAAGTCTCCCCAGCAGGTCATCTATCACCAGACACCATAATGTTGGGGATAAAACACCGCCCTGTGGGCAGCCTTTTGTGACTTGAACTTCCACTCGCTCCCCCAGTAACTCCGCGAGTATTGTTCTTCCTTTGAGCATCTTATCCATCCATACACAGATTGTGGATTCGATACCATGCCTTTCTGCCGCTGCCTTTATGGTTCCGAATGTGGTCCTGTCGAACGCTCCTTCCACATCCAGAAATGCAGCTAAGCATATTTCTTGATTACCCAGTGCCAACTCCGCCCTGCTCACCACGTGGTGTAGTGCTGTTTCAGTTGACTTCCCTGGTTGGTATGCGCATTGCATTTTGTGAAGAGGATATTTCTTCAGTGCTTTCCCTCTAATGTGCTTATTAACTAGCTTTTCTAGTGTTTTGAGGAAAAACGATGTTAGACTAATCGGTCTGTACGATTTTGGATCTCCATAGTCCGCTTTGCCTGGTTTCGGCAAAAATATGACTTTTGCACGTCTCCAGCATTCTGGTGTGTAGCCAAAGGCTATACACGCCCTGTATAACCTACATAAGTGTGGGTTTAGTATTGTTTCCGCTTTCTGTAGTAGTATCGGATATACGCCGTCTGGTCCTGGCGCTTTAAATGGTTGAAAGCTATTTATTGCCCATTTAACCCTGTTATGTTCTACTACTTTCTTGGCGGTCACCCAGTCCGCTTTTGTGGTACATCTTCTTTCCTTTTCACCACTAAAGCCTATTTCATTAGATTGTGCGGTTATTGCCATTGAATCTGGAAAGTGTGTCCTGAGCATCACTCTCAGTGTTTCACTCCCAGTTTCCGTATATCTACCATTACAGTCCTTAATCGCAGTTAAATGGTTAGACCTTGTTATTGCCATTGCCTTGGTGAGACGCATGCTTTCCGGGATGCTGCTTATGTTTGCGCAGTGTTCCCTCCATGCCTTCCTTTTTGCCTTCCGTATGGCCTTGTTATACTCAGTGAGTTTCCTCGCATAGTCCTCGAAGTTGTTCGATTTCTTTGCACGATTGAAGGCTGCCCTTGTAGCCTTCCGTAGTTTCGTCAGCTCGGTATTCCACCAAGGTGATTGTTTAACACCGATCTCTTCTTCGGCGCAATTTTCAGTCCACGAGTTGACAACGGCTTTTGCAACATGTTCCGCTACCATATCGATGTCCAGTGTCGAACTTAAGTTCTCTTTGGGGTCCCCTAGCTCGGCTTTCAAATTGCTCTTGAAGGCCGGCCAATTGGTGTTCCTAGGGTTCCTCCTTTTGACTTTTGCCTGTTTGTACATCGTCCTGTAATTGTAACATATGTACCTGTGGTCCGAACTGGAGATTATGTCCGGCACGTGCCAGTCCACTATGCGTTTACTGGCCTGGTTTGTTGCTAGCGTGATGTCGATGACCTCCGCCGTGTTTTCGTTACAAACGTTGGTTTGTTACCTGTATTTATAATTTGTAGGGATGAACTTACCAGATAATCCAGTAGGAGCTCTCCTCTGTCATTGCAGTCCGTGCTTCCCCATGTTACATGGTGAGCGTTGGCATCGCAGCCTATGATGAGAATTTTCATCTCCCGGCTGCAGTGTTCCACCAGGACCCTGAGTTCCCTTGAGATAGGGTCCTTGGCCTCGTAGGGGAGGTAGGCCGATGCTATTACTAGCGCTCCACCCCCCCCCCCCCTCCCTTGATGTAAGACCTGCATGGTTGTCAGGTCCCTGAAACAGTAATTATACATAGGTATTGCATCAATACCATTTCTGACATAGATGCATGTCCTAGCATTGTTGTCGCGACAGTGATAGTATATGTTACCCCCCCGTCGCGCCTAAGCCCCTAATCATCCCTTCATATAAGTAAGGTTCCTGAATTAGGGCAATGTCATATTTATTATTTTTCAGTTCGCGTGCAAGCACGGCAGTTGCTGCCTTACAGTGTTGTAAATTTATTTGTACAAACCTTATTGCATCCATGTTACTGGGTGCCCATTTCCTCCTCCTCACTTTCCAGCTTGAGCCCCACCAAGCCCTCCAGTTCCCCAGCGTCTACCGGCGAGGGTAGACTCTCGAGATCCATGGCAGGGTGGTGGGACCCCTCGAAAAGTCCGCTTATGTCCTCGATGCTGGATTGAGGCGATACTGTCGGCTGCGGTAGTCCTGGCTCCGCCGCCGCCGCGTGGGTCGCTGGTGCAGCCATTGATGGTACCGTCGCTGATGTAGACGGCATCGGGTTTGTAGGTGCAGGTCCAGCTGCCGTGCTCTGCACCTCATTCCGCGTTTCCCTCCGCGGCGTGTCGTCAAGGAGCTTAAACTGGCTACACGCCAGACCCCAGTTCAGCGTGTAGCCCGCTTTCTTGATGACCTTTGCTGAAGTGTGGTCCATCAGTACAATTCGGCGCGTGTTCTCCGCCGCCACCTCGGTCTGGACCACCTTCCACTCTTCAGTTTGCAGTTTTGGGTGGACCCGCTGAATCAGTCGCAGCAGAGACGCCACATCCGATCCGGCAGTTCCCCTTGTGGAGCCCGTGCTTGGTGTCACTTCTGGAGCCCTGGAGACGGCACCAGCTGATGCTGAGCCTGCCCTAACTCTCTCCTGTGCCGTTTCCCTCCAGACCTTTGCCGACCTTGCGGAATGCATCAGCCATGGAGGTTCCTGACACAGAGGAGCTAGGCTTGGAGCCTCTCCTAACCTTGGACACGCCGGCACCAGTATCAACCGGACCCTTGCCCCCCTTGCGGGAGACAGAGCACCAGGGTGATTCCGGCGTCGACGTGGACGGAATTTGCGCGCCTTGCGCCTTTGTCGCAGCCCCCGTAGAGACCTTGACCTTAGAGTTCCCCTCGTGAGAGGGGCCAGGGTTTTCGTTGTATGTATTCAATCCATCCATAAAGGGGGGAAAAATGTTTCGCCAACTCGACTCCTCACCCTCCACGGAGCCCTCAAATGGGGATGCTCTCAAGCACCAAGGCTATCGAGTTGGTATAGTGCCCTTGTGTGAAGAGCCTGCTAGCTTCCAGAGCCCGAACGTAGACCCCCAACGATGTTGCCCACGCACTTTCCCCTTCCACTGCAGACCCTCATACCCCCGGACGCTCGCCTGATGGCCGTCTGACCGGACATCGCAGCCGATTGACCTTGATTGGCTAGATCAAGGTCTCCCGTGTAAGGTGAAATCCGGACCAAAGAGGTGTGTTGCCGTCAAGAGATATCGACCCGATCCCTTGCAGACTCAACCTCCAGGATTCCTTCATCCCCCCGTACGGGTCCCTGCGCACGGCACAAACACGCAGGAGGTCATTACTGTCCACCATCATATTATTTTGATGATGGACACCCGGGGACATGACCTCTCCATCACCCGAGATACGCGCCTGATGTTTTAGTTACGTCTATTTCTTAAGGAATTAGACCAATAACGGAGCGGCAACCACGAGAAGGATAACCATCAGACTTGCCTTGGGGATCTACACGACTGTTGCGCTCTCCCCCAAGGCCAACGCCCCCTCATCCCATCTGAAGGAGGTGGATGAGGTAGCCAGGACCCTCTTTGTCCCAGAAGCCTGCCAAGGGCGCGGATAAAGAAGTCCCTGGCCGCCCCGTGGTCACATTTGATGATGATTGGTGTTTTTAGAATTGGTAATTTGTTATTAGTATGTAGAAATCGTGGTTCTAGTGGAGGTTAGAATTTTTTTTTAATTTTAATTTTTTATTAAAAAGCACTACAAAGAATAATTCTCAGCAAGTCCTTTGATTTGATACCCACATTGTAGGAAAGGTTTAAAAAATAGTAGAAGCCATATTAGATTTAGTATATTCTCAGTAAAACCGTTTTATTTAATATCCATATTTCATTCAAACTAAATGAGTTTACAAAATTTCAGCTCAATCTAAGATTGATTGATATCCTAGCTTCAAAATTGAGTTTCAAGATTTCATTTGAACAAATACATTACAAGTTAATAAAAAGCTTGTAAAACTAACATGCTGTCCTTTTTTAGTTTTATCTAAATATATTCAAATAAATTAGAGCAAGTGAATGAAATTGTGTATTTAGTAAGTATGCTTAGCGCGGATGGAAGATGTGATTTGAATGTAGAACGCGAGTAGCTGCCGGAAACAAAGCTAACGGTGCTTTGTCCCAGTTCACCACAAAGCATCACAAAGCATCGTAAAAGAAGCACGAATGGCGATTCATAACGTAGTGCTAGTGCCAAATTTGCTTTACGGTAGTGAAACCTGGGTATGTCAGCAGATGCATGAAAGTAAATTGAATGTTGTGGAGATGCGATCACTTCGAAAATTGTGCGGCGTAACTTTGGCCGACCGAATAAGTAACGAAGTGATACGCAATATGGCAGGTTTGAATGAAAGTGTCAGCGTTAAGCTGGCAAAGGGCGTGCTCCGTTGGTTTGGACACGTCCAACGAATGAGTGAGGAACGATTGACGAAGAATATATATTGTTCGAAAGTAAAGGGTAGAAGGAGTCAGGGTAGACCGAGACTTACATATGAAGACCACGTGAGCAGATTGCTCAAAACGGAAAGGTCAAAAGTACTCGGATACCCAGACGTTCGTGCGTGTGTATGAAGCGATTGATGAATCTCGAAGAAGCGAAAGAAGTAAGCATGGATCGCGAAGCCTGGCGATCTGTCCTCTCTGACTACCCCGTCAGGGATACAGCGTGAAGATAGATAGATAAATATATTCAAACTGAATTTAGAGCAAAACATAATTTTATATTGTAATTGTATTCATTTTATTCATTTTAGACTCGTAGATGTTTTAGACTTAATTATCTTCACGTTCCCTGACGGGGTAGTCAGAAAGGACAGATCAAAATATAAACAAAACCCAAAAATGTATTAAAGTCTCATAAAACGGCTTAGTCTATCCGTCCGTCCATCTGTCTTTACGTATCTATTTCTCAGGAACCATAAGAGATAGAAAGAAACGGTTTGAGGCATTCGGTTCGAGACACCATGAATACGTGTATAGGCGATTTTGAAGTTTCTACCACTTCCGGTTTTAAACTGATTTCAGTTTAGAAGTCGTCTGATTCCTTTACTACGATAGTGAAGGACGCGTTCCTTGTTTGTGTGCGAACTAAATAAATTGTTTTAACTGTATTTCAAAATGCAAATTGCCTTAGTTAGGCAAAGGCGGCAAAAGTCACGGCAAGCCCCGTCCTGAACGAAGTTGTCATTTCACGTCAATAAAAAAATATTTCGAAAAAAAATAGTTTTTTATAATTAGAGACAAACTACCATCTTCAAATATATAATCAGTAACTTATACTTCCCAGGTACATTCAATTTAGGCGTTCGAGTAGAACATTTACTGTTCGTCGGACCACAGTTAGTAGCACTTAGCGGCGCTGGTAGTCGGAGCAAGGCAGGGGTCTGGCATACAAGCACGCAACACTGGCAGACTCAGGACGTGGCGCATCTCACCACTTATGATACAGCCGGTTCTTTCCTCTTGTTGGGGACCGCTACAGGAGCTATTAATTATATTGGTAAGAAACCTCTAGAGTATTTTAGACGTAAAACTTTTCAGGGCCTCAATTCAAACTCCAGTCATTCCACAGTCACTCTAAAAACGCCATTTTCTTTGTGAAAACCAATAAATTTTCATAGTAAATGGCATTCATTTTTGTAGCGCGCCTATGGTTGAATTTATCGGAAAGCTTATAAATTCTCATAATAAAAGTGATTTTTTGCCATTTTCACTACCAAACAATGACTTACTCGAACAATATATAATGTATCAGGAAATCTCAAAGTAAATGCCATATTTCTAGAGTAAGTTTCTGATTCGTTAACATAAAATAGCTATCCAAGTCGTAATAGGGGAGGGAAGGATATATGGCCTCCGTGAATATTGTAGCTCCATAACTACTACTTACTTACTTCAGTTATATTTATACCGTCAAGCCGAATAATGTGGACGCTTTTTATTTTATTTTATACCACTGAGATGGCAGTCAAGCGTACGGCCATCTGATGGAAAGTGTTCACCGTAGCCTATGGACGTTTGCAACACCAGAGGTACAGCACTCGCGCGATATAGCACACTACTTATATCCTCCTAACTGTGCTGGCTTTACTGCACTATTTGAGCTAAGAAATTAACGCTAGATGGGAATATTTTCACGTCTTGCTAAGACCATCCAGATTCGTAATGGAATGAATACTTGGTTATGCCATTTCCAGTAGTGTCTGACAAGAGTTGTAGACTCTAGAGGTTTTAGTTTTTAGTGGAGGACAACCTGTTTGTTAAAGATCTCTAGTACTGAATATGAAACAAGTGCTACGAATGCAATCGGGGCTAACTATTAAATTGCACTGTATTTTTTTTATAAGCATGAGTCAGTGACAGATTTCAGGCACTTTCTGTCAAATACTAACTTTTTTATTCGTTGGCAGACATGCAAAAGTTCCCGCTTCGTATGAAAGACAATGATCTACTAGTGACACAACTATACAAAGACCCTAATCAAGAACCAATTACAGCTATATCAGTATATCTCACACCAAAAACTAGTAAGTATTCTGCTGCCATACTTTATCGACTTAGATGAAATAGAGATGTAAACGAACCCGAAACGATCTTCGAAAATTTTGCCAACTGGTACACCTGAAAAGTAATGTAACTAGTGTATCTATCTTTAGCCAACGTTGTGAAAAGTGAAAGTAAAAAAATCTTTATTCATGTAGGTCACAAAGTAACACTTATAAACGTCAAGTTTATTGCTTCTACATTTACATTTACTGCCAGATTCGCAACGCAATAGGTAGAGCCTGAGGAAGAACCTGGCAATAAAACTCATGGCCACTCTTTTCTAACTGCCAGTAATTACATTAGTTTTATTTACATGATATTTGAACAAATTATATAGTAATGAGTCTTTACAAAAAAAACCAAATCAAATCAAAATGAGAGCGTTTCTAGTTGCCAGTTTTAAAGGTAGCCCACCCTTATGAGGAACACTCCGGCAAGAAACTAAATGGCTGCTATTTTAAAATGCAGGTATGGCTTACAATATTAAACTTACATTGCTCCTTTGGAGTTACGTGAGAACAGTCGACTAAACTTAATTTGCCTTAAATATAAATAGTTTTATTTGTAATAATTGCTATAACAGCTATGAGCTGACCAGTCCCAACAGACGTCGCCCGTTCACGGGTATGACGCATATATCAGCCATCGCCCTACTCAACCGTATTATAGGGAATAAGGCGACCCGATACATGCACCACCACTGCCAGGACACTTAGGCGAGCATGACATGTCGATCGTCTTAAATTGTCTTTCTCACACTCGTTCACTCTTTGCTTTTCTCTCTCTCTCTCTCTCTCTCTCTCCCTCCCTCATCAGATATTAATTGCAAATGCTTTAATACAACCACAAAATATTAAATTAAAATCTTTTTCAACTTCTATGTTTTATAATATTAGTATAAATGTAGTTTTAGTAGAATAATAAACACTAATAATACATTATTACTAAATAAACGGCTTTACTCACGTGTAAATTTCGGGATAGCCCGACTAGTTTCGGACCTAACGGAGGTCCTTCTTCAAGAGGAGCGTCAAGCTACGTCGGAAGCTGCGCTGGCACTGTGCCAGTGTGAGTGCCAGCGCAGCTTCCGACTATTTATTTAGTAATAATGAACATCGCTCACGAAAGTTATTATTCTACTAATAATACATTTTTAAATAAAATAAAATCTTTTAAATCTTCTATTGTTCATAATATTAGTATAAATGTATTTTAACCGGCTTCCAAAAACGAGGAGGTTATGTGTTCGCTTGTTTTATTTTTATGTATGTACATCGATTGCGCTGAGATTTGTGATCCGATTTACGTGATTCTTCTTTAGTTTGATGCAGAATGGTTGCCATTTGGTCCCATTAAAATTTCATGTTTGTTTCAAGTTTGAAGTTTGGCCCAGTAGTTTATATTTTATGAACATTTTTTAGTAGAATAATTAATACTTATAATATTTTCGTCCATTATGCCCAGATTTATGCGGCAACTGGATCGAAATAGCGTACGGCACTAGGTGCGGCTCAGTGCGAGTTATCGTGCAACATCCTGAAACTGTGGGCCATGGGCCGCAGCTGTTCCAGACCTTCACTGTCCATCAGAGCCCTATCACTAAGGTACGTAGTATACATTTTAAAGTGAAAAAAGACAACTTGGTAATAATAACAGGGTAATGTTCTAGCTACAGAACCGTACCGTTTGTTTCGGAGTTTTCGTGTTTTTATGTGTAATATGTATGTATTTAGAAACATGATGTGTATGTTTACCAGATGTCTAAATCCTATAGCACAAGCTTATAGCTTACATTGGGCTAGATGGTGCTGTGTAAAAAGTGTCCCACAATATATACCACTGTTTTTATACTACTGAGGTATGATGGAAAGTGGTCACCATAGCCTATGGACGTTTGCAACACGCGCTGTCAACCCTTTACTTCCAAGACCCCTTTTGAAGAACCCCATACAGTAGACGTTCGGGAAAACCCAGGCAGGGAGTTCATTCCACAATCTAAGCGTTCGCGGAATAAAGCCTCTATCGGACCTAACCGTGTGCGTGCGCTCAGGACGCAGAGTGTGAGGGTGAACACCCTGTCTATGGCGAGCGGTGTGATGATAGAAGGTAGCCGTGGGCATCATGTCAAACAACTCCTCATAGCACAGATCGTTGTACAGGCGATAGAACACGCGTTATGTATGTTCAGGTATCCCTATCAGAGAACTACCTAATATCGGTGTGCAGCGAGTACAATCACGTACGCAGTTGGCGCGTGACTCGGTTCCGAGGCATGATCTCTACACAGCCCGGCACTACACCTAAAGCTGCCTTCAAAGTACTCTCGTTAGAAGCGCCCACTGCACATTCACATAACGACTGTGGTAAGCATTATATAACCTAGTGTAATACTCAGTAATTTATTAAATTTTCCGTGCTTAGGAGGGCACGTTAAGCCGTTGGTCCCGGTTTCCAGTAAAATGGCAGTCGTTAAGCCTGGTTGAAGGCCTTATGGGCGGCTTGAAAAATTTTCAACAGCTGGTCGCCACTGCCTGCGCCTGTCCACGTCACGGCAATGGACTCCCCACCTGTTACGTGGCACAAAAATGCATTCGGCAAATGTGGGCGTATAGTATACCTCTGCCTACCCATTCGGGGATAAAGGCGTGACAATATATATGTATGTATTATTGAAAAGTGATTCTCACAAGTCAAATATGACAAAATAACAAAACAAAGTTACAAGTTAAAGGCTTGCACTCCGTTAGTCAGCACTCCCGTAGTGCAAGCCTTGCATATATATACTTGTAACTTTTTTATTACTCGGGCCAAAATAAGTTTTCACTTTTGTCAGTACAAAAGTGAAAACTTATTTTGGGCCGTTTGACATTTTTAGATGGGTACTAGGGTTATTGGGTTATGAATTGCATTTTATTTATGAATTATAATTTATTAATTATTAAAAACTTCTCATAAATTTTTGTAAAGTGGAAAAAGACAATTCGATTCGAGACAGGGATTGAACCTGTGATCTTTGCCTAACCAGGGCAATGTTCTAGCCACCTGAACTACCCGAACCGTATCGAATCAAGTTGAAATTCTCCACCATATTTTGATCGTCATTTTAAGAGTATGATCTATTCTCGAATCGACCTGTCTTTTTCCACTTTATTAAAAAAATATGATAAATTTAGCAAAATAATTGCTTGAAAAAAAATTATCAATGTTAGAAACTTTAAAATACATTTAACATTCTTTTATGAATCATCGTTAACATCTATATACGAGTATATAAAAATGAAACCCGTTTTCCGTTGTCACGACATAGCATAAACGGCTTGACCGATTTGAAAAATTCTTTTTGTATTGGATAGCCTATTTATTGAGGAAGGTTCTTACCTATATATCATCACGCTACTACACAGGAGAGCGGAGCAGTAATCATAAATGTCAGCAAATCGGGGAAACTTTCATACATATTTGGAAAAGTAATAAGCGACGAGATTAAATGGGTGCCACGGGGTTGGAAGTATGTCATGGACGAAGCCGGGCAGGTCAGCTAGTTTTTTATATTTATCTAGACGCGTTCGCGGTCTGCTATATGTACATGCATATATGCACACACTATAGCTGCGTCTAGTAACGGTGCCACGAGTCCAGAGATTTTATCTCATTTAAAAATATGCGGACCGCGCTAAAAGAAGTTTTGACTTCATAAATTAAACGTTTAAATAGTCAATACAACTCAGAATCATAATACCCCCCAGAAGCAGTTGGTGAGCCCATTGCCATGTTGAAATAGACATGTTGTGGCGATCCTCCTTTTTTTTTATGTTCACGTTAAAGGGTGCCTGTAAGAGATTGCTCTTTAACGATAAGGCCGCCCTTTGTACATTTATGAAACTGTAATCTCTTTGTACATTTATGAAACTGTAATCTCTTTGTACATATATGAAACTGTAATCTCTCTTCAAGAACCTCTTAGACATGAGTACTTAACGTGCTTTCCGAAGCACGTAAACGCTTCGAACAACCGTCACCCACCTGAGTATCGTTTACAGAAGCGCTAAAAAGAAGGAAATAAAGAAGCACTTCTTTATTTCCTGAGTTATCGTAAACTGATAGTTTTGAACAGACTGTACGTCATTGATGATTATACGTAAAACTGCCGAACGTACTTACCGTATAGGCGACTGCCGTGCTGAGGTCGTGGTTCGAATCCCGGAACGGACCTAATATTTGTTTTATCCACAAAGTGTTTGTTTCGGAGTTAAGGTGTTTTCTATGCATAAAATATGTTGGTATTTAGAAATACTAGTGGTCACCCATTCAACAATAACAACAACAATATTATGAGTTTGAAGAAATGCATTATTTTAAAAAAGAACACTTTTAGAAAGCCGCGTGACTAAGCTGGTTAAGTTAATATTATGGAACAGTACATAAATTGTCAAGATCCCTTAGCACAAGTTTATCTTACATGAGAGCTAGACAATGTTGTATAGGAATGTTCCAAAATATTTATTTATAGGTATAACATTGTTTCAGGTCCCTACGGTGAGCAAGACGAGGAGCAAATATTTATTCAAAAAGTTATTCCCGATACAGATACATTATACGTACGGCTAGCTTCTAACGGCAAAAGGTATTTGTTTCTTTGTTCCGTGCTTCTTTTTTTACACGAACTCAAAAGTAACTGTGAAATGGGTATGTCTGAGTTTAACTAACTAACTAAAACCACATGACACTACTTCTTCATGGTTGTTTGTGGCCAGAGAACCCTGGGCACAATCCGGTTTCAGTCACCAGCTCCAGGTCTTCGAATTCAACTATGAATAACCCCAATTGATGATGGTAATGATTAGGATTTAGAAGTAAAAAAAGTTATGGTTGTACTTATACCTACAGGTGAATTTTTCAAGTGAGCCTTCAGGGCCAGATCCTAAACTTAAAATAAAAAAAGTCATGACCGTCGTATTATACAGGAATACGACGGTCATGACTTTTTTTATTTCATGACTATAACTCAACAAAATCTTCCACTTTTTAGTGTAGAAATATTATTGAACAAAAAATAAACAAAAAAGTCATACGCATTTTAGCGTGTATTGGACCGTATCGTTACGTTCACCGATGTTTCGAACGCGTTGCAGCGTCCGTGGTCGACGGAGTCGCGGCTGGAATATTATGGTACGTAGAATTTTGTTTCGCGGGAAGTCCTGAGTAGTATATAAAACATGAGTATACACCGCGAAAGTTATAAATAACCTCAGTCATTACACTTTAATTCCCTCTCTTAGTTCAGAATTGGAGATTGTTCTCACCGTCAATGTCTTATTTTACTCTCTTGTGACACAATCTACTATTGTTCCAGGGTTTGTACAATCCGTTCTGTAGACGGCTCAGCGGTATCGTGCTTCGTAGTGGCGGAGTGTGAAGGGGCACTAAGACCTCGCAGATTGCTGTTATGCGGACATCGGTCAGGAGCCACGCAGATGTGGGACCTTACGGGGCCGATAGACCGAGCAGCCAAGCTGAACCAACCGGGCAGCGTGGCCGGGAATGGAGGAGGTGACTAACATTATTATTTAAAATTATTAATAAACTGAAAAATGACAATTTGATTCGAGACGGGAATTGAACCCGTGACCTTTGTCAACCAGGGCAATGTTCAAGCCACTGAACTACCCGAACCGTATCGAAACAAGTTGAAATTCTTCACCATATTTTATTTGTCATTCAAGAGTTTGACCAGTATTTTGACATTATAATTTATATAGTATATTGACATAAATGTTATAGTGAAGCACTGGGTGTAAGGGGCCCCACCAAGATCTTCGGGGCCCAAGTCAACCTCCCGTGCTAGTGCGTGCACCTGCTGACTAACGGACGAGGCTCTGGCGCTGGCTTTCCACTCTGGGGTTGGAAGGTCTGAGGGCGTCGCTCCCATAAAAGCCACCCGCCAAAACATAATGGAAAAATATAATAGGAAAGCTGCTAGGGATAGGGCGCCGTCGCAAAACGGCGCGCAGGAGCCCCGCCCGACTCCTGTGGCAAGTGGGCTAGGGCTGGCGTGTGTCGGGCCAGCACGGCTAAAGAAGTTAGCCCCAACCCGAATCCGCTTCGCATCTTGGAACATTGGCACGAAGACTGGGCGTGCGGTAGAGTTGGCCGAAGTACTCTCCAGGCGGAGGGTGGACGTGGCGTTCCTGCAGGAGACTCGGTGGAAGGGCAACAGAGCCCGGCCCTTGCAGAAAGGCTACAAGCTGTACTACACGGGTGCGCCTGGTGGGGAGAACGGGGTGGCCGTGGTGCTCTCCGAAGGGCTGCAGAGCGGCATCTTGGAGGTGAAACGCTGTAGCGACCGGCTTATGATCGTGAGGGTGCTTATCGATGGGATTATTACCCACCTGATAAGTGCCTACGCGCCACAGGCCGGTTGTAGCGACGCCGATAAGATGTCGTTTTGGGGCCAACTCGAGGGAGTGCTTCGGAGCATTCCGTTGTCACAGGGAATCGTTTTGGGCGGCGACCTAAACGGTCATGTGGGTGAGAGTTGTGAGGAGTTTGAGCGTGTTCATGGTGGTTTTGGATACGGCACCCGCAACGCTGAAGGAGAAACTATCCTCAGAACGTGTGCGGCTGCCGATCTGGCCATTGTGAACACGTATTTCAAAAAGAAATCCGTACATCTCATCACCTACAAGAGCGGGAGGCGTACAACTCAGATCGATTTCCTACTCACTAGGCGACACAGCATCGGCAAGGTGGCCAACTGCAAGTTCATACCCGGTGAGAGTCTTACTGCACAACACCGTCTCCTTGTCATGGACCTCTGCGTGAAGCCTAAAGGCAAACGCATCGAGCGGTGCCAGCGCCGCATCAGATGGTGGCTGCTTGATGAAACTAGGTCCCAGGAGTTCGTCTCAGCTGTCGGTGACAAGTGCACCGACACTGAAGGCGAACCAGTTCAAGATTACTGGGACAAAGTTCAGGCGGCCATCCTTGGAGCGGCGAGGGTGGTGCTCGGTGAGTCTAAGGGTGGACGCAAATGTGACAAGCAAACTTGGTGGTGGAACGACGCAGTCCTGAGGGAGACCAAGGAGAAGAAAGCCCTCTTTAAAAAGTGGCAAGCGACCGGATCTCCCGAAGACCGCGACGCGTACAGGGCTGCCAAGCGCGCCACAAAGAGAGCTGTAGCCAGAGCCAGACGAGACCACTTACAACCTTTGTATGATAAGCTGGAATCGTCTGAGGGGCAGAAGCTCATCTATAAGCTGGCGCGCTCCAGGGTCAAAGCGGCTCAGGATATATCCAAGTGTCGCTGTGTAAAAGACCCTGAGGGCAACCTGTTAAGCAAAGACCTCGCGGTAAAGGAGAGATGGCGCTCGTACTTCCACGAGCTGCTTAATAAACAGCATAAAGAGGTGCAGCCTCCGGACCTCCCTCCGAATCAGGGACTAGTGCCACCGGTAACGCCTGGAGAAGTCCTGACTGCGCTTCGCCGCATGAAGAATCGGAAAGCTGTCGGACCCGATGGAGTCCCCATCGAAGCCTGGAAGGCGATGGGTCCTCGCGGTGTGGGCATCTTAGTAAACCTTTTTAACCGCATACTCCTCAGCGGGCAGATCCCAAACCAATGGAGACTGAGTATAATTACTCCAGTCTTCAAAGGTAAGGGGTCAGTGCAGGTGTGCGGGAGCTACCGCGGTATAAAGGTGATGTCCCACACCATGAAGATCTTCGAGAGGATTATAGACTCTCGGATACGGCAGGAGTGTACTCTCTCGGAGTGTCAATATGGGTTTCGCCCTGGTCATGGGACCACGGACCCTGTTTTTGCCCTGAGGGTTGTCGCAGAGAAATACAGATCGAAGAACACGCCTCTGCACTGTTTGTTTCTAGACATGCAGAAGGCCTTCGACTGTGTTCCTCGTGCGATGATCTGGTGGGCACTGCGGTCCAAAGGGGTTCCAGAGGTCTATATTGACACTATCCGGGACATGTACTGTGACTCCGATTCAATGGTTCGGACTGCTGTTGGCGACACGAAACCCTTCCCCATCACCGTCGGGGTACACCAGGGTTCTGTCCTTAGTCCGCTTCTGTTCAGTGTAATATTAGACGAATTGTCGGACAGCATCAGAAACCCGCATGAGCAGCCTCCATGGTTGCTCATGTATGCTGACGATATTGCGCTGGCAGACGCGGACAAGGGCAGATTGGTGCGACGTGTAAAGGCGTGGAAGGAGACGCTTGAGAACGGCGGTCTGAAACTAAATGTGGCGAAGACCGAGTACTTGGCACTAAACTCGACAGATCCCACATCCGTCCGCATAGGCGGTGATTTGGTCGAGCGCACGGACCAGGTTAAATACCTGGGATCTGTTTTTCACACGTCCAGTGACATCGATTGCGATGTCAAGTCACGCATTGCTGCCGCGTGGGCCAAATGGCGGGAGATGACCGGTGTCATTTGTGACCCTAAAATGCCGATCCGGTTGAAGGGACAGGTCTACAAAACCATTATTAGACCTGTCCTTTTACATGGCAGTGAGACGTGGCCGATATTGGAGCGACACAAGCAGGAGCTGCGTGTCACGGAAATGTAGATGCTGCGGTGGATGTGTGGAGTCACGCGGGTGGACCGCGTGAGGAACTCTCGCATCCGCGGCAGCCTTCACGTCCGTGACATTGCAGACAAGTTGCACGAGTGTCGCCTTCTCTGGTATGGTCACGTCTTGCGGCAACCGCCGGGCTACGTAGGTAACAAATGTCTGGCCATGTCAGCCCCGCCGGGTCCCGGTAAGAGGGGAAGACCCAAGAAGTGCTGGCTTGACGTCGTAAGGGATGACATGCGTGCCAATGGTCTCACTACAGGGGATGCCGATGACCGTGCGAAGTGGAGGAGAAAATGTAGGAAAGCGGACCCCGGGCGTCGCGAGACGCAACTGGGACAGACGCTCGGATGATGATGATGATGATGAGTGAAGCACTAGTAGCACCGCTTACTCAGTGTTCTGTAAACGAGCACTGAGTTAAGCATATTTCGCTGTGGCTAGTTCTCAGATGGGTGACCGCTTTGTGATATTTCTATTACGCATGTTCCCCTGCTTCGGAAGTAACCTTAAGCCGTTGGTCCCGGTTTCCAGTAACATTGGTGATCGTTAAGCCAAGTTCGTTAATTTTGTCGTTTGCTATGTCATAGGCTAATGGGCTCACAGTCTGTTCTTCGTGAAACAAATTCACATTTGAAAAAAAAAAGTGTGTATATAGTAAGCTGCTGCCTACCATTTAGGGGTTAAAGGCGTGATTGATAGGTAATATCGGCATATAAATACCACAAAGACCAATAAATCCAAGTTAGGGTAGTTTCAAAATATTTCCAAGCTAGTTTCACTCTATGGCCCTCACAGTAAAGTTTACTTGAAAATATTTGGAAACTACCCTCAAAAAGATTTTTTTCATAAGCATTCATAAACTAAAGAGGTGTTCTGTAAACGATCACAGGGAAAATCATCTTAGGCTATGGTCAATCTTGAGAAGGTTAAAAGTTTTGAGAATTTCTTTTTAAGATCAATTCTATGCTTCAGTAAGCATACCAATTAGTTGATCAAACCAAGCTGAAGGTCTTATAGCCGGTTCAAAATGTCAACAGCACTTGCCACATACTACTATTATCAATTTTGTCTACAGGTGAGGGTGAAGAATCTCCAGCACCCGATGGAGGACCAACTCCAGATGAGTTGGTACGACTTCTATCCGCGTGTGACCTAGACGCTACACCTGTCCCCGTTGTACCACAGTCTCCGAATAGGCCGATACAGGCACCATGAAACAGGGCCTCCAACGTGTGCAGTGCTATACTCAGGTTTTATTCTGTTATCATCAATGGTTGATAGGAAATTGTATAAAAAATGTACTTTTACTCACAGATCTAAAAAAAGTAAGGACGTAATTTCAATTAAAGCGGTGACCCACTAAGGTCAAAGGTTATTAATGTAATTTGGATATCATCTCATCTTATATATTTATTTATCTATCACGCCTTATCCTCAACTTTTTACATTCCAGAAAATAAATATAAAACACAGGCATAAACGCAATCATGCTTATTTACCTTGAATTTGCTAAACGATTCGACTGGGTTGCACCAACCGTGGTTACAATTAGATACCTATGCTTTAATACCTGTGTTTTAAAAGTAAGGTCTCTTTGGTTGAGTTGCCGGATTACAAGCTTTAACAAGGTCAGCCATTTACGTGTATGTGCGTGCAATGGAGGAATTCTTGCTTGTTAAAAGTTTGATACGAATTTTGTATCTATGTAACGTTTAGATTTTGTAAAAAATTGTGACAATTGCCACTTCACAATCTTGGGATACTGCGTCCTTACTTTTTTTAGGTCCATAGTTTTACTATTAGGAAAATTGCAAAACGATAATGCGTTTTCGTTCAATATTTTGATGATAATCTATATAGATGTATAGCACTTTATAGTAAGCGGCTAAATTTATTAAAATGCCTATTGTTATAGTACTCATCGTCTGTGTTCAAAGATCAAATTACATTTAAAATGAAATTCTTATTGGAAAATGTGTTTTTTAATCTCGGATCTTGCGGTTTATTTATTGAATTATGTGGAGTAGATATATAGCAAGTTAATTATATCTTAACGATAAATGATAGTAAAAATATAGGTATTTTATGAACACATCATTAAATGCTCAACTATCATGAGTTATCCGTGGTAATTTAACTTATTAAAATTTAACATATTTACAGAACACAGTACAAAAAATATAGAGGTGGTGGGGACAAGACTGACAATGATGCCCGACTAGGTGTCGAAGAATTCCTCCCCATCAAAATCAACCGGTAAGGTTCCCATAAGACTGGCCGCATTGCCACGTTGTATGGCAATGCTTATTCTCTGAGCGAGAAAGAGGCCAGCCCTGTGGTCACGAGAGAGTCGACCAGTCGCTTTGCGATATCACTGTATAGCGAACGAGCACTTGGGCCCCACGAGCCCAGTGTCTCGACCCCAAACGGCTCAAAAATATAATTACCTATTAAATTATTATATTTGCGCCGCTTGAGAGTCTCGCCAGATGCAGCAGCAGCACAAGCTCAACCCGCCGTGCTTTGAAGATGAGAAGGAGCCAGGGTGTCAACACAAGTTGCATCCCAAACTAAAGACTTTCCCATCTTCCATGTCACCAATGACAACCGTCCGGTCTCTTGCCATCGTCACGCGCCAAACCGTTAGGTTCTAGTACGGCTGGAACACCGGCAGTAACAAGAGCCCGACGTATAATGTCATTAAGATAAGCATGACGTGACCTGCGCTCCTGCTGCATGAGAGAATGTGATGCCCAAGGCTGTCGACTGCTTCACCACATTGACAGCAATGCAGAGAAACGCAGGGAGCACTTAAACGAAGACAGACAGCAATTCTGAATGTAGTGTCGTCCAACATAGTACCTATGTTGGGCGACGGAAGAGCCTGAAGCCAAACACCTGATTCCCACTCTCCCACAGCCAATAGGCGAGCACGTTCTGCAACATTTAAACACGTATTCAATAAATGTTGTCTAACCTCGTTGCAGAGCGGCTTATCCCACTGCCTCTGGGAGCATGGATTGGTGGGCAATACAGTATCTGGGCAAGTAAGTTTCCAAGCATTTATGGCTTCAATCTTGCCTGGCATTTCAGAATTAACCAGTGGAGGATTTAAATTTTTCCTGGTCAATTCATCGGTGCCATGTATTCAAGACTAAAATGCTGGTAAACTTATGTCAGAAAGGTTTCGAATACCGAGGCTGCCCCAGCGTATTGGTAACGACGCTTAGAGCCGCGCTCGGTCGTCCAAATCTGCATTCAAAATTTGGCACAGCGTGGTGTGAATAATTTGATCCATATGTTTCAAAAGGTTTGGATGTTTAAAAATTGAGATGAGCGAAGGGCATTAGTAAATTTAGGGACGAAAAGACAATGCCGAATTATTGTAAACGCCGATTGTATATTAATTTGAAGGAGTCGGTCCGAAACTTCACTAAAATTTTTATTTTTTTCCTCCATGAAAGAATCATAGGCACCTTCTAGAATGGGAGACCCTAGGAGGCGGAGAGAACGTTTCTGAACGTTTTTTAAATATGGGCCCAAAAATGAGTCATTAAGTGATCATTATTTTGTCAACCGACTCGCAAACTACATAAAAACGTAACCTAGAATATATCCAAATTTGCCCAACTATTTAGCGTCTACAAGTAGCAAACATGCACAGTCACAAACTTTCGTCTTTGATATAACGCCTTCATTGACATCTCGATATTTTTTCGTTTTTTTATAATGGATAGAAACCTATCATTAGCGAGTTCTTTTTTTATAGTGTTTGGTCAGTATCATGTAATTTTGTGTTGACAGATTAAGCATCGGAAGTTGGTTAAAAATAAAATGACTGTTCCGAATTAAATATTAAATGTATTTATTTTACGTATATTATCTGTTAGTGCTGATGGCTAAGGGTGGATAGGCCAGGAATGGAGAGAAAGATTGGAGGTAGAGTAAAGAGTCTTAAGTCAAATTTAATAAAATAAAATTATTTATTGATTTCAACTTAATGAGCGGTTTATTAACTCACTAGTGTTTATTACCCCACGTAGCTTTACTTTTAATCAGGTCCTATAAAAAATTTATGTAGGTATGTAATGTAATTTTTATTATACCTTTTTTTGTTATATTTTTCTTATTCTGCCCTTAGGGGTAGACACATATAAAAGAAATCAAGGATCATAAAAATCGACTCACCCATATCAAATGGTGTGACTAACAGTACTCTGTTTTATATATTAAATCATATTATATACATAATTAAAACCATGTTAACTCGCCAAAATAGTTCAATTTACAGAGTGTTCTAGTGTGAGATTTCGGTAAAGCTCACGGTGAGCGTGTGAAACATAGTGTAGTATCGAACTCGGGAACTCTTCCCGACTCCATACTGAACTCACGCGTGATTCAGTTAAAATACTCGCAATACCTCACACTAAGCTCTCAGGTCACACCAACATAATATTGTTGGCATGAACAAAACGTTTCAATTAGTGAACTATTTTGTTTGAGTGATTCAATTCTTTTTTGGTTTTCTTAAGCTTCAACTCGCTAATATCTCTAGCTGTTTGCTAGCTAGTCGTGTATTTATTCTGACACTGGACCATTCACGACACTACTGACAGTGGCACTGAGGTTTAAAAGATCTGGTGATCTCAAATTTAATTATTTTTATTACATACCTAATAATCAGCACACGCATTTCCATGGCACGTGTCAGCACTGGCAAAGTTAGCCATAACAAAAATTAGAATAGAATAGATCTGGTGTCAGTGGTGAGATAACGTGGCCTAACAGTTTTGTTAGGTTAACCACACTAAGGCCGGGTACGCAGTGCCAATTTTCTAACGTAGGTAGTATGTTAGCTTGTTAACTAACAAGAAAACACGTTGCAGCCGACCCGGCTTAATATGTACTTTTTCACTCAATGAGAATTGTGTGTATTCTATTTATTCACTTCAATGAGTCAATAATCCCCTAAAATTAAATATAGATTATTTAAAAGTTCTGAAATATGATTTTATTGTCAGCTCTGCAGATGATAGTTATTATTTGTATGTACATTCAGCCAAGTTTGTTGTCTACCGACTACGGTTGAGATTCATTTGAAAATCATGAAACCACATATTCGATTTTCCCATGCAATAATACCACAGTGACCATTGATTGTATTATCATATTTACATCGTGCCAAGTGTAAATTTTTGATCATGACAGTTAACAACACAGAGCAAGGAATCAATGGCACTTACGCTCTCCACTACTCTGTATATTTTATTTTATTTATTTCTTTTTAATTCTGGCTACGCGCGGTGACGCGATTGCCAACAACAATATTTATTGATATTTATTTATTTATTTATTTATCATTAACTATTGTTACATTGTGTTTGATGTTAGAAAAAAAAGAACAATACAGATACAATGAACATAACAATAATAATAGATACCAATTAATAATCAAAATAAAATCATCATCATAAAATCATCATTATTTTAAAATACAAAAAATACTTTTAATACCTATCCATAAAGTCATTCTGTAATAATAAAATACAATAATAGACAAACAGTAAGTTATAAGAAAATGTCGTATGTTTATAATTTACATTATTAACATTTACATTACAATTTACAATTTATAATTTACAATTTACAGTTTACATTATTAAATCCTCTTTTCTATTCATTAAAAAAAACATCTATAGCATAAAATGTCTTCTCTAATAAATATTGTTTCAATTTGCATTTGAATTCACGTTTAAATAATAATAATTTTAACATATTAGGCAATTTATTAAATAATTTGACAGACATGTGGTAAGTACCATGCTTTGTGTGTAGGACACAATTTGTTTTAAAATCTTTCCTTCTCGTACTCTCCCTAGCCAACAGGCTAGAAGGGCTAGGCTAGAAGAAAAACATTTCTTCTTCGGTTTCAAATTCATGTACGTATTTCGCTAAATTCAACAATAGTACCATAATGTACAAGCTAGGCACTGTCAGAATCTGTAACCTTTTAAAATGCTCCCTACAGGAATCTTGCTGCCGAATGTTTACCATAGTACGGATAGCTCTTTTTTGTAATATAAACGCTTTGTTTAAATTGTATTTGTAACTTCTTCCCCAAAACATTCTATTTAAAAGATTCTACGAGTGCAAAATAAACCTTTTTTAACAAATTAATTTCGACATCGTTACGTAAACTTCTTAGTACATAGCATGCCGAGCTGACGGAAATTTCTATTTAAGCAAGTTCATGTTTCCAATTTAGCTGACTATTTCAGTGTACTCCTAGAAATTTTACTACCTGTACTGTTTCTTTGGCTACACCCTTTATGTTGCACCTTATCTGATCCCTGGCTCGAGCCGTAGGCTGGAATAACATTACGTTTGTCTTATTAGAATTTAAAATTAATCCATTTACTGAAAGCCAGTTATCCAATAGGTTCATTGTTACATTGACATTTTCACTAAGCGAACTCAAGTTATTAGCCGGTATAATTGCATTTGTGTCGTCAGCAAAGACTACCAATTTTGTGTGATCATCAAAATGATTCTCTATATAATACAGCAAATTATTAATGAATATTATAAATAAAATAGGCCCTAATATGGATCCTTGAGGAACTCCAGTACTAATGCCTTTAATTTTGGACCTAACATTTTTCTCAATATTTCTTTCATCTTCATTGTCCCTCTTTCCATCCAAATCATCTACTATAGCCCTGACCTCAACAAACATCTTTCTATTTCTTAAATATGATGTAAAAAGTTGCATTATCTTGCCGCTCACCCCATAATATTCCAGTTTATGCAGCAGTAAATGGTGGTGTACAGTGTCAAAAGCAGTGCTTAAATCAAGGAATAAGCCAGCAACCCTTTGTTTCTTGTTCAACCTATCCCTAATATCACTCACCAACATGTCTATAGCATCCTGTGTACCAACATGACTCTGATATCCAAACTGTCTAAGAATCAGAACGCGCTTCAAGTTAAGATGAGCACTGAGTCTTATTTTCATATTTTTCTCAAAAATCGTAGGCAGCGTTGGAAGTAGAGATATGGGCCTGTACATTTAGGATTGAGTTTGGACCCTTTTTTATGCACAGGAACAACTTGCCATCTTTAGTTGATCTGGAAATACACAATTACGAGTTAAAAAACTGGCTCAAGGGCTCTGCCAACATGTCTACGTTGTCCTTCAACACTGTGATGGGCAATTCATCATAACCGCAAGACCACTTCTATTTCATGCCACTGAGCAACTTAGCTATTTCTAAACTAGTAGTAGGAGGAAAATCAATTACACTTGGCACT
This sequence comes from Thumatha senex, assembly GCA_948477245.1. Classification (NCBI taxonomy): domain Eukaryota; kingdom Metazoa; phylum Arthropoda; class Insecta; order Lepidoptera; family Erebidae; genus Thumatha; species Thumatha senex. Next base: position 16,748,541 of record OX419743.1, read on the forward strand.
CTTTTTGTATTTTTCTGTAATATATCAAGTGCAATCTGCAAGTTATAAGTAGCCATATCGGGCATAGAAGTGAACTGGTGTGCAAATATATTGGCAATCTCAATAGGATCCGTTACTACAGTATTATTCGATTCTAACTTAATTTCCCTTCTGGATATCTTTGTCATGTTCCTATACCGATTAACTATTTTCCAAATATCCTTCATATTATTCTTAAGAGACCTTATTTCCGCTTGTACTGCCAGTTTCTTTGCTGTTTTAATATTTTTTCTATATAGAGTAATGTACTTCCTAGCGTAGTCAATTACACTCGAATGACTATTATTGCCCTTATGAGATACCAAAAAACGTTTCATTTTGCTGGCCACCTTAACACCCTTTGTGACCCAGCGCAAGCCCTTAGTACTCCTCAAGTTTATCTGTCTAACCCTACTCCTAAAGGCCGTCTTATACAAATGGTTTATCGTTTTTAAAAAGCTATTGACACCTACTTGTTTTAAGTTGTGTTGTATAAGGTGAGCTCTAAACATATTCTTAGTTTTTTCATTAAATGATCTTTTCCTTACATATATAGATGCGTTACTATTCTTAGTCTGTGTGAGGTTAGGTATTTTTATATTACACAACAAGCCTGCGTGTCCATCCCCTAAGCCGTTATGATCAACGTCACAATTAATTATATAGTTATTAGGCAAGTTTGTAAGTACATTGTCAATACAAGACCGTGAATCATTTCTTATAAAGGTAAAAGAATTGACTAAAGGCTTAAAATTATAGGTTGTCAACATATTAATAAAATCACTACGTTCAGAACTATCCACACACACGTGTATGTTAAAATCACCACAGATACAGCAATCCTTATTAAATAAGTGTTCTAATTGCTCATCTAATTCCTCTATTAATAATTATGTAAATTATTCTTATAGGGAGTTCGATACAGGCAACACACACAAACACCCGTAACCTTATCTTTAATGGCACAAATTTCGAAGAAATCCATAGTATATAAGCGCTCCACAACAGGTAGTATTAAAAACTCACGATCTTGTCGCACTAAGATAAGTGTGCCCCCCTTTTTTTTATTAACTCGAGTGTTATAGGTAGATATTTTATAATTGGTAAAATTTAATAGTGCCACTGTTTCCCTATTTAAAAAATGTTCACTGATGCATATGTAATGCATGACACTAGATTGACTTTCTATATACAGTTCGAATTCGTCTTTTTTTGTTGTTTAGCCCACACAAGTTTTGATGGAATATATTTAAGGGTTCTTGTATAGTACCACTATTTTCTACTATGATCTCGGAACTGTCATTCGTAGGACAGGTGGCGAAAACAAATTGAATCCGATTGTATCAAATTACCCGTAGTTTCAACCTCTGCGGGGGAACGCATTTTACACTGTGAGTCAGAATTATGTTCTAGGTGTGTCTCAGTTTGTGTACTAACACTTAAATATGTTTTTTTTTTATTTTGACAATAGCCCTTAGTATTATTCAATAACATTGTATTATAATTATTATAATTGTGTTTATAAGTAATATTCAAAATTTCCCTCAGTAATATTCTACATACATATAATTTATTAAAATATCGTCTATAATTATAAATAGATTCGAACGCCACGTATTTAGCATGACTTTTGAAGTACAAACTAATATGCTGAACCATACGATTTAATCTGTATTACTAGGACGTTCGTATGGTTCATACGGTACACAGTTTTATATATAAACGATTGCAATTTTGTCAAGTTGTTGTCGTTCGTCCCTGCTAGAATAAGCACGAAGTCCGAGGTGGTGAAGTCCCCACAAAGCGATTCACAAGATTGTAGGATTTGGTCAATTTGTGCGTTGGGTTTTATAAAACTTGTAACTGTGTAACTGGGGCCTAATAAATGTTGTAATATTTTTCTGATTATACCATATTCCGTTTGGTCGGCGAAGATAGCTACTTTGTGAGCAGCAGCTCTCATTTTCATACCACAGTTAACACCGTTAACGCTATTCGAGTCAGTAAAATGAGTTGGATTGACTTTAGTACTATCGTTCCTTTGTGGTAGCGTGTTTATAAGCACTTCATTCGCCGAACAGCTAACGCCATCTAGCGTACGTGTGCTCTGTGTCGGCTTCTGTGCGTCCGCGACGATATTCGGAGTCAGCTTATGTTCCGTTACATCAGCGCCATCCCCGGAGGTATGTACTCTTCTCGCGCCACTATCGTTTATATAGTTCTCGGACAATATTCGAGTATCTCGCAACCTTTACGAGGTTTTCTTATTTACCATTAATTATGGTGAACTGCAAATCGATTTTAGTTGCGTAATAGTTTTTTCCTGAACGCAAACTGTACCCTTTAATACATTAATCTCCAATGTTAAGTTATCAATTTCGTCATTTGCTGATGTTAGTTTCTGCTGTAATAATCGCACCTCCTCTCTTAATATGTTATTTTCTTCTTCCAGGATATGTCCCGCAGCCAGGTCGGGTAGACTTTTTGCATGCTCCATCGTTGTAGACAAAAACGAGGAGTCCCAGGATTCATTTAAAATGGATCTATTTTTTTTTCTAATCGTTATAATATTCCGTTCATCCATGTTTTTCGTGTAAAATTGCACAGAATTACAATACTTATGCAATAATTACAATACAAAAACAAATAACTCTTATTTTGTAGGCTTCTTGACAGATCATTCAGTAGTATTCAATTTCAGATGAATAATCAAGAAAATGTGAATTAGATGAATGCAAGGATCCGAACTCAAACACTCCCAATCAGTGATCCCAATTTGTGTCTCTTAACCACAATGTTGATACACTTAAGCGGTCAAATTAGCGTATGAATACAACGAGTAGTGTGATAAAGACAGTTGGATGAGTCATCAACGAGTTTGCTGTATCAGCTATATGACACTTCACTGTTTGAATTTGATTTTTTTCTTAACGATCACTCAATTCTTTATACACAATAAACTCTAACTAACTAACTATCTTCACGCTGTATCCCTGACGGGGTAGTCAGTCACAATAAACTCAATTTATCGATATTTTCTTAGCCTGGGTGGATTAAGTTTAGTGTATAAGAAATTCGTATTTGTGTTTTTAATGGTTATTTGTCCGTATTAATGTTACTTTCACAGTTTTTTCACTACAGGTTCATTCGATCACTATCTTGAAGATTATTACAAAGTTACTGTAATTTACATCGAGATAACACTTGCACGTTTTTATACTTCATATTTCTACACGGTTTTAATTGTTCGTAATCAAATAATTCACATTTATAACTAATAAGGAAAATTTTATACGGAGTCGATATTAACCGTGGCAAGAAGCGCCATCTATTATACTATTACCTATTAAATGATATTTCATACTATTATATGATATTACATTACGTATTAATTTTTTCTTATAAAGTGATAATTTTCAAGTAGATAATGAATCTTCTTCATTCAAAAGTAGTAAATTATTCTTATTGATAGCAGCGTATTCATGTATAGGTTTGTTCAAAGGTCTACTGCAGTAAAATGATGGTAAATTTTACTGCAGACATAAGTGGATTTTGGAAGGTAACAGAAAATACCGCGTTCCACTAAGTTGTCCAATTTCACAACACTTGTGTACGTTGTCAAAGCTTTTATGTTTAAAACACCATCATTTTTACATATAAATACCCGAAAATACACTAGTTTGAAAAATTAATAACGGAGTGGCGACCGCGTTATTCGCTGTTTCCCGCCAAAATCCCTGTATATTTTATAAAACCAATCGTGTTTGAGGACGTTCGTTTTTACTCATACGTTTAACGTAAACTTAGTGCGTGGTATTAATAATACTATATTAATATTATGTCTCTTCTTTTCTCGGGTATCTTCTTTTTTTTTTCTTGAAGATACCCAGGCTTTTGGTAGGCTTACATGGAGACATAGGTCCAACACGCAGAGGCCCTTTGAGAATTTTAATCTAATAGGGAATGGGACCCCACTGCAGATAGTCCACGCCCGCCTTATGTAGAAGAACGGTAATGGATCACCTCCAATGGGAGTTAAACTATTGTGAAATGTGCTAAAAATGGGCTATTGGGTTGGGTGTTAAATGGATTGGGTGATTTAAGCTATTGATGAAAACGGCGTCTGCCTTTTTAATATATTTAATATTATTATTATTGATAGACCAGTTTCATGCTTGACTGTACATACTACATTATGAAGGTTAGCGGCCATGTAAATCACGTGTACATTAAACAATAGTGTTAATATATAAATATAGCCAATATTTGCCTTATATGCCCGGTAAATGTATTTTTATTATAGAATATATATAAATGTATGCTTTCGGATTACATAAAATTGACTATCCGCCTATGATCAATTGCATTATTTTAAGTGGCACGGTAGCTTTACACATATACACACATTGAAACATTTTGGCAGCTAACTTCCGTCACAGAGAAATTAATATGCTCTAGATTTTTCACAGCTCACCCTGAGTTAGTTTGAAAAAGTATAACAATACATCTTTATACAAGGGACGTTGCAAAGCGTGCCGAATGAGGCAGAAGATTATAGAAGCGTACCCCATCTCCGAAGCGAGGTCTTGATTCATCAGTAGGTAGAATAGAATAGAATAAACTTTATTGCACACCATTATAAAAATAAATCATACAAAGATAATTTTATAAATGTACAGAGTGCGGCCTTATCGCTAAAAAGCAATCTCTTACAGGCAACATTTTTTTTGGCAAAGTAGGTAGTAGTTTCCCAATGGTAAAAGATCTTGCAAAATCGATTCAGTGGTGAACAAATCTTTCCCTACCGAACGAACGAACGAAACCTCCATTTCTCTCTAAACCCTGATGTTTATTGATCCTGATGTCCTATTATTTTCTTTCCACGGTCTTTAGAATCTGGTGAGACCGTTAATACGCATATCTTCATTCACCTGGATTTGGGTATAACTCTTTTGCCATAGCAAAAGAGTACCCAGTGTAGGTTGTATAACTTTACAGTGTTCCCTTACCTACTTGCATATACATTTTTTTTATTTAATTAGATCACGCCGAGTGTACTAAAATAGCGGAAATGACCGAGATTCTTTCGTTTTATGACTTTAGTGGTGTTAGATCCGTCCTTACATTCAAGTATGGAATGCTGATATTAGGACGTAAAGACTGATTCAATTCACAAGCTCAATCATGATCAAAATTGTTTTTTTTTAGTTCTTTTGAATTCTTTATGTTTGAAAAATGATATTTTGTATATGTTAAGTGTAATAATTTAATATTAGACGTTTGTACGGATTTGTTATTTAAATAGAAGTGGATAGATGTCATGAATTTAATGGTTTCTTGTTGTTATAGGGTAATGCTTATGTAAAATATTTCAAAGAAATGCATTTATTTAAAAGGTGTTATTATTGTGTCTAGAATTACAAATGTTATATAGAGTTCCATTTTGAAAATAATACCGTAATTTATTTTGGCTTTATAAGCTTCTAATTAGACGTTTCATGAGGTTTTATAGCACCTATGATTTTGAGATCTGCTAAAATATGTCTCAACGTTTTGGATCCTAAGATCTTCTATAATTAATATATTTATTTTTGAAATATTTTATTACATATTCAGCTAACAGATCGTCATATCAAGTGAAGTATTAAAATATAAATAGTGTTTACAGGCACATTATTGCCTCAGTATGTTATAAAATAAGACAACAGGAATGTCAAAAAAATATAATATATTTTCTTATTGCTGAATATTTAGTTAGAAGTAATCTAGATGTATGTCTCGATTTTATTTATATTTGTGCGTATAAAGCTTGGGAAATAGATTAAAATGACAGTCGTTAAGCCACGTTTTATGTGTGGGTTAAAAACTCTCAACAACAGTTAGGCATAACTCGTCCATGTCCGTTTCAATACGGATCAAGATCGGCAGCGCGAGTAATATAATTTGACTACGACCGCTGTACGTACTACTCACTGCGTACAAAATTGTACGCAGTAAGTAGTACAGCGGTCGCGGTCAAACTATTTCTCTGATGTTAAAAATGTTCATAGGCTTTGTGACCACTGTCGATCAAGGCGTCGATAATTCTGCTATTTTAATTGGTGTAAGCTACTGTTATTGTCACTCTTAAAAATGGTTTTTTTTTTTTTAAACCGATCGAAAATACCGATTTTTAAAGAAAATGTTAACGTTTTTCAGTAAATTCAATCAAATCAGACAAAGTCACAAATGACGCTTTTTTAAGGGTTAGTAGAGTTATAGTGCGCAAACCACTGTCATTGGATGTAAAATAGCAGCATTAAGGCCTTGGTGGGCTAAATGCTACTGACGTGGCAGACTCAGTAGGATATTAAAAATCTTAATTCCGTTTCATATCTTTTGCCAAGCTATGTTCGGAGTGTCTGCTGTAAATTAGAGTGGTTTTCTAGGCAATACAAAATTATGTATATACGTATGAAGTAAATAAAACATTTATTTATATAATCTACCTGCATTTTTATTAAAAATTACTCCAAACGAGATATCTACAGACTCATTTGTAGCAGCTAATTCGCTGCTATCGGTTGATGTCGGTAAATATATAATATTGTACCTAATGTTAAAACTGTCGCGTCCTTTGGGCACAAAAGGATATGATCTCTTAAAAGGTATTGGACTTAATCAAAGATGCCAAACTAAGATACAAAACTCCCAAACGGAAATGGAGAAATGAGTAATAGAAATGGTAGTAACAGCAAAAAGGAGCCGAGTGGAGCCACCGCTACGAAGGGTCCATAAGGTGAAAGCTTTGACGCAACGGAAGCTGATATTTATGAATATTGTGGTAATGACCAAACGAGGCAATGGTTTAAGGGCCGACGGCGTCGATCGTAGTTTCCATCCCCGGTGATTTTGCATTTAAAGAGATGATTTTCTAAAACTTAGCTGAAAATGTTAGAACCGAAATACTGAACAGTTCGGATGAAACTAGGTTTGTTACGGTAATCACTTCCTTCTATTTTAAATTACCTACTAGGTATGTATAAAATATTATACAGAATGAATTTTTCAAGTGGGCCTTCATGGTCTACTTCTTAACTATAAGGAATATCGAAAAATGGTCAAAGGAGTCGCCAGCCCGATTTTGATGAAAATCTAAACTGCATCATTTGATATTTTTAAAATCAATAATCCTAGCCAGGAATCGAATTCAATTATTTTGAAAAAAAAAAGACGTGTGGCACTCGGAGACTGCCGCGGTAAAGCTATTGCATAGCATACCTTTGTTTATCATTGATACTAATTCAAGTTGCACTAAAAAAAAAAAAACACCCTCACGCTAACCCTCACTCTCACAGTCACCCTCATCCCACACTCACTATCATCACGTCTCGATCCGTGCGAGCTTCGTACAATCGTACCATATATTATTATTTACATACACGTTAAGCCAACGCGCGGCCGTGCTCGGTGAACTTCGTGTGACCTCGTCTCGACTTATGCAATAGCTTAATACCACTGAGGTGGCAGACAACGGCCCACCTGAAGGAAAGTGGTCACCGTTGCCTATGGACGTTTGCAATACCAGAGGTGCAGCAATCACGCTGCCGACCTTTTAAAAACCTTCTAATACAACTTTTAAAGAACCCCATACTGTAGACGTTCGGGAAAACCCAGGCATGTAGCTCATTCCACAACCTAAGCGTACGCGGCATAAAGCCTCTATCGGACCTAGCCGTATGTATATTCCTTATAGTTTTGGATTTGGCCCCTGAAGGCCCACTTGATAAATTAATTCTGCAATTAGGCATTGTGCACTGCATTCTGCTAATAGGTAAAATATAACTAATAGAAAATATATATAAATATTTAGCTAGGTATGTAACAATACAATGACTGATAGCCACTTAAATTCGAGAAATATAAAAGCTATTATAAAGTTTGTACCTCAAACGACGTTGTGATGAGTTTCTTTTTTGTAAAAGGCATAGTGTCAATTTAGTAGGTATCCGAATTGAAGTTTGTAACCATCACAAAAATAAAATTACCATAGACATTCAGCGGGAAGAGTGACAAGTGCGGACGCTTGCTTTATATTATTTATAAAACTAGTGCATTTATCTTGTTTTATGTGCGGGAGTGGTGATTTCTTGGACATAAAAGTTGTGTTAACGTGCTATAGTGAAAGACAATGATATATATGCAGTGAAATGCTATTTTCTCTCTTGCCGCGAAACGTCCACTGACAACCTTAGTATAAGAATCACCATTATACTGAGGGCAAGGACCAGGACGTAGCCTGAGGACACGACATCGACTGGACAGGACTAATTAGAAGATAAGATTGAAGAAATATGATATGTAAAATAAGATTTGGCTAAAAGGTCTTAGAAACCAGGCCATTAAATAATTATTTAAAAAAAAACCATAATGTCATTAATGTCATATCAATTTCATATCGGAAAAATGGAAATAAATTTCAATTTCTCGAATCTTTTTACCAATAACGTGCTTATCTTTGATCAATTAATTGATTTTTCTGCTATTTCATTGGACAATAAAGTACAATAGAAGACTACAGTAATAGATAAGAGCTCAAATCTCATAGTATGAAAATGCCTTTCTAAATCTAAAGCAAAATTCTAGAGAGTCGTCAATAAATAGATTTAAAATTTATTACATTATACAATTTGTGCCAATATAGTTACTAATTTTCAAACATGTCTTTATCAGAATACATGAACTTCTATAAATGCAGCTTTTCTATTCTGGCCTCAGTGTTCCTTACATTTTCATATGTTTCCAGTTTATATGTGTGGAGATCTAAATTAAGCAGGTATACATCTAATATATCACTTCTTACTGTATTTTCCTGTAATTTCAAAATTCTTTTATACATTGTATTGTTTTAGGGATCACCCATCTACTATAAAAAGAAGATTTTTCAGTGTTTCTGTGATGATGTTAATAGCACCATTTTTTATTCAGGCTTTTTTAACCAAAGAGACTTTAGATAAAGGTGACTTGTATACACAAATGGGGTTACGTTGGACTGGTATTCTACCAGCAATATTTGGTCCTTTACTTTTGACTGCTGTCCTTTTTTTGGGGCCGTTGACTATGCAGTATTGTTCAGGAGCTTGGAAATTTTATGCAGGTAGTACAGGCATATTACTTTTGTCACCATTTTTAAATGTCGTAAATTGATTTATTTTAAATATTATGTTCTTGTTATACTATAATAGTAAACATTTCCTATTCTTTGTTGACCTTTTAACTAAAGTTTTTTCGTTGATCTATATTATTATTTAATTTGCATATTATTGTAAGGTAATGCAAATTATTATATAATTTGCATTACCTTACAATATTTCAAGTGTGTTGATAAAATCTTGTAGTGCCTTCCTTATTTCTTCAGATTAATAAATTGATTTATTGTGTATATTTGTTAATAACGGGGCTAAACGCGGTTAATCCACATACCTTTGGTGCCTGACGTTTCGACCAGGTTGCACCGGCCGTGGTCACAGGCTGACTGGCTCAGCGGCGCACGCCCTCCGTCGTCGAGTACGCGTGGTAGAAGTTTCTCCATCCACCCGCACATCTTCGTTATTCTTGATGTTACTTTTTCTCCACGTACCGTCACACACTACACTCACGGTGTCCCTATTCTGTAAGCTAACCGACGCGCGCCTATTCAGATGTTTACCCGACTGTGCACAAAAGCGAGATTTTATGTTACTAAAATCCTTTGGCGAACCCACGATGTTGTGAACCTTTATGCCGGGTGTATAAATTGTCTTTATCGAGTATTTCTTTAAGATGGAGCCGATCTTATCCGTTACCCCTTTGACATAAGGCATGTAGGCTGGCTGTCGGTTCACTTCTGGATGTTTGCGTCTGCTTGTCGGCTGCTTCATTTGTCCTTTTACCTGATACCCGTTGCTTTTTAGTACCTCCTGAACATGGTCCAGCTCTCGCTCTAAATGTTCAGGGTCACACAGATCGTAAGCTCTATTCTTGAGAGATGTCATAACGGACTGCAGGTGTCGGGGATGATGATGCGAGGTACCGTGTAAGTACCTATCCGTGTGAGTCGGTTTGCGGTACACACAGTGTGCCAAGGACCCATCCAATCTCACGGTCACTTTCACGTCTAAGAAGGACAACGACCTCTCCGACTCCAATTCAAATGTGAACCGCATCTTCGTGTGAATGGAGTTAAGATGGTGTACATATTGTTCTACTTCATTACTGTTTCCTTTAACAATACTGAAGATGTCATCCACATGATGTTATTAACAAATATACTGATAGTATGCAACGCGATAGTTTAAAAGTGATTTATTGTGGTTCAGAAAGCAAAATATTTAAAACCGTATGCTGATAAAGCTTTAGACCTTTTATTAACCTATTACAAGCTTTTTTATTCGCCAGCCCCAGTATTGAATACTGGATTCATTTGATTAAAAACATCCAAGCACCCACCTCAATAAAAGTGATTGCTATAGCCTTACAACACCGGGACCCATCTTAAAGATCCCTATACTGTAAATGTTCAGGAAAAATGAGACGGTATTAATTTCACAATGTAAGCTTTTAAACCCTAACAGGGGTAAAAAGGTGTTTCCTACTGTTGACCACGACCGCTGCACAGTGGTTGTGGTCAAACTATATCTAACACATTATATCCTAGGCTGTAATTGGACTTTATCTGAAATTATGTACTTAGGTCTACTAAACCTTGTGAGGAGAGCAAATAAATTATTTCAAAGACCTCTTTTAATAGTCCTAATTATAGTCAACACTTTTGTGGTCTTCGTCATTGTTGTAGATCCTGGTTTACAGGAGTCACTGTGGGAATGGGAATGGGAATGCAGTTGGGATAAGTCCCTTTAAAAAAAGTATGGTCAACATAATACATATTATGTTGACCATACTTTTTTTGATACATATAACTGCTTATTATGTGTCTTTCTGATTTTACAGATCCAGGCTACTGGTTTGCAAGTTGGCAAGACCTGGTGTGGGTGAGAAATCATGTAATGGCACCACTTAGTGAAGAATGGGTGTTTAGAGCATGTATGACTCCATTACTGTTGCAATGCCTAGACCCAATGACTGCAGTGTTTGTTGGACCTGTCCTCTTTGGAACAGGTAGTTATAAAGCTTTTATTTGTTAAGTTTTTATTGCAATCTATCATTATGCAACATTCAACAATGTGTTGGTAATTTGCCAAGGGACTTGAATGATACTTGTCCAATGACAAGCTCACATTCATTGCCAAGTCTTGAGGAATCCACTTTTTCAACCATCTGGTGGCACTTTGTGGGTTTTAGTAGTAATTGCTAAAATTGATTCTACCCTATATTTAGATTTTTTCTATGTGGACCAGAATGACATTTGGAGTGTTGCTGCTTTAATGTAATAGACAAATAGTGTTGTGACCAAAATTAATAGGAAATCAGTTTATTAGTGTGAAATTGTCTTCATGGCAATGGGCTCACCACCACCTATTACGTGGGACAGGAATACACATGGTGAAAAGTGGGCCTACAATTTGTATGCCTCTGCCGCCCCTTTGGGTAAAAGGCGTGATAGATAAAATAGTGTTTATGCAATTTCAAGGAGTATTGAATGTGAATTCTTAAAGTATAATTAATTGAAGTCATATGTTTTATTCAAATATAGACTAGCGGACGCCTGCGACTGCATTCAATATGCTTGAATGCCCCCCTATATGCCTATCTTGCTGACACTAAGCAGTGATATCCACATCCAATTTATATTTCATTACTGTTTACACAATCCCGACCTACTTTCAGATTCCAATGGTTTAACCAGTGGAATCACAAAGTAACTAAGTTTGGTAACTAAATTATTAAAGTAGCGTCCTCATTTTGTATGTATGAATTCATTTCTTATATATAATTGTCTACTTATTACACTCGGAAATTCTTATACATACTCTTTGTTGTTTTTTTACTACATATTTGGTATTTTTTTAAGTAAGCTACATCACCTACCAGTGGTGCATATGCTGACTAACGGAAGGAGGGAACTAACCCTAACAGTCAAGTAAAAGTTTAATTATGGCTCCAAATCTAGGTAGGGTTTGGAAGCTACTGGGAATACAATAAGATGAGAGTAGAGAAGTAGTTTTTTAAATAAAGAAGAGAAGTAGTTTTTTTTAAACTTTTATGCGTCTTACATAAAAGTTTTTTAGTACTATTGAGTTAGATACTTTAATATTCTATTATTATTTTTCAGCGCATTTTCATCATATGTTAGAGCAAATTAAAGCAGGGTATGCATTCAAGACAGCTTTATTAGTATCTAGTAAGTACCTATGCCACTATTGCATACTTAATATATCATACACTTATATACTTTTACTTTTCTTGACTAGACGGATATCCGACTGCTACGCAAGAGGTTGTGGTGCTGATGAGCACGACGGTTTATTCTGTGTCTGGGTGTTATTTATCTATAATACTTATTTATTTAGAAATATATAAGTATGATAACAGTTATCTGGTTACATTGTACAAGCTCTGCTTAGTTTGTAATCAGCCTCTGCCTATCCTTCGGGGATAAAGGCGTGACTGTATGTACGAATGAGTGCTGAAGGAAAACATTATTTAAAGATTATTTATGAAACAAACTAGGATTTTTTTTTACAAGACACCATCCAACCTCCAAACTAAGATAATATAACTCCTTGTACAAACATTTGCAGATCACATTAAATTTCGTATCTGTACTTCTACACTAATATATAAAGCTGAAGACTTTGTTTGTTTGGTTGAATACGTTGAAATTCTTTTTGTGTTAGGTAGCCCTTTTATCTAGGAAGGCTATAGGCTATATACATCATCACACTACTACCCTGGAGAGTCGAGCAATAATCATAAATGTCAAGAAATCTGGCAAATTATTATAAAAGTTTTTTTATATATTACTAGCTGTCCCGCCCGGCTTCGCCCGTGACATACTTCGAGCCCCGTGGCACCCATTAAATCCCGTTGTTTAATAATAATTCACTTTCACTATAATGTATGAACTTTTCCAAATTCATTGATTACTTCTCCGCTCTCCAGTACCTATATACCTACCTACCCGCACGGCCCGGTCGAATTAAATTAATTTCTTTGCGCCTAATTTTGAATTTGAGATAACTCGTAAGATATTCATTTAATTTGCAAGGTGTGAAGGGACAAAATAATCTTCATGAAATGCTGAAGCCAACTAACGTAGTAAAAATGATAAGGATTAATAGCATATTTGTGTAAATAGCCTTCAAATTACCGCTTAATAATTGCTGTTTTTTTTTCAAGTATTAAAATGGATATAGTATGTTATGATAGTATGTATTCTTAAGAGATAGACATATGTCGTCGCGGACTTTTTTGTAGACCTTTATTAGATACACAATTGCACCATACATTATTTTGTTATATCTCAAAGGGTTTAGGCAGCGTTTTTGTAGAAAGCTCCCAGACGGCTTATTTTTTCCGACATCCCCAACAAATATCGTTATAATTTGGTCAATATATACAAAATCTTAACAAATTATACATAAAAAGCTTCTATGAGAATCACTCTAACTATTAAAAAAAACCGTATCGTAATCCGTTGCGTAGTTTTAAATAATAAATAAATAAATATCCATCACGCCTTATCCCCGAAGGGGTGGCAGAGGCATATTATATGCCCACTATTCACCGTGTGGATTCCTGTCCCACGTAATAGGTGGTGAGCCCATTGCCGTGTTGAAATAGACAGACGCAGGTTGTGGCTACCTGCTGTTGAAATTTTTTAAGCCGCCTATAAGGCCTTCAACCAGGCTTAACGACTGCCATTTTACTGGCAACCGGGACCAACGGCTTAACGTGCCTTCCGAAGCACGGAAACGCTCGCAAATGTAAATGCCACAAAGTGGTCACCCATCCAACGACCAGCCATAGTGAAAGTTGCGTACCTCAGTGATCGTTTACGGAACACAGACCGCGGGGCCACGAGCGCTTCACGAGTTTTAAAGATCTAAGCATACATAGGGACAGACAGCGAAAAGCGACTTTGTTTTATAATATGTAGTGATTGTAATAGTAATAAATAACGGGATTAAATGGGTGCGACGAGGATTCAAAATATGTCGCGAGTGAAGTCGCGGGGGTCAGCTAGTCAGATATAAATATAATAATACATTAATCTTTCCATCACAGTAGTTACGTTTGTAACTTTGCTCAGTGGACTTAGCTACAACATTTGGCAACAATGTTGATATTATTTAATTATTTCATGTAATTATCCAAGTGGCAATGATAACATCTGCTGTATGCTGCTGTGTCACCAAAAAGTATTCAATAAAGTGTTGTAGACTTTCCATTCCACACGAATAGCTGTTGGAAGGTTAGACAACGTATATTTATATTGTGGGTTCCACATGATTCTTCAAGAACAAAAGAATCGCGGTGATATTATCGTCGTGGCACGTATATCCATACACTTTCTGATTCTTCCGCTCGTGGAGATAACCGTTAGTGATTAGCACTTAGGGGCATCTCACATGAAAGTAGGCTTGTGTAGTATATGGTAAATATTCTTTCCAGAACAGTCGTATCCAATGAATGTCTGTATCAGTCAGTCGAAGAGGTTGTCTCTTTAGACAGTCACGATCTGACTGACAACGCCCAGTTGTTGCTCTTTAATTGGCAGCAAAATAATCAGCGCTTGCGCACTTGCAGTGTTATCTTAGATTTTTTTATCAATAATGCCATTATCCTGTAAAAGGTAGTGTGTCGAGTCAGTGGCGTGCACAAGGATTTCAGATAGGGTATGCATCCCTAACTACCCGAAATCCCCGCCAGAAAGGAAGCGCTTGTGGCCGCACTGACTCAGTGTTCTGTAAACGATCACTGCGTTAAGCAATTTTCGCTATGGCTGGTCACGGATGGGTGAGCACTTTGTGGCATTTATATTTGCGAGTGTTTCCGTGCTTTGGAAGGCATCTTAAACCGTTGGTTGGCTGAACGACTGCCATGTTACTGCCTACTGGCATGGCAACCGGGGTTAGTAACATGGCAGTCGTTAAGCCAAGTATGAAGGCCTTGTGGGCGACTTTATAATTTCAACAGCAGGTAGCCATACTGAAAAAACGTTTGGTTTCCCAAACTCTTTCAAAAGACTTGGAAAGAATAAGATTAAGTACATGTGCTGAACACCAAACATACGTCGCGAGTGGGCAATTTTGTCTTATTATTCTTTGAACTCCATTAACCTCAGAAGATAAAACTGACGCCCCATCGTAAGTTTGAGCAACTACTTTATTTAGGCAATTAAATTCCTCTAAAACTTTGATAATAATCGAGCTTAAAGTGACAGCTCTCCGATCAGAACTAACATCAATATATTTTAGTTTGAGTCACGAAAAAATCTTAAAGCAAGAACTAACTGTTCGCGACCGCTGACATCCGGAGTTTCGTCAACAATAACAGCAACAAAATCAGATTGTGTTATTTCATTTTTTATCTCATACATTACAGACGCGACGCTAGAAATCAGATCATTTTGAGTTCTATTCGACAACCCCGTAACAGAGCTACCAGATTTCAATTGTAAATGAGTTTCTAAATTACCGTCATTTTTAGCTAACAGATCTACAAGTTCCAAAAAATTACCTTTATTATATGATGAAGCGTGTTCATCATGACCACGAAAAGCTAATTCTTGTTTACCGAGAAAGCAAACTACGTCTATCAATCGTTTAAAAATATTTCTATTCCTATCAACTTTTGCGTTGTGCCTATCAACGTCTAATTTGAACTGGCTATTCAAACAAGACTCTATTCTACCTTTTCCAAAAAATTTAAACTTTAAACAAGAATCTATATGTTTTTCCGACAAATCGTGTTTAACAGCCGTTTTGTAAAAAATATTTAAATCTGAATAACGGATATAAGACCAAACATTATTTTTATCTTGTTTTGAAAATTATATACAAGGAAAACAAAATAATTTATTTGTGTGTACACAGCCCGCTAGCCAGTTATAATTTTCGTAATACTTTTTAATAAAATGACGTATGATATTTTTTTTTTTTAATTAGATTCAAATCGCGAACAGAACGTCCTCTAAAAATAATATTGTATTTTTCATCAAACGACAACGTCGCGAAAACACG
The DNA here is from genome assembly GCA_948477245.1 of Thumatha senex. Classification (NCBI taxonomy): domain Eukaryota; kingdom Metazoa; phylum Arthropoda; class Insecta; order Lepidoptera; family Erebidae; genus Thumatha; species Thumatha senex. Next base: position 16,764,722 of record OX419743.1, read on the forward strand.
AGTTTTTAATTTATTTAAACACGTATCACCAGCACAGATCTCACAGCTATAATTTTCCATAATTCACAGTAATTCTAGTAAACTAAGTAATTAATTAAATATCAAACACGACGCTTAAATTCACTCCGTCATTCGACAGCTCTTTGTAGTGAAACAATATTTTAATTACAAATGGCGTATTCATATTATAGATCTATATTCGAAACAACTATTATATTTTTGACAACTACTTAAATATGTCGCTTTATACTCAGAGGCAGTGCTTCCTCCGCGACTCATAATTTCGCACACAATCGTAAAATTGACACACACAAATGATTTGCACTATAAAAAAAAAATATATATCCATCACGCCTTATCCCCGAAGGGGTGGCAGAGGCATATTATATGCCCACTTTTCACCGTGTGGATTCCTGTCCCACGTAATAGGTGGTGAGCCCATTGCCGTGTTGAAATAGACAGACGCAGGTTGTGGCTACCTGCTGTTGAAAGTTTTCAAGCCGCCCATAAGGCCTTCAACCAGGCTTAACGACTGCCATTTTACTGGCAACCGGGACCAACGGCTTAACGTGCCTTCCGAAGCACGGAGACGCTAGCAAATGTAAATGCCACAAAGTGGTCACCCATCCGAGGACCAGCCGTAGTGAAAGTTGCGTAACTCAGTGATCGTTTACAGAACACTGAGACCGCTTCACTATAAAAATATGTTAACAAAAAGCATACATCAGCTTTGCATAAATCCGCGCGCAGCGCTGCTAGTCGCAGTCGCGATACGATTCGCCGATAGTCACTGACCTCCATACATACTGCTAGGTGTTAGGTTAGTAGTTCCCTAAAATACTAATAGATGGCACTAAAACGTATCTCATTGTATAGGGAATTATTTATTTATACAACTTGTAGTATTGGGATTGTGGGCTAGGGTATGCAGTGAAGAGAGAGAGAGAGAGAGAGAAGCGCTCGTGGCCCCGCGGTCTCAGTGTTCGGTAAACGATCACTGAGGTACGCAACTTTCACTATGGCTGGTCGTCGGATGGGTGACCACTTTGTGGCATTTACATTTGCGAGCGCTTCCGTGCTTCGGAAGGCACGTTAAGCCGTTGGTCCCGGTTGCCAGTAAAATGGCAGTCGTTAAGCCTGGTTGAAGGCCTTATAGGCGGCTTAAAAAATTTCAACAGCAGGTAGCCACAGCCTGCGTCTGTCTATTTCAACACGGCAATGGGCTCACCACCTATTACGTGGGACAGGAATCCACACGGTGAAAAGTGGGCATATAATATGCCTCTGCCACCCCTTCGGGGATAAGGCGTGATGGATATTTATTTTTTATTTTTTTTTATGTTACTGGCAACCGGGACCAATATCGGCTTAACGTGCCTTCCGAAGCACTCGTAATTAAAATTGCCACAAAGTGGTCACCCATCTGAGGACCAGCCATAGAGTATAGCGAAAGTAGATTTCTAGCGCAGTGAACGTTTACAAAAAAAAATACATACAGAACACTGAGTGAGATGAGCTACTGCTCACTCAGTGTTCTGTATTTTATTTTTTTTATGTATTTAACATATTAACCAAATATTTATTTTCAGCCTTCCAATTCACATACACCAGTATGTTTGGTGCATATTCTGCATATCTTTTCATTAGAACAGGTACGTAGTGCTTTATACGATCGTGACCGTATATTTAAAAAAAATTTGGAAATCCCAAAAGTGCACGCCTCACACGCTTTTATTATATTATAAAAAAAAATAGAATTACAAGCTTACAAACTTTGCTATGAATTATCGCGTAGGGGTTATGAAATAATTAAAGTAAAGATAATAACAATTAAACCACATCGAATCAGACCGTGAAAATTGAAAAGGTTCTATTCCTAATAAGACTCAATTAGTAAAGTATTTCGGTCGTTATCGTGTTAACAAAAAAATATTCAGACGCACATACAGACACACGAACGTCCAAGACAAAACTTTTTTAAACAGTTTTTTAACTAGTTTAAATAACAAAAATGGCATCAAAAATATTATGAGTGTTATAAATAGTGTTTTTTCTTGATATGTGTGTGTATATATTAATTTACAAGAGACATTTTAAGTTTGAAAAATCAGATGTTATGCGCAGTGACAGTAGTACCCACCTCAACGCTTCGCTTATGAGGCGTGCAATAAGTAACCAATCGAACTGCTTACAGGTCACTTCGTTGCGCCTCTGGTCGTCCACGTGTTCTGCAATCACATGGGCTTCCCAAACTTCGGCGAGATTCGCGAATTCCCGCCATTACAGCGCCTGGTCATCGCTTGCAGTTTTGTGTTGGGACTTGGTCTGTGGTGTCTGCTCCTAGTACCGTTCACTAACCCGGAAATTTACGACAGTAGATTACACTGGGAGACTTGAATAAACTTCTACAAGTGATCAGTGTCGATAAATTGACAAAGCTCTATTTGTGCAACATGAAACAGCATACTATTGACCTTTCGAATTTCGCTGTAACATGTTTTCATAAGAGATTAAGAGAATCTAACTTTTTGATATTCTATTACTAGATAACTCTAAACATTATGATGACACAACGATTTTAAAATTGCATAATTTTACAACATTAATAGAAGGAAATGACGAGCTATATACCCTTTGTGCGAGATGCACAAAGGGTATATAGGTACCTATTTGTATAATGCTTTAGCACAGTGTATTGCTCCTTAAAACCCATATCAAGCGTCCTAGCGCTATTTTTTTGAACATCAACGATTTAATCCGATTTGGTATAAGAACATTCGACTTTTCTATATATTTTAAACACTTAAGTGTATCTGTATATACTCTGCATAGTATACTTATCATTTATTCTGCATGTACACTAATGTACAGCTCGAACCCACGCCATAGAAATTTAAATAACAAGTCAAAAGAAAGACAAGGCCCGCTTAAATTATCGGCAACGCATCTCGTCACTTTTTAGCTATCTCTTGTGTCAAAGAAACAAAATCAAAGATGAAATTGAATCATGAATGTAAGGCAAATGTGTTATAAAAGTTACAATAACATAATTATGTGAACGTCCCGAAGTGTCAAATTGACCGATGCACACACATGCCACATGCTTACGCATTTCTATTGATTTGATATTAAGATTTCTATATTTTACATTTTTATAATCCCAACACCCTTTATGTGTAAGTAGTTATGCTAATTAGGCAAGTAAGTGTTATGACTAGTCTATTATATGATTTATATGGCCCAGTAATATTACACTAAAACAAATCATTTTTTCATGTATGGATAACAGTAATTATTGTCGGTAACTGATATCCGGAACTAATGGCCGTATTCCAGAACATTTCTCAATAAAAAAGTCACGATGGATCGACGATCAGTACTTAAGGTCCGTATTCCAGAACGTTTCTCAACACTAAATCAACGCTTGAGGCTAGATTTTGCCTTATAAAATCTACTCTCAAGCATCGATTGAGTATTAAGAAACGTTCTGGAATACGGCCACGGATGATGACGGATGGCTACGGAGATTAGTTTCAAATGAACAAAACTTAAGTCACATTCTTGATAAGATCTATGCTTAAGTATTGATCTTGTCTTGCAACTAATTTCATGTGATTATAGTTCAAACTATACTTAAGACGTCTTTTAAAATAAGTTACTGGCAAGAGAATTTATTGATTTGACTTATATTGACTACTAACAAGCTGCTAACTAAAATAATGTTGGATAGAGGACTCAGGTCCGACTCTTAGGGCCGTATTCCAGAACGTTTCTCAAGACTCAATCGACGCTCGAGAGTAGATTTTATAAGGCAAAAACAAGCCTCAAGCGTTGATTGAGTATTGAGAAACGTTCTGGAATACGGACCTAACTCTTATAAATTTCTAAAAAAAAACTAACTATCTTCACGCTGTATCCCTGACGAGGTAGTCAGAGAGGACAGATCGCCAGGCTTCGCGATCCATGCATACTTCTTTCGCTTCTTCGAGATTCATCAATCGCTTCATACACGCACGTCTAGGTATCCGAGTACTTTTGACCTGTCCTTATAAATTTCTACTTTCTCCTATTTCTTATGTACCTGTACAATAAACTAAAACAAGAATATTCAGTACCTAACGCTAGCTGTGGACCACAAAAACGATTCCAAGAACAATGCTTAATGCTGAGTGCCAACTCTTAACTAACTAACTAACTATCTTCACGCTGTATCCCTGACGGGGTAGTCAGAGAGGACAGATCGCCAGGCTTCGCAATCCATACATACTTCTTTCGCTTCTTCGAGATTCATCAATCGCTTCATACACGCACGTCTGGGTACCCGAGTACTTTTGACCTTTCCGTTTTTGAGCAATCTGCTCACGTGGTCTTCATATGTAAGTCTCGGCCTACCCTGACTCCTTCTACCCTCTACTTTTGAACAATATATATTCTTCGTTAATCGTTCCTCACTCATTCGTTGGACGTGTCCAAACCAACGGAGCACGCCCTTTTCCAGCTCAACGCTGACACTTTCATTCAAACCTGCCATATTGCGTATCACTTCGTTACGTATTCGGTCGGCCAAGGTATCGCCTCACAATTTTCGAAGTGATCGCATCTCCACAGCATTCAATTTACTTTCATGCATCTGCTGACATACCTAGGTTTCACTACCGTAAAGCAAAGTTGGCACTAGCACTGCGTTATGAATCGCCATTCGTGCTTCTTTTACGATGCTTTGTCGCTTTACTAACTGGGACAAAGCACCGTTAACTTTGTTTCCGGCAGCTACTCGCCGTTCTACATCCGAATCACATCTTCCATCCGCGCTAAACATACTTCCTAAATACACAATTTCATTCACTTGCTCTAGACGTTCCTGGTTTACCCTAATCTCGCATTTAGTTCTTACGTCACCTCTTTCAAATACTAGAACCTTAGTTTTACTTGCATTCAAGCGAAGACCCTTACTTTCACACTCCTCTTTCATATTAGTGACTAATGCCTGAAAGTCGGCTTCTGATGAGGCCATGAGCACCGCATCATCAGCGTACAGCAGACAGTTTACTGTAAAGTCACCCAAATTCACACCCATATTAAAATCTTTCAACTTCTGCAGGCAACTGTCCAGATACACTATGAACAGCTAGGCGGACATGACACATCCCTGTTTGACGCCTGTACAGACATCAAAAAGAGGTGACACATCCCCCCCTACTCGCACGCAAGCCTTACAGTCCCTATAAAGCGACTGTATTGCCCGCAGTAGCGAGCCGTCCACACCATATCCGGGCAGCAAGTCCCACAGCGTTTCTCTCACAACGTTATCAAATGCTTTCTCTAGGTCCACAAAAGCGCAAAAAACCTTCTGGCTAACAGCCAGAAACTTTTCCGCGATCATGCGGAGAGAAAACACTTGATCCATGCAACCTCTTCCACGTCGGAATCCGCATTGAGCCTCCCATAAATACCTTTCAGACTTTTCTTGTATTCGTGCCGTTATAACCTTGGCATACACCTTACTAGCTAAGCTGACCAAGCTGATCGCCCTGTAGCTGGAGCAGTTTAGTGCCAACTCTTGTTTCATTTATTGTTTTTTTAATTCACAATTACAATAAACGAACAAAATTAAAGAAGATTGTAAAAAGGCCAACTTATTTTTACAAAAATCTTCCAGAAGCCTACTTCCTCTTCGCATTCAATGTTGCAAGAAAGGGACACAGCTTACTAAGCTCTTTGTCCCTTTCGGAAGATTTTTTCCTTTGATATGAAATAAAAGCAAATGTCAATCGTTTAATAAAAATAAAGTACATTTTTAACTGTATAATATGACTTCGTAAGCATGCCGTTAAGATTTGACCTTGATAGGTATACACGAGAGGCGCAAAGACACAATAGCACAATATTGTCAATTTATACAAATAAGTTTCCTACTTACTAAACTTATAATAGTTAAAAGCTAAGAATATTACTGGTGAACTCGATTTCTGTAATGGAATTCTTGGACCTTTTTTATTTTATGACATTTATTCATGACATTACAAACAATGACATAAATTATTTAATTTTGAATTCACTACCTATTTGAAATAGTTCATTGACAATGACGTCATCAGTGGCATGAAACCGTTGGGCCTTTGCCTAAATAATACTCAAAAATTTGTATGATATTGTGCGTTTTTGTACCTTATTTCCGTTACTAGGCAAAGGCGTTACTGCTGTAGTGCCAACGATGACGTCATATGAAGTTGTTCATAATTTCCCCTCAACTACAAATAATCCTCCATTATTAGCATTTCTAAGTTATAAGTAATTATTAGTAACCCTCAGCCCAACCCTATACGTCAGTGCACTATATAAATAAAGTACGACAATTTATGTAGATAAAATTTTACCGAAAGAAGATATGAACAACTCAGTGAGGCCCTTATTATTTTGTACTCTATTTTGCCAAGCTGCGCGTAATATTTAACTGATTTTAATACCTAAGAAGTATCTAAATTGACCATTCTTGACACTTCCAGATTTCGACCGAATAAATTCAAGGCTATTTTATTGTAAAATGTGTTTTTTTATTGTATGGTACCAAATTGTGTGTCATTTGTTATTGTTGGTTTATACGAATTCGTTACAAAACTACACATGTGCTGTAAGTTGTGACCACTGGCCCAGGCCGTACTACCCGCTTACCCGCGTTATATGAGTCGGTTGTGGCTTATAACGTGACCTAATTACCGTTCAGTCACAATTTACAGCGAACGATTTGTACATTATTATTAAGCGAATTTTACTTTTGTTATTCTTGTGCCATAGTTTTTATAATGTTACCTTTTTTTTTCGCTGACATGTTATTTGTTAAAGACCTCTAGTCAATTAATGTGTTGTTTTTATATTGAATACATAGGTACTTTAGTTAATAACATAATATGTGATGATTATAGAAATCTGAATAACACGACAATAGGAATGTCACGTGCCGCTGAAACTTTCGGGAACGCCGAGGGCGTTGCTTAATCACTATCATGAAAAAACTATTAAAAAAAATACGAAATCATAGGTATAGGAGCAATAGAGTACCCGATGAAATTTTCTCACTAAAATAACGTTAGTCATACTATCCGAGTTATACCAATCGTCTCGAAATAGAATCGAAATTGTAGCTCAATACAAAGTTTAGTTTTCGTAGTCTACTATTACAATCGTACTCCAATAATACTAGCACGTATCGTGCCAGTGGCCGCTAGTCAGTGCATTTTTGATAGTGTATCAACATTTTCACAGCTAAAAACAGCTATTTTAATTCCATTCTACTGCTTGTCAATAGTACTACCAAACGTAAACCAGCGCATGTCCCCTTTTCAAAGTCGCGATGTTTTAACACTAATAATAACTAGAAATTTCACACGTGATCCCTGACGACAATCTTCTCCATCCAAGGGTTGCTACTTACAAATTGCTTTATACAAATATAATCTCTGTATATTAATGCTTTATATTGGTGTGTAATAACGCTTTTATTATGTAAAAAGACAATTTATGTAAAATTTGAAATCAATGTGGGGCGTGTCACTTTTCCTGTGGTCCTGTAAACCAGAGTGCGACGACACTTTCACGCGTACGTATCATTTCTATTGACTTGGTATTTAGATTCCTATATGTAGACATCATGCATGTTGACGACTTGATGTGAAATAAACATATTTTTCTTATTAATATTCTTTTTTATTTGGGATCTACATCACTTACTGTACATTGGTCTTGAAGGCTAATCATGTTATCAAAAATAACAACTATGATAGTGAAGAGACAGTGAAAAGGGGTCTGAGACATAAATAGTATTGGTAGCGGAACTACTATCGGTAACGTACTATTGCAAATCATCAAACAGTCTTGTACTGCCTTGCGTTTGTATACCGCATAATCTAATAATTATAGTTTGTGCGCGCACTGCGGTGGAACAAACGCATGGAGATTGCCCTTCGTACCGTGCGGTAGAAAAATGCAGTAGTGGCCACTGCAAGTCAGTGCGCGCAAGGCCTTGCCACAGTTTATGACCAGTAGTCCGTAGTCCCATCGATATCCCGATTTATCCTGATACCTTGCTAGACCTCCAAATTATATGAGCGCCTATTCAAATCAGATGTTTATGTTAATTGGTGATTAGTATGAATGGAGACACCTACTAATTTTCAAAATTTTTAATTTTTGAAGCTTTATTTGTGCTGTAAGACCTAGCTTTTCGCATAATTTTATGATAGATAATATTTTAACTGTACCATAAAGATTTTTGACCCAAAACCTATAGACCTAAAATTGTCATTTTTAGTTAAAAGCTAATAAAAGTACCTAAATAGAAAATTCTAAAAAATAAAATAGTTTTAAATTAAGGTAAATTCTAAATAACTAATTGAATCAGGCGTTACACGGCGGAAATCCATTTAAAAAAAACTAATTATTTTGTTTTAAATGTTATTTTTGCAATATTCCGCTTGACTGTTTGGCAGCAAAAGCATATTGGCTTTAGCTGCCAAACAGTCAGCTTTGCTCATGCTTTTGCTGCCAGTCTTGATAACGCCTCGTGTGTAGACGAAACAAGTGTCGACATCGTACGACATTAAAAAAAAGCGGAATATTGCAAAAATAACATTTAAAACAAAATAATTAGTTTTTTTTTAAATGGATTTCCGCCGTGTAACGCCTGATTCAATTAGTTATTTAGAATTTACCTTAATTTAAAACTATTTTATTTTTTTTAAAAAATATTATTTATAATTATAGTTTTAAAAAAAGGTAAATTCTGGTACATACAGGTTTTTTTATACCACTGAGGTGGCAGTCAAGCATACGGCCCACCTGATGGAAAGTGGTCACCGTAGCCTATGAACGTTTGCAACCAGAGGTGCATCACTCGCGCTGCCGACCCTTTAAAAACCTTATCAGACTCCTTTTGAAGAACCTAAAAGGTTGGCGCGAAAATCTATATCTTCGCCCCTATCTCTTTATCGTTGACTCAGGAACTTGATTTGACACTTTATAGTGATTATAGATCTCAATTTCTGGTACAAATAACTTGCTAGATCCATCCGTTCCTGAGAAAATCTATCGTGACATACTGATAGACAGACGGACAAAAAATATGTCCTATAAGGGTTCCTTAATTAATTTTTTTAAGGAATAGAAATTGCTTCCAGTGCCGTGTTTCTAAACTATTTGTTATAATAATTTGAGGACTTTTACTCCCACAAACAACGACTTCTTTATATATATTAATAAACTCTACTTATCTCATATTTTTCATTCTTAACAAAATGGCGAACCACAGTCCTGCGTTCAAATTCATGATCCTGCTTGCTACACGGCAGTTCGCTGCGCAGGACGCCAAGTCACTGAAAATCCTGCGTGGCGGCCTGCAAGCGGTGAAGCTTGCAAGCTTTGTGCAGGGCTCGAGTCATATCCTGCATGATATTGCAGGCCACTATGCAGGCTACAACAGCATTCACGGTCAACATAAAGCGGTGGACGGATTTTAGCCTGCCATGAATGGGCCCCTTAACTGTCAGCGGACAAAGCATTTTTAATATATTATTAATACACTCTCTCGCTCTTGTGCGCGCAATTTCGAAAAATACATAAGGAACATTTCAACAGTAGATTTATTTATTTATTATTTATTAATTCCTGAAATAATGTAAATTTGGGGACACTCCGGGAGTGCTGACAGAAGTGAAAACGAATTTATTAATAATTTATTTATTTAGTCGCGTTTGCAGTTTTCACATCAAAAATTGACCGGGATCGACGTTAATGATGATGATGATAAAAAAAATACTATTTTGAAACCTTAAGAAAAAGACAAAAATAAATCCGATAAGAACTACAAAAAGAGTTACTTCGAGCCGGATTTGAACCAGTGACCAGTAAGAGAGATTCCAATTTATAACCATTTACAGTCCACCGCTCTACCAACTGAGCTATCGAAGCAACCTTCGATAGCTCAGTTGGTTGAGCGGTGGACTGTAAATCAAAAAGACGCTTTAAAAAGTTTTGAAGTATTATATTGATAATTTCGAACTTAGTTATCAACATAACTAAGTTCGAAATTATCAATATAATACTTCAAAACTTTTTAAAACGTCTCGGTATCGGTGTCGCGAGTCCAGAGATTTTATCTCTTCTAAAAATATACGTATAAATGCTATATGAAGTTTCAATTTAATATTTTACATCATCTTTAATTACTATTATGTAAAATGAGCTTAATATTAATTAATAGCAAAATTTCAAGTCTAAAATCTACATGATTGAAGCTTAAGGATAAGTTAAATAAAATACTTACTAAAAATGTTCGCGATGGTACGGTATCGTATCCTAATATCGTAATATTTAGAGTACGATTAAAACACGATTTTTCTAAATGAAGGGAGCAAATAAATATTTTTAACAACCTAAAATATTTAAAGATTGGTTTTAAATTATTACACTACAATTCACACTTGAAAAATCGATATGAAAAATTATTTGAAGGGCAGCTCTAAAGACTCGGTTTGACAGTTTACGTACCTAAAAAGAAGCGCTCGTGGCCTAGTGGTCTCAGTGTTCTGTTAACGATCACTGAGTTACGCAACTTTCACTATGGGTGGTCCTCAGATGGGTGACCACTTTGTGGCATTTAAATTTGCGAGCGTTTCCTTGCTTCGGAAGGCACGTTAAGCCGTTGGTCCCGGTTGCCAGGAAAATGGCAGTCGTTAAGCCTGATTGAATGCCTTATGGGCGGCTTGAAAAATTTCCACAGCAGGTAGCCACAACCTTATCTGTCTATTTCAACACGGCAATGGACTCACCACCTATTACGTGGGACAGGAATCCACACGGTGAAAAGTGGGCATATAATATGCCTCTGCCACCCCTTCGGGGATAAGGCGTGATGGATATTTATTTATATATTTTATTTTACGTACCTAAAAAAAATGAGAAACTAAAATGGCGAACGGCCACGATCATGCATTACTTTGACGTCACGTTTTTAAGTTGCCAAAACCAAGTCGAACAAATATATTGTTATGTGTTACAAGTAATTTAAAGCAAGATGGTACAAAGTCTATTTAGATCATATTTGTATTAACGATAGTTCATACAGAACTACATGCGCCATCTCCGTAGGTTTCAGTACTCAGAGCTTGTATGTCTGTAATCGCAACACATCGACAAATTCTACTGATCTGAAAGTTGTCTTATAGAAAGCATTATCGATCGAAGACCTTTGGTCCAAGGCGTAGACATTATTTTCTTTTTGTGTATTCTCGTCTTGAGGATTTTCAGAGTTAAGTATTTAGTAGTTAATTTGTCCTGGTGAGTCTATTGCCGCGTAGAAACAGATGAGGGCAAGTTGTGGCTATCTGGTACATTTTCAGGTAGCCCACGCCCTTTATTTATTTAAAATATTGGTCAGGTTGAAAGCGCAATCTATGAACGCTATAAACAGGAGTGTAAAGATACTGAGGATGGACCGCGTTAGGAACTCCTACCTTCACATTCCTGACTATGTGGATTAGGTTATTTTGTTCATTTTACGAAAATATGAATCAACTTCATTTACAAGAGATACACTCTTGTAGATTGCAGCTATTTTCTTATTTTAGTCTAGTCAAAGTTCTACTTCAAAGCGGTAGAAACTTTAGTGGAGCCACTGAGTCATAATAGAGTGGCGTCCGTTTTTCTTCCTTTTCCTGCCAAAACTCTGATCGAAGTCCATAGCCCGAGAACATGGTACCGATAATATAGTTGACATCTACATTACACTTAACTATCTTCACGCTGTATCTCTGACATTAAGAACGTACTTAATCAAGCAAGTCCACTGCACATTATACTAAAGCGTGCTAAAGGGGCCCATTCACAGCAGGTGGCTTAGCTCTCCGCAAAGCGTAAGTCCTACTCAATAAAAATAGTTATTCTTCTTAGTTCCTATCGACGAACTAAAGAATTTTAGTGAAAAAAAAATTGATGATCATGTCAGGTCACGCCTTTAAGATCATCAAAACCATAGCCATAATACTTTTTCTTATATTTTTTAGCGTTATCTGCAAGGTGTTTGAGCTCATCATCAACAATCAGCTATTGCAATAACTGGTAGATCACACGCTAATCTATAATAGGTAATATTACTTTAGACCAAAACATTCAACGGCTGATCCCTCGGTGTTCGTAACACGTATTTAGGCCTTTAGGGTGAGGTTCAAAGGCACAGGCACTTCTTGGCGATAAATTTTCTCTTTGCGTCTGGTGGTTATCAAATATTAATGAAATATTTTGATTTTAAATTTATACAGTCACATCGCCGCGGTCAGCGCCAAAATTTTAATAACCAACTGGGTTTAAAACGTCGACGCGTACCGCGTACCATACCAAGTCCATCTACGAGGTCTGTGTGGTATGGTGTGCTCTATGCCCTATAGCTCGGTGTGTATCGGGCTTTATTGTAATTCAAATCCGCCATATTTTTCCGAGTCGCTGATCGTTTTAGGGTAGTGTGGGTTTCGTCGTTATTTTATTCAGATAATGATTATTATCAATTTAATAGCTTAATTTTTGTGTGTGTGATTAGTGTGGTATTTTAATTAGTATAGATTTCGTCTATTATTTACCAATGCGGTATAATCTTAGTTTTCAGTTTTGTCTACCCAATCTAATCTAAACAGAAAATGGCCGACGGTGTTAGTGCGGGTGTCTCCTTTGTTTAGGGCTGAATTGTAGTGAAAATAAGTGCTAAAAGAAATAATGCCTAGTGCCTCGTTTTCGTCTTCGCGTTCTTACGTCCGTAGATCGCGGAGAAAAGGCGGTCATCGAATACCGCTACCATCTAGGACTCAATCGAGTAAGTAATCCGGGTCGGCTGAAATCGCCCTGATCTTTATAATATTCTCTGCTATTATTAATTTCTGGATAATTTAGTAGAGAATCACTTAGTTTATATTAGAATTTTAATTGTTACAGTGGTAAGTAATATTTGCAATTGAAATTAAAATTTGCATTCTATCTTTAGCGAAAACTTGCTAGCTATTGAATTTTGAATGTGACGATTCTTGTTCCTGGAATGTCGATAAGGATGGCATGTTGAATTTTATAATGTTCGATTTTAAAGAATCCTGGCTGTATCAGATAGCGCATTTCAGTGGCATTTTGCGCAATATGGATATTGATTTGCCAGATGAAAACTTATTTTACACTGAATGACGAAACAGCTGTTCTATACAAACTCGACTAGCCGATGTTTGTAGTTACGAAACTTTTTATTTTAAATAACGTTAATGATTTATTACATACGTATAATTTTCATGTTTATATTGTAACTCACTAATTAAAGATTCTGAGAATCCTTTGTACCTCTACAATAAATTATGTCATGAGACCGGATAAATATGGGCTAACATACTATTTCCAAAAATTGTATTAGTAATTTTACGGTGTATGATACTATCAAAACACTAGATTATCACTTCTTGTTACTAATTTGATCCTTTTTTTTATCGTTGAGTATACATATGTGTTTGTAACATAAGTTATAAAAACAACTTGAGTCACAATATAGACTTGGATAATATATCCACACATTCATAACAAAGTTATGAATGCAACTCAAATATATATTTGTCCTTCTTTCACACCATAAGTTAAAGTTGAGTGTTCTATTTATCCTGGTAAATATTTTATTGCAATGGTAAACATGCCTGAAAATTAACAAAATACTACTACAACAGACCTGCGGGTGACCTTCTTAGTTTTATAAGATAACCTATTGAATTGAAAAATATATATTTCAACATTGCAGTGTCCTCATAATGCTCATTATGCTCAAAATTAATGCATCAAATCTTCATACTAAAATTTAGAGGGCTAGCAGTGGATGACTTGTTTGTATCCTATAACTACTTACACTTATTATTATTAATCAGAGGAAGGATTACATGACCTAGCATGGCCTATAACCTTCCGTGACCCATTCTTTAATTCAGTCATGTAATATAGTAATAATAATATAAATATACCATAGATATTCTAACTAAAGAGATATGACAAATGCTGCATTTACTATGCAAACCTGTGTCTTCAAGTTTCTCTCGCTACTCCCTATGCTACTACATACAAGTCATATACAAATATTAATTTAAACACTAATGTGCATCACACACTTTAAACTAATGTAACTCATTGGCTTGTGAGCATAAATAATTGACTGAAGTGAATGTACTACTACATTGCAAAATCAAATTATTAATGTACCTTTTGAATCGAAATTATGAATGTTCAATTTGAAAAGATAGTCAGCGCCGCGCACTTGTTTCATATTTCTTTAGTTGAGATATTTTTACCTATACTAATATTATATAGCTGAAACATTAGTTTGTCCATGTGAGACAAGCTGCTGTATTAGTTGTGAATAAATTCAGAACATCCTCAATAATGCGTCCACCAGAGCTTCAGCAGAAATCATGATGAGGTTGGTTTTGGCTTTGAAATAAATAGCAAAAAATTAAGGAATTGACTGTGTGTGCTGGTTGCACTTTGACTACTATATGCCTCTTTCATTTGAGGGCCTTGAGGACTTTAATTTGATCAGCAAATTCACTTAAAAAAATTATTTGGTTATTAATAAATTGGTACTTAACAAGTGTAGGGAGTAAGAGGTCATGCGGGAGTTGCTCCCAGTGATGTTGAAAATCAATAAACCAAACTATATATAAATGAAGATTTTGGTAAATAGTAGAGTTAATGTTTCAGGTGAGCCATGTGAATCAGTCCCTATACCTAACAACAACGTGACGGGTAGTGCGATGGCGGCGACTGCGGCATGCGCTGGAGCGAGCGGTAGTGGTGGTGGCGGCGGCGGATCCCCACCCGTGCCTGCGGCGGCACCCGCCACAACAGCTGGCCACCATAGCCCTTATGATCTGCGCCGTAAGTCGCCGCCCGCCTACCACGAACCTGGGCCCTCAGGCACTTGCTCTCTACCTGCCAGAAAGAGACCTAGAACGTAAGTCATTTTGCTTTTTTGTCATTCTCACTTACTCTCTTACATGTTTAAGGATGTGTTTGAAAATCTATTTTAAAAGAAAAATAAATCTTATGAAAATACAGTCATTGATCCTATGTAATGTTTCAAGATTGGTCAAGGAACCTTGACTTGGTTGTGCTATAGTTTTCAAATGTATTACTACATTGGAAATACAACAATACACAAGCTTCATTCCCAAGCGAACCTTATCTTATGCACCTGCTGTCTGATGGTGGGGTGATGGTGTAGACAAATGGAGTTTTGAGTTACGACAACAGTAGCTTTCATTAAAATAGTTAGCACCCAGTTGGTCTCCTGTACTCCAATAAAATTGTAGTGTTTTGGACAACTATAAGATATTTTTTATACATAATAATAATAAACATAAAGTGAGGCTTAAAATGGATGATGCAAAGGTACGTTTATTAAAACCGACACCATGAAGTAAGTTGATATATATGTGTTCCCATTACAACTTATAAGTTGTAATGGGAACACATATATATCAGCTTACTTCAGGGTATTTATAAACACCCTGAAGTTACCTGATAAGTGTTTCCATGACAACTTATAACTACTACATTCAAAGTATTTATCATTCTTTTGATGTTTTTTTTTTCTTACTAATTTATCATTCCTGTTACAAACAAAGAGTTGTGGTATATGTGATGAAATCTTATAAGACTAAAGCAGTCTAACTTCTAATGCGTGTACATGAGTACACACACACTTTTTTGTATAACAGGGGCAGATTATTAATTATAAGGCATAAAAATTTTAAAGTAGTCTCTTTAGAACGGCGTTCTGGCATTTCAATGTGGCAAAGATTGAATACTGCCCTGCAGCCTATTTCCATTTCCGCATACTACAATTGACGAATGTATGGGATTGAACAAACCTGTGCTCAGGTCTTGTTGAACCACACTTTGGTATTGCTATGAAATACAATTGGAACTGAACTGGAATACATGGGTATATATTTACAAATTAGTGAACACCTATTCAATTGACGGAGTCTTCAAAAGCGTGTTGAATCAGCGACGGTATTAGTTGAGGTACCGTTCCGCACCTACTGGTCTCCTTGCTGTTACCACTACTGCTTCTGCCACCACCGCCACACTTATGATTGTAAAGTTTTGAATCATATGCCACCAGAATTAGTATATTTCGTAGGTGTATGGAAGTGGACATGGAATTAATGAATGTAACATTATAAATAAATTAAACACAGAATTTTTTTATGTTTTATATTTTATTTATGTTATGTTATGCTAAATAGGTATCAGGAATCGATACTGTACAAGACAGCAACATTGACTCCGATATTCGCATAGTTGTCACTTGGGCCAAGTGGCACGAGGTGGCTGGTGTTCATGTGATTTTAGATAAGAGACAGATCTATAAAACATTATTAGCCCTGTCACAACCAGTATTAGTGCTTGGATTTTATAATGACGTGAATTTGGCAATGTAAAGATTTACAAAAAGTCATACTTCAGTCTGTATTCTTGTCACTTGTGTAGGTAGCTTTAACAAAACGTTGAGGTTTTGTACTTACATGTTTTCTTACTGTTTATTTTAATACATATATTCTTACATACAGGTCTTTATCGCAAGGTGTCGATGTCTGCAACGTATCACAGTATCTACAGTATGAACTGCCTGATGAAGTATTATTGTGTATTTTATCACATCTCACGGAACGAGACCTCTGCCGCGTCGCACAAGTCTGCAAGCGATTTAATACTATCGCTAATGACACAGAACTATGGTAAGATGTTGTCTTTTGAGTTGCATGCAGAAGTTTACCAACTTTTTTTTATTCTTTACTATAAATAAACTTTTAATGCTTTCAGGAAAAGTTTATATCAGTCGGTATTTGAATACGACATGCCATTGATGCACAACGCGCCATGTCAGTTTGAGTTTGTGGCTCCCGATGAGTGCGATGCTGACAATCCATGGAAGGAAAGCTTTAGGCAGCTATACTATGGAATACATGTGCGAGCAAATTATCGCCCGAAGAAAGATTCGCGTATCAAACATTTTAACACCATTAGGGTGAGTCACTTAGCTGATATTGGTGATAGTACGTTAAGACTCGTACGTCTTTTAACTGCCTCGGGAGCGCAGTGGTAGTGAATGCTTCTGCCGTGCTGAGGTCTCGGATTCGATTCCAGGGCGGATCAAATATGTTGTGTCACAAATGTGTGTTTCGGAGTTTGGGTGTATTCTATATATAATATGTATTTAGAAATATGTATGTTTATAGATAACTGATCTAGATCTCATACCACAAGCTTATATTAGCGGATATATGGCGCTGTGTGAAAAGTGTCCCACAATATTTATATATATTAAAAAACTATTCTACTGCATTATTGTACTATGGCGCATTATTACACAAGCATCTGATGTCATATGACTTTAAATTCCAGTAATATCCTCCTTTTAGTGGTTCAAATACTTTGAAACCCAGAGGTCATGTGTTAAATTCCCACCCAGGACAAATCTCTTTGTGACATGATCACATTGCTTTGTTCTGTGTCTGGCTGTAATTTATCGAAGAATAATGTGTATTTATTTAGAAATATAAGTATGTTTATCAGTTTTTTAGATCCCATGCAGGAGCTAATGTTAGCTTAATTTAGGCTAAATGGCACATGTTAAAAAATATCCCAAAAATAATTCAGTTGTCTTTATTAGTAGTAATTCTGCTGTCGTTATTACTAACAGGGTCAGAAAGAGGGCAGCCAGTTTTCTTTCCTTTTTTATATTTTTCATTCAAATTCTGAATGAAGTGACCTGTTTGCCTAACTAATGAATAAGTTGTTACATGGCGGAAATCCATCGTAGCAATGTTTGCTGCATTACAATGTAAAGTAGAGTATTGCACATGACTTAATAATCTGTAGAATAAGACATATTACCTGACCTACATTCCTTTCCTTGAAGAGTTGAGGTTATCCTTGACTGTTGTATGTTAGAATTGACGAATCGCAGTTATGTTGTTGGTTTTTTCTCCCCAGGTCACTCTCATGTTCCTTTATAATTATCCTGCGCTGTTTTTTTTTATTCATATGATGTGGCAGACACGCGTACGGCCCACCTGATGGAAAGTGGCCACCATAGCCTATGGACGCTTGCAACACCAGAGGTGCAGCACTCGCGCTGCCGCATTTGCATTGTACCAGCAAGGGACACTGCAGACTAGCTACTTTTAGTATCGACGACCGGCGATTTCGCAACTGTTTCATTACTGTATTGCCGTTTGACGATTCTGCATCTGGTCGTAAATTCCGATTTTTAGAAACGCATTCGCATTTTAAGTGTAAAGGGTAGAGCGTTTGGTCGTTGCATTTAGCTTCTAAAAAGCTAGTAAATCTCTTGTTGCGGATACTAATAGTAGTTAGTCTACAGAAACCCTAAGAACACCGAATATTGTACAGAGCACCAGCTCCTTCAAAACGTTCGAAACGAATTCAAAATACATATTTAACGCGAGTGCCTTAAAAGCGTCCACTGGCGGAGTACACTACGAGCGGCCAGTGTATATGCACTTTGTATGAAGCTAACATACATACATACTTACATATTATCACGCCTGTTTCTCATCGGGGTAGGCAGAGACTATGGTTTTCCACTTTTTACGATCCTGACATACCACTTTCGCTTCTTCTACATTCATAAGTGTTTTCATACACGCTCGCCGGTTAAGGGTACTCTTGACCTGGCCTTCAAAAGGACTTCGATTTGATTGACGTACGTACGCCATGGTCGACCCCTACCAGTTTGCCCATTCACTCTCGCCACAAAAATGTGCTTCGTTAGTCTATCTTCGTCCATCCTCTCCACGTGTCCGAACCATCTAAGCATTCCTTCTTCTATCTTATTCACTACATCTTCTGTCATACCGCAATATTCCCTTATAGCGCTGATGATCCCTTATGAAGCAGATGTCTGTGTAATCTTAATAATCTGTGTTTAAAGTCCCATAAGTACTGTTAGATCAGGTGTTCAGTAATGTATTATTTGATATTAGGCGGCTTTGGAGTACGTGGAGGAGCGCGGCAGCAGCAGTCACGCGGCATGCAGCCCTGCCACCCCAACAGCTGCATCATTGACCGCAAGTCCCACAAACGCATGCAGCTCGACTGCACCATGCGCTTGTGGCACCGCGGCTTGCACGTGTCGCCGTAACCCGCCGCTGCGACCCGCGCTTATCTTCGTACACGCCGGACTGTACCAGGAGGAATGTCTTGCCATCGATACTGACGTTCAACTAATTGGTGAGACGATTAGGGTTGAGCTGCATCTTGCAGCACTGTGTCGCACTTTTCTAGGCTTTTATCCTTACTTGGAACCGTCATTTACTAGAGTGAGAAAGAGAGACGAAAAACTCGCGGCAGCATCGACGACGCGCTCAGCATTCATTCTCTGTCTCATTCTAGTTAATACGTACAGTTTAAGTAACAGAAAAAATAGAAGCATAGAAAAGTGTGTATCGCTGCGATCAGATGTAGTTCAACCCTTAAATATTTGTATACATTCACCTTGTGACTGACCTTGACCATTAACTCTTTGACTCTTCTTCAATTCAGAAAGTTTAAAAGTTTCATCATGTTTTTTTTTTAATATTTAGCTAGCCAATTATCGTGAAGATTTATCTTACCTTATTCAGCAAGTTTTCACGAGGCTAACTCCATACAGCTCTCAATGTAGTTTTTATTATTCAGTCACTAGGGTTTTCTACCAAAAGTATTACAATGAACACTGTGCACACGACATTGTGATGTCGCAAACTCACATAGCTTTTTACGGAGATAGTACTTTTATTTCTGTATTGAGGGTGACAGGAATAATAAAATAATAAGTGACCGACATTCACAGAAACACAATTTATTCAAGAAATAAATCGTGTTTCTGTGAATTTGTTATTTATGGACTGTCTTATAAATAGTATTATCTTGTGTACACTTCAATTATGGAGAAAAGAGTCAGTTTCTCTGCTATGGATCCATTTTAAATGGCAGCTGATTGAATTTTTAATATAAACTAATATATATTTTTTAATATAAGCCACATTGTTTTAAGTTATTGTAATCTAGATCGCATAAGAGCATAACCTTGTTCATTAGCCAGCAGGTGTCACCCAGATCATGTTACAGAAAGGCTCCTGACCTTCAGACATCATAATGATTAGGGTATATATATCTATCATTACTATGAACTTAGTTTAAAATCGAAATCTTCCTTTGTCCTTTAGGCTGTGCTCCTGGCAATGTGGCAGAATCGGTAGTGCTAGAACGCGAGGCGGAATCCACGTTGACGTTTGCGGAGGGAGCTAACCGAGCTTATGCGGGTCATATAACGCTCAAATTCTCACCGGACGCGACAAGCACCATGCAACACCACAAGCATTATTGTCTGGAAGTGTCGGACAACTGCTCACCCACCGTCGATCATTGTATTATACGTAGTGCTAGTGTTGGTAAGTTTTTTTAATTACAAATCTATTTATATTTAGGCCAGTCTCATTCAGCATATTATCTACAAAAGCTTCTATTATCCGAGACCTAGGGTTAAGTCTACTATTGAAAAGCTGTAGAATAGAACCAGAAACGCTGTTTTCAGCTGTCAAAATGTTACTGGACTATCAAAAATGTAACTGACTAGCGGTCACTGGCGCGGTACGTGTTTGTAGAATTCTATCAGTCGACCGATAGAAGTCTATTGGAGTACGATTGTAATAGTAGACTACGAAAAACTGTCAAAATTATACCGGTGGCTTTCTATTTCGCGACGATTTCGACACGATTAAAATAGCAGACTCGGCCCCCTGTTGATAGAAATTTCACGTATAACGAGTTACTTGAAAATCCTAGCTTGATTTGTATTGTAGTCTGTGTTTGCTTCTGTTGGCTACTTAGGAGCACTTATTATTTCCAAAATTGGTTGGTCCGACTTACAGATCTCACAGTAAGGGTTGCACAGTCAGCTTCAAAAGTAGATTTTTTAGTACAGAATATATTTGTGAGTAAAAATTTACGTGTTTGTTCTTATTTATGTCAAATTGTTTAAGAAAAGTGTATACTTGTTTAAAATAGTACACATCATGATATACAATTCCTATTATATTACACTCTGCTGTGCTAAGCGAAGATTTGTTGTTAACCGCATCAGAACCTCGTACATTGGTTATCAGGTACATCACATGCAGTTGAGGTTTTTTTTTTGTTCTTGTGGCGATACTATTGCTCCGCCAATAACTCATTGTGGATTTGGTAGGGGTTTAGTAAGTCGGTCCACAATTACAGTACAGTTGAGGTTGAATTGAACCACGAAGCTCTTGGTAAAGCCGTAATATAACCTCCACACTGTCATAAATGTAATCTACAATGGATGTCATTGCTTTCGTTCGATATGTAAAAAGAACAAACGGAAACCATCACTTTTATAATATTCACGATCAATCACGCCCTTATCACTGTTTGTTTACCCAAATAAATGAAAAAAATCGTTTAAGTGATGGCAGAGGCATATTGTGTGTGTATTGCTGTCCCACGTAATAGGTGGTAAGCCCATTGCCGTGTTGAAATAGACACGCACAGGTTGTGGCTACCTGCTGGCCTTTGCCAAAACGCTCGCAAATGTAAATGCCACAAAGTTGTCACCCATCCGTGACCAACCATAGCGAAAGATGCTTAACGCAGTGATCGTTTTCAGAACACTGAGTTATAATATTAAGGTATGTATTATTATGTACAGTGGGCGCGGCGGTATGCGTAAGTGGCGCGGGAGCCAACCCTGTGATCAAGCACTGCGACATCAGCGACTGCGAAAACGTAGGGCTGTACGTGACAGACTACGCACAAGGCGCATACCAGGACAACGAGATATCTCGCAATGCACTCGCTGGCATTTGGGTCAAAAATTTCGCCAACCCTATCATGCGACGCAACCACATACACCACGGACGGGACGTCGGTATATTCACATTTGAGAATGGATTGGTGAGTACCAGGTTCTCTACCAGATCAGAAAATTTCCTTTGTTTGCTGAACTTAATCTTAACATTTTTGTGACATTCTTCTTTAATATCATTTCTTAATATATATTGTGCGAAAGTAGAGGGTAGAAGGAGTCAGGGTAGGCCGAGACTTACATATGAAGACCACGTGAGCAGATTGCTCAAAAACGGAGAAGTCAAAAGTACTCGGATACCCAGACGTGCGTGTATGAAGCGATTGATGAATCTTAAAGAAGCGAAAGAAGTATGCCTGGATCGCGAGACCTGGCGAGCTGTCCTCTCTGACAACCCCGTCAGGGATACAGCGTGAAGACAGTTTAGTTTATATTATAAATGCGAGTTTGTGTGGATTTTTGTTACTCTTTCACGTAAAACCTACTGAATGGATTAATAAAACTTTACAATAATATAGCTTATGCATCAGAATAACACATAGGCTACTTTTTAACCCGGGAACAAGTTTCTGTGGGAAACGGGAACGGGAAAACTTCTCTACGCGGGCGAAGCCGCAGGCGTTAACTAGTAATATTATAAATGCAAAAGCTTGTGTTGATGTTGTTACTCTTTCACGTAAAAGCCACTGAATGGATTTTAATGAAACTATAATAATATAGCTTACACATCAGAATACCACATAGGCTACTGTTTATCCCGGGAACAAGTTCTTGTGGGGAACAGGAACGGGAAAACTTCACCACGGGCGAAGCCGCGTGCGTCAACTAGTTTCATAATAAAACTATTTTTTTAGAAGCGCTCGTGGCCCCGCGGTCTCAGTGTTCGGTAAACGATCACTGAGGTACGCAACTTTCACTATGGCTGGTCGTCGGATGGGTGACCACTTTGTGGCATTTACATTTGCGAGCGTTTCCGTGCTTCGGAAGGCACGTTAAGCCGTTGGTCCCGGTTGCCAGTAAAATGGCAGTCGTTAACCCTGGTTGAAAGCCTTATAGGCGGCTTAAAAAATTTCAACAGCAGGTAGCCACAACCTGCGTCTGTCTATTTCAACACGGCAATGGGCTCACCACCTATTACGTGGGACAGGAATCCACACGGTGAAAAGTGGGCATAAGGCGTGATGGATATTTATTTAAACAATTTTTTGTTAGACTGAATAGATAGATAGATAGATAGATAATTCTTTATTGCACACCATTAAATACAGTATTTATAAGACTTAAAACTACAAGTGAGAGTACAATGGGCGGTCTTATCGCTAAAAGCGATCTCTTCCAGACAACCTTAGTATGGAAAGAGAAGATCAGGAAAACAAAGAAAGAGGTAGTTGATGGCGTACTTACATAATATATAACTAAAGATTAGTATGATAATGAGGATAATAGTTACACAATAAAGAAGTAAAAGAAAAGAAATACTACAAGTAAAGTTAAGTACTTAGAGGACAGAAAGTGGTTTTTAACCTTGTCCTTAAAGATAGCGAGTGACTTCGCGCGACGAATATCTAATGGTAGCTCATTCCACAATCGTACGGCCAAGAAAGTGTAGGATTTTCCTAAGAATGTTGTGGAATGTGACGGCATTTTTAGTCTCATGTTCTCCGATGATCTTAAGCACTTCGAATGAGTATCATGAAGGAACTCAAAACGTCCTTTGAGATAGGTAGGCGTAGAAGGGTTGAACAGTATACTGTATAACAAGAAAAGAATATGAGCATTCCGGCGAAGTCGAATAGGTAGCCACTCGAGTCTTTTCCGAAAAACAGTAATGTGATCATATTTGCGTAGTCCAAATATAAATCTGATACAAAAATTCTGAAGACGCTCGAGTTTATCTAGCTGGCTGAAGTATGAAAACTTAAACAATATTGCAACAAAATGTACAGCAGGCTTGGCTAAATTGTGTTGAACAGAACTTATTTACATACTGACGACATATTTTTTATTTGTCATTGAATATAATGAAGTATGAAGAAACAAAACACTATAGTTTCTTTCGGGTTGCCATATAAACAAGACATGGGCGCCCTCATAATTTTCAACTCTTTTTCATCATGAAGAATCATGCAAAGTGACAATTCTAATCATAAACTCTATCCTTTTTCACAGGGGTATTTTGAAGCGAATGATATACACAACAATAGAATCGCTGGCTTTGAAGTAAAAGCTGGCGCAAATCCCACCGTAGTCCACTGCGAGATTCACCACGGCCAGACTGGTGGCATTTACGTGCACGAGTCGGGCTTAGGCCAGTTTATAGATAATAAGATACACTCCAACAACTTTGCTGGAGTTTGGATAACGTCCAACAGTAACCCCACCATTAGACGTAATGAGATATACAACGGGCATCAGGGAGGAGTGTATATATTCGGCGAGGGACGTGGCCTCATTGAACACAATAACATTTATGGGAATGCTTTAGCCGGTATTCAGGTAAGAATTTTGTACTCTCTTTAGAATTTTATAGGACCATGTGAGCAGATTGCTCAAAACGTAAAAGTCAAAAGGACTTTGGATAACCAGACGTGTATGATGAAGCGATTGATGAATCTGCAGGAAGCGAAAGAAGTATGCATGGATCGCGAAGCCTGGCGATGTGTCCTCTCTGACTACACCGTCAGGAATATAGCGTGAAGATAATTAGTTTTAGTTAGTTCTTTATCATAGTGTATTCCTAATTGCTTTTAAACCCAAACCCTACCTGAATATTGAGCCCGGGGTCCATTCTGGTATGACTGGCTGCCAAGAGCAGATATCATTTACCTTTTTATTTTCGACCTCCCAAACCAGTAAAGGCGCGTACGACGTTGCCTCATCCCGTTAGTCAGCAGGTGTGGTTATTTGTGCCCTGGGTATGTTGGTGGGGGATTCTTTACACCCTTAACAACAATTTTATAGCCTTTTATTTATAGAATTTTAACGCCTTCTATATAAATTAAGCTAAACTACGCCCAGCACCTGATTGTGATGGTACTGGGAATACCCACTAAAACTCCTCAGCTACCTTTCTGCCCGAACAGATTTGGGACCTGTTAAACTCAATCTAAAAATATTCAGTACACTATAGACAAGGATGGTAAAAGCAATCAAATAGTACATAGTTCTTCAAGCAAACTGTGTAGAGTGTAGAGGCACATCATTGGGCTATTAACTTAAGGTCTAATTGTCAGAGTCTTTTGGATTATGAATGATTCTAAATTTTGCTATGACTTTCCATCAGGCACGTGACGTCATTTTGGCAAGCCCGCATTTTACATGTACAGCAAGAAATAAAATTAAATATTCTTCGTAATGAATGTAGTAACCATTTATTCCAGATCCGCACAAACAGTGATCCAATAGTAAGGCATAACAAAATACACCACGGGCAACATGGCGGCATCTACGTGCACGAGAAAGGCCAAGGGCTCATTGAGGAAAATGAGGTGTACGCCAATACTCTCGCCGGCGTCTGGATCACCACCGGATCTACTCCCGTATTGAGACGCAATCGTATACATTCGGGGAAGCAGGTAACAATCATTTCGAATATCTAAACCAATATTTTAAAGCTGAAGAATTTGTTTATTTGGTGAAAGCGCTAATCACGGTTGGAATTGAAAATTTTTTTTTTCGGCAGCCCATATGAAGGCTATAGGCAAATTTTTATGTGTGTGTGCATATTTTTTACTTCTATACGTGTGTGTGTGTATAAATTTGGATGGCTGGATAAATTTGGATAAAACTTGGTGTGGAAGTATTTTTGTAAACAATTCTATAAAAATAAAAATAAAAAAAATTAAAAATATCTTTATTTTGCATAGATCATTTTAACAGCGCTTACAAAATGTCATACACTATTTAAAACATTTAAAGTCACCACCGGTTCGGAACGCGGCCCACCTGAGAAGAACCGGCAAGAAACTTAGGAAGGCTTTTTTTTGATGGCCTATTTACAATTTAATATTATTTCACTTTGCCAGCCGATCATTTCCAGGCGTCCCTGTCCTGCAAATAGTCTTTAACGGATTGATAACCTTTTTTTTACACAAAGTTTTTTTTTATTAACTTTTAAAATTTATTTAATGGTAAATTTCTCGGATCACAGGGAAGCTTGTTGTAAAAGCGTATACAGTTACCCTGGAAAGAATCGCCAATCTTATGTAGTCGACTGTGGTGGACTGATTATATAATATCACACATATGCATTACGGTTAGACTTATTTTTTCTAACATTTCACAGGTTGGAGTGTATTTCTACGATAACGGGCATGGTAAATTAGAAGACAACGATATATTCAATCATTTATATTCGGGCGTTCAGATTCGAACCGGTAGTAACCCAGTCATAAGGGGCAATAAGATATGGGGTGGCCAGAATGGAGGAGTACTCGTGTATAATGGAGGCCTGGGGCTTTTAGAACAAAATGAGATTTTTGATAATGCCATGGCTGGAGTATGGATTAAGACTGATTCTAACCCAACGTTGAAGAGGAATAAGATATTTGATGGGCGTGATGGCGGCATTTGTATTTTTAATGGTGGCAAAGTAAGATTTTGTTTTTTCTTAATCTCGTATTACTTCTGTACTTCATCATATGCTTACAATCCCACCTTACATAACTTAGGCATCCATGTTTTTACATATTTTTACTATTACTAAGCGCTTTTAGGCCTGCAAGCTCAGTGTTGTAACTATCACTGCGAGCATCTTTTCCTATAGCTAGTCCTTGGATAAGTGATTGGTGATGGGTGCTATTTACGAGTGTTTCCGTCATTCGGAAGAGTCTTTCAGTTGTTGATCCCAATTGTCAGTAACATGACAGTTATTAAGCCAAGTTGTGGACTTTATAGGTGGCTTGAATATTTCTACTATGCATCATTCAAATTATTTTTTTTACATAAAAACACAAATGTATTTTAAATAAACTTCGTGGTGGGAACACTCTTTGTTTGCCCCATATGCGGATAATTTTGAGCATGATGAGCATATCACCGGCCAAACACATTAGCTGTCCCGGACCCGCATGCCATTTCTCCTGTTTTTAGTATTTCTATGAGTTATAACACATATTTCATAATCACATCTGTTAAGTCGAAAAAAAATCATACGGTTAAATGTGGGTTAAATGTGAGCGTATAATATATCACAGCCACCCCTTAGGGGATAAAGGCATGATTATTGAAAAAAAAATGAAGTATCTTTAGTAAGTAACACTTATGAACGTCAAGATTATTGCTTCTACATTTATATTTACTGCCAGATTCGCAAAGCAATAGGTAGAGCCTGAGGAAGAATCTGGCAATAAAACTCATCGCCACTCTTTTCTAATCGCCAGTAATTACATTAGTTCTACTTAGATGCTATTAGACCAATTATACAGTAATGACAATGAGTTTATACAGAAGAAACAAAATAAATGTTTGTTTATGTGAGAACAGTCGACTTAATTTAGTTTTCCTTAAATTTAAATAATATGGTTTGAAACAATTGCTATAACAGCTATGAGCTGACCAGTCCCAACAGACGGCTTTAAACAAACAACCTATACTTTTTCCCAATAATTTTATTTTATATAGCTATATCTGTATGTTTAGGGCGTGCTAGAAGAGAACGACATATTTCGCAACGCACAGGCCGGTGTACTGATCTCCACGCAGAGCCACCCAGTACTGCGACGCAACAGGATCTTCGACGGACTAGCCGCAGGAGTCGAGATCACCAACAATGCTACTGCCACGCTCGAACACAACCAGATATTTAACAACCGATTTGGAGGTACGGCATTCCTTTATAGTCTAAGGTCCGTAATCCAGAAGGTCTCTCAATACTCAAGAAACGCTGGAGGCTAGTTTTTCCTTTATAAATTGTTTACAGAACAGAGTGCGGAGCCACGAGCGCTTCCGAAAGTAGTCGGAAGCGCTCGTGGCCCCGCGGACTCTGTTCTGTAAATGATCACTGCGTTAAGCAACTTTCACTATGTCTGGTCCTCGGATGGGTGACCACTTTGTGGCAAGGAACGTTAAGCGGCTTAACGTGGAAGGCACGTTAAGCCGTTGGTCCCGGTTGCCAGTAACATGGCAGTCGTTAAGCCCAATTGAAAGCCTTATGGGCAGCTTGAAAAATTTCAACAGCGGGTCGCCACAGCCTGCGCCTGTCCATTTCAACACGGCAGTGGGCACACCACCTGTTACGTGGGACAATAATGCATACGGTGAAATGTGGGCGTATAATATGCCTCTGCCTACCCCTTCAGGGATAAAGGCGTGACAATATGTATGTATGCATGTTCTCAATACTCAAGAAATGCTTGTGGCTAGTTTTTGCCTTATAAATACTACTCTCAAGTGTTTGTTGAGTATTGAGAAACGGTCTGGAAGACGGCCCTTAGCATCAAAAGCATATAAGAAATGATTATGAATTATATTAGTATATAGTGTGAAACATGTATTGGCACGCTTTGACAGTAAAAATCTGCCAAATACGCAGTTACGCGAACGTAATAAATATAATGGGACATTTTTTTTACACGGTGCCATCTAGCCTGTAGGAAGTTAATATAAGCCTGTGCCTATAAAATATCTTATATTATAAATTTGTGTGCTAAATTTGTATGACATAAGTATTGGAAAGAATCTACTTTGAAAAGCTCATCTTATTCCCGCTTGCCACCTCATACAGTAGCTACAAATGGTTGTCAAAGCGAAAAATAACTTTCTGCGATACAACGGCGACACTTTTGCAAACAAACTCGCTACGTTGCCAGCCATTACGTTCAAGAGGTCCCGGGGCGTCTCTCAGTTCCAGTTACTTATATACGTTCGTCTTTCCTTTACTTATGGTTTTAACGTGAAAGAGACTCTTCTGAACATCACAAACTTTAGTGTGTCGGGATTGAATTGGAGAGATTAAAAACACATAATATACCTACGTATTTTCTGATATACGTGACCACTAATAATACTACATTTTTCACATTAGAGACTTAAGACGTTACAAATTTCTATTTCATATACCCCATTACATCATTACACTTTCGCACGAGCCAAGAGACGATCCGCTAGCTCGAAAAATATGTACCAAGTTATTGTGTTCTCGCGGCTAGTCTCGTGCCTCGCGCGAGAGTGTAAATGAGGTAATACAATATCAAATAGTTTTTTTTTAACCACTGAGGTGGTAGACGAGCATACGGCCCACCTGATGGAAAGTAATCACCGTAGCCTATGGACGTTTGCAACATCAGAGGTGCAGCACCCGTGCTAAAAGTTCCGTCAAAAGGGATTTAAAGATGGCATTGTCTTCCAGTTTGACCTTATTTTGAAACAACAGCCATTCGTGTATTGTTTTAATAAAGAACCAACTGATAGCTACAAATTTAGGTAGGGTTTGGAAGTACCTGGAAAAACACTTCAGATAAAGAAGCTGAAATCATTTTAAACAGAAAATATAAGAATTGTTTATACAGTTGATTGATGGCACTTGGTGAAACTTGCTACATATTTTGAATAAAAACACTTTTACTATTCCACAAAATTTACTTTTTAACCTGACCGGTTTCGCCTTACGACATTTTCATAGGTTGACTGCCGTAAGGCGAAACTGATCAGGTTAAAAAGTAAATTTTGTGAAAAAGTATTTTTTTTTATTCGGAAGTTATAATTACTTCATAAAATAATATTCAAGTAAATTTATACATATTTCTACCCATCTCCCACAATTTGCTTCCTACGCACCTAAGAGCAAATAAATGTCTCTCTGTTATTTTCTATTTGACTCTCTTCATCTAAGTGTATTCCCAGTTCCTTCATGGCATGAGCCCCGGAGAAATTAGGGGTCCCTTGCACTCTATTATTTTCTGTTTGTTTGATATCGTGACTTTACGATAAAGATCAAAATGGCGGAAACTATCCAATAGTAATAATCATTATAGGCTTTATTCCGCGTACGTTTAGGTTGTGGAATAAGCTCCCTGCCTGGGTTTTCCCGAACGTCTACAGTATGGGGTTCTTCAAAAGGGGTCTTAGAAGGTTAATAAAGGGTCGGCAGCGCGAGTGCTGCACCTCTGGTCCATAGGCTAAGGTGACCACTTTACATCAGGCCGTACGCTTGTCTGACATATTTTTGTCAGTTTGTGTTTGTAACTAGTTGCATGCATTGGCAGTAATTTCTGATCGGAAAAAATCGATAATATGCAAGAAGATTGCCGAATTACGGCGGGTCAAAATTTCCATAATTAAAAAGTATTTAAACAAAATACCATAGTTAAACTTAAATTGATAATAATTTGTCAAATAATAAAGCTGACGATTCACGCTCTCATCCATGAACCATCATGCTGTGCGTAAATACTCGTTATTTTATTTCACAAGCCTTGTAATACAAAACACTTAATTCGACTTGTTACAGGATTATGTCTAGCCTCTGGTGTTTCACCTCTTGTGAGAGGTAACAAAATATTTAGCAACCAAGACGCTGTGGAGAAAGCAGTCGGCGGAGGACAGTGTCTATACAAAATCTCATCGTATACCTCATTTCCAATGCATGATTTTTATAGGTAAATATACAGATGGGATGGTAAAATACTTTATCATTTCTATAAAGGAATTCTCTTAACAAAATCAACGTCAATTTACAGGTGCCAAACCTGCAACACGACTGACCGCAATGCAATTTGTGTCAATTGCATCAAAACGTGCCATTCCGGACACGACGTAGAATTTATTCGCCATGACAGGTAACAAGCCATTAAAAAAGTAGAGTTGTTACCATAGATTTATATACTAACAGACTGGAGAGTTCAAGAACAAAAATGAAACCAAAATCTGTGTTTGTGCCTTATGGTTCAGTCTTTGGTTACTCATTTTGAAATTTATTAAAAAAAACTGCACGGCAATAGAATCGAATGTACAGAGAAAACAACATAACATACTATATATTTATAGCATGATGCACGCAACTAGTTATATTATATTGGAAACAATATTTAGCTAACACTTAATATGCTTATATAAGTTAGAAAATTTAATTTTGATTTACTAAAGTAACATTACATACATATTATCACGCCTGTCTCCCATCGGGGTAGGCAGAGACTATGTCTTTCCACTTACTACGAACCTGGCATTCATCTTTCGTTTCTTTTACTTTCATAACTGTTTTTATACACTCCCGCCGGTTAAGGGTACTCTTGACCTTGCCTTTTTTCCAAAGATCTTTGATTTGATTGGCATACGTACGCCGAGGTTAGTCCCTCTACTAATTTGCCCATTCACTCCCGCCGCATAAATCTTCCTTGTCTGCCTATTTTCATCCATCCTCTCCACGTGTCTGAACCATCTAAGCATCACTTTTTCTATCTTAGTCACTACATCTTCAGTCATAATGCAATGTTCCCTTATCACGCTGTTACTTTCTTTGTCCATCAATTTCACTCTCCATACTTTTTACATTTAATAAGTAACAGTACTGGCTTATATTTTGAAACTAATTACCACGTTAACCGCACGTTCTGCGCACGCTTTCGTCACTTGACGATTGCATGACAATTGCTTGCATCTTACGTAGACGTACTACTCGTGAGACGGCACACTTGTTGTTTAAATTACGTACGTATTATTTGGTACGTAATTTTAGTCATTCGGTAAAATGATTGAAATACGGAATCATCTTATAACTCTCTCGCAGCAACAAACAATCTACAATTTATATTTCTTTCATTGTATGGATGAATCCAGCACTGTCTTCGCCTGTTTCTTCGTCTTTTAATAATGTTGTATGCTTTAATCACTTTATCATTATCACTTGACATTTACTTAACAAAAATACGTGCTTCTCGATGCTAGTTGAAAAAAAAAACACGTTTTGTAGCGCGGTTGACGATTGCATGACGCAGATTGGTCATAATTTGCTTCCTACGTAATATGCAAACAAAATATGCAAAATACGTCTATCGTTATTTGTAGGTTGCATCAATCCTACAAATGACGCGTACGTAGGATAATAGACCTTAGTATAATTAACACCTATGTTTGTGAGGATGTGTCTCTTTCATGTAAGGTAAGAAAATAGCAACAGGAATGGAATTTGGCATACGGAATGTATATAACCAATAATTACTTTATATCCTGGTGATAAGGATATATAGGTCAAAATAATATCAATTCTTCATAATTTTATAATTAAAATAAATAAAATAAAATAAAATAAAAATATCTTTATTTTGCATAGACCAATTTTAACGGCGCTTACAAAATGTCATTTACTATTTAAAATATTTAAAGCTACCACCGGTTCGGAACGCGGCCCACCTGAGAAGAACCGGCAAGAAACTTAGGAAGGCTTTTTTTTGATGGCCTATTTACAATTTAATATTATTTCACTTTGCCAGCAGATCATTTCCAGGCGTCCCTGTCCTGCAAATAGTCTGTAACGGAGTAAAAACCTTTTTCACAAAGCTTGTTTTTAATAAACTTTTTAAATTTATTTAATGGTAAATTTCTCAGGTCACAGGGAAGCTTGTTGTAAAAGCGTATACAGTTACCCTATGTATATATTCAAATATCAAAATATATATAATCAATACTATCCTTATTTCTGTACTAATATATAAATGTGGAAGTAACTCTGTCTGCCTTATGCTTTGACGCTTGAACCACTGAACCGATTTTGATGAAAGGTACAGAGATTGGCTAGAGTTTGGGAAAGAATTATATCGCGGAAAAGGTTTTAAAGGGGTGAAATGGAGATGAAAATTTCACTCGCAGCCATGCCAAGCGAAATTTTCAATGAACAGCGTCCCTCGTACCGCGCATATGCAAGCCGCGATTCGCCTGCACATGCGACACACAGTAATATGAATAAGTGTCGCTACTCGAGCGGGCAGACATATGCATAATATTTTTTTCCGCTGCAATGATCCGCTGCATTTTGTTTACAAGATTAAATGCATAGAATCGTAGAAAATTCACTGCAATTCCATTATTCATTAATAAATTTTCCTGCATATTCATCATACATCTCTCTGTCATACACCTGTCGTGTAACTGAGTACTTCTGACCTTTTCGTTTTTGATTCACGTGCTCATGTAGTCTTCGAACGTAAATATATGGGTTCAAGGTAGACAGTAATTACATTCAAAACTCCTTAAAAAAAATCACTTTAATATTACTATTAGTATGGATCATTATGGTCTTTCAAAAAGTAATAAAATCGTGTAACTATATTATTAGTCGATTTACTTTTTGGAAGACTGGCCGAAACAAATTTAAAAATCGTTGTATCTCGAGTAGGTGATTTAGAGCGTCTGTGGGCATTGTTCCAGGTTCTTCTGCGACTGTGGAGCCGGAACGCTGTCCAACCAATGTCAGCTGCAGGGCGAGCCGACCCAAGACACGGACACGCTGTACGACTCGGCCGCTCCCATGGAGTCGCATACGCTCATGGTCAACTGAGGGCCTCGGCCGCCCTCGAACTCGCCTGGCCGCGGCCCAAGCTCGGGCCA
The DNA here is from genome assembly GCA_948477245.1 of Thumatha senex. NCBI lineage: Eukaryota > Metazoa > Arthropoda > Insecta > Lepidoptera > Erebidae > Thumatha > Thumatha senex. The sequence goes on from OX419743.1 coordinate 16,798,224, forward strand.
GGGCCCTGGGCCGTCGCATGGACCTGGTGACCATCGACGAGCCTGTCTTTGTCCTCAAGTGCAGCTCGCGCCAACGCCGAGTAACCCTCGTCACCGACACCGACAGGTCCTTTATGTTTATTACCTAAAACTTTCTTCTCCGTCGGGGTAATCCCCGCCCGCCGTTTTTACGCTCTCGGACGTCGTTCCGTTTGAAAGTATATGTAGGGAGTCCTTTTTTTTTAATCGTCGGTACTTAATCATTATTGTATCTCGTCGAGTAGTAACGTGCATTCTCAAAAAAAAATTGTAATCGTAAACCCGTAATATCGAGAGGATCGCATCTAATATTTAGAGTAATGTTATTCGTTTTGTAAGACGTACCGGTAGTAGCTTATATATCATAGCGTCGAATAGTTTCATAATCGTGGTTGAAGTAAAATTAGTTTTGTTACTTCGAAAGTATAAAGCTTTAGTTTTGTAATTATGTCGTCGATCCGGCGGCCGCGACGGTCAGGATGACTTTGTAATATAATGAATCCATATTATTATTTTAATGTTTTGACTTTACCCCTTGTTTTAATTTTTAGAGCATTTATTCCTTAGCTCTCCTGACAGTAAAGTTCATCGGTCAGAGGTTTTAGTTAATAAAGATACTTGGGTATGTAGCCCGTAGGATTGCAGTGACCACTTCCCGAAGTAACAATGTGCCTGTCCTTTTCTAAAATATCTATTTCTCATAGTACTCGTTCATTCGGTGTGTTCTTTCTAGGATATTTTTATGTGTCAAATAACGTGAATTTTGTTATAAAAGCTTCAGTCGGACGACCTATTAAGCCAACTTATAAACATTGAAAAAAAAAATGAAAAAATCAATCGAAAAAATATATGAATATAGAAAAAAAAGGAAAACAAATCTATTAAACCATTATGGATATACAGAAATGTTGAAAAAAAAATAAAATTGGTGAAATCATGAACTTAGGAGGGGAAATTAGTGAAAGAAAAAAAAGTAGGAAAAACACAAATATCGGTTATGTTTTTATTCAAAACCTAAATGAACAATTATTTATTATGCATCATCAAAACCTATTATAAAAAAAATAATAATTTAAACAATGTATCTATGTTTCACAGAGCAAGGAATGTTAATCTCTCGCTCGCGTCTTATATACACGAAAGTTATAAAAATACCACGTGCCACGTTTACGTCAAACTGTATGCGAATATCGCATACGTTACTTGTCAGTTGCCTACCATTTGTCTGTAGTAATTAGTGTAATCGTATGACAAGAGGATGACGCCCTATGACACTCTTGGTTGTGTGAAATATATAAAATAAGACGTCTCTGGTAATGAGCACGCGAACGACATTGATTCCTTGCTCCGTGTTATGTAAAATGGGTAAAGCATATAAGTATACAGGCCGCTCTCTATGGATTGCTTTTTTTTAATTCGTTTGAATATTTTTATGACATTTGCTGTGATAAAATTTTAATCGGTGTAATAATTGTGTAACGATATAAAAATTATATACAGGATATTCCTGTAATTAATCTCTTAATAGCGGTCCTATATACTTTTACAGATAGATAATATTTTCATTTAATTTCCACAAATCCAACCATAGAGTAAGGTAGTAATTTTGGGAAGTGGTGATTGTCGGGAAGGGTTTTTCCTTCGAACAGTGGAGCGAAGGTAGCGAGCGTGGTTGGACGAGACTCAGTGGAGACTCGCGCGCCGCATTTACTAATCTCTCTTTTGGAGTCTGCCTCGCCTAACTATTGTGGCGCTCCTGATGCGCTTTGTAAATATTTATTCACACAATAATCGAAATATGTAGTAATTAATGTATTTGTATCATTATATTTTTATTATTGATCACAACGTGTATGTTTAATTATGGAGGTAGGAACGATTAGGGCGAGTCGAGCGAAGCACTCGCCCGTTGCCTGTGAGCCAGTAGATAGTCCGGAGATATCATTAGCCGCACTCGCGGCACGTTTACTGTATATTAAGATGCAAATTACGAACGAGTGTGCGTATTTAAATGGAAAAGATCTTAGGTACAATTGATATTTTATTATATTGTTAATTTAAATGTGGCATCGAGGGACGATGCCGGGATATCGGATCGTTCGAGCCGTGCGTGATGCGTGAGCGGCCGAGTGCTGATAGTGATAAGTTAGCCAATAAGCTCTAATCAAATCTAAATTACTCAGTAATCACTATTGCAAGTTTCGAATTGTTAAAATCCTCTCTCCATAGCACGGTCTGTTCTGAATCTGCTTTTTGTAATCCTCAAATCTGTGATCATCGCTAAATGTGTAAGTGAAAATATTTTAGTTGAAACCCCCAACATACAGTAAAATTATGACTATTATTTTGGTTTTTCTCCGAGTGAATCAAAATCGTTTGGTAAAGTGAAGACCGCAAAAAATTGTTTTGCGCCCGTACTTTATATATTGGAATGAAAAATTGTTATTTATTGAATTGTAAGGTCTTAATTTATTGAATTAAATCCGGTAATATGTTTATACACGAAAATACCACTGTAAAATCCGTGATATACATCATATATAATATAATTGGAATTTTAATTCATCCATTACAAAACTATACCCTAATATCCTACCAGGACCAACATAACAGCTGTATATAATAAGTCGAACAGCCTGGCTTACAACGTTAATGTTTGGAGTCACGCGGGTAGACTGCGTGAGGTACTCTTGCATCCCACGGTAGCCTCCACGTCCATGACATTGGAGATGTCATGTCTTCGGGCAACCACAGGGCTACGTGGGGTAGAAATGTCTGGTCATTCCACCTCTGCCGGGTCCCGTTAAAAGGGGACGACCCAAGAAGTGCCAGTTGCATGTTGCGTCGTAAGGGAAATAAGCATGCCATGGTCTCGCTACTAGGCATAGCGAATGGTACAGACGTTGGGATGATGATGGAACTCTCACAGCCTAGATGTATATGACAACAACAGTACGGTGTTCTTCAAAAGGGTCACGATGCACGGTCTGTACCTACGGACTACGGACCTCGGATGTGTTGCAAACGTTTCAACATTTTAGGAATTCAACATTTCGGATATTCAATATTACGGGCCTGAGTGGTCTAAAGGCTACGGTGAGGTTATTCGATCATGTAGACCGTATACTTATGACAATTTAGTAGTTGGTAAGTTACTTCATATCGACCTTCATAATAGTTGTATGGGCCTACCGAGATCAGAGCCCAAGCGACCTCGCTTGCTAGCCGTACCTGCTGACCAACGGACGAGGCAAAGACACATTCTGACTCGCAACAGTAAATGCACTGTGAGAGACAAGTGGGTATATTGTTGCAGAAATGAAGCCGTGACTTTGACAATTTGAATGGCGCACAGACGAGTATTTGACTTAAAAAGTCGATCAAAATTATTTTGTGATAATTATAGATCGGATATAAAATAAAAAGTAGTATAAGGTGGTAATTTTGTATTTAAAACACCAGACACAACATGAAATTTAAATAAAAAGTTTTTACATAAAAATCTAGTCAGAATCCTCTTCACTAGATCCATCGTCCTCCTCCTTGTCAAACTCTGTAGACGAGACGTACGATGTCTCCGGGAGTAAGAGTTCTAGTGCTTCAACGGAAAATGGCTTACTTCTTTTTTGTTGCCTTTGCCTGGCACTGCTCAAAAAAGGATCCGAAGTTAGCAGAAGTCTGTTTAAACATCTTTAATCATCTTTGTTACAGTCTTCGCGCGAAAACTTTCAGGAAAAATTCTGCCTATACATGCGGAAGTGTTTGTTTCTGGCCTCAGCCGCCTCTTCCGACAACTGGCCAATAGGCAGAATAGCATGATCAATTACTGTGGCCCCATGAAATCCAGTCGGCACGTTTATAATTTCTTTTGTTAAAAATCGTAGCGTTACTAGGGTAATATAATGAAATTTTAATACACAAATGGTCGCTTCCTAAGGATTCGTTTAAAACTTTCCAATGAAGTCCTAATGCTATGTCCGAGGTAGATAAAGTAATGTCGGGAGATGATTTTTGTACAATACCGTTAACCAACCGTATGCGCGTTACATCCCCGTAATTCAATAAAACATAATTGTTATATAGAAGGGTGTCAAATAATTGATTGCCTCTTGGATTAGTTTTATAAGACCAAGATGTATGGTGAGCATTAAAATCTCCCAAGATAATAGTCCTATCAGTAAACTTGGTCCTATCAGTAAACACTAATTCGTGCCAATCATTTTGCGTGGTACGCACGGTAGACGGGCAGTAAATGGAAACTATGTACTTAATTTGCGGGCAGTCTAATACTCGTACGTAAACCACTTGTATTTCGGTGTTGTGAAGTTGTAGGCTAACACGTTGAGTGCGCAGGGAGTTATGTGTAGCTACGCCGCCGAATGAATCATTTCTATCGCACCGATATGTATTGTAGCTGTTTATTATAAACGAGCTATCGGGTTCTAACCAGGTCTCGCTGAGGGCGGCTATGTGGATCTTCTTTTGGACTAATAGCTGTTTAAATGTTAAGGACTTAGGTCTAATACTTTGAGCATTCCAGTAGAGTAAATTTAATCTATTACAATGATTGTTAGCCATTGCTACAAAAATAATCAACAATAATCTTAAGTAGCGGCCAGCCAGAAACATAATCTACAACGACTAAAACTAACCATTCGAAACAACATTTAATGACGCTGTTCATCTTTGCTTCTACGCCAGCATCCTTCATAAATATGATTTCCCGAAGCCTAATTATAAGTTCATCAAAATGTACTGATTTCCGAGGTTGTTCTGGATACGATTCGTGGTTATTACTCGTAGACGGTGTTGCATACGTGGGGAATTCTGACTCCTGTATTATGCCCGTAACCTTATTTTGACGCGAATCCTTTTTTATAGACTCTAAAGACTTCTTGTTTATTTGTTTACGAGTCTTTATTGTTGATTTAAGTACTTCGGAAAAAGCAGGTGAAACTTGTGCTAATGGTGGATGAGATTGAGACTGCGCTGGGGCTGGCGTCATATGGCTGGGTTGGGATTGAAAAATCTCGATTCCTCGATTGGCGATGCAGATGGTACGTAAATGGTAAGTGCCCTTCTATAAGTACAGTTAAACTCAGCCATGATCTCTCTTAGCCTCTTTTCTTTGTGAAATACGGGGCACTGGGTTTTAAGTATTGCCATTTGACCACCGCTGCAGTTAACTCATTTGTATGGATTTGGATTGGACCTCGCATTTTTGGTGGTTTCCACCACATTTAGGACATACAACCTTTTTAGACGGGTATTGTTTGATCATATGATCGTACTTCCAGCATTTGGAGCATTGTGACACCGGGAATATATATGGTGTAACTTTTATACGCAGATCGTGGACGTATACTTGTGGGGGAATATAGCAGCCCTTGAAAGTTATTCGTACAGCCTTACTCGGTATCCAGCCTTCCTGTTCTCGATCTCGGCGCTTAAGACGATTTATACTAACAATTTCCGCGTTACTATTACACTTGATATTGCTTAAAATCTCTTCCTCTGATAGGTCCAGGTCAACATCCTTAATGACTCCATATGACATACTCTTTTCCATAGCCCTTTGTATCCTCCAACCTTTTCCTATTAACTCTTTGCACTTTTCTATTTTTAAAGCACTTTCCTCCTCTTTCACGTCTATCCGAATTTTATATGGATTAATGTATTTAATATATTCTATATCATCAGCTTTTAAATAATCTTGCTAACGCAAATTGTTTGGGGATTTGCTCGCTGCTGGATATATATATTTGTATGCATTCGGGTTTTAATTTTTTCTCCTTTCTCGCGACCACGTTCCATTTACCTTCATCAGACATGTCCTCGTCCCTCACTCTTTTCCTAGCCTCTTCTCTCTCCTGCGTTTCTCCCTTTGAACGAACTAAATTTGCACCCTGCTTTTCCACTAAATCTCCTTCCAAATCATCTGGTTCCGGGGAGCCCATCACTGTAAGCCTATAACCATCGTCTAAGTCTATATTTATCACACTCATTTATTGATAAAGTCACTTAACTGAGCGGCCGCAAGGAACCGCATTACGGTTCGTCGCGAGCGACAACAAAGACTTACGAGCGCGCACTTCGTAGGTAAACAAAAGTCAGTCGCAGTGTAATGCACACGACTGCCCCGATCGGATACCGCCGAGACACTCCCAATAAGGTTATTAAAGTCTTTTGATGTTTGCCCACATATATAGCACCTAATAGTAGATAGCGTGTTTGTTGCAGCATTGCAAACCTTTGCATCGATCATGGTAAAGGCTAATGTGTGCTTTATTTTTAATATACCACCATTTGTCCTCGGTATTTCACTTTTTTTTTTTTCAAGTTTTTGATTTGATTCTCTATGTAGGAGATTTCTTCATTTGTGATGTCTTTTGTTTCGTGAACAAAACGGATTCGTATGGGTCGACAGTATCTTGCAGAAGAAGGTACTGGGTTTTGCTAACTTATCTTCTTTTGGTCACCAATATTGCAAATCAGTCGTAAGGGCACAAATGAACTCTGAAATATAGAAGAATCACTGTCTGTACTGTTACCAAATTTTTGTTTGAATTGTTGTTGTTGGGAACCATCACAACCCCATTTTGATAATAGCTCTAGAGCTTATTTCTTCTTCATTTATACTTTCGAGTACTTCATCTAAGTACATACATAACCGTGCAGATGTATGATCCAGAAGATCCTGCAAGTTTATTTCAGCACATGTTTCTGTAACTCTCATCGACTCTTCACGCGGATAACAGTCTTTCTTGGCTTTTTTAACAAGTGAATAACACGGATAAACGTTTTTGTTTGCAGCATGAATAACTTCGTATTGTTTTCTTGTCAAATCCGCTTCCACGAAAATAGCTAATGCTTGTGATGGCGTATGCTTTTTGACTACCACATTTTGTGAATTATAACGGGTTGCCAAAACTGTTGGTTTACAAACAAATTCCACTGCAACATCACTTTCTGGATCCAAATATTTAATTTAATTTGTTTTGTCGCCATTGTTCTTATTGTGAATATTCCCGCTAAGTGTTGGTAAAAGCCCACTCGGACCCACCTATATTTTGTTAGCGATGTGGGCGTCATGTGGTCGCAAACAGTGACGTAATGCATGGGCGTACCCAGAGGGCTACCCCCCCCCCCTGGATTCGGTTCAGGTCCTCTACTTTTGTCGATAAAAGTAAAAAAAAATAACTTCTAGATGTTCTTATTCATATTCATATTCATTTATTGCGCTCCATAAGGTGATTACAGTTGTTATAAAATATATAATTAGGTACATTATGGACCCTGTCGGGCACGGCAACGTAGAAGAGAGGAGGAAGCATCGTATATGTATAAGATATAATTAATAATACAAGACAATACGATTTACTTATTTTTCTAAATTATTGCATGTATTCGGTACTTGATAATATTTTATTTATTTCTTTGGTTAGTAGTTCAGTTTCTATTTATTGACAATCCACATAAAAAAAAGTCGTTATTATTTATTTATTATAATTAAGTATAGAATTTTTATTATTAAATCCATGAAATTTATTATAATTTTTAAAATTATTAAATGTATTATAATTATATGGATTTAATAATAAAAATTCTATACTTAATTATAATAAATAAATAATAACGACTTTTTTTTATGTGGATTGTCAATAAATAGAAACTGAACTACTAACCAAAGAAATAAATAAAATATTATCAAGTACCGAATACATGCAATAATTTAGAAAAATAAGTAAATCGTATTGTCTTGTATTATTAATTATATCTTATACATATACGATGCTTCCTCCTCTCTTCTACGTTGCCGTGCCCGACAGGGTCCATAATGTACCTAATTATATATTTTATAACAACTGTAATCACCTTATGGAGCGCAATAAATGAATATGAATATGAATAAGAACATCTAGAAGTTATTTTTTTTTACTTTTATCGACAAAAGTAGAGGACCTGAACCGAATCCAGGGGGGGGGGGTAGCCCTCTGGGTACGCCCATGCATTACGTCACTGTTTGCGACCACATGACGCCCACATCGCTAACAAAATATAGGTGGGTCCGAGTGGGCTTTTACCAACACTTAGCGGGAATATTCACAATAAGAACAATGGCGACAAAACAAATTAAATTAAATATTTGGATCCAGAAAGTGATGTTGCAGTGGAATTTGTTTGTAAACCAACAGTTTTGGCAACCCGTTATAATTCACAAAATGTGGTAGTCAAAAAGCATACGCCATCACAAGCATTAGCTATTTTCGTGGAAGCGGATTTGACAAGAAAACAATACGAAGTTATTCATGCTGCAAACAAAAACGTTTATCCGTGTTATTCACTTGTTAAAAAAGCCAAGAAAGACTGTTATCCGCGTGAATTTTTAAAATTATTAAATGTATTATTGAATTTATGATTATTATTGAAAATATTATTATTATTGTATAAAAAATCTTAAAAAGATAGATACGAAAGGCGCAGTAGCGTGTGTTGTGGTGTGATTAGGGCCTACCGTCTACGTGAAGAAATCCCATAGATATCTTAACTTTTAGTTATAATATAATCCCCAAGGATGTTGTGTGATGTATGTACGACGTTTAAACGCCGGGCGCCCCAGGTAACTCCTCGGAACAATGTCCCAGATTTTGTGGCAGACTAACTACCATCGTGGCCTCGCCTGATGGTTTGATGTTATCCCACTTGCTTAGAGATTGATTTGGGTGTTATCCCGCTTGTTAAATCATGAAGCGTGCGTGAATTTCTCACGTCAAGACTGTATTATAAAATAAACCACCGTTATCAGTTTATTATATATTTTGATACAATTACAATCTAGTTAAAGTTATTCAATAATACCAAACAATTACTACTTAGAACAATGTGTGCAATCCCAGGCAAGACCTCCATCTTCTTTTTGTCACCCCATCGACCATCCTAGAGTTCCTACCATAAAGTACAATCAGTTCGTTTTTAAATTGACAATAACAAATAATACTATGATACATCTTTCCCTTCAGATTAATCCTCAAACTGTAAAACATAATCTTTTAGATAACTAGGAGCTTTTATATTTCTTTTAGGCCTATCTATATTATTATCATTATTTCTATTACTATCTGTATAATTATCACAATCACTTGCATTCAAAATTCTAGAACTAATAGCCTGATTATCAACATTCGAGATTCCAGGCATATTATTATTTAGGACCAAATCAGGAGCTGGGATTGTTACTATTTCCTTATTATCAATAGATTCTTCACATTCATATGTCTCCTTTTGAGCATTATTCTGAACATGATATGGTTTTAACTGTGATGAATTTCTTCTAAAAATATTACCTTTTTCGTCCTCAATAATAATAGATCTTGGTGATACATGAAAATCAATGACTTTACCTGGCAACCATATATTATTTTTTAAATAAAGAATGTCTTGTCCTATAAAAAATGTATGATTAGAAATTTTAGCAGATTTATCGTAACAATATTTATTACAAATATCTTTTTTGTTTTGATAAATATTGAAATTATCTATGACTCTGGGAATTAACATTTTATCATGAATAGGTAATTGAGAGCGAGTCAGACGGCTAAGTAAAAGTTGTGAAGGTGAGTATGGAGAACCAAGAACAGGAGTATTTCTGTACTCTAATAATAAATATTCTATTTCAAGTTTCTTATCAATACTTTTCTTCAACATATTTTTTGCCATACCTACAAATCTTTCTATAAAACCATTTGACTTTGGATATAATGGACTTGAAGTTTTTACATCAAAACCCCAATCCCTAGCGAAACATCTGAATTCCCATGAATTAAATGGCATATTATCAGCTCTCAATATCTTAGGTATACCATGTGTTGCAAAGAGGTTCTTCAAAATATTAATTACTGAACCAGAAGTTAATGTGGACACCTTTATCAACTCAAACCACTTAGAATAATAGTCTGCAACTATAAAGAAATTACTACCAGCAAAATGTAAAAAATCACACCCTATAACTTCAAATGGCAAATTAGGCCTTTTATCCAAAATCATATACTCTTTAGCTTTTTTAGCACTATATTTCTGGCATAAAATACATTCAGTTACCATATTCATAACATCCGATTTTATTTTAGGCCAATAGAACAAGGATGTAGCTCTAGCTTGAGTTTTATTTATACCAAAATGTGACTCGTGTACTTTTTCTAGTAACTTTTTTCTTAACGCCAAAAGAATTATGATTTTATGGCCCAGATAGACAACTGAATTTTCACAATAAATATCTTTCTTTAATTTATAAAATGGTTTAACAAGATCTGGTACTTTGTCTACTAGGTCTGGCCAACCATTTTTGTAAAAATGTATTAATGTCTGTAAAGTAAAATCTTTGGCTGTTTCTAATTGGATCTCTTTCAAATATTCATTGCTGACATTTACTGTATGTACCACTTTATCTAATGACTTATCACAATTATCAGTTTTAGCTTTGCTAGAGGCCCTACTTATTGCATCAGCAATTAACATTTGAGAACCTTTTATGTACTGTAAATTAAAATCATTCATTGACAACTTAATTCTGATTTTCCTTAACCTTTGTGAACTAATCTCATGTAACTCTTTATTCATTAAAGCCACTAATGGTTGATGATCTGTCTGGATAGTTATGTGCCTACCATATATATAATAATGGAACTTCTGACATGCAAATAAAACAGCTAAAAATTCTTTGTCTATCTGTCCATATTCACATTCAGTTTTACTTAAACTTTTTGATGCAAATGCTATTGGATGATGATTCTGTATAAGTACACTACCTATAGCATTTTGTGAGCTGTCTGTCTGTATGATGATTGGAAGCTTAGAATTAAAATTTTGAAGAACTGGAGGACTAATTATTAACTTTTTTATATTATTAATACAATTGGAGTGAACTTCATTCCACTGAAATAAAACATGTTTTTTTAAAAGTTCTCTTAATGGAGCTGTAATATCTGATAAATTTGGAATGAAATCTCTTAGATAATTTACCATTCCCAGAAACCGTTGTAAACCCCTCTTATCAGTTGGCATGTCATAGTTTGATATTGCTTCTATCTTTTTACTATCTGGTAATAAACAACCATCTACAATTTCGTGACCAAAATATCTAACAGTTTTTTGTAAATACTGAAATTTTTTTACATTAAATTTTACATTTAAATCCCTTGCCCGTGACAGAACTTTGTTCAAAGCTATGTCATGTTCCTCTTTTGTATTACCAAAAATTAAGAAATCGTCTATATATATAAATATGTTATCAATGTCACTAAAACATTTTTCACAATTTTCTTGAAAAATTTCTGCGGACACATCGAGACCAAATGGTAAAACATTATAAGAATAAGTTCCAAATACTGTTGAAAATGTACATAACTTTTTACTAGCCTCTGATAAGCCAATCTGGAAAAAAGATTCTCTGAGATCAAGTACAGAAAAAAACTTTGCATTACCAATTTTAGTCTTTAAATCATTAATTGTAGGGATCTCATAATATTTTTTCAGGATACATTTATTCAAGGGTCTTGGGTCTAAGCATACACGAATCGAATTTTCATCTTTTTCTACTACAACTATTCTGTTTATCCATTCCGTAGGTTCCTGTTGCTCTGTAATAACACCTAGCTGACACAAACGATCCAACTCAATTTTTAATTTTTCTTTTAATTTTATAGGTACTCTATGAGGAGGTTTAGATACAGGTACAGAATCTGGTTTCAATTTTATGTCATACCTTTTAGGAAAACTGCCTGACCCTGTAAAGACATTATAAAACTTGTTAATTATTTTCTGTTTATCATCACATCTATTTTGTTCTTTAATAATATTATTTACTTGTTTTCGCTCAATTAAACCTAACAGTACACAACTATCCTTTCCTAATGTTGGTAGGTATCCAGTCTCTGTAACAATAAAGTCAATAAAACATGTTTTTGAACCTAATCGAATCTCCAACATTACAGAACCATGAACTTTAATAGTAGACCTATTATATGCACTCAACTTTATTTTACATTTACTTAATTTAAGGTTTTTACATTTTAACAGCTTTTCATATACTTGAAAAGGAATCAAATTCACCTCTGAACCAGTGTCTAATTTGAATTTAACATAGAGATGGTTTTCAAGTAAAAGCTTTTCTTCCCAACAAATATTAGATATATGTGATACAGACCCACAATAATATTCTTCTTCACTATCAGAACTCGAATTCTTGTTTTTAACAGCTCTCACGGTATGCCCTGGACGAGGTTTAGTGCGACACACTGAACCTCGTGATGATTCAACCTTTTACACTTGGTACACTCTTTTCCCCTTGCAGGACATTTTTCTAATATGGCTATGTGCTGCTTGCCACACCATTTACAATTAATCAGCTTTTCTGCTGGCACTTTGTCCTTATTTATTCTATCCACAACCAAGATATTTTCTTTCAATTGGACTTCTTCTACATGTTTTTTATCTAGTTCTGCAATTCTTAGCCGCTTTATAACATCGTCTAAAGTCAAGTCACCTTCCACCAACAATTTACTCTGGGTTTTTAGATCTGCTGTGCTTAAAACTAATTTGTCGCGTAGTGCCTCTTCTTGGGCACTAAAGCCACAGTTTTTTATTAATTTAGAAACTTCTGTTAAAAATATATCAAACGTTTCGCCTTCTCTCTGTTTTCTTTTATAAAATAAATACCTATTATAAAGTGTATTCTTTTTAGGCTCACAATAATTTTGAAACTCTTCGAGAACTCTTTCATAATTCTGATCTTCAGCTTTTAAGTTAAAATTATTATATACTTTTAAACCATCTTCACCCACTAAATTTAATAATATCGCTAATTTCCTTTTATCACTTTTTTCTGCAAAATCTGCTGCGACCATATAAATCTCGACAGCTTGTTTGAAAGCCCTCCAATTTTCCGACAAGTTGCCGGTTAAAATTAATTTTTCTGGCAAATAGCACTGCATAGTGTTAGTTCGACAACGACTGCGCCATGTATTATAAAATAAACCACCGTTATCAGTTTATTATATATTTTGATACAATTACAATCTAGTTAAAGTTATTCAATAATACCAAACAATTACTACTTAGAACAATGTGTGCAATCCCAGGCAAGACCTCCATCTTCTTTTTGTCACCCCATCGACCATCCTAAAGTTCCTACCATAAAGTACAATCAGTTTGTTTTTAAATTGACAATAACAAATAATACTATGATACAAAGACGTCGTCTTGAGCCTGTTTCTGTAAGGACAGCGGGAAGCGTCGCCTCTTCCTCATACTTTTAAAAGCTAATTATTAAAAAAAATCTCTCATCGGTCATGCTTTTATCCCCAATGCGGTGGCGGTGTTGAAATAGACAGACGCCGGTTGTGACTACCTGCAATTGAATTTTTTTTTTTCAACTTTGCTAACCACTGCTGTGTTACTGGCAACCAGGACCAACGGCAACATACCTTCTGAAGCACGAAAATGCTAGTAAATGGAAATACCACAAAGCGGTTACGCATCCGTAACCAGCCATAGCGACAGTTGCTTAACGCAGTGATCGTTTACTAAGTAGTAGCGGGGCTACGAGCGCTTTATGCTCTTAGGAAAATCGGATTTGCCCCCCCCCCCCCCCTGGCCCAGATCCTGGGTACGCCCATGACGTAATGTATGATGTCATACGATCGCCCGCAACGACCGCAAGCTTTAGGTGGAACGACACATTGGGTATTACGATCGTTGCGGGCCTTAAGTGGAACGCGCCCTCTGACTCACACACTACAGGGTCATAACGAGCAGCGTGTACGTAGTATGTTTTCTAATCCGACTGCGCGGTGGAAGTGTATCCGACTGCTACGCAAGAGGTGGTCGTGTGTTCGATTGCCACTCAGAATAAAACTTTGTGTGATTAGCACGATGGTTTATTCTGTGTCTGGGTGTTATTTATCTATAATATGTATGTGTTTAGAAATATATAAGTATGTTTATCAGTTACCTGGTTACCATAGTACAAGCTCTGCTTAGTGTGAAATTAGATGGCGTTGTGTGAGTTGTCCCAACAATATTATTATTTCTCTTTATTTCACATTTTACATATAAATTATATTTTTAAATATACATATATAAAAAGTTAATTTAAAAATATAAAACATAGTATTCCACCGGTATCGGGTACAGGGACCAAGCTACCGGTGGTTAGGGCTTCAGAGAAAGGAACCTCCTCACAATACGTGCAGTATTAAGAACAGCCTTCTGCATCAAGCCCTTGACCCAGCTGCCTAACGCGAGCCTCTTAAGGTGTTGGTCGAGGCTTTTGGCTATTAGTCCGTGCACAGAGATTACTATAGGAACAATAATAGCTGAGTCAATATTCCACATGTCCACAATCTCGTGGGCCAAATCCAAAAACTTAGCTTGTTTGTCTACTTCTGCCTTCACGAGATTGTCGTCGTGTGGAATAGTGACATCAATTATTATTGCAAGGCGCTCTGAACGATCTATTATCACTATATCAGGCCTATTAGCAACAATAGTTCTGTCAGTGATAATAGATCGATCCCAATACAACGTGATATGGTCACTTTCGAGAACTGGGTCGGGCACATATCTATAATACGGTACCTCTGATTCAACAAGGTTATATTTCAGAGCAAGTTGTTGATGGATAATCCTAGCTACTTGGTTGTGTCTATGCAAATATTCAGTATTGGCGAGACTAGAACAACCAGAAATTATATGCCTAAGGGATTCTCCGGGACGGTGGCACGCCCGACAGATGTCAACCGTACCATCCTTTAGGATATATTTTCGATAGTTATTAGTCATCACAACTTCATCAGTAATAGCAAAGACAAAAACTTCGGTTTCTCCAAAGAGATCACCGAATCGTAGCCAGGATACAGACGATGGTAAATCTATATCAGCCCCATGGGCTCGATAAAACCGACCATGCAACTCTTTACTCATCCATATATCCCTACGATCATTGAGACTTAGTAGGTATCATAGGTTTATGCCAATTCTCCTTAGCCAGAGCAAGCGGGGTGAGTCCGTTATCAGTTACAACTACATCACGATGCACATCCGTGTCAGTATGTAAGAAATATTCTCTGAGGTTGCACACCTCACGGTTATGGAGGGTCTTGGCATTAAGTAAACCTCGACCCCCGCATTTCCGCGGTATGTACAACCTCATCACTGATGAACGCGGGTGATGCATTCGGAATGCAGTACGGACTTTCCTATCCAGGGCTTCAAGCTCAGTCTAAGTCCACTTGAGTATGCCAAAGGAATACATAAGAACTGGCATGACCCAACCGTTAAAAGCGCGCACCTTATTGCCACCTGACAAAAGACTTTTCAGAACTTTTTTCAAGCGGCCAAAGAAGCGCTCCTTCAACGTTTGCTTCATACCAGCTCCACAAATGCCTAACGCCTGCGACATACCTAGGTATTTATATGTTTCGGTTACAGAGAGACATCCAAGTCGTAAAGAATCTGAAAGTTCTACTCCTTCAGATTCTATTATCCCTCCTCTATTTACATGCATGACCGCACATTTGTCCACACCAAACTCCATCCTGATAGAATTACTAAAGGTTTCTGTCACCTTTAATAACTCAATCAGTTGTTGTTTGTTGGATGCAAACAGCTTTAAGTCATCCATGTATAAGAGGTGGGATATAACTTGGCCATCTCTCCGCAATCTATAGCCTAACCCTGAATTCTCTAGTATAGTACTCAGAGGATTCAGTGCTAGGCAGAACCATAAAGGACTAAGACTGTCATCCTGAAATATACCCCGTTTAATCTTTACAGGCACACTGTCCCCGCAGACCTGTCGACATCCTGGATAGCATAAGACTGTCTCCCATTGCCCCATACATGCCTTCATGAAGGCACACAGAGTTGCATCAATTTTATACAACTCCAGTACCCTCAAAAGCCATGTATGTGGCACAGAGTCAAAAGCTTTCTTATAGTCTATCCAACATGTAGACAGATTCTTACGGTTACGGCGTGTCTGTTGGCTAATGACCATATCAATAATAAGGAGCTCTTTCGTGCCACGAGAATCACTTTTACATCCATTCTGAGAGGAGGACAAGATGGAGTTGTCAATCAAGTGAGATGATATTTTCTCTCTCGGAATAGATGTTAAAAGTTTATAGACCGTGGGAAGACACGTAATAGGTCTATAATTCTTAGGATCTGAGGCATTTCCAGATTTAAACAAAAGATGGGTCACTCCAGTAGTCATGAAATCTGGCAACTATCCTGACTCTAGGCATGATTGGAATTGACATGCCAAACGTTTATGTGAACTCTTAAACCATTTCAACCAAAAGTTATGCAGTCCGTCTGGTCCTGCTGACTTCCAATTCTGCAACCGACGGACTGCATTGGAAACATCACCCGGTGTTATAGTAATTGGTTCCATTATTTTAATAGGTTCACACAAACGTTCGACATCTCGCATCCAATCCCCTTCGGTGTGATCAACGGGCATCGACCAGATGTTGCGCCAGAATGAAGTAGTGACATCATCATCCGGCCGATGCACTTCAGTCCTACTCGAGTCAGTATGCTCCCAATTTCTATAGACCCATCTTTCGTCTCTTTGGAATGTTCTATTTTGATAATATCGGTCCATTCTTTTTTTATATCTACGAACACGATTTGCCCATGCATAATTTTTTTGTTTCAGGTAATCTATGCGCTCTGTGACTCGTGCTAAAAAATCTCGAGGTCTGATATCAGTCCCCGAGAAAGCCCGAGTCACAAATCGCATCACTCTGGGACGGGTATTTCCTGATCTGAAGCAAATGAGCTTACCAATAAGTGCCCTAGTCTCGGCGATACGACGCTCGATTCTACACTGCCAAGCTGGTACTGCTGTTTTTGGTCGTGTAACAATGTTATTATTAACAAATTTCACATTTGCAACACGACATGCTGCAATATAAAATCGAATGTGTATCACCAAGATCTTCGCTATTATCAAGATAATTTGATATTAACGAATCCAGGGCACATACTAGGGCTAAATTTTTTTTATGCGTGGGCAAACGTGGTAATAGTGGTCTATTTTTTGAAGGTATAAACCGATATTCCTGCATAGCACATTCTAAAGCACTCCTTAATTGATCATTGTAATGGGTATTTACGTTTGTAGCACTTGTATCCATCACATCATCGTTATCATTATAGTTTCTATGGAGCAGCGTTCGTCAGTTTCGCAGGCCACTGCCTAGGTACTGCATGAATAAGGTCGTCTCACCGTTATCTATACTAATTTTATAAAGCTGAAGTTTGTTTGAAGGCGCTAATCTCAGGAAATACTGGTCGGATTTGTAAAATTCTTTGTGTTGGATAGCCCATATATCGAGGAAGGCTATACCTATATAATCACGCTACTACCCTGGAAAGCGGAGCTTAATCATAAATGTCGACAAATCGGGGAAATTTCTAAGCGTTTTTGTAGAATTTATACGCGATGGGAGTTCAAAGTATGTCACGGGCGAAGCTGGGGGGGTCACCTAAATTACACCTAGATACAGAAGAAATCAGTGTTTCTTACACAAAGAGATTAGTCCTGGGTTGGATTAAACCCACGTTCTCCGGTTTCGTAATCAGGTGGGTACTCTAATCACAAGAGTCAGTCTGTATATATTGCGAGTATGTATAGAAGGAATATGTACAATAATAAAATAACAGCTTGATTATCATAATATAATCATAACTAATAAAATTTGATTCATATTTACACATGGCCACTGAGAGTACCGAAGTCTCTTGACATGATTTCTAATTCCTTTACAGCAATTAATTAAAATGCAATATTTATAGAATAGAGATTCATTGAATACGTCATCGGGTTGCCGAATATCTGTTCTGTATATACTTCGTTAGCTACAATTTATGAAACTGTAGCTATGTACAATATTATAAATATTAGTAAACCAAACTATTCTACTTAAAAAACAACATTAGAACTAAAAAACAATATGAATTTTATTTTTGATAAAATTCTTTCATAATCATAAAGACTGCATTATCATAGAAATCACGTCGTGGGATCTCGGTCTAATGTAACATTAATCAAGAATCATTAAAAATCAACTACTCATTGGTACAATACAAAAATGGAATCATCTGGAAATGATTTCTTATACACGTTTAAGCCGTGGAGATCGTCTTCTCGGAGATATATGAATGGCTTTCATAGGAGTGTTGGTTTTTCTAAGATCACTGTTCAATGCTGGCAGACGAGAACTCTTGGGAGTACACAAAGGTTTCTTTAGCACTGGTATTTGTGGCGTTTTTGCCACTTCAGGTCTTTGTGGCGAAACTGCTTTTTTTACTGGTGTCGTCGGTTTTTTAATATTTCGCCACGATTCGACTTCCTGAGGAGTATTCAATCGATACGACTTGATAGGCACGGTAGAAATTACTTCTTGTTTCCGAGGCACCCTAGTCGTTATATTGTATGATAAGTTATCATTTACTTGTATTTTTGGCTTCACGTGCGCTACGATCTTTTGAGGTTTATTTTGTTGATTGCTTATTCTCGGCCTTCTCGCAAACCCGGTATGACTAGCTTTGTCGCTTCTTTCAGAAGACTTATCAGAGCTGGACTCGAATAACTTTGCTTTAGCTAAAACTGCGCCAGCGTTCTGACGTCGTAACTTATTCACTGACGGTCGACCAGATTGACTCACATTTTCTACTTCACCAGTTTTGTCCATGAAGAAGGCCGCAGCACTTCGCCATTTCTGAGAATGTGGTGGACTCGGCTCTCTATTATTAGAACGCCTGTTAGGTATGTTTTGGTAGCAACTGGCACTTTCAGAGTTGTTCGATTTCTCACTAAAGTTCATGGATTTTTCCGAGGCCGTGTTGTCCCAACTGTTGTTGATAGTGATGTTCAGAGATCTGCGAGCTGCGATTCTACTTTTCGGCTTTTCAGTACTATAGTCAGGTATCAGACTCATTCGTTTGCGTAATTGATATTTTTGACTCAAATCTGAGATATTCGTAGAGCTTTCTGATATCGAAGCATCCCATCCATTTCCTATAGATGTCTCTAGTTTCTGTACTTCGGAGTCAGTTTTAGCTGTGCTGGTTCTTTCTCTGCGATTCACTCCCAGATATGGATAAAACCTATTTGAATTTTGACTAGATTGCGACTGAGAGGACACATTCCAAGATTTGTGTCTTACGAGTTTAGTGATATTTTCTTTGGATCGTCGTCTTATGGTGCCGATTTTTCTAGCGCTGGGAGAGCGAATGATTTTCGCGTCTTCGTTGGGCCGTATTTTTAGTTCTTTGCTCAAACGCCGAGCTAGATGATCAGAAGTGGGGCAGTTGAGCATTGCTACTTCCTCTAATGTTTGTTCGTATTTGCTCTGCACTTGCTGCAGCGGTTGCACTCTCGGTATGACGTCGGTGAACTCTCTAGACAGCCGGTTCTCTATAGCAGACACTCTGCTCTTGATCTCCTCGTACTCCTGTTTAGAGATCCTGACATAATCTTTGTCGGATTGTTTCATATCGGGAGATAGGTCAATCGTGTCGTGTGCACTGAACAAATGTTCAGAGGAAGTCAACATATCTTCGCTGCTGATACTGGCTTCCGAATTTTTATGTGAGCTGTAGTCTCCGTTGATGATAGGTGTACTTCTAGCATCCATCAAACTTAGCCGTAATCTTTTGCGTTCGAGACCCCTGAAAACGATATTACATTCGATTATCATTATTGGTAGTTGTAATTGTATTGACTTTACTCATATAATGTGAAACACTGTATTAATGTCATTCGTTAATGTCGTTGGGACAACTCACACAACACCATCTGATCCAAAACTAAGCATAGTTTGTGCTATGGGTAACCAGATACTGATAAACATATTTATATATTTCTAAATACATACATATTATGGATAATAAACACCCAGACACAGAATAAACCATTGTGCTCATCACACAAAGTTTTATCCTGGGTGGGAATCGAAGCCTCTTGAGTAGCAGTTGGATCCACAGAGGCAGTCAAAAAAAAGTATTAGGTGGTACATCTTAATAATATTATAAATGTGAAAGTTTGTATGGATGTTTGTTACTATTTCACGTAAAAACTACTGAATGGATTTTAATGAAACTTTTCAATAATATAGCTTATACATCAGAATAACACATAGACTAATTTTTATCCCGGGAACAAGTTCCTGTGGGAAGCGGGAACGGGAAAACTTTTCTACGCGGGCGAAGCCGAGGGCGTCAACTAGTTATCGTATACGAGTATGCCTTTAAAATATATGATATAATCTAATTAAACAATCCCATGTGGAGTATTTGAACTTGAGACTACTAAAATCAGAGACACAAGACTTAGATTATATTTTTGCAATTAAAGCTAGCTTAGCTCTACAGGGGGAACTGATGCTTAAATAATATCAAGCTGCATACTTAGTAACTTACTTCTTCAATGGTGTAAATGATAACTCCTTTTGTGGAAGCGTTTTCGTAATTTCTTTCCTGCACAAAAAAAAATAAGCATAAACAGTTTTATTAACCCATAGCAGCAGCATAATGTCCATACTTAAACTGATTCTCTAAAATTAAGGGCCATATTCCAGAACGTTTCTCAATACTCAATCGACTCTTGAGAGTAGATTTTATAAGGCAAAAACTAGCCTCAAGTGTTGATTGAGTTTTGAGTAACATTCTGGAATACGGACCTAGAGTAATCTATACAGATAAAGGTGTCTGTCTGTCTGCTAGTCCATTTTACCACGACAATGGGCTCACCACCTGTTACGTGTTAGTGAGCCCATTGCCCCTTTCGGCTGGCCCGATTTTATTGGGACTTTCAGCGGCAGATAGATGATGTTATAAGGAGTAACTTAGGCTACATTTTATCTCAGTATTCCCGCGGGAACGGGTACAATGCGGGTGAAATCGCGGAGCGTCCGATAGCTTAGAGTATAAATAATGTTAGCATACACATCTGTTTGTCTGATGCTTACTTATTTGAAAGCTTGCCAGTTCATTTTTTATTCAACTTATACAAACTAATGGGTCTGATAAACATTGTCGCGTCAAAATTTGTTCATAGAGCGATCAATTACTTCAATTGCAGATCAAATTCTAAACTATTGAATCCTACAAATGAAAAGTTCACTGTCGATGTAAAATACTTCAATTAAATAATATTAAGTTACCTTGTTTTTGCGGAAAGGCCTTCATACGTGTCGAACTTCCGTTTGGCTGCAGATTTGCTCAGGACTGGGGTTCTGCCATTTTCATTGACAGTTGCAGGTGTGTTAACACTGCCTGACACCATTTTGCGGAGTCCACTCAGAACTCCTAAAAATAAGTGTGTGAACTTATGTAACTGTACTTTGGCGTAACAAGATAAAAATCTTTTTAAATTTTTTATCTTTCTCCTTATCCTACGTTGTAGAAAAAACTAAAATGTTGATTATAGCTAACTTCAGGGTACACATATGAAAGAATTTGAATTTGAAGTGAAGTGAAGTGAAAAATCTTTATTCATGTAGGTCACAAAGTAACACTTATAAACGTCAAGATTATTGCTTCTACATTCACATTTACTGCCAGATTCGCAACGCAATAGGTAGAGCCTGAGGAAGAACCTGGCAATAAAACTCATGGCCACTCTTTTCTAACTGCCAGTAATTACATTAGTTTTATTTACATGATATTTGAACAAATCATATACTCGTAGTAATGAGTCTTTACAAAAGAAACCAAATCAAATCAAAATGAGAGCGTTTCTAGTTGCCAGTTTTAAAGGTAGCCCACCCTTATGAGGAAGACTCCGGCAAGAAACTAAATGGCTGCTATTTTAAAATGCAAGTATGGCTTACAATATTAAACTTACATTGCTCCTTTGGAGTTACGTGAGAACAGTCGACTAAACTTAATTTGCCTTAAATATAAATAGTTTTATTTGTAATAATTGCTATAACAGCTATAAGCTGACCAGTCCCAACAGACGGCACCCGTTCACGGGTATGACGCATATATCAGCCATCGCCCTACTCAACCGTATTATAGGGAATAAGGCGACCCGATACATTCACCACCACTGCCAGGACACTGAGGCGAGCATGACATACTCAAACTGCACAGCAACCATCATGTCAATTTCAAAATTTATAAAAAGCTATGTGGACGGTGCTCACACAATAACAAACTCAAATTACATATAATTATATTAGTTAACCTGATGTTTCAGATCACTTATGTTGAACAAATGTACATTATATTTATAATGTTTCTTTATTATTATTATTAATTATATTTGTATATTTATGTGTGTTGACTTAGAGTGACTTACTCCCATGCATTTTTATCATTTATATAGTCTGAAATTTTATAATATGCCTTGTTACACAATTTGGCCTTGACTGTTGTCTTAAACATATTTATTGAAAATATTCTAATTTCATCGGGAAGTTTGTTATAGAATCGTATACATTGCCCCGTAAAAGAATTGCTGATTATTTCAAGACAAGTAGAATGTAATACAAGATTATCTTTATGCCTAGTGTTTACATTATGTATATCACTTTTTTTAAGAAATGTGTCAATGTTTTTGTGCACATAAAGTAATTTCTCATATATATAAGAATATTAAGGTCTTTGAATCTTTCTCTTAGAGATACCCTGGGACCAAGCTGGTATATTGCTCTTACAGCTCTCTTCTGTAAAATAAATATCGTATTAATGTCCGCTGAGTCTCCCCAGAGAAGAATTCCGTATGACATAACGCTATGGAAATAACTGAAATAAACTATTCTAGCCATTTCAACATCAGTAAGCCGTCTTATTGTTTTTACTGCATATGCAGCAGAGCTTAATTTGTCTGACAATTTTTCTATATGTGGTCCCCACTGCAACTTTGAATCTATAGTTATACCCAAAAACACAGAAGCCCCAACAGTATCCAACCCTGATCCATTAAGTTGCACATTGGTCGCCACCTGTCTCACATTAGGTGTCGAAAACTTAATTACTTTAGTTTTTTTATCATTTAAAAGAAGATTATTAACGTTAAACCAATGAACAACTTTTGAGAGTGCACTGTTAACATCGTCATACATCGTCGTCATCGTCAAAGAGATGATGTAAGAACTAAATGCGAGATTAGGGTAAACCAGGAACGTCTAACTCTAGAGTAAGTGAATGAAATTGTGTTAATTCAAATATGCTACTACATAAAGAGCAGTATGGGTTCACAAGGGGTCGTTCTACCATTCATGCAGGTGTGACACTTCTGAATCATATATATGACGCCTGGGAGAATAGACAAGATGCTATTGGTGTATTCTGCGATCTCTCCAAAGCATTTGATTGCGTTGAACATAAAACACTATTGCGAACACTCTTTTATTATGGTATCAAAGACTCTGCACTGGACCTTGTTGCCTCCTACTTAAATGATCGGATACAACATGTTGATGTCAATGAAATTCGCTCCTCTGGAGCATCTGTAGCTATGGGCGTACCGCAGGGATCAATTCTAGGTCCGTTTCTATTTTTAATTTATATTAACGATCTGCCATTCTATATACAGAACTTGTGCGACATTGTTCTATTTGCTGATGATACGTCACTTATTTTTAAAGTAGATCGTACGCTTACTGATTTTAACGGCGTTAATAGTTCACTTGCCCAAGTTGTAGATTGGTTTACTACCAATAATTTGCTACTAAACGCTAAGAAGACAAAATGTATCAGATTTAGCATGCCTAATGTCAGGAATTGCTGTACAAATATAACACTGAACAGTGATACCCTTAATTTTGTAGAATCAACTGTATTTTTGGGGATCACTTTAGATAGCAAACTGCAGTGGAACGCCCAAATAACGTGTCTTGCAGGTAAACTCAGCTCGGCAGCCTTTGCCGTTAGTAAAGTCAGGCAGCTCACTGATGTAGAAACTGCCAGGCTAGTATACTTTAGTTATTTTCATAGTGTCATGTCTTACGGTATTTTGCTGTGGGGTAAAGCCGCTGATCTACAAGTAATTTTTGTACTCCAGAAGAGAGCTATAGGTGCAATATATAAATTGAGTGCTAAAGTATCTCTTAGAGAGAAATTTAAAGAAATTGGCATTTGAACAGTTGCATCACAGTATATATTTGCAAATATCATGTTAGTTAAACAGAACATACATTTATACGATAGACACAGTGACATACATTCGATAAATACTAGAAATAGGCATAAATTAATTGGAACGCATCATCGTTTACAAAAGGTTCACGACTCTTTTGCAGGAATTGGCGTACGCCTATATAATAAAATTCCTTTAGACATTATGAACGTGCAGTTACATAAATTTAAGGCGGAAATTAAGACGCACCTCTTGAAAAGGGCTTATTACACAATTAATGATTATTTGAATGATAAAAATAAATGGAAATGAGTTGCTTGCTCTTCGCTCGGTATTGTAGTGTATTTAAGAAGTATGTTTAGCGCGGATGGAAAATGTGATTTGGATGTAGAACGGCGAGTAGCTGCCGGAAACGGAGTTAACGGTGCTTTGTCCCAATTAGTAAAGCGACAAAGCATCGTAAAAGAAGCACGACTGGCGAGACATAACGCAGTGCTAGTGCCAAATTTGCTTTACGGTAGCGAAACCTGGGTATGTCAGCAGATGCATGAAAGTAAATTGATTGCTGTGGAGATGCGATCACTTCGAAAATTGTGCGTGTTACTTTGGCCGACCGAATACGTAACGAAGTGATACGCAATATGGCAGGTTTGAATGAAAGTGTCAGCGTTAAGCTGGAAAAGGGCGTGCTCCGTTGGTTTGGACACGTCCATCGAATGAGTGAGGAACGATTGACGAAGAATATATATTGTGCGAAAGTAAAGGGTAGAAGAAGTCAGGGTAAGCCGAGACTTACATATAAAGACCACGTGAGCAGATTGCTCAAAAATGGAAAGGTCAAAAGTACTCGGATACCGAGACGTGCGTGTATGAAGCGATTGATGAATCTTGAAGAAGCGAAAGAAGTATGCATGGATCGCGAAGCCTGGCGATCTGTCCTCTCTAACTACCCCGTCAGGGATACAGCGTGAAGATAGTTTTTAGTTAGTTTATGACCGTTACAGGATAATGCCAGCGCCGGAGCGTCGCATTCTGTGTACTCACACAAACAACGTGATGTGTGTGTGTTACACAGGGGGTTACCCCTGAAATTGCTGTTCCACTAACGGAAATAGGCCGCGGGCGTAGTGGACGAAATTTAAGTGGAACGCACATCTTGAGCGCGGTAAGCCTACTCGGACCCACCTATAATTTGTGGGCAAATTGGGTGTCATGTCGTCGCGAACAGTGACGTAATCTATAACGTCATACGATCGTTCTCAATGATCACGAGCCTTAGGTGAAACGATTCATTGGGTGTTACGATCGTTGCGGGCGTTTAGTGCAATGTAGCCAGGTTTGTCAATAATGGCGACATGGTATAAATTTTAAGGAAGCTGTAAAAGTTTCCTAGGCCAACGATGATCAGCTTGCAAGATATTATAAATTCTGTTTAGCATAATTATTGTTTCTTTATCAGGTAACATGTTATATACAAATGGTAATTCGTAAAAGATGCACGACTTGGCATTCATAACGCAGTGCTAGTTCCAACATTGCTTTTCGGTAGCGAAACCTGGGTATGTCAGAAGCTGTGCAATGCTGTGGAAATGCAATCACTTCGAAAATTGTGCGGTGTAACCTTGGCCGACCGAATACGTATCGAAGACTATCTTTACGCTGTATCCCTGACGGGGTAGTCAGAGAGGAAGAGGACAGATCGCCAGGCTTCGCGATCCATGCATAGTTCTTTCGCTTCTTCAAGATTCATCAATTGCTTCATACACACACGTCTGGGTTTCGTCATCCAAGTACTTTTGACCTTTCCGTTTATGAGGAATCTGCTCACATGGTCTTCATATGTAAGTCTCGGCCTACCCTGACTTTCCCTACAGTCTACTTTCGCACAATATATATTCTTCGTCAATCAAAGATTATATTATTATTAAAAAGAACTAACTGAATAAATTTTGTATGTATATAAAATATGCTTACGGTTTAGGGAGCCACTTCGTCGTTTCTTTCGCCTTGCTAGATGGGCATCGGAATCGTCGTCTAATTTTATCATGAGCTCTTCTGTCAGTAAACCAATGTGCTTTGAGTTTTCGATGAACATCTGTTAACAAAATAAAAAGTTAAAAGAATACTCTCCAGGGAGCAGTGCGCGGGTAGTGTTTGACAAATTATATGCGTATTTTGCTATATTCCGAAGATATTATTTGAAATTATGTGTGGCAACTGAGATGTGCATAAAATGTGTAAATCCTACTAATATTATAAACGCGAAAGTTAGTAAGAATGAATGTTTGTTACTCTTTCACGCAAAATGAAATGGATTTAGATGAAACTTTACAATAATAGAGCTTACAAAGCAAAATATCACATAGGCTACTTTTTATTGCGGGAACAGGTTTCTGTGGGAAACGGGAACGGGAAAATCACGCGTGCATCAACTAGTCTAAAATATTTTTTTCCTTATGGAGTAAATGGATTTCCAATTAGCACACGATTTGTAAACCACTTTAGAATATTTGACCATATTGTTATTTTTGTTTGTGCTGACCACAGGTTTGAAATATTCAACAGCAGGTAGTCGCAACCTGCGCCTTTCCATTTCAATATGACAGTGGGCTCACCACCTGATATTTGCTCTACCCCTTTGAGGGTAAAGTTGTGACGATGCTTAGTAAATCATCCTTACAGCATAGACATTTTCATTATAGACTTTTCCATAGAAATTACTTTTGTGTAGAAACTATTTCACCAAAACATTATTTTAACCCATCTAGAATAAATGTATAACTAGTTTGGTGGTGGACTTTATTTTATTATTTAAAGAAGGATAAGGAATTAATCCTACTAATATTATAAACACAAAAGTTTG
This sequence comes from Thumatha senex, assembly GCA_948477245.1. Lineage (NCBI taxonomy): Eukaryota > Metazoa > Arthropoda > Insecta > Lepidoptera > Erebidae > Thumatha > Thumatha senex. The sequence continues at coordinate 16,825,262 of OX419743.1, forward strand.
TAAGAATGGATATTTGTTACTCTTTCACGCAAAATCTACTGAATAGATTTTGATGAAACTTTACAATAATATAGCTTACACATCAGAATAACACATAGGCTACTTTTTATCCCGGGTACAAGTTTTACATTTATTTTATTTTTACAAGTTGCTGTGGGAAACGGGAAAACTTCACCACGCGTGCGGGGCTGCAGGCGTCAACTAGTCTAACATAATAGGTTTCATATTAGTATTTAAAGTAACTTTTCTACCTTAACAAGTGCAACATGATGTTCTAGTCTCTGTGTGGATGCTGCAGCTGGTAGGGGCATTAGACTGGGAGCCAGTACAATGGCTAAGTTTGATGAATCCATCAAATTATCTTTGTGTTTTGATGCTATAAAGTTTAACAACTGAAACAAAATAAATAAATATTACGAGACATTCTCACACAAGCCCGTGTCATCTAAATAAAGCTAATATAAGCTTGTTCTATGAGATCTAGACAACCAATAAACATAGTTATATATTTTTAAATCAATATTTTTGAAAACAAACATTTGCACAATCTCAAATATTTGTTCAGACTTTTATATTATGAAAAGTAACAAAATGTACTATTGGTTCAGTAATAAGAATAGTGAGAGAAGAAGAAAAGATATGTATATTGTTGAAATATAAAAATTTTTAAAATACAACAGAATAGGCTAACCTCCTATTGCTATCTTGTGAAATGTGGGTGTATAGTATATCTCTCCTTATCCCTTTGGAAGGAAAATGTGACTTTATACTATACGCATTAATGATAATTTTATCCTTTCATTTGGTACAATTACAAATGAAAAATAAAAATACTGAACATTATTTTTCTATACAGCCTTTCTCCATAACTTGTTAAAACATACATACATACATACAAAATATACTATATTTAGTTCCTTGCTCTTTCTGTTGAATTAGCTTTATTTAAGTCAATAGGACTGTAAAGAGATTTTACACATTTTTTGCAGAAAAGACTGGTCCTAATAAACAATTGTGTTAGTTTGCTACTTACTTAGAACCAGGATGTTGAAATTTATTTACAGATTATCTTTCAAATTTTTGTAATATCTTAATGTTAGAGGAAATTGTTGGAAGTTTGAACATATTAAATTATCTTCCACCCCTTTAGGCTCTCCTCCCTGAAGTTATACTTTAGAAATAAAAAAATTCTTACACTAAAATCCTTAATAGCTAGGCAGCCTTGTTTCTCATATAAATACTATATTTACCTCCATAATATAATGTAAAAGATGAACATGTAATACTGGTAATAACAACAAAGTATGTAAAATAGGTTTCAATGCATCATCTCCAGCCGTCAATCTACACCGTAACAATAAATCTTGAACTTCTGCACTGATCAGGGGCTCCGGAAGACATCGCAAATACAGTTTCAATACACTTGCCACATCTATAGGGTGATGTCCTTCAGATACACAACCACCTGCATCTAATAATCTCTGTAACATTCGATAGATATCAAGTTCAATATCAAAATAAAAAGTGGTCATAAAACTTATTTCAAGACTAGTAGGTATAAATTAAGTGCTTCATATCTACTTATTACCCACTAGTAATTCATACCTTGATATCCTTTTGGCGGTTTTGTGAACCGGCTTTGCGAAATAATCCTTCAACGTGAGCATTACATCGAAGAACAGATGACATCTCAGACACAATTATAGGAATACTTAGTGTACTGCCACAACAAATAACACTACATGATGGAACTTTCACTAGTGGCGCCCCGAACACTGTCTTGTGGTCCTTCAAAATAGGACACAAAATTAGTATAAATCATTTCTATTTACTTCAATTTATTCAGGAAATACGGGATACTTACTTTTACACTTTTTAAAATTATTTTTTTTAGACGGTGCTTTAAGCCGGCTTTTTTCAATTCACCTACAATTATTGATTGTAGTTTATTTTGATTAATGCCATCTGAGAGTAACATTTTGTTTATTTCCAGTCATTAATTATAAACAAGAAAACAAATCAGCGACTAGAAATTCGCAAAACAAAAATTCGTTATATATGTCGTTCCATTTCACGATGTAAGGACAGTCCGGCAAGAGGATGTAAATGATGCCTGCCTGTTTAACAGTTGTTGAACCACCATGGCATGATTAGAGTATCGTTCATTTCAATAATAAATTTATGTTATAAGAGTCATCAAAATTCTAAGCAAGTTAGTTTTACTTTTAAAAATAAAATGTAGTAGAATGTGTATTTAAATAATGTCGCAGTTTGTTGAACGGAACGTAGTGTATACAGCATACCACAGATAAATACTAGCTACAGGTTTTTTGTTAGTTGTCTTCGTCCATTTTGGGCAGGCAAAGGAAACTTGGTCCATACAGCCTGTCTTCACTATTTATGTTTTCTTATTATTTACTCCTATCCAGTCTTTGTCGATGTCGAGTCCTCAGTCCTAGGTCCTTGTCCTTGCCCTCAGTATAATAGTGATTCTTATACTAAGGTTTTCAGTGGACTTTAGGCGGCAAGATAAAAATAGCATTTCACTGCTTTTATATCATTGTTTGTCACTATAGCACGTTAACACAACAATCCAAGAAACCACCACTTCAGCACATAAAACAAGATAAATGCACTAGTTTTAGAAAATAATATACGGCAAGCGTCGGCACATGTCACTCTTTCCTCCGAAAGCCTACAAGCTACTGTCAATTTTCATTTCTAATGGCCGCTCCACATTAGCGCCGTGGATTCATGTATTATTTTGCACCGTGTTGTTCTCTTCGCATTAATGTATGACTTGGTAAGTCTAATACACATTCGTAATTGAAAACTGCCACAAATTGAACGTCTAATGCTGCTGCTGTTATAACCTCGTTTGCTGTTACAATTTAATAGTATACAAATAATTTAAGAGTGTGTGCTTAAGACCGCAGGGCAAAAGTGAAAACTAGTGAATTGAATATAGTAAACACAGCGAACAGCAGCTGACTGTCTCTTTCTAGCTTGGGTACACTCGGCGTTCCCGAGTTTATCCGATCAAGTCTTTTACCTCAGAGCATGATGGATCAGCCTAACTTACTACCTACGTAAAGATCTGCGTGCAGTGCGACAATAAAAAATTTTCACTTAAAAATAACTTGTGGATGGATGACTGAAAACATCGTTGCTGATCGCAGTAGGTAGGTTTTGAATTCAGATGAAAGCTTTGCAATCGCACACAGAGGATTCTTTATTGATTTATTCTACATTAATTATTTACTAATTGATTACATACATACACATTGTCACGCATATATTCCCGAAGTGGTCGTCAGAGGCATACTATGCGCCCACATTTCACCGTTTGCATTTTTGTCCCACGTAACAGGTGATGAGCCGTGTTAAAATGGACAGGCGCAGGCTGTAGCGACCTGATGTTGAAATTTTTCAAGCCGCCCATAAGGCCTTCAACCAGGCTTAACGACTGCTATTTTACTGGCAACTGGGACCAACGGCTTAACGTACCTTCCGAAGCACGGAAACACTCACAAATGTAAATTAACCTATATCAAATGTCACCCATCCAAGGACCACCTATAGCGAATGTTGCTTAACGCAGTTATCGTTTACAGAACACTGAGTCAGCGGGGCCACGAGAGCGAAGTATTGAAGGAATAAATCCATACTACCTAACTAATATTTTTCTATGTCTATTTGCACTTGCACACGTCCGTGCTATTGTTACGAGTAAACTAACATGAATGCCCTGAATATAATATGTGTGTGAACGCCGCACAAACAAGATTACGCGAGACAAAATACAAACTGTGATCGGGAAACAAGTGTATACCGCGTGAAATGCGCGAAAATCATCTACATTGATCTCTCACGGCAAGTGTCCGAATCCGAAACCATCAACGCGACTGAATAATAACATTTTGTGAACAAAGAGAATGTAATCACTACGTTTAGTGCAATCGAATGTTTTTTTTTCTTTTTGTTCTTGTGGAAATCTAATGTTGTATGTTGTTATTGACGTTAAGCAGTTATGGACTTTTGGCGCCAACACGAGAGGTGACGCACGTTTGTCGTATATTATTTTCAAAAACTAGTGTAAAATTCGTGTTTTTGTGTTTAATAATTGTGGAATATTCTACATAAAGAGTTCAGAAAAGTGTTATGCACTTTTGCATGCACACTTGAACGAAAGTGATATATTGCAAAGAATAGCGGTGTTGTTGGTGTTAGTGCCAAATTTCCATAGGTAGCCCAATAAGGGATCCACTGCCTTATAGGAGCACGGACTAGGACCTAGGACTGAGGACTTGACATCGACAAACGACTAGACAGGACTAAAACAAAATAACAAGAAAATAATTAATACTGAAGACTAGGCTGTATAGACTAAGTTTCCTTTGCCTGCCCAAGATGGGCGAAGACAACTAAAAAATATATTATTTTCAAAAACTAGTGAAGACTAAAGAAAGTGATATATTGCAATGAATAGTGGTGTTGTTTGTGTTAGTGCCAAATTTCCATAGAGAGCTGCAATAAGGGATCCACTGCCTTATTGGAGCACGGACTAGGACCTAGGACTGAGGACTTGACATCGACAAACGACTAGACATGACTAAAACAAGAAAATAATAAATACTGATGACTAGGCTGTATGGACTAAGTTTCCTTTGGCTGCCCAAGATGGGTGAAGACACCTAAAAAAAAAAAGTAATGTCACGTCAATCAAAATAACAATAGTCGATTAATTTAATACAATAAGATTTTAGAATTCTACTGTCACCCATTTAAAGAAATTCAATATTAATATAACCCCGGAAAGGAAGAGTTTGTTACCGCCATCTTGTGTCTCAGCAATGATTGAACTCTCAGCAAAATTAACTACTGGTACAGTATATCTGGCTGGTGAAGCATTAGAATGTTGTATATCGTTTTGCTATACTACACAACCAGAACATAGAAATTCACAAAGCCACTGGTAACGCACCTTCTTTATTGTCTTATGAACTGGATTTCAAACTCGAGTAGAGCTGAAAATCTATTATATTTATTACTGCTTTTTCTAGTGATGCTTTGGAGAATCTGGCATGGGCCTCTGCACAGATTCACTGTTTCTACTCAACTTCAAAGAACACAGGTGATAAAACTCCAACTATTGGCAAAACAACTTCCTTAGAAGTTACATCGAGTGATATTGGAGATGTGATATTTTATACAAAACCTAAAATACTGTTCTGTGATTTGACCATACCACTAGGAGAGACTAAAACATGTAAGTTTGTTACATGGACATATCAAAACTTAATTATGTTGCTTATGATTACTACAATTTATATCATATTCCAGTCTGGTATAGAGAATCCTTACCAATTGAAGCACCACCATCATATAGAGGAAATTCAGTAAAGTATTCTTATAAGATAACAATAGCTGCACAAAAAGTGGGCTCTCACATTAAAATGGTTAGGATTCCATTTAGAGTACTACCCATCAGCCCTATAATGAATGTGCAGGACTTAGCAGCATTATGTGGAAATGAAACAACTGAAGAATTGCAGCCAACTAATCCATTTTCAGAAGAAAGAAAAGTTGAGACACCGCTCACAATGGCATTACAAGTCTTGCAGGTAATTTTACAAAATATTCTAAAGGCTTCTGGAGTCAGGCTTCGATATCCTGTGATAACACAACTTTGGGTTATTTATAGAGTCACAGATTGAAATGGAGGCTCATCGTAAAATGTCTACTTCCCTCATAATGTCCCGTCTTATTTACAGTGTCTCTTTTGTCATTCCAAATTTTGCAATATTTTTTCAGGTAGGTACTGTTATAATATGCACAAAAACTATGTAGTTTGATAAATTATTTTCTTTTCCCCCCTGCAATATGTACAGATCAAATCAGAGTTACTTTTGTTAAAAAGGCTCAGTCACAAAAATTTCGGGGTAATTGTGAGATCATAATTCATGTACCATGAATATGTGTCATAGCAACCAGTGGAATTCTGCTCATTATTAATTACTAATTAAGTTTCACAACTACTACACTTGAAACAAAACCATGCAGGTACTTAGAAAAATATTTACAAAACTTAGCACAGATGCAGTGTGTAATTTTTATGGTGTTTGTATGAAAGTTTGTAATGGGTCTGACAAACGTTTTTTACTTTAAATGCCAAATAAATCTACAAAAAAATACGAGAAAAACTGTGTTTTTACTTTTTTATATTTCAAATAAGAGCTGAAATATTTACGATCAAAGTGCGTATAACGCAGGTGACCGCATACGTCACATCACTACACATTCAACAGTCGCTTGTCGCTGTCAGTGTTACGTTGTGACGTCATAATGAGCGCGCCTAATCTCAGAAATTCAAAAAAGGGCTTTAACTTCTCGTCCTTATAACTTCGGAATAACTGCATGTATTGAAGTGAAATAAAAATTAATGTAATGTACATAAACTACGCTCTAATTTTAGCTGTATTTGATAGTAATATTTTGACCCTTTTGTGTTCTCCATTGCTAACTATAATCAATCACAAATTTTTCTTTTCAAATAATCGAAAAGAACAGGAACTTATTTATTGTGAAGATTTTTTTTTAATCTGTTTGGTTTTAATTCAAAAGTACTTGGATACCCAGATGTGCATGTATGAAGAGATTAATGAATCTACAGTTAGCGAAAGAAGTATGCATGGATTGTAAAGCCTGGTGATCTGTCCTCTCTGACTACCCCACCAGGGATACAGCGTGAAGTTGGTGAGATAATTTAGTTATTTTATTGTTCAATATTTATATTTAAAGCACATATTTATTTACTAAAATTTAAAAGAATTATGTCTATTTTAGTCCAATCAATTTAGACATAGGAAGTTCCAAATTTTCACATTTCACACCCATCTGAAATTGAACACTGAATAGAAATGTTAAAAGTCCTCATCAACCTATTAAAGAAATACTTTTTTATTTTCAATAATTTGATGATAATAATCAAGTGAACTATTATTATGTGTATACTTCTTTTTTTTAGTCTTTGTGTATACTATAATGGTACGGACCAGAAAAAGATGGCGAAATTTTGAAAGAAAAGGTACATTTCGCGAACTATAGAAATTTTATGTCTTGATGGCGCAAGAGGGAATGCAAATCTCACGAGATTGGGGTTCAAGCGAGATCCCGCGAGTTTATGAATAACAATACTGCGAGATTTTTTTGGAAATAATCACTATATTTGAATAAAATAGTAATAATTATAAGTATTATAAGATAAACATTTCACGAATGTTTTAATAGACTTTTACGCATTAAACATTGTTTGACGTAGCTGTGTATATTTTTTTTATAAACTTATAGGTAGTTTAGTAGTACTTTGACGTACGTCTCTATCAATAACAAAGGAAGAAACTCTTCTAATATCAAACAAAAATATTTTAGTAATAAAATTGTTCTATTATAAGAAACAAAATAACGAAGTCATTAAAAAAAAAAATAAGTTTACTCAGCAGATCCCAGATGGCGACGGGCACCCTTCCCGTGTCCCGGGGGGTGCCCACTCAGCGCAGCCCGCTCTCTGCTTACAGAGGGGCGCTCGAGAGCGGTGGAGGTGCGGGCTAGATTCTCCAGCTCCTTAGTGAGCTCCGGGGTGGTCGCTTTTACGGCTGCCCCGAGACGGACCCCTCCACTCTGGGGTGCCCCTTACCGGCTCGCAGTGATTTAACCTCATGCCTACCCTGCGAGCTGGTTTTAAGGTAAGGCGGAACACCGCGGGGTTTAGTGAGTAGTACGGCCCCTCTCTATGTGCCGGGGATGACGGTACGCAAAGGCACTCCCCGCGACAACAAAAAAGAAATCTCCGTGGATCCATTGGATATTACAGATTAATTAACAAAATATACCAATCAAATGAAAGATTTGTTCAGTTCAAATCACAAATTGCGTATTATTTTGAAAGTAGAAGTAGAAGTTGAAAGTAGAAAGCTCCTAAAGAAGCACAAAATGTCTAAAGAATCCAGCTGTAAGACGTTTTTGCTTGAGTGCAATCTCGTTAAACTCACTAGATCTCACCCTTTTTTCGTCCGTGTACCGTGTACGTTCGGTAGTAGAACTACCAGACTGGTAGTGTACGCTCCAAACATACATGTATGTATGTATGTAACAACCAAACTTCGAAACAAACATTCAAGGATCACACAAACATTTTTTCTGATCCGGGATTCGACCCAGAGACAACGCGGCAGTCGCATATACTACCGGTTACGCCATCGAGACAATAAAATTTCTAGCGTACACTACCAGTCTGGTAGTTCTATTTTATTACCATAGTATTAGCTTTGTTTTAAAAAGGTTTTCTTATGCCATTAGTGCTTAAACATGGTTTCGAGCATATAGGCGTCACGACTAAATATGGTCTATCGCTCTCTATACGGCATATTGCCCCATTCTGTTGAAACCAAAGCTCTGACACATTAATGCCATTCAAGTGAGGAACAAAAAACCTATAATCGTGGCGCACGGTAAGATTGGCGTACAGAGCCATTATTTTAATAATAAATTACTACAGTATGGAAGCATTGCTATGAAGTCAGCCGATGCGTTGTAAATTGGCAAACCATAATGACCACAACTTAACTGTCTACAGCCAAATTGATAATATATTTTAGAAACATGTAAGTGTGTTTATAAGTTGTATAATGTCCCATAACACAAGTTTCTACTATGTCAATTTGGGCTAGACAGCGTTGTGTGAGCTTGTCCCAAAATATTTTTTTTTAAATTTTGGACCTACTAACTCCATCCAGGGTACTCCAAGTAACACCTTTTCCCATTATGACGCCATTTGCATCCTTGTCAAGATGTTTAAGTGCGTGCCTCACGGCTGATCGCTTTCTTTTTACCGCGTACTACAATCGCACGATTCATGCGCCAAGGTCTTAAGTCTGCTTTCATTTGTTTTTCGTTGCCACGTGACTACACGGTCTCCGCGAAACGAGACAATCTTAGGAAGCAGAACCTCATCTGAAATGTCACGAACATTGAGCCGCGCGGCCTATATTCTTCTTTAATTATTATTAATTAAATGATTCTTCTAGACACATAAGAATTTAATTGATTTCCAGAATCTCACTGCCAGGAGAAGTCCGAACTCGTATATGATAACAAACACAAGAGGCAAAGTTGGTAGATTTTGTTTATTCAAATCAGCTTACAAACTTGGAGAGGATATTGTTGGTACTTTTGACTTCTCTGTTGGAACTGTAACTTGCATGCAGGTGAGGATTATTTTTGAGAATAATTATGTAAAACGAGACATACTTTCCTACACATAAATATATGATTGAATATGGAACATGTTACAGGTATCAGTGTCATTACAACCAGAAGAACTGCTAAAATCCAAGTCTCCGACTAAGAATTCAAATAAAGACACAAGCAGTAGATCTATGACAGTGGCCAGATATCACGAAGTTACATTAGGACTCACACAATCGCAGCTGATACTCCCAATACCGTTACACATTACACCTGCTTTTGAAGTTGATGATGGTAAATATTATTTAACCACTAAACAATGTCTAACATCACAGACTATAAGAATTCGTACACAGCACGCGTTGTTTTGCCATATAAAGTGCTACCCTTATCACTACGGTGTATAAAAATGGATTACGACCGATTCTTAGGCCTACCGAAATAGGTATAAAATTTCATAAAAAGCGGTCTAGCTGTTTCGAAAGAGCATGACACAAGAATCTTATATATTAGATAAAAATAAAAGAAAACTTATAGATGGAAGTATAAATCTTTTTTTATAAAATTTTCCTACAAATCAGCAGCTATGGAACCGCAAACAAAATAGGTGTGGCGTATGCATGCATACAGCATGCCTCTGCCTACCACTACGGGGATAAAAAGATGAGGATAAAAGAAATAAAACATATATTATAGGTATATGAAACGCAGGTACTTCTGTGCGTTAGTGTGATAGTAGGAAGGGCAATATTTTTTCACATGTAACTGCAGCTTATATGGCTTGTACTTTTGTGAAGTATGGGTATGGATAGATTATTCATCAGAGTGTCATAAGCCATCAATATTTGAAGACCTGTTGATTTTACTAAAAATAAATTCTTTTGCAGTGTCTCTAAGTTGGCGTCTTCACTTTGAGTTTGTGACAACAAATGAAAAGTTATTACCAAACCCTGAGGATAGAGACTGGAATGCACCACTCAACGTTCCTATAGAGACCATGGTATGGAACCTACCTGTGAAAATATACTCAACACTACCAAAGGAAATCACACAGCATTCTGTGGGCAATGATGCTTATACTTTATTCATAAAATGAATTTCGGTCCCACCATATCGAAATTTCTATTTATTAAAATGTCGATGATGAAGAATTATTTTAATGTTTACGTATAAATGATATTAAACTTGAGTGATGGAAATTAATATTAAATCTTTTTAATTAGTTAAATGTATATGTTGGTGACATAGAACAATAGTTTAATATACAAACATCAAAATAATAATGTCATAAATGTACATAATATATTAAAGAGTAAAATACAAGATGATATTTACAGTTTTCTTTATTCCAATGGTAACTCTATTTATTCATCTACAGACTCTTTATCCCAATCTTTCATTTTGGCACCCATCATGAAGTCGTCTCTGTGGGTAAAAAATAGACTTATTATTGAAAATATGTGAATATTTTTTTACATATGAGACCTCCACAGAATTCACTCCACTAGAGCATGACAGACCCAAACTGAAGAAAAACAAACCACATCATGTTTAAAGTGGCTTTGGAATCAAATCATGTGGAATCAGTGGAATACAATCAATCAAATCAGCTAATCACAGTCAACTGATGAGCATAAGCTTCTCCTAATCATTTTGGATGATTGTTATACTAATGTTGGTATGGTTGGTAGGTTATGTAATGTTTATCAATATTAAATATTCATACAAAACAAAGCCAAAATAGTCAATACAGAAAATAAAGATTATTTTCGATATCCTTAGTAGAAAGGCTCTATTTATCAGAGACTATCATTATGCTCCCCTCCAACATAAAACCATCAGTGATAAATTTGAGCCTGTGTGTCTATTCAGTCATTTAGTTTTTATAGGGTTTTGTCAGTGTTTTATCTACCTAATTCTTTTGATTTATGTATCACACTATTTCAAAGTTTGATTAAAATATGCTTGGTTGTCTAGGTGCTCATTGACAAACTCATATAATTAAAGATAGGCTTATTATCTCTTCAAAATTTTACAATAATACATACCTTAGTGCACTCCATTTAGGCTTATCTTCATCCTTTATTTCATTTTTAGTACTTTTTGTTTCTTCATCTACAACTATCGATTTACTTTGTCCCATCAGTGTGTCTAAAAAGGCTCTCTTGTCAAATTTCTTTAATATTTTTTCTTTTTTACTTTCAGATAAATCACTTCTTTCCATTTCTTTATCTAAGCTTTTCTGTTGATTTCTAACAGCATTAAATAGTTGTACTACACCTTTTGTAGCTATCTTTGTAAGTACTCTTTCTCTATCTTTTGCTAGTATGTTTGGTTTTACTCTGATTGATGGCTTTTCATGTTTCTAAAATCAACAAAATTGTCAATTGTCTAACAAATATCATATTAAATAACTTATGAGACATAACTTATTTAGACATCCTTCAGGTTGGTATTTTTCACCTTATTAAACTTAACTATTGAGTTTGGCAAAACCTTATTTAGTAACATAATCCTAATTTATTTTGATGATACTCAGACTAACTCACCACTTTTTTAGGAGGAGGCTCACATGATAGGGGCTCTTCTGTTTTAGTTTCTTCAGTTGATTTGGCAATTTCATCATCTAATACTACCTCAAAATCGGGCTTTTTATCCTTTGCAACCTTTTTAATATCAGAATGTTTCTTAGCTCTGGATAAGACTAACGTTTTTTTATTCTTAGGTTTATTGGATCCTAGAATTTTTGCTATTGAGTCTGCCCAACCGTCATTTGCCATTAAAACTTTCTCATTACCATCAGACTCACTACTTTCATCAGCATCATCCTCTTCCGCAATATCTGAATTAGTCTCAGCAATACCTGCCTCAATATCTGCATCTATACCTTCATTATCTGATTCAGACATAGGCTCAGCTTCACTTGAAGATTCTTCTTCAGAATCTGAGCCCACTGGAAATATATTACAATTATATTAGTACAATTTACTCTAGATAAACAAAGAATATCATTTTAATCATCTTTGATTTTAATATAGTGCATGCAGTTTGATCAAAACACACATAGTAATCACCCCATATTGCCTTTTATAGGCATGTCCAGCTGGAGAAAATTATTTTCTGACACTTTCTAATTCTACTCTGCAATAACAACTTACTTGATACTTTTAGAATGGGTTGTTTCATTTTCTTCTTTTATAAAACAGATTTTTTTCTTTTATCCTTTCTTTTATAGAGTTTCTAGCAGCATTCGCCAATATTCTGCAAATAGAACTATTACAGTGACTAGGGACTAGTTTTTGCAAAATCTAACATTAAGGAGCATAATATAAAATTGATAATAGAATAATTCTATATTTTATCTTTTCATCTGTGCTCCATTCACTTCACTCAGTTAAATATCCAGGTAGGTTTCGGAACTGGGACAAATAAGTCCTCATTTATCAGCTGCAAGGAGTATAAATAAATAAATATTAGGGGACACTTTGCATTGCACACAGTGTTATCTAACCCAAAATAAGCTTTAAGCTTTTTCTATGCAATCTACACAAATGATGAATATACTTATATATTTTTAAATCCATACATATTATGCATAGGAAACACCCAAACTCCAAACATTTGTGGATATCATGAATGTTTATTGTGACCCGGGATTTGTACCCAGGACCTCAGCACGGCAGTCGCATAGACTACCAATTTTGCTACCGATGCAGTCATGCAGTATGATTTTCAGTATTATTGGCTGACTGATCTGACTTATCAACACCAAATAACTGTTAGTCGGTAGGTGCACTAATTGAGGTTGGTTTGAGGTCCAAAGATTTGGTGAGAAATATACTTTATGTAACATTATAAGAGGACCCAGTCACTCTACAGGAAATGCTTTTACAACTAGCAACAGAGCGTCAAAAAGCAGGTCTGACAATGAACACAACAAAAACAAAGATCATGACCAATAGGCTTCAACAAAAAATCTGTGTTAATAATCACAACATTGAGTATGTGACTGACTACATTTACTTAGGCCAAATAATTGCACCAAACTCGCAGATGGACAAAGAATTGCAAACATGTGTAAATAACACCTGGGCTCGATACTGGTCGCTGAAGGATTTTTTTAAGAACAAAAGCATCCCAATGTCAATCAAGCAAAGTATTCAATATGTGCATCCTACCAATATCTACTTACGGCTGTCAAACATGGGGCCTGGGGACAAAAGCTCACAGTCAAAGACTAAAGGTATGTCAGCAAGGGATAGAGAGAAGCATGCTACACATCAAATTGTAAGACAAGTGGAGACTGACTAAAATCAGAAAGACCACAGCAGTGACAGATGTCTCAAAGAAAATCTAACTAACTATCTTCACGCTGTATCCCTGACGGGGTAGTCAGAGAGGACAGATCGCCAGGCTTCGCGATCGCCAGGCTTCGCGATCCATGCATACTTCTTTCGCTTCTTCGAGATTCATCAATCGCTTCATACACGCACGTCTGGGTATCCGAGTACTTTTGACCTTTCCGTTTTTGAGCAATCTGCTCACGTGGTCTTCATATGTAAGTCTCGGCCTACCCTGACTCCTTCTTCCCTCTACTTTTGAACAATATATATTCTTCGTCAATCGTTCCTCACTCATTCGTTGGACGTGTCCAAACCAACGGAGCACGCCCTTTTCCAGCTTAACGCTGACACTTTCATTCAAACCTGCCAAATTGCGTATCACTTCGTTACGTATTCGGCCAGCCAAGGTAACGCCGCACAACTTTCGAAGTGATCGCATCTCCACAGCATTCAATTTACTTTCATGCATCTGCTGACATACCCAGGTTTCACTACCGTAAAGCAAAGTTGGCACTAGCACTGCGTTATGAATCGCCAGTCGTGCTTCTTTTACGATGCTTTGTCGCTTTACTAACTGGGACAAAGCACCGTTAACTTTGTTTCCGGCAGCTACTCGCCGTTCCACATCCGAATCACATCTTCCATCCGATTTCATCATTTTTCAAAGAAAATCAACAGACTTAAATGGCGTTGGATTGGTCATGTAGTTGATCTCCCAAAGAAAAATGGACCAAAGAAGTCATATCTTGGTACCCCAGAGATGGTAAGAGAACAAAAGGACGGCCACAAAGAAGATGGGAAGATGACCTACCACAAGGATGGCGCAGATTAGCAAGAGACAGACAAAAATGGAAAATTCTAGAGGAGGCCTATGTCCGAGGAGGACAACCTGATTGATAAATTAGTGCTGGTGTTACCATTTTTTTATTAGTATAAATTATTATGTAAAAGAAAATCAAAAATTAGATACAGGAAAATTTGTAATACAGCTAGTTAGTAAGTAGTATATAAGAAAATCAGAGAATAAAGGCTATTTTTATTTATTTATTTATTTAAATAATAAATAAATAAATATCCATCACGCCTTATCCCCGAAGGGGTGGCAGAGGCATATTATATGCCCACTTTTCACCGTGTGGATTCCTGTCCCACGTAATAGGTGGTGAGCCCATTGCCGTGTTGAAATAGACAGATTCAGGCTGTGGCTACCTGCTGTTGAAATTTTTTTAAGCCGCCTATAAGGCTTTCAACCAGGCTTAACGACTGCCATTTTACTAGCAACCGGGACCAACGGCTTAACGTGCCTTCCGAAGCACGGAAACGTTCGCAAATGTAAATGCCACAAAGTGGTCACCCATCCGACGACCAGCCATAGTGAAAGTTGCGTACCTCAGTGATCGTTTACCGAACACTGAGACCGCGGGGCCACGAGCGCTTCAATTTATTTTATATTTATTTATTTTATAACATTATAAAGTATGTTTGTTTGGTTGAACGCGCTAATCTCAGGAACTACTGGTCAGTTTTAAATTATTTTAGTGTTATATAGCCTAATTACTAAGGAAGGTTATAAGCATATATCATCAAGCTACTGGGGAGCGGAGCAGTAGTCTAGAATTTAAGAGCGACGGGTTACGAAGTATGTCACGAGCGAAGCCGTGGTGTCACCTAGTATTCTGCCCAATTCTTTGACATTTTATTTATATTCTGCTCTTCTTCTTTTATTTTAATGGCCCCGTCGTTTACCGACGATTCCGCCAACGTCAAGGTGGAGAGTAGATTTAATAGATTGAAAGTTGCGAGACATCGGTGCTAATTCTGTTGTTGAGAACACTAAACTAAAATTTCTCTAAAATTTTCTTATTTTAATTAAGAGATTGCCAAATGCTAGTCTGATATTACGTCAAACTAAACTTAGTGATATCATAAACAGCACTAAATTTGTATTTGACATCACAAAAATTCATTTTATGTGATAAAATTCAACGAAACATGTATTTGCATGCTGACTAACTTAGTGATTGATCTGTCCATGTACATTTTCACGTTACAGCGTTATATACGTTTTCACGTTTCAAACTGTGACTAAAATTAATAAAAAATAAATATATTTTTAAAATCTAATTTTAGTCTAGTCGTCTAATTTTAGTGTGACATTAAATTTGTATCTGACATCACTAAAATTCATTTTATGTAATAAAATTCAACCAAAAGTGAAAAATTTACATAGACAGTTCATTTCACTAAGTTAGTCAGCGTGTATTTACATGCCGAGAAACGTTTTGTTGAATTTTATCACATAAAATGAATTTTAGCGATGTCAGATACAAATTTAGTGCTGTTTATGATATCATATATATGTTTTGTTCGACTTAATAACAGACTAGCATTTTGCAATCTCATAATAAAATAAAAAAAAATTAGATAAATTTTAGTTTAGTGATCTCAACAACAGAATTAGGGCCACTTGCTCCGTAATTTAGACGTTTTGTATTCTGAAAGAGGACGACACAATTGTTAATCTTTGTAATGTTAGTACCCATACATGGATGAAATGAGGATATTACCACTGCTAGGATGTAAATATAGGGAACATGGTGCGATAGTTGGTGGAATGTTAAGACAGAAGGAAAGTGTGAGGGGGAGTAAAGGGGGCAAGGTTATAGTTTGATATTATTTAAGGAAATGAAATTGTAGAGGATTTTTATTAGAGGGGTGTTTACTTGAGTGAGCAGGTAGGTCAAATTAACGAGTCGGCAAATATCCTTTGGTAGGAGGTCGTATAACGGAGTTACTATTCTGGGGCATTCAAAAAAAATGTGCTCAGGAGTACCTTCGTCCAACCCCGTATTCGCATAGGGAATGATCCCGCACCCGAATTTTGGCCAAGAATACCGGGGTGCATAAAAAACCGAGGCGAAGTCGAATAATAACAGAGGTAGCGTTTTTATTTATCTTTTTGTGGCTGAAGAACCATGATTTTGAGGGGATAGTGGGTTGGATGGCTCCGTAAAATTTTCCAGTGATTAAACAAGTGGATTGCCACAAATCATCCCATGTTTTAATTAGTAATGGTTTAGCTAAGGCATGAAGGTCTCTAGGAAAGGTGTAGTTATATGTAGTGGAACCTGATTGAGCAGCAACCTTTGCACAAGAGTCCGATGTTTCATTACCTGATATGCCAACATGACTGGGAATCCAAGCCAGCACTACCTCAATACCAGACAGGTAACATCTGAGTAATGTTGCTTTTATTTTGAGAGTGATTGGGAAGTTACTGCATGATTTGAAAGGGTTTTTCAGTAGGTCTAATAAGCAACTCATGGAGTCAGAGAGGATGAGAACTCTGTTTAATTTATGAGATTCTACATAGGATACTGCCTCTAAGAGGGCAATGGATTCACCGGTAAAGATTGAATTGAGGGAGGGACTTTTAAAATTAAGGATGATTCTAAATTTTGGTATACAGACGGCTGATCCAACAGGGGAAGCTAATGATAATTTTGATGCGTCAGTATATATAGTTATCCATTCTGACCAGTCTTTGTCCAGGATATTTAGAAATTTTTTATTAGCTTCTAGGCAATGTTTGCTTATTCCAAAGTCCAGAATTATTGTTGGTTTAAATAACAGGGCTTGGAAGTCTGTGTTGAAAAGTGGGTTAAGGAGGGACTGAGTAACAGGTACAGGGAGGTTATTAAATTTCGCAAGAGAATTCGAAAGAAGAGGAAGAGTTTTATGCCGCCAGTATGTCGAGGTGGGAATGAGATGAAACAGCTGATTCAAAATAGGGAGAAGTGGGTGAGAGCTAAGTTGAATAATATTGAAAAAGAATCTATCAGCTAGGAGTTGTCTTCGTAGGTGAAGAGGAGGTTCAGAACACTCTACTTGGAGTGCATTAATGGGGGAACATTTCATGGCACCCGTTATGATCCGCAGGCATAAGTGCCTGAATCTTGTCTAGCTTAATAAGACCAATTTTGTTGCAAGGTTCGAAAAGAAAGGCCCCATAATCAAGGTGGCTGCGAACTATAGCATTGTATAGAAGTTTTTGGCAGAAGGGGTGTGAACCCCATCGTACTCCAGACAGACATCGCAACACATTAACGCCTCTCTCACTCTTTATGACGTGATTTAAGTGAGAGATCCCAGTTAGTCTGGAATCGAGGATTAAACCTAAAAATATGACTTCAACATTTATTGGGATCAACTCATTTGCAACAGAGAGGGATATATCAGGTACCAAAAGCTTGCGTGTAAAGATTACCGCAGAGCATTTGGGGACTGAGATGGAGAGGTTGTGGTCTAAAAGCCAATTATTTAGGTAATATAGGGCAGAGTTAAGACGGGAGGAGGCATCGGAGAAGGAGGAAGAGGAACTGTACAGAGCAATGTCATCTGCATACTGAAGGATTTTGCAGAATGAATTGACTGTTAGGTCTAGGTCGGAAGTGTAGATGTTGTAGAGGATTGGACTAAGTACTGATCCTTGGGGAAGGCCTTCCATACGAATGAGGAAAGAGGAGGTTGTTTTGGTACCTAATGGAGATGGTACGACACATGGGCATATTGAATATGATATGTAACAGCCTCGCTGTGATACTCAGCTGGAGCATTTTCTGCCTTACTAGAGGAAGATGGACATTATCATAGGCGGCGGAAATATCTAAAAATACTCCTATAACATTGCTCATTGCGGGAAAAATCCAGCCTAATTTCAGATGATAAGATGCTGAGGCTATCCAGAGTGCCTGCTCCCTTTCTGAAACCATATTGGGTGTTGGCTAGCATCTGTCTAGATTCCATAAACCACTAAAGTCTGTTTTTTATAAGTATTTCCATAATTTTGGCTACGACTGAGGATCTGCAGATAGGACGGTATGAGGAGGATTTTTTCAGGTCTTTGCCGGGTTTGAGGATTGGGATTACTATTTGGTTTTACCAGGATGTCTCCAGAAAAAAAATTGAGTTTAGAATATTGAGAAGGAAAGTTTTACTAGTGATAGAAGATTTGCAGATAAAGGAATAAGGGATACCATCAATCCCAGGGGAGGGGTCATGGAGACGATCGAGAGCACAAGATAGTTCAGTAAAGGAAAAGGGATTGTTCATGGCATCTTCAGAGGCATTTATATTGGGGGGGTTGAGTTGGGGGGAAGCAGTCATATTCAGGGACATAAGGAGGGGCTAGGTTAGAGAGGAAATCGGGGAGGAATGAATAAGGATCATTACTTGTAGCATCGGGTTCGACAAAACTCTGTCTAAAAGTCTTGATTCGTTTCCAAACGAGGGAAACGGGGGAGCGGGGGAAAAGGATTCATAGAATTTCTGCCAACCTAGAGTTTTCTTTTTTGAAAGTAGCCTCGAAGTACCAGCAGAAGTTTTCTTAAAGTTAATGTAGTCATCCATAGATAGGGAAGCTGCAAATTTATTTACAGCTGCCTTACGTCTCCTGACGCTCTCAGAGCATTCTGAATCCCACCAGGGGG
This sequence comes from Thumatha senex, assembly GCA_948477245.1. Lineage (NCBI taxonomy): Eukaryota > Metazoa > Arthropoda > Insecta > Lepidoptera > Erebidae > Thumatha > Thumatha senex. The sequence continues at coordinate 16,844,340 of OX419743.1, forward strand.
GAAGGAGTTAATAAACGAGAAGTTGTTTTTAGAGGAAAAGAGGAGTCAGCGGCAGATTTGACCGCTGAAATATAGAAGTCATATACGGAAATAGTGTTTTGAGAATGAACTGGTAAAGCAGCTTATTTTATGCCCAATTGGGTGGCATATTCCTCCCATTTAGTTTCTATGAGGCGGTATCTTAGAAGGGGTTCAAATTATATGGGAGGGGGAATGGGTGATGGAGAGTGAAAGTAAGTGATATTGATGGGAAAGTGATCACTGCCATAACAGTTTGCAAGAGGAGCCCACGAAAGAAGGGAAGTTAGAGAAGAGGAAAGGGTGAGATCTGGAACACTATTATTTTCAGCTGGTGACACTCTGCGGGTTGCAGAGCCATCATTCAAAATACATAAATTTTGTTCATCCATAACATCAAGTAGAGATAGAGCTACTGAGTCAATAAAATGGCAGCCCCAAAGAGTGTGGTGGCAATTAAAATCACCTAACACAATTATAGGATGTGGAAGTAAGGAAAGAATAGATTTTAGTTCAGTGATGATGCTAAGATTAGGGTGAGCAATATAGAGAGAAATAAAGGATATATTGTAGGCTCTAATGGCCACAATATTAAGACCAGGAATGTGAACGGGTAATTGAATTTGAGAGAAGGTTATACTTCTGTTAACTAACAGAGCACAACCGGGGCGGGGCGGAGCCAGTGTCATCCACTCTGTCATCCCGGAAACATGCAAAATTAGAATTCTAAATGTGTGTTCAGACTTTAACAAGGTCTCTGAGATGGCAACGATTGAATATTTGTATTTATTTATTAAGTGTATGATGTCAGATCTACAGCGTCGAATACTTCTACAATTCCATTGTAGGATCTGGAGAGCAATGAGAAATATTATTTTTAGAAATGACTTTTAATAGTTGTTCCACCAGAACAGAGACGTTGTGCAGTATCAGACATTTTAGATAGAATGTTGATTAAGGAGCATATAAGGAGTTCAACCAGATTATCATTGGGTGTTACAAGAGGACTAGTTTCAATAGGGGGAGAGAGGCAAAGGCCATTAGGCAGAGATGATGTAGGGGTATATATGATGTTATTGTGGGCTTGGATATCATAAGTTTTACCAGGCACAGATTTAGAACGAGGAGGAAGAAGATTCAGTGAGCTGGGAATCAGAGAGGGTGAAGGCAGATAATTGAGATTGGGGTATTTGAGAGTGAGGGGAAACAGTCAATTGAGATTGGGGTATTTCAGAGTAAGAAAGGGATGCATTGGGTCTAGAAGCAGCTTCAGAATATAGCAATCTATAGCGTTGTGAGAACCTAGCTGAGGCTTGAGTGTAGCTGATGTTTTCTTGAGCCATAACTAGTTTAATAGATTTTTATCTGTTGTGTTCAGGGCATTTAAAATCTGTTGCAGGGTGGTTACCCCTGCACAGCACACAAGTCACTTCTGTTTCTGGTACAGAGCAGGTGTCCCCTGGGTGTGGTTGAGTGCATTTGTAGCATTGTGGTTTTGACCTACATTGTTTTGCAATGTGGCCAAAGCGGCAACAGTTGCGACATTGGATTGTAGGTAGTTGGTATAGAGAAACTGGGAGAGAAGCGTTAAAACAATAAATTTTCTCGGGTAGTGAGTGTCCTAAAAATGTCAAAACAACAGAATTGGAGGGAATCCATACAGTTGTTTTTTTTTTTAGATTTTACATTAAGGCGTCTTGCCCTAACTACATCTCCACAGTTATTTGGGATAGAGATACCCTCGACTAGTTCTTCGAGAGACCAGTCTGTGGGAATGTCTCTTACTACTCCCATTCGGAAAAGTTGAAAGCTGGGGATCTTTGCTATATAATTATTTTCTTTAAGCACATCTAAATTCACAAAATTGTTGGCAGGTTCGGCTGAATTGAAGGTAACGCTCATTACCCTCTTTTATGTCACCTATTTTATTTTTGTAAAGAAATTAGGTAAACTATAAGGATTTTATAGAAAGACCAGACTTCGGCTCTGGTTCAATCCTAGATACATACGGAAAATGGGCCATTATATAAAGATGAATAAAACTGTTTGGAGTCAGAATCATAACCGGGTTTAATATAAATCGATTGAATGGATTCTGCTGGGGACCGAGTCTTTTTCCCTCGGCATCCTTGGCCGGCTCAGAGTCTGCAGATCTTTTTAATCCTTTAAGTGGCTTGTCGGGAGGCAGATCACCGCCCCCATCAGGGGGTTTGTCGGAAATAAGCGTGGTTTACTTTGGGTAACTAACCTATAGAGCTAATCCACCACCACAACAAACACAAACACTTATTTTCAGGGCACAAATATCGTAAATATTAAAAAACCTAAAGATGATCACAATAACTCACAACTCTCAACCAAGCGCAGGACGAGAATCCTATTCCGCTCTCTGGTGATAAACACAACATGATATGGTAAAAATATTTTTAAATTCAGGTTTTTTTTTTTTTTTTTTTTTCCCTTTTGGCGATACTGTTGCTCCGCCAATAACTCAGTGTGGATTAGGTAGGAGTTTAGCAAGGCGGTCCACACTTATATAGGATCCAAGTTTTGTGAGTGTACAAGGTAAAAAGGGAGAAAATAGACGATAAAGGCCGAAGTATCCAATAGGCAAGTTATGTGTTGAAGTACATGGAACAAAAAAAAATAAGACAACATTGAAGCACACGAGTTATGTTATTGATTTAGTGCAAACACACAAAGTTCTAGAGTTTTATGTTGTTGGAGTCAATGTAGTTACATATAAGGTATATATGAGAGGAATCTACATAGGTCAGGAGAGAGTTAAAATTAATAGGACGGGGGAAATGTTCTGTAGGAAGATAGTCATATAAGGATCCATTCCTTCTCAGGCATTCGAAAAAGATATGATTTGTAGTATCATCGTCCAAACCACATTCACACAGAGAATTATCCCTAATCCTTATCTTAGTTAAGAATACATTAGTGCAGATATGACCTAACCGCAAACGACAAATAATGGACGTTGCTCTCTTGCTAGCTTCACGGAATTTAAAAAACCAAGGTTTAGCTGGGATATCATTTTGTAGGGAAGCATAGTGTAAGCCCTTAACTTTATTGGATTTATTCCAAAGGATGGACCATTTTGCAAATAGGGTGGATCTAGCCAAAGAAGCGAGGTCTTGAGGATAGGCCATGTATTGGTCAAGAGTGCCACCATAAATAGCATTTTTGGCCAATGAGTCAACCATTGTATTGCCAACAATTCCACTATGTCCAGGAATCCAGACCATGCAGACTAACAGTCCCTTAGATTGGCATCTAAAAAGTGAGTTTTTAATTTGGAGGATCAAAGGAGATCTAGTTTTATTGGAGAATTGGTTAGCCAGAATAGCCATTAAGCAGCTTTTAGAGTCAGTGAAAATTACTGACTTGCTTATATTGTGCGACTCTATATATAAAATAGCTTCGAGTATGGCAATAGCTTCACCTGTAAAGATAGAGTTCACCGAAGGGGATTTAAATGAGAGAATAATTTTGTACAGAGGTATCCAAACAGCAGACCCAACACATGAGGAATCCGCTAGTTTAGAGGCATCTGTATAAAAGACCAATCTATCCTGCCACTTTTGGTCAATTAATGCAAGTAGTTCTTTGTTAGCCTCTGCAGAACCTTTGCTAATACCTGAATTTAGAATAATGTCCGGGGTGTGGATAATTGATTCGAATGGAGATTCAAATAGGGGATTGATTTTAGATTGTGAGAAAGGGAAAGGAAAGCGTAGAAAGTTGAGAAAGCTATTAAATAAACAAGGGTGGACTTTATTTGCCCAGTAGCCACCAGATGAGATAAATTCTGAAAGGGTGTGTAGTTTAGGGATAAGGGGATGGAGGGCTAATTGAGAAGTTTTGTAGAGATACCTATCAGCCAGGTACTGTCTCCTTAAAGCGAGGGGAGGTTCCACACATTCAACCTGAAGGGAATTTATTGGTGAGGACTTCATCGCACCAATAACCATACGCAAACATTTTGCTTGGAGCTTGTCTAGGGCTTTAAGGGCTTCTCTATTACATGGTTCTAGTAGGAAACAACCATAATCTAGATGGCTGCGGATAGTTGCATTATATAGTAGCTTTTGGCAATATGGGTGGGCTCCCCACCAGGTACCAGACAGGGAACGTAGAATATTTATATTTTTTTCACATTTCGAGCGTATTTGATGTATGTGAGGAACGCCAGACAATTTGCTATCGAGAATCATACCCAGAAATTTGACAGATTCTCTTACTGGGAAGACCTGATTTTCATAAGAGATCTGGCAATCATTTATAATTCTATGACGAGTGAAGACTACAACCGAGCTCTTGGGTACTGACAAAGATAATCCATGATCCGCAAGCCAGGATTGGAGATAATAGATGGCTGACGTAAGCCTAGACACAGCATCCGATATGTCGTCTACAGATATATACAGCGCAATATCATCTGCATATTGAAGGATATTGCAAAAGGAGTTTACAGAGAGGTCCAAATCAGCAGTATATATACCGTATAGTAGGGGACTAAGCACAGAACCCTGCGGTAGGCCCCTCCACACAGTTCTCGGAGGCAGGATTGAATTTTGAACTTTGATCGAAATATTTCTGCCTGAGAAAAAATTGGATATGTAATTTACTATCTTCTCTGGAACACTCAGCTTTAGCAATTTTTGCCTGAGCACAGGAAGAAGTACATTATCATAAGCGGCTGCTATGTCCAGAAATACGCCCACACAGTAGTGATTTTTAGACATTGCGGTACGGATATCGGTTGTAATGATGCCCAAACTATCCATGGTTCCCAGACCCCTACGAAAGCCAAACTGTGTTTTTGAGAGAAGTCCCTGACTTTCTATGAACCATTCCAGACGGTTCTTAATTAGGTGCTCCATTATTTTGGCCATAGTGCAGGAAAGTGCAATGGGACGATAGCTTGAACAGTCATTACTAGGTTTCCCTGGTTTCAATATGGGAAGGATGATTTGGTGTTTCCACTCTTCAGGGGGAATGCCAGAATGGAATACAAGGTTTAAAATTTTGAGCAAATAGGTTTTGGTATCCAAGCTGCTATTGACTATAAAAGAGTATGGTATTCCATCAATCCCTGGTGAGGAATCCCTCAGGGATCCCAAAACAGCCAGGAGCTCCTCTTGGGTAAAAGGGGAGTCAAAGGTGTGTTTAGGAAGAGTAGACAAGGAAGTAAAAGTAGAACAGTCTAAAGCAGAGGGTACAGAGGGGGGGGCTAGTTTCTGCTCAAAGTCTTGAATCCATACAGATGGATCATTTGAAGAAATGGGGATGTCAGACATTGAGGTCTTAAATCTTCTTATATTTCTCCAAACTAAAGTGGAATGAGTACGGGGGGAGAGGGACTCACAGAAGATACGCCATCCTTCCCTTTTCTTCTGTGACAGAAATCTGACAGTCTCAGCTGCCACCTTCTTATAATTTAGGTAATTCTCCGTTGACATAACGGCTGCATATACTCTTTCAGCATCTTTTCTTTTTTTACAGGCCTCTGAACAAGATTGATCCCACCATGGAGGGGATGGGAGACGTTTAGAAGGTTTTTTTAAAGGAATCGCCTTATCAGCAGCTGTTAGGAGACCTTTCTTGAAGAGATTATAAGTATCCTGGACATTATACAAATTTGGAGTAGGAATATGGGTAATATTTTGAGTCAGGGAACTAGAGTATGTTTCCCAGTCTGCTCTTGCTATATTATATTTCAGTAGAGGATTAAAGGGAAGTTGAAGGCTAGGGCTGTCAAAAGGGAGGATGATAATTGGGTAGTGGTCGCTACTGTGGGTACTGCTTGATGTCAGCCAACCTAGGCTAGAAGAAAGTGACGGTGAGCAAAGTGAGAGGTCAACGGCGCTGGGACCAGGTTGAGTAGGAGTTGGTCTACGAGTGGGAGCACCATCATTTAAAATATTAAGGTTCAAGGAGTCTACAATATCCAGAAATATGTATGATATGTCATCACACCTGTATGAACCCCATGATGTATGATGGATATTGAAATCGCCTAATATTATAACAGGCGGGGGAATGGAGGATAATATGTTATTAAGTTCATATAAAATGGAGCGGTCTGGGTAAGGGACATAGACAGATACAAAAGACGAATTCATAGCTCTTACAGCTACAATATGGAAGCTATCACTGTGTGAAGGTAGTGGGATTAAGGAGAAAATTAAAGATCTGGAAACCAGAATACAGGTTCCAGCATGACCATCGTCTCTATCATCCCGGAAACAGGCATAACCTGACACTCTAAAGCGAGAGGCAGGCTTAAACCATGTTTCCTGGATGGCAAGGACTAAAGGTTTATATTTATTTATAAGAAAAATTAATTCATTCTTTTTTTTTATTAAGCTCCTACAGTTCCATTGCAGAATTGGAGGGAATGTTGTTGGTTAAAAAGGATAGCTGAGTAATCTTAGATTTTAGTTTCTCTGGAAGCTCAGTGTCACTAAACCGGGAAAGCATATTAATGACAGTGGACAGTAGTAGTTCAAGGAGATTATCGCTGGGGCTTGATTGACCTGTTGAACTGTGTTGTGAAAGAGCACAGCCATTAGAAAGTGAAGAGGGGGGAGATTGGGTTAATAGGCTATGAGTTAGCCTATCGAACCCTGGACTAGATGCTGGGTTATGAGGTCTATGGGGTAATAGAATTGTTTTCCTATATGATATTTGTGAAGGTGACTCTGGTGCAGGGGATTCTTGGGATACATGTATAGAGGATGTGGGGAGAGAGGGTCGAGCTGTTGTAGCAGATTTGGCAGTATCCGCAAAAGACTTTCGCACATGAGGGAATCTTGCCGATGCCTCCATGTAAGAAATGTTCTCCTGGGACATCACTAATTTTATTGATTTTTGTCTGCTGTGTTCTGGACAAGAAGAGTCTTTGGAAGAATGAGGACCAGAGCAGAATAAACAGGACGGAGAAGGATTTGTACAAGAAATACCTTCATGCGGCTGGCTGCAGATAAAGCAACGTGGTGAAGACCGACATTGTGATGTAATATGCCCAAACCTACAGCATTTAAGGCATTGTATTAGTGGAAGTACATATGTTTCAACTGGAAGGGAGTTATAAAAACAGTATATATATGAAGGAAGAATTTGGCCACTGAATGTAAGGACAACTGTCTGTGTGGGTACATAAGAAGGTATATTATTTTCATTTAATTTCCTGCGATTAAGTCTTCTGGCTCTCATAATGCGACCAGATCCACCAGGGATCCGAATTGATTGGACCACTTCCTCAAGGGTCCATTACACCGGGACATCCCTAATGATCCCCATTCTGGAGCATGCATAAGAAGGAATGGATACCTCATACTTAGCCCTGGACAGTGATGGATGAGTCAAGAAGTTATTTGCATCTATGGCAGTTTTGAACTGTACTGATACACGGTTACGACCTACACGCTTAATGCCATCTTCGGTAACATTAAGAATTTTGTTGTTATGTATAAAATGGCCGAATTTAATAGGACGAAATACTGTACCAGCGGATGGATTGTCTGCTGCTTTGGATACATGTACTATGTACGGGCCTGCATCCGTATCAGTGTAGTTCGTGGGCTTGTTTTCAAAATCGGGATGGATATAAGAGGTTTGAATGGAAGGGGATGATTGTGATGGGTCGGTAATGGACTTTTTAATAGCGGGGGATGAAGGGTCATCAGGAGGATGATTTCTTTTTTTAGAAAGAGGGTTGGAAATAGATTGGGTTGAAGGATTATGGTTAGGTACATCACCACCACCAGGGTCGGGAGGATGGTCATCCATAGTTACATCTACTTACGTGTAATGTAAAAATGCACACATAAAACAACACAAAAGCACTAAAAATACGACAACAACACTTGTTTCTTTAGAAATATTTTTTGGAAAAGCCGAACACTTGTACTAAGCACTAGACCACAGATCCAAAAACTAAATTCAGGTTACTTACAGTTTATCGACTACAAACTAACAAAGTGAATGAATTTATGTAAACACTAAAATTCACGTGTTCTAAAACTTTGAATGGCCATTGCATAAAGGTATTGAAATACTACATCAAGTAAATCTAATAACTAATAAATAACACAAGTTTTCTTACAAAATTCCTGTTTCACTTATGATATAAAAATTAACTCGTTATAAATTATTCTTGAAAAGTTGAAAACACCAACAACACATGGCCCGTCTTATTTTTTTTTAATTATTTTATGGCCTGGTTACTAAGACCAAATCTTAATTCATATTTCTTTGATTTTCTTTCTAATTATCTAAAATTTCCCGGTCCTCTTCTATTACTGCAACACGACAAATCGGCTTATCACTTATGTGGGACAAAAGTGCATGCGGTAAAATGTGAGCGTAGAGTATGCCTCTGCCTACCCCCTTCGGGGATAAAAGCAATATGTATGTATGTAAATTTAGTCAATCTCCATTACAAATAGATAGACTTTATTTTTATTTAACGGTAAAGTGCATCCAGGCCAGAACGAGAATGTAATCACTGCGATTGATATGTCTTTGTAGGTCTTTCTATTTGAGGTACCTACAAATTATATCATATTGTGAAAACGAAACTTAATATTGTTTTTAAAAATAAAATACACCTGGAGAGATTTGGCGAGAAGAGTGACAAGTGCGGACGCTTGCTTTATATTATCTTCTAAAACTAGTGCATTTATCTTGTTTTATGTGCGGGAGTGGTGGTTTCTTGGACATAAAAGTTGTGTTAACGTTGCTATAGTGAAAGACAATGATATATATGCAGTGAAATGCTATTTTCTCTCTTGCCGCGAAACGTCCACTGACAACCTTATTATAAGAATCACCATTATACTGAGGGCAAGGACCAGGACGTAGCCTGAGGACACGACATCGACTGGACAGTACTAATTAGAAGATAAGATTGAAGAAATATGATATAAAAAATAAGATTTGGCTAAAAGGTCTTAGCAACCAGGCCATAAAATAATTATTAAAAATAAATAATAAAAATAAAATACAGCTGATTGAGAAGTCAAGTCGGACCGAGTCGGACGCAGTTTTGTTTCACTCATCAAAATGGTGGTTTTGTTCTAAACATGGCGAATATTGCGACGCCTTTGGCGTATTTAAATAAAAGAGAATACGGTCTTTACCCTAATTTTAAATCAGAATTTTTCAAAGAGCGTCTCAATGTCGCAAGAAATTTGTATCATCGTGATTTAGTTTGCCATTTCGGATGTGTTAATGCCATCGAGTTTTCCAACAATGGCGAATTACTTGTATCAGGTATTTTATTATTTATTTTCGTCGTATTCATAACCTATCATAAACGAACCTCACTAAATATTGAGTTATATTTATGTCTATATCATATTTTGATCCTATATACAACTACAACAACAATGGATCTACGAAAGGTGCACCATTGTATATTCCCAAAATGTAATAAATATCAAACCTAAAATTTTAGACTAGTGTGTAAAGTAATGACTTTGTGATCATAACAAATAAACTTCTAAATGGTACCATTAAAACGTTAACCGAAAAAATAAGAATGAATATGAGTTTGTTTTGAATTCCATGTACCTACTTGTTTTGATCACGTGGTATATATGATTTTTTTTTGCATAACAATAGTGCAGCTAACTAGGGTTCACTCACACATAATCCATGAATGGCTTGTATTATTTCCAGCTCCTATCCTATAGTAAAGATCTCAATTACTAGATAAAAGAGTGGAATAGTTGATTTGGATAAAGCTAGTATAATAACTATTGACTCCAATACACATTCTGAAGTATAGCCGCCAATACAGTAATTTTTTATTTTGTGCTCTTAGCAGCTTGCTAGCCTCCCATGTTATTTATTACAGTATGGCTGCTCAGAGATTTTGTTTGTGACAATATTTAATATATATTTAGTATAAAATTGACCAAGAATATATATTGTGAGAAAATAGAGGGTAGAAGGAGTCATGGTAGGCTGAGACTTATATATGAAGACCATGTGAGCAGATTGCTCAAAAACTGAAAAATCTAAAGTACTCTGATACCCAGATGTGCATGAATAAAGCGATTAATGAATTTGTAGATTCATTAATCACTTCATACATGCACATCTTCACATTATCTAGTAATAATAACAATCTAATAATCTCCATCACATACCTTTTTTTGGCTTAATCTTTAAGCACCATACCCAAATTTAATTAAATTAAATAATATTTAGTATGTGAAAATAAAATAATAACTGTATATTGTGAAAATGTATATTATGACATGAAACAGTTTGACTACAATGATAATGATCTTTTCCATTATTGTAAAATCTTGCCAATCTGAACTTGAAATAAATATTAAAATATAAGTATCTGTTATTGCAGGATATCTTCTTATCTCTTATCTTTTCCAGGGTCGGTAAATACCGAAGGCACTATCCCTTCCCGAACTATTGTGCCACACCCCCATCACCCATCCCCCCAGCGCCTATGCAGCGCCTCCATGAACCTTAATATGTTCCCTAGGGGGATGTGCCTGTAATCTTCCGGAGTCGGGTACGCCTGACCCAGAAGACTCATTCTTCTTGCACCAAGTGCCACACATTCGCACAGCAGGTGGTGCATGGTATCGCCAGCGTCCTCACAGGCCCTGCACGTCGGGTCTTCCGTGAGCCTAATCCGGTGAAGGTGCTACCTCGTGGCATATGTTGATTCCTCCGGTGAATCTTTGCAGCTGCTCCCTGGTATGTGTCCACAGTTTGTTGGACCATCCCTTGCTGATGCTTCCCAGAAACATCTTTGCGTGTCTTAGACCTGTTGTCGACTGCCACTGGTTTTCACGTGCCTTAGCGGCTGCATCATTTAGTATTCGTCTTATTACTCCATATTCGAGTCCGGCTCCGGTCCAATGAACCCTTCCTCTGAGCCCGCCCTCTCATTACCCTCGATGCCCTTATGTCCTGGCACCCAGACCAATTGGATTCTATTGCGTCTTCCCAGCCTATTTAGGCTTTTAATGCACTGCAATATCAATCCAGTTCCACCTTGAGTGTAGCTTGGCTGTCACTCATAATATAGACTGTCTCATCAGTGACCCGTCTATCTAACATTTCTTGCACAAATGTCAGTATAGCATAGGTCTCTGCCTGGAAGACCATTGCTACTTGCCCATGCTTTGACTAATGTTGCAGTTATCACTGTGAACCCCTGCACCTGAGCTGGTTTCCATCTTGGATTCGTCCGTGAACCATATCTGGACATTTCTGTCCTGTGTCCCCATTCCACACTTCCACTCGTCTCTTATGGGAATGCGCACACTATAGTTCTTTTTAAAGTTATAGACCGTTTGTATTCTGTCTAGACTCATAGTCATAACTCCTTGCTCCTGTGTTTGTGTTGCTTCAAGTGCCATATGCCCATAATTTTTCCCAGTTCTCCTGTTTAGTCTTGGGCCACCATACTATACTCCCGTATGTTATTAGTGGCCGCACCATCATTGTGTAAATCCATTGAACTAATTTTGGTTGTAGTCCCCATGTCTTACCGTAAGTGGAACGGCACATTTCAAAGACTCATTGCTTTGGTGGTTGCTGTTTCCACATGTCGATTCCATGTTAGCGTATTATCTAGGATGACTCCTAGATATTTCGCTTCCGTGGACAAGCAAAGCTCTTCGTCATATATCCTTAGCGTCTCCATTCCTGTTAGGATTCGCCTCTTCGTGAAATTTACTATCACCGTTTTTTTGGGGTTATTTGATAGGTGGTTTTGTCCACACCATCCCTCGACTGTATCCAGCGCTTTTTGCATGATGTTTGAAACGACACTTTGTACTTTTCTGTTAATTAGTATCACAAGGTCGTCCGCGTAGCCAACTGTATGTAGTGGCCCTCTGTTAAGTCTGCCCAGTAGGTCATCTATCACCAGACACCATAATGTCGGGGATAGAACACCGCCCTGTGGGCATCCTTTTGTGACTTGAACTTCCACTCGCTCTCCCAGTAACTCAGCGAGTATTGTTCTTCCTTTGAGCATCTTATCCATCTATACACAGATAGTGGATTCGATACCATGCCGTTCTGCCGCAGCCTTTATGGTTCCGAAAATGGTCCTGTCGAACGCTCCTTCACCACCAACTTCGCTCTACTCACCACGTGGTGTAGTGCCGTTTCGGTTGACTTCCCTGGTTGGTATGCGCATTGCATTTTGTGAAGAGGATATTTCTTCAGTGCTTTCCCTCTAATGTGCTTATTAACTAGCTTCTATAGTGTTTTGTATTGCAGGATAACTTATACAATTAAAAATCTTGTAACAAAATAAAGTAACTATTAATATGGGTAGTGACTTGGAACTGTTAAAAACTCTCTAAGTTAGAAGAAAGTATGAATTAAACAATGTAAATAACAAAGAGCATTTGATACAAACCACAGATGTTATTCATAATGCTTATGTTCATTTTGATTGTTTATTACTTTTGCATAAATTATAAATAAATATTAGTTTGGTATCAAGTATTCAATTCAATTGAGAGACAATGAAAGTGTAATTTGTTATATAGTTCTTACTGTACAATCATTCTGTTTACCAGGTGGAGATGACCGCAGGGTGATGTTGTGGCAATTTGGGCAAGCCTTACTAGATCATGGCACACCTGAAACTATGAAATCTGTACACCAGTCCAACATCTTCTGCCTTGGTATCACCAGAGATAACCAGAGGATATATTCAGGAGGCAATGATGATGTTGTAAGTAAATAAAATAACATTCTTACTTTTGTACCTATTCTTCTTTGTCTTAGTGTCTTCCCAGTTGCAAAAATCCCTTTTGTATCAATAGCACATTGCTGTATGACAAACAACACCTTAAAAGCAAAACAATCAATAAGCAGCTCATCCTAATAGCTTTATGAGTTAGTAGCAATTGGATGAAGTCCTAAACATTGCAGGGAAACACACAGTATTCGCATTCCCTTGTTCCCAAAATCACTCTTGACCGTAGAAAGCGTTTGGTATGTAATTGACAAAATAATTCACTGAAAGCAATTCAAAACTCATAATGTCTATAAAAAAATTATACTCTTAACTATTATCCTTATAGTGACGACGGAATCAATATAAAACTAATAATGTTTGTCATGAATTGTCATATTATAATGAAAACCATCCTATAGTTGAGTCATTTTAAGAAGCCACATTTGACAGTTCATCAAAAATCCCCAACGTATCTTTGTAACTGCGGGTATAAAATATTATTTAATTTTGCGAAGTTAGAACTACACAATTGCTGAACTTTTCTCAGTTACACACATACATATTTTATTGTGTAAATGCCCAAAAAAGGTTATTTTACTATCTACTTTCACAAATAAACTAATGTAAAGAAAATAAACAATTTATGTTTTAAAGAACTGAACGTCATTACAACGTTGCGACAGTGGACCCTTTTCCTTTTTAAACACTAGGGACGTCACCAAGAAAATCGAAAGTTTATAAGCAGAATCGAATGTTAGTTATCATTCCACTAGCCCATGGTAATGCATTTAATTACATAATATGTTTTTAAAAATGTGTTAATCACTGACCTCAGAATTTATTTAATACTTTTCCAAACCTGATGATGTCACCCATTTTTTATTTTCAGTGATTTTGAATAGTTAATTATAAATAAATCATTTTGAATTATTTTAAAGAAGATAATCTAATATACAAGGTCTTAAAACAGGTGATTGTTCACGACCTGGAGAGCAAATGTTCACTAGAAGTGCTGCCACACCAGCGGGCCGTGTGCAGTCTCAGCGTCGACCCATTCAACGAGCGCATAATCACTACCGCAGGCAATGACGGACGTCTGCTACTGTTTGACACCAGGCAGTCTGTCCATGGTATGTAGATTAAAAAGATACTCTTACCTTGAATTATAGACAATGAGTTATTGTACAGGACTTAGGTTAGTAGTTTAGTTAGTATGGACCTTTATTAGTAAATACTCTGTATTTACTTACCGTAGCAGTCGAGACTAATAGTACAAAATCTACCTGCACTACGGTAAACTAAACTATTAACGTACAGTCCTATTTGTTTATTTACAGCCTTCATTATCTATTAACATTATTTAATACAGCTACATTTCATTGCATGCATTATCAAATTCGCTACAATATTAAATACTAAACACACAATACATTATTAAATTTGATTCATTTCATTAGTGGTGCATTATTCACACTTCGTGTGAATTCATTATAATGTTATCAAATTGGATTCTTTATACATGACATTACATTATTTAGATACAATAATTTTATGTTCACTATTATAAATTGTGTTTTTAAGATGTAGTTAATCAATCTGTCATAAGGCCTCTTCCAGAGCCTTCCAATCCTTTCTCTGTCGTGCCTTTTGCGTCCATGTTGTTCCTGCTGTCGCAAAAATATCGTCCTCCCATCTACATTTTGGTTTGCCACATTTTCTTTTATTACCTCTAGGGTACTATTCTATTATGTCCTTAGCCCATTTTTCTTCTTTCGACCGTATTAAATAGCCCACCTATCGCCATTTTTGTAGCTTTGTTACTTTTGTTACTCTTTTACTATTTGATTTCTTTCTTTAGTTTACTTAATTTTAGTTTTACATGTAGCATGCTTCTCTCCATGTTATTTGACAAATTTAAAGTTTTCTCATATTTATTTTTGTGTGTTGCCACTGGGAGAACACAAGTATGATATATAATAAAATATAGAAAGCAGAATAAACAAAGCTTGAAATAAATTCTGGTCATTGAAGGAGGAGATATGCCACAAAATTATAAGTTTAACACAGGATGTTAAAAGTTATATGCTGCTAAATTATAAGTTTAACATCCTGTGTTAAACTTATAATTTTGTGGCATATCTTTAGATTTCAGAACCTCCTTCAATGACCAGAATTTATTTCAAGCTTTGTTTATTCTGCTTTCTAATTCCCTTTCATCTGTATTTTTTGGTAATATAATGCTACCAAGGTAGGTGAATGGGTCATCATAGTCAATTTCTGTGCCTTCTACCTCTTTTTAAATTCATCACGCCTTATCCCCGAAGGGGTGGCAGAGGCATATTATATGCCCACTTTTCACCGTGTGGATTTCTGTCCCACGTAATAGGTGGTGAGCCCATTGCCGTGTTGAAAGAGACAGACGCAGGTTGTGGCTACCTGCTGTTGAAATTTTTCATGCCGCCCATAAGGCATTCAACCAGGCTTAACGACTGCCATTTTACTGGCAACCGGGACCAACGGCTTAACGTGCCTTCCGAAGCACGGAAACGCTCGCAAATGTAAATGCCACAGCATGGAAGGGTCTTCTTCAACTATTATAAGATTATCAGGCAATCGGACGTTAATCAGTCTGACGCCGATAATGACCAGACCTTTATCCTCCCAGCCTAGTTGTCGAAATATAGTTTCTAGGACAGCTGTAAACATTTTCGGAGATAGTAGGTCTCCCTACCGTACACCTCTGTTGATAGCAAATTCTTTCCCTTCTCTTTCTAATTTAATCTTTGCTTTGCTTGAGTCATATATTTGGGGTGTACTTTCTGTACTCCAAGTGACTCCTATATAGGTTTATGTTTCAGGGAGTCAAAAGCCTTATAGCCATATAGATTTTTCAATCTCCTGTTTCAATTTCAATTTCCTGTTCGCAAATGAGCAAACTCACATTTATTTGACTCTAACTCACATTTTCATCCTCTCCAGTTTACATTATAAAGGTAATCCAAGAAGTCCCACTTGTTAAATGTAACCCCATAAAGTAGCAAAATCACAGCGTTCAAAACACACACGCATAACGTTCGCGCGCGATGTAATTAAATTTGGATCTATGTAAATTTAAAAGCTATTACACAAATCCAGAGGTTTTGAACTGGATACTTTTAATCTGATCGGAAGGTGCTTACCAAAAAAGGTAGTATTACAAGTTATTTTTCAATTTACAGAGTCATTGGTGATATCACGCAGTAGGAAAGCTTTCCACGGTGTGATGTTTCATCCAACACAAATGGAGATGGTCGTTTCTGCCAATGCACGTGATGGAGTTGCGCTCTGGGATTTACGCAACAATAAACTGTAAGCATATATACTGGATGGTAATTTCTATCAACCTGTAGACAGAAGTAAAGTTTTAATTTTAATTTTACAGTCCAGTCCTCCGCTATGCCGGCTACAGTGGACCATGCCAGAACAGTATGAGTGTCCGATTCAATTCAAGTGGAACCCATATTCTGGCATTACGCCGTCGTCTCTCACCGATGTTGTATAAAATCCATTCTCCCGAGCCTGTGGTGGAATTTTACCATACAGATTACTACAACTCCTGTACTATGAAGAGCTGTTCATTTGCTGGGCAAGACGATGAGTATATTTTATCGGGCTCAGATGATTTTAATTTGTATATGTGGAAGATACCAACACTCAGAGATGGAGCTGGTATGTATTTGGTTTGTTACTATTTGTTTTCAATTTATTGTATATCTCTAAAGTTGAATTTAGGAGATTATTTTGTATCAAGCTTGAACTTGACCAAAAAGTCTTTACCTGACGTTATAGTAGACGAGGATTTTGAGCATTGAGATAAGTGAAAACGTAATACTGGTGTTTCGAAGTGTGGGATATGACTGGTTTTAGTATCGCGTTACTTATTTACCTTCAGCTCCGACAATAAGCCTGAAGTAGTTTATTTTTATGTAATTTGAAATTTTAATATTTCACTCGCATCGTCAAATCGTTCTCACCGTGACTCACCTGCTAATGAATTTTATGGAAATAATATTTGAAGCACTTGGCGTTCGCGCTATTTCTGTAAAAGCGTAAACGATTTGAAACTAACGAAACTATGTTTGTTCCTGAGATGGGTGACCGTCTGTGACATTTGGTGGGCCGTTTGCTTGTCTAAGACCTCAGTAGTATAAAGAAAATCAGCAATGCCGATGTCGAGATTATTGTGTGGCCCTCGCTCAAATGTCAGAACTCTAAAAAATTGAACACACACACAACATTTTATTCATTCATTCAACAATCAGGCTTATATCCCCGAACCTGCAGATCTTTTTAAATTTCTCTATTTCTGTTACCACTCTTCTCAATCTGTAATCGTTTCACAACACTGCAACCAAGCAAATGGCTTATGATGATGTGTATTTTTGGTTTGTGACATTTGATGGGAGGTATGCTTGTCTAATACTTCAGTAGTATAAGAAGCCTTTGGAAATACTCTAGATTTTATTTTGAAAAATTCTCTTATTACCTTATTCTGATGTAATATTGTATGTTTGAAAATAGCACATAAATGTAAGTTACTTGTAAAAATATTTGCATGTTTTTATTGTAGATATGGAGACAGCAATCCCGCACATTATTCTGTATGGCCACAGGTCGATTGTGAACCAAGTGCGATACAACCCCCACCATTGTATCATCGCTTCTTCAGGCGTCGAGAAAATTATAAAGGTTTGCTCTTTATATAATATCAAGCTCTTAGTAATAATATTATAGTCGAAAGTTTGTATCGTTTGGATGTTTCTTATTCAAAATCATGCTGTACGTTACTTTACTGAGCCTGTCAATAAATATCAGCAAGCTTTGATTGATCGCAGAAAAATCTGATTTAATGTCAATAAAATTGCTAGCACGTCAATAAATATTGGTAAAAATAAAAAAATAAATATCCATCACGCCTTATCCCCGAAGGGGTGGCAGAGGCATATTATATGCCCACTTTTCACCGTGTGGATTCCTGTCCCACGTAATAGGTGGTGAGCCCATTGCCGTGTTGAAATAGACAGACGCAGGTTGTGGCTACCTGCTGTTGAAATTTTTAAGCCGCCTATAAGGCCTTCAACCAGGCTTAACGACTGCCATTTTACTGGCAACCGGGACCAACGGCTTAACGTAAAATAAATATTGGTAAAAATAAATATATATTATATTTAAATATTGGTAGGATATGTAATAAATATTATTGCAAAGAAACAAATTCCAGTTGTACCAAGTATCAACCCATCTGGTCACCGTGGTACAGGAAGGCCAATCGGACATATTATTATATTGTTATGGCGTAAATTCGAGAGGCCTTCGTCCAGCAATGGACATTGACTACAGCGTTGTTTATTTTTCTTTAATAATTATTTGTGGCCTGCTTAATGAGACCTTTGAACCCAATTTTATTTATTTTGTATTTCTTTTTATTACAATATTATTCTCTTCTGCGTCTTAGTCAGTCTTAAGTTAAATCGGTTCTTGTCCCATACAGTTGTGGAAGAGTTACTGGAGCTTTCAGACGAATTTGAGTGGCAAATATAAAATCACATTTAATCTTTATCGGTTCGGGTAGTTCAGTGGCTAGAACATTATCTTGGTTATGCAAAGGTCACAGGTTCAATCCCTGTCTCGAACCAAGTTGACTGTTTCACTTGAATAAATTTTTTAACTCTTCAGCTTTATGATATTAGTATATTTAGAATGTTTAAACGAATGGACACCTTAAATAGGTGCGACGGGAATTCCAAGTATGTCATGGGCGAAGTCGTGGGGTGTCACTATATCACTGTCTTGTCTATCACTATAGCACATTTACACAACTTTTAGTCTAAGAATTCACTATTTATACACATAAATCACGATTTACCTGACCAGACTTGCATGTAAGAAGCGATTAAAGAATCTACAAGAAGCCAAAGAAGTACTCCGTCTGGGATACAGCGTGAAGATAGTTTATTTTAGTTTAGTTTTAGAAATTACTTACAGTAAGCGTCCGCCATCGTCCAAATTCCCGCGCAAACTCCAGTGTTGTGTATTGTTCTAGGTGTGGTCGGGGGTAGAATATCCTAAGATGAGCGGTACGTTGACGGAGAGAGCCCACGCCTCCGACAATCCACGCGAGATGTACAGCCACGAGGACTACGTGTCTCTTGTACACCATAGCGGGCAGGTAAGTTGACAATAATAATATGTCACAACTTCACTAAGTTCCTATATGAATTTAATGTTTAATTAATTAATTTAATGTTTTCTTTATGAATTTAATTTGATATTTATTGTTATTGTATTGTACCATATTATTATTTAATGTTTCTATATGACTTTAATGTTCCCATATGACTTTAATGTTCCTATATGACTTTAATGTTCCTATACGACTTAATACACAAAAAAATTAATACTTTGCTAAAAATTTTCTAAAATAAACCGTAGTATAGTTTTTTTTACAAATGAGAAACCATAATACAAATATAAATTAAATAAAAATCTTCCTTTAATATAAATCTGTCCTCTCACTACCCCGTCAGGGACACAGCGTGAATATAGTTAGTTAGTTAATACCTATATTATCATCATGTACATATGTATGAACAGATCTGAGATATCTAGTAAAAAAAATCGATAAATTGAAACTAGAAGTCGAAGTTTTCACCTTAGTGAAATGTTTAGTATTACTATTTAATAATTTAAGATTTATGTAATGTTTTGTTTTATTTAATACTACGTTATTGGCCATAATGTAGTTTATAAAACATAGCTTATATATTATATGATTTAATGATGAATGAATAGTCTAGACCTTTTATTTGACAAGAATAGTTGATTTAGAATCTTTAAACCATGGAAGACACTATATACACAATAAGTTTGTATTATATATGAAATAAAGTTTATTGTGAGACATTTTTTTTACACAGGTGTTAAATATGTACCATTTCTTTATGAAAATTCGCCTTCATTCAACTCTACTGCAAATTAAATTGTAAATTGTGCTATAGAATGACGCTTAGTCAAAATAACAGTATTATTACAAATTGCAATTAAAATTGTTAAAAAAATTGCCAAATTAATTGTGCTTGCCTCTGCAAATTATGGCTATGACCAATTTATAGTGCCTGCATCTGTATAGAATATATTACTCGATCTGTGATAATATATGGAAACAATATTATAATCTGTAACTATAATGTAAATAATGTAATCTGTAATTAAGTAATTTGTTGTAATTAAGTTCCATGGTACATTTGCAACAAATATAGTTACAAATATCTGAATTTAATTCATAATACATCTTTCTTGATTTAGCTTTTTATTTTAGTTGTCAAACAACATTATTTTGTACTATACTCTGCTTTTTAATTCGGTGGAATTGTGACGTGACCTGACTAAAAGGTTGAACAATGTCATTTACATGAAAATAATAGTATAACACAACCTGTAGGCGGTAGAGCGGATACTCTCCACTAATCCATAGCCACTCATGGAGACCACGTTGCTGTTAGAGGTTAATAGCAGTAGGCTTCCATACAACATGAGCGGTGTGATGTCGCAACACGATAACAACACCAGTACATCCAGAGTAGACAGAAAAGGTGTACCTGTACACCTTTCCTCTCGACTCTCTGCACTTTGGCTCATTGAAATGCGCTACGTGTCCCACAAATACGGTTGCAGAAGTTTAGTCACCTTGCCACTCTATCACGGTGGTCAAGTTGGGGCCCATTGCAGGCGATGAAGACTTACTCTGTTACAATTGAGGGCTTGCCCCTGACTGATAAATAAGTAATTGTGCAGAGAATTAGTTTCCCTGGTGTTCTCAATCAAATCTATAATTACATGAAAATGTAACTTTGTAAAAGTCCTCTACGACTTAATTTCGTGTAGTTGTCTATATCTTAAGCGGTTTACACTATGCTCAATGGTTTATATACAACATATCAGTAACGTAATGTACAACTAAACTTATATTTTAATGTAAGGGACATGCTATATCTTGAACCACTGGAAATTCCGAAATTTTGCTATTATAGTTTAAAAGAATAGAAAATGCTAAGGAATTTTGTTTCTAACGGGATTAAAATTAGACCAGACAGTAAAAAGTTACAGACTTTTGAAAAAATAAAATAGTTTTTTGGCTCTCCTGAAAAACCGTGTTTTGTCCCTTACATTAATTGATATCTCTGGTATCGATATACCTCTTTTTTACTTATAATATCATTGGGTAAACGGCTCCGCTTATACCTTTGTGTTCATTGTATAGCTACTGTTAAGAGTAATTCCAATTTTAGCTTTTTAAGATTTCATAGTGGAATATTCACTATTTACACTGATGAATTATTGAATGAGTCCAAATTGTGTATTTTAATTTGGAAATATCTATGTTTGTATAATAATGGCACCGGCCAGCATGATCACTGCATAGAAAGAAAAAAAACTACTTTAAATATCTACATGTAACTAACAATAAATACATGAATTTAATTTCTCGTCCTTATTAAATTAACTTTTTCATCATAATGATTTGTTCTTTATTAAAAAAAAAGTCGAGCTGCGAAAATTTAAGAGACATATGTATACTATAATAATGCAATTTGACATGGAAGCAAGGGCCCTTGCGCTACTGTGCCTATCGAACAAGCCTGTATAAGTAAAAGACCGACTTAGACAAACAAGCACGGGTCATGCTATAATTTAAGCTGGAGAGACACCACGGTAGTATTTTCTACCGGCAGATGGTGGTAATCACTGGGTTTGACGAGACGGTTGCTTGGGTGAGTTCCTGCTTCGCTTCCGATGAGAGCGAATCCAGCAAACCATAAAGGGGTGACAGGCGCTTTAGGCACCGGAGATCACATAACAGTCTCCGTCCTCCATGAAGGTGAGCCTTGGGTCGGCAATTTACACTAGCGGTCGCAGTAACAAAAATATTACCAGGGGGACCGACGCACAGTGTATTATTTCATGTTAGTAGCGGACATCCTCCTTTTATAGTCAATTTCGATGGATATAATCGTAATACAGCATAATATGTAACAACAGATTTTTAATGTCGCTTAATATTGAAAATATTTACTATTTCTTGTAAGGTCATTGAACTTTGACAATAAGATTTTTTACAGATTTAGAGCAAAATAATCAAAAATTACCCTGGAAAAAATTACATATGAATGGAAGAATATACACGTAAGATAGTGTAGAAATTACAAGTATGTATTAGTCCTGGCATGCGCAGAAAAAAATAATTAGAGAATTTCAGAAAAAAAATAAATTTATTTTTCTGTCCTCTAGAAAAATAAATTTATTTTTTTTCTGAAATTCTCTAATTATCAAGGTCGCATTTTTTTTATCAATAAAATATAATCCAGGAATATAATTCTCCATTTACAAAATTTGTATATTTTAATAAAGAACAAAAAAGTTATAACGTTTCTAAATTTTTTGTAAATTTATATGGCAATAAGGCTGTCACAAAAAAAAGGTAAATTGTCCTCATTGTCAGAAACTATTAAAAGTTCGTTTGTGGTCAACTCCACCTCTTCAAATTGATCATCAACAGACTCACATGGGTAATAATGTACATTGTCTGTAGTCACTTCCATAGACGGTAAAGTCATTTTTGGTTTGTGGCGTTTATTGTTGGACAATGTAGATAAAAATGGGTCGGATGATTCGAGGGCTCAGTGAAATAAGGCGGTGATCGTTATTTGTCGATCTAACTTGCGCGTATGGTGCTCACGATCATAACGCCAAAATTTGTTCCGGGATTCCCCAGCTTGCTCTGACAGCATACCTATTGGTAAAGAGCTGGAATCAATTATTTGCCTACCGTGCATCAATATTTTGTGTAATGTCGTAGACATTTAGTACCATTTATATGTTTGTACATATTTTGTTGCAACAGATTGGTAAAAATCGTCAAATTTATTTGGATATATCTTTAACCCAAAAGGACCAAAATAGTGTGTAAATCTTCCGCTAGCCATGGTTCTAGGCCCAAGATTTCAGAGAATGTTGCACGGTGTTGATCGGAGAGTGCAGTTCGAGCAGTATTTCCATCATTTGTTGTACCTGAGTTTAGACGTAAAACATCCACTAAGCGACCCAAGAATTTCAGACTGAATATATTTTTTTCGAATTTCTACTATTGTGGCTTCAAACGAGTTTTTCGTTACACGCCATTTCATCACGCCTGGATTATTTTTATACCCTAAATGTAATAAAAATTCGAATCCAAGCGTGGAGTGGACTCAATCCGTGATTCAATGCTTCGGGGTTTAAGGGTCTATTTTTAATAAGATTCAGATTGTTAAAATCTGATGATATTGCACCACAACATGCACAACGAAGTTAAGAAGTGGTCCCCGTAATAATATTAAAAACTTTACCATCTATAATAGTAAGATGTAATTTAGGTTCAGCTATGATACTATGTCCATTCCGAGTTTCTTTGTATAGTGGAGTTAATTTTTGTATTTCATCTTCTACCCGCGTCTTTTCTTCTAAAATTAGATCTTTACTCTCTGCTCTGTATTACATTTTTAAAGGGCGACAAAATCTAATAAATATAATAAATAAACTAAAATAAAATAATTAAAAAAAAATATAATAATAATAAATAAACTATGTAACGAAAGTACATATAACAGAAAGAGAGGCAAATCTCTTTCTGTTATATGTAACTGCTCATCTGGATAGCACATTGTTTTTGCAAATTGCACTCTTTAGTACGGCGGATAAGCCGGAAACTCTCTTTCTTTTAGTTCTCTTTGCATAGAAATATAGTCGTCTACAGTTAATTTTCGATCGATCATCATGCAAAAAGGGCTTCCTCAGGACTAAAGGAATTGGTTATATCCAAAACAAATACCGTAAGTCCTTAAGACAGTAATGGTTCGTTCTTCCTTACTTAGGTTTAAGGGTCTCTTTTTCAGACCATATAAGCGTGCTTGTTTAATTAAAACTTCATAAATTTCCCGTTTTGTAAGTTTGATCGGATCCATATTTATGCGTTGGTCGTAAGTAGCTGCCAATCGCTGAGTATCAGGGTTGGCGCCCTCATAATTATCTCTCTTTAAGTCCTCTGCTTGAAGCCCAGAAGGACTGCTATGCTAAGATAAAGCATGGGACTTGTCCAAATCCATGATTACAAACGACGAAATGATACAAGAACGTAAACTGTTAGATGGCGGCTGCTACCCCGCGTTACCGGGTAGGCTACCGTGCCGCCAAATAGATTTACACACAAATAGAAATATAACAACATAAGCCCGAAGGCATTTAATCATACAGAAGTATGTAGGTACATATAATTGGAAGTTTTAGCCAGTAAAAACTGTTACCGCCTTCACCGCGTGGAGGTATTCCCAGCTTATGTTATTCCTATCGTGTTGTCGTACGCGTAAACATACACCACTGTCTGAAAAGTCTCATAAACTATCTTTGCCCCAGAAATTAGAGACATAAAAATTTTTACTCAGTATGGTCCAGCCATGACTCTTATCAAAGAATGCAACTGCGGTTTTACACTTGTTCAGAAAAGGAGAAAATGATATCGCAGCAGCATGAACAATAAAAAAAGAATGATTTTTTTTTAACGAAAATATATATATTCCTCCCTGTCGTGCAGACCACTACTCTGCTGCTTTACATCTCCTAACTTGAC
The DNA here is from genome assembly GCA_948477245.1 of Thumatha senex. Classification (NCBI taxonomy): domain Eukaryota; kingdom Metazoa; phylum Arthropoda; class Insecta; order Lepidoptera; family Erebidae; genus Thumatha; species Thumatha senex. The sequence goes on from OX419743.1 coordinate 16,868,810, forward strand.
TTACAGATAGGGTGAGAGAAATTCTACAGATACGTTAAGAAGAGGAGTCAACTTTTAAAGTAGTAATTGGTATTAAACAGTATTAGAATTACAAACAGTCCAGTCGTGGGTCGAAAATTAGGAAATAGGAATGAGACGGACAATCCTGCCGTGGTATGTTTATCCATAGCGTTTTGAAATATGGGGAACTACGTCCAAAGGCCCGAAACTCGTTTTAACGAATACTTACGTTACTATGAGGCTATGCGAATTCAAAACTAGAAATAAACCTTTGATAGTAATAGGAAGTAGTAATAGGAGTCAGGGAAGGCCGAGACTTACATATGAAGACCACGTGAGCAGATTGCTCAAAAACGGAAAGGTCAAAAGTACTCGGATACCCAGACGTGCGTGTATGAAGCGATTGATGAATCTCGAAGAAGCGAAAGAAGTATGCATGGATCGCGAAGCCTGGCGATCTGTCCTCTCTGACTACCCCGTCAGGGATACAGCGTGAAGATAGTTAGTTAGTTAGTAATAGCAAGTAAGTAACACAAACGAACGAGCTATTTTGATTCACCACTCACACTACTTAACACATAAACATTATAACGACCACAACTCTACTAAAGCATAGACTTGAGAGACAACCCTAAATCGAAATTTTAATATTGAATAACTCTGCTGTCCTGCGATTGAAGCGTCTGACTTTTTTTGTGGTAGTAGTAGTAATCAATGCAATTAACAAGCAGGCATCGAAAAAAAATGCGACCGATACGACATGCCACAATAAAAAAAAACAAAAAAATTGATAAAAAAATAAGTCTCGCCAAAATAGATGAGATTATTTAATTATGTTTTAATAAATTAAAGCCTAAAGTATAAATTAATCATATGGTAAAACCCCCTTGAAAAAAAACGACTAACAACGGAAATAGAGGGTTTCTATGGACATTTCTCGATTTTTAAAATTGCTCGAAAACTTGCGAGATAAAATTTTAGGAGTTTTAGTAGACATTTAGTTTCTATGTTATCTTTCCTATGACATAAAAAAAGGGGATGACCGCTTCTGCGGTAAAATAATACACTGTGCGACGTATCGACGTGTCACTGTTGTGTGTTGAGAACAGGAGAATCAACCGCCGGCTAACCACCTGGCTTCGCCAAGGTTGACGCCTGAGGCTAATCAGAATTCCAAAGATCTCCTTTCGATGAATTATCCGTTCCCTGGTTACAAACGGCCATGCTTCTTCATGACAAGTCGATTCAAATCAGACATACCAATTCAGGCGGATCTGTGGAGATTAGAAAGGTTCCATACTGGTTTAAAGAAGGTCTTAAAGATTATTAACAGAAAAGTAAATTAATTTTTATTTTGTATACCTTTTTCCACGTCTTCCATATTTTTCGAGTTTTCCTCTACTTCAAACATACGCTAAAGAGCCCTAATTTCATAGTAAGTATAAGTGAAACTCAGTTGAGGGTAAAGAAACCCTAAAACCCTAACCCTACCCCGTTAGAGATACAGCGAAGATAGTTAAAAAAGAAACGTTGCTCTTTTCCTTTTTGTGTGTTTGAGCGGATTTCTGGATGATTTAATTCATATTAGGAGCCGGCAGGGGAGCGCAGCGATCGATTGGGGAGGTAAACGTCTTACAGTTCCGCAAGAAGTACACAAAGGCACTTTGCTACCCTTTGTTGATGATGCCTGAAGTGGCTGATGCATCCAAAGGTACGGCCCCGATTTTGTATGATTCTGAAGCTCGTTGTCTTAGAATTGATTACGCTAGTAGAGATAAAAAGTTGAATGCTTCATACAAGAGAAGGTATAATGTTCTTTTTGTTTCCTGTCACTGTATTGTGTCCATTTTAAAATCACTTGCAACCAAACCAATCCTGTATATAGAAGTTACTATAAATTTCAACTAAGGGGTAGTTTAAATTTATAGTAACTTCTATATACAGGATTGATTTTTAGGAGACTGGGTCAGTAACGGCCGGTTACTTAACCGACATACTTACATGTAAGCGTTCCTAGGAGACCATCGATTTGATATTCTGAACTGCATTTACAGATATTAAAAATGCTTATAGATATACCTATCAATATAAAGTATTTCTAGTAGGTATCAAATCAATATCTTAAAAAGTTAAGGAGGGACACCTACAAATATTTCCTTGTAACTGTAACGTTTAAAGTACAATGGGCAAAGGACATAAGTATATAGGCCCAAGGATTAATTTAAAAAACAATCTTATATATTTTTATAACATTTGTTGTGGTTATTAAACGAGTGTAATTGTGTAACTATACAAGACCTCGTCAAATAAATATAGGAAATTCTAAAAAAAAAACATTCCTTTTACAGCTGCTCTGTATACTTAAAGCCTTTGCCTACTGTACAAACCCTTACTGTCCCGTCACAAAAATCCATACTGTAGTATGTTTGCTATCTTATCTAACAAATAACTATTTATCTACGTTCACCCTTATTATTATATTATATTCTCACAGCAATCTATATGCAAAAGATCACTTGTCCGAGATTTAACAGAATGTGATTGCAGCGAAGTGACTTGAATTCAGAACATTACCTGGTCGAGTTTCAACAGAACGTGACTGGTGCGGAGTGATGTGTCATGAAGTATCCTCAGCGTCGATTGCTCGAAAGTGCACACATCATCAGCTAATTTAAGTCCGCCATTAGAATAGACAATTCTTTCTCTAAAATTGTACAAATCAGGTTAGAAATTTTTAAGATTACGGTACATGCTCTATGCATTGCTCCATTCTTAATTTGCTAGTTATAAAAGATCATGGAAATTTCGCACTTGCAGCTTGTAATTTTATGCTCAATTTTGTAATATGTAAGGATATGTAAGGTGGCGTCCATTAATTACATGAAGAGATCAATGGGGGAGGGATCAAACCAAATATTGAAACGGCAAATATCACGTAATATGCTTCGGGCAAGAAAAAAACGAGTGTCAAAATCTGATTGGTAATCTGAGTAATTAGTCTCTTATGTTAAACTGAAATCTAACTCTTTTCTAGATAGACGCGACTTGACTATCGTTGCAGCATAAGAGCTTACTTATTGCCTCACGTAATTAATGGACGCCCCCTAATAGTCTTGGAATTGAATAAAATTGCCATATGAGGGCGCCTCAACTATATCTGAGGGTGTCTTATGTTCAATATTCGGCCTCATTCGGTTGAAAAAATGACGCTTATTTTTTAATTTCCCAGTACATTTCCCACAACTACGCGGAACAGTCTACCAGCGAAGATCCTCGTATGATGGCGTTCTTTGACTCGCTGGTACAACGCGAGCTGGAGTGTCTGGCCGAGGAGACTGACTCGCTGGACGGGTCCAGTTCCGCCGGCTCGATGCACGACCTTGATTCTGACTCGTCTGATACCGACCCAGCTCAAATAGTCGCCGACTTCCTTCCGCTGCCGCCTAAACGTTGTGAGTGGTTATTTTTATACATTTTATGATAGTGTGTGATATTGAAATGGAAGGAACAGCTAACAGAGTTGCAATGTTCCTTTAATATGCGATGAACTGTAATATTTAGGTACACCAAATGCGTCTCACATGTCAGATTTACTGCCATCTACCTAATCGGATACGAGCTCAGAGCACCCACGATGCTCCGAAAGGGCATAATATCGACATAAGATTTTTTTCTTTCTACAAAATTAAACCTAGGCCCCGAAGTGAGGGCTTCCGATGTAACCGGGATTAACGTCGAATGATGATATAAAACTGAGTCATTCCGTTTGTCAGTCACGATCTTTCACCAACATAAAGGAAAGATACTTATGGATATGTGTGTTTCAGCCAATGCAAATGGTAGCCGTAGTGCGCGGTGTCCAAATCGGCTAGCACGGGTCGTCGCGTCACGCTACACCAAAAGTTCACGCTCGCAGAAGAGGGGGTCACAGAGGTAATTCATATAATCATCATCCGAGCGTGTCTTTCCTACTTTTTCTCCTCCTCTTCGCACGGTCGTCGGCAACCCCTGTAGTGCTACCATTGGCACGCATGTCACTTCTTAAGACATCAAACCGACAGAGGTAATTCATAGAGTACACATATACATACGTAACTTAAACTTCTTATAGCTAGGTATAGGCTGATGAGGTTTCTTATACATATAAAGGACATTTCATACTAGCTACTTTAGCACCCGCAATCTACGATTTTGAGACTGTATCGATGTATTTTGCTTCTAAAAGCGACAAAATCGCTGGTTGCCGATGCTACACGTATCTAGTCTACAATGGCCCTTAACAAATCAAACAATATTTTAAACTAGTTGACGTCCGCGGCATCGCCCGCGTAGAGAAGTTTTCCCGTTCCCGTTACCCACAGAAACTCGTGCCCGGTATAAAAAGTAGCCTATGTGTTATTATGATGTATAAGCTATAAAGATTCATTAAAATCTATTCAGTAGTATTTCGTGAAAGAGTAATGACAAACATACTTTCGCATTTATAATATTACTATGATTAATATGAACAATAAATTACTTTGCTCAAAGAACGAGTGGAGTTTGAAATAAGTTCGCATTGTGTTCATATAGACGCAACAAGCAGTCGTCCGGTCCAGTGAAAGCTACCGGTGCCAGCTCTAAGGGTAAACGCACACCTGCACGGCGAACTCGCACGCCGCGTCGCGCCGCTCGCCCTCGCGTCACCGCTCACATGCTGTCTCTCTCGCACACGCGCACGCTCCCTCACTCGCGCCTGTCCGCGCCGTCGAGCGAGCGAACCGACTCCGATGAACCCGCGCACTTGTTCCGGGGATCCGCCTCGGTGAGCCACAGTTATGATCATATCATTTTCTTTTTTTTTATTTATTTCTTATTTTTAATATTTTAGCATTGATGTAGCCATTACAACAGTAGTATATATACTAAAGATAATGTTAATAGTACGTACTACGTACTTAAACTAAATATGATACTTAAAAAATAAGCTATAAGTATAATATTATAACCAAATAACAAATTATACCGACTTATGTTGCTTATGCAACGTTACACTAAAGAAGGTAGAATAATACAATATTTTTAAGTGGAAACAGTAACTAGTAATAACTGTTTTGCAGCAGAGTAGCTCTCATTGACCCATGTGACCATTTTAAAGAGTTCGTGTTTTGAGCGAGTACTTATCTATATGGCTCTTTGTTAATTGGTTGCATAATACTGTAATCATAGTATAGGGATATTGTACACGACGTTTAATGTTTTTAATTATAAAAGATCTGGCTGCTCTTCGCCGTCTTTGTCATATAATTATTAAGCAATTTGTAATCTACACATATATTCATACACACACATACACATATTTAAATACACCGAGCAAAAACTCAAGACTATTATATTAAATTTATAAGTATTATATACGATTTGATGTATCTATATAAAATACATTATCTAGCAATAGAAATTAAATGTATTTTATTTAATGTATGGAAGGAAATATAGTTATACAGAATTATTGCTAATTGGACTTATATCCATCAGAAGTCAATAGCGGGGTCATAATATGACAGTTTGAACACACCGCTCTACAAGTAAAGCCAAAATTTGAAGGTTTTTAACTACTTATGAGTTTTCTAATTCGGTTACTAATGACACTTCCATAATCTAAAGATTACGATCTATAATTACACCTAAGTATCTATGTAATAGAAGAGATAGCAGTAAGATCAAAACAATAGTACAGAAAGAGATAGCAGTATGATCAAAACAATAATACAGAAGTGTTGGCTTCACTGGAAAGTTCCTTACCACAATTTTAACACAAGTAGGTACTTATTACCACAATGTTTATACAAGTCTCCCACTCTTTCTATTTAAAAATACGTAGCTCTTGAATTTCATTCCTTTTAGTAACAAATTAAATTAGAAGTTTATCATCCCAACACATTTGATAAATATAACAGAGACCTATTAGAACCAAATGTGAATCCAATATCTTAACAGTAGAGACAATAATCCTCATAAATCCTGATAGAACCACTTATTTTGAACAATGGAGACATGAGTTCTGTCACAATCCTGTTGGACCCATCCATGGGGAATTTGCGCGGGAACTTCTCGAATGGAACACGCTTATTCTTTATTATTTTCCAAAACTAGTGCATTAAGCTTGTTTTATGTGTAAAAATGGTAGTTTCTTAGACATTAAAGTTGTGTAAACGTCCTATAGTGAAAGACAGTGATATATTGCACTGAAATGCTATTTTACATCTTGCAGCGCAAATTCCACTGAAGGCCTCATTAACTCTACCACCACATTAATGGGGTAAGACTGACCTTGGCTTAAGACTGACCTTGGCTTAAGACTATACTTGACTAAAACATAGAGAGAAATTTTAGGTAATACTATTGAAGAAATACATAATAAATAAGATTTGGCTAAAAGGTCTTAGTAACCAGGCCATGAAATAATTATAAAAAAACTATCAATAGAACTTTCCAATGGAACCAATAGTCCTGAACTAAAACAATCACAAGAACTTTTATACTGAAATTTACAGGTTCTTTATTATCTTATATAGTAATAGTTATTTATGAAAAGCAATTAGTATGCTGACATTACCAGATTTTATTGTGGAAAAAAAAATGTTACCGTAAGGCGTATGAGGTCCAATATTTCCTTAGCTTCGAGCGTGGCTCTGTAGATTAGTTGTCCAAAGTAATTCCCCCGAACTGGAATAGGATGCAGGTTCTATTGTGAAAATTTTCTGCTAAATTTGTTTTTTTTTTGTAGTTTATTGGTAGTGAGTTCTTGTCAAGCCAATGCAAAACAGTTTTTACTACACCTTCAGTGATTTTTTATACCTCATCCGACGAAGGCGTATTATATAATATAGATATTATTTTGGCTTTATACACGATAGTTTACTAAGATAATTGAGGTATATTACAAATAGGGGCGGCCCAAGAACTGTGCCCTGCGGTACACCAAAATTCAAATATAAAAGATCATCAACTACACCACTCATTGGTACCTTACCCTTTTGTAGATAAAATTGTAATTGAATTTTGTGAGCTTCTTTTATATTTGCAGTCACTAGCCAAGTCTTTCTCTCATTTATTCAATATTGATAATATATCATTAGCCTGTGACTAATCCACATAGGTCAATGTGTAATACAGACATAACAATTCAATGGCAGTCTTGAGTGTTGAATATAATATTTAGGTTACATATCTGTGAGGTTACATATTATTTTATACGTATTTTATATAATTTATATTTCTCAAAATCAGATTTTATTTTATGAAGATTGCGCTACAAAATTTATGTCATGTTTAAAACATAATTGTTAAGATCCTGTCTAAGCTTTACGTGTAATTTGTCTCTCTTCCCAATGCATTTAATTCATCAAACCACAGATCATCCATGGTTTTGCATTTGAGATCCTATCATTAGCTTTATATTTGATAGTACCATTGTCTAATATAGTAGATAATATACTAAGGAATCTATTTGTTGCATCCTCGTGATCCGTATTATAATATTTTGTCTAGTCAATAGGTTTAAGTTCATCGATAGCTTTAACATAATCTATTTAGTAATCGGTTTGCGTGTTATTTTAAACTGTTGGTTGTGTTTTACCGCAATAACTACAGATGAATGGTCAGGAATGGTTGAGTTACTAACAATTGTAGTTGTTGTACAGCCTATTTTGAGAAATAAGTGTTTAAAACAGTTCAATTCACTGGTAGGTAAGCACGACAGGGCAAGACTCTATTCAAGGACATCTGGTTTAAGTATCAGATGTTCTTGACTCTTTATTACCTTCTTTACTGTATATTTACATCTCCCGTTAATTTAAGGGTTTTGAAACATCTGAGTTTATATAGATTATGATCGAATCTTAGGTCGTCGATAGACTACATCTAAGGTGACATGTATATGGATAGTATAGAAGCCAAATGATCCAAATGACATTTACTTAAAATGAATTAAGTGTATTTTTGCATCTAAAACTTAACTTCTATCTTAAAAAACATCTAACCATGTTGTATCTAATTAAATTTTTGTAAGACCTTCCTTAAATAAATAAATAACTATCATTGGGACAACTCACACAACGCCATCTGATACCAAACTAAGCAGAGCTTGTACTATGGTAACAAGAGAACTGATAAACATACTTATATATTTCTAAATACATACAAATTATAGATAAATAACACCCAGACACAGAATAAACCATTGTGCTCAACACACAAAGTTTTATCCTGGGTGGGAATCGAACCCACGACCTCTTGTGCACAAATACTTTGGTGCACAACTGTTCCAAGTGACACTAATAAAATTATGAATAAATTTCAATATATGAGTAATGACTGTATGAACTAAATGACTGTGCAATATAGTAATAATAATAGTTCAATTTTTAACAAAAACTAAGCGCTTTTTCTACATAGTAAAAAATCGGCTGGTGAACAAAATTTTGAAAAAGAAAAATGTCTTGATATCCGACCATTTCTGATTATTCATTGATTGGTATGCGCTCACTCTAGTCTTTAGAAAAAGTGTTTTACATACAACAGGTAGACATTAAATTAAACGGTTCACACATATAAAACTCATGTAAAATTATTGTTTTAAGAAAATAGCTAAAAGAGGAGTCACAGGATTCCGCTAGATATGTTGCTATAGAAATGGACTGTATAAAAAACGAAGGTAGATTTATTTTTTTTACTCTCTAAAGGCGATTACAGAGGCCATAGGTTCAAAATTAGTTTGAATTAGGTCTCTTTTTACTATGAATTTAGCGTACTATTTATTTGCTCCAAATTAATTTATATTGTAATATACCTATTTTAATTATGTATTCACTTTATAAAATTTGAAAAATAATTACGGTGAAAAATAAATACGTAACTTGGACCACTTGTGTTTTAATTTTCCTTAATTCTATAAAATTTACAAGTGAACCAAATATTAAAATTTGAAAAAAAAAAAAATTAAAACTATACATTGTTTAAAGGATAAAATAAATATAAATATTTTTTTTATAAGTACGGTGTAAAGAATAAAATAAATATAAAGATTTATTATCCAATAATCTAAAAGCAGTACAAAAATCCATTAAGACTTGCAAGTACATTGCAAAATTCCATGCAGAATTGGAGGCAATAAGTAAAAACGCGTTTTGCTTCATATCTCGAAACTTATAAAAAGACAGTTGGATCACTTGGCTTCTACACTATCTATATTCCTATTGTGGCATATTGGTTGTTATCATCTTCAACTAAACATTCAGCATAAACGATTTGTGGTTTATAAACTTAAACATAATTTATATTATCACTAGATGACGCCCGCGTAGAGAAGTTTCCCAGTTCCCGTTTCCCACAGGAACTTGTTCCCGGGATAAAAAGTAGCCTATATGTTATTCTGATGTATAAGCTATATTATTGAAAAATTTCATCAAAATCTATTCAGAAGTTTTTACGTGAAAGAGTAACAAACATCCACACAAACTTTCGCATTTATAACATTATTAAGATTAGGATTAGTAGTATAATTTCGGGACGGAACTATTTTAATTAATGTAATATTTCGACGAATGACAAACTGAATTATGTAAGCTTGGTTTGTTGGTTAAAAATTGGTGCCCACATTCTGTTAAGATAATGGTGCTAATTCTGTTGTTGAGACCACTAAACTAAAATTTCTCTAAAATTTTCTTATTTTTATTAAGAGATTGCCAAATGCTAGTCTGTAATTAAGTCGAACTGAACTTAGTGATATTATAAACAGCATTAATGTTCTATCTGACATCGCTAAAATTCATTTTATATGATAAAATTCAACAAAACGTCTCTCGGCATGTAAATACATGCTGACTAACTTAGTGATTGAACTGTCTATGTACATTATTCACTTTTGAATGAATTTTATCACATAAAATGAATTTTAGTGATGTCAGATACAAATTTAACGTCACACTAAAATAAGACGTTTTCAGATTCGAGATTACAAAATAAAAACTTTTTATTTTTTCAAATTTTAGTCACTGTTTGAAACGTGAAAACGTGTATAACGTAGTAACGTAAAAAAAGTACATTAACAGTTCAATCACTAAGTTAGTCAGCATGCAAATACATGTTTTGTTGAATTTTATCACATAAAATTTATTTTAGTGATGTCAGATGCAAATTTAGTGCTGTTTATGATATCACTAAGTTTAGTTCGAGTTAATAACAGAATATCATTTGGCAACCTCTTAATAAAAATAAGAAAATTTTAGAGAATTTTAGTTTAGTGGTCTCAACAGCAGAATTAGCACCAATGAATTCAAACTTAATTTATAGTCTTGCAAGATGAATTGTAAAATCATATTTAGGAATGAAATTGGTTTTGTCCATGGGAACCGCTTGGAGTTCCAAGCTCTATCAACTCTAATATTAAAATTAATGTCAGTGTTTGTCTTGCTTCTTCCTGAAGCAATTTGGTTCAATGTATTATTGGCGTGATTGCATTTATTAGAAACAATTTTGAAAAGCAATTAATATGCTTTAGACATCGTCATGTATGTATGACGTTGTCTCATGTATCTCATTGACGTGTATTATGTATGACGATAGTTAGGTTGTGGTTATTGAGGATGTTGAGCCTCGAAGTGGCATCTCGATTTTTTCGTATACTATGCCTGTTATCACGCTAGCACTATAGCGAAAGATGCACACTTCGTCTGCCGCGTAATAATATACAATATTAAAGTTGTACTCCAAATTAAATATTCAAGGTTAAAGGCAAAAGTTTGTGGTTTTACAAAATTCTGATTTTATTTATCTTATTAAGATTTCAGGATCGAAGAATTATAAAAATTGCTACTCAACTCCTCAACATTAAGGTCCGTATTCCAGAACGTTTCTTAATACTCGATCAACGCTTGAGACTAGATTTTGCCTTATAAAATCTACTCTCTAGTGTTTCTTGAGTGTTGATAAACGTTCTGGAATACGGCCCTAAGATAGTAATACTTGTCTTATGTAACTACTAACGCATTAGGGTTCATACATACATACTACTAACTATATGACAACTTCTTAAGTAAATGAAAACACAAATCTGCATGTAGTTACGCAGGTCAATTACGTGAAAACTCATTGACTCAATGGGCGCTGCTATTGATGCACTTGCTGACCGACGGATGAGGCAAGGAGGGGTTTACAGGGTAGGTAGTTCAGACGGTAGTAGCTTCCAATGATGCCGAAAACGAATAGCCGATAGCGACTCCTGGGCGCCAAATAAAAGTGGAGTAGAGGCTCTAAATCTAGGTAGGATCTGGAAGCAAATGGGAACTATAAGATGAAGAGGAAGAATCACCTGAGAATGACACGAGGTGCAGGTGCACAAACGATATCACGCTTGTAGGTATTGATTAAGACTAACGGCCGTTCCCAATAACCTATCTACTGTTTTGTTTGTTTTGGGTTACTAGTGGTAAAACATTGTATCTGACCTTGATTTTAATGTCCCAATAAACCTATCTCTAGTAAGGAACCTTACTGCTCCCTGCTGTCTATTAATAGGAGGATCTACCCCTTACCACAGATAGACTTTTGTATGCATATTGGAAAGAACGTATCCCTATATCGTTTTGACAGTTAAGTGGTAGCAATGTCAGATACTGATAGTGACATATTCGTCTAGAATGAACTCGTCTTAAGGAGTAGCTGTGCTCGCCTGCCACCGACTGCATCGTAGTTTAGTTGTGCCTTACCATTGTTTAATGAATTGAAACGTGTGATTCGACTCCTACATGGATGCCACGCGTTGGCTGTGCGACCACTTTACGTTACCAGTAAGCGACGTACCTACCAGTTTTGTCGTATTTTAATGTATGGTTTACATGTCGTAGTTGATACATCATACATTAATAAATTATTCGGATGCGAACGTAACCGACCATTCGTAACTGGTTGCGAAAAAGACAAAAATGATCTATGTAGGATAGTGGTTATAAACAAAGAATTATTTTTATTTAAATGTGATTTGTCACAATCTTAACTAAACCGTTGGTAACCAAGATACGGGTTTCCGACTTGTAGAATATGGATGTGTCAAAGATAGCTGTTGCTCTACTGTGTATCGAACGTCGTTCAAGATATAAAATTATGAAGAGAAATCGGCAAATCTCAGTGATCAAGGTTCTGTTCCTTCCCTTTTGCCTGCAATCGTGAATTTTTCCAACAGTTCGCTCCACTCTTTAAACTTATTATTTATGTAAAATTTTAGTAATTTCCGCAATTTTAACTTAGCCTGCTTAGTCACTGCTGGGAGCCCTGGGGCTATCCTCCTGAAGGGCTTACCCGGGACTCCTGGCCATAGACAAATGGAAGGGCGCCGTGTGGTTTTAGTCGGTAAGAGTATAACTTCCATGAGGATTTCCACACGTTAAAAAAAAAGCCTGCTTAGTCAAATTTCTTTCCTCGAAACAATTACGTATAAAGAAAAGCAACTCCATGTTTGTTAGCAGTATGTTTACATAGATCATTATTTCTTCCATCGTTTTTTACCAGGTTTTTTTAAGGTCGGTTTCGTACGCGGCCGGAGGGAGTTTATTAATACTAAATGTGGCAATGCGAAGCAACTAACATATCATATCCACAGATGATCCGACCACTCCGACGTCGCATGAATTTCACAAGAACCACAAAGAGGAAAAATAAAGTCACTAGTTATAGGAAAACAATAAATTTAAGGACCAATGGTGAGTTTTGACAGTCGTGTTGGTTGCATACATTCTATATTCATTTTAGGGACGGGACGATTTAACCAATGGACGCGTAATGTACTCAATGAAGTATGAAATCACGTTCAACCAACTTTCGTGCGGTGGGGAAACTACACACATATTGTTTTCTTACTCTTGCATGAAGTGTTGTCACTGTCTAACAAACAATAAAAATGTAGGTATGCAATACGAATTTGACACAATATTATTCTTTGTAAAATATTTATAGAGAATGAGAGTATATTGAATATAGGCCGATTAATTTGTTGGTATGTTTCAATAATTAAATTTTTACTTACGAGTGAACACAAACATTAATTGTTCGACCGCTATAACTTTTACACCAGTTCACAGCACATTTCGTATTTTTTCCTTTATATATTACCCTCCGAACGTGTACGATAGACCGAGTCCGCGGAACAGCGACTTAGCTAAAAATGCTTAGCAAATGGCTATTGGTTAAATCGTCCTAGTTTTAGGGCCTCCGCAGAATGAATAAAAACTAGCTTCTTTTAGTATCTGCAACCGACGACTTAGTAGCTTTTTAGAAGCCTGATGCAGAGACCGAGCGCCCCCCGCACTCTTAAAAATGCCAGAAGCACCGACTGAATTACTTTTCAAATCGCAAAACAGTATCCGAGCAGTCGCCATGACGCGATATACCGGATGCCAGAGAGTTCCAAAATCGCCGGTTCCGGATACTAAAAGAAGCCAGTGTGCGGTGACTCTATATCGCGATATAATGTTTAACAGACCTCTTGAATTTGTTGTCTAATATGTAAAATTTTGGCGCTGTGTAAGAGTCGGAAAATATTAAATTATATTCAAAGAACGCTAAAAATAGATTTTTCTTTTCATTATTTTATTTCGTCCTGTAACAGTGTGACTAGTTAAAAAAATACTAATAAAAGTTTCCATGGAGTAACAGTGTAACAGGCTGGATTTTTTTATGAAAGATTTCTCAACCAGTCTCAGTGTGATAAATGAGGTAGTGACTCATTGGGAACAAATGCAGTACACTAGGTTGAGACTTCTCCCAATTTTCATCTCAAAGCTTCATTTCAAAAGACCAATTACCATTCACCATCACGCATTCATCATTCGATCACCATCACCACGCTGACCAGACCTAGACCGTTGGTCAGCAGGGTCCCTATAATCTCGGTAGGGCCCAAACGCAGCCACATGATATGTAATAAATAGATAGATAATTCTCTATTGCACACCATTACATACAGTATTTACAGGACGTAAAACTACAAGTGAGAGTACAATGGGCGGTCTTATCGCTAAAAGCGATCTCTTCCAGACAACTTTAGTATGGAAAGAGATGATCAGGGAAAACAAAGAAAGATGTAGTTGATGGTGTACTTACATAATATATAACTACAGATTAGTATGATAGCGAGGATAATAGTTAAGTTGTACTCAATAAAGAAATATAGAAATAAAAGAAACAATAAATACTATCAAGTAAAACTTAGTTAGAGGACAGAAAGTGGTTTTAAACCTTGTCCTTAAAGATAGCAAGTGACTTTGCGCGACGTATATCTAATGGCAGCGCATTCCACAATCGTATTGCCAAGACAGTATAGGATTTTCCTAAGAATGTTGTGAAATGTGACGGCATTTTTAGTCTCAGATTCTCCGATGATCTTAAGTACTTCGAATGAGTATCATGAAGGAATTCAAAACGTCCTTTAATGTAAATGTTATAAATGTATTGTAAATGTTATAATACAATTAATGTTATTGTTCTATTTCAGTAGCGGCCATAGCTCAAGACAGTAGTGATAATAATAATTTTTCTAATTACGATGACAATTTAGCTCAACCTAGCACAAGTACAGGTATTTATTATACATATTTAATCTTGTATTTATGTTTTTGTATATAATATATATATAGATGATATATTAAAGTTTTGTACTAATACCATAAGTATTGTACCAGACCATAGATCTCTTAACTAAAGAGATAATTATGATACAAGCGCGCGGTGCTGTCTTTCTTTCCAGAAAAAGCGTTCTTAATTCCGATTACAATGTAACTTATTCAGTTAATCGCACAACACTATAAACTATATCACTTACGTTTTTTGTATGCTTTCAAGATATCATTTGCCAATCAAGCATGTAATGGAATGCAAAGCTTGCGATAAATAGTCATTTTATTGCATTTTCTAGGAACACTTAGCTTTTTTTATAATTATTTAATGGCCTGGTTACGAAGACCTTTTAGCCAAATCTTGTTTTTTATATCATATATCTTCAATCTTATCTTCTAATTTAGTCCTGTCTAGTCTTTGTCGAGTCCTCAGTCGTAGGTCCTGGTCCTTGCCCTCAGTATAATGGTGGGGAAAACTTGGCGACTAGGTCGCATAGAGGTGCCTTACGCAGGTTACCGACTAAAAGTTGTGGACTGTATTATAAATGTGCTTTAATGTCTTAAATTAACGTACTATAAATTGAAATCAAGTAAGTGCCCGAGGTCTAGCGCGTCGTGGAGCGACGTGAGCGGGTTAGGTTAGTGGTAAGCCCTCCGGCCCGCCGCACCGGTACGTTTCTGCCTGTTTCTGTTTGTTTGTCATATCTCTTTAGTTTAGATATCTATGTATTTTCAAGTTGAACTTTTGGTGCCAATATTTTTTTATCATGAAAGATACATAATTCTATGTAATAGATTTATCTAAAATATAACTAAATATGTATGGTTTATACAGGATACAGGGGTCAAAATACATCTGCACTGTTTCGGATAGCCGAGGTGGATTCGGACGACGACCAATCCGCGAGTAGTCGACCAATATCTCCTCGGAATCAAAACGGACACCAAAGTATCCCTCCGAACCTGGTCAGCATCATACCGACACCAATCAACGGCTCACGAGACTCACTAGGAGATTCCTTACGAGTCGAGCCGCTGGAATCGGAAAGTAATAATTCCACCCCACCTCCTTTAGACAGCAGGTTGCGGATGAGTCTTAGGAGAACTCGACGGAATGGCCGGCTAAGCTTTCATAGGTCAGACTCCAGCGAATCACCACCGCCTAAACAACTCGCAGAAAGGGCAACCACTTCTATAGAACACTCCCCAAAACTAGGCTACAACAGAACAGTTGCTAGACTCATGAACGAAACTAATGAAAGCGAGTTAGAGAGCAGTTGTAGCACAGAAAGTAGTACTTGGGCTATCGCCGCAGGGACTCCCGACAGTGGAGTGGGTACGGCCGCTGGAAGTAGTTCCCGACGTTCCCTACCGCAAGTAGCGGACGTATCCGACGACCCGGAGTACCAAGCGCTGAAATTCCGACAGCGTGTAAAAAAGGCCCGCCGTAATTACCGAAATCACATGGATTCTGATTCCAATTGAATTTTTATAGGATAGTCTAATAGTTCTATACAAATAGTCATTGTTAATAAGACTTCAAGCCAATGAACAAACCTCTAGAATGCTGCTGTTTTCAGACAATAACTATCAGCCCTTTATTTTTGCGCAGTACAAGTACTGTAACATACTGACTTTAAAGAAATACGAACGCAACTATTGTAACATGAATCTGCAACTGTGTGACAAATTGTTTTGTCTTAAAAGATTTGCACTCGCACAAATAACTAAACTGTCAAATTACACGTTTCACGAAAGTGACAGAGACAAGTACCTTATTTTTTCTAATGGCTCACACTGTCAATAATTGGTCATTTTCTTGCTTCACACGTGATCCACGACTCATCTGCTACATTTGATCGGTACAGCGAATATGTATATGGGAACATTTATAATATTGAAGGTACAGTTATAAAGAGGTGTCACAGGGCTGAGAGTTCCTTTCTGATATTGTGAAGGGTTCTAGAGGGAGTTTCCTGCTGAGTCATTTCACTTAATAATTTTGTTCAAAGGCTTTCGGTCTATAGGCAGGTGTTCTACAAGCGTGACAGTGAATAATATCTTGAGAAACTTTTGGCTCGCCAGTCATCTGTAAGACAACTTCCTAAATAGTGGCTATCTATCGACTGCATAACTTGATTTATGAAAAAAAAACTAATAAAGTATACTTATTATGTAAATATGTGAACAATCTTGTTATACAGGGTTTTCCACATATATAAAAGGCAACCGTGACTGTATGATCAGCTATAACGAATGGATTTGATCAAGAAACAAGGGATCCTCTAAATAAAGAGTATATAGCCGGTCGCGGGAGTATTCAAACTAGTTTGAAATATAGATAACCTTTTACAGATCATTTCTATAAATCCTATCACATCGAAAAACTTTTGATCTATGATTTTTACACAAATTATTTTTCAAAAATACAAGCTTATTTACCTAAATGTCAATGATACGGTTCAAAATTTAAAAACGGTTTAAAAAAGTGTATTATTTACGCTTCTTCAATATGCTTTGTCTGTCAGTATGGGCCATACAAAAAGTAGCAGATCAAGTTTTTCAAAGAAGTTACTTGCAAAAGTTTATTTTCAAATTGGAATAACCCTGTATAACGTTATATAAACTATGTTTAGTATAAAGTATATAATAAGAATTGAACAAGTTAAACGTTATGTAAAAAGATGTGATTTCGTGATATTTTTATTCTCTAGTTGTACTTACACGTACACCGCGATGCAAACTTCACGCCGGCTCGGAATTGAAAACTTATCACTAACTTTCTAATTTCTTTCGAAAGCTTTAATTCGGGACCCATCTGATTTAGAATATTGTATGGCAATCTGAAGACGTTTAGATCTTGTTTATACTTGTCTAGAAGCAACCGCTTAGTGATGTAAAGTTTCGACTTTATTGCAATATTTCAAGAAAGTGAGTCAGATAGTCGCTGCTAGTTGAGGATAGAGAGGGATGCAATGCAACGAACTTTTGAGCTGCCGTCTTTATCACCCAAGCCGGTCTCACTTGCGCGTAGTGCACCTGCTGATCTACAGCTGAAACTTTGCGCAGGCGCCCTTACAGTGTTGACAAATCAGTCGGCATTCTCTTATAAAAAGTCTAAGGTCCGTATTCCAGAACGTTTCTTAATACTCAATCGACGCTTGAGAGTACATTTTATAAGGCAAAATCTCGCCTCAAGTGTTGATTGAGTATTGAGAAACGTTCTGGAATACCGACCTAAGAAGACGAATTAAGTTTGCATCGCGGTGTAGCAACATAAGCTTTCTATAACAATATTACCTTTGTAATTCAAATACGCGTAATATTTAAACGTCTACAATACTAGCGCCACGCTATGATGGCCGTTTTGACATATTACAATAGTGATGATATTTTACTTGTTGTACTTAAGTACTCTGTTATCTGCCGTAGTATAAAAACCCTCTAATGTGGTAGACTATTCCCATATTTCTACAAATAAAATGTAATTAAAATTAATACGAAACTTCATGAAAGGACAAACGTCAAAACGGCCATCATAGCGTGCCGCTAGTATAAGTACTGTGTATTATTGTATTCCATTAAATTCAACTAACACTAAACATGTTTATTACATATAAACTGTCCCGAAAGTATTGTTAAATATGATGCTCATGTCACTGTTATTTTCGTTCTTTACTCGAACTGTCAATATTTTGTATCCATTGTTTCATCATTATAGCAGCATTCGTGTCACTGTGTTTAAAAAAAAAGCGTTAGATATTAAAATAAATACGATGACGCTTATTATTTAAAGCCAACTGAATTTTACAAAAAACAAGAACTAGGTAATTTGATTTTACGATGAAAAGATGTACCTATGGCCACGCCCTATCTCTCATTACTGATAATATTGACATTATTACAATATTAGCACCATATTGAAATATATTATTCCTTCATTCGCTTCATTCCACCCTTTCCACTGTCAATATCAATCACGTGATAATTTTGAGTTTTAGAAAGTTTAGTCAATTTATGTTGCTTCGCGTGCCAACTGTATATAATGCTTTTGTATAGTTTTATAGTTTATTGTTATAAAAATATATGTGATTTAATTAACTTAACTAGTTTTTAAGAACTATCAATGTTC
This sequence comes from Thumatha senex, assembly GCA_948477245.1. Classification (NCBI taxonomy): domain Eukaryota; kingdom Metazoa; phylum Arthropoda; class Insecta; order Lepidoptera; family Erebidae; genus Thumatha; species Thumatha senex. The sequence continues at coordinate 16,887,593 of OX419743.1, forward strand.
CGTAAAGATTTTAGTATAAATTCGCTCAATGAAAATACATTGACCCAAAAATACAATTGTTTTTTATTGCTACGGTTAGTTTACCCTCAAAGTAGTTTGTATCATTCTTGCATATTTTAAAATCCTTTGTAGGTACGAAACGGTCGAAGAGGTATTTTGCTGCTTGAGTGGAGATAGGCGTATTTTAGTGCATTGGGCCAAACAAGTTACAACAATTTCATACAAAAGTACTTCGCGGGGCTCATTGAATATTCAAAGCAGTCGGTCTCAATAACATTTATTTATTACACTAATTAGCTGATGATGTGACCCGCGCGATGAAGTGTTCCTGTATCTGTTTCCTACAGGATATAGTAGTTCTCAATCGGGAACAAGTCGGCGTCCTCCGTCGTTCTTCTAGTAGTCATTTGCAAACAAACCTTTTTACTAAATATATTGATTGCATATCAAATTAACCTTTTATTTTGTATCCCTCATGGCTTCGCCATGACATATTTCGAACTTCCGTCGCGCATTTTTTAATCCCGTCGCTTATAAATTCTACTATAACGTATAAAAATTTGACCGCTTTGCCGATATTAGTGATTACTGCTCCGTTCAACGGGATAATAGCGTGATGATATTAGGTCTTTACCTAACAAATTTAAACAATCTTTTTCATGTATTTTTTATTTGTATTAATCGAAGTAATCACCCATGCAATCAAAGCATCTTTGCCAACGCAGTGGCAGTTTATTGATGCCCTTCCTAAAGAAAATCAGCTGGACGGAAGGCAACAAATTCTTCGAAGACATTTTGTACTGCGTCTCGGGTATTGAATTTTTTTCCCGCTAAGAAGTTATCCAAATTCTGGAAAAAGTAGTCTGTGGGCGCAAGATCGGAAAGGTCGAAAGGCGGATCACGGAGAGCTTCCAACCTCGGTTCTTGCAACTTTGAGACCATCTGCTGTGCAGTATGAGGTCGTGCAGGAGCAGCGGAGACGAGCGATTGACCAATGCTGGTTGGAGATATGGCAGCTTCTCCATCATTGTGTTCAGTTCTTCACAGTACGCATCTGCAGTAATGCTCACCCCGTTAGGCCGCTCACCATGTCTTTTACTTTTGTCGATAAAAGTAAAAAAAAATAACTTCTAGATGTTCTTAAAAGGATAGATTATGGCCGTATAAGATGGATGCGAAAGGCGCAGGAGCGTGTGTTGTGGCGTGAATAGGGAGAGACCTACTTCCAGCAGTGGACTGCCATAGGCTGATTTGATTGATTCATGGTCGCCTTCATAAAAAATTGTTAGCACTATATGTTATTCTGCCACGAACATATCATAAACCGTTCTGCCGAAGGCCCTCAGAAGTTACGAGTACTTTTAAAATAGCATTTTTTACGTGTGGAAATCCCAAAGATATCTTCTTTTAGTTATGATATAATCCCCAAGGATGTTCTGCCTGACTGTACGGCGTTTAACGCCGGGCGCCCCGGGTAACTCCTCGGCAGGATATCCCAGATTTTGTGGCAGACTTGGCTACCCCGTGGCGTCGCCTGATGGTGTGGTATTTCCCGCTTGCTTAGAGGTTGTTTTGGATGTTATCCCCGCTTGTTGATTCATGAGGCGTGCGTAAATTTCTTACGTCATGGCGTCATCTTGAGCCTGTTTCTGTAAGGACAGCGGGAAGCCTGTCTACCGTACTTTTGAAATAGCTAATTATTAAAGAAATTATACAAAACAATTACATATTTTAATTTGTGCTAATATTAGAAAAGGGGGTAAAATGTAGCCTAAGTTACTCCTTAGAACCATCCACATATCAGTAAAAGTCCCGTTAAAATCGGTCGATCCGTTCTAGATGTCGGCTAACATCTAAAACGAACTGACAAAAAAAATATAATAGATTTTTTGTGTTAGTATTTACACAAAAAATCATAAATAAGTTGTGGGAATTACAAACAGACACTTTAATTTTCAATTTTATTTATTAGCAATATGACCTTCAACTTGGCTAACGACTGCCATGTTACTGGCAACCGGGACCACCGGCTTAACGTACCTTCCGAGCACGGAAACGCTCGTAAATTGAAATACCACAAAGCGGTCACCCATCCGTAACCAGCCATAGCAACAGTTACTTAACGCAGTGATCGTTTACAGAACACTGAGTCAGCGGGGCTACGAGCGCTTTATGCTCTTATGAAAATCTGATTTGCCCCCCTGGCCCAGAACCTGGGTACGCCCATGGCTTTCACAATCACCTTTAATTCGTCATTGTCGACCAAAGTCTTCCGACGACGGCGGGCTTCATTTTTCAGGTCGAAATTTCCAGAACGGAAGCGAGCAAACCAATAACAGTTGGTGCGTTGGTTTGTAGTGTTAGCTCCGTAAACGTTGTTGATGTTGCGTGCCGCTTGTGCCGCGTTGCTGCCACAACGGTACTCATATTCCATAATTACTCGAATTTTTAACGTATCTATGTTGACGAAAAATATTGAAATGCGATGAAAATGTAACACTTGTCAATAAACAAATGACTACTTTTGGAAAAAGAATTCCATGATTTTAAATTAAAATTTTATTTGTAATTAAGAGTTCTTACCTAAACAAAAATTATTTTGATTTGAATAGGTCCGTACTGCAGAACGGCAATTTCATAGGTAAAGACCTATTAAGTATATAGCTTATAGCCTTCCTCGATAATTAGGGCTATCCTACACAGAAATATTTTTTTCATTTCTGACCTGTATTTCCTGAGATTACCGCGTTTAACCAAACCAACAAACAAACTCTTTAGCAGTATAGATATAGATGTAGGCAACGAGGTAACTAAACTTTTTTGTTGACGGAATACGATGTACGAGTATGTGTGAACTGAGGAACCATGCTCTTTTGTCGCAAACCTGAAATAGATGTTTTAGTAGTAGTCTTAAAAAAAATTAGAACAAATCTGGGAATTTGTAAAGAAATATAGAAAAACTACAGCCCTTAAAGTGTGGTCCCTCAGTTCTCACAGCCCATCAGCCAGATCTAGGCAAGTATCTGCAAGATTAAGGTATTGTGACTACAGACATTTAGTAGAACACTAGTAAAAGATATTTATAGAATAAAAGACCAAAAAACTTCAAAGATAACAAATAAATAGCGACTTAACTGTGGTCCCTCACACCACACAAGAAAGTATTTTAACTTGTGAATATTATCCAATCAAATTGATAAAATCTTTTCTTTTCTACAAAAAGTTTTAGTACTTAGTTTCAAGCCGCCTGTATAAAAGTCTTCCTTTAACTTGACTTCACGACTGCCATATTACTGGCCACAGCCGATGGTCGATGGCCGATGGGCCTTCTGACGCACAAAAATGCTCGTAAATGGAAATACCACAAAGTTGTCACCCATCCGTAAACAGCCATAGCGAAAGTTGCTTAACGCAGTTATTGTTTATAGAACACTGACTCAATGGCGCTACGAGCGATTCTTTACGAAATTCACTTAAAACTTAACTAACTTCACACTGTATCCCTGGCGGGGTAGTCAAAATAAGTTTATCGGCGAAATTAAGTAATAATAACTATATACTTACATAGCATCACGCCAGAAGAATCACTTGTAAAACTTTTATTTACTGATCAATAAATCAAAACGAATGAGTGAGGAACGATTATCGAAGAATATATATTGTGCGAAAGTAGAGGGTAGGAGTCAGGATAGGCTAAGACTTACCTATGAAGACCATGTGAACAGATTGCTCAAAAACGAAAAAGTCAAAAGTACTCGGATACCCAGAATGCATGTATGAAGCGGTTAATGAATCTGCAGGAAGCGAAAGACATGCATGGATCGCGAAGTCTGGTGATCTGTCCTCTCTGACTACCCCGTCAGGGATACATAGTTAGTTTTTTATCATCGCTACCTACATATTATCAAATAAAGTAGCTTTTCGCTGTCTGTCCTTAGGTATGCTTAGATCTTTAAAACTACGAAACGATTTACGATGCGGTTTTTTTTTAATAGAGAGTATAATTCTATGAAAGGTTTTTATGTATAATTTGTTAAGTTTTTGTATACATTTACCAAATTATAACGACATTTGTTGGGGATATCGGAAAAAGTTAACCGTCTGGAAGCTTTCAACAAAAACGCTGCCTAAACCCTTTGAGTTATAACAAAATAATGTGTGGTGCAATTGTGTATCTAATTTAAGTCTACAAAGAAGTCCGCGACGATATATGACTTAAGAATAACTTACGTCTTATCATCATATGTCTTAAAAATAACATACTAAATCCATTTTAAAAAACCAGCAATTATAAAGCGGTAATTTGAATACTATTTTCACAAATATGCTATTAATCCTTTTCATTTTTACTACGTTAGTTGGCTTCAGCATTTCATGATGATTATTTTGTCCCTTTACACCTTGCAAATTAAATTAATATCTTACGAGTTATAGCAAAATCAAAATATTGCGCAAAGAAATTAATTTCGTGTGACCATAATTCGATCAAGCATTGCGGGCGTACTGGAGAGCGGAGAAGTAATCAACAAATTTCGAAAATGTTCATTATTTTGAAATTAATAAACGACGGGATTAAATGGGTTCCACGAGGTTCGAAGTATGTCAGGGGCGAAGCCGGGCGGGTCAGATAGTACGTGTATAAAGTCATGTAATAAATCATTAACTTAGATACAAACTTGTTTTCGGTTCCTGTAATGCTATATAAAATTAAAAACAGTAACTGTCCATTTTGTTTCATTGTGTGGTCACCCTATTCCATCTATTTTCATTATAATAATAATAATAACTGTCCATTTTGTTTCATTGTGTGGTCACCCTATTCCATCTATTTTCATTATAATAATAATAATAACTGTCCATTTTGTTTCATTGTGTGGTCACCCTATTCCATCTATTTTCATAATATTACAAAAATAATATTTTCTCAGTTAAGAGGTAATAATTCCACAATTTCTGATAAGTTAGTTTTTACTAAAAGTTTAGTACACTAGATTTGTTGAAACTTCTCTCATCAAGCGGCTAGTACATGTAGTGCCAGCGGATGTTAGGATTGAGGGACCAGTTTTTTCAATCGCTATCATCGAATTGCGTCGAAAGGTTTTCTCCATTTGTTTTTACAAAATGGTTTAAGACATCTACTAAAACTTTATGTAGAAAATGAAAGATTTTATCAATTTGATTGGATAATATTCACAAGATAAAATACTTTCTTGTGTGGTGTGAGGTACCACAGTTATGTTGCTATTTATTTGTTATCTATGACGTTTTTTGGTCTTTTATTCTAAAAATATCTTCTACAAGTGTTCTACTAAATGTCTGTAGTCACAATACCTTAATCTAGCAGATACTTTCCAAGATCTGGCTGATGGGCTGTGAGAAGGTAGGTACACGGAACACGTGGGGTGCTACCGGATGGTCATTGTGAGCGAGCGGGGTCCCTCGATCTTTGGTCGGCGCAATGTTACCCATGAGCATGAGGGCATTACGAACCGACTCTACTAGGTTAGGTTAAGTGAAGACCAAAGAGAATATAATACTTACTGAAGACTACAAGCCCCTGTGTATGTGCTGCTATAAATTAAATTTTGTTTACTGTGCAATTAATATTTTAGTTGGAATTTATCTATTTGGTTTATTGAAGCAGATTTACATATAAAAAAAATGCATCCTTAAAATTTTATAGTTATTACGATTTCCAAGATTCCAACGTAGGGAGGCCCGGAGGGAGCCCCAAATCCGTTTCTTAAACGTAGTGTTACATTCTCTTTGAGAGAACTGTCATTTTTCATCAAAATAAAAATAAAACATAACCTTTTCAAGGAAAAAAGCGCGGGAAACGGCAAACTAGGCGGGCGACTGTTTTTGAGTTTTTTATTATTTATTAATTATTTAACTATAATTTAAGGATCAAATAGGTTTAATAGTGTAAATATATTAATTTATTATTGTAAATAGTATAGTTCCTGTATAGTAGGTAAGTTTTTTGTATTTATATTGTAGTACATGGGTGATCCAGAAGACCCTGGGGGGACAATTGTCCCCTCAGTGTATAATACTGTTACGATAGATGGATCAGGAATGGATACGGAAGGATCGGTAATAGACACAGATGGCTCCGAGACCAACTCTCGGTCCCATAAGCGAAAGAGAGCATCGGTTTCGTCTAAGATTTGCAAGCACTGCAATAAAAAACGCAGATATCACCATAAATCTTCTACTAATTCCGAGATTGATTGCCAATGTAGATCAATAACAAACACTTTAACTGTATCTGCATCACCCTCACAAATTGTCACCTCACAAACTACCAAGACTAATGCTAACGAGAATTCATCGCGTATTCCTATTGGCCGAAATGTTTACAACTCATCTGACGCTGCCCCATATGCAGTTCATATTCAGAAACTTCCTTCATCTCCCAATGAAAACTGTTCCATTCATCCTGTAGCATTTGGCTTTTTTCTTAAAAAAAACTCATTCAAGAACATTGTCAATGGCAGTCTTAAAAAAATAGGGCGCAACCGTATTTCTTTATCTTTTTCGTCACATGATAGTGCTAACAATTTTGTATATGATGATGCATTAAAATCTAATAATTACAAAGCTTTTATTCCTTCTGTTAATGTTACATGCATGGGTATAGTGAGAGGTGTTCCTACTGACTGGAGCGATGAGGATATTCTAAGTAATATATCAGTTCCCATAGGTTGCGGCCAAATTATAAAAATAAGGAGGCTAAAAAGAAAAGTCATTAGCAATGAAAAGTCAGAGTTTGTTCCCATAGAAACTGTAGTCCTAACATTTGATGGGCAAGTTTTACCCAAACGTATTTTTATGTGTTATAACTCACTTCCTGTTGATTTATACATTTATCCCACAATACAATGCTTTAATTGTTGTCGATATGGACATATTCGCAGCCAATGCAGATCATCTCCAAGATGTTTTAAATGTGGTCTAGGCCATACAGGAGAGACATGCAAAGTTGAGGAGTTTAATGTGCTGTCTCTGTACAGGTTCTCATCTTGCAACTAATAAAATATGTCCTGAATTCTCTAGGCAAAAGGGGATTAAGGAATCAATGGCCAAAAGTTGTATTTCTTATGCTGAAGCCTTGAAGTTACACCCTCCTGTTAGCAAACCTTATTCTGATACTCTCATGTCTGCTCCTCAACATAGGTCAATACAAAATATTCCAGATCATACTCATCATAATAACTCGTACAAGAAAACAGTATTCTTAAAACCGAAGCAACCTCAAAAATTTGAAAGATATGGATATGATCAATTAGCCCATTCTAACTTAACAAAAGATTATACAATTCCTTTACTCTCTATTGGCACTCTCAGGGTCGTATTATAGAACCTTACTCAAGCCTCAAGTATTACATAAAACTAGTTTTAAGCTGAGCTTTTATTATAGAACCTTACTCGATTCGAGAAACGTCAATCTAGAATCACCTGAGAGCTGTCACAGTGAAATGACGTTTGATTCATATTATAGAACAGTGCTCAAGTGTCATTTCAGTAATCCTTTATTTTTAAACCATATTCAGCTCAGATTCGCTACTTGATTCGAGATTTGCGAGCAGTTTTCGTAAGTTTAGTCGACACCACGCTCAAGCAGAGATTTTAGTTAACAAAAATAAAAGATGGCCTCCTTTATCTTTCTAAAATTGATATTTTTGAAGATATATAGACTATTACTTACTTATCATTCACGTGTTTATCCCCGAAAGGGTGGCAGAGTCATATTTACCAAACAGCAGACCCGTACCAATCAATAACAATTACTTTACAAAGATATTAATTCAGTATTATATTAATACCGAAGACAGTGTGATCTTGTATTGTGTGGCAGTGTGGATCGTATTGCTTCATTCTTTTATTTCAACTACCACACTTTTAATAGAAATGTGATAATAAAATAATACCTATGACAATAATGAGATATGTGGAAATTAAAAAAGAATGTCATTATATGGTTGTGTTAAGAGTCAATGTCGCTTATGAGTAGTGTAGCAATGTACCATCAAATACATAACATTAAACACAAGATAATACCTTAAATGATAGAACATTTGTTAAAGCAATACCAGCGTGGACGTCCTTTTTATGCCACAGCATCCTTTCAGGATAGTACTGTAGCTTGTGCTGTACTGCACTATTGTGCCTATTATATTAATATCCCTATTGACTTCCAATACACTTTACCCCCTAAGAGAGTACTCCATATAATAAGAACATGATCATTCAATATGTAGGAGGAATAGGAATAGATAAAGGAGAGGTTTGGATAAATTTTCAAAGCGATTTGTAGATGCTGACTTTCATATAATTTTTATTAAAGTGTAAATACATGACTTGGTTTAGGATGGGGTTTGACCCGTAACCTATGTCTAACCAGGGCAATGCTCTATGCCACTGAGGTACCATAACCATACCAAAATAAGATGAAATTATTTACTATATTTTCATTGTCACTCGTTCAAGCCCCATCTTGAACCGAGTTATCTTTATCACTGTAATAACATTTATTTGAATGAGAGGTGTGTACACTACAACTTATAACAACCATCATCAATAGATAAAATATTTATTTTAATGATTTTTTTATACTATATTAATTAAATATTCATATTAAACAATACAATTATATTTTATTTTATTTTTTTTAAATAAAGAACCTAAAAATAATTAATCATTATTATTATTATTTCTTAAGATAATGATTTGATGACAGATTCTTTGGTACTTTCTTGTGGTGAATATTGTGCACGACAGGCTCGGCAAGTTTTTGGACGCTTGTGTCACAGTCGACTATCTCATTAATAACAAAAGGACAAGAGTTTCAACTTCTGTTCTCTGAGATACTATTATTTCCACAGTATCTGTTTCAGCTTACAATATCACTGTAACAAAAAAAAAAATTCAGGTATGCATATATTACTGGCTCGGTGGTGCAGGTGATAGTGTATGTGACTGCTACTCATGTGAAGGTCCCAGATTGGAATAAATATTTGTGAGATCCCCAAATGTTTGTTTAGAAGTTTGGGTGTTTGCTCTATAACAATTAGATATACATAAGTATGTTTATCAGGTGAGTAGTTCCCATAACCCAAGCTTAAAGGGTTCGATGGCGCTGTGTGAAAAGTGTCCTACAATGTTTATTTATAAACTCATTACCTACATACAACTTTGATTCATGGTGTTAAAGCTTCTGTTCTACATGTGACTTTAAGCTCTATCTTTCTATCCTCTCAAGGTTGTTTATGACAGAGCCCCGAACTCTATGCAACCAATGTTACAAAGTGTACAAAACTCTATAATATTTTCAACAAATAATAGGTAATTACCCGGTATGTGTCAATAGTCTCTGGTATTTAAATTCAGTGCATTTGTTAAATTAGATATCTGGATCTATATCGGCATCAGAACAAAGACATCCACAGACAGTGGCTATATGGTACTGCCTTTCACACGTAAGTGCATCACACGTAAACACATCAACAAAAATAGATTGAATCTTATTAAACAGTTATCATGAATTACTAGATGGTGTATATCTGCACAAATATATAAGACCAAAAACCTCCAACACTTACCGTTTCGATAGTTTTTGTAGTAAATATACTTTTCTGAAATATTGGCCCAAGACGTTGTATGGCATCGTTTTTTATTTTGTATACCTAATATTCTTGAAAGATTTTAATATTTCTAGTAATAGATTCCTTTGGACGATCGTAAAATTCTTCTTTTTTCAGATATGTACAGAATTAGAAGAATTTCAATATTCAATTTCAATTCAAATTCATAAACATAACACTGGCACGATAATATCAAATGTCAGTCAAGCAAAATTTATTAAACTCGCGATCCATTTAACGCAGACCAAAGCTTCATTTTATGAGTCCGGAACTTCCTCTACAGCAGTTTTTTGTTTAGTATTTTGAAGTAAGGATACTTTAAGGCAATCACAGAGGTGATTAAATCATTTCAATGAAAAAAGTAAATAAAAAATAAGCTTTTGAAACATAAATATCAAATAGTAAGCTGCGTGGAATGAAAACAAAATATGTAAGGAATAAAAATGTAATAGAAAACAGACTGTTTTTAGGCTTGCAACATTCCAATGCGTATTCTGGCGATTGGAGATTTGGATATTTACTCAAGGTTACTTTTCACCGATCTGAGCATGGGGATAGTTCTATAATAAACCACATGCTTATGTCTAGATTTAGCACTCAAGTGTCAATCTGCTAAATTCCGTTTATGTGTGACTTGAGTTAGTTTCTGTAATACGACCCTCAATAACTGTAATAATGATTCTCTATCTGAAATTCCCATTAAACAATTAATTTTAACTCTTATCAACTCTTTACAACAATGTAATATGATTAAATTACCGCCCAACGCTGCTATACTATCAGATACAGAAGTAAATAACACAATTAATAATGGATCAGTTCTCCCTAATGCAATGGAACTGCTGCAGCATAAGCCGCAGAAAAAGTGAACTAATTTACTTGATTAATAAATATGAACCATCTTTAATAGCTATACAAGAAACCTGGCTTAAGCCAGAACATAATTTTAAACTTTCAGGCTTCTCTTGCTTGAGAGAAGATAGAAGTGATGGCTATGGTGGTGTTGCTTTGCTTGTGAAAAATTCTCTTCTTTTTTCTCATGTAGAGCTACCTAGCCATGGTACCGGCTTCTCGATAATATCTGTAAAAATAAATAACATATGCTTTGTTTCCGTTTACATCCCTCACCCATCATCTGAGATTTATGATGAAGTAAATAATATGTTTTCTACACTACCAAAGCCTCTAGTGATAATGGGTGACTTTAATGCACAACATCGATGTTGGGGAAGTTCTAAATCTAACTACTATGGAGCTCGAGTTTTGGAAATGCTAGATACCTTTGAAATGTGTTTGCTAAATAATGGTTCCCTTACTCGGCGAACTACTCCTAATGAGCTAATTAGCGCACCGGATTTAACTCTGTGTTCTCCCAATCTCGCATCTTCTTTGTCCTGGTACACTTTGGAGTCTACCTACGGTAGTGATCACTTCCCTATTGTCATTTCATTTCCTAATAACTTTTCCGGCATCCAAATACAAAAACGTCAACCTCGACTCAAACATAAATTATCTAACGCTAACTGGGATGCGTTTCAACAAAAGGTTAAAAATAGATTTTCACAACTTCCAAACATTAACGACAATAATGTAGACGAATGTAATAATTTAATTAGTAAGGCTTTAATTGAAACAGCTGATTCATTGTTTCCAAGTAAACGTCAAACAAAAGTAACGAAGATCCCCGCTCCTCCTTGGTGGGATTCAGAATGTCGGGAACAGATTAAAAAAATAAAAACAGCAGAAAATATTTATAAACATTATTCTTCGATGGAAAATTTTAATTCTCTTTCGGAAATTATAACTAGCACCCGTAAATTATTTAAGCGAAAGAAATGGGAAAGCTGGCAAACATTCTGTAATTCTGTATCCCCTAATGTTCACCCAACTATAGTTTGGAAAAATATCAAACGCTACAGATCTGCTTTTAAAGAATCAAACCCTCCACTTCTACACAGAACTGTTGTTGAAAATTTTCTGGATTCCCTGATTCCTCCTTTTGTTCCTCTTAATATTACTCCTTGCCCCTTGCAAACCCAGTGTAAATTGGAAATGCAGTCTTCGAGTCTCAACAAGCCTTTTACTCTTAATGAATTAAAAGGCATTCTAACTTATGTTAAAGATTCAACCCCTGGCTTGGATAATATCCCCTATTCATTTTTCACTCACATGGATGATACTAGTCTTTCTTATTATTTATCTTTAATTAATTCTGTAGTGCTATCAGGCAACATCGCCACAGCTTGGAAAGTGCAAGAAGTGATTCCAATTCGTAAAACTAACAAACCTTCTGCTGAAGCGTCATCTTACCGTCCAATAGCCCTTTCCCCTGTGGTTGCTAAACTGGCTGAACACCTCGTCAAAAATAGACTAGAATGGTTTATTGAAAATAAAGGTCTATTATCCAATAGTCAGTATGGATTTAGAAAGGGTAAAAGTACCATAGACAGTGTAGCCATATTTACCACTGATATTCGTCTAGCTTTTTCAAATAATCACTCACTTCTGGCCTGTTTTCTAGACATAGCTGCTGCGTACGATAGTGTCCAGCTACATATACTGCAAAAAAAGCTCTTTAAATTGGATGTCCCTATATTATTACAAAATTTTATCATAAATTTTCTGTCTGAGAGATGTGTTAAGGTTATCCTTCCGGACTCCCTCACAATTACTAGAATAACTTCGAGAGGCTTACCACAGGGATCAGTATTAAGTCCTCTCCTTTATAATTTATATACCTATGACCTAGAAAGTACATTAGTGAAAAGCAACATAAATATCTTACAATATGCAGACGATTTACTCATTTATACTTCGGGGCAATCGATTGAGAGATCAGCTGATAGGTTATCATCAGCTCTTGATTCCCTTAAAACGTGGCTGGATACTAATGGCCTAACTCTATCAGTGCCCAAAAGTTCTGTTGTATTATTTTCCCGAATGCGGTGTCCTCCTACCGTATCAGTTTTTTATGAAAACTCACGACTTCCAGTTTATGAGCATGCAAAGTTCTTAGGAATTATTTTAGACGCTAAATTATCTGGGCTCCAACATTGTTACCATATTACTGCAAAATGTGAACGTAATTTAAATATCTTGAGATGCTTGTCGGGTGTTTGGTGGGGAGCTCATCCAACTTCCCAAAAACTTCTTTATAACGCTTTGATTAGAAGTCTTCTAGATTACGGGTCATTTCTTTTAGAACCCTGTGGTATAGTTGGCCTAAATAAACTTGACAGTGTTCAATATAAAGCTCTTCGAATTATATCAGGTTGTATGAAATCCAGCCCCATCAACGCTCTTCAAGTTGAATGTGTTGAACCTCCACTGATACATCGTAGACAATATCTTTGTGACCGATTTGTGTTTCAATCTTTACAAATCACACACCACCCCTTACATCATAAACTCCAATTACTCTCAGACGTAATAGAAACCTCCAGTTACTGGTCTCACAAAAAGGTTCCTTGCCTTATTAGCAGCTTTCGTAAATTTTTATCTCTACAATCCCCTACTCACAGATCTTCTCGTCTCCCCCTTTTTTCTACATCTTATGATTCCTTAACTATTTCACCTTGTATTATTCTAAACTGTGATCTTCAAAATGACATTAATGCTAATTCCAACTTCAACTACTATCTCAATCACGAATTTCCAGATTGGCATCATATATACAGTGATGCTTCTAAGCATAGTAATTTGGATTGTGTCGGAATAGGAGTATATCACCACCAGTTCAAGATAGTCCAGAAAGTTAGACTCCCACCAGAGACATCAGTATTTACCGGTGAATGCTTCGGATTACTGAAGTCTTTGGAATACATATTATTATTAAAACTCTCAAAGACCGCAATCATCACAGACTCCAAAAGTGCTTTACAAGCTCTACAGCGATTCCCATTTAAAACAAAGCATTTGACTGTTGTTTTTGAATGTCGAAATCTGTTACAGAAATGTTTATCTAACGGTTTAGACATAAAGTTTTTATGGATACCTAGTCATCAAGGTATTTTTGGCAACGACTATGCGGATAGACTTGCTAATGAGGCAGTTTCATGTGGGGATTTGTTCCCGTATAAAAACTACTGCTCTGACTTAATGTCTCTTTCTAAAAAGGATCTACTTGAATCCTGGGGAAAAGACTGGCACACTAGCAGCCAAGTGAAAGGTAAACATTTCAGTCAAATTCAGCCTACAATACCTGTTAAACCTTGGTTTTCAAAATTCAAATTTGGTAAAACGACAACTTCAATAATAACTAGAATGAGATTGGGTCACACATGTGCTCCAGTGCACCTTGCTAAATTTAGAATTATTAACAGTGACATTTGTGAATGTGGTTCAGATATAGGCGACTTAAACCAAATTTTTTTCGCTTGCCCTCTATTTAACCATACAGAATTTTTCGAATCCTTAATATCCCTCCATGTTCCTCTTCCATCTTGTATTAACACCCTATTACATAATCTTGATATTAATATTTATAAAACCATATCTTTATTTATAACTGTTAATCATTTAAAAATCTAAATATTACTTTAAGAATCTTGTTTCAAACCATTTTGATCCTTTCCCGAAATTCCGTAATCCTTTTTATATATTAACCGCTTCCTAACCTTTTACTGCGTCGTGGCTAAGTCCAAGCCGGACATCGCCAAAAAAAAAAAAAACCTTTTCAAGACTTGTGGACGGATAAAGGGTTTGGCGCCAACGCGAGCGGCGACGCACGTTTGTTGTATATTATTTTCAAAAACTAGTGTAAAATTCGTGTTTTTGTGTTTAATAATGGTGGAATATTATACATAAAGAGTTCGGAAAAGTGCATTAGTGAACGAAAGTGTAGCGCAAAGAATAGCGGTGTTGTTTGTGTTAGTGCCAAATTTCCAAAGAGAGCTGCAATAAGGGATCCATTGCCTTATTGGGCCACGGACTAGGACCTAGGACTGAGGACTTGACATCGACAAACGACTAGACAGGACTAAAACATAATAACAAGAAAAATAAATACTGAAGACTAGGCTGTATGGACTAAGTTTCCTTTGCATGCCCAAGATGGGCGAAGACAACCAAAAAAAAAAATTGTGGACGGATACATAGTCAAAAAGAGTTAAATTTTTTGAATAGGAATTGTATATGAAATATATTAAATAATAAGAGGGTTGAAGCAAATAATCAATATTGCAAATCACCACAAACCGAAAGGATTAACTTTGTTGTTGTTATTTTAATTTAAGAATATTTGAAGGTAACTCGTGCTCTGGATAGGTATTTTTGTCTCGATTGATCTTTGGAAGTAATTTGATAAGTCAATTGTAGATCCTCGTAGCTTGTTTAAAATTTAAGCAATGGACGAGACATCATCGTATGATAACTTTTTAGCTTTACATAAACAACAGTTAGAGTTATCTGATGTGCCTGAATTATTTTGGCCAAATATATGTAAGAAACTAGCTGATGATATAATTGATGCTGCAACATCATTTAAACTCATTCAAATAGACTACGGAGGTACAGAAAAAATGCCTTATGATCCTAATTGGCTTCTAATGGCAAGTAAAGATATTGATTGTTCAGATGCTAATCACATTTATTTGATTGATCATATGTGGACATTTAAGGTGAATGAGATGAGAACTCAATTGCGTCATGTACCTAATCTTTTTAAGAGATTATGTGATATAATGCAAATATCGGCGGAGACTGTTGAAGAAAGAATTGATGAAGTTTCTAAGAGAGTGTGGAAGTATGCACAAACCTATACTCTTGGTACTGATGTGGTTCCTTTAGAAAGCAAGATTGCGTTATGGTATGTTCTGGATGAGGTGGGCTGCGCTGTTCTTCATTCTAATAATCCTAACTTTAGAGCTATACCTTTCTTCTATACACCTAGGGGAATGGCTTATACATTATTATTTCCAATTAGAAATACCAAGGAAGGCGACATGATCTTTAGGGACTTTTTGGAAGGCTTTCCAGATGATCTTCAGAGAGCAGCTATGCTTATCCCATGGGAGTATTATCCATATTTTAATGAAAGTAAATGGCAAGCGGAACCAACTACTTTGTATTTTCTGGAGGGACACATGGTAGAGAGTCTCCCAGACTTAAGTTTGCTGAAAGATAGGGTAATAACTTCTAGGCTAAAAGTATTTTCAGAATATAGATATATTAATGAATATTTAACATCACCTGCTTTTGAGATTGTAGATAATGAAGAAGATGCAGATATTCTGTGGTATCTCAAACACTTTCAGGAATATGCTGAGTTGAGTGTTAATTCTCCACATAAATTTGTTAATCAATTTCCATATGAATATGTTATAACAGTAAAAGATCTTCTGGCTGTTATTTGTAGACGGAACTCCTATGATGAAGACAAAACTCTATATACCTTGCCTCTATGGCTCCCAACTACATTCAATATGAAAACTGAATTAGAAAAATTAGTAATATATTATATGCAGAGGAAGAAAGCTGGATTAGATAATCACTGGATATGTAAACCATACAACCTTGCAAGAGGACTTGATACTTACATTACTGATAATTTAGATTTTTTGTGCCGTCTTCCAATGAGTGGTCCTAAGGTAGCACAGAAATACATCAGTGATCCTGTCTTATTCAACAGACCTGATGTTGGACTTGTGAAGTTTGATATTCGCTACGTTATCTTGTTAACTTCTGTAAACCCAACTCATGTTTATATTTACAAAAACTTCTTTCTAAGATTTTCAAATAAACAATTCAGTCTAGACAACTTTGAAGACTATGAGAAACATTTTACTGTTATGAATTATGATGAAAATGCACACCTTTTTAGAATGTTATGTACAGATTTTAAAGAGGAATGGTGTAGGCAGTATCCCAATTATGACTGGGATGACATTGAGAAATCCATATTTAATATGTTTAAAGAGCTATTCGCTTGTGCCACTGCCCAGGATGTTCCTAGAGGCATAGCAAAAAGTCCGCAATCTAGAGCTTTATATGCAGCTGATATTATGTTGAGTTGGCGTGATTCCGAAAACGAAAAGGTTATTCAACCTAAGTTGCTCGAGATAAATTGGATGCCAGACTGCCAGCGTGCTTGCGAGTACTATCCAAATTTTTATAATGATGTATTTTCTGTAATGTTCTTCAATTCTAGACTTGACACATGCACAAAAGTCATGTAAACTATAGATACGTAATAATTTATATGCCTGTGCGTCCATTCGTAATTTTCTATATGCCACTTTTGTATTAATTACGTGCAATAATAAGTAAAAATAAGAATAAATTTGAATTTGCCATTTTATTTTACATCATATTTATTTTTAAAATTAAGGAATCATAATTTAATACATAGTTGGATAGTAATATATTACAATGTTACATAATAGGTTTACATATCACTTTAATATTATTTAAATAAATACCAGATTAATTTTTCTGGAGTATGCGCTTGCCATCATCTTGAACGAAACCAAAGGGATTTTCCTGGTCTACATCCCTGTGACTCAACACTAACAGAACTATAACCACTACAATGAACATCAATAGCATGATCCAATAACGCCGGTATATGCCTCCAGCTCTTCGCACTCTGGAAGATGGGAGTGAATTCCTGTGGAAAAATAGTTATCTGAATGTGTATTACAACAACAAAATATTGTCGAATACGACATATTATGTAATATATTCCTAATAATTTACTCATGTAAGCTTAACACAGATTTTAAAGTACGTTCCGCCGAGTTTTTTAGGGCTCCGTACCTGTAGCGCAATTCACAAATCTCGGATCCAAATCCTCTACCGCGCAAATGTCATCCATATTCATAAAACTCGAACGTTCATTTTTTCGTTGATTTGCGCTACTGAAAAGGAAAAAGCGGAACCCTTATAGGATCACTTTGTTATCCGTCCGTCCGTCCGTCTGTCTGTCATGAAATCTATGTTTACGGTCCCTTGTCACTGTGAAAAAAAAAACTTTAAGGTAAGCCCGAAAAACACAAGCGCGTGCGTTTACTGCTAAATAAATCCCCTTTCCTACCACTACCGTCTCGACAGAACACTACAATACCAATGAAGGACAATCTAGACATCCTCGGCATAGACGTTCGTCGTGAGTTCAATAACAAAACCTATATTTGGCTAGCCTCGCGAAAGCTAGGATTCCTGAATAAGGTGAGACGTATTTTCACGCCGCATCAGATATGTCTGTTGTACAAGACGCAGATTCGTCCCTGCGTCAAATACTGTTCTCACTTTGAGATGATGCTGCGAGGTATTTACTGGACGCGCTCGACGCTATACAGAGACGTGCTATTCGCATTATAGATTGTCCTTAGGTAACGGGAAGCCTTGAGCCGCTGGCGTGGCGTAGAACCATAGCTTCCTTGGCTGCATTTTACCGTATGTACCACGGCGTGTTCTGAAGAGCGCTTCAACTTAATTCCACCCTCTTCTTTTCGTTCCCGAACAACGCTTGCCACTCTTAATAATTACTGAAGAAATTTTTTTCGCCGGAACGGAACTATTTAAAATATCGTTTCTCTGTCGAACGATAGAAACT
This sequence comes from Thumatha senex, assembly GCA_948477245.1. Lineage (NCBI taxonomy): Eukaryota > Metazoa > Arthropoda > Insecta > Lepidoptera > Erebidae > Thumatha > Thumatha senex. The sequence continues at coordinate 16,905,794 of OX419743.1, forward strand.
TGGAACGCACGGTTCAGCGCACGTGTTTCCTTCCAATAAGACCCTTGAAGAACCCGGGATTGTAATAACAATCCCGGGTTCTTCAAGCGGAGCGTGAAGAGGCACATCATTGGGCAGCCAACTTGAGGGACGCTGTCAGTAGTCATGTAGACTAAGAGAGTGCTCCTCAATTCGCTAGACGTCGCCATGGCTTTCCATCAGACGGACGGCGTCATTTGGCGAGATAAACATAAAAAAAAACAATTGCACTTACTTCCACCATCTGCTAATCCAAGCAAATGTAGACTTCTGCTTGTACTTATTTTCATCATGGTCAAAGTTTGTTGTTAGTTTGACAGGATCATTTGACTTGATGCTTTTTCTTGGTGCTTGACCGCCTGAGTGAAGAAAACATTAATATAGTAATGACCCTTTAGGACCATTGAGCTGAATTCGCATAAAGTAGAATTCTCAGCAAGTTGATTTCCCAAAATGTAGACTATTTTTAATTTCCCAAAATATTGAATTCCCATAAAATTGAAATCCTGATATGTAGAATTCCTCATAAAGTTGAAATCCTAAAATGTAAAAACATATCTCTAAATAGATACAAAATGTATGTAAAACATTTGTCATTGGGTCTGACAAACGTTTTTTTACTTTAAATGCCAAATGAATCTACAAAAAAATACGAGACAAACGGTGTTTTAACTTTTTTTATATTTCAAAAAATGGCTGAAATATTTACGATCAAAGTGCGTATAACGCGGGTTATCGCATACGTCACAACACATCTCAATTAACAGTCGCGCTCTCGTTCGCACCCGAACGCCGCGCCGCGCCTTGTCGCTGTCTGTGCTACGTTGTGACGTCATAATATGCGCGCCAAATCTCGGAAATTCAAAAAAGATCTATAACTTCGGAAATACTACATGTATTGGAGTGAAATAAAAACTAATGTAATGTACATGAACTATGCTCCAATTGTAGTTGTATTTGATAGTAATATTTTGACCCTTTTGTGTTCTCCTTTCTAAAATGTGACCACGGTAATAGTATATTATGGGTCTTATTAATATGACCTATGTTTAATGCCAGTAATATGTGTGGCACAAAAAAGAAAGAAAAAAAAGGTGTGCCTTTTTCGCGGAAATCCTTATGAATGATATGCCGGACTCCTACCGACTAAACCCCCACGTTTCCCTTCCATCTACCAATGGATAGGAGTCCCAGGTGAGCCCTCGGAAGGCCCAGGGCTCCCGACAGACTTTGTCCACTACCGCAGACTCGTTCCAGGGGGTTTGGATGTTATCCTGCCTCTTTGAGGGGTTCGAGTATTATCTCGCTTCTTTGGGTAGTTCGGGTGTTATACCACTTCCTTGAGGGGGTGAAGGGCGTGCGTGTAACCCTCACGCCACACCGTCTTCCATTCCTGTTTCTGTAAGAACGGCGAGCAGCCCACCCACCGTCTTCAGTACTCCGGTCGCGGTGACCGGTAGTCTTGGGCAAAGACAAGTCTGCGGCGTCCTCGACGTAGACTGCGCAACTCTCTCCCGCTCTCTCTCTCTCCGCCGCCTCTTTTACGAGCATGACGCAAAAAGACGCAGCGGCATCCCACTTGCTACCGCTGAAGACCATGGCTCTCATCATGGGTTCCAGCGTGAGAATGTACACGCCTTAGATCCGCAACGAGGTCCAAGCGCAGCTGCAGCGCCCAATCTGAACACTCTGCCAGTGAATGCACCGCCGTTTCCTCGTTGCAGTTCGCACAGTGCTGACACTCTGGTGTTACCTCCCGGTGTATACGCCACAGAAACTTATCGAAGCCCCGACCTTTTGTTTTTGTATATCGGTTTAAAAAAATTAGATTCCGAAACCGTTCGCTTATTTGAAATGGATAGACGTGGCCATCAAATACATAGGTTCGACGATTTAGAAACTTTCGTTCGTCAACATATTCGAATTTTGCAACGAACTTCGTTAAACCACGGAGTAGCGAAAAATAGTCCGACTAATCGTAGTAAGCCCACGAAGTCCACGCATTCTTTTGTTAATTTTGAACCCACAACTTCGCAATCGCAAGTGTTGCATTCGAAAAATTGTTCTTTGTGTCAAGGTCACCATGACCAACTTTATAAATGTTCAGAGTTCAATATATAAATATGTATGGATCGCGAAGCCTGGCGATCTGTCCTCTCTGACTACCCCGTCAGGGATACAGCGTGAAGATAGTTAGTCTTTTTTAGAGTTCAATAAACTCACTCCAAGCGATCGCTATAAATTTGTTCGTTCTAGTAATTTATGTATCAATTGTCTCAGTAAGAAACATCGTGTTTCATTCTGTAATTCGAATAATTTTTGTCGCAAGTGTAATGGTAAACACCATTCATTATTACACTTCGAAAACAATAACGCCATGTCCGGTAGTTCGCCCGTCGATTCCAGCTGCGCGAACTCAGTGCCTAACCGTCCGTCCGCTGTGACGTCACAGCCGCCTGCGCCGTTGATTAGCGACGGGGAACGCTCTCGCGTGTTATCGTCCTCGTCCGCGCCTAGCGACGGCGGCGCCACTGCCACGAACAATGTCGCTTTGTGCTCGCTATCAAGTTTGCGCACAAGCCCTACAACGGTACTTCTGGCAACCGCTCGAGTTGTTGTTTACGATTCGCATGGTAGGGGCATAGGGTTTGCGCACTTTTAGATAGTGCTTCTCAAAGTAACTTTATTAGTAAAAATTGTTGTAGTCGTCTTGGTTTGCATATAAATAACCGCCCCGCCTGTAATGTTGTGAAGGGTAGTGGGGGTTCCACTAAAGCCGTTCAAGGTTCTGTAGGGATTAAATTCCACTCGCGTTTTGATTTTAATGTTAGTTTTTCGATGGATTCGCTAGTTGTCGATAAGGTTACCGAATTTTTACCGACTGTCGTAGTCAATACCTCATTATTGACTAATTTTAGAGATTTGCCTTTGGCCGATGATACTTACGCCGTTCCAGGAGATATTGATTTGTTAGTTGGCGCTTCGATTTTCCCGCACCTCCTGTTGCAGCATAAGGTTCAAGGTCACGCATCGCACCCCGCGCCGCTCGCCTTAGAGACGGTTCTTGGGTTTGTTATTGTTGGTTCCGCACCCACTTGTTTTGATTGTAACTCGACAGTGTCATATTGTTGCGCCGTCGAGCCGCTGGACTCAGCTGTCCGTAAATTCTGGGAGATAGAAGAGGTGAACGTCCCTCCTATTGTCAGCCCGGATGATAAACTTTGTGAAGTTTTATAGTCGCACGTTTACTCGCGATAGTAATGGTCGTTATGTTGTCGCACTCCCCTTTAAGGGTGATGTTAATTCGCTTGGAGATTCGTTTCAGTCAGCCGAAAAAAGCTTCTTTTGTTTAGAACGGAAAATGCAGACATCTCCAAAGTTGAAGGAGGCTTACGATAGCGTAATAATAGAATATTTGGATAAAGGTTTCATTTCACCCGCGCCTTCCGAAACCGAAGAGACGAAGCACGCTCCTTCGTATACCATACCGCACCATGGAGTTGTCCGCGAAGATAAACTAACCACCAAGTTGCGCGTTGTTTTAGATGGCATCGCCAAGACTAGTTCGAATGTTTCGGTAAACGATATTTTGCACAGTGGTCAAAATCTCCAAGGTAATTTGTTCGAAATTATAGTTAACTTTCGCTTATTCGCTGTGGCGCTTTCAGCCGACATTAGACAAATGTTTCTTTGTATTGGTGTTCGCGAATCAGATCGCCGATTTCAACGCATTTTGTATAGATTTTTGCCGCAGGAACCTTTACTGGTTTACGAATTTAATCGCGTGTGTTTTGGACTTAAATCCAGTCCCTTCCACGCTCTTCGCACTGTCAAGCAGCTCGCCGCCGATGAGGGCGACAGTTACCCGAAGGCTAAGGAGACTGTAGAAACTGGTCTGTACATGGATGACTATATTTATTCTGTGCAGACCGAAGATCAAGCTGTCGCAACTGCGACTGAAGTAATTGATCTCATGAAGGCTGGTCATTTTGATCTCGTAAAATGGACTAGTAATTCGCAAACGGTCTTGGATTCGATTCCACCGTCGCATCGCTTGTCGACTGTCAAGGAGTTTGATAGTAATGATACGCACAAGGTTCTCGGTTTGCGTTGGTCACCTTCGTCCGACATGTTTAGTTTGAAGGTTTGTCCTACACCGTCAACCTGCACTAAGCTCACCATATTGTCGTGTGTCACACGCATATGGGATGTGATGGGATTTGTAGCACCTGTCGTCTTGTAAGCAAAGCTTCTCATAAAATAACTTTGCCTGTCCAACTGTGACTGGGACGACACTCCTCCTGACCACTCCAGAAATGGAATACTCCATCGAACCCTATTACTGTCGGTACTGTCGTAATTATTTTAACTGAAAATATGCCTCCATTACATTGGCCTCTTGGGGTAGTAGAAGAAGTTTTCCCTGGGTCAAATGGGATCACCCGTATAGTTCGCGTTAAAACCGCAACTGGTTCGTACTTGCGACCAGTTATTCGTCTTTGTCCTTTGCCTAATCAACAGTAACTTCAATAACAAATTTAGCTTGTTAGATTAGGTTTAGTTTAGTTCGATAGCATTTGTTTATTTAGCAGCTAAAGCTTAGTGGCAACTGTATAGTCAGTTGTTCCTTTTTCGAAGGTAACCTTTTAAGCCGGGGGGAAATGGTGGCGCCAGTATATGATAAAAGAATAGCCGCGTAATTTTTTCTATGTTGCATCGCCGATCTACATTGTTTTTAATTAATTAGTTGTCGACACTCCCCCCGCTCCCCTTTATTCCATTTCTCTTTCGCACCTACCTTGTCTCGCATAAAGAAGGAGCGAGACAGCTGTATTGCGCGCGCAAGTACCTACGCTCGCGCCGCTAGCCTCACGGGCAGCGACCACGATTGAAGGCTGGTAGTCTACTACAATGACCGCGCGCGCGCGCCCGCCCCAACTATCGCAATAATTTTATTTTCCATGGATAAATAGTGTTTTCGTGCAAGGAAACCAGGAATTCAAGTCCAGGGACGCCCCCGGCAGCCTCCACCTCAGCATCTCGCAGCAAGCAGCAAGGTAGTGTGCCCATTCCTGTTTTTCCATTTCTTTTTCCGTCGAAAATCGCGTGTAAATTTCATTTTTTGTCTTTCCCCGCAAATACAGTCCATTTTGAATTTATTTATCACGCCCGCTCAACCAAAATTTTTAGGATAGAAACATATCAGCCTGTTTGAGCAAAAAGCGATTCTATTCTCAATTGAATAATGTCTAATATAAAAATAGCAAAATAATACAGGGTCAATAGCGCCGAGAGATAAGCGAACAAAAGCCCATTGACATCGGAATGAATAGCAACAGAATGTACCTGTGATTCTCAAACTTAACGAGCCGATGCAACAATGCAACACGTCGTGTTTTATTGTGTTTATGACAAATATTTTTTTTAAATCTCGTTCCGTATTTATTTGATGTATCGGAGAAGAATTTTTTCTTTATAAAATTTTGCGCGCTTTGACCCACACATGTTCAAATCCTCGTTCTCTTGCTAGGGCTTTGGTTTTATTTAATAAGACCTTGTTCTCTAGAGTTAAATGATCATTGACGAAGATCCTGTTATCACTTCGTAATCCTAAATCCATCGTCTTCAGGGTCTTGTGTTTTTTAGCTGCCGCCACAAAGTCATTCTTTAGGTAACTACTATGGACAGAGCATATTATGTTTTTATTTAGCTTGTCATTACGCGTGGGCACTCTGGCTATGTAGTTGACTTGTTCTCTTTGGATTTTACAGCCGATAATATTTCCAATCTTATCCAATATATTAAATAAATTTTCCGAATTGGCCATTGGGACGCCTTTAATCTCAATGTTGTTTAAGCGAGATCTTTGGTCCCTATCGTGTTGTAATTCCTCCAACTTACTGACACGCTCTTGAAGGCTCAACACATCTTCTTTAGTCTTATCAAAAGTTTGGATGTCCTGTTCTAGAATTGAAACTTTATTAGTTAAAGCCTCGACCGCACTATGGACAAATTCAATTGACGCCTTCATGTCCGAGAACTCATCTCTCATAGCTTTAAGATCCATTCATTCGGCTTGTATGGCCCTCACGCTATCAACCAATGCTGGTATATCATCCATTTGCGACGATAAACGTTTCAGCTCGGCAAGGATGGTATCTGAAGCTGTTGCCGGAATGATTCTAAGACTAGCAGCACCCACGGATCTGCAACCAGGGCATTTCCAAGTTGATTTCCGGTCCCCCAGTTTCCTCCATCCACCTTCAGTTATTCCCGCACAAGGGAAGTCAAACTGACCCGTACACACCGAGCAAGTGGCGCCATCCCTAGCTTCAACATCACAACGTTTGCACGTGAACATTTTAATCACAACTTTGAGAAACACTTGTAAGTATTAAATAAACATGCAGCGAGAAGTTGTACAGGTGTAGTCGCAACCGAGTCTACTGACGTACTGTTAATAATGTAATGTAATATTTAACTTTTTTTTTATAATATAATAAAAGCGTGTGAGGCGTACACTTTTGGATTTTATTTAATTGCAATATTTTTGATAAAATATATAAATCCCGCCGAAGATTATATCAGAACACATTAATAACTAAATTTATTTTTAATTTTTATTAATAGAAGGTAATAGCGCCGAATACCTATGTAGTTCAATTTCAATTTAATAGGTATTTGGTGTATAAAAAGTGCAACAGCAGTATCACATTCTGTAAATTCAACATTTTGGGAAATGATTATTCAACATGTTAGGAGTTCAAGTTTATGTGATTTCACATTCTGGGAAATCAACTTGCTGGGAATGCAACTTTATGCGAATTCAACTCAATGGTCCTAAAGGGTAACTTACGAAAAAGAGACCCTTTTGGAAATAATTAAACAAAATGGGTGATCGCTTTGTCGTAATTCTATTTACGAGCGTTTTTGTGCTTCGGAAGGTACATTAAGAAAAAGCGTTGGTACCGTTTGCCAGTAACATGGCATTCGTTAAGTCAAGTTGAAGGCTTGATAAATTTTAACAGCAGGTAGTCACAACCGTGTTTGTCTATTACAACACGGCAATGTGCTCACTACCTATCTGTGGGACATAAATGCACACAGTGAAATGTGGACATAAAATATGCTTCTGCCACCCCTTCGGGGATAAAGGTGTGATTGATAAACACTAAATTAAATTGAAAAGTCTGTTTATAATTCAAATTAACGACTTTTCACTAAATGCATATGAAAGTATATTATACAGCACTTACATAAAAAAATAATTCTCCGTCTAATATCTGTAACTGCTGGACCGATTTTAATGGGATCTTCACAGGCATTTAGGTGACGTTATAACAAGTAACTTCTAAGGTAAAGTCTACTTTTTTAACTGTATTCCCACGGGAATGTGAAGTCCACGGGTGAAACCGCAGACGGCGGCTAGTAGATAATAAAAATATATTACTACTTTTAATACCTTGTAAACTGTCTGTCCGTTTAATGGAAGTGTTATCGAAGATGTTGACTGGCTCATCAGATATTTGTACAATAGAATGTGGAGTGCCGTTTGTAGAGCGACTTGTAGATTCATCATCACTGGCTCCAACTGGTGTGCCTCTCTGACTGTCAACTGTGCTTGTGTAGTATAGAGAGTGGTCAATTGGAGATTGGCTTCGTCGACCCACAGCGCCTTTCATGTCTTGGTCTTCTGACAACTGTTGAAAATAATATTGCATGTAGGCTATAATACTGCATGGCATGTAAAGTCTATTTCACGAAAGAAGTCCCGCGGACAATTGTGGAACTAAATTTGACAGATGGGGAGATCGGCCATGTTGTCGTTTGTCGATGTCACCGGGGTGCGTTTGTTGTGGTAGATATTTTGTGAGTTTATTATTGGATTAGTGCGTTATAAGGTTTATTTACGATGCCAAAAGTTGTAAAAAGTGCAGGTCGAGAAATGATATTAAAGGTGAAGTTCTTTTTTTTATATTTATTATTAAAGCAACAAAGGCTCAAAGCCTGTCTTCTGTGAAGCGGAACACAATAATCGGGGTGCTTCGCAAAAGAGTCGCCGCCATGACAGGTAAATTTTGGGGCTGCCATTTACAGATTTTTTCCCATATAATTTACAGATTGGAATTCAGTTTTTTTTAATGCACGATTTTTATTAAGGAAAATTTGAAAAGGAATTAACACAACACAACAAAAATTTGAAGTTGAAGTTATATTCAACAATAATGTAATTAAATACGAAAAAAAAAAAATATTTTTTTTTTAATTTTTCATTTTATTGTAGATGTGTCAGAGAAAACTGTAACGAGAGTTACAAAAGAAGGCGCAACAGCGGCGAGTACTTATAAAGTTATCCTCACCCCAGGGAAGAGTCGCCCGATTTAAGATCTCAAAACCCGGATTTTAAATAAAAAAATATTTATTTAACTGACAGAGTTACAACGTAGAAATACAAAACAGTAATTAAATTAATATTGACAATTTATTGATCTTATATACTAACTTATTGCTAACTCGGCACTTCATCGGAAGTGACGCATGTCCTAGAAAAACTGCTGATGTGCATCGAACGTTCTAGAACGATATTAGTGTGCTAAAGATTTGCTTCAGCAGTTGGGGGATTGGGGTTCCTTAACTCCTTAAGAGTGAAATTATCCGAAGGCATCGTAGATGATTTCGGGAAATTTCGACTAAAAATGTAGGTTCCAAGGATGTTGTATTTTCTGATTTCAGTGTTGCAGTTTTCGGTGATGACCAAATTATCTTCAGAATATACCAACGTAAAAAGCGTAGAAATGGTGGACGGCCCCTTCCGGACGAGATCGACCGCTGGAGACAGTCGGCTCGCGACGATCTCTTCCGGAAGTGGGCCGAGAGGTTGGTAGGCCCCTCAGTTAGCCCCCGGCTCGTGGGGGCTGTCCGGCCCGTCCTGCGGGCTTGGGTGGAGAGGGCACACGGAGCGCCGACATTTCACCTCAGTCAGCTCCTCACAGGGCATGGCGTATTCGCCAAGTACCTGTGCGAGGTGGCTGGGGTGGAGCCGGACCCCGTGTGTCGCCACTGCTCAAGTGGCGTCGTGGACACGGCGGAGCACACACTCGCCGTGTGCCCGGCGTGGGACGGGCCGCGTATCGCCCTTGCGGGCCTTGTCGGTGGAAATTTGTCGCTGCCGGCTGTAGTGCAAGCCATGGTCGGCAGCCAACAGTGTTGGGCCGCCGTCGCCTCGTTTGCTAGCGAGGTGATGGCGGCGAAACGTGAGGAGTTGCGGGTGCGGGAGCGTACGGGACAGACGCTCCCGCCCCGCCGTCCGGTTCGGGGGCGTCGACGTGCTCAATACATGCGCGCCCCCGAATAGTGTCTGGCCGTGGGCGGAAGGTCGGGGGACCCCGCCCATCTGGCCACTTGGCGACGGGCACCCTTTCTGTGTTCCAGGGGGTGCCCACTTTTTGCGCACGCCCGTACCGGCCGCTCTCACCTCCTCTGCTTACAGAGGAGCGCTCGAGAGCGGTGGAGGTGCGGGCTAATTCTTCAGCTCCTTAGGGAGCTCCGGGGTGGTCGCTTATCGACCGCCCCGAGACGGACCCCTCCGTTCTGGGGTGCCCCTTGCCGGCTCGCATTGATTTAACCTCAGGCCTACCCTGCGAGTCGGTTTTAAGGTGAGGCGGAACACCGCGGGGTTTAGTGGGTAGGACGGCCCTCTCTCATGGGCCGGGAGCCCCACACACCGTCCCTGCTGCCCCCGCAGAAGGGATGACGGTGCGTAAATGCATTCCCAGCGCAAACAAAAAAAAAAAATTGTTCTTCATTAAATAGTGCATGCCGTCGCCTCTACGATGGTGTAGTGCGCTCAAAGGCGTTGTATGGAGCGCCCATCTGGGCGCACGCCCTCTGCGCCAAGACAATTCCGCTGCTGCGGCGTCCGCAGCGGTCGATTGCGCAGAGGGCGGCACGAGCGTACTGCACCGTCTCCTACGAGGCGGCGTGCCTAATTGCAGGAAGCCTCCCTTGGGATCTCGAGGCTGGAGTCCTCAAAAGTGTTTATGAGGAAAGCGCCCTGGTGCGTAGAAATGGTGGACGGCCCCTTCCGGACGAGATCGACCGCTGGAGACAGTCGGCTCGCGACGATCTCTTCCGGAAGTGGGCCGAGAGGTTGGTAGGCCCCTCAGTTAGCCCCCGGCTCGTGGGGGCTGTCCGGCCCGTCCTGCGGGCTTGGGTAGAGAGGGCACACGGAGCGCCGACATTTCACCTCAGTCAGCTCCTCACAGGGCATGGCGTATTTGCCAAGTACCTGTGGGAGGTGGCTGGGGTGGAGCCGGACCCCGTGTGTCGTCACTGCCCGAGTGGCGTCGTTGACACGGCGGAGCACACACTCGCTGTGTGCGCGGCGTGGGACGGGCCGCGTATCGCCCTCACGGGCCTTGTCGGTAATGATTTGTCGCTGCCGGCTGTGGTGCAAGCCATGGTCGGCAGCCAACAGTGTTGGGCCGCCGTCGCCTCGTTTGCTAGCGAGGTGATGGCGGTGAAACGTGAGGAGTTGCGGGTGCGGGAGCGTACGGGACAGACGCTCCCGCCCCGCCGTCCTGTTCGGGGGCGACGACGTGCTCAATACATGCGCGCCCCCGAATGGTGTCTGGCCGTGGGCGGAAGGCCGGGGGACCCCGCCCAACTGGCCACTTGGCGACGGGCACCCTTTCTGTGTTCCAGGGGGTGCCCACTTTTTTGCGCACGCCCGTACCGGCCGCTCTCACCTCCTCTGCTTACAGAGGAGCGCTCGAGAGCGGTGGAGGTGCGGGCTAGTTCTTCAGCTCCTTAGGGAGCTCCGGGGTGGTCGCTTATCGACCGCCCCGAGACGGACCCCTCCGTTCTGGGGTGCCCCTTGCCGGCTCGCAGTGATTTAACCTCAGGCCTACCCTGCGAGTCGGTTTTAAGGTGAGGCGGAACACCGCGGGGTTTAGTGGGTAGGACGGCCCTCTCTCACGGGCCGGGAGCCCCACACACCGTCCCTGCTGCCCCCGCAGTAGGGATGACGGTGCGTAAACCCATTCCCCGCGAAAACAAAAAAAAAAAAAAAATGTTCTTCATTAACATGATTTGTTCAATACGTGTCTCTGTTGGATCCTGGGCCAGGTTATCTTCGGCGCAAAGGAAGTTGTTGTTTTCAATTTCTGCACACGGGTTTGCTACGGGCATGTATTTCAATCTGTTCACCATTAGGTAGGGATATTATGGAATAATTGTAAAGGTGTTGTGTTTGGAGACTGGAAAATAGGGATAGGTATAACTTTGTAATAATTATATGTTTCGTCTTCCATCAAGGGAATTTCTAAAATAAAAACTAACCTATCGTTATTAATATATGATTTTATTACAATATTACGCTCTAGTTTAAGTAGATTATGTATATTAAGTAGATTTACTAACGGGATATATAGTTTTAGAATGTTTGTTAATAATTATTAGTGTATTATAGAGTTCTGTATTATTTATGATAGACTGATGTAGTATATTTAATTTGCTAAAGGTGATTGCTGTTTCTATTTCCTGTAAATCTTCGTAGCAAGAACGAAAGTTACTTAAAACCTGGTACATAACATTGAGCATGTGTAGTAAGTTATTAAACCTTTACTCATTTTGGGCAAGTATCTCTATTTCACTTGTCTGTAATCCCAAGTTTTTAATATTAGAATTAATTATTTCCGAGTCGTTTACCAATTTATCGAAAGCTTTTCGCATTGATGAAACTTTACGTTCAACGACATGTTCTTTGTTTTCTAAGGAGTGTATTTCCCTATCATATTTAATCGCGTCATTCTCGTCCAGGTTACCTGAAATAGCTTTAATTAATGTACCTAACACGGACTGAAAACTGCTCTTTTAGTTCTAAAGTTAAATGGGTAAATTTGAGATAATCTATCTTTAGTTACGGTAATTAAATACTCTATTTGGTTTTCAATTCCTACTGTTTCATTCGCTAAACTAAAATCCCTTATTCTAATTTTAAGATATTCAAAGTCCCGAATATTATTATCTACCTGTAATCCTATGGATTCTAAGTCTAAGGTTTTAAATATAGTCCAATAGTTAATCTTCTTCACTGCCACTCCCATCTTCAATGACGCTATCCCCGGGTTCAGATCGAGGTTTTGAAGGTCTAGCGCGAACGCTGTCATCGCTAGAAGTACTAGGCACGATCTGCGGAGGACGTTTTACATTTTTTATTGCCACTTCTGTAGCACGTTTATTTAACTCTACCGGTACGATATTATGTCGGACTTCTCCCGTTACGATTGCCTTTTCGTACCGTGGTTTTTCCTTAGCTTTCCTATTTCTAGTTGTTTTCATAAAAATTTTATCGCCTGTTTTAAGTGTCAGGATTTTCTCGCCACTTTTCTTGTCTCTAACTTTAATTTTGTCTGATCCAAATTTTTCGGTAACAACTTCATAAAGCACCTTTAGGCGTTTTCTATGGTCTAACAATAACTTTTGAGTTAACTGTTTTTCCCTATCGATGTCAAACACGTTTCCAATATCGGTGTGCCCGAATACTAATTCGAAGGGCGTAAAACCTGTTGCTGAATGTATACTGTTATTGTATCCCATAACGGCGTACGTCATTACTGATGCTGCATCTAAATCAGTTTTGTCAAACTTGGCTAATCGGTACATCTCGATAATTGTAGAGTGGACTCTCTCCTCTATTCCCATCGAGTTTGGATTGTTTGGGGTCCCTATGTGAATTTCTATCTTATACATCCCTAACATTTCCTTAATTAACGATACCAACGATATCCTTTTGATCTGTTTCCGAATCTTTTAGGTTTTTTACTCTTTCGGTACATTCTGTTAACCTTACAGTCTTTTTTAAATAGTTTAATAACCATATTTGAGAAGGATTGTCTAAAAGATTGATGTTCAAAATAAATGAAATATTTTTGATTAGGGTCTATATATTCCTTTAAAGTCTTTTACAAAATTATCTTTATTTGCTGGTAAATGAACTTCAAGGGTTTTTTGTTTATTATTAGAAATATCCTTGACAATTAATTTGTCCTTAAACCAAGAGTGAACTAAGATCTGTCTAGCTTTAGTGTCTATAGCGTCATTTAGGATTGGAATCCCTACGTGTTCCCTATTTGAAACTGAGTTAGCTGTGACCCCGTCATCAGAATCTAAAAGTTCTATCGTTTCTATAGGGGGTTCTAGTTCCTCAACAATTTTTTGTACACGGTCTCGTCTATTTCCTACATTTACAAATATAGAATCTATATTGTCATCGATTGCGTTAATTTTAATTCTAGAGAGGGCGTCTGCGTTTGTATTTTGTGGCCCTTTCTTATATTTTACCTCATAATTGTATTCTTCTAATCTTAAGCGCCAACGAGTGAGCTTACTGTTAGGTTCTTTTAGAGAATACAACCATGCAAGTGGCCTATGATCTGTAAAGATAGTAAATTTATTACCGTACAGATATGGCCTAAAGTGTTTAACTGCCCAAATAATAGCTAAAAGTTCTTTCTCTATTGTACTATATTTGGACTCAGTATCACTTAACGTCCTACTTGCGTATGCTACTGGCTTATCAGCTCCAATAGACCCTTGTGACAATACAGCTCCGATCGCATAATTGGATGCATCAGTAGTCAGTATGAAACTTTTACTGAAATCGGGAAACTGTAGTAAAGGTGCATTAGTAAGTAGCTGTTTGCATGTTTCAAAACATTCTTTATATTCATCGTTAATAATTATCTTACGACCTTTCTTTAAACATGATGTTAGAGGTCTAGTTATTTTTGCGAAGTCCTTAATGAACTTCCTATAATAACCAATAAGTCCCAAAAATCTTTTGATCTAACTAACTGTGTAACTGTAACTGTTTCTGGAATGGGATAACGTAACACACCGTCGATTTTGTCGCTATTTGGTTTTAAACCCTCATTCGTAATGGTATGTCCAAGATAGAGGACTTCCTTTCGGAGAAAATGGGATTTATCTAATTGAACTTTTAAATTGGTTTTACGAAACCTATCAAAGACTGCTCTTAGTTTCTCTACGTGTTCTGGTAAACTTTTGGAGAACATTATAACATCATCTAGGTATACCAAGCAATGTATACCTTTAAGACCTCTCAAAACATTATCCATAGCCCTTTGAAAGGTGGCTGGAGCCGTCTTTAAACCAAATGGCACACGATTAAAGGAATAGTGTCCTGAAGGAGTACTAAATGCAGTTTTATCTCTATCTTCCTCCTCAACCTCAATTTGATGATATCCACTAGCTAGAAAGTTGTAAAATACGTACTTTTTCCTAGCATATCAAACAAATCATTGATTGGGCAATGGGTATTTGTCGTCGATAGTGATTTCATTAAGACGTCTATAATCAACTATCATTCTCCACTTTTGCTGACCCGAAGAATCTATCTTTTTTGGTACTAAGTGTACGGGAGCACTCCAGGGAGAGTGTGATTCCTGGATAATGTTATCCCTTAACATCTTATCTACCTGCTTCCTAATCTCCATAGACTGAACAGGGGGTAGCCTATACGCTTTAATGTTTATAGGGTCCTCGTTTTTCGTCCTAATTCTGTGCTTAACCTGGTTTGTGAAGGTTAGTGGAATATTTTCACAATAGAACACATCTTTATACTCCCTACAGATGTCTTCAATAACTCTACGTTCCTCCGTGTTCATGTGGTCTAGTTGTAATTTTTTTAAATTTCCATTATGCAACATCAATTTGTACATTATTTTCAGTAAAATTTACGCTAACAGACGGGTTCTGTAAATAAGGTTGCACTTTGAAAGGTCCTGTAAGTACTAAACTTCTAGTTTCGTTGCTATAATTCTGAATAACCGTCGTCGCGTAACTTAATTCTAATCCCTTCCGTAAACAGAAGGCCAATTCTCGTAATAATAGCACGGTCAAAGTTAAGTTCCGATCTAAGCTCAGACTCCCAAATCTTAAAAAACGCATTCTCGTAACCAAGTTTTATGCATCTAACATTATACTGTAAGTTGATTAAATCGAATTGAGACTGAAAGTTGAAAATGACAAAATCAGTATTCTGCTAGTCTTATTATTTGAGACACAATTCTGAATGAAATATATTTGGTATTCTCGTCATAATATATGTGTCAAATTTGACATTTATATGAGTTTGAATGTATATCGACAGTAGATCGACGGAATACTGCGGAAAACCTGTTTTTGTTCGGTTAAAACGCGATTCGTGTTAAATATGAGCGGATATTTACGATGGTGGTAATGAAATTCTTTATAAATTGTCTCTGGGTGATGCTTAGATGAAGTATACTTCATGGAATTTGTGTGAATGAATTTGCGGTGTGCTATATGTACATGCATAATGCACACACTATAGCTGCGTATCGTAACGCTGTAGCGAGTCCAGAGATTTTAACTCATTTACAAAAATTGCGTACCGCGCTAAACGAGGCTTTCACTTTAAATAGTGACCGGGATCGACGTTAATGATGATGATGAAAAAAAATTCTACACTGAAAGAGTCCTAATTGATTACACAATATTATTTAATAAGATCTGTAGATGACCGGGATCAACGTTAGATGATGATGATTATAGTCGCGAGTCCAGAGGTTTTATCTTATCTAAAAATATGCATAGGTACCGCGCTAAAAGAAGTTTTCACTTCAAAAATTGACCGGGATCGACGTTAATAATGATGATGAATAAAAAATTCTACTCTGAAAGAGTCTTAATTGATTACACAATATTATTTAATTAGACCTGTAGATGACCGGCAGCAACGTTAGATGATGATGATAATTATAGTCGCGAGTCCAGAGGTTTCATCTCATCTAAAAATAAGCATAGGTCCGCGCTAAAACAAGTTATAACTTCAAAAATTGACCGGGATCGACGTTAATGATGATGATGATGAATAAAAAATTCTACTCTGAAAGAGTCTTAATTCATTACACAATATTATTTAATAAGACCTGAAGATGACCGGGATCAACTTTACATGATGATGATGATTATAGTCGCGAGTCCAGAGATTTTATCTCTAAAAATATGCGTACCGCGCTAAAAGAAGTTTTCACTTAAAAAAAAAGTATACGTCATGTAAGGGGTGATGGGTGCACTGAGTGTATTATTCTGTAACATGATGTTTTTCTCGGGAGATTGACACGAGTCTGAACTGAAATCATACCTATCATTTAACTAAAACCTAACCAACATGCTATTGTAATTTTGGTTAGGAGAATACCGATTTTCACTCACATAATAATTCAGTTTAGATTCAATAACAGTTTACTCTGTGATGCTTATTAATTAGGAGAATTGGCCTTCTGTTTAAAATCTAGAATAGCCTCTCCATCTAATAAATTGACTGGTAATCTTACCCTAAGTTCACTACGAGAGGGTAAATGGTATACCTCTCTCATGGGTGGTGTATAGATAATAGGAATGTCAGTATTTCTTAAGTGTAAGACGTGACTTTCCATATTAATTTTAGCATGTAATTGCTTTAACAAATTACTGCCTATTAATCCGTCATACCTATCGTCTACACTATAAACGTAAAATTTATGAAATTCGTTACTTCAGTAATCGGTAACGGTATGGAAGCCGGACTATGAGTGCTCGAAGCGTGAGTACTAACTTCGAACGGTTCATGCCTCAAATAATTTTTAAAATATTTATTTGCTAAATACGGGCTAATAAATGACCTAACACTACCGGTATCTATCATAAATACCGCCTTTAATTCGGGTAACACTATATGGGGTAAATTTAATCTTTTGTTAAAATTTAATTTTATTCGCTCCCTATTGAGGAGGCCGTTATACAAATAAATTCCGCCCTATGTTCGTTAGTTTCCGCCCTATGATCGTTAGTTTCCGCCCTAGAATCTTCGAGTGTAAATTGCTGGTAATCGTTATTTAAACTACTCGTATTAGGCTCATTATTGTTTATATAATTAACACGTCGCGAACTTGCAGTACGCATGGTGACACCGGTGTTGGAACCCGGCGTTTGTGCTTGCGTTACAAAAGGTGACGAACGTGTCGTATGGTTCTGTTGAGCATTCGGATGCGATGACCTACTAAATTGTTGTGGCGCATTATTGTTATAAGAATTAAAATTATTTTGATAATTATTATTGTGCCTAAAATGTCTCCATTGGTTAGAAGACTTCGGTGTAAATAAGCTATTTCTACTACTATTCGGGGGTGGATTGGTTCTAGGTGTGTTATGCGAACCATTCCTTTGATTTTCCGAAGTAGGAAAACCTGGTTTATTCTGTTTATTGAAACCACGGCGGTCGTTTGACAGTCAGTGTCATAAACAGTTTGAAAGTTTTGTTCTTCCAAAACTATTTTTAACGCGTCTTCTAAAGTAGAGAGACGTCGCGCAAACGAACTAGCCTAACTAAATATTGTGGTACACTGTATAAAAAGATATGCATTGACCTATTATTGTAAATGGTTTGTTTTGCTCTACGTAAATTTTCATCGTGAATCGTTTCCGTTAATTTGGCAAACAAAACGCTTCTCATGTGCTGAATCCTATGACAAAAATCTAAATAACTTTCTCCCTATTTATTTTGCAGGACTCTAGTTCTAATGCTAAGCAATCCTCGGTGCGTGGATCGCCGAAGTGCTAACTTAAAAGTTCTTTTAAGGCATACCATGTGTCTATGGAGTCTCTTTCTCCTATTATCACCTGATAGCCTACTAGTAATAACATGAAATAGATACATATTTTGCTCTACGCCACCTGAACCGAACGTATTCAATATGTATTCGCATTTTTTAATAAACAATGGCAAGGTTCTCGCGTCGCCACTAAATACAGGTATGATTTTGACCATTTCCTGTGGGACACGGGTTATTCCTTTCATTTTAAATTAAAAATATTAACAAAACAAATATCACAAAAATAATATGAATATTTGAACACAAAATCTATGAAAGTATCATAAGGCGTTGTCCAATCCCTAATAATACACACAAAACATAGATTTAAAACAAGATTAGGGTACAAAAGGAAGAGCTGAAAGGAAGGTGAAAAGATTTACTCACAATTCCGCAGCTATCTCCATAACCCTTGAATTGCTGTTCTGCCGTCTGCAACTCTGCTTGTCCGGAGGGTGAGGTTCTATACGGACGTCGGCTGTTTTCGTAGATTTGTATACGCGACAACTGACTACAGAGATCCTACCACGGCTGCGCCATTTAAGATCTCAAAACCCGGATTTTAAAAAATAAAATATTTATTTAACTGACAGAGTTACAACGTAGTAATACAAAACAGTAATTAAATTAATTTTGACAAATTATTAATCTTATATACTAACTTATTGCTAACTCGGCACTTCATCGGAAGTGACGCATGTCCTAGAAAAACTGCTGATGTGCATCGAACGTTCTAGAACGATATTAGCTGGTGAAGCAAATGTTTGGGGATTGGGATTCCTTAACTACCATAAATAAAAAGCATAAATAAAAATAGCATCCCAAAAAGTTCGACTTGGACGGATTTGATTTGTGCTCTATACGGCAAAAAATTCACAGTTTTTATGTTGTGAAGAAGGAATTACCTAAAACTAACTAACTATCTTCACGCTGTATCCCTGACGGGGTAGTCAGAGAGGACAGATCGCCAGGCTTCGCGATCCATACATACTTCTTTCGCTGCTTCGAGATTCATCAATCGCTTCATACACGCACGTCTGGGTATCCGAGTACTTTTGACCTTTCCGTTTTTGAGCAATCTGCTCACGTGGTCTTCATATGTAAGTCTCGGCCTACCCTGACTCCTTCTACCCTCTACTTTTGAACAATATATATTCTTAGTCAATCGTTCCTCACTCATTCGTTGGACGTGTCCAAACCAACGGAGCACGCCCTTTTCCAGCTTAACGCTGACACTTTCATTAATAATAATAATAATAAAAAAAAAAATTGGCAACGTCAAGAGCAGTTATATTTTACAAAATCATTTTACTTTTTCAGAAATATTTTAACAAAAGTAACTATTCAAGCTTTACCATAGAATATTACAACAATACAATCAAACTATATTATAAAAACCGAAATATGCAATAAACAAGAAAATATACAATGTTTGTGAAGAATGACATGACGTTTAAAGTCATGTCAAAAGATATAAATAAGAAAATGCTAAAATTATAACATGCTCACTAGAGCCAAAAGTCGCCAAAATGCACACACAACACCACCGGACTCGTCGCATATCTCCGCCTCGCAGCACATGGAAACCTTGGAACCGATTGCTGCTGAGACGTTGAGCTCCTCATCGAGCGACGAGTATTTCTCCCCTCCGACGTCGCCATCACCTGTACGTCGACAGGGGAGACGCCGGCCACCGACGGGCTTGGAGCCCAGAGGCCCACCGGTCTCAAATAGGGTCCCCGCTGCCGGTGGTAATGTAACCGCATACGATGGACTTCATCTATGAATGAAAACGTTATGCGGGCATATTTTGCGGCTACAGAGGGAGGAATTAACCTCACTGCGTACCGTGTTCGTATGCTGCCTTTGTTTCAGGTACTTGAACCAGCGGTCAACGTTTCGGCACAACGGCTGTCGGATCAAGTGCGAGCCATTCAACGCTGTCACATGTTAGATGACGCCGCACTTGAGAGGCTTCGTTCAGAAATACAATGTAGCCACATCATCCCTTCTTCATCTCAACCTAGTGTGGTTAGTCAAATGAATAATGATGTAGAACCTGTCAATTCCATTGACGAAGAACTGGATGATGTTGCTACAAGAGTAAGTACCCAGTACAGTGATGAGTTAAGGAGTACTTTGGAACGAACGATTACTGAGTATAGGTTTTCTGATCCTGAGAATCGTCCACGTCTACCGCGTTTGCCTACGCATAAAAAGAACATAGTGCTAGTGTGTACCCTGGACTCGGTTTTATTAAGTTATTTTGACACTTGTTTAGATTTAAGTGATGCACACTCAATTCTGTATTGTGCGGCTGTTGCAGTTTGTCGGGTAGCTGGTGTTAAATTTACACAATTTGAACTAGCTATTCGACCAAAATCTGTTCCAGCCTGGCAATGCAGAATTGAGCGTCGTATCGCCGAGACTAGGGTGCTCATTGGCAAGCTGTGCTGCTTCAGGGCGGGTAATACACGCCCAAAAGTAATGCGTTTCGTGATTCGGGCATTCGCGGGGACTGATATTAGTCCTTGCGAATACTCTTTACGGGTCACGGAACGTATTGACCACCTGAAGCAGAAAATTTATGCGTGGGCAAATCGTATACGACGATACAAGAAGAGAGTGGATCGCTATAATCAGAATCGTTCGTTCCAAAAAGATGAGAGGTGGGTGTATAGAAGATGGGAGCAGCCTGATTTTCGTGTGACTGACATGTGCCTGCCTGATACTGAAGCCACAAACACATTTTGGCGAAGTATTTGGTCGGCGCCTGTTAGTCATACAGAGGATGAGTGGATGCGGGATGTCGGATTGTCATGTGAGTCTATACATACAATGGAACCAATAATCATAACATCTGATGACGTTGCCAGTGCAGTTCGTTCGTTACCCAATTGGAAGTCACCTGGGCCGGACGGACTGCACAATTTTTGGCTTAAATGGTTCCATAGCTCACATGACTGTTTGGCATCTTGCTTTCAAACATCACTTGAATCTGGGTTGCTGCCATCTTTTATGACCTCAGGTATCACTAACCTCCTTTATAAATCAGGTAGTACTACGGACCCTAAAAATTATAGACCAATAACTTGTTTACCTACGGTCTATAAGCTTCTCACATCCATTTTGAGAGTCAAATTAACAACGCACATTGAAAATAATTCTATTATGTCCAACTCTCAAAATGGATGTAGAAGCGGGTCACGTGGTACTAAGGAACTCCTTATTCTTGACATGGCCATTAATCAGCAGGTCCGCCGTAACCGGCGAAATCTGGCAACATGCTGGATTGATTACAAGAAAGCCTATGACTCAGTGCCTCATACGTGGTTGTTGAGGGTGCTAGAGTTGTATAAAGTTGATACAACTCTATGCATCTTCTTAAAGGCATGTATGGGGCAATGGAGAACGGCTCTTGTTTATCCAGGGTGTCGTCAGGTTCTTGGGAATGGTGAACCTGTGAAGATTCAGGGTGATAGTTTGAGTCCCTTATGGTTTTGTCTAGCGCTGAATCCTCTCAGTACTTTACTGGAGAATTCAGGGCTGGGGTATCAGTTTCGGAGAGGAGGTCAAGTTGTGTCGCACCTTCTTTACATGGATGACTTGAAATTATTTGCCTCCACCGAATCCCACTTGACTGAGTTACTAAAGGTCACTGAAACTTTTAGTAACTCTATCAAAATGGAGTTTGGTGTAGATAAATGTGCTGTTATGCATGTTAAGAAGGGGCGGATTGTGAAATCTGAAGGAGTACAACTTTCAGATTTTACAAAACTTAGATCCCTTTCCGCAACTGAAACCTATAAATATCTGGGTATGTCGCAGGCATTGGGTATTATTGAGACTGACATGAAACGAACGTTGGGAGAGCGTTTCCTGGGCCGCCTGAAAAAGGTACTTAAAAGTCTTTTATCAGGCGGAAACAGGGTGCGCGCTATCAACGGGTGGGCTATGCCAGTCTTAGTATACTCCTTCGGCATACTTAGATGGACTCAAACCGAATTAGATTCCCTGGATAGGAAAGTTCGCTCACTATTGACAGCATATCGAATGCATCACCCGCGTTCGTCCGTAATGAGGTTGTATATCCCACGGAAGTGTGGAGGTCAGAGCTTTTTAAATGCCAAAACTTTGCATAATCGTGAGATATGCAACCTTAGAGAATATTTTCTTCGTATTGACGTGGGGATGCATAGGGATATGGTGGCAATAGATAATGGACTGACCCCACTCGCTCTTGCCAAAGAGAACTGGCGCAAACCACTAATACTAAGTACTGACGATCGCAAGGAGATATGGCAGAGTAAAGAACTGCATGGACGGTTTTCTCGGGCTTTACATAAGCCCGATGTAGATTTATTAGCTTCTGTCTCCTGGCTACGGTTCGGTGATTTATTTGGCGAAACCGAGGGTTTTGTCTGCGCAATTACTGATGAAGTTGTTATGACGAATAACTATCGGAAGTATGTTCTGAGAGATGGTACGGTTGAAATATGTCGGGCATGCCACCTACCTGGTGAATCTCTTAGACATATAATATCTGGTTGTTCTCGTCTTGCCAACGGCGAGTATTTGCATAGGCACAACCAAGTAGCCAGGATTGTCCATCAGCAACTTGCACTGAAATATAACCTTGTCGATTCAGAGGTACCGTATTATAGGTATGTGCCCGAGATTGTCGACATGTGGGATGTGGATTCAGCGATTATTGTTCCGATAGTTGTATCGGCACATGGTCTGATCGCCAAGAGCCTCGACCAACATCTTAAGAGGCTCGCGTTAGGCAGTTGGGTCAAGGGCTTGATGCAAAAGGCGGTTCTTCTGGGTACGGCACGTATTGTGCGGAAATTCCTGTCTCTGCAGCCCTGACCACCGGTAACTTGGTCCCTGTACCCGATACCGGTGGGATACTATTTTTTATATTTTTGTCTTTCCCTCAGTCAATCATGCCAAAAGCTGCTGGCAAAGTGAGGAGGAGCCTGGGATGTTCGTGTCAGAGTCATCAGGGAGTCGTTGGGTAATTGCTCATGCGGGAAATGAAAATGGTTTTGTTAATGTTCAAATCCAAATCCTCAGATTACCACGATGACATGAACTCAACAATTTTTTTGAAATGTATGAGTGAAAAAGTCATTCCTAACCTACCTGAAAGGTCACTTGTGGTAATGGACAACGCTCCGTATCACTGCACTCAAATAAATAAAGCACCTACAATGTCAAGTATTAAACGTGACAAGCAGGAATGGCTGCGAGAAAAGGGAGTATATTTTGAAGATTGGACAAAAGCTGTATTATTTGAATTAATTAAACAAAACAAAGGTCCACCTACATATGCCGTGGATGCATTATTAAAATCTCACAATCATGAATTGCTAAGATTGCCACCTTACCACTGCACAGAAGAGGCTTTTGAGACTGTTACAGCGGAAGATTGGGCAGTTCAATGTAAACATGTACAGCATTTGGAGGAAGAATATTTAAAAAATGATGGTCTTATGGATGAAGAAATGGATCGATTTATTATATCCACGGCTAGTGATAGTGAAACAGAATCTGATTCTGTTTCTATTCACTTCTGACAGTGATCAAAGTATGACCGATCATAATTATTCAATAAAACTTTGAATAAAAGTTTTAAATGTTATTTTATTTTTCTAATTTAAAGTTGGTCCAACATCTTCATTTTATATTTTAGAAATTAAGGAAGATTTATTTTTCACTAATCTGACCTTAGCAGTTTGGACATCAAATAGGTACCTATATTAAAAATAAATTCTATTAAAAACATTTTTTTTCTTATCTAACTATTTGAGTACCTAGTCAATAAAATGAAAGTAAATGAACTATAAATTATTTCCCCTGATTTCCCCATATTTAACCGTGGCAACATTATGTCGTGCGAATACAGTGCTGCGTCTGCGGGACTTCTTTCGTGAAATGGACTTTATTTGAGATATTGACATAGCCATATTGTAGATAACATATTTTACAATAGTTAAGCTTATTGCAGGAGGTCCAATACTGTTCTTCTATAGAAGGCTTGTGGGCTTGTGTGAATTGACAATAATAATTTTCTTCAAAGAAAGGCCTTTACTACTCTATATATGAAATATTTTTATATAGTTACCAAATAAGAAATTAAATGAAATCATATGAACATACCAAAGGTAGGCCTAAACCAGCTCTCGCCCAATTGACTCCGGCTAATTTTTCTCTGAGCTCTTCTGCCACAGGCGACACAAGGTTAGAAGGGGGGAAAACTGGTGTGGCACATGATGGACACTGGTAGCCAGCTGGTGCTGTTGTACGAGGTAAAGCTCGGTATCTCGCCTCCGCGCATGTCCAGTGGAATACATCTAAATGTTAATATATAGTAATTAGTGTCACTTTACAGGATATAAGTATGTTTTTATTATCTGGTTCCATATTATAATTTATAATTACTACTATACACTTACTAGCTTCCGTGTTAGGTCATGATTAAGCTTATGGGGTACATTCATAAATAAGGGCCTGTTTTTTTTGTACCACTGAGGTAGCAGACAATGGGTATGCACCCACCAACAGGCCCACCTGATGGAAAGTGGTCACTATGTCTTTTTAATTGTTACAAGACATTGTCTGTCTGATTTCATCAAAATTGGTTTAGCAGTGAAAATGTAATGCACTTATGTATTACCACACATTACATATCTACAATATATTATAGATAGGTATTGATTATGAATATAAATATACTCACGGTAACAAGTGAGGCGAATACATTCGCCTTCGCTCAAACTTTTTGTGCATATCTCACAAATAGGGTTGTAATCACTATCTTGTAACCATTGTAGATAAGATTGTATTATACACTGAAATAAAGAAAATATATTTTGGTTTTATTAATATTTGTGTTCCGTATTTCAGGCTATATTGATACATTTACTATATCCTAACCTTAGGATGATTCGTCACCATACAATATTCACAAACATTTACTCGGTGTTCAAAACAGAATTGATTTGTAACTCGTCTCTTTGGACATTTACACAGACCCATATTGATATTAAAATATATTATTTTTTATTTGACATCAACAGTTACTACAATAAACTCTATTTACAGAATAATTCTGGTTAAAATCGAAGGAAAACACGGGATATAGACAAAAAAACCGAAATATAAATTCTGACAGGTACGGTCAGCCACGTAAAACTAAACAGTGTCACAGACTCGAAGTGCTGTTCATGGTGCAGTCACACAAGACCATCACAAGAGTCACACTGTCACACAGATTACTTTGGTACTACGTAAATATCATTATTTTCAAGCTCTGACGCACCGTTTAAGAGATATGTCAAAAAATGTGTAAAACTTGGTTAGTTAATATAGATCCACTTGTGTATGATAAACCATAGGTATTGCCACCAACAACGCAAGAGCCCTTTTACCTACATGAGTCCAAATCGCGTAATATTAACATGTCTCGATAAACCTATATAACCGCCCAAAATTTATGCTAAGTTTCAACTTCATATCTAGTCTCGTTACAAAAGCGTTAATTTTTGCCCAAGTCCTAGCTCCTTATCATATATATATATATATATACGCCCACATTTACCTATATGCATTTTGTCCCAAGTAACAGGTGGTGAGCCCATTGCATTATTGAAATCTAAAAAAACGTAAAGATTTGCAGTTATCACACTTTTAAATCTCTGAATCCACAAAGACAAAGCGTGTAAGGATATTATCCCATTAAATTACAAGTACATCAATATTTATTAGTTTTATAGGCTTTTGACAATTTTTAAATCAACCGTATAATAGTTGCTTTTCATCAAAACTTCATATACGCATCTCTTTGGCAACCGCTTTCGGCAAAGTCACCGAGTTGCTTTGAAAACGATTTTAGTTATAAATTTGAAGTCATTATGCTTAGATAATACCAATTTCACGCGTTTATAGGACTATCGATACGAAAGTAGCTGTCAAATTTGAATCATAATGGATATCGCATCTATGACGTCATTTCAGTTGCCCACTGAACTTAGATAATACCAAAATTGAATTTTGACAGCAGATTGGCGCAAATCGCAATCAAACTGATATCCATTTTAGTTACTTAATACCACGGCAGATGAGACCGAAATCTGACCTTAACCTGATTATTTTTTTGTGGCTTGATTTGAAATATTAGTCGATGAACGCAGCCACGCCCGCGTTTTGAACTATTCCCGATCCCGCAGGAACTTGTTCCCAGGATAAAAAGTAGGCGAAGACTCGAAGTATAAGCTACATAATAAAAAAGTTTCATTAAAATCCAGTCAGTCGTAGGAGTAGACCTCGACGTACGTATGTCAATCAAATCGAAGACCTTTTGGAAAAAGGCCAGGTCAAGAGTACCCTTTACCGGCGAGCTTGTATGAAAACACTTATGAAAGTAGAAGAAGCGAAAGTGGTATGTCAGGATCTTAGCAAGTGGAAAACCATAGTCTCTGCCTACCCCGATGGGAAACAGGCGTGATAATATGTATGTATGTATGCATTGGCTTTTGCATGAAAGAGTAACTGACATCCATACATTCAAATGAACAAAATGCTACCATGAAAATAATAAAATCTAAAGATCTTTTTTTTTTTTTGTTTTGGCGATGTCCGTCTTGGACTTAGCCATGACGTATATTATATTATCTTTTTCTTAAAGTGATAATTTTCAAGTAGATAATGAATATTCTTCATTCAAAAGAAGTAAATTATTCTTATTGAAAGCAGCGTATTCATGTGTAGGTTTGTTCAAAGTTCTAATTTCTAGCTGACGCGATCGCCAACAACAAAATTTATTGATCTTCCATCTTCCATTACGTATTAAATTTTTCTTCTAAAGTGATTACTTTCAAGTAGATAATTAATCTTCTTCATTCAAAAGTAGTTAATTATTCTTATTGATAGCAGCGTATTCATGTATAGGTTTGTTTAAAGTTCTACTGCAGTAAAATGATGGTCAATTTTACTGCAGTTAAATGTGGATTTTGGAAGGCAACAGAAAATATCGCGTTCCACTAAGTTTTCCAATTTCACAACACTTGTGCACATTGTCGAAGCTTTTATGTTCAAAACACCATCATTTTTACACATAAACACCCGAAAATACACTAGTTAGAAAAATTAATAACGGAGCGGCGATCGCGTCTTTCGCTGTTTCCCGCCAAAAACCCTAAAGATCTTAGTAACAGGAAATAAAAAAAGACTAAAGTGTCAACTAAACGTGTTACATTCTCTCTTTGATGTCAAACAGTCAAATGTCAAATTTGGTAGATGGCTGCTGGGTTAACTTAGTGATGTTCGATACCATGAAAGTATCGATACCTACTCAAATTAATAGTACTCAAATCATTTTCGATACTACTCATAACGAGAACTGAAAAGTATCGATACCTACTCATATCGATACTTTTTTGTTTTTTTTATTATGCAAACTATGATTGTATTGTATTATTATAAGATATTTTAAGTGTACTATTTTATACATGACTACAGGACGCCCGCGGCTTCGCCTGCATAGTTAAGTTTTCATGAACCGTTTTCCCATAATAACTTGATGAACACAATGTGTTCATCCAGTCATAGCCCATTTTTATTATGGGATCAAGATTACCACATTGTGTTAATCCAGTGTGTCAACAGCCTCTACTACTAAGCGAGAAATTCCACAAAAACACGCTCGTTTCATAAGTTTCCCAAAGAGAGCAATTGTTGTAAATATTTAGAAGACTAAACTCTAAACTCGTTGTAGATAATATGCGACGAATCGATTCGATACGAGTACTTTTTCAAAAAAAATGATTCGATACCAAAAGTACTCTGTATCAAAACAAAAGTATCGAAATCATGTCCTACAGAGGATCGGACATGGAACGATTCCTTTCCTTCTCGGAACCATGTTCAGGAACATGGTTAGAAGAGGAAGAAACATGTTCGCGGAACTATTTAGTTCCACCGATTCAAGTATGGCCTTTCGGTTCTTGATTTCATGTCCGTGTGATTGGAGATGTCATAATATTATGATTTTCAGGCTTAGGACTGTCAACCAAGAGCTAGATGAAATATTTAGTTGGCACATGATATGATACATTTACGTTGTAAAAAACACGTCACATATTACTAAACAAGAACTTTTGCACTTGATTGGCGAATTTATAAATCAACTGATTATATACATCATTCAAAAATATTAACAAATTACACAGGTATTTACAGACATAGTTTAAAAAATATTTATACATATACGTGCCGTGGGTTACGCTGTTGCATCTAACAAGTGTGTATTTTACTACATATTATTATATAATCGACTTTAAATCGGATCGAATAAGTCACATTATTCCAAAATAGCAAGAGCCTAATAGGATAAAGAGAGAGCGGTCGGTTCGGTTCGTGAGTCATCGGCTATCGCCGTCGGTCGGTTCGGTACGGTCTGTGTGTGATGCGACACAGAGTTCCTTTAGACTATTACCTAACTCGCTCGCACTCGCACCGATTACCGCGGACATGCGGACCGACTTCGATTCACATTGTGGATTGCACCGAAATCGTTCCAGTAGAGGACATAGTTCCCGGACCTATTTATGTCCGGATCGACGCATCACTATATCGAATACTTGTATCGAATCATCACTAGGTTAACTGGGTTTGTGTTTTTTTGGGTGTAGGAGATGACAACCTGTTCAGAACAATAAAATATTACAGATAATCCTTAATAATTATTATAATGACTACAAAAATATTATCATTAGGGAATATTCTGAGCAAACCTATTAATATTCTTTTGAAACCAAACAATGTGCAACCGAACCTGAAGACAAATTTCAGTACAACTTCCGTGGCTTGCGTAAATTTTTTCAATAAATGTGAGTAAAGTATATCTGTTAAACGCATTATTACATCAGTCACTTAATTGTATTTTTTTAATTCTAGTGCCAGCTGACAAGCTATGGAAGTCTGTAACTTCCGTGAGTAATGCCGGTGCTAAGAAAGGTCGTGGTAAGGGAGCTGGTCGTATTCGTATACGAGATTTAAACCGGGGTCAAGTAATAGGTGTGGGAAATATTAATATGCTGTGGCCTGGACTATCTGCACCAGTTATAAGGGGCAGAGAACTTCTGAAGCAGCAGCGCTTACCTGATGATCCTCAGAGGTAATGATGTTTATAAATATATTTGAATGAGACTGATACAGTTAGCCACATGAAATAGAATAGTTTTTCAGTACTACCATACTACAATAATTATCAGAAAGTGAAAAAAGTTATATAATTATTTGCACTGCAGAAAGAATAAAACAATATTACACATTGATAAAAAAATTGAGTACAGACTTTTAAATTGAATACAAATTGAACAGAAAGGGGAATTTTTTTTTCACGAATATACATTTTGAAATATTTTTTTAAAATAAATATATTTAAAATTACTTCTCAGAAATAGGAGTAGCTGTTTGTCTTTTTTTTTTAAACAGGTACATATTGTAATATTTAAAAACAATAATTATCATCATTACTCTATCTAACATATATAAAAGTATACCTCAATAGCTATTAGTTATTTTTCTGTAATAATAATATACAAAATAAATAATACAAAAATAGCTGTAGTGTAGTGACATATGGATGCAGATCATCGTCATCATCCGAGCGTCTGTCCCAGTTGCGTCTCGCGCCGCCCTGGGTCCGCTTTCCTACATTTTCTCTTCCACTTTGCACGGTCGTCAGCATCTCCTGTAGTGATACCATTGGCACGCATGTCATCCCTTACGACGTCAAGCCAGCACTTCTTGGGTCTTCCCCTCTTACCGGGACCCGGTGGGGCTGACATGGCCAGACATTTGTTACCTACGTAGCCCGGCGGTTGCCGCAAGACGTGACCATACCAACGAAGGCGACACTCTTGCAACTTGTCTGCAATGTCACGGACGTGAAGGCCGCCGCGGATGCGAGAGAGCGGATGAGAGAGGTGGATGTACCGCGAGACTCCACACATCCACCGCATCATCTTCATTTCCGTGACACGCAGCTCCTGCTTGTGTCGCTCCAATATCGGCCACATCTCACTGCCATGTAAAAGGACAGGTCTAATAATGGTTTTCTAGACCTGTCCCTTCAACCAGATCGGCATTTTAGGGTCACAAATGACACCAGTCATCTCCCGCCATTTGGCCCACGCGGCAGCAATGCGTGACTTGACATCGCAATCGATGTCACTGGACGTGTGAAAAACAGATCCCAGGTATTTTTTGACAGTCTTTATTTTGTAATATATGGATGCAGATATTACAAAATAAAGACTGTCAAAAAGGTTTGAACAGGTTGGATAAAGTAACCTTGTATGAGACTACATTCAGAATTACCACCTGCTTTTGTTGAGGGGCTTTCTGGCATCCCTGCCATAGTTGTTGCAATAGAGAAGTAGTCGACAGTTTTTTGGCATCACAGGCTATCTTGCAGCAGGAATATAGATCTAGTCCAAAGCTCAAAGTACCATAGTAGATGGAAAACATTTGGTGTATGACATAACTTCTCATCTTCAGGAATTTTCAGCATCTTTGTCATGCATCATTTACTAATTATATATTAACAACTGTATGAGAGAGTTTCCAACATGGTCTGTCCATGTGATTTGTCACGTCTACCACTGCATTTTCATCACTGATTTTTACCATATAATGATTTCTATAAATCTGTTTCTTATAAATTACTATGTTTTTACAGATTAGAAAAGCTTATAAAAATTAGAGATTCCATGATAAAATTCAGGCGCTTAAAACTAAGCCCTATAGAAAGGGGATGGTCAGGTACTAAAATGCCAGGGCGCAGTATCGGACCACCTGATAAAATCGGAGAAGGTAGTATTTCTAATTATCATGGTACATATGTCTAGTTTAAAATAACATTTAGCTGGGCTACAAATTTTCTTAACATTTCAGATGAATTTACTGGGTTTGACACCAAAGTACTGCAACTTCGGTCATTGCTTATCATGAAAGGAAGTCTTGGACGTACAAGGAACTACCAAGCTATGGTAAGGCTTATCTATGACTATAAAAAAGTTGCTAAAAAAGAAATATGTTGGCCTTTATAAATATTGGTGTTACAAATTGAATTTCTTAAACATAATGTCCTTAAACACCATTGTTTTAGGGTTTCATAACTTTTTCTTGGCTTACCACTATGTCAGTCAGTTTCCATGGCCAGTGTAACCTAAGTAAAGCTTATAGTATGAAACACGGCAGTCTATGGAAGTAGCAATGTTTTGATAAGTAATGGTTATTTAATTTCCAACCTACTATCACACATAACATAATATGCAATTAATTTGGGTTGAAATTCATAATTATTACAGGTACAGGTAAAATCAGTAGATTTTATACTTTAGTGTTTTGCAAGAAATATAGATTTTTGTCAATTACGCCAATGTTTAATTAGGAAAATCTGTCATCAAAAACTGGGATGTTAAAGTAATGTGATTAGGTTAGCATCTAGATCTATATTAGATTCTATTCTTTTCATAGATTTTGTCACTAACAGGTGGTCACTGGAAATGGTCAAGGACTAGCTGGATTTGGGATTGGCAAGGCTAAGGAAGCTCCAGCAGCTCTTAGAAAAGCAAAGAATAGAGCTGGTCAAAAGCTGATGCACTTCGAAATATATAATGGACATACCAGTAAGTAAATGAAAAGGTGAAAAGTGGGCATATAATATGCCTCTGCCACCCCTTCGGGGATAAGGCGTGATGGATATTTATTTTTATTTTTTAGTAAGTAAATAATTTATACTATCCTATCTTCACACTATAGCAGGCAGTCAAAGAAGACAGATTGCCAGTCTCTGTGATCAATGCATTGGTAGACTAGGACCTTTCGCTTCCTGCAGTAAAAAAAAATTTTTGAGATTTCCAAAATGACTTGCAAGCGCTCACCGTGGTGTCTGGTACCACTGTTCTTTCCATCCTTTTCATGAAATTGGTGCCATAGAGTGCAGGAAAGCGAGAGCTAAAATGTTACACATCAAACAGTTATCATAATTATTGCTTTCATTTTCAGTTAATCATGATTTTTACACTGCCTTCGGCAAAACCAAAATTTTTGTACAGAAAAAGAATGAAGGCTATGGTTTGATGTGCCACAGAGCTATCAAAGAAATTTGCCAAGCGATTGGCATCAAAGATATGAGAGCTAAAGTTGAGGGCTCTTGTAACTTGCAGCACATTGTAAAGGCATTTTTCTTAGGACTTTTGCAACAGGTAAGTTGTGTCCTCCTTAATTAATTCCATGTTCATCACACAATCCATACATTACCTGTTAAACTCTTTGCCAGTGCACGTGTTTCCCTTCACTTACAAACCTGGCTTGTAAGTGAAGGGAAAAGCATGAAAAGGCATACTTCTCAATTACGGATCATCGTCTGTGCTTTCCATTATAATTTTTTTTTCATTTTTTTTTTGTATGGTTAGCAGATTTGTTGAAGGATAGTAATGGCAGGTGAGGTTCATTCTTCCAGTGAAGACTCTACCCCGTTTGGTACATATTTACTTTGTCACTGCAAAGTCCCATATATGACAGCGCTTGAGCCTTTTCTTCTCAGGTGGTTTGCTTAGAGCTGAGGCTAAGCTGTTCTCATGTGCCTGAACTCGATACTTGTAATTCGTTATTCTGTGTTCTATCTTTTTTTTTACAGTCCTAATGTTGAGAAATTCATGTAATTCCGAGCTTTTGAAAAACCACGGTGCACTTGTGATGATTTTTAGAGCCTTATTTTGGAATCGTTGTAGGATTTCCACGTTTGAGTTCTTCGCTGAGCCCCACAGTTCAACACCGTACGCCCAAATAGGCTTCAATACTGCCTTATATATGAGTAATTTGTTTTCAAGGGACACTCGCGATATTCCTCCCAAGAGCCATTTAAATTTCCGGAGTTGGAGGTTAAGTTCGTCACGCTTTATCACTATGTGATATCTCCATGTGTTTTCTGTCCAGATGTATACCTAGGTATTTTGCTGTCGTAGCATGTGGAAGTGGGTCTGTCCCTAGTTTAACAGGCGGACAGTCCTCTTTTCTCAATGAGAACGTCACATGTGTCGATTTGTTGGCACTAGCTTTTATTTTCCATGTTTTCATCCACATATCTACCTTAGTAAGATGTTTCTGTAGTGTTGTTGAGGCTCTAAGGGGATCCCTGTCATTACATAAGGCAGCTGTGTCATCAGCAAAAGTGGCAGAGAGTACCCCTTCTGTGGTCGGTAGATCAGACGTGTATATTAGGTAGAGAGTGTCAGAGAGTGGAGTACCCCAAGGTTCAGTCCCAGGACTGAACCTTGGGGTACTCCAGCCTTAATATCGTAGAATTTAGAGTATGAATCGTTTGATCAGACGTGTATATTAGGTAGAGAGTTGGTCCCAGGACTGAACCTTGGCGTACTCCAGCCTTAATATCGTAGAATTTAGAGTATGAATCGTTTGATTTCACTCTAAAGAATCTGTTTTCTATGTATGACTTTTTATCTTATACAACAAGCCCTGATGCCAGACCCTGTCGAATGCCTGTTGGACATCTAGGAATACAGCCGAGCAATATTCTTTACTTTCGAGTGCCTTTCGTATTTTATTAACCACTCTATGAACTTGTTCTACAGTTGAGTGTCCCACTCTGAACCCAAACTGATGTTGTGGTATAATGTTGCCGTCACTGAGTAAAGTGTTCAGTCGACGTGAGACAACTTTCTCAAAAACCTTTGACATTACAGGCAGGAGGCTTATTGGTCTGTATGATGACACTAAATTTGGTGGTTTTCCAGGCTTCGAGATCATGATAATTTCTGAGACCTTCCATATGCATGGAAAATGACCAGTTCTCAGAATTCCATTAAAAAGCTGTGTCATAAAAATTATGGCTTTCTTGGGTAGTTGTCGCAGGATTTCGGCCGTTATCAAACAATATTCAGGGGATTTGTTCAGTTCCAGGCTCCGTATAATTTTCCAAATCTCGGATGGCGAACAGCACAGCAAAGGCACACTAAGTTGTAAATCCGTCTCTAGATAACTACGAACTTCGGTTTCATTGTGTGTGTCTCCAGCGTTAGGAGTAAATACCTCGGCCAGAAAGGATCCAAAGGCTTGAACACGTTCTTCGTCTGTTCTAGCCCATTTGTGATTGTCTAGTTTTAGAGGGTGCTGTGGTGTATGTGGCGCATTTTTGCTGAATATTACAGTGTTCCAGAGGGAGTATTCATTCTTGGCTGTTGTATTAAGATTCTCCAACCGATGCTTCAGGGTTTCATTTTCTATCTTTTTTATTTATAGTTTCAGATCTGCTGCAGCTTTATTAAAGTCTCGTTTATCAGAGGGATGACGACTGTTATGCCACACTCTTCTAAGTCTTCTCTTTTCTAGAACCATAAGTCTAATTTTATTGGGGATATATTTCCTTGTTGGTTTTCCGGGTGCTGGTGTACACAGCCATGCTGCAGATTGAATGAGATTAGTAAGACTAAAAGCAGCCTCATCAATATCCTCGTCTGACTTTAGTGCTACTTTTAGATTCAGGTTAGTCTCGAGGTACTGTCTGAATGCTTCCCAATCCGTTCCCCTGTTGTACAGTTTTTGCTTTGGTGACTTTCTTAGTATTAGAGTGCTTACTGTGGCTATCACTGGGGTGTGGTCTGAACTTCCATCTAGGCAACTTTCAATATCCATGTACATATTGGAGAAACCCTTATAAACAAAGAAGTCTAATAAATCTGGACGTTTATTACAGTTTGTTGGCCAGGATGTGGGTTTTCCTGTACCCAAAAAGTAGTTTGTTTTTGTCTAGACTCTTTTTCCGTTCTTTGCCTCTGGGTGATATCAGTCGTGAGCCCTAGCAGTCGTGTTTAGCGTTCCAGTCCCCTCCACAGATAAATCTCTGACCGAGTGTCCTGAAGAAGCTCGTAAAATTATCTTCTTTTGGGATGTGTCTCAGTGGGCAGTATATGGCGGACAGAGTGAGTGAGCCTAGATTGTCTTGTACCCTTACTGTGGTAGCCCGTAGTTGTATTGTGTTATATTCCTTTAGCATCTTATGTTTGATGTGTTTCTTTATGATAATAGCTGTCCCAGCATGTGCGGTGCCATCAGGGTAGGGTGTCGAATATATGCAATAGTTCTTTAGTATGCATAACTGGTTGGGTTTTAAATGTGCTTCAGAGACTAGAAGTACATCAATGTCATGTTGTGTAAGAAATATCTGCACTTCATGTTTATGCTTTAATAGTCCCTTTGGGTTCCATGTGGCCACGTTTCCATTTTAATTTGGAAAAAAAACTGACTTTCGATTAGACTAAGATATTAAATTTAGAATCACGGCATCTACTTTAAATGTATTTTGACTAGAGTAGTGTTACCGATTAACTGCAAGATCTTGAAGTGTTTATGCCATTTGAACTAATTAATACAGTCTTGACATTGGATCTTTAGTGTTCTCCCGTCAAATTAGTACATTGATACCCTGACCCTAAGTGGATTAGAGCCTGGGGTTCACTGTCGCAAGTGCCAGCCGTCTGACTTCTAAACCCAGTAAAGGGCGTCCTGCGTCATTACCTCATCCGTTGGTCAGTAGGTGCACTGCTGCAGGTAAGATGGCTGGACCCCAGATATCTCGATAGCTTGACGTCCCCTTACAGCAATGTGACTACCACTATAATTTCTTTTGGTGAACAATGTATACTAGGAAGGTTGGTTACACATCCAACATTAAAAAAGGAGCATATTTGTTATAGAAAACACATCAGCAACTAGCTGAAGAGAAGAAACTACACCTTGTTGAATATAAATCAGAAAATTCCTACTATCCAAACGTAATCGCCAGTCCTAGTGAAGTCCGGACCAAAGAGCAAATACCAAAAGACGAGACACTAGATTTCACACAGTACGTCATGAACGAACGAGTAATATTGAAAAAGAAAAGGTTCCCACGCTTCTATGAAACAATGCCACATTACAAAATCTACTTGAAAAAATATGAGAAATATAGAAATCATGAAAAGATTCGCCTCAATTTGAAAGTGGAATACGGAGAGGTGAAAAGCTTTCTTACAGATAAGTACCCCGAGAAAGTAGAAAAGGAAGCTTAGCAAAGTATATACAAAAATATTTTAGTCTTGTTAGTGTTAGTAAATAAATGAAATAACAATGTATTTCTTGCAATTATTTATTGGTATTATCAAAAGTATTATTTTGTTTGTTTGAATAAAATTAATAGTGGAATAGTGTTATATAATTCTATGAAACATCTAGGAACAAAGTGATAAAGAAAAATTTTTCTTTTGTTTGGAGTATTTTACATTTTTTTGGTTCGAAGTTCCTAAAATCAGAATGTATCATGCAAAGACCTGCAATGCTATGTCAGGCGTCAATAAAATCACAGTTACTTGTAGAAAAAAAACTGTTTATCCCTCCAATCACATGAGTTGATAAGAAATATTTAAAACTATATACACAC
This sequence comes from Thumatha senex, assembly GCA_948477245.1. Lineage (NCBI taxonomy): Eukaryota > Metazoa > Arthropoda > Insecta > Lepidoptera > Erebidae > Thumatha > Thumatha senex. The sequence goes on from OX419743.1 coordinate 16,942,007, forward strand.
TAGAACTGCTAGAGGATATATCAATATGCATCAGCTACTATTCAGATAACAGCAAAATAAAAACATACCAATGTTTGTTTCTGGTACTGTATATAAAAATAACTAAACACTACCCCGAATGAAAAAAAGTGTATTTTTTTTAATAGTTACGCAGCCCTTTACTATTTAGGCTAAGTAGCTATAAATAACCTCAAAATTGGCATGGCACCTAACGACGACGTTTTTCTTGACTGAAACAGCTGCTAAATGCTTCTAACGCCTCATAATGTACTAAACTTGATCACTCTTTATTGCATAACTAATGTTCATGATGTTTAAATGCAGGCTGCATTTAAACAGCATTAACGATGCAAAATTGCAGTTAAGATACGGTTTTCGTGCAGATAAAAATAACGGCATACTAACTGTAAAACGAATAGACGCTCACCTTGCTGCATATAACCTGCAACTTTGGTTGTGGGTAGTTTACATTGATGCAACTACATTATGATTGATTCTAAATATAAAATTACAGGTTATAAAAGTGTGATTCGGAACAGAGTTTTAATTATTTTAAAATGCTTGATGTTTAACATCTTAATATATTTTTAAATCTAAAATATATACCGCTCTTGAATCCTTGTAAAATATACAAATTTATTTACTAAAACTAAAAACTATCATAAGATACAATGAGTTTCGTATCCGATTTTTATACATTTTCGATATTGTCGTGCCAATTATAGATTAGCAAAAACCTCCTAAAACGCAACTTTTATTCTTGAATGCTGGTTACATTGTAAAAACACAAGTCATTGAAATAAATAAAAAAAATCGACAAGAGGTCATAAATGAAGATTAAATCATTTTACATACCGAAAATAAACAATACTTTTTACTTAAAACGGGTTGCTGTCTACAAAAAAACAGTGGCATCCCTATTATTTTCTTTTTTTTTACCAAGCTTTAGAACTATTTATTATAAAATCGAGATTATATAAGTTTTGTACATCGATTATGTATATTTGTAACTATTAATATAAAAATACATCACATTTTTAAATCACTAACGCGGTTTCTAGCAAACACTATCTCACTTGATTACGATGGAGGTGCATATTGTAGAAAGTGTTGAATAAGTTGCTATCATTTCCTATGAGGACATCTAAACGTGTTTGTATAGACGCTGCATATATTATATACTTAAAAGCTACACAAAATGAAGATTTAAACTATGAATGAATTTCTGTTACTCAGGACTATACAGACGGTCTGCATTTGAACTACATTTAAAATAGTTTGCAGTATGTTGATCTGCATGAAATCTGCAATTTTACAATGGGTGTGCAGGGGGCCAAGTCTACTTTTTCAATCTCGTCAAAAATCGTCGCTCAATAGAAAACTTTGGCAGTTTTTGTAGTCCACTATCCACATGTCCCACAATTTAATTTATTTACAATTTATAATTGCACTTCAATAGAATTCTATCGGCTGGCCTATAGAATTCTAAACACGTGACTCGCCAGTGGCTGCTCATTCGTAGATTTAGTAGACTACCTAGTTTTGAACCATTCACAATGAAATCGTAATAGAATATAAATATAACAGTTTTTAATTATAAAATAATAGCCGGCCCTTCATTTTAACTGTAGTGCGTCCGTATAAAGCCTAAGTAGCAGTTATAAGATGAATCTTGAGCAAAGTTTACAGTAAAAAGTAAAATTTATGGGAATCTTCAATGAGGAAGCTTTATAGTAAAATTATTGTTATATGACAAGAATCCTATTAAGATATGTATTTGTATAAACCTATAACTAAATATACCGTATGAACTTGCGATGGTTGCGTCTCCTGCAAATAATTTTGGTAATATACATGTTTAAATGCAATTTACATTCATAACTGATATTGTAGAAACGTTTTTTATGTATAGAGATCTTCGTGAAAACTATGAAACACGCCCATCGCTTCTGCTTAATCAATATTGTCTGTAACAAACAAATATGCATTCGTTATTATGACAAATAGCTAGAGAGCCAGTGAAAGGCAACTTCAATCTGCGAGTATACTTAATATGTAGCTGAAGAATTTGTTTGTTTGGTAAACCGGGTTATTTCAGAAACTACTGGTTCGAATTGATTTTTTTTTGTACTGGATAGCACAATTGTCGAGGAAGGCTATACGATATATATTATCACGCTACGAGAACGGAGCTATAATCACAAATGTCAACGAATTGAGCAATCTATACTAATATAATAAAGATTTGGAGGTTTGTTTGTAATGAATAGGCTCAGAAACTACTGGGCCGATTATAAAAACTCTTTCACCATTAGAAAGCTACATTCTTCGTGAGTAACATAGGCTATATTGAAATTTTAAATAGTTTAGAATTCTCAACGTAATCTCGAAAACCTAAAAAGACTTCACCACGCGAGCAAAGCTGCGGGCAACAGCTAGTTTTTAATAAATTTGCGACTGGGGTTCAAAATTTGTCACGGGCGAAGGGTCAGCTACTGAAATAATACATCCTAAACGTTTATTTAAAAGGTAGATTTATTTATTTCTTCCAAATCTTCATTACATGTGTGTACACCCAATGTGATATAGTGGCTGATTTTACACTATACAAGAGCATTAATAGTAATAGAGTAACCCCATTAAAACAAATGAGAAATACATAACACATTTAGACAAATATATTATATTATTTATATTATTATGTGTATAGCGTACCTGTAAAGTCTTGATGCTTATTCGTGCGCCATTTGTGGTTATGGTCGGCATGATGGTGTGGTGCGAGAGAGGCTCGAACTCCGCCCAGAACGTCGGCGGCTCCGGCGGCCGCTAAAGCCAATGGGGCCACGGCCGCTCCCGGCAAGTGCCGCAAGACCCCCACGCCATGCTGCCAACGAGCCGCCGCTGCCATTGTTGCCGCTTGGTCCGCGAAACCCTGCCAATGGGATAAAAACTTTAAATTAATAAAAAATATCGTTGGTACAACTCACACAACAAAACAAAACGCACAAGAAAGGAGATTAAAGGTTTTGTTATGAATCTTAACTTTTCTGTGTAACAAACACACAGCGCCCTCATCATAAAAGTTTTCTTCCCCATTGCAACAATTAACTAGTCGACTTTTTTATCATTCACGCCTTTATCCACGAAGGGGTGACACAGGCATATATAAACCCACATATCGCCGTAAGCACGTAAAGCAACGTGCCACCGTGTCAGTCAAAAATTAAAAGAATACTTTTATACTTGTGAACCCAAAAGTTTAGAAAAGTCTTATAAAACGGCTAAGTCTGTACGGATCTATTTTTCAGGAACTTTAAGAGATAGCGGTTTTCGTTTCAGGACACCATGTATAGGCGATTTTGAAGTTTTTACCACTGGCGGTTTTGAAACTGGTTTCGGTTTAGAAGTCGTCTGATTCCTTTGTTACGATAGTGAAGAGCTCGTTACTTGTTTGTACGACGCGGCGTTTGCGATTAGTCTTGAGCACGTTAAGTGGCATTTCTCCTGTTTTAAGGATTTCTATGTAGTATCGTTTTTTACTTTAACTGCCAAATTAATCTCCAAAAAAAATACGATTTCAAATAATGGCTGAAATATTTAAGATCAAAGTGAGCATAACGCGGGTGGCCGCATACGTCACAACCCTGCTCATTCGACAGTCGCGCTCTCGTTCGCACCCGAAGGCCGCGCAGCGCCTTGTCGCAGTCTGTGCGAGTCTGTGACGTCATAATGGGCGCGCCTAATCTCGTTAATTCAAAAAAGGACTAAAACTTCTCGTCGTTATAATTTCGGAAATACTGCATGTATTGAAGTGAAATAAAAACTAATGTAATGTACATGAACTACGCTCCAATTTTAGCTTTATTTGACAACAACGGTCTGTGCTCTGAGGAATTGTTTGACATGATGCCCACGGCTACCTTCTATCATCGCACCGCTCGCCATAGACAGGGTGTTCACCCTCACACTTTGCGTTCGGAGCGCTCACATACGGTTAGGTCCGATAGAGGCTTTATTTCGCGTAGGCTTAGGTTGTGGAATGAGCCCCCTGCCTGGGTTTTCCCGAACGTCTACAGTATGGGGTTCTTCAAAAGGGGTCTTAGAAGGTTTAAGGGTCGGCAGCGCGAGTGCTGCACCTCTGGTGTTGCAAACGTCCATAGGCTACGGTGACCACTTTTCATCAGGTGGGCCGTATGCTTGTCTGCCACCTCAGTGGTATATAAAAAAATAGTAGATTAGTAGCCAAGGGCTGTACGGCATGCGAGGGTGCTTATAGTTCGAGGGTGCAATTGATGCTTACACCCGAGCTAACTACTCTGCTTTACACCTCGATTGTAAGGTAAGTATAAAAAAACCGGCATTACAAGAATAAAACATTTTATTAGTTAAAATCTATAGTGAAATGAGAACAATTTATTTTTTTTTTTTTTCAAGAACTAAATTGAGCTTCGCCGTTTGATATTTAAAATTGATGACTATAAACTCATACGAAGACCAGAAGGCCAATTCTCCTAATTAATAAGCATCACAGAGTAAACTTTTATTGAATCTAAACTGAATTATTATGTGAGTGAAAATCGGTATTCTCCTAACCAAAATTACAATAGCATGTTGGTTAGGTATTAGTTAAATGATAGGTATGATTTCAGTTCAGACTCGTGTCAATCTCGCGAGAAAAACATCATGTTACAGAATAAATCATACAGTGCACCCATCACCCCTTACATGAAGTATACTTTTTTTGAAGTGAAAACTTCTTTTAGCGCGGTACCTATGCATCTTTTTAGATGAGATAAAACCTCTGGACTCGCGACTATAATCATCATCATCATCTAACGTTGATCCCGGTCATCTACAGGTCTTATTAAATAATATTGTGTAATGAATTAAGACTCTTTCAGAGTAGAATTTTTTATTCATCATCATCATCATTAACGTCGATCCCGGTCAATTTTTGAAGTGAAAACTTCTTTTAGCGCGGACCTATGCATATTTTTAGATGAGATGAAACCTCTGGACTCGCGACTATAATCATCATCATCATCTAACGTTGATCCCGGTCATCTACAGGTCTTATTAAATAATATTGTGTAATCAATTAGGACTCTTTCAGTGTAGAATTTTTTATCATCATCATCATCATTAACGTGGATCCCGGTCACTATTTAAAGTGAAAGCCTCGTTTAGCGCGGTACGCAATTTTTGTAAATGAGTTAAAATCTCTGGACCGCTACACCGTTACGATACGCAGCTATAGTGTGTGCATTATGCATGTACATATAGCACACCGCAAATTCATTCAAACAATTTCCATGAAGTATACTTCATCTAAGCATCACCCAGAGACAATTAATAAAGAATTTCATTACCACCATCGTAAATATTCGCTCATATTTAACACGAATCGCGTTTTAACCGAACAAAAACAGGTTTTCCGCAGTATTCCGTCGATCTACTGTCGATATACATTCAAACTCATATAAATGTCAAATTTGACACATAAATTATGACGAGAATACCAAATATATTTCATTCAGAATTGTGTCTCAAATAATAAGACTAGCAGAATACTGATTTTGTCACTTCCAACTTTCAGTCTCAATTCGATTTAATCAACTTACAGGTAATGTTAGATGCATAAAACTTGGTTACGAGAATGCGTTTTTTAAGATTTGGGAGTCTGAGCTTAGATCGGAACTTAACTTTGACCGTGCTTTTATTACGAGAATTGGCCTTCAGGCTGAATAGCGATCGACCTCTTTTGTCATTGGGCTGAATGCATGATGTCTATTGCCAGTATGATGGTTGTACGGGAGTTTTTTAAAAGAGACTAGTTTTTTTTTTAAATTACTTTCCGCCCTAGGGCTTTTCTAGCTATTAATTGGTCACCTACAAGCCCCATTTGGGGGTAATAAGGACCTACTTACCGAATATGAGAGATGTAAAGTAATATTTTGACCCTTTTGTGTTCTCCATTACTGACCTCTTTGACAGTCTGGTAGGCACTAGCGACCCCCTCGCGTATATCGGCGGGGTGTCGTGCGGGGTCATGCCGCCTCCGTCGCCTCCGCTCGCGTCTGTCGTAAGCGTCTTGCAGCTGCAGCGTGGGGCCAGGGGTCAACATGTCGAAGGCCGTCTCCGCCGTCGCCTGGGGATATTTATATTAAATTAAAATCCATTTCCTATTTTTTTTGTATATGGCGCCTTTCGTGGCCATAAGACAAAAACAGATGGACCCACTTGAAACCAACGAATTAGGTACGTTGGTTTCGAATGGGTCTCGATAACGTAGTTGGTAAAGCGTCTGATCTAGAAAATCAGAAGACGCTGGTTCGGGTCCAGCTCGTGACTGAAAGTTTTTTCCACTTTAAAAATTTAAATTTAGAAAAAGTTGGCATACTAATTGCTTTTCAAAATTGTTTCTAATGTTTAGGCAGGTGTCATCACAAATAGAATAATTTTAGATGCAATTCTATACATTCGTACCGTGCAACTTTGTTAAGTGCCGGTAGATGGCGCCTTACGTCGCCTTAAGACGTAAAGAGGTGGATTAATTTGTCAGTTACGAGCAGGTCACGGTGGTGTAGTTAAAATCAATTTTCATAAAGAACAATATAATAAGGGGAAGATTACCTTTTAAGTTTCTTCAAAGGAATTATAAATAAATAATGAGATTAAAGGTCAAAGATGTGAATTATAATAATCCAGTCAACATTTATATGTCAGAAAAAGAAATTGTTTGAACGGGCCAATGTTTAGCACTATTCATCCTATTTGAACAATTATATGTATCGGGCGGGCGTATATTGAAGAGGGCTATATAATATTACACGCTACTACTCAACAGAGCGGAGCTGTACCCCTATATATTATTTACTATAACGTCCATAAATTACAAACAACGAAAAACAAGATGAAATTGGATAGATAGATAATTCTTTATTGTACACCATAACATACAGTATATTTATGACTTAAAACTATTGATGAGAGTACAATGGGCGGTCTTATCGCTAAAAGCGATCGAATCGCGAAGCTAAATTGGACTGTATCAAACTAAACTAAAGCGCTATTACAATAATGAAGATATTCTCGCATGCGTTTCTGCAATTTCTCGACCCTTAGCGCAGTTTGATCACGATAACGGGCGTTGCAACGCGTCCAATACATCGGTGTAAGTAAGTTAATATTATTTAACATTACCCGAGTTGTACTTATATAAAGAGTGTGTGGGAATCCCACTACCCCTGCAGTGGGAATGATGGGGCGTAAACGTATTCCCCGCGTCTACAAAAAAAAACCTATATAAAGAGTATGATAAGAAGATATAGGTTTGAAAGCTGAAATACAAAATACAGTACGGTTAAGATCGAAGGCGGCCGAATTCGTGGGGCACAGTTAGTGTGTTAATGAAAGGAGGCATGTTGAATCTCACCTGTATAAGTTGTAACAATCTGGTGGTGATGTCAAGCGCAGCGACAGCTGTTCTGGCAGTAAAGGAAGCCGCGCCTCTACGGAGCCCATGAACCAATCTACCATCACGACGCCATTGTTCTACTGGTAGCCACACCAGGTCGCGGATACCAGTGACTAGAAAAAGATATGTGTGTTATCAATCACGCCTTTATCACTAAATAGGCCATACGCCCACATTTTAACGAATGCATTTTGTACCACGTAACAGGTGCTGAGTTCGTTGCCGTGCTAACTTTTAAACTATCGCGCTGCATACTATAAGTGTATTAGTTATTACCAGGACTAAACACGGTTATTTTTCATACCTATTGTTGCCTGACGTTTCAACCAGGTTGCACCGGCCGTGGTCACAGGCTCGTTGCCGTGTTAAAATGGACAGGAATTCCGAAAATTTACAATCCACCCATAGCTTGAAACGTGACTTAACGACTGTCATATTACTGGCAACAGGGACCAACAGCTTAACATGCTTTCTGAAGCTCGTTATTACTCTTAAAACGGCCACAAAGCGATCACCTATCTGAGGACCAGTCATAGTGAAAGATATTTAACGCTGTGATCTTTTACAGAAACTTAGCGGGGCTACGAGCTCTTCTGCGTGCTATATGTGTGTAAAATAAGATGTAAAGAAGAATTCTTCAAGCTACAGCTTGAAGAATTTTATGGCCTACTAAGACCTTTTAGCCAAATCTTAACATATTTCTATATTAAGATGATACGATTTTAAAGTAGAGGGTAGGAGTCAGGGTAGGCCGAGACTTACATATGAAGACCACGTGAGCAGATTACCCGTCAGGAATCCCTGACGGAATAGTCAGAGAGGACAGATAACCAGGCTTCACGACCCATGCATACTTGTTTCGCTTCTTGCAGATTCATCAATCGCTTCATACATTGACGTCTGGGTATCCGAGTACGTTTGACTTTTCCGTTTTTGAGGAATCTGCTCACGTGGTCTTCATATGTAAGGCTCGGCCTACCCTGACTCTTTTTACCCTGTACTTTAAAATCGTATTATCTTAATATAGAAATATGTTAAGATGAAGAATGCAGAATATAGGCCGCGATCGAAAGTTTCTGGCGCGCTACGAAACACCCTCAATAGTTCTGGTGTACAATGTATTTATTTATGACGTCTTATCCCCGAAGGGGTGGCAGAGGCATATTATATGCCCACTTTTCACCGTGTGTATTCCTGTCCCACGTAATAGGTGGTGAGCCCATTGCCATGTTGAAATAGACAGACGCAGATTGTGGCTACATGCCGTCGAAATTTTTCAAGTCGGCCATAAGGCCTTCAACGTGACTTAACGACTGCCATGCTACTGGCAACCGGGACCAACGGCTTAACGTGCTTTCTGAAGCTGGTGTACAAAATATACAAAATAGTTAACTCACTCAGTTGTAACAGCGAGTGCATTGGACCAATGCCACTGAGAAGACCCGGCAGTTGATGTCTTTTGATGTCGGAGAGCCACTCGTGAAGAGCCCACTGTATTAATTTCTCTAGGCCCAGTAAACCTAATCTGTGAACAGAAAATATTCTCTTTGTAGAAAATTTAAGACGAAATATTGAAAGGTGTTGATTTGATTTTTTTTTCATTCCTAGAACAAAATTTATTTCCTGTGCACCACGCGATGGGGAGAGTCACGTGTCTGTCAGTCTTACGTAGTAGAATAGACGCAAATCTGCATTCTGTTGCATAACGCACAGTACGATTATGGCCTTAATCTAAACATGTTTGATAAATCAAATCAAGCAGCGAAGTGCTATACGTACTTATAGTCCAGCCTTTTGAGCGTAAGTTCGGAGCAGTTCAGTTGACCGAGCCCCATGAGTAAACCAGCCACTGGTCCAGCGGACAAGTCGACCCGTTTCCCTACATAATCCAGTCGAATTGGCACCTCCGGAGAGAATACCACGCGTCTAAAGTATATAGGCGAGTCGTCTACATATTCGGTGTCAACTGGCATTTTTGTGACCGGCTTCTCCTGAATGCCCAGCTTGTTGAAATCTTCCTCCAGTTGTATTAGATTCTCGGAGACCATGCGCTCGGCTTCGTACGTCTCCATTAGAGGTTCGTTGTTGCGTATTACTGGAAAAGAGACCGTATTTGTTAGAGATGACAGTTCAATTTACATTAGAAGATGGGCGTAACAGTATTTTCCTAGGTTAGGGTCCCACTAAAAACATTTTTGTGAAAATAATAATGTTTATTTTCTTACACAAAAAATTTTGATGAGTAAGATCCTGTCAGGCAGATTACGAGCCTTCCCACTTACTCAAATTATCGGTGCTAAGAGCTACTAGACACGCAATTCCATAGTCAAAATGATGAAGCTTAAGATTTTCTTGTCAGACTATAATTATTTTGATTTAAATGTTATTTTTGCAATATTCCGCTTTTTTAAAACGACTTTGTGTTTCTTGTTTCACCTACACACTAGGCATTATCTAGACTGTTTGGCAGCCAAGAGTCTTGATAATCCCTCATGTGTAGGCGAAACACGTGTCGACATCGTACGACATTTAAAAAAAGCGGAATATTGCAAAAAACACAATAATTATAGATTTTTAAAATGGATTTCAGCTATGTAACGCCTGATTCAATTAGTTATTTGTATCTCGTCAGGTTAAGTGCCCATCAAAAACTTCGTATGTTAATGTGTTGTGGTGCGGTGTACCTACTGACTGACTACGGAGATTATAATGTGTAAGCATCCGTAGACGTGTTGCGATCTGACTGATGGGAGGTTAGAGCGCATTCAAGTCCAATAACACCAAAATAATAGTCTAATTACAGCTCCTTGTAGCAGCCAATCAAAGTAAACCAGGCTCCAAGATTACCTATACCTATTTCATTGTAGGAGAGTGATTAACCTACGCTGGTAAGGGGTTGCCGGTTCGTATACGGATTTTTTCCGAGGTTCCATCTCTTGGCTATGGCTCGTTAGTAAGCAGATGTTTGAAAAAAAAAATCTTAAACGAGTGTTCGAAATTTAAATAATTGAATATTTTGGGGCACTTTTACATCGTGCCACCTAGTCCAAATAAAACTAATAATTAGCTTGTGCTTAATACACTCGACATACATACATACATACATATTATCACGCCTGTTTCCCATCGGGGTAGGCAGAGACTATGGCTTTCCACTTGCTACGATCCTGACATACAGCTTTCGCTTCTTCTACTTTCATGAGTGTTTTCATACACGCTCGCCGGTTAAGGGTACTCTTGACCTGGCCTTTTTCCAAAAGATCGTGGATTTGATTGACATACGTGCGCCGAGGTCGACCCCTACCAGTTTGCCCATTCACTCTAGCCACATATATCTGTGTCTGTGTGCCGTGTCCGAACCATCTAAGCATCCCTTTTTCTATCTTAGTCACTACCTCTTCTGTCATACCGCAATGTTCCCTTATCACGCTGTTCCTTTCTTTATCCGACATGCTTAAATAATCCATTTGTGTAATATATACATGGTTTCGGAGTTTTATCCCAAGACCTTATTTATTACTCCAAAAAAGTTGTTATTCGATGTGTATAAAAGTTTTTAATAAAATACCTAATAGATTTTAAGAAGGACGAACAAAAAGCATGTGTAAGAATTTACGTGAATGGCTGTTACTTAACTGCTTCTACGATTTAAATGAATTTCTTAATACAAAATTTGCATGTTAATGTATGTTTACAAAACAGAGAGTATTATTTAATACTAGCTGTGCCACCCGGCTCATACATTTTTGATCTATGCCCCTTATAAATATTCAAATTCTTTCATATAAACTTGATCTCCTATTTTACACCCTTAAGGGTAGAATTTTGGAAAATCCTGAAACACGTAATTATTTATTTTTAATGAGAAGTAGATATGCGAAGCTTGGTGTTGCTATCTTTGAAAATGGAAAATCTTCCATATAAGCTTTAATAATAATAATAACAATATCAATAACCTTTAGTAATTCTATCAGGATGGAGTTTGGTGTGGACAAATGTGCGGTCATGCATGTAAATAGAAGAGGGATAATAGAATCTGAAGGAGTAGAACTTTCAGATTCTTTACGACTTGGATGTCTCTCTGTGACCGAAACATATAAATACCTGGGTATGTCGCAGGCGTTAGGCATTTGTGAAGCTGGTATGAAGCAAACGTTGAAGGAGCGCTTCTTTGGCCGCTTGAAAAAAGTTCAGAAAAGTCTTTTGTCAGGTGGCAATAAGGTGCGCGCTTTTAACGGTTGGGTCATGCCAGTTCTGATGTATTCCTTTGGCATACTCAAGTGGACTCAGACTGAGCTTGAAGCCCTGGATAGGAAAGTCCGTACGTTACTTACTGCATACCGAATGCATCACCCGCGTTCATCAGTGATGAGGTTGTACATACCGCGGAAATGCGGGGGTCGAGGTTTACTTAATGCCAAGACCTCCATAACCGTAAGGTGTGCAACCTCAGAGAATATTTCTTACATACTGACACGGATGTGCATCGTGATGTAGTTGTAACTGATAACGGACTCACCCCGCTTGCTCTGGCTAAGGAGAATTGGCATAAACCTATGATACTAAGTCTCAATGATCGTAGGGATATATGGATGAGTAAAGAGTTGCATGGTCGGTTTTATCGAGCCCTAAATGGGGCTGATATAGATTTACCATCGTCTGTATCCTGGCTACGATTCGGTGATCTCTTGGAGAAACCGAAGGTTTTGTCTTTGCTATTACTGATGAAGTTGTGATGACTAATAACTATCGAAAATATATCCTAAAGGATGGTACGGTTGACATATGTCGGGCGTGCCACCGTCCCGGAGAATCCCTTAGGCATATAATTTCTGGTTGTTCTAGTCTCGCCAATAGTGAATATTTGCATAGACACAACCAAGTAGCTAGGATTATCCATCAACAACTTGCTCTGAAATATAACCTTGTTGAATCAGAGGTACCGTATTATAGATATGTGCCCGACCCAGTTCTCGAAAGTGACCATATCACGTTGTACTGGGATCGATCTATTATCACTGACAGAACTATTGTTGCTAATAGGCCTGATATAGTGATAATAGATCGTTCAGAGCGCCTTGCAATAATAATTGATGTCACTATTCCACATGACGACAATCTAGTGAAGGCAGAAGTAGACAAACAAGCCAAGTATTTGGATTTGGCCCACGAGATTGTGGACATGTGGAATATTGACTCAGCTATTATTGTTCCTATAGTAATCTCTGTGCACGGACTAATAGCCAAAAGCCTCGACCAACACCTTAAGAGGCTCGCGTTAGGCAGCTGGGTCAAGGGCTTGATGCAGAAGGCTGTTCTTCTTAATACTGCACGTATTGTGAGGAGGTTCCTTTCTCTGAAGCCCTAACCACCGGTGGCTTGGTCCCTGTACCCGATACCGGTGGAATACTATGTTTTATATTTTTAAATGATTTTTTTATATATGTATATTTAAAAATATAATTTATATGTAAAATGTGAAATAAAGAGAAATAACAATAAATATCCATCACGCCTTATCCCCGAAGGGGTGGCAGAGGCATATTATATGCCCACTTTTCTCCGTGCGGATTCCTGTCCCACGTAATAGGTAGTGAGCCCATTGCCGTGTTGAAATAGACACTATATAAACTTAAAACCCCAATTTTACCTCTTTATAGGTAAAATCATTTATAACCGTAACATTTATATATACGTGTACGTAATTTTATGTTTCCAACATGGAAACTGACGACCTTTCATACAAATGTTTACATACAAAGGGTTGGAATTTCAAAAAACCCTTTTTTAGCTGGAATCTACTATATAAGGGTAACTTAGAAACAATTTTGAAAAGTAATTAGTATGCTAACTTTTTCTAAATTTTTAATTAAAAAATTCATTAAAAAAATAAAAATAAAAAAGGGTAACTTACCCTAAAAAAAATAAGTTTGTTGGTCCAAGGGCTTCGTCTGGACGTTGATTATAAGAATGAGTCACCAACTAATTTTATCAATAAAAGACAACCTCTATTTTACCCTTTTAAATGTAAAATTTTGCAAAATCGCGATTCGATGCGTCCATTTAATTGGAAATAGGTATACGTAATTTCATGTCTCTAACTTTGAAAATGACGAACTTACAACCGTTTATGCCATATTTTATCCCCTTAGTGGTATAATTAAAAAAAAATCTTTTCTTAGTGGGGGCTTCCATTGTAAGGGTAGTTTACCCTAAATATTTCAAGTTTCTTGGTGTAAGGGTTTCGGCTTGGCATTGATAGATGAGTGAGTCACACGTAATTTTATTAATATAGATAAGAACTTTAACGTTTTAAGCAAATAAAAAACTTTGACTTTGAAACTAGATGAAGAGACAAAACGTGTACACCTTTTTTGGTTTTTGGGCCCTAAAGACATCGGTAGGGCTACTTCGCGCTCCGCAGATGAACATGGAATATATTTCTGTAAATATTATGTATTCCTATAGATATGTTTAGAATGTTTTACTTACAACATTTACGCGGGAGGGTAAATGGAAAAACTGATAAGGGTCGACCTCGACGTACATATACCAATCAAATTGAAGATCTTTTGACTAAAGGACAGGTCGAGAGTGTGTATGTAATCGGCGAGCGTGTATGAAAACAATTATGAAAGTTGAAGAAGCGAAAGTTGTATGCCAGGATCGTAGCAAGTGGAAAGCCATAGTCTCTGCCTACCCCGATGGGAGACAGGCGTGATGATGTGTTTGTATGTATTACTTACTATGTTCATTGAGCGATAGAGAATCAGCGTCTCCCAAAGAAGTAGGCGTGGGTGGCGGGTCCCGTAAATGGCTGGCTATGCTCATGACCGGCGGTCTGTGTGTGGGCGTGGTCTGACGCGACCCGCTAGAGTCCGTCGACAGGCCGCCAATACTTTTAGAGTCCTCGTCTGCAGAAACAAATATAATAAGTAATAATAATAAATGGTTGAGACCCGTGATTGAGGGCCGCTAGCCCTCAATCACGGGTCGTCGTCTTTGCTTACCTTAAGGCGGGCGACGCCATTTTGACGTTTAGGGTTCCGTAACTAAAGAGTGGAACATTATTTCTAAGACTCCGCTGTCTGTGCGTCTGTCACCAGGCTGTGATAGTTTGACAGTTAACATTTTCATAAATAAATAATAATAAATAAATATCATTGGGACAACTCACACAATGTCATCTGATTCCAAACTAAGCAGAGCTTGGACTATGCTAACCAGATAACTGATAAACATACTTATATATTTCTCAATAAATACATGTTATAGATAAATAACACCCAGATACAGAATAAACCATCGTGTTCATCACAAAAAAAAATATCCTGGGTGGGATTCGAACCCACGACCGCTTGCGTAGCAGTCGGATACACTTCCACCGCGTCACTGAGGCAGTCAAAATGTCAAATATGGTGTTAACTTATATGTACACGACAAGGTCTCTATGAATTTTTAATAAAGTGGAAAAAGACGATTCGATTCGAGACGGGGATTGAACGCGTGACCTTTGCCTAACAAGGGCAATGTTTTAGTCACTGAACTACATCATGTTGAAATTCTCCACCATATTTTAATCGTCATTTTAAGAGTATGACCAGAATCTTTTTCCACTTTATTAAAAAATTATCAGAAATTTAGAAAAATTATTGCTATAAAAATTTATCCAAGGTCTCTATGGTACGTTATGATTCGTTTTGAATTCAAAGTGGAAAAGTTTTCAGTTTTGAGCTGAATTCGAACCAGCGTCTTCTGGCATAACGCGCCATACGCTTCACAAACTAGGCTATTGTACTGCTATAATTTTCTATGGTGGACCATAGAAAATTATATTAAAACAGTAAGGAAACTAGGCCTAAATATAAAATTAAGTACCTATTCTCCATTATAACGTTAGGTTTTGTCTGTGTAATCAATATAAAAATGAAAGATTGCCTGAAGACCTGGTAACATAGTAGTTAGATATTTGGGTCAAGGTTAGGATAATCACTCTCAATAAATATACCGTGAACACTGTGACAACCACTGCGGCCAATTTACGCAGCAGTGATGTTCGCTCTGGCGGCCTGTAGATGCGCGCGTGTGTGAGTAGGCCGTTTCCTTACTGCTCATAAATTTATGTACTGGGGTACGACACAGACCTGAAGGGTTGCTACAAGGATTGGTTACGAGGGTTTCTTCTCTGCGCCATGATCTCGTCCATTCGACAGCAGGTGCACCATCTGTTGGTGAGGCTAAAGTGTAATAGTAAAAACTCATACATACCATTAAACTCATCGCTGCCGAGTTTAGAGAAATATCCAACGAGGAAAGCTAGCGTGTCTTGGTCTAAGTTGAACCACAGAGGCAGTAAAGACACTTTCAAACAGCACTCCTGCGTGGAGTGCGTCGGGTCCGGACGTAGATGGACCGCTTTCACGATCAACTGGAATAGGAAATTTTTAAATCCTTTATTAATAAAAAAAAATTGTATTTCCCAGACGTAATTGATGAATCTTGATGAAGCGAAAGAAGTATGCATGGATCGCCTGGCCTGGCGATCTGTCCTCTCTGACTACCCCGTCAGGGATAAGCGTGAAGATAGATATATAGATAAATTCATGTTTTTAAATTCCTGAACTGGAACTGGGAATTACTAAAATCTATACTAGTATATAAAGCTGAAGAGTTTGTTTGCATGTTTGGTTGAACGCGTAATTTCAGGAACTAATAGTTCGATTTAATATTTTTTGTGGGATGGCTCATTTATTGAAGAAGTTTATAGGATATGTATCATTACGCTAAGACCCAGGAGAGCGGAGCAGTAATCATAAACGTCAAGAAATCGGGCAAAGTTTCATACATTTTTGTAAAAGTAATAAACGACGAGATTAAATGGGTGCGACGTGAGCCCGAAGTATGTGACGGACAAAGTCGTGGGGGTCAGCTACTTAAGATATAAACTGATACAGTTAGATTTAAAACTCAGCCGGTAATTCCTAAGTAATAAAATGCTATAATGAACGAGGAATGAATGAGGAACGAATATATATAGTGCGAAAGTAGAGAGTAGAAGGAGTCAGGGTACGCCGAGACTTACATATGAAGACCACGTGAGCAGATTGCTCTAAAACGGAGCAGTCAAAAGTAGTCGGATACCCAGACGTGCATTTATGAAGCGATTAATGAATCTACAGGAGGCGAAAGAAGTATGTATGAATCGCGAAGCCTAGCGATTTGTCCACTCTGACTACCCCGTCAGGGATACAGCGTTAAGATAGTTAGTTAAAATGCTATAGTCAAAAGTTTCCTGTCAAAAACATTTTTTAAACATCCAAGGTCGGCGTTATAACAGTTCGTGTACACATAGTGGTGCGGAGGATTTTAATGAATATTTTTGCTGAATAACACGCCAAAATAGACATTAAAAACATTTTTGTCTTCCTATTTGTTCTGGGTAATCTGCGGAACGGCTAGACCGATTTTGACCGGATTTTCACTGGTAGTTTCACGATGTTACAGAGAATAAGTTAGGCTACTTTTATTTTAGACGTAGAACTAACTTACCATATGTGCATCAACTCTTTCCGGTTCATCCTTCATTTTGTATTGGCACAGAAGCTTGTTAATGTCACTGCACAGTAGCTGATCAACCACTTCTATCTTTTTTATGGCGAGGGTCTGACGAGACGCATGAAGGCCGCCTGTTGGATATACTTCGTACTGGAACTTCACCTGTTGGAAGGAATCGTATTGATCAAACACGGCACATATTTATATATTTTGTAAAGCCTATCTTCAACTCGTGACCACAACTGGTGTAATCCAGTCGAAACGTCGGGAAGTTAGGCTTTGTACTTTATAGACGTAGGGACCCGAAATATGTATATATAAATGTAAGAAAATTGTAAAAGATTAAAAACATTAAACATGGTACAGTCAGACTCAGAAGGAGATTATAACAAACCAAATTTACAGAATAGATTTGTTAATTAAAATTTGCATGATGATGCTTTCCGCCGGTTATTCTGTCCTCAATTATAAGATTTGAAGTAAGAATGTTATGCATACAAATGTTATACTTAAAAATAGACTTATCTTTTAAATCAAAATTTGTTTATTTTAACTTATATTAATCTATATATATATTAATAAATAGTAACTTAAGCTGGTAATTAAAACACTAGGTATATCTATGCTCCACCAATATTGGCATACAAAATGTGATTCATTACAAGCAGAATAGTTAGATAGATAGATGTCTTTATTTGCCAGAACATTGTTATAATGATCTTTTGATAAGTACATAATGTTCCGCCTAAACTTGGCATGCAAACATTAGATACAGTTTTCTTATAAAAACAGAAAAAAAATCAAGCCAAACAACAACATAATAATGGGTCTTACTGTAAATAATCTGTAAATAAGCACACAACAGGATCTTGTTTATCTTCCTACTTAGTAATGCTTTCCATACATGTTTAGAAAGTCCTTTGTCGAGTAAAAACATTTTTCGACTAGCCATTTTTTTAACTTTTTGACAAACTGCCAATACGTTAACTCTTTAAAGTTTTTAGGTATGGCATTATAAATATTTCCACACATAGCTAGACATTGTTTTTTATATAATTCAGTTTTTGGTACTTTAGATAATACAATTCTACCTGAGTCACGCGTATTTCTGGGGTAAATGTCTCTCACTTTTGTGAATAGATCCTCATTTAATTTGACAAATTTAGTTACTAATTATAGTCAATTCGTACCTTATTGAGACACAGCTTGACCCTCGTGTTGTGATCCCTTAGCGGGCCACCTCTGGTCCGCAAGTCTCGGGACGTAGGGGGTCTTGCGGCCCTCATACGATCGCTGCCGGAAGACCATCGAACGCCAGTTGAACGGTAGGCTGCCGTCAAAGCGCGTTCACCGTCATACGCTACGTACTCCGAATTGCGCCTGAACAAGGATTATGGGACTATGTTTTGTAAAAGCAAAGGACTTAAGCTAAAACTAACTTTTTACAAGCTTTCTATAAATTTAGAATGAATGAATGAGGAACGATTGACGAAGAATATATATTGTGCAAAAGTAGAGAGTAGGCCGAGACTTCCATATGAGGACCACGTGAGCACATTAACTCACTGCCGACGCACGTGTTTACCTCCTCTTACAATTTTGGATTCTTTAAGAGAAGCGTGAAAAGGTCGTCAAAATGAGGGTCGCTGTTAAAGTCCTGCGGATTGAGATAGCGGCCCTCAATCAAGAGTCGTCGTCTTTGCTTACCATCAGGCGAACGACACCATTTAAGTTATGCTAAATATATAAAAAAAAATTGCTCAAGAACTGAATGGTCAAAAATACTCGGATACCCAGACGTGCATGTATGCATATGGAACTATTAATGAATCTGCAGGAAGCGAAAGAACTATGCATGGATCGCGAAGCCTGAAGTGCCCTCTCTGACTCAGTCATACAGCGTGATAGTGATACATACATACATACATATTATCACGCCTGTTTCCCATCGGGGTAGGCAGTGACTATGACTTTCAACTTGCTACAATCCTGATATACAACTTTCGCTTCTTCTACTTTCATGAGTGTTTTTATACAAGCTCGCCGTTTAAGGGTACTCTTGACCTGGCCTTTGATATAGTATAGTATACATTTTTAATGTGCGTATGTTTGTTTGGGTGGAATCTTTGAACTGAATTGTCTTCAACTGCTTGACTGATACTTACTGGCCAGTTGTAGGCGACCCTTGCTTCCGCACGTCACCTTCAATAGTGACAGTTTTCTTGACGGGCTGGACGTCGCTCAGTGGACGGAAATCGTGACCGCCATACATGTTCCATGTGATACTCATTTCACATAGTGTGTACCTGTCAGTTACAACATAATATTTTATTTATTTATTATATAGTTTTTCCTGTATTCGGAATTCTGAAATGTCCTCCTCCTTAGTACTAGGTGCACTCATTTTTTACGTAATGTAAATAAAGTGGGTAAAAGATATAAGGACCGATTATTTTCAGAAAAATCTGTTTGAGTTTTATGAGGTTTTGTATGGTTTTACAATTAAGGCGAGTCTAGAGCCAATGCACCCGTTTTGTTTTTGGCTCATCAACCGCCACCCACCTGCTGGAAAGTCAAGGGTAAAAAATTCCTTATTCTGCTATGGAACTCTATCCTAAGGTGGACTTGGAATCGAGCCCTGGTATGGTCTCTAATGGCAGTCAACGTTTCCTATCTATTCTTCTTTCCGGACCAGTTGAACAGTGACTTGTGCGATAAAAAGAGTATCTCGAAGCCACCTTCTTTGTTCGTTGAGTTCATAATAACTTTAAGTTTAATTTAAGAGTTTGTTTGTTTGCTTGGTTGAACGCGCTAATTCAGTAACTACTGGTCGGATTTGAAAAAATCTTTTTGTGTTGGATAGTCCATTTATCTAGGAAGGCTATAGGCTATATATCATCACGCTTCTACCCTGGAGAGCGGAGCAGTAGTCATAAATGTCGATAAACCGGGCATTATTGTAGAATTTATAAGCGACGGGAGTTCGAATTATGAAATGGGCGAAGCCGGGAGGGTCACTTAGTGATAATATAATCTGCAAGAAGCGAAAGAAGTATGCATGGATCGCGAAGCCTGGCGATCTGTCCTCTCTGACTACCCCGTCAGGGATATAGCGTGAAATAACCTTAACTATTTAAATACAATATTCTCACCTGAGCATCGAAAGCGGGAAACTCTTAGGCGCACTCAGCACATCGTCTCTGGCCTGTGGGACAGTGAAATGGTCCTCGTACATATGTACGGGGCCCGGCCCTATCCAGTTGACGACAGGCTCGTCAAGGTCGTGGTCTTGGGTCAACGCTTGTGTCTCTATGAAACAGTATTCGTCGTCTGTGTTGCCTCCGTCGCTGGCTGATTTTTTCTGTGGGTGGAATTGTACATTAATTACGTTGTTGGCATTGATTTGTTTTTCCCAACCGCTTCCAAACTCAACCGAGATTTCTAGCATGGGTCTACTTTAATTGGACTGCTAAATGAGCAGTTTGGTATTTGGTTTTGGCATCTACGTCGATGCTGGTACCGACCACACAACCAAATAGTTATTGTATCACATGTTACTATTTTTTAGCCACCCATAGGTCCCATAATTATAGTATGTAATAAATTATTAGGGCACATAGTATTGCATCAATTGTATATTATTTTTTTACTAAAGTGAAAAAGACAAGTTGGTTCCGACAGGACTTGAACTCTTTCACCTTTTAACCAAGGCACTGTTCTAAACCACTGAGCTACGTAACCATAACGGAAAGGTTGCGTCATTCTTCAATTCTTCAAGCTGGCTTAAGAACTACTACGTTACTGGCAGCATAGACCAACAATTTCATATGCCTTCTGTTTTTGAAGCATGAAAACGCTTGTCAGAAGATATTGTACAAACAACAACTTATTTAGTTATCAAAATAAATGTACACGAATTACATGCATTTACCTGAACCAGAGAGAACCAGAATACACACAAAAACAATTACACAAGTAAGAAACAGTACACAACATCTAAAAGAAACACACATACCGATTTTCTTCTATGTCTTCTTGGTGTAACCTTTGGTGGCGCCATAGGGTCTCCCAATTCCTTAGCAACTTGTGCATGAGTAGGCTTAGCGTCCAGCGCTTCAACTAAAGCCAGAAGAGGCTGTTCATCTGGCTCTAAGGACTTGGGCTCTGGCTCCGGTAAGGTCTCCGACGGAAGTTTGCGTTTCATGTTAGACTCGTCCGGAAAGAAGAATATCTCTACGCCACCTTCTTTGTCCGTTGAGCTGTTCAAATCTGATGATTCTTCAACTGAAATAATACGATATTTTAGATTACAGTTACTATAGGAAAATAGCCTACAGGTGTAGACCATTGTAACTGCAGGAACTCACTGCTGACGCCTACGTTTTATATATCGAGGTGCAAGCACTCGTTAGGCGTCTTCCTGGCTTCTGCAAGCTATGGGTTAGGTCATTTAAATTGTATAGTTGTTTATGTATTATTATTATGTGTTATTGGTACCAGACAAAATTATATATTTTATCAAGAAGATGATCTGCATAATATATTATTCCCCTACATTTGTGACTCCCACATAATCCTTTTTATTGGTTTTCCAATTATGTTATAGATAGTCGTTATAGAAGTCGTGTGCCTGATGGTAAGCTAAGACGACGACCCGTGATTGAGGGCCGCTAACTCAACCCACAGGGCTCCGATAGCGACCCTCAATTTGACGGCCTAGAAATTTGCATTTTTACTATTCTCCTGAAGGACCCAGGATTGTCAGTGGAGGGAAACACGTGCGCCGGCAGAGAGTTCCATGCTTTATGGTGCGACATAAGAAAGACCTACGGAATCTTTCCGTTCTGGGCAAGATGGTGTCCACAGTGTAAGGATGATATCTACCCCGCCCGTGTAGTTTATTACTGTTTGATACTCACGTGTAGTATTTGGGCTTTCTTTCATCGCCTCCTCCATAAGATCGTTGACTTGTTGGATTTCGTTCGGTGATAGTTCTCTTACCTCGTCTAGAGGTTTATCTTCTAAGCCTGTAATCAAGGGTATGTATTATTGGACGATAAATGACACGCATAGTTTCATTCTAAGTAATTATGTAATAATGTTTATGTTGTATCCCTAAGAGGGTTGGCAGAGAAGATTGACCGCCTGTTTTCGTGATTTTTTATTACCTAGTATTTGAGATATTGAAAAGATATACTAAAAATTTTGCAAAGAGCAACACATCCTGAGCGTCTTTAATTTGGTTTAACTGTCATGTTACTGGCAACCGGTACCAACCTACCTTAACTAAATAAATGAATAAACGTGACTTTAATAGAAATGCAATGAATTCTACGCTTTCCACATCAGTCACACCCAGCCGTTTCTAAGCTGTCTGTCTGATTTCCACCAACTAATTCGTCTGGTCTATTGATTCATGGTAGCTACAAGAGTCCATATAACTTTAGAGAAAATACATTTTAAATGTTATTTAAACAAAAGCTTTGCGAATTATTTAAATTGCAGGGACACTTGAAAATGAATTGCTGGCTGCGTCAAATAATATTAATTTGTAAATAGGCCATCAAAAAAATATCACTCAGAGTTTCTTGCCGGTTCTTCTCAGATGGGCCGCGTTCCGAACCGGTGCGGTTGTCAAGTTAGTATAAAACAATTTATCAGTTAATGTATGATGTTTTGTAGCATACATACATACATATTGTCACGCCTTTATCCCCAAAGGGGTAGTCAGAGGCATACAATACGCCCACAATTCACCGTATGCATTTTTATCCTAAGTAACAGGTGGTGAGCCCATTGCCGTGTTTAAATGGACAGGCGCAGGCTGTGGCGATCCGCTGTTGAAAATTTTCAAGCCGCTCATAAGGCCTTCAACCAGGCTTAACGACTGTCATTTTACTGGCAACCGGGATCAACGGCTTAACGTGCCTTCCGAAGCACGGAAACGCTCGCAAATGTAAATTCCACAAAGTGGTTACCCATCCAAAGGCCACCTGTAGCGAATGTTTATTAACGCAGTGGTCGTTTACAGAACACTGAGTCAGCGGGGCCATGATGTTTTGTAAGCGTCGTTGAAATGATATATGCAAAATAAATTTAATTTTTATTTCTTTTTAAACCCATTTTAGTTAGTCATTACTATATATGACTTACCCACAAGCTGTTCCAGTGGCTGGTCAGAGCATATACTGGTGTGTCGTGAAGATTGGTCATATGGCGGTTGCGAATCACCATCACTCGCCGCGTACGTGAGAAGGCGACAAAGTGCGGAAGCAGAGTCCCAGCATGTGTACAGCGTCACCATGTTGTTTGAAGCCATAAGGTCCACCATCGGACGCTCTGGGG
This sequence comes from Thumatha senex, assembly GCA_948477245.1. Classification (NCBI taxonomy): domain Eukaryota; kingdom Metazoa; phylum Arthropoda; class Insecta; order Lepidoptera; family Erebidae; genus Thumatha; species Thumatha senex. The sequence continues at coordinate 16,965,384 of OX419743.1, forward strand.
GCTACAGACAAACTTACACTTAAAAAAGCCAGAAGTTCATCTGGCTCTAAGGATATAGACTTGGATTTTTTAAAATCAATTAGTTGCTAACTTTCATATAAATATACTAGTTGTCGCCCGCGGCCCCGCACGCGTGGTGCAGTTTTCCCGTTCCCGTGTCCCACAGGAACTTGTTCCCGGGATAAAATGTAGCCTATGTGTTATTCTGATGTGTAAGCTATATTATTGTAATCAAAATCCATTCAGTAGATTTTGCGTGAAAGAGTAACAAACATCCATTCATACTTACAAACTTTCGCGTTTATAATATTAGTACGATTAAAGTGAAAAAAGACAACGTGGTTCAGGACGGGGATTGAATCCGTGACCTTTGTCTAACCAGGGCAATGTTCTAGCAACTGAACTACTCGAACCGTATAGGTCGCGCGGCGAATGATGAGCTCTGTAAGAAAGTGGAAGGGGAATGCGCAGAACTCATAAATTAGGTCTAATTGGCGGGGTGACAGGGGGTGAAGGGCGGGAGTGTAGGAGCGTGGTCGCAGGAGTGGTCGAAATCCTACACGCACACTAGGGCACAGCTGCACACTACTCCGCGATACGTCGGCACGTGTTGTCATTAGTCTCGGTACTGTCACGCACATAAAATATTCTACTCTTTTTGACAAATCTTTTAATAGCGTATTGAGGCTTTGATGCCCCGAGAAAATTGTCTGTCCAATCTGTACAATAAAGAAAAAAGGGTTTATTATGTATATGGTTTGATCAAATATTTATACCAATTATAATTATATAACGCAGTGATAGTGCCAATGTTGCTTTACGGTAGCGAAACCTGGGTATGTCAGCAGATGCATGAAAGTAAATTACATGCCGTGGAGATGCGATCACTTCGAAAATTGTGCGGCGTAACTTTTGCCGACCTAATACGTAACGAAGTGATACGCAATATGGCAAGTTTGAATGAAAGTGTCAGCGTTAAGCTGGAAAAGAGTGTGTTCGTTGGTTTGGACACGTCCAACGAAGGAGTGGGGAACGATTAGCGAAGAATATATATTGTGCGAAAGTAGAGGGTAGAATGAATCAGGGTAGGTCGAGATTTGCATATGAAGATCACGTGAGCAGATTGCTCAAAAACGGACATGTCTAAAGTAATCGGATGCCCAGACGTGCGTGTATGAAGCAGTTGATAAATCTTAAGGAAGCGAAATCAGTATGCATGAATCACGAAGCCTGGCACGCTGGCTCCCTGACGGGGTAGTCAGAGAGGACACTCTTTGACTACCCCGTCAGGGATACAGCGTGAAGATAGTTAGTTTAGTTATAAATTTTCGACAATTTCATTTGTTTAATACATGAAAAAATTAAAATCACGCCTAACATTCACCGGGGTAAGCAGAGACTTCTTCCATTTCTTTTACTTTAAATAAGTATTGTCACACACATTTTATAACTATTTCTACATTAAAATATTACAATAAAAATGTTTTTTTTAATACGATCACTGAAAAATAAATGAAATATCTATCATGGTTTAATATTTTAACGCAAAACACTTTGAACTCACTTGTTGTAAATAATATAAACCTACTTACGTACCCACCTAGCCACCTACCTAAGTTATAAAAAAAAATGTTTAATGGTTCAAAGCAGAGTCGTATTAAACTTGATTCTTTGTGTAAATATATTGTGCGCGATTGTACATGCGCAAACTATCCCCACTAATTTTTGTCAGAGCTCATCATTCGCCGCGCGACCTATACCGAAACAATTTGAAATTCTTCACTTTATTTTTATCGTCATTGAAAGTATGACCAGAGCCATCTATCGAGCTACTTAACAACTCTGATGTCAATGAACTTGTTTTATAGAGTGTATAGTATATAGACTAGTTTGTAGGCGTAGCTGAAGAAAAACCATCCTAAATTTGTATTATGTCCTAAGTGACAGGTCGTGAGCCTGCAGCCATGTTAAAATAAACAGGCGCAGGTTGTGGCTACCGGCTGTAACGCCATAACTGATAAAGTTTTCAACCGATTTTCATTACGCGTTTAATAGTTATTATTTTTTAGACACTAATTCATATTTAAACTAATATATAAAACTAAAGAATTGTTTGTTTGTTTGGTTACGCACTAATCTCATGAAAAATTCTTATTGTGTTAGATAGCCCATTTATCGAAGAAGGCCTATATATCGACTATATATCATCACGCTATTACTAAGGAGAGCATAGCAGAATAATTTTCATACATTTTTGTAAAAGTAATAAGCGGACGAAGACGCAGGGGTCAGTTAGTCCGAAATAACTGCAATACTTACACAAAGAGTCTTATCCTCAGTTCTCAATGAGAGCTCAAACAACCCAACGTCAACCACACAGACGTAGTCCTTGGACACATTGGGCGCTTTCTCATTGTCTTGGGGCACTGCGACGTTGGGTTTAGTTCCGTGCAAGTGCATTAAGAACAGTGTGCACTCCTGGGCATGGAAACGAAGGCAAGAAGTGTTGGTTTCGGCGATAACGTTACTCGTGATCCTGAAGTTGCCCAGTGTGAGTACCGTCCGGATTGGAAGGTACAGTGGCCTGGAAAAATGTTTACAAAATTACATTTACAATTTTTTTACACAACGCCGTCTAGCCCAAAGTACTAATAAGCTTGTGTTATGGGATCTAGACGACTGATAAACATACTTATATATTTCTAAATACATAGATAGTATACATAGGAAACACCCAAACGCTGAAACAAACATTTGTAAATCACGCAAATATTTTTCCGACCCGGGAATCGAACCCTGGACCGAATGTGTGATAGGAACATAGATATCTTCTCTACTAAAGAGTTAATGGGCTCACCACCTGTTACGAGGGACAAACAACCATACGGTGAAATGTGGGCGTTTAATATGCCTCTGCCTACCCCTTCGGGGATAAATAATTTGCTTTTGAAATGTAGTAGTACGTTAACTTCAGACAATGGGTCTGACAAACGTTTTTTACTTTAAATGCCAAATAAATCTACAAAAAAATACGAGAAATACTGTTTTTACTTTTTTTATATTTCAAATAATGGCTGAAATATTTACGATCAAAGTGCGTATAACGCAGGTGACCGCATACGTCACAACTACACATTTAACAGTCGCGCTCTCGTTCGCACCCGAACGCCACGCCGCGCCTTGTCGCAGTCAGTGTTACGTTGTGACGTCATAATGAGCGCGCCTAATCTCGGAAATTCAAAAAATGGGCTATAACTTCTCGTCGTTATAACTTCGGAAATACTGCATGTATGTGCAGTGAAATAAAACCTAATGTAATGTACATGAACTACGCTCCGATTTTAGCTGTATTTGATAGTAATATTTTGACCCTTTTATGTTCTCCATTATTGATGTGTGAAAACCAATGAGTGACATTAGTTTAAAGTGTGTGATGCACATTTGTGTGCGAATCAATATTTGTATATGACTCGTATGTAGTAGTGTAGGGGGTAGGGGGAGAAACTTGGAGACACAGGTTCGTATAGTAAACGCGCAAATCTAGAGTTAAGATATCTATGGATAGGTAAGTTGTGTGTTTGGGTGTAAGGGGCCCCACCGAGAACTCCGGGGCCCAAGCGAGCTCACTTGCTAGCGGTGCACCTGGTAACTAATGGACGAGGCGATGACGCAAGTTGTTGTTAGTTGTCTTCGCCCATTTTGGGCAGGCAAAGGAAATTTAGTCCATACAGTCTTGTCTTTAGTATTAATATTTTCTTTTTATTAAGTTTTAGTCATGTCTAGTCATTGTTGATGTCAAGTCCTCAATCCTAGATCCTGGTCCTTGCCCTAGTAAAGCAATGACGAAGAACCCTTTACTAGGACTTTCTATAGAGATTTGGCACTAATACAAAGAACTCCGCTGTTCACTGCAACATTTCACTTTCCATAACTCATGCACACTTTCTTAAACGCTCAAATGCTCATTAAACACAAAATCACGAATTATACACTATTTACTTTTGGAAAATAAAATACGGCACCCGTGCGTCATGTCCAAGAACTGGCGCCAAAACTCAATGACGCAAGTGCCCTTACGGTGTCGGTAGGTCAGATTTCACTCACTCCTAACTATGCCGAAAATCAAACGACAGTTGCTCCTAACAGCCACCTTACTTCAGGTAGGATTTGGCAATCAACTGAAAAAACCTTTTAGAGAAGTTCACGGTTCGGACAACGGATGAGATCATGGCGAGAGAGGGAAATCTTTAAACAAACCCATCTGAAAAGTTACCTATAATCTACGGCGCAGTCTAGTATATGCACGTGTAATTGCGACAACATGCTGGAAGGCATGTACCCTGGTACAGGGTAGTCGATGACATCGATGACGTCCATTAGCTGGGAAAGCCACGAGATGCCCTTGTCGCCTCTGTAGCGGAGCGTGGCCTGCTCTATACCTATTGCTATACATATCCCCTGAAAGAAAAATAATCATAATAACAAGTGTAATATAGCCAGCAATGTATAGCTAGTATTTAATATATATAAATATATTATAATATATATAATATATACATTGCTGGCTATATTACACTTTTTACACTACATGCCCATAAACAAATGTGCTTAAAATTCAAGCGAATGTTGTTCAAGCGAATGAAGAGCAACTAATACATACATATTATCAAGCCTGTCTACAATTGGGGTAGACAGAGACTCTCTCTACTCTCCTTTTCGCTGCTTGAGAAAGCTACCTGGATTTGGAATCTAAGATTTAATTTAAAAACTGATGGCATTGTTGCGAGCATTTGCGTTCTGAACTTCCAACCCCGTAAAATCCCGTAAGAGGTTGGAAGGTCAGATCCCCCTGCGCCGTAACCTCGTCCGTCAGCAGGTGCACCGCTAGCAGGTAAGTTATTTGGGATCTAGACCTTGGTGGGGATGCTCGGGGATGGTTGGGGAAGCTCGATTCAATACATGACAAAATCTGACAGTAATAAGTGATAGGATTTATAAGAATTTTAAAGAAATTATTTTCAATGTACCTTTGCATTATCCGATTCTGGATCCGGGTCTACTTTCAGAGCTAGTGTGAACATATCTTTCTTCTGCAGCCGGTCTTTTACACAGACTCCTTTGCCAGAGGGGTAAATAGTTGGCTTGAGATGGGAGGGCAGAGTACGACCATTTTGACGGAGTGGCGGTTTCTCTGATGGAATTGTAAGAAGAGCTGTAAAGGTTGAACAAAATGGGTTAATTTGTATAATATTATGAGCTGTATGCAAGAAAAATACAAAGCTATTCATATCACGCTTTGTCAATAAGTTCGATTTTGTAAGTTATTGGTTTTGTTAATAAAACAATGTAAAGTCGGTGAACTCCTGTTAGCCACTAACTAGCTTCATTGCTTTTAAAGATAAATGTAATGTAATTGTATATAAAGTAAATAATGATAAGCGAATGATTATATAATAAAAAGAGACTGGGACAGAGATAGAGAGAGGGAGAGGGAGGGAGAGGGAGAGATAGAGAGAGAGAGAGAGAGAGAGATAGAGTTGCGCACCCGGCTGCGCACTCACTTGTTCGTGTCATTTGCTTGTAGTAAGTTCGATAAATACACCAGCATGACGGTATTTCGTTAAGCTCACTATTCGTAAGCCGCGCTAAGAAAATTCGTTCCAAAACATAGCAACAATCAATACACAGGTAAAAAAAGTTAATTGTGTAGGTAAGTGTAAAAGGTAAAATATAAAACCCAATACGAGATAATTATAAACTTTTACACACTACGTAATTTATGCTTAGATATTATAAACTAGTCTCTTTACAGCGGCAGCGTTTATCCGTCTTTATGAGAGCGATAAGTTCAAAAACAACCGAACAGATTTTCATCATTGTATATAGAGAGGAAGTTAAAGTCCTACACTTTAACTTCCTCTCTATATACAATGATGAAAATCTGTTCGGTTGTTTTTGAACTTATCGCTCTCATAAAGACGGATAAACGCTGCCGCTGTATTTTCATTGTACCTAATTTTAGATGGTGAAGTCGCGGATATTCACTAGTAAAACAAAAATGGAAGGCCTTACAAATATTTTAAAAGTGAAAATAGATTTGATGCGATGAAATTTGGTACAAAAATATATTAATTTTATTTATTTTTATTCTCATCACACTATAAGTTAATAAAAAAAACTAACTATCTTCACGCTGTATCCCTGACGGGGTAGGCAGAGAGGACAGATCGCCAGGCTCCGCGATCCATGCATACTTCTTTCGCTTCTTCGAGATTCGTCAATCTCTTCATACACGCATGTCTGGGTATCCGAGTACTTTTGACCTTTCCGTTTTTGAGCAATCTGCTCACGTGGTCTTCATATGTAAGTCTCGGCCTACCCTGACTCCTTCTACCCTCTACTTTTGAACAATATATATTCTTCGTCAATCGTTCCTGTCTCATTCGTTGGACGTGTCCAAACCAACGGAGCACGCCCTTTTCCAGCTTAATGCTGACACTTTCATTCAAACCTGCCATATTGCGTATCACTTTGTTACGTATTCGGTCGACCAAAGTTACGCCGCACAATTTTCGAAGTGATCGCATCTCCACAGCATTCAATTTACTTTCATGCATCTGGTGAAAATAAATTTAATTAATTAGTTAATTTACTATAAGTTAATCAATTAATTATTAGTAAATGTTATTATTCTGAAATAGCTAACAGGTTTTTATCCTACTAAATATTATAAATGTGTGGATGGATATTTGTTAGTCTTTCACACAAAAACAGTATTTAAAAAAATGTCCCACAATATTGTATCTGGGGAAGAAGGTCCTAAGGGAAACAGGAACTCAACCATATAGGCTGGAGGAGGTCATGAGTCTGAACCTAATTGTAACACGGGCGGAGCCGGGAGCGTCCGATAATAATAACTAACTGCACTCACATTCATGATATAATGTAGTCTTCTGGGAACGTAGACAAAGTTGTGCCGTTTTGGCCTTTCCGTAGAGTCCGCTGACTTGGCACAGAGACAGGTGGTGAGCTTCTAACACTAGCTCGCCCATTTGGCCCGGCACCACGCGTTTGTTACTGTCCTGTTCGATAACAATAATAATTATAACGTGATTTTATTTTTGGTGACAACAAGGGCAATGTTCTGACCACAGTCGTACAGAACTCTACCGAAACAAGCTGAAATTCCTTTCGACTTACAACATCGTAAATGGCATTTAAGAGTGAATTGATTTTTTACTCGACATAAAACCTTCACAAATAAACAAAAATATAAAATATATTTTTTAAATAAGTTTGCGATAGAAGGAGTAATTATAAGCAGGTTTTTCGGTTAAACCCATATTGTAGGGTGCATTAAAATTATTAGTACGCCATCTTGAGTGTTCCACCATATTGGATTTGTCAGTAGTTAGTATGACGTCAAACAGCTAACCATGCATTGTCATTCTAACTAAAGGTGAGGTGTATACAAAATTTTAGCTCAATCGGTTAAAGATATCTGCTTCAAAATTAAGTTGTAAGATTCCACTCGAACAAACATACATACCTACAGAGCAAGTTAATAGAAAGCTTGTAAAAAGTAAGTAACTAGCTTCAAAATTGTACTCAAAAATAATGAAATTGCCTAAAGAATTTGCAACGTTGCTATCTTAAATAGAATTTTCTATTTGAAAGTTACGCACGCAATCGATATTAACGCTTGGTTAGAAGACAAATCCTCGTTACCACATGTGAAATAGTTGGTTAGTTTAAAATACTCACTCTGACAGGCGTGTAGATAGTCAAGAGGCCCTTTCCCACTTTGAGCGTGAGGCAGAAGTTATGCATGTCGTTCGACACCGATTTGTTACGACCTCTGCGAATGTGGTTGCCAATAGACGAAAAGTACAAGTTGGTATCTTCTTCTGACGCTGTACTATCGCTATCCGAATCTGGATTAGAGAATTATGATATTAAATAAAAATAAAAATTGTCGAGGATATTTAGGATTTGGGAGTGTAATCGGCCCCATCGACATCTCTGGGGTCCAATCCACCACCGGGGTATTATATTTAACTAACTATCTTCACGCTGTATCCCTGACGGGGTAGTCACAGAGGACAGATCGCCAGGCTTCACGATCCATGCATACTTCTTTCGCTTTCTGGGGATTCATTAATCGCTTTACACATGCGCGTCTGGGTATCCAAGTACTTTTGACTTTTCCGTTTTTGAGCAATCTGCTCACGTGATCCTCATATGCAAGTCTCGGCCTACCCAGATTTCTTCTACCCTATACTTTCGCACAATATATATTCTTGGCCAATCGTTCCTCAAGTATCCAAAATGTATTATACTTATAAATAAATATCCCATCCATGGAGGTCAGACGGCAGTCGCTCCCAATATAGCTGCTCCTAGCAGCCAAGTATAAAAGTGGATCCCAGGATCAACACAAAAAAAAAGTTTCTATGTATAATATGTATGTATTTAGAATTATTATAGCCGATTACCCGTGGTTTCACCCGCACAGTTACCGTTCCCGGGTACACGACAAAACATAACACGGGTAAAAAATCTATAACACCAGCTATCTGCCAGTGAAAGTCCCATTAAAATCGACCTAGCTGTTTCAGAGAACAGCATTTAAAGCGGTCATTAAATACTTACCATATCCTCTGCATGTATTAAAAGCCGGGTTGATGGGTCCGTATGCTAGTGGGTTTATTTCATACTGGTCTATTATCTGAGGCTCCCACAGCAGCAGGTCTGAATTGATACGGTTATATATTCTCTCGTATAATTGTTTGGATCTGAAATAATAAATAAATAATATTATCATCACGCTGTATCCCTGACCGGGTAGTCAGAGACGACAGTTCGCCAGGCTGTGCGATACTTGTATTATACTTCTTTCGTTTCCTGCAGATTAATTAATCGCTTCATACATGCACGTCTGGGTATTCGAGTACTTATGACTTTTCTGTTTTTGAGCAATCTGCTCACGTGGTCTTCATATGTAAGTCTCGGTCTACCTTGACTCCTTCTACGCTCTACTTTCGCACAATAAAATATATTCTTCGTCGATGGTTCCTCACTCGTTTTTGAACTGGAGAGAAATATTTTTCTTATAGTCACGCCAATTTCATTTAAAGCATAGCACATTTCAGCTGAGCCTTTTGTCGTTTTAAAATGAACAGGGGCCGGTTGTGGCGATCGGCAATTGCAATGCTCCCATTAGGTCTTCAATTTGACTTAGCGACTGCCATATTACTGACACCACTTATTACGTGGATCAAAATAAAAAAATGGTGAAATGTGAGAGAACATTATGCGTCTGCCTACCCACTCGAAAACGCTCTTTAATAAGAATAACTAAATTACAGCTGCTTCTGACAGCTATCAGCTCTACCTAAAAGGACTACGAGTTTAAGAGCAGAGTTATTTTAATAATGTAAAGTTTTGACTCACTCAAGTTGTAAGCTCAGTACCGGCAGTATGAACTCTAGGTGTATAGCAGATAATTCTATTGAGCTGGATGTGAAAGTCAACATTTCTTCTTCAGTGCCCGGCATTATTATAGTTTCCTCGTGATCTGGAACGACAATGCAATTTTAGTGTGGAAGTCTCGGTCGGTAGAGTAAAAACGGTTTTGGATAATTTTTAAAGCAATTAGTATGTTAACTTTTCATTAATATTTTTTTAAAGTGAAAATGGACAACCTGTTTCAGGACGGGGATTAAACTCGTGAACATTGCCTATCCAGGGCAATGCTCTAGCCACTGAACTACCCGAACCGTACTGAAACAGGTTGAAATTTTACAATATATTGTCATCGTCATTTAAGAGTATGACAGGAGCCATCTATCGAGCTCCTTAACAACTCTGATTTCGTAGTGGTTCAAACCATGGCCGGCAGCCAATAGTGTGTACTTCTTCATCTATTTTCAACATCGGGCAAGCGAGATATATACAACTGAAAACGACTGTCGCCGATGAACTTATAATGTTTTATGAAAATAAAATGCCGTTTTTTTATTTTAGTTGCTAAGTTTATCTAAAATGGGTGTAACGGTATAAAGGCAAGCAACCTCAAACTCCTAGCGGTGCACCTTACGTTGTTGGAAGGTCAAACGGCAATCGCTATCAACAATGCCTAAAATGAAAGTCAAACGATACCTGCTCCTAGCAGCCAATTAAAAGTGGACCCCAGGCCATAAATTCACGTAGAGTTTGAAAGCAACTGGGAATACACTAAGACGAAGACGATCTAAAATAGCTAGAGAGCGAACAATATTCCTTGCTCTATGATTGCATCCCTACAGTCATTTATGATGAAGTTCGCTTACCATCATGAAGATTAACTTTATGCTTGGTCACGGTCGCTTGCTTCTTCCCGCTGAAGGGGCTAGGCTGTGTGGGCGTCAGATTGTTCCACACGTACATAGAAGTGGTCATAGGGTTGGCAGACGCTTCGAAGCTCATCGGCTCATCTTCCAGAGTATCGAATGGACCCTTAGTAGGTGTGGGAGGCTTGAATGTTATTGATATACTGGAATAGAAATTGTATTTATTGCTACTGTTACAGCGCTATTATCTGTACTAATACTAGTGCCTCAGCGAGATTTATGCCGCCTTTAAATTCAGTTCCATAACTATGGAACTGAATTTTAAGGCGGCATAAATGTGGACATGTCTTGACATGGCTTCGCACGCGTCGTGAAGTTTTCCTGTTCCCGTTTCCCACAGAAACTTGTTCCAGAGATAAAAAGTAGCCTATGGGTTATTCTGATGTGTAAGCTATGTTATTGTAAAGTTTCATCACAATCCATTCAGTACATTTTGCGTTAAGAGTAACAAACATCCATTATTACATATTTTGGCGTTTATAATATTAGTAGGATTTAACTGTGACTTGTTAAAATTAAAATCAAAACTCATAATCATACGAACGTCTAGGCGTCTGTCCCATTTCTTATTTCTTCTCCTCCACTTCGCAAGGTCGTCGGCATCCCCATAGAGGACCAAAAGAAAAATCAAAAGTAGCTTCAACTTACGTCGGCATCACAGTAGCTGGCCGATTGCCAGTTAACAAATTGGTATCGGAGATGTTGTCATCCATCGAGGTCCTCGCAATGTGAGTTCCCGGTAACGTTTCGTTTTCCTAAAATATAGATAGATAATTTCTTTATAAGCACACAATACAATACACAGCAAACACACTCAATTGTAGACAAATAAAAATACGGCCGTGTGTTGTACATAAATAAGTCTTATAACGAATTTTTTGAAACATGAACGGATGTCATAACTTCTCTGATTCAAAACTTATACTAAATGAAAATCTCGATATGCAGGAAAATGACCCCAAAATGGGGTACGGCTGTGTTTTGACCACGGCCATGTGTTGTACGTGAAAACATCTCATGACGGGTGATTTTTGAAATTGATTGTGAAAGTAAGGGTCTTCCATGCCCCTTGCCATGCCAGCAGATGCATGAAAGTAAATTGAATGCTGTGGAGATGCGATCACTTCGAAAATTGTGCGGCGTTACCTTGGCCGACCGAATACGTAACGAAGTGATACGAAATATGGCAGGTTTGAATGAAAGCGTGAGCGTTAAGCTGGAAAAGGGCGTGCTACGTTGGTTTGGACACGTCCAACGAATGAGTGAGGAACGATTGACGAAGAATATATATTGTTCAAAAGTAGAGAGTAGAAGGAGTCAGGGTAGGCCGAGACTTACATATGAAGACCACGTGAGCAGATTGCTCAAAAACGTAAAGGTCAAAAGTACTCGGATACCCAGACGTGCGTGTATGAAGCGATTGATGAATCTCGAAGAAGCGAAAGAAGTATGTATGGATCGCGAAGGCTGGCGATCTGTCCTCTCTGACTACCCCGTCAGGGATACAGCGTGAAGATAGTTAGTATATTTAGATATATATAGGTTTGTATATCAGTCGTCTAGAGCAAGACGGCGGTGGGAAAAAAAAATGTCCCACATATCCCACTTCTGCCTACTCCTTCGTGTATAAAGTGCGTGATTATATGTATGTATGTAAGTAAAACTCACGTAGTAATACAAGTCCAGCTTAGTACATCGGAGGGAGACAGCGGTCGGCAGCGGACGCAGACTGGGCGCCTGCTGCGAGCTGATCGTCGCGTTCTCGAACTGGAACACCAGGTAGTCGGGGCGGATCTCACGGACTCCGCGGACCACGTCCGGACGCAAGTCCGCCACAGGAAACCTGCACACGGATAAATATTAATAATCTCTCGCGATTACTACTTGATAAGATACGATAAAAAGAACACAATAGGGTCGGCAGCGCGAGTGCTGCACCTCTGGTGTTGCAAACATCCATATGCTACAGTGACCACTTTCCATCAGATGGGCCGTATGCTTGTCTGCCAACTCAGTGGTATAAAAAAATACTAATATCATAAAGAGGAAATATTAGAATGCTACATTTTTCGTGAGTAACATAGGCTATATTTGATTTTCAAAAACTCAGGGTTCCGTACGAAATCACGAATAGGAAAACTTCAACACGCGGTCGAAGCTGCGGGCATCAGCTAGTAATAAATAAATTTAAATTAAGATTGTCTGAAATAAAGATTATCTTACGTTTTAATGGTACAAACACTTACCTAAGCACAGTGTCGATGTTAGGACAGTGTAGCGCGACGCCGAACTGATTCTGTGACGTCACAGGCGCGGCGGGCTGACTCGCCGGCACCGCCGCTTCAGGGAAGAACGTTGCAGACATTCGCTCTATCAATGTAAGCTCTATGTCCAAGTAGAACGGTGTGCACTTTATACTGAAACGACAATATTATAATGCACTAGGTGACCCCCCCGGCTTCGCCCGTGACATGATTCGAACTCCCGTCGCTTATAAATTCTACAATAATGCATTAAATATTGCCCGATTTGTCGACAAATATGACTACTGCTCAGCTCTCCAGGGAAGTAGCGTGATGATATATAACCTATAGCTTTCCTCGATAAATGGACTATCTAACACAAAAATATTTTTTCAAATCCGACCAGTAGTTCCTGAGATTAGCGCGTTCAACCAAATAAACTAACTTTTCAACTTTATAATATTAGTATAGATACATAAATATAGACACGCTTTATCAATTATAATTCATTATATTATATTAAAAATTATAATTTACGCAAAGGCATACTATATGCTTACATTTCCGTATGGTTCCACATGGGCCTTATGTTTGTCTGCCACCTCAGTGGTATAAACAAAAATATTATGTCCTACCTAACAGGTGATGAAGCTATAGCCGTGTTGTAATGGAGGCTGTGCCTATCTGTATAAAAAAATTCTAACTGCCCAAAGACTGCCATGCTACTGGCAACCGGGATTTAACCTAGGACTATAAAAAAAGTTGCTTAACAAAGTGATCGTTTACAAAACACCGAGTCAACGGGTTTGCGAGCCCAAAGATAAAATATCTTTATTGTATGCTAAAAATACGAAAGTTAAAGCAGTTCACAGACCCTCTAATAGCTATATTAGTAATGCTTTTTGGCACCAAGGTTGACGAGTCAAAGATATTATATCAATACAAAAATATAAAGCTGAAGCGTTTGTTTGTATGTTTAGTTGAACGCGCTAATCTCAGGAACTGCGTTCGAATTAAAAAAAATATTTTTGTGTTGGATAGCTTATTTATCGAGGAAGGCTGTATATCATCACGCTAATATCCAGGCGAGCGGAGCAGTAATCATATATCGGCCAAATTTTCATATAGTAGGCATTGGAAAATTAAACGACGGGATTAAATGGGTATCATGGAAGCGCTCGTGGACCCGCGGTCACAGTGTTCTGTAAACGATCACTGAGTTACGCAACTTTCACTTTGGCTGGTCCTCGGATGGGTGATCACTTTGTGGCATTAACATTTGTGGGCGTTTCCATGCTTCAGAAGGCACGTTAAGCCGTTGGTTTCGGTTGCCAGTAACATGGCAGTCGATAAGTCAAGTTGAAAGCCTTATGGGCGGCTTGAAAAATTTCAACAGCACATAGCCACAATCTACGTCTGTCCCATGGGACAGGAATACACATGGTGAAAAGTGGGCATATAATATGTCTCAGCCACCCCTTCGGGGATAAGGCGTGATAGATAAATTAAATGGGTACTATGAGGTTCGAAGTATGCCACGGGCGAAGCCGCGTTGGTCAGCTAGTACTTTATAATTATACGTGTTTGAGATTGCGCCAGAGTGTGTAAAATGTGTACTTACATGATATCTGTGGCTGGATTTGCTAGTTTCTTCTCGCCCAATACGCGGCTGTACTTGGACGTTTGTTTGAAGTTCACTTGTATATTAGGTTGTGGTTTAGCGACCGTAGAACTACTGGAGTGCTGACTAGATGTGTCTTCGTCCTCTGTTACCATAAATAAAAAAAATTGTACATTTTTCACAATGAGCCACCGCACACTGGTTTCTTTTAGTATACGCAACCGGCCACTTTGAGACTGTTTCGATACTGTATCGCGCTCGGTCGCTGCATCTGGCTTCCACAAAGCTGCTAAGTCACCGGTGGCGGATACTAAAAGATGCTAGTGTGCGGAGGCCCAAAGAGCCATCTAGCACAATGTAGCAAGAGCTTGTGGCATGGGATATAGACGACTGATAAACATACTATTTATTTCTAAATACATACACACATATTATACATAGGAAACACCCTAACTCCGAAACACACATTTTGGATCACACAAATGTTTGTTCGATCCCGGGACCTCAGCGCGGACGTCGCATACACTACCACTGCGCCACCGAGGCAGTCAAATGTAGGTATTTATTACATATATGTATTGTAAGTCCATAAATGTAGGTAGAATTACAGTAAATGCATACATACATATTGTCTGTATGAAATGCATAGGCGTAAATTGTGGAGACCTGCTGTTGAAATTTTGCAAGCCGCTCATAGGCCTTCAACTTGGTTTAACGACTGCCATGTTACTGACAATCGGCTATTTACGGCTTAACGTGCCTTCCGAAGCATAGGATAACAGTACGTAATATAAGAAGTGAGTTTTAGTTAGAAACTCCCTATAATTCCTATTCCTAACATTTTATAATTCCGATCGGACTGATGTTTACTAAAAAACTGACAGGGCTTTCAAAGGGAAAAATTGCGCCCGAGTTCCTTATATACTCACTTCTGACCTCTAGAATTTTCTCAAAAAAAATGGTATTGCGTTTTATTTTGGCCTATTCTTTTACATTATTTATAATCTAGCAAAGACAGATGATTTTTTATCCCGATGAAACTGGCTAAGGTCAGAGAGCATTCTGCCTAGTTCTTAGTATCAATACATCAGCATTGTAAGGGCACCAAGGGCACTTTCACATCTAAATCGTAAGCATATCTAAATGTGAACCCCATATTCTCTCTTAGACACTATATCTTCTGTATATCACTATATCTTCTACTCGTATATAGCAATGTTCCCTAATCACGCCGTTCCTTTCATTGTCTATCAACTTCTCTCCAGCTATACTACTAATTTCCACTGCATTAGTGATGTTTTTTTTTAAGCGAGAGCTGGTTTTCTTCACAGATCCGTACCTTTAGTGTCAAACCGTATCAAGTCGAACCCGTGTGGGTCTAAATGCTTCGAGTCCCCGTAGAAGTACAAGCACTCGCGTACTAACAAGTGTCGAACGGAGATCTCGCCTTGGGACTGACTTCCATGTGACGTCACCTTCTCACTGCCGTCCACTGTTATCTCCGAAGTTAGGATCCTGGAAATAAAGATAAGTCAATTGACACTACTCTAGGCTAATTGACACTACTCGTGACCTGAAGGCTGGTTTCTTTTTCGCACAAATGTTACGCATTGCCATACAAAGTGGCAATCCTGCCAGTCTTCTGGAAACGCTACCACACGAGGACTTCTATGCGAAGAAATTTTATGACGCATGTTAGATTTTTGGCTTGAAGTTATTTTTAGTTAGCTTAGTTTAGAATTATTTAAAGACCTACATGCAATACAATAATATTACTTACATTATTATTTAAATTTAAGGCAAACTAAGTTTAGTCGACTGTTCTCACATAACTCTAAAAAAACAATCTAAGTTTATGTTTGTTTGCCATACATACATTTTAAAAGAGCATCTATGAAGTTCTTGACAGAATCTTCGCCATTATGGGTACGCTGCCCTTGAAACTGGCCACTAGAATCACTGACATTTTGGTTTGATTTTGTTTCATTTGTATAAACACATTACTAAGTAATGTGTTGAAGTATCATGTAAATAAAACTAATGTAATTACTGGCGGTTAGAAATGGGTGGCCATGAGTTTTATTACCAGGTTCTTCCTCAGGCTTCCCTATTGCTTTGCGAGTCTGGCAGTAAATATAAATGTAGAAGCAATAATTTTGACATTCATAGGTGTTACTTTGTCTTATGGTACTTTATTAGTCAGGTTGGTTAGTTCTAGCTTACCATCTCTTCGCCATGACCACGTCTGTTAACAGGTGTACCACTTGCATGCGAGATTGGCTAGAGCCTTCTATAGGGCTCCAGAGCAGCCGTAGATTTTACTCTATTACTCTCTCTTCATCTTAGTGTATTCCCAGTTGCTGCCAAACCCCTACCTGGATATGGAGCCAAGGGTCCAATTTATTTGGCTGCTGGCACCTGTCATTTGGCTTTTGGCAGGATAAGAGTGACTGCCGTTTGACGCCGTTAGTAGAAGTCGCTTGGGCCCCAGAGATTTTGGTGGGGCCCTTACACCCAAAACTCATATTCATATTTTTTTACATAAACAGCGAACTTACCTCAAATGATTTCTACCAGTGGTTCTGTCGAGGGCCTCATTACCAGCGGTGAAGTCATCTATAAGACTGAACGGCTCCAAATCACCGTAGAATATGTTTGACACCTCTTGCATTCTTTTAGCACTCGCTGGCGATATACAGTCAGAGCCAGCGTGTGATGGGACTAGGATATCCTGCAAGTGTTAAAAAAATTGTTAAACTGAGCCTAATTTAACACATCTGTCCTCTCTGATTACCCTGTTAGGGATACAGCGTGAAAATAGTAGTAAGAAATTGTAACACATCACAAACACAAATCCCGAAAAACCCAATCATATTCTTATGGTATGTCTATTCTATAGAAAAAAATTGTATGAAATAGCAATCTGTGGCGTAATTACTCTAATTTGGTGTTCTATTAACGAACAACTGTTCGGAAACGAACAGCGTAAAGTTACGGCCAGTTCTTAGATAGATTACCACTTGTGGAATTTCTATTACGAGCGTTTTTGTACTTCGGAGCTTTAGCTTTCACAGCTAGCAACAAGCAGTTACGACCTGCTACAGTCCGTTTCAATAGGGTCTGTAGCTCAATTTTTTTTATTATTTATCTATCACGCCTTATCCTCGAAAGAGTGGCAGAGGCATACCTATTGTATGCCTACTTTTCACCGTGTGTATTCCTGTCCCACGTAATAGGTGGTGAGCCCATTGCCGTGTTGACATAGACAGACGCAGATTGTGGCTACCTGCTGTTGAAATATTTCAAGCCGCCGCCCGTAAGGCCTTCAACTTGACTTAACGACTGCCATGTTACTGGCAACCGGAATTTTTCTTTTTTTGTAATTAATTTATGGCCTGGTTACTAAGACCTTATAGCCAAATCTTAATTCACATTTCTTCAATCTTCTTTCTTATTATCTAAAATGTCCCGTCCTCTACGTCTTCGTCAAATCTAGTCTTAAGTCAAGGTCAGTCTCACCCCAGTATAATAGTGGTTGTTATACTGGGGTTTTCAGCGGATTTTACGCGGCAAGATAGAAAATAGCATTTTACTGCATGCATATCATTGTCTGTCACTATGGCGCGTTAATACAACTTTTATGTCCAAGAAACCACCACTCCCGCACATAAAACAAGATAAATGCACGACTTGTCAATTTTCCCGCGTAGAATCTCTGTTGCAGGAGTGAGCCCTTTGGTATTACAAGTTAACTCATATCATTAGATGGATTGGATAAATCTATGACTGTGGTTTTATAAGGTATCAAAGATGTGGTTAGGCAATTAATTATACCTGTAGGAAATGTATACTTATGTAACTTTTGCCGGTAGTTTAAAAATGTATGTTGAAATGGATATATATAGTACTAGTTGACACCCGCAGCTCCGCACGCGTGGTGAAGTTTTCTCGTTCCCGTTTTCCACAGGAACTTGTTCCCTTGATAAAAAGTAGCCTATGTGTTATTCTGATGTGTAAGCTATATTATTGTAAAGTTTCATCAAAATCCATTCAGTAGTTTTTGCGTGAAAGAGTAACAAACATCCAGCTTACAAACTTTCGCGTTTATAATATTAGTAGGATCTATACGTAAGTAAATAGACATTAGTTTACCTTGTGCAATAAAACACACGCCACAGAAGAGATCTTTAAACTGATGCGAGATAACTCCGCTGTAGGGTCACCCTCTACGCGAGCAGCTGAAAATTATAAATTTGCTAATTACATTGAAGATGTATTTTGCAAACAGAAAAATTAAATACAAATTACAAACAGGGCTACCACTATTTCTTAAAGCAATAATATTAAATACTGAGCTGTTTTTTTAGTTTATCAATCACGCCTTATAGCGAAGGGGTGGCAGAGGCATATTTATTCCTGTGTATTACTGTCCCACGTAATAGGTGGTAAGGCCATTGCCGTGTTGAAATAGACAGACGTAGGTTGTGGCTGCCGGCTATTGCATTTTTTCAAGCCGCCCATAAGGAATTCAACTTGACTTAACGACTGCGATGTTACTAGCAACCGAGACCAACGGCTTAACTTACGAAGCATGGAAACGGTCGCAAATGTAAATGCCTCAAAGTGGTCAGCCATCCGAGACTAGCCATAGCAAAAGTTGCCTAACGTAGTGATCGTTTACAGAGCATTGAGTTCGCGGGGCCATGAGTACTTCAACGTTTAACGCAATATTATGGACCGGAATGCACAAGGTGAAATAGGACGTATAATATGCCTCTGCCACCCCTTCGGGGATAAGGCGTGATTGATAAGCCTTATTACAATATTACTTTAAGTTACACATTCAGAAAGTCAGCGTCCATTCAGAATATTGCGAAAGTAAAATATTAATAATATTTTGCATTAAATAACACCATTTGTACAGTTCCACTACATTTACTTTGTAAACCAAATCGGTTTCTCTTCACGGCGTACCCATATCATATTTGGTCTTGTTGTGTAAACCTTTCAGAATGTCGTGAGACGTAGGTTTACGAAGTTAATGATGTGGAATAGTACAAGTGGTGTTATTTGCGCCGACGCCGACTTTTATATGTGTAGCAAGTTCCACCAAGTGTCATCAATCAAAAGTATAAATAAAAATAATATTTGCTTTAAAAGATGGTGGTGGCCCCTAAACGTATTAGGTTCCTTTTCCTCAATGCCTGATGACAGTGGATACATTTAGGCTTTTCCTCGGTGGGCTTAGTACAATCAGCTGTAAGATGCTTGCCTGTGCATTTAACACACCTAGGCTCCTTCGAGCAATATTTCTGTGTATGGCCATAAGCTTGGCACCTAGACTCTGGGCAGGTAGACTTGTGCACAAAGGTGTACATGTACCAAATTAAATTATGTTTGTTACTGTGTCTTTCAAATAAAATTTAGTATTTATTCATTTTATTTGATTTTATTAATTTAATATGATTTTATTAATTGCATATGGTTATTAACAAATTAAAATTTAACATATTTACAGAAAACAATACAAAAAGAAGGGGGCGGGTGGTGGGAATTATTACAAGACTGACAATGATGCCCCGACTAGGTGTCGAAGAATTCCTCCCCATCAAAATCAACCGGTAAGGTTCCCATAAGGCTGGCCGCATTGCCACGTTGTATGGCAATGCTTATTCTCTGAGCGAGAAAGAGGCCAGCCCTACGGTCACGAGAAGAATCAACCAGTCGCTTTGCGATATCACTATACAGTGAACGAGCACTTGGGCCCGACGAGCCCAGTGTCTCGACCCCAAACGGCTCAAAAATATAATTACCTATTAAATTATTATATTTGCGCCGCTTGAGAGTCTCGGCGGATGCAGCAGCAGCACAAGCGCAACTCGCCGTGTTATGAAGATGAGAAGGAGCCAGGGTGTCAACACAAGTTGCATCCCAAACTAAAGGCTTTCCCATCTTCCATGGCACCAATGACATACCGTCTGGCCTCTTGCCATCGTCACGCGCCAAACCATTAGGTTCTAGAACGGCTGCAACACCGGCGGTGACAAGAGCCCGACGGATAATGTCATTAAGGTATGCATGACGTGACCTGCGACCTGCACTCCTGCTGCATGAGAGACCGTGATGCCCAAGGCTGTCGACTACTTCACCACATTGACAGCAATGCGGAGAAACGCAGGGAGCACCTAAACGAAGACAGACAGCAATTCTGAATGTAGTGTCGTCCAACATAGTACCTATGTTGGGCGATGGAAGAGCCTGAAGCCAAACACCTGACTCCCATTCTCCCACAGCCAATAGGCGAGCACGTTCTGCAACATTCGAACACGTGTTCAATAAATTTTTTCTAACCTCGTTGCAGAGCGGCCTATCCCACTGCCTCTGGGAGCACGGGTTGGTCGGTAAAACAGTATCTGGGCACTTAAGTTTCCAAACATTTATGGCTTCAATCTTGCCTGGCACTTCAGAATTGACCAGTGTAGGAATTAAAAACTGAAGACAAAAATGCAGGTAAACTTATATCAGAGATGTTACGAACACCGAGGCCGCCCCAGCGTATTGGTAAAGACGCTTGGAGCCACGCTCGGTCGTCCAAATCTGCATTCAAAATTTTGGAAAGCGTGGTATGAATAATTTTGTCCATATTTTCCAAAAGGGTCGGATGTTTAAAAAATTGAGATGAGCGAAGGGCATGAGTTAATTTTGGGACGAAAAGACAATACCGAATAATTGTAAAGGCCGATTGTATATTTATTTGAAGGAGTCGATCCGAAACTTCACAAAAATGTTTGATCTTTTCCTCAATGAAAGATTCATAGGCATCTTCTAGAACGGGAGACCCTAGGAGGCATAGAGAACAATTCTGAAGGATTTTCAAATTTGGAGCCAAAACATTGAATTTTGAAATAGTAGAAACACTATCAATATTGTCATTTAGAAAAATTTCACACTTTGAAGGATTCAGATCCAAACCAATTAATTTAAATTTATCTTTTATCAATGCCAAATCTCTGAAAACTGTGTCTACATCTCCTCCTAGAGTGCCGTCATCTAAATACCAGACGTTAAATTTGGAATTTAGCTGGCTAATTATTGGGTGTATTGATAAGCTGAAAATGAGTGGCCCGAGAGGGTCACCTTGTTGACAACCCACTGCAGAATCTAAAATATTTTCCTTATACATTAATTTTGATGGGTTTCTGTAGCACTGCCAAAGAAAATTAAAAATTTTGGGTGTTTCCAATTTGGCTTGTGTCAACAAAGTGTCCCTGTTTACTGAATTAAAGGCATTCTTCAAGTCAACTTTAAGAATGACCTCTCCTTTCCCGCAGCCAAGGTAAGTAGACAGGGCATGTATGGCAGCTTCACAACCCCCTTTTGATCCAAAACCGAGCTGTATGGGTTGGAATTTGCCAGACAGTTCTTCCTTATAAAACTGACAGCAAATTTTGGCTACCATACGCCTGAAAGTACATCCCACGGCAATGGGACGAATTCCACCCTCCTTCTTGCGAAGAGCACACAGATTGGCACCATAAAGGATGTCGATGATGCCTTCGTCCACATTGCCGGACAACATAAGGTTAGCCAAACCTGTTAGCTCCTTCAAGAGTGCCTCGCCGGCCTCCCCAGCGGCCGGACCCAATAGGTCCTTTAAATTGAAAAAAAAATTATAATTGAAAAATTTAATTGCATATGATTTTATTAATTTTATTTGACTTAATTTTAATGATTTTACTTGAATTTATTGTTTATTTTGGATTTTATTTAGGAAGTTTCATTTCATTTGATTTATGATTTAATTTAATGTCTTTTTATATTAATTTTCTGTAGTTTGGTATTAATAATTGTATTTATGATTTGAACTTACTGTTTTTATTTTTTTATTACTTGAATTTATTGTTTTAAATTTCATTTTATTAAGTTTCAATTTTTTTGATTTGATGTAATTTAATTTTATATGTTTGTCTATGGGTGTGTACTTACCTGAAATTAATGATTATTATTATTATAGAGTAATTTCACTCATAGGTCTATAGTATACTAAAAAAAAGGCTTTCTTTAAGAAAAATGCAATATTCCAACCATTAAATATTGTAAATTATTGTGGGACATTTTTTTTATACAGTGCCGTCTAGCCCAAAGTAAGCAAATATAAGCTTGTGTTATGGGATCTAGACGACTGATAAACATACTTATATATTTCTAAATACATACATATTATACATAGGAAACATCCAAACTCCGAAACAAATGTTTGTAGATCACACAAATATTTTTCCGACCCGGGAATCCCGGACCTCAGTCGCGGCAGTCGCATACAATATCACTGCGCCACCGAGGCAGTAAAAAATTCGACAATATAACCATTGCCTACCTTTCTTGTTGCGTTTAATCCTTGGTGCCGCAGTTGGCGCGCTAGCGCTCGAAGTAATACTATTGCTCATAGTGCTGACTGACGACATACTGTCACTCATTTGATTTCCAGGAGATGTCATTGGTAAGAACTTCTCGCTGTCAGCGTCACTTTCTGCTGTTGAAAAAGTTATCAATTTCTACCAAACAAACTTAGGCTGGTATTATTTATTTATTTATCACGCCTTATCCCCGAAGGGATGACAGAGGCATATTACATGCCCACTTTTCACCATGTGTATTCCTGTCCCACGTAATGGGTGGTGAGCCCATTGCCATGTTGAGATAGTCAGACGCAGGTTGTGGCTACCTGCTGTTGAGATTTTTCAGGCCGGTCATAAGGCCTTCAACTTGACATAACGACTGCCATGTTACTGGCAACCGGGACCAACGGCTTAACGTGCTTAAGTAAGTCAAACCAAAAAACTTCATTCCATTTAACATCGTAATGTTTCGAAATGTATATTGTAGTTGTGGCTTGCAACAACTTCTTGGATTTGGAGCACGGGGTCCACTTTTATTTGGCTAATATGAGCAGCTATTGTTTAACTTTTGAATTTTGGCTTTGTTGAGAGCGACTGCCGTCTGACCTCCCTAGTTCGTAGGGGCGCCTGCGTTGTTGCCCCGTTCGTTAGTCAGTAGAGCACTACAAACAGGTCACATTGGTTTCGAACATTTTGGTGGGGATCCTTTAATCAAATAGTTCTGAATATACACAAAAACACCTATACTCCAAAACAAACTTATTCAAATCAAACAAATCTTTGACCTCACCCAGGTATTGACCTCATAACCGCGGAAACTGAAGACGTATACATTGCGCCATCGAGCCAATATTATGTTACCGAGTAGCTATTTCAAATTACAAGAGCACTAAAGCTCGATTTCAAAACAATTCTTACCGTAACTAATCCCAGTCCAGCCATGGCCACTAGAAACTCTTGAATGTCGTCTCTCCAGATTGCCAACCAACTGAGCTTCTATCCGCTGGAAATCAGACTGCTTCATGGGCTTGCATTGCATATTTATAGCTGGTGATCGTATCGGCAAGTTACTGAAACGGAAGTGTTTATTCATACATACATATAGTCACGACCTATTTCCTCGAAATAGGAAGCAGAGTCATACCATACTAGTCATATTTAATACCGTGTCGAATATACAACAAGACTGCCTGTGTGGCGCGGTGGGAGTGTATCCGACTGCTACGCAAGAGGTCGTGGGTTCGATTCCCATCCAAGATAAAACTTTGTGTGATGAGCACGATGGTTTATTCTGTGTCTGGGTGTTATTTATCTATAATATCGCTGCCCTAGTTCAACAGTAAGATATGTTGACCAAAGTATGTTTTGAGTTATTCTTACTTTTATGATTTTACTGTCTTTAATTAACTTGTTGTTAATTGAAATGAAGTTGTTTTATTATAATGATAGCTTAGTTTAGTGTGTTTGGGAGTTATTTATATTTCAACAGAATAAAATATTTTTTATAATAGTTTTAAGGCTTTAATTAGTAAGATAACCTCATATTGAACTCATATTAATTTAAATAATATTTTGTGATTTTAATGTTGCCTCTAAATGGTTTATTAAAAATTAAGCCTAAATTGTTAATGACAGAGTTTCATTTTTTTGTTTTGTTAAAGAAATACTAAAGATTTATCCAACCAAGCTTTCAATTTTATGTAAATAACTTCTTGACTTTATAAATATCTTAAGATGTCAGAATCTTGAACTAGAGTTCGGTAAAAGTATGCATAAATGTCTCAGTGGGATAAAGAAATTTATGGACTTAGGTTGCGTTTTACATTTATCCGATTTTTTAACCGGACCCAAGACCAAATTTTTTACATAAATCTAAACTTATCTCAATTTTGTTTTTTTTTTAAGATATCTTACTGTTGAACTAGGGCAGCGATATGTATGTATTTAGAAATATATAAGTATGTTTATCAGTTATCTGGTTACCCTAGTACAAGCTCTGCTTAGTTTGGAATCAGATAGCGTTGTGTGAGTTGTCCTAACGATATTTATTTATATTTATTTATTTAACTCATAAAATGTGGGCGTATAATACGTGTCCTCCCCATACGGGAAAAAAGGCATGACTATGTAATGGATGTGTGTGGCGTATGTGTGTTCTGTGTATGTAATGGATGTAGTTTATTGCCGTGTTTAAATAAGATATCTTCACCGTGGGACCTGGAAGCGGGGGCCCTTTCTGCTCAAGGAGGCCATGAAACATAATCTGAGATCTAGTCGACGAACTAGATGCATAGTCCGAGAGCCATCATCCGAGTGTCACCACTGCCTTGGCTGTCCTGTGGACACGCTACATCACACGCATCGGTACAAGGCCGACATGCCCACATTGCCGAAAGCTCATGGCGATGTGAAGTCCATGAGGATTCCGCACGTTAAAAAAAAGGCCATAAAAATTATTTCTTTAAAAGGAAACGTTTTTTCCTTATCAAATAAACCAATTTATGACCTAGCATTTTTTAAATTGAACACAGATCGCCAAGCTTCGCGATCCATGCATACTTTCTTCGCTTTCTTTAGATTCATTTATCACTTCATACATGCACTTCATACCTTATCGATCGATCGGTATCTGAGTATTTTTCCTGTTACTCATTGTGACCTTACAGTTTTTGAGCAATCTGCTCACATGGTCCTCATATATTACGAATAAAAAAAAATATTTTTTAACATAATACAATTTTTTTTAATACAAGATATTTAATAGTTTCCTTTTTGATATTATGAATCTAAATATTATCATCTGAAGAGTTTTTACTTGGGTGTTCGAAGTATGTCACGGGCGAAGCCGGGGGTACCTAGTATAATATGAAAGATAGTCACTTGTTAACTTACCTAGTATCCTCTAAATGCGGTTGATTTAAAGCATCGACCAGTTCAATTATCGTGTGCAATTGTCTTGGGGATATAAACACAATGAAGGACCCTAACGACAAATCCACTTCAACTTTAGGTCCATCCCCATCCGAATGTGTCATATTCAACTTTAGTTCCTGCTGTCCAGTCAATTTAGCAAACAGTATGGGATCCGGTTGATTGACCTTTTCTACAGGGCTTAATTCTCTAGATTCTATCTGGCTTTTTAGTTCCGCCTTCTCTTTGATTGGATCAGATTCTATAGTCGATATAATACTTCTAGTCTCGTAGAACACATCAGATAATGTACTTTGGTATATCATATCCTGATTATCCACTTGACTACCTGTTTTACCCCCTTGTGAAGACAAAGATTTCTCCATTATTAGGCTTCGAGCCATTGTCCGTAGTTTGGAAGGATATTCGTCTGTGTATAACGTGACTCCTTCAAATTTTATCTTTTTATTAGTGCTGGTAGCTACTATGTAGGTTTTATTTTTTTCTGGATCTGATGTGTCTGGTTTTGGTTCAGTGCCCGCCTCATCATAGTAGTCGATACTAAAAGAATAAGTAAATAAATGAATAAGTACAGACACTTACTTTAGAATGATACTAATGTATTAAATAACACCACTTGTACTGTTTCAAATTTTCATTGTAAACCTAACCGGTTTCGCCTCACAGCATTCTCAAATGTACACAATACATATTCGTTATTCAATCAACAGTATAAATGTGTCGATACCATAAAGGGTTATGAAATAAAATAATAAATGTAAATGTCTTTATTTTGCATAGACCATTTTAAAGGCGCTTAAGAAATGTCGTACACTAGAACTAAGGATAAATTTAATATTTTTAAAAAACCCACAAGAAACCGGCAAGAAACTCAGGAAGGCTTTTTTTTTGATGTCCTATTTACAATTTAATATTATTTTATTATGCCAGCATAATTATGCCATCATTTACAGGTGTCCCTGTCCTGCAAATAGTCTTTAACAGTGTAATAACCTTTTTCACAAAGTCTTTTTTTAACTTTTTTATATTTATTTAATGGTAAATTTTCAGGTCACAGGTCCCACGGTTTAGGCTGCTACATTCTTTCAACCTCAGTTATTCTGTAGATTCTAGTGGAGTGTGGGTGAATGGGGACCTCTACAAGGTATAACGGGAGTATGTCCCAGGTGAAGCCGACGATCATAAGCAAATTATGTATGTAAAGAGACCATCATTGATAAAATGTAATTTGCACTGCCATTTGTTAAAAAACTAATAGTCTAATGTAGTAATTAAAAAATAATTAAACTAATAGACAATGTTTTATGACTTTAACGATAAATTTAAGGCTGGTATACATAATGAGTATTGTACTTACTCTTTAATGTGCACCTCTAGTGCGATGCCTCTGTCACCATTTTTGGGAACATGTTCAATTCTTATTTTGGTGTTTTCGAATTTGACCTTTACCCGGCTTAGAACTGAAATTTAAATAAAGGTTTAACATCTCTCATCCCTGTAATACAGTCAATCTCTCATCCCTGTAATACAGTCACACACTATAATTTGGGGCACACCTAAGATGGAATATTGTACAGTAAACTGAAGATATATAGAGTGAATACTGTTTATATATGATGATCATAGACACTGTCTAGGGGCTACTGCTTAGTGACGTGAACTATTCGACTTTATTCCAATCTGCATGTTTTAACAAGAAGTTGAGTAAATTACCAATGAAAGGTCGTAACAAATTCGTTAAAATATTGAAAAAAAAAAAGATTTCTATAAAATTGTGAGCAAAAAAAATGAATTCACATTAGTTGCAGCTTCCACATCTTTAGATCTGTATGAAGTAGAGAAAGTCTTTGACATGTAGTCTCCCATTTCAGATTTAGTGCCAAAAGTTCAATTAAAAATATACCCAGCTTTCCACTTACTGGAATCAATGGCGGTGGCAAACATTTCTATACCCTCCACAGGGCTGGTTTCTTGTGGTCCGTCCTCCTCCTTGAGGCACTCCGCGGCCAGCTGCATAGACGACGACATTGATGACCACATAGACTCCAACATTGAGGGTACTACCAATAAAATATATTTGTAGTTTTTAATCTTTGATTGGTGATATACATCAAAGCCACGAAATGTGGCACATATATAAATTTATCTGTCTACAGGCTATGATGGCCATTTTCAATCAGGTGACCCATATGTTTGTTTGTCACCACAGACTCAAAAAAAAAAGGTGACAACCTTTATATTCCATCATCATCATCATCATCATCCGAGTGTCTGTCCCCGTTGTGCCTCATGTCACCTTTATATTATATCATTTTTAATCAATTGTACTGATTTGTATATTTCTGCTTTTTCAAAAGTAGGCTAAGTTACTCATTCTAATATTAGCTAATCCAATTGGTGCAGCCTTGGACTGTCGGTAAATGCACACCTACCTTAGGAAAGTAGGTAAAAACTATGAGGTCTGGTATGAATCAGTATTAGTACATTTTGGTGGCAGCTGCTTTTCACAGTGAAATAGAGCTTACATGGTCACTCATACATAAGCTATAGGGTCAGCTATTGCATAGGTTGGGATATGTCAATAACAGAAACCAAAATTGTATCAACAGTTTCACAACAAACTATGAGAAGAAATCCAAACATAATATTGCATGAGGTACTTATTAAGAACTTGACTTATTATATCAGCAGAGCATTAGTTTTGGTTTCAAGGTAAATAAAAAAGCATTTAAAATTATAATTAAGATGTGCATAATTGAATAACAAGACTAACAAATCTAAGTGAACCTGTTTTAGTGTGATCTGTTTACATATGTGTAGGTACTTGTCTGTAACTAGAAGATTTCTAAAACAAAATATGATTAAACAAAGTGTAAATCACCTTTTTCAGTTCGTACTTTTGGTTGTACGGTAACTGAAAGTCCATTAACCGTGACGATGGAGTCATCTTTAAACAGGGTTGACCAAGGGATTGAGACAGTGATCTCTTTCATGTGGCCATCCACTATCTCCAGGGGCCAGTTCTGAGCATCTCCCAGTTCATTGAGTGCCTAGAGTAAAAAAAAATTAAATGTCAATGCATTGCACCTATGGTGTTGCACATTCCATAACTACTTTTTAACAGTGGTTTTGTTATAAGTATTTTTTCTCTTTTATTTTACTTCATTTGTTAGAAGGCACAAGTGCACAAATTAATGGGATAATCTTATCTTCTAAATGAAAACGTCAGAAAATAAAGTAACTTGTATATATTATTGTTAGACAGATAGTTAGTTACTGCAAAAACTAGAGCTTATTTAGGTTGATCTTATAACATACATATTGTCACCCCTTTATTGCCAAAGGGGGGTTTCCGGTTGATCTTATTAATATTTAGATAAATTATGTTGAGTAACAGAGCTTTACCACAGGCTACTTGAGCAAATAGATTTAATCTTAACACTTCAATGTGGAGATGTTGGATGCAAAAAGTTAAATGTTGATGTGAAATTAAAATTTCATTCATTCATTTTGTTTTTCATTCATATGTCTACTTAAGTTAACTTAAATTTAATTCAATACTTACACCATTCTTAAAGGACTAATCCTATGTTACAATAGTATGTTACGCATTCATATGTCTACATATGGATTAAATATGAGAATCAAACTGATTTCATACAACTTATATTTATATACCTTCCACTCTCACTCGCATAAGACACTCCCCCACTTCACACTCCCTTTACTTACATTTGATATATAAAGAGAAATAAAAGATGTCCCTAGACGGTAATGACATTTCTTTGAGAATATTCCCTAAAGAGTGGGATACTTCCCATTTATCATCTTAAATTATATCTGTTTAATATGCACATATTAAAATTCGAACCACTAATTGCTCAATACATTTGAGAGATTGATTGTCTTATCTCTCTGTAAATATAATTGTAGATAAGTTGCATATTTAAGGTCTAGATAGAATGCTCTACAATTGTAATGTTTCATTCAAATTAGCGTGACAACGATATTTTTGATACAAAAATATTGAATGTCATGATTAATTACTACATCGTTTAGCAGCCTGTTTTATGAACTCAGTCATAGTATGTAAATTTATATGGTGTTATCATTTTATTTATAGTACATCTGAAGCTCATGAGTGACGAATTACAACCAGAATCTAAGGTGTTCTTTGTTTGAATTAGTAAATAACACGTGGTGTTTCGAATTGCGCACATTGTATTGGCAAGTAAAAGCAAAGTGCTATATGGTACATGTTGACAATACAATCCTTGTTCGTGCAAAACCAAAAGTAACAGAGCATTATATGTGAAAAAACTTACATCGCAATCAAGGCTAACATCGCAGACAGTTCCAGTCCCATTGTATAGGTCGACACTCAGCTGATCTAAAGTTAGTTTCTCTTCAAGAAAATTACCGAGATACCGTTGCAGTAAATACCTGCAAGCTCTTTTTTTGATATTTTCTGACCACGGGAACCACATTTTTCAAACTTTTAAATAAGCATCACACTGAGAATTTTTATATTTGTGCGTAATGACTAAAGTGATCTACGTGCGATTACTCGCAAACGTAAATAAACATAACGCTCCATTACACTCACCTAACTGTCATTACATCTGACAATTAAGAAATTTTAAGCAAAAACGGAAAATACTTACTTTGGCATCTTACCATTTGGGCTTTAATAATTTTTTACATGAATAAAAAAAAGTCTATAAAATTCGTAGTAAAATTACTCTTTTATGGAGGCAATGGGGATGAGGGATAGACCAACATTTTTTTATACTTTTATTTTGCTTCAAAAATAAACAAATTTGAAGATTTTTCTTTATTTATTGTATTTTAAATAACTAACTATCTTGACTGCCTCGGTGGCGTAGTGGTAGTGTATGCGACTGAAGCGCTGAGATCTCAAGTTCGATTCCCGGGTCGGAACAAATATTTGTGTGATCCATAAATTTTTGTTTAGGATTTTCGGTATTTCCTATATGTATCAAAAGTATATTTATCAGTGGTCTCGATCTCGATCCCATACCACGGGCTTAGATTAGCTTACTTTGTGGTTTAGCTTACTTTGAGGTAGAGGCTGAGTAAAAAAAATTTATCTTATATTTTATCTTCACACTGTATACTTTTAGTCAGAGGTTCCGGATCAGAAAGGACAGATTGCCAGACTTCGCGATCCATGCATACATCTTTCACTATCGATATTTTATCTTCACAATGTATACTTTTAG
The DNA here is from genome assembly GCA_948477245.1 of Thumatha senex. Lineage (NCBI taxonomy): Eukaryota > Metazoa > Arthropoda > Insecta > Lepidoptera > Erebidae > Thumatha > Thumatha senex. Next base: position 16,996,212 of record OX419743.1, read on the forward strand.
TCAGAGGTTCCGGATCAGAAAGGACAGATTGCCAGACTTCGCGATCCATGCATACATCTTTCGCTTCCTGATACATAAATGCCTAAATTGATTAATCGCTTAATAACAAATACCTTATACTTACAACTAAACTAAATAATTCGTTGAGCTATAATTACATCTATTGTTTCTTACTCCTAGGGAAGCTATTTCCCTAAAAGCGGTAACTAGGTTAAAGCGGTCCTGGCGAGAGGACTCCCAATGGCAGTGTGTCCTTGTATGACGCGTTGCCCGCTCAACTAACCATTGGATTTGGTAGAAAATTTTATATTTTTATTTTTTATGATTTATTAAAAATTATTCATATATTTCTACAGTTTCTATAATCTATATTAATATTATAAAGCTGAAGAGTTTGTTTGTTTGGTGGAACGCGCTCAGGAACTGCTGGTCGGATGTGAAAATTTTTATGTTGGATAGCCCTTTTATCGAGGAAGGCTATATATCATCACGCTATCACGTTGAAGAGCGGAGCAGTAGTCATAAATATCGATAATGGGCAATTTTTTATGCATTATTGTAGAATTTATAAGCGACGGGATTATATAGGTGCGACGGGAGCTCGAAGGACCTACGTCACGGGCGAAGCCGTTCACCTAGTTATATAGAAATGTCAGAGTAATAAAAATAACTTATTAATACTTTAATAACTGTGCAAGGTAGCAATATTACCTAAATTCTTAAACAGCTTAAAGCATAGATCGTCCGTCGTTGATTGATCCCGTACCACGGAGTAGAGAATAAAAGCGGAGATGCCGCAAGGGCAACTGAGTTGTGTGCCAACCAAGTGAGTTGTTACGCCACAGAGTGGGCGGAGCCAACGCCACAGTTTCATGTAAATAGTTGCTGTGCTCGGTTGAGAGTCTGAAATTTATTTTCGCAAAATTCTATAGTTATTAACGGTTTTCACTATGAAGTGTGCTATTCTTGGATGCAAACACGATTCAGAAACTTATTTTAAACATAGTATTTTTTACATTTGTAAGTATTTTTAATTAATAAAAACAATTTATACAATATTTTACTCGAATATTCTTCAAAAATGTAAATTAGAGCCATCTATGAGACAATAGATGCAAGTAACTTTTGAAAATAGAAAAAATAATACTCAATGTATACTTTTGTAAATACGCCACATTATAATGCTTGTTCATATTTCTGCCCAAAACGACAATTATTTTGTAAGTCTGCAGCGTATTTACATGATATGACGAAATTTTAACCAAGAATAACACCATCTACCGGCGCATAAACCAACAATTTTATTGATAACACATTGTACATTATTCTAGCGGGAGCATTATTTGGAATTTCATAGAAGTACATAATATTTAACTTTATTTTGTTGCTAAGTGACAAAATATAATATTTAAAAACTAGAAATGCATGGGTAAATATCATAAACAGACCCATAGTCGAGAATGTTCTAGAAAAGTAGGTAGCACAATTGTTGCGAATAGACAAACTAAAATGTTCATTGGATCTTCAGTTCGATATGTGTTGTTTTAACGTTTTACGATTATGTTGCTAGATGGATTTACAATTAGGGACGAGTTTAAGGGGGGTTAAACGCCCCTCTTCCCCCCGCGGCCCCATTTCCCACCCGCAGTTTGGCACATGTTTTACTAAAGAGAAATTTGCTTGCAACATCTCCGTTCTTTCTGTCCTTCATGTCCCGTACTGACGTGCTCGTTGAATATGACCTTTTTTCACAGACATATATGTAAGACAGTAACCCTTTTTTTATCAAAGTTCATGCAGATACTAAACCCTGCCGCCTACCGAGCAGCAAGTAGGAAGCATACAGCAAATGCTTTAGGAACCCATACATTTAATGCTACGTAATTGCTTTGTGTGTGCGTAATATATAGGTAATTCTATGGGCGCATTAAATATTTCTAAAAGCATATGCTGGTATGCTTCCTGCTTGCTGCTCTGGTGTGCGGCAAGGTTACATGTCGAGATGAGTCATTAAGGCTGCGCAGCATTCCATTCAAAGCAAAGGTGTCATAGAAACACCTTAACACCTCGATACCAGGCCTGTCAATACAACGTCGTCGCTGCAAAGTATCCAGATCTGCTCAGTTTTCGATTGAGTCAAAGGCTCTACAGTCCACGAAAGTCATACACAGAGACTGACAGAGGCTACATACAAATGTGAGGCAAGTCGTCATTTACCAGCCGTGGCTGTACGAGTGAATGAAAATCATGCAACCGCAATATCACGATGAAGGTTACTCAGAGTACTTTGGAAGGTTACCACGAATGTGAGTAATCCTTACCACAGTTTTATACCCGGTGAGGCAGGCAAGTACCTATTTATGATTTAAAATAAAGTCAGGAAAACAAGAGTTCAGAAAAATATATTAATGAATTTTCATAAGTTTTATTGCACGAGGATAAAATTATTTCTTCAATCTATAATAGAGTTTCATTCATTTTGGAATACCCAGCTGAAAAATAAATTAACAAATATTGTTATTTTATGTTGCGTAGGTGTATCACCAATGATACCTGATGATTTTAGAAGAATTATAAGTAAATACATACCCACATTCTTTAAAATGAGGGTAAGTATCCTGTATAATTGTGATTATTCACTATTTATAGTCGATCCCTAGGACCAAGGTCAATCCGTTATGTAGGTTTGCCTTGTACAAACTGTCTTTGTTTGGAAGTACTGACAATGTCTTGTAGAGCTTCAAAACCTCTCTGCTAGTCCAAGCAACATATTATATCATCAGTAATATCTAATGCGTCACTGGTTTTCCTGGTACAGACAAAAATATCAAATTAAATTCGTTCTGATGTCTAGGTAACAAGTATCCTACGTACGCACATACAATCAACGGCACTTTGATGATCATCAACGGGGAAAAAACCATGGTTAATTAGTAACACAACAACAAACACAAGTTACGTGATTCTTGTTACTTATTTCGTTTCCTGCAGATTTATTATCTCCTTCTACCCTCTACTTTCCCACTATAAATATTATTCGACAATAGAAGCCCGCCTTTTTCCAGCTTAATGATGATACTTTCATTCAAACCTTCTATATTGCCAACTGCTGATACTTTCATCATAACCTTATTATTTGAATCACTTCGTTACGTATTCAGAAGGGCAACGTTACGTTTTCGATGTGATCGCATTCTCATAGCGTTCAATTTGCATCTTCTGACATTCCTAGTTTTACTAACGAAAAGCATCGTTGACATTTACGTACTGAACAATATTTAAAGTGTAGTACAACAATGACCCCAAAGTACATAGATTGTTTATTGGTAACTGGATGCTTAAATTGGAATAGACTTAAGAATGTATTCATTAATAAAATTTAGTCTTACCTAGTATCCTGTGGTTGTGGTTTTTTAAGACACTTAAGAAGATCAATAACTGCATCTAGTTGCTTTGGTGACAAAACAATTACAAATGGCCCTATAGAATAGAATATATTTTATTTTATTTATTTAGTAAGTACAAATACAAATACAATACAATACAAATACAAATACAAAAGTTTACACACAGTCGACTTAAATTTGGAACTTATTTGGAATACAGTTTTAAGCAGTTACAATCATAGTTTCCTAAACTAGGCAGAGCCTGTATTTTAGGATACATTTTTTCGAAACGTGTAGTTTTCCATTTGTGATGCAAATTCACCGCTGCTTTGCCGCCGCATATTTCACCGACTACGAGTATGCGGGTGGCTGCGTTCAACTCAATCCGCGTCCAGCGAGCTTATGCGTGTGTGTTTTGAGTAGTTGAGTACTGTTTTAAATGTGTGTGTGTGTTTGTTTGTGTGTGTATGTGTGTGTGTGTGTGCGTGTGTGTTTTAATTGAATGAGCTTATTTATGGTAAGTGATTTGTAATAATTTATTTAAGGTAAGTGAGTAGATCCTCAGTATCAAGGTAGTTAAGTTGCAGTAGCCAACATGTAACGTTGAATTTAACGTCCCTTCTATTTTGCTTAACAATTTTCAGCTTTTTATTTATGTTATTATATAATTTACTGCTCAGCTTTTCATACTGTCTCCCCGCAAAAGACGTTCTATAGGGCATGACTGGGCACACAGATGATATGGTGCGTCTTTTAGGGTTAGGCAAAGGCACGTCTCGATGCCTTCTTAGAACTGTCCTCAAAATGGACAGCTGCCTTACAGAAAGAATTTTACAGCTTTTATAAAGTTTATCTGTGGGGTGTCTGAGTGGCAATTTGTCCATCACCTTGAGCACAGCTCTTTGAGCTCTTTCTAGTTTAAGAAGGTGTGTCTTAGTCGCTCCACCCCACACAACAATGCAGTATTGTATTACAGCTTGACAAAGGGCCTGATAGACATTCACTAATTGGTCTTTTGATAACGAAGATCTCAACACTCTGAAGACATGTATTAGCCGCCTAACTCTGGCCGTTACTAGGTCTATTTGTTTTTCCCAAGTAAGTTGCGCATCGATTTGTACTCCTAGATATTTTACTTGATATACTCTGGCAAGCTCAAGACATCCACAGTCCTCTATCTGTTCACAAACGTGAGCTTTAATTGTGTAGTCTAGCGAAGGTGTGCTAATATTACTAATAGAAAAAGTCATATAGTTGGTCTTGGCTAAATTGAGAGTCAGTAGGTTTCTCGTCAGCCAATCCATGACTTTAGACAATGACAGCTCTGCTGTTTCCTTAACAGCCTCCCAGTTCGACCCCCAAACCAGAATGGCAGTGTCATCCGCATAGGTGAAAATTTTTGTGTTGGGTAATTTGACAGTGCAGAGGTCATTAACGTATAACAGGAAAAGCGTTGGGCCCAGCACACTTCCCTGTGGAACGCCGTAGATGACCTTTTCTTCATCACTAATGTATTTGTCTATCTTGACACGTTGCGTCCTGTTTGTCAGATAGTCTTCAAACATTTTATGCGCCAACCCTCGTATACCTAGTTTTTGTAACTTATCTAGTAGAACAGGTACAGGTACAGTGTCGAATGCCTTCGACAGATCAAGGAAGATACACAGACATTTACTCTTACTGTCAATCTTACCCACCACCTCATTGATAAGGTCCAACACCGCGTCCTCTGTGGATATTCCCGGTCGAAAGCCATACTGGTTTGGAGCCAATATGTTAAATCTCTGAATAAATGATTTTAGTGATCGATTTAGAATTTTCTCCAAGATCTTTGATAGAGCCGAAAGCACAGAGATCGGGCGGTAGTTTGCCACACAGTTCCTGTCCCCACTCTTATATATAGGGTGGATAATTGACTTCTTAAAGGCTTCTGGGAACACGCCAGATGTGATGGCCAGATTGCAGATATGAGAAATAACAGGGGCTAGAATTTGATGAGACTGACGGAGCACTTGGCTTGAGATATTATCCCAGCCTATAGCACTCTCAGCCCGGAGCTGCAGGATTATGTCACTAATCTCGGCACTGGTAACCTCAAGCAGAGCCATTGAGCCTATAGGACTATTCGCGTCTAGGGACAATTGAGGAGGGGTCGAGCCCGAGGTGGCGGTCGACTGTCTGATATTTTCGGCTAGCGTTTTACCTATTTCTTTAAAGTAGGAGTTAACTAGGTTAGTAGAGGTTATTGGGTTATTACACAAATTTAGAAGTTCTATAGGACTGCTTTTAACTTTCTTTGTAGAGGACATGTCTCTAATAGCATTCCACAGAGCCTTAGAATTATTACCAGCTTCGCTTATTTGTTTTTTATTGTACGCAAGCTTTAATTTACGAATAAGTTTATTGTAAAAATTACGGTAGCGAATAAAAATTAATTTATCAGTCATGTTGATTGGTTCTTTTTTAGACTTTATGTGCAGCTTATCCCTGTGTCTGCTACATCGAACTAAACCTGGAGTCATCCATGGTTTCAGGACTCTATTTTTCCTGGAGACTGTAGAGATAAGAGTGTGTTTGGCAGTGATGTTAGAGATCAGCGTCACAAGATTGTTTGTTGCTAGTTGGGCGTCTGTCGCTGACAAAATTCTGTCGTAGCTTTCATTCTCTAAATCAGTTTTAATATTCACAAAATTTGTGCAAGTTTTAGTGAAACGTTGTGAAAGTCTATGTGTGGTTTTTTCAATGCCTAGAGCAAGGACTTTATGGTCCGTAAGATAGGAATCCATGACTATTGTTGTACAGAAAAGATTAGATTTTATAAATATGTGATCTAGGCACCTATGTTCTCTAGTTGGATACATGTGTGTACTAAACATACCATATGACGCATTAAGAGTGATGTATTCGTCACGAACTGTGTCTGTATCGGTTGATCTTATATTAATGTTTATGTCCCCTACCAAGATCACAGTGCGAGTATTAAGGTCGCTGTACACCTTATTAAGGCTGTCCATGAAACTGTTTAGCCGGTCTGCACCAGATAATGATGGGGACCGGTATACAGCTACAATGCTTACACTTTTACCGATTACACACACTAGACAGCTTCCACCTTTAAAGTATGGTTCATACACTTTGCACATTAAATGTATATTAGTAAAGATGACAATGCCATCATTTTGATTTTTATTTGCGACTGTAGAGTGTGATGTATATCCGTCTAACATAGGCATATTTACAACCTTTTGGAGCCAACACTCGGTCAACACGAGAATGTCAAAGTTGATGTTTGTACGAGATATTAATAAACGTAGTTGATCGAGATTTTTATTTATGCTCCGAATGTTAGCGTGCAAAAGTGTATTAAATTTATTATTATTAATGTAACGTGCACAGTCCTCCGGCGGGCAGAAATATGACATCGTCTCCTCCAAGCTGTCCAATTCCCCATTTATAATATCTATATTAGCCATTTATAATTATATGTTACCAAAAATTGATAAGCTTCATAGAAATGTAGTGTAGGTAGGTGATTTATGTTATAATGTGTGTGGATATAATGTGATAGGTGTGTTTGTGTGAGTGGTATAAGAGTGCAACAGAATGACATGTATAATAATTTTATATAAGTATGGCAATTTTTTAAATTGCACCTATTACGTGAAATAGGAATACACATGGTGAAAAACGGGCACATAACACGCCTCTGCCACCCCTTCGGGGATAAGGTGTGATAGATTAAGAGGTTATGCCCTAAAATATTTAAATAGTTAAATTTAGTATCGTTAATGTGTAGTGATAGTTTACAATAATTATTTACAGGTGTAAGCATGATGTGTTGAGTCCTAAAATGAAACATAAGGTACGGCAATAGTCACTGTTTCAATTTTAAATCTATCATGGTTTGTTCCGATGAGATGAGTATATGTTTTTCTCCCGGTACTCTGCGTATGAAAATTTTTCCATTTGATGTCCAGCAAAACTTGTAACCATTTTGTTTTGAAAATTCTCTAGCCTGGTAAAACAATTTTTTCAAACTTGCCGGCAGGTGGTCAGTTATGTAAATTGCTAGCTTTTTGCCGTTTATATGTATTTGCTCCGTGTTCAGTTTATCCCCAGCTGCCCTCTCATTATTGTTATAGATTCGCAGAGCACTCAAAATATTTTGTTTCATTATCACAGATTGAAACTCTGCAACAATAGGGCGCATCAGTCCCGGTTTACCGGGTATACGATAAACGTCACGTAGGTCTGTTGGGGAGACAGAGGCACCAATTACTTTTCCAATATTACACACAGTGTTAATGATATCCGCAGTGTTCTCCTTTTCGGTAGGTGGGATATTTCTAATTTCTATGGAGGATGATCGTGACTTCAACTGGAGATCCTGCACTTTCGTTTCTAGATTTTCGATACACTTTCTTTGTTCATTTCGTTCCTTCTGAAAATGTTCAAATCCCAACCTGATCTCCTCATATTGACCACTTATGAATGCCATTGACTGTACTATCTCGTCGTTAGATGACTGGATTTTGGATGTTTCCAACTTTAACTCCGATATTTCTGTAGATAGTTTTGAAATGAGTTTGTACTGTTTGTCGTTCATTTCCTTCAACTTGGCATCCAAATCCTTTTTGAAGTTACTCAAGAGTTCCATAATTTCATCTCTGAACTCGACTCCGCACTGTACTGGTGACTGAGGGAGGTCCGACCGCAAGCGTTTATGTCGGTTATTTTTAACATGGGTTACTTCTTTCAATAGGTTCAAGTCAGGTTCAGAGATAGTATGTTCGATAGCTGACGACGAAGATTTCGGAGGCGTACGTTTTAATGGCATTTTTTAGGAACTACGTTGACCGTCAAATAAAATCAACAGATAGTAATTACGTACGTGAATTGCAGTGTTTGAATATTACCGTAGCGCAACAGCAGTGCACGTACGTCTGGGTCGGTCGCGTCGTGTCCCCGGTAGTTGTTGCTCAGCGTCTAGATTTCGTAGCCGAGATCGGGTACGTAGTAGTACGTTCCTCGTAGCAGGACTAATGCCGTAGCCGCTTGTAGTGTTTGTCAAATTCAATTGCTTACGTCACGCATACTCTGGCGTAGCGGTTAAGACAGCCGCCTACCACCTCGCCTCCATGTACCGCCGCGCCGTCCGTTCAAAACCCGCCGAGACAATTTCGGTTTTTGTAAAATATTAAGTTGTAGCTTCCACTAATAGTTCTGTCTCACTTTAGAACCGCCCAGTAGGAGGGACCCACACATAAGAAAGCCCGAAGAGTAACAAGGAATCGCAAAACACAATCTTAGACCAATCACAACAAAACAGCTTAGAAACAGTGGTACACGTCCTCTCACAACCAAAGCTACTACACGACTCTCTATAGTCTCCGCTTCAATGGATAATCTTTCCTTTTTACCTGATTGATTTAATGAAAGCGTTACTTCTTGTTGTCCATTCAACATAGCGAACATTATAGGACCTATGTTCTTGAATTTGTCATCTCCCATATTTTTATTACTTTTTGCAAAATTTATATCTTTGACTGTGTTTGATTCAGTATTACTCTTCATTTCCTGGTACACACAATCTGATCGATGTTTGTTTAAGCTACAATTTACGTTGAATCGTTGTGTTTCTGGTAAACTACCTAAGTATTCTCGCGGGAACTGTATTGTATTTCGGTTTATATGGAATTCGTCGGTGTATAATGAAACTCCTTCAATTTTTATTTTCTTTCTTATGCTGCTATCTAATGAATACATTTTAGTTGGTTCTGGATCCATGCCAAATGGAATAATACCAGATACAGCTTCATTGTAGCAGTCGATACTAAAACAATAATTAGCATTTTAAGGTGTGTGAAGATTGATGAGGTGTATAAAGGTATAAATCCTTTTACAATCTCGAGTTTTTCAAGAAGAATGTAATAGGTATATTTCTAGGCTATCAACTTGGAAGTTTTATGTTAACGGCCTCTACAGTCATAATAGATAAGATTCTTTGGACCTGACTCTTATGTCTTTTCATCAGGCAGGTCACGTCTTTGATTTTCTGGATTTAAATCATGTGTGATCTGTATCTTAATAATATGTATCTTCACTGAAAACCTAATTATTTATATACTAGCTGACAAGCGCGGATTCGCCCGTGATTAAATTCGAACTCCCGTAAGTTTACCAGTCACGCCTTTATTCCCGTCACGCCCATTTAATCCCGTCGTTTATTACTTTTACAATAATGTATGAATATTTGCCCGATTTGTTGATTACTACTCCGCTCCTCAGGGTAGTAGCGTGATGCCTTTTATCAGTAACGCCTTTATTCCCGTCGCGCCCATTTAATCCCGCCGTTTATTACTTTTACAATAATTAATCTATACTATAATATATATATATATATATATATATATATATATATATATATATATATATATATATATATATATATATATATATATATATATATATATATTTTATAAATTATATATTTATTATTTATTTATTTATTATATTATAATATTATAAGCTATACTAATATTATAAAGCTGAAGAGTTTGTTTGTTTGTTTGGTTGAACGGCGCTAATCTCAGAAAGTACTGGTCGGATTTGAAACAATATTTTTGTGTTAGATAGCCCATTTATCGAGGAAGGCTATAGGCTATATATCATCATGCTACCACCCTGGGGAGCGGAGCAGTAGTCATAAATGTCGACAAATCGGGCAAATTTTTATGCATTATTGTATAATTTATAAGCGACGGGATTAAATAGGTGCGACGGGAGTTTGAAATATACCACGGGCGAAGCTGTGGGGGTCATCTAGTAAATATTATAAAGCTGAAGAGTTTGTTTGTTTGTTTGGTTGAACGCGCTAATCTTAGGAACTACAGGTTCGATTTGCAAAATTATTTTTGTGCTGAATAGTCCATTTATCGAGGAAGGCTGTAGGCTATATAGCATCACGCTACGACCAATAGGTGCGGAACAGCAATGATAAATATGGCAAAATCGGGTACAAAATATTCCTTTTGATAGCTTCCGTTGCAAACGCTGCGTAAACGATCAAAGTTACGCAAAAAAAGTTCCCCCATAAAAAGTTCTAAAATAAAGTGCATGACAGCATATGTCTATCTTTTAAGGTTAACTTATTATAATCATTTTATTATGGAAAACATTGTTTATAAATGACAAGTGAAAAGTATGGCCGATGATTTGTGATTTACAAATGCGCGGCGTCGCGACTAGCTCATAGCGAGCGAGCTCTACGAAGTCCTCGCGCGCAAACCAATGAACTCTAACAAACGCGTGCTCGATTCGACTACGTACTTATACTAAGGCCCACTTGCGCGATCTTGGGTTAACGTGTATAACTCGAAGGTATGGACTAACCCCGAGTTAAATCATTAATTTGTCTCTCATCACCCCGAGTTAAGGGTAGACCTAGAGTTAAATCGCAAAAATTTTAACTCACCGATTTCTGAGGGTTAATTCGTCAAACGTTGGGTTAGCAGCTGACATACAATGCAGAGGCACGTGACACATGCGTGACACGGACTCCTCAAAGTGACACGCCGCGCAAACATAATACGATAAAAATAAAATGCACTCGGCTGACATGTTACATTCATTCGTGTAAGAAAAAGTCTTATGTGGCAAACTGTAGTGTAAAAGAGATAGACATACCTGTTTCATTTTTGTTCAATCATTAATGTTTGGTTGGATGACATAGGCCCACTTGCGTGAATGCTGGGGTTAAATAAATAATTATAGAGTTAGATAACTCGGAATTAAGTAAATAACTTTTTAACCCTAATCATGTCTTGCGCCATAGAAAATTATCATCGGGTTAACTAACCCAGTGTTTTATGTCACTCTATGTCATCCAACCTAACATTAATGCTTGAACAAAGAATGAAAAAGGTATGTCTATCACTTTTACACTACAGTTTGCCACATAATACTTTTTCTTACAAGAATGAATGTAACATGACGGCCGAGTGCATTTTATTTTTATCGTATTATGTGTGCGCGGCGTGTCATTTTGAGTAGTCCGTGTCACGCATGTGTCACGTGCCACTTCATTGTCTGTTAGCCTCAGTAGCTGCTAACCCAACGTTTGACGAATTAACCCTCAGAAATCGGTGAGTTAAAATTTTAGCGATTTAACCCTAGGTATACCCTTAACTCGGGGTCATGCGAGACAAGTTAATGATTTAACTCGGGGTTAGTCCATACCTCCGAGTTATACACGCTAACCCAAGATCGCGCAAGTGGGCCATAGAGAGACAATGAGATTTTTCTATGGTGCCACACATGATTAGGGTTAAAAAGTTATTTACGTAACTCCGAGGTAACTAACTTGATAATTAATTATTGAACCCCAGCATTCATGCAAGTGGGCCTAATAATAATATAAGTTAACTATACTTATATGTGTTGGAGAGCGCATTTATCATGGAAGTTTATAGGCTATATCATAACGTTACTACCCTGAAGAGCGGGGCAGTAATCAACAAATCGGGCAAATATTCATACACAATTGTAAAAGTAGATAATAAATGACGGGATAAATGGGAGCGACGGGGATAAAGGCGTGACTGATAAAAAGGCTATCTTATTACGCTACTACCCTGAGGAGCGGAGCAGTAATCAACAAATCGGACATATATTTATACATTATTGTAAAATTAATAAACGACGGGATTGAATGGGAGTGACGGGAATAAAGGCGTGACTGATAAACTGACTGGAGTTCGAAGTTTGTCACGGGCGAAGCGGCGCGGGTCAGCTAGTTATATTATAAAGCTGAAAAGAGTTTGTTTGTTTGTTTGGTTGAACGCGCTAATCTTAGCAACTACAGGTTCGATTTGAAAAATTCTTTTTGTGTTCAATAGTCCATTTATCGAGGAAGGTTATAGGCTATATAGCATTACGTTACGACCAATAGGTGCGGAACAGCAATGATAAATGTGGCAAAATCGGGGACAAAATATTCCTTTTGATAGCTTCCGTTGCGAATGCTGCGTAAACGATTAAAGTTACGCAAAAACTATGTTTCACATATTTATTTCCCTTAAAAAGTTCTAAAATAAAGTCCGCGACAGCATATGCCTATCTTTTAAGGTTAACTTATAATAATTATTTCATTGTGAAAAAATTTGTTCTTAAAATGACAAGTGAAAAGTATGGCCGATGATTTGCGATTTACGCATGCGCGACGTCGCGACTAGCCAATAGCGAGCGAGTTCTGCGAAGTCCTCGCGTCTCCTGTGTAACTATACTAATAATATTAAACTCTATGCAAAAAAAACGGGCACTTAAGCAAAGAACTATTTTATAGTTAACTAGACCCCCTCTTGCTGAAATCACGGCTTGCATTCGTCTAGGCATGCTAGCGAGTATATCTTTTATGGTTTCTTGGGGAATACGTTCCCACTCCGCGGTAATCACATTCTTTAGCTCTCTGATGGAGAGAGAAAGAAAAATTGAGTTTTTGCCAAGAGCGGTTACAGCGGGTTGTGCATAAGGAATTAGAACTTCCGTTATGTATCGGTGTCCAGTCAGTGTGCCGTTTTCGATAAAGACTAACTCTATTTATTCCTGCCTAAAACATAACAAAGCCTCCTCCATAAGGTGTGATTTCTTCAAAACATGCCTCTGCAAAGCGTTCTCCTCGTCTACGTAGCACTCGCCGACGTCGGTCTTCACCATGCAGAGATATCCTGGCTTCATTGGAAACCAATACCCTATCCCAGTCTTCATGAGTCCATGACACACAATTTCGAGCGAAGCTAAGCCTGGCAACTCAATGTCCACGGAGTAATTTAGGGCCGCGTGCCGGGCGATGACTGTGTATATTAGCAGCGAGAAGCCTCCTCCTGACCGTCCATAGACTAATTTGCACATTTCTTACTTCTTTGAGGCTGTTCTTGAGGTCCACATAAGAAGATTTGCGATTTCTCAACGCTGACTAACTAGAAAACGATCATCCCGTGGTTCGGTACATGTCTTTCTGCCAGAACCAGGCCTTCTCTTGACGGAACCGGTCTCTTGATAGCGCTGCCAGGTCCTCTGAACTGTCGACCGACTCACATTTAGCCTCTGAGCCACAAAGCATTGGCTGCAACCTTTTTCAAGCAGCGCAATAATTTTGCTCGCTTATATCACTTTATCTACCATTTTCGAGATTGCTAAACAGCAATAACAATACTTTTAAATATCAAGGACATCAGATAATTTAATAAAATTGTCAAAAAGTTAATTAGAGTCGATATTAACTATGGGGAATTTGCGCCACAAAATGTAGTTAAAAGTTGTTTTCTTTGAAAACCAGGCTCAGTCAAAAATTTGAATTTGGAATGTACTCTCATAAACATTATGGCACTTTTATAACTGGCCAGTAACATGTTCAAATGATTAAAACCTTTTTGGTATTTTATTTTTTCAGCTAGGAAGAAAATCGAAACCGCCCGTTTTTTTCTGCAAATATAATATATAGCGCATTTATCGTGGAAGTCTATAAGCTATATCATCACGCTACTACCCTGAAGAGCAGGGCAGTATCAACAAATCGGGCAAATATTCATACACAATTGTAATAGTAGATAATAAACGACGGGATTAAATGATTCAATGGGAGTGACGGGGATAAAGGCGTGACTGATAGAAGGCTATCTCATCACGCTACTACCCTGAGGAGCGGAGCAATAATCAACAAATCGGGCAAATATTCATACATTATTGTAAAAGTAATAAACGGCGGGATTAAGTGGGCGCGACGGGAATAAAGGCGTGACTGATAAAAGGTTATCTCATCACGCTACTACCCTGAGGAGCGGAGCAATAATCAACAAATCGGGCAAATATTCATACACTAGCTGACCCGCGCGGCTTCGCCCGTGACAAACTTCGAACTCCAGTCAGTTTATCAGTCACGCCTTTATTCCCGTCACTCCCATTCAATCCCGTCGTTTATTAATTTTACAATAATGTATGTGTGATGATATAGCCTTTTATCAGTCACGCCTTTATTCCCGTCGCGCACATTTAATCCCGTCGTTCATTACTTTGGATCGCGAAGCCTGGCCATCTATCCTCTCTGACTACCCCGTCAGGGATACAGCGTGAAGATAGTTAGTTTTTTTTTAGTTCAATACTTTTACAATAATGTATAAATATATGTCCAATTTGTTGATTACTGCTCCGCTCCTCAGGATAGTAGCGTAATAAGATATCCTTTTATCAGTCACGCCTTTATCCCCGTCGCTCCCATTTAATCCCGTCATTTATTATCTACTTTTACAATTGTGTATGAATATTTGCCCGATTTGTTGATTACTTTTTAACCCTAATCATGTGTGGCACCATAGAAAAATATCATCGGGTTAACTAACCCAGTGTTTTCTGTCACTCTATGTCATCTAACCAAACATTAATGATTGAACAGAAATGAAACAGGTATGTCTATCTCTTTTACACTACAGTTTGCCACATAAGACTTTTTCTTACACGAATGAATGTAACATGACAGCCGAGTGCATTTTATTTTTATCGTATTATGTTTGCGCGGCGTGTCACTTTGAGGAGTCCATGTCACGCATGTGTCACGTGCCTCTGCATTGTATGTCAGCTGCTAACCCAACGGTTGACGAATTAACCCTCAGAAATCGGTGAGTTAAAATTTTAGCGATTAAACCCTAGGTCTACCCTTAACTCGGGGTGATGAGAGACAAATTAATGATTTAACTCGGGGTTAGTCCATACCTTCGAATTATACACGTTAACCCAAGATCGCGCAAGTGGGCCTTAGTATAGTACGTAGTCGAATCGAGCAGGCGTTTGTTTGAGTTCATTAGTTTGCGCGCGAGGACTTCGCAGAGCTTGCTCGCTATTGGCTAGTCGCGAAGCCGCGCATGCGTAAATCACAAATCATCGGCCATACTTTTCACTTGTCATTTATAAACAATGTTTTTCACAATAAAATAATTATAGTAAGTTAACCTTAAAATATAGACATATGCTGTCGTGGACTTTATTTTAGAACTTTTTAAGGGAAATAATTATGTATAATTTTTGCGTAACTTTAATCGTTTACGCAGCGTTTTCAACGGAAAAAAAAATATTTATTAAGAAAAAGGAATATTTTGTACCCGATTTTGCCATATTTATCATTGCTGTTCCGCACCTATTGGTCGTAGCGTGATGCTATATAGCCTATAGCCTTCCTCGATAAATGGACTATTCAACACAAAAAGAATTTTGCAAATCGAACCTGTAGTCCCAGAGATTAGCGCGTTCAACCAAACAAACTCTTCAGCTTTATAATATTACTATAGATGTAATTTTATTGATATTTTATACATTTGTAAGAATGTAATTTAATTGATATTTTATGTATTTGTAAGTATGTAAGTTTATTGATAAATTATTTATTTATACTACGCTCTTAGGTATGTGTGTTAATTAAATCCTATCTTACTCTTCTATTTACACACTTTTACTTGATTTTTTTTTATATCTTCACGTTCTCCTCTCGACGGTCTGCTGGGTACCATTGTACCTATGTTTCCACATACTGTTATTTTCTTTATTATTAGAGTGTACATGAACAAATAAATACATAAATTATTAATTGAAATGCAAGTAAAATGCCCCCAATAAGCAGACGTGGCGAATTCAACTTCATAGTGAGACACAGTTGAACGAAGAAGAGGCCAACCTCGCGCAGATGTGGTTAGGAGTAGCCACAGTTTTAGTCAGACCCTTGTGATAAGTATAATCAGATATATATACTTAGTAAAGCAAACGTCAACACACTGGCATCCACTAAGGAGTTGATGGAGTTAGAAAACTTGTATAGACTGTAGTTATAAAGATCCATGAGACTAATAATACAAACCATACAAAAAAGACTTTTAGCATATTGTATTTCCGTAATGATGAAAGAGAATTTTTGAGACTCTACCGTTTAATCTTCTAATATCTGTCCCAGAGCTTTGTAATTCATCATCATCTGAGCGTCTGTCCCAGATGCGTCTCGCGACGCCCGGGGTCCGCTTTCCTACATTTTCTCCTCCACTTCGCTCCACTCCAGAGCTTTGTAATTTATTCTACAGATATATCGTATTACAAGTAGCTTGCAGGCCCCCCGACCGGGTCGTTATAACGCAAAAGGTGCGTTGTTGTGTAACTAAAAACAACTACTATATGTATATGGCGATTGTCTTACTCCCGTATGTGGATATCAAGCGCGATACCTCTGTTTACATGTTTAGGTAAATGTTCTATTCTTATTTTTGTGTTTTCTAATTTCACCTTAAGTCGTTTCAGAACTGAAATAATAATAACTTGTTACGGTTAACACATTAACTGCTAATACTTAGACTCTTTTCTTTAACATGGTGTACTCCCAATTACATACATACATATTGTCACACCTTTATCCCCGAAGGGGTAGACAGATGCATATTAAACGCCTACATTTCACCGATGTTGTTTTGGCCCACGTAACAGGCGGTGAGCCCATTGCTGTGTGAAACGCTCGCAAATTTTATGCCACAAAGTAGTCACTCATCCAAGGACCAGCTATAGCCTAAGTTGCTTAACGCTGTGATCGTTTACAGAACACTGAGTCCGCGGGGCCACGAGCGCTTCCAATTTTCTTACTCCCAATTGTTCTACTTATATTGAGCATCTTGAGCTTAGAGAGCTTATGGTCCACTTTTATTTGGTTGCGTAAGGGTAAGCTATCTTTTGGCAATTGATTTTTGGCATTATGAGGAGCGACTGCCATTCTCTCTTCCAATCCCCGTCCGTTAGTCATCAGGTGCTCCACTAGCAGGTAAGGTTGCAGGGCGCCAAAGATCTTGGTGGGGCGGGCCCATTTCACTCAATTTAATCCCTCGACTACAGGTATGAAAATTATATGCTCTTGTGGAGTTGCTGAGGTATCCGTTTTTTGTTTGAAATTTACAATTTCTAAAGACATGTAATTGTTTATTAGGACGACAGAAAGAAAAAGAAAGAAAGAAATATTTATTTATTTGTAAATCGTCGACAGGCGTTCCTATTTTCTGAAGAGGAAATTTTAATTAATGATCTTTAGCCAATTAAAATTTACTCACTTGCTTCAATGCTCTCGGCAAACATTTCTTCTCCCTGACCGACATGAGTTTTAGATTCGTCTGGGTGTTTTTTGAGCATGAAAAGTTGTTTCGACGACATCTTTGGCCAATTTATCACAAGCCACTTCAGGAAGGATTTCACTTAAAATGTTAAAAGCCAGGACATCAAAGCGCTGTATCAAGATAATATTATACACTCTATGACTCTACATTGTTTATTCATTTTAAATGTTGTTTTACATATTAAATTTTAATTCATTTCTTTATTCAGTACCCTAGTACCGTAGTTAACTACGAACCCTACATATTCGGTCTCCTGTTTTTGTCCAAATAAAATTCTGGTGTTGTTCGTCCCCATACCCCTCCGAAACGGCTCGACCGATTCTTATGAAATTACTTTATGCATATTCAGTAAGTCTGAGAATTGGCTACTATCTATCTTTCAAACCCCTAAGTGATTAGGGGTGTCCAAAACAATTTTTTTTTTGGATAATTTTTTCTGATCTTTTATCTGACGAATTAACGTCTTAAGACGGAAAGAGGTGGATTAATTAGTCAGTTTCGAGCAGGTCACGGTGGTGTAGTTGGTAACGTGTCTGGTTGTTAAACCAGAAGACGTTACCAACTACACCACAACCTGTGAACCTGGTTCAAGTCCAGGTCGAGACTGAAAAAAAAATCCGCTTTAAATTGATATTTATAATATTTGTAGGATAACATTGCCGTAGAAATACCGGGAATTCTAATTACTTTGATGTTTTTTTTAATTCACCAATTTCAGGTACGTCTAATAGTTTAGGATGTTATGATTTCACCTGCGTAGTTCTCTTTCCCGTGGGAATGTCAGGATTTCCTTTGGGGTAGTAACTTATATAAGCGCTAACGCTTATATAAGTTACTACCTAAAGAACACTATCACAAAATTTTACGTTTCAATGAAAACGGGAAATACGCGGGTAAACTACACTAAGCCTAAATTTTTATACATAAAAATGTGAAATTTGGTGAATGTATTCTTTAGGTACATTAGATAAGACTAATGAATAAGAAGGAAATTCCCGGTATTACCCCGGGAACGATAACTACGCGGGTAAACCACACACAGCCTAAACTATTAGACATCGAACGTAAAATTTGGTGATTGTATTCTATAGGTAGTACCATAAATAAGCACTAAGAAATGAATTCCAGATATTCAAATGGGAAGGGAACTCGTGCGAATGAAACCATAAACGGCCTAAATTACTAAACATGGAAACATGAAATTTGGTAAAGGTATTCTTTTGCTATCCTAGATAAGCACCAGGAAAGGAATACCCGGTATTCCCACGGATATGTATTCCTACTAATATTATGAATGGGGTTGTCAAGTGTATAATGGAGAAAAAAGGTTTAGATCCTTTAGAATTGTATATCCTATAGATTTTTACGCCCCGCTCTCTTTCTCTCTCTTAATATGTGGCGCTAACGAAGTTGCGCGGATCAGCTAGTCTTGATATTATGAAGATACCATGTTACTACCAGCTGCTTAACGTGCTTTTCGAAGAGTTAAATGGCAATGCTACAAACAGTTACCGATTTCAGGACTAACCTTAGCGCAAGATGCTTGTCAATAAATCAAATCAGCATATTATATATCTACTGGTTGACGCCCGCGGCTTCGCCCGCGTAGAGAAGGTTTCCCGTTCCCGTTTCTCACAGGAACTTTTTCCGGGGATAAAAAGTAGCCTATGTGTTATTCTGACGAATAAGCTATATTATTGTATAGTTTCATTAAAATCTATTTAGTAGTTTATACGTGAAAGAGTAACAAACATCAATACAAACTTTCGCGTTTATAATATTATTAAGATTAAGATTATGTGGGACAGAAATAAACACGGTGAAAAGTGGGCGTATAATTTTTTATAATTCGGGGATAAGGCGTGATTGATTGATAAATCCGCATATGGTCCGTTGCTGGACATAGGCATCACAACACACGGTCCTGCACCTTCCGCATCAAGTCCCTCGCTGCAACTTTTTCCAGGTAGTGGATCCATCTGACGGGGGGTCGTCGTAAGATCTCTGCTATAGAGATCATTTACAAAATCTGCAGAGGCTTAAGTTCAGCAATAGCCTGTGCTGTGCAATGGCTGATTTGTTGAGGTACGGACTAGCTAGATGTCCAACTATGGTACGGGTTTTAAAAATGTAAAGAACAAGTTTGTACTGGTATTTGTAAGGATAACTGCCTGAATACCTGGTTCAATTCGTACTTTGGGCTGCAGTGTTAGCGAGAGTCCATCAAATCTCAAAATAGAGTCATCTTTGAACACATTAGACCAAGGTACTTTTACAGTAATATCTTGCACATGTCCTTTCACTATTTCGAGTGGCCATTTCCTTTCATCTCCCAATTTGTTGAGCGCCTAAAATTTCAAGCTTATTATCAACAGTGTAATGAGTTGAAAGTACAATTCGCTGAATGAGAATCATTCAATCTCTGCTGGAGATAGAGTACAGGCGATGACTGAAGGCTAATATGCTGTATGCTGACTTCTCAAGGTTGAAAAGTGTACGTACTTGAATTAAAGTTATAGAGACTAAAGTATAATAATGAAGATCTTCTTTGTACCTAATGTTCTTAAATGTTTTGTTCTCAAATGTAGAGAAAGGACAAAATATTAATTTTCGTACTGATATCCTTAGATTTTAATAAGAGCACCTCCCAGGATATAACAGTAGATACACTAGTTGTGGACCACGGCTTTACCTGTGACATTCTTCGAACCTCCATTAGACACTTTATAGCCCATATTTGGTCGTGATTTCACTGAAAACTGATTGATGCATGGTACTAGGTATCGTTTAGCCTTTACTTTTCTAAATTGTTTGGAGTGACTACCGTCAGACCTCCCAACCCCTGCTTCATAGTTTCGTCTGTTCGTCAGCAGGTAAGAGGTGATGTCTATAGGATTACTTTACTTATTATATTATCTACGAGAAATACATAACTCCACTGGCGTTTCGCAGTGAGGAAAATATCATAGATTTCCCAGGATCGACAAAAAATAACATGGTAAATATCTCGTTAATAGTAATAGTTTAACCAACTGGTGAGCAATGCATACATATTGTATCTTGTACTGGTAGACACTGTTACCTACACTGTTGTCAGAAACATCTCAGTGTCCCCATATAAACCAATCTACAAATAGTTTACTGGCGATGATTGTGACGTCGAAGAAATGAAGTAAGACTCACATCGCAGTCCAGAGTGACATCAGAAACTGTTCCTGTACCATTGTATAGATTTACACTGAGCTGTTCTAACGCAAACTTCTCCAGAAAGTTACCAAGATAATGCTCTATAAGGTTCCTGCATGATCTTAATTTGATTGTTTCAGATTTTGGCATGTACCATGGAATTGAAAAGAACATATTGGTGGATTTGATGAAGAATACAGTGACAATGAAGGTATGTTTTTAATATTTTTGAAGGTGTGAGCTAGGCGTGTCATGTCATGTGGAAATCTATGTTTTTTTCGTCTATGTATCACTATTTTAATTATAATACGTAGTACATTGGACATAATGTTCTAAAAGCGTATTTTTAAGAAGTTCACGTAGAAAATTGCAACAAGTTTGTGGTTGAAACCTAAAATAAAATTTGCATAAAACCTCTTTTGGCAATGGTAAGAAATTTGACACAGTTAAATATTATATGGAAAAGTAGTGCAAAAACCTTTTTTAATTAATATAATAAATAACATTTATACTTAGGTACAATCATTAATAGTTAATTTTTTACTATATTCCCTGCCTACGTTTACTTTTTAACTTAGTGAAAAATAATTGTAAATAGCTAAGAGAAAGAATAACTATAGATGAATTGTATTAAGTTGAACAGTTCACCACCAACATTTATGCGTCTCTCTAATGCCAATAGTACCTGTGAAAAAAGAGATGGCAAGTCCCGCTCGCGCACGCATCACAGTGATGTGCGCCACTTAAAGCTGACAGCGGCTGACAGTCATACTTTTTGTCAGTTCAGTTACCTGCTGGTGAAATAAATGTAGTAGGTAGACAGAGTAACCAAATGTAGTATATTCTTTCTGTAGTATATCTTAGGTAAATAGCATAATATTTTGCAGAAATTAAGTAATGTTATATCTGTAAATTCGTGTAGAGATTAATATTATTATTCTTATTATTCTTAATCTTATCGACATCTTAGAGATATTTCAAATTATTTTGTATAACCATAATAATAAATAATAGGCATTCCTACATACTTATTTTGACGATTGCAATACTGTCAGAGCTTTTATTACAACAGCGGAAAAGGTAAAAACTAGCGTATTGATTGAAAAAAAAACTGCAACATACCCAACTATTTATTAAGTTTTAAGTATTTGTAGTCTTCTTATGTTCTTTTTTTTAAACACTCCACCACTTTTTGGTTTGGAGTACTGTAACTTATAAAAGATGTAGGTATGTAAAAGGAAAATGTTTTGGAGCTGGTATACTCATCATTCATTTAGAGTGCCACTGTTCTAAATTTGAACTACAGTTTATTAAAAAAGTCGAGTTACGTTGAAACAAGTCCATATTTGCTTTTTTGCAGGAAAAAAATCTAATCTATTTTTAAATAAAGACATGTTTTATGCCTTCCATAGAGATTCCTCCCCAGACTGTCCATGATCCTCCACCATAACTCACTTTCTCGTCAATTCAGCATTGCGCGAAACGCTCGTTCTGTCTTCGGTACACCTTACTCCTTCCGTCATTACCGTATAGCATTATCTTGGACTCATCTGTGAAGAGAACCTGGCTCCATTGATGTCGAGTCCAATTTAGATGTTCGCGCGCAAACTCTAGACGGGCTATTCGGTGTGCTCGTGTCAATTTTTGGTCCATTGGCTGGCTTATGGGGCTTTAAACCACGTTCATTGAGTCGCCTTCTAACGGTCCGAGCACTTACAGCCACTCCGTGAAAGTCCCTGAGCTGTTTTTGTATCTTAACAGAGTTAAGGCGTCGATTTCGTAAGCTAGTAGTGACAATGTATTGATCTAGTCTCGCGAACGAGGTCCTCCTGTTCGCCGAACGAAGCCGCCGCCAGTCTCCAGCTATCGGTGGTACACTCTTTGAACAGCGGAACGACTTATGTGAAGTTGTGAACTCACATCTCGCTGACTTAGCCCAGATTGAAGAAGTGCTACAGCTTGCGCGGCTACTTCAGGTGAAGTATCCATAATTTTATAGCCAAAAACGGTTCAAATTATAGAAAAATAACTAAACTAAACTTTGATTAACAACAATTGCGAAAATTCAAACCAAATCGACATTAAATTGCTTCGAAAGCAACTTTCAACAGTCATTATTTTTTTCAAATCAGTGACCAAGCTCGGCTTTTGTTCTTTATTTAAAATTCTAAAATTCAAATTTGGAATAATACATACGGGAAAGACGATGAAATTAAAAGCCAGCATTAAAAATGCATAAAAACTTTTTTGTTATATTGTATATTTTTTGTGTATTGGGCTTTTAGGCTCGATTCAAGAGTCCGGGAGTGTCTTAATGGAGCCGTCATTTCGATCCGATTTCACTGACGTCAAGGGAGAGAGAAGATTTTAAGACTTTGTGGTGTAGTTTTGAGAAATTTACTGGGTGTCTTAAACCATTTATCATTTTTGTTTTGTTGGTTGTAGTATTCAATTGTCATTCCATTCAGGTTTTGACGTAATAAAAGGCAGATAACTTTTTGATTTTCGTTCTGTAAAACCAGAGTAAGACTCTGTAGGGTTTGGTGTGCAAGCATAAATAGTAAGTTGATAAATAAGAAAGCCGATGTTCAATGGCAAAAATAATATCCCAGAAAATTCATCACTGCCGACACCGGACTCAGAAAAGGCAATAGTGTTTGTGCTATTGATTATAAGCATTATTTCCACTCTGGACACTGCGCGGCTTGCTGGAAAATAAATGGTCGAAATTAATAAGGACTTGGGATGAAGATTAGATTATAAGCCATATATAAAACAAAATGGGTGTGTACCAGACTACACAGGTAAGAAGTGAAACTTCTTATGACATTTACTTTTTCTACTTTTAACAACTTAACGAAAATTGGATTAATAAGGCTTACGCTTACATCGATAAAGAAATTTCACTACAAAACAACAAAGCGCGTAACCGCAAAACGGGACGATATTTTTTACAGCTATAAAATTTCTCTCAACGTCGATAAAGAAGTTTCACTTCAATAACCCAGACGCCCTAAACATAACAGCAAGTTTCAACCTTTAGTGGGTACTTACATAACGCACAACAAAAAAAAATGAACACGAACTGAATATTGTCTTTTTACCTTTCGATTTTCTATAAAAGATTTGACCTAGAGGTCAGCACGGGTGGTAGTACTTGGCTCAAAGTACCTACTACCTGAATCAGATATGAAAAAATAATCCTTAAGATCCTCGTAAGGATAAATAAATAAACTATTCAAATTATGCATTGTGATTGCACCTAGTTAATTTGCAAAGTTTAAAATCTTTGGTCGCTTTGAAAGTGTTTAAAATCCCGTTGAAACATTCCGTGACATAAATATCATAGACATAATAAAAGCGATTTAAGCACGGCTCAAGTGCATGCTAGATGCTAGTGCATGAGAGGTGAGATATATAATAATTAAAAATAAAAAAGGAAATTCTTCGAATTCCAGAGTTTTTTATTTGGACGGCCATAACTCTTCGAACTACTACGGAACAGGATTATCTATTTTATCTAAACTTATTATTTAAATTTTATATGTTTAATATGCAGAGGCATATTAAACGCCCACATAAAATATAAATAATAAGTTTTCTCCGAAGTATATATATATATATATAGGCCTCTGCCTACCCCTTCGGGGATAAAGGCGTGACAATATGTATGTAAGTATGTATTTTATTAATTTATTTAATATTTGACGTCAGCACCGACATAATGTAGACTGTATGTACTTACAAGTGCCGCTCTTGTAATATATATCTAAAACTCTGTTCATTGGGACTTTACCCCATATTTTCTGGTCAGCATATAATATGGTCCCTGAAAAAATATTATATTAAGCATTTGTAAACAAATATTGTACAATACAATACATTGATTGAAAACAGATTGCGACAAGTCAAAAATAATTATCATTCTATAGTAAATAACAGATTAGTTTACATATGTTAGGTCACAGTTCTGGTAATTCATAAAACTCGTCTAAGCTGTAGAAATTATATTCCAGTAACCAGAGTCAGGCAGTCTTTCACTGAAAGATGTAATGGAGGTTGCATCCCTAATTCTCTTTGGCAATCTATTAAATACTGACGGTCCAATTCTGTACTCGGATCCTTCGGATTCATTTAACTTGTGCGGTGGAACCAGAAGTCGATAATGATATTTATCACTACGCATCCTACGTCTCCGGTACACAGCGTGACGCTGAAAAACATCGATGTTACGGAAGGTAAAAAGTGCCACCTGGTGGATCAGCTTGCACGGCAGAGGCAATATTTTTAAAGCCTTAAAATACTCCCTACACAAAACATCGTCAGTCACACCCACAATCGCGCGTATGGCTTGCTTTTGGATAATGAACATTGCTGAGTGTCCGCGGCATGTACCCATAGTTCGGCGCCGTACAATATACGGCTGTGGACGGTGGCAAAGTAACATGAGCGCACCACATCACGCGATGCGGTTAATGCCAGTCTGCGCAACGCAAAGCATGCCCCTACGAGTTTTGCGCACATCTGGTATGTACCTAGTACCTATCCTTACTTCATTTGTAACATTATGAACGCGGAATTAAATCTGCCTCTCTGTCAATCTGTCGCAGTTTCACGCCAAAACGACTGAATCGATTTAAATGAAATTTGGTACAGTGATAGTCTAGAACTCGAGAAAATACATGGGCTACTATTTGGCACGGGAACAAGTTCTTGTGAAACGGGAACGGGAAAGCTTTGCTATGCGGGCGGAGCCGCGGGCATCAATTACTAGTACATATAAGGATAATGAAGATATTAGCAGAGTAGTGTGTAGAGCTGAGTCTTCTAAAACCTTTTACATTATTTATATAATTATACACTAAAAAAATGTGTGTGTACCAGAGTACACAGGTAAGTAGTAAAATTTCCTTATGACATTTTTATATGACAGCTATAAAATTTCTCTCATAGGTCGATAAAGAAGTTTCACTTATGATACAGAAGTTTCACTTCTAAACAACATGAAGCGTACCCAACCAAAACACGTATCGATTATTTTTACAGTTATAAAATTTATCTCATATGTCGATAAAGAAGTTTCATATATCATACAGAAGTTTCACTTCAAAACAACATGGCGCGTACCTAACCAAAACACGTGACGATTTTTTTACAGCTATAAAATTTCTCTCAACGTCGATAAAGAATTTTCACCTTAATAAATAAATAAAACTGTATTTAAACATAATGTACATTGTTTTACCTTTACATTGACCCAGGAACATCAATATTTTATAATATCGTGATCCAACTGCTTGAATTCTTCTCATGAATTTGAATTCACTAGATTCTTGTAAAACAATCAGTGTTAAGATGAAACTAAGATTGATACTTTTCCTTGTCATAATTTCCGGAAATAGGTAATCACGGTCTTAAAGTCTGGTAAACAATAGTTCTACTTGAACTACGTGCAGAATGAACTATTGTTTACCTGACTTTATATCTAAACAGCTTTGAGGTACCTTCATAATATGTGTATTGCAGAGGTGAGTCGCTCTTTACTGAAACGACTCTGGGAGTCGTTTCTTTAAAGTGAGTCACTGATTTAAATCTTTTACACCGCTTGAAATGAATCTTTTGCTTTATTGAATCTCGGGTTCAATCGGCTCGCGGCGCTCGCTGACACGATTGAGTGAGATACACTGTTCGGAGCGCTTCGGGTCGCGTATTAGTCACCGTCGCGTCGGAGAGCGACTCTCACTGATTCGCTACTAGTGGGTGATTGATAGAGACAGCAAAACTAGTTCGCATTAGGTACGCGTTGTTATTATTTGTTTGTTTTAGTTGACCTTTGTTTGTGGAAGAAAACACCGGTTTGTTTACGTTGGGTCTGTGATTTTCAATTACATAAATGTTACAATAAGTAAAGAACTAAAGACAGTTTAGTGAAAGAGTAAGTGTGTCAGTCCTAAGCCTGAAGAAAGTGTGAAGGAAAATCGATTTTTATGGTACACGTTAGGCAAATAAATTTCAATTTAACAAAATACTAACATAATATTACCATATTAATATTACTAACATAATATATACTTTACATAATTCTTCAAACAAAGGTCAGTAAAAACAATTCATTTTAATTTATTTGCGCTAATAAATCGAGCTTACGTGCAAGTTGAGTCACTGATACAAATGAAACACTGAAGCACTTTACTGATTTTGGTTGAGCGGGCGAGATAAATAAATTCAAAATATGTTTGCGGTAAACTGTATTTGCGGGGAAAGACAAAAAATGAAATTTACACGCGATTGTCGACGGAAAAAGTAATGGAAAAACAGGAATGGGCACACTACCTTGCTGCTTGCTGCGAGATGCTGAGGTGGAGGCTGCCGGGGGCGTCCCTGGACTTAAATTCCTGGTTTCCTTGCACGAAAACACTATTTATCCATGGAAAATATAATTATTGCGATAGTTGGTGCGGGCGCGCGCGCGCGCGCGCGTGGTGTAAGACTGCTAGCCTTCAATCGTGGTCGCTGCCCGTGAGGCTAGCGGCGCGAGCGTAGGTACTTGCGCGCGTAATACAGCTGTCTCGCTCCTCCTTTATGCGAGACAAGGTAGGTGCGAAAGAGAAATGGAATAAAGGGAAAGGGGGGAGTGTCGACAACTAATTAATTAAAAACAAATGTAGATCAGCGATGCAACATAGAAAAAATAACGCGGTTACACTTTTATCGCATGCCGGCGCAACCATTTCCCCCCGGCTTGAAGGGTTACCTTCGAAAAAGGAACAACTGACTATACAGTTGCCACTAAGCTTTAGCTACTAACTAAACAAAATGTTATCGAACTAAACTAAACTAAACCTAATCGAACAAGCTAAATTTGTTATTGAAGTTACTGTTGATTAGGCAAAGGACAAAGACGAATAACTGGTCGTAAGTACGAACCAGTTGCGGTTTTAACGCGAACTATACGGGTGATCCCATTTGACCCAGGGAAAACTTCTTCTACTACCCCAAGAGGCCAATGTAATGGATATTTTCAGTTAAAATAACTACGACAGTACCGACAGTAATAGGGTTCGATGGAGTATTACATTTCTGACGTTATTGTAGCGTATGCAAATAGTCTGTCCTCCAACGCTTCCAAAACGATTGAACGAGTTTATCCAATAATGCATGACGCGAGAGAAGATGAAGTCGATCTTCCTCTATTTCAAAAGCGGGTAAGTATTTTAACGGTGTAACATTAAAAAAGTGCGCTGGAGTCAGTGCAAGCGGCTCCGAGGGATCACTAGACAAGGTTCTACAAAGAGGACGCGTATTCATTACGGCCTCGACTTGAGTGAGCACGGTGCTCAGCTCTTCAAACGTAAAGTGTTTAGAACGCAAAAAATTATGTAGTTCGGAAAGGTTACGACGTGCTTCGACGTAAATCGTACCGTTATCCGAATACATTCGAGATACGGAACCCCGACGCGACAAGAAGCTTTTAAATGCAGCCATGAGGCATGGCGTGCTCAAATCACAAGCTAATTCTATATGAACGGCGCGAGTCGCCATACAAACAAAAAGACGAACATAAGCATTCGTGGAGCGTATACCACGACCACGAGAAACTGTTACCCTGAAGAGGCCAGCGTAATCTGTACCCGTGTGTACGAACGGTCCAGCAGCCTGAACAACATGACAAGGACGATGATCGGCCATTTAGGGCGCGATTGACTTCGGGCGAAGCTTGAAACACGGAATACATCTATGAACTGTCGAACGAATAAAATTGCGTGCGGAGAGAATCCAGTATTTCTGGCGCAAAATTGACATTAATAAATCTGGACCAGCGTGACAATTCACCCTATTGTGATATTCAACTAAAAGATCAACGATATGATCCTTGCGCGGGAGAACTATAGGATGCATTTGATCGTACTCCAATGCGGACTGGCTCAAACGACCACCAACTCGAATGAGGCCATCCTTCAAAAAAGGTTTCAAATGCTGAAAAGCGCAACTACAAGGCTTATTTAATTCCAAATTTCTAACTACAGAAGAAAAATAAAATCTCTGAAGTTCACGAAGCACGATTAACTCAGCCTTGTTTAAGTCAAAGGCGCTAACATGCTCGCGACGAGGAAGGATTTTCAAAAATCTACAAATAAAAACAACACTACGTAAAAGAATCGACCACGACGAAACACGGCTAGCCAACTCTAAGATAGGCGACTTTTCGAGCGGCGCGGTAGCAACCAAAGAGGCTTTCTTTTCCTCTGGCGGCGTGGACACATTAGCGGGGTTGAAAGGGCTAACAGGCCATTCATCAGGTGGGGCTTGGCACCAGGAAGAGCCATGGAACCACAACGGATGATCCAAAATCTGCGCAGGTGTTAACCCGCGAGACAAACAATCGGCAGGGTTGTCCGTACCTGAGACGTGATAAAAGTTTTGCGGCGCCAATTCCGACTGAATTTTTGCCACCCTATTTGCGATAAACGTATCCCAACCATGGGGCGAAGAATGTGTCCAACACAAAGCGACGGTCGAGTCCGAGAATGCGAAAATTCTATCTATATTGATGCGTTGAAATCGGCGATCTGATTCGCGAACACCAATACAAAGAAGCATTTGTCTAATGTCGGCTGAAAGCGCGACAGCGAATAAGCGAAAGTTAACTATAATTTCGAACAAATTACCTTGGAGATTTTGACCATTGTGCAAAATATCGTTTACCGAAACATTCGAACTAGTTTTGGCGCTGCCGTCTAAAACAACGCGCAACTTGGTGGTTAGTTTATCCTCGCGGACAACTCCATGGTGCGGTATGGTATACGAAGGAGCGTGCTTCGTCTCTTTGGTTTCGAGAGGCGCGGGTGAAATGAAACCTTTATCCAAATATTCTATTATTACGCTATCGTAAGCCTCCTTCAACTTTGGAGATGTCTGCATTTTCCGTTCTAAACAAAAGAAGCGTTTTTCGGCTGAATGAAACGAATCTCCAAGCGAATTAACATCACCCTTAAAGGTGAGTGCGACAACATAACGACCATCACTATCGCGAGTAGTCGTGCGACTATAAAACTCTTTACAAAGTTTATCATCCGGGCTGACAATAGGAGGGACGTTCACCTCTTCTATCTCCCAGAATTTACGGACAGCGGAGTCCAGCGGCTCGAGGCGCAACAATATGATACTGTCGAGTTACAATCAAAACAAGCGGGTGCGGAACCTACAATAACAAACCCAAGAACCGTCTCTAAGGCGAACGGCGCGGGGTGCGATGCGTGACTTTGAACCTTATGCTGCAACAGGAGGTGTGGGAAAATCGAAGCGCCAACTAACAAATCAATATCTCCTGGAACGGCGTAAGTATCATCGACCAAAGGCAAATCTCTAAAATTAGTCAATAATGAGGTATTGACTGCGACAGTCAGTAAAAGTTCGGTAACCTTATGCTAGCGAATCCATCGAAAAACTAACATCAATATCAAAACGCGAGTGGAATTTAATCCTTACAGAGCCTTGAACGGCTTTAGTGGAACCCCCAATACCTTTCACAACATTACAGGCGGGGTGGTTATTTATATGCAAACCAAGACGATTACAACAATTTTTACTAAAAAAATTACTTTGAGAAGCACTATCTAAAAGTGCTCGAACACTATGTCCCCTACCATGCGAATCGTAAACAACAACTCTAGCGGTTGCCAGAAGTACCGTAGTAGGGCTTGTGTGCAAACTCGATAGCGAGCACAAAGCGACATCGTTCGGCTGGAGACGCGCGGCAGTGGCGCCGCCGTCGCTAGGTGGATGTGTCTACCATTACACTTGCGACAAAAATGATTCGAATTACAGAATGAAACACGATGTTTCTTACTGAGACAATTGATACATACATTACTAGAACGAACAAATTTATAGCGATCGCTTGGAGTAAGTTTATTGAACTCCGAACATTTATAAAGTTGGTCATGGTGACCTTGACACAAAGAACAATTTCTCGAATGCAACACATGCGATTGCGAAGTTGTAGGTTCAAAATTAACAAAAGACTGCGTGGATTTTGTGGGCTTACTGCGATTAATCGGACTATTTTTCGCTACTCCGTGGTTTAACGAAGTTCGTTGCAAAATTCGAATATGTTGACGAACGAAAGTTTCTAAATCGTCGAACTTAGGTATTTGATGGCCACGTCTATCCATTTCAAATAAGCGAACGGTTTCGGAATCTAATTTCTTTAAACCGATATACAAAAACAAAAAGTCGCAGAGGTCATTGACCTTGACATTCTTTAGGGCGAGAACAGCTGATGCAAAAATATCTAAGAATTTTTCTAAGTCGTGTTCATTACATGATGAGCTATTTTTCAAATAAAATATTTGATCCAAATAAGCGGTTGTTACTAAGCGTTTGTCTTCGTATTTGACCTTCAAAGTATTCAAAATCAAACTATAATTTTCGGCGCAAACGGTTTTTGCTTTCTTGGTTAGTTTACTAACTAAGTAATGTAATTTTTCGTAATCCGATAACGAATTATTATTATAGATCGTATTTTCGAAACTAGCGAAAAACAAAAGCAATTTTTAATATCGCCATTAAATTCGGGTATTTGTATGGGCGGTAATTTAGGTCGGTCCCGCAAATCAAAACCGGCTGGCCCATAAGAATCAAAATCGGTGACTACTACGGGCACAGGCGCTTGCAATGACTTAGCGACACGTTTTATGCGACAAATTAAATCTTCGAAATATGACATGGCTTCATAACTTAATAAGAAATCGGGATTTAATTTTAATTCAAGCAAGTTAATTTTATCGAGAACGTTTTCGAAATCTAAGCGCAAAGTATCTACGGTTTCGATCGAGGATAAAAACAATTCTTTTACTGATTCATCTGCGATCCTCGATGAATAATCACAAATTAATTGCATACGCTTAAAAAGGCTATCCTTCTTAGCGTGTAATAGTTTTAACTCCGGAATCTCTTTCGGAGGCATTGTTAAAACAAAACAACTATAGCTACCTACAGTGCAAAACTAACGAACGATCAAAATGGCAGCTCGTTCGCGTCGCGTCTCGCTGCTTACCACCAGCAGCAAGACGCGACGCGAACGAGCGTAGGTACCTACTTGCGCGCGCGCGGGCCTTGGTACCTGCCCGCGTGGTCTACCTATTACTATGCGGTGCAGTCGAAATTACCAACTATTTAGTACCTACCTATGCGAAAAACAGTAGGTAAGTATGCGTGTATTCCCTAATGGAATAAAACTATTATCTATGCGTTTATTCCCTATAGAATAAAAACTATTACCTAATCTATGCGTTTATTCCGTGGTGGAATAAAAACTATAACCTATACCTATGCGTTTATTCCGTATTGGAATAAAAACTATTGCGTTTCTATTAGCAAACTACTAAAGCGAGTGGATCAAAATCCGGATCGTTAGGACCAAAAAATGGTTGAGCGGGCGAGATAAATAAATTCTAAATGGACTGTATTTGCGGGGAAAGACAAAAAATGAAATTTACACGCGATTGTCGACGGAAAAGAAATGGAAAAACAGGAATGGGCACACTACCTTGCTGCTTGCTGCGAGATGCTGAGGTGGAGGCTGCCGGGGGCGTCCCTGGACTTGAATTCCTGGTTTCCTTGCACGAAAAGACTATTTATCCATGGAAAATACAATAATTGCGATAGTTGGTGCGGGCGCGTGCGCGCGTGGTGTAGGACAGACTGCCAGCCTTCAATCGTGGTCGCTGCCCGTGAGGCTAGCGGCGCTAGCGTAGGTTATTGCGCGCGTAATACAGCTGTCTCCCTCCTCCTTTAAGCGAGGCAAGGTAGGTGCGAAAGAGAAATGGAATAAAGGGAAAGGAGAGAGTGTCGACAACTAAATAATTAAAAACAAATGTAGATCAGCGATGCAACATAGAAAAAATAACGCGGTTACTCTTTTATCGCATGCCGTCGCAACCAGATTCGAATCTTTGAAATGATCTAGATACAAATTATCTATTCTCAACAAAGATACGTTTTTGCCACCGCTAGTGTATTGTTTTGTTCGTAGAATATTTGAAAGTGAGTGTATCTATGTTAAAGGCAGGAATACACATGCTTGTTACTCGCACACTTGAATAACCAGATTCAGAAAACAGCTTACGGCATACACCAGTAATTTTTTAATACTTAAGACCAATTAACTTCATAAGCAATTTTATCAAGAATAATAATATTGTTCTGTAAAAGAGTGCTCCAATACTATAGAGGTATCCTATAGTAATGGAGCACTCTTTTACACAACAATATTATTATTCTTGATAAAAATGTTTCACCAGTAGAAGTATTTTCAGAATTGTTTGTGTAAAAAAGAATAAAAGAAGAGAGATAGGTACTTACTACTTAGTCGTATCCACATTCTGCCTACATGTGCAACCAAACTCTGTACTGGTATTCTTATTTCTTAATACTTTTCTAAATTTTGAATGCCAATAGTTGGTAAGTTTTTATACAAACACAACTCACAATCACTCATGGAATTATTAAGTACTACGTAGTCATCAATCACTTAATTAGAAACTTTAGCATAAGCAGCATCAATGTAGTGGTGCAGCAGTAACGTTGGGTGATCGAATTAAAATATTGGTGAGTTTTTGAGTTATTATACCTTAATGGCAAATAGACTGATTTATAACTTTTCAGTGGAACGGGACCGGTATTAAAAGAGGACACACACCCTCTTTAACTTCATATACAGGTTTTTCTGTTTTAAGTTAGCGTCTTTGTATGGCAGTCAATAGGGTAGGTAACCTCACAATCTTCTGCTACTGGCTATACTACAAACAACAATAATTCGAACACTAAATATTACAGACAGCAAGTAGCAATACGAGGTTATTTAGTTCATCTTTAACAAGATCCGAAAGCTTACCTACGAAGTGTGTAGTGACAGTATACCTACATGACAATGGATTGGTATCGTATGGCAGTCAATAGGTTAACCACACAATTTTCCGCTAGAGACAATACTACAAATAACAATAAATCAGCTATTAACTATTGCAGACAGCAAGGGGCAATACGAAATTCTCCATCGTATTTCTAATAGAACCTTTACGCTGTATCCCTTACGGGGTAGTAGAGAGGACAGATCGCCAGGCTTCGCGATCGATGCATACATCTTTCGCTTCTTGCAGATTCATTATTATAATCAACTTTAATTCAATTCATTATTCATAGAATTTTGTGTGGATATAAGTGCATGCAACTTTCCACAGTTTATTTTCCCATAATTTCTTACATTGCTGGGGCCACGAGGAAGAACTGTTTCTCGTATTCCCATTACTATTTATCTACGTAGTATTATATAAATCTAGGCGGATCGCCTATAAGCTCACAATTACCCCTTTAAATGCATTTTCGTGTAGCATTTACTTCTACGTACTTACATTTAACTAAATTTTTTTCTACTTTCCTGCCAGTCAAGTGTATTCCGGCCTTAATGCGGATAACATTAAATGTAAGTCTCTAGTGTAGAACATAGTTATGGAAGTCTATTGTGTGTAGATGGACTGCCGATCTGATCTGACTGTCCAAAACATTATTATTATATTTCGCGTGTGGGAATCCCTAAAACCACATATTGCCCTTCCATTTGGCCAGGTTGTGGCCGGGAGACCTGGGTGTGCCATCGGAAGGATAGCCCCAGGGCTTCCGACAGACTTTGTCCGTTACCGCCACCTTGTTATAGGGGGGTTCGGGTGTTATCTCGCCTTTTTGAGGGCTTAATAAATAACCTACTTTTGACTTCGGGAACAGGTTGCAGAGGGGAAAGAGGCCGTCCTAGTAGGCACGAGTAAAGTCAACTAGTTACTTTACGACGTCTTTTAAAGCGAACGAGCACAAATTAGATAATTAATTGGGTGTTCACATCGCCACTGAATTTAAACGAAACTAAGACAAGTACATAATAAATAATAGTTTATTAACACAATCGTCTTACACGTCCTCAATAATTATTATTTACCAAATATATAGCACGTATCTTGCTCCTTCAGCAATACCAGCCCATGTTTCTCTGACAATCTGCTCAACGTATGTGGGCGGTACAAGGAATGCGTACGTGTAACCGGGTAGCTCCAGAGTGTAAGTATAAGGGATGCCTATGGCTTTGGTCCAGTCTCTAGACGTGCCCGATGTGTAGTAAAGAACCTGAGCAGCATTTCCAACGATATAATTTCTGACACCACCTAGACTTTGATCGGCTTGTTCATCGATAGCGGTTCCCATTCTGATACCAGCGAGATGAAGACCTAGACCATTTGCGGGAAGAGTGCCTTAAAAAAAAATTGGATTTAGAAAGTTTAGTTACAGAAAACTAGAATATATTGGTATATGTACTAAAAAAATATTTTGTAGTCCAGATTTGAATCTTCTTTGTACTATACAGGGTAGCCGATTTAAAACGGTCAGTATGGGCAACTCTGGAACTATAAGACATAGAAATATCGTCTCTAACGAACCTTGTCATCGAAATTTAGTAAAAAGAAAATAATAGCATTCATAGTCTTAAAATTAAACTCGTATTCGAGTTGGGAATTGAACCCGAATGTTTAGAAAAAAATATTTATTTATTTATCTATCACGCCTTATCCCCGAAGGGGTGGCAGAGGTATATTATACGCCCACTTTTCACCATGTGCATTCCTGTCCCACGTAATAGGTAGTGAGCTCATGGTCGTGTTGAAATTGACAGACGCAGGTTGTGGCTACCTGCTGTTGATTTTTTTTAAGTAGCCAATAAGGCCTTCAACTTGGCTTAACGACTGCAATGTTACTTGCAACCGGAAGTAATGGCTTAACTTGGCTTCCGAAGCACGGAAACGCTCGTAAATGTAAATGCCACGAAGTGTTCACCCATCCGTGACCAGGCATAGTGAAACTTGCTTAACGCAGCTGTGTTTACAGAATTATATTATATTATCTGTGGTTTACAGAACACTGAGTCAGCGGGGCCATGAGCGTTTCATAGTGATACAGCTTAATAAATAACTAAAATAATCAATAGATGGCAGTATTAGTTACAGCTACGTCGATTCATAGATTAAAATACGAACTTCACGAATAGGTAGATAGCGAATATATAATGGCTACCCTATTATTTTTGACTAATACCAGTAATAGGTATGGTATTATAATATGACTTAATGAATATATTCAGTAGTATAAATATGAAAATTTCACCCTAATATAACATCTCTACTTCATACTATCAAACGTGATATCTAAATATGTTCTTTAACATTTGGCGGGAAGAGTGACAAGTGCGGACGCTTGCTTTAGATTATTTTCTAAAACTAGTGAATTTATCTTGTTTTATGTGCGGGAGTGGTGATGTCTTGGACATAAAAGTTGTGTTAACGTGCTATAGTGAAAGACAATGATATATATGCAGTGAAATGCTATTTTCTCTCTTGCCGCGAAACGTCCACTGACAACCTTAGTATAAGAATCACCATTATACTGAGGGAAAGGACCAGGACGGACAATGAGGACACGACATCGACTGGACAGGACTAATTAGAAGATAAGATTGAAGAAATATGATATAAAAAATAAGATTTGGCTAAAAGGTCTTAGGAACCAGGCCATTAAATAAATATATAAAAAAAAATGATATCTAAAATGAACTAATGCATTATTTTTCATATCATTTCATTTTTATTTGGTAGGTATTCGAAATGACTCCATTTCTTTTCAAAACAACATTTACTCGTTTAGTCAGTGTTGCAACTTCAATTTCCGACTCATGTACCTAAAATTTTAATTATAATCTATGAATGCAGTTTTTCTTTTGACTAAAATTGATGACACGGTTCTTTAGAACCGATGTTTCTACGTCTTATATTTTTAGGGTTACCCATACCAACCATTTTATATGGGCCGAAAGAAAAACAATACTGTCTAACCAGTTGACTTCATTGACCACGAACATCTCAGAGGTGCACCAATTATTGCCGAATGGTATTTAAATTTTCATGTTCATAAGTCATTTCACTAATATTAATATCAGCATTAACGGGATATTCACCACGTATTATTATGTATTTCCGATATTACGGCAAATTGTTGTAAGCGCCATGATAACGGAGGAATTAGATAAAAAAGGATTAGTTCCTCCGTAATCATGGCGCTTGCAACAGTGTCGAAATATCAGCAATACATAATATGGTAATTATCCCGTTTACTCTCATAAATACTAATGCTGAAACTAATTAGAATGGTAAAGGTAAAACAAGTTTCTTACCATTGTTGCCCCATGCGTATAAGAACATACTGCCATGACTGTGGATAGAGATGTAAAGGGCAGTTCTCTGTACATTGGCTAACACGGCATTCCTGATAACTCTGATTTCTGGCTCAGAGAAAACTGAAGGTCCCTCGTAAATGTCAGAGCAAGGGTTGGCACTTTGCGGTCTGGTGCCCCATTCGTGGTCAAAATTACGATTTCCATCCACTCCAGGGCATGCATCAGAATTGGCATGGCTACGAGAGCGAGTCTTACGCCACATTCGGTTCTGTGAAGATTTTCTTATGTTTTAACTAAGTAATACATTTTTTGAATGGTTTAATGACATAAATTAATGAGCATTTTATGTTATTCGGGTCTTTTTCGCACTTCATGACGTTTCCTCTATATTGCAATAGCGCGAGAGTCGAGAGGTGAGAAAAAGTTAAAATATTACGCGAACAAGACCCGAGTAACATAAAATGCATAGTATAAGTCGTGTGAGTTTAAAAACATTATAAATAAAAGAGTATAGACTGTTCTTATTTTCTAGGTTTGATAAAGTCTTGCACGTGTGTGTACTTACTAACTTGTATGTAGCTTTGTTCTATATTCTCTTCATCTTAGAGTATTCCCAATTACTTTCAGTCCTACCTGTATTTGGAACTTTATTTTGCTGCTGGAGAATTTGCTGGAAATTGCTTCAATTTCGGCTTTGTTGAGAGCGACTGCCGTTAAACCTCTCAATCCATTAAGGGCGTCTGCGTAATTACCTCATCCGTCAGTCAATAGGTACATGCACCGTTAGGTGAGGTCGCTTGTACCCCGAAGATTTTGGCAAAAGGGTGTAAGGGACATTTTTTATATTACCTATTGAGGTAGCTACAAGCATCTCTTAAAGCAATGTTATTTCAATATTACTTTCATTTTCACAGTGTGTCATCTGTATTTATTTATTCATAATATAGCATATTAAAAATAAATAAATATTGTGGGACACTTTTCACACAGCGCCTAAAGTAAGATAATATAAGCTTGTGGTATGGGATCTAGACAACTGATAAACATACTTATATATTTCTAAATACATACATATTTTATACATAGGAAACACACATTTGTAGATCACACAAATATTTGTTCTGACCCGGTATCAAACCCGGGACCTCAGCGCGGCAGTCACATACACTACCACTGCGCCACCGAGGCAGTCAGTGAATGAACGTTAACTGTACGTTCAGGTGCCAGGTGGGTTTGAAAGATTTCACCGACCTTATGCACGCGGATATCAGTGGTAGACACCTTTAATCACAAGGGGCTCAATCGCGATCTCCGGGTTCAAGCGACTTGACCTGCAAGCGGTGCACCTACTGAGTACGTACGTACGAGTAATTACGGGGTTGGGAAGTCCGACGGCAGTCTCTCCTAAACATGCCGAAATACAAAAGCCAAACCACATGCCGCTCCCAAAAAAACGCTCCAAAAAAGTAGACCCCCAGCTGCAACTCCAGATAGGGCTAGGAAGCAACTAGGAATACACTGTAGGAATGAAGTACCTATATGTAATCTAAAAAATCTTTAACAAAACACTTGTACTGTTCCACTTATTTCGTAAAGTAAGTGGAACAGTACAAGTGTTTTTGTTCAAGATGTGTGGCAAGTTCCTTCAAGTGCCATCAATCTAAAAGTGTAAACAGTCTTAATTTACAAAGATTTCTAAAAAAATCTAATAAAAGCGTGAAGAGGCATATTTCAGGGCAGTGAAGATGGGAGCCCTGCGGGTTGAGATAGCGGCCCCGAACACGGGTCGTCGTCTTTTCTTACCATCAGACGGACGACGCCATTTAAACGTGCCACATATAAAAATAAAAATAAAACAATGTTTACCTCCTCCCTAGAGAATTCGTAACCGTCGGGGTTCGCCAAAGGTACGATG
The DNA here is from genome assembly GCA_948477245.1 of Thumatha senex. Taxonomy (NCBI): domain Eukaryota; kingdom Metazoa; phylum Arthropoda; class Insecta; order Lepidoptera; family Erebidae; genus Thumatha; species Thumatha senex. The sequence continues at coordinate 17,035,164 of OX419743.1, forward strand.
ACCCAATCAATGCTGTCAGTAAGTTGTTCGTATACAGAGTTTACAAGTCGATCGATTATGTACATCGCCACAGGAGTAGTCACCCATTCTCTTGCATGGACCATAGCATCGAGGAATATGACAGGCTTGCGAAGGTCTTCGAAGCGGGTGGTGGAGATCCTTACGTATTTGATCTGGCGACCTTCGTAGCTGAGTCCGGCGTTGACTACGGTTACAAGACCCGGGTATTTCTCGGGCAATTGGTCTATGTAATCGTTGATCTACAATATAAAAATATTAATAAATAAAAGAGAAAAAAAAACTCTTTAAATTTTAATGAGTCATGGTAGACCGAGACTTATATATGAGGGCCATTATTCGCGATCCATGCATACTTATTTCGCTTCCCGCAGATTAATTGAATCAACATAATAAGTGTTATTAACCTCCCATCTCGGATAGAGTATTTTTATTATTCGATATCTGAGTGCAAAAGCCGATTTAATCCGCTAAAGGCTTGTCACAAAAGTTAAAAATCAACTGGTTATCTGTGGTAGCGATCTATGTTCGAACATAGAATATTGAAACGGGCCGGAAGCACGTTAAGCCGTTGGTCCCGGTTCCTTTTCTGAAGTGGGATGAAAAGTCACGTGTTGCACTCTTGTGCAAAGATTTTTCACCTCGTGCTCTTTTGTTTCCTCGATAACGCTCAGGATTCTAATTTTAGAATCCTTCGCTTGCTCGTTCATCAAAATTGAGCACGCGGTTAAATAGCAACTTTGAACTTATATAAAAAAAATAACTATTTTTGGTTAGCTAGTAATATTAAATCTCTCTTAGATAAGTTACTGACCTCCTGGTGGCTGTAGTAAGTGTCCCAAGACATCTCTCCGTCCCTATTTCCCGATCGCTTTTGTTTAATCTGCGCTTCTTCGTCACGTAAGATGCTGAAATAATTCAAGATTTTTTACTTAACGCTAGGTGACCCCCCCGGCTTCGCCCGTGACCTTACTTTGATCTCCCGTCTCACCTATTTAATGTTATTGCTTATAAATTCTACAATATTGCATAAAAATTTGCTCGATTTGTCAACATTTATGATTACTGCTCTCCAGGGTAGTAGCGGGGTGATATATAGCCTATAGCCATTCTCGATAAATCTATCCTATCTATCTAATCTAGCTATCCAACATAAAAATATTTTTTCAAATCCTTTAGTTTCTGAGATTAGCGCTTTCAACAAACCAAACAAACTCTTTAGCTTTATATATTAGTACAGATAGAAGTATAGAGTTTCGCTATCATCATCTATGTGTGAGTTTCGCTTTTTACTATCTATCTATCTACACACTGTTTCCCTTACGGGGTAGTCAGAGAGGACAGACGCTTCTACTTATTCAGCTATTCGAGAAAGAAAGAAATCCAATATATAAAAGATTATAAAAATCGGCCCATCCGTTCTTGATTTACAAATGGCGAAACTAACACAACGCGACTTTATTTTTTGAACTTGGAATTTATTGATGTAAAATTCAATATTCATACTTTAGTAGCGTAATTCATTCGTGCAACCATTTGCTTGCCAATTTAGAAGTACTGCCTATTACTACCTATAATATTTTAATTTTCACAATTAATTCGAACAGTCATTTTGTGGCCAATTTACAATTAGGTATATTACTGTAATATTTCAACTCACCTTGCCAAATTATCAGCTATCTTTGTGTAAGCCATGCTTTCTGCGTCGAAGTAACTCAGCCATCGCTCCTTCTCTTCCGGTGACAGTCTGAGTAATGCTTCAAGTTTGCCAGAAGTAGACCGACTAGCAGGTGTCATTGACAAGAGATCTAATTCAGCCTCTAAGGTGCTGAATTGCTCCCCCGTACCGGCAACTCGATACAATTGGTGACTGCAGACATAATTTTAAAGTTCATACAAATACATTTTTTTTATACACTTGTAGATGTTTTTTACTATTACTACTAAGGCGTCGGGTGAAGTAATATTAAATGTTTTTAACGGATGTATTTACGAGGGAGGAGTGTTCCCCCATATTTGGCTAAGTGGCTATATTCGGATTATTCCTATAAAAGGCGACAAGCCGCCAGATGACCGTAAGTCGTACCGACCGATCACATTGTTGCCCTCCTTGGGTAAGCTTTTAGAGCGTCTCATAGTACCCCGGCTCCTGCCGGGCGGTATTAAATTTCACGAAAATCAATTTGGATTTACAGTAAGAAAATCTACTATTGACGCAGCGATATCAGTGCGAAAGACTGTCACTTCATCGGTTTCTCAATATGTGCTGGCCATCTTCCTAGACATTTCCGGGGCTTTCGATAACGCTTGGTGGCCAATGCTATTAATGAAATTAAAGTCTCGCGGTTGCTATAGAAATATTTACTCTCTTATTTATTCATATTTTTCACAAGGTACAACTTAAAATTAGGTTATTATTCAGGGGTCTGTGCTAGGCCCACACTTGTGGAACTTAGGATTTGATGACTTTTTCAGTTTACCATTACCGGAGGGCTGTTCAATGACAGGATACGCCGATGACGGTATGTTGCTCGTTCAGTCGAATACCCGTGCGGGACTCGAGAGCTTGGCCCACACGTGTTTGAGCGTCGTTGCGGAGTGGGGTGTACGAAACAGGTTATTTTTGCACTCAACAAAACATATCACTTGCTTTTAAAAGGAAGTTTGATAGTACCACCGCGCATTAAATTCAATAACGTTTACATTAAAAATAAAACTTCGGTTTGCTATTTAGGATTGATTTTAGAGAGAAATTTTGCATTCGTTGAGCACATAAAAACTGTAGGTAAAAAGGCTAAAAATAGCTTTTATGCGTTGTCGAGAATATCTACTGCTACATGGGGACTTTCGTTCAAAACACTGAAGGTCGTTTACGGGGCCACTTATCTAGGCTGTATGTGTTATGGGGCGCCGGTATGGGCAGATAAGGCTACTATTGGTGCTGCACGTTTTAAGTTACTGCAAAGTCAACGCCTTGCATTGATATTTTTATGCAAGGTCTACAGGACGGTTAGCACGGAAGCTCTGCCGGTGATGGCAGGGGTCCTCCCGGTTGACCTCGAAATTCAGAGACGAGCGGCTTTATACTATTCGGCTAAGGATGGCATGGATGATAGGTTTTTGTTAGATAGAGATGGCGATCTCTTTCTAACAAAGAATTGCCAGACTGTATCGTGATAATGTACGTGAAGAACTTTTAGACGAATGGCAGCTGCGTTGGAACACTTCCATCAAAGGGCGCCACCTCTACCAGTTTTTCCCAGACGTTCGTGAGCGCCTGTGAATGTCCTGGCTGGAGCTTGATTACTGTGTTGCTCAATTTCTTACGGGACATGGTAACTTTAGGAGCAAATTACATTCGTTTAAGCTGGTTGAGTCACCGTTCTGTCAGTGTTCAACTGCTGACGCCAAATATGATCAGACCGCCTATCATTACTTTGGGAGTGTAGCATTTGGCAAAATGAGCGATATAATATGCTTAATTGTTTTCAAGTAACGTCGGGAGTAGTAAACGTCGCATAGTAAATATGCGGATCTCGTGGCATCGAGGGTGAATTTTTGTGCTTTTAAACGTTTCTTCCATATATATTACTGGAATCAAACATAGCTCACATAGGACACGCAATATACTATTACCGTGGTGCTTCCCTATTTCAATAGGATTATAGGGTATCCCGCTTTGCAAAGGAGGGAAGAGGCATTACGTTCTTTTCTTACTTCCTCACATTATGTTCTGATTAATTTCGTTGCGGGTTCCAAGACATGCTAAATTCTCGAGATCGAGCTCGGTGTAACTTTTCTGATGTTTTGGTCATTGCTGTAGATCCTGGTTTACAGGAGTCACAGTAATGGGAATGCGGGTGGGAAAGGTTCCAATTAAAAAAAATATTTCTACTGCAGCGAATAATAGGAATGAAAGAGAAAAAAAGAGAGAGAGATTGTGAAATACGTGTCGATGACGTCACTACTCCAATTTACAATGGAGTTGCTTATCATTACTTAAAACTGAAATATTATATTGTAATACAAGATGTCAAAACTCTATTGTTACAAGGTATTTCTACTTAATTTAGCAAAGGAGTAGATAAAAATCCAGTTGAAATGCGTCGTCGTGTGTTACAATCTACTTTTGACTACGATTGCAAAAAAAAAAAAAATTCAAAAATTCCTGTATTTCCAATAAAATGGCCGCAACTCCCGACAAACCGAAAGAGTAATTCGTTTATGAAACTATTTTGGTGGATTTAGGACCTAATTGAGTCGAGAACTACTGCGAATGAGACTTTTAGGTCCGTATTCCAGAACGCTTCTCAATACTCAATCATCGCTTGAGGCTAGATTTTGCCTTATAAAATCTACACTCAAGCGTTGATTGAGTACTGAGAAACGTTCTGGAATACGGCCCTTAGTCTTCTAAACCCTAAACTTTAGAAAAGTCTTAAACAACGGCTCAGTTTGTCCGTCCGTCCATCCGTCTGAACCCAGTACCCACACCAGAAAGGACAACCTATGAGATGGAGACAAACGGTCTGTGGCGGAGCCCGGGCGTCGCAAGACGCAACTGAGACGGGCGCCCGGATGACGATGGTGACAATCGGTTTGTGGCATGGCATTCAGGACACCATGAATGTTTCTTTTTTGGTTTACGTTGGCTCGTTGATTACAATCACAATACTTATTTAAAAATATTTTATGTCCTTTGGAAGGCACTGGAAAATTCCCCTTAAGTATAATGCGAAGAAAAGATTGTCAGACATTACTAATGAGAAAGATTTAAGAGAAAGGCTTACCCTTCAAATTTATCATGGTGATCTCCCAGAACCGCTGTCCCCAACAGCAATATCGCATAAACCAAGTATCGAGTCATTTTGAGACAACCCATCGACTGGTCGAGCGGATTTCAACTTGGTAACCTTATAGACAACTTAGATTAGAGATAATCCCTACAATAATACATATCGCTATCGAGACACGTTCAGCTAATAATTTATAATTGTTTATTCGGCTATCAAGCCCAAAGAGATTACGCCTGCCACCTTTTCAGTGAATTTAGGTTTTACCTACTTAATTTATTTTTTATCTACATTTTATTACTAACGATAAAAATGTAGGCAAGGTCATGTCATAGTCATATTTTAGGTGTTTTTTCTGCACGCATTACAATAAAGCCATTCTTGGTTTGAATGTAATGAAAAATAATGAATTCATTATGGTATTCGGTTATTTTTTGTGTCTATTATATATGTTTTTGAAAAAAAAATCATCTCTCGTTGTAACATACACACACACATTAACAAGTCACGCCTCCATCCCCGAAGGGGTAGGCATATTAAACGCCTACATTTCACCGTATGCACTTCGGTCCCACGCAACAGGTGGTGAGGCCATTGCCGTGTTGAAACGGCAGGCTGTGCCGGCCTGCTGTTAAAATTTTTTAAGCCGCCCAAATGGCCTTCAACCTGGTTTAACGACTGCCATTTTATTGGCAACCGGGACCAACGGGTTAACGTGCCTTCCGAAGTACGGAACTGGGGTGGGTCTAAAGGAACGAATAAATTTAATAAAATGTGTCTATTTTAGATGTTAAATTTGGAAGAAATTTTGAAAAACTAACTAACTATCTACACGCTGTATCCCTGACGGGGTAGTCAGAGAGGACAGATCGCCAGGCTTCGCGATCCATGCATACTTCTTTCGCTTCTTCGAGATTCATCAATCGCTTCATACACGCACGTCTGGGTATCCGAGTACTTTTGACCTTTCCGTTTTTGAGCAATCTGCTCACGTGGTCTTCATAAGAAATTTTGAACCCGTTGCCTTTTTAGTGAGATGGTAATAAAAGACTAAAAGGTCTCATGTGCTATACACTAATTAGCATGACCGATTAATACTCGATTTAATACACGCCAAATAATACCCGGTAGCCATTACGATTAATATTTCGTGTGAGTTTAATGACGTTAAAATAATGAAATGGTAGGGAATATTTTAATTATCTTACAGTGTAACGTTATATATCAATTAAACTATTTGAACCTTTGATCCGCTGTTGGTCGCTAGCAGCGCTATGCTTTGTAGTTCATTGGCCAGCAGGGGCTACATACAGGTACCAATGCGACCAAAAGATTTTGAGTAAAATAATATAAGTAGTAAAATAGTAAAAGATAATATAAGTCGAAAGCTGCTGCTAATTCAGCCGTAGATTGTGTATCATCAGCTTCCACAATCACCTTTAATTCGTCATTGTCGACCAAAGTCTTCGGAAAACCGCGAGGTTCATTTTTCAGGTCGAAATTTCCAGAACGGAAGCGAGCAAACCAATAACAGGTGGTGCGTCGGTTTGGAGTGTTAGCTCCGTAAACGTCGTTGATGTTGCGTGCCGCTTGTGCCGCGTTGCTGCCACGACGGTACTCATACATATCCCATAATTACTCGAATTTTTAACGTATCCAGTATGACGAAAAAGATTGAAATGCGATAAAAATGTAACACTAATCAATAAACAAATTACTACTATGGGAAACAAAATTCCATGTTTTTAAAATAAAATTCATTTGAAATTAGAATTCTTAGCCAAACAAAAATTATTTTGATTTGAAATGGCCAGTACTGTAAACGGCAATTTCGGTAAAGACCTATTAATAGTAATAGGATTATCTGTGATACAGACGGGATCGCTTGGAGATATATGCTGGACACCTAACCACTACAGGAGCGTACCCTCTTTATTCTTCTTAATTTTTGCGTATTCTCAGTTACTTCCTAGCTCAATTTGGATCTGGAACCTGGGATCCGCCTTCATTGGCTCCTAGGAGCAGCTTTGGGGCTTTTAATGTTTGGCATTGTTGGAAACGACTGCCGTCAGACCTCCCAACACCGCATGGGCACCACCACCATCGTTGCCTCGCCTTAATACTCAGCAGGTACACCACTAGCTGGTGCCCCGGAGATATTGGTGGGGCCCATAACATCTATAGTATTAATCTAATAATCTATACTTATATATGAAGCTTAAGAGTTTGTTTATTTGTTAGTTTGTATGTATGTTTGTTTGTTAGACTGAACTGAGGCCCGTAGGCCTGTATTGAAAAAATATTTTTGTGTTGGATAGCCCATTTATCGAGAAAGGCTATCTTAATCTATACCATCATAAAATTTTAAAATTAGCTGTGACGTACATTGAAAATAAATAAAAAAAAGTAATTGTTATCGACTAATTAAGGGATTCTGAGTCCGAAACTGTGATTTTTTTTTCGTGTCTGTTTGTTTGTTCGGGATTGGAGCAAAATCCAGACGGTTGATCACAACTCTGCTATGACAATATTGTGGCTAATTTTCCAACTTAACTACTGCGCTATATTTTATCAATATCGGTTTAGCAGAAATAATAATACAGCTTGAACTACAGATTGCTAGACGCGCTATATATTGGGCAGGTCAAAGTATTTTGGTTTAGAGACTAGGCTTTATTTAAGAGACCATTTTTCACATGCCCACTGAATTTTCAGTTATGCACATACTCGTATCGAGTTGCCTTCACTAATGACAGAACGATGAGCAAAGTTAAGTTACTAAGATGCGGTAAAATTTTGGATGGGTGAACGTTTCAAAAGTAGGTGCATCGCATCAGCAGACACGCTTCTTTTAGTTACAGTCTCTAATGCATAAAGGATCAGAGAAGATAAACGCCCTAGGCGCGGTTTACTTTTAGATATGTCAGATAAGCACATCGAGTTAAAGACTAAGGTATCAACTTTAAGGCAGTGACGTGACCACTTTGAGAGAAAGCGAAACACATTTCAGCAAACAAGCAAGACGCACAAGTTTCTGTCATTAATGGGTTAAAGTTCAGTGACGTAAAGTAATCTAAGCGTGGTCAACTTTTGGAAGGGTGAGGACGAGTTCTTAGAAATCTGTAGTTTCTAACTACAATTTCAGTGATATATTTGCATAAATGTCCCATATATGCAACTATTCACTTGACTCAAGCCGGCTTTAGCAGCACCTGCTAACTGATAATGGTGCACAGGACATCTCAGGAGGTCGGTAGGCCAGATGGTAATTGCCACTAATGTATAATGTTCAATGAACCAAATTAATAATAACCAACTAGATATTATTTTAAATTTTACAAACAACGTTTTGTACTGGCTCTACATGAACATTAGATTTAAAATTATAGTTATTTGTCTTATGGTATATCCTATGTCTACCCTTTGAATAAACAGCCGTGATTGTACGTATTATAAGTGCGAATCTATAAATTGCAGAGAAACGCTAATGTTTCAAATTCATTTTGGAGTGTATATATTTCGTACGATCATTGCGTTAAGCAACTTTTGCTGTGGCTGGTTACGGATAGGTGACTAATTTGTGACATTACCATTTGCGAGCGTTACCGTGTTTCGGAAGGCATGTTAAGCCGTTGGTTACGGTTGCCAGTAACATATCGTGGTAGCGGTTAAGCCAAGTTGAAGGCCTTTGAAAAATTTCAACAGCAGGTAGCCACAGACTGCGTCTGTCTATTTCAACACGGCTATGGGCTCACTTGATACGTGGTACAAAAATTCATACAATGGAATGTGGGCGTATAGATAAATCTGCCTAGCCCTTCGGGAATGAGGGCGTGATTGATAAAAACTAACTAATTAACTATCTTTACGCTGTATCCCTGAGAAGGTAGTCAGAGAGGACACATCGCCAGGCTTCATCCATCCATACCTACTTCTTTCACTTCTTGCAGATTCATCAATCGCTTCATACATGCACGTCTGGGTATCCGAATACTTTTGTTTTTTTCCGTTTTTTTTAAGATTGCTCAATCTGCTCACTTGGTCTGGTCTGTAAGTCTCGGCCTACCCTAACTCCTTCTATCCTCTACTTTCGCACAATATATATTCTTTGTCAATCGTTTCTCATTCATTCGTTGGACGTGTCCAAACCAACGGAGCACGCCCTTTTCTAGCTTAACGCTGACACTTTCATTCAAACCTGCCATATTGCGTATCACTTCGTTATGTTGCGGTCGGCTGATATACACAGGTTTTACTACCGCAACGTACATCTTTTACGATGCTTTATCGCTTTCGTAATTGGGACAAAGCACCGATATCTATGTTTCCGGCAGCTTCTCGTCGATCTTAATCCAAATCACATCTTCCATCTGCGTTAAACATTCTCCCTAAATACACAATTGCTTTAATTCTGTTCAAATTTTATTTTCTATTTGTAGCTTAAATTCTAGCTTCAGTTCAGATTTTAGAAGTTTGATTATTGTACTTGTTGGAATGCATTAGGGTCAGATGCAAGTGTGTCGCCTTCGCTGGTATGGTCACGTCCTGCGGCAACCGCTTGACTCCTTGGGCAACAAATGTCTGGCCATGTCAGCCCGGTCGGGTTACGGTAAGAGTGGAAGACCCAAGAAATGCTGGCTTGACGTCGTAAAGGATGACATGCGTGACAATGGTCTCACTACAGGGGATGTCGACGACCGTGCGCAGTGGAGGACAAAAGTAGCAAAGTGGACCCCAAGCGTCGCCAGATGCAACTGCAACAGACGCTCAGATGATGGTGATGACTAACTTGCTTCAGGGAGCAGCAGAGCGGCTTTGTGGAGAACTTCCAGTCCTGGAGTGTGTACTAACCACTAAAACACCACATTGTTCCGCCTCACCACTATCAAAACACAGGAGTTAAGTCACTACGTTCCAAGGGTGTGGAAAGCCGTAACACGGGGCTCCATATGACTATTGGTGGATGGGGTACTATTGGCTACTCGCGCGACGCGAGGCGGCGCCTTCAAACCAAACGGCGTTATATTTTTCTCCTCGCTGCCATCACCTCGATGGTGAACGAGGGCATGGTGACCAACGTTGCTGCAAACACACTTTCGGTATTTCGCTTCTACCAGTCAGCCTAGGAGTACCGCAATACTGCAAACCTTGCAGGTTCGCCAAACCAGAATGTTCTCTTGCAATGGGGTCAACTGCCGGAAATTCGTACAAAGACTTATAGGGGCAGCGTTCAGCTCTACACCTGTTAACCATCTCTCCATTTTGCATTAGCACTCCTGCTTCCGCTGACCGCCAGCAAGCCCGTAAGGGGTAAGAAACGTGGAGATCAGTCAGCGAACAACGAAGCTTTACTCTCTAAATATTAAACAAAACAATCTAAAAGAAACCGTGTGAAATCGACGAATAACTTGAACCAAAGAGCAATAAGATTCTTGTTATGTGCTGAGATGGGCTCGATTCGAGGTTAGGTCTGATACAGTATGAACATTGGGGTGCATAGATGGCCTATCTGAAATTCGTGCTCCTAAAATGTCTAAAAAAAGGTAAATTCTAAACGAAACCCTGTACTAACTCGTCTGGACTGCATGGCATGGAACAGTAACTTTTAAAATAGTCTAAATTGCCACAGGAAATAAGTATAAATGTTTTTTTTACAAGTTTTGAACTTAATGTTAATCACATACAAAAAACAACGCGAGCGTAGCCGCGGGCAAATGCTAGTAATATTATAAATGCGAAAGTTTGTATGGATGTTTGTTACTCTTTCACATAAAAACTACTGAATAGATTTTAATTAAACTTTACAATAATATAGCCTATACATCAGAATAACACTGCACACAGGCTACTTTTTATCCCGGGAACAAATTCCTGTGGGAAACGGGAACGGGAAAACTTCTCTACGCGGGTGAAGCCGCGGGCGTCAACTAGAAGGCTATACATTATGTTATATAGTATATTACTACTTTGGAAAGCAGAGCAGTAATATACTATATAATATAACTGTCAACCAGGCAATTTTTCATACATTATTCTAAAAGTAATAAATTACGGGATTAAATAGGTGCTATGGGACTTCAAAATATGTCAGAAGCAAACCCGCGGGTCTCAGCTAGTAGCACGTAGATACACAGGAGTTCCTACAACGTTTTACTGCATTACATCATGTTACCTCTTAACACCACAATATGATATATCCTTATCCTCCAATTATTAGATTTATTAAATAAGGTTATAGTGTAATCGGCTGGTCATACGAGAGTGAGGGCAGCACCTTTGATGTTTTAATCATCCACAAGCTACGTTAACCACTTTCTATCAGGTGAGCCGCATGATTGCCTGCCAACTTCTACTTCATCATTTTAACTGTTTTCCCAGTTGCTTCTAGGGACACAGTATTAAATGGAAAGTATCGATACTATACTCATGAGTAGTACCGATAAAAAAGTATCGTACTAATTAAAGTATCGAACCAAAAGTATCGAGTACAAAAGTATTGGTATCTAAAGAAATATATCGTGTCCCTAGTTGCTTCCAAAACCCTACCTAGAATTGGAACCTAGGGTTCACTTTTATTTGGCTGCTAGGAACAGCTTTTGATTGTCAGCACTGTTTTGAGGGACTGCCATCCGACGTGTTTTTTTTAAATATTAGATTAGTTCTGAGTTTACGGTTTCTCGAAACGGGGACGTCTAAAGGTTTGGCAAATTCTTGGAATATTCACAGCTCTGCCACCTTACTTAGTTACACCTCTGATATCTGCTGGTGATTGTGTAGTTTATGTGAGGGCTGTGAGACTAGTTAAGTTTAATATGTTTTTAGGGGTGTTCCTAAGTCAGCTGTCAAGATGTATAACATAAATTTAGTCAAACCTTGAATCTCCGTAGACGTAGACAGAGGCACTGAACGTCCACATTTCACCAATTATATTTGTGTCCCACGTTATAATATGGTAGAGAAATTTCACAGGTCGCGGTTTCTAGTCGTTGAAATTTTTCTAACCGCCTTAAGGTTATTATTTTTGGCTTAATGGATATCATGTAAATGGCAGCCGGATCCAACGGGTTAAGGTAACTTTCGAAGCACGGCAACATTAGTAATTGAATATGTCACATACGTTGACCTATATCGGAACCGACCGTAGAGTACCAGCTGTTTACAGCAGTGATCGTTTCAAAACACTGAGCGCGTCGTCTGTTTTCCAGCAGTAGGTAATCTGGAGGTTGTCAAATTGGAAAGGTTTCCAAAAATAATGCCCAAAATAGCTAATACTAGCTTATAATGCCGAAATTGGTAAATATAGGTTTTCTTTTTGGTTTCGTGGGGATTGCATTTACGCTTCGTCCCAGTTGTGGGTGTGTGGCACTCTCGGCCCTAGAGAGAGAGAGAGGCCGTCCTACCCACTAAACCACTGCGGTGTTCCGCCTCGCTCTGAACAGGCTCGCAGGGTAGGCCTGAGGTTGAATCACTGCGAGCCGGAAAGGGGCCCTCCTGGATGTAGGGGTTCGTCTCGGGGAGGCCGAAAGTTAACCTTCCCGAACTGGTGAATTTAGGTAAGGCTAAGGTCAAACTGAAAAAATGCTATATCTAATAAAAACATTTTTAATAGTTTTTTAAAAATGATTTACCATGAACGCAATACAAAATACGCGCCCGCTTTAATCCCTGCCCAAACTTCAGTGACAGTTTGTTTAATATATTCGGGGGGCACGAGGAAACCATAGTCAAAACCGGGAAGTTCCACGGTGTAAGTAAGGGGAATACCGACAGCTCTTGTCCAATCTCTACTTGTTCCTGAAGTGAAGTAAAGAACGTGAGCAGCGTTACCCACGATGTAATTTGGTTCACCTTCCTTAGCCAACTCGTCCATTGCTCTTCCCATTTCTATCCCAGCAAGGTGAAGAGTCAGCCCGTTGGAAGGGAGCGTTCCTAAGGATAAACAAAAAGTTTAAAGAAAAAATAATTGCAGAATGAATTAAAGAATAATGAATGAATTAAGTAATGTCTTTGTTCTTGAATTTGTAATTTTAGGGACTGGAAAGGAATTTTCAAAGTTTGTACAAAAGGTAACGTTAAAAAAATCGCATGGAAAATTGGCAATTTCATTTCTATGTTTAGTTTAGTAGGATTTCACAGCAATTTCTGGATATGACATTTTCTTACCGTTCTGCCCCCAAGCATACAAGACCATGCTTCCCCAGCTGTGCAGAGACAGGTACAGACCAGTCCTATGCACATGTTCTAGCACCACGTCTCTGATCACTCTAATTTCAACCTCTGAGAACGCGCTGAGTCCTTGGTAGTGCCTCGAACAGGGATCGTTGCTGACGCTCCCATCGTGATTGGTGCCCCAATGGTGATCAAAGTTGCGGTTTCCATCCACTCCTGGACATTCGGCAGAACCTTCATGTTCTCTGGAGCGAGTTTTACGCCACATTCGTTCCTATCCATACAGTATAAATCAAGTAGATGAATAAAATAATAATGATAATTAAGGAAAGAAAGTGAATGAATCCCCGCCCTGAACCAAGTTGACTTTTATCAAGTTAATAAAAATTTTAATTTTAGTGTTAAGGTTTTCTATCTTCTCATAATTCCTTATCTTTTTGTTATTTTTCAGTATTTTTACTTATTCTACTGTTCGAGGTAGCGACAAATTCAACAATCAAGAATTATAAAAATCGGTCCCCAGTTCCCGAGATTATACATGACGTAAAACTACCATGTTTTTTGTACGTAAAATAGATTATATAGATTTCTTTACTTTTCGATCGAGATGCATTAGCCGTGGTTACCAGCAAGAGTAGGCTTTGGACTACAGCTGGAGCTAGTGCCACACTGTATAACAATAAAAGCCGCCTTGAAAATCTTACCTCCTCCCATGAGTAAACATAACCATCAGGATTCGCTAGAGGTACGATCACCCAATCGATGTTTTCAAGCAGTGTGCTATCAACAATATCCACGACAAGTTGATGAATGGTATACATGGCGACAGGGGTCGTATGCCATTCATTAGAGTGGACCATAGCATCGATGATGATCACTGGTTTGCGAGGATTTTGGAAACCTGTTGTGGAAATCTTTACATATTTCAAAGGGCGACCTTCATAGCTGACCCCCGCGTCGATGACAGTTAATAGTTGTGGGTATCGAGAGCCCAGCACATCTATGTAGTCATTGATCTGGAAATGGGTGAAAATAATTGCTGTTAGTGCCGTTTTTGGCGAGAATTTTTCTCATTTATATTGCTTCAATTGTAATACCTACTTCGTTATATTTGTAGTAAGTGTCCCAGGACATGGACTGACCGCTTTGTTTAGCAGCTGATCGGGATCTTTCAATTTTATACTTTTCATCGCGAAGTATTCTAAAAAGTCATGTAACAGTTGTAAAGGTTGGTTAATTTAATTTCATTAAGCACGCAAATCTACAATATCAGCTTCATGTTATAATTTAAGAAGACAGGAGATTATTCCGCTGAAAGCAAGTAATTTCAATTTGTGTTCGTTGGTTATTACATACATACATATTATCACGCCTTTATCCCCGAAGGGGTAGGCAGAGGCATAATAAACATTTCACCGTATGCATTTTTGTCCCACGTAACAGGTGGTGAGCGCATTGCCGTGTTGAAATGGACAGGCGCAGACTGTGTCGACCTGCTGTTGAATTTTTTTAAGCCGTCCATAAAGCCTTCAACTTGGCTTGACAACCGCCATTCCACTGGCAACCGGGACCAACAGCTTAACGTGCCTTCCGAAGCACGGAACTGGGTCTAAAGAGCCGAATAAATTTAAATACAATGTATCTATTTTTTAGATATTTAATTTGGAAGAAATTTTGAACCCGTTGCCTTTTTAGTGAGGTGGTAACAAAAGGGTTAAAAGGTCTTATGTGCTAGACACTAATTAGCACGACCAATTAAAGTCCTGGTAGTCTCGGACTGTTGGTTATTGATCTATATATAGAGTAGAAGTAGAAGTACTTAAAGAGAAATAAGAGAAAGCATTGTCCCTTTAAAAAAAGAACCAATGGGTACATTTTGTAAGTGCAATGTACGATTTTCTGCATAAATTATAAATAAATTATTACTTACTCAGCCAAGTTGTCAGCGATTTTAGTATAAACTATGTTCTCCTGGTTAAAATACTGAAACCATCGCGTTTTTTCTTCTGGAGTTACTATTACTATAGCTTCAAGAATGCCAGTAGCAGTTTGAGACGCAGGTTTCAGAGATAGGAATTGTAATCGTGTTTCTAAAGCTTGAATTTGACTAATAATACCAGAGATACGATACAACTGGTGCCTGTAAAAACAGAAAGAAATAAATAAAGGCGGTACATAATATATTAAGTGTACGATAGGCACCCAGTTGTACGATTGGTTACACTGTTGAAAGCGCCGTGATCACGGAATTACTCCGTGATCATGACGCTTGCAACAGTGTACATGGTAAATATCCCGAAAAAAAAGCCCAATGATGTGTCTCGTCATACTCCGCTTGAAGAACTCATGATTAAAAGAGGAGAGAAAAGGAATAAAAAGAAAAACGTGCAATGGCAAAGCAGTCCAAGTTTCATCGGATCAGTAGTGTCAGAGATTATCGATTACAAACGAAGAATGCTTTCTTCTTTAGTATTAGTATACAAATAGTCTGACTACCACGACAGGGATACAGCGTGAAGATACATAGAAAAGAAGTATAAATAAAATGTAACCTACCCTTCATATTTCTCATGACCTCCGAGTACAGCGGACGAGAAACACAGCACCGCGTATATCACTAATCGAATCATTTTTCAAGTTTTTACATTACCATGGATATGATGAAGGTGACTAAGCCCCTAATACTCTGCCTTCACTTTTTTTATACAGTTAGATTATGATAATTACAGCATAATCCTCGTTTATGATAAATGATTACAGTCGTCGTCAATAATATATCGCCATATTATTTCTAAATATAACCCTTGGTATTGCTGCTAACGGAGTGGCAGTCATATTGTTTAACAAAATGTCGCTTTTCGCCAACTGCGCTATTTAGTAATATTATTAACATGGTTGAATGGTTTGATGAACGTTATTAGTTAGTAGCAAAAATAACAGTACTGTCATACGCATGTAATTAATGTTACAGTTCCCAACTTTATACAACTATCCAGTTTCTTCCCATCACCATTATTGGTGGAAAATACTGTAAAAGTGTAAGGTGTGTGTACCAAGGTCTTCGGGACTCAAGCGTTTCTACCTGCCAGCTATGTACCTGTTGACTCACAAACATGATAATTACGCAAAAGTCCTTTTTTTTCTCATTCTGGCCAATCAACAACAAAATTGATTGATCTTCCATATGTATTACATTTTTCTTCAAAGTGACCATTTTCAACTAGATAATATAAATCTTCTTTATTCAAATAAAATAAATTATTATTGTGGATAGCAGCGTATTCATGTTTAGTTCTGTTCAAAGTTCCCAATAAAGTGATAGCAGCGTTAATGGGAATTTGCGCGGCAAGATGTAAAATTTTTTTTCACTGCGATTAATCCTGTCTTTCACTATAGCACGTTTACACCACTTTTATGCCTAAGAAACTAAATTTTTTACACATTAAACAAGGTTAATGCACTAGTTTTGTAAAATAAAATACGGCAAGCGTCCTACCATTCCAGATGTTTTCGCGCAAAATCCCCGCAGGCATCCTTACGAGGTTAGGAGGGAGGTTGGCCGACGGTTACTCTCAGCAATGCCGAAAATTAAAACTCTAGGAACATTCAATCGATGAATGCTTCTAGTAGTCAAATAAAAGAACTCCACGCTCCACATCCAGTAGGGTTTGAAATCAACTGGGAAAACACTTAATATGAGGAAGATACATTTGCAATTCAAACGGTGTTACACTCGCGGTGCAAACCCTATTGCCGTCTTGAAATGGACATAGACAGACTGTGGCTCCCCACCGTGCTCCTTTGCTATAATTTCAGGTAACCGGGAATACGGTATACCTACTGCAGATAGGAAATCCCTGGAATCCTGAATTATCATTGGAACTTTAATAAATACACGGATACCCAGACGTGCATGTATAAAGCGATTGATGAATCTACAAGAAGCGACAGAAGTATGCACGAATCGTGAAGCCTGGCGATCCGTCCTCTCTGACTTCCCCCCGTCAGGGATACAGCTTGAAGATTGTTAATTTTAGTTTTTAACATCAATAAATAAACGAATTATCTCCTTTCTACTTAAAAAATAGCAAAAGTTATAATTTAGGACGTCATAGGATTTATTTTGTTTCTCATCCTACACCTCGACTTTATTATAACAGCTACCTATTTTTTTCCGAGCTATGATACTTATCAGCCCTTATCGGAGTAATAGCCCTCTCGGCATTCTGTGCAATACGGTCAGTCCTACATACATACATATTTTCACGCTTTTATCCCTGAAGGGGGTAGACAGAGGCATACTATACGCCCACATTTCACCGTATGCAGTTATGTCCTACGTAACAGGTGGTGAGTCCATTGCCGTATTGAAATAGACAAACGCAGGTTGTGGCTACCTGATGGTGAAATTTTCGAAGCCGCCCATAAATCCTTAACCAGGAGAACATCGTTTATACTAAAATCGCTGACAACTTGGCTGAGTAAGTAATAATTTGTTTATAATTTATGCAGAAAATCGTACATTGTACTTACAAAACGTACCCAATGGTTATTTTTTTAAAGGGACAATGCTTTCTCTTATTTCTCTTTAAGTACTTCTACTTCTACTCTTGAAGGCCTTATGGACGGCTTAAAAAAATTCAACAGCAGGTCGACACAGTCTGCGCCTGTCCATTTCAACACGGCAATGCGCTCACCACCTGTTACGTGGGACAAAAATGCATACGGTGAAATGTTTATTATGCCTCTGCCTACCCCTTCGGGGGTAAAGGCGTGATAATATGTATGTATGTAATAACCAACGAACACAAATTGAAATTACTTGCTTTCAGCGGAATAATATCCTGTCTTCTTAAATTATAACATGAAGCTGATATTGTAGATTTGCGTGCTTAATGAAATTAAATTACCATTACCAACCTTTACAACTGTTACATGACTTTTTAGAATACTTCGCGATGAAAAGTATAAAATTGAAAGATCCCGAGCAGCTGCTAAACAAAGCGGTCAGTCCATGTCCTGGGACACTTACTACAAATATAACGAAGTAGGTATTACAATTGAAACAATATAAATGAGAAAAATTCTCGCCAAAAAAGGCACTAACAGCAATTATTTTCACCCATTTCCAGATCAATGACTACATAGATGTGCTGGGCTCTCGATACCCACAACTATTAACTGTCATCGACGCGGGAGTCAGCTATGAAGGTCGCCCATTGAAATATGTAAAGATTTCCACAACAGGTTTCCAAAATCCTCGCAAACCAGTGATCATCATCGATGCTATGGTCCACTCTAATGAATGGCATACGACCCCTGTCGCCATGTATACCATTCATCAACTTGTCGTGGATATTGTTAATAGCACACTGCTTGAAAACATCGATTGGGTGATCGTACCTCTAGCGAATCCTGGTGGTTATGTTTACTCATGGGAGGACTAGGTCTATTCTGCTAACTGGGCGATGTCCTGGCACACACGGTCATCACACCTTCGCGGGAGGCTGTTTTGCGGGTGGAGGACTAACCCCGTTCCATCCACCCGTGGCCACACTCAGGGCGGCATAAGGCGCGCGTAAGAGCGCCTTGTCCGCCCGGTTCGCCGTCGACGGCACGGATCAGAGAGGGGATCTGCTTCCCTGGTCCGCTCCGCCGATTCCTTCTGTGAGATAACGTCCTCGCAAAAGGCAGCGACCGCGGTAATGCAGCTGTCGCTACGAGCCATAGAACGTAGTATGGCTCGCAGCGAGAGATCGTCTCCTATGACTGCACGAAGGTCCCGACGCTGCAACTCCCAAGCTGAGCAAGCCTCGAGAGTGTGCTGCGCCGAGTCCTCCCTGCAGTCGCAGTGGTGGCAGGCGGGACTTAGTTCTCTCCTGGCAACCGAGAACAGGTACCTTCCAAAGCATCCAATTCGGAAATCACCTGTGTCAGTCGGAAAGTAAGGGTTCCGTGCTGCCGCCCTGCCCATTCAACAATTACCGGCTGGAGTGCCTCAAGGGTACGATGACCGGCTCGTGGAACCTCCAGTCGGGACGACCACTGAGCCATGATGGCTTCTCGGGCGGCTTCGCGCCACCCTCGGGCTACCTCAGGTGGAGGTCGATAACCGGTATCCACCCGGTACTGCGCCGTCAATCGATAGCCTCTGCGAGCACTTCCGCATTCAAGTCCCAGGGGGGTGTTCCAGCTAGTGCACAGGATGCCTTCGCTGAAACAGTGCGGTATCCGCGTATAGCCCTGACCGTTATTACGCGCTGAGCCTGCCAGAGATACGGTTTGTTGCGGACGGTCAGGGACTCCGCCCACACTGGTGCTGCATATAGCGCCATGGATCTTATCACCCCGGTATAGAGCCGTCGACACCCGATGCTAGGTCCACCCAAGTTTGGCAGGAGCCGTCCAAGTGCGGATGCAGCACCAATAAGTCTTGGACTCAACAAGCGGAAATGCTCATGCCATCTCGAGTCTAAAATGAAACCCAGATACCTCGTGTGGAGTTTTACTGGTATAAAGGCCGTACGAACTGATTGGCTACCAAAGTGTCATCTGCGTAGCAGATAACTGACAACCCAGGAGAGAACGTTCCGCGGAGAACAAAATCGTAACTCATGTTCCAGAGGAGCGGTCCAAGAACCGAACCCTGTGGAACACCGCACGTAATGGTTCGTTGCATCAAGTGTCCGTCACAGTCCTCGTACAGAACCCTTCGCTGTTGCAGGTAGTCTACCACTAACCGCCCCAAGTAGACAGGTATTCCGTGGAAGCGGAGCGCCTCTTCAATGCAGCTAAAGGGCAGACTATTAAATGCGTTGGTGATGTCGAGGGGCACGACCAACAGCATGCCACCACGGCTCACTGTCTCTTCCGCCACGGCCTTCAAGCGCAATATTGCGTCAACTGTCGAACGTCCGGTCCTGAATCCGTATTGAGCGTCCGACAAATCGGGGCCAACCGTTCACATGTGTCGGACGATACGGGCAGCGAGAATCTTCTCAAATAATTTACCGACCTCGTCCAATAGCACGATGGGCCTGTAGGCTGATATCGAATTGGCAGGTCGTCCCGGTTTTGGCAGGAGCACCAGCTTCCCACTTTTCTAGCAATCAGGGAACCGCCCAGACGCTAAGCAGACGTCGAACAGCTCCCAGAGGCGACCTCCATATGAACGAGGGCCAGAGCCAACACGCGAGCGGAAACCCCATCTGGCCCGGGGGCAGTGTTCTTAGAGCGGATTCGTAGAACAGCCGCCCCGATTTCTGCCTCCGTGATTGCACGCCTGTTTCCTCGTTTTCAGCCAAAGAGGTCATGGACGGGGGTGTGTATTCTGCTCGTTCAGGAAAAAGTCCCTCGATCACTTCCACCGGTAAGCTGGGCTGTAGAGTCTGGGTGAGGGGGGGACCCTGCACGCAAAGCTTGTTACGCGCTGCTCGGTATGGGCGACCCCAAGGATCACGATCGAGACTCTCCAGCATTTCTTCTCTACTACGTTCATTGGCTGCATGTATTTCAAGCTTCAAAGTTCTTCTCGCTTCACGGTACGACTCATACAGTCGGTTTTCCACTTGTAGGTTTTCCACGCGGTGACGCCGACGGCGGCGGCTATAGGCCCTGCGGGCTCGAATGCAAGCTGCACGGAGGTCCGTCAGCTCTGACGACCACCAATATACCTGTTTTTTCGAAGGTTGACGTGAGACACGCGGCATGGCTGCATCGCAGACTGCCGTAAGAGAGTCGCGAAAGCGACGTGCCCCGACATCAGCCCTCTCAGCAACTGATTGTGTAGAGAGCCATGCTTGAATAATGGCTTCCTCCGCCAGTAAATTCCGATCGAGATGTCTTACTGCCTACCGCGGGAAGCGGGAGTTACTTTCAACTCTGTGATCTCTGCTGGCACCAAGAGTTCGGCACAGCTGAAATCGGATATAACAATGGTCCGAGAGAGTCTCGGCATCTTCCAGGACACGCCGGCTCCTTACACGTTCAGCGACTGTCGGGGTAGCGAAAGACAGGTCCACTATCGACCTCCCCAGTCGCCGAACGAATGTGTTGATAGCACCTCTATTAAGGAGACAGAGACCTAACGTGTCTGCCCACTCTACAACAGCTTCACCGCGGACGTCATTATTTGGGGATCTCCACACCGAGGAATGGGCATTAAAATTTACGTTGACGTTTATATCGTCTTGGAAGACATGACCACTTTCGATCCGGTAGCAGTAGAGCTTTTGATTAGGGACCTGCGCGGAAACAGTACCCATGGTTTCTTTTTCTTCTAACTTCTTCTCTTCCTTCTTCGACGTTTTCTTTGCAATTTTTAATGTTTCCATAGTGGTCCCACGAGTGGGGGAGAAATAGTCGTCAACCCGGGCAGAGATCCTCGGGCAGAGATCAGACAACCGGGACCATGGCTTAACGTCCCTTCTTAAGCACGGCAACACTCGCAAATGTAAATGACACAAAGTGGTCACTCTTCAGTGACCAGCCATAGCGAAAGATGCTTAACGCAGTGACTCTCAAATGGTGAGTTCTGATGTCTGCATTTGTGATATTTCCATTTTACTAGCCTACGTGAAGCCTTTGCTCCCAGGTGCCAGTAACAGGATAATCGTTAAACTACAGCCTGGCATAGTCCAAATGAACACATGATATAGTTCATTTACGTGGACGTTTATATCATCTTGGAAGACATGACCACTTTCGATCCGGTAGCAGCTTGCTTGTCAATATTCTTAGCAGTAAAAACTTTACTCCTTACGACCATCAAAGTACCTTCCTAACCATTGTAAGAGAAACCAGCGGCGCGGGCTAGTTAATTGAAGTAATACTTACATTAGAAAAACAATAAACGGAAGCTACTTGGTTATCAGTGATGAAAGCTGATAATGATAAATAAATGTGTTGATTAGATTAAAGTACATAGGTAATACCTATTACCCGTTAGATACCTATAATGCTAAGCAAACGATTTCTATGAAGATAATAAAATAATTAAATAAATTGCGGGACATTGTTTTACACAGCGCCATCTAGCCCAAAGTAAGCAAATATAAGTTTGTGGGTATGGGATCTAGACAACGGATAGACATATTTATATATTTCTAATTTCTAAATACATATATATTATACATAGGAAACACCCAAACTCCGAAACAAACATTTGTGGATCACACAAATATTAGTTCTCACCCGGGACCTCAGCGCTGCAGTCGCATACACTGCCACTGTGCCACCGAAGCAGTCCTAGATAAGGGTGTAAAGATGCTTCACCTGGAACATTGGGGTTAAAGTCAAGCTCACTTATAAGCTGGTATCCCTGGCAAGTACCAGACGAAGTTCTAACGCCCGTAGCAGAGAGGCGTTGGTGTTCTGTACTGTAGTTTCTTTTAATCAAACATGTGGGAACAGGCATGATCATCAATTTTGGAATCGATAACAAAATCAATACACCTAACATAATATACGAGATATTTTGTAATATTTTGAAATAGACTAATAGCTTTATAATTATTTACATTTGGAAATGCAAATGAACCGAGAAAGTCCAATTTTGGATATTACTTTTGGGGGGCTAGAAAAGCTTAGGTTCAAATTGTCGACCAATATAACGTGATGGGTTTTCCGCCATCTTGAAAAAAGTAAAAAAAGAAATATATTAGTAAAATTGTAAAAGAATTTGAATACCACGTAATATCCAAAATTTGGCTTTCTCGGTTCATTTGCATTTCTGACCCGATTTTTCCGACGTAATGACTGGACTATAAGGAATTATTACATTGAACATATTGTAAGTTGTGCTGTACACCATCCTAATGTGTGTGTATTTGTTCGCCACCAAGATGCGATTATGTTGGTGACATTGATGTTACGATGTTGTTTAAAATGCACTGTTGATTTTAAAACATCAATGTTTAATCTCCTCACATCGAAAATCGATGATCATCGAGAACCCTAATTGGAACTGCTTTTCCAATGCCGGCCATGTCGTGTTGCTAGGCTTTCAACAAATGTTAAAATAAAGACGTTCAAACAAAGCCTAGATAGCTTTAGAGCAGATATTTTGAATGCAACTAAGACTTCACGCTAAGACGAAACTAACAAGAAATTATACATTAATCGCCAGATTTTTCCTTTCATAAAGTCATTCAAAATTTCGTCATTATAACAATAATCAAACATGGCGGCAAATATTTGTTTGTTTCTACGAAGTTAATATCCAGTTAATTATAAAAAAAAAATAAGTTGGTAAATTTTCTACGAAACAACAATATCGCATACATAATAAATCAATACAGAGATTTACTTTACGTTTTTGCTTTGAAAGTCATACCTAATAGTAGGGGAGGTAGCGTTAATTAATGCTCACCAGGAATTTTATACCGACTGATATTCATAATACTAATATTTCTTTACCTGTACATAACAGAATTGACCGTCAGTCAGTCTGGTAGTCGGGGAACCAAAAGTTGTACCAATTAAGCTAGACCTCCAAATTGTATAAGCGCCCATACGTATGGGGTCTTACCAACACTTTTTTTTGAAGATTTTCTGTTATTTGTGCTGTAAGACCACTCTTTTAACCAAAATTGACAATTCTAGGTCCCCATACATATGTATGGGCGCTTATACAATTTGGAGATCTAGTTTGATCGGCATTATATAACTTATGGTTCCACCAATACCAGACTGACTGATGGTAAAATCTATTATGTACTAGTAAAGAACTATTAGTGTTATGAATATCAGCCGGTATAAAATCCTAGTGAGCATTAAAGCTACCTCCTCTACTATAAGTAGCTAAATTCAAATCGTTTAGTCATCTGTGTTAAGAGAAGTTGACGTGTCGGCAAAAAGCTCGTATGTCTGTTTAATAGTTTTTTTGTATAAAGTACGAACAGATTGTTCTGTAGATAGACCTATGTATTTAAATAATATGATTCGAAATCTGCAATTGAATAATGTTACTAGCGTATACTCCTTCCTGGTTTTGATATACTTCGACCTCCCGTTGCACACCGCACCTCTAACCAAAACTAGCTTAGATATCTTCACGCTGTTACGCTGACGGGGTAGTCAGAAGCCAGATCTCCTAGCTTTACGATTTTTTCATATTATTACTCCATCATCATCATCCGAGCGTCTGTCCCAGTTGCGTCTCGCGACGCCCGGCGTCCGCTTTCCTACATTTTCTTCTCCACTTCGCACGGTCGTCGGCATCCCCTGTAGTGAGACCATTGGCACGCATGTCATCCCTTATGACGTCAAGCCAGCACTTCTTGGGTCTTCCCCTCTTACCGGGACCCGGCAGGGCTGACATGGCCAGACATTTGTTACCTACGTAGCCCGGCGGTTGCCGCAAGACGTGATAATACCAACGAAGGCGACACTCTTGCAACTTGTCTGCAATGTCACGGACGTGAAGGCTGCCGCGGATGCGAGAGTTCCTCACGCGGTCCACCCAATGGACTCCACACATCCACCGCAGCATCTTCATTTCCGTGACACGCAGCTCTTGCTTGTGTCGCTCCAATATCGACCACGTCTCGCTGCCATGTAAAAGGACAGGTCTAATAATGGTTTTGTAGACCTGTCCCTTCAACCGGATCGGCATTTTAGGGTCACAAATGACACCGGTCATCTCCCGCCATTTGGCCCACGCGGCAGTAATGCGTGACTTGACATCGCAATCGATGTCGCTGGACGTGTGAAAACAGATCCCAGGTATTTAACCTGGTCCGTGCGCTCGACCAAATCACCGCCTATGCGGACGGATGTGGGATCTGTCGAGTTTAGTGCCAAGTACTCGGTCTTCGCCTCATTTAGTTTCAGACCGCCGTTCTCAAGCGTCTTTTTCCACGCCTTCTCGTACACGTCGCACCAATCTGCCCGTGTCCACGTCTGCCAGCGCAATATCGTCAGCATACATGAGCAACCATGGAGGCTGCTCATGCGGGTTTCTGATGTTGTCCGACAATTCGTCTAATATTACACTGAACAGAAGCGAACTAAGGACCGAACCCTGGTGTACCCCGACGGTGATGGGGAAGGGTTTCGTGTCGCCAACAGCAGTCCGAACCATTGAATCGGAGTGACAGTACATGTCCCGGATAGTGTCAATATAGACCTCTGGAACCCCTTTGGACCGCAGTGCCCACCAGATCATCGCACGAGGAACACAGAAGGCCTTCTGCATGTCTAGAAACAAACAGTGCAGAGGCGTGTTCTTCGACCTGTATTTCTCTGCGACAACCCTCAGGGCAAAAACAGGGACCGTGGTCTCATGACCAGGGCGAAACCCATATTGACACTCCGAGAGAGTACACTCCTGCCGGATCCGAGAGTCTATAATCTTCTCGAAGATCTTCATGGTGTGGGACATCACCTTAATACAGCGGTAGCTCCCGCACTTCTGCACTGACCCCTTACCTTTGAAGACTGGAGTAATAATACTCAGTCTCCATTAGTTTGGGATCTGCTCGCTGAGGAGTATGCGGTTAAAAAGGTTTACTAAGATGCCCACACCGCGAGGACCCATCGTCTTCCAGGCTTCGATGGGGACTCCATCGGGTCCGACAGCTTTCTGATTCTTCATGCGGCGAAGCGCAGTCAGGACTTCTCCAGGCGTTACCGGTGGCACTAGTCCCTGATTCGGAGGGAGGTCCGGAGGCTGCACCTCTTTGTGCTGTTTATTAAGCAGCTCGTGGAAGTACGAGCGCCATCTCTCCTTTACCGCGAGGTCTTCGCTTAACAGGTTGCCCTCAGGGTCTTTTACACAGCGACACTTGGATATATCCTGTGCCGCTTTGACCCTGGAGCGCGCCAGCTTATAGATGAGCTTCTGCCCCTCAGACGATTCCAGCTTATCATACAGAGGTTGTAAGTGGTCTCGTCTGGCTCTGGCTACAGCTCTCTTTGTGGCGCTCTTGGCAGCCCTGTACGCATCGCGGTCTTCGGGAGATCCTGTCGCTTGCCACTTTTTAAAGAGGGCTTTCTTCTCCCTAGTCTCCCTCTGGACTGCGCCGTTCCACCACCAAGTTTCTTTGTCACATTTGCGTCCACCCTTAGACTCACCGAGCACCACCTTCGCCGCTCCAAGGATGGCCGCCTGAACTTTGTCCCAGTAATCTTGAACTGGTTCGCCTTCAGTGTCGGTGCACTTGTCACCGACAGCTGAGACGAACTCCTGGGACCTAGTTTCATCAAGCAGCCACCATCTGATGCGGCACTGGCACCGCTCGATGCGTTTGCCTTTAGGCTTCACGCAGAGGTCCATGACAAGGAGACGGTGTTGTGCAGTAAGACTCTTTTCGGGTAAGACCTTGCAGTTGGCCACCTTGCCGATGCTATGTCGCCTAGTGAGTAGGAAATCTAAATGAGTTGTACGAATTCCGCTCTTGTAGGTGATGAGATGTTATGATTTCTTTTTGAAATACGTGTTCACAATGGCCAGAATGGCAGCCGCACACGTTCTGAGGATAGTTTCTCCATCAGCGTTGCGGGTGCCATATCCAAAACCACCATGAACACGCTCAAACTCCTCACACCTCTCACCCACATGACCGTTTAGGTCGCCGCCCAAAACGATTCCCTGTGACAAAGGAATGCTCAGAAGCACTCCCTCAAGTTGGCCCCAAAACGACATCTTATCGGCGTCACTACAACCGGCCTGTGGCGCGTAGGCACTTATCAGGTGGGTAATAATCCCATCAATAAGCACCCTCACGATCATAAGCCGGTCGCTACAGCTTTTCACCTCCAAGATGCCGCTCTGCAGCCCCGCGGAGAGCACCACGGCCACCTCGTTCTCCCCACCAAGCGCACCCGTGTAGTACAGCTTGTAGCCTTTCTGCAGAGGCCGGGCTCTGTTGCCCTTCCACCGAGTCTCCTGCAGGAACGCCACGTCCACCCTCCGCCTGGAGAGTACATCGGCCAACTCTACCGCACGCCCAGTCAGCGTGCCAATGTTCCAAGATACGGGTTGGGGCTAACTTCTTTAGCCGTGCTGGCCCGACACACGGCAGCCCTAGCTCACTTGCCACAGGAGTCCTGCGCGCCGTTTTGTGGCGGCGCCCTATCGCTAGCAGCTTTCCTATTGTACTTTACCATTATTTGTTTCGGCGGGTGGCTTTTACGGGAGCGACGCCCTCAGACCGCCCAACCCCAGAGGCGAAAGCCAGCGCCAGAGCCTCGTCCGTTAATCAGCAGGTGCACGCACTAGCACGGGAGGTTGACTTGGGCCCCGAAGATCTTGGTAGGGCCCCTTACACCCCTTTTTCATATTATTACTATGTATGTAGATGTATAAGAGAGTGCTCGTGGCCCGGCTGACGCTGCTTATGGCTGGTTTGGATGTTTTCTGTTTTTAGAAATATATAAGTATGTCTAACACTGTCTAGACCCATACCACAAGCTTATATAGATAAATATTTTAATGCTAGATGGCGCTGTGTAAAAAAAAGTCTTATAAAATGTCCTACAATTATATTATGTGTATTTTTATTTTCATAGTAGCCTTGTCGTATTCGGGCGATACCTGGGTGAATATTTTGAAAATAAACAAAGTCGGTAAACATAATTAAACAACAAAAACGATTATTTATAATTTAATACAATCTACTAACTTTTTCATTACATTTCTTGTTGATGTACATACTTTCTATATAACCTCTTTAAACTTATTTTGAATCCGGAATGCCTCCATGCATAAATCAACGGATCGCACAAACTATTACAACAACCAAGCAAATAAAGCGGACCTAGAGTTAATACTTCTAAAGGTATACATTCATAACCGTTCTTCATGATGTCACATTTTACATACATTATTACTGATACGAAATATGGAGCCCACGTTCCCAAAAAACATAAAGTAACCAGAAGAACGGTTTTTACTGCTTTTAACTTGCTTAGATTGTTTGAAGACTTTATCACTTGGTTTCCAGGTTTTGTCGTGTCTGTACCTGTTTTAGGTTTAGTTCTTTGCTTTTCTTTTTCTATTTTATTAATATCCATCTGATCACAACATTCAGAAATAGATACAATAGATGTAGAAACATCAACATTAAATCCTTTATTGTAGTAACTGTTTCCCCGCAACTCTCTGATTTTGTCAACCGTTCTGACAGCGCTGCGAAGAATGAGAATATATAACAGGCAGACCATGATTATCACTGAAAGGACAACAATGGACAGCACGAGAAGGAGTGCGGAAGGGAATACAGCAATGTACCAGCATCTGAAATTCCTGAAGCTGCGACCCGTCCACCCCATGGCTGGTAACATGGATACAAATATACCTGTTTAAAATGAAAATAATATAAAATTAATCTCTTGTACTTCTGGTATTTCGATCTGTCTGACATTAAAACAAGTAAACACAACTTTTGAAGTTACATTAGTTGAGACTTCAAAAAAAATTAGGTCTAACGTAATGTATAGTATTGACACGGGGACTTCACATGTGTGTTAGAGTGGTCGAAAATCGAAAAGCTCCTTGTGGATTACTTCTTTAGGTGCATTTCGGTGACCGGCGCCGAGCTTTGGGTTTTAGACAGAGGTAGTCATTGTACTTTTTTTCCTTTATAGTTTTGTTGTAATGTGTATGTGTGTACATAAACTATTAAATAAATAAAAAAAGTAGTTTTAAAAAAAATAGGGAAAAAATTATTGATGGTGACTGAACGAGTATACTGCCCGAGAGACTGATTAGCACAGTCTTTCGATTTAAGTACTAACTTTCTTACAAGAGAACCATGATTGTCGAACTTGACGGCAAATTTCTCTAAAATTAGGTCTTAGGTTTATAATAGGTACTTTTTAGTGAGTTATAATTGGTATAGCAAGATAAGCTTATTGACTGTTATCCTAGAACTATATATATAACTAGTATTAACAAAAACAAGTATCAAAACAAATTACAGCATGTTGTTATGTACAATTACATCAACCTACTTAATGTTAAAAATAAATAAATAAGACAGTAACGCCTTAGAACAATGTTATATAAAAGATACAAATTCTTACATACATTTTAACTACACTATACAAGTACATTAGTGACCTTAAAACTATATAGTTTAATTATCATACAATGGCTTACATTAAGGTACAAATTACTTTCGTTTATCTTGTGAATAATCTTTTGTCATGGATAGAAGGAGTATTATTAAATTAATGTTAATCACTAGAAAGATTTTTTTATATACCTTTTAAAAGTAATATTTTTATGATGTTATGTCATGGATAGAGGAGTATTATTAAATTAATATGAATCTGATATTCTGAACACTAGAAAGATTTTTTTATATTTCTTTTGATGAAGTTGTTATTTTCTATTTTAATTTTTAATTCTCTTTCGAATTGTTGGAAAGTTCCCAATAATTAGAAACTTGAAAGTTGTGGCAATGATACCCACAACTATTTCTATCATCTCACTGATCACTATAGACAGAATGTCCTTGCTCACACCTTGCGTCCGGAGAACTATGTGGTCCGATAGAGGATTACTACCGCGTAAAATTTGACTGTGAAATAAGCTTTTTGTGACGGTTTGCCCAAACGTCTATAGTATGAGGTTGTTCAAAAGGCATCTTACAAGCTTTTTGCAGGGCCGGCTGCGCAAGTTCTGCAAACGCCCCTATGTATATTTTATGTCTGCCATTTCAGTGGTATAAATATTTTATTTTCGATGTTTGTATATTGATATACTTATTATCGATTATAATTAAAATTACTTTACCACACTTTAACAGTTACAATTTCTACTTTTGGTTCCACAAAATACAGTTTAATTTGTAGCCTGAAGTCACCTATCCGTGCAACAGTTGAATTTCCTTAACGATTTCCTATAGTAAGTAATAATTGATCTCTGAAATCCTTTATGCCACCACGCATAAATAAGTGGATTAAGTACACTGTTTAAGAATGCTAGTGTAGGAAATGGACCGCCAAGCAGATGTCTAATATACAAACATTTATCATTGGTTAATTTTCCTTCACAAAACACATAGAATATTACAGTAATGAAAAATGGTGTCCAAGTAAATATGAAACTTCCAGAGGTTAACAATACTATAGTAACGGCTCTCCATTTATTTGGTTCATTTGGTTTGCGGATAAGTTTATTAATATTGGAAACTTTTTTCACTTGATTACTAAATCTAAAATATCTTTGTTCAGTCCCGATGTTGTCAGAAATATGACTTTCAGTAGTGCATACACTAATTGTGGAACCGTATGATGGTTCTATCACGTTTGTTGTAACTTCATGTATTCCTCGATTTTCGACGAGATCAGTGATACTTTTGAATTTATATGGAAAACGTGTTGGCGTATTAGGAATCTCGTCAGGTCTATAATTGTGATGAAAAGATGAACTTCTAGCTATATTAGTATGAGGTTTACCGGAGATCTTCAATGATTGGGTTGAAATAGTTATATCGTTTTTGGGGTTATCGTTAATTTTTAGATTTGGTTTATCTACAGTTTTTATATTGCTTTTTGTGCTTTTAATGCTGGTATGTAACTTGTTAACTGTTTTTAAAGCTTGAATTAGAATTCGTGAATAAAGTATAGCTACAAGTATGATAGGCACGATACTAAGGAATGAATTAAGTAATATTAAGGCACCAGGAAATAGAGCGACGTAGTAACAGCGAGTGAGGATCAGTTCCGTGTTGACCCATCCAGTCGCTGGCATGAATCCTAGTGTTATACCTGAAATAAGTGTTAACACAAACATATAGTTAATTCTACTTACTAACTGGTTTAGTTATAAACAAAATGTGTGACCATTGTAGCATTTTGTCTGGAATATAAATAATTTTTTAGGGTTTGCTACCTCAAAGGGAAAAATATAGAACCCTTATAAGATCACTATCTTGTCTATGCATGCATAGTCTATGTACACACATGCATAGGTCTAAACCTACCAAGTTAAAATTTATACCAGACACTATAGTCTCATTATATGTTTAAAAATCAATATCCTGAATCAACACGATAAAAAAATATTGGCAAATTTAGATTTCGTGAAAACTTGTAAGTATCATATTTCGATGCAGTTTAGTAGCTCAGGTGATTAGAGCGTTGCCCTTGCAAGGCAAATGTTACGGGTTCAAGTCTCAAGTTCTGTCCCAAACGAACTGTCTTTTGTCAATAAAAATAAATTGATAATACAAAACATTTAAAATAAACAGATAGTGCACTGATGTTGAGTTATAATGACGTCCAGAAGTCTAGGGCAACTATTGCTGTTGGCAAATTAGATTACGATAATGAAATGACATGCTACAATAGACAAACATATTGACTTATTTACAAGACAAATATTTTTTTTTACTAAGAAGCAATACTTTACCAATCATCCATATGATAACTATTCCAATTCTGACCCTGGTTGTGTTGAACCACCTCTGATAGTACAGTCCGTGTAGGATGTAGATGTATCGATCAATAGCGATCAGACCGACACTGAAAATGGAGACCATCGCTGGACAAACTAGCATACCTGGAAATATTCAAATCGAGAATGTATCCGTCACGTCTTTATCCTCGAAAGGGTGGCAGAGGTATACTATACGCTCATATTTCACCGTTTGAATTTCTGTCTCATTGCTGTATTGAAATGGACAGGAGCAGGTTGTGGCGACTCGCTGTTCAAATTTGCATTTACCTTGGGTTAACGACTGCCATGCCACCAACGGCTTAACGTGCTTAAGCACGGAAATGCTCGTAAATGGAAATGCCACAAAGCAGTTACTCATCTGGGGACTAACGCTCTGATCGTTTACAGAACTAGCGATCGTTTATAGAAATGCTTAAGTTAGTGTTTTAGTCTTTCCAAAACTAGATACGACTGCCTCGGTGGCGCAGTAGAACTCAGTCGCGTCAGTCGCATACACTACGTATGCGACCGAGTTCCAGGGTTCGACTCCCGGGTCGGATAAAATATTTGTGTGAACCACAAATGTTTGTTTCGGAGTTTGGGTGTTTCCTATGCATAATATGTATGTATTTAGAAATATATAAGTATGTTATCAGTCATCTAGACCCTATAACACAAGCTTATACTCGCATTAGCTTACTTTAGGCTAGACGGTATCGTGTAATAAAAAAATGTACCACAATATTTATTTAGATAATTGGGTTAAAGTGTAATACATAAGCCGTGGCTGACAAATCGTTGTCGTCTTGAATCAAAATAGTCTAATACTAAACTATTCTAACTAAACAGTCTAAATCTTTTCAAAGATATTTTTTTCCTAATAATTATAGTAGTTCTCATTTAATTTCGTTTAATTATAAAATTTTTCATTTAATTATTTAATGTTATTACAGTGAGTTTAAATTACGATATAAGTAAAAAATCTGAAACAGTCGTATTATAAATATCTGATAGAGCTCTGGAGCGTTTCTCTGTTAGCAGTAAAAAGTCAGAATTAATGTGCTTCTAAACATTTGCTGCCTAATAAGTTTCGTTATCTATGATGGGTACGATGGGGCCCTATGGAGATTTTGCATATCTGAATCACACAAGTGGTACACCTTCTAAGAAGGTGGCGAAGAGAAGGAAAAATCGAAGCAAACCCTTGTAGCAACCCCTCTGGTCAACGTTGCACAATAAGACGAAACACCCATAAAAATGGCTATAGTTAGATGTAGGAGACGGCTATGTGAAGCAGGAATCCAGAAGAAAGGAAATGTATGGAAGGAAGATTTGAAGATGCAGATTGATTTACTTACCCATTTGAAATATGCATAAGGAGTTAGAACTCACGGAGTTGTCTACTGTGACTCCAAATATGAGGCCGAAACCGATGATCGTGTCTGCCAAAGAAACATTTCCAAGCAAAAGATATGTACTTTTGGGTTGCTGACCTGAAAATAAAATTTAAAAATGTATTATTTTTCTTTACGTAACTAAGGGCCATATAAATTAACTAAAAACGTAGAAATAACAATAAGAATTGTGTAGAAGTGTAAGAACGATTTTCTAAACATAGAAACGCTCGATTCAGTATCATTTATCTACCAGCTTCAGGTTTGTCATTGACTTAAATATCAAACATTGACCATCTCATTATGTATGTTAGCTTTCAAGCTTGTGTGGTCCGAATATCGACAATTTAACCGACTTCAGGAGGAGGTTCTCAATTCAATTGGTTATTTTTGAAAATAACTTTTAATTCAGTAAATATTTCAAAAGTATTGATTTTTTACACTCAAGTTGTAACAAATTCTAGAAATAAATGTGTTTAATAACGGTCTATATTTATATTCGTTTCATTAGCACTTAGGTGAGATTCGTGAAGCCTTTAGTTTATTTGGATCATCTTGAGTAAAAAAATATACTAGGAAAAACATATAACATCATTCTTTTTGGAAATTAGTTAAAATAATTAATACTCAATCCCTATTTGGTGTCGATTTTGAACTTAAAATCTACGCTACTAGTTTTTTTTACAGAGACCTTATATAAAACAAAGTCTTCCGCTTCGTCGATGCGTCTGTACGTTTGTTCACTGTAAATTTAACTTAAATATACTGCATAATGTTTCACCAATGGATTGGGTGATATGTTAATTAAAAATGAATAAAATAAATAAATATCGTTAGAATATGACAAAAAATAAGTTGACTTAGAGCTCTCGGCATCGGAAACGCTGCCTAAACCCTGAGAGATGTAACAAAGCAATGAAAAACAATATTATTTCTATATATATTTTAAGGAACCTTATCTTTCAAGGATAGCTCGTGGGATATGGGTACGGGAGAACTTCACCACACGAGCGAAGCACATAGACCTCATTCCATACTGTATTCTTTGCATTTACTAAGAACTTCAATTATTTTCCTGCCCTGGACATGGGGTACCTATTCCATTCTGCCCTACTAGCATATTCGAAATTATAACATGTTCGAAATGTAGGTTAGTTACGATATTAGGTAAGAATTCTCATTCAACATGGAAATCTGATACCTCAACCTCTCTGCAAATCCAGTGTCGGCGTTTGAAACGCGCTTTTCAGAATAGCATTGCTGGTGTCGTCGAACTGATTAAATACTATGCATCGGAATGCGTATCATTTCTGACATTAACCTTCAATTCTAATTCGATTCCATATCTTTACTTGATGGAACATTTTAACAGAGATGGTACAAAATATATCTTACGACTAACTACATCATGTTCAGCCTTAAGCATGGAATGTACCTATGTTATTTCAACTATCCTTGCGATCTTGGAAGCGCCTTTGAATTCAGTTCCATACAATATTTAAAACACTCTGCTATTCAATATACAAGTATATAAGGTCATGGACGCGGGTTAAATTTCGCTCGACCTCGTGAATAACTTTTTCACATTATTGAAAAATTTCAGCAACAGGCAGCTAGAACCTGCGTGGTCTACTCCTGCCCTAAACAACACGCCAATAAGCTCACCACTGTTACCAGTTACGTGGTACGAAAATGCACAAGATGGTCATATTAATATGCCTCTTCCATTTTCCTACTTCCTCAAATTATCTTTTGATTAATTTCATTGCGGGTTCCAAGACATGCTATAACTTCTCCTAGGACTTCACCGAGATTGAGCTCGTTGTAACTTTTCTGGTGTTTTCGTCATTGCTGTAGATCCTGGTTTACAGGAGTCACAGTAATGGGAATGCGGGTTTCACCTCTTCGGGGATAAAGGCGTGACTGATAAAACAAAATATGTTTCACTATTTGCGAAACGTGACTCAATTAAGCTGCAGGAAAACTATTTCCTTGGAACGGTAACATAATGAAACTACCGTTCTTAAGTCCAAGGTTTGTTTGTCTATTAAATAAGCAAGCGATTAACGGCGTAATATGTATTTTGTTGTGTAAATTTCATGGAATTTTATGAAATGAAACTCATGACAACATAATTTGGTATAGTAACGAGAAGTACACGATTTTTCGGAAATTTTGAATTCCGTTTGCAAGAAATATCTTTAACGGGGACCATTCGTTTCTATTACACTATTTTTACTTGCTCTTATTTGTTTGCTAACTAACATTTTGTAATGTTAGTTATATTTTTTTGGCATCGTAGCTCTCACACGGATGAACCAATTTTGATGCGGATTTCATTTGAATTGATTTTATGAAATTTCAAAGCCAGTTTTTCCTTGCATGGGTGGTCCTCGGATGGGTGACCATGACCACTTTGTGGCATTTACATTTACGAGCGTTTTCGTGCTTTGGAAGGCACGCTAAGCCGTTGGTCTCGGTTTCCAGTAACATGGCAGTCGTTAAGTCAAGTTGAAGGCCTTAAAGGCGGCTTGAAAAAATTCAACAGCAGGTAGCCACAACCTGCGTCTGTCTATTTCAACACGGCAATGGGCTCACTACCTATTACGTGGGACAGGAATACACAATTGGTGAAAGGTGACACCTACAATATGTATACCACTGCCACCCCTTCGGGGATAAGGCGTGATGGCTAAATAAATAATAAAATGTAAGAGAATTTTTAGCGTATGATTACTCAATTAAGTGCCTAAATCGTTAAATGACAATCTATACTATCTATACTAATATTATAAAGCTGAAGAGTTTGTTTTTTTGTTTGGTGGAACGCGCTAATCTCAGGAACTACTGATCGGATTTGAAAATTCTTTTTGTGTTAGATAGCCCATTTATCGAGGAAGGCTATAGGCTATTTATCATTACGCTAATAGTAGCGTACTAAGTACGCTAATAGTACGTTAATAATACGCTAATAGTATTGTAGAATTTATAAGCGACGGGATTAAATAGGTGCGACGGGAGGTCGAAATATTCCACGGGCGAAGCTGTGGGGGTCATCTAGTAATAATATAAAGCTGAAGAGTTTGTTTGTTTGTTTGGTTGAACGCGCTAATCTCTGGGACTACGCCGGTCCTCGCGTCTCCTGTGTATCTATACTAATAATAATATAAAGTTAACGATACTAATTATGTGTTGGATAGCGCATTTATCGTGGAAGTATAAAGGCTAAATATCATCACGCTACTACCCTGAAGAGCTGGGCAGTAATCAACAAATCGGGCAAGTATTCATACACAATTTAAAAGTAGATAATATACGACGGGATTAAATGATTAAAGGAAGCGACGGGGATAAAGGCGTGGCTGATAAAAGGCTATCTCATCACGCTACTACCCTGAGGAGCGGAGCAGTAATCAACCAATCGGACAAATGTTCATACATTATTGTAAAATTAATGAACTAAAAAAAAACTAACTATCTTCACGCTGTATCCCTGACAGGGTAGTCAGAGAGGACAGATTGTCAGGCTTCGCGATCCAAAGTAATGAACGACGGGATTAAATGGGCGCGATGGGAATAACGGCGTGACTGATATAAGGCTATATCATCACGCTACTACCCTTAGGAGCGGAGCAGTAATCAACAAATCGGGCAAATATTCATACATTATTGTAAAAGTAATAAATGTCGGAATTAAATGGGAGCAACTGGAATAAAGGCGAGACTGATAAAAGACTATATAATCACGCTACTACCCTGAAGAGCGGAGCAGTAATCAACAAATCGGGTAAATATTCATACATTATTGTAAAAGTAATAAACGTCGGGATTAAATGGGAGTGACGGGAATAAAGGCGTGACTGATATAAGGCTATATCATCACGCTACTACCCTTAGGAGCGGAGCAGTAATCAACAAATCGGGCAAATATTCATACATTATTGTAAAAGTAATAAATGTCGGAATTAAATGGGAGCAACTGGAATAAAGGCGAGACTGATAAAAGACTATATAATCACGCAACTACCCTGAAGAGCGGAGCAGTACTCAACAAATCGGGTAAATATTCATACATTATTGTAAAAGTAATAAACGTCGGGATTGAATGGGAGTGACGGGGATAAAGGCGTGACTGATAAACTGACGGAAGCTAGTCAGCTAGTTTATTGATAAAACTTTGACCTGATGCTGCTACCAGAATAATCTCTAGAGAACCCAAATCTTCGAAAACTCAGACACTTCTTTCAGCAGATATATCATATTTGGGTTGAATAGTATTTTTAAGGGTGGTTTATTAAACTATAGGTAAGATTTGAAGTGGCTCAGGGGGTTTTTAAAATTTTAAATTTAATGTTGTAATTTAAACTGTTTACATTGGTGATTGATGGCACTTGGTGGAACTTGCTACACATCTTGAACTAAAACACTTGTACTATTCCACTTATTTATTACTTAAACCTGACCGGTTTCGCCTTACGGCATTTTCAAAGGTTAGCACATATTATATGTATTTCGGATGTCATTGAGTACAATATGATAGGTTACTACACCAATGGTTTAACTGAGGGTAAATAAGAAACTGATGATACCACTTAATAATTTTTCCCCAAAATTAGGGAGAATCTCAAAAAATTTAGTTTTACATTTAACCATTAATTCAATATTACAATTAAATTTCATCATAAATAATGTCAATTATCAAATAAATATTACTAAAAATAATAATAAAAAGAAATAAAATAATAATAATAAAAAATAAAAAAATAGAAATAAATGTCATGAGTAGGTACCAATGTCAATTACGTGTATCAATGTATAATATAAACTATTATAAATTACAATTTATTATCTAATGTCATGTGAATTAAGATTACAGAAATAAAATATGTAGATATTATGTATGTCATAATCATTAAGAAGTATGCATGGATCGCGAAGCCTGGCGATCTGTCCTCTCTGACTACCCCGTCAGGGATACAGCGTGAAATATGTAGATGTCATCACTTTAATGTAATAAAGGTGAACGGCTTATGTCTAACTGTTGATTTAGGATTATGTGTCTATCAGTATTAATTTATTTATTTATTTCAAGAGCTTCAAGGGCATTCATTTTTCTACCTTTTTCACATGCATGGAAAACTCTAAAATTTATTTTCGGGTCAAATGAATGTTTCTCTGTTATGAGATGTTCTGCGAAATTGGACTCGGTTTTATTGAGTCTCCAGCCACAGGTATGCTCAGCAACTCTGATTTTGAAAGATCTTCCCGTTTGACCTATATATTTTTTATAACAATTAGAGCATGTCAATTCATACACACCACTTTTTTGGTCGATCGGTGTCTTATCCTTGTTATTACACAGAAATTTGTATAAATTGTGCGTTGTATAAAACGTGGGCTTACACACTGTAAGATGTCTAGTACACTTATATGATATTTTACCGTAATAAGGTATGCGTGCCCATCGTTTTTTATTCATATCTGGAGTACCAGCAGTGCCTCCTTTATAAATTAGATCTATGACTGCCCTTGATCTCTTTCGTGAAATAATATTATCTATCAACTTATGTGAGAAACCATTATTGACTGCTATGGTCTTTATTACTAATAGTTCTTCGTCATAATCATTCTGCGATATTGGAATCGAAATTAATCGGTGTACCATCGAGTGAAACGCAGCATGTTTTTGGTTTAATGGGTGTCTAGAACTTTCAGCTATAACATTGTCGGTGAATGTAGGTTTTCTATATATTTTAAATTAATGTCTATTATTAATTAAACTTATAGAGATGTCAAGAAAATTTATTTTATCATATCCAATTTCTATTGTAAATTGTATATTGGAATTAATTGTATTAATAATTGTCAAAAAATCTATAAAGTCCATAAAAATTTCAGCACAAAGTGGATATATATATATATTGTGTGTTCTAAATCTATAGAAATTTGTGGGTCTACTATAGTCTTCAACAGAATATCCTTAATTGCGATCTTGCATTCCTGTAAAGGTATGCTAGGAAACAGGTTCTTGACATCAAAAGAAACCAAAATAGCCTTATCCGGTACATGTGTGTCTATAAGTTTTTCCACTAAGTTAAGACTATTTTTAATGGTATTAATTGGTACAAATTTTGTGTATTTTTTGAACAATGAGTTAACTTCTGCTGCCAACTTGTATGCCGGTGCTCCGATGTATGCCACCACTGGACGGATGGGAACTTGCTACACATCTAGAACTAAAACACTTTTACTATTCCATTCAAGATGTGTAGCAAGTTCCACCAAGTGCCATCTATTACCAGTGTAAACAGTCTGAAGACAGCAGGTACGGCT
This sequence comes from Thumatha senex, assembly GCA_948477245.1. NCBI lineage: Eukaryota > Metazoa > Arthropoda > Insecta > Lepidoptera > Erebidae > Thumatha > Thumatha senex. Next base: position 17,074,259 of record OX419743.1, read on the forward strand.
GAACTGATTGATATTTATTGGAAGTTAAAATTAAAGTTCGCTAAGATAAATGAACATATATGGTTTAACACAAAATGTAAGAAGGAAGGTCTAGTCCCAAAATACATTGACCTTAGCTTAAAATGTAGTATCCATAAACATTACTTCAAAGAGTTTTTATTTAGCGCAAAACAGATGCATTGTATTTATAATTGTGTATAATTAACTAATTAATAATAATTCATTTAATGTAATCAATTTCAACTTGCATTTCTCCCTAAGAATGAATGAAGATTTTTTCAAATATGAATTGCAAATCAACGATTCGATTACAACGATTCGACAGACTATAATTATACATTCCTATATCGTGCATTGTATAGAATTATTGCTTGTATATTCGGCGTTTATTAACAGTTTTGAAACGTTTAATATTTTTAGTTATAACTTGTGCATTATAGATTTTGAATCATTTTCTTGTCTAACATTTTTGAAACGATTCTTACCTCGTGAAGTTGTACCTATGTGTATTACGTTTACGCATTTTGCATTTGTCGACATTTATGACTACTGCTCCGCTCTCCAGGGTAGTAGCATGATGATATTTAGCCTACCTTTCAAGTTGGATCAAACTGCACACGATGAGCGGGAGTCCATCGCTAACAAACAACGTGACATGTAATTTATATATATTAAGATTAAGTGAAGAATTTCCAAATTATAGTAGTCTTATGTAGATTTATTGTTATTCTTTAATTTATGAGTCTATTGATGAAACTGACTTAAACTGTTAAATTTTTCCTAATACTAATGTTTCAATAAAGACTAAGGGCCATATTCCAGAACGTTTCTCAATACTCAATCGACGCTTGAGGCTAGTTTTTGCCCTATAAATACTACTCTCAAGTGTTTCTTGAGTACTGAGAAACGTTCTGGAATATGGTCCTAAATATTCATAATTATTAGAAACCATTAGTAAATTAGGTAAAATATTCACTGATTTTACAGAGCAGCAAAATTATATAAAATAAAATAAATAAATATCCATCACGCCTTATCCCCGAAGGGGTGGCAGAGGCATATTATATGCCCACTTTTCACCGTGTGGATTCCTGTCCCACGTAACAGGTGGTGAGCCCATTGCCGTGTTGAAATAGACAGACGCAAGTTGTGGCTACCTGCTGTTGAAGTTTTCAAGCCGCCCATAAGGCCTTCAACCAGGCTTAACGACTGCCATTTTACTGGCAACCGGGACCAACGGCTTAACGTGCCTTCCGAAGCACGGAAACGCTCGCAAATATAAATGCCACAAAGTGGTCACCCATCCGAGGACCAGCCATAGTGAAAGTTGCGTAACTCAGTGATCGTTTACAGAACACTGAGACCGCTAGGCCACGAGCGCTTCTGTGAGTAACAACTGTAAAATTATATACTCGCGATTACTCACGTTCTACGGGAAGGCGCTACTACTCCAGGGTTAAAACTATTTCACAAAGATCTCCACAGCCCAAGCGATCTCACCTGCTTAACTGCTGACTAATTGACGAGGTAACATTATGGACGGTCAATGTCAGTAGAATCAATGTTAGGGGTGACAAACTCACCTATTAACGCCAAGTTGAAACCCTTACACTTGATTTTTTTAGGATTACCTACTCTTATAATGTAGGCATATAATTAATTTTTAAACTTCTACTCCTGGGGACAAATCACAGCGTGAACGGCGGTGTAAACGTTTGTCATTTTAAAAGTTAGGAATATGAAACTATGTATGTACATACATCTTGCTTTTGGTATAGAATAGAATTCTATTTTATTCTATTCAAATATTTATAGTGGTATCGTCTATTGAATTCGACCAGTTTCTTAAAGATTCACCAACAAATAAAATTCAAGCCCCAAATGACCTCCTTTTGCTCAATTTTAGTCTCTTAAGGCTTGATATTCCTGCCGAGGCCACGATTTTGAGTTTTTTAAAACAATGCGAATCGTAGAAGAAAGGGTTTTTGATTCTGAAAAAGAGATATATGTTAGTTAAGGATTTAAGCTAGTCAAAATCTTCAAGGCTTTCTGTTACAAAGTCTAATAAACTTCACTTGATAGAAAAACATCCCAAAGTTGCCCCCTTTCGAAATGTTTTTTCAAAACCAAATCTAAACTACAGATAATTTTAATGAAATTTTTATACACAACTAAAGCTACTAAATATTTATAGACATAATGGCTTACTTTGACTATATACAGTGATTTTTATAGAACAAATGTTTAAATAATATCAGATTCGCGACGCTGAGGCCTGATCAGTCGCGCGCTGGCGCTCACTGAGCCAGTGGGCCGGACAATGTATGTTTACCTATAAACAAATTTGATCAATAGATTCTGAAGCTTAAACATACCGACTGCCACTGGCTGAAGTAATCAGTGCAGTTGTTATATTGAAGCTTCGCTTCGCATAAATTATTAAAATTGTATCCAAGACCTTTGTTTTATGCTTTCAGTATTAATTATTTAAATATATTTATAAATTTATTAGCCACCACTTTATCCCCGAAGGTGTGGCAGAGGCATATTGTGGTGAGCCCAATGCCTGTGTTCAAATGGACAGGCTCAGATTGTAGCGACTCGCTTTTGTAATTTTAAAGTAGCTCAAAAGTTATTCACTTGACTTAACGAGTGTCGATTGCAACGTTAACGTCTCCTTCGAAGCACGAAAACGCTGGTAAATCAAAATGCTACAAAGCGGTCATCCATCCAAAATCCGAGAGAGTTTCTTAAATCAGTGATCTTTTACAGATACCGAGTTAGTAGGGCTACGAGCGCTTTTTATATATGTTTTTACTTTATGTTAGTAGCCTTAAACAATGTATGACATTTCATGTAACTAATAATTAGTTAATTAATAATAATATAGCAATTATTACAAATAATATAATTTAAATTTAAGGCAAACTAAGTTTAGTCGACTGTTCTCATATAAATCCAAAGGAACAATGTAAGTGTAATTTTAATTTTGTAAGCCATACCTACATTTTAAAAGAGCATCCATTGACTTTCTTGCTAGATTCTTCTTCTTAAAGTGTAGGCTGCCCTTAGAACTGGCAACTAGAATAGCTCTAATATTGATATAATTTTAAACACAACATTGATTTTGTTTTTGGGTTTTGTATAAATTCATTACTATATAATTGGTCAAACATCATGCAACTCAAACTAATGTAATTACTGGCGGTTAGTAAAAAGTGGCCATGAGTTTTATTGCCAGGTTCTTCCTTAGCCTCTACCTATTGCTTTGCGAATCTGGCAGTAAATGTAAATGTAGAAGCAATAATCTTGACGTTCATAAGTGTTACATTGTGACCTACATGAATAAAGATTTTTCATTCATTCATTCAATTAATAATCCCAACATTTTAACGCGAAGGTTTTTTGCGCTTTATGGGATCTGGAGGAAACATTTGATAAAGTTGTGAGAGAAACTCTGTGGTACTCGTCCGTGTGGCCTGGCTGGCCGTCTACACCATATCCGGGCAGAATATGGTGTGGACGGCCAGCTGCTGCTAGCGATACAGTCTCTTTATACGGACTGTAAAGCTTGCGTGCGACCAAGGGGGAGGTTTACCTGGCGCCTCTTTTTGACTTCTGTTCGGGCGTCAAACGGGCCGTCGACGGTCCGCCTGGCTTTTCATAGTTTATCTGGATAGTTGTGCAAAAATGTGGCTGCAAAAGTTAAAAGATTATGATGTGTTGTAAAATTGGAAATTTTACAGTACTTTGTCTGTTGTACGCTGATGATGCGGTAGTGATGGTCTCATCAAAAGCCGACCTTCAGGCATTAGTCACTAATATAAAAGTAAAGGTCTTCGCTGCATGTTAAACTAAGAATCGGGTATTTGAAACAGAAAAAGTAAGAACTACTCGTAAAAGCAAGATTTGGATAAACCGGCAACGTTTAGAGCAATTAAATGAAATTGTGTACTTAAGGAGAATGTTTAGCGCAGACGGAAGATATGTTCTGAAGAACAACGGTGACTATCTGCCGAAGACAGGAACATAACATTATGATTTTTTGATTTTAATATTATTAAAAAAAAAGAGAATAATGAGTACGGGACATTTTATTTGGTACTTGTACATAAAGCCTAAATTTGTTATTAAATACTCATACTAATATTATAAACGCGAAAGTTTGTAAGTATGGATGTTTGTTACTTGCACGTAAAACTACTGAATGGAATTTAAATAAACTTTACCTTTTTTTTTCTTTGTTCTGTTATCTGCAATCAGTTCTACTATAAGCAGATTGTGTGAGTGTAATTAGGTGAGTGAGTGTGCTCTCCAGTGGGCACATCTCCTCGTTTATGTTATATCCATCCCATGGGCTCAGTCGTCACTGATTATGTCTTTCCTTTTTAATCTTTTGCTATAACGTCGATGCGTTAGTTGTGAGGCCAGGTGATTGGGGTGATGTCGCAGTCGCCGGTGATAGCCTAGCAAACTGTTTTTAATTTCGTCTTTACCATAACTATATATTATATATAATAGCTTATCTATCAGAATAACACCATAGGCTACTTTTTATCCCGGGAACAAGTTCCTTTTGAAAACGGGAACGGAAAATCTTCATCACGCGGGCGGAGCCGCGGGCGTCAACTAGTATATCATAAACCTAAAATAAAATCCAACACAATAACAGAGATGTTCCATTTCAATTGCTACTGCCAATCATTTTTACTGTGGCGTGCCAGCAGAAAATTCATCGTCGATCTATCTTGGCGGGGGCTGAGGAAGCGTAGTGGTGCCTACGCGACTTGGCCTACCGGCCCTTAAGAGATGTTTTTGTTGTTAAAGGATATTATCGTAACAATGTGCAAAAAGTGAGTGGTTGACATGTTTAGGCCCTAATTGTATGTTAGCATTTTGATAATGACACATACATTCATGACTGTGGTCACGCAACCTGAACACACTGGTCATCATACAATTTTATCATTATTTTAAATGCACTAAATGTTAACAGCAAAAGAAGTGCAATCATGAATGTCATTGTAATATGTAATTCGAATTCAACCATTTAGTATAGAAGGTATCGTATATTTTTGCTACGATCCGAGTGTTGCAATCGCCATTTCCATTAGAAGCTTTTGCTTTCCACATAGCTACAGAAACAGGCGTCTTTTTTTTTCGTGTGGAAATCCTCATTGATGATCAGACTCCTACCAACTAAAACCACACGTTTACCTTCATATGTCTATAGCCAGGAGTCCCGGGTGAGCCCTCGGAAGGAAGGAACAGGTATCTAGCTTACACTTATTTGGATGTTTCTCCGTATATTATTGCTAACCTAACGCCTTTCTATTAAAAGCTTTTCTAACCCATTATTGAACATCTAAAACCAGACAACAAACAAAAATTTAAATATTAAAGTGGAAAAAATTTTCAGTCACGAGATGGACTTGAACCAGCGTCTTCTGGTTCAAAGCACCAGACAGCTCGAGACTGAAAAAAAATTCCACTTTAATTTTTAAATTTAGAAAAAGTTTTATTTATCTATCACGCCTTATCCCCGAAGGGGTGGCAGAGGCATATATATTATATGCCCACTTTTCACCATGTGTATTCCTGTCCCACGTAATAGGTGGAGAGCCCATTGCCGTGTTAAAATAGACAGACGCAGGTTGTTGCTACCTGCTGTTGAAATTTTTAAGCCGCCCATAAGGCCTTCAACCTGGCTTAACGACTGCCAATTTATTGGCAACCGGGACCAACGGCTTAACGTGCCTTCCGAAGCACGGAACTTGGGTGGGTCTAAAGGGCCGAATGAATTTAATAAAATGTGTCTATTTTAGATGTTAAATTTGTAAGAAATTTTGAACCTGTTGCCTTTCTAGTGAGGTGGTAACAAAAAGGCTCAAAGGTCTTATGTGCTAGACACTCATTAGCACGACCAATTAAAGTCCTGGTAGTCTCAGACTAGAAAAAGTTAGCATACTAATTGCTTTTCAAAATTGTTTCTAACAAACAAAAAGTCTATAATGTCTAGGTCTAGACGTTTATCATTTTAATTTCGTTGTAATACTCGTAAGATATGCCCCTTTACCCATATATATATCTCTGAAGATTTTATGTTGTACTCTGTCAATAAGAGACAATAGACTTTCAATTGAAATTGATAAAATTAATTGACTGAGGAGGCGAACGAAGCGAGCCGACGAAAGTCTCCGTTTTAACTCCACTGGTACGGGAAAAATGCAATTGATGTCCGACCTTCCGTCCGTCCATTCAGTCTACAAGTCGCATTTTTCATCGGTTCATCTTAGCGAGGGGGTTTTTCGATCGGGGGGGAAATTTATTTATTTAATGCATGGAAGACTTACAGCTGCACATAACTGAATAGTTATTATGTTTAGCTATCTAAAAGCTATTTACAAGTCCTCGCTTATAGTTGCAGACTAATTAGGTACAAAAATGTGAGCTTTATATTGTTAAACATGTTAAAAAGAAAAAAAACCTCGTTATTACAGTTACACATAGATCACACAAGGCAAAATTATAGGTAACTAAATAGATACACGTTATCCATACAAAAGTTTACACACAGGTTACACAAGTTAGATTTATAAACTATCTATGCATTTTACACCTACAAATGGAGGAAGGGGAGGGGAAATGGTCCCGAAGTGGTTGGCAAGAGCGCTCAAACTAAAAAAAGCGATGTTGAATGTTTTTTTAATATAATGCAATAAATAAAAAAATATTTATTTAATGCATGGAAGACTTACAGCTGCACATAACTGAATAGTTATTATGTTTAGCTATATATAGATATAGAAGCGCTCGTGGCTACGCGGTCTCAGTGTTCTGTAAACGATCACTGAGTTACGCAACTTTTTGGCATTTACATTTGCGAGCGTTTCCGTGCTTCGGAAGGCACGTTAAGCCGTTGGTCCCGGTTGCCAGTAAAATGGCAGTCGTTAAGCCTGGTTGAAGGCCTTATGGGCGGCTTAAAAATTTCAACAGCAGGTAGCCACAACTTGCGTCTGTCTATTTCAACACGGCAATGGGCTCACCACCTATTACGTGGGACAGGAATCCACACGGTGAAAAGTGGGCATATAATATGCCTCTGCCACCCCTTCGGGGATAAGGCGTGATGGATATTTATTTATTTATTTAATTATTAATAAAAAAATACTCCGAAGTCTACGGTTCACAGAACCACTAGTATTTAAACCCACCGATTACCGTAATATTAATCTTAGTGACACGTATTTGGCTGGCTTGTAACAAAAACATCTCATGACTTTATGAGCTCAGGTAAGTTTATTTAAAAACCGGTCTAATGTTTGTCGATTCGTTGCCGCATTACATTAGTCAAAGGTAAATACACCGACAGTAGCAAAATCTTATTAATGCTCATACATTAAATAAGTATTTTGTGAAATAAAACATTATAACTATAAAACATTTATCACTCATTACTTAACCAAACATATTAGGAACCTCCTCAGTAATCATAATATTTATAATGATGAGGAAAAACTAAGTAATTGTAAAGTTTTATATTATAAAGCACTATTAGAATAGGCATAACATTATTTAAAGAAAAAGACAGCGCGATTTTGAAAATGTGCCTAAAATGCTAAATCATGGTTTTGGAAATGATAATATACTAATAAAATATAATAAATTGAAATGAATAGAACAGAAATTCAATTCAAATACTTTACCTTTCCTAAGAATTAGGCCACTGGATATGACTACAGTTAAATTGCTCAAAATAATGAGCGTCCCGATTATATACGCGACAAACTTATACACCATCAATTGCTCCTTCTCAATTGTTCTGTAGGCTTCGTAAAGATCAAACAAATGAGTTTGAGTCACTTCACTTTGGTTCACTTCCGATTTATTCAAGTTAAAGTAATCTATCACTTGATCTAAAGTAACATTTGCACTAACATCTGATATATTGATATCCATATTTCATTTTTCATGTACTTTGGTTGAGCATGATATGAATGTATGAAATCATGGTTGGCACATGTCAATGCTATAAGTGATGCCAAACGTCTGGCCTGTGAGGATGAAACTAAATGTCAGGTTTGTTTGCTTATGAGATGATTACCTACATGTTTTTGTGTTCCTTTAATGTTTCGTGCGCTTCTTACTATACGTTGAACTTCGGTATGATAAAGAAAAATAATTATTCACGGTTAGCACATGTCAATGCCATTGGCACTTGGTAGAGAATGAGGCGAAACGTACGGCATCTTCAGAGATCAGGCTAACTGACAGTTATGTTTATTTTATTGAGATAATTATATTTTTAAGGTTACTTGGAAACTATATTTTTAATACTGTTGATAGAGTATTTCATATTTCGAAAATTCATCGATTAATGTGTAGCATGTCTGTGTGGCTGTAATGGGAAATGGTAGGTAGTTATTCTTCTCCTTCGTATTATGACAATACAGAAATTAAATGTGATTACACCAGAACTCAGCGACATGGACGGCTTTGGCATGGAGGCTCAAGTGCCTCGAGAATGATGCACGCATAAACTGATCATACTAAAGCTTGAGGGGTCGTCCATCTGGATACCCGCGAGAAGAGTCCCATTTCTGGGTGTCCCTTTTGCCGAGTCGCAGAACCTCTGGCCTATCCTGCGGCTCAATAGAGACGAGGAGGATAACCATGGTGGTTTAATGGGTAAACATTCTTAAATATGTTTAAATATATATTGATATTATAGATAAATTACAATTAAACAGCACAAATCAATGTGCTCATCACACAGAGATTTGTTCTGAGTGGGAATTATATCCATGACCTCCGGATTAGTAGCCAGGTACCATGATCAACATAATGTTACTGTCGCTGTACCTAATACTTGTATGTAAGTAATCTCCTTTTTGTTCATGTGTATATTCCCTGTTACTTCTTTTTTTTTGATACCACTGAGGTGGCAATCAAGCATACGGCCCACCTGATGGAAAGTAGTCACCGTAGCTTAGTGACGTTTGCAACACCAGAGGCGCAGCACTCGCGCTACTGACCCTAATTTACTTCTTAACCCTATCTGAATTTGGAGCCTGGGGTCTACTATTATCTGCTACTATCTATTTGGCTGCTAGGAGCAGCTATAGTTTGGCTTTTGATTTTCGGCAATGCTGGAAGCGATTGCCGTCTGACTTCTAACGCCGTCGTCTGATAGCTTACTCACCGTGGTAAATACCGTACTTTTACCACGGTGAGTGTTCTGAAGAACTCTTTCACTTAGTTCTTTTTCACCCTTTCCTTTTCGTTCTCAATGTAAAAACCATGTAGATATTTATATTCATATAAAATACCATTAAATTGTGACAGACACTTGCACTTATACAGTAGGTACCTACTTACAAGTAGGTATATGGAGGCACTTGTTATTTTTTTATATTTATGCCGTTGAATACTTTTTTCTTGGTTTGTTATTTATACTTTAGAATTCATTAATAATTTGAATTTATTATTTAATAAACAGAACTTCTTTACTCATTAATTAAAAAAATACTTTTTAATTAAAAATAAGAATGTAACTAACCCAAGCAGTCAGTGCTACGTGGGAATTTCACGCACGTTTCAACGAGATAACACCCCCGACCCAACCTTCAAAGAGGGGGATAGCATCTGAACCTTGGGACCGTGTGATTCGAGTCAAGGAAAAGATGTTATGCCAACATCCGTTATTCCATCATCCATCATTTCCTAACGTTTTAACGTTCCTCCATAAACTAAGTGTTCCGTAGAAGATCACTGCGTAAAGCAACTTTCGCTATAGCTGGTCCTTACATGGGTGACCGCTTGTAGCATATCCATTTACGAACATCTCCGTGCTTGAGAAGGCACATCAAGCCGTTAGTCCCGGCTGTCAGTAACTTGGCAGACGTTAAGTCAAGTTGAAGGCGTTAAAAAAGTGGCTTAGAAAATTTCAACGGTGGGTCGCCACAACCTGCGCCTGTCCATATCAACACGGTCCATGTTTACATGGAACCAAAAATTCTTACTTTAAAATGTGGGCGTATAGTGTGCCTCTGCCACCCATTTAGGGCTAAAGACAATACTGATAAGTAAATAAATAAGTAAAAGAAATCTTAGTCGTCTTATGAATAGCTTCCCTTTTAATGAACTGCCGTAAAAGGAAAATATTATCAAGACAACATTGTTATTTTAATGTTCTTAACTTACCTTGCTCATTTACCTAATGCATATCTTCAACAAAGGCTTCACATGCCATGGTAACGACCTAAAAGACTTTTTCTTTGTTATTATCCTCATTGAAATAATCTGTATTCAAAACGAACAACTGTACAAAGTACCTAACTAACGAACGTAATTGGCAATAACGACCTCTTACGAGCATCGTTCTGTTTGACCAGGAAACTAAATCCTACTATTATTATTTTATTTATATACCACTGATGTGGCAGCCAAGCATATGGTGAACCTGATCGAAAGGGATCACCGTAGCCTATGGACGTTTGCAACACCAGAGGTGCAGCACTTGCACTGCCGACCCTTTAAAAACATTCTAAGACCCCTTTACAAGAACTCCAACTGTAGACGTAAATAAAATAATATTATAAACGGGAAAGTTTGTAAGTATGTTTGTTACTCAATCACTTAAAAACTACTGAATGGATTTTGATGAAACTTTACAATAACACATCTGTGTAAACATCAGAATAACACATAGGCTACTTTTTGTCCCAGGAACAAGTTCCTGTGGTAAACGGGAACGGGAATACTTCACCACGCGTGCCGCGAGCCGCGGGCGTCAAAAAAAAATATTATAAACGCGAAAGTTTGTAAGTATGGATGGATGTTGGTTACTCTTTCACGTAAAATTCTCCGAATGGATTTTGATGGAACTTTACCATAATATAGCCTACACATCAGAATAACACATAGGCTACTTTTATCCCGGGAACAAGTTTCTGTGGGAAACGGGAACGAGAAAACTTCACGACGTGTGCGGAGCCGCGGGCTTCATCTACTGGTAACATAAATATGAAGTTCCGTAATCAGTAATTTTTTTTTCACGAAACAGGAATTTACTTACCATATCAGACGACGGCGTTAGAAGTCAGACGGCAGTAGCTTCCAGCATTGTCGAAAATCAAAAGCCAAACTATAGCTGCTCCTAGCAGCCAAATAGATAGTAGCAGATAATAGTAGACCCCAGGCTCCAAATTCAGATATGGTTAAGAAGTAAATTAGGGTCAGTAGCGCGAGTGCTGCGCCTCTGGTGTTGCAAACGTCACTATGCTACGGTGACTACTTTCCATCAGGTGGGCCGTATGCTTGATTGCCACCTCAGTGGTATCAAAAAAAAAGAAGTAACAGGGAATATACACATGAAGAAAAAGGAGATTACTTACATACAAGTATTAGGTACAGCGACAGTAACATTATGTTGATCATGGTACCTGGCTACAAATCCGGAGGTCATGGATATAATTCCCACTCAGAACAAATCTCTCTGTGTGATGAGCACATTGATTTGTGCTGTTTAATTGTAATTTATCTATAATATCAATATATATTTAAACATATTTAAGAATGTTTACCCATTAAATCACCATGGTTATCCTCCTCGTCTCTATTGAGCCGCAGGATAGGCCAGAGGTTTAAGGCCACTTTTTTAACGCCTTCAACTTGACTTAACGTCTGCCAAGTTACTGACAGCTGGGACTAACGGCTTGATGTGCCTTCTCAAGCACGGAGATGTTTGTAAATGGATATGCTATAAGCGGTCACCCATCTAAGGACCAGCCATAGCGAAAGTTGCTTTACGCAGTGATCTTCTACGGAACACTTAGTTTATGGAGGAACGTTAAAACGTTAGGAAATAATGGATGATGGAATCACGGATGTTGGCATAACATCTGTGGGGATTTCCTAGACTCGAATCACACGGTCCCAAGGTTCAGATGCTATCCCCCTCTTTGAAGGTTGGGTCGGGGGTGTTATCTCGTCGAAACGTGCGTGAAATTCCCACGTAGCACTGACTGCTTGGGTTAGTTACATTCTTATTTTTAATTAAAAAGTATTTTTTTAATTAATGAGTAAAGAAGTTCTGTTTATTAAAAAATAAATTCAAATTAAAAATGAATTCTAAAGTATAAATAACGAACCAAGAAAAAAGTATTCAACGGCATAAATATAACAAAATAACAAGTGCCTCCATATACCTACTTGTAAGTAGGTACCTACTGTATAAGTGCAAGTGTCTGTCACAATTTAATGGTATTTTATATGAATAAAAATATCTACATGGTTTTTACATCTTGATTTTACACTTAACAAAATAGTTAAGCAAATTAATTTTAATTTATTGGTTTTTACAAAATGATTTAAGAGATCTACTAAAACTTTTTGTAGAAAAGGAAAGATTTTATCAATTTAATTGGATAATATTCACAACATATTTTTCTTTCTTGTGTGGTGTGAGGGACCACAGTTATGTCGCTATATATTTGTTATCATTGATGTTTTTTGGTCTGTCATTTCATAAATATCTTTTACAAGTGTTCTACTAAATGTCTGTAGTCACAATACCTTAATCTTGCAGATACTTTCCTAGATCTGGCTAATGGGCTGTGAGAACTGAGGGACCACACTTTATTTCTTTACAAATTCCCAGATTTGTTCTTCATTTTTTTAGGACTACTCCTAAAACATACTATTTCAGTTTTGCGACAAAAGAGCATGGTCCCTCAGTTCACACATACATATTCCGGATACGGATATTAAAAGCGCTCGTGGCTCCACTAATTCAGTGTTCTGTAAACGATCACTGCGTTAAGCAACTTTCGGTATGTCTGGTCATCCACGTTTGGGTGAACACTCTGTGGCATTTTCATTCACTAGTGCTTCCTAGTTTCGGAAGGCACGTTAAGCCGTTGATATCGGTTGCCAGTAATATGGCAGTCGTTAAGCCAAGTTGAAAGCCTTGTGGGTGGCTTCAGAAATTTCAACAGCAGGTCGCCACAAAGATATGACAACCACAGGTTGTCTATTTCAACACGGCGAAGGCTTAACCACCTGTTTCGTGGGACAAAAAAAAAACACGGCGAATTGTGAGCGCATAATATGTATCTGCCACCTCTTCCGGGATTAAGCTGCTATTAGATTCTTATGGAATTTTAAAATATCAGTCATATACGCTGTTATTTAAATTATAGCTATATACTTAATTTTAAGTTTAATATATCAAAGTAAATCCAATTTAGTAGGTAACATAACACCTTTTCGAATTAAATATGAGTAGATTAAAATTGTAAGTAAAAAAATCCCACAATTACTGACTATGCAAAATGTTAATAAAACTATGCAAGTCTCTCGCAAGCGATGGGTCGTTTCGACCCAAAAAAATAAAAACCTGTAATAACATAATTCATTTAGTTAGAATTCGCCTTTATTCGAAATTATCTGAAACTTTTATATAGGATTGTGTTACGGTTACGGATAAATATTCATTACGAATATCCGATAGTTTCGGTTACGGTTACGGAGCTCCATAACATCCCTAGTAGGTACTTATGAACTTGCAATGTAATGAGCTGCTTATACTCGTAAGTAGCTAAAAGGTAAACCTACACAACAACTAGAATCAAATCAAGGCTACCGAATAGTGGACCTCAATCTTAAACTTTCAAGGCCATCAGCTCGGCACTATTGTTCTAGTGTTATCAGTCATAAGTGATATTGAATCTGAAGGAGAAGAATAAAAAAAAAACAATTGAGAAGCAAACAAACCTCTAAATCTATGATCCACTAAACTAAAACAAAAACTATCTTAACGCTTTATCCCTGTTGGGGTAGTCAGAGAGGACTGATCACCAGGCTTCGCGATCCATGTATGCTTCTTGCGCTTCCTGCAGATTCATTAATCGCTTCATACATGCACGTTTGGGTGTTGGAGTATTTTTCCATTTCCGTTCCGTTCTTTTAAGCAATCTGCTCACGTGATCTTCATACGTAAGTCAAGGTCTACCCTACCCTGAATCCTTCTACCATCTATTTTCACCAAAATTATGTTATTCGTCAATCGTTCCTCACATTCGCTGTACGTGTTCACACCAACGCAGCTATTTTCCAGCTTAATGTTGACACGATTTGAGTATTATCTAGAAACTAACACTAGACTGCATGCGAAGATAATATAAATAATTAGTAAAAAATAATTAAATTGTCACCCATGCTTTGTCTCTATAATTCTATATGTTCCTGTTCGGCTGTTCATCCAAAGGTTACCTGGAAGAGACTGCAGTTTGTAATTAGGCCGTGCGATAAGAATAACAATAAATTTATTTCCAACAAAATAATAGACGTATTGTACATATTTTACACTAATCTATTACTTTTAAACATGTAAGTAGTTTAAATTAGTCGAAAATAATTCTTAAAAGGTACTTTTCTATGTGCATAAACGTTTTGTATATTTGTGTATTACATTGTTTGATACCTGAACTAGGAATACCTGTTTCAGGCTTACATGCAATGTGCTGTAGGTACTCTCTATTTTTGTAGAACTTTGATATATTATATTTTATGTATCTGATCTACATGTTGTGCTAAATTTATATTTACATAGTTATTTTTTAGAACACGTGCGCCCGGCAGTTGTTATCCATGTTTTTGTGGTGCGAAATAAGAAAGACCTGGATAATAGTTTGGTCCTGGGCACGACTGTGTCAGTGTAAGGATGATATCTCTGCTCCGCCCCGTCCAACTTGCTCGAGAACGAAAAGGAAAGGGTAAAGAAGAACTAAGTGAAAGAGTTCTTCAGAACACTCACCGTGGTAAAAATACGGTATTTTCCACGGTGAGTAAGCTAAAAAAAGTTTGTAATATATGAGCTCAAACTCTATGGGCTTGTAGTAAAATGTTTATGTTTGTGTATGCCTATCGTTACCTTCAGATCTAACTTGAGATCAGCGCTTTCCAATATTATTGCATTGTCACCATAGATATGCAAGTTATTTGAGTCCAAGGAAATTGGTTTAAATAAGCGGACAGAGAGATTACTCTATTAAACCGTAATAAAAGTTTGTAATATTGACTACGTTAAATATTCTTTACACGACTGCAAAGCTCAAATGAAGGGTTATGTGTTAAATTATGGCCTCCTCTGAAAATCGGTTCACTTGTCTCCAGTGGGGGCTTTAAGCTGAGTGGAGACCATAGACATTTTAAACAAAAGTAAGTTACTTACTGTCTTACTTATATGTCTGTGGTGGAGACCAAGTTTCGCGAAGATTCTTGCAACGTATACGCACCTTTTGCAACTGCTATATAATGTTTCATTTTATTATGTTTGTTTCATTTTGTTTATAATTTTAAGGTTCCGTACCGCTAAAGGGAATAAACGGAACCCTTATAGGATAACCTTGTTGTCCGTCTGTCTGTCTTTCTGTCGGCCATGACCCATTTTCTCAGAAAGAAAGAAAGAAATTTATTCTGCGTGAAGAAATGCACAGTACATAGGCACTCAAACAAGCCATAACATAAGATTTTGTTTAAATAAAAATATATTAGATATCACTACATATTATAAAACAAAGTAGCTTTTCGCTGTCTGTCCCTATGTATGCTTAGATCTTTAAAACTACGCAACGGATTACGATACGGTTTTTTTTTAATAGTTAGAGTGATTCTCATAGAAGGTTTTTATGTATAATTTGTTAAGTTTTTGTATATATTGACCAAATTATAACGATATTTGTTGGGGACGTCGAAAAATAAGCCGTCTGGGAGCTTTCAACAAAAACGCTGCCTAAACCCTTTGAGATATAACAAAATAATGTAAATTGCAATTGTGTATCTAATAAAGGTCTACAAAAAAGTCCGCGACGACATATGCCTATCTCTTAAGAATAACATACTATATCCATTTTAATACTTAAAAAAAACAGCAATTATTAAGCGGTAATTTGAAGGCTATTTACACAAATATGCTATTAATCCTTATCATTTTTACTACGTTAGTTGGCTTCAGCATTTCATGAAGATTATTTTGTCCCTTTTCACCTTGCAAATTAAATGAATATCTCACGAGTTATCGCAAATTCAAAATTAGGCGCAAATAAATTAATTTAATTCGACCGGGTAGGTAGGTACCTAGGTACTGGAGAGCGGAGAAGTAATCAATGAATTTGGAAAATGTTCATACATTATTGTGAATGTGAAATTATTAAACAACGGGATTAAATGGGTGCCACGGGGTTCGAAGTATGTCACGGGCGAAGCCGGGCGGGACAGCTAGTAATCTATATATATTTTTATTTTGTTTATTTTGTTTAAATAAAAATATATAAAGATATAATTTTTACATATTTTTATTTAAACAAAACAAAAAATAATGTAAAATATTACCTACACCCACATTTCACAAAACAATTCCACTACTTATTTTGGATTGATTTCGAGAGAGCGCTTCCATACGTCATGGACAAAGTTAAAGAGCACAGCTACTCTGCTTAGTTAAATTAATGACAATACTATATTTTATTTTAATGAATTGTATATTTTTATTTTTAAACAAAACAAAAAATAATGTAATATATTACCTACACCCACATTTCACAAAACAGTTCCACTACTTATTTTGGATTGATTTCGAGAGAGCGCTTCCATACGACATGGACAAAGCTAGTGAGCACAGCTACTCTGCTTAGTAAAATTAATGACAATATTATATTTTATTTTATTGAATGGAATACTTTTATTTTTTTACATAAGTACAAATAATAGGTATATAATATTATGGCATTATAATAATGGGTATATCTATACCATTATAATTGGTAAACCAGCGATATCGTAGACTATCGATTGACAACTCTAACGGCGACCCCGTTCAGTCTTCGACACCAAGATGCGAAACCGCGCAACAGTATCGGAGCGGTTGCCAAGAGGCGGGATACCGTAGCTGCGCCCGGATGACCGCGAGTCGCCGAAACCCGAAACAGTTTCAAAGTTGCCGGTTTCAGCTTTGTGAAATGTGGGTGTATGTGGGTGTACATTATTTTTTGTTTTGTTTAAATAAAAATGTAAATAAATAATATCTATATATATTTTTATTTAAACAAAATCTTATGTTGTAGCTTGTTTGAATGCCTATGTACTGTGCATTTCTTAACGCAGAATAAATGTCTTTTTTCTTCCTTTCTTTCTTCTTTCCTGAGAAAAAGGGTCTTGGCAGACAGAAAGACAGACGGACGGACAACAAAGTTATCCTATAAGGGTTCCGTTGGGGTATTCCCTTTTGGGGTACGGAACCTTAAAAATTTAAAACATATTGAAACAAACATAATAAAATGAAACATTATATAGCAGTTGCAAAAGGTGCGTATACGTTGCAAGAATCTTCGCGAAACTTGGTCTCCACCACAGACATAACGACCACGTGAGCAGTTTGCTAAAATATGGAAGGGCCAAAAGCACTTGAATACCCAGACGTGCATGTACTACTCAAATGTTTATATTACGCGTTAGTGGACTCAGTGCCAATTTATGGACTTGATTCTTACGGTCTTACATTTAAAACATATATAGATAAATTAGAATCACTACAAATCAGATGTTTAAAACTATTAGCAAATAATAAAACCAGAATTAAATGCAAAGGTGATTACCGTATTTTTTTCAAAATTTTCAAAATCTTACCCATTACTTTAAAACATAAGTACCCTTTGGCCATTAACAATCGTGGCAGTCAAGAACATACTGTATCGCATTTGAGTCACAACTACACGGTACGAGGTCGGTGTCAACTGGCAAACTGGAAGTACCCAGAGTCTCAAACTACTTTGGAGATAGAACAATCAAGAAACGTGTACCATATTTAATAAATAGTTTGCCAGAGGACATTCGCACGGAAATAAATGCTGCAATATTTAAAAAGAGGCTAAAAAATACTTGTTAAAAACACTTGTTTGACATTTGTGTCCATTTTTTACTATTGACTATAATAATATTGTATGATGGATACAAGTGTTAGACAAGTGTTAACTAGCTATAGTAATTATAAATTTATATATGTATAAAAATATGTATAGTAATATAAAACTAAGAACCAAGTATTAAAATGTACATGTGACTATTATAGAGACTCTTACCTGCAGTCAAACTGTTAGAAAAGTTTTTCAGGATATTTTATATACTCTGTATGTTTTCTCTTTTAATAATAAATAAATAATAATAATAATGAAGCGATTAATGAATCTTCAGGAAGCGAAAGAAGTATGCATGGATCGCGAAGTCTGGTGATTTGTCCTCTCTGACTACCCCGTCAGGGATACACCGTGAAGATTAGTACGTTAATCCAAAAAGAATAAAAAAAATACTACGAAGAATGCAAAAAGATATGGCTGTATGGGCGTAAGGACCCTTTGCCTGCTGCTAGAAGGCCTACAAAAATGTTATCTGTCAACTCTGTCAGTCACAGATATACAACGTCAAGTCATGTGTCAAGTGTCAAATAGAGTACGTACCTAAAAAAAAATTGCCAAAGGTCCCAATATTTATTTCTTCAAAGATACGTTTTAAATAAAGCCGTTTTCTAACAGGTGATCGATTGGTTTGGGAACAGTACAGGAAACATGTTCATTTGTTCAATATTAAGACAATTTACAAGGCATGTAATATGTGTCCAAATTACATGAATGTATAAATAACATAACCTGACCTGTAAAAAAACTTATAGTAATATAAAATATATATAATATTTTTAAACCATTACAGATTATCAATAGCACCTGCAGTAGCCACATCTTTGATAACTAGAAATGTGTCTATATCATCATCGTTACAGTTCAAAATTACAGATAAACTCTGGTAAGTACTTATAGGAACAGTATTTAAAAATAATCATATTATTCGGATAAAGTGTGTTGGTTAGTACTCTTGATTAGATTAATTCTGCAATATCCCAGTTATAACCAAAGATTCTTGATGTGTGGTTTGTCACTTAGAGTAACTTGATGTAAATCAGGTTCTAAAACCTTTGTTATGTACACAATTTCAGGGCAGAGCCCATGAAAAAGAAGAAGAAAATAGACCCAGCCATTGTGAAAGCACGTGAGGAAAGGCGCCGTAAGAAACTGGAGAAGCAAATTAGGAAGTTGGAGAAAAATGCCCGTCAGCTGAAGCCCATTGATGAATTAGAGGTGCCTCTTGAACTACTAGATAATTTTAAGTAAGTCAAACATTGCTATTAACACATATTTGAAAAAAGCTATATTGCCAGTACTGGGGCCCCATCAATATTTGTGGAACAAATTCACCTACACCTGTTGATTAAAGAACAAGGCAATTATAATATTAACATTTGGATATATTGCCAGTACTAAGGTAAGATTTAAGAGGGGTAAGATTTGTGGGACAAATTTGCCTGTGTACAGTCCATCAGGGCCCAAAGTCTACTATTTCAATAGTGTATCAATAGAGTGTCCATGGCCTGACAATGGCACAGTTTTGCACTTTTCATAGTCCACTAACTATTTAAGACCAATGGCATCGCGCTGACTTGTCATTAACCTGCCACTCATACAAATCTGTATTTTACTAATCAATGACGTCTCGTTGTCTTTCCAATAGTTTGGCAAACGGTAGTTTACTAATTATTTGACATTAGTTTCAATGACTTCACGATGGCTTCAGTATGAATATTTGTCATTATGCCACCATTGAACTACCATCGAGCAGACACTGTTTTGTTACGAGTGGTTGATACTATTCATATCTCATATTTAGTTAATAATTAGGAAAAAACTAAAAATATTACACTCGCTAATGCTAGACGAGACGAAAAAGCGTCAAATAATGTTTGAGTACCTTATTCCCGAAGAGGGATACTTATACCTGTAAATAGTAAGACGTTCGTCACAATAGTTAGATACAGTAAAAACTGAGTGAAGAAAATCGCAGATTAAATATTCCATGATTACAATATAAGTGATGGAATTTTAAGTGTTTATTTTTGTGTTAGATACAACTTCTCTTTGTATTTCAGCTTCTGTCTAATATATTCCAGTCATTTTTCTATTCGAAAATTTTGCGGAGTAACTTTGGCGGACCGTATACGTAATGACGTAATACGCAATATGGCAGGCTTGAGTAAAAGTGTCAGCGTTAAGCTGGAAAAGGGCGTGCTCCGTTGGTTTGGACACGTCCATCGAATGAGTGAGGAACGATGGAAGAAGAATATAATATTGTGCGAAAGTAGAGGGCAGGAGGAGTCAGGGATGGCCGAGACTTACATATGAAGACCACGTGAGCAGATTGCTCAAAAACGGAAAAGCCATAAGTACTCGGATACCCAGACGTGCATGTATGAAGCGATTGATAAATCTTGAAGAAGCCAAAGAAGTATGCATGGATCGCGAAGTCTGGCGATCCGTCCTCTCTGACTACCCCGTCAGGGATACAGCATGAAGATAGTTTAGTAGTTTTTAATTGTATGCAGCAGCATCTTCAAACATGAGTCAAATCCATTTTACAATGCCACACAAACCACAGTGCAAGGACTATGTTGTGAGACAAGTGAACAAAGCATTTTTGTAACTTGTGAAAGCATTCATGAAGTTTATAAAAGCTATGCCCAGTTGCGCATAATATACCTCGTCATATACTCCTATTGACTTAAACTCTCTGCCTAGGGTAGGTTAGGCTGTCTTTTACAAATATTTACCTCATGCATCAGGATCAGCTTATAGCCTACTATAGCAGTTATATTTGTGACATATCTTCTTTATCTTAACATATTTCCAGTGACTTGCAAACATTGTCCTAATTTTTGTAACTGCAAGAGCAGCTTTAGTTTAGCTAGTTTTTAGCATAATTGGAAGTGACCACTGTCCGACCCCATAACCTTGTAGCGGCACTAGCATCTTCTCATGCGTTGGTCAGCTAGTGCACCGCTAGCAGCTGTCACTTAGGCCCCAGTAATATTGGTTGGGCCCTTTACACCCTACACACATACACATGTTTCGCATGCCATCTAAGTTGGAATAGTAACAATAAAAAAACAGTCTATTAGAAATAAATGTTTATTAATATATAATTTAATAGAATTTAAAAACTAACTAACTAACTATCTTCACGCTGTATCCCTGACGGGGTAGTCAGAGAGGACAGATCGCCAGGCTTCGCGATCCATGCATACTTCTTTCGCTTCTTCGAGATTCATCAATCGCTTCATTCACGCACGTCTGGGTATCCGAGTACTTTTGACCTTTCCGTTTTTGAGCAATCTGCTCACGTGGTCTTCATATGTAAGTCTCGGCCTTCCCTGACTCCTTCTACCCTCTACTTTTGAACAATATATATTCTTCGTCAATCGTTCCTCACTCATTTGTTGGACGTGTCCAAACCAACGGAGCACGCCCTTTTCCAGCTTAACGCTGACACTTTCATTCAAACCTGCCATATTGCGTATCACTTCGTTACGTATTCGGTCGGCCAAGGTAACGCCGCACAATTTTCGAAGTGATCGCATCTCCACAGCATTCAATTTACTTTCATGCATCTGCTGACATACACAGGTTTCACTACCGTAAAGCAAAGTTGGCACTAGCACTGCGTTATGAATCGCCATTCGTGCTTCTTTTACGATGCTTTGTCGCTTTACTAACTGGGACAAAGCACCGTTAACTTTGTTTCCGGCAGCTACTCGCCGTTCTACATCCGAATCACATCTTCCATCCGCGCTAAACATACTTCCTAAATACACAATTTCATTCACTTGCTCTAGACGTTCCTGGTTTACTCTAATCTCGCATTTAGTTCTTACGTTATCTCGAATTTAAAACAAATATATTTGATTGTTTTCTTAAAGCGATCATTCGAGCAATGATGAGTATGTGAAAAATGTTTTGTTTTCCTAATGGAAGGCCATGCCATGCAGCATGCACTGGAAAACAAATTATGGGCAGAGAGAAATGTCTTAAAAATATACTATTGCTTCTAGTGTTAATTTGCCTTTTTTTTTTATTAGTTTGGGTGTAAATCTGAAAGCAATACCATCCTGGCTCTTTGTCTCTGAGAGTAAAATACAATAATTTATTAAAAAATATCAATTATAATATATGCCTTAGTATTTTATGTAATAATACTAAATATATAACCCTCCCGTTACAGTGGAGAAGTTATAGTGCATATGCATATACACTTATATTGGCTGACTTAAAACAGTAGTCGCACAGTTCACTGCTGGATGTAGGCATCTCCCAATCTTCACCATCGCTAGGTGTTCTACTGTATAATTTAGGAGGTATTTAATCTTACTGTACCTTGCTGGCAAGACTAATTGGTTAAAGGTTTTATTTAGTTTGCTTTTTTCTTTGCCATGGCCTCATCCATTAGTCAGTAGGTACAGGACTTGCAGGTAGTTTGGGCCATGAAAATGTTAATAAAACGTCACCTCAACACAAATATCAATATGAAAATTGAAAAGTGTAATACCCGTTGCCGGCAGCTTAGATTTTTGTTTCTGAGTACCTAATTTGGATTCCTTCAGTTATAAAACTGACAATAAAAGACAAATAAATAATTAGTCCCCAGTAAAATTGTAAGGTAAGTCTCTACTTAAACTTTTCTCTTCATAGCTATTGCTAGCCTTTAAGTAAGGACAAATAAAAAAAAAACTGCTTAATTGAGTTCTCTATCTAGACTTCTAATTGAGTTCTCAGTTTCAACTTGTGTGAAGTCTATCTACTACTAGTTCTACTAGAGATCTATGGACAGGAGAATCTTTTAAATATACACTCACTTTTTGTCGAAAGGTACCCAATATGTACTTTGAACAAGTTTGCTACAATGAATAGCTACTACTTTCAGACAAAACACTTCACAAAACTCTTCCTTGGACAGAGAACATCTCATAGCCAGGTCCATAGGGTTCCTAATAAACGATATCAAAACCTCTGGGTGCTCCCACACTTGTAATTTTTCTGCAAAAAGTAATTGAATATTTGTATTTTCAAGATTCAAAGTAAACGACGAAGTGTGCACATAAGTTTTCATACTGTGTTATGTACTTACTATTTCTTATAAAGTTACAACTTTATTCAAACTTTTATATGAACTATAAATAACTAATAATAATTAATATAATAAAAAATGAATAAATTGTTTGTTTTCCGCGTCGAAGTTTGGAATTTTTTTGCCACTACCATTAATGTCAATATCACTTTTTTTCATGAACCTAGCACAGGCACGTAGAAACAGCCTAAGATATAATTTCTGTTTTTTTAGTTTAATTATGCTTTATTTGTTTTGGTTGCCACATTTATACACTTCTATCATTAAATATGATACGTTTTTATAAAATTAACAATTCTCTGTCTCAAAATTATAGAAAACATAATGCATATTGATTATATAAGAAAACTGGGTATTTGATTTTCACGAAATGGCAATGTGGTTGCCAGCGCCACCGTTGAGCCATTGTCATTCCATTGTCATTCCATTGTCATTCCATTGTCACTCTATCGACATTTTGCTGCCACCTTGTTTTTACGTTACTAGATTACCGATTTTTGCTTAATGGCAATGGCATGTCAATTGAGTGGCGATAGAATGACCATGACTTGTTCTTTAACGTAAATTAGTAGACTTGAGGCCCTGCTGATTAAAGGACAAGGCAATTATAAATTCTTTATAGGGTTGGATGGACAGACAGCATAAGCTTCCACAATTATTCTAAAAATCAAACGCCAAATTATAGCTGCACCCAGCAGTCAATAAATTATGGGCCCAGGTTCCAAATCTTACCTGGATTTTGACCCTGGGGCCAGCATTTTATGCAACTGAAAAGAAGCCAGGGTTGGAAGCAACTGGAAATACACTAGATACAAACAAAAAAAACAGCTATATAGATTTCAGTTGATTGATTTTAAATATAACATGTTCATAATCCTGACTTTTTTTTACTGTTTTTTTGCATATCAATCTAAATAGCTTAGTTCAGAAATCCCAATTAACTGTAGAATATAAAAATAAACTTGAGAGAAGACATTTTTAGAAATCATTTTGATAATTCTGACGTATTTAACTTTTTTTTGCATATCAATTTACATAGCTTAGTTTAGAAATACCAATTAACTTTACAATATAAAAATAAACATTAGTGATTTTTTTAAAATCTTTGTATTTGTTTCTATATACAGCCTCATGACACTCTGCTACACGTGTCTGCTTTATACATTGACTAATTTCAGAAACGGATACAAACTCGAATGCAATGCTTTCATAATTCAAATGCAGGAAATAAACTATAGCAAAACATTTAATTTACGTCTTCTCAATAATTTTCCTGAGAGCTGTATATTTTTTGTTCTTGTGACCATTCTCCTTGTTTAATTTCAGTAAGAGGAAGAGGCCACAACTGAAACTATCACCTGAAGTGATAGAAGCTCGGGCACTACTGCAGAAGGATTGGGCGCGGTATAAGCGAGAGGAGTATATGGCCAATGTGGCACAGATTGATAGAATAATGGCTGCACAACGCAGGGCATTGGATAAGCTGTATGAAGAATCTGAAGATCTCTACAATGAGGCAATGATGGTTAGTGCTGTATTATACTTATTTTCCTGTATTAACACATGGTTCAATAAGTCCTGAGACTAAGTACTAAAACAAGGGTTTTTTTTATAAAATTATTTTTTATTCATCAACGTAGTCTCCTCCAAGAGCGATACAGTCCCTCCAACGCTTTTCTAACTTTTCTATCCCATGCGTGTAGAACGATTTGTCATTGGCTTCAAAATAAGCCTCCGTTGCTGTTATAACTTCACTATTTGAGTCAATTTTTTTACCCTGGAGCATTTTTTTGAGATCTGCAAACAGCCAGTAATCGCTGGGGGCCAAATCTGGCGAATAAGGGGGATGAGGATGCAATTCAAAGCCCAATTCATAGCGCAATTCATTAATTTTGGCCATCGTTCTCACAGACTTGTGACAAGGCGCGTTGTCCTGGTGACACTTTCTGTTTTGTTCATTTGAGGCCGTTTATCCGCATATTTCGTACATCAATCGTGGAAGCACGTCATCATCATCCGAGCGTCTGTCCCAGTTGCGTCTCGCGACGCCCGGGGTCCGCTTTCCTACATTTTCTCCTCCACTTCGCACGGTCTTCGGCATCCCCTGTAGTGAGACCATTGGCACGCATGTCATCCCTTACGACGTCAAGCCAGCACTTCTTGGGTCTTCCCCTCTTACCGGGACCCGGCGGGGCTGACATGGCCAGACATTTGTTACCTACGTAGCCCGGCGGTTGCCGCAAGACGTGACCATACCAACGAAGGCGACACTCTTGCACCTTGTCTGCAATGTCACGGACGTGAAGGCTGCCGCGGATGCGAGAGTTTCTCACGCGGTCCATCCGCGTGACCCCACACATCCACCGCAGCATCTTCATTTCCGTGACACGCAGCTCCTGCTTGTGTCGCTCCAATATCGGCCACGTCTCACTGCCATGTAAAAGGACAGGTCTAATAATGGTTTTGTAGACCTGTCCCTTCAACCGGATCGGCATTTTAGGGTCACAAATGACACCGGTCAGCTCCCGCCATTTGGCCTACGCGGCAGCAATGCGTGACTTGACGTCGCAATCGATGTCACTGGACGTGTGAAAAACAGATCCCAGGTATTTAACCTGGTCCGTGCGCTCGGCCAAATCACCGCCTATGCGGACGGATGTGGGATCTGTCGAGTTTAGTGCCAAGTACTCGGTCTTGGCCACATTTAGTTTCAGACCGCCGTTCTCAAGCGTCTCCTTCCACGCCTTTACACGTCGCACCAATCTGCCCCTGTCCGCGTCTGCCAGCGCAATATCGTCAGCATACATGAGCAACCATGGAGGCTGCTCATGTGGGTTTCTGATGCTGTCCGACAATTCGTCGAATATTACACTAAACAGAAGCGGACTAAGGACCGAACCCTGGTGTACCCCGACGGTGATGGGGAAGGGTTTCGTGTCGCCAACAGCAGTCCGAACCATTGAATCGGAGTCACAGTAAAAAATCGTGGAAGCACGTAATAGTGACTATTTATATTTTGCCTCTTTTCAAGGTAGTTGATAAAAAGTATTCCATGCGCATCCCAAAATATAGACGCCATAACCTTACCGGCCGATTTCTGAGTCTTTGGCCGCTTCGGGCGGCTTTCACCAGCCGCTCTCCACTCCACTGACGGCCGATTGGATTCCGGAATAAAATGGTGTATCCATGTTTCATCCATTGTCACATACCGACGTAAAAAATCCTTTTTATTACGATTTATCAGCGCCAAACATCGCTCTGAACGTATAAGTACGTTGTTCCTTTTGAATAGTTGTAAGCAAAAGCGGCACCCATTTGGAAAAAAGCTTTATCATGGTCAATTTTTTATGTAAAATAGTGAAAACACTACGAGCTGAAATCTTCACTATCTCGACTATCTCGCGCACTTTTATCTTCCGATCTTCCATTACGATTTTGAGGACTTGGTTAATATTTTATTGAGTCACTGCTTCATTTGGACGACCTGAGCGTTCCCCATCATTTGTGTCCACGCACCGCGTTTGAAGTCGGCATACCACCGACAAATGGTTGCTCTAGAGGGAGCTGATCCCGCATAACATTTTATAAGCCATTGCTGTGCTTCAACGGTATTTTTCCCATTAAAAAACAATGTTTTATCATCACGCGAAACTCGTTTTTTTCCATTGTATCGAAACTACAAGCGTCACTTAAATGTCTGCAAAATCAATATTTTAATGTTCTATTTAAAAAAAAATGGCACATACCTTTTAGCGAAGGCCAGTACTCTTAAAAAATCAAAAGAGTTTTTAACATATACGCCATTTCCAAGTTAGTCTCGGGACTTATTGAACGATCTAGTACTTATCAGTTTCGCCTTATATCCTCGAAGGGGTAGTTAGAAACATATCAGTTTCGCCTTATATCCTCGAAGGGGTAGTTAGAAAAATTTCTGCAGATCTTTTTCAATACGGGCTCACCACCTATTATAATAGGTGGTGAGCCCGTGTTGAAAAAGATAGATGGCAACATACTGCAGAAATTTTTCAAGTAAGCAATGAAGCGCTCGTGGCCCCGCTGACTCAGTGTTCTGTAAACGATCACTGCGTTAAGCAACTTTTACTATGACTGGTCCTCGGATGGGTGACCACTTCGTGGCATTTACATTTGCGAGCGTTTCCGTGCTTCGGAAGGCACGTTAAGCCGTTGATCCCGGTTACTAGTAGAATGGCAGTCTTTAAGGCCAGTTGAAGGCCTCTTATTATAAGGGTGGCTTAAAAATTTTAACAGCAGGTCGCCACAACCTGCGCCTGTCCATTTCAACACGGCAATAAGCTCAACACCCTTTTCGTGGGACAAAAGTACGCCCCTTCGGGGATAAAGGCGTGACATTATGTATGTATTTACTTTCTTTTCTCGCTCACATCGCTCTTGATGTCCAGTTCGCATGCAAAATCTCTAGAGTGCAGTGTCACGTCTTATTATCAGGATTGTCTGAAGCCATCTCGTTTGGCATTTATTTTTTATTACCTACAAACATTCTTATAGACTAAACCTAATATAATATATGCACCAACGATGGAAGTAGCTCTATATCAATCCTGCAGTGGATCCATTACGCCTGTATGCTACTATACATGACTCTTGGTGATATGCCCCACTTCTAACTCCTCCCTAACAAATGAACTGAATGAAGCACTCATTGCCAGTGCTCTGTAACCAATCACTGGTTTTTAACTTAATCACTCACAAGAATTTCCGTGCTTCGGAAGGAATGTTAAGGCTCTGGGTGCCGATGTAGTAGAAAGCCTTGTCGCGGCAGCTTGAAATACTTTTGGTACACGGTTGCCTCTGCAGTACCTATTTGTTTCGGTACAGCAATAGGTCGTCAGCGCGAGTGGCTCTTGCTGTTGCAAACGTCTACAGTAGCCTGTCGACGTTACCACTTCCGATAATGTGGGCCACATACGGGCTTCTCTTAGTGATTAATGTGGCAAACATGCATAGATGTTTGCCACATTAAACACTAAAATAAGCTAGTGTGCGGTGGCTTTAACATGTCATCCCGAGGTGAATCAAAACATATGAGAGATATGCCATATGTTTTGAGTCACCACGACAGATGCAACCCTGTCGAA
The DNA here is from genome assembly GCA_948477245.1 of Thumatha senex. Lineage (NCBI taxonomy): Eukaryota > Metazoa > Arthropoda > Insecta > Lepidoptera > Erebidae > Thumatha > Thumatha senex. Next base: position 17,102,440 of record OX419743.1, read on the forward strand.
GCGTCTAGGAACAAAAGGTATCCTAACCTATTAATATAATATAGTGCCGCACGAAATTCCGTTCTATACAAAAGTATATGATATATCTCCCAGCAACCGTACCCGCGCATTGGTCAAATCAAATAGATATCGCGGTTTCCTGTAACACATTTCTACCCCATTTCCAAAAACACTCCCACAAAAAATATCCAGCAACCGAGAGAAAACATGTTACATATTAATGTTTCATGCGAATCATCTGCAGAAAATTCATACACAGACTCATTTTGCCCATTTATTTTCAGCCCGACCTATCATTGATCCCGTACGAAATTCGTGGGACAGTCGCCACACCACCTATCAAGAATTATGACTCACCAGACGGCGAATATATAGATGTGTCTAAGAAATGGGATAACTAATTTGCAAATTGGATCATTTTAGTTGTAAATAAATTATAATAGCTATGCATATATCGTTTTCTTATCGTAAGTATCTTAATTTCGTAACCTTCGCCGACCGAATACTTTATATTTTTTTTATTTGGGACTAATCCCACCCGCATTCCCATTACTGTGACTCCTGTAAACCAGGATCTACAGCAATGACCAAAACATCAGAAAAGTTACACCGAGCTCGATCTCGGTGATATCCCAGGAGAAGTTAGCATGTCTTGGAACCCGCAACGAAATTAATCAGAAGATAATGTGAGGAAGTTCCCTCCTTTGCAAAGCGGGAGACCTGGTTAGCAACTAGGTATAAATTCTATTGAAATAGGGAAGCACCACGGTAATAGTAGATTTATTATGGGTCCTATGTGAGCTATGTTTGATTAAATATGTATGGCAGAAACGTTTAAAAGCACGAAAATTCACCCTCGATGCCACGAGATCCGCATAGTAAACTACTCCCGACGTTACTTGTAAACAATTAAGCATATTATATCGCTCATTTGCCAAATGCTACACTCCCAAAGTATATGATGGGCTGTCTGATCATATTTGGCGTCAGCATTTGAACACTGACAGAATGGTGACTCAAGCTTAAACGAATGTAATTTGCTCCTAAAGTTACCATATCCTGTAAGAAATTGAGCAACACAGTGATCAACCTCCAGCCAGGACATTCCCAGGCGTTCACAACCGTCTGGGAAAAACTGGTAGAGGTGGCGCCCTTTGATGGAAGTGTTCCAACGCAGCTGCCATTCGTCTAAAAGTTCTTCACGATACAGTCTGGCAATTCTATGGCGATCTCTTTCTAACAAAAACCTATCATCCAAGCCATCCTTAGCCGAATAGTGTAAAGCCGCGCGTCTCTGAATTTCGAGGTCAACCGGGAGGAACCCTGCCATCACCGGCAGAGCCTCCGTGCTAACCGTCCTGTAGGCCTTGCATAAAAATATCAATGCAAGGCGTTGACTTTGCAGTAACTTTAAACGTGCAGTACCAATAGTTGCCTTATCTGCCCATACCGGCGCCCCGTAACACATACAGCCTAGATAAGTGGCCCCGTAAACGACCTTCAGTGTTTTGAACGAAAGTCCCCATGTAGCAGTAGATATTCTCGACAACGCATAAAAGCTATTTTTAGCCTTATATCCTACAGTTTTTATGTGCTCAACGAATGCAAAATTTCTCACAAAAATCAATCCTAAATAGCAAACCGAAGTTTTATTTTTAATGTAAACCATATTGAATTGAATGCGCGGTGGTACTTTCAAACTTCCTTTTAAAAGCAACTGAAATGTTTTGTTGGGTGCAAAAAATAATCTGTTTCGTCTGCCCCACTCCGCAACGACGCGCAAACACGTGTGGGCCAAGCTCTCGAGTCCCGCACGAGTATTCGACTGAACGAGCAACAAACCGTCATCGGCGTATCCTGTCATTGAACAGCCTTCCGGTAATGATAAACTGAAAAAGTCATCAAATCCTAAGTTCCACAAGTGTGGGCCTAGCAAAGACCCCTGAGGACAGCCTATTGTTAACGTTTTGGTAGCAGAATAATGACCTAATTTTAAAGTTGTTGTACCTTGTGAAAAATATGAATAAATAAGAGAGTAAATATTTCTATAGCAACCGTGAGACTTTAATTTCATTAATAGCATTGGCCACCAAGCGTTATCGTAAGCCCCGGAAATATCTAGGAAGATGGCCAGCACATATTGAGAAACCGAGGAAGTGACAGTCTTTCGCACTGATATCGCTGCGTCAATAGTAGATTTTCCTACTGTAAATCCAAAAAGATATTCGTAAAATTTAATACCGCCCGGCAGAGAGGAGAGAGAGAAGCCGGTGTACTCTAAAAGCGTGAGACGCTCTAAAAGCTTTGCCAAGGAGGGCAACAATGTGATCGGTCGGTACGACTTGAGGTCTTCTGGCGGCTTGTCGCCTTTTTTAGGAATAATCGCCAAATACGGGGGAACACTCCCTCGTAAATACATCGGTTAAAAACATTTAGGTAATATTACTTCACCCGACAGCTTGCAAGCCTCCTTTATCATTTTGTTAGATATTTTATCGTCACCCGACGCCTTACCTATGGACAACGACCTAACAATTTCGAGGAACTCATCAGAAGTTGGTAGGTCTGACTGGGGTGAGTATGGTGACTCAAGAGCCCACTGTCTTATCTGCAGGTGATAATCACTATCGTTCTCCGAGCAGTCGTCGGGTATAAGAGAATCCAAGAGGTAATCCGCGGTTTCCTTCAGACCTATAGTATGCGAGTTGTTAATTTTGATATTTCGTACATAGGCAAGATCAACAGAACGGTTAGCCCTAAACTCATGGTATATAGGCGACCACGGACCCTCAGCTTCCAGCCCATGCACTAGTTTACGTAGCAAATTACCCTTTGATTTTTCAACAGCCGCCCTGTATTGGGACCTGGCAACTCTAAGAGCAAGTAAAGCGCTATTGTATTCCGCACCGGCACTAATTTTATGCTTTTTTAAATTTTTAATTTTCTACGAGCTCTCCGGAAACGCCTTCGAAGCTCAGCTAAACGATCACTCCACCAATCGCATCTCCGAGTGTTGTTAATAGATCCACTACCAATGGCCACGTCGGCACAGTAGGTAAAAGTTTCTGACATTAACGAAGCACTCTCTTCGACAGACAGGTTACCACGACCAAAATCTTTAGCGTGAGCCGCAAACAGAGAACCAAAGAGCTCCCAGTTTGCCCCTACTTGTATATTTGAAATTACAAGTAGTACTTTGCGCCTCTCGTGCATCACCGGGCAAGAGCTTGTAAACGATTAGACGATGGTCACTACAGGACGCATCCGGGAGGACACGCCATTCGGATATCAAGACATCGCCGCGTGAAAGCGTCACGTCAATAGAAGACTCACCCATAGGGCCGCAAAAAGTAGGTAGTGCATTGGGACAATTGTGTATAGATAAATTCATTTCTGCAATGAATTCTTCGACGGCACAGCGCCGGTCCCTATCGAATACACGTAGTTTGCCATACTATAATGTAGAAGAGGCATTGACATCAGCGCCTATGATTATTCTTTGACCCGCAAGAGACTGCAGGACGTGACGAAGATGGTGTAAGTAAGGATCGATCTGATGTGAATATTGAAAGTAGCAGCTCACAACAAACACCCTATAGGCCGAGGAAGTAACCTCAGCAACAGCACAATGAGATATCATGAGGTTGCAAATACTTAACGAAATGGTACACAATATGGCAGGTTTGAGCTGGAAAAGGGCGTGTTCCTTTGGTTTGGACACGTCCAACAAATGAGTGAGGAACGTTTGACGAGGAATATATATTGTGTGAAAGTAGAGGGTAAAAGAGTCAGGGTAGGCCGAGACTTTCTTATGAAGACCATGTGAGCAGATTGCTCAAAAACTGAGATATCGTTAATATACCATATGTTGAACCTATACATTTCAAATCGATGAATACAATGTGTAGGGAGGGTGTGTATAGTTATTTTACTATTACACGGCTGCGCCTGCGAGGTTAATGATTTACGTGCATATTTAAATAGTTTTCCTGGTTCCCTCTATAGTCCTTATGGCTGGATGGATTTCGATTGAAGTGGTAGGTACATAATTAAATGTATGGTTTCTGAAAGTTTTGATGATTTCAATTTGCTTTGAAAATAAATAGAATTAATATTACACAAGTAATTGGCAGGATGACGGGACTTCCCATATACTTACCCTCGAAAGGAATTTCCGAGGACTCTTACAAGCCTTGGTGGCCTGAATTCCTGACAATTCCTGCTATTGTCATAAGCACTCTTCTTACACTCTGATTATAGATATCTATACAATGTTACGGCGCCAAGATAGCAGTTCCGGAGACATCTAAAAGCTTGCCCGCAACCTCATCAGACCAAAACAGGAAAGTATAGATTAAGTGGTAGGTATCCTAACTGGCAATTGTCCTCTTAACAAACGCTTATTTACCATAGGTGCAACAGACAGCCCCCTGGGCAGAGGATGCATGGAGGCAGAAGAAACGCCACTGCTAGTGCTCACGCGTCCTCCACTCCCCACAATCACTACTGGAACGTGCAGGGGTCGTTGCTGCTGATCTTCTGGGAAGGCCATGGCTGGTTGTAGTAAGAGGATAAAAGGAAAACACGTACAGTGTCCCACAACAGTGGCCCAATGAAGTGACTAAGTGCGGAAACAGCCCAGTCACAACAAACAACAATGTTACGGCTAAAATCCGAAGTGCAGTTACACCTTTTAATGTAGCGAACCACTTCAAGTAGCAGGCCATATGTATATGAGATAGAAGATTACTGATGTATGTCACATCGCTAATGAGAGCCTTCCCACACGACTCATTGATTCATTCTCATAATAATATGAATTTATTATTTTAGCTCCAGTTCCATTTCCATATTCCGCATCTATGTTCTGATGGAGTCAATATTTTGGGGACTTAAGGACAATCTACAATGTGAGCGAAAACGATAAGTTACGTATCCCAAGTAGCGCATGGACAAATCGGAGGCTTGTACAACAGAAAGTGTGAAACCGCCTTGCTCTGTTCAGGATATCTAAAACTTTTTAATACCTAAGTCAAACGACCATACCGTGAATGTCAATATTGTTCTAAAGTGGCTATAATGTATTCTAAAGATTTGCACAGATTAAATATATTTTAACGAAATGAGAGTCTCTTTTATTTTTGTCACGAAATAACGAAGTTGCGAAACAACACAGATATTTTCCGTGAAATAATCCGTTGAATTAAAGTACATTATAATGCGGTGCAGCACTGCGACTGCGGTATCCGCAATTATTTCGCTAAAATGATTATGTCACAATCTTCTTCAAAAGAGCGACGCTTTCAGCTCAGCTAGAACACATCAAAATTCAAATTATAGCATGAACGTACCAGACATTTGAATTTCGTCTTCATGCTCACTGTTTTAAAGTCGAATATTCTTCAAAAACTATTTATGAATTGAGGTCTCGGGGTATCCACATTGAGGTTATTTTAAAAAGAGACGCGTTTTCATCCTTTAGATGTTTCATAAAAAATTTATAGAGGTTTTCTTTGAGGAGAGTCTGGGATCTAAACGAGCTACGATTTGAATGTCTCTAGTTTAGTGGGTCAAGTGGGGGCCTATTGATGGCGAGGACATAACATCGCGAACCCTAGTTTCTTTAAGACGTGGGAATCCTAACGAGCAGAAATGAAGGGGTGCAACACGACCTCTTAAAATTCTATTCATTTTATAACGAATGGGAAAACTGTCGGAGTTTATGTAGGCCCCATTAAAACCTGGAAGGCGATGGGTCATAGCAGTGTAGGCATCTTAGTAGACCTTTTTAAAAGGGTTCTCCTCAGCGGACAGCTCCCAAACCAAGGGAGGCTGCGTATTATTACTTTAGTCTTCAAAGGTAAGGGGTGAGTGCACGAATGCGAGAGCTACCACGGTATAAAGGTTATGTCCTATGTCTATGAAGATCTTCGACAGGATTATTGACTCCCGGATCCACAAGGAGTGTACTCTCTCGGAGTGTCAATATGGGTTTCGCCCTGGTCATGTTTTTGCCCTAAGGATTGTCGCGAAGAAATACAGGACAAAGAACATGCCTCTGCACTGTCTGTTCTTAGACATGCAGAAGGCCTTTGACTCCTCGAGTGATGATCTGGTCAGCACTGCGGTCCAAAGGGGTTGCAGAGAAACCTAAATATAAACATATTGACGCTAACAGGGACATGTACCACGACTCCAATTCCGTGGTTCGGACCGCTGTTGGCGACACGAAACCCTTCCCCACCAATCGCCGTCGGGGTACACCAGGGTTCAGGTTCAGGATGTAAATTTGGCACGTATTTTTACCTATTACTTTTGTCTCTATAAGGGCACAAACAAGGGGAAGCGAGCAAAATTTTTATTTATGGCGTAAAGCAAAAATGTCGCACTCCGCTGCCAGAGCGAGCGCTCAGTATGTGGCCGCCTCGACAAGAAGTTTCTGAATTTTAAGAAATATGTACATCTCAAATCGAACCATGGCGCACTTTTTGGATAAATTAGCAGAATATAAAAAAAATCACGCTATGTGTGATTCTTTCACGTCATAAAATCATAATCCATTCTGTTGAATACCAAACGGTCAAACAACACGGTCTGTACCTATCAGTTTACCGCCGCCGTCGAAGGATGGAACTTCTGGAGTTCCCGGTTGACTATGGATACCACCGCGACCCCTCCTAGTTGTTTGAGAGTTATCGCGATTGGGGCTTGAGGCGTGCGTGAAATTTTAAGGTCAAGCCACCGTCTTAGTCCTGCTTCTGTAAAGGCATTCATTCACCGTCCTTATAAAATAGTTATTTATGAAATTATTTTAAAAAATACCTGTTATAATTTATACTGTTTATATTTATATTTACTAGTGAACGCCCTGCAGTTTCGCGCAGTTCCCGAAGGAATACCGTATTCCGTATTCCAAAAAGTGGATAAAATATAGCCCAAGTTTCTTCTTATAGATATTATAAGAATGTGAATGAAAGTCCCATTAAAATCAGTCTAGCCGTATTATCAGAAATTAGCCTGAACAATCAGACAGAGAAACATTTTTTTGTGTGGGTATCATTTATAGTGAAAGTCTGTTAATATGGAATTACAGACAGACACTTTAATTTTATTTATCTGTATAGATTTGAACCTAGTCAAATACTATCAAAACCTTTGTTCTCACTAGTTCGCTCCATCAGTTCTAACGTCGAATTAGAATACATTAATCCTTTAAATTTTTTGACTGATCCAGGGTCTAAGGTTAGGATACGTATTGAAATAAACTGGAACGGAACTTGCTCAGGTGGAGAAAGCTACGAAGAAAGATACGGAACAAAGCTTGGATTACATTTAAAGCCTTTGTTCTTATTAGTTCGATCCATAGATTCGAACATCAAACTAGTACATTAAACTTTTAAGATAATCTTTAAATGTCTCTCAGTGTTACTAGACTCATTGACTTGAAATTAAACTTCTGTATACCCATTGATATCTTAACAAGTTATGCTATCTATGGGAAGGGGAAAGTGGTCAGCCTTCGTACGCGGGGCTCATTCGTACATGTCTGTTTAACAGAAAACCCAACCGGCAAAATAACACGGTTTTGCTTGTGTGTGTAGACATACCGGCCACCATGTTCCTAACACAACTTTGGGTCAATCCCGCCGCGCTTTGTGAGCTGACACGAAGTAACATGTTTTCGCGCCCAGTGAGTAAATTTTTTACGGCAGTTTATGCCGTAAAAAATTGTCGGCTGTAATAGTAGGTAGAATTTATTATCTTTTTGACATATTAGCGATAATGCACTTATGTATTGTTTATGTTGAGTTTTAGTTGTAATATTTCTCATATTATATTAGAATTCGTACTTAAAGTTGCAATTTAATTTTCTGCAAGGACTGGGGCACATTCATACAGTAGTATGGGGGGCAGATTCGGACGCATACGAATGTTCCTAAATGTAGTAATGTAGTCCTGACTGCACTCTTTGGTGTTCTGCCGAACAGTATGAGTGTGGTCCACGGCACTTAAGCCATTTTGAAACCCGGCCTGCTTCTTTGGCTGACATTGCGAGGTGGTTTATACTATTTGGCTTAGAAATTTAGAATTGTCTATGTAAATAGCCTTTTATTTTTGTTATTTTCCTCAAAAACAATTTATTAACTATGACTCAATTATTTAGTTAATTTTGTGATAAATATATAATCATTGTAATTAAAAAGTACGAATTCAATAAGCTGTACGAAAGTACCCCAGACGTGGGGTGCGTTCGTACAAATTTCTTATCATAGAAAAACGGCTGTAATTACGAGTACTTAACCTTTTGACATAACAGTTTCAGACTTTTTTGTAAAAATATCTGATAATTAACCGAGGAGTAAAAAATAAAAATGTATAAAGTGTACGAAGGGTAACCACTTTCCCCTACACCCATAGAAATCGGGAAAACCTTCTTACAATATGTTTGGGTATCTATTTATATTATACTAGCGGCCCGTCCCGGCTTCGCACAGGTGGACATTTATTTTTTAAACATTTTGGCATAAACGTACAGTAAATGCACAACATACCTAAATAATAATGTATTTAGCAATAGCCATAATCATAATCATTTATTGCTTAAAGTAGTGTATCGCTGGCTCCCTTTGGGTACGGGATTTGATGATTGAAAACAAAATGATAACAGAATTAATTACATGTAGCGTAGCGGCGAATGAATTTTATTTCAATTTTATTAAACTCGTAATATCTTTAGAATGGAATGTCCAATTTTAATAAACTAAAAAGTAATTTACAGGTATTTAAACCGCCTTGCTTGATAAATCATTAATATTATAAGGATAAGGATTAAGGCAAAGGTATAAATAAATAGTCTGATTTTGGTCGGCATTTCTATTAAATTTTAAAATGTTAAAAAGCAGTTATTGTGACATAACTACAATACTTAGACACATGCTATCACGACATTCTTTGTAGATATTGATATGTCTTTTGATATTGTGAAACATTTTTTTGTTCTATCATCAATAGTTTTCGCAGCGAATGCTGTGAAAGTTATTTAAGGGGATTACCTCGCTCAAATCCCAAAAACAAGGTAAGTTTAAAGAAGATTGCAGATGAATCCGTTTGTGAGTTTCCCTTATAAAAAAATTATGGTATATTTAAGGTACATACATACATTTTATACAATACATTGTATTGTTTAAAATTTTAATAAACTTCCCAAAAATTTGATAAAAAATCTTATTAAATAGGTCCTTTTTTGCCCTAAATTGTAAATTTTCTCTGTAACGGCTAAATTGTTAGGCATGAATTTTGTATCAAAAAATATGTACTGACATATTTCACAATTTGTATTGTTTCTTTTTCTAATTTCTTTTAATATTTTTAAATTATGATTAAAAACCCGAAACCTCACCAGCACCCCGCTTGAAGCACCCCTGCTAAGGCCTGTGACGCTTACTCGGGACGCGTTACTTCAGTGTCTCAATGACTTTTGTGACGGGTGGACTATACGCGCGTTATTTTTTCCAAATAAAGTCTAAAAGTCCACGTTTTGAATGTTTTATGAATGAAATCTTGTTGTAAATAGTACAAATATAATAATTTCGTAAAACAACATTAGTAATTAAGTTTGTAAATATATTTAAAGTAGTTTGTAATTCTGTTTTGTTTTTTCAACCGATCATAGAGTAAGCCTGACTATGCCTAAATATAAGAATAAAAGTAAGGTGAAGCGTGGCCGAGCTCTCCAAAACTATTGGTAAGTACCTACCCTATTGAGTACATTATTTCTATTGTGTTTATTTTTTATCGTTTTAAGCTATCTTGAGAATTTCGAATGACGGAGGATGGAGACCTTGGTGACTGATGATGTCACCTACCTGATGGTGGACTACGAAGGTGGGTATACGAACCCAGTGCCGACGCTACGTAGAACCAGCGTGTTTGGACTTATTCGAAAGGTCTCATGGAGACCTTGGTGACTAATGATGTCACCTACCTGATGGTGGATTACGAACGTGGGTATATGATCTCATTGACGGCACTACGTAGAACCATCGTGATTGTACTCATTTGAAAGGTATCATGGAGACCTTGGTGACTGATGATGTCACCTAGGACTACGAAGGTGGGTATACGAACCCAGTGACGACGCTACGTAGAACCAGCGTGTTTGGACTCATTTGAAAGGTCTCATGGTGACCTTGTTGACTAATGATGTCACCTACCTGATGGTGGATTACGAAGGTGGGTATAGGATCTCAGTGACGGCACTACGTAGAACCATCGTGATTGTACTCATTTGAAAGGTCTCATGGAGACCTTGGTGACTGATGATGTCACCTACCTGATGGTGGACTACGAAAGTAGGTATATGATCTCAGTGACGGCGCTACGTAGAACCAGCGTGTTTAACCTCATTCGAAAGGTATCATGGACACCTTGGTGACTAACGATGTCACCTACCTGATGGTGGACTACAAAGGTGGGTATACGATCTCAGTGACGGCACTATGTAGAACCATCGTGATAGGACTTATTTGAAAGGTCTCATGGAGACCTTGGTGACTGATGATGTCACCTACCTGATGGTGGACTACGAAGGTGGGTATAGGATCTCAGTGACGGCGCTACGTAGAACCAGCGTGTTTGGATCCATTTGAAAGAGGTCATGGAAACTAAATAAATAAATAAAAAATAAATATCCATCACGCCTTATCCCCGAAGGGGTGGCAGAGGCATATTATATGCCCACTTTTCACCGTGTGGATTCCTGTCCCACGTAATAGGTGGTGAGCCCATTGCCGTGTTGAAATAGACAGACGCAGGTTGTGGCTACCTGCTGTTGAATTTTTTTTAAGCCGCCTGTAAGGCCTTCAACCAGGCTTAACGACTGCCATTTTACTGGCAACCGGGACCAACGGCTTAACGTGCCTTCCGAAGCACGGAAACGCTCGCAAATGTAAATGCCACAAAGTGGTCACCCATCCGAAGACCAGCCATAGTGAAAGTTGCGTACCTCAGTGATCGTTTACCGAACACTGAGACCGCGGGGCCACGAGCGCTTCCGGAAACTCAGGTCACCGGAAAAATAATCTTGTTTAAAAAAAACTAGTTAAAATACCTTTTAGTTTTTTTGCGGTGTAAATATGGCTATTATCACCAAACTGTAATAGCAAAAAATATTACTTTAGCTCATTTAAGTTATTATTTTTCAGGCAATTAAGAAACCAGCAAAACTCCAAATCATAAAATCAGGAACTTCAGCCATTAACAGATACACACAATCTGTCTAGTATGGCAGTTGATGAGGGGGCAGAGCAAATTATGCCGGTAATTTATTGTGTTTGCTTACACTGCGGTATATGTTCGATAGTTTCCCTAGCTAATTTAATTTGACACTGTATTGTTAAAATGTTTGTTTTAGGTTGAAGAAGATGAAGAAGATTTACCAAATTTGATTATTGAAGAACAAGAATCACAAGCAGAAACAAAAAATATATCTGGAAGACGAATTATAGATATAGCTTACTTCTTTTCCAAAATACAAGAAATAGGCGGCCATGGTGCTTTTAACTGTGGTATACAAAGTTTGAAACTTATAGGAGAGAAACGTAGACGAAACAGAAGACGAAAATATGTGCGTACTTCAAGAAGAAAGCCTACATGCACCACCTTCACCAACACTTATCCCAATAAATGACCAACCACCAAATACCAACACTGTAATTTAAATATCGTAAACAGGTGTTTACGATATTTAAATTACAGTGACTTTTAACGGGAAGAGTTTGAGATTTTGTCATTATTATACAATTAATTAATAATTATAATTGTAATAATTGCTTGACAGTGATAAAGAAAATAAAGGTGATTATTTATAGCATATTGTTTATTTTTATAATAGTTTTGTTCGTCTGGTTTTTGTAGTCTTGTCTTTTTCTAGTCTATCATAGTTTATATTTTATATTTATTTGTCTACATCATAATTTATTTTTAACTACACGATGCAATATGCCTGCTGACATAGCTTTAATTCTAATAAATGATACATAATGAAGGTCTGATGATGACCAGGTAAGTGCTTATTGGTTCTCAGTAACGGAAATAGTTAGGATGACCTAGCTTTCAAATTTTATGAGAGATTAGACCTCTCAGAGAGCAAATGAAATAGGCAAAAACGATGACAACTCTGCGACACATCTGTGTTCTTGTATAATCTTTAGTTCGTTTTTTTTGTAGTACGGTCATTGGTCGGTAGGTGGCGCCAAAAAACAAATACTAGTACAGGGATCAAATCTTCAAGGTCAACGGGCAAAGTAATGGCCTTAATAGGTTTTTTTTTAAACTTTGGCTAACATTATTGTAGTTTTAGTAGAGATTCTTATTCTTTTCTTGCAATTAAAATAGCCTATATTAATCAGTGATAATGTAGCATTCAAATGGTGAAAGACTTTTTAAAATTGGTCCAGTACTTTTTGGGCCAATTCGTTACAAACATACTTACATACACATCTTTCCTCTTTATAATATTAGTATAAGAAAACGCTGATAATACACCTTTATAGACGAGGTTTATGATTTTTGTTAAATGACACGTGCAGTCGTGCATATTATGTTCGCAGTTAGACTCTCCAAGTCACTTTCAGAGAGTCTCGCATTATTCTGGTTTTGTACGCCAAGTTTGTTTAATTCTAAAAATAGACTGCAAAAGTCGGTTCGTCTTTCGGTTCAGCATGACGTCAGCACTCGGCAAATGTAAATAGGTTGTATGTATAGCCTTTTTACTTGCGGAGAAATTATGATCATGAGAAATGCGCATACATTCAGTTTCTTCACGTAAAAGCTTTGGAGTAAAAGGTAGACTTTTTAAAATTGGTCCAGTACTTTTTGGGCCAATTCGTTACAAACATACTTACATACACATCTTTCCTCTTTATAATATTAGTATAAGAAAACGCTGATAATACACCTTTATAGACGAGGTTTATGATTTTTGTTAAATGACACGTGCAGTCGTGCATATTATGTTCGCAGTTAGACTCTCCAAGTCACTTTCAGAGAGTCTCGCATTATTCTGGTTTTGTACGCCAAGTTTGTTTAATTCTAAAAATAGACTGCAAAGGTCGGTTCGTCTTTCGGTTCAGCATGACGTCAGCACTCGGCAAATGTAAATAGGTTGTATGTATAGCCTTTTTACTTGCGGAGAAATTATGAGCATGAGAAATGCGCATACATTCAGTTTCTTCACGTAAAAGCTTTGGAGTAAAAGGTAATTCATTTTGTTTGTAATAAATAACTTACTGACAGGAATATAATGACAAAATGAACATTCAACATTTATTTTTCTATGCATGATATATATATATATATATATATATATAAATATAACATAATTCTGTTTTTCACTAAATGCATAATGAAAGTATATAAAACTACTTCTAAACATTAATTAAAAAAAATTTTCTACCTGTGTGTTTGTTCTGGATAATCTTTGAAACGGCTTTTCTTTTGCTAGCAATGTTTATAGATAGCTGATGTTATAAGGCGCAACTTTACGCTACATTTATCCCTGTATTTCTATGGAATCGAGTAAGTAGGGGTTTGCTAGTTTATAAATTAATGTACCTAGGTAATACTGAAAATGTTTAGAATTGGCCAGAAAGAAATATTGCTAACGAAAACTTTTTTTGAATTTTAATTATAGAACTCTTTAGTAACCTAATGTAATATATTGCATTAATTTGTCATTTGTTTTTGTGAATTGGCGGCAAATGTAAAACTCTTGTTAACCGTGAAAATGAACTTAACGCGAGAAAATTTTCGGTCAATGATTTATTATGACTTTCGTTGTGGGGTTACTCAACAACAAAGCTATGATAGGCTGAGATTAGCATTTCATAATGAAGCCCCATCTCGTGCCACTATAAAAAAAAAAAAAAAAAAAATATCTTTATTTTGCATAGACCATTTTAACGGCGCTTACGAAATGTCATACCCTATTTAAAATATTTAAAGCGACCACCGGTTCGGAACGCGGCCCACCTGAGAAGAACCGGCAAGAAACTTAGGAAGGCTTTTTTTTTTGATGGCCTATTTACAATTTAATATTATTTCACTTTGCCAGCAGATCATTTCCAGGCGTCCCTGTCCTGCAAATAGTCTGTAACGGAGTAAAAACCTTTTTCACAAAGCTTGCTTTTAATAAACTTTTTAAATTTATTTAAAGGTAAATTTCTCAGGTCACAGGGAAGCTTGTTGTAAAAGCGTATACAGTTACCCTGGAAAGAATCGCCAATCTTATGTAGTCGACTGTGGTGGACTGAAAGATTATTTTTATTTCTAGTGTTTATATTATGTTTATCACAGAGTTTAGAAAACTGTGATAGATTTTTCTGGACATACATAAGATTGGCAAAAATGTATTGTGATGGTACGGTTAGAATATTTACTTCTTTGAATTTTTCTCGGAGAGAAACTCAGGGGCCCAAATTATAAATAGCGCGTACAGCCCGCTTTTGTAGAACAAAAATAATATTTAAATCTGCAGCACTCCCCCAAAGGAGAATACCGTAAGACATAATACTATGAAAATAGCTGAAGTAAAACATTCTAGCCGTATCCACATCTGTTAGAGTCCTGATCTTTTTTACAGCGTATGCAGCCGAACTTAATCTAGAGGCTGTCTTTTCTATGTGTGGGCCCCACTGCAAATTGGCATCAATAGTTATACCTAGGAACACAGTTGATTCTACAAACTCTAACACTTGTCCATTCAGTTGAACATTGGCCGCAACTTGTTTTACATTTGGTAGAGTAAATTTTATACATTTAGTTTTATTTTCATTAAGGCAAAGATTATTTGAGCTGAACCAATGAACTACTCTTGCAATTGCATTGTTTACATCGTCATAGTTATCTAATTGTCTTTTAATTTTAAAAATTAATGAGGTGTCATCTGCAAACAAAACAATCCTATTCCTGTCCCCTACATAAAATGGTAAATCATTAATATAAATGAGGAACAAGAATGGCCCAAGTATCGAGCCTTGCGGCACACCCATTGTAACCATGGATCCTACAGAACGTGTACCATTAATATCGACCCTCTGTATTCTATTGTTCAAATATGAAGACAGAAGGTCGAGAGCTTTGCCTCTTATTCCATAGTGGTGTAGTTTCCTGCACAGCGTTTCATGTTGAACGCAATCAAAAGCCTTTGATAGATCGCAAAATATACCTAATGCATCGTGCTTGTCTTCCCATGCTTCATGAATACATTTTAATAACTCAACACCAGCATCGGAAGTTGAGCGCCCTTTCGTAAACCCAAATTGATTCGCATGGAGTATTTTATGACTATTAAAATGGGATAGCATTTGATTCAAGATTATTTTTTCAAATACTTTGCTCAAAGTTGGCAGCACTGACACTGGTCGGAAATTAGACGGCTCTGTAGCGCTGCCAGCCTTGAACAAGGGAACGACTTTGCTGTGTTTCATTAAATCAGGAAATGTACCACTAGAAACACAGTCATTAAACACAGTTGCTAGATGGGGCGCAATTACCTCAATTATACATGATGCAGTTTTGACCGATAATCCCCAAATGTCCGCGGTTTTCTTAATTTCGATACATTTAAATGTTTTTACAATGTCCTGAGCACAAATATCTGTGAATACAAATGCATCCCTGCAACAAAGAACAGATTCTTCTAATAAAAGTTATTCATATTTACAATTGGTTTAACGAGTTTAAGCGTGGACGTGCTGATCCGCGTGAGGGACGTCCTTTAACAGCGACTACTAAAAATAACATCAGTGCTGTGCGACGTATGACAGAGGAAGATAAGAGAGTGTCCTATCAGCGGATACGGGCAAGCCTAGGCATTGATATCAATCTAGTTCAAAAACATATTACACAAACATTTAGGTGTCAGGAAGCTTTGTACTCGATGGATTACCCATACTTTAACCGACGACCAGAAACGCCTTCGCATGGACTGGTGTCGCGAAATGTTAGAAAAGTTCAACGGCGGTGACTCAAATGCTGTATTTGACATCGTCACAGGTGATGAAAGCTGGATATATTGCTACGAACCCGAAACCAAAAGACAATCAGCTCAGTGGGTGTTTCCTTTTGAGGATCGGCCAACTAAGGTAAAGAAAGGAAGAAGTCAAGGAAAAAAGATGATAGCCTCGTTCTTTGGTCGGATCGGTCATTTTGCGACAGTAATGCTGGAAGATGTAAGGACATTTACTGCAGACTGGTACGTCAATCGCTGGTTGCCTGTTGTCTTGCGCCCTCGAAGCAGGATCCTTCTTCACCACGACAATGCTTCAGCGCACTCCGCAAAACGGATTGTTGAATATTTGACTATGGCAGGTGTCGAGATAATGAGTCATCCGCCATACAGTCCCGACCTGGCGCCCTGCGACGTTCATTTATTCCCAAGAACTAAAGATAAACTTCGAGGTATTAGCTTTACGAGCCCTGATGATGCGTTGAAAGCGTACGAAAATGCCATAGAACAAGCTTTTCTCAGTGGTTCCATCGGATGCGACGATGTGTGAAAAAAATGAAAGAGTGACGGAGATTACTTCGAAAAACAATAAAAGTATTAGCAAGTTTCTACATTAAGCCGTTTTTTATTTTCTAAACATTTTCAGTGTTACCCACGTACTTGCTTACGAACTGAAAACGTTAATGAGCTATCAATCCCGAATGTCTTTTAAATCTAACTAGAGGTCGCCCATTATTGGTATATATTAAAAAACTAACTAACTATCTTCACGCTGTATCCCTGACGGGGTAGTCAGAGAGGACAGATCGCCAGGCTTCGCGGTCCATGCATACTTCTTTCGCTTCTTGTAGATTCATCAATCGCTTCATACACGCACGTCTGGGTATCCGAGTACTTTAGACTTTTCAGTTTTTGAGCAATCTGCTCCCGTGGTCTTCATATGCAAGTCTCGGCAAAAAAAACTTCAAAAATAACTAAGTATGTGCACATCTTCTCCATCACATAAACTTTAACTGTGTCAAATTTCACGTTCATCCTTTCACGCAATTTTCTTAAAAAGAGTTCCCATAGTTTTCTCTTCACATATATAATATAGATTTTATACCATTTTAATACTTTGAGGAGCCACACAATTAATAAAAAGTGAATAGACTCAGTTATTTTACCCGACGCCGTGTCGGGAAGTGCAGCAGTTCGGGAATATACAGATGTTTATTGAATAGGTTCAAAACTTTCTTTTCGTAACAAAGTTCTTTATTGCTGTGATTAATAGATACGAGTATTGTTGTTCTCGCTAAATTATAGCAAAGGGGTGTTTGAGCGATTACGGCTATTTTACAGTTCAATGCCTTTATGCGATAACGTGATGCAAGATTTTATTTTTTAAAACGTATCTATTAATGAATGGCGTTTTGATTAATGTTTTAAATGTTGCTGTTTCATCTTTTCGTTATAAGATATTTTTCTAAGATACGCGCGTGCTATTTTAAACGTAAATATTGAATTATTGTTTTTTATAAAAAGGGGGAATAAAAAAAGATGTGCCTCCGCTTTAGTGAATGCATTTTAATAAAAAAAGCATGATTGTATTGAATTTGCATTCTTAATAACATCGTTAAGGGTTTTGCTTTTCATTCCAGTCATAACAGTGCGTAGTCATTCCAGTCAATACATTGTTATTTACTTATTAGAGAGTTTTAAGATACAAATATGTAAGATAAATGTATTACGTTATATTTATGAATTTTTGTGGGGTACCATACCACCCCACAAAAATTTATTTACCGTATTACAGTATTTTTATTAAATTTGAAAAGTGAATTTGTCATTATTGTGTTTCTAAAAGATACTGAAAAGCCCCATATATGGCATATATACATATACATCTCTAAAGATCAATAACATTTTAGCATTTGTGCCATTTACAAGCGCTTCTGTTTAGTCTGGTTGCCAGTAACAGGGCGGTCTTTAAACCAAGTTGAAGGCCTTATAGGGCGGCTTGAAAAATTTCAACAGCCGGTCGCCACTACATGCGCCTGTCCATTTCAACACGATACAAGACAAAACAAGTGGGCGTATAGCTCTGCATACCCTTCGGTGAGGAGGTTACCTGTTCAGCAGCGTCGAGATTCCCATATTCTTTACCTTCTCTATACTGTATTTCACAATGTACATCCACGTTCTTATTTATGTGAACGATTTGAGTTTCTCGTTCCCAGAGGTAAATCCTTTCGTACATCCTCCTCACTTCTTCTGTATGCCTTCTCAATTTTCTGCTTGTTATGACGATTTCTTTGCCATACGTGCATTAAGGTTATGGAATTCCATGCCTCACTCTGTGCGTGATAGTGCCTGTTTGGGTTTATTCAAGGATAGAGTTAGGGACTGTACCTTTCTACTAGTATATTTACACTACCATATATTTCCCATCCATGTATGTAAGTGTTTTGTATATGTATGCGACATGTATGTATATGATAGATATATATAAGTACATTATTGGTATTAATTCTATTTTGTCTAGCTGCACAATGTTTAGACCTTTCGTTGCACTTTTTTCTTTAATCACCCAAAGGTTTGCTGGGAGAAAACTCAGTGTTGACTTAAGCTCGCCTTAGTACTTCATTATTTATTATAAAATCAAAATCAATAATCTTTATTCGTGTAGGTCACAAAGTAACACTTATGAACGTCAAGATTACTGCTTCTACATTTACTGCCAGATTCGCAAAGCAATAGGTAGAGCCAGAGGAAGAACCTGGCAATAAAACTCATGTCCACTCTTTTCTAACCGCCATTTGACACAGTTTGATTAACATGATATTTGACCAATTATACAGTAAAGATATGATACAAAAAAAAAACAAAATAAATGTTGTGTTCATTAAAATTACACTTACATAGTTCCTTTGAATTTATGTGAGAACAGTCGACTAAACTTAGGGCCGCACTCCAGAACGTCTATCAACACCCAAGAAACACTTGAGAGTAGATTTTATAAGGCAAAATCTAGTCTCAAGCGCTGATCGAGTACCGAGAAACGCCCCGGAACACGGACCTTAGTTTGCCTTAAATTTAAATAATATTATTTGTAACAATTGCTATAACAGCTATGAGCTGACCAGTCCCAACAGACGGCACCCGTTCACGGGTATGACGCATATATCAGCCATCGCCCTATTTAACCGTATTGTAGGGAACAAGGCGACCCGAATATCGAAGGCGATATAGTATATCAATGTACTTTATTTCTTTGTGCAATCTATATAAAGATTAAAATGAATCCCTATTTCCCTTGGTCACGGCATCACGCGTGAAGGGCTGGACCGATTTGAAAAATTCTTTTTGTATTGGATAGCTCATTTATTGAGGAAGGTTCTTAGCTATATATCAATACGCCACTACACAGGAGAGCGGAGCAGTAATCATAAATGTCAACAAATCGGGGAAACTTTCATACATTTTTGGAAAAGTAATAAGCGACGGGAAATAGGGTGCCACGGGGTTGGAAGTATGTCACGGACGAAGCCGGGCAGGTCAGGTAGTATAGAATAAAACTAAACTTCGGGGATTAAGGCGTGATACTATGTATGTATGTATACATATTGTCACGCCTTTATCCCCGAATATGAGAAATTTAGCAAATAATTGCTTTAAAAATTTATCAATATACTGAGTGGAGTGCATTGCATCAATGTTTAAAAATAGTTGTAACACTGTTCATTGGTATTGAGTTGTTCATTAGCTCGATAGATGGCTCTGGTCATACTCTTAAAATGACGATATAAATATGGTGGAGAATTTCAACTTGGTTCGATACGGTTCGGGTAGTTCAGGTGGCTAGAACATTGCCCTGGTTAGGCAAAGGTCACAGGTTCAATCCCTGTCTCGAATCGGGTTGTCTTTTTCCACTTTATTAAAAATTTATGAGAAATTTAGCAAATAATTGCTTTATAAATTTATCAATATACTGAGTGGAGTTCATTGCATCAATGTTTAAAAATAGTTGTAACACTGTTCATTGGTATCGAGTTGTTCATTAGCTCGATAGATGGCTCTGGTCATACTCTTAAAATGACGATATAAATATGGTGGAGAATTTCAACTTGGTTCGATACGGTTCGGGTAGTTCAGGTGGCTAGAACATTGCTCTGGTTAGGCAAAGGTCACAGGTTCAATCCCTGTCTCGAATCGGGTTGTCTTTTTCCACTTTATTAAAAAATTATGAGAAATTTAGCAAATAATTGCTTTAAAAAAATATCAAAAGGTACTTAGTTTGGTGCAATTTAATTGAGAAAAATAAACATTCCGGAAAAATAAACATTCTTGAACTTTTATGGTGACTAAAAAAATTTAAAAAAACAATTAAACATTTTATTTTTCACTGGAATAAATGATAAATCAGTATCGAGTATTAGAACACCACCAAGTCCGTGCGAGCTCCCAAACATATCCCCCCCAAACCATTGTGGACCCTCTGCATTTAATGCGAAACGTAGCAAAAGAACTTTCAGAAGTAAAAACGAGTAGACGGCGAACAAAAAACGAATATCCAAATTAAGATGACCCGACTAAAATTGCCATCTAAAATCTTCGTATAACGTCCATTAAAGTGCCGTTTGGGAGCCTCAAGTCACGTGTGAGGTGTTTCAGTAATGTGCGCTGATAGTATTTCAATGGACCGGTAATATTGTCGGACACTCGTTGACGAGCGAAGCACACGTGATCGGTTTTCTAAAAATCTGACCTGTTTGTTGGGTCAAACTTTACTTCAACTAGAATTGTGTGTTAGACTTTTTTATTTACTTGCTGACCCCCACAGTTCACCCGTGACATACTTCGAACTCGCATCGCACCTATTTAATCACGTCGTTAATAAATTTTACGAAAATGTATAAAGATTTCCCCGATTTGTTGATATTTATGATTGCGGCTCCGCTCGCCTGGGTAGTAGCGTGATGATATATAATCTATAGCCTTCCACGATAAATGGGCTATCCAACACAAATTATTTTAAATTCGACCCAATGGTTCCTGAGAATTGCTCTTTAGCCAAACAAAGAAACAAACTCTTCAGCTTTATATATTAGTATAGATTAGTATCATATCAGGCTATTAGTCCAGTACTGTAGGTATGTATGCTACTCCTAATTTCATTTTTGTGAGTGTAAAGCCTTACTGTACCACGTTGCGTGGATAGACGAGTTGTTGCAGGGTTTTGTTTCGAGATCTTCTCTTCACCATGACCTCGGTCATTAATTTACAGGTACAGCACTTGCAGGTAACGCTGACTTAGGCACAGAAGATTTAGTAAAGCCTGCTTGCATCCGACTTAAGGCGTGAAAGATTGGGAAGAACGTTATTTAGAAGGTACCCGAGTGTTGCCGCACAGACGCATTGAGAGACATTTGAGTTCTACCGGGCGACAGAAACATGGTCATACTTTTTGCTGATTCCTACAGATTTAAGGAAGCACCAAATATCTACAAATGTGCGATTTCGGAGATGTTGGAATGGAAATTACGTCTTTTAATACCTATACACATCCAATTGGCATTAGACTATACCGGTTCAGGTCGTACTCAGCTCGGGAGCCCTTTCGATCGCATAATTTTTTTAGCATATAGTTTGGCATAACAGTTTTAGCATAAAGTTTTATCGCATAAATTATGATAAGCAGAGTGTTATAAACGCATAATGGTTTTATTGGCATAACTTTAACTTACTCTAATTTTTTTATCATAATTAAAATTATACAGGTAAAGGGTATAATTGTTATACGCCTAAAGATAATTTATCATAAAATACCAAACGCATAATGGAAGTATGCATAACCGTTTAAATAATAAATGAATAATTAATTTGATTAAGAGTATTTAAGAAATGATAATACACCATTGTATATAATCATCTCACTCATAGCCAAGTTTGTAAGCTGTAATATATGGAATGATATTTTAAAAGTGTTATGAATTTTAGGCTAGTCTTGAGCAATGTCGTAAATAGGTACGACGACGAGCGAAGCGAGGAGTGTTAGGTCACTTGTGACTAACTGAATCGCTCGTTTTAATCTACCTGCTTCGTCTTATATTTTACTAGCTGTCCCACCCGGCTTCTCCCGTGACATACTTCGAACCCCTGGCACCCATTTAATCCCGTTGTTTAATAATTTCACATTCACAATAATGTATGAACATTTTCCAAATTCATTGATTACTTCTCCGCTCTCCAAACAGAGGTACCTACCTACCCGCACGGCCCGGTCGAATTAAATTAATTTCTTTGCGCCTAATTTTGAATTTGCGATAACTCGTAAGATGTTCATTTAATTTGCAAGATGGAAAGGGACAAAATAATCTTCATGAAATGCTGAAGCCAACTAACGTAGTAAAAATGATAAGGATTAATAGCATATTTGTGTAAATAATTAAATTACCGCTTAATAATTGCTGTTTTTTTATAGTATGTTATTCTTAAGAGATAGACATATGTCGTCGCGGACTTTTTTGTAGAGCTTTATTAGATACACAATTGCACCATACCTACATTATTTTGTTATATCTCAAAGGGTTCAGGCAGTGTTTTTGTTGAAAGCTCCCAGACGGCTTATTTTTTCCGACATCCCCAACAAATATCGTTATAATTTGGTCAATATATACAAAAACTTAACAAATTATACATAAAAACCTTCTATGAGAATCATTCTAACTATTAAAAAAAACCGTATCGTAATCCGTTGCGTAGTTTTAAAGATCTAAACATACATAGGGACAGACAGCGAAAAGCGACTTTGTTTTATAATATGTAGTGATTTATATATTCTATATATAAGTGTTGAAATTTTGAACTTCAGTATAGTGACTATCGACATTTTTAATCAGTGGGCATTTCAATCTTAGACAGTTCAAGCTTAGATAGAAAAATAATACATTATTCGTTAACATTATGGTATTTTACGAGTATATGTATGACTTGTAATCTTTATGCCATAGAGTGAGATACCAATAAATGTTATCATTAGTAATTCGTAAAATTCGTTTAAATCGTAATTGTAAAAAAAAAAATGCGGACACATTGTATGCTTTATAAATAAGTAAACGGGATTACTCACGTTTTTACGACCAGTAATAGACCGACCGGTTTCAGCTGTATTTAGACAGCCTTTTTCAGATGTGCGAACCGTTCGCCGAGCACTCTTTACGCACACTGCGCGCATCCGCTCTCGCCGCTCGCGCGCTGCCCGCGTTTTGTTGTTTGGGTATTCGGTGGACGTAGGGTTGCGCCGAGGCACACGTGAGATCCGCTTCACTATCGCTGCCATCCAAACTATTTGGAGCGTCTCTGCATGCATAGCTCACTGTGTCTTCAACAGACTCGCTTTCCACATAACAACGAGCACCACGAAGGCACGGCTTCCATGTAGGAGGTAAACTCCAGCCCCCATCTCTATTAAAATTCGGCCGCCTCCCTATCTCTATGGCTTCTCGAATTTTCCGGGGTACAAAGTGCTTCTCCCGCGACAAGATCTTCACCTTATCAAAACGGATAAAGTGACGCGTATCAGAGCTCAGTGCATGCTCCACTAGTTTTCCCGTTCCCGTTTCCCACAGGAACTTGTTCCCGGGATAAAAAGTAGTCTATGTGTTATTCTGATGTATAAGCTACATTGTTGTATAGTTTCATTAAAATCCGTTCAGTAGTTTTTACGTGAAAGAGTAACAAACATCCATACAAACTTTCACATTTATAATATTATTAAGATCCCTACCATTATAAATATCCATCACGCCTTATCCCCGAAGGGGTGGCAGAGGCATATTATATGCCCACTTTTCACCGTGTGGATTCCTGTCCCACGTAATAGGTGGTGAGCCCATTGCCGTGTTGAAATAGACAGACGCAGGTTGTGGCTACCTCCTGTTGAAATTTTCAAGCCGCCCATAAGGCCTTCAACCAGGCTTAACGACTGCCATTTTACTGGCAACCGGGACCAACGGCTTAACGTGCCTTCCGAAGCACGGAAACGCTCGCAAATGTAAATGCCACAAAGTGGTCACCCATCCGAGGACCAGCCATAGTGAAAGTTGCGTAACTCAGTGATCGTTTACAGAACACTGAGACGGCGAGGCCACGAGCGCTTCTCCATTGAGACGATTTTTTTATCAATCTTCACACTGTATCCCTGACGGGTTAGTCAGATAGTATAGATCGCCTGGCTTCGCAATCCATGCATAATTTTTTCGCATC
Organism: Thumatha senex; assembly: GCA_948477245.1. Taxonomy (NCBI): domain Eukaryota; kingdom Metazoa; phylum Arthropoda; class Insecta; order Lepidoptera; family Erebidae; genus Thumatha; species Thumatha senex. The sequence continues at coordinate 17,126,696 of OX419743.1, forward strand.
CTACAGATTTATTAATCATTTCATACATACACGTCTGGGTATTCGAGTACTTTGGACCTTTCCGTTTTTGTGCAATCTGCTCACGTATTCTTCATATGTAGGTAAGCCAGGGTCTACCCTGTCTTTGTCTACGTAGTTCCTCTTGCTTGTTGTCCCGATGTGTCCTGCTTACCTCATCTAGTTTCTCACTTGGCTATCCTTATCCAAAAACTCACTTATACTCGTCTTCCTTTTCAATACACGCAGTAAAGTTGTGGAAATTTCTTCTGATTGAGTTTAGGGATTGTAATTTGACCGTTAGTTTTAAGCATAAATTACGGTAATTAGGTTTATCTCTCCTTCTCTTTCTGCAATTGACTCCCTCCCCAATTATTGTTCTGCTTCTCTATCGCCTGGGACTTTTAAATTAAGATTACATTCTACCCTAAGATGTGATTTAATTTCCTTCATATCTATATCATTAAAATTTATGGTAGTAAAGGACTGCACGTATTAGTGAAGTTTAGATTAAAGATTTTCAATAATAACACTTGTGTAGCTAGTTCCACCAAGTGCCATCAATCAACAGTAGAAATTATCTTTAGATTAAAGAGTTAAAGTAATTAAATAATTCGTATTGAGCCACGTTGAAAAGGAAATTGAAACGTAAAGGCGAACTAAGCTAATGGAATAGTACTAAGAAGGTATATACCTACATATAGCAATTTCCGTAATCAATATTTCACATGCGGAAACATTCTGCACAAACACAACAAAGTAATTTATTACTAGCAAATCCCTTGCTGCACTGGACGATTTTTTCTTTTAAAAGTAATCGACTCATATTGCCTCTGTGGCGCGGTGGGAGTGCATCCGACTGCTACGCAAGAGGTCCTGGGTTAGATTCCCACCCAGGATAAAACTTTGTGTGATGAGCACGATGGTTTATTCTGTGTCGGGGTGTTATATATCTATAATATATATGCATTTAGAAATATATAGGTATGTTTATCACTTATCTAGATCCCATAACACAAGCTAATATTAGCTTACTTTGGGCTAGATGGCGCTGTGTGAAAAGTGTCCCACAATATTTATTATATTATTATGTCTCTCCTTTACACGGGTATCTGATTTTCTTTTTTTGTCTCATGAAGATACCCGGACTTTTGATAGGCTTAAGATATCATTATTCTCTTTATTTATTTATACAACATGTGGCGACCAGCGCCACCTAGCGTAAAGCTATCGAACTACATCGATACTAAAGAATCCTACATCGCGCTATGAGAGTTCTCACGCTGAAGAATGATATATACAACAGCCCAACATCAACCGTTGGGCCGCGACCCGCCAGGCGTGATCACCTTGCCTGGTCGGAGGATCCTCCCTTTGTGTCGGAGGAACATCTCCACCCGTTCCTCCACAGTGGTGACCCCGACGTGATTGGAAGCAGCCTTCACGGAGCAGATCAGCAGCATTATCGCCACCATCACAGCACTCCAGTATGACGGTAATTAGTCTCAGCCAGCCAACATCTCCGGCCTCATCAGGGATACCACTAGCTAGAAGCGACCACTCCAGCCTGGTTACCTCCTCGGCCACACCAGCGTCTAGGCACAGCACACTGCAACTACGGTCAATGTAAGAAGAGCACATCTCTCCCGTCTACGCAGCAGCCAGCCACTACGCAGCAACCACCCCGACTCACTGGGGTTACCTCACCGCGCACCGCAGCACTGCACTCAGCCCCGACTCACTGGGACTAGCAGCATTCGATTCCGACTCACTGGATTCAGCGGCATACGATTCCGACTCACTGGGATCAGCGGCATACAGTTCCGACTCACTGGGACTACACAATCTGGCCCTGGCGCAAATCACAACAGACGAAGACACCAGACTCATACTCACAATCGACCTCCGGTCTCGGAGGGGAGTGATGTGGCGACCAGCGCCACCTAGCGTAAAGCTATCGAACTACATCGATACTAAAGAATCCTACATCGCGCTATGAGAGTTCTCACGCTGAAGAATGATATATACAACAGCCCAACTTCAACCGTTGGGCCGCGACCCGCCAGGCGTGATCACCTTGCCTGGTCGGAGGATCCTCCCTTTGTGTCGGAGGAACATCTCCACCCGTTCCTCCACACAACATATCAATTACATTTATAAATATATCTATAAAATAAAAAATACATCTAAAAATATAAAAAATAGTGACCCACCGGTATTGGGTACAGGGACCAAGCTACCGGTGGTTAGGGCTCCAGAGAAAGGAATTTCCTCACAATACGTGCCGTGTCGAAAAGAAGTGCTTTCTGTATCAGGCCCTTGATCCAGCTGTTTAACGCGAGCTTTTGTAGGTGTTGGTCAAGGCTCCAAGTCCATGAACAGATATGACTATCGGTACAATGATCGCTGAATCCACACCCCACACGTCGACAACCTCATGAGCCAAGTCTAAATATTTCTTTTGTTTTATATTATTATGTCTCTTCTTTTCTCGGGTATCTTCTTTTTTTTTCTTGAAGATACCCGGGCTTTTTTTAGGCTTACATGGAGACATAGGTCCAACACGCAGAGGCCCTTTGAGAATTTTAATCTAATTGGGAATGGGACCCTCACTGCAGATAGTCCACGCCCGCCTTATGTAGAAGAACGGTAATGGATCACCTCCAATGGGAGTTAAACTATTGTGAAATGTGCTAACTATGAAATGGGCTATTGGGTTAAGTGTTAAATGGATTGGGTGATTTAAGCTATTGATGAAAACGGCGTCTGCCTTTTTAATATATTATTATTAAACTATTGGCAGACGGTGAATCGCCAACTCACTAGATGGGCCCCCTATACAATCACCATAGGCATGATAAGCCTGTAAGGCGACAGAGGGCAACACCGGTGTGAGCGGCTTGGGGTGTCGAGCGGTGCGGCGCCGGTTTCACCTTCGCGGGACAGGCCCGGAGCGGGCTTCCCCGTAGTTATGCCCTTGAAAATGACACTTCCACCCCCGAGCATATAGCTCTGGCTCCCTTCCTCAGACCGGCCAATTAAGGCAAGCCAGAGTTGAGATTTGCTGCACTCCCGGGAGAAGCACTCTCACTGCTCTCCCGTTAGGCCATTAAATCCTAACCGGTGCAGAAGGGCAACAAAACTTTGAGGAATCGGGACCGATGTGTAGCCACGCACATTCAGCTCACCACAAGCTGCCCTGCGGATGTGAGCTTTTCAATAACTTTCTGATACATTTTTACATTTTTACATTCATTTTTCTGATTTATTATTATTATATTAATAATATTGAAGTGTCTTTTTGTAATTATCAATTACTTGGTTTTCAATTATTGCATACAAATATGGTAAAGTATGTATCTTCACGCTGTATCCCTGACGGAATAGTCAGAGAGGACAGATCGCCAGGCATCGCGATCCATGCATACTTCTTTCGCTTCCTGTAGATTCATTAACCGCTTCATACATGCACGTCTGGGTATCCGAGTACTAACTAACTACGAAATATGCCAAGTAATCACGTTTTATAGTACATGTTTAAGGAAATCTCTGAAAATATACAATTGTAATGAAATCTAAAAAAATATTGAAATGGAAATTATTAATAATCTGTCTATTTCAACACGGCAACGGGCTCACCACCTGTTAGGTGGGACAGGAATCCACACGGTGAAAAGTGGGCATATAATATGCCTCTGCCACCCCTTCGGGGATAAGGCGTGATGGATATTTATTTATAATAATATATACCTACAAAGTATGGAACCCTCGTCGGGGAAGTCTGACTCGTACTTGTTCGGTTTATTTTCATTTTTATTATAGGATGCCCGCCGCTAGATATGTACTTTATATTTAAAAGTCTAAAAAGCTAAAAAGAGGGACAGCGTCATCTAGCATCAATTTTATTAACTAATTTGTAGTTAACACGTAGCGCTACCGGAGTAGATTTGGACATACCGCTCGCTAAGGACAGATAGTCCTTTATTATACAACAAAAAAGATGTAAAATGTTGATTTTATTAGTTAGAAGTTTAATCACGGTTAACAGATAAAATTACGCTTCATGGTAGAGTTTTTATAAAGTAAAGTAACGACTCACATAACATCATATTTACCAGGGTGTGCGTTTCTTATTAATCGCTTATCTATTTTGTAGGACCTAGTCATTTCCTTTCACCAAACCATATCCTTTTTCTTGGCGTTTTTGTCCGCCTCTTGTAAAGTTTGAGAAAAGTCGTTAAATAAGTAAGTTGCCAGCGACTTATGGACTGATTCGCAATTGTTCGGGCTTAAATAATTCCAGCCAGAAAATGACCGGCGTCAAGAGTGTCAAGAAATAGATGTTGACAAAGGCCTCGAGTTGAGACACGACTCAACTTGTGTCACAAATGTAGTCATTTTTCATAAGTCAACGTGGGATCCCCAGTAATGCGGTGGAGATTATGATTTGTGCTCTTTATTCCGACTTCCCAAATTTCTCCAAAGTGAGGAATGTTTGGAGGAATAAAGCTATACGTTCCGTTGCTCGCTAACGAATTTACAACTTCCTATGAAGGTTCTGATGTTGATGGTACCTGCGTAATTTACGCCGGAGCAGAGACACGGTTTTTGCCAGCGTCACTCTGCACCGAGGAAATTGTTCTATTATCTTTGTTTTGAGTTTAGCTACATTGCAAATGAACGGAACACTTTTAAAAGTTTTATGACTATTGTAGTTGAATGTGCCTCTGCAACTAATAATTTAGTAAAGTGTGACTTTCCTGCTCTTTAGGGAACCTAGTATGTTTGACTTTTCCAATTCGACGATTATTAGTATTTAAAAAAGTAAAGATCAGTCACGCGTATATCCCCGATCGCAGTGATCGTTTACAGAACACTGAGCTAGCGTAGCTTTGAATGCTTCATTACACATAGAAAAATACAATCTATATTAATAAAATCAAAGGTGACTCACTCACGTGTCAACGCCTAGCAGGAACCGTTAGACCTAGAAAGTTACTATACTGACTATACTATAATGTAGACACCCAAAAAAAAAGGATTTTGTAAAATTTCACCCCTAAGCGAGCTTAAATGGAGGAATAAAGTGTATGGAACTATGTCACCGGCAAAGATGGGCACAGCTAGTCCTACTAATATTATAAACGCGAAAGTTTGTAAGTATGGATGTTTGTTACTCTAAAAACGCTAAATCTACTGAATGGATTTTGATGAAACTTTACAATAATCATCATCATCATCCGAGCGTCTGTCCCAGTTGCGTCTCGCGACGCCCGGGGTCCGCTTTCCTACATTTTCTCCTCCACTTCGCACCGTCGTCGGCATCCCCTGTGGTGAGACCATTGGCACGCATGTCATCCCTTACGACGTCAAGCCAGCACTTCTTGGGTCTTCCCCTCTTACCGGGACCCGGCGGGGCTGACATGGCCAGACATTTGTTACCTACGTAGCCCGGCGGTTGCCGCAAGACGTGACCATACCAACGAAGGCGACACTCTTGCAACTTGTCTGCAATGTCACGGACGTGAAGGCTGCCGCGGATGCGAGAGTTCCTCACGCGGTCCATCCGCGTGACTCCACACATCCACCGCAGCATCTTCATTTCCGTGACACGCAGCTCCTGCTTGTGTCGCTCCAATATCGGCCACGTCTCACTACCATGTAAAAGGACAGGTCTAATAATGGTTTTGTAGACCTGTCCCTTCAACCGGATCGGCATTTTAGGGTCACAAATGACACCGGTCATCTCCCGCCATTTGGCCCACGCGGCAGCAATGCGTGACTTGACATCGCAATCGATGTCACTGGACGTGTGAAAAACAGATCCCAAGTATTTAACCTGGTCCGTGCGCTCAACCAAATCACCGCCTATGCGGACGGATGTGGGATCTGTCGAGTGAAACTTCGAATGAAACTTTACAATAATATAGCTTACACATCAGAATAACACATAGGCTACTTTTTATCCCGGGATCAAGTTTCTGTGGGAAAAGGGAACGGGTTAGCGTCACCACGCGTGCGTAGTCGCGGGCGTCAACAAGTTTATAATATAGCTAGCGACTCGGCCTAGCTTTGCACGGGTGCAAGTAGATACTAAAATAAGTAGGAAGTAGATCGTCGCGAGATGCAACTGGGATAGATGCTTGGATGAGGATGAATATGCATGTTTTATACTTAGAAACCTTCATCTTGAATCACTCTATATATTGCTGATAACTGCAATGAAATACAATGAGTCGTTTTAAAAGATTTTAAGTTACCAGATAGCGGTAGCGACTTTACATTATACTATATAAAGATTCTATTCAATTACAAATAACTAATAACAATTAAGAGCCGTATTTTAGAACGTTACTCAATACTCAAGAAACACTTGAGAGTAGTATTTTAAAGCAAAAACTAGCCTCAAGCGTTTCTTGAGTGTTGAGTAACGTTCTAAAATACGGCCCTAAGAGAGACAATACTATTGTAATACTTTTTATTATACTCTCCTTATATTGGACCAAATATGTCACCGCGGGCATACTTCGCAACGTAAACCAATAGCGTAGCAATTTGTACCAACTGTCAACTAAAATAACACGTCGTTTGTCGAGCTTATATTGGGATAAATTGGACGGTACTCTATGAAATGAATTCAATAAGGTCGAATACTTACGAGTTACTATTCAGATAGACCCAGCATTTCACATTGCTTTTTTTGTAAGGTATTTTAATATAAAATTAATGTTAGTAAAGTAATAGAACAATATACGAACCAGATGTGCGCGAATGTTTTTATGATTAGGTCATTAATTAACACAGATATATTCAACTAGCTAATCTCCACGACTTCGGAGACATACTTACTTTGAATCCCATTTAATCCATTCCTTTATTAGTTTTACGAATATCATATGCTGCTCTCCTGGGTGACGATAATATCGCGTGACGATAATAGCATTTAACACAAAAAAAAATCTATTCATTTCCCTAGTTCCTGAGTTTAGCGCGTTCAACCAAACAAATAAGTCTTTGCCTTTATGTATTAAAGTAAGGATCAATATATAACACCAATATTTATTTTATTATCGTATAATTCCGATAGATAATTAATACACATGGTGAAAAGTGGGCATACAATATGTATGCCTCTGCCACCCCTCCGGAATAAGATGATAGATAAAATACAAATAAATAAATATTATTCCGTCAAATTACTGTTTATGTATACGAAAGTGTAGAATTCATTTGAACAGGCCAAAGGTAGGAAATAGCATTATAATCTTAGATTATATAAACACCCACACACAACACAACACATTACTAATGCGCGCGACGAAAATGCTGCCAAAAAATAGGCACTACTTCGGGTAAGTCACTCAATCCGCCCGCCAGTGACCGTATTGCGTCAACGCGAGTGCACATCTTTTGAGCTGCGAGACAATATTTCCAAAATGCCTACTAGTGCGGTGCAAATTTGTAAAAACTATGATACAAAAAAAGGTATTAATAGTGACATCACATTCCACAAGTAAGTATTTAATTTCACTATATATTTCTCTAATAAACATTTTAAAACAATTATTATGTCGGTGACTATTACTTGTACACAGTATTGCAAGCAAGCGAAATCTATTTACCCGTGTTTTCTTAATAAGTATTAGTAACTTCAAGTATTTGCTAATGATGTATTGACTGTTAGTTTATATATTTTTTAGATTACTTTATATGCGTTATTTAAGTTTATTTATTATTAAGTGGGTAGGATGGCTTATGGCCTGTTTGGCCATAAGCCATCGATGTTATAAAAGCGGCGTAACACTTAGAAGACGTCTCATTCTAGCAGCGATACTATAAGAATGTAAACAAGTCTCAAGTTTTTTTGCCCGCGGCTCCACCCGCATGAAATTTGGTCATTTTCTATAATATTCAAAAATTTTATAAAAAAAATATTATACATAGAAAACACCCAAACATCGAAATAAACATTTGTAAATCACACAAATATTTGTTCCGACCAGGGAATCGAACCCGGGACCTCAGCGCGGCAGTCATATTTACTACCTCTGCACCACCGAGGCAGTCAATAACAAATGTGTTTATATCTATAGTTTTCCAGTCCATCCAAAAATGTTAAATCGTTGGACAGAAATAATAAGAAAATCAAGAAATGATAGTTGGTGGAAACCCAACGCAAGAACATGTATTTGTTCAGTTCACTTTCATCTCGAAGATACTTACAAAACAAAGGGTGGTCGTAAGAGAATAAGATCAGGTGCCGTTCCTACAAAGGTATTATTTTATATTGCGAGTTGAAAAACTCCCCCTGTACATATTACTATAAACTATACAAACTTCAAACGAACCGTTTAATTCAATACCATTGAAATAAACAATTTTTAAACTGTCACCTATCCCCTCCAACGTCCATAAACGTTCACGCATTTTTTGTAATTAACCTGTGACCTAATTAACTAAAATCGTGATATCTTGGAAACTATAATATCTCTCATATATTATTTTAAGCTAAATCTCCCAATATTTGGGGTAAATGTTTTTACACGCTTTCTTTTGCACTACGCACACAAACGCAACGGAGTACGTAATATACTCGCGCCGCGCGCGGCTTACCCACACATAGCTAAAAAAGTGTCAGCAACTTAGACGGCACGCGTTGTACTGGACGCGGTATCTGGGTGTTAATATAATCTAAGATTATAATGCTATGAACGTCTTTCGGACATTAGTTGTGAGTACTCGTAACAGGTAAGCCTTTTGCTTGTCGCAAAGCATTTGAATTACTAGTGCCACAATTTCTCTTAAAATCAATTTTACTCAATACTCTATTACTCATCGATCAAAATTAGTTGTTTTTTTTTCTCAATGATAGATATTTATTTAAAAAAATATATTGTGGGACACTTTTTCACACAGCACCATCTAGCCCAAAGTAAGCTAATATTAGCTTGTGTTATGGGATCTAGATAACTGATAAATATACTTATATATTTCTAAATACATACATTTTATAGATAAATGACACCCAGACACAGAATAAACCATTGTGCTCATCACACAAAGTTTTATCCTGGGTGGGAATCGAACCCACGACCTCTTGCGTAGCAGTCGGATGCACTCCCACCGCGCCACAGAGGCAGTCATTTCAATATAATAGGTACCAGCCGATATTGGAGCGACACAAGCAGGAGCTGCGTGTCACGGAAATGAAGATGCTGCGGTGGATTTGTGGAGACACGCGGATGGACCGCGTGAGGAACTCTCGCATCCGCGGCAGCCTCCACGTCCGTGACATTGCAGACAAGTTGCAAGAGTGTCGCCTTCGTTGGTATGGTCACGTCTTGCGGCAACCGCCGGACAAATGTCTGGCCATGTCAGCCCCGCCGGGTCCCGGTAAGAGAGGAAGACCCAAGAAGTGCCGGCTTGACGTCGTAAGGGATGACATGCGTGCCAATGGTCTCACTACAGGGGATGCCGACGACCGAGCGAAGTGGAGAAGAAAATGTAGGAAAGCGGACCCCGGGCGTCGCGAGACGCAACTGGGACAGACGCTCGGATGATGATGATGAGGTACCAGCCATTAATTTCAAAAAGTTTGTATACCTCCCTCGTTTATACCAGGTGCCTAAAAGGCGGGACCCCTTAAAGGTTTATTTTTACTCTTTGATTACCTTATTTTGTAAAGAGGAACTAGATCAAGCTATATGTTATTATTTATTCAAAGGATCAGCTTGTATACACTAGATTACGGTGTTTATGTACAACAGCTGCGAACTGATAATAAACTCTGTAATGAACCGGTATTAACTAAGGTTTATCTTTTGTTTGACTAACCACTAGACCAATTAACAAAGAAGTTTAGAACCTCTTTGAGTACAAGAAAAAAAAAGAAAAGCTGCTATTCATGCGGCCTTAAATTGGGATAGTGGTGGCCTAAAATTAGGTTTAGGGATTGAACAATGGGAATTGGGTTTTTTTGTCCTAAAGTCGATGTGTACCGAAGAGACGGTTCTTAGCCATAATTTTTTAAGATTATCAGCTTACTTCCTAAATGATTAAGGGTCACTAAAAGTCAAGAGTGCGATTATCTGACATTTGATATACTGATAATTTTATAGTATTTTCACAATATAGTTACCTGATAGAAGCGTTACCTGATGATGAGAAGCTCTCGTGGCCCGCGGACTCAGTGTTCTGTAAACGATCACTACATTACGAAACTTTCACTATGGCTGGTCCTCGGATGGGTGACCACTTTGTGGCATTTACATTTGCGAGCGTTTCCAAGCTTCAACAAAGCACGTTAAGCCATTGGTCCCGGTTGCCAGTAACATGACAGTCGTTAAGCCAAGTTGAAATCCTTATGGGCGGCTTGAAAAATTTCAACAGTAGGTCGGCACAACCTGCGCCTGTCTATTTCAACACGGCAATGGTCTCACCACTGGTTACGTGGGACAAATATGCATACGGTGAAATGTGGGCGCATAGTATGCCTCTGCTAACCCCTTCGGGGATAAAGTCGTGACAATATGTATGTATGTAGTTACCTGGTACATGAGTTGCCTCATGTAAGATTACAGCACCATACGATAAAGAGCCTTATAAGAACAGTCTCAACGAGATGTTGTTGTTATTGGTACTAGGGGTTTTTAATTTTTAAATTTACACTGAGTTGACAGACAAGCATAAAGCCCAAGTGTATGGAAAGTAGTCATCGTAGCCTACCCTGAAATGGCTTTTGGACGTTATCAGACCCTTTTTTATAACCCTATTCGGGGTCAATATACAATACAATAGCTCGTAAAAACTGAAACTCACTACAATTTAGGCGTACATGGAAGGAAGTTCACATCGTTCCTTACCGTATAGCTTATGTAAAGTGTGAGGATGAACATCCTGTATATGGCGAGCGGTGTTATGTTAGAAAGTAGCTTTAGTTACCTAAATTCCGTCAAATATTGTTAACTAGCTGACCCGAGAGACGGTGTCCTGTTTTAAATATGAAGGTAAATTCGTATTATACCACAATATTTAATGTAACATTGAACTATTAAGTATAGTAAGTAAGTAAGTAAGTAAGTAAGTAATGCTTTATTGTACCCCAGGAATATAAATAAACAGATTAGTTTATAATCTACAGGTGATACAATTGGCGGCCTTATCGCACAGTGGCAATTTCTTACAGGCTACCATGGGATGGACACTATAAGATAAGGATTTAGATATGGGGCAGTATGGTGCATATATATAAAGAACAAATAAAATAATAATAATATCCACAACTATGATATCCATATTACATACTTGTATTAAATTTACAAAATTCATCCCATATATACCAAAATACATACTTAGATATACTATTATACAGATACACATCCATACATATATATAAATACATACACATATATATATATACATATACACATATAAACAACATGCACAATTACATACATACAATATACATGCATACACAATGATGATTAGTTAAGGAATCGTCAAGCATACCCAATCCCTCGTAGATAATAATCATTCACTTGCTTTTTAAAAGAAGCCAAACTTTGTGCGTGTCTAATAGGTACCGGTAGAGCATTCCATAACTGACCGCTTGGAAAGAAAAAGATTTGTCCATAAAATTTGTGGAATGCGGTGGCATTTTCAACTGTAAATTCACTTACGATCTCAAAAATCTAGAATTAACGTCATTCAATAGCTCGTAAAATGTATAGTTACATGGAGGAAGAATATAAATTGTGCGAAAGTAGAGGGTAGAAGGAGTCAGGGTAGGCAGAGACTTACATATGAAGACCACGTGAGCAGATTGCTCAAAAACAGAAAATTCAAAGTACTCGGATACCCAGATGTGCATGTATGAAGAGATTAATGAATCTATAGGAAGCGAAAGATGTATGCATGGATCGCGAAGCCTGGCAATCTGTCCTCTCTGAATACCCAGTCAGGGATACAGCGTGAAGATAGTTAGTTAGTTTAGTTACATAGAGTGTTTGACATAACTGTCAGTAGACTACTGACAGTCATGTCAAACATTATTTATGTTGGTTATTTTTTTTCATTCATAAGATCATCTTCTGACAAAAACAAATACAACATAGCTAAATAGAATTAGCTGAAATTGTGCAGCCAGCCGTTCACGCGTGATACCGTGAGGCCGTGACCGAGGATGTAGGGATTCATTCTAATGATTTTAATTATGAACGACGAGAATATTACAGCCCATGGTAATATTATGAAGGTAAAAAGTCTTAATGAGGTTCTTTTTTAAAGGAAATTCGCAAAAACGTAAACCTCTAATTACAGTTGAAGACTGATAAATGAGTTTATTAAAAAATAATCCTCGACAGATTAGATTTGTCTCTCGAGAAATTAATTTCAAAAGGACAAATCAGTTTTGATCTAAGAAAAAGGACACTCGATTATTACAGTACCTACAAAAGAAAGATGAAAGTTAACTATGGAAATAATTAGGAAAGTATTTAATAAGCCTTTTAAAGGTTTAACGCCAATTGTTCTCTTTGCGTCTGAGCATCATTTTAAATATTTTTAGTTAATGCTCGCGAGCTCGTTCGCCTGAAGTATTCCTTTGGTAAGTTTATCATAATAAGTCCAGCCGTTTGAAAAATAGCCTTTAGCGTCATTATGATGTCAATATACGAGTATTTACCATAAAATTTATAATTTTAGTGAATGAATAAATATTGCCTGCCTGCCGCGGTGGCGCAGTAGTAGTTTATGCGACTGCCGAGACCGAGGTTCTGGGTTCGATTTCCGGGTTGGATGAAATTGTTGTGTGATCCCCGAATGTTTGTTTCGGAATTTGGGTGTTTCATATGTATAATATGTATGTATTTAGGAATATATAAGTATGTTTATCAGTCGTCTAGATCCCATAACACAAGCTTATATCAGCTTACTTTGGGTTAGACAGCGCTGTGTAAAAAAATGTGCAATATTAATTTATTTAAATTCTGTGTATTACTTCTACGAAAAATTTCTGCCATATGACATGTGTGTCTGATTCGATTAGTTCAATTTAACATTCTATATTATTACACAATTGATCACGGTTGCCTGTAGTTAAGTCAACATGAAGGCCTTATGGCTTGAAAAATTCGGCAGCCGTTAGTCACAGCCTGCGCCTACCATTTCAATATGGTAATAAGATATTATGGACTGCGTGGGATTAAATATATGGTGAAATGTGTGCCTCTGCCTACCCCTTCGGGAATAAAGCCGTGAAATTAGGTATATATGTATAATCAAATTATTGGAGTCAACTTATCTGGCTCGGGAGTGCACTATTGGTGTATGCAACTGACGTTGTTGAGGTCTTGGGTTCGAAGCCCGGGTGGAAAAAATATTTGTGTGAACTCCTAATGTTTGTTTCAGAGTTTTGGTGTTTTCTGATTCTATACAATGTTTAATTTAAAAATACATAAAGGTATAAAGTATATTTATCAGTTCCACAACACAAGGTTACTATCGGCTTAATTTGGACTAGATGGCGCTATGTAAAAAAGGTCTGTTTAGATAGAAATAAATTAGCATAATTTAAGAGTTTGTTTATAGTAAACAACCAATTTTATTTGCAAAAGGCCTCTTAAAGTTAAATTAGCAAGGCGCTACACTCCAAAGAGTAGCGATAGCTATAAAAAAGTAAGCAGTCACGTATATTATGTGGCTATATAAACTTATTAAGTACATAGGGGTGAGAAAACTGGCTTGTTTTCTCTATATCGCTAAGTATTCACTAAACTTTAGTATCCCGGCATCTGCCGTAGCGAGCAGACGTGAGATTTGTGTCACTTATTATTGTGAACGGGGTTACGCGGTACGATGACGGATACAGTGCGTGATTCATTGTGCTTGTAGTCAGTGCTTTTGGCCTGTGCACGTCCTTTCTTTACTTTCAATGAGATATAACTTCAGCAAAACATTATGAACAAGTAAGTAGCATATATAATTTAGGTGTTTGGCACGAATCATTACTTTTATGGTACCTATGTAGAGCACAAGGTTATCTTAATCAAATCCTTTTTAACATTATAACTGTGAAAGAAAGTTTGTCGCATTGTTTGTTAGTTACGCTTTCATGGTGACATGGGGAAACATTTATTATGGTGTGCGAAACTGTCGGCATAAGGAAGTAAGGAGTGCATTCTGTCATTTACAGATATAAAATATGTAGAGCAACACCTGTCACTTTATAGTACGTAAGTATTTATAATTATGCATTCTAATAATTATATAAATGAATATTAATTTCAACGAATTAACCAGGAAATATATTATAATTATTTTACAAAAGAGCAAAATGATGTTGGATTACGCTAAGAAATAAGATTGACATCTCAAAGCTCAAAACTACTCTTGCACTTTTGCACTTTCACATTAGGTTTGTTTTGCATGTTTTCTGATATGTATATATGTGCAATTACAAAAAAAAAAGAGTAAAACTATGAACCGTCCTTGCTAAAGAGTCCTTTTAAAATCAGTGCTGCCACAGGAGTGTTTTGCTTATGGACTCCTGTGACGGATTATTGCTGAAAGGGGGCCTTTTTGTGTGTGGCAGGTGTATATCAGTATATTAAGGCATGCACCAAATATAATTTATATTTGTTTGTATTTTTTTCATTTTATTTTATTTATTTTATTTTGTACCCCGTTAGGGATACAGCGTGAAGATAGATAGATTGTATTTTGATATTATTTTTCACTGGCGACTCTAGTTTGTGTTCTTTGTTTACAATATCACGACATACAAAATAATCTACATATTTTTCAACCTCAACGACTCAATGGCGCTTGTGTTCTTTGTTTACAATATCACTACATACTACGTATTTAATAATAGAATGGAGACCTTGACAATATTGCAGTAATGCATCACGAGCTCACCATAATACATTTTATGAGATGTTAGTCATACAACGGTGGTTTTATTAGCGCTTGACATAATCATTGCAAAGAGTTCAAGGAAGGGACTGCAAACTGCATTAAAATGGTACATATATTACTTCTATATAGACATGCATATATTAATATTAAATATAAATGTGTGAGTGCTACTTTGTATATATTTACTTAGTTACTTTTCAGTATGAATAAAATATTGTAGGACACTTCCTTTTTACACAGCACCAATTTAGTCCAAACTAAGCTATTATAAGTGCAATTGATACACATACCACTCTACAAGGGAAGCGATGGGGCCCTATCGAGATCTTCGGGCCCCAAGCCAGCCTCAAGTGGTACAACTGTTGACTGTTGGTAAAAAAAAAAATAAAAAAAAAATATCTTTATTTTGCATAGACCATTTTAACGGCGCTTACAAAATGTCATACACTATTTAAAATATTTAAAGCGACCACCGGTTCGGAACGCGGCCCACCTGAGAAGAACCGGCAAGAAACTTAGGAAGGCTTTTTTTTTTGATGGCCTATTTACAATTTAATATTATTTCATTTTGCCAGCAGATCATTTCCAGGCGTCCCTGTCCTGCAAATAGTCTGTAACGGAGTAAAAACCTTTTTCACAAAGCTTGTTTTTAATAAACTTTTTAAATTTATTTAAAGGTAAATTTCTCAGGTCACAGGGAAGCTTGTTGTAAAAGCGTATACAGTTACCCTGGAAAGAATCGCCAATCTTATGTAGTCGACTGTGGTGGACTGAAAGATTATTTTTATTTCTAGTGTTTATATTATGTTTATCACAGAGTTTAGAAAACTGTGATAGATTTTTCTGGACATACATAAGATTGGCAAAAATGTATTGTGATGGTACGGTTAGAATATTCACTTCTTTGAATTTTTCTCGGAGAGAAACTCTGGGGCCCAAATTATAAATAGCGCGTACAGCCCGCTTTTGTAGAACAAAAATAATATTTAAATCTGCAGCACTCCCCCAAAGGAGAACACCGTAAGACATAATACTATGAAAATAGCTGAAGTAAACCATTCTAGCCGTATCCACATCTGTTAGAGTCCTGATCTTTTTTACAGCGTATGCAGCCGAACTTAATCTAGAGGCTGTCTTTTCTATGTGTGGGCCCCACTGCA
Organism: Thumatha senex; assembly: GCA_948477245.1. Taxonomy (NCBI): domain Eukaryota; kingdom Metazoa; phylum Arthropoda; class Insecta; order Lepidoptera; family Erebidae; genus Thumatha; species Thumatha senex. The sequence goes on from OX419743.1 coordinate 17,142,769, forward strand.
AATTGGCATCAATAGTTATACCTAGGAACACAGTTGATTCTACAAACTCTAACACTTGTCCATTCAGTTGAACATTGGCCGCAACTTGTTTTACATTTGGTAGAGTAAATTTTATACATTTAGTTTTATTTTCATTAAGGCAAAGATTATTTGAGCTGAACCAATGAACTACTCTTGCAATTGCATTGTTTGAAAAGAAATGGAAATCTCGAAAAATCTCTGGACCAACCCAGATATGCGATAATGCGACTGCCGCGATGAGGTTCCGGGTTCGATTCCCGGGTCGGAACTAATATTTGTGTGATCCACAAATGTATGTTTCGGAGTTTGGGTGTCTTATGTATAATATATATGTATTTAGAAATATATAAGTATGTCTATTAGTTGTCTAGGTCCCATAGCACAAGCTTACATTAGCTTACTTTGGGCTAGACGGGGCTGTGTAAAGAAAAAAAAATGTCCTACTATATATATTTCTAAATACATACTTATTCTCTCTTAATGTTAGTGTATTCAAAATTGCCAACAAATCTTATCTAGATTTGGAACCTGGGATTCGTTTTTAAGAACTCCTAACTCCGTCCGCCTGCTCCGTTGCCTCGTCTGTGAGTTAATGAATGTTAAAATAAAGAATGCTATAACTGCTACCAGGTGAAGTCGCTTGGGCCCCGGAGATATAGGTGGGGCCCCCTGACACCCTTACTACATACTTCTTAATACATACATAATATTATTTATTGCGCGGGCGTATGAACGTGATATTTGACTCAGTTAAAGTTTATGAAAATGAAAAATGAAAATGAAATAATCTACACAAAGTAACACTTATTAACGTCAAGATTATTGCTTCTACATATATATTTACTGCCAGGTTCCCCAACGCAATAGGTAGAGCCTGAGGAAGAACCTGGCAATAAAACTCATTACCACTCTTTTCTAACCGCCAGTAATTGCAATAGTTTGATTTATATGATATATGACGTATGTATGGATGCATGCTTGTCGTAATATGTGGAGAAGAAGTGTACAAAACTAACTATTAAATAGTTTTTTTTATTTTAAATTTGGTCGAATTTCGTTCATTGAGTGACCACTAGTACATATTAAATACCCAAACATCAAAACAAACTTCTAATAATATGCTATTGTTATGACGTTGTGACCGATGTTGATACTACGCGACATTACTCGTAATAGTAAGGTTGTAGGACAGTATAAAAAAATATGGTAAATGCCATTACGTCATTCACGTTCATAGCTATTATAGTAGGTACTGGTTGTGAGAAATATCAGGTTCCAAGTCAGTATTAACAATTATATGGTAATAGAACTAAAACTGGCTCGTGTTTTGTATAAATATCGAAGTCTTGATGTGTATTGGTATATTAGGTTATGGAACTGTTGCATATCAAGGGTTATTAAAATACAACTAAATGTTTAAAAAAATAACAGTAGGCGAGAGTTTCTTACCATCTGTTACGTGGGACAAAAATGCATACGGTAAAAATAGTATGTCTGTGCCTATCCTTTCGGGGATAAAGGCGTGACAATATGTATGAATGTAGGTAAGAGTGTTTTAAGACCTAAATAAGTTCAGTTTTATCAAAGACCGTACACTCTTTATTTTTTTGTAATTATTTTAAGGCCTGGTTAGTAAGACCTTATAGCCAAATCTTATTTGTATCATATTTCTTCAATCTTATGTTTCAATTTAGTCCTGTCCAGTCCTTTGTCGATGTCAAGTCCAGTCCTAGGTCCTGTGTCCTTGCCCGATTAACGTGGTTGAGCGTTATCGGGGCTTTCAGTGGAATTTACGTGACAAGATGTAAAATAGCATTTCACTGTCTTTCACTATAGCACGTATATACAACTTTATATCTAAGAAACTACCATTTTTACGCATAAAACAAGATTAATGCACTAGTTTTGGAAAATAATCCCAACGGGAATAAATAATATACAGCAAGCAGCGCCATTTACCAAGATCCCGCGCAAAGTCCATACTTTCTTTATCAATTATTTTTTTTCCTTTCTTACTCTGGCTACACTCGGTAACGCAATTGCAAATAAATAAATTCCTTTGTATAATTCTTGTCTTCAAAAATATTTATTTTCTTATGTCGAGGTTATGAATTATTTTCATTTATGAAAAGAACGAATAAAAAGTAAAATAATAGCAATATACCCATCAAAGTAAATATTTTTTTTAAAGTTAAATTATCATTTTCTTTACAGTCTAGTCAAAGTCAGTCCTGCTCCATTAAAGTTGTAGAGGCGTTACTGAAGCGTTCAGTCGAATTTACGTGGGAACATGAAATATCGCAATTCTCTGCGATGTAGCACTGTCTTTAGCTATAGCAATTGACACAGTTTATATGTCTAAGAATCAACTATTTTTAAACATCGAGCGTTTTCCATTCGAAACATAGTCGTGCAAAGTCTTTTATATTTTAAATCTCATGAAATAGGTAAAAACGTAGGTGTTCTGTAAACGATCACTGAGTTACGCAACTTTCACTATGGCTGGTCCTCGGATGGGTGACCACTTTGTGGCATTTACATTTGCGAGCGTTTCCGTGCTTCGGAAGGCACGTTAAGCCGTTGGTCCCGGTTGCCAGTAAAATGGCAGTCGTTAAGCCTGGTTGAAGGCCTTATGGGCGGCTTAAAAAATTTCAACAGCAGGTAGCCACAACCTGTGTCTGTCTATTTCAACACGGCAGTGGGCTCACCACCTATTACGTGAGACAGGAATCCACACGGTGACAAGTGGGCATATAATATGCCTCTGCCACCCCTTCGGGGATAAGGCGTGATGGATATTTATTTTTTATTTTTTTAAATAGGTAATATGTCAACTTTGTAGTAAATAAATACCTAGTGTACTTTTAATTAGCCCATAAAGTTAAAGCCGTTGTTTAAACCAAGGTATAATACATGTATTATACAAATTGTATGCAATGTTTTCGTATTTTGTTCTCACTCTAGAACGTGTGGTATACAAATCGTGTATTAAACTTGTTGAATCAGGTGATTCACCTGAACGAAACAATGTTTGTAACTAATTGCAATACATGTATAGAACACATGATTCAACAAGTTTGGTTATTTGACAAGTATTCTACAAGTTTTGTACAAAACTAGCAGAATACTTTTCTTTGTGTAAACAAGGTGTATTGTAAAATTTGTTTTCCGAAATTGATGTTGGATTTTCATCTATTTTCCATGACATAAACTCTTGTAAACATTTATTGTTATAGCTTCGAGATTTCACCGGTAAAAGGTGCATTGTCAGATAGAATATCCGGTGGTATAAAATTTTCTTCAGCATCGTCTACTATCGTTTTCAAACATTTTTTATACTTATTAACAAAGATGACGACAATGGAAGACGGCAAAGGGCTCACAACCTGTTACGTGGGACAAAAATGCAATAATACGGTGAAATGTGGGCGTATTGTATGCCTCTGCCTCCCCTTCGGGGATAATGGCGTGTTAATATGTATGTATTAACGAAGATGACGATTACTAATTTGTCAAAGATGTTTGCTTACAGCGTAGGTTTAAATTAATTTGCCAAAATCTATTATCTCAGTTTTGTGCGTGTTGTGTCTCGTTCTAATATTATTTATAAAATAAAATATGTATGTACCACCTGAGTAGGTAAGAAGTGAAATTTCTTTACAATTTATTTTTCAGTTATAATTTTTTTCTCATACGTTGGTCGATAAAGAACCTTTACTTATGTTAAGGAAGTTTTACTTCAACAAAAATATGGCGCGTAACCGAAAAACGTAACATTTTTTTTTTCAGCTGTAAAATTTCTCTCGCCGTCGGGAAAGAAGTTTCACTTCAAAATGCTCTATAGATCAATTATTGTAGTAATTTATAGAGTGATTTTAAACAACCTGACTCATTCGACTATGTGACTTTATTATGCCATATAGCGTGTACATAATGAAATAGTTCAAATTGCTCTATAGATCAAAATTCCCGTAGTAATTTGTAGAACCTGACTCATCCGGCTGTGTCCGTATTAAGCCACATAGCCGGATGAGTCACCCTACTCTATGTTTGAAGAAAGAAGCAAAATCACAATCATTATCGCTAATGATTGTGATTTTGCGTTGACTTAAAAAATGGAGTACATTCTTAATTCGGGGTTTCTGTAACAAGTATACACATAACCCACAGAGAATGTCTAAATCTGTATATGCTTGAGTAGTACAGTAATTTAAGTTTCAATAGAACAGTAATTTCAGTAATATTATAAAGGCGAGTTGGCGAGTGTATGTTGTTACTTCTACATGCTCAAACGGCTTGACAAATTTGGACAAAACTTGGATAGGAGATATTGGCGACAACGAGCCTATACGAAACGAGCATGTACAACTTTACCACGAGGGCAGAGCGGCGGTTGTCGTCTAGTTTTGTGATATATCGCATTCTCGTTTACTTAATGACAGTCCTACTAATGGTAATTCTCTGCAAAATTAAAGGGGGAGACCTTCATTTTGCAGATAATGTTGTTGTTGTTAGTTGTATTCGTCCATCTTGGGCAGGCAAAGGAAACTTAGTCTATACACTCTTGTCTTTAGTTTTTATATTTTTTTTATTATTTCATTGTATTCATGTCTAGTCACTTTGTCAAAATCGAGTCCTCAGTACCAGGTCCTGGTCCTTGCCCTCAGCATAATGGTGGTTCTTATACTGAGGTTTTCAGTGGATTTTACGCGGCAAGATAGAAAATAGCATTTCGCTGCATATATATCATTGTCTTTCACTATATAGCACCTTAACACAACTTTTATGTCCAAGAAACCACCACTCCCGCACATAAAGCAAGATTAATGCACTAGTTTTAGAATATAATATATGGCAAGCGTCCGCACTTGTCAATGTTTCCGCGTAAAGTCCCCTTGCAGATAATGGTAGAGACAGAATTTTAGACAAGCGTCATCATAATGTCAGACCAGTTTACTTGTAATAATTTAAAGTGGCAAGACAGTAGCTCTCTCAACATGTCAAATGTCAGATTAGTATTTCAAAAGTGTTACTGTTTATTTTAAGTTAATTCTTCAAAAGAAACCCATCTTATCTTGGCATCTGTACAGATTCGCTTCGTTGTCCGTTCTTTCTGCCTATATACTATTGCTTATTACTGGCGCTTAAAGTGCCTTTCGAAACCACGAAAACGCTCGTAAATAGTAATGCCACAAACGGGCACCTATCCAGGTCCGGCCGTGGCGTAAGATGCTTAACATGGTGATCATTTCCAGAACACTGCCAATTAGCAATTTAGCCAATTAGAAAAAGCCCTGCTAATTAGCAGGGCTTTCCTACAGCACGAGCTTATATTACCTTAATTTCGGCTATAAAGTGCTTTGAGAGAATATTTGTTTATGCTACTTGACCTCAGTGTGTTGTACTAATTCACTAATTCATTCTTTTGTTTTGTAGATAACAGTCAAAAAACACACAAACTCTAACCTATTTTTCAATGTCTATTGTGATGCTTAAAAGTGTAATTTTATTATTGCAGTTCATGAATAAATTACAGTTTGAATACAATCACATTAAATAATATTTCGGGTTTTAATTGCGACGTATGTTACTAGGTAGAAAGGCTACCTTATAGTTTTCGACGTTATGACCGGCATCCATACGAGGGCTCACCCGGGACTCCCGGCTACAGATAGATGGAAGTGAAAAGTGTGGTTTTAGTCGGTAGGAGTCCGGCGTAGATTCCATGAGGATTTCCACACAAAAGAAATCCGTAGCAAGACCTGAAATATCATGTATTATGAGTGAAAATCGCAAAAGTTTAAAAACATTAATTTGAATAGAATTGTTTACATAGAAAATTAGGTTTACGGTTAAGTTAATTTATAAGCAGTATAGATACATAAAATTAAAATAACTAACTGTCTCAGGTAAACAAAATATATGAACATTTATTTATATATATGGCTAGCTGAGCACCGCGGCTTCGCCCGTGACGTGCTTAGAATTTTCATTGCAGCCAATTGAATCCCGTCGTTTATAAATTTTACAATGATGAATGAAAATTTGCCCGATTTATTGACATTCATGAAAACTGCTCCGCTCTCTAAGAATAAACGGTGATAGGCTATAAGCCTTCTTCGATAAATGGGCTATCCAAGCAGATGCAGATGTTCTTGCGATTTGAGTGTTCAAACAAACTTATAAACAAACTCTTCTTAAATATATCTTACTAGGTGCCTTCGCCCGTGACATACTTCAAACTCCTGTTGTACCTACCATTCAATTTTTTCGTTAAAACCATGATACAAAATAAAAAAAGTACAAATATTTCTGCGATCTTGGTTGGATTTGGGTGTTTCCGATGTATAATATGTATGTATTCAGAAATATATAAGTATGTATAACAGTAGTCTAGATCTCGTAGTAAAAAGTGTCCCATAATATTTATTAATTATTTTTTTATTTAATTGTAATACTACGCAACTTCTGGAAATAATAGGGGATGGGGGTGGGCCTCCTTTAACCTTGACCTATGTCTGCCATAAAAATGCGAACAAGTCCACCCTCCATTGAGGCATGTAGTACGTGACCACAAAGATACCCAGGGGGTTTTCAAAGCGAATCCAAAAGCAGTACCTATGACGCAACTCGACAGTTCAATCCTACTAATATTATAAACGCGAACATTGTAAGTATGTATGGATGTTTGTTACTGTTTCACGCAAAATCTACAGAATGGATTTTAATGAAACGTTACAATAATATAGCTTACACATCAGAATAACACATAGGCTACTTTTTATTTCGGGAAAAGTTCCTGTAGGAAACGGGAAAACTTCACCACGCGATAATACTCGCTTTGTAACAAATTGTCTTAAGTCGTATGCCAATCGTTGTTGGTTATGACCTTAGGAATACCGTTTCTCTTGTTGAACGTGACGTCGTGACATGTTCAGCGTGCTCAAGATTTGTCGTGAATGGGGCAAAGAGAGTTGTCTTGATCTCCACTGCGAAGTTTGCTTAAACCACAGCGTTTTCATGTAAAAAGAGAATTAAAAACCTTTGCAAGCCATTGATAATATCTATGGTACGCGATTTCAGGACTAGTAATGGTTTTAATCTTACTTGGCACGTACTTGATTATTAGTGCCTCTGTGGCGCGGTGGGAGTGCATCCGACTGCTACGCAAGAGGTCGTGGGTTCGATTCCCACCCATGATATAACTTTATGTGATGAGCACGATGGTTTATTCTGTGTCTGGGTGTTATTGAGTTTATTCTGTGGTGGGGTTTATCTATAACATGTATGTATTTAGAAATATATAAGTATGTTTATCTGTTATCTGGTTACCATAGTACAAGCTCTGCTTAGTGTGGAACCAGATGGCGTTGTGTGAGTTGTCCCAACAATATATATTTATTTATTAAGCATGTCGAGGCGACACTCAAATGTTCCCGCATGTCATTGCTCCTATGTTTACCATTTCTATAGTTATGATCTCAGAATAAATAATAATAGGTGTGTTCAAATAATAATTATTATTTGTTCTGAGGTTATGACCTTAGTTTTCAACTCCTGGCAGGTTGCAGGTGTTTACAAATAACAATGTATAACGTAACAGTACAATTGGATCTATGTTTCCTTCTACTGTTATTATTATATCACTAGTGCGTACACAAACAAATACATTTAATTAATTCAAAGCGGGCCTTGAATTTAATCGTGGGCACGTTTATTACGTATTTAATAAATATAATTTGTAAAACTTTACACAACAATACAACTGTCACGACATAAACACTGAATATATTACGGTTTTATGTACACGCTAACCCCCGCGGCTTTATCTGCTACATAAATATAACAATAAATAAATATTGTAGGACATTTTTACACACCTCTGTCTTGCCCAAAGTAAGCTAATATAAGCTTGTGTTATGGGATCTAGACGACTGATAAACATATTAATATATTTCTAAATACATACATATTATACATAGAAAACACCCAAACTCCGAAAAAAAATTTTTGTGGATCACACAAATATTTTAGCCGACTCGGGAACCGAACCCGGGACCTTAGTCGCGACAGTCGCATACACTACCACTGCGCCACCGAGGCGAACCCCCGTCGCACCCATTTACTTCCGTCGTTTATTACTTTTACATGTACGAAAATGCGCCCGATTTCTTGACATTTGTGATACTGCTCCGTTTTTCTTGGTAGTAGCTTGATGATATATAGCCTAAAAGCCTTCCTAAATAAATGGGCTATCTAACACAAAATAATAATTTTCAAATAGTAATTTTTCTATTCGGACCCGAGTTCTAGAGATTAGCGTGTTCCATAAAACAAACAAACACAGAACCTCTTCTCCTTTATATATTAGTAAAGATTTAGTAAATATAATTTGTAGAACCTTACAAAACAAGACTACCATCACGACAAACACTGAATATATTAATGTTGTGCAGCTGAAGAGTTTGTTTGTTTGGTTGAACCCGCTTATCTTAAGAACTACTTGTTCAAATTGAAAATATATTTTTGTGTAGGATAGCCTATTTATCGGGGAAGGATATACGATAAATATAATCACGCTACTACCGAGGAGAGCGGAGCAGTAAACAAAAATGTCAACAAATCCGGTACATTTTCGTACAGTTTTGTAAAATTAATAAACTAACTAACTATCTTCACGCTATATCCATGACGGGGTAGTCAAAGAGTACATTTCGCCAGGCTTCGCGATCCATGCATACTTCTTTCGCTTCTTGCAGATTCATCAATCGCTTTGTACATGCGTCTGGGTATCCGAGTACTTTTGACATTTCCGTTTTTGAGCAACTGCTCACGTGGTCCTCATATGTCTCGGCCTACCCTGGCTCCATCTACCCTCTACTTTCGCGCATTATATCTTCTTCGTCAATTGTTCCTCACTCATTCGTTGGACGTGTTCAAATCAACGGAGCACGCCCCTTTCCAGCTTAACGCTGACACTTTCATTCAAACCTGCCAAATTGCGTATCACTTCGTTACGTATTCGGTCGACCAAGGTTACGCTGCACAATTTTCGAAGTGATCAAATCTCCACAGCATGCAATTTACTATCTGACATATACTATTATAACACATTTCTTCTTCACCTCTGTCCTACCCATATCATAACCCCTAATATAATTAATAAACGATTGGATTAAATGGGCGCAGTGGGGGTTCGAATTATGTTGCGAGCATAGCAGCGGGGGTCAGCTAGTGAGCTCATATCTGTGATGAGTTCTAGTAAATATATATAAACAATAAGCGTATAAATAGTAAATATATATAAATATAGCTGTACGTGGTCGCACCAATTCGTCATACAAGTGTAACTAATTGTATGTGAAAAGACGCGTAAGTACTCTACCACTCTACCTCAGTGTATAAATGAGGGTACTATAAATAGGACCAAGCTTTTAAAGAAACGAAACGCACAAAGAAAATTCTGTCATAAATAAAAAATATCATAAACTAGTGGACACCCCGCGCTATCGTTCGCGTTGTGGTTCCAACACAAAGATTAAATCTAGCCTAAGTTAGTCATTATAATATGAGATATATGCCAGTAAAAGTTCCATTGAAATCGGTCCAGCCGTTTTGACAGACGACAGATATCATTTTTAATAATTGCTGTTTAGACTTCTAAAGTAACTCTAAAGCTTAGAAAAGTCTTATAAAACGGCTGAGTCTGTCCGGTTGAATGGTTTGCAGCATTCGATTCAAGACACCATGAACGCGTGCATAGGCATTTTGAAATTTATTTGTGAGTTTGCCCGTCAGTACCTATCTATTTATAGCAACCATAAGATAAAGAGACAAACGGTTTGCGGCATTCGATTCAGACACAATGAATACGTGCATAGGCGGTTTTGAAGTTTCTACCAATTCCGGTTTTTTGCTGACCCAGCGATTCAATACGGCCGCACTTGGTGGCACAGTGCATAACGGAAAGCGACCGGGTGCATTAATTTCCATCTTTTACTAATTTTAGCAATAGCTTAGCTTATCCTTTACTGTAAACTTGGCAATAAATCTTTAAAGTTACTAAAGTGTTTTTTTAATTAGCGCAAAGCCCATTACCCAGGTACCACGCAGGTCGCAACCCCTACATGCCCCTTACTTGATTTTATGTAAGTGGGTACTATAAAATTTGGTGAATAGCTGTTCATTAGGAATGATAAAGAGACATCAATTTTATTTACATGTAGACTAATATATAAAGCTGAAGAGTTTGTTTGTTTGGTTGAACGCGCTCACCTCAGGAACTACTGGTTGAATTTCAAAAAAATATATTAGTGTTAGATAGCCCATTTATCGAGGAAGGCTATAGGCTATATATCATCACGCTACTACCATAGAGATCGGAGCAGTAATCATAAATGCTGAAAATCGGGGATTTTTGTAGAATTTATAAGCGACGGGATTAAATATGCGCGACGGGAGTTCGAAGTATGTCACGGGCAAAGCTGTGGGGTTCACCGTGTTAGATTATAAATTGCTATGTGGCGCAGTGGTAGTGTATTTGACTGCCGTTGCTGGGGTCTCGGGTTCGTATGCCAGTTTGGAACAAATATTTATGTGATGCACAAATGTATGTATTTAGAAATATATTAGAAGGTTTATCAGTAGTCTCAATACACAGCACAAGCTTAAAGTAGCTCAATTTGAGTTTGAGGGCGTCGTGTAAAAATATCACACGATAAAAAAAAATGGATATAAAAAAATGAAAAATAAATTCAAATCTATATTATGTATTTAAACTCCATCACGATGTATCTCTGACGGGGTAGTCAGAGAGGACAGATCGCCAGGCTTCACGACTATGCGAAGTATGCATTTCGCTTTCGCTTCTTGCAGATTCATCAATCGCTTCATATTTGATATTATTTTTAAATCTCAAAAACAGTTTTAATAAAATAACAGTATAATTTTAAAATACATACATACATATTGTCACGCCTTTATCCCCGAAGGGGTAGGCAGAGGCATATTAAACGCCCACATTTCACCGTATGCATTTTTGTCCCACGTAACAGGTGGTGAGCCCATTGCCGAGTACCTATTTTAAAATAACGGGATGGAATATAAATATATTATGAAAAACAATGTTCTTTTTTATTAAATGTTCTGTGTTGTATTGTTCTACGAAAATTTTCTTTAGTGAACCCTTTCGCGCTGATGCCTCAATTAGAGAGAAACGTTAATTAGGGCTCGGCCCAAAGCATAAACTTCATTTTAATTGTTGTTCGTATCTTTGAATAATGACGTAAATTTATAAGAAACTAGGTTCGCTTCGCCCGTGACATTCTCCGAATTCTCTTAGCACCTATTTAATACCGTCGTAACACCTATTAAAAACGTTTCAAATCCGACTAGAAGTTCCTGAGATTAGCGCGTTTAACCAAACAGACAGACAAACAAAATCTGCAGCTTTATAATTTAAAATAGATATAGAGAACGTATTATTGTGAAAATATAGTGTGAAGAAATGGTATCTTTTGTAAGATATTTGTAAACAGCTGAAATTTCTTTATATACGTCACTAGTGACCCCCACAGCTTCGCCCGTGGAATATTTCGACATCCCGTCGCACCTATTTAATCCCGTCGCTTATAAATTCTACAATGATGCATAAAAATTTGACCGATTTGTAGACATTTGTGACTACTGCTCTGCTCCCTAGTGTAGTAGCGTAATGATATAGCCTATAGTCTTTCTCGATAAATGGGCTATTAAATACAAAAAGAATTTTTCAAATCCGTCCAGTAGTTCCTGAGATTAGCGCGTTCAACCGAACAAACAAACAAACAAACTCTTCAGCTTTATAATATTAGTATAGATACATAAAACGTGCGTACAAAATTTGAAAAAAATCACGCACTAGCTCAACCCCTACTAATGTGACAAACGAGATAAGAATGTATGGATGATTACGCTTTCATACAAATTTTACACGGATTTGATGAAACTTGACAATATCGTAGCTTACACATCAGAATAACCCATAGGCGACTTTTTATACCGGCAAAAAGTTCCTGTGGAAAATGAGAACGGGACAACTTTACCACGCAGGTATCACCACCTGCATCAACTAGTAAATAACATATTTTGTCCAGCCGCGACCACACCGACGAAACGTCGGTGAATGTAAGTACAAAATTGTTTCGCGTGAAGTCCCGAGTAGTATATAAAATATGCGTATAAACCGCGAAAGTTTAAAAATAACATTAGTAAATAACATAATTTAACTGATGATTTGTCATAGGGTACTACTCTCCTGTCATAGTTTGTTACTCTTCCACGTTATTAATTTGTCATGGGGTTTGATGAAACTACAATATAAGAGCTTCAACATCGGAAGAATACATCGGCTTCTTTTTATAGCGGGAATAAGGTCCTGTAGGAAGCGATAACGAAAAAGCCATAATGAGAATTGAATTAATTGAGAATGGGAAACCTTCTCCACGCGGGCGGAGTCTAAAAAAAAAAAAAATTTCACTGCGAACTAAAACTTACTTTAAAATCCGCCACATACTTTTTTCCGGAAGATTCACCTTTGCTGCGAACTTTGATACTGATGAATCCACAATGCCCACTGCTTTACGGTTTACAGAAAATTCATATGGATAATGTACCTGTACGACCAGTAGTTTCATATATAAACGCGCCCACTTATAAATTAGCTAAATATCTCAATGTAATTATTAGAGAGAGAACCGGTTTCAATCCAAAATATAGTATTCGTAAAATAATAGCTATGATTTGATCGAGAAAATTAAAGATATCCAGTTGCCGCGTAATTCCATATTAATCTCATTGGACGTCGATAGTTTGTTTACAAACGTTCCGTACAAGGAGTGCTTAAAAATCATACAAAATATGTTGGAAATAAATAGATTACATCCAGAACAGATCAGTGACATTTTACGTTTAACGAAACTCTGTATGAAACAAAATTATTTTCGGTTTAATAACGAATTCTTCATCCAAAAAGAAGGTTTAGCAATGGGATCACATTTGAGCCCTTTAATGGTAGACTTATTTATGGACTACTTTGAAAACAACCATATTGTCAAAAACAGTAGTATTTTGTATTATTACAGATACGTTGATGATATTATTATGGGTTGGACAGGGACACATAGACAACTGAGTATCTTTCTAAATAAATTAAATGATATTCATCCTAGAATCAAGTTTAAATTAGAAATAGAACAAAACCACTTACTGAATTTTCTAGATCTATCCATCTCCAGAAAGGGCACCAATCACTGTTTCGGAATATATCGTAAACCAACTTATACAGACACTACAATTCCTTCCACATCATGTCACCCGTGGAACCACAAACTAGCAGCATTCCATAGTATGGTTCATAGGTTATTAAACGTTCCGTTAAGCAAAGAGTCATATAAAAACGAACTAAATACTATTTGTCACATTGCGCAGTCCAACGGTTATAGCTCGAAGATAATACATTCTCTGCTTAATAAAAAACAAAATAATATGGTTAAACTTCTTTTGTATCCATCAGTCAGAGAGAGCAAAAAGTTTACTTCGAGTCTACCCTATTTTGGCAATATTACTCAGCGTGTGGCGAGGGTACTTAGAGAAAATAATATTTATTCAGCCTATAGATCCCAAAATTCTTTAAAACGTTTATGTAATGCCAAAGATAGTATAGATCGTCACAAAAAATCGGGTATTTATAAATTAATTTGCGATCGTTGTAAAAACATAAATATAGGCCAAACGGGTCGCTCATTTGAAACTAGATATAAAGAACACTTAGGAGCTTTTCGAAATTGCCATACCGAAAAATCACATTTTGCCAAACATCTGTTGGACACCGGTCATAACTTAGATAGTAATAATACGTTAGAAGTTTTGCATTTTTGTCAAAAAAGTTTTAAACTGTGCGTTTTAGAACAATTAGAAATTATTAAACATAAAAGGGAAACATTGTTGAACGAACAGACCTATTTTCACACTTCTCCATTACTCAATTAATTTTCGAACAGGCAACACAGATCACGTAGTGCCTCGGTGACGAGTGGGGGCAGTGGGGAGATAGTGTGATAAAAAGGCGGAGCGGAACGCGCTGAGCACACTTGCTGTCAAGCAGTCTTGAGGATGCCTCGTGTGTAGGCGAAACACGTGTCGACTTGTCGACTAAGTGCCACCTTGTAAAGCGGAATATTGCAAAAGTTTTGACAACCTGGAGGGTAGGGTTTCCTTTTGCCTCTCCTACATCCTTTTCCTTGAGGAGTTCGGTTCGTCATTCCTCCGTTACAATTGGTGGAGGTTATCCTTGACCGTTGTGCGTTAGGATTGACGAATCGAGGGTGTGTGGTGGGATCCTCCTCCCCTCCTTTATTATCGTTTTAGAGATACGGTTAACTTCACTGTTCTTTCATATTAAAAGATAATATATCATTAATAGCGATTCGATTCTACGCGGGAAAATTGACAAGTGCGGACGCTTGCTGATTATTATTTTGTAAAACATTTATCTTATTTTATGTGCGGGAGTGGTGGTTTCTTGGAATTAAAAGTTGTGTTTACGTGCTATAGTAAAAAAACAATGATATATATGTAGGGAAATGCTATTTTCTAATTTGCAAAAATAAAACAGCATTTTCTTTTAGCGTAATTTGCGTAAAATCCACTGAAAACCTCAGTATAACAACCATCAATATACTGAAGTGATACTGATCTTGACTTAAGACTAGACTTGACTAAGACGTGGAGGACGGGGACATTTTTGAAAGAAATAAGATTGAAGAAATATGAATTAAGATTTGGCTAAAGTCACCGGGCCATAAAATAATTACAAAAATAAATAAATAGCGATGCATATTTTCATACTTAATATTATTATTTAATTTATTTCATGGTTGCCTGGAAGAGATTGCCACTGTGCGATAAGGCCGCCAATTGTACCTATAATCTGCAAACTGTTATCAATGTTATATTGTAAATTTGGTGTACAATAAAGAGATATTATTATTATTATTATTATAAATGCAGATAGGAAAAAGCACTGAAATGACGTGATTTTAGTTCGATTTCATTCATAGAATATACCTTTTGTAATCGATTCAAAGACGGGGCGTAGTTCTCGGAGTAAGGATACATTGGTGCTAATTCTGTTGTTGAAACCACTAAACTAAGTTTCTCTAAAATTTTCTTATTTTTATTGAGAGATTGCCAAATACTATTCTGTTATTATGTCGAACTAAACTTGGTGATATCATTAACAGCACTAAATTTGTATCTGACATCACTAAAATTACTTTTATGTGATAAAATTCAACAAAACATGTATTTAGATACCGGCTAACTTAGTGATTGAACTGTCCATGTACATTTTTCACATCTTGTTCAATTTTATCACATAAAATGAATTATAGTGATATCAGATACAAATTAAGTGCTATTTATGATATCACCACCTTAGTTCGACTTAATAACAGAATAGCATTTGGCAATCTCTTAATAAAAATAAGAAAAGGACATCATTCACGCTCCATACAAAAAGTACCCAAAAAGAAGTGACGGCCAACGAAAAAAAAGGTAATTTATCGGTTAGAAAATGACATTCTAAGATTTTTTTCTTTAGACGGCTAAGTATAAGACCGATTAGTTATGAGTTATATGACTTAGAAATAATAAAAAAATGCATTTACCTATACGAGTTCGTCTGAACAATTTTTACTTCATTACTATAGCAAAAATTAAATAATGGTGATAAAGAATAACTTAATCTCGCTTTATAATAATATAATATGACAAAAAGCCTAATTATATACAATCATCATTAGGTACCTAAGTACCTACGTAGGTATTAGTGTTATAAAATATATGTAAAGAAATAGACTTCATTTCGTTACCTACGTGGCTTTATTCGTATGTTATAATTCCGCAGGTCTTACGATAACATTTTCTAAACCTAATGCAGGTGGATTTTTGGGAGGTTGTTGGTGCCTCGCGAACGTCATATACCACACTATGCACATAGTTTGGTAACAGCAGCCCACCGTTCTTTTGCCAACATTGGATGATCAATAATAATACCGTATGGCATAACAGCCACTCAATGATGTGTCGATGCCAGTGTAAACATAATATACTCTGGCCCGAACATACCGAGATTGTACTTGTCTTCCTCTTATAATTATTATGTTTTCTCCCAATTCTCTGACGTGTTCTGTTAAAAGTCTGTCGCCAAGCTCGACCGTAAAATAACCATTTTTATTGATGTGCTCGCTGTAATAGCTTTAGCTTGTTTTATTTGATAAATACCCAAACTAATATTAAATCCTCTTCTGAGAGCCTTGGAAAGTCATCGAACTCGGGCATATCGGCGGACATCGGCTGAAATTGTGCTCGTCTTCTATTATAATTATGCCTTACAACTATATCAGCTAGCGTGTTAGGGATTGACATTCTATGGTTTATTATGGCCAAAAAGGATTAGGCATGAATATTGTCATTTATTAGTATATGGTATGCATTAATTATAGCAGCCGCTATCTTAAAACAATCAAACATGTGAGGAAGAGCACGATTTATATTGACATGTCTCAAAAATCTAAAATCGCGTTTTAACGCCCATTAACTACCTCCACAACCCACCGACAGATAGTTACAACGCGAGTTTTTTTTTGGTTGCATTGTTGTCAGCTGGGTTTCATTTCGGAGCTTGACTTCAGGCATATGTGCAGAATTTCCCTCAGTAACTCCATTGGTGATATGGCATCTCTGAAGCCGCGATCCAAAATAAATACATCACCCTGTCTAAAAAACCAATTAAAAACACCATCGCTGTTGTCAGTTTCATTAGTAATAATGTCGTTCATAACTTGGGCATCGGATGTGGCATCGGCAGACAGACAGAGTACACGGCCTATCCCATTGGCCGATCCTTTCGATACAGGTTGTAACATGCTCATTTCGATGGTCTTGCGTTGTTTAGGTTTTTAATTATTCAGAAATAGTTAATTGATACATAAATGTAAATGCTCATTTTATGATTTTCGGAGATCCATTTTGGGTCTAAAAGTTGGTCGTAGACGTTTCTTGTAATAATAAAAAATGTTTAAAAAATAATTTGCCGTAAGATGACACAGTTATTTTTTACTTTAATTTTTGGGTACATTTTGAATGATGTCCTTTTAGAGAAATTTAGTTTAGTGGTCTCCAAAACAGAATTGGCTCCATTGCCATTTATAAACGAGATGTCAAAACGGTTCAGTTATTTTTCTTGGGTTAAGGTTCTAGATTGCTCTGTAGCGCAGTGGTAGTGTTTGAGATTGCCGCGGCGGAGATTTCTAAAAAAATAATTGCGTGATCCACAAATGTTTCATCAGTTATCTAGATCCCATAGCACAAACTTCAAGCTTAGTTTGGGCTAGATGGCGCTGTGTGAAAAGTGTCCCACAAATATTTATTTATTTTATTTATCTAGAGACCCAAATAAAATAACCCTTTCTATATTCCTATTCGGATATCCTATATTCCTTTTAAGAATACATAGGCAGTTTAATTTATTCCTTGATAAAAACCTGCTACTTTATCTTTATCAATCTTGTTGAATTCAGTTGAAGTTTAGAAATTCAATACTTCTTAACCTTTGTTGTACCTAAAATTCAAGGGTCCGTTTGAATGTAGGGCTCATTCCAAACTGGCATGTGTGCTTAATCATATAAAACCGGTCTAGCGAATCGAATTTATGCGCCCACGGTTTCTTACATACCTATTATGCCGCCATAATAAATATAGGTACCATATTTGAGCTGGGCTAATTAAGCTAGACTTCTAAATTTTATGAGCGCCCATACAAGTCACAGGTCTATGTTAATTGGTTTTATTATGTATGTTTGGGAACACCTCTTAATTAACTACTTTTTTATTTGTTGGAATTTTTGCTTTATTTGTGTTTAGAAATTTCGTAATTCTAGGCCAACGGGAACTACCATATAGGTTTTCGACCCAAAATCTATAGGGTACTTCCGGTTAAACTAGAATTGTCAATTTTGGTTAAAAGCTAGGTCTTGGCAGACGAGGATAGGGCCCACCTGATGTAAAAGTAGCTAATTGAGATTTGTAACACCAGAGGTGCGGCATTCGCGCTGCCGACCCTGTGAAAACCTTCTTAGACCCCTGTTGACGAACCCCACACTGTAGACATCTAAGCGTACGTGGAATCTGATATTTCATTGAAAACAAAGTAAGCGAATATACAAAGTAAAACTAATTAAAAATTTTAACAAAAATCGAAGCGTACGCGGAATCTATATTTTTGTTTACAACAAAGCAGATTTTTATAGGTAGGTACAATATTTCAAATGTAGTCCAAAATATTAGGTTTTTTCTTAATATCTGCAATGACCTACAGAACACAGGAAAGAGTGTTAAAAATGAAGTTATCGTTTACATAAATAAATAAATATTGTGGGAATTTGTTTTATACACGCCGTTGTCTAGCTCAAAGTAAGCTAATATATGCTTGTGGTATGGGATCTAGACGGCTGATACACATTGACATACTTATATATTTCTAAATACATACATATTATACATAGAAAACACCCAAACTCCAAAACAAACATTTATGGATTTATGGAAACAGTATATTTGTTAATAACGAGGCTGAACGTGGTTATTTCACATACCTTTTTTTGCCTGACGTTTCGACCAGGTTGCTCCCGCCGTGGTCACAGGCTGACTGGCTCAGCGGCGCACGCCCTCCGTCGTCGAGTACGCGTGGTAGAAGTTTCTCCATCCACCCGCACTTCTTCGTTATTCTTGATGTTGTTTTTTCTCCAAGTACCGTCACACACTACACTCACGGTGTCCCTATTGTGTAAGCTAACCGACGCGCGCCTATTCTGGTCTTTACCCGACTGTGCATAAAAGCGAGATTTTCTGTTACTAATCACTGGATTCCACGCTTCCGATAATTTAAACCCCTCTTCCCGATTGAATGTTTCATGCTTTTTAATCTCAATTGCTTCACGTACAACTCTTGAATAATAGTGCCGTTCAGTGGAGAGGACTTGCGTGTGATGAAATTCAATCCAATGATTAGTGCCTGCTTCAAGTAAATGTTCTGCGCGGATTTACTAGTGTTGCATTTCTTTACAGCTGCGATATGTTCCTTGAACCTTTCAGCTATAGTACGCTTCGTTTGGCCTATATACGAACTACCGCAGCTGCAATCTACCTTATAAACAACTAAGGTTTGTAAGGAAAAAAAAAGGATCACACAAATTTGTTCCGACCCGGGAATTGAACACGGGACCTCAGCGCGGCAGTCGTATACACTACCACTGCGCCACCGAGGCAGTCTATATTTGAGGGAAATAAAACTGTCTGTACTTCGGTTTATGTCCATGTATTTTGGATGATCTAGTAATAATTTTAATGTGTCACTCTTACTTAGAGGTGCTTAGACCATTAAGCAATCGAAACCGTTGGATTTTTTCTTCATTAAAATTATGATTATGTATCTAGCTGATCTCTGTGACTTCGCCTGTGATGTACTTTGAACGCTGTGGGTACCACCACACCTTTAATGTTTATCAATTACGTTTTTATCGCTCTAGATCTCTAGGGCCCAAGCGCCTGGACCTGCTAGCGGTGCACCTGCAGACTTAAGGACGAGGCAAAAGCGCAGGCGCCCTTACGGGATTTGGAAGTCAGACAGCAGTGCTCCCAACAATGCCGGAAACTAAAAGTCAAACGATAGTTGCTCCTAGCAGCCAAATAAAAGTGAACCTGAGTCTCCAAATCCAGGAGAGTATGAAAGAATTAGGAATACACTTAGACGGAGAACAGAGTGATTCATGAGCATTTTGTCAAGGTTCTATGTAAATTGGTTGAAATATGACGCATATGACGATTATCGTTCATGGTGTTGCAATAGATCAAGCCGACTGAAAGCTTTCATCGAAAACGCTGCTTAAGCACTGAGCTATACATCAAAATATTGTACAACGATATTTTCTTTTTTTTTTGTAGGTCTACAGAATGCATGCTATTATGGTATTGTCTATGTTTAAGGATAGCTAACTTATACCCTTTGAGAAAAGGGTACAGAAAACCTTTACCTCGCGGGCGAAGCTGCGGGCATCTGCTAGTCTAATATAAATTTTCGCAATTGAAAGCTTGTTCCCGGTATAAAAAGTAGCCTATTTGTTAGGTTAGGTTAGTAGTCTACAATTGACAAGCCGTAGAATAGAACTAGAATCGCTGTTTTTAGCTGTCAAAATGTTAGTAGACTATCAAAAATGTTACTGACTATCGGGCACTGGCACGGTACATATTAGTAGAATTCTATTGGCCGACCGATAGATGTCTATTAGAGTACGACTGTAATAGTAGACTACGAAAATCTATCAAAATTGTACCGGTGGCTTTCTGTTGAGCGACGATTTCGATTCTATTTCGACACGATTGAAATAGCAGACTCGGCAACCTGTATTTTTGAGTGGCCGCACGTATGACTTTTATGTTCATATAGAGTTCACGCACGAAACGTGTTAAGGCTTGGTATTCCTGCCGAGGCCACGTTTTTGAGTTTTTAAAAACAATGCGAATCGTAGAAGAAATGGATTTTTGATTCTGAAAAAGAGATATATGTTAGTTAAGGATTTAAGCTAGTCAAAATGGCTTTCTGTTACAATATCTAATAAACTTCACTTGATAGAAAAACATTCCAAAGTGTCTACAGATAATTTTAATGGAAATTTTATACACAACTATAGCTACTAAATATTTATAGACATAATGGCTTACTTTGACTATATACAGTGATTTTTATAAAACAAATGTTTAAATAATATCAGATTCGCGACGCTGAGGCCTGATCAGTCCCGCGCTGGTGCTTACTGAGGTAGGACCTGTGTTAGGTTTTTTCGTTGCGCTCCCCTTGCTATTTTTTCGCAATGGCACAGTATATTTATGAGAGCAGTAAGCATCCCATCATCATCCGAGCGTTTCTCCCAGTTGCATCTCGCGACACCCGGAGTTAGCTTAATATAGTGCATATATATGAGAGTTATATACGGCAATGGACATATACTAATATGCCTCCGCCACCCTTTCAGGGATAAGGCGTGATAGATAAATAAAACATATGGGAGTTTTAATATTAAATAAAGTACCTACACTTCACAGAAGTGTTAGAATTATTCCTGTCATCATCATCCGAGCGTCTGTCCCAGTTGCGTCTCGCGACGCCCGGGGTCCGCTTTCCTACATTTTCTCCTCCACTTCGCACGGTCTTCGGCATCCCCTGTAGTGAGACCATTGGCACGCATGTCATCCCTTACGACGTCAAGCCAGCACTTCTTGGGTCTTCCCCTCTTACCGGGACCCGGCGGGGCTGACATGGCCAGACATTTGTTACCTACGTAGCCCGGCGGTTGCCGCAAGACGTGACCATACCAACGAAGGCGACACTCTTGCAACTAGTCTGCAATGTCACGGACGTGAAGGCTGCCGCTGATGCGAGAGTTTCTCACGCGGTCCATCCGCGTGACCCCACACATCCACCGCAGCATCTTCATTTCCGTGACACGCAGCTCCTGCTTGTGTCGCTCCAATATCGGCCACGTCTCACTGCCATGTAAAAGGACAGGTCTAATAATGGTTTTGTAGACCTGTCCCTTCAACCGGATCGGCATTTTAGGGTCACAAATGACACCGGTCATCTCCCGCCATTTGGCCCACGCGGCAGCAATGCGTGACTTGACGTCGCAATCGATGTCACTGGACGTGTGAAAAACAGATCCCAGGTATTTAACCTGGTCCGTGCGCTCGACCAAATCACCGCCTATGCGGACGGATGTGGGATCTGTCGTTTTTTGTCGTTTAGTGCCAAGTACTCGGTCTTCGCCACATTTAGTTTCAGACCGCCGTTCTCAAGCGTCTCCTTCCACGCCTTTACACGTCGCACCAATCTGCCCCTGTCCGCGTCTGCCAGCGCAATATCGTCAGCATACATGAGCAACCATGGAGGCTGCTCATGTGGGTTTCTGATGCTGTCCGACAATTCGTCTAATATTACACTAAACAGAAGCGGACTAAGGACCGAACCCTGGTGTACCCCGACGGTGATGGGGAAGGGTTTCGTGTCGCCAACAGTAGTCCAAACCATTGAATCGGAGTCACAGTACATGTCCCGGATAGTGTCAATATAGACCTCTGGAACCCCTTTGGACCGCAGTGCCCACCAGATCATCGCACGAGGAACACAGTCGAAGGCCTTCTGCATATCTAGAAACAAACAGTGCAGAGGCGTGTTCTTCGACCTGTATTTCTCTACGACAACCTTCAGGGCAAAAACAGGGTCCGTGGTCCCATGACCAGGGCGAAACCCATATTGACACTCCGAGAGAGTACACTCCTGCCGGATCCGAGAGTCTATAATCCTCTCGAAGATCTTCGTGGTGTGGGACATCACCTTAATACCGCGGTAGCTCCCACACTCCTGCACTGACCCCTTACCTTTGAAGACTGGAGTAATAATACTCAGTCTCCATTGGTTTGGGATCTGCCCGCTGAGGAGTATGCGGTTAAAAAGTTTTCTAAGATGCCCACACCGCGAGGACCCATCGCCTTCCAGGCTTCGATGGGGACTCCATCGGGTCCGACAGCTTTCCGATTCTTCATGCGGCGAAGCGCAGTCAGGACTTCTCCAGGCGTTACCGGTGGCACTAGTCCCTGATTCGGAGGGAGGTCCGGAGGCTGCACCTCTTTGTGCTGTTTATTAAGCAGCTCGTGGAAGTACGAGCGCCATCTCTCCTTTACCGCGAGGTCTTCGCTTAACAGGTTGCCCTCAGGGTCTTTTACACAGCGACACTTGGATATATCCTGTGCCGCTTTGACCCTGGAGCGCGCCAGCTTATAGATGAGCTTCTGCCCCTCAGACGATTCCAGCTTATCATACAGAGGTTGTAAGTGGTCACGTCTGGTTCTGGCTACAGCTCTCTTTGTGGCGCGCTTGGTCTTTTTGTTTTGGTTGTTATTGTACGCGTCGCGGTCTTCAGGAGATCCGGTCGCTTGCCACTTTTTAAAGAGGGCTTTCTGCTCCCTAGTCTCCCTCTGGACTGCGTCGTTCCACCACCAAGTTTCCTTGTCACATTTGCGTCCACCCTTAGACTCACCGAGCACTGAGTTAGAATTATCCCTGTAAGAAGTATAAAATCGAACCTGGTACCCACAGGTTAGAAGGCAGTTATATGACCAACTGAGCCAGTGGGCCGGTCAATGTATGTTTACCTATAAACAAATTTGATCAATAGATTCTGAAGCTTAAACATACCGACTGCTACTGGCTGAAGTAATCAGTGCAGTTGTTATATTAAAGCTTCGCTTCGCATAAATTATTAAAATTGTATCCAAGACCTTTGTTTTATGCTTTCAGAATTAATTATTTAAGTATATTTATAAATTTATTAGCCACGAATTATCCCCGAAGGTGTGTCAGAGGCATATTGTGGTGCGCCCAATGCCTGTGTTCAAATGGACAGGCTCAGATTGTAGCGACTCGCTGTTGTAATTATTAAGTCGCTCAAAAAGTATTCACTTGACTTAACGAGTGTCGATTGCAACGGTACTATCAACCGGGACAAACAGCTGAATGTGTCATTCGGAGCACGAAAACGCTGGTGAATGAAAATGCTACAAAGCGGTCATCCATCCAAAATCCGAGAGAGTTTCTTAAATCAGTGATCTTTTACAGAAACCGAGTTAGTAAGGCTACGAGCGCTTTTTATTTATGTTTTTACTTTATGTTAGTAGCCTTAAACAATGTATGATATTTCATGTAACTAATAATTAATAATAATATAGCAATTATTACAAATAATATAATTTAAATTTAAGGCAAACTAAGTTTAGTCGACTGTTCTCACATAAATCCAAAGGAACAATCTAAGTGTAATTTTAATGTTGTAAGCCATACTTACATTTTAAAAGAGCATCCATTGACTTTCTTGCTAGATTCTTCTTCTTAAAGTGTAGGCTGCCCTTAAAACTGGCAACTAGAATAGCTCTAATATTGATATGATTTTAAACACAACATTGATTTTGTTTTTTTGTTTTGTATAAATTCATTACTATGGTTTTATATATATATGGTATAATTTTTCAAACATCATGTAATTCAAACTAATGCAATTACTGGCGGTTAGAAAAGAGTGGCCATGAGTTTTATTGCCCGGTTCTTCCTCAGGCTCTACCTATTGCTTTGCGAATATGGCAGTGAATGTAAATGTAGAAGCAATAATCTTGACGTTCATAAGTGTTACTTTGTGAACTACATGAATAAAGATTTTTCATTCATTCATTCAATTAATAATCCCAACATTTTAACGCGAAGGTTTTTTGCGCTTTAGTGGATCTGGAGAAAGCATTTGATAACGTTGTGAGATAAACTCTGTGGTACTCGTCCGTGTGGCCTGGCTGGCCGTCTACACCATATCCAGGCAGGATATGGTGTGGACGGCGATACAGTCTCTTTATACGGACTGTAAAGCTTGCGTGCGACCAAGGGGAATGTTCACCTGGCGCCTCTTTTTGACTTCTGTTCGGGCGTCAAACGGGGTTGTGTTATGTTTGCCTGGCTTTTCATAGTGTATCTGGATAGTTGTGCAAAAGTGTGGCTGCAAAAGTTAAAAGATAATGATGTGCTGTAAAATTGTGGAAATTTTACAGTACATTGTCTGTTGTACGGTGATGATGCGGTAGTGGTAGTCTCATCAGAAGCCGACCTTCAGGCATTAGTCACTAATATAAAAGTGAATGTCTTCTCTGCATGTTAAACTATGAATCGGGTATTTGAAAAAGAAAAAGTAAGAACTAAAAGCAAGATTTGGGTAAACCGGCAACGTTTAGAGCCATTGAATGAAATTATTTACTTAAGGAGAATGTTTAGCGCGGACGGAAGATATTTTCTGAAGAACAACGGTGACTAGCTGCCGAAGACAGGAACAAAACATTATGATTTTTTGATTTTAATATTATTTAAAAAAATGAGTATAATGAGTACGGGACATTTTATTTGGTACTTGTACATAAAGCCTAAATTTGTTATTAAATATATCATCATAAACTCCTACTAATTTTATAAACGCGAAAGTTTGTAAGTATGGATGTTTGTTACTTGCACGTAAAACTACTGTTTGAATTTTAAATAAACTTTACCATTTTATTTTCTGTGTTCTGTTATCTGCAATCAGTTCTACTATAAGCAGATTGTGTAAGGGTAATTAGGTGAGTGAGTGTGCTCTCCAGTGGAAACATCTCCTCGTTTATTTCCAATGGGCTCAGTCGTCACTGATTATGTCTTTCATTTTTAATCTTTTGCTATAACCTCGATGCGTTAGTTGTGAGGCCAGGTGATTGGGGTGATGTCGCAGTCGCCGGTGATAGCCTAGCAAACTGTTTTTGATTTCGTCCTTTACCATATAACTATATATCATATATAATAGCTTATCTATCAGAATAACACATAGGCTACTTTTTATCCCAGGAACAAGTTCCTTTAGAAAACGGGAACGGAAAATCTTCATCACGCAGGCGGAGCCGCGGGCGTCAACTAGTATATCAAAAACCTAAAATAAAATCCAACACAATAACAGAGATGTTCCATTTCGATTGCTACTGGTAATCATTTTTACTGTGGCGTGCCAGCAGAAAATACATTGTCGATCTATCTTGGCGGGGGCTGAGGAAGCTTTGTGGTGCCTACGCGTCTTGGCCTACCGGCCCTTAAGCATGTAGCGGGGCCACACAAATGTTCCCGCATGCTATTGCTCCTATGTTTACCATTTCTATGGTTATGACCTCAGAATAAATAATAATAGGTATGTCCAAATAATAATTATTATTTGTTCTGAGGTTATGACCTTAGTTTTCAACTCCTGGCAGGTTGCATGTGTTTACAAATAACAATGTATAAGGTAACAGTACAATTGGATCTATGTTTCCTTCTACTGTTATTATTACATCACTAGTGCGTACACAAACAAATACATTTAATTAATTCAATGCGGGCCGTGAAGTTGAACGTGGATGCTCGTTTATTAGGTATTTATAAAATATAATTTGTAAAACTTTACAAAAACAAGACAACTATCACAACATACACACTGAGAATATATTACGGTTATATGAGTGGTAAACAATAAGGCTGTACTCGTGGCCAATTGGTCATACCACTGTAACTAATGGACTCTGCACTGCCATGTGAATGGACGCTCAAGAACTCTAACAAAGTGTAAATAATTACGGTCTATAAATAGAACAAAGCTTTAAAAAAAAAAGGAAACGCACAAAAGAATTTCGGTCATAAGTTATAAATATCATAAACTAGTGGTTCTGTGAACCGTAGACTTCGGAATAAATTGAGGAAAAAGGCTAAACATTTTTTGACCATCATTCATGAGTAATTTAATAATTATATATTTATAAATATTAATTTTAACGTTTTTTTTAAATGAATTAATTAATTAGCGCTCTTACCAAGCCCCTCTCTAAAAGTTTTTCGCTATATCAAGGATTGTCTATGCCCAGTTGCATGCAAATCCGATGAGAAAATGCGACCTGAAGACTGAATGGACGGACGAACGGTCGGACATCGACAGCGTTATCCCGTACCAGTGGACAACAAAACGGAAACTTTCGTCGGCTCGCTTCGCTCGCCTCCTCAGTCATTAACAACTGTACCGTTTTGTGCTGTTTTCACCAATGGATAGAGTGTTTCTGGAGGAATGTTTTAGAATATAATTTGTTAAGTTATTGTTTGTCGAAAATATAACGATATTTTTTTCAAGCCTTTTGAGAATATAGCAAAATAATGTATGGTGGAATTGTGTATCTTATGTAGGTCTATAGAGAAGTGCACGATAGCAAATGTCTATCTCTTAAGGATTTTTTTATGTAAAGTGGATGCTACTTTAAGTAGATTCACTTTAGCGATTACGATCTAGCTAATGAGCTAATAAGTAATTTAACGTTGAATTAAACTTCTTGTTCTTCAGTGAATATTTTTCTTAGATTAATACTTATTCTAAGAAAAATATCCACTGATTTTTCTTAGAGTCTGAAAAACTTATTACACTTTGTTCTTGTGTTCTAAAGTTAAAAAAGCACTATGACACTTATTGTTTTCACTTACCACTACACTAATTCAGAAGGTTTAGTTCTTTTGAGTCTTCTTTTTAGGTCCGACCAATCGAGGAGCTGGATAGCTTCAGGATTGACATGATAATGAAGTCTCTTTTTTTGTGAGCTTCTGCAAATTGCTGGACAATTTTGTCTACAGGCTCCACTTGTAGGTCCCGGTGGAGTTATTTGTATCGAAAGTAGCAAGTTGCATTGACAATACCCCTTAATACTTTATTTTGAAACCGCCGAATTATGTTTTTGTTGGTCCGGTTCGTGCAGCCCCGTAGCTGTACACCATACGTCCACACTGGCATGAGGACTTTTTTGTAGATCAGAAGTTTGTTGGATATTGACAAGTTAGAGATTTTTTTCAAAGCTGGCTGCTTGGAAAAATCTCTAGCTTGTCAATATCCAACAAACTTCTTATCTACAAACAAGTCCTCATGTCTTTATATCGTATATCTAGCTTTACACGCTTTTTCTTAATGTTAGCCTTCCAGCGCGGTAAAACTTGGCCACTTAGTCATACGAAACGTTCTTGAAGTTTTTATTTGTCTAAAATCCCCAAAACTTTTTAATCGTCATTATTATATTTTTCTAACAACAACATCACCATATAAATCACTTATTTATCTCATTTTGACGTTTAATATTGCACGCACTTCGTCACGTACAAATCATATATATGGCAGAACTACTTTTGCGGGATTAGCTAGCATTCCACACAATGTTAGACATTCAAACATTAAATTTAGCAAAATCAGTATTTTATATTCACAATACAAACGCACTGCGCTCTCGTATCGAAGCTAAAAGCAAATAGTATTAACTATGGAATTAAAACAAATCCGGAGGTTTTGTAGTGAAATCAGAATTGGTATTTGTTTAGCCGACTGTAATTAGAGCTTATCTTTGGTTGGTATTACGTAATAGTTTTGGTATTGTTCTGAACTCAAAATAATTAATCAAAGCTAGAGATACGATATTGCAATGGGCTCCACATATAACAAAAATGCATACGGTGAAATGTGGGCGTATAGTATTCCTCTGCCTATCCCTTCGGGGATAAAGGTGTAACAATATGTATATATGTAGAGATACGATTCAAGTTTCACTGTTCTATCATATTAAAATATAATTTGTCATTAATGGCCATTATCATCATCAGAACGTCTCTCCCAGTTGCATCTCGCGACGCCCGGGGTCCGCTTTCCTACATTTTCTTTTCCACTTCGCACGGTCGTCGGCATCTCCTGTAGTAAAACCATTGGCACGCATGACATCCCTTGTGACGGCAAGTCAGCACCTCTTGGGTCTTCCCTTCTTACCTAACTCGGCGGGGCCGGCATGACCAGACATTTGTTTCCCACGTTGCCCAGCGGTTGCCGCAAGGCGTGTCTATACCTGTGAAGGCGACACTCTTGCAGCTTATCCGCAATGTCACGGACGTGAAGGCTTCCACGTATGCGAGAGTTCCTCACGTGACTCCACACATCCACCGCAGTATCTTAATTTCCGTGACACGCAGCTCCTGCTTGTGTCGCTCTAGTAGTGGCCACGCCTCACTGACATGTACAAGGACAGACCTATGATGGTTTTATTGACCTGTCCCTACAACCTGACCAGCATTTTTGAGTCACAAATTATAACAGTCGATTCCCGCCACTTGGACCACGCGGCAGCAATGCGTGTCTTGACGCGTGAAATACAGATCCCAGGTATTTATCCTGGCCCGTGCACTCGACCAAATCATTGCCTATACCGGACGGATGAGGGATCTATAGAGTTTAATGACAGGTACTCGGTCTTCATTGATAGCGATTTATATTTTTATTCTAATATTATAAATAATCTGCATTTATAATATTAGCATAAAAATATAGAAGGCACTGAAATGGAAGTGAAATCACCGAATTTTAGTTTCATTGCATTTTAAGAATCTACCTATTATAATCGATGCAATGACGGGGCATCTGGATATACATAGACCCCCAGAGATAGAAACACCGCCATTTATCGAGATACCGAAGCAATTCAGTCTAAAATAAATATCTTTTCTCTAAATATCGTCCATTACCTTTTCTGTCTAAAGTTTTAGGACGTTTCATACATAGTCAGTTAGGTTTATGCCTCAATAAAAACTTGCTCCGTGATCCTTATCTATCTAGCTTAGGAGTATTAATATTCATTTAAATGTTTTACAATATTTATCACGGTATAGTGCATTGATCAATGTTATAGACAACATAAGACTTAAGGCTAAGGAAATCTTACTGTTGTTGCTTGATTTCAGCAAGGCGTTTGAAATGGGTATGCGTTCTAACTCATAGCATTATCTACATAAAATATTATTAACTTCCAATGACCAAACCGCAGTACCGCAAGTTATCATAACCACAACCCTACATTGTACGCATTCTTATGTCGGTTACATAACCGCAAACAAAAACAGGTTATGAGAATTGCGAACAGCCAAGCAATCCGGTGATAAGTAACTAACCGCGTCAGGAAACAACAATCTGATAATACGAGTATGTAATTGGTGTCATTAACATATAGACATACATACATATTGTATACATATTCAATATATTATATATTGTGCGAAAGTAGAGGGTAGTAGGATAGGCCGAGACTTACATAATGAAGACCACTTGAGCGGATTGCTTGAGACTTGCATGTATGAAGCGATTAATGAATCTTCAGAAAGCGAAAAAAGTATGCATGGATCGCGAAGCCTGGCGATCTGTCCTCTCTAACTACCCCGTCAGGGATACAGCGTGAGGATAGTTAAGTTTACATATTGTCACGCCTTTATCCCCGAAAGAGTAGACAGACTAACGCTCACATTGCTAAGCCCATTTTCGTGTTGAAACGGTCAGGCGCAGGTTGTGGCTTTGTCGGCTTCAAATTGACAATAATTTAAAAAGTACTTGTAGTTCCGCTAGCTTAGTATGCTGTTAACAATCACTGCGTTAAACATCTTACGCTACGGTTAGTTCTGAGATGGATGAGCGTTTGTGGCATTTTCATTTAAGAGCGTTTTCGTGCGGCACGTTAAGCCGTTGGTCCCGGTTGCCAGTAAAATGGCAGTCGTTAAACCTGGTTGAAGGCCTTATGGGCGGCTTAAAAATTTCAACAGCAGGTAGCCACAACCTGCGTCTGTCTATTTCAACACGGCAATGGGCTCACCGCCTATTACGTGGGACAGGAATCCACACGGTGAAAAGTGGGCATATAATATGCCTCTGCCACCCCTTCGGGGAAATACGTAATAACGTGCCTTCCGAAGCACGGAAACGCTCGCAAATGTAAATGCCACAAAGTGGTCACCCATCCGAGTACCAGCCACAGTGAAAGTTGCGTAACTCAGTGATCGTTAACAGAACACTGAGACCGCGGGGCCACGAGCGCTTCTCAATATATACAGCAAGTGTTACTCGTTTTTTTATCTATGACCCAAGTTCGAATCCTGCTAGCTTTTTCATTTTAAAATCAATCACAATCATACAACAATAACCCGGAAAGAGTAATAATTTTCGTTGTAATTCTAGCTTTAATAAAAATTTACTGAATAAGATTAAATACCAGTTTCGTAGAAGTTCCATTGGAAAAATAAAAACTATTATTGCCTTTCCGGTCCATGACCAGACCCGGTTCACTTAAATTGTTTGTTTGGTTACAGTATTTGAACAGATTACATTTCATCCGATATAATATGTAAAAATTTAAACTTAGTATAAAATTTTGTCATTATACTACTTACTTTTATTTCATTTTCATTAATTATAAATTTCACCTTTTGAGGCCCCTTACAATAGATTATCATTATTAAATGACTGTGCCCTATACCCCGGTGCCGACGATCATGAATCCTCAACCCTGGAGCTTGAACTATGAACTTTAGCCATGGATTCTTTGACCTGGAATCTGGTCACTTGGTCCCGGTATCTAAACTGAGGAACCTAGACAAGACTCTGGACTTTAGCCCTGGTCCATGGACCTTAGACCCTGAATACAGGACCCCTGGTTTCGGTCTTTGTACCCTGCACTGTAGACAATATACCTTGCAACCTAAGCCCAGATGTCTAGACCATTTACCTACCCCGGAGCCAGGGATTATAGCCAACACTTAACTCTAGACAGTTCACATTGACCTATGGATGTAAGATCTTGGCCTGGAGCCTAGGTATTGGACTCGGAGCCCTACCGGCTCTAAGCCCACGAACTTAGGTGCTGGCCCAAAAGCCTGGACTTCGGATCTACGACCCTGGAACCTGAACTCAGGACCCTTGGCCCCAGATTTTGGGAACAGGATCATGGGCCTTAGGCCCTGTACCTCAGGCCCTAGCCCCTGTACTCCAAGGTCTCTAGAGCCTTTACTCCAAACCCTCGGCAGCGAACCCAAACCTAAGACCCAATCCTTGACTCTGGACAGTTGACCTTGGACTACGGATCTAAGACCCTGGAGCTGGAACATGGGATCCCAGACCCGGGTCTGGGACGCCGGATCTTGGACTAGGAGCCCTATGGGCACGAGTGGTCGAACTTGGATCCTGGCCCCTGAACCGTGGGCAATCGGTTTAGACTCTGGAGCCTGCACTCTCTTAGTTCTCGCCAAGGCCTTTCAAACGAACCCCGTTTCTAGTCAAATAATAACGAGTGTTTGTGTGTTGAGAGCACATGGATTTATCATGTTTAGTTTTGAAGTTTCTATGGTCACCTTCCGGCGTCCTCATCAGACCATATCTCCATGAAAGTTACCAATGGTGATTTACCTACGTTACTAAAATACATTGCTTGCAAATAAAATATCGAATTTTAAATAAATGTTCAGATAATTTATACTGTTGACTGATGGCACTTGGTGGAACTTGCTACACATTTTCAATAATAACACTTGTACTATTCCACAAGATTTTTTTATTCCACAAATTGTGTGCCTTTGAGAATGCCGTGAGGCGAAACCGGTAAGGTTTATCAAGTAAATGTTGTGGAATAGTACAAGTGTTATTATTGAAAATTAAAAGATCTTGTTTATAGTAAATTATTTTTATTTGATTACTACCAAAGCTGCGGCTTTTCCTATGACATACTTTGATCCTCCAGTGGCACTCTTTTCAAACTGTCGTTTATTAATTTTACAGTAATTTATAAAAAAATACCGTTTCTTATATCCTACTAATATTATAAACGTGAAAATTTGTAATAATGTATTGATGTAGGTTTGTTACTGATTCACGCAAAAACTACTGAATAGATTTTGATGAAACTTTACAATACATACTAATGGATTATATATTATATTCTTTACAATATACACCAGAATAACACATAGGCTACTTTTTATATTGGCATCCAGTTCCTGTGAAAAACGGGAATGGGAAACCGTCAATACGCTGGCGAAGCCACGGGCGTCAACTAGTTAATAATATATCATCACAAAAAGAATAGTTTAATTCGACCCAGTACTTCCTGAGATTAGCGCTTCAATATAAACAAACAGACAGAACAAATTATCTTACTCTAGAGCTTTATATTATTAGTATAGATAAAATAACTAAATAACTGAAACCCCTTTTGCCTAGTTCGCTTTATAATATCAGTTTGCCAAAAATTATATAGATACGAATTTCCGTATTGCATGCCTGCCTGAGCAAGTTACGACTGTGACATTTTTCGTGCATCGGTATAAGAATTATATTATATGTGATATTAGTCACAAAACTTTCCTTGAAACCCGATCAAAGGCCTTCTCAAGGTCTACAAAACACATGAAAAGTGGTTTGTTCTGTTCCACACCCATCTCCTGCATCTGTTTCACGACAAATATGGCATTAACTGTTCCTATGTTTGGGCGAAAGTCACACTGAGATTCTGGCAGGATTCCTTCAGTCAATCTACCCAGACTCTAGTCAATGATGTACACCAGAACCTTCCTGGTCGCGAACGGTAGAGAAATACCACGCTAGGAACTGCAGTCCGACACATTGTCTTTTTTCACTTTGTACAGTTTACAAATTAAAGCCTCTCTCCAACCCTGCGGCACGGTCTGTGACTCCCATACGCTCAGCACCAGATCAAATAGCCCATTTCTTACATTAGGGCCTCCATGCTTAAATACCTTGGCCGAAAGACTATCTGCACCAGGTGTTTTAGTCTTGAGTTTTTTAAGTACGATAATGAATTCATCAAAGATATTAGGCTCAAACAGAAGCTGACAGACAGGTAAGTCTTCGACGCTATTAATATAGGCAATATCAACACTTTGCGCTAGTAGATTCAGCAATTCATTAAAATGTTCTACCCATCTTGCAAGTATGTCATTACACCTCCCAACCCCAATGACACTATTTTGTCACTAGTCGGGATTCGTCGTAACTCATTCCGCAAATCCTGGTAAAACCTGGCCTTATCTTCATCGGGAGACAAAAGTGTGGGAGCATATATGCGCTTATGAAATCAACGTAAGTGTTGTGTCTGAGCCGAAGTCTTAACATAATTAGACGATCACTTGGGAAGCTCCGATAGGGTGTCAATTATTTTGTTCTTGATCGTAAACCCCACGCCACCACTAGCTACTCCAGTAAGTGTAGCCTTCCAGGTCTTCTCGGAGATCGCCACTTTCACTGAGATGGGTCTCACTTAGTGCAACGATGTCAATTTTGTAGCGCGCCAGGTCCCTAGCAATCAAAGCTGTTTTTAAGGCGTGACTATGAAGTATGTATGAGTAGCTACGAGTATATACGCAGCCTTTCCTGACAGTTTTTAAACCAAAGTTGACTGGGTATTATCATTTTAATTTTATTTTAAAGATAATAGAACGTTGCGTTATGAGAGTCAAGATAGAGCTTAGACCTACTGTCACAGCGTTTAAACAGAGCATTATGCACTCATAAAATTTAATAGCGACCCATAAACATTGCCATATAAAGGTGTTTGCAAGGACAGCTGTGAAGCAAGATTGTATATTTATAAGGATATCTATTCACGCAAGGAAACTAGCCTTGGTCTTACACCGCCAAAGTTCTTTGTGCATAAAGTTTTAAAATAATAATAATGAAATATACAAACAGTTTTATATTTTAATACATTTTAATTGATAATGGAAATGAGCTCACTGCTTCCTTATTAATATGTGGAAATTCCACAAATGTAATGCCGGACACGAACCTACTAAAACCACTCGGTTCCTACCTATCCGTACGTTATAATGACGCATAACATGTGTGCTCACAATAGATTATTTAGTTTATCTATTTCTAAGATATTACAATACTCGTATAAGTTACAGTTTTAATATACGCTTATTGTGTAGTAATGTGACAACTTATCTCGTTAACGTAACGGGCTTAGCGCGTTTCTCAGAGTTAGTTTCTAAAGTGTAATAGCTTAGTATTATAGAATTACTAGCTGATGCCCGCAGCTTCGCCTGGATTATAAAGTTTTTTCCTACAAGAAATAGTAAGCTATCCTTAAAAGATAGACGTTTTATAGTGCGACGGAAAAGTAAGTAGTGCTTTTCTGTAAAACTATAGAAAATGAGTAATATCGTTATATTTATAATAATGTTCTGTTACAATATCTTCGGGTTTAAGCAGCGTTTTCGATAAAAGCCCGCGTCAGCTTAATATATCCAATATTTTGTAATTAACTTGATATTGATTGTGATGTTTACCCTAGTTCCTTTAAAATTTATGGTGGTAGCCTGAAGACGATTGATAGTTTAAAGCTAAAAATGAAAATTTGTATGATATGAGGAATCGTAACCGAAACCATATCAAAAATTAAGGTTACTGTAAATAAAGAAAGATTTATTATAATTTCAGGCAAAATGTGCATAATCTTCAGTTAATCTTCAAATGACGTCATCGTTGGCAACACGGTAGTAAGGCCTTAGCCTAAACGGAAATAAAGTACAAAAAGCACAATTTTATTGGGTACTTTTCTAAAGCTAGGGCCTAACAATTTCATGCCACTGAAGACGTCGTTGCAAATAAACAGTTTTAAATATTTTTGATTGAAAATGAAACACAATGAATGTATTAAAATATTACAAATAAGTCTTTTTAGAATGATCTAAATGTTGGTAAAATCTAAAATAAAAAATGAGAAATATATATTTTGGTCAATCCCCATTACAAATATTAACTAAAACTAAACTATCTACATCAGTATCCCTGACGAGGTAGTCAGAGAGCAGATCGCCAGGCTTCGCGATCCATGCATACTTCTTTCGCTTCTTCAAGATTCATCAATCGCTTCATACACTGACATATGACTTCACCGTTTTTGAGCAATCTGCTGACGTGGTCTTCATATGTAAGTCTCGGCCTACCCTGACTCTTCCTACCTTCGACTTTCGCACAATATATATTTTTCGTCAATCGTTCCTCACTCATTCGTACACAACAACTATAAGTTTAAATATAAATAAATAAATATACTATGCATCAAAATACCGCAAAGTAGTGTGAGTTTTTAATAGTAGGTAATAGAAATTATGTAATAAGAATAACCCACACAACCTTAACCCATTGAGCGTAATAAACAAAGTTTTGAACGCAATTAAGTTTTAATTACGCAAGTTGTTGAGACTTTGGTCAAAGTTGTTTATCAAGAATTTTGTATTCTGTTCACAAATCGCCACAGTTGCTAAATAGTATCGTTTGTTTTTATTTGTGCTGTAATTATTAGAAACTAGAGGACGCCCGCGATTCTGTCCGTGTTACAGGGTATCAGTTAACTTGACCTGAACTTTGCCACTACAGTAAGATGAGGAGAGGGAAACAGAGAGAGAGAAAGTAAAACTGTTTATACTAGTAGTAATGATGATACACTGGGCACAGTTCACTTGAACTCTAATAATAGGCACCCTAGATTTAATGTTAATTTATATCGTTGGCAATGATCCAGGTAAAATTGCGTAGTGACATTTCGGAGATTGCATTTAGTAGATGATAAACGCTAAGCGTATTCTTACTCATAATTTATTATGTGACCGAAATTGACGGGGGGAATATTGCCTTAGAGCTTAGGTAGAGAGCTCTACCGAGATCGTCGAGGCACATGAATATATTCACCTGTTAGGGGGGCAGGTTATGGTGAAGAGTAGGAAAATTCGAAACAAAACCCTGTACCAACCCGTCCGGTCAGCTGGTACAGTAAGTCAAAAAGCTTCCTAAATTGGGAGCGGCCTAACGTCGAGCTGTCGACTCCAATAGGCTGGATTTATTTATTAGATAACTATGACATGCATTGTTTACATACAATGCATTTGCAACAGTAGTTCATAGGTTTAGCTCAAATAATCTTTGCCTTAATGAAAATAAAACTAAATGTATAAAATTTACTCCACCAAATGTAAAACAAGCTGCGGCCAATGTTCAACTGAATGGACAAGTGTTAGAGTTTGTGGAATCAACTGTGTTCCTCGGTATAACTATTGATACCAATTTGCAGTGGGGCCCACACACAGAAAAGACAGCCTCTATTAGGTTAAGTTCGGCTAAATACGCTGTAAAAAAGATAAGGACTCTAACAGATGTGGATACGGCTAGAATGGTTTACTTCAGCTATTTTCATAGTATTATGTCTTACGGTATTCTCCTTTGGGGGAGTGCTGCAGATTTAAATATTATTTTTGTTCTACAAAAGCGGGCTGTACGCGCAATTTATAATTTGGGCCCCAGAGTTTCTCTCCGAGAAAAATTCAAAGAAGTAAATATTCTAACCGTACTAATTAATTTAATAAAATGTGTCTATGGTATTTTAATAAAATGTGATGTTAAATTTGGAATAAATTTTGAACCCGATGCCTTTTTAGTGAGGTGGTAACAAAAAGGCTAAAAGGTCTTATGTGCTAGACACAAATTAGCACGACCAATTAAAGTCCTGGTAGTCTCGGACTGTACGGAGAAATTACCATTAAATAAATTTAAAAAGTTAATAAAAAGCTTTGTGAAAAAGGTTATTACTCCGTTAAAGACTATTTGCAGGACACCTGGAAATGATCTACTAGCAAAGTGAAATAATATTAAATTGTAAATAGGCCATCAAAAAAAAAGCCTTCCTAAGTTTCTTGCCGGTTCTTCTAAGGTGGGCCGCGTTCCGTACCGGTGGTCACTTTAAATATTTTAATTAGTGTATGACGCTTTGTAAGCGCCGTTAAAATGGTCTATGCAAAATAAAGATTTTTTTATTTTTTATTTGAATTCTTACTTAGCAACTTATTAGTCACCTCTTTATCCCCGAAGGGATAAGCAAAGTACTACTATACACCCACATCTCACTGTTCGAATGCATTTTTGTCCTGCATGACAGGTAGTGATCCCATTGCCGAAATTGGTGAAGTGTAAGTTATTTTCAATTGGGTTGAATGACTGCCATGTCACTGACAACTGAGATCTACGGTGTAACGTGTCTTCCGAAACACGGAAATACTCTTAAATAGAAATGCCACAAAGCGGTCACCCATTCGGAAGCCCTGGAGTTATCGTTCCGAGGGCTTACCCGGGACTCACGGCCATAGCGGATAGAAGGGCAACGTGTGGTATTATTCGGTAGCATCCATAAAGATTTCCACACGAAAAAAAAACGCGGTCACTCATTTGAGGATCAGCCATAGCGAAAGTTGCTTTTTCATTTTAGAATATAACAAATATAAAATTTTTTACAGCTCTAATAATCATTATGACTGAATTTTGTTTAGATAATAATTTGCAAATGTAAATCAATTGCTATCATGTGTAAACATTTGGCTCATGTGTTAGTCACTAATGTACGAGACATGTGTTTAACGTGCAGGCAACATCTGCTGTTTTATCAGCTACCTATATTATGGATATAAATAATGATAGGGTTGGCAGCGCCAGTGTGATGCAAACCTCCATAGGCTTACGGTGACTACTTTTCGTCAGGTGGTAGTATATAACTGGCAAAGCGGTCACCTAGTACTAATAAATAAAGTTAAAGAATTTGTTTGGTTAATTGATCGCAATAATCTCAGGAACAACAGAATCTAACTGAAAAAATATTTTTGTGTTTTTATTGCGCGGATATCGAGGAATGCTGTTAGCTATATATCATTACGCTATTACCCTGGAGAGCGGAGCAGTTAAACATAAGGTTCTTCAAAATGGGTCTTAGAAGGTTTAAAAAGAGTCGGCAGCGCGAGTGTTGCACCTCTAGTGTTGCAAAAATCCATAGGCTACGGTGACCACTTTCCATCAGGTGGGGCCGTACGTCTGTCTGCCACCGCAGTGGTATAGACAAAATGTAAAAATATCTAGCAAATTTTCATATATAATTAATAAACGACGGGATTAAAGGTTGAAAGTTAAAGGCATTATGGGCCATGAAAAATTTCAACAGCATGTAGTCATAACCTGCCTGTCTATTTCTAGGACTCACCACCTATTAAGTGGGACAGGAATGCCCATAGTGAAATGTCGGCATATTTATATACCTCTGCCACCTCTGTCATAAATATTAAAGGTGTGATGATACCCACAGCCTTCAAAGTACGTCACGGGCGAAGGCGCGGAGATCAGATAGATATATTATAATTTTAATAAAGAAAAAATCAAGCGCAATCGATTCTTTAATGGTCTAAGCGCCTCTCCCGGTAAGAGTGACATATTAATATTCATTCATCATACAAAATCATCGTAAATAAATGGACTTAAACTGAAGAATAGACAGTTTTATTTCCCTCAAATATAACTAAACTAACTAACTATCTTTACGCTGTAACCCTGACAGGGTAGTCAGAGAGGACGGATCGCCAGGCTTCGCGATCCATGCATACTTCTTTCGCTTCTTCAAGATTCATCAATTGATGCACGCTTGATACACGCACGTCTGGGTATCCGAGTACTATTGACCTTTCCGTTTTTGAGCAATCTGCTCACGTGGTCTTCATATGTAAGTCTCGGCCTACCCTGACTTCTTCTACCCTCTACTTTCGCACAATATATATTCTTCTTCAATCGTTCCTCACTCATTCGTTGGACGTGTCCAAACCAACGGAGCACGCCCTTTTCCAGCTTAACGCTGACACTTTCATTCAAACCTGCCATATTGCGTATCACTTCGTTACGTGTTCGGTCGGCCAAAGTAACGCCGCACAATTTTCGAAGTGATCGCATCTCCACAGCATTCAATTTACTTTCATCTGCTGACATATCCAGGTTTCACTACCGTAAAGCAAAGTTGGCACTAGCACTGCGTTATGAATCCCCAGTCGTGCTTCTTTTACGATAACGAGAGAGATTTGTCGCTTTACTAATTGGGACAAAGCACCGTTAACTCTGTTTCCGGCAGCTACTCGCCGTTCTGCACCCGAATCACATCTTCCATCCGCGCTAAACATACTCCCTAAATACACAATTTCATTCACTTGCTCTAGACGTTCCTGGTTTATCCTAATCTCGCATTTGGTTCTTACGTCATCTCTTTCAAATACTAGAACCTTAGTTTTACTTGCATTCAAGCGAAGACCCTTTTTTTCACACTCCTTTTTCATATTAGTGACTAATGCCTGAATGTCGGCTTCTGATGAGGCCATGAGCACTGCATCATCAGCGTACAGCAGACAGTTTACTGTACAGTCACCCAAATTCACACCCATATCACAATCTTTCAACTTCTGCAGGCAACTGTCCAGATACACTATGAACAGCCAGGCGGACATGACACAACCCTGTTTGGTGCCTGTACAGACATCAAAAAGAGGTGACACTGACCTCTATTCGCACGCAAGCATTACATTCCCTATAAAGCGACTGTATTGCCATATCAGGGTAGCCAATCCCACAGAGTTTCTCTCACAACGTTATCAAATGCTTAAAACAAATATAACTATAACTTACGTAATCATCTCAGCAAGGGTCATTTGTATCTCTGTCTATATTTAGGAAGTAAACTATGGATACGTCATGATGAAAAAGCTTATGGCCGGCTCGCCCGGCTACCCAACACTAGTAATTTATTCCTAACTAGCTGACCCGCCCGGCCTTGCCCGTGACATACTTCGAACCCCGTGGCACCCATTTAGTCTGTCGTTTATTAATTTCACAATAATGTATGAACATTTTTCAAATTAGTTGATTACTTCTTCACTCTCCATTATTACGGCCCGGTTAAATTATGGTTACACGAAATTATTTCAATTACGCATTTTTTTTAATTTTGCTATATCTCCTAAGATATTCATTTCATTTGCAAGGTGTAAAGGGTCAAAATAATCTTCATGAAATGCTGAAGCCAACTAATGTATTAAAAATGATAATCATTGATTAAGAACAAGCGTTTAAAAAAAATGTGTATTCCTTTGTACACGCGTTTGAAGTTATACTGCATTAGTCTAATAAGATTTCATCACATATATACCACAACTATTTGTTTGTAACAGGATTGTCAAATTAGTTAGACAAAAAAAAATAAAAAGTGGGAAAACTACTTTGAATGTCTTGAACTAAAACACTTGTACTGTTCCACTTATTTATTACTTAAACCTGACCGGTTAAAAACCTTTGAAAATGCCGTAAGGCGAAACCGGTCAGGTTTAAGTAATAAATAAGTGGAACAGTACAAGTGTTTTAGTTCAAGATGTGTAGCAAGTTCCACCAAGTACCTACCATCAATCAACAGTGTAAACAGTACTTTGAATACTACATTCAAAGTACTGTTTACACTGTTGATTGATGGATAAGTTGTCATGAAAACACTTACCAGCTAACTTCATGGTGTCTGTTTTTCGTGACGATCTACGCGCGTATCGTAATAAATTACTCTCCATTTTCCTTAACGCGCCATAAGAAGTATAACAAAAAACAAATTCAAGATGTAATAAAGCAATTTGTTTAAACATAATGGTAACCTCAAAAGGGATTGTGAACAAAAATAAAGTCAGAAAATTCCTTTTCAACGAACAGTAAAAATGAGAAATGGTCTCGTCTGCTATAATTTTCCAATTTCTCGCAAATGCTTTCGATTATCAACGTGCGTCCCCGACGTTTAAATTTTGATTGTCTGCTCGGCTACGCAAGAGGTCGTGGGTTCGATTCCCACCCAGGATAAAACTTTGTGTGATGAGCACGATGGTTTCTTCTGTGTCTGGGTGTTATTTATCTATAATATGTATGTATTTAGAAATATATAAGTATGTTTATCAGTTATCTAGATCCCATAACACAAGCTAATATTAGCTTACTTTGGGCTAGATGGCGCTGTGTGAAAAGTGTCCCACAATATTTATTATTTATTATTATTATTACTGAAATGATTTTTAGAAATTGTCATATTACAAGTATAATTTATTTAGCTAAAAAAACCAAATTATTTTTTTATGCCTTGCCGACGTGGTGAAACTTCTCTGTACCTTTTTCTCACTGAGCATAGCTAGCTATCCTTTAAAACTTAGACAATGCCATGGAAGTCTTTTCTGTAGCCCTATAAAAAATAAATAATATCTTTGTACAATATTTTTTGTATATCTCTGGGTTTAGGCAGCGTTTTCGATGAAAGCCTTTAGTCGACTTGATCTATCCGACTCCATGAAGAATAATTGTAATATTTCAACCAATTTACATAAAACTTGAAGAAGTGACAAAATCTTATGGATCACTCTCTTCTCCGTCTAAGTGATTTCCCAGTTGCTTCAAAACTATCCTGGATTTGGAGACTGCCAATTGTTTGTTTCGGAGTTTGAATGTTTCCCATGTATAGTAAGTATGAATTTAGAAATATACTCGTATAAGTATGTTTTTTTAGTTGTGTAAATCCCATACCATAAGTTTGTTTGAGCTTACTTTGGGCTAGACGGCGTTGTGTAAGAAAATGTCTCACAATATTTATATTTATTTATTTATTTAAAGATGAAATTTATGAATATTTGTTATTTTTTCACGCTCAAATGGGTAGACTTTGAATAAAATTTTGCGTGCAAGTAGCTGACAGCTTGGATTAACACATATGCTAGTTTTTACAACTAGGACATGTTCCTGTAGGAACGGAAAATTGTTACCACACAGTACTATATAGGCGAAAGTTTGTTTATTACTTCTACACGCTCAAACGGGTGAAACAATTTGGAGAAATAGTTGGTAAGCTGATACCCTGTATTAACATAGGCTTCCTATTATTCCGGGGAAAGGCTTCTTTGGGAAACGGGGTGCGGGATCATCACCACGCGGGCGCAGTCACGGGTGTCCTTTAGTTATTGATAATGTCATTTCATTGAAGACTGTTCGGTTGGTCTAATAATGTCATTACAGAAATAATATTGACACCCTCTTTTTTGACATTCTATGATGAGCTTAAAATGGAATGAAAGAAAAAAGTAGGCAGCACAACTATGAAATTTAAAGCGGTATGTAATATGACAGCTTGTGTCGTTGTATCTTGTACTAGTTGAACTCCGCTTAGACCGTGACATTCTTCAATCCCCCCTGGACGACGGGATTAAATGGGTAATCCCGTCGTTTATTACTTTTACAAATATGTATGAAAAAATTTCCGATTTCTTGACAATTACTGCTCCGCTCTCCATGGTAGTGGCGTGGAAACTTTCCTCGATAAATGGGGTAGTTAACACAAAAAATATAATTCAATTCGAACCAGTACGTCATTAATCATGATTCTTCATGAGATAAGCGCATTTAACCAAACAAACTCTACAGCTTTATAAATTAGCATAAATATAAATTACGGAATACGTACAGCGATACACAGATTTTTATGTGCGTGTTTCAAAATAACACACAATTATGTTGAGTTCGGGTGCGTCTGTGCCTTTGTTTCGCCTGAGTGCACCTGGGCGCGACAGAGTGGGGAGGTCGTGCGCGATAGAGCGCATCTTTGCGTGCCTCTGAGCGTCCGCGTCTGTGCGTGTCATTACTCCTTTGTAAGGTATGTATATAGGATATTTCAAGTTTGCTAGTATAAAATTACAAAATAGAACCTAAAAATATTAGTTTTGGGTTTTAACAACTGAAAATACCCAAAACAGGTTTTGGTTTCATGTAAACTACGTGAAAATACCCCAAACTTTAGGTTATATACGAAAATTTTAACTTGTATATGAAGGCATAGTCTATGATTTACATTTTTTACTTCAAATATATAGGTACTTATTTGACATATAAAGTCTCAAAACTCCATACTTTGATCAAGGTTTGTAGGAATACTAAAAGAGGACCGTTTATAGATTACCTTTTATCGATAAAGTAACTCTGTTGCATCGTTATCACCCTGTCAAAATTCTTTTCACATTTGTATTTCTTACCTCTCTCGTTCCGATTCCGATATTTTACGAGGAATGAAGCATGTAGGCGTTTGGCAACCAATATGTGTCTTTAGTAGGATTGCCAGAAATGACGATTTGCACAGGACGATCCCATTATCAGAGCTTTTTATCGCGCTCTGATTTGAAAGATCCCAAGCATTCATTAACTTTTGCCGTTTCTGTCACCGAAAAATGGTGGATCTGCCACTCATGTGAGTCAAATGATTTTCATAGACCTACATAATGCAATCGGTTCACCTCCTGTTACGTGGGACAAAAAGTGCATATGGTGAAATGTGGGCGTACAGTATGCCTCTGCTTACCCCTTCGGGGATAAAGGCGTGAAAATATGTATGTATCCATGTATACATAATACCGCAGCCAAAGAATGGAATGAATTACTCGATCATTCTTAGGTCTTTTCACGTCGCGAGTGAAAAAGTTTTTTCTAGGCTCTTGTGGTCCACCGTAAACCATATCAACACTTAATATCAGGTGAGATTGACTTTATAAAAAATAGTTTGTCAAACTTTATTATATTTATAAAGATATTGGACACAGGTAAGATTTTTGTTTTGTTTTTATTAACAACTAAACACCAATAACCTAACATGCGTTATAAAATTTCTTCGCAACGCAGTCTTCATGTGGTACCGATCCCACAAGATTGGCACGTTTTATGGCAAGTTTAACCTTTCTGCGAAAAAAAAAACAGCCTTCTGGTCACGAGTAGTGTCAATTTGACGCTTTACATTGTCTTGTAAAAGGTTTTTGAAAAAAATATCTAGAACCTTTTGTCCTAATATTAGGAACATTGAAACTGGTGACACTAGTCATAGTGTCTGGAGTTCTGGACATTCTCCAATACTGGTTAACTTTATGTTCCTAGGTTTTATGTGCGAAGGTTTTATGTACGAAGGTTTTGCCGAGGTTTGTGTAACTCATACATAAAATTGTATAGGTCTTGTATAGGTCTAATATTGTCTTACCACTGATAGAAGATTAAATTGCAGTGTGCTATAGAGAGGGTTATGGGTGTAGTTTGTAATCGAATCCTTAACGAGCATGTAGGCGTTTGGCAA
Source organism: Thumatha senex (assembly GCA_948477245.1). Taxonomy (NCBI): domain Eukaryota; kingdom Metazoa; phylum Arthropoda; class Insecta; order Lepidoptera; family Erebidae; genus Thumatha; species Thumatha senex. The sequence goes on from OX419743.1 coordinate 17,187,358, forward strand.
CCAATATGTGTCTTTAGTAGGATTGCCAGAAATGACGATTTGCACAGGACGATCCCATTATCAGAGCTTTTTATCGCGCTCTGATTTGAAAGATCCCAAGCATTCATTAACTTTTGCCGTTTCTGTCACCGAAAAATGGTGGATCTGCCACTCATGTGAGTCAAATGATTTTCATAGACCTACATAATGCAATCGGTTCACCTCCTGTTACGTGGGACAAAAAGTGCATATGGTGAAATGTGGGCGTACAGTATGCCTCTGCTTACCCCTTCGGGGATAAAGGCGTGAAAATATGTATGTATCCATGTATACATAATACCGCAGCCAAAGAATGGAATGAATTACTCGATCATTCTTAGGTCTTTTCACGTCGCGAGTGAAAAAGTTTTTTCTAGGCTCTTGTGGTCCACCGTAAACCATATCAACACTTAATATCAGGTGAGATTGACTTTATAAAAAATAGTTTGTCAAACTTTATTATATTTATAAAGATATTGGACACAGGTAAGATTTTTGTTTTGTTTTTATTAACAACTAAACACCAATAACCTAACATGCGTTATAAAATTTCTTCGCAACGCAGTCTTCATGTGGTACCGATCCCACAAGATTGGCACGTTTTATGGCAAGTTTAACCTTTCTGCGAAAAAAAAAACAGCCTTCTGGTCACGAGTAGTGTCAATTTGACGCTTTACATTGTCTTGTAAAAGGTTTTTGAAAAAAATATCTAGAACCTTTTGTCCTAATATTAGGAACATTGAAACTGGTGACACTAGTCATAGTGTCTGGAGTTCTGGACATTCTCCAATACTGGTTAACTTTATGTTCCTAGGTTTTATGTGCGAAGGTTTTATGTACGAAGGTTTTGCCGAGGTTTGTGTAACTCATACATAAAATTGTATAGGTCTTGTATAGGTCTAATATTGTCTTACCACTGATAGAAGATTAAATTGCAGTGTGCTATAGAGAGGGTTATGGGTGTAGTTTGTAATCGAATCCTTAACGAGGAAACCCGAAGACCGGCTTCACACTGCTGGTATGTAGTAGTGTTTGTTTTATCAGAATGTAACACCCAAAATAAAATTTACTTAAAAGAGGCGAATAACAGTAGAAAGTTCTTGTTCAGTTTTGGCAACCTTCCAAAGTCATAAAGTGGTAAGTACGCGAATGTCAAGCGTGTAGTGCGAATATTATAAGTGGTGAACCGTATATTGTCTTAACTCAAAGTTCATTGCATCCTCCTTCTTGGCTGAGAGTAGCTAGGAACCTGGTACAACCTCGAAAATATCTGGACCATCTGGACATCTCTGGGATCATTGGGTTAGCTGCCATTCCTGGTGTTTAAGAGAGTTGCGACTCTGCCTTGGGCTTCAGTCATGATTGTATCTACGGCAATCTTCGTAAAAATGCTTTAAAGTCTTAAAATCAGCATTAATAAGTTTTGAGCAATTTAATTTGCCTTTTAATGAAACAAAATTAATAAATAAGTTAATGGTTAAAAGTTTTTTTAAAAAAAATCTGATATAATGTTCAAATTCTTTGTTGAACATTTTATCAGATTGTTTTTAAAAAAGACTTTTTTTGTAATTCATCAATTCACAGTAAGTTCTTTCATTTAATACCCATATTAAGCGCTCGTGGCCCCGCGGTCTCAGTGTTCGGTAAACGATCACTGAGGTACGCAACTTGCACTATGGCTGGTCCTCGGATGGGTGACCACTTTGTGGCATTTAAATTTGCGAGCGTTTCCGTGCTTCGGAAGGCACGTTAAGCCGTTGGTCCCGCTTGCCAGTAAAATGGCAGTCGTTAAGCCTGGTTGAAGGCCTTATAGGCGGCTTAAAAAATTTCAACAGCAGGTAGCCACAGCCTGCGTCTGTCTATTTCAACACGGTAATGGGCTCACCACCTATTACGTGGGACAGGAATCCACACGGTGAAAAGTGGGCATATAATATGCCTCTGCCACCCCTTCGGGGATAAGGCGTGATGGATATTTATTTATTTATTTATTATTTATTTATTTATTATTTATTTATTAATTATAAGACAGCATAAAAACTTTATCTCTTAATTTAGTAGTTTGTCATATTAAGTTTGACGTGTAGTCACTTTATATTTCAAATTATTTTAAGAAACCTTTTGATTGACACCCATATTGTAGTCGTGCATTAAAAATAATTAGTCTGCCATTTTGGGAGTTTTACCATGTTGATTTAGAGTGACGTCAAATAATTAACCATGCATTATCATTCAAACTAAACATGTGCACGAAATTTCAGCTCAATTGATTTAAGACATCTGCATCAAAATTGAGTTGCAAGATTCCACACAAACACAAAAACTTGCATTTTTTTATACCACTGAAGTGGCAGACAAGCGTATGCTCACGTCGCAGAAATCGCGCTGCTGACCCTTTATAAAACTACTAAAACCCCTTTTAAAGAACCCCATACTGTAGACGTTTGGGAAAATCCAGGAAAGGAGTTCATTCCACAATCTAAGCGTACGCGGAATAAAGCCTCTATCGGACCTAACTGTATGTGCGCGCTCCGGACGCAAAGTGTGTGCAATTTTATTTGTCTGTACACAGGGCAACTTAATAAAAAGCTTGTAAAAATTCACTGAAGATAAAAGCGTGTATAATATTGAAGGTACCAAGGTATCAAATATAATTTTCCTTCAGATTTGTAGTGCATTAAGCCAGGGTTATTTACATAACAAAAGATAATAGGATCTACTGAATAATTTATAAGATTGCAAGATTCTACTTACAATGGATTCCGTTGTACTCAGCCGAACTTTTTATTTTATTCAGCGAACAAAGACGTCTATTGGGCTGCTTTAACGATAAAAAGTTGTTTTACTCAATTATAGTATTATTAAAACTAATAATAAAACTAAAGTAGTTATCCTAATTGATTTGTCAATTTTGAAGAAGTTTTTGATGATGCACGAAAAGCGTAAATTATTTTTTATTGAAATATTTTGACAAATAACAAATAATTAAGTTAGTCTCTAGTTAATCTGTTAATGAATATGGTAATAGAAATTACATGGAGAATTACACTAAAATACTGGCACTCTTCTGAAAAATTTAACCTTTACAAACGTTTGAAAAGTAGCATATGAATTACGGAAAATTCTGTTTTTATGTAACTTCAAAATTAATATAATATAACGATTTCCGAAACTTGTTTGTAGTTAAGTCTAACACTCAGTTTCTTATATCAGCTCTCTGCTCTTATGATTATTATTATTTCACATCCTCTGGGTAAGAAATTTAGCAAATGCTGTAGTATGTGTTTACTTTTCGTCCGGAGCGTTCACATACGCTTAGGTCCGATAGAGGCTTTATTCCGCGTACGCTTAGATTGTGGAATGAATTCCCTGCCTGGGTTTTCCCGAACGTCTATAGTATGGGGTTCTTCAGAAGGGGTCTTAGAAGGATTCTAAAGGATCGGCAGCGCGAGTGCTGCACTTCTGGTGTTGCAAACGTCCGTAGCCTACGGTGACCACTTTCCATCAGGTGTTCCATTTGCTTGTCTGCCACCTCAGTGGTATATAAAAAATACTTTAAAAAAAGATTAATACTATTCAATTGTCCATTTCAATACGGTAATGGGCTCACTGCCTGTTCAATGCGACAAAATGCTTACGGTGGCGGTGTAATGTGAATGATTAGTAGGTATATCTCGGTCACCCCTTCATGACTGATAAAAAGAAGTTTATTACTCCAAAATTTGAGCCTGAAGAGTGATGATTATTTGGTCCCTATAAGTACACACTTGCACACTAACTCTTGTACATCCAATTAGGCGTTAAATACTGCGCAACAACAATATCTGTCTATTGATCTTTGTGTCTTGGGTAAGCTTAATGCGAGTGTTTCATGATCCGTTATTTATTTATTTATTTATCCAGCTAACAAGAGTCAAAATGTCAAACTATTAAAAAGCGACCAAGTGCGAGTCGGACTCGCTCATGAAGGGTTCCGTAGCAGCAAGTAAATTGAATGAAAAGTAAATTGCGGTTTACGATTTATGACGTATTAAAAAAAAAACTTACTAGATCTCCGTCAAACCAATTTTCGGTAGAAGTTTGCATGGTAATGTACATCACTACATATTATAAAACAAAGTCCTTTTTCGCTGTCTGTCCCTATGTATGCTTAGATCATTAAAACTACGCAACAAATTACGATGCAGTTTTTTTTAATAGATAGAGTGATTCATAGGGAAGATTTCTATGTATCATTTGTTAAGTTCTTTTATACAGTAACTTAATTATAAAGATATATGTTGGGGGTGTCGGAAAATTAAGCCGTCTGGGAGCTTTTAACGAAAACGCTGCCTAAACCCTTTGAGATATAACAAAATAATGTAAAGTGGAATTGTGTGTCTAATATAGGTCTAAAAAAAAGTCCGCGACGGTGTATGCCTATCTCTCAAGGATAACATACTATATCCATTTTAATACTAAAAAAATAGCAATTATAAAGCGGTAATTTGAAGGCTATTTACACAAATATATTATTAATCCTCATCATTTTTAATACATTAATTGGCTTCAACATTTTATGACGATTATTTTATCCATTTACACATTGCAAATTAAATGAATATCTTAGGAGATATCGCAATATGAAAAAAATGCGCAAAGAAATTAATATCGTGTAACCAATATTCGACCGGGCTGTGCTTACGCCCGTAAGTAGGTACTGGAGAGCGGAGAAGTAATCAAGTAATTTGTAAAATCTTCATACATTATTGTGAAATTAATAAACGACGGGATTAAATGGGTGCCACGGGGTTCGAAGTATGTCACGGGCGAAGCATAAATATTTCATAGTTTTATAATTCTCTTATTTTAGAAGTAAAAGGGAGGTTACACAGCACAGATTTTACCACTTTGTGTGTCTCTTGCGCAAACTATTCATTATAGAAAAAAATGATATTAAAAATCTCAGTATTATTTTTGAAAACCTATTCATAGGTAAGGGTTAGATGAAAAAAATTGAGTTGCAGTTCTAAGTATAGGGAACCCCCAAAATTTTAATGAAAATCTTAATGCGGTTCACATAATACATCTACTTACCAAGATTTAACAGGTTAGTTCTTATAGTTTCGGAGAAAAGTGTCTGTGACATACGGACGGACAGACATGACAAATCCATAAGGGTTCCGTTTTTTGGCCATTGGCTACATAACTCTTAAAACACTTGTTTAGATGAGTTTGAAAAACATAAATTATAACATAATTTAGTGTTTTTTATCCGGTCTAGAAAATCAATCTGCTATTCACATCCAAGATTTTTCTTTATTTCTAGCGCTCTATCTAGGGATCCAGTACTGCAAAGATAAGCACTTAGTGATCCAGCTGTCCAAGATCTAGTGCTGTAGAGCTCCGATGCTATCAATGAAACTCATGCAGCGTCTATTTGTCTTCTCTCTTGCAACTCGCGAAGTAGCGATGTACTTTATCTGCCTAAAGCGGCATCAAGCTCACGTTTCACGAAGTACCTTTGACGGGGCAAACTAACTTAAACGTATTACTTGTTACAACCTGGCTTGCAGAACCTGCTCACTCAACAAATAGTATCTGTCTAGTCTATCTATCTATCTTCACGCTATATCCCTGACGGGGTAGTGAGAGAGGACAGATCGCCAGGCTTCGCGATCCATGCATAGTTCTTTCGCTTCCTGCAGAATCATTAATCGCTTCATACATGCACGACTGGGTATCCGAGTACTTTTGACGTTTCCGTTTTTGCGCAAACTGCTCATGTGGTTTTCAATATAAGTCTCAGCCTACCCTGACTCCTTCTACTTTCGCACAATATATATTCTTCGTCAAACAAATAGTAGGTACTTCATTACAACGATTAACGATCTTACGGAAAGTTAACGTACTGTTAAACATAACAACAAGATTTAAATAAAGATTAACGGTTTAACGGTCAGGTGCACAAATATAAAACTCAATTATCAAGTCATTATACCCTGAGTGCAAGGGTACCTAATAATTTAATATTTTCGCAATTAAAATATATCCTCTTGAATGTTGGTTGCGACTGAGACTAGACGCTAATAAGAGATAATATACGGCAAGCCTGTTAATTTACTTCAATAATAGTATATAACTTGACATTTGACATTTGTTTTTTTTTTCATACAGCGCCATCTTGCCCAAAGCATGCTTATATAAGCACGTGGTATGTCTATATAACTGATAATCATTCTTATAATATTTTTAAATACATACATACTATACATAGGGAACACCTAAATTCCGAAACAAACATTTGCAAATCACACAAATATTTGTACCAACCCAGGGTTCGACCCCGACCCCTGCGCGGCAGTCACATACCCTTTACATTGCCAACGCCACCGAGGAAGTCAAATGTCCATTGTCCAACAAAAAAATGAAAATATGACCCAGATTCCTCGAAATCGTACAAAATCAATAAAAGGACATCATTCTGCAATAATTACAACAATTTACTGCACCTTTCTTTCTATCAATATATCACGGGCCTTATTTTCGATCATATGAGATACATTTCTAAATAAACAAACGACATTCAGTAGTGAATTTCCGTCTACGCTTTCAAGTCGTATGATTGAGAATTGGAGCCCAGGCGTACCAAACATTTTGGTTGCGAAGTTCGACGTACATTCACTTTCGTTGTAATTGCGACGTTAATTGGACTCTTTGTAAGCTCATCACGAGGGATGCTGCGTCAAGTGCTGGGATTGTGATTACTGTAGGCAACGCATGTTGTGCAATATACAGGCTCTCTCGGATGTCATAAGTGTAGAATGTAGATAAATAATAATATATTTTGTTTAGTTTATACTGTCAAGAGCTTTATTAGTGGATTTACCCGCGGAGTATATGGAGCTTGGTCGAAAACCAGAATTTGTTCCCGGAAAAAAGTAATCTATATCCTATCTATAAGCTATATTAGTGAAATGTTTTATTTACATACATTTAGAAGTCTTTGCGTGAAAGAGTAACAAACATCCATCCACACATCCATAAAAACTTTCACATTATAATATTAGTAATAAATAAATAATAAATATCCATCACGCCTTATCCCCGAAGGGGTGGCAGAGACATATTATATGCCCACTTTTCACCGTGTGGATTCCTGTCCCACGTAATAGGTGGTGAGCCCATTGCCGTGTTGAAATAGACAGACACAGGATGTGACTACCTGCTGTTATAAGGTTATAAAATATTCGTTGTGCAATAGTGCAAGAATGTAATTTTAAAGAGAAATGCTATTTTCCTTGTTATTTTTTTAAGTGAAAAAGACAACTCGGTTTGTGCTGTATTTTTTTAATTATAAGAAAATTATGAAATAACATATCTGAAAAAAATTACCTTACCATTTGCCTTAATTTCAAACATAGATTCTTGTTGCTTCATACTGGACTGACTGACTTGGACTTGGACTTAAGTAAGACTTTGGCTTTGAAGTCAAAACTTTCACATAAAATAAAAAAAAACCTACTCAATAAGGAACGAATCGTGATTCTCAAGGCCTTTAAATCGAATTAAAAATAAGGGACCCTCCATATTGTTAAATAAATGAAATGAAAGATAAATACGAACTCAGCGGACTCGTACACTTTTTTGTATATTAAATAAAAAAATATATTAAAAAATTAATAATACACGTGAGCAATCAATCGAATCAATCTACAGATACTGCTAGATGTAGCCCTTTTCGAATCATAACCTCGTCTCGAATTCAGGGTATTCCTATGACCTTCAGAGTCTCCCTACTACCTCTTTTAGGTACAATGGGCGAAGGATTTAAGGATACAGGGCCGCCCTATTAGGATTGATTGTTGTAAGAAAATCCTGTATTACTCTTATGGTTTTGTATGGTTACACAATCACAATTATTCAACAAAACATGACATAGAATTAAGTATCGAAGTGATACGCAATATAGTAGGTTTATGCTGCATTATTAATAGATGTATATTTAAATAAAATAAATAAATAAATATCCATCACGCCTTATCCCCGAAGGGGTGGCAGAGGCATATTATATGCCCACTTTTCACCGTGTGGATCCCTGTCCCACGTAATAGGTGGTGAGCCCATTGCCGTGTTAAATTAGACAGACGCAGGTTGTGGCTACCTGCTGTTGAATTTTTTAAGCTGCCCATAAGGCCTTCAACCAGGCTTAACGACTACCATTTTATTGGCAACCGGGACCAACGGCTTAACGTGCCTTCCGAAGCACGGAAACGCTCGCAAATGCCACAAAGTGGTCACCCATCCGAGTACCAGCCATAGTGAAAGTTGCGTAACTCAGTGATCGTTTACAGAACACCGAGACCGCGGGGCCACGATCGAGATGTATATTTCAGCCAGAATGTAAAAAATATTATTAAAATTTGATTAATGGAGCTTACCCGGATCATTGCAAAAGATAAGCGTGACGAAATAAATAAATCGATGCCCTTAGAGCTTGACTAGTGAAGAGACAGCAGAACAGAGTCACCAGTCGACAAAGATGAATCGATTATTCGACTAAGCAATCCATAGGAAAATAAGCTGGAAATTAAACAATCTTCTGCTCCATAAGTCGTAGATTCTTCGATAGACACGGCCAGTACACTGCCACTATAACGTGCTTACTCTGTGTCCTTACATTATCTAAACGATAAAGATCAATCAGAATAGTTCAGCGGTGATGGGACCCGAGTCCGCCGACAGCTGACGATTTGCGACGAAGTTACCTGAACAATCGTATGCTTTTCTAAATGTGCAGCTGGTTGCTTTTTCAGACTACTCTCTAATCTGGCTAAACCACCATGGTGTTCCACCCTTCCCCTATCGAGTCTTTGCATAGGCCACTTAAATAAAAAATAAAAATAAAAATATCTTTATTTTGCATAGACCATTTTAACGGCGCTTACAAAATGTCATACACTATATAAAATATTTAAAGCGACCACCGGTTCGGAACGCGGCCCACCTGAGAAGAACCGGCAAGAAACTTAGGAAGGCTTTTTTTTGATGGCCTATTTACAATTTAATATTATTTCATTTTGCCAGCAGATCATTTCCAGGCGTCCCTGTCCTGCAAATAGTCTGTAACGGAGTAAAAACCTTTTTCACAAAGCTTGTTTTTAATAAACTTTTTAAATTTATTTAAAGGTAAATTTCTCAGGTCACAGGGAAGCTTGTTGTAAAAGCGTATACAGTTACCCTGGAAAGAATCGCCAATCTTATGTAGTCGACTGTGGTGGACTGAAAGATTATTTTTATTTCTAGTGTTTATATTATGTTTATCACAGAGTTTAGAAAACTGTGATAGATTTTTCTGGACATACATAAGATTGGCAGTACTGGAGTATCTTATCGTGTTAACTAAGGAGATAAGTATCAAAGTACCAATTTTCATACCTTTTATTTAAATCCTTCATCCATACAAACTTACGTACATAATTGCAAAACAACTATACACTTTTTAATTTGCTATTGATATTAGTACCAAAAATTAGAGTACGGGAAATCTTTACCACGAGGACAGAGCCGCGGGCTGCAGCTAGTTTCATATAAACATCTCGATATCCAGAACCTTTTCTTCATCATCTTAGTGTACTTCCAATTTATTTTAAATCCTACTTGGTGCCAGGTAAATGTGAACCCAAGGTGAACTTGCGTGCTAGGAGAAGCTTTTGTTTCACTTCGGTATTGATGGGAGCGAAAGCCGTTTATCGTCGTTGCTTCGTCTGTTAGGCAGCAGGTGTACTGCAATAAGGTCAGGTCGTTTGGACCTCGCACATCGTACTGTCGTTCTTTACGAACAATTATTATACAAAAAATTTATGTTTTTCAAATAAAAAAATAATTATGTATTCAGAAGTAGTAGTAATGAGTACAATGTCTCTTTGTTTTCCATTAGTGTTGGACGTGACTAAGTAAATGATAAAATAAATACCTACTTGCTTCATTGTACTCGACATACTTAGGACTGTCTTACGCGGTTAGCTTGAACAAATATTGACTGCTTTATGTAGTGGCTATATATAAATTCTATTGTTTTTATATACATGCATACACAGAACTGCTTGAACAGTTGCGACTGCTTTGATTGGTCGAATTTTGTGTGGAGGAAAGAGACCTACATTCTGTTATTGCCGGTCAGTCACGTAATCTATAGCTTACATCAATACGAACAGAAAATATATTGATATTGACCGTTGTAAATTGTCACGTTTAACATCGACGGATGTTAAAACCTCATAGTCCCTCCCTACCTGTCCGTCTAGTGCCAAGTGCCCCAAGAAACTCCGCGGAGGGATGTCGGATGTCCCGGCACACACTCTCGAAACTTGACTCTTGGTGTAATAATTTATTGTATTTATATTGATTTTTGTTCATTTCAAGGCATTTGTCGCCGTTTCAATTTCCTTTCTCATAATACAAATGACAATCTTTAAACCACTTCCATCATGCGATCGCTTGACTAATGACCATCTGCTTGGCTACTAGATATAAATCAAATGCAAGTTCAAGCGGAACAAAATTACTAGGATATCTTGACGTGCATGTATGAACCGATTAAAGAATCTGCAGGAAAGAATTAAAGGTATGCAAGGGTCACGAAGATTGGCGATCTGTCCTCTCGGACCTACCTACACTCCTACTCTCTAAGCAAGTAACTTAGTTAAGTTTAACTGAACTCGCTCTCCATGTATGTAGTATGTAGATCATTAACTAAGGTCCGTATTCCACCACGTTTCTCAATACTCAATCAACGCTTGAGGCTAGTTTTTCTCTAAATCTACTCTCAAGCGTCGATTGAGTATTGAGAAACGATCTGGAATACGGCCTTAACTGTTCGAACAGTCCGTGTATGGCCGGCCTTAAATAGCCGCGTGACTGCACAAACATTTTCCCAGTAGGTAGGTACTTGTCTATTCTCTTTCAGGATATAAACGAGAGAACGTTACAATTTATTTAAGTGACGTAATTCCTACATTTTTATGAAGTAAACCTGAGTCTGTGAGAAATGTCTTCGTTACTTTGAAACACGCCCGATTTGATTTGAATGTTTCTGCTGTGAACAGAGAAGGAAGTTTTATTATCGAGGTAATGAATGTAACGAGTACTCTATCGAGCCAACATCATTGTAGCTATTGGTAAGTCAGTCTCAGCGATAGGTGTGATGATATGTATGTTTGTATGTAAATAAATCGATGGTAATATTTCTGAAATTGTACATTAATATGAGGATTTCAATAAAAAAACATATTAACAACATCTCTGGATTTGTCTGACAGAGTAGATACATAAAATTATATAATTATACGTATGCATCATTGAATAAATTTGCAACGGAAAAATGTTGAAAAATCAATTTGGCTTTGCATTTTATGAATAGATTCCATTCCCTAAGTACCTACCGCCACCGAATAAATAATGGTACCCATCTCTTCCAATATCTTTAGTACACATTTTTTTATAGTATAATACCTACGTATTATATAATAGAATTTATATTTTAATAGTAGAATACGTAGGTACCTAGTAATTTTTTGGCTTTTTTGATCACCGCTTGGTGAAATAATTTTATAACTTACCCATTATTTATGAAGTAGCTATGACTCCCGGCTTCACTCGTCAAATAGTTCGAACACACGTTGCACTTCATAACTCAAACCCATGCCCTTTATGAGCTATCTAATACTTTCATTCAAACTTTGATCCCCTCTTTTACACTCTTAAGGGTAGAATTTTACAAAATTCTGAAACTTTTTTTTTTCATGTCTCTGCGGTGGCAAAGAAGCACTTGATGGAAAGTGGTTACCTTAGCCTATGGACGGTTGCAACATTAGGGGCGCGGCACTTGCGCTGCGTAGACGTAGACAATTCAATCTTGTGCTATGTGATCTAGACAAGTGATAAACATGTTTAAAACTACTTATATCTAAATAAACACATACATACCTATTAGTAAACATTCAAACCCCAAAACAAATCCTTGCGGATCACACAAACATTTCTTCCGACCCGGAATTCGAACCCGACACCTCAGTACTCCCATACACTACAACTGCGTCACCGAGGCAATGAACATTCCACGATACATTCTTCGGGTATCTTAGTTTCGTCAAGTTTTAGTGGCATATCATATATCCTCGTTCTGTGAGCGTTACGATGTTTAAGCCAGCACACGCCTGCTTAATAATATCTACGTAGTGTTATGTTTTAATCAACATGTACGTTTTGTTTTAATTAAAACAGACTTGTAACCTAGCTGTACATTTTCTCAGCTCTGTACCAGTTACTGAAATAAAGTGTGACTCAAGTTATGGTACGGGTATGTGTAGGGACTAAGTATTAATATTAGACAGGTTGGTATTCCTATAAGAAGATGTGCGTGTTGTTAACCTTTAGGTTGTACAGGACCCTACGGGAGATGAATGAAAGTAGTAGTTAGAATTAATATATAGTATATTTCCCGTTAGGGCCAAAAGTAGTTGTAGTCAGGGTCGCGGGTGTTGAATTTAGATTGGCATCCGTTAGGTGGACTCTGCCCTGAGAGGCCGCGGAATCTGGACTTATTTGAGGGAGGGCCAGGTGATCTTCCACGGGTCGGATGTTGTTCCTCTCGCAGTCGTAGTAGGTTCTCCGGCTTGGCGACGGCTTCCACTCCCGGTCCAGGCGCAACCAGGAGGAGCCTCGGAGCAGCTCTTAGCCAAGAGGTAGTAGGTAGTAGTGGTGGAACCGTAAAGGTTCAACCGTAACAAAGGACCCTGAAAGACAGAAGCCTGGGGCACGAGCCTCAGCCGGAGCCTAAAAGGCTTCCAGCCTCTCCTCAGGCCCAGGTTGGCTGGAGAGGCGGGAAGTCTTACATATAGGTTGTAGGTGGCAGGTACATAAATTAAATTGAATAAGGGTTGGTTGGCACACTTGTGAAAATTTAGGCTTTATACATATTCCTACCCACTTATAGCTATGGCTAAAAATTAGCGATTGTAATAGATTTAGCATTTATAAAAATAGCTATTAATTGCGGTAATACATACGCTGAAAAGGAAATAGGTAAGAACACTATAGATAGAATTATATTTAAACACTCCTTCCTGCTTCCTGCTAAAAAAGTTAGTAAGGATGATTGATTATAATTAGAACTTACCGGGATATTCCGGGTCCAATATTTTATACAAATATTTTATAAATGATTCTTTCTTCTATTTAATTTGCAAATTATGTCCAAACTAACTTGTGTTGTAGGGCACAGTAGCGTAATAGACAAATCTAGGTTGGTCGCGAAACTTCCTGTCAACTGCTTATATAGGGCCCAGGGGTGGATCAATGTGCGAGGCTTGGCCACGCATCATTACAGTGTAATTAAAAAAACCAGTGTGTACCACAGTACAGAGTACACAGGTAAGAAGTGAGACATTTCGTTTACAGCTATAATATTATTTCTCTCGTCGATGCAATAGTTTCACTTATGATAAAGAAGTTTCACTTCAAAACAACAGGCGCGTAACCGAAAAACGATGTTTTTTACAGCTATAAAATATCTCTAAAGAAAAGAGTAAAGAAGTTTCACTTCAATAATTAGAAGACATTCTTTATTACACAGTGCTTTCTGGCTCAAATTAAGCTTGAGATGGGATTAGACAATTGATAAACATACTTTTATGTTTTAATACATATTGTATAATATAAAAAGAATACCCAAATTTCGATACAAAAATTTATGGATCACTCACACAAATATTTATTCCGACCCGGGAATCGAACCCAAAACAGCGCGGCAGCAACACAACCATTTATGCCACCGAGGCGGGTATTAAGAAGTTATAATTCCTCAAATATACATATTAATAATATGAAAAATGTCCCTGCTTTTGATCGGACTTTTAAGTAAATATAGCTTGATGATCATTTGTTTTATTTGGGACTAATCCCACCCCCATTCCCATTACTGTGACTCATGTAAACCTGCTGTCTACAGTAATGACCAAGAACAGAAAAGCAATGAGGTCATGTCTCGGTATTTGAAAAAGTAGAATAAATGCAAAAATGTGGAAGTCAAAGAGCAGGATAGGAATAATAAAAAAACTATCTTCACGCTGTATTCCTGATGGGGTAGTCAGAGAGGACAGATCACCAGTCATCGCGATCCATGCATACTTCTGCTTCCTGCAGATTCATTAATCGCTTCATACACGCACGTCAGGGTATCCGAGTACTCGAGAAGGAACTTCAACCCGTGACCTTTATTAGGTTGTTAGGGTTCGCCAATCTCATCTTAATAAAATATTCACACTGTGGGATGAGGTGGAGAAAATCTCACGAAAAACTTTTGTTATTACAGTTTTAGGCAATTTAATATCCTCCAGAGCCGCAAACTTCGTCAAACAAACAAATTAATTTGGTAAAAAACGATGAAGACCCATTTCCAGTTTAAAAATGCCAATGCCTACGATTTTGGTGATTTCTTGTTCCTGTGCTTTTTTTACAGGTTTTTAACCTCGGATGTTGCAAACGACGTTAGGGTACGGTGACTAGTTTAAATGAAGTGGACTGTAGACTTGTCTGCCACCTAAGTGGTAGAAATAAGAAATTACTCTTCATTTCTAGCCATTAAATGAGGTTCTTATAGTCACAGATATATGATTTTAGTAGGTAGTACATCCATGATCATTGCGCATGCAATAGTGCCAAAATATCGGAAACTCAATAATACAATCATACCTTATAGATATTGTGATAAAAGTAATAATTTATTGTCACAGAGTCGTTCTGACGTTAAGTACTGCTGTGCATTAGTCCATTGACTGCAACATCCAAAGCACAAATACACGTAGAGCATGTAGCACATATGTGTTAGTTAGTGTCACATTCAATCTTAAAAAAAAACGAGTTTGAATAGAAAAGGAAATCTTTATTTGTACTTTAATTAAACGGTTAATCACAAAATTTATTTTTAAGCAACCTTAAGAATAAGGAAGTTAATTAGACTAAACTTAGATATTTTTATGTAAATATATATGGCATAAAATTTTATGTTATTACAAAGAGTGTACTTTGGAGATTGTCCCATTGGCTTCAAGTCAGGATCTGATGATGGAATTTTAGGTCAACCTTCAAATGTAATAGATATCAACAACGTTTTACAAAAACATTGTAAAGCTATTGACATATTTGCATATGGTAATCATGACAATGGCAAACCATTTAATTGTGTTCATGGCCATACTTCAGCTTACTAACCTTCGGACAACTTAAAAGTAGAAGATAATTTAAAAAATATCCTATTGATGCTTTTGCTTTTTATGTTGTAGGTAGATCACCAAAAACGTGAAATAAAGAAAAAAAAACTTAAGGCGTAAAAGCACTAAATTGGACACAAATAATGTGGTTATCGCTACATCTTAATTTTTTTCTGGAAACGGGGTAGAAGGATTAGGTACTATAAACAATCAACCATAATCTTTTTGGCCTGGTCAACTACAACAACCAATAATAATAATAATTCTTTATTAGCATGTAACACGGTACATAAGATATTAGGTTTACAGTTTAGATTGAGATATTTTGTCTAGAATATTGACATGCAAAAAGTATTTATGTCCTTTAAGAATGCCGTGAAGCGAAACCGGTTAAGGGTTATAAAGTAGATGTCGTGGAACAGTACAAGTGATTTTATTTAAAATGTGTAGCAAGTTCCACCAAGTGCCATCAATATACTGTATAAATAATTTTGTGGTTTAACTGCCTCGGTGGCGCAGTAGTAGTATATGCGACTGCCGCGACTGAGGTCTCGAGTTCGATTCCCGGGTCAGAAAAAATATTTGTGTGACCCAAAAATGTTTGTTTCGGAGTTTGGGTGTTTGCTATGTATAGTATGTAGGTATTTAAAAATATATATGTATGTTTATCAGTCATCTAGATCCCATAACTTGTGTTAGTGCAAAAATTATCCCACAATATTTATTTATTTCATTGGGACATGAGACTGAAAATCAATAACGCTACAATATTTGTTACAGATCAACTATGCGCCATCTACTGTACATCTCAATCTTCACAATCGTAACAGAAGTCTCCACTCACAGAAGTGACAGAGAACACGAAGGACCACAAACCTGCGGTGGACTTCTCAAAGGACCTGTAGGAACTATACAGACACCAAATTTCCCCCACCCATTTCCAGTTCCCATAAAATGTAAATGGATAATTAGCCAACCTCATGACGTTGACAATGGAACAATATCGATATTTTTTACCCAACAGTTTACCACCAGTGGGTTGACTTTTACTGAGTACAATTATTACGATGATGCCTTCTATAAGCTGGGAGAAAGGAGAGCTCTCACGGTCACTGAGGAGAATATAACCAGGATCAAATGGCTTCAGGTGTGTATATTTTTGATATGTATGAAAATTATGTGGAATTGACTCAGGTTTAAGTCATAAAGTGAAAAGTACTTATTGCAAATCATGGAGTTGCGTTGTATACTATAAGTGATTTTCACTTTACCTAAACGTGTAAGTAAATTTTCGTGTACAATAAACTTAGAATTATACTACGTTATTCCAAAGATAGCCTGCCGAAAGTTTTATGGGGTAGGGGACTAGTCAGTTTTTCCACGTTGCTGCATTAAGATATATACTATTGTACGATATAAATTTATTACCTATATGAGTATATCTACGATTTTAAATAAGAACTTTTCATTTACACCTACCTTAGCCAAAGTAAAAAGTATTATGCTTCATACTATAGTGTGTTTACTATATATTATACAATGTACACAATAGTATGAATGTAGTAGTAGAAAAGTATTTTGTTTCGTTTTACTTTAATTATAAAATAAATAAATAAGTCTCCTTCTACGGCTTCACTCGTCGTACTAATCTGGCCCGTCCGCGTCTGCCAGCGCGATAATGTCAGCATACATGAGCAACCATGGAGGCTGCTCATGTGAGTCCCTGATACTGTCTGACAATACGTCTAATATCACATCGAACAGAAGGGCACTAAGGACGGAACCCTGGTTTACCCCGAAGGTGATAAGGAAGGGTTTTGTGTTACCAACAGCGGTCCAAACCACGGAGTCGAAATCACGATCTAAATACATGGGAAATATCCAAACACAGAAACCAACATTTGTGAATCACACAAATATTAAAAAACAGCTGCCTATTCCCATTAAAATAAATTTATTTATACCATAGACGTATACTTTATTTAACTATGTATTTATTTTAACAAAGTTTTCATCGATTTCTGACCACTTTGATAAAGGGGCCAGTATTCCACGTGACCGATCCAACTTTACGCAGAGGCAATATCGTAACCAATGAGGTTAATCCGAGGTGCAATTATTGCTAGTTGAAACTTTACGGTCATGTAAAGTTTCAACTAGCAATAAACAAAGCAAATAGCAATAAGCAAGCTAAGTTGTTAGTCAGACTAACAACTAGCAAACTTGGTTGGACTAGGGTATCCCTATTAAACGTTTAAGTTATTACAAAGATATTTACTGTATCAACGATGAGTGCTAAATCTTGACTTTGGCTGCCTCGGTGGCGCTGCTGTAGTGTATGCGACTGTAGCGCTAAGGTCCCGAGTTCGATTCCCGGGTTGGAACAAATATTTGTGCGATCTACAAATGTTGGTTTCGGAGTTTGAGCGTTTCCTATGTATAATATGTATTTATTTAGAAATATATAAGTATGTATATCAGTTGTCTAGATCCCAATAGTACAAGCATACGTACCTAGTTATAGCTTAGTTTAGGCTAGATGGCGCTGTGTAAAAAGTGTTCCTCAAATATTTATTTATAAAAAATCTGGTTTAAATAATATTTATGTTACCCAGAGCAGTTAATCTCATATCTTTTTTAGAAAATTGAATTGTGTCTATTAAAAAAAAAGGCGATTGAAGCTTGAGCGAAACTGAATTAATGCGTCGTTCAAAAACAACGACATTGAAATGCGCACTGCGAAATCAAATATGCTCTTTGGGAGTACGTTTTCGATATGCTGCATGTCAGTAAACGCAAGACTTATAGCTGGCACATGTTAAATTCAGAACGCTTTTTTTGAATCAGCATCCGAATTCATATAACTAAAATTATTTTTTGAAACCCTCCAAAACAGAAGTTCAAAGCTCACGAAATTATCCTGAAATCTATACTGAGACTTTTCGTTCGTTTTACCAAAAAAAAAAACAATGTTTTGATTTAATTTCAGTTATACAGTTCTAATTTTTTTTTATTAAAGGTCGGGATTGTTTATCGCCTTTTAGAGCCTTGAACGCGTAAATTATGAGAAAAATAAAGTATAATAATAATAATAATATCACATCATACACATATGATGTGATATTAGGTACATAATACGTAACAAACTAACCGAATACGTAACGAGGTGGTACGCAATGGGTTCGATTCCCGCCCAGGATAAAACTTTGTGTGATGGGTACGATGGTTTATTCTGTGTCTGGGTGTTATTTTATCTATAATATGTATGTATTTAGAAATATATTAGTATGTTTATCAGTTATCTGTTTACCATAGTACAAGCTCTGCTTACTTTAGAATCAGATGGCGTTGTGTGAGTTGTCTCGATATTTATTTATTTCAAAGTTTACAAGGTAAAATATACCTCTACCTACCTAAGTAAGAGTCGGTACTATTGTATGTTTACATACGTGGCCTGTCAGTTACCTACCATCCGCCTACAGTAATTTGTGAAATCGTATAAGTACAGGGTGAAACCCCGTAACATGCTTGATTGTATGAAATATAGTAGGGCGCCTCTAGTAGAGGAAAGTGACATTGGTTCCTTGTTTAGTATACGAAACGAATTTAATAACTATATAAATAAAAATCGTGGCCCCGCGGTCTCAGTGTTCGGTAAATGATCACTGAGGTACGCAATTTTCACTATGGCTGGTCGTCGGATGGGTGACCACTTTGTGGCATTTACATTTGCGAGCGTTTCCGTGCTTTGGAAGGCACGTTAAGCCGTTGGTCCCGGTTGCCAGTAAAATGGCAGTCGTTAAGCCTGGTTGAAGGCCATATGGGCGGCTTAAAAAATTTCAACAGCAGGTAGCCACAACCTGCGTCTGTCTATTTCAATACGGCAATGGGCTCACCACCTATTACGTGGGATAGGAATCCACACGGTGAAAAGTGGGCATATAATATGCCTCTGCCACCCCTTCGGGGATAAGGCGTGGTGGATATAAATATATATATTTGAAATAAAAATGAATCGCAAAATATGTTGCAAAGCACTAATCTCAGAAACTACTGGTCGGAATTTAAAAATTCTATTTGTGTTGGATAGCCCATTTATCTATGATGGCTATAGGCTATATATCATTACGCTATTACCCTGGAGAGCAGAGCATAAATGTCGACAAATCGGTCAAATTTTTATGCATTATTGTAAAATTTATAAGCGACGGGATTAAATAGGTGCGACAGAAGATCGAACTATGTCACGGGCAAAGTCGCGGGGGTCAGCTAGTAGTAAATATAAATAAATAATTTAAGGGCCGTATTTTAGAACGTTACTCAATACTCAAGAAACACTTGAGAGTAGTATTTAAATGGCAAAACTAGCTTCAAGCGTTTCTTGAGTATTGAGAAACGTTCTAAAATACGGCCCTAAGTGTCCACGACATTTTTGTGATAATAATTCTGCAAATAGCTTACCTATATGAATACTCCTTTAATGTTGAATTTATAAAGGACGTCGATAGGTATTGGTTTTATAACAAAAAGCATTCCTTTAGTTATTCATCACATAAGAGTCTGCAAAAGGTTCGTTTATTTAAATCACACAAAGCATATCTTTCAGCTGGGGTCATCTATATAACAAAAGACGCCATGTCATTTAGAAAATCTAAACCCTTTTCTAACAGGTTTTCCTAATACGATAGAGCAATAAAAAGCATTGCATTGTTAATATTCACGCTGTATCCCCAATAAAGTTAAACGACACATGTACTCATACTGTTTACGCATATTAAGATTTGCGTAACCAGCGTCGGTATATGCGTTGTTAATATTAGAAGTGCAAATGAACAGCTAGTAGGTATAGAATTAGTTCCATACTTACTAGCTGTTCACTTGCCTTCTAACTGGCATTACACCCTACACCTCATTCATGGCAGGCATGTTCCGGAGTAACCTATAGGAGTATCCCTTAATCAGTTTTCAAATAATGTCATGCAAACTTTTATTCCATATTTTACACCCAGTTTTGACATTGGAGGAGTATATATTCTTCTTATTACATTTATGTCATTAACTGATATAAAAGTTAATCATTTTCTATTTTATACATATTTTATTCATTTTTCGTTTTTTTTTTATATTTAGTGTTAGATTATGCTTTTAATTTTATTTGTATCTATATATAATTTAAAAACTTATAAACAAAATATATTTTTATTATATTTTTTTAAATACTTCTACAAACAAAATTATCACCTAAACTGAGTACTTGCATGCAAGTTAGTACCACTAAAAGCGAGCGACTCGTCTGTTCTTTATTGTAAAGTAGGTAGATACTTACTTTCAGATGCGTTGAGAATATGGAACAATGAAATCGCAAACAATTATCCACACAGCGTAATTTATCAGTGTTGAGTTTGAACTCTGTTTACTTGAAGTTTATACTTTTAACGAAAGTAATGTGAGAATTGGGAATGTTTTACGTTTTTTTTTGTTTTGTTCGTTCCACTTGTACCAGGCTTGCGATTAAAGACTTAACTGCCTAGTCATTGGTATTTTATTATTTGATTTGTATTACGCAGTCTTTGGTCGAATCAAACCTGGACCTTCACGAATAAAGATGTGGAAACCTTACTAGAGCTTTTTGAGCATGGAGAACGGAGATCTCGAGCGAGGATCTCTAGCGCCTGGTGCGTCACTTCGGCACAGGAGAGTGTTATCCCACGCGGCAACAAATACTGAAACGTGTCCCCAGTTCTGCGTGCAAGGATTTTATTTCAAATTTTAAGTTAATCTGTATAGTTATAGTTTCTACGTAAAAAAATGCTTCTTGTTTATGCATATATTCACGCATAATAAAATTATTTTCTTTCTTATTTTACCCAGTTCTTTTTGCGCTAACCACTTCCTCGACAAACAAAGCAACATAATTCTACGCGTTATCACTGACCACATGGTCATAATGCCTTAGACCGCACTCGCTGGTCACAAATGCAGTGCGACAAAATCTCTATTTTTTAGGTCCTATGGACGCGTTACTGCATTTGAAGCTAATTCAGAGCCCAGGTTCTGTTCTTCGTCGATTATACCCATATCAGACAATTAATCAAATTTTAATTAAAAAGTTGAAAATAAAAATCAGTATCGAGCTGGACTCGAACCAGCGTCTTCTGGTTCAACGCACCAGACGCGTTCGCTAACTCCACCACCGAGACCTACTGGAAACTGAGGATTGAATCCACCTCTTTACGTCTTAAGGCTACGTACGGCGTCATCGACCAGCACTTAGCAAAGTTGCACGGTATGAATGTATTTGAATTGCAAATTTTTCCACTATATAACTAAAATTAGAAAAAATTAGCATACTAATTGCTCTTCAAAATTGTTTCTGGTTTATCAAATTCCAAATAAATCAGGTTAACTCATGTGAAACACGCTGTTATTTATAACTTGTTACAACCTTCTCTCAGTTTATCGAACACGAGTTACAAGGAACTTGATGATGGAAAGTTAATTATACAAACGGAATTTGAAAGTCCGACTTAATTTTCGGAATTAACTTAATAATGAGTTGTATATATATGTTTAAGAAAGTAACGCTGAAAATGTATATGTATATATACTTTTCTGGTAGAAATTCTTAATTTTTTTTTAAATTAATAAATAATACTACGAAAGTCTGATTGGCAAATAAAATAATGGACTAGTGTGTGTCGAATTCGCACACCGAGGG
The DNA here is from genome assembly GCA_948477245.1 of Thumatha senex. Classification (NCBI taxonomy): domain Eukaryota; kingdom Metazoa; phylum Arthropoda; class Insecta; order Lepidoptera; family Erebidae; genus Thumatha; species Thumatha senex. The sequence continues at coordinate 17,209,345 of OX419743.1, forward strand.
TTCCGTACAAATACATTTTTTGCGCCATAAACGTTCATTACTTTTTTACAACTTAGAAGTTTGTTATTTCACAGCTTCAAGGGACTGTAGTCCTAAGTATATATTTTATTAAAACTATAATTATATTGTTTTAAATGTTATTTTTGCAATATACCTAGACTGTTTGACAGTCTTAAAAATGCCTCGTGTGTAGGCGAAACACGTGTCGACATCGTACGACAGTTTAAAATAACATTTAAAACAAAATAAGTAAGTCCGAGACTACCAGGACTTTAATTGGTCGTACTAATTAGTGTCTAGCAAACAAGACCTTTTAGCCTTTTTGTTACCACCTCACTAAAAAGGCAACGGGTTCAAAATTTCTTCCAAATTTAACATCTAAAACATCTTATTTTATTTTATTAAATTAATTTGGCCCTTTAGACCCACCCTACTTCCGTGCTTCGGAAGGCACGTTAAGCCGTTGGTCCCGGGTGCCAATAAAAGGCAGTCGTTAATCCAAGTTGAAGGCCTTATGGGCGGCTTAAAAAATATCAACAGCAGGTCGTCGCAGCCTGCGCCTGTCCATTTCAACACGGCAATGGGCTCACCACCTGTTACGTGAGACAAAAATGCATACGGTGAAATGTGGGCGTTTAATATGCCTCTGCCTACCCCTTCGGGGATAAAGGCGTGACAATATGTATGTATGTATGTATGTACGTAAAACAAAATAATAACAGTTTTTTAAAAGGGATTTCCGCCATGGTACGTCTGATTCAATTAGTTATATACATTTTAATTTTAACTCGATACGTTTCCCGAGAGAAAGGGTCTTGACTGACGGCCGGATGGATAAGAAAGTGATCCTGTAAGGGATCCGCTTTTTGAAGATATACTTTTTTTAGCGCGTTAGGGAAAAATTATGAGAGTAAGTTTTTACAATGCGCGCGCAGACCGTCACGAAAATCTTACACCGTGAAGTTAACTGATAAGTGTTTCCATGACATGACATTTCCATAACTAAATTCAAAGTAGTTTTCATTCTTTTGATGTTTTTTTCTTACTAATTTATCATTCCTGTTACTAACAAAGAGTTGTGGTATTGGGTATATGTGATGAAATCTTATTAGTCTAATAGTCCAGTCAACAAGTTCAAAAACGTGAAAAATAGAGATAAAGGTCCTAAAAATATGAGCTAATTCGATTCGGAATGACCTCTAGAAAAAAATTTTTTGAAGGTATTTGGTGCAGGTAAAAAATTGCAATTGTTATTAAAAATAAGATAAAAGAAAAATTAAACTTCGTTTTTCATAAATTACTGGAAAAATAATAATATATAATAATAATATTAATAAAATAAAAATAATATTAATGCAATTTAGAAAAAAGGCGGGGTGGATGGTTGCTTGGTTAAATAGTAAATTTTGTGAAAAAATACGAGTTTTATTAAAAATGGAACCCAAAAAATTTAATATTCTTCTTGTATTATTGACTATTTGCTAAAAAAAGTTACAATAATATTAAAGTTTCCAGTCTTATTCGTGTCTACTCTTGACCACGTCTGTTGCAATTTTGCCAAAACGTCAAGAGTTGAGCAAATATTAATTCCAAGAGATAAGGAGACCAAAGAACCTACAACCTACACTAAAATTGTATCTAAACGTCTATACAGATAAATAAAATTGGTGTGTCTGTTTGTAATTCCAAATTAACAGCTTTTCAGTAAACGCATATGATAGTATAAGTGGTACGTACATCCATCATACAAATCTGTTTAGGGAGAAGAGGAAGTGGAATACAGCAGACAGTGGAATACAGCAGACAGTGGAAGTGAGCACAGATGCAACGCAAGGAGTATTTGTTTAAAACTACATCTATGTCGCCAGTCTCCATCACCGTCAGTGGTGGTGTGTTTACTCTTTACTATCGACATCTAGTCCTAACCTCCTTTTTCAAGAGGTGAGTCAAACCGCGTCGGAAGTTGCGTTTTCAATGCTCAGTCAGGTCAGCGACCACTCCAGCGATGAGCACGATATGATGGTCTAGGCGGCCGGTCCTATGCCTCGTCTTGAGTCGCAGATATGATGATTGCTCTGGTGTTACCTAAAGGCGCAGCAAGTGGAATGGCATTACCATACTGATTGTACCAGAATCCAAATCTGATCTCCAGGCGGGGAGCAATAACCAATCAGAATTCCAATTAAAGTTCGGATGATTTACTTCGGCCTCGCTTACTTTACGCGGAATTTATCTGTCACTGAGTTTCCTTTACCACGATAAATTCATGGCAGGCTAAGGAAATGGAAGGAAATGGTTCTTTTCTCGTTTGAAATTTATAATAATAGAAGCATTAATTACTGTAACTACTGTAAACCAGGATCTACAGCAGTAATCACAACCAGAAAAGTTTCACTGAGTTCAAGGAGTGGTTAGAGTGTATTAAAACCTCATTGAAAAGATAAATTAATAGATAAATTTAAAGTAGATAACTCCACTTCTTTCCTTTGCAAAGCGGAGCGGAACTAGATGTATCGAATGATGTAGGTACACTTAATTGCGTAATAAAGCATCACGGTAATAGTGCGGATCCTATGCGATGTGAGCTATGTTTGATTCTAATAATATGTATAAAACACTCATTTGATGAGAGAGAGAGAGAGATGAGGGAGACATTTGATGCACCGAAATTCGCCCCAGTAATAAAAAAATTGTTAAAAATCTATAAAGTATAGGCAAATTTTTTTCCAGGTCCAAAGCTCGGTGCTCGTGGTGGAGCTTAATCTAAATAGACTAGAAGGAACACAATTAAGAGCGTTGGGTCTATTATCAGTCTTTGGATTCAACATGACGTATTCAGTGCGAGGACCTACAGATTTACCACCATTGACCTCGTGTAGTGCTATCGAGTGCAGGCTGTTGGGACACTGTTATGCTAGTCAAAGTTATCGGTGAGTATGAATCATAATATTCTTTTTTAATCGATAGCAGACCAGCATACCTGGGGGCCGTGTCTTTCAATCGTGTCGAAATAGAATCGAAATCGTCGCTCAATTTTGACACCGTTACAATTTTGACAGTTTTTCGTAGTCTACTATTACAATCGTACTCCAATAGACTTATATCGGTCGGCCCATAGAATTCTACAAGCACGTATAGCGCCAGTGGTCGCTAGTCAGTTGCATTTTTGTCTACTATCATTTTGACAGCTAAAAACAGCGATTCTGGTTCTATTCTACTGTCGTCTGTGTCTGTGGAGCCGGGTCTACTATTGAGTAGACTCGGCTCCCTGGTCGAGAATGATCACCGTAGCCTACGATTGTTACATAGGTTGCCGACGAACGGTTAGGGCAACCTACTTACTGTTCAAATTTTACAAGTCATTAAATAAACCTCAGACTTCACTTTATTGTCTAGCTAGTTAATGTCCGAGTGGTGAATCTAATTAGCTATACTTAAAATATAGACTTACTTGAGCTTTTTTTTATATCTATGTTGGATGTATGTAAGTCGCCGCTGAACGGACAGGGCAACTGTCTGTGGCTACTTACTGTTCAAATTTTATAGGTCATCCTTTAAACCTCAGACTTAACTTTATTGTCGAACTAGCTAATGCCTTAGTGGTAAATCTAATTCGCTATACTTAAAATATAGACATATGTTACCTCGAGCTTTTCTGTAGACCTATAAAAAAAGGTAAAATATCGTTTTAGATTGTTTTCTATATAATATATTTCAGGGTTAAGACAGCGTTTTCGATGTAAGTTTTTACCGCCTTAGTCGGCGTCATATTTTCCGACATTATGAACAATTATCGCCATATTATCTTAATAATATTATAAATTCGAAAGTTTGTATGGATGTTTGTTACTTTTTCAAGTAAAACCTACAGAATAGATTTTAATGAATCTTTACAATAATATAGCTTATACATCAGAATAAAACTTAGGCTACTTTTTATCCAGGGAACAAGTTCCTGTGGGAAACGGGAACGGGAAAACTTCTCTACGCGGGCAAAGCCGCGGGCATCAACTAGTAATCTATATAATCTATGCTAATAGATAAAGCTGTAGAGTTTCTTTGTTTGTTTGGTACAGTAGAGAATAAAGGACGCGAGGCTTTAATAGGTGCGACGGGAGTTCGAAGTATGTCATCTAGTATTAAACTATATGTACCTTCCTCTTAAAGCTAATGATGAGAAACGCATTACAATCGAACCGAAGAAAATGCTCGTTAATTGAAATGTCACGAACGGTCGCTCTTCGTGGCATAAGATTCCATTTACAAGATTCTGAGCTAGCAGATTTACTTAATGTTTATGAAAGTATTTTGAAGTGAAAACTTCTTTTAGCGCGGTACGCATATTTTTAGATGAGATAAAATCTCTGGACTCGCGAAACCGTTACCAAGACGCTATAAAAAGTTTTGAAGTATTTGATTGATAATTTCGAACTCAGTTAGCAACCTTCGATAACTCAGTTGGTAGAGCGGTGGACTGTAGATGGTTATAAACTGGAATCCATAGTTCACTGGTTAAAATCCGGCTAGAAGGAACTCTTTTACATACATACATACATATTGTCACGCCTTTATCCCCGAAGGGGTAGGCAGAGGCATAATAAACGCCCACATTTCATCGTATGCATTTTTGTCCCACGTAACAGGTGGTGAACTCAGGAACTCTTTTTGTGTATTTAAACACTGTCACATATTTTACAGCGCTAACTATAATGCTTTTTAAACCGATTTGTACTGTTATTCCTACAGTAATTCGGTTTCTCCCTAGTACCCATATAAAAAATGTCTAACGCGCCAAAATAAGTTTTCACTTCTGTCGGCACTTCCAGAGTGTATGTAACTCGTAATTTTCTTTTAATGCCGCAGGGAGTTTTTTTGTTCGTGTTTCGACGGATATTCTGGACCAGATTGCGGAGTGGGACCGCTATGTCAAAGTAGTTCCAATATGTGTAAAAATGGAGGTATCTGCAGGTAAGCAAATAGATATATTAATATATGTTTCATGGGCACTATTATTAGTAGTAGAATTAACTAAGTAACTAACCATCTTCACGCTGTATCCCTTATGGGGTAGTCAGAGAGGACAGATCGCCAGCCTTCGCGATCCATGCATACTTCTTTAACTTCTTGCAGATTGGGTATACGAGTACTTTTAGTACTTTTTTTTTTTTCTTTTTCGCCACGGGCTAAGGTCATTTGGTAGTATATAAAGTGTGGTTTTTGTGAAGCTACATATCTTATTCACTATATATTACGAAATGGAACTTCTTGCTAAATGCTAATTGTGCTATAAATAACTTACCCTACGTTGCCGGCAGACAGATGGGTCCCGCCGCTGTCAGCTGTATCTGTGCCCCGGGATACACTGGCGATCTCTGCGAACAACAAATTCAGCAGCCGGGTAAGTAATTATGACAACTTGCTTACCCTAATCTACAATATTAGTTTCAGTAAATTCTTAAACAAAAACAGACTCTAGGTCACCGGAGACTAACTACTTTAGCATCGAATTGACTGCTTCGTAGTCAATTCGATACGATATGTATCGACGTAGTAGTAGTGTATGCGACTGCCGCACATCAGGTCCCGGGTTGGAACAAATATTTGTGTGATTCACAAATGTTTGTTTCGGAATTTGGGTGTTTCCTATGTAAAATATGTACCTATGTATTTAGAAATAAATAAGCATGTATATCAGTGGTCTAGATCCCATAGTACAAACTTATAGCTTAGTTTGGGCTAGGCTAGGCGTTGTGTTAAAAGTGTCGCACAATATTTATTTATTATCGGCCAACGGCGATTTAATCACTTTTTAGAAGCTAAATGCAGCGATCGAGCGCTCCATACCGCACACTTAAAAACGATAGTTGCAGCGATAGAGTCGCTAAAACTGACTGCTAGCGATGCAGCTGCTGATTGCGGTCAGACGGCAGTCGCTCTCAACACTGCTAAAAATGAAATATCAAAAGATATCTACTCCTAGAAGCCAATAAAATGTAGACCCCAGGCAACGACCGTTTTGCTCCAGAAGGAGGCCGCCGAGCGGGGTCGAGAGTGCCGATCCCGCTCGAAGGAGACGGCAGCGTAGAGGAGGGGGCCATTGCTGGGGTCGATACAAGTGACCCGTGTCAGGTGATACCCCGCTGTAATCGGTGGTGTAGTCAAGGAGGGACGCAGTTTTCGCTTTACACATTATGAGATAATGTGGGGCGGTATTGCGTTCTATCCGGGGTAAAATCACCCCGTGACGTGCCCCAAACATGGGGCATGGCAGGCAGGACTCCAGAAGCCGCTGATGCGTTCTTGGTGTTTCTCCTTTCTGCCGAGGTAGGCCGCGGGGTTGGGTGGGTATACCAGAACATCGGGAGTCCCACACACGCTCTCTGTTTTTGCAACAGAGGGTACGGTGCGTAAAAGCATTCCACTAGTTAAAAAAAAAGATTGGCTTGGGAAGCTATTGGGAATACAATTAGATAAAGAAGATATAACCATCAAAATCATCTGAACGCGTTTGTCCCAGTTACATTTCGCGATACATGGAATCCTCTTTATTACATTTTGTAACTTTGACAGTTCAGATTCTCTCTATTTGTAATATTATCGAGTAATGAAGTCTGGATTTTTTTATTGCAGAGTGTGGTATTGAAGAATGTTCAGAGAATTGTAAAGATGGGTTATTATGTGACTGCAGCCCTAAAGACACAGATCACAGTAAGTGTATACTACCATCTAACATTATTAGTTCATTAAGGTTCGTCTGTGTTTAGTAGATCTAGGTTAGTGAAAGCGTATATAGGGGCTGTTTCCACTTACGCGGAGTTTGGCGAAGTTAAGAGGAGCAAAAGACAACTTAGAAAAATGATGGTGCTCGAAATCTGTATTATATCTTTTTGCATTTAAATAATATGCGTCAGCCAGTTCTACTTCATCAGTTTACGAATCTCGTCTTCTAGTAGAGATTAGACAAAGATGTAAAATGGCTGCTCTTTTCTTTACCAACAACATGACGTGTGAATAGAGTTCAACTTTATAGGTCTGGTCTGCTCAGCTGCCGTCCACCTTACTCCGCTTCTATACCCCTATTTGCCACTTTTTACCACTCTTCTCCGTTTCGAGTCAGTCAAAACGCACCTTTATACTGTGAATTAGCACAGAATGATTAATAGTACTAACATTATATTGACTGTGGTAATAGTGACTATTTTTGCAGCCTCAGCTCGCTTCGATACAAGACTGCAGGTAGTTGAACAACCAACTACCAACATTTCACAGGAAATCATTAAGGAAGCAAGTATTTATTCCTTAATATCAGTTTGTTTTTGTACATCTTATGTAGTTTCTAAATTTAATATCTAAACAATTGTATTTATTGTTTTAGCTGACAATTTATTTAAAAGCTTCGAATATTACAATTGAAGATGACATTGAGCTTCTGAATATAAGGTAAGAGAAGCGAAATATCTAGAATAATAATGTAACTATGTCCAAATCTGAAAGCAAAATATTACGATTTAAATGTTTAGTACCTACCATGTATAATTAAAGCGCTCGTGGCCCCGCGGTCTCAGTGTTCGGTAAACGATCACTGAGGTACGCAACTTTCACTATGTCTGGTCGTCGGATGGGTGACCACTTTGTGGCATTTACATTTGCGAGCGTTTCCGTGCTTCGGAAGGCACGTTAAGCCGTTGGTCCCGGTTGCCAGTAAAAATGGCAGTCGTTAAGCCTGGTTGAAGGCCTTATAGGCGGCTTAAAAAATTTCAACAGCAGGTAGCCACAACCTGCGTCTGTCTATTTCAACACGGCAATGGGCTCACCACCTCACACACACACACACCTCACACGTGGGACAGGAATCCACACGGTGAAAAGTGGGCATATAATATGCCTCTGCCACCCCTTCGGGGATAAGGCGTGATGGATATTTATTTATTTATTTTATAATTAAATATATCAAAGTCCTATTTTACCAGCTGGGGTGACATGCAAGCATACCCACCTGATGGAAAATGGTTACTGTAGTCAGTTTATTTATATCCATACTCTCTACATGTCCGAACCATCTAAGCATTCTTTTTCTATCTTTTTCACTATATCTTCTGTCATACCGCAATGTTCCCTTATCACACTGTTTCTTTCTTTGTACATCAACTTCACTCCAACTATACTTCGTAGATTTCACATTTTCACTGCATTAATTTTACTTCTATGTTTCTTCTGCTATACCCAACTTTCACTGCTATACATATGCAAGCATTCCTCTATGTACAGCCAGTCTTGCTTTCTTAGACACGTTCTGACTGCTCATAAAGGTGTACATGACTCCATTCACTTTACTCACTGTCAAAACTCTTCTCGCAATGTCATAGTTACACTTTCCGTCTCTCGAAAATTTTTAACCCAAATATAATATTTCATTTTTTTTCACCTGTTCCAATTTTTTTCTTTTTAGAAAAATCGAGCAATCTTTCATGTTTTTTCTCTTGCAAAACCATTACATACTTACGTCTGGTTTACTTTCACTTTCATTCCTTTGCTTTTTAGCGCAGCATTTTTTTATACCTCTGAGGTGGCAGACAAGCATTCGGCCCACCTGATGGAAAGTGGTCACTGTAGCCTATGGACGTTTGCAACACCAGAGGTGCAGCACTCGCGCTGCCGACTTATTAAATACCTTCTAAGACCCTTTTGAAGAACCCTATGAACATAGCATGCCTAATGTTAACCATCAATTGTAACTCCTCTGCCGACTATGCTAATTACCTGATGCGTACATTTTTCAACCGTTTCAAAGATCTTGCAAATTTTCATTATACCCTTCCTAAATCAACCATAGCCCCCGGGGTAGACTCCTACTGTCTAATGGACTAAGAGCCCGTGAACGCCAGACCTTCGTCATTTTATAAAAGCTGAAGGTTTGTCAGCGCATGCTCTCAACACAGGTAAGAACGATGGGCCATTATGAAGTTTGAGCTATAGTGGCTTTGGCAGGTAAAGGATACTAAAGGTTTGTAAAATGTCGATTTACTTTCGTCATTTTATAATGCTTGATTTTTTGGTATTACCTTCAGGATATTATTGAAGCGCTCGTGGCTCCGCGGTCTCAGTGTACTGTAAACGATCACTGAGTTTCACTATGGCTGGTCCTCGGATGGGTGACTACTTTGTGGCATTTACATTTGCGAGCGTTTCTGTGCTTCGGAAGGCACGTTAAGCCGTTGGTCCCGGATGCCAGTAAAATGGCAGTCCTTAAGCCTGGTTGAATGCCTTATGGGCGGCATGAAAAATTTCAACAGCAGGTAGCCACAACCTGCGTCTGTCTATTTCAACACGGCAATGGGCTCACCACCTATAACGTGGGACAGGAATCCACACGGTGAAAAGTGGGCATATAATATGCCTCTGCCACCCCTTCGGGGATAAGGCGTGATGGATATTTATTTATTTTTATTTATTTTATATTATTAAAAATCACGTTATTCATTGCCAGACACTTATCATGGTGGCAACCCCTTGCCAGACACCCTTAATGTTGATGAAGTTATAATTGTACTTACGTTATAGTATAAAAGCTGAGATTTATATATAATACTTGGGTATTGAGTAGATGATGTTTCCTCAGTAGCCAGACATTTTTGATAGTTCCAACCCGTTGCCAGACAAGCATGTAGGGTAGCTGTAGGAGCGAGCGCGAGGCATACATGCCTACATGCTTGTCTGGCAACGGGTTGGAAATATCAAAAATGTGTCCCAAAAATCAAGCTTTATAAAATGACTAAAGTAAATCGGTATTTTACACACTTTAAGTATCCTTTACCTGCCAAAGCCACTATAGCTCAAACTTCATAATTGCCCATCGTTCCTACCAGTGTTGGGAGCATGCGCTGACAGACTTTCAGCTTTTATAAACTGACGAAGGTCTGACGTTCACAGGCTCTTGCTCTATAATACTTATTTACAAAATACATATTTTAAAATTACAACTAAAAATGTAACTTTTCTGTTCCATGTACAAGTTGGCACGCTGCGCTGTACATAATTTTTTACAATAGCATTTAAAAAATAACCCTTATTTCTTGTTATTTTGGTATTAAATTCCGATGCCAAGTTATCTTACAAGGTTTGTAAATGTAAATCATCCACAGCTCAGTTCAGTCCAATGGGGCCCGTACAGCATACGTGCGTATTTGGACAAGCAGACGTGCGGCGGGAGCGCTACGAGCTACGCTATCACGACTGTCGGCTACGCGAGCTACGATTAACACGCTACGCCTACTGCCAGACACATTGCATTTTGAAATGCAACCAGCGCTCAATTTGCATGTTGGTTTAAGTCAAATAAATTTACACGCATGAATAAAACATACTTTTGCAAAACATTAATCTTGAGAGGAATTATAAATCCTTCAGGCACGGGCATAGCCAGTATTTAGTTTCGGGGGGGTTTTCCAATACGGACGAGCTCATGGTGAAGGAAAGAAAATTCGAGACAAAACCTTTTACCTGACGCATCAACCGGACCCCTAAGAAGTAGGAAAGCAGATCCCGGGTGCCGTGAATACAACTAAGACAGACGCTCAGATGATGATGATTGTTAATATCCTTAACATTTTGGGGGGGTTTGAACCCCAAGAACCCTCCCCCTGGCTACGCCCAAGGCGAAAAACGAAAGCGAAATATGAAAGCCATTTCTTATACCCGTTCCTCTGAAAACCAAATACTGTTGGTAGCCAACAGTCAACCAAGAACTGATGGCTACCAAAAGTCTTTGGTTTTTGAAGGAACGGGTGGAGATGTTCCTCTGACATAGAGGTCCTCTGAACAGGCAACTCTCAAATCTCGATGATAAATTCTTAGTATCGATGGAATTCGATATAAATCGCTACGTGGCGCTGGTCGCCTTAGGATCACATCAAGTTCACAATAATAAAAAAATGTAGACTAGTAACTATAAAAATTGTTATCTTTTGATATTATATTATTTTTTGTAAAAGTTTCATCAAATTAAATAAGTGAACTATAAAAACTAACTATCTTCACGCTATATCCCTGACGGGGTAGTCAGAGAGGACAGATCGCCAGGCTTCGCGGTTCATGCGTACTTCTTTCTCTTCTTGCAAATTCATCAATCGCTTCATACATGCATGTCTGAGTATCCGAGTACTTTTTTGACTTTCCGATTTTGAGCTATCTGAATAAAAAAAAAAGTTTATTGAAAATTCCTAAATATTGTGTTTTTGCAGATGCTGGCTATAAACCAACGACCAGAGGTATGGGAGGGGTCCGAGTTCATACTGACTTGCATGGCATATGGGTCTCGCAATATCGTCTTCACATGGTACAAAGACGGTGTTAAAGTCAACTTCGGCAGTACCACGAGGTAATTGGAAAAGCTTTCTAATGATAATAAGGATATTTCGTTTAATACTTACAAACACACACACACACACACACGTATGTGCACCGTAACTAGTTATAAAAAAGGATGAAAGAACGTAGTTTCTAATCACCAGCATTTTTATTTTTGCTGGAGAGGAAAATCCGCTAGCAAAAAGAAACAATTTAAAATATACTAATCAAAGGAAATTCTTGCTGTTTCTAGTGTTTTAAACTGTTTTAATCATGTATTATATGTTTCTGCATATTAGGACTACTTCTGATTTCTTTTTATTTACATGAACCCCTATCTATATCTCACGTTTAATTTTCTCTTCTTCTCACGTTCTAATCACCAGCATTTTTATTTTTGCTGGAGAGGAAAATCCGCTAGCAAAAAGAAATAATTTAAAATATACTAATCAAAGGAAATTCTTGCTGTTTCTAGTGTTTTAAACTGTTTTAATCATGTATTATATGTTTCTGCATATTAGGACTACTTCTGATTTCTTTTTATTTACATGAACCCCTATCTATATCTCACGTTTACAATCATGAAGTAGAAAAGAGAATGTGCAAACCCAAAAGTTAATGTAATAAAAAAAAAGGGTTATTATTCGAATATATCCGTTTGTATCCAAGGGTGAAAGTGATAATTTAATAAATTGACGGTAATTCTGAACCATGCGACTTGGAAGAGTAGACGAAAATTCACTAATAAAATCTATTCGTTAATGGCTTGGGCGGAGAATTCTCAACCAAACGACATGGAAGCGTAGACAAAAAATAAATGATAAAATCTAATAGTATTAGGCATCATAGGTATCTAATAGGCAATTCTCAACCATACGATTTGAAGCCGTACACAGAAATTTACTGATTAAATATAGGTGTCTCAGTTATGAATCTAGTCTTAAAACTGTTTTCAAATAGAGATTGTATTATTGACCGTTATTTGAGACCAAAATCAAGTGTCCAAATCAAGTGATTTCAGATATATGTTTAAATCCGAATCTGCTCTCAATTTCATTTTATTTATTGTTTGTTACAGGTTTGTTATATTGATGTTATAAATTCAATACAAGTATTGATTATGACAAGTGTGATCTTTGTTTACGTGGAACGAGCTCGTTTGAAAACTCAATAAATTAACGTTTCGTTATAGCATTTAAGAAAAACGATAATATTTTTCCATTAATACTATATCAATATTATTTAATTATAGGTGAGCTTTTTAATGCGTTTACATTGCTACACTAGGCCATATTCTATTACATATATTCGAATTCACAACTTTAATATTTATCAAGAAGAGAAACAAGTATGCGTGGATCGCGAAGCCTGGCCATCTGTTCTCTCTGACTATCCCGTCAGGGATACAGCGTGAAGATAGATAAATAGATAGATATAATATTTATAATCGTATGATTTTCAATAGAATAAACAGCGTAATACGTAAAATAATGTCGGACAAGTTAAAAAACGTCATGATCGATTGACGATCAGTACTTGAGATTAGTTTCAAGTAAACTAAGCTTAAGTCACGTTCTATAATAAGATCGAAGCTTGAGTTTTGATCTTGTCTTAAGACTAATTTCGTGTGATCATAGTTCAATAGATACTTGAGACATCTTTTAAAATATGGGCCTAAAGAAACAGCAAAACATGAGATGAAGACATTTCACCAATAAATTTTCGTCTAGAATGCATGCAGGCATGGAGAGGAACGGACACTGACTCTCAGCGATCCAATTACTGGAGACTGTTATTTAACCGCCGCTGATTAATTACACAGTTTCCACGAACATGCTCTGTTCCCAACGGATTAATTTTGCGTTAAACTCGGAAACCAATGAGGCGAAATATGTTGTTGTCAGGCGTAAAATTTTTGTCACTATTTAGTAACTTGGTGTGTCAAATACTCGAAATAATAACTTTTATTGAAATATTAATAGATTTTGTTTCTATTTCTATATTTTATATTCATTGCTGCCGATGGTGAAAAGGGAATGGAGTAGTCCTGTAAAGATGGTTTATTTAGAAAAAAATAGATATATGCATATTTATTGATTTAGAATTAAATTATGCTAAAAACAATAAAAATATTTTTTGAATTTAGCTCACAATACACTTTAAAAGCAAAACATAAATGTAACAACAGTTTTTAGTATGAACTGGTTTTTAGTTGAAAAACTATTTAGTAAAATGAATTTAATACGCAGGGAAATTTGGACACGTACTGCCTCCGAAGATGCATTAGGCCGTCGCATGTCTGTGTTAGGTGTCACTACAGCACTGCAAATAGACGGTGGCGTCTGGTCTTGTTCCGCTGATGACGCTGGCAGAAGACGATGTCGTGCTCTCACAATCACAATTCTCACACCACCAACTATAAGACTTATTCCTTCCACTCTTACAGTACAAAAGGTAAGTGGACTGACTTTATTTTGATTACTTTAAATACAGGGCGGAATCTCCATATAAATTATTACTTTGACTGCCTCTGTGAGGATTTAAATTAAATAAAAAAAAAAAGTTTTATTACTTTGACTGTCTCTGCCGCGGTGGGAGTGTATCTGACTGCTACGCAAGAGGTCGTGGGTTCGATTCCCACCCAGTATAAAACTTTGTGTGATGAGCACGATGGTCTATACTGTGTCCGGGTGTTATTTATCTTAAATATGTATGTATTTAGAAATAAATAAGTATGTTTATCAGTTATCTGGTTTTCATAATACAAGCTCTGCTTCGTGTGGAATCAGATGGCGTTGTGTGAGTTGTCCAAACAATATTTATATTAATTTATATTTATTAGTTTTCAATGCTCTGACCTACTAATAGACACATTATGACTGAAAAAAGCTTGAATGTGTGCGTGAACATTTTAGGGTTACTTCAGAGTGAATACGTATGTAGGCACCTACTATGACACTACTAAGCTTACATTATTTAAACATGTTTGTAATTTTATATAGACAATTATTATAACGTAACATAAATTTATTTAAACGAAGTGAGCGTAGCTCCATTCTTCCCCAAATCGGAGTTTCGCTTTGTACTCGAACTCCTCCCAAACCACTTTATACTTTTTGATCAAATTTGAACCATGTTACGACATCTAGCCATAGATGGTTGAGAAAAATATAATCGAAAATCGGACATACCATGGAGGAATAATCTCAGAAAGTTCGAGATCGGAAATAGGGACGGCAAAACGCATCGCTCCATTTAGAATTAATGAATAATTTTTCCTTACCGGGAACAGCAAGTGCACCTAATCTTTGGTACCTAATCTTTGGTACCTAAAACGTCATGCAACGCAAGCGTTAGATATGAGACTAAGGGCCGTATTCCAGAACGTTTATCAACACTCAAGAAACACTTGAGAGTAGATTTTATAAGGCAAAATCTAGTCTCAAGCGTTGATCGAGTATTGAGTAACGTTCTGGAATACGGACCTAAATCCTTATGCCAGAGGGGGTGCGGGTGAGGAAGTTTGAATCAGCGGGAGGCGAAGAGTTGCTTATCTGTAAATAATATTTATATTAACTTTAATTAAAGACTTCTGGTTCAGGGTAATAACGTGAGTATAACATGTTTGGCGGGAGCGGGTCGTGCTCTTGGAATGTTGGGCTTCAGTTGGGCGCGAGAAAAAAGTTTACTGCCCATGCTACCAGACAGACATGTATGGGAAGATTTGTATCCAGCCGGTAGTGTGCTCAAGCTTTATAATGTGCAGGCAAGTATTTCAACGTTTTGATTTGAATCTACCATAACTCAATTTAATAGCATAATGTGCAAGAAATATAATGGCTTAAAAATAACATTACCAAGAATATTTAAAAAAAATTATATGTTAACCATATCATAATTTAATGTAGATAAAATTTCACGGGATAGAGTGGGATTTGAACCCGTCTTAGCTCATACCGAGAACATCACTATAGTGCGCAAAGACTACTGACCAACGCGCGAAACCATTGAATATTACTTCGAATGTTTGTCCAAGTGTCAACATAAATCGAATATATGTTTATAGATGCAATTGTATACGTTAGTACGGTCGAACTATTAAATATGTACCGTTATTTGTCACCTAATAAGAAGTATGAGGTGTAATCTAGGACGATTTAACCAATGGACGCGTGATGTACTCAATAAAGTATGAAATCACGTTCAATCAACTTTCGTGCGGGGGGGAAACTACACACATATTGTTTTCTTACTCTCGCCTGAAGTGTTGTCACTGTCTAACAACCAATAAAAATACAACTGCAAATAGAAAATGTAGGTATGCAATACGAATTTGACACAATATTATTCAGCTTATTTGAGATGGTAACTCTTTGGATAATGTTTATAGAGAATAAAAGTATATTGAATATTATGGCCAATTAAGTTGTTGGTATGTTTAAATAAGTAAATGTTATTGTTAAAAATAGTTATGTAAATGAAATAAATTTTTACTTACGAGTGAAAACAAACATTAATTGTTCGACCGCTATAACTTTAATATTAACTATTTCACAGCACATTTCGTCTTTTTTTCTTCATAAATTACCCTCCGAACGTGTACGATAGATTGAGTCCGCGGAACAGCGACTTAGCTAAAAATGCTTAGCAAATGGCAAGCGGAGTATAGGCGCAAACGGTAAGATAGCGCAGCGCGTCCATTGCTTAAATCGTCCTAGGGTTAAACGAATGAAATATTACATTTCATTCGTTTCGAGCGTAGGGCGGTAGCTTAGCGACCCATGCTCGTGGTGCTAAAGTGGGCTCCTGGATTGAGCAAGGACGCGGGTTCCATTACCACTTGACCTCAAAATTATGCTAAGAATACTTAGGACTGCAAATTTAGTATTAATTTATTTATGTCAGATAACAATTTATTATTTATTAATTCGTTCATTGATTTTAGAAATCGGGTGAATATCGATGCCAAGTGTCATCAGCGGCGGGTACTAATTCAGCAGAAGTGTTCGTTTGGGTTATTGGTTCTGATGAAGAAGCGTGTGATAGTGACACGGCAGCCGGTGTGAGGTGGAGTAGAACGGCTCCTGGTGCACATGCGTCTTGTTCATGCCCTTTGGGATACAGTGGCGAAATGACCAGGTGACAACTTGATTTACAGTTTACTAAACTAGAATTTAGTAAAATTTGAGATCTTGTACCTGTAAGAGGTGTAAGCGATCTCATTTGCTTACCTGGGGTACACTTTTATTTGACTACTAGAAGCAGCTATCATTCAACTTTTGATATTCGACATTGTTAGGAGCTTTGGTTCCGTCTGCCTCGTCCGTTAGTCAGCAGGTGCACCACTAGCAGATGATATCGATTGGGTCTCGAAGACTTACACTGTTTACAAAAAAATACATACACATCTAAATGTCTTGTATGTATTTGGAAATATATCTCGGCCAAATGCCCCGCCTCAATGTACACCATCGATATATTTCTTAATAATGCTAATACATATATTTTATCTATACTAATATTATAAAGAGGAAAGATTTGTAAGTCTGTTTGTAATGAATAGGCTGATTTTAAAAATTATTTCAGTATTAGATAGCTAGATTCTTCGTAACATAGGCTACATTGGATTTTCAAAATATTTAGGGTTCCGTACGAAATCTCGAATAGACAAACCACCACGCGGGCGAAGCTGCGGGGTATCAGCTAGTATTCCATAAGTTTATCGAACGTGTGTGTGAACGTGTAAATAAATGAGAAATTTTATTATACAGATCTTTATTTGTCTCAGGTACTGTGAACCAAAAGCAGGCCAACATGGCGTTAAGTGGATGCCACCAAATTTTTCTGGATGTATCTCTGATTCTTTAAAAAATGTATATGAGCAGGTAATTCTCTTTTGTGATAATTTTTTAAGCAATGCCAACTTTTTCATATAAATTTTTATTAAAGTAATGAAAAGAATTGGTAAAAATACAATTCGGTTTAGACGGAATCGTCTTATCGAGTCTTGAGTCTTTTTAGTTTTTTTTTACATCCTTCATTCGTAGGTTTAAGAAAAGAAATAAATTCTATATGTGTTTCCAGTTCATGCTTCTTTCGTACGGATTTTCATGGGAAAACATCTCAGAGATATCTAACCAATATTTGTCAATACTACAAGCCATCCCCATACACGGAGGTGCAGGAGTGTCACCGTTGCATCACGCCACGCAAATGCTGCAGTACTTGCAGTCGAGTGTTGCACAACGTGCTGACAGATTACAGAGCACACTACCTTTACTGAACATATTTGATCATTTACTTACAAAACCTGAAGCTTTTCTAGATGAACAGGTATGCAACCTTTTTATTCAAAATAAATTTACAAACTTATAGTAAACTAGCCCTACCACTTTGCCCGTGATATACTTCAGATTCCCCGTGTCACTCAAGTATCTAAAACATCCCGTAATTTATTAATTTTTAATGAAAATTTGCCTGATTTGTTGACATTTATCATTACTGCTCCGCTCTTCTAGCCTAGCCTTAATAATAATCTAAAATAAAAGGTCAAAATAATCTTAAATAAATAGCCTAGGTATCGTACACAAAAATATGTATCTATTTGAAGAATTAGTTTCTGAGATTAGGGCGTTCACCGAAACAAATAATAGTCTTGATATATGGGTCCCTGCTTATCAATCACTTGATAAAAATTGGGTTGAAATTTAGAACATAGTTTTATTTCATTGGTCTTTAAATCGGATAGAACAACAACTAATGTTTTCAACCAAACTTTTAGCAAAAGAGACACAGTTATAGACTTGTAGTAAAAACTTACATATTTTATTTTTTAAAGGTCTACATTATATTATATATAAAATAAGTACAATGTCAACTCAAAAAATATTTACATGTCAAATTCAAATAACCCGCCCCTGACCGCTCCCGGTGTAAAGGTGCCCATAATACTAGCCGCGTTTCCACGTTGAATAGCTATAGCCAACTTTTGCACCAGGAACGATCTTGAGCGGGAGTCACCTGTTTTCTCCCTTATTCTGCGTCCTAATTCCCCAATTAAATTTTTTGCCTCGGATCCCCAGCATCCCATGGTTTCCACGGCAATGGGCACAAACAAATACCTAGCCTCAATCTCGGCATATTTCTGCTTTTTGTTCTCCTCTGCTTGTCTCGCCGCTGCTGAAGCTGAGTGCATGGTGTGTAGTAAAAAGGTTTGATATATTTCAACAATTGAAATTATAATAAGTCAGATGTTTTTTTTTATATTATCTGACTCACAATATTTTTTTTATTCTTATTTATTTAATAAGTCTTACATCTTATGATTAAGTCGACTTACTAACTAAAATTTCAGTGTTTGATATATATTATGCGTTTTTTACCACAAGTCTACGATAGTGTCTACTACACACACCGGCACAATTAGTGGAACATAAAAAAAAATGCTAAATATTTCTCAAAACAATTTTATTTTAAAAACCAATAAACGCCATTCGCTGTCATAAATAAAATGCCATATTTTAAAATTAAAAGGTACTTTGTTTGGTGCAATTTAATTGAGAAAAATAAACATTACGGAAAAATAAACATTCTTGAATTTTCATGATGACTAAAACATTAAAAAAAACATTTTTATCATATTATTTTTCATTGGAATAAAGTATAAATCAGTATCGAGTATTTCCTCCACGTGCCCTTATCAAAGTTTCTACCCGTCTTGCTAGCTTACTGCGATGTTCACATGATTAAGGTACTCGCGAGTTCGCAGTGCGGTATGAGGCCGAGCATTGTCTTGCATCAACACAAAGCCGTCACCGATAAAAGGGGCAAAAGGTACCACGTTTTCTTCAAGAACCTCCCTTATGTATCGATTAGAAGTCAGACTCCCTCTATCGAACACCACTAAGTCCGTGCGAGCTCCCAAACATGGGGATATGTTTCCAATAATAATATGGTCCCAAACCATTGTGGACCCTCCGCCGTATGCTACCGTAGTTTCAAAATTTTACTGATTGTATAATCCTAACCTTAACTGATAACCTTCACGTCTGTATAATCTTTGACGTCCATCAATTAGATTTAAAAGAATTCTACACTCATCACTCGAAATTAAGCCTGTTTCTGCGATGATGTACCTCGAGGTTTGGAGCCTTGGCGGGCACGCGTGAACGCAAATGTACTTTTTCGAACCGTCTTCGTACCGTGCGTTCACTTACTGCTACTCCTCGAACTTCTCGAAGAAGATTTCTGGCTTGCACACTTCGAACACGCAGCTGAATAAAATGGTCATCTCTCCTCGATGTTCGCCTATTTCTGCCTTGCCCGCGACGTCTAACGAGAGAATTAGTCTCCATGTATCGTTGGACACTGCCATGAATTGTTGAAACAGATCGACGAAGCATCCTGGCGATATCTCTATAAGTTTGATTACTGCTTCTCATCTCAAGTGCCCTGACAATTTCAGTCGGGGTTAAATCAGGCATAATGATTCCCTTATCCTTCAGTAAGATTTAAGGAATATAAAAAGTCCAAAAAGTCTTTAATTAAATAAAAAAATAAGATCTTTACATACAAACTTGTGCACCCGTAATAAGGAACACTTACACGAAATTATTAAAACGTCGATTAACGTCGAAAATAGTCATAAACCAGCCAGCAACATTAATTGAAAAAGGTTTCACTCTTTTTTTTGTTTCGCTTCGTATGTGTATGTGTAAAATTTTAGCCAAATAAATTCATTGTTTATGAAAAATTGTTTTCTATTCTAGAAAATAAATGAAATTCAGAATGCAATCGTGAACACAGCAAGCATGAAGAGTAAGTTAGAAGTGAGATTACACTCTTTCAGTGTGAAAAGTGATTCTAGTGTGCATTTGGAAATGCGTCAAATACCCCTGGACCCTAGCACAAAAGAATGGAAGGTAACTTCAGTAAATGTGGAACTGGCACCAACGGCTGAAAACTTTACAATTGTTGTAGTACACTATCGCAACCTTGAAGTGAAGTTGCCGTCTTTAAGGACCTTCACTGATTACAAGTAAGAATCTGTACATATTTTGTATAATCTGCACAATGTTTATAATTCATAATAATCAAAAAAAAGGACAAAAACTTACAACGTGGCAATGCGGCCAGCCATAATGGAACCTTACCGATTGATAGTTTTTTTTTTACATTGTAATAATGTTTTTCATAGTTGTGCGTTTTCATTTTGTAATTGGCTCAGAATCGGGGTTATATAGTAGCATGGATGTGACCTCAATAGTACCGGGACTATGATCACGAGCACTATTTGCTTCACACTTTTTATGACCACGAATGATTGGTGGTCATATTAGTATGCCAAGACAATCATGTTAGCACATATTGAACTGTTGACAAAATAATTATTGGCATTCTGTGTTTAATATTATGTCTCTTTTTGTATTTTGGGCCATCACAGTTCGGGTAACGAGGTGCAGTACACAGTGTGCTCGCAGCAGGTCCAAGTTTACATAAAAAGCGTGATGGATCGCAAACTACAGAATACTGCTACATTGGTTTTTGAGCACTCCAGAAACTACAATGCTGACGGTATGAAAACTCTTTTACAATGCTGATATCATAGTAAAAATTTTACCTTTCTCTTATATGGAGGTTATACTGAAACTCTATTAGTTTCAAATGGTTGCAAAAGCAACTTGAATGTCAGTTCAGTGTGTTTTATAGTACATTACGAAATAAGTGTGTTATGGTGGTTATAACTCACGAGGCGGTTTATCAGGTCGAGCCGTAGGCAAGGCGTAATAGAGCCGAGTGAGTTTATCCAATATTCTTACGTATATCGCAAGATGTTTTTCAACACACTTGGCAGGAAACAGAATAAAAAATCAATAAATTTTTACCCATAACATCAAACCGCAAACCTTTTATTTTTACAAGAGAAGGAAAACACGTGTAATGCTATAAAAAGTAACAATAACACTCGCCTATTCATATTTATTGGAAGTTGACATTTTTAGATAACTAAAATATAAATTCAAAGAAAAAGAAAATTAAAGGGAAAGTGGCGCGCATATTATATTCTGCCGTAGCTGCGTACGCACATACAGCCTAGATTTTGAATAATGGATTAATATATTTTTATTAAAGAACACTGTTAATTGGTAGACAAAACTGAATAATAGTATGAAAATAGACGTTTAGGTATTTGTTATATTTTAAGTTCGTAGAGTTTATTTATCAACAAAATTATTTACATACTGTTCGACAACCCTTTGCTGGTTAAAAAACAGCAAATAGCGCGGTTATAAAATATAACTTCATTATTTGCCCTTGAAAACGAATCTCAAGGGTCTAAAATTTATTAGTTATTTATCGGTAGGGTCAAGATTGGCGTGTGGTCTGCGCTTGGCAGAGAGGCCGGGTGCATGGAGCATATCGGACTGTGAGGTGCGGGTCTTAGATGACGCACGTGCAACGTGCCGGTGTCGCACTCCTGGCACGATAGCACTGCTCACTCGAATAAGTCACACACGTGTGAGTACTCTACTGTTTTGTATAAGTTGCATGTACCTTTTAAGGTTTCGTAATATGCAAGAATTGAAAGAGTAAAAGTGTGTAATCCCCATCAAGATCTCCGGGACACAAGGGGTTAGGGGTGCACCTGATATATTACGAGGTTGGAAGGTCAGACGGCAATAATGCCGAAAATTAAAAGGCAAAAAAAACGGTTTCTAGCAATAGTAAAACTGAAAGTTACTTTTAAACCCTACCTGGATTTGGAGCGTGGGGGTTTAAGAGCAACTGGTTAAACAAAGTTGCGAGTCCTTATAGGCGTTTAAAAAAATCCATAACAGGTCGTCACAACCTCCGCCTGTTCATTTTAATACGGCAATGGGCTCACCACCTATTACGTGGGACAAAATATATACCGTGAAATATGCGCATAATGCCTCAGCGAACCCTTTCGGAGACAACGGCGTGGCAAGATGTATGGATGTAACTTTATACCTAAAATCAAATATAAATAAAACAAACCGTATAAAAATCCGTTGTTTAGTTTTGAATATCTAAGCATAAGTAGAGGCAGACAGATAGCTGAAAGCGACTTTATTTATGTAGTGACAATCAAACCTCAAAATTCGGAACAGCTGATCGCAGTCGGCTATTTTTTTTTACTAAAATAGGTTTTTAGGTTGGGTTTGGCTTCTATAAAATTATATAGATTTATCAGACGTTTTTAAGACGTTTTAGTGCTTTGCGACGATTATGAATAAGACTTTTTAGCAATGAACTTATAACGGCTTATTAAACCTCTCATAACCCATTATAAATCAGACTGTAAATGAATAAAAATATTGTCATGATGCAAGTAAAACATATACCTATTTGTATTTTATTATTTTTGAAATAGATAGTCAGTGAGGAGGAACTTCGAGGAGCTGTGGTAATCTGTCTAAGCGTAGGTGGAGCGATGTGCGTTTGCGCATGCATGCTTCTGCTGCTAAGTATAGTTCCAGCTGTCACGCGTCGCAGCGATATCACACATACGCTTCTCGGAGCCTGTATCACAGCTGGACATGCAGCTGCCATGTTTTCACTGTCTCAGCATCACAGACCAAAGGTATTAACTACTTTTAAAACTTAAAATTGATATCAAAAAACGACTAGGCATAATAGGATTTTTTTTCAACAGTTGCTATGTCTTAACGCATTGGAATGGGTCGTGGCTGGATGTTGGTGCGTAGCCAGCGCTGCACTTTGCGCACACCCACTACTGTTGCATGCAGATTTAGCAGGGAGTACACAGAGTCGACATTCTGTGGGATTGTTAGCAGGTCAGTATACTAAATCTTGCTTTATACTTCCATGTACCTTAATATATTCAGATGTACAGTTATACGATTTTCACTAAAATTGCAACTATCACAATTTCATTTCCTTTATTATTTATTAATAGTATTCAAATATGGTTAGATGCTTTTTGTCAAGTTCAGTCCTAAATCCTGTGTCCCTGTCCCAGTAAAGCGATGAAAACTTTACTGAGATTTTCTATTTTGGGAATAACAAAAAATTAACTATTTTAACTACGACATAATATCACTTTCCCATTCTCATGCACGTTTTCGAACTCTTTATGTCTTAAAATCCATATTTTTTAAAAACAATCACAAAAAATATTTTTGATACAATAGTTTTCAAAAATATCTATTAAGCAACTGAGCGCCATTTTCTATGTCTGTCTAGTTGCTGCCCATATTTAGGTTTTTCGGTTAATACATAGTTCTAAAACGCTTCGTTTTTAAGTCATGTTTTATTGTAACAGGTGTATGCGTGCTGTGTTGTTTATCGGCGAGATTGTGGGGTGGAGCTCCATTACAAGCGGGTTCAGCAGCGAGCAGTATATTCGCTAGTGGAATATTTTTGCTTACAATACTAACGCTAGCCCTTGCTATATGCGCACGCAGAACTTTAGGTCAAGTCACACACAAGCTGCCACCAGATAGAAAAGCTTTTGCTGAAAAGAGGTAAGGTCTTCTTGTGTTTATATAAAGAAATTCAATCATTTAAGGAACGTTGCTTGGTCCCTCTCGCTCGATATATTGAGACAAAAGTAATAATAATACCGCGTGCAGTAGGCGAAAATCACGAACGCTGCCATTCAGTTGCCCGAGTAATCGTATGAGTAAAGGTTGAGGGCAAGTGATATTTATTTCTTACTCTGTGGTCTCTCACAATTTTCGTTACTGGGTATTTTTTTATATTTGGCACGTCAAAATGGCGTCGTCCGCCTGATGGTAAGCAAAGACGACGATCCGTGATTTTGGGCCGCTATCTCAACCCACAGGGCTCCGATAGCGACCCGCAACTAGACGGCTCAGAAATATGCCTTATCATGCTTCTCTTAAAGGACCCAGGATTATAAGAGGAGAGAAACACGTGCGCCGGCAGAGAGTTCCATGTTTTTATATTATGTATTTGGCCTTACCGTACGACGCTGGCCAGACGGGTTGGTACAGAGTTTTGTATCGAGTTTGCCTTCTCTTCTTCATGACCTCACTCGTTAGTCAGCAGTTAAACCTTCTTCTTCTTTATCTCTACCGATTTGCATTCAAACCTGGATTTGGAGTCCGAGGTCGGCCATAATTGACCATTAAAAACCGATACAAATAGGCGTCAGGAATCTGCTTTGTTGTGAGCGATTACCGTCTGACCTGCAAATTCAGTACGGGTGTCTAAACCATTGAATCTTCCATAATCCATCAGGTGTATCGCTAGCAGGTGAGGTTGCTTGAGCCCCGAAGATCATCATCCGAGACTCTGTCCCAGTTGCGTTTCCTACATTTTCTCCTCCACTTCGCACGGTCGTCGGCATCCCCTGTGAGGCCATCGGCACGCATGTAATCCCTTACAACGTCAAGTGCTGACTTCTTGGGTCTTCCCCTCTTACCGGGACCCGGTGGGGCTGACATGGCACGAAGACCTCGGTGAATTATCGAACGATAAAATCGCATGGAATCGACACGCATTATCGCAATATTGGTATTATCGTGCCTTTGTGAGGAAGTAGAGAAGAACCTTAGTGCCAAATTTAGGGAGGAATTATTATGAAAAAATTACTGATTAGTTTTCATTACAGGAGTCGAATTGTACATCAAACCCTTATGGTGCTACTAACATCAACAGTAATGTATGTAGCTGGAGTGGCGTATGCGCAGCCTGGTGACAAGCAAACTGTATACATCCTCGCACTATCAATCGCTGCCCTCGTAAATGTTAGTACCTATGATACAACTAATTCAAAGTAGCTGACCTCTCGGTTTCGTACGGGTCTATTTTTCATACCTTCATACGATCACAGACAATTACTTTCATACGAACGTAGTACTTACTGAAAGATCTTATTTATACTTTTTCAATAATGTACATTATGAAAAAAAAAATATTTTCATTATCCTACGTGTAGCACCTGTGTAGTGATTATATTACCTTTGGTATTACTTTCCATAAAAATTGTTTAAGGATGTGTGTTCTGTAAACGATGACTGAATTAGGTATATAAAAAAAGAACCTACCTTAGGTTGATATCGGAGCGGCTGAGCGGTTAATTGTCTCGATCCGATGTTTCACTATAGTTTTAATTCATAGACGTTATTACCTGCAGGAGTCCAAAATAAATGCAACAGCGTATTCGTTTACATGTAACTTTATTGCACTATATGTTTAGACATTCTAAATTACTCACGATTACAACAATTAAATTCGATAAAGAGCCAATGATATTGCGTCTGATTTTAATCGGATTATTAACCTAACTTAACCGGAATTTCCGGCTATAGGCAGATGGATGGGCAACATGTGGTTTTAATCGGAAGGAGTCCGGTATATCGTTCATGAGGATATCCACACGAAATAAAAAACTTAAATTTGTAGAATATGTTCTGCTTGGCTAATCGGCTTTTGTTGCTGACTGTACTTACATTGTATGTTTTCCAATGATCACAGGGTATGACAATATTAGTGTGCTACGTGATCTACAACGAGCACTGTCTTCGCGCCGTACGAAGTGTGCTTACGCTGCAGAATAATTCTAAGTGGCATGAGTCACCAGCTGGAGATACTTCTATAAGTTGTAAGTATTAGTATAAGAATCATTTAACAGCACAACTCTGAAGTACTGAAACATTGTGACGTGCACGAAATGAACAGAAAATTGAAAGAGAAAACGTCTCCTACTTTTCCCCTTTTATGCGAATGAATGAACGTATGCAGGTATACATAAAATTTTTTTTTTAAGAATTTGGCCAGCAGTCTTCGTAGCTATGAAAACTCCGGGAGTTTTAATCGTTATTGCATGAAATATAATTAATTTGCCGTTTATGTACGTGACGCGAGAAACTTTCCTGTCACCGCTTCGTCTAAACGTAGCTAACATTTCTAATGTTAGCTACACACGCTACGAAAAATTGTTAAGATTTAACTGTACAGTTCAAACTGAACCTATAATCAGAATGTGTGTATGATATAAACTGTACCCAAACTTCTCAAAAAAACAGGATATAGGGCAGGTAAGAGATATACTTACCCCGTAGATTGTTAGTAATGTACAATACGCCACTTTATAACTTGAATCGAGAGTGTGTGGTGGGTTCCCCCTCTTTTACTATCGTTCTATGTTCAATTTTGTTTGCTTACTGAAGTGTATCTACCGATAACAAATAACCTTAAAACGTTTAAGAAAAGTAGTAAATCGGGCAAAACTGTAATTTATTTTGCAGTGTACATAAAACAAAGCGGTGAGGTGGAAAGTCGTGGAGGTATTATGTTGGAGTCAAATTCACCACCCGTCTCATCCGCCATAAGGTATTGGCATGCCCCACCTTTACAAAGGACACAATCTAACTCCGACTGTCGTGCTGATATTGTCCGATGTGTGGAGTACAAACCAATACGTATTATCCCACGACATAAAACTCATACACGTACTATGTGTGACCTCATTCCTACTAGTGTGGGAGAGACGGACTGCACAGGAACTGGATGCATGGCAACAGTATGTCTAGAAGCAAATACTCTGCATAAATCTGCTGATCCGTGTCCAAAGCCATACATGAATCTGGATATAGCCAAGGTATGTCTGACACACGGTTAAGTCACCAGTGCAGATTTATTTGCAATTTTAACACATTAGTTCATCACTCACAAAATTCCATCTTCCATTTAGCGAATTCATATTACTGGCAACATATTTAATGCTATTCATTCGCCTAGAAAAATTCTAACTTTGGCTTGACCAATCAAAACGCGCCCACAGCATCAACGTGATTTTAATAGGGCCAATCTAAACGCAGTTCATAATTTTAAAAAAAAAGGTTGTTCGTATTTTCTTTAAATTAAAGAACGACTCAGTTCATGACATAGTTATTTACCATCAAAGCGACATTTAAAATTATCTAGATAGAAATTCTTAGAACAATCCACTGAATAATTATCATTTTTAGAAAATACATCGAAAAGCAAGAAAGAGTCTTCGACCTAATATTAATCATGTTTTTTCTTTATTAGAAATTGTATTTAACTCCAAAGGATTATTATTTCCCGATGTGTAGCTTTATAATAGGTCCATAGCAACATATGGTGAGATTATCGTAATTTTAACGTACTCTGCAAACTATGGCAATAACTGTTTCATTCTGTTTCAAACTTCATTTCATTCAGGTCATTCTTCATAGAGAAAAGCTTACCCCATAGTCACTATTAATATAAGCCCTTTAAAAGTGTCTACGTCTCGTCACCTTAGTTCATAAGTAGTAGAAAGCACTGATTGTTGACTTTAATAAATTACCGAATACTGTGAAAAACTTAGGGACAATTTAAAAATACATAAGTCACATATTATACATATCTTTTCAGAAAACATGCTCGGTCTGCATTCAGTCTAACCCAGACGTGTCAAAGATAACTTCAACGCCTATAAAAAGTTGTCTTAAGAAGAGATCAAGTGGATTTGTATCGAGTACCTCACTACCATCTATCGAGTCAATCAAAGACGAAGGGGAAAAGTCTGATATCGATCAAATTAATAGAGAATGGAACAAGGCGTATGATAATCAACCATCAGATAAAGTGTTGCACAAAATATCTAATGACCTAGACTTTCTCTTAAATAGAACCCAAAGTTTACCCCACCACATTCAGGAAGATCCCACTTAGACTATATTTTTAAAATAAATAAAATAGTTAATCAATAGACCAAAGTAAATTAAGTTATAATGAATAGTTCATAAGAGTCAATTCAATTTTGATAGAAAAATAGTATATTTGAAAAACTTGATGCTTGATGGTAAAAATGAATTTGACGTCGGGAAGTATAAGGTAGGCTTTGTACCTAATAATATACGTCGCGAATAAGACCCGAAATATCATAAATACAAATGAAATTGGTTTTCCATTAACCTTCAATACAATAAATATTACCCATTTTAATATCCTTATACTTCGACTAAAACATTTTGTTTCTTCGATCCAGGACGATAAATTGATAAATTTGAATGAATTTTTTTTTTACAAATCGAATATTTGTAACTCTACTCTTTTTCTCTCAAAATTTTGTTGTGGCTCTCAATATGAAATGTATTTAGATAATTATTGTTCAATCCATTAGTGATAATGACGCACTGACAGCTGAATTACTCTAAATTTGGTATTCCAAATGTACTATACGTATCCTAAATGTAGATTTAAATTTAGTAAATTAATAGGATTATGATTATAAAGATTTTATATAATTTTGCCCTTATAAAATTTTGTATAATTATGTAAATGGTTAATTATATTTATTAAACTGGGATGATTTACTGTAGTCACTTCTGTATACTGACTATTGTAAATTTTCTCATTTCTTTCAAAATTTGCTTTCAATAATATATTATGATATTTTTACGGATACAATACCAAAGAATTCGTCTCCAATTTCAGTAACATGTAGATCTTACTTGCTTGGGCAGGGTTAAAAAGTTTCAACTTCTGTTAGCCAATCTCTACGTCGTGATAATAAGCTCATCCCCTATTACGTGGTACCAAACACAATTGGCAAAGTGTGGCTTATAGTACGCCCCTGCTTGCCACTGTGAGTAAATAGGTGTAATTATAAGCGTGTACTGTTCTATCAAAAAATATTTTTTAATTAACAAATTCCAGGCGGTTAAATAGATAAATTAGTTATTGTATTTATATACAATTGGGTGTTTCGGAGATTGGGAGTATACTCTGTTTACACTGTTGATTGATGGCACTTGGTGGAACTTGCTACACATCTTGAACAACAACACTTGAACTGTTTCACTTATTTATTATTTAATCATATTTAAACACACATACACATATTTTATGTATTTTGGATGTCATTGAGTACAATTATTTTATAAGTGTAATAGTACAAGTGTTTTTGTACACGACAATATCATCATAATTATTTCTAGTCAGGGTCCTTAGACCTAAACTAAGCCATATTGGTTGGGTACTTAGAATTAGTGTTTTTGATGGAGTTGACAGTGCGCAATGTAGATAATTCATCCATTGTAAGGAATACCTTTTGACAGTTGTATCTGACTAATGACAAATAGCTTTGACAGCCCACGCGTAAAAAATATGGCATATCTTTTTCATTTGTAGCGAAGCTAGTGAATTTTTTTGTATCTATTTTAATATTTGATGTCTTTTCAGAGAAAGATGACCTGTACAACAAAAGAGATTGTTATATTTATTTATCAAATAATTTTATTTCTTCTACTTTATATTAAGGCCTTGTTTGTAAATTAACATTTCATAATTATTAAAATGTACCTTGATATTTTTTTATTTATTTACTAAAATTACTAAAACATTTACAAACCAGTAATCGGTACATTGCCAATATACTCATCCATATTGCACCAGCCGGTGCTCTTGAAATATGTATATAATTACTTATAACTTAGCTATAATAAAATCGATTTTAAATGTCAAAAGGTATACGAATATAGTGTGTAGTAAATTCATAGATTATATTTTTTCACATTTCCAATTAAGTACAAAATTAGAGATAGGTATTTCTATTAAAACAATGAATAAATACTGTGATACTTTACCGTAGTTTTAATTTTTCAGTGTTCTTTTATTCATTTTCAGTGTCCCAACAGAGGCCACCTCTGTCCTTTGATTGACCCCACAAAGACGATAAAAGTCTTCATATATTTTTACGTCTACCGTCTATTGGATGGCAACAAGTAAGATCAATCTTTTTTTTATATCTACGGTCATCACTACTTCTTTTTATACTGTTGCCTGATAGATAGATTTCAGAGTAGAGGGTATTTTTCATATTTAGCTGGCCAAAATGCTGCCACCCGCCTGTTTAAAAGCAATGACTCACAGTGCAGAATACTTGAAAATGGCCCCAAGGTGGGGGTCTAATATAATATAATATATATGCGCTGGTAGAGTGTTCCAAGTTACCATGGTTTTGGATAAAATTCAGAGATCAACGCTCAGATAATAGCTAAATCATCAAAATCACTTCTTCTGTTTAGGAGCTACGTTACTACAGATAGTTTATCCCCTAAAGCGTAGGCAGAGGCATACCATACACCCTCATTTCACCATATGAATTTTTGTCGCACGTGAGGTGAGCCCATTGCCGTGTTGAAATGGAAACGCGGCGACCGGCTGTTGAAATTTTTCAAGCCGCCTACAAGGCCTTCAACTTGCCTTTTTGACTGTCATTTTGCTGGCAACCGGGCCAACGGCTAAAATTGCCTTCCGATGCACGGAAACGCTTGCAAATATAAATGCCACAAAGTGGTCATCCATCCAAGGACCAGTCTTAGCGAAACTTGCTTAACGCAGTGATCGTTTAAAGAACACAGAGTTAGCGGGGCCTCGAGCGCTATACTACAGACATAGTGTTTTAATATATAACTCGTCTGTTTACGTGAGAGGTTAAAATTCCAACTGGTCAAATTTATCGGAACTTAAACTTAACTCATTTATCAACCACTCTCTAGGACCAATTATTTTCATGTGTTAAAGTTAAGTTACTGTTCATATAAGTTAGCTCCTAGGCGCTGTTTCAGGAATAATTACATCTTAAATCAACTTAACATGGTCTGTTATAGTCAAATTCGGGACGCTACACTGTTCTAGTAGTTAAACACAAAGTTTGATAACACGTAAAGTTAATTTCGTATGCAATTATGCAACAGTATTTAACAAGAAGAACGAGTAGGTTACACAGAAAGTCACTGTTATTTGGGCTACCTAGGTGGCGTGTGTGTGCAGCCGTTGCTAATTTCTCGGGTTCGAATCCTGGATCGAACACAATGTTTGTGTGATTCGATGATTGATTTCAAAGTAAGTTATCTGTTGTTTAGTTCCCATAAAACAAGCTTACAGTAGTTGAATTTGGATAGAAACCGTTTAAATATTAATTTATTTATTATTATTATACTGAACCCCAATGTGATGTATGCTGTATTGAATTAATAGTTGTACTATTCATATTTTATATACTACTCGAGACTACGCGACACAATTTCGTACATACACTCACCGACGTTTCGAGCTGCTTGTTGGACTGCTTATTGTACTATGTGTTGTTTGAATTGTACTGTTGCCCACCATCATCTTCGGTGTCTAAGTCTACCACATCTGTGCTACCTGTTGACAGAAGGAAGGCTTAATGGTGGTTAAGGTTTGCATCGAGTCTTTATTTCCTGAAATATAAAATTATTTCTAAATAAATTATTAACTGATATATAGACACCTATAGAGGCGTCGGTCGAGAAGACGCTAAGAGGAATGAGTAGAACGTCTTACGTTTCTTCAGAAAATGGCCCTGCATAAAACATACGTTAAGGACAGCGGACAAAAAAAAATGTAAATTTATTTAATGGTAAATTTCTCAGGTCACAGGGAAGCTTGTTTTAAAAGCGTATTCAGTTACCCAGGAAAGAATCGCCAATCTTATGCAGCCGACTGTGGTGAACTAAAAGATTGTTTTTATGTCTAGTGTTTATATTATGTATATCACAGAGTTTAGTAAACTGTGATAGATTTCTGGACATACATAAGATTGGCAAAAATGTATTGTGACATCGCTGTCAGACTGTGAACTGCACCTAAAATTCTGTCAAGTTCAGGAGCAGTGTTTTGACTTTAATCCTTGGTACCGTAATCTATCTGCACCAAATGGCGAATGAGGTCCTTATCTCATAGTATGACCACGACTATAAACCTGCTAGGAACAATAGGTTGTCAACCAAGATCACATTACTTAATACAGTCAAAACTCAAACGGTCTCGACCTGTCGGGCTTCATACTTCTGAAACAATTTCTAGTTTTCAAACACTATGTAATTTTAATCATTTTTAATTGAAAAAAACCTTTACCCGCTAAGGACCCGTAGCAGATTTATTAGGTAAAAACGGACACAAATTTTCCAAATTCAACTCAAATTTCAAACTGAACTGACATACATGTGTGTAAGATTATTATGCATACTTATACCAAAATGCTGAATGGAAAATTAAAAAATCCAGTCGTGTGAAAAGCTTACAAAATGTCTCTCATTACGTCAGTACGATGACAACATTGTTACAAAAAATAATAACAGTAATATGCAAAATATCCCTTCCATAATGCGAGTCGCTGAAAACCACGAGCGAGCACTTTATTTCCTGTCATCATAAAACATCGTTGCATACTTGAGTTAAAATGAATAGGATGGAAAATGTGCAATGTTTTTACTAAACCGTTATTATATTCTGCTAGAGGCTCATATGAAGAATTTTATATTGCCTCGTTATAGCAAATTTGTAAATGAAAAATGTTAAATAATATTGTTAAATCACAATTACACTTTTAATTATTTTTTTGTTTGACGACACTGCACTAGAGCTAGTTTAGTTAATATTTATCACAATTTATTTTCTATACATAAAGTATAATGGTATATAAGGTACTTATTAAACCCATCATCATCCGAGCGTATGATGGTAAATTTCTCAGGTCACAGGGAAGCTTGTTGTAAAAGCGTATTCAGTTACCCAGGAAAGAATCGCCAATCTTATGCAGCCGACTGTGGTGAACTAAAAGATTGTTTTTATGTCTAGTGTTTATATTATGTATATCACAGAGTTTAGTAAACTGTGATAGATTTTTCTGGACATACATAAGATTGGCAAAAATGTATCATGACATCGCTGTCAGACTGTGAACTGCACCTAAAATTCTGTCAAGTTCAGGAGCAGTGTTTTGACTTTAATCCTTGGTACCGTAATCTATCTGCACCAAATGGCGAATGAGGTCCTTATCTCATAGTATGACCACGACTATAGACTTGCTAGGACCAATAGGTTGTCAACCAAGATCACATTACTTAATTCAGTCAAAACTCAAACGGCCTCGACCAGTCGGGCTTCATACTTCTGAAACAATTTCTAGTTTTCAAACACTATGTAATTTAAATCATTTTTAATTGAAAAAAACCTTTACCCGCTAAGGACCCGTAGCAGATTTATTAGGTAAAAACGGACACAAATTTTCCAAATTCAACTCAAATTTCAAACTGAACTGACATACATGTGTGTAAGATTATTATGCATACTTATACCAAAATGCTGAATGGAAAATTAAAAAATCCAGTCGTGTAAAAAGCTTACAAAATGTCTCTCATTACGTCAGTACGATGACAACATTGTTACAAAAAATAATAACAGTAATATGCAAAATATCCCTTCCATAATGCGAGTCGCTGAAAACCACGAGCGAGCACTTTATTTCCTGTCATCATAAAACATCGTTGCATACTTGAGTTAAAATGAATAGGATGGAAAATGTGCAATGTTTTTACTAAACCGTTATTATATTCTGCTAGAGGCTCATATGAAGAATTTTATATTGCCTCGTTATAGCAAATTTGTAAATGAAAAATGTTAAATAATATTGTTATAATCACAATTACACTTTTAATTATTATTTTGTTTGACGACACTGCACTAGAGCTAGTTTAGTTAATATTTATCACAATTTATTTTGTATACATAAATTATAATGGTATATAAGGTACTTATTAAACCCATCATCATCCGAGCGTCTGTCCCAGTTGCGTCTCGAGACGCCCGGAGTCCGTTTTCCTACATTTTCTCCTCCACTTCGCATGGTCGTCGGCATCTCCTGTAGTGAGACCATTGGCAAGCATGTCATCCCTTACCACGTCAAGTCAGCACTTCTTGGGGTTTCCCCTCTTACCGGGACCCGGCGGGGCCGACTTGGCCAGACATTTGTTTCCCACGTAGCCTGGCGGTTGCGCAAGACGTAACAATACCAGCGGTATACAAGGTACTTATTAAACTGAAACATATGAAACATAAAGCAAATTTGTAATTGATATGAAATTCGTTGCAATTAATGTCTATAGGTACATACATCTAGGTGTATGTAAGCGACATAGATGAGACCGGATGAGCAACGATGTTAGCTCTTACGGGGTTGGGAGGTCTGACGGCAATCGCTTCAAACCATAATGCCGAAAGTCTAAAGTCAAACTATAGTTGTTCCTAGCAGCCAAATAAAAGCGACCCGCCTCAAACTCAGCTAAGATGAAAAGAAGACACACATACATATAATTATACCTTATTCCAGAAGGGGTAGGCAGATGCATTCTAAACGACCACATTTCACCAGTTATATTTTTATCCCACGTAACTGATGGTAAGATAATTGCCATGTTGAAATAGACAGGAGCAGGTTGTGAGTGCCTACTGCTGAAATTTTCAGAATTTTCCAGCTTGCCCTATATACCCCTACTTGACTTATCGACTATAATGTGTATTATATAGAGCACAGACGTACAAGAGAAATCAGACCAAACATATGCTTTTGCCTAGGACGATTTAACCAATGGAAGCGTAATGTACTCAAAAAAGTATGAAATCACGTTCAACCAACTTTCGTGCGGGTACTACACACTTATTGTTTTCTTACTCTTGCATGAAGTGTTGTCACTATCTAACAACCAATAAAAATACAATTGCAAATAGATAAATATAGGTATGCAATTCGAATTTCACACAATATTATTCGGCTAATTTGAGATGTTCTTTGTATAATGTTTATAGTGAATGAAAGTATATTGAATATAGGCCGATTAAGTTGTTTGTATGTTTCAATAATTAATGGTATTTGAAAAAATAGTTATGTCGATGAAATAAAATTTTACTTACGAGTGAAAAGAAACATTAATTGTTCGACCGCTATAACTTTTACACCATTTCACAGCACATTTCGTCATTTTTTCTTTATAAATTACCCTAAAAACGTGTACGCGGAACAGCGACTTAGCTCAAAATGCTTAGCAAATGGCAAACGGGGTATAGGCACAAACGGTCCATTGGTTAAATCGTCCTAGGCCTTTGCTTATGGAGCAATACTTCATCCTTTTCACTCTTCCCATTTGTTGTATAAAGCTATCTTTGTTATTCCTGTGTAGCTCTTAGCCAATTTTTCTACTACAACTAAGCTACAAACTTGTAATGACAACCGCCGTTATCATTTTTAAATCAAAGATTTATGTTTCAAAGTGAAAATATTACATAAAATTATAGTGTAGACAAAAAATATACAAAAGTTGTTGTGCATAGAGTGAAGAAGTTTCATTATCAAGAAATCACCAGAAATAACTAAGCTAAGCTACCGGTCTATGTGTGTGTGTGTAAGAGGCTAGGCTATTTTCCGCTAAAGTTGGGTCTGCTTACTGTCTTAAAATCGGCGATGAGAGTGAGGGATTCAAAAAAGGGAAGGGAGATTCGAAGGAGGGAAAATAAATTAAAAAACCTCAGTGGTATAAAATATACAAAAATGCCTGGGTCTACATTACTTCGTTATAGAAGCAAGGCTTTTATAAGATCAGAACATCAATAACATTTATACTTTAGAACAGAACGAGTTATAATCGAAAATCAGCAGTCAAAGCATGAACTATTTCACATAAATTTGTCCAGTAAAACTAACTTTCATCTACATATACCTACTAATATTATAAAGCTGAAGAGTTTGTTTGTTTGTTTGGTTGAACGCGCCAATCTCAGGAACTAATGGTTGGATTTGATAAATTATTTTTGTGTAAGATAGCCCATTTATCAAGGAAGGCTATAGGCTATAATATCATCACGCTACTACCATGGAGAGCGGATCATTTATCATAAATATCGACAAATCAAGGAAATATATATACATTTTTCTAAAATGTATTAAAGACGGGATTAAACTTGGTGCGACAGGAGTTGTCGCCGGCGAAGCCGTGGGGATCACCTAGTCTGAAAATAAAGTCAATAACTAACTTTCTATGACCGAGAAGCTCTACGTTAGTTTTCAAATTGCTTCGATTGTCTACAGAAAGTTTTCTATTGTCAACTATTCGCTTAGTCAGATTACAATAATCTCGCTGTTCATTCGTTTCAAAATCGAGTAGCTGTATGGTAAGATTTGTTTACAGCTGCTGTTGCTGAAGTTAAAGGTTTGATCCCGGGTCGGAACAAATATTTGTGTGATCGGAAAGTATTTTTTTCGAGTTTGGGTGTTTTCTGTTTATAACATGCACAGAGCAAGGAACGAATATCATTCGCGCGCTCTCTGCTAGCTCCGCCTTACTCTAGATGGCGCTGTGTAAAAACACAATCCTATATAAGCTTATGGTATGGGGTCTAGACAATTGATAGACATACTAATATATCTAAATACATAAATATTATATACCCAAACTCCGAAATAAACATTTGTGGATTACACAAATATGTTCCGATCCGGGAATCAAACCCGCAACCTCAGCGCGACCGTCTCATACACTACCATCGAGGCAGTCAGTAGAGAAGTATATTCGCCCGTGACATACATCGACCTCCCGTCGCACCTATTTAATCCCGTCGTTTATAAATTCTGCAATAGTGTATAAAAATTTGCCCGATTTGTCGACATTTATGACTACTAATCCGCTCTTCAGTGTAATAGCGTGATTAAATAGCCTTCCTAGATAAATAAGCTATACAAAAGATTTTTTCAAATCCGAACAGTAGTTCCTGAGATTAAAGTTTAACCAAACAAACGAATAAACTCTTTAGCTTTATAATATTAGTATAGATGAAAGTTAGTTTTTAGAAATTTTGAAATTTGTCTGCAATATGGGGTTCTTCAAAAGGGGTCTGAGAAAGGTTTATAAAGGGTCAGCAGCGCGAGTGCTGCACCTATGGTGTTGCAAACGTCCATAGGCTATTTTCCATCAGGTGACCGTACGCAAGTCTGCCACAAAAATGGTTTGAAAAAAAAAAGACTTACTACTTCGAACTCCTATTTTCGAAATCGCTAATAATTTTAAACCGCTCGTGGCCTCACTGACTCAGTGTTCCGTAAAAGATCACTGCGTTAAGCAAATTTCACTATGGCTTGTTGGTTACGGATGGGTGACCACTTTGAGGCATTTACATTTGCGAGTATTTCCGTGATTTGAAAGGCACGATAAGCCGTTGGCTTGTTGCCAGTAACATGGCAGTCGTTAAGCCAAGTTGAAGGCCTTATGGGCTTGAAAAAAATTTATAGTAGGTAGCCACAACCTGCGTCTGTCTATTTTAACACGACAATGGGCTCACCACCTATTAAGTGGGACAGGAATACATAAGATGAAAAGTGGGCGTAAAATGTGCCTCTGCTACCCCTTTGGGGATATGTTTTGTTTGATAAACTTAAACTAACAATTTCCACTCCCTACTTAGCCCCTAATGGCTAATTAGGGGCTAAGTAGTGTAACGTTACTATTTTGCGAGAAGGGAAAAAGGTAAAGTCAAGGAGAAAACTATCACCAGGACTGGAGGAGTCCCGGCTTAAAAGAAAAAGGAATAGGTAAAATAATTTAATAAATGTTAAAATAAGTATAAATATAAGGCCAGGGAAACCGAGGGTAAATGAAGGTCTTGAAGGTTTCTTTAAAAGAGCAGGTAATTGATACGACGCTAAGAAGGGGCCTCGAGTCAGGCCTCCACGTCGACGACCTCCAAGAAGCAGGTCGCGGTAATTCAAAGCAGGCAGAGGGCTGAAAGTTACCAGCCGTCGGCGTCACAAGCCACTGCAGACAATCACTTTATTATTTCAGAGGGCACAACCCTCTCACTCAGCACTATTCCTCAGAACCTCCTGACAAGGCGAGCACCAAAAGTAAGCTGATTTGACGGCCCCGGCTCTCTTCTTTTACAGAGCATTTCCAAATTTAAACAAGTTTATTCTAAACATATTTTAAGAACATAAATTTATAACAAGGTCTAATATCTATACAACCTAACCTACTGGCAGCTCTAGCAATAAATTAAAAATGAAACCTAGGCTTGTCATTAACTGATATTACAAATTACAAAAGGTAAACAAACATTAAGAGAGCATAAAGACTTTCGAAATATAAAGGCCTAGGAATGCTACAGATAATGGCCATGCAAATAATTTGAGAGAGTGAATAATAAAAGATTTAACGTAAGTAAACAGACATTACATTTCAAACGTGTAGGCCTGACTCGAGGCCCCTTCTTAGCGAAGTGTGCTGATAACCTGCTCTTTTAAAGAAACCTTCAAGACCTTCATTTACCCTCGGTTTCCCTGGCCTTTTAGTTATACTTATTTTAACATTTATTAAATTATTTTACCTATTCCTTTTTCTTCCGTTTTCTCCTTGACTTTACCTTTTTCCCCTCTCGGAAGACTGTAAGTAGGGAGTTGAACTAAGGATTAAATTTTTGAAAATACTTTTTTTATCGATGCAGACATTATTAGGGATATCATTCCGAGGGCTTACCTAGGACTCTTGAACATAGGCAGATAGATGGAAGGACACTGTTTGGTTTTAGTCGGTAGGAGTCCGTTTTTTACATAAGAACCAGAGTCCACTGCAGCTTACGCATACTTCGATAAAGAACTTACGTAAATAAGTTTCACTTTAAAACAACATGGCGCGTAACCGAAAAACGTGACGATTTTTTACAGCTATAAAATTTCTCTCATACGTCGATATAAGAAGTTTCACTTAAAAAGGGTAGCTTATTAAAAAAAAAACTAGGGGTATGGGTTTCAGATGGGTGGTGATAGACTGTGAGTCACTCGGTAATTATATTAATACATAAATAGGTAGCCGTGGGACCGTGGGAATCACTTCAAGCAATCGCTCAGTACCTAAACAAACTATTGTACCTACAAGCGGCATAATTTACATTAGAAGGTGCATGAATTCATGTTTAGCGCGATGAACCAACCATACAAACTCTTCAGTTTTATAATATTGGTATACTATACATAAAAATAGTACGTGTGGATCAAAAAGTATTTATCGTCACCATCCAAGTAGGTAATTCTTTTTGAATTATGATGAAGCATTCTAGGTTTTAAAGGGTATTTACAGAGCTCAGGCCAATCTAGATTGATGACACAATCGCTGGCAGATGGATTAACCAATGTCTATAAACTTTTAAAAAATAGCGTTTCATACCTTTATGTATTTTTATTAAATGTGGTTAAGGTTTCATACATTTTTGCTGCCTGACATTTCGATCAGGTTGCACCGGCCGTGATCACAGGCTGCCTTCAGACTAAAACTTCGGACAACAAAAGGTATGAAAACCTAAAATCATCATCTTTCAGCGCTCCCTCCATTTCGCATGGTCGTTAGCGTCATTATGGCGTAATCAACAGCGCTCTTGTCACGATCTGTAGAAGACGGTATGGCCAGATACTTGTACTTCACGCATTCGGGTAAATGTACAAAACATTCAAAGTTCGGAAAAATAAATATAAATTGTGTATTTAGGAAGTATGTTTAGCTCGGATGGAAGATGTGATTCGGATGTGGAACGGCGAGTAGCTGCCGGAAACAAAGTTAACGGTGCTTTGTCCCAGTTAGTAAAGCGACAAAGCATCGTAAAAGAAGCACGACTGGCGATTCATAACGCAGTGCTAGTGCCAACTTTGCTTTACGGTAGTGAAACCTGGGTATGTCAGCAGATGCATGAAAGTAAATTGAATGCTGTGGAAATGCGATCACTTCGAAAGTTGTGCGGCGTTACCTTGGCTGGCCGAATACGTAACGAAGTGATACGCAATTTAGCAGGTTTGAATGAAAGTGTCAGCGTTAAGCTGGAAAAGGGCGTGCTCCGTTGGTTTGGACACGTCCAACGAATGAGTGAGGAACGATTGACGAAGAATATATATTGTTCAAAAGTAGAGGGTAGAAGGAGTCAGGGTAGGCCGAGACTTACATATGAAGACCACGTGAGCAGATTGCTCAAAAACGGAAAGGTCAAAAGTACTCGGATACCCAGACGTGCGTGTATGAAGCGATTGATGAATCTCGAAGAAGCGAAAGAAGTATGCATGGATCGCGAAGCCTGGCGATCTGTCCTCTCTGACTACCCCGTCAGGGATACAGCGTGAAGATAGTTAGTTAGTTAGTTAAATATAAATATTTCCCAGGATATAGATAACCGGAATTCTAACCCGAGACCTTTGGACGGCTGTCGCACAACTGTTCCGGCTATTAGTAGTTCAACTATTGTATACTTATAATGTTTAAAACGGCAAAATAAGTAATTATTATAAGGCATAAGTAGTCCAAAGTTAGATATAGCATAGAATCTACTCGTAGGATCACTACACTACTGGCAAGTGCGCTTCAGAAATAATTATACCGATAAGCTTGAGTGCTACCGCAGCTGCAAACTGAGATTGTATGCACTAAGGTTAATGTGAATTGCAAATCTGGGGTAATTCAGTTACATAGCATTACAGGCTACGAAATAGAAAGCAAATTTTAGAGTGTTAAATATTTGCGGATTATTTTATAAGTTTTACATAATTGCTCTACTATTCCATCTTTACAACCACTCACTGACTAACCACTTAATGATCTCAAAATATCTGAAACTAAAGACATTTACGAATTTAGCTCTTATAAAAAAATTTGGTGCCCCCTAAGATAGGTTTTCCAAAATTTAACCCCTAGCACAGCAGAAAGGCGATATTGAAGTTTTTAACGATATCTGGAACGGTAAAGGTCATGTTGAAATATTGTATAAACATCGTTTGCAAAAATCTAAGATAAATCGTTTAGCGTTTTTGGAAATACCACCCAGTTTCATTCATCTAGGTGGTGAAAGTAGGCGATTGAAGTTTTTAGTGATTTCGGAAACGGTTACAGCTACGGTCATTAGCGGTATGAGCGTTGTTTGCTACTATCTAAAAAATATATTTTAACAACTCGTTTATTGAGAGGCTATATATCATCCCACTACTACACAAGGGGCCGGAGCAGTAATCATAAAGCTTTACAAATTAGACTAACTTCCATATGTAACTATTAACAGGCATGCATTAGAGACCTGGAGTACAACGGTGTATGTCACGGGCGAAGGCGTGAGGCATTGCTTAGCTAGTCACTATATACATTTACAGGGTTTTTTATAATTATATTACATTTTACAAATAAATTTTAAATTAATTGTTACAAATATTTATTTAATAGTTTGGGTTGTACACTAATATAATATTTACTAATTAATAATATATAATGACATTTATTTTTTGCTTCAATTGTAACATTATTTTAAAAAAACATCTTTATTTTGCATAGATGATTTTAATGGTGCTTACAAAATGTCACACTACGAGTATAACTAAAGATAAATTTAGTTTTTAAAGTGATCACCAGTTCAGTACGTGGGCCCACCTGAGAAGAACTGGCAAGAAACTTAGGAAGGAGTTTTTTGATAGCCTATTTAAAATTTAATATTATTTCACGATGCCAGCAGATCATTTCTAGGTGTCCCTGCCCTGCAAATAGTCTTTAACTGCGTAATAACCTTTATCACAAAGCCTTTTTTAATTATCTTTTTAAACTTGTTTATTGGTAAATTTCTCAGGTCACATGGAAGCTTGTTTTAAAAGCGTATACAGTTACCTGGAAAGAAAGTCCAATCTTATGTAGTCGACTGTGGTGGACTGAAAGATTGTTTTTTATATTTTGTATTTATATTATGTTTATCACAGAGTTTAGGAAACTGTGATAGATTTTTCTGGACATACATAATATTGGTAAAAATTTACTTTTTTTTTTATTTATTGTTCAAAATACATATTTTTTGTAATGTAGGTACCTACATAAAATGCTACTCACTTAAGCCACTGCGGTTATTGGGTGAGCAGGGAACGCTATACAAATGGACCATTGATAGGTTGAAAAAGTACATCTTACTACTATGAATATAAAAAACTTACTAACTACTTTTGGTAATTTGATGATGCGCGCGGTAGTGCATACTCACTTTAACGCGCACACCTACACAGATTGAAAATAATGATAATAAATATGATTAATATATTTTTATACATGCATACACACACATGCTGAAGCGCTCGTGGCCCCGCGGTCTCAGTGTTCTGTAAACGATCACTGAGTTACGCAACTTTCACTATGGCTGGTCCTCGGATGGGTGACCACTTTGTGGCATTTACATTTGCGAGCGTTTCCGTGCTTCGGAAGGCACGTTAAGCCGTTGGTCCCGGTTGCCAGTAAAATGGCAGTCGTTAAGCCTGGTTGAAGGCCTTATGGGCGGCTTGAAAATTTCAACAGCAGGTACCCACAACCTGCGTCTGTCTATTTCAACACGGCAATGGGCTCACCACCTATTACGTGGGACAGGAATCCACACGGTGAAAAGTGGGCATATAATATGCCTCTGCCACCCCTTCGGGGATAAGGCGTGATGGATATTTATTTTATTTTTTTATTTTATACACACAAAATATGAATGACTCGGGCGTATTCACGTACATGCGCACACACACACACATGCGCACGCGCACACACACGAACACACACACACACACACCTCATTCGCTTTTACTTGCTATAGGCTTTCCATATAAGTACAATCGGGATTTCTTATGAAAAATTTTTTGATTAAACTTTAATTTATTTGTGAATTCAGTTACCGGACAAACTCCTTAACAATGTGACTAGGCAGGCTATTTAATATAAGTGGCAATATGTAAGCATAGATTCTATTACCATATTTGTTACTAGTTTTAGGTAAACAATATTTTTTTTACATTTTCTAAGGGTCTTAAGTTTTGGTTTCTTGTATATTTTACTAATTTATTAACCTTATATATTTCTTCTTTTAGAATGGATATTTTAACCTTACTCTGTATGGGTAGTACATTGCAGTAATTAAACAATTCGTTATAGTTACTACGGTGATGCTGTTTTACTTTCTTAGGTACAATTGTTTTTAATAATCTTATTTGTAAGTTAAAAATTTTTTTCAATGTTAGTTTTGCTTGTACGTCCATAACTGCTTATGCCGTATCCTATAATACTATCAGCCAATGCTAAGTACATCAATCTTAAAACATTATATGGTATTTTATACTTTATAATTGAAAGTTTACACAGAATTGCTCTTAATTTGTCGCAAATGTAGTTGATATGCTGTTTCCAATTTAGTCTATTGTCAATTATAAGACCTAAGTACATGTGCTCATTGACTAAGCGAGCACATGTACTTAAGCGATGCTACAGTTAGAATATTTCTTTCTTTGAATATTTTCTCCAAGAGGGCCCAAATTATAAATAGTGCGTGCTTCCCGCTTTTGAAGAACGAAAATACACCCAACGAAAAAATCGTGAACTATAATATCTAGACAAAAAGTTTAAACTACTGAAAAATCGTAAAATATATAAAGATAAAACTAATAGCTATAATAATTTGGAATTTTAATCATAATCAACTGATATATTGGTATAAACACGAAAAAGTCGGTAAAATAAATAAATAAAGATTTTCAGAAATTAGCCACTTACACGAAAAACTAATAAAAAACACAATTATTTTTTTTACATAATTAAATTCCTGGAATTATAACGATTAAAACGATATATGACACTAATAACTTATAATTATTCTAACTAAAACAAAAAAAATGTTAACCCATTAAATATCAACGCAAAACTAAAAAAATGGCGGGAAAATGGCCACCGGCAATGTTTATATCGCATTTACTTTGAATTTTGATATTGTGACATGTATATATTAAACCTCTAATATACGGGCTTTTTATCCACGATACTAATGGTATAATTTTTTTTTTTAATAATGTTTATGGCATGGCTACTTCGGCCTTTTTGCCATATCTTCATTTGGATGCTTTTCTAATTCATTCATTAAAACCACAGACAACATTGTTTAAAAAGGTTTTGAAAGGTTGTCATTAAAAAAAAAGAAAAAGCAAAAAAGTCAGCTGCTTTAGCAGCTGACTTGAACGTTTGAGTGGCAGGCCGTCTTTTCTATGTGTGAGCCCCACTGCATTTGGGCGTCAATAGTTATACAGAGGAACACAGTTGATTCCACAAACTCTAACACTTGTCCATTTAGTTGAACATTGACCGCAACTTGTTTTAAATTTAATTCATTAATTTATATTTTCATATTTTTAATGCGAAGCGCTCGTGGCCCCGCGGTCTCAGTGTTCTGTAAACGAATACTGAGTTACGCAACTTTCACTATGGCTGGTACTCGGATGGGTGACCACTTTGTGGCATTTACATTTGCGAGCGTTTCCGTGCTTCGGAAGGCACGTTAAGCCGTTGGTCCCGGTTGCCAGTAAAATGGCAGTCGTTAAGCCTGGTTGAAGGCCTTATAGGCGGCTTAAAAATTTCAACAGCAGGTAGCCACAACCTGCGTCTGTCTATTTCAACACGGCAATGGGCTCACCACCTATTACGTGGGACAGGAATCCACACGGTGAAAAGTGGGCATATAATATGCCTCTGCCACCCCTTCGGGGATAAGGCGTGATGGATATTTATTTATTTTATTTTATAGAAACGTTCAAAAGCACGAAAATTCACCCTCGATGCCACGAGATTCGCATAGTAAACTACTCTCGACGTTACTTGTAAATAATTAAGCATATAATATCGCTCATTTTGCCAAATGCTACACTCCCAAAGTATATGATAGGCGGTCTGATTGGCGTCAGCAGTTGAACACTGACAGAACGGTGACTCAACCAGCTTA
The DNA here is from genome assembly GCA_948477245.1 of Thumatha senex. Lineage (NCBI taxonomy): Eukaryota > Metazoa > Arthropoda > Insecta > Lepidoptera > Erebidae > Thumatha > Thumatha senex. The sequence goes on from OX419743.1 coordinate 17,254,315, forward strand.
AACGAATGTAATTTGCTCCTAAAGTTACCATGTCCCGTAAGAAATTGAGCAACACAGTGATCAACCTCCAGCCAGGTCATTCCCAGACGTTCACGAACGTCTGGGAAAAACTAGTAGAGGTGGCGCCCTTTGATAGAAGAGTTCCTACGCAGCTGACATTCGTCTAAAAGTTCTTCACGTACATTATCACGATACAGTCTGGCAATTCTATGGCGATCTCTTTCTAACAAAAACCTATCATCCATGCCATCTTTAGCCGAATAGTATAAAGCCGCGCGTCTCCGAATTTCGAGGTCAACCGGGAGGACCCCTGCCATCACCGGCAGAGCCTCCGTGCTAACCGTCCTGTAGGCCTTGCATAAAAATATCAATGCAAGGCGTTGACTTTGCAGTAACTTTAAACGTGCAGCACCAATAGTAGCCTTTTCTGCCCATACCGGCGCCCCGTAACACATACAGCATAGATAAGTGGCCCCGTAAACGACCTTCAGTGTTTTGAACGAAAGTTCCCATGTAGCAGTAGATATTCTCGACAACGCATAAAAGCTATATTTAGCCTTTTCACCTACAGTTTTTATGTGCTCAACCAATGCAAAATTTCTCTCTAAAATCAATCCTAAATAGCAAATCGAAGTTTTATTTTTAATGTAAACGTTATTGAATTTAATGCGCGGTGGTACTTTCAAACTTCATTTTAAAAGCAACTGAAATGTTTTATTGGGTGCAAAAAATAACCTGTTTCGTACGCCCCACTCCGCAACGACGCGCAAACACGTGTGGGCCAAGTTCTCGAGTCCCGTATGAGTATTCGAATGAACGAGCAACATACCGTCATCGGCGTATCCTGTCATTGAACGGCCCTCCGGTAATGGTAAACTGAAAAAGTCATCAAATCCTAAGTTCCACAAGTGTGGGCCTAGCACAGACCCCTGAGGACAGCCTATTGTTAACGTTTTGGTAGCAGAATAATGACCTAATTTTAAAGTTGTTGTACCTTGTGAAAATATGAATAAATAAGAGAGTAAATATTTCTATAGCAACCGCGAGACTTTAATTTCATTAATAGCATTGGCCACCAAGCGTTATCGAAAGCCCCGGAAATATCTAGGAAGATGGCCAGCACATATTGAGAAACCGATGAAGTGACAGTCTTTCGCACTGATATCGCTGCGTCAATAGTAGATTTTCCTACTGTAAATCCAAATTGATTTTCGTGAAATTTAATACCGCCCGGCAGGAGCCGGGGTACTATGAGACGCTCTAAAAGCTTTCCCAAGGAGGGCAACAATGTGATCGGTCGGTACGACTTAGGGTCTCTCTACCATATGGCGGCTTGTCGCCTTTTTTAAGAATAATTCGAATATAGCCACATCGCCAAATGCGGGGGAACACTCCCTCGTAAATACATCGGTTAAAAACATTTAATATTACTTCACCCGACAGCTTGCAAGCCTCCTTTATCATTTTGTTAGATATTTTATCGTCACCCGACGCCTTACCTATGGACAACGACCTAACAATTTCGAGAAAGTCATCAGAAGTTGGTAGGTCTGACTGGGGTGAGTATGGTGGCTCAAGAGCCCACTGTCTTATCTGTCGGTGATAATCACTATCGTTCTCCGAGCAGTCGTCGGGTATAAGAGAATCCAAGAGGTAATCCGCGGTTTCCTTCAGACCAATAGTATGCGAGTTGTTAATTTTGATATTTCGTACATAGCAAGATCAACAGAACGGTTAGCCCTAAACTCATGGTATATAGGCGACCACGGACCCTCAGCTTCCAGCCCATGCACTAGTTTACGTAGCAAATTACCCTTTGATTTTTCAACAGCCGCCCTGTAATGGGACCTGGCAACTCTAAGAACAAGTAAATCGCTATTGTATTCCGCACCGGCACTAATTTTATGCATTTTAAAATAATTTTATTTTCTACGAGCTCTCCGGAAACGCCTTCGAAGCTCAGCTAAACGATCACTCCACCAATCGCATCTCCGAGTGTTGTTAATAGATCTACGACCAATGGCCACGTCGGCACAGTAGGTAAAAGTTTCTTACATTAACGAAGCACTCTCTTCGACAGACAGGTTACCACGACCAAAATTTTTAGCGTGAGCCGCAAACAGAGAACCAAAGAGTTCCCAGTTTGCGCCGCTACTTTTATTTTTGAAATTACAAGTAGTACTTTGCGCCTCTCGTGCATCACCGGGTAAGAGCTTGTAAACGATTAAACGATGGTCACTACAGGATGCATCCGGGAGGCACGCCATTCGGATATCACCGCGGACGTCGCCGCGTGAAAGCGTCACGTCAATACGAGTAGAAGACTCGCCCATAGGGCCGCAAAAAGTAGGTGGTGCATTGGGACAATTGTGTATAGATAAATTCATTTCTGCAATGAATTCTTCGACGGCACAGCGCCGGTCCCTATCGAATACACGTAGTTTGCCATACCATAATGTAGAAGAGGCATTGACATCAGCGCCTATGATTATTCTTTGACCCGCAAGAGACTGCAGGACGTGACGAAGATGGTGTAAGTGAGGATCGATATGATGTGAATATTGAAAGTAGCAGCTCACAACAAACACCGTATAGGCCGAGGAAGTAACCTCAGCAACAGCACAATGAGATGTCATGAGGTTGCTCAAAGATGTTACAGTAAAATTTGTACTAGAAACATAAATCCCAGCTTTTGCCTTGGCATGTAATTGTACCACTCTGTTACGCAGGTGGGCGCTCTGATATTGTTCCTGTAAGAGGAGAATGTCTAATTTGTTCTCTATTACTAGGCGGTCCAGTTCCGCCGTGGCTGCCCTATCGTTGTGTAAATTAAGCTGTCCTATAATTAGATTTTTCATGTTCCAAGATTTTTTTTTATTAAATGAAATACAGGTAGTTTGTGCTCAGAATGAGCAGCTGCAGCCTATGCTTATAGGTATGACACTCCCGAGAGCCGCAACGGTGGTCATGGGACTTTTTAAATCTTTTGCAGGTTATACAGATGGGTTTAAAATCAGGACTGTCTTTATGTGGACATGCTCGTGTATCATGTTCCTCGCCGCAATGGTAAATCATTAATATAAATGAGGGATAATTAAGAATGGCCCAAGCATCGAGCTTTAGGGCACACCCATTCTAACCATGGATCCTACACAACATGTATTATAGCGACCCTCTGAATTATATTGTTCAAATATGAAGATAGAAGGTCGAGAGCTTTGCCTTTTATTCTATACTGATGTAATTTTCTGCAGTGCGTTTCATGCTGAACACAATCAAAAGCCTTGGATAGATTGCAGAATATACCTAACGCATCTTTCACGTCTATGATTCATGTATTATTTCTTTTTGTGTGGATATACTATCTGAAAAATAAATGGGTTGAATTAATCTTCGCTTACAGGTCAGTACGTCCCAACTTCGTGAAGGCGCTTGTGTCTTTGTCATGTCCTTTAGTAAGCAAGAGCACCGATAGTAGGTGAGGTCGTTTGGGACTTGGATATCTTGATGGAGACCCCACCATCTAATTTACTCGTGTAAGGGAATCAAATTGGACTTATTGGTTTGGACACGTCCAACGAATGAGTGAGGAACGATTGACGAAGAATATATATTGTGGTCCGAAAGTAGAGGGTAGAAGGAGTCAGGGTAGGCCGAGATTTACATATGAAGGCCACGTGAGCAGTTGCTCGAACGAAAAAGCAAAAATATACCGAGACGTGCATGTATGAAGCGATTAATGAATCTGCAAGAAGCGAAAGAAGTATGCATGGATAGTGAAGCTTGGCGATCTGTCCGGTCTGACTCCCCCGTCAGGGATACAGCGTGAAGATAGTTAGTTAGTTTAGTTAAATTGGACTCAAGAAAATTAAACTTCATGTAATAGAAACAGTATTTTTTCTTAGATACAATTTTTTTTCAATATAGAAGACTTATATCCGAGCCTTAATTATTTAAGTTTAATTCGTTAACTTAGAAAAAGCGCCATGTTTAAATTAACTTTTAATAACGACTTCGGAGTTTTAACATCGTTAATGACTATGTCACCCATTTAATTTACCTAATAACAATTTCTTTTTGATAACTAGGTAAAACTTAATTGATGGCCTTTAAAAAAACTTTTTTAGGCATTTTTGTATGAGAAAAATACAATTGAACTCCTGACATCTCTATATATTTGAATCAATATATAGGCCCCGTTTACACGAGAGTTGATCTATACAGATAAATAAAATTGAAGTGTCTGTTTGTTATTTCAAATTACAAGATTTTAACTAAATACATGTGAAAGTATTTGGTATATGATCATGTTACAAAAAAAAATATTTTTTTAATTTTTTTTGTCTGTTTTTTTCGGCTTATATCTGAACCGGCTGGACCGATTTATCGGGATTTTTTGATGTTATATTAGGAGTAACTTGGGCTTGGAAATGTTTGTAGTATTCCATATCGGGAACTATGCGGGTAACTTAATTTACTTTCAGGACATTTACGTGTTATACATCTGGAAAAGACCTTAATTATGAACCTTCGTGAAGGAAGAACTGACTAATGATATATACTATAATGATGCTTTCTGCGAGAAAAATATAACCAACAAAAATTGAAGCGCTCGTGGCCCCGCGGTCTCAGTGTTCTGTAAACGATCACTGAGTTACGCAACTTTCACTATGGCTGGTACTCGGATGGGTGACCACTTTGTGGCATTTACATTTGCGAGCGTTTCCGTGCTTCGGAAGGCACGTTAAGCCGTTGGTCCCGGTTGCCAGTAAAACGGCAGTCGTTAAGCCTGGTTGAAGGCCTTATAGGCGGCTTAAAAATTTCAACAGCAGGTAGCCACAACCTGCGTCTGTCTATTTCAACACGGCAATGGGCTCACCACCTATTACGTGGGACAGGAATCCACACGGTGAAAAGTGGGCATATAATATGCCTCTGCCACCCCTTCGGGGATAAGGCGTGATGGATATTTATTTATTTTATTTATTTATTTTACAAAAATTACTGAAAATAAATCTAATAATTTAATAAACAACAAAAAGTATTCCAATCAGAATATTAATCACGTATTGATAGACTGTTCAATTATCATAACAAGCAAAGTTTATTCAGGCACATTGAATTTGCTAACGATCAAATTAAAAAAAAAATCTTAAGCAATTTTATTGTAATCAACGCGCTCAACTGTCACGAGCGGCTAGAAAATGGACCGCAGCCGGTAAATTAACACCCGCCGGGGAATTGAATCATATTGAATTCCAATTTTAAATTGTCGAAAGAAAATGTTCCATTAACCGCGTTGCCCTCCATAAATTGCGAATGTTCTTTTCTTTCATAAAAAACTTTTATTATAACTTTTGATAAATGTCCAGTACGGATTTATGCGGATTTGTACGTAAGTGCGAGAAATGTATTATTGTAATGTTGTGTTTTATTAGATTTTATGGTTAGATCATGATAGCGACAGGCATAAAATACTTTATAGCCTGTTAAAAAAAACAAATTGGTTTTTGGAGAAGCTGTAATTTGAAAACTATATTTCAAACATCGACTTGTTATAAAATATTAAATAATTAATATATATAAAAAAACACAAGTATGTAAGAGAAGCGCTCGTGGCCCTGCTGACTCAGACTTCTGTAAACGATCACTGAGATAAGCAACGGATGGGTGACCACTTTGTGGCATTTACATTTGCAAGCGTTTTGGAAGGCATGTTAAGCCGTTGCTCCCGGTTGCCATCAACAAGGCAGTCGTTAAGCTAAGCTGAAGGCCTTATGGGCGGCTTGAAAAATTTCGACAGCAAGTAGCCACAACCTGCGTCTGTCCATTTCAACACGGCAATGAGCAAACCACCTATTACGGGAATACACACCGTGAAAAGTGGGCGTATTATATGACCTTTAATTATCGTGATTGATTTTCAAGCTTATGCAAATGCGCTAAAAAGAATCAATCTCAGCAAGTCCTTAAAACTCATATTGTACTAATTGTCACGCCTTTATCCCCGTCGGGGTAGGCAGAGGCATATTAAACGCCCACATTTCACCGTATGCATTTTTGTCCCACGTAACATGTAGTGAGTCCATTGCCGTGTTGAAATGGACAGGTGCAGGCTGTGGTGACCTGCTATTGAAATTTTTTAAGCCGCCATTTTTTTATAAGGCCTGCAACTTGCCTTAACGACTGCCATTTTATTGGCTACCGGGACCAATGGCTTAACGTGCCTTCCGAAGCACAGAACTGGGGTGGGTCTAAAGGGCCGAATAAATTTGATAAAATAAAATGTATCTACTTTAGATGTTAAGTATGGAAGAAATTTTGAACCCGTTGCCTTTTTAGTCAGGTGTTAACAAAAAGGCTAAAAGGTCTTATGTGCTAGACACTGATTAGCACGAATTAAAGTCCTGGTAGTCTCGGAGTTATTATATTGTAGGGATACTTTAAAAAAATTATAGTGGTAGGTACATATATTCTAACAGTGCAGTAAAAAATAGTAACTGCCATTTAGAGAGTTCCACCTTATTGGAATTTGAACGTAATCACACACCATGCATTGTCATCCACATATCACAAAATTTTAGCCGAATCGGTTGAAGATACCTGCTTCATAATTCTGTTGTGAGATTCCTTCCTAACAAACACACTCGTACATACGAGTACATTGCAAGTTAATAAAACAGCTTGTAAAACTTGAGATTTTATTACCGAATTGCTATTTCACAAGCTTTTACGAGTATTACCAATTCTTGTTTCTCTTTATTACTGACTGTATTAGCATTAATGTAGTGTTAAGTGTTTAGTCTGGTCTGGTCACGTCATGCGGCAACCGCCGGGCTACGTAGGTAACAAATGTCTGGCCATGTCAGCCCCGCCGGGTCCCGGTAAGAGGGGAAGACCCAAGAAGTGCTGGCTTGACGTCGTAAGGGATGACATGCGTGCCAATGGTCTCACTACAGGGGATGCCGAAGACCGTGCGAAGTGGAGGAGAAAATGTAGGAAAGCGGACCCCGGGCGTCGCGAGACGCAACTGGGACAGACGCTCGGATGATGATGATGGTAGTGTTAAGTGTTTAAAATATTAATTTGACGTTATAAATCTTACTTTGTGACCTAATATTTCTTTAGTAAAAATACTATTTCATTTAGTGTTTTTAAATGGGCGAGTTGTAGGTATACCTCTGTTTCCCTCTTCACAGAAAAGAGGATGTATATTATGTTTGTAATAATTTGTAAATAAAATCGGTCAAGCACGATTCGAACGTGCGCCGAGTGTTTCGTAACAATTTATACCTTATTTGAGGTAATGGCCAATTAATCTAGACTTCCATATTGCATGAGAGAGGACACCCTTAATATGAGAGAGGACACCCTTAATATTGAGCTTATTTTTACTTTTTGGATTTTTTCTTTATTTGTGCTGTAAGACCTAGACATTTTGCAAAATTTTGTGATTTTAGGTCAACGGGAACTACCATATAGGTTTTCTACCCAAAACTTATAGGGTACTTGCGGTTGACCTAAAAATGTCAATTTTGGTTAGAAGCAAGGTCTTATAGCACAAATAAAGGGAAAAATCCGAAAAATTAATATTTCGGTACAAGTTTTCTAAATTTGCCCATTATCGTGTTGACTCAGAATTTTGATTTTTATACATCTAATGGGGACTATAGACTTTAGAATTTGCTATTTTTCAACTTGCAAGGTAACACACGGACTGCCGGACAAGAAAGTGATGTTATAAGGGTTCCATTTCTTTCCTTTTGAGGTACAGGACCCTGACAACATGTGTTTAGTAACACGACTAAAGGAACAAATCTTTAGCTCCTAGCACCCTTACCGGGTTAAGTGGTGTGCAACAGGCGCAGCTGCTGTTCAACTGGGCTTAATGACTGCCAACTACTGGCAACCGGGACCAACGGCTTAACGTGATTTCCGAAGCACGGAAACGCTCGTTATAGTAAATACCACAAAGTGGTCACCCATCAATAGTGAAAGTTGCTTAACGCAGTGATCCTTTACAGAACAGTGAATCCACGAAGCCACGAGCGCTTTATTTAAAATTTTATATTGTGCTTAAATACTCCGGCTACGCCACTAAACCCCGAGCAAAGCTGTAAAAAATGAAATAGACCCATAACGTTACCGGGAACACATAATTAAATATTAAATATTTTGCAATATAATATGTGGGGCTATATTATAATTATAATAATATTAGAGCGAGTGTAAATTTCGGATCCTCTTCGAAATACGTCGTGTTGATTACAGGAAGGGGTTTTAGGATACATTTCCAAAAGCTCGAAGTTTCATCATTCAATATTCAAGAGAGTGATTTTGTGAAGCCCGTGTTAGCATATAATGTTTCTGACATATTAGGCGTATAATATAGATTTTCGTGGAGAAACTTATCAATCATTCTTCTATAAATTAATAATTAAAATATTTACGACCACAATTTTATAATTTTTTTAACGTTGTTGACTATGCGAGTAGGTACATGACCGGAACTATTATAATATATTTGGAAGCTAGGAGTCACGAAGCATTAAAATTAACAGTAAGCTAATATTTATGCAACTTTGGGAGTAAATAAATTGTATATAGAGTGAGCAACTATAAAAACTAAAAAAACAACAAAATATAGGCGTTTATTAATTAAAAATATTAATATCAGACTTTCGGTCTGAAAATGTACTAATTACTGGACTATCGCGTTCTCTCACTTAACCGAGTGAGATAGCATATATTTTAGGTTCGTCCACGAGTGGAGAATTCAATGCCTGACATAGTTATAAGTACATTACATTTGAAATAGGCCAAATTTTGTCCCATTTATTTATTAGTAATATTATTATTTTTAATAATAATATAATTTATTATAATATAGTATAATATTTATGTATAATAAGTTTTAGTATTTAGTATTATATAGTTAGTATAATATTTATGTGTATTATAAAAAAAATATTTCCGACAAATATGCCTTCCCTAGGGAAGACGTATTTGTAAAAACCATTTTTTTAAACTTTGTTTTTCAAAATCGTTCTTTAAATATTATTACCCATAGGTACGTGTAGGTATAATTTTGGTACATAGTGTGTGAGGCTGGTGATAAACATGTTGTTGCGTGCTACCGCATAACATCGCTTTATTCATCAGATACGGTACCATCATTTAAAACGAAATAGAATGTAAATTTATTCATATTAAGCGCTTGTTGAGCTAAAATTTAACAATTTAATGTCCTCGTTGCATAATATTCATGTCGCACATACATCTAAGGACACCTGTGTTACTCGTATTAAATAATGTTTTTAGAGTCTACTCGTGGCCACGGCTATTGCAATATAGTCGAAACATCGAGAGGTGAGAAAAAGTTGAAAATATAACGCGAAAAAGACCCGAATAACATAAAATGTATCGTATTAAATAGGTACTTAAGTCTTGTATTGTTATCGTATGTATGAGTAAGCAATGCTTCAGTAACAATAGTTTTTATTCATCCACGTTATACATTATTGCCTGCCTCGGTTCCGCAGTGGTTGTGTATGCAACTGCCACACTGAGGGGCCCCGGGTTCGAACAAGTTTGAGTGTTTACTATGTTTAATATTATGTATTTTGAAATTTATAGGTATGTATATCAGTTGTCTAGATCTGTGTAAAAAGTTTCCTATAGTATTTATTTATTTATTACAGTTGAACATTGATTCGATAGAGTAGAATAATAATAAGTTAATTTTAGTCCAAGACTACCAGGACTTTAATTGGTCGTGCTAATTAGTGTCTAGCACATAAGACCTTTTAGCCTTTTTGTTACCACCTCACTAAAAAGGCAACGGGTTCAAAATTGCTTCCAAATTTAACATCTAAAATAGACCTATTTTATTAAATTTATTCGGCCCTTTAGACCCACCCCAGTTCGGAAGGCACGTTAAGCCGTTGGTCCCGGTTGCTAATAAAATGGCAGTCGTTAAGCCAAGTTGAAGGCCTTATTAAAAACTGCTTCAAAACTTTCAACAGCAGGTCACCATAGCCTGCGCCTGTCCATTTCAACACGGCAATGGGCTCACCTATTACGTATGACAGGAATACACATGGTGAAAAGTGGGCATACAATATGTATGCCTCTGCCACCCCTTTGGGGATAAGGCGTGATAGATAAATAAATAAACAGAATAATAAGTTATTTTTAACTACTAGCGACTCCGGCAAGCTTTGTCCCGCCTAAGAATTAGGTTTCAAAATAGGTGAGTGGATTAGTAGTAGTAGGTAGTATAGTTAGAAAATTTATACCATTTCAAAAATTGTTCAAAGCGCTCGTGGCCCCGCGGACTCAGTGTTCTGTAAACGATAACTGCGTTAAGCAACTTTCACTATAGCTGGTCCTCGGATGGGTGACCACTTTGTGGGTTTGTGGTTTCCGTGCTTCGGAAGGCACGTTAAGCCGTTGGTCCCAGTTGCCAGTAACATGGCAGTCGTTAAGCCCAGTTGAAGGGCTTACGGGCGGCTTGAAAAGTTTCAACAGCAGGTCGTCACAACCTGCGCCTGTCCATTTCTACACCGCAAAGGGCTCACCTCCTGTTACGTGGGACAAGGGTGCATACGGTGAAATGTGGGCGTTTAGTATGCCTCTACCTACCCCTTTGGGATAAAAGCGTGATAATATGTATGAATGTATGTATGTCAAATATTGTTAATGCCAAATAAAATAAAATTAACACATATTTTTCTTACATATGAAATTAACCATTATTTATAACAAGTAAAATTGCGCATCACATTATAAAATGTCGATATGTAACTATTATAATTAAATTACGCAGTATAATATCGAAGTCTATAAACGTATCAACTTAAATTTCAATAATAAAAATTAATAAGAAGTTTGATATCCAATATTAAAATTTCAATAAAACTCGGCATTGTAATGAAAATAACGAAAAAGGTCATATTGATTTTGGCTACATTCTGTTCATGCCTATATTTAAAAATCTTTATTTTTTAATAAGGTTTCGATCACAAAGTAATTACGGCCTATGTGCCAGTCATTTTTGCATTGGCCAAAAAGAATTACTATACTGATTGGTCACGTGGAAATGTTTATTTGTCTGACTTAACACGAAGGTATTTGGTATGGTTGCAAATTATACATCAGGTACATTAGGGCCCTAGGGCTTCTGCAAGTGTTGCACCTGCTAACAACCAGTAAGGTCATGGCAAAAAAAAAAGGAAAACTCGAAGAAATTTTGTACTAAGTCTTCTGGTCAGCGTGATACAGTAAGGGCAATCTCCTTCTTCGTCTTAAGTTTTTTTCAGTTCTTTCAAATCCTACCTGGATTTGGAACTAGACTATAGGTCTTCTTTTACTTGGCTTCCAGGAGCAGCTATTGTTTGACTTTTAATTATCGGCATTGTTAGAAGCGACTGCCGTCTGATCTTGGAACCCCGTCATAGCTTTGTCCGTTAGTCTGCAGGTGAGATCGGCTTGGGCCCTGGATATCATAGGGCCCTTACATCCATAGTAAGGCCCTCCTCTAGCAGTGGATAACGATAATGTGATTTAATTGTCAAAATTGGAATAGAAATAATCTTTTTTTTTTGGTTCAACAATATCTGACAATACTAGAATAGTTTTGACACCTACTCGTACGGAATGACTCTCGCAATTTATCTTCTGATTCATTTCAATGCAAATCAAGATCTCTAGTTTCTCCTAAGTCTTTACTGAATTCAAACTCAGTGTAGTAACTTTTCAATGTTATTGCTGGAGATCCTAGTTTACAGGAGTCCTAGTAATGGGAACGTAGGTGAGATTAGTCCTATTACAAACACAGATACCTACAGTACAAATTAATCAAAACTTAGTATTACTATTAGGGTGAAGTGAATAGAGATTCACCGACACGTATCCAACTTACAATACCTAAATTAGATTAGAGTGGGTTGTACAAGCAATAACTAATTAGAAACTGTTTCAGTGCTACTTACCACCGAAACAATTTCTAGTTCAATTTGATAACTTTATACAAATTCGATTAGATACCTGTAATATTAAACTAGTTCTGTTGAAATTCTAATGCTATTTTCGAACAGGAGAGTACCAGTTACACGAGGAAGAGGACAAAGAGGTGGAAGCTCATTACATCTATTGAAAATCTATTAACCCTTGCATACATAGCTGCATTGTGCAATGTGATAGGTACGTTCCCTGCAGTTACACGTGTGCCTTGTACCACAATATATTATAAGATACTATTATGAATATAGTCTGTGGCTATTGTGTTGCATGTATTTGCAGTTATATGTAGTCACAGTTTCCTAAAACAAATCATCCAGATAAGAAGAAAACGCAGAGATGGTAGGAATCCTGTAAAGTGAACACGCGACTTATAAAGGTCGTGGTAGGCTGCGAAGAAGACCGATCGTTAGCGAACTTTGTAGAGTCTATGCCTTTTTTTGCCGTGGAAGTCCTCATGGATCCTATGCCGGACTCTTACCGACTAAAACCACACGTATCCCTTCCATCGGTCTATATATATGTCTATATATATAGCCGGGAGTCCCGGGTGAGCCCTCGGTAGGATAACCCCCAGGGCTCCTGATAGACTTTGTTCAAATTAGGCTATTATAAGCAATGGCATTTACAGAACTGATACATAACTTCCGAACTTTGAAATAAACATTTGCGAATCCCACAATTATCTTTTACTGACACAGTGTTCGAACTCAAAACTTTGACAAACGACAATCGCATACACTACTACTGGGCCATCGAAGCAGTCAGAATGATGATGATGATTACGAAGTGCACATTTTTTTATAATCTAATGACAGAACACCGATTGCCAGGTCATTAAATAAGATCAAGAATTCAACACTGCAATGTTAAATACTTTAAGAGCAAAAATGAAAGTAAAATAAACAGTTTTACGGCTTTAGTGTATACAAATAAAATTTCTCATGAAGTTAAACAAGCACTTAAGCCTTCTCGCTTAGAGCGGCCATTGTGTACACAAGACTAATAAAGCAACCGCCTCGACTGGGGTTTATTCAAACGAATTTATGACAAACGTTCAACATCTATTGTCCGTTTTAACAAGGCAACGCTGCTTAAAAATATAAAATTGCACAAAATACTCGGTGAACTATGTACCATAATATTTTTTTATATTGCAATATTTTCTTTTTTTTTTTGAAGTCGTATGATATCGACATGTGTTTTGCCGACACACGAGGAACTGTCAAAACTGCTTGGCCAGTAAAAAAAATGTCAGAAAATTAAAAACATTTCCATTTATAAGTTTAACAGTGGAAAATTCCAATGAAGGTTTCTTCATTCTTAGTTCTATATTTTTGATTATTTTATTTTTTCTACGGACTTCTTTGACGAGGAGAAATTTGAAATAATACTAGTTGCGTGTATTTTACTGGATTTACTCGTTATTAACGATTTTAGCAACATTAAAGTACAGTGCAGTCGAAACATGCATGTGAACAAGAACAGTGTCGTCATCTGGTGGCGTGGCGGCTGGTTACCGCTCTGTCATCTTGTGTCTATGCCCGCTCCTGACGTTTAGACCTCTCGAACTTGAAGGAGTAGGGAATACTTGACCTCTCTGTACTTGATACCTCCCTCTCCTTTCCGTTCCCGAACAACATGGGCGGGGCAGAGATGGTATCCTCACACTGTAGATACAATTGTGCCCAGAACCAAAAGATTCCGCAGGTCTTTCTTGTGTCGCATCATAAAAACATGGAATCCTCTGCCAGCGCACGTGTTTCCCTCCTCTTACAATCCTGGGTCCTTTAAGAGAAGCGTGAAAAGGCATACTTTTGGGCCGTTAACCTGAGGGTCGCTATCGAGGTTCTACGGGCTGGGATAGTGGCCTTCAGACACGTCGTCTCTTCTTTCCATCAAGCGGGCGGAGCCATTTTGATGTATCAAACATAAAAAAATACTCACAAAAGTTGTTAAAGCGGTAGTTTTGACTACGAGGACACGTATTATATCCTCGTAGTCTTACTGGTATGACAAACTAGTATGACCACTAGGAAACAGCGGCATTTTGGCCATGTGACGCCTGATTTGATTAGTTACGAACAAACTACATCTCTTTTAACGATAACTTCTTGATTCATCAGTTACTTCTTTTATGTTAGTAGCCGTTGGTTCAATCCAAGGATAAATTGGTTTGTGTAATGTTCATGTCGATTTGTTCTGTCCGGTTAGATAGATAGTGCCTGAGCGTAATCTTTTGATAAATTACCCTTAACCACTATCTGTAAAATGAATGTAGAAATGTTTAACAGTAAATTTGACTCTGTAGATCCCGTAGCACAAATTCGATAACTCTGTGTAAAAATGTGCCAAGATATTTCTTTTTCTTTGATTAATGACTTTATATCTTTCACATCTTTATTCCCGAAGAGGTAGCGGAGGCACACTATACGCCCACATTTTACCATTTGTTTCACATGGTGGCGAGCCGTTTTGCCAGGTTGAAATTATTTAAGCCGCCCATAAGACCTTCAACTTGAATTAACGACTGCAATGTTACTGGGAACAGGAACCAACGGCTTAATGTGCCTTTTGAAGCACAAAAATGCTCTCTCCATTCGAGGACTAGCTATAGCGAAATTTGCGTAACGTTGTGATCATTTAGAGAATACTGAGTTAGTGGGTTTATTATTATTGAAACACCTAGCTACATACCTACCTACAGACATACATACATACATACATACCTATCTACAACATACCTATCTACAAATATAAGAATCTGATGTAGAAGTGTCACTGCACTACTCGCTCTGCTAGACGCGCTGTATCAATGATGCCCTTGAAGGCCATAGACTGCATTACACACGCAAGTAATGATGGTGCCACACCATACTGCTTAATCCGCTATGCGTGGCGTTTTTATATAAATTGTTAAGATACAGAAATAACATTAGAATGTGTCTACGGCGAGAATATGGCGACTGTACTTGTCCGTCCTTGAACAGAGGGCCAAGTATACTAATTCAATCGCGTCAGAAAAGAATAGAAATCGTCGCTAAATAGAAAGCCACCGGTAAAATTTTGACAGTTTTTCGTAGTCTACTATTACAATCGTACTCCTATAGAATTCTACTAACACGTACCGCACCAGTGGCCGCTAATCATTTGCTTTTTTGATAGTCTAGTAACATTTTAACAGCTATAAACAGCGATTCTGGTTCTATTCTACGGCTTGTCAACAGTAGACTTGGCCGCCAGATCCTTAACAAACCGACCAGTGGACATAAAGAGGAAGAACAAGTGCTGTGATAAGTAGCGTGGCCATACGATGTTTTTACCTCCTTTCCTTGCCACTTGTTTGTAGCTGTGTATGCCTACACAGTATAAATAACCTTAGTTATTTTTACTATTTGTTGTTTTTTCACTGCAAGTCAATTACTAACGGAAATATTAAAATGAGGTCTATTAAAATCACTCGGAGCTTCTTCACAGCGGTGTATTTTTAGCAAACTACGCATTACGAGTAACATCCGTAAGTCAGAATCCTGACCAGCTCTTGATTGGATATAACTCTTTTAGAAAACGCCAGAGGAATATTTTAATATTTTCTCACTACTACTACCGTGGTTCGGCTATATTGCAATAGCTGTGGTCACGAGTAGACTGGGGTACCGAAATTATATAAAATGCATAGTATAATTCGTGTGAGTTTAAAAACATAGCCAGAGGAATAATCCACGATTAAAACTACAAAAAATACTTTTTTGGATAACCAACTTGTATGATAGTGAAGCCGCGTATTTAGTCCATTAATCTAATATAAAAGTCATGAAACTTAGCCTTCTATTTCCAGTAATAGCCAAAGCCAACAGCTATTACCAGATAGGAGCAAAATGTTAACTAACAAAATATATCTAGATGTCATGAGCTTAGATTTATTGCCGACGCCATGCATGATAATAATATATTGTTGACCAACATCCTCGTAACCATATTGGTATTACTATCAATATTAATTAACTCTGAGCTTGAACCAATTTCGTTGAAAATTTACATAATTATAGTTAAATTTTTGTCCCACTTAATAAGTGGTGAGCTGAGCAAGAAATAAAATAAAAAAATAAATAAAAATTTCTTTATTTTGCATAGACCATTTTAACGGCGCTTATAAAACGACATATAGGTACTATTTAAAATATTTAAAGTGACCACCGGTTTGGAACGCACCTGAGAAGAACCGGCAAGGAGCACCGTAAGGCTTTTTTGTTGATGGCCTATATATTCTTATATTTAAAAAAGAATTGATGTGCGTTAGTCTCGCTAAAACTCGACAATGGCCGGACCGATTTGGTCGATATTGAAAGGTTTGTAAAGGTTCAGGGTAGGTTTAAACGGTTAGAAACAAACATAATAAATAAAGCAAAAACTAAAAATGACGATTATATTTTTCGATGCAAAATGTTTTTTGCCTGTGAAATTTAGATGTTCTTTGAGTCTCTTTTGTTTAGAAATTTAAAAATAGAGTCATTTGGTGGTCAAATATGTATAGGTACGTTCGGAAATCAGTTTTTTTTAATGTTTAGTATGAGGTCCGATCTCTTTGGACGCTTTTGCCGAAATACAAATCAGAACTGTTTCAGAATTTAAAATAATACTATTACTATTATGTTGTCGAAAAAATTAAATCCTAATCTAGGCACCTACTTATAAAATTCTCCTAGGTAGGTGTGTGTTTGTCGCCGATTTGGATGAAATATTGTGTCCATAATTATTTCAATGAGCTACTGAATTGTTTTAATATAACTTTTGACCCGGTAGGTGGCACTGCTGTCCGTTTGTCACCTAATTTACTGGACAGACACATATTTTTTTACAACGACCATAAAATAGGTAGAAATTTTTTTTATACCACTGAGGTGCGACACTAGCATATAATCCAAGGTTACGGTTAAAAAATACCAAATTGTAGACATTCGGGAAAATCTAGGCAGTGAGTATTTTGCACAATCCTAGCACACACTAAAGAAAGATCATATCAGACCTTACTTTATGCGAACGCTCCTCTTCAACTCCACTCAAAGTGTGAGGTTGAACACCTTGTCTGTGGCAAGCGATGCGGTAATAGAAAGCTGGTGTTGGCATCATATTAAACAAATTCTCTCAGCACATACCATTGTACGGGCTATTTAACACGCATAAGGAGGCAAAGTCTCTCCTAGCGCGAAGGAGCTCTATACCACCTGTTAGTAAAGGATAGTTGATAGCTCTCATGGCACCCCTTAGTGCCGAGTGAAAATGTCGAAGCCTCCGAGTACTCCAAGTGTGGTGCACTTCCGACTTATAGAGAGGCAATAGTTGCACCGCAGTAAAGTACTGCCGCGCCCTGTTGGGCACTCCGAGATTTATTGGCGCCAGTTTGGCCCTATTCTCTAAATGACTACGGTATCGGACGTCAGTAGAGATCTCAACACAGAAGATCTCAATACTGTTGGAGGTGGAGAAAGGTGTTAATATTTAACGTGAAGCTGCTTTACCGGGTATTAGTCTATCATTATCATGATTTACTTTAATGTTTAACTGAGCTAATAACTAAACACGAAATTTATAAATTAAAAGGCGATACGAAGTCCGCCGAGTCAGCTACATACATACATACATACATATAGTCACGCCTTTATCCCCGAAGGGGTAGGCAGAGGCATATTTAACGCCTACGTGTGTTGCGCCTTTTTAGTGAGATGGTAACAAAAAGGCTAAAAGGTCTTATGTGCTAGACACTAATTAGCACGACCAATTAAAGTCCTGGTAGTTTCGGACTGCCTCTCGTATCAGCTAGTCAATAAATATAAATCAATGTCACTCGCTCCCTAATGGAGTCGCCTAACTCTATACATATATTTTAATATAGTCGCCTTACTCTATAGATTTTGAACGCCTCATAAGCGAAGCTACTGTCACTTCGCGCAAAACATCTGATTTTTCAAACTTAAAATGTCTCTATTTATCATATATTGCACTTGTAAAATAATATATACACACACATATCAAGAAAAAACACTATTTTTAACACTCATGCCATTTTTGTTATTTAAACTAGTTAAAAAACTGTTTAAAAAAGTTCCGTCTTGGACGTCCGTGTGTCTGTATGTTACGGATTATTTTCTTGTTAACACAATAACGAACGAAATACTTTACTAATCGAGTCTTATTTTTTCTCTTACGCTTCAGTATAATTAGGAATAGAACCATTTCACTTTTCACGGTCTGATTCGATGTGGGTTAATTGTTATTATCTTTACTTTATTTATTTCATAACCAAATTAGGAAAGGCCGCGGGACTTGATAGGATCTCTGTCGAGATGCTGAAAGCGGGACAAGGCGTGGTAGCTTGCCAGCTGTACTGCCTTTTCAACCTTTGTTGGAGGTATGGCAGCGTACCAAGAGATTGGTGTAAGGCTATCATCGTGCCGCTTTATAAGGGAAAGGGGTCACAGCAAGAGTGCAAAAACTACCGCGGCATAAGCTTGCTCAGCATCGTCGGCAAATTGTATGCATTAATTTTAATAAAAATAGAGTGATGAATGAAACTGAAGGAAAAATGTGGGATGTACAAGCAGGATTTATGAAAGGAAGGAGATGCACGGATCAGGTCTTTTCCTTACGATGCATAGTAGAAAAGCTTTTGGCGAAAAGTCATAAAGTCTATTGCGTATTTGTAGACTTGGAAAAGGCCTATGATAGAGTGGTGAGGAATGAACTGTGGTCAATACTGGCCAGGTATGGAGTAAACAGCCACTTGATACGAGCACTGAAATCTCTCTTGAGGGCACCAGTGCTTGTGTCAGGATCAATGGAGCTTGCACAGACTTTTTTCACATTGAAAAAGGTGTGAGACAGGGTTGTGTAGCGTCGCCGTTGCTGTTTAACCTATACAGCTGCCTGAAAGAACTGCAAGAGAGTACGTATCGTATAAAAATTGATGATCTGACCGTCAAGTGCCAATTGCTGTTTAACCTATACAGCTGCCTGAAAGAACTGCAAGGGAGTACGTATCGTATAAAAATTGATGAACTGACCGTCAAGTGCCTCCTATACGCCGATGATCAGGTAATACTATCATCATCGGCGGAGGAGTTGCAGTTGATGGTAAACATTATGCATGATTCGTTAATAAACAAAGGAATGAAAGTGAATGTAAACAAGTCGAAAGTAATGGTTTTTGAAAGAGAGGTAAGTACGACGGATTGCTCAATTCTTGTGGAAGGAGAAAGAGTAGAACAAATGAAAGAGTTTGTATATCTGGGTACAAAATTTACGAGAGATGGAAAGTGTGACTATGACATTGAGCGAAGAGTTTTGACAGAAAATAAAGTGAATGGAGCCGTGTACGCCTTTATGAGCAGTCAGAACGTGTCTAAGAAGGCAAGACTGGCTGTACATAGAGGATTGCTGGTCCCCACACTTATGTATGGCAGTGAAAGCTGGGTATGGCAGAAGACGCATAAAAGTGAAATTAATGCCGTGGAAATGAGAAGTCTGCGAAGTATAGCTGGTGTGAAGTTGATGGATAAAGAAAGGAACAGCGTGATAAGGGAACACTGCGGTATGACAGAAGAGGTAGTGACTAAGATAGAAAAAGGGATGCTTGGATGGTTCGGACACGTGGAGAGGATGGATGAAAATAGACTGATGAAGCAGATATATGTGGCGAGAGTGAATGGGCAAACTAGTAGGGGTCGACCTCGGCGCACGTATGTCAATCAAATCGACGATCTTAACCGGCGAGCGTGTATAAAAACACTCATGAAAGTAGAAGAAGCGAAAGCTGTATGTCAGGATCGTAGCAAGTGGAAAGCCATAGTCTCTGCCTACCCCGATGGGAAACAGGCGTGATAATATGTATGTATGTATTTCATAACCCCTACGCGATAATTCATAGCAAAGTTTGTAAGCCTTAATTTTTTTTTATGCCACTGAGGTGGCAGACAAGCGTTCGGCCCACCTGATGGAAAGTGGTCACCGTAGCCTATGGACGTTTGCAACACCAGATGTGCAGCACTCGCGCTGCCGACCCTTTATAAATCTTCTAAGACCCCTTTTGAAGAACCCCATACCCCATATATTTAATACAAACCAAGCGTGTCAGGGGCGTCACCGTTTACACTACCGACAAATGGTAGGCAACTGACAGGCCACGTAGAACTGTAATTTGCGTCTACAGCCGGACAAACGTCGCACGCGGTATTATAGTTAGTTCCGTCTCTATTTATTTATCCATCACGCCTTATCCCCGAAGGGTATGTCAGGATCGTAGCAAGTGGAAAGCCATAGTCTCTGCCTACCCCGATGGGAAACAGGCGTGATAATATGTATGTATGTATTTCATAACCCCTACGCGATAATTCATAGCAAAGTTTGTAAGCCTTAATTTTTTTTTATGCCACTGAGGTGGCAGACAAGCGTTCGGCCCACCTGATGGAAAGTGGTCACCGTAGCCTATGGACGTTTGCAACACCAGATGTGCAGCACTCGCGCTGCCGACCCTTTATAAATCTTCTAAGACCCCTTTTGAAGAACCCCATACCCCATATATTTAATACAAACCAAGCGTGTCAGGGGCGTCACCGTTTACACTACCGACAAATGGTAGGCAACTGACAGGCCACGTAGAACTGTAATTTGCGTCTACAGCCGGACAAACGTCGCACGCGGTATTATAGTTAGTTCCGTCTCTATTTATTTATCCATCACGCCTTATCCCCGAAGGGTTGGCCGAGGCATATTATATGCCCACTTTTCGGCATGTGTATTCCTGTCCCACGTAATAGGTGGTGAGCCCATTGCTGTCTCTGATAGGGCTCTAGCGAGGGAGCGAGCAACGTTCCTTGCCCTGTAGGCGGTGAGCCTATTACTGTGTTGTAATGGACTGATGCAATGTTGAAACTTATCAAGCCTATAACGGTCTTTTATTTGACTTGGAGCTCTATGAACTTTAGGCCCTAAAATTTAAGCCTGCAATCACAATCTTGACTATAGATCTGAGAGCAGAAAAACGCTTGAAGCGCTCGTGGACCCGCTGACTCAGTGTTCTGTACACGATCACTGCGTTTAGCAACATTCGCTATAGGTGGTCCTTGGATGGGTGACCACTTTGTGGAATTTACATTTGCGAGCGTTTCCGTGCTTCGAAAGGCACGTTAAGCCGTTGGTCCCGGTTGCCAGTAAAACGACGAGGAAATGTGGGCGTATAGTATGCCTCTGCCTACCCCTTTGGGGATAAAGGAGTGACAATATGTATGTATGTATATATGACCAAGTTAAATTTATTATGAGAATTGGCCCTCAGGAGTAAAAGTTAAAATGGCTGCTCAAGATACGTCTAACCAAAAACTTTGTTCTGTACCTCAGGCAGTTGCCACAATTAAGTTTACTCATGTTCTTTCACATCTTTGATGTTTAAATTTCATACAAAAAGCGGTATATTTATTTGAATGCCTATATTACTACCAGCTTTGTATTGTAAACTAGAGAAATACCAGGGACTCCGTGGTTATGTTACAAATACCCTTTATATCTTTCAGTATACCCCAAAAAATAGTCCGTGTAGCCATAGCTTCTAGCTACAGCTCTAATTCATTTTTTTTCGTTCTAGATTACTCATTGAAATTTGCTACCAAAGCCTCTACCTAGAGTAGGAGCCTTTTCTCCACTTTTATTTGACTGCTATGTTTTTAGTTTTCATTCTGACTAGGAAGGTAACGCGATTACCAACAAAAAAAAAATATTGATCTTTCATTACATTCTTCAAATGATTTTTTTTATTCAAAAGAAGCAAACTATTCTCGTAGATAGCAGCGTACTCGTATTGGTAGAAGCGTTATATTACAGTGGAATTTGCGGGGAAGATGTAAAATTGCATTTCACTGCGATATATCATTGTCTTTCACTACAGCACGTTTACACAACGTTTATGTATAAGAAACTACCATTTTTACATATAAAACAAGGTCAATGCACTAGTTTTTGAAAATAATATAAAGCAAGCGTCTGCCATTCGAGAAATTCCCGCGCAATATCCATTTGATTGGAGCAGTTATTGTTTGACTTTTGATGGCTGGCAGTCAACCCTTTAAGTGCGCCTTTGTTGTGCTTCGTCTGTTCCAGGGCCCAATCAGGATTTCCAAGGCCCAAGTGACTTTATCTGCTAGCTGTGCACGTGCTGACCAACGTAAGAGGCAACCAGCAATTAATATAACCTTCCCCGAGGATTTTGGTCGAATTTGGCCTGGGCTAAGTGAAAGTATGAATATTTGAATGCAATTAACCTCATTTAGTAAATACATCTAGTACTTTTTCACAAATAAGTAGCTACAAGGCACATACGAACCTTTTTAAATCTTGTAGTGCACTCAAAGTATCCAATATTCAGTATACTTGTTTAGCGAAGGCAAACACTATCTCTAATGTATCTGAAGTGGTGGACGAGCGAGAAGGATCCGATAATTGTTAACATAGTGAAGTGTAAAAGGTTTTTATCCATTCGTTCTAAATTATATATAGGAACACTTACAAGTACAAGAAAAACAACAAGGACAGGAAAAGCTTAATGGGTGGTTGCTCTAGCAGAATTATAATGCAACTGAGATGGGTTCAAAGTTAAGAACGACCTTTCTTATAATAGCCTACGTGGCCTCCGCAGCTTCGCCCGTGACATACTACGAACTCCTATCGCCTATTTAATCCCGTCGACGCATGGATGATATATAGTTTATAGGCTTTCTCGATAAAAAGGCTATCTAACACAAAATAATTTCTCAAGTCGACTCAGTAGTTCTTGAGATTAGCGCATTCAACCAAAGAAATAAACTCTCCAGCTTTTTTATTACACATACATACATATTGTCACGCCTTTATCCCCGAAGGGGTATTCAGAGGCAAACTATACGCCCACATTTCACCGTTATACATTTTTGTTCCACGTAACAGGTGGTGAGCTCATTGCCGTCTTGAAATGGACAGGCGCAGGCCGTGGCGACCTGCTGTTGAAATTTTTCAAGCCACCCAGGCTCAACGACTACCATTTTACTGGCAACCGGGACCAACGGCTTAACGTGCCTTCTGAAGCATGGAAACGCTCGCAAATGTAAAATGTAAATGCCACAAAGCGGTCACCCATTCAAGGACCACCTATAGCGAATGTTGCATTACGCAGTGATCGTTTACAGAACACTGAGTCAGCGGGGCCACGGCCCTTTTTTATTAGTATACATATAGTGCTGTGCGTTATAATTGTGCATTGATTTTGTTTATATTTTCTAACCTGTTTTTTTGAAATGAGTATAATAATAAATCTTATAATTTACTAGTGGACCCGCGCAACTTCGTTAACGCCACAAAAGAGAATCAGACAATTATCTTTCGGAATTTTTTTTTAAAGTATCACTACTTCTAATATCTCCAAAAATATGTGTACAAAGTAGTTTTCGCGTGAAAGCTTAACAAACAAACTTACATTGGAATTTATATTATTAGTAAGGATTAATTGTGTCATTTCAAAGTCCGTCAATTTATGTTAGGTGTTAGTAATCTGAAAACTAACAATCTTCACGCTGTATCCCTGACGGGGTAGTCAGAGAGGACAGATCGCCAGGCTTCGCGATCCATGCATACTTCTTTCGCTTCTTCGAGATTCATCAATCGCTTCATACACGCACGTCTGGGTATCCGAGTACTTTTGACCTTTCCGTTTTTGAGCAATCTGCTCACGTGGTCTTCATATGTAAGTCTCGGCCTTCCCTGACTCCTTCTACCCTCTACTTTAGTAAATCATACTATCATTTTTACTTTAGTGTTAGTAATCTGGTGACCTATAAATACAGATACTTTTGTGTTTAGTTTAATATAAAAATGAAACAACACTTAAATAACTCACTATCTTCACATTGGATCCTTGACGAGGTAGTCAGAGAGGAAAGATCGCTAAGCATCGCAATTCATGCATGCTTCTTTCGTTTCCTGATTTCCGATTCATTAATCGCTACATACGAGTATATGCACGTCTGGCTATCCGAGAGTACTTTTGACTTTTCCGTTTTTAAGCAATCTGCTCACGTGGTCTTCATATGTAAGTCTCTGCCTACCCTGACTCCTTCTACTCTCAACTTATGCTTAATATATATATTCTTAGTCAATCGTTCCTCACTCATTCGTTAGATGTGCCCATGCCGACGGAGCACGCTCCTTTCCAGCTCAACGCTGACACTTCAATTCAAACCTACCATATTGAGTATCACTTCGAAGTGATCGCATAATAATTTTTTTTTCTCAAAAAAAATAAATGTTAAAACTTATTTCCTAATGTGTCCTATTAAAAAATAAGTTTTAATTTATACGCTACGTGGGAAGCAAAATCTGGTTTTGTCGGTCCCGACGGGCCCCGGTAAGAGGGGAAGACCCAAGAAGTGCTGGCTTGACATCGTAAGGGATGACATGCGTGCCAATGGTCTCACTACAGGGGATGCCGACAACCGTGTGAAGTGGAGGAAAATAAGTAGGAAAGCGTAATAGGAGCGTCACGAGATGCAACTGAGAAGGACGCTCAGATGATGATGATGAGTCAATGCCATTCCAAAAAATAAGTCAGAATATATATATAGAAAACATATTTATATATATATATAAATATGTTTTCTAAATTAAATCTAATTTATTATTGTATATATTATAAAAAAATAGGTATTATTGTGGTTCACATTTCACAGAGCGCCATCTAGCCCAACCTAAACTTTCAGCTTGTGCTATGGGATCTAGACAACTGATAAACATACTTATATATTTCTAAATATACACATATCATACATAGGAGACACCCAAACTCAGAAACAAACATTTGTGGACCATACAAATATTTGTTCCGACCCGGGAATGTAACCCGAGACCTCAAGGCAGTCGTAATAAAATAGGTCATTATTAAAAATAAAATAGTGTATATAGGTGATAAAGATTAAAACATTAAGTTTCTTAGATCCATAACATTAATTTGAACATCTTCATATCTCTGAAAATACTTATTGAAGTGAACTTCTTTATCGATGTTGAGAGAAATTTTATAACTGTAATAAATATATCGTCAAGTATCGACGTATGAAAGATTTATAGCTGTAAACTAAAGACGTAAAGAAGTTCTTCTATATACTCTGGTAAACACACATTTTTTTTATTTGCGAGAGTTTTGCAACAATACTAAGACGGGGTGTTAAGATTAGCTATTTTGTGGAATGTGACTACTTCAATCTACTAAATGCGTTACACCCAAATGTTCTCGGTCTTGTTTTATGACTGTCAAATGTTTTATTGCTTAGAAACTCTATCATCAAAACCCCCGTTGACCTTCAATAAACTTGGCAAGGACTGGGCTTGGAGTTTCAGAATAAACCAACGATAAAATAAAGACAAACATCCACTGTGAAATATAGCGAAAACTTGGAGAATACTTTTCATGCAGTTACATTCTTTTAACTCGAAACAAATAGTTTCTTACTTACAGATTTACAATGTAGGCAGCCATTAAGCTTTGATTTGTCTCATATCTAGAAATGAGTCAGGTTTTACAAGAAGTGCACAAAACAAACCATTTTTATTTTTATCCGAGACTTTTATTTATTTATTAAATTTATTACATGGAAGACTAACAGCTATCAATAATAAAGAAATTAATAAGTATAGTAATCAGAGAGTCAATTATAAGTCCTCGCTTCTAGTGACAACAAAACAACAAATAAAAAATGGGAAATTAAAAATAAGGCAACACTCAACAACACACTAAATTGTTACAATAATTCGTTCCAAAATTCCAAAAAAAAAAACGGAAAAAAAACATGAACGCTCATAAATTAATCGGTAATACACACATTGAATAAATAAATATTTCCAAACCTAATCAAACAAAAAATCTGAGGCTCAGACACCGTCTCACCGAGTTCACAGTAGTGGTAAACGGATCAATTTAATTTTTTTAATTTTAGCATACTGTAATGTCGAGGATAAAATGATTTTGTGGAAGACTTATAAACTCTGCTTTTCACTTCCAATGGGAGGAAATAAAACAGTAGCATAACATAACATTTCTTTATGTCTTAAAAGCACAGGCAAATAAATTTAAGCAAATATAAAAAAATAACAAATTCAATCTATGAACTTTTTATTGTGTTTGGCTGTATGACATATTTTCTTTGCCTTAATATATATACATTTATGATATATAATACAAATTTTTTATTCAAATCCGACCAGTTAAGTTTTTGAGATTAGCGCGTTTAACCAAACAAACAAACAAACTCTTCAGCTTTATATATTAATAAGTATAGATTTACTAGTAGATTGCATTACTTTGTGATTTTACGGTAGCATAATATATTTAGTTCAAATAGCGATCCTATTGAACCGAGTATACAAACTCGCTTTAAAGTTAAACTATGTTCTCTAAAAGAATTTCCAGTACAATAAAATGTCAGTTTTCTACAACAATGATCGTTAAGAATGGGGTCCGCAGTTCTGTAGAATTTTAAACTGCACACGTAGCATCTGAACGAAGAAAATATCTCAAAAGTATACTTTGAAACGGCTTTCGTTAAGAACTTCGTTCCAAATATCCAGTCTTATTCATCTGAGCGGAACCTGGTTCCATCCAACATACATAACTATAGAGCACAGGGTCTGTAATTTTTATCGGTTGTTGGAAGCGACCTTTGACCTTCAAAGCCTCTTTGCTCTTAAATCAGTCTACCACTATGCACTGCTGGACGTAGGATAATTAATCACACTCTTTCAACTGTTAAAAGGATTTAAAGTCAGAAGGAACTAAATATTCTAACATTTTAAGACGTGGTGCAAAGAGTTTAATTTATCTGTCTATTTAAAACAAAATTACCAGACTCACTCATCTACGTCTAGCTGAAACCATTATACTTTAAAAATTGATTTTTTTACAAAAAGTTACCCTTCTAATGTAGTACTGAAAAAAAGATTTTTCAAAATTGTTTCCTGGGTAATATAGAGGGATAAATTTCTTTGTATTCCAGAAACGATTGAACCATTATTTTGCGTTTGCTACAAACTAGAAAGAAGTAATCTTATCCCAAAATAATGGGGTATTGTAGAACATCTTATAAAATAGCATGTACACATTTTTTTATTGAACTGTCTGTTGACGAACGCTATAAACCTTAATTTCAATTTTCAATTTTTTTATTTATTTTGTGAACATAGGTAACATAAGCTGTTCATGAAAATAGTAGGTAGGTACATCTATGCTCTGCCAATAATGGCATACAAAATGTGATTGATTACATGCATACTATTATTTAGACTACGTGTCACATTTTCTCAAACAAGCACAACAATTTATGATAAAGTCAATAGCAGGGTCACAAAAATGTAGAATAATTCATAAATATTAATGTCACAGTAATGTTAAATAATAATAAATGTCAATGAGGATAGATTTAAAAAGATTTTAAATAATAATATGGTACAATACAATAACAATAAATATCACAAACAACATTAAATGTCAAAATGTGCTACAAAGAATACCCATCACTGTGCAAATTGATCATCTAAATAATCGTTTACAGAGTAATAAGCTTTTACCTTCAGCAGATTAAAAACTTTAGCTTTAAACTGACAATTACTGTCACTAATTACTATTTCTTTTGGTAGTTTATTGTATAATTTTGGAGTTATCGCATAAACACTACTGTGAGCAAACGTGGTGTTTGTAGGTAGTATGTGGAGTTTTTGTGAGCGTCGCTACTTTCTAGTTTCTTAAACAAAAATAAATTATTACGTACAAAATTTAATACTTCATATATATACAGTGATGGCACCGTCAATATTCCAAAGCTTCTAAAGTTTGGCTTACTTGTAACAGTATTCTTTAATTTACACATTGCTCTAATACATTTCTTCTGTGCTAATAGAACCCTATTAATGTTAGAAGGATTACCCCAAAATATAAGATTATATCTCAGAGTAGACGCTACATATCCATGGTAGGCAGCTAAGAGAGCATCCCAATTTGCAATTTTACCTAACATATAGAGAGCATATGAGAATTGAGATAGTTTCATACACACATTCTCAATTTGCGTTTTCCATGACATGTCATTATCTATATTTAACCCTAAAAATTTTGTGTCATTCGTTTCTAGTATGCGGTCATCATTATACTTAATTTTTTAATTGTGATGTCATATTTTGTCTAAGTCTGAAATTCATAACTTTTGTTTTGGTAATGTTTATTTTAAGATTATTTATATTTAACCAGTAAATGATTGAAATAAGATTTAAGTTTATGTTCTCTTCAATTTTTTCCATGTGTTCTGTATTGAAGATAATAGTACTGTCATCAGCAAACAGGGTCATCTGATGTGAGGTAGCATCAGGAAGGTCATTGATGTAACAAAGAAAGAGTAACGGGCCCAAAACAGATCCTTGTAGGACTCCATATGAAATTATTCTGGTGCTGGATTCGAGGTCGTGTCGGAGTCGAGTCTCTTCCCACTATAGGACCTTATACCCCGTGAAATCCATTTGGGCCTGGAAACTGTCGAAATTTTATGCTTGACTATAGGGAAGCATAGGTTGTAAAATAGTTTAAAAGTATAAAAAAAGGTGCAAAAGCTGTCATTTGGATTGCTCATCAAATAAAAATTATTAAAACTCAGACTTGACATATATTTCTTAAATATGCTAATATTTTTATTACCATAATCTCTTTTTCTTACATAATAATACTTCAAGACGCAAATTGGTTTAACAGGGAACCTCATAAGCTGCGCTCTATTATCAGACACACCAAATTCGAGGACCTTAGCTTTACAGCCTCGTATATTGCGACAGATATTGTCTAAACAAGTGCCGGTACTGGGACGTGTAACTTCTTTTATTTCTAACCGCAAGTTAAACTCCTTTAAGAGGTGATTAAAATTGTTGGATTCTGTTGTACTTTTTAGAATATTAACGTTAAAGTCACCGCATATTATTGTTTTTTATTATTGCTATAGCAAAACAGTTGTAATAAGTTATCTTAAATTGTCAAATAAAATATTTATGTCACTTCCAGGTATTCTTTATACACATATTGTTATAATTCCATGGTCCTTCAGTTCCACAGCACAATACTCAAACTCGTTAGGAACACTGACAGCATTCACCGCTTCTATGACTGAGTATTTAATTTGGTTATGTACTAGTATACAAGATCCCCCATAGGCACCCTGCCTGGCAAAGAAAGTAGCTAAGGTATAGTTTGGATTATTCAAGTAAACAGATTTGTTAATTGTCATTCTGTGTTCTGTAAAACACAGGACATGAACATATGTTCCACCGGTCGAAAGTGCATCCAAATATTCTATCATAATGTCACTCTTTGAAATCAACCCGTTTATGTTTTGATATAAAATGCGTAAATTATTATACACGAAATAGATTTTAATAGTCACCTATTGAAGTGCCATAGGAGTCTTGTGATGCAAAAGTTTTATTTTTTACATCCTCATAAAATGGGGTATCGATACTCACTCCAAAATTACTTGATATAAATAACAGTAGATTACCAAATATATTTTTAAAACCTGTGTTGTTAATCCGATTACTATACTTTCCAAACATCGAATAGTCATACATCAAGTCTAGGTTGCATAGTTATATTTTCGTATGTTATCACATAAAAGATTATATTAAAAAATTAGATTCTATTATTAAACATCGTAGCGAAGTGATGACATTTATATGTAGGTAGGCATAATATTATATTTGTGTGAGTAATGACATATATAGCGTATGACGGATATGTGTTATTATGTCAGCGTAGTTATTTGTATTTTTAAAGTCTTCTTGGCCTAAGAATATTATACAGTGATCATGCATGCGGTTAGTTTGGTATGAACGTCGCAGATTAGCCGTTTTATTCCGCAGTTTGGATAGAGGTGAGGACATATTTTGTGATGTGTAAATGTATTCCGGGCTACAGACAATATTTTGTTTATTTTATCACTACTTATAATGCACAGCTTGCTCTTAACTTCTAGTGAATTCGTGTCTATACTGTGCGGATGCAGATGTTGTTTGAGAAGAATGTTTTCATCCGTGAAGATAGGTGAGTGACCCGTTGCTGAAAGTGAGTTAATTTTGTTATGCCATTTTTGAGTATTTGATTTTCTACAAGGTTTTGATAGTTTTTTGCTTGTGTTTGGCGTTCCTGCTTCACTAACTAATAATTTTGTAGCCTTTTTTACAAGTTCATGTTTACAGTTAATTTCTTCAATTTTTTTCTTTAGGCCTGCATTTTCAATGGACAGATGATCGATTTCGGCGTATGCTACCTGCAATTGTGTCTTTAATTCATAGATTTGTCGTTGCAGATTCCATGTTTCGTCATCTTCGTCATCCGAGATGTTTGGTTCGCTACAAGCGGTGCCCTCTATTGTGGAAGTATTGAAATTATAGTCATCTAGTATTTCTGTCATTGATCGGGAACGGGGTCTGCGAAGCGTTATATTTTCGAAGAAATTCATTGTATATAATGCAATTGTTAATGCAATATAAGATGAAACAGTGTTTGAAAGTTGAAGTGACTTGATGTTAGTGACTACTGTCTTATTATCTGTCTCATGTGTAAGAAAGTTATTAAGCCAGCCGTTAAGGTTCAAAATCCCATGCACTTTTCACTGATCGTCGAGCTGAATTTTAAATAAAATGAACTGACACTTATTTTTACTGCCATTATTTTTTCAAGTGATTTTACGTAATTAACTACTGTTTTGCATACTTTTGCACTTCTTATATGGCTATATTGTTTATATATCACTTTATAACCCCCAATGTCCCTTCTGTTTACTGTTTATTTCAACAGCGCTTTTTAGTATTGAAGATTGTTTTTCACTAATAATATAGTTTTCACTGTATTTATTATTTTACAAACAATATGTGGCGTTTATTGGTGCACGATTAACGTTTTGAAGGCTAATTAAGACTTAAAATCTTTAAAATTTTATTTTTAAAGATTTAATTAACACAGATTCCAACTTAACACGACAGCTAACGCCATCTCCATCGCTATTTATGCATATAAACTAACTAAAAAAAAAAGAACTACTCCGCTCTACGCTATACGAAGCTTAGTAAGGCATCTTACTAAGCTTCGTATAGCATAGAGCGGAGTAGTTCTCATTAATATGAACAATTTGAGCAGATTTCCATACATTAAGTATTTAAAAATAAATAAATAAATATTGTTAGGACAACTCAGACAACGCCATCTGATTTCAAACTAAGCAGAACTTGTACAATGGTAACCAGATAACTGATAAACATACTTATACATTTCTAAATCCAAACTTATTATAGATAAATAACACCCGGACGCAGAATAAATAAGGGTGAGAAATGTGAGGTCCTACGAGAATTGGGATTATGCCACGGCCAATTACGGACGAAGTTGGTGAGGTACGACAACAACAACCTTGTGGCGTAAGTAGTAGTGTATGTGCCGCGCTGAGGTCCCGGGTTCGACTCGCGGGTCGGATCAAAATATTTGTGCAAATGTTTGTGTCAGAGTATGGGTGTTTCTTTTGTATAATACATATTATTGGAGCGTAGCTCCATTCTTTCGCGATCCGGATTTTCGCTTTGTCCTTAAACTCCTCCCAAACCAATTAACACTTTTGATCAAATTTGATTTGATTTGAAATCGCAAATCGGACATACCATAGGGGAATAATCACCGAAAGGAAAATAGACATCGACAAAAGAAATGTGGACATTTGTGGAATATTTTGTTTTACTTAAAGAACTCGAAATGTACAAAAGTAATTTTGCATTTTGGGATACACGAGTGTATGCGTTACTTTGTGTTCGGAAATGAAGACGGCAAAAAAAAATTAGGTATGTTTATCATTTGTCTAGCCTATACCATACAACAAGCAAAATTATTCGCGAAGGACGGCCATTAACGTTAACCTATAAAGTGTGACAACTCCAGTAATATCATTAAGCTATCACGTTAACCAACGCAGTGTTTATAACGATAATGAACATTGACATTTGCCATTAATGGGTTCTCTGTGTACTCTCAATTCAAGTTTAATTATTATTCTCTTTATTAACTATACAGACATACAAATTACATTTTTAAATATATCTAAAAAAAAAACACATTTAAAAATATAAAAAGTAGTAGCCCACCGGTATCGGGTACAGGGACCAAGCTTCCGTTGGTTAGGGCTACAGAGATAGGAACCTCCTGACAATGCGTGCCGTGTCGAAGAGAACTGCCTTCTGCATCAAACCCTTGATCCAACTGCCTAACGCGAGCCTCATAAGATGATGGTCGAGGCTCTTGGCAATCAACCCATGTGCTGATACGACTATCGGGACAATGATTGCCGAATCCACATCCCACATGTCAACAATCTCGTGAGCCAAGTCCAAATATTTTAATTGTTTTTCTTTTTCTGCTTTCACGAGACTTTCGTCATGTGGGATGGTAATATCAATAATCACTGCGCGACGCTCTAATCGATCCATCACCACTATATCAGGCTTATTGGCAACAATAGTCCTGTCAGTAATGATGGATCGATCCCAGTACAGTGTGATACGACCATTTTCAAGAACTGGGTCGGGTACATACCTGTAATAGGGCACCTCCAAATCCACAAGTTTATACTTAAGAGCTAGTTGCTGATGGAGAATCCTGGCTACATGATTGTGTCTATACAAATACTCCCCGTTAGCAAGACGCGAACAACCTATTGTTGGTTTTCAGGATAAATTAATTAGTATTGTACAATGTAAATATTTATATAAATAAATAAAATAAATAAAAACCCGAAATAATATGTCTTAAAGATTCACCCGGACGATGACATGCCCGACAAATGTCAATCGTACCATCCTTCAGAATATACTTTCGGTAGTTATTCGTCATTACTACTTCGTCTGTAATTGCAAAGACAAAACCTTCAGTTTCCCCAAAGAGGTCCCCAAACCTAATTATTATTATTATTAATTTATTTTATTTATTTATCTATCATGCCATATCCACGAAGGGGTGGCAGAGGCATATTATATGCCCACTTTTCACCATGTGTGTTGCTGTCCCACGTATTAGGTGATGAGCCCATTGCCGTGTTGTAATAGACAGACGCAGGTTGTGGCTACCTGGTGATGAATTTTTTACAGCCGTCCATAAGGCCTTCGACTTGACTTAACGACTGCCATGTTACTGACAAGCGGGATCAACGGCTTAACGTGCCTTCCGAAGCACGGAAAAGCAGAGCCATAGCGAAAATTCCTTAACGCAGTGATCGTTTACAGAACACTGAGTCCGCGGGACCACAAGCGTTGCTTTTTTTTTATTGTGAAGTGTATATTTAACTAACCAAATTGAAATTTACTTAAAAAGGAATTCCATTTTATAGAAGCTCAAGTTGGAAAATACATTGAAAGACGAAAACTTATTTTCAAAACATGACGAGAAAAGCTTAAGAAAAAGTTCATGTAAACAGCTTGTCTTTTACTAGCTTTTTATTAGCTTGCAAAATATGTTGGTAACTCTGTTTGTTCGGGTGGATTCTCGCAACTCGATACAGATATTTTCAACCGATTGAGCTGAAATTTTGTATATACGTTCAGTTAGGATGACAATGCATTGTTATCTGTGTGACTTGATTCTAAATCTAAGATGGTGAAAAATCCAAGATGGCCGATTTTATGGCCGATTTTTTGCTGAGTTTACTTATAATTTTGACATTGGCACATGTAGTTATTATGCCTGCAATAAACAGATATATGATGCAATATCCAGTCCAAGACTACTAGGACATCAGTCCGAGACTACCAGTTTTAGTTTCAAGCACATAAGACCTTTTAGCCTTTTTGTTACCACCTCACTAAAAAGGCAACTGGTTCAAAATTTGACACATAGACACATTTTATTTTATTAAATTTATTTGGCCCCTAGACCCACCCCACTTCCGTGCTTCGGAAGGCACGTTAAGTCGTTGGTAGTTATAATGGTAATGGGCTTGCCGCAAAGTGGAGACCTCGACTCACCCTAGTTAAGTATTGAAAATATCACGTGGAGGGACTGGATGCAGAAGGTGAAAAACAGCGTGTATTGAAAGAGTTGTTTATCCAGAAACAATGAACTGCGATAATATTGATCATATACAAGTAACACATAGACATATTGTCACGCCTTTATCCCCGAATTGGTAGGCACAGGCATACTATACGCCCATATTTCACCGTATCCACTTTGTCGTACCTAACAGACGGTCCATTGCCGTGTTGAAATGGACAGGCGCAGGTTGTGGCGACCTGCTGTTGAAAATTTTCAAGCCTATAAGGCCTTCAACTGGGCTTAACGACTGCCATGTTACTGGCAACCGGGACCAATGGCTTAACGTGCCTACCAAAGCACGAAAACGCTCGCAAATGTAAATGCCACAAAGTGATCCTGTCAGAACCTATCAGAGGACCAGCCATAGTAAAACTTGCTTAATGCAGTGATCGTTTACAGAACACTGAGTCAGCGGGGCCACGAGCGACATATATATATATAAAAGTAAGCATACAAACAAACGCTTAGCTGACCAAAAGTATATAGTTACCATAGTCCATGTCTACCACGTCTTCAACACCAGAGAGAAATTACACTTAGGCTGACGAGTGACGTCTTTGCATTAACCTTTTGAAGAATTACATACTGAAGACGTTTTGAAATACCGAGGTAAGGTAGAAATATTCCTATGCCACGGAACTAAACCATATAAAAGACAGTCTTAAATATATTCATAGCATCTAAAGCACATACATCTATCAAATTGGTTATTATAATGTATGTATAGCCTTTAGGTTGGTTTATGTAAAACTTTGTCACACTTTGACTTCGTAAAATATTTAGGTACAAAGTTTACTTTTGTCTACAACAAACGTATTTTACACCCCTATTTTCACAGGCTTTCTTTCACACTGTCCAAAGTTTAGTTTGTGTAATTTTCACCCAAGAACGTTAGGGTTGTCAACATTACCAGAATGAATCATTTTGTGGGTTTTACTTCCTTGAGGTAAGTATGGAAATTTAGGACGCGTTCGGATTAAATGTGAAATTTATTCATGACTCACATTTAGTGCAACAAAGTTTAGTAATATATTTATCATACGAGTACGTGTTTCCCCAACATCGTGTGACCTTAGACAAACGTTTTGTCATTCCATACCTTTCTTATCTAAATATGTGTAATCTATATTAATAAAATTACGGGGTCCCATTATTAATCTATCAACGCCCAACCGAGACTCAAACACCTAGGAACTTGGATTTTTTAGGATAAGTTATCCTTAACTAATGGATACATCAAATTGCAACCCTTGGGGGTAAAATAATGGATAAACTGTTGTAAAGATGAAAAAATAACTATGAAAAGAAATATCTAGACGCGTTCGCGGTCTGCTATATATGTACATGCATAAATGCACACATTATAGCTTGATATTTTTGCCTCTATGGCGCGTTGGGAGTGCATCTGACTGCTACGCAAGAGGTGGTGGGTTCGATTCCCACCCAGGATAAAACTTTGTGTGATGAGCACGATGGTTGTTTCTGTGTCTGGGTGTTATTTATCTATTATATGTATGTATTTAGAAATATATAAGTATGTTTATCAGTTATCTGGTTACCACAGTACAAGCTCTGCTTAGTGTGGAATCAGATGGCGTTGTGTGAATTGTCCCAACAATATTTATTTATTTATTTCATTTTATTACTTCTATAAAAATTATTTCATCTAAAACTATGCGTACAGCGCTAAAAGAAGTTTTCACTACAAAAATATTTTTGAATTTTCAAACCATGTACAAAATAGTTAGATGTACCTACATTACAGGCTAGCCTCACCATCAATATTTGTAATTCATTCTCTCACGTCGTTATTCACATACCAATGACACGGCTTTTGTAGTCGCTGCTCGGTGTGACACACGCTTGAGAACGTAATTTAACGAGATAAGCTTTGTGGGGTAAATTGAGTGTTTTGTTACTCGGATGGACGTTGTATGTATGAAGTGCGATATGTAATCGGATCATTACGCTAGAATAATTTGCTAACTTGGGATTTGCCTACTAAGATCGTGATCAAAACCAATCTTATAAGCGAGGGGAGCATATTTCATTCGCTACGGCCCGTAATGTTGAAATAGAAAAATGTTAATCCCAAAAATTTTATTCTCAAAATGTTAAATTCCCAAAATGTTGTACATACATGAAATTCTTAATTTCGGAGTTTAGGTGTTTTCTATTTATAAGCGTCCCACCACACCCGGTGTCTGCTTTCGTACTTCTTCTTCCTCAATTTGCACGGTCGTCAGCATCCCTTGTAGTGAGACCATTGGCACCCATATGACGACTATTACGATGTCAAATCAGTACTTCTTGGGGCTATCCCAAGACTGTACGGGAATGACATGACTCGACATTCATTCCCCACGTAGCCTGACGGTTGCCGCAAGACATGACCATACCATTGAAGGAGATACTCTTCCACAGCTGCGAATATTCCTCATGCGATCTATCTTCAAGAGTCCACACATTCTCTGCAGCATTCTCACTTCTGTGACAGGCAGCTCCTGCTTGGTCGCTCTAATAGTACCATGTCTCACTGCCATGTAAAAAAATAGACCTAATAATGGTTTTATACCTCACCATCAATGTGACCACATTAAGTTTCAAACCACCTTTCAATGCCCATTTCAGTGCCCATGTCCGCGCCTACCAGCTTACAGCTAAGTTTATGCCCCTCAGTCCAGGAGAGGAGAACATGTAGGAAAGCGGACCCCGGGCGTCGCGAGACGCAACTGGGACAGACGCTCGGATGATGATGATATGCCCCTCAGTCCATCCCACTTATCATATAGAAGTTATAAGTGGTCACATCCAGCTACGGGAAATTTTGTGGCAGTCTTTTATGCGTCGCGATTCATTAGTCACAAGTAGTAAACTTAAGCAATTAAAATAAAATATCTAAATAATCTATAGAATCTGTGATACATTCTACACACAAAACAGCCCG
Source organism: Thumatha senex (assembly GCA_948477245.1). Classification (NCBI taxonomy): domain Eukaryota; kingdom Metazoa; phylum Arthropoda; class Insecta; order Lepidoptera; family Erebidae; genus Thumatha; species Thumatha senex. Next base: position 17,291,457 of record OX419743.1, read on the forward strand.
CCTCAGAGGTGGTGCATTTGGTGTAATTGAGTAACGCAGGAAACTAGCCGAAACTCGCAGCTTTATTAGACCCAGAACTTGTAAAGTAAAGTATAATTAAATATATAGTTAAAGTATCATTCAGAAGTCTATGACAAGTCATAGTCTTTTTAAACAAATTTATCTTCTCCCTAGTCTCCTTCTACCCTGTGTCGTTCTACCATCAAGTTTTCTTATCACATTTGCTTCCAAATTTAGATTCATCTTATCCCTAGTCTCCTTCTGGACTGTCGTTCCACCACCAAGTTTTCCTGTCACATTTGCTTACAACTTTAGACTCACCGGGCACCACCTTCGCCGCTCCACGAATAGCAGCCTGAATCCTGTCCCGTGAATCTTGAACCAGTTTGCCTTCAATAACGCGTTTGTCATCGAAAACTGAGGCGAAATCCGGGGATAAGGTTTCATCAAGCAGTCACCATTTGATACGGCGCTGGCACTGCTCGACATGGTTGCCGTTAGCCTTCAAGCAAAAATCCATGACAAGGAGACGGTGAAAATAGAAAAACGCAGGCTTTGGCGATCTGCTGTTAAAATTTTTCAAGCCAAAGTCACAGTTTTATAAGGCCTTTAACTGGGCTTACCGCATGCCATTTTACTGGCAATCAAGACAACGCCTAAACGTGCCTTCCGAAGCACGGAAATGCCCGCAAATGTAAATGCCATAAAGTGGTCACCCATCCTAGGACCAGCTCTAACGAACGATGCTTACGTAGTGATCGTTTACAGAACACTGAGTAAGGCCACGAGCGCTAAAAAATAGAGAGCGAGTAAATTTTCGATAAATTTCATTTTTAACACAATGAAATAAATAAATAAACGCAAGAAGCAGTGAGTGACCTTAGGTCTGATCTATCTTGGCATAAAAAGCTTACTGAGCTTCGAGTTTTCGACCCGTTTAAAACTGTTGTTCATAATAGTGCTGTTTTGTTTTTGTCATTCTTTAAGGCCCGTATTATATATATATAAAACACTATATATATATATATATATATATATATATATATATATATATATAACGTTTTATAGAAACGTTCTGGAAAACGGACCTAAGTGTCGTTGAAATTCTTGATACCAAATTAAAAAGAACTTTGTCTTTGAAGCCTCTTGTTCATAACTTGTTCCAAATTTTACGAGCACCTTAACCTCCGCTGAGATAAAACAGATGGAGCTGTCTCAATTGGACACAGCAAAAGGTGATCACAGAAAGTAGTTCCAGGCATTCTGAAGTCTTTCTCTTTATTTTCCGGTAGATTCTGTTTCAAAATCACCGCTTAACCACTATTTCTCTTGAAGTAGTTTACTTACAGGGTCTTTATAAATAAAAAACTATAATTATTTTGTTTTAAATATTCCGCTTTTTTAGAATGTCGTACGATGTCGACACGTGTTTCGCCTACACACGAGGCATTATCAAGACTGTTTGGCAGCAAAAGTACTTACGTGTTCACCTCAACCTTTTGTAGTTCGAACGCAACCAAACGATAGCGCGATGTAGACTTAGTTGTTTTGTCTATTTTTGAATAAACTAAGCAAAACCGAAGTGTGGAAGTCTGTTTGTTCGTTCAGCAAAGTACACCCGTCCCGTTTTATAATTTCTAACTGCTCTAATACGGACATTTTTAGACCCTTTTCACATACGCCTTGTCTCCTCGTTCAACCAAATTATTTGCGCCTTTTTTATAGCAACATTAGCAGCCCTAGAATATGTATTTGTACGTATACTGATATAACTGGCTGCTAATGTAGCTATAAAAAAGGCGCAAATAATTTGGTTGAGCGAGGAGACAAGGCGTTGGTTTCAAATTAAAGATAAATTAAAACTCCATTTAAAAATATTATATTCTGAGTTGTCATTTAAATTACATAACGTTGAATTTGACTTGTTAGATCAAAAAGCCCGCGACCTGACATCCCAAGTAGCTTATAAAAAAATTCTAAACCAACGTAATAAATTACAAACATTGAGAAATAGTGCTTCGCGATTTCAAAATAATGAGGAGGTACAACGTTGCAGTCACTCCTTTTACCCTAAAGTTAAAAATCTTTCAAATATTCAGTTTTCTACTAACGAAATGTCACTCCTAGAAAAGGGTTTAAAATATAGTATCCCTAAACCGGTTGCTACAAGGTCCAAAGAGACACTGGCAGTGGATACCGAGGTAGCAATCGTTAGGAAAAAGTCTGGCGGCTCACCAGATAAATTCATATTAGTCCACAGGTTTTCATAGCTCGGAAATAACAAACTTTAAATCAATACACCAAAAACTTGTACCAATAATTTAGTCACTAATAAAGCTGATAAAGGTAACACTATAGTGATTATGCCCAGAGCTGAATACACCAGCAAAGTGAATGACATCATTCTGACAGATGAGTTTCAGCGCCTGGTTTCCGATCCAACTTTGAAGTATCACGCAGAGCTAAAACTCTGTATAAAAGCAGCAAAATACCTTTTTCCAGAAGATTCGCCGTTACTTCGGACCTTAATACCTATGAATCCACAATGTCCACTACTTTACGGGTTACCAAAAATTCATAAAGACAATGTACCTGTCCGATCTGTAGTCTCGTATATAAACGCGCCCACTTATAAATTAGCCAAGTACCTCAATTCACTTATTAAGGAAAAGACCGGTTTTAATCCAAAATATTGTTTACGTAACACTTATGATTTGATTCAAAAAATAAAAGATGTCGAGTTGCCGCGTAATTCAATATTGGTATCGTTGGACGTAGATAGTTTGTTTACAAACGTTCCTTATAAGGAATGCTTAAAAATCATAAAAAATATGTTACAAATTAAAAGATTACATCCAGAACAAATTAATGATATTTTACGCTTAACGGAGCTTTGTATGAAGCAAAATTACTTTCAATTTAACTATGAATATTATGTACAAAAAGAAGGTCTAGCAATGGGCTCGCCTTTAAGCCCCCTAATGGCAGACATATTTATGGACTATTGTGAAAATAAAAATATAATCAATAACAGTCATATTTCATATTATTATAGATATGTAGATGATATAATAAGGAATTGGACGGGTACCCATAGACAACTAAGTATATTTCTCAGTAACTTAAATGGCATTCACCCTAAAATTAAATTTTTAATTAGAGATAGAACAAAATAATTTATTGAACTTCCTAGACCTATCAATTTCAAAAAATGGCACAAAGCATAGTTTTGAAATATTCCGTAAACCAACTTATACAGATACTACAATTCCTTTTAATTCTTGCCACCCATGGCTTCACAAAATGGCGGCTTTCCATAGTATGATTCATGGCTATTAAATGTTCCATTAAGCGGAGAGGCATTTGACAAGGAATTGAATATTATTTGCTGCATTGCACAATCTAACGGCTATAGCTCAAAATTAATAAACTCACTTTTATTAAAAAAGCAAAATAATATGGTTAAACTCCTTTTGTACCCATCAACTAAAGAAACTAAAAAGTATACTTCTAGTCTCCCATACTTTGGGCGTATCACACATCGTGTGGCGAGGGTACTAAAGGAAAATAATGTTTTCTCGGCCTATAGACCTCAAAATACCTTAAAAACATTATGTAATGGTAAAGATAGTATTAGTAATAGCAAAATATCCGGTATTTATAAGTTGAAATGTGATGGTTGTAGCAATGTTTATATAGGCCAAACAGGTCGTTCATTTGATACCAGATATAAGGAACACTTAGGAGCATTCCGAAACGGTCACACAGATAAATCACATTTCGCGAAGCATTTGCTGGACACCGGGCATATTTTGAATGATAACAACAGTTTTGAAATTTTACATTAATGTGAAAAGGGTCTAAAAATGTCCGTATTAGAGCAGTTAGAAATTATAAAACGGGACGGGTGTACTTTGCTGAACGAACAAACAGACTTCCACACTTCGGTTTTGCTTAGTTTATTCAAAAATAGACAAAACAACTAGAAGTCTACATCGCGCTATCGTTTGGTTGCGTTCGAACTACAAAAGGTTGAGGTGAACGCGTAAAGCACTTTTGCTGTCAAACAGTCTTGATAATGCCTCGTGTGTAGGCGAAACACGTGTCGACATCGTACGACATTCTAAAAAAGCGGAATATTGCAAAAATAACATTTAAAAACAAAATAATTATAGTTTTTAAAATGGATTTCCGCCATGTAACGCCTGATTTAATTAGTTCTTTATAAATATTTAAATAAAATAAATAAATATATTGTTGGGACAACTCACACAACGCCATCATATTCCACACTAAGCAGAGCTTATACTATGGTAACCAAATAACTGATAAACATACTTAATATATTTCTAAATACATAATATTATAGATAAAGCACACCCAGACACAATAAACCATCGTGCTGCACACAAAGTTTTATCCTGGGTGGGAATCGAACCCACTACCTATTGCGTAGCACACAGAGGCAGTCACTCCTATAATAATATATTCTAAAAAGCCCTTCATATATAATTCCTGTAAGATTATATAAATATTTCCTAAAAGAGGTTTTTTAGGATACTGTACTTCCTATAAAGGGATTTACAGAGAAGTTTAGGTACTTCCTACAAGAATCCAATTCCATACACAAGTCCGATAAAATCGAATACAAAATTACCACACTTACTGCAATTTCCGCTTCATAACTGACTTACATAGAAACTCAATCTGTTCCAAGAGTTGGTTCATTACCTCGTTGAAATAGGGTTTCGAATCAATACATGTTCCATAAGTTGGATATTTGTATGAACTGATTTTATTGGTATTACGTAAACATAGCAACGTTTTCACAGTACTTAAAAATAGGTAGTAGAAGTGAAGAACATATTGCACGCCTCATAAGCGATGCGTTGAGGTGGGTACTACTGTCACTTCGCGCAAAACATCTGATTTTCAAACTTAAAATGTCTCTATTTATCATATATTGCACTTGTAAAATAATATATACACACACATATCAAGGAAAAACACTATTTTTAACACTCATGATATTTTTGATGCCATTTTTGTTATTTAAACTAGTTAAAAAACTGTTTAAAAAAGTTCCGTCTTGGACGTCCGTGTGTCTGTATGTGACGATTATTTTCTTGTTAACACGATAACGACCGAAATACTTTAATAAGGAATAGAACCCTTTAAATTTTCACGGTCTGATTCGATGTGGTTTAATTGTTATTAAATATTAAATAAACAATTTTAGCACAACGCCATCTAGCGCAATTTAAGCTAACTAAGCCTTAATTTTTTTTGTTAGATGACGTAGTGCGTAAAAGTCTTTGAAATTTTTAAGTCATTGGTCGAAATTTAAATTAAAACGTAACCATAATTTTTATAATATAATAAAAGTGCGTGAGGCGTGCACTTTTGGATTTTCCAATTTTTTTTTTGTTAAATGCTCTCGAACCTCAATTCATTTAATTTTAGAGCGTAGTGTGATTAATTTCTATAAAAACAAGAGGAAAGGTGTGAATGAATGAATGAATGAAATATGCATACATTAAATGGTGTAATATACGTACATTATATGAAATATTAATACCTTAAAATTATAATGGATAAAATGCATGCGGTGATATGTGAGCCTACGACGTCGGGGTTAAAGTCGTGACTGATAAGTCATCATGATCACCCGAGCGTCTGTCACAGTTATTGAGATTTCTACTTCTCAATTTGATCTTACTCTCAAGCTTTGAATATCACAGTAAATTACCATCAAGCAAACAGTATCTTATTGCCGAGCTAAAAGTCAAAATAAAGGCTACTATTCAAAAAACAAAGAAAAAATAAAAAGCCTTTGTTTTCATTTTCCGTAAACGCTATTGGATTAAACATTAGACCAACCTCAATAGGCTTCATATAAAGTAGTAAGCAAATTCCACTTTTGAAGTGCAGCGAAAATTAAAACTACAGAGGCTTGCTGCGGCTGTGAGTTTCCAATTTCCAGCCGGTGCCCTCTATTGTTGGTATAAAAAACTGCCACGAGGATAGAGAAATGGTAACGAGCTTTTATTTAGATGAATGAATTCCTACATATGTGATAAATACATTAATAGAGAAAAGTATAACCGTAATCAATAAGTATTAGGGTGCATTTGGGTCTTATCAAGATTTTCGGGTAATTCTTTTTCTATAGGATTTACACATAGTTGCCTTCCAGGGGGCCGTCTCTACTATTGACAAGCCGTAGAATAGAACCAGAAATGCTGTTTTTAGCTGTCAAAATGTTAGTAGACTATCAAAAATGCGACTGACTAGCGGCTACTGGCGCGGTACGTGTTAGTAGAATTCTATCGTCCGACCGATAGAAGGTGGAAGTGGTGGAAGGTGGAGTACGATTGTAATAGTAGACTACGAAAAACTCAAAATTGTACCAGTGGCTTAAGCGACGATTTCGACACGATTCAAATAGCAGACTCGGCCCCCAGATCTCCCGCTTACACCGCCACAGTAATGGGAATGTGGGTGGAATTAGTAAAAATGTGTAAAAATAACGAGATCTTCGAGGAGGAAGCCAGCCTCACCTAAAGCGTTGTTATGATAAAGCTTTTTATTGCTACAATACTTAGAAAAATAACATTTATAAAGTAGTAACATTCAATAATTGGGATACAGGAACCATTTGGTCTCACTCAGTAATCGATGGTAATTAAATTTCAATGTGTGAAACAAACATGATTTAAGAATCCTTTTTTTATATAGCAATTAATTTTAAATCAATAATAATGTCACCCTACGCCTGAACGACAGGTAGTCAAAGGTAATAAAGTCACGACTGAATGATTTTTGAAATTTTAATGGAATTAAATGAAATGTGTGACCATACAATTAATCTACATAATGTTTTGTCGCTTTATTTGTAATGAAATTATTCAGAATTTATTTTTATCGAAGTCGTAAGATAAATTAGTGCTTGTATCTCATTTTATCAAAACCCTAAGACTAAAGTTAATACTCCGAGAAGGTACTTGGACGATATACTACGAGTATACCATACATAATAGAAATCGAAAATCGTAAAAACATGTGAAATGGCATGTGGGAACATTCATGTGTCGCCGCCACAGACATATAGACAGTAAGCATACCCAACGTTAGCGAAAAATAGTAGCCTATTACATACACATAGCCAAGTCGCTTAGCTTTGTTATTTCTGGTGATTTCTTGATAATTAAACTTCATTACTCTTTGCACAACACCTTTTTATATATTTTTTGTCTATTTTTGTAACATTTTACAATAACTTTATATAAGATTTTCAATTTAACACATAAATCTTTGATTTAAAGATGACAGCTGCGGTTATTATTAAAAGTTACGAAGTGTGAGTTAGATGTAGCTACACACCAAATAGTACAGTTACAGTACAGTAGTACAATAGTACAGCTTTACACAACAAATAGTAAGAGTGAAAAGGTTGAAGTATTGCTCCATAAGCAAAGGAATATGTTTGGTCTGCTTACTCTTGTACGTCTGTGGTCGACGCGACATGCCCCTCAATAAAGTAGGTACGTATCAAGTACGATTAAAATGTTCACTAGTCCGAGAATCGCGTTTATGGAACGCGATTCATGACTTGCGAAAGTTTAAAATTCTTGATTAAGATTATTTGCAAACGGCGCGTCGGACGATTAGTGTTGTGGATCAAAAAAATACCTATTCTCCGACGCACGGTTTGCAAATAATCTTGAGCACATTTAGAATGTTGCCGCAACACACGTGTGATCCCGCATTCCATATATATAAATAAAAATGAATTGCAAAATATGTTGCTAAGCGTAAAATTCAAAGACGGCTGGATCAATTAGAGTTTTTTTAAATTTATTTCTTTATCTCTAAGGAAGGTTATTACCGAGGGAAAATTTGGAAAAATTGCATGGATGGGAAACGGGAACGGGAAAGCTTCACTACGTGGGCGAAGTCGCGAGCGTCAACTAGTTTTTAACGTTTTTACTCATTTCTATGGTTGTTTATGAAATGGCTTCTTAATTTAAATATAAGTCAGTATTTGAAGAATATTATGCTAAATATCCTGGAATCAAGTTTTGCAGAGACAGTCAAGAGAAAATGTTTGCATTTAAATATCTTTTCATTAACGGTGCCGACTTTCGGTACTTCGGTAATTAAAAGATATCGACTGAATGGATAGTCCTCTCCAGTTCGCTGCGTAAACCTTCGAACTACCATTAGTCTAATTGACTTTGCCAATAATTAAAATGCGAAAAAAAACATGCAGGTCTATAAAATTACATCCTGTATCCCTGACAAGACAGTCAGAGAGTACAGATCACCAGGCTTCTCAACCCATTCATACATACTTCTTTCGCTTCTTGCAGATTCATTCATCGCTTCACACACACACACGGATATCCGAGTATTTTTGACTTTTCCGTTTTTGAGCAATCTGCTCATGTGGTCTTTATATGTAAGTCTCGGACTATCCTGACTCCTTCTACCCTTCTACTTTCGCACAATATATATTCTTCATCAATCGTTCCTCACTAATTCGTTGGACGTGTCCAAAGCAACGGAGCACGCCCTTTTCCAGCCTAACGATGACACTTTCATTCTAACCTGCCATATTGCGTATCGCTTCGTTACGTATTCGGTCGGCCAAGGTTACGCCGCATAATTGTAGAAGTGATCGCATCTCTACAGCACACAAATTATAAAAAATACTTAATACGAATATTGAAAAAGAAAATAGCTTTTAGTTGACACAAAATACTCTCTTCATATTTGTAAATTCCCAATTTCTTCATAGCCCTAATTGAATCAGGAAGACATCTAGTCTGGACTAGGGTCCGTTTTTTATTTAATTGCTAGCAGCAGCTATCTTTTGTTCATCAATCACTTAAGCGATAGATGCCAAATAGAATGTAATAATCATCTCTTCGATTACAGTTGGGTGTACCCCAACATGATACATACCAACATACATACATACAAATTATCATGCCTTTATCCCCGAAGGGGTATGCAGAGGCATACTATAGGCCCACATTTCACCGTATGCATTTTTGTTCCACGTAACAAGTGGTGAGCCCATTGCCGTGTTAAAAATACCAAAAGATATTTTAGTACTTTGTTTTTCAGCATTATTATGAGCTAGTTGCAGGTAAGGTGGTTTGAACCCCAGAGATCTTGTTGGTACAGTCAACTAACATTGAAGAGATGAGATTGAAAATATTTATTTGGCATGTTTATCCCTCAGTAAATTTTGATGACAATTGGCTTGCAGCATTAATCACTTTTGGCGTGTGGTGGATATCACATAGATAGCTTATAATCTGAATAAAGTAGATACTTACTTTTTATTTAATGATGAAGAGTTATAGTTTATTACAACTGAAAATTTGACAAAATTACACCATAATGTTACCTAAAAGTGGCACTGTTCATGTCAGTAAAGCAAGTGATCCTACTAATATTATAAACGCAAAAGTTTGTATAGATGGATGTTTGTTACAAAATCTACTGAATGGAATTTGATGAAACTTTACAATAATATAGCTTTCACAATAGAATAACACATAGGCTACTTATTATCCCGGGAACAAGTTCCAGGAACGCGATAACTTCACGACGCGTGCGGAGCCTCGAGCGTCAACTAGTTTTGAAATAAAACTCAATCTCACTCGCCATCTTTCGGTAATAATGACACACAGTCGGCCACATAAAACATTTGGAGTGTAATGGTATTAAGATATCAAAACATCTGTACTTTATATAAACGCAAAAGTTTGTAAGAATGTATGGATGGCTCTGTCGCTGAATATCATATTCTCAAAAGATCATATTCGTAAAACCCCACATTCGCAAAACATGATATTCGTAAAATATCATATTCTCTTATCATCATATTCTCAAAATATCATAATCATATGAGACCACATTCACAAAACACAACATTCTTGTGATACCACATTTAAAGTAAAGTCACATTCAAATTACAGACTCAGATGTTTAAATGATTTTATTAAAAACGGGAGTAACAACGCAAAAAAAATATCCATCACGCCTTATCCCCAACGGGGTGGCAGAGGCATATTATATGCCCACTTTTCACCGTGTGGATTCCTGTCCCACGTAATAGGTGGTGAGCCCATTGCCGTGTTGAAATAGACAGACGCAAAAATAAAATAATCTCTCCATTTTTAAAAATATGATATTTAGATAATGATGTGTTTTGCGAATGTGGTCTTATAAAATTATGATATGTGGTCTTATAATGTGGTCTTTTACGAATATGGTCTTTTGAGAATATGATATTCGGCGACTGAGCCGTATGGATGTATATTAGTTACTATTTTACGCAAAAAAATAACTGAATAGATTTTGATAAAACTTTCCAATAACAGCTTACAGATTAGAATAACACATAGGCTACTTTTTATTCTGCAAACAAGTTTCTGTGGGAAACGGGAAATTTCACCACGAGGGCGGAGCCGCGTGCGTCAACTCGTATTTAATAATGTGTTTAATGAAGACGCTTTTATTACAGGCGAGCGAAATGTGGTAATAAATGCGATTAACATGTTGTTTAAGATTCTCGGACGGTCCTCTGTTGATACTCGGGTAAAAATAAAGTGACACAACATTAGTATATGAGTAATATATTTTTTTTACACAACGCCGTCTAGCCCAAAGGAATCTAATATAAGCTTGTGTTTGGGATCTAGACGACTGATAAACATACTTATATATTTCTAAATACATACATATTATTAAAAAGGAAACACCCAAACTCCAATACAAACATTTCTTCCGACAGAGAAAACACTTTTAAAATATTTTTTTATGTACGTATATACTAACTTTCATATCCATTCAGTGAAAATCTGTTAATTTGGAATTACATGAGGAATCTACAATTGTATTTATCTGTATACATTATTATGAATGTAACTACATATAAAGAGACTTAACGTAGCCAATTAGGCTGTGATAAAATTTGTACAGATGAAATGTATTAATGTTCCCTCGCGCGTGTAATATTGTACCAAATGTAATACCTGGTTATTTTAGTTTAAGTAAAAAGTAGTAAGACTGTGTGTTGGTTGCCATCTTGAATAGATATTTTCTTCAAGATGGCAGCTAGCACTCAAATTAAAGTCATTACAAACTTGAGCCTTAACCTGTATTTCAGCATGGGATTAACATTTTTTTTTCACACAACGCTATCTGATTCCAAATTAAGCAGAGCTTGTACTATGGTAACCAGATAACTGATAAACATACTTATATATTTATATATATATATATATATATATATATATATATCTAAATACATACATATTATAGATAAATAACACCCAGACACAGAATAAGTCATCGTGCTCATCACACAAAGGTTTATCATGGGTGGGAATCGAACCCACGACCTCTTGCGTAGCAGTCGGATACACTCCCACCGCGCCACAGAGGCATTTATTTAACTAGAGCCTTATGGCTATAGTAAACTCAAGACAGCTTGGCAGTAAATCTATTTCATCATATTTGTGGAAACGTATTTTGAAACTAACAATCCATCATCATCCGAGCGTCTGTCCCAGTTGCGTCTCGCGACGCCCGGGGTCCGCTTTCCTATTGAAACTAACAATCCAATAGTACCTAACGTACAACCCGAATCCGCTTCGCATCTTGGAACATTGGCACGCTGACTGGGCGTGCGGTAGAGTTGGCCGAAGTACTCTCCAGGCGGAGGGTGGACGTGGCGTTCCTGCAGGAGACTCGGTGGAAGGGCAACAGAGCCCGGCCCTTGCAGAACGGCTACAAGCTGTATTACACGGGTGCGCCTGGTGGGGAGAACGGGGTGACCGTTGTGCTCTCCGAGGGGCTGCAGAGTGGCATCTTGGAGGTGAAACGCTGTAGCGGCCGGCTTATGATCGTGAGGGTGCTTATCGATGGGATTATTACCCACCTGATAAGTGCCTACGCGCCACAGGCCGGTTGTAGCGACGCCGATAAGATGTCGTTTTGGGGTCAACTCGAGGGAGTGCTTCGGAGCATTCCGTTGTCACAGGGAATCGTTTTGGGCGGCGACCTAAACGGTCATGTGGGTGAGAGGTGTGAGGAGTTTGAGCGTGTTCATGGTGGTTTTGGATACGGCACCCGCAACGCTGAAGGAGAAACTATCCTTAGAACGTGTGCGGCTGCCGATCTGGCCATTGTGAACACGTATTTCAAAAAGAAATCCGAACATCTCATCACCTACAAGAGCGGGAGGCGTACAACTCAGATCGATTTCCTACTCACTAGGCGACACAGCATCGGCAAGGTGGCCAACTGCAAGGTCATACCCGGTGAGATTCTTACTGCACAACACCGTCTCCTTGTCATGGACCTCTGCGTGAAGCTCAAAGGCAAACGCATCGAGCGGTGCCAGCGCCGCATCAGATGGTGGCTGCTTGATGAAACTAGGTCCCAGGAGTTCGTCTCAGCTGTCGGTGACAAGTGCACCGACACTGAAGGCGAACCAGTTCAAGATTACTGGGACAAAGTTCAGGCGGCCATCCTTGGAGCGGCGAAGGTGGTGCTCGGTGTGTCTAAGGGTGGACGCAAATGTGACAAGGAAACTTGGTGGTGGAACGACGCAGTCCAGAGGGAGACTAGGGAGAAGAAAGCCCTCTTTAAAAAGTGGCAAGCGACCGGATCTCCTGAAGACCGCGACGCGTACAGGGCTGCCAAGCGCGCCACAAAGAGAGCTGTAGCCAGAGCCAGACGTGACCACTTACAACCTCTGTATGATAAGCTGGAATCGTCTGAGGGGCAGAAGCTCATCTATAAGCTGGCGCGCTCCAGGGTCAAAGCGGCACAGGATATATCCAAGTGTCGCTGTGTAAAAGACCCTGAGGGCAACCTGTTAAGCGAAGACCTCGCGGTAAAGGAGAGATTGCGCTCGTACTTCCACGAACTGCTTAATAAACAGCAGAAAGAGGTGCAGCCTCCGGACCTCCCTCCGAATCAGGGACTAGTGCCACCGGTAGCGCCTGGAGAAGTCCTGACTGCGCTTCGCCGCATGAAGAATCGGAAAGCTGTCGGACCCGATGGAGTCCCCATCGAAGCCTGGAAGGCGATGGGTCCTCGCGGTGTGGGCATCTTAGTAAACCTTTTTAACCGCATACTCCTCAGCGGGCAGATCCCAAACCAATGGAGACTGAGTATAATTACTCCAGTCTTCAAAGGTAAGGGGTCAGTGCAGGAGTGCAGGAGCTACCGCGGTATTAAGGTGATGTCCCACACCATGAAGATCTTCGAGAGGATTATAGACTCTCGGATCCGGCAGGAGTGTACTCTCTCGGAGTGTCAATATGGGTTTCGCCCTGGTCATGGGACCACGGACCCTGTTTTTGCCCTGAGGGTTGTCGCAGAGAAATACAGGTCGAAGAACACGCCTCTGCACTGTTTGTTTCTAGACATGCAGAAGGCCTTCGACTGTGTTCCTCGTGCGATGATCTGGTGGGCACTGCGGTCCAAAGGGGTTCCAGAGGTCTATATTGACACTATCCGGGACATGTACTGTGACTCCGATTCAATGGTTCGGACTGCTGTTGGCGACACGAAACCCTTCCCCATCACCGTCGGGGTACACCAGGGTTCTGTCCTTAGTCCGCTTCTGTTCAGTGTAATATTAGACGAATTGTCGGACAGCATCAGAAACCCATATGAGCAGCCTCCATGGTTGCTCATGTATGCTGACGATATTGCGCTGGCAGACGAGGACAGGGGCAGATTGGTGCGACGTGTAAAGGCGTGGAAGGAGACGCTTGAGAACGGCGGTCTGAAACTAAATGTGGCGAAGACCGAGTACTTGGCAATAAACTCGACAGATCCCACATCCGTCCGCATAGGCGGTGATTTTGTTGAGCGCACGGACCAGGTTAAATACCTGGGATCTGTTTTTCACACGTCCAGTGACATCGATTGCGATGTCGAGTCACGCATTGCTGCCGCGTGGGCCAAATGGCGGGAGATGACCGGTGTCATTTGTGACCCTAAAATGCCGATCCGGTTGAAGGGACAGGTCTACAAAACCATTATTAGACCTGCCCTTTTACATGGCAGTGAGACGTGGCCGATATTGGAGCGACACAAGCAGGAGCTGCGTATCACGGAAATGAAGATGCTGCGGTGGATGTGTGGGGTCACGCGGATGGACCGCGTAAGAAACTCTCGCATCCGCGGCAGCCTTCACGTCCGTGACATTGCAGACAAGTTGCAAGAGTGTCGCCTTCGTTGGTATGGTCACGTCTTGCGGCAACCGCCGGGCTACGTAGGTAACAAATGTCTGGCCATGTCAGCCCCGCCGGGTCCCGGTAAGAGGGGAAAACCCAAGAAGTGCTGGCTTGACGTCGTAAGGGATGACATGCGTGCCAATGGTCTCACTACAGGGGATGCCGAAGACCGTGCGAAGTGGAGGAGAAAATGTAGGAAAGCGGACCCCGGGCGTCGCGAGACGCAACTGGGACAGACGCTCGGATGATGATGATGAATCCAATAGTACCTAACGTATTTTATTAAAAGTTTGTTTTGTACCAACTTCTGTGTTTTTGTGACACGGGGTTGTATACACTGGTGGTGTGCTCAGCGTGGGCGCTGCTGCACTGGAACTCGTTGCACGTCTGGAAGTGGACATTGTCACGTATGAGACTATGGTGAGCGCTAAGGTCTCCAGCGGATGCAAGTAGGACGCTACTGTATCTTTCAGATGTTTGCGAAAGAGGCGGTGGACAGGGAGCGGTAGAGAACTCGAATCGCAGACTGCGAATATCGAACTTTCACAAGGTTTGCAGTCTGCGGTGATGGCGCAGTCTTGTTTTAGCCCAAGACTACCGACCCGGGCCTGAGGACGGCGGGTGGGCTGATTCTTACAGAAGCAGGCCCAATACAGTGGCGTGGCTTGAAAATTACAGGCACCACCTATCACTCCCAAGCAAATCGGATAGCACCCAAACCCATCAAAGATGCGGGATATTTAAAACAAGCGTCCATAGCCTAGCGAGCCATATTCAAGTATTCATAAACTTAAGCTTTTCCCTGTTGCTTTTAAACCCTACGGCCTTATGTTTTTCGGCCACCACACTAGTATTTATGTCACAAAATGTTTTAGATGATTTTGCTTGCCTGCGTATATAAAATTGTGACGTATCGTGTTTATCAGTTCGTGGCACACACTTCCGAGTTAAATTTATATTCATCAGATAAGTTAGTACCGTACAAAACGAGTCTGCGTTAAAATTTATGCACATTCAACGCTTACATTGTTGAAATATACTCGTAATGATTTATTAACCATGTTTTGTGTTGAAACTGCAACATGTGTGTTTAATTCTATAAATTTATTTTTAATAGTGGTTTTTGTAAATTGAATATTAAATGTTGTGAAGCCCGGTACATAAAGTCGAATAAACTGATGGCCGTGACTCTTCTTCGAAGTTACTGGGAAATTCGTCGTAATCCCAGTTTCATGAAAACACAATCATCCTTAATATTTTCACGATATATAAGCAGCTTCAAGACCCATGCATACTTATGTCACTTCCGGCAGATTCATTAACCATTTCATACATGTACAAGCTGCCGGCTGCTGACAAGCTGCTCACGTGATCTTTGCATGTAGGAGTCTCGCTCTGTCAAGACTCTTTCAACTTCCTACTTTCACATAATAAATATTGTTTGTCAATTGTTCCTCATCCAAACCAACATAGCATCCCCGTTTTCAGATTAATCGTAATAGCAAAACGAGCGACTCTCTTACAATTTACCTGTAATGTCAGGAACATGAAAGCTGACACTGCACTGCACCACAGATTGTATGATAGTTACTTACCTACTACATAATCTAAAGGTTCACTGAACTGCATACTCCTGCAACGGGTCCGTATTGCGTTGCATAAATTTAAGAGGCATAACTTAAAACTGCAAAACGTTTTTTGGCATACTCTTCGTTTCGCGTAACGTTCAAACATAATTAATTATTAGGCATACTTTATTTTCCCATCACTTATTCATAATAATATGATATAAATGTTTACGCATATTTTTTTTTACAATAATATTACTAATCATAACATTTATAATATAACATATTTAGTGAGATACTATGTCATAAAGATTACAAGTCATAGAATACCATAATGTTAACGTTAAACGACTACATATTTTTATTTTAATATCTAAGCTTGAACTGTCTATAATTGAAATGCCCACTGATTAAAAATGTTGATATTACGTATCACTTCGTTAAGTATTCGGTCGGCCAAGGTTACGCCGCATAATTTTCGAAGTCATCGCATCTCTACAGAACACAAATTTAAAAAAAATTGGAAAACCCAAAAGTGCACGGCTCACTCGGATAGAATTTCATATATTACAGCTTAAAAACTTTGCTATAAATTATCGCGTAGGGGTTATGAAATAAATAAAGTATAGATAATAACAATTAAACCACATCGAATCAGACCGTGAAAAGTAAAAGGGTTCTATTCCTAATTATACTGAAGCATAAGAGAAAAAAAAAGACTCGATTAGTAAAGTATTTCGGTCGTTATCGTGTTAACATACGCACATACAGACATACGGACGTCCAAGACAAAACTTTTTAAACAGTTTTTTAACTAGTTTAAATAACAAAAATGGCATCAAAAATATCATGAGTGTTAAAAATAGTGTTTTTTCTTGATATGTGTGTGTATATATTAGCTTACATGTGCAATATATGATAAATATAGACATTTTAAGTTTGATAAATCAGATGTTTTGCGCGTAGTGACAGTAGAACCCACCTCAACGCTTCGCTTATGAGGCGTGCAAGAATACTTAATTACTATTGGTATATATATACTTAATATTGAAAAAAATAATCTTTTAGTTTATACAAAATCCTCTCTTCATATTTGTAAATTCCCAATTGTTTCCAAGCCCTAATTGAATCAGGACGACATCCAGTCTGGCCTTGGGTCCTTTTTGTATTTGATGGCTAGCAGCAGCTATCTTTTGTTTATCAATCACGACTTAAGCGATAAATGCCAAATAGAATGTAAAAATAATTTCTTGCCGGCCAATTTACATTTGTACTATTAGTACCAAGTTGTAAGTAAGAAAAAGAATTTAGTCGGAATTTAACTTTTTTTAGCCGCCGCATAAAGACTGTTTGATCAGTCTTTTTGCGGCGGCAAATAACTACATATCTATTTTAATATATTGGTATAATCAGGTTTTATACTAAAAATAACTCAAATTCATTAAAATCATTTTTAATTTTCTATAATATATTTTTTAAACACAAGTTATTATATTATTAATCTTGGCTGTGGGCTGAACTACTTACCTGGCCTTGCGCGCACATAATCGGTATCGCAGCAAGTAAAATAAAACAACTCGCCTTTTTCTGTCAATATAATTGATAACTGTGACGAAGTTTGGATTAATTGGGAAGTTTAATATTAATGAAAATGTTTCCTTCAGGTGAAAAAAAATAAGAAAATGAAAATAATTCACTCCGCCGGACTTAAGCAAAGAGGTGAAAAACGCGTGCGATTAGCCTTTTGCCATCAAAATCAAATAAAAGTAAGCTACGTATGAAACATTGTTGTTGTTGTTGAAAAACGTCGTATGTACACACGTGTGCCTGTGACCATAATATACTCGACTTTCTTAGAGCGCACTCGCTTTCACTCGTGCTATATTTATAGGGGACGATGAAAATCTAAAAAAAAAAAATTGGAAATCCTTCAATAAAATATTTAACTTAACTTAACTTAACTATCTTCACGCTGTATCCCTGACGGGGTAGTCAGAGAGGACAGATCGCCAGGCATCGCGATCCATGCATACTTCTTTCGCTTCCTGTAGATTCATTAATCGCTTCATACATGCACGTCTGGGTATCCTAGTACTTTTGACTCTTCCGTTCTTGAGCAATTCGCTCACGTGGTCTTCATAAGTAAGTCTCGGTCTACCTTGACTCCTTCTGCCCTCTACTTTCGCACAGAATATATTCTTCGTCAATCGTTCCTCACTCATTCGTTGAACGTGTCCAAACCAACGGAGCACGCCCTTTTCCAGCTTAACGCTGACACTTTCACTCAATCCTGCCATATTGCGTATCACTTCGTTGCATTTTCGGTCGGCCAAGGTTACGCCGCACAATTTTCGAAGTGATCGCATCTCCACAGCATTCAGCTTACTTTTATGCATCTTCTGACATACCCAGGTTTCGCTGCCGTAAAGCAACGTTGGCACTGCGTTATGAATCGCGAGTCGTGCTTCTTTTACGATGCTTTGTCGCTTTACTAATTGGGACAAAGCACCGTTAACTTTGCTTCCGGCAGTTACTCGCCGTTCTACATCCGAATCACATCTTCCATTCGCGCTAAACATACTCCCTAAATACACAATTTCATTATTAAAATATTAAACTTAGAGAAATTGTACAGAGATTTAGCACGACAACCAGGTGGCTTAGAGATCGGAGGTCTGAGATTCAGGTGTAGTTTGGATACTGAGAGTCAAGAATGCCCTGACTAAGGCGCATGAAAGGGATGTGTAGTGTAAGGTTTTATTCTTACCATACCGATTACTTAAATCGGTATATGAAAATTAAAAAATTGACAACACTCAACATAAACGTCCCCACGTGGGGTCGTTTCAAAATGGCGACTGTCATGAAGGCGGGCTAAAGTGAGTTGTGCATGCAGGCAGTCTTGTTGAAGCATCGGTGATGTTAACACGTTAGTCCTAAATTGTATAACTTTATATAGTCTGTAAGATGTAAGATTTAAGATACTGGTTGAATAATACTTAGGAGTTGAAAAGTGTTAGTATGTTCTGATCTTCTAGCGGTTTAGATTTTATCGTAAAATAAGTGGTAATAAAAAAATGATATGATTAGGGATACGTTACGGATAGTTACCGTCATTTGTCTGGTTTGATTTTAATAGAAAATGTAATCGTGTTAACTAAGTATTGTTGGACATTTGTGGGTAGTGTGTTAATATAATTATCAATATACCATTATAACTTCTATATCTCTGGTTTTATTACAGTAGGCAAAAAGTCCTAGGGTTGGCAGGCGTAACAGTGCACACACAATATCGCCTAGTATATATACATATAACGGTCAACTTAGCACACTTGTATCATAATGTACAATTAACTTTTAATTTGTTTCTCATACCTTTACTACTGCTGTATCACTTCATTTTTACTCGAGTATTATTATAGGATAGTCTGAGAATCTTAGACAACAAGTTAATCGGATTTACGAGTAATAACACATTTTGCTCGCCTGTAATAAAAGCGTCGTTACATAACACATTATTAAGTACTAGTTGACACCCGTGTGGTGAAATTTTCCCGTTTCCCACAGAAACTTGTTCCCGGGATAAAAAGTAGCCTATATGTTATTCTAATGTGTAATAGTAAAGATTCATCAAAATACATTTAATAATTCTTGCGAAAAGAGTAACTAACATGCATCCATATATTCTTACAAACTTTCGTGTTTATAATGTAAGTTCCCGGGATAAAAAGTAGCCTTTGTGATATTGTATTGTAAAATTTCATACTTACAAACTTTCGCGTTTATTATATTAGTATTACTCGCTTTACTGACATGAAAACTGCCACTTTTTATAAATAATAAATATATATAGCACTCGTCCCGTATAAATATAGCACGAGTGAAAGCGAGTGCGCTCTAAGAAAGTCGAGTATATTATGGTCACAGGCACACGTGTGTACATACGACGTTTTTCAACAACAACAACAATGTTTCATACGTAGCTTACTTTTATTTGATTTTGATGGCAAAAGGCTAATCGCACGCGTTTTTCACCTCGTTGCATATATCCGGCGGAGTGAATTATTTTCATTTTCTTATATTTTTTCAGCTGAAGGAAACATTTTCATTAATATTAAACTTTACAATTAATCCAAACTTTGTCACAGTCATCAATTATATTGACAGAGAATGGCGAGTTGTTTTATTTTACTTGCTGCGAATCCGATTATGTGCGCGCAAGGCTAGGTAAGTAGTTCAGCCCACAACCAAGATTAATATTATAATAATTCGTGTTTAAAAAATATATTATAGAAAATTAAAAATGATTTTAATGAATTTGAGTTATTTTTTAGTATAAAAGCTGATTATACCAATATATTAAAATAGATATGTAGTTATTTGCCGCCGCAAAAAGACTGATCAAACAGTCTTTATGCGGCGGCTAAAAAAAGTTATATTCCGACTAAATTCTTCTTCTTACTTACAACTTGGTACTAATAGTACTAATGTAAATTGGCCAGGTTAGTCAACTAAAGTCACTAGTGCCCAAAAATATAATAAAAAATACGCGTATCTAATATCTAGGATTACGAGTCAAAAATTGCAATATTTAGTGGAATTAAAACGTTGTTTATATTAAGTGTATTGAAAAAATAGAGGATAGCTTAAAAACAGTAAAAAGCCATATCCTGTTTCTGTTCGTTTTATAAAGTGACTAGCTATCCCGCCCGGCTTCGCCCGTAACATACTACAAACCCCGTGGCACCCATTTAATCCCGTCGTTTATTAATTTCACAATAATATATGAACATTTTCCAAATTACTTGATTACTTCTCCGCTCTCAAGTACCTACGCCCGCACGGCCCGGTTAAAATATGGTTACACGAAATTATTTACATTGCGCATTTTGATATTGCCATATCTCCTAAGATATTCATTTAATTTGAAAAGTCTGAAGGGTCAAAATAATATTCATAAAATGTAGAAGCCAATTTACATATTCAAAATGATAAGGATTAATAATGAATTTGTGTAAATAGCCTTCAAATTACTACTTTATAATTTCTGTTTTTTTAGTATTAAAATGGATATAGTATGTTATCCTTAAGATATAGATATATACTATAGGGTTTAGGCAGCGTTAACGTTAAAAGCTCCCAGACGGCTTAGTTTTTCCGAAACCCCCAACAAATATTGTTATAATTAAGTTAATGTATACAAAAACTTAACAAATTGTACATAAAAACCTTCTCTATGAATCACTCTATCTATTAAAAAAACTTGCATCGAATTTCGTTGCGTAGTATTAAAGATCTAAGCATACATAGGGACAGACAGCGAAAAACGACTTTGTGAATTTGGAATAACATACAGACTCCTTGTATTTATCTGTATAGATTATATGGATGTAACAACATGAAAAGAGACTCAGCGTAGCCGAGTAGGCTGTGATATAAATGTAGGTACAGATGAAAGGTATTAAGGTACCCTCGCGCGTGTAATATTGTACCAAATGTAATACCTGGTTATTTAAATTTAAGTAAAAGTAGCAAGATTTTGTGTGTTGGTTGCAATCTTGAATAGATATTCTCTTCAAGATGGCAGCTAGCACTCAAATTAAAGTCATTACAAACTTGACTATGTGTATTTCCAATTACTTTGGAGCCCTAACCTGTATTTGCGTGGGATTCACAGTTATTATTTTCACACAACGCTATCCGATTCCAAACTAAGAAGAGCTTGTACTATGGTAACCAGATAACTGATAAACATACTTATATATTTTTAAATACAAACATATTATAGATAAATAACACCCAGACACAAAATAAACCATCGTGCTCATCGCACAAAGGTTTATCCTGGGTGGGAATCAAACCCACGACCTCTTGCGTAGCAGTCGGTTACACTCCCACCGCGCCACAAAGGCATTTATTTAACTAGAGCCTTATGGCTCAGTAAACTCAAGACAGCTTGGCAGTAAATCTATTTCATCATATTTGGAACGTATTTTGAAACTAACAATCCTATAGTACCTAACGTAATTTAATAAGTGTGTTTTGTACCAACTTCTGTGTTTTTATTAAATTTATTTCATAATTTTATGTAAAAGACAAAGTTTGCTAAGTCTGATGGTGTATTATAGTTTACATAGAGCCTTTGACATAATAATAGTAGATTGTATTTTAAACTTACACAGTCTCTAAGCTTCGAAAGCCAGGAAAAGATAATTTTGTATACAACAAAGCAAATAACTTTGTTATTAAAAAAGAAGAGCTCACGTGAAACTTTTTCGATTTCAAGGATGCTTTCATAATTTTCTTTACGCAAAAACTTGATATAAATTCGTAATGTTCGAAAATTGGAACCGGAACCTCACAATTACGTATAAATCTTTATTTAAACGCATTTTGACAATATAATACGGTTATGGAGCAATGAATGGAGAGGTCAAACATGTCCGCCTCAGTTACTGGATGTCGCAGATACTTACCGGGTACGAAAGATTCGGTAAGTTTCTGGGGAGTATAAACCGGGAAATCACACCAGAGTGCCAGCACTGCGGAGTCTGCAGCGAGGACACGGCGTTGCATACATTGGTGGAGTGCTGAGCGCAGGCGGTGCTGCACTGGGACTCGTGGCGGATCTGGGAGTAGACTTTGTCTCGTATGAGACTATGGTGAGAGGTATTGTTTTCAGCGGGCGCAAGTGGTACAGTGTCTTTACGATGCTTGCAAAAGGCGGTGGAGAGGGAGCGGTAGAGAACTCGAATCGCAGACAGCAAAACTCGAACTCTCACTAGTTTCGCAGTCTGTGGTGATAGCGCCGTAGTCTTGTTTTGGCCCAAGACTGCCGGTCTCTATAACCCGGGCCGGAGGACGGCGGGTGGGCTGATTGTTACAGAAGCAGGGGCCTGCTTCTGTCTCAAAGACAATATAATACTACGTTTAGGCAGGCCCAATAGATTGGCGTGGCGTGAAAATTATACGCTCCACCTATCACTCTCAAGGAAGTGGGATAGCACTCAAACCCATCAAAGATGCGGGATAACAAAAGAAGTAAAGCAAGTTAAAAGGTTTAAAGCAAGCGTCCATAGGCTAGCGAGCCATATGCAAGTCTTCATCATCTTAAGCTTTTCCCTACTGTTGCTTTCAAACCCTATGGCCATATGTTTGTCGGCCACCCCACTAGGATTTATGTCATAAAACGTTTTAGATGATTTTGCCTGCGTATATAAAATCGTGACGTATCGTGTTTATCAGTTCGTGGCACACACTTCCGAGTTAAATTTATATTCATCAGATAAGTTAGTACCGTACAAAACGAGTCTGCGCGTTAAAATGTATGCACGTTCAACGCTTACATTGTTGAAATATACTAGTAATGATTTAGTAACCACGTTTTGTGTTGAAACTGCTACATGTGTGTTTAATTCTATAAATTTATTTTTAATAGTGGTTTTGTAAATTGAATATTTGCTGTGAAGCCCGCTACATGAAGTCGAATAAGCTGATGTTTGCGACTTTCTTCGAAGTTACTGGGAAATTTGTCGTAATCCTCGTTTCGAGACACCACACAATCACCCTCAATATTTTCACGTCGTATACTTGACGGGGTAGTCAGAGAGGACAGATAAGCAGCTTCGCAACCCTTGCATACTTGTTTCGCTTCCTGCAGATTCATTAACCATTACATACGTGTACTTCTGGAAGCTGCAGGCTGCTGACAAGCTGCTTATGTGATCTTCGTATGTAGCAGTTTCGGTCTACCCTTACTCTCTCTACCTTCTACTTTCACAACAAAGGGGTCTCGGTCTACCCTTACTCTTTCTACCTTCTAGTTTCACAAAAGAAATATTGATTGTCAATCGTTCCTCAGTCATTTGTTAAAGCGAGTGCGCTCCAAGAAAGTCGAGTATATTATGGTCACAGGCACACGTGTGTACATACGACGTTTTTCAACAACAACAACAATGTTTCATACGTAGCTTACTTTATTTGATTTTGATGGCAAAAGGCTAATCGCACGCGTTTTTCACCTCGTTGCATAAGTCCGGCGGAGTAAATTATTTTCATTTTCTTATTTTTTTTTAAACCTGAAGGAAACATTTTCATTAATATTAAACTTCACAATTAAACCAAACTTCGTCACAGTCATCAATTATATTGACAGAAAATGGCGAGTTGTTTTATTTTACTTGCTGCGATACCGATTATGTGCGCGCAACTAGGCTAGGTAAGTAGTTCAGCCCACAGCCAAGATTAATTATATTATAATTCGTGTTTAAAAAATATATTATAGAAAATTAAAAATGATTTTAATGAATTTGAGTTATTTTTTAGGATAAAAGCTGATTAAAATAGATATGTAGTTATTTGCTGCCGCATAAAGACTGATCAAACAGTCTTTATGCGGCGGCTAAAAAAGTTATATTCCGACTAAATTCTTCTTCTTACTTACAACTTGGTACTAATAGTACTAATGTAAATTGGCCGGGTTAGTAAACTAAAGTCACTAGTGCGCAAAAATATAATAAAAAATACGCGGATTTAATATCTAGGATTACGAGTCAAAAATTGCAATAATTAGTGGAATTAAAACGTTATTTATAGTAAGTTACTTCTTATAACATCAGCTATCTGCTAGTGAAAATCCCCTTCAAATTCGCATTAGCCTTTTCAGAGATTGATAGTAACAAACAGATAGACAGAGAGACAGAAAGACAAACAGACAGATAGAGAAAAACACTTCTAAATATTATTTTTATGTACGTACCGTATATACTTTCATATCCATTTAGTGAAAAACTGTTAATTTGGAATAACATACAGACTCCTCGTATTTATTTGTATAGATTATATGAATGTAACTACATGAAAAGAGACTCAGCTTAGCCAAGTAGGCTGTGATATAAATGTAGGTACAGATGAAAGGTATTAAGGTACCCTCGCTACCCCTGTAATACCTGGTTATTTAAATTTAAGTTAAAGTAGCAAGATTTTGTGTGTTGGTTGCCATCTTGAATAGATATTCTCTTCAAGATGGCAGCTAGCACTCAAATTAAAGTCATTACAAACTTGACTATGTGTATTTCCAATTACTTTGGAGCCCTAACCTGTATTTGCGTGGGATTCACATTTATTATTTTCACACAACGCTATCCGATTCCAAACTAAGAAGAGCTTGTACTATGGTAACCAGATAACTGATAAACATACTTATATATTTTTAAATACATACATATTATAGATAAATAACACCCAGACGCAAAATAAACCATCGTGCTCATCGCACAAAGGTTTATCCTGGGTGGGAATCAAACCCACGACCTCTTGCGTAGCAGTCGGTTACACTCCCACCGCGCCACAAAGGCATTTATTTAACTAGAGCCTTATGGCTCAGTAAACTCAAGACAGCTTGGCAGTAAATCTATTTCATCATATTTGGAACGTATTTTGAAACTAACAATCCTATAGTACCTAACGTAATTTAATAAGTGTGTTTTGTACCAACTTCTGTGTTTTTATTAAATTTATTTCATAATTTTATGTAAAAGACAAAGTTTGCTAAGTCTGATGGTGTATTATAGTTTACATAGAGCCTTTGACATAATAATAGTAGATTGTATTTTAAACTTACACAGTCTCTAAGCTTCGAAAGCCAGGAAAAGATAATTTTGTATACAACAAAGCAAATAACTTTGTTATTAAGAAAGAAGAGCTCACGTGAAACTTTTTCGATTTCAAGGATGCTTTCATAATTTTCTTTACGCAAAAACTTGATATAACTTCGCAATGTTCGAAAACTGGAACCGGAACCTCACAATGACGTATAAATCTTTATTTAAACGCATTTAGACAATATAATACTGTTATGGAGCAATGAATGGAGAGGTCAAACATGGCCGCCTCAGTTACTGGATGTCGCACATACTTACAAGGCACGGATGATTTGGTAAGTTTCTGGGGAGTATAAACCGGGAAATCACACCAGAGTGCCAGCACTGCGGAGTCTGCAGCGAGGACACGGCGTTGCATACATTGGTGGAGTGCTGAGCGCAGGCGCTGCTGCACTGGGACTCGTGGCGGATCTGGGAGTAGACTTTGTCTCGTATGAGACTATGGTGAGAGGTATTGTCTTCAGCGGGCGCAAGTGTAGTACGATGCTTGCAAAAGGCGGTGGAAAGGGAGTGGTAGAGAACTCGAATCGCAGACAGCAAAACTCGAACTCTCACTAGTTTCGCAGTCTGTGGTGATAGCGCCGTAGTCTTGTTTTGGCCCAAGACTGCCGGTCTTTATAACCCGGGCCTGAGGACGGCGGGTGGGCTGATTGTTACAGAAGCAGGGGCCTGCCTTCTGTCTCAAAGACAAAATTATACGCTCCACCTATCACTCTCAAGGAAGTGGGATAGCACTCAAACCCATCAAAGATGCGGGATAACAAAAGAAGTAAAGCAAGTCAAAAGGTTTAAAGCAAGCGTCCATAGGCTAGCGAGCCATATGCAAGTCTTCATCATCTTAAGCTTTTCCCTGTTGCTTTCAAACCCTATGGCCATATGTTTGTCGGCCACCCCACTAGGATTTATGTCTTAAAACGTTTTAGATGATTTTGCTTGCCTGCGTATATAAAATTGTGACGTATCGTGTTTATCAGTTCGTGGCACTTCCGAGTTAAATTTATATTCATCAGATAAGTTAGTACCGTACAAAAGGAGTCTGCGTTAAAATGTATGCACGTTCAACGCTTACATTGTTAAAATATACTCGTAATGATTTAGTAATCACGTTTTGTGTTGAAACTGCTACACGTGTGTTTAAATCCATAAATTTATTTTTAATAGTGGTTTTGTAAATTGAATATTTGTTGTGAAGCCCGCTACATGAAGTCGAATAAGCTGATGTCCGCGACTTTCTTCGAAGTTACTGGGAAATTTGTCGTAATCCTCGTTTCGAGACACCACACAATCACCCTTAATATTTTCACGTCGTATACTTGACGGGGTAGTCAGAGAGGACAGATAAGCAGCTTCGCAACACTTGCATACTTGTTTCGCTTCCTGCAGATTCATTAACCATTTCATACGTGTACTTATGCAAGCTGCAGGCTGCTGACCAGCTGCTTATGTGATCTTCGTATGTAGGAGTTTCGGTCTACCCTTACTCTCTCTACCTTCTACTTTCACAACAAAGGGGTCTTGGTCTACCCTTACTCTTTCTACCTTCTAGTTTCGCAAAATAAATATTGATTGTCAATCGTTCCTCAGTCATTTGTTAGACATCTCCAAACCAACATAGCATCGGGCATGCTATGTTGGTTAATCAGTCAGCTTAATCGTAATAGTATAATAAACGACTATCCTAAAATTTACCTGTAATTTCAGGTATATAAAAGGCTGACACTGCACTGCACCACAGATTATACGATAGTTACCTACTACATAATCTGAAGGTTCACTGCTCTGCATATTCGTGCAACATTTTATAAATAGAAAACATCCAATCAAATAGTCATATATGTATTCGCGTACATTATTTTGGATAGGATAGATTATGCTGGTCAAATTAGTGTGAATTTCAATATTTGTTTTTTGCTTGATAAAATGAAATGAAAATCATATTATTTCCGTTAAAATATAAAATTTAATTGGTACCGTAATTTTCTTTACCGCTTGAAGTGGCAACTATTCAGAAACGCAATAAATCTTTTTTAAAACACTTTTTTTAATACTAACTATCTTGAGGGGGTAGTCAGAGATGACAGATCGCCAGGCTTTGCGATCCATGCATACTTCTTTCGCTTCTTGCAGATTCATCAATCGCTTCATATACGCATGTCTTGGTATCTAAGTTCATTTGGCATTTCCGTTTTTGAACAATCTGCTCACGTGGTCTTCTTAAGTAAGTCTCGGCCTACCCAAACTCCTTCTACCCTCTACTTACACAATATATATATTCTTCGTCAATCGTTCCTCACTCATTCGTTGGCCGTGTTCAAACCAATAGAGCACGCCTTTTTCCAGCTTAACGCTGTATTCGATCGGTCAAAGTTCGCCACGCAATTTTCAAAGTAATCCGCCGATATCCACAGCATTCAATTTTCTTTCATGCATTTGCTGATATACCCAGGTTTTGCTACCGTAAAGCAACTATTAATAGTCGTATTTTCAATAATAGTCAATTTCTTCAGTCAATATTTAGTCAGCCAATATGAAAACATTTTTTATGTTTCTGTACTATTATCATTTTTCTATTTCTAGGTCGTGGTATAAGAGTGGTTTAAACGTTTGTGTGGTTCCACCATCCAGATTAGCTTTTCATATTATTGTACAGATTGCGTTAGTGACTTGCGTTACACTAGTATGTAGGCACAAAACCAAAACTAAACGACTGCCAGAAAATCTTCAAATAACATTCTAATAAATATCTTACAATACATTTCATATTATTTTTGAACAGAAACCTAACACTAATCTTTTGGTCAGTGGTTCTCGTGAGTACTGGCCTGTGCTTGGGCCAGATACATCAATACAATTCGAAGTAGTTACTAGTATTCTAGGCATGGTTGTGGTTTTGACAGTGATGTGGAAGAGATTTTTGATGTTTAAATCATATTTAATTTTAGATTTCAAACTCTAGAGTTTAGAAAAGTCTTATAAAACCGCTTAATTTGTCTGACCGTCCATCTGTACGCATCTATTTCTCAGGAACCACAAGAGATAGAAATAAACGGTTTGCGGTATTCGACACCGTGCAGCGATTTTGAAGTTTCTACCACTACCGGTTTTGAAACTAGTTTCGGTTTAGAAGTCGTCTGATTACTTCGCTCCTAATAAAGACGAAAGTAACAAAAATACTGGGTCCCAAGTTTACGTCAAACTGTATGTGAAATCGCATAAGCGACCGGTCAGTTGCCTACAATTCGTCTGTAATAAGGGTCACGCCACCTGACGCGCTTGGTTGTACGAAATATACAGAGAAAGCTGTCTCTAGTCTCGACAAATAAAAAAAGGTATCTCTTTTGGGGGCCGTCCTATACGATCTCCACTCTAAACTACATTACTATGCACAATCGGCCATCGGTTCTTAAAAAAATATGCCCACGCCATCGTCACTTTAACCTGTGCACTCTGTTAGTTACGTTGACCAATTTGGTTCTTTGACGGATAACCTCGTTTTAGAGTTTATCTCTCAAAGGGACTTTGAGAGTCCCGATTATGGCATAAAGTTATTAACGTTACACTTTAGTCCGTTGTTTATAAGTTTTGAATTTGACAAAAATAACCAGAAAATAGTGAGATACAATGTACATTGATATTTACGCAAATGAAATCTTAAAATAACATACAAATCACTAATTTAACTGCGATTGAGGTACCTCTTTCTGCATGCTAGATCTTTTTATTCTCTAAACTGGAGCGGTTGATATTCAATAAATGCAATCAAACAATCAAATCAGTCAATCATTACACGGTCTTGCGTCTTCCGCATTCAGTGTCACTGCGACCTTTTCCAGGTCGTCGGTCTATCTGGCAGGGGGTCGTCCTACCGTAAGTTATTCAATAAATTAGCTTTACAATTTTTTTATGGTTGTAAGGGGCCTTACCAAGATCTCCGGGGCCCAACTAAATCAGTGTTCTGTAAAACGATGACTACGTTAAGCAATATTCGCTATAGGTGGTCCTTGAATGGGTGACCACTTGGCGGAATTTACATTTGCGAGTGTTTCCGTGCTTCGGAAAGCACGTTAAGCCATTGGTCCCTATTGCCAGTAAAATGGCAGTCGTTATCCCTGGTTGAAGGTTTATGGGCGGCTTAAAAAAAATTAGCAGCAGGTCTCCACGGCCTGAGCCTGTCCATTTCAACACGGCAATAGCTTACCACCTGTTACGTGGGACAAAAATGCATACAGTGAAATATGGGCGTATAGTATGCCTCTGCCTACCCCTCCGGGTATAAAGGCGAGACAAAATATATGTATGTAATGTAGATATGGGTACCTGCTATCGACAATTGACGGAAAAACTTCGGTCACCTAGTAGTGTTATTTTTTATTGGCTACTTATATATACTAAAGGCTGAAACATTTACTGAACGCTAACGCATTCAAAAACTTAATAATCAACCCCCTTAATCGAAATTATTTACCCACACTTGTCACAATTTTGTTGGCCTCACATTATAGGGAACAAGCCTATTACCATCACCAAGCACTGTACACAGGAGGAAACCTATAACTAATTTATAATTCGAACCAAAAAAATATATTGAAAACTATATTCACCGAATCACTTCAAGCGGTTGATTTAATTATGTCAAAAAAGTAATTTATCTTCTATCGGAAGACCATATATGTTATGAGGATTGACAGGCTGATGTGTAAGTCAGTGATACCGTCACATATTAAGTGTTGGGATGATTGACGAAGGTTTGTTTTAACGTAAGGCTCTCGTCAGCGACGGATACCAATATGTCATAATGGATTTTAAGTTGTTCAGATGAAATTCTAATAACATGTCATCTTTGGCGTTCTTTATAATATAAACTGTTTATACACACATACATATTATCGCGCCTGTCTCCCATCGGGGTAGGCGGAGATTATGGCTTTCCACTTGCTATGATCCTGGCATACAATTTTCTCTTATTCTACTTTCATGAGTGTTTTCATAGACGCTCGCCGGTTAAAAGTACTCCTGACCTGGCCTTTTTCCAAAAAAATCTTCGATTTGATTGACATACGTACGTCAAGGTCGACACCTACCAGTTTGCCTGGCCCTCCATACCTGGCTAGTATTGCCCACAGTTCATTTCTCAGCACTCTGTCATAGGCCTTTTCCAAGTCTACAAATATGCATTAGACCTTTTGACTTTTCGCCAAAAGTTTTTCTGCTCCGCATCTTAAGGAAAATACTTTATCCGTGCATCCCCGTCCTTTCATAAATCTTGCTTGTACATCACACATTTTTTCTTCAGTTTCATTCATCAGTCTTTATATCAAAACTATACCGTTGATTAATTAATTTGGTGGAACTTGCTACACATTTTGAATAGAAATGATTCGCCCTACGGCATTTTCAAAAGTTGACTAATATTTTATATAGGTATACAAAATTACATAGGTAACCAAAAGTGACTAATGTGCTCTATATATAGTTTTCAAACTTAGAAAATCCAGTTGAGTAAAACTAGTCAAGCGCTTTTTATAGCCCGTCTAGTCGACGCAGTGTGGCTAAACCAGTCATCCATCTGATGACCAGCTATAGCGAAAGATGCTTAACGTGGTGATCGTTAACAGAACACAGAGATAGCGGGGCTAGACTTTCTTAATAGATTTACTTATAATTGCAAGTTCTCCTAAAACGCAATTGCATTGGGTACAGTGGAGCCGTAACGAGATGTTCAAAGATCAAATCAGCCTCGCCTGCAAGTGTTGCACCTCCTTACTCACGGACGAATTTGCGGTCACTGTACCCTATGGACGTTTGCAACACCAGAAGTGCAGCACTCGCGCTGCCGAACCTTTATTAACCTTCTAAGATATTATTTCTTCATTATTAATTAAGACTGCCTGTAAGCCTCGAGTCTTATAACACATTGATCGACTCGCAGTAAAAAATAAAACAATAAAGACGAGCAGAATGTACATATTGCTCGTCTTTGTTGTTTCGTTATACTTTATTGTTTCGATATACACCGATAGTGACACTGGTAACCTTTAACCTTAGAAAATATAAACCAATAATACACCGATAGTGACACGGGTGACCTTTACCGACAAAGCCGTAAAACCGCGGTTTCGGTCTAGCTCTAGACGATGACCCCACTATTTCCTTCGCCCTTCAACAATTTCCAATCCAGTTTTTTAATAACTCAAAACTATGCTGAATGGATGACCATCCAATACT
Organism: Thumatha senex; assembly: GCA_948477245.1. NCBI lineage: Eukaryota > Metazoa > Arthropoda > Insecta > Lepidoptera > Erebidae > Thumatha > Thumatha senex. The sequence continues at coordinate 17,323,185 of OX419743.1, forward strand.
ATTGCTACAACAGAAGTTAGTTGAGCATCCAAAAATATAGAAAGAAGAAAGAAAGAAAAACATTTCTATGTAGTTGACTACGTTAACTAAAATATATTGAAAGTTTGCGTAAACAACGATAGCTTGAATTTAATTCGATAAGCGCCATCTGTTGACGACTAGCGAGAATATATTTGCGCTCTGCTGAGTGCTGAATAGTTCTCATTGATTACAAATTCCCTTTTCTTTGAGCATAATATATTTATTTATTTCTGACCAAAGTCGATAAATAATAACATCAATAGAAAAAAAAAATCAATGTATCAGACTATCGCAATAGACACTGGCAGTAACATTAATGATTAGTTTACGCCCACGGTTTCGCACGCGTGGTGAAGTTTTCCCGTTCCCGTTTCCCACATGAACTTGTTCCCGGGATAAAAGTAGCCTATGTGTTATTCTGATGCGTAAGCTATATTATTGTAAAGTTTCATCAAAATCCATTCTGTAGATTTTGCGTGAAAGAGTAACAAACATCCATCCATACTTACAAACTTTCGCTTTTATAATATTAGGTAGTCTCTGCGTGGAATATTATTGTTTCAATTTTATACGTGTAATTTAGTATTCACTCTAATTTACCACCGCCATATATTTACAACTTCTTGTTGCTCAAAAACTGTTACATATGATTGGTGCTATTAATTAGAAACTAGCTGATGACACAGCTTCGACCGCATGGTGAAGTTTCGCCGTTCCCGTCTCCCCCAGTGCTATAGTAAGCTAGTATATTATCCTCAAGAGATAGACATATGCCATCGCGAATCTTCCGAAATCTCCAACAAATATCATTATATTTTAGCCAATGTATACAAAAATTACACAAATTGTAAAACTAAAACCTTCCTTGAAAACCACTCTAACCATAGGTGAAAACAGCATTAAAGTCGGTGCAGTAGTCGAACAGACAGACAGATGCGGCTTGTTTAATAATAAGTAGTGACTAGATGCGGCTTCAACCGTGACATACTTTGATCCACGTGGCCACCGTGATAGTTAGCCTGATATATTGTTATTTCTGATTACTGTTGCGCTCCCGTGGTTAGTAGCGTGATGATATATAGCCCATAGTGTGAATATCCAAAGCAAAAGATTTTTCAATTCGAACCAGTAGTACCTACTAACTTGAGATAAGCACGTTCAGCTAAATAAACAAACCACTAAACTCTTCAGCTATATTATATTTATGGATGTAGGTAACTTAGATTGAGGCAGTGGAATTCCTTGAAACTTATTTAAAAAACGATATTATGGGACTCAAGATTGTTATAGTCGAACCTTTGAAATCTTCAAATCAGAAAAATTATGCGTCAATAAATTAATTAATTCTATTTATTTGCAAATAGTAATGTGCACTCTTGCTACTAGAGTGTTGAGCATGAAAGATGTGTGTATGTGTATGTGAGTGTGTTTGTTTACGTGAGAGTATGTGTGTGTTAGGATGTGAATGTACTATTCAGTAATTTGGAGTAGGATGTTGAATTTGGTGAAGAGAGTATTACCATTGATTATTATTTTTTGTACCTAATTCTAGTTTGTAACAAATTTTAGTCAAGTTTATTTTATCGTCGTACTTTTTTAATAACTGTAGGAATACTGGTTTATTCAGGTTTAATCGGTTTAATAAACTTTACAACTGAACATTGAAAGGTGTTGAATAGAAAAAAAAAATGTTTTGTGGTTGGTTTTCTTTCAGTGGCATCTGACAGAGGTACGTGGTAGAGTACAAATAGTTGCCTAACTGCAATTAAGTATTGTTCATTGGTAGGAAATCTATAATATTTGAAATGGATAACTTTCAGTACCGCTCTCTGCGCTCTCTCTCGAGTTTTATATAGTGAGTTGGGATGGTTAATGTCACAGAGCTGGTTAGTAAAGCAGGAATATAGTGGGGCCTGAGGATTGAGCCTTGGGGAATACCATCTTTAAATGGAGTTTCATCATTCTTCACCCAATTTATTGTGATGCTTTGCTAAAAAATTTTGGACAGTCTTTGAACATATCCTGAGCAATATTCTAACACCATTGTTATTAGTTTCAGGTTTCAGTTATCTTTATATCAGATTACCGCGAAATTGGCCCAGGGCTTAAAGCGTGACTTATTAACCAACATCTTTACAAACTTTTATGTTTTACTTACATAAAAGATAATCAAATTAAATAGCAAGATTTTAAAATGCCAACATTAAATACATTCTAATAGTCAAATAAGTAATAAATAGTAATTTCTAATGGTCTAGGCTCCGAATATGATTTTGTCTCATTCGGTGTCGAGACCCTTGGTCCGTCGGGTCCTAGCGCTAATAAAGGCTTTTTAAGGAAATCGCGAAAAGGTTAGTCGACATCACAGGAGACCGAAGAGCTGGCAGCTACCTCAGACAAAGAATTAGTCTAGTTATTCAAAGGGGAAACGCTGCCAGCATCTTCGGAACCTTGCCTGAAGGGACCTCTTTTAATAATATAGTTCAGTTATGTATCATATTTTTAAGGTTATATTTATGTTAATATTAAGTTAAGTTGATTAATATATATTTGTTATGTAGCTTATACATCAGAATACATTTTTATATCCTACTAGCTGTCCGGCCCGGCTTCGCCAGTGACATACTTCGAACCCAGTGGCACCCATTTAATCCCGTTGTTTATTAATTTTACATTTACAATAATGTATAAACATTTTCCAAATTCATTGATTACTTCCCTGCTCTCCAGTACCTAACTACCTACCTAAGCTACGCCCGCACGGCCCGCCCGGTCGAATTATGGTTACACGAAATTAATTTCTTTGTGTTTTATTTTCAATTTGCGATAACTCGTCAAATATTCATTTAATTTGCAAGGTGTTAAGGGACAAAATAATCTTCATGAAATGCTGAAGCCAACTAACATAGAAAAAAAGATAAGGACTAATAGCATATTTGTGTAAATAACCTTCAAATAACCACTTTATAATTGATGGTTTTTAAAGTATTAAAATGGATATAGTATGTTATTCTTATAAGATAGACATATACCGTCGCGGACTTTTTTGTAGACCTACATTAGATACACAGTTGCACAGTACATTATTTTGTTATATCTCAAAGGGTTTAGGCAGCGTTCTTGTTGGAAGCTCCCAGACGGCTTATTTTTTCCGACATCCCCAACAAATATCGTTATAATTTGGTCAAGGTTCACAAAAACTTATCAAAGGATACATAAAAACCTTCTATGAGAATCACTCTAACTATTAATAAAAACCGCATCGTAATTCGTTTCGTAGTTCTAAACATCTAAGCATACATAGGGACAGACAGCGAAAAGCGACTTTGTTTTATATTATGTAGTGATTAATATTATAGGCTCGAAAGTTTGTAAGAATGTATGGATGTAAGCTTGATACACTTTCACGCAAAATCTAATAATACTATAATGTATACTACTACTATATAAAATATACTAATAATCTACTACCAAATGGCTTTTGTTGAAACTTTTTAATGATGAAAGTTAGAGCATTGTAAAGGAAAAAAAAGTTAAAAAAAAATATAAAGTTTTTTTTTTATATACATTTGTTAAATCCTACTCATATTATAAACGCAGAAGTATGTAAGAGTGGATGTTTGTTACTCTTCCACGCAAAATCTACTGAATGAATTTTCATGAAACTTTACAATAATATTCCTAGCTTACACATCAGAATAACACATAGGCCACTTTCACCCGGGAAAAAGTTTATATGGGAAACGGGAAAACTGTTAAAAGAATGTTTTAGTAATAATAATAATAATAACGTCTGCCAGTAGTTTAATAATAATATATTAAAATGGCAGCCACCGTTTTTATCAATAGCTTAATTCATCCGATCCATTTAAGCCCCAACCCAATAGCCCATTTCATAGTAAGCACATTTTACAATAGTTTAACTCCCATTGGAGGTGATCCATTACAGTTCTACTACATAAGGCGGGCATGGACTATCTGCAGTGGGGGTCCCATTCCCTATTAGATTAAAATTCTCAAAAGGGCCTCTGCGTGTTGGACCTATGTCCCCATGTAAGCCTATCAAAAGTCCGGGTATCTTCATGAGAAAAAAAAAAGAAGATACCCGTGTAAAGAAGAGACATAATAATAATAATATTGTGGGACACTTTTCACACATCGCCATCTAGCCCAAAGTAAGCTAATATTAGCTTGTGTTATGGGATCTAGATAACTGATAAACATACTTATATATACTGCCAAACAGTCTTGATAATGCCTCGTGTGTAGGCGAAACACGTGTCGACATTCTAAAAAAGCGGAATATTGCAAAAATAACATTAAAAAAAAAATTATAGTTTTTTTTTATACTTATATATTTCTAAATACATACATATCATAGATAAATAACACCCAGACACAGAATAAACCATCGTGCTCATTACACAAAGTTTTATCCTTGGTGGGAATCGAACCCCTGACCTCTTGCGTAGCAGTCGGATGCACTCCCACCGCGCCACAGAGGCAGTCAAAGTAAATGTGCGAGTATTAAATTTGAATGTTTTAAATTTCAGTTAATGCAAAAACTTTCAGGTGAACAAATCTGCTCACAAACAAATGTGCTGCGATATAGTACCAACATCCAGTGTATCACATTGACGTCGCTCGTTCTATGGTTACTGTAATGAACTGCCCGGCTGCAGGCAACTCACTGATGACGTCACACCACAATCATTACCGTGCATGCAATGTGCTGAGCTGTTACAGTGAAATTTCTGTTTGGATTTACTGAAACGTATAACCTATTAGATGCCATCTGTGGCATAAAATCCGTGTCTCTAATGTCATTAAACATGAAGTGTTTCTAGAGTGGCTTAATTACGAGTAGTTAGAGAGATATTGTTTGTGGTCCAAATGGGGATTTAACAAAAATTATTACCCAAATTTTTTATTTAAGATTTTGAAAATATAAAGTGATTTAAGAAACTAATTCCAATATATTCATATATACACACATACATATTGCCACACTTTTATCCTCGAAAAGGTAGGCAGAGGCATACTATATGCCCACATTTCACGACAGATTCATTACACAACCACGTAACAGGTGGTGAGCCCATTGCCGTGTTAAGATGGACAGGTGCAGGCACCTGCTGTTGAAATTTTTAAGCACCCATAAAGCCTTTAACGAGACTTAACACACACACAGTAAAATGGCAGCCATTTTACTGGCAACTGGGACCAACGGCTTTACGTGCTTTCCGAAGCACGGAGACGCTGGCAAATGTTAATTCCACAAAGTGGTCACCCATCCACTATACCTATACACCCACCACCTATAGCGAATGTTGCTTAACGCAGTGATCGATCGTGATACAGAACACTTAGTCACGAGCGCTTCAATATGTTCATCATATTTAAAGTTGTTCATTCACAATGACGCGACGTCATTGGTGGCATGTAATCGTTGGGTTTTATGATTAATGGATCTATCAAATTGAAATTTACCTAAGTACTATTGTAACACGGCAATCATCTTTTACATGGGATCTAATGAAATGAAATTTAGTCGTATAGACTTGCCTTGCCTTCTCTCTCTTCATCCTTGTGTATTCTCAGCTGCTTCCGAATTCAACGAGGATTTGGTGACTGGCAACTATAAATTTGGCTGCTTAGACCCGCTATTGTTTTGCTTTATATCTATGCCGACCTTCCAATCCTGTAGGGGTGCCTTCGTCGTGGCCTCGTGCCAGCAGGTGTTGTTGTTAAAGCTCAGAGAACTTAATGGACCCCCTTAAGCCTTTGCCACAGTACGTATTCAGTAAAACCAGTAAAGCTTTAATATGTACTGTGTCCTTGTCTACCTCATTGGGTAAGAAGGTTTGACTAAAACTATTTAAGTATGTAACTCTAGCGAAAAGCAAGCCTGGCAAATATATATGCGGTAAGTTTCGTTTGCAACCAAAACCCCACTTCCCTATTCCTACAAACATATATAAATGTTAAAGTCTATATGTTACGCTTTCACGCCTGAACCGCAGAACCAATTCTACCGTTGTAATGTACCTGTAAGTACCCACTAAGAAAGGGTTTTGAAAATTCTACGCTTTAGGGGCGAGCATTAGCGATTCCGGAAATGGTTAGGACTACGGTTATGAAACGTGGCATGAGTATTGTATGCTATTAAAAGTGATTTTACCGTTTTTTTAAATTCCACTCAAAAGGTGTAAGAGGGTTGCAGTATTTAGCGATTATAGAAACGCAATTGCGAAAGTGGTCAGAATGTTGGCCACAATCTAAAAAAATAGTATTACAGTATTTGGAATTTTTTACTCCAAACATGATACAATTTTAGACTTCAACACACTATGAGCTCACAAATTGTTACGTGGAAATAAAAGCTTACTGTAAAATGTGGACGTATAACGTCTGCCACTCCTTCGGGGATAAAGGCATGATTGATTGATAAACAAACAGCAATATATATATTACTCGTTTGAAGATATGTATATTTATATATAAATATACATATCTTCAAACGAGTAAAATCCATTACCTTTAGTCAAACGGAGTAAAACAGTTTCTACATAAACACATTATCACCGTATCGCAATCATAAATTAGTCTGTCAGCACCGTTTATCAGAGTAATGCGAGTGAACGTTGAATGCTTGCACATTAACACAATGCAATTCCAGTAAGACCGCCTCACTGCATCCTGATTTATGACTTGATACTTAGTTTAGTTGATTCACGGGAGAATGGAACTACAAACCATCAACTGAAAGTCTTATAGGCCGTTTGGAAAATTTCTACAGCCGGTAGCCGTAACCTGGGCATGTCCATCTCAATTCAGAAATTGTTATGTAGAAGTTAGTAGGTACGGTGAAATTTGCTCGTATAGCATACTAAACACGAAAGGCATATCTCTGCCTACCCTTTTAAGGATAAAGGCGTGGCTATATAAAAGTATATTTATTTGAACACAGACCTGAAATCGACGTCATCATACTTTTATACCTGATACGGAATTTTGTAAACAAATTTATGTGATAAAGTATCAAACATTGTATTCATGATGTGTCTCACATTTGCACGGTTACAAATGTTCAGATGTAGGTATTTTATGTCTACATCAAACAAAAATACAGCGGGGAGGTGCTTATAGATAAATCTTACTATGTATTGATACTGGAGTGTCTTGAACTGTAAATTAGAAATGGAACGGACACTAACGAGACTGTATAAAAATTAATAGATCAATTTGAAACTATTCTAAAGGAATTTTAAATTATATAAACTTGTATTATAAGGTTTAGCTATACCACGGCTGCGATATGCTATGTCCCCGCCAGAAATAATCCGCAAACCACCAAATCCGAGCACGGGCGCTGCAACGCGCTCGAAAAGTCGGTGAATGTAAGTACAATACTTATTGTTTCGCGTGAAGCCCCGAGTCACATTCAGCAAGTTGGGTATGAATGTCTGAATATCACCCTAAAAAAAAAAGACATGAAAATCATTCGCATCTCTATAAAAATGGCATATAGTATTAATTGTGTACTTCAAAAGTTCTTACGAAAAAGTTCTTTCAAAATGAATGCGTAAGAGGACTGCCTAAATGGCAAATAGTCTCTCAGTACCCCATCTAAAATTTTACTACACTTTTTAGAAACGTAATGATCGTGAAGTCCCTTTAGACTTAGATATAAGGCTAGCTTTACCGAAAGAAAATTGGAGTTCTACGAGATGAGGTTCAACGTAATACTAAAATATGTACGAAAACTACTTTAATTTTAGGCTTTATTAAAAAAAAAAAAGCTATTACAGAACATGTACCTACCTATTTAGAATTTGTATTTTTTTTAGTTCTGATTAATTCGGTTCATCGACTGGTGAAAGAAAAACAAAAAACTTTTATTTTAGGCTTTGTAACAACGCAAATCTCAGTGTTCTGTAAACGATCACCGCGCTAACCAACTTTCGCTATGGCTGGTTGCAGATGGGTGATCGCTTTGTGATATTTCATTTAAGGAATGTGGAACGTAAGACAAAAAATATATTTCGTAGAAAACTTAGTGGATAGAATCATTGTATGTAGAGACATCTCGGTTAATATGCAGCACAGTTGCCAGAAATATCTGTTCATAGAGAGCACGTTTCGCCGAAAACTTTGTTCATAGAATCTCACCACCTATTACGTGGGACAAAAATTGCTTACGGTGAAATGTAGGTGGCACGTTCGGCTTATTGGATACAATCCCAACTCTAGCTTTAAAATAGTTCATTTTCTTACATATCCAACATTTTTCATCATATTTCAAGTTATGTAAGACGAAAATTAAAATAAAAGAATTTAAAATATAAAGAAAAGCAGAAAGACGGGATGGGAGACTTTGATTAACTTTATAATAACACTTGTGGAAGTCATCATTTTCGTTCATGCAAGTCGAGCTGCCGGCGAGCTCGACTTGCATGAAATTAGGTAGTGTGTAAATCAGTATCCTCTTTATCATACGCAATTTTCCTTTTTTTTAATTTTCATATTTTTATAGAATAAATTCCCAGCAAAGATCCATTTTAAAAATAACTGCAAGTCTTACTTCATGATTGAAGACAACATATTTCCCCTTTTATATTATTTAAATTCTTGTATTTTAGGGAGTACGGAAACTGCATTCATAATATTAAAAGAGTGTGTTCATTTTTCACGAAACAGCTTGGAACCTGTTCTCGGTACTTATTCTCTGAGGAGACGGTGCTGTACCTGTAAACAACGCTGTAAATAAAGAATAGTGATCTCATTGCACTTTAGATATGTGCAAGGAAGATAGCAATATGTTACGGGGAATATATTCTGCCTTGTTGGTTGACATGTCATAGTAATAAAATTTCATATTCATACGAACTGAACACATCAACAACATAAGTTTCGGGTAACATATTTGGAGTAAAAAGAAAAAGAAGCACACCTTGTTATTCACAACGCAGTGATTGCTTATCGGTTGTGAAATTTGGGTATGTCAGAAGATGCTTAAAAGCAAAATGAACGCTATGGAGATATACGACCCATCTGACCGAAAGTTCCCTTGTGAAGAACCCCATACTGTAATGGTTCGGGAAAATCGGGGCAGGGAGTTTATTCCACCATCCAAACGTATGCTAAGGTAAGCCTCTATCGGACCTTACCGTATGCGAGCGCTCCGTACACAAAATGTGAGAATGAATACTCTTTTATGGCGAGTAGTATGATGATAGAAATAAGCCGTGTGCATCATGACAAACAATTCCTCAGATCACAAACCGTTAATCAGGCGATAGACTACGCATTAGGAGGCTAGTTCTCTCCTGTAACGACGCATCTCGGTCATGGAAATTTTTAGTAGCATCACAAACAGTAAATGTAGTAAATACAGAAAACCTTAATATATTTATCCCGCTAAATATTTAGATGGTCAGCAGAATTGACAGGAAAATCTCCGACAAACTTGTGAGATATTGAATGTAAGTAATAATATAGGGATCAAATATTCAACGCCTGAGCGACATAAACCTTTTTTATTGGCAGCTACTCGCTCTTCACAACTTCACTTTACATTGATTGCATTTTTACTGTTTATAAGGATTGTAAATTGCAACCAATAAAAAGATCTACATAATTTCTGCATATTTTTGTAACTAGTTAAAGAATATTCCTACTCGTTACCTGCTAGTTTCCTCCATGCTAGTTTTTCGAGTATTCCTTTAAGAAAATCCTATATGAAACAGTCTGGCCAGCAGTGTAGAAGTACCTATGTGTACGGCTGAACTTAATATTAGTCGACTAAACTTAGGTAAGGTTAAGTCAATCATTTATGAGTACACACCTAGCCGACTAATCTTTAGCCGTAGACCGTACCTATAGCCGTAATGTATAGATGATATGTATAGATATAATGGAATGGAATATACTAAACTAGACTGAACTGGAACGCAACGGAACGGGATGGAAAGTAACGGAACACAAGGAAAAGGGACAGCAAGGAATAGAATTAATTTTATTGCATTGTAAAGAGATTTCAGTCTTATAAATATATCTTAATATATAAATATAATAAAGCAGTCTCTTTGATACGTAGGATACTTATATGTTACGGCTCACATACATACATACATATTGCCATCCCGAAGGAGGTAGACAGAGGCATTCTAAACGCCCACATTTCACCGTATACATTTTACCATGTAGTAGGTTGTGAGTCCATTGCCATGTTGAAATGGACAAGCGTAGGATGTGGCGACCTGCTGTTGAAATTTTTCAAGCTGCCCATAAGGTCTTCGACTGCCATGTTACTAGCAGCCGGTACCAACGGCTTAACGTGCTTTCTGAAGCACGAAAACGCTCGCAAATGTAAATGCCACAAAGTGGTCACCCATCCGAGGACCAGCCATAGTGAAAGTTGCTTGACGCAGTGATCGTTTACAGAATATTGAGTCTGCGGGACCACGAGTGCTTCCGCACGAGGCTTATATTAACTTTATTTAAACTAGCTGGAGCTAGATGAATAGATCGCATTGTATCATGCTTAATCAGTGATCGCTTACAAAATACGTATATACTACGCAGCTAGCGAGGCTACGATCTGCTTGACTTCAACTTGGGTTACCGACTGCCATGTTACTGGCAACCGTGACCAACGGCTTAACGTGCCTTCTGAAGCATGGAAACGCTTGCAAATGTAAATGTCACATAGTGGTCTCACATCCGAGGACCAGTCATAGTGAAAGTTTACAGAACCGCGAAACGCAGTGATCGTTTACAGAGCTCTAAGTCAGCGGGGCCACAAGCGTTTCAACTTGTGTTAAATGTTACGGTTTAACTTACATTTTAAAGCTTAATTACAACTTTAATTACAAACTATGTGAAGTGGCGGCTTAGGGGAAAACTGACCTTGGCGGCTTCTTGCATACACTATTAACCAAAATTAATGTTAAACTTCATCTACACTTCAAACACTGCAGATGCTTTAAACTTACTCACAGAAGTAATTGGAGTAATTGGAAGATTATTGGCCCTACATAAGACTAAGCAAATTTTTTTATACCACTGCGGTGGCAGACTGGCGTACGATCCATCTGATGGTAGGTGATCACCGTAGCTTATGGATGTTTGCAATACCAGAGGTACAGCACTCGCGCTGTCGACCCTATTAACAAATTAATTAATTTATCTATATAGGTGGTTTAAATTTTTGATAAATAAATAAATTATCATTCAATAGCATAGGCGAACACAGCTCCACCAAAATGAAATTTTATTTTCCAGCATCTGTTTTTTATCTATATGTCCGTGAGAATACAATTCTTTTTGAGTTACATGTAGCCTATCATGTTCGAAATCAATTGATTGATGTGAATATTGACGGGAATAATTTCGATACCCCGATATCAATAATCAAGTCAAACCATTATTTTTTTAAGAAGAAGGACTATCGAACAAACACTGTCAATCCGAAATGTCCAAGAAAACTAACAATTCAATTCAAATATGGTAACTAATAATAAAGCTGACAAGTTTGTATATTTGATTGAATGCGCTAATCTCAAGAACTAAACTAACTAGTTTACTATCTTCACGCTGTATCTCAAGAAGTACTGGTTATAATTGAAAATAACAAGTTTTGGATATTCATTTATCTCATAGGAACGCTATGAGAAATATTCATCACGCTACATCCAAGAGAGCGGAGCAGCAATCACAAATATTCAGAAATTCTTGTTAAATTATGTAACGACGTAGTGGTGTTTGAAATATATTACGTGCAAAGCCGCGGGTCTAAGCTAGTATTAGTATAAATTGGTAACGAGTGTAAGGATATCGCTATAACATTACGTTACGTCAACAAAGTCACAGTCTAACTACAGAATGCAAAAATAGCGTTTTCCATTTTTCAAAGCGTACTCAACTATGGAGTACTTTGTCACAAAGTTATTTTTCAAAGCGTACTCAACTATGGAGTACTTTGTCACAAAGTTATTTTTCAAAGCGTACTCAACTATGGAGTACTTTGTCACAAAGTTATTTTTCAAAGCGTACTCAACTATGAAGTACTTTGTCACAAAGTTCCATGTCACCGTTTATGCTCTTTGTTTCGCTTTGTGGATGCTTCACACTTAGGTCTGAATATGATAATTTGCTTTTCAGGTCTGCCGTATATTGACTCTCAAGGTCTAATTTTGTTTGAATGTTTTCATAATCATTTATTGCTTCAAACATGGTACATAGGTGATACAATATTATAATTGGTTTCACATATATTTGGCAGTTTACAACATGCAATTGAAATATTAAAATTTGACTTAGTTTAATTCATTAATATTATATAGGTAGGTCAAATTGTTTTAGAAAGTCAATTTTTTATAGATATGTCTAAATATTATAGATAAGGCCCACTTGCGCGATCTTGGGTTAACGTGTATAACTCGGAGGTATGGACTAACCCCGAGTTAAATCATTAATTTGTCTCGCATCACCCCGAGTTAAGGGTATACCTAGGGTTAAATCGCTAAAATTTTAACTCATCTATTTCTGAGGGTTAATTCGTCAAACGTTGGGTTAGCAGCTGAGAGACAATGCAGTAGCACGTGACACATGCGTAACACGGACTCCTCAAAGTGACACGCCGCGCATACATAATACGATGAAAATAAAATGCACTCGGCTGTCATGTTACATTCATTCGTGTAAGAAAAATCTTATGTGGCAAACTGTAGTGTAAAAGAGATAGACATACCTGTTTCATTCTTTGTTCAATCATTAATGTTTGGTTGGATGACATAGAGTGACATAAAACACTGGGTTAGTTAACCTGAAGATATTTTTCTATGGTGCAAGACATGGTTAGGGTTAAAAAGTTATTTACTTAATTCCGAGTTAAGTAACTCGATAATTAATTATTTAACCCCAGCATTCACGCAAGTGGGCCTAAGAATGTTAAATATTTTAGGTATGTGAAATTATTATACATGTCTAATCATTGGCATATGGTGAAATGTGGGCTTATAGTATGCCTCTGCCTACCCCTTCGGGGATAAAGGCGTGACAATATGTATGTATGTATGTATGTCTAATCATTACATTATATAACAGATTTATTACATTTTTTTATAAGTTATGTTATATTATGTTTGTAAGGCAAAGGCAATGTTTCCTATTACCGAATCATAACTTGTAAGTTATGTTTCGTAGTATATACCAATCCAAAATAGTATTGATACAATGTGACACAGATACAGATTCAAGTTATAATTCTGTGACACTCCGTTTGTACTTTTTTTAAGGTTCATGGACAATATGGACATAGGTACATAGGTACATGGTACGCTGGTACCAATATTCTGAAACATGTCAATTCCTATGCATGTCTTGGTATCCGAGTAAGTACTTTTGACCTTTCAGTTTTGAGCAATCTGCTGACGTGGGTATTTTGATTGATTTATTAATTAGTTTGTTAATGATATTAACATAATATTTACTACGTAACTTCTGCCATTAGACGTCAATTAATTTTGTCGAAGATCTTATCACGCTGTTACAGTCAAACAAAGTTGCAGGATGCTCAATCGTGGGAGGATGAATGACAAATTGCCGAAATAGATTTATCAAACAAGTTTAAACGGATTTGTAATAGCATTGGAACTGAAAGTACTGAACTATGTTTGATAATTTTTGTTTATCAGTCACGCTGTTATCCTCAGAGGGATAGCAGCGGCATATTATACGCCCACATTTCACCGTGTACATTTTTGTCCCACGTAATAAGTGGTGAGCCCATTGTCGTGTTGAAATAAACAGACGCAGATTGTGGCTTCTTGCTGTTGAAAATTTTCAAGCCGCCCATGAGGCCTTCATAGCTTAACTACCCACTTAATCTTAGTTTCCCGCTTAGTATCTGAGCACGGAAACGCTCTTAAATAGAAATACCACAAACCGGCCACTCATCCGTAACCAGCATTATTGAAATTTGCTTAACGCAGTAATGGTTTACAAAATACTGAGTTAGTGGGGCCACGAGCGATTTAATAAATTTAAAGTAAGGTAGTTTAAATAGTACACAATTTAAAGAAGTACTGTAAAATGATCACAACTTGTGGTGGAAAAGGTGAGTGTAAGGTTCGATATAAAGTTTGAAACCTGACGTACGTGAGCCAGTTGCTTTCAAAGTTTAGTGTTCTCCAATCCGCTTTGAAATCCGGATATAACTGGATCTGACTTTGACTCCAAGTATGCATTATGCAACAGAATAAAGTTAGGAAAATAACATTATGTTGCTTTTCTACTTTACAATGTTTTTTTAGTCGACTTTGTTCACATGGCGCTAAGGCTCATATGGTAATTTTAAATTTTAACAACCCCTGTTATTTTGCAGAATTGGGTGTAAGGGGCCCCATCAAGATCCCCAGGGTCCAAGTAACCTCACCTAGGCGTTACACCTGCTTTGCAAATGAGGGAAGTGAAGTTACTATCTTTACATGCAACTCGCTCAATTTATGTTTTGATTAATATTGATACATACATACATATTGTCACGCCTTTATCCCCGAAGGGGTAGGCAGAGGCATATTTAACGCCCACGTTTCACCGTATGCATTTCTGTCCCACGTAACAGGTGAGGTGGTGAGCCCATTGCCGTGTTGAAATGGACAGGCGCAGGCTGCATCTTAATATTGATGCGGGGTCTAAAGCTCTACTTCTTCTGGGATTTTACCGAACTCGAGTTCTGTGAAACTTTTCTGGTGTTGGTCATTGCTGTAGATAAGAGGGGAAGACCCAATAAGTGCTGGCTTGGCGTCGTAAGGGATGACATGCGTGCCAAAGATCTCGCTACATGGGATGCCGACGACCGTGCGAAGTGGAGGAGAAAAAGTAGGAAGGCAGAGCGTCGCGAGAGGCAACTGGGACAAGCGCTCGGGTGATGATGCGGTGATAGATTTAGATTTTTTTTTTTTTTTTATTTTTCTGCTGTAGATTTTGGTCTACAGCAGTGACACTAATGGGATTGGAAATAATTCGATATTTATTTCATCAACAATTACAAAAACAATTTTACCTTTTTCAATAATTTCGTCACATTCTACGAAATTGTTACGGAAATTCCACTTGACTGAAAGTCATATTCTCTTGCCTTATCTCTCGTTCACGGTTGCTATTTATGGAGCGACGCGAGCACCGCACGAAGTGGAGCAATAAATTGTTGAATATCGTTTCAACGCTCACCTCAATAGTTTTTAGTGAATATTTTTGTCATTCATTTCGCAATTGTCATGATATTTTTGTGTATATATTTCAAAGTATTCTCTTTTTGAAGTGAAAACTTCTTTTAGCGCGGTACGCATATTTTTAGTTGAGATAAAATCTCTGGACTCGCGACACCGTTACTGGACGCAGCTATAGTGTGTGCATATATGCAAGTACCTACATATAGCAGACCGCGAACGCAGTAAAAATAAAAAAAGATGTTTACGATGATTCATAACAGAATATTACATGTATTTTAAAGTTTCTAATAATTAATAAAATAGATTTCATGAATAAAACGCAATTCATAACCTTATAACCCTAGTACCCATGTAAAAAATGTCTAACGCGCCAAAACTAGTTTTTGCTTCTGTCGGCACTCTCGGAGTGCAACCCGTATTTTTTTTTATTTTAGTTGCTTCCAAACACTACCTAGACTTGGAGCCTGAAGTACACTGATTTTTTCTACTAGGACCCCCAATCGATTGGCTTTTAATTTTCGGCATCATTGCGAGCAACTGCCGTCTGACCTCTCAGGTTAAGGCAATATTATAAAACTGAAAATTTTTATTTTGTATGAACTACTAACATGAACTGGTTTTTGTGTAACCTATGAAGAAGAAGACTACAGGCTATTAATTTATCATTAATATATTAAACGTCATTTTATTAAAAACTGCTACTCTATTTTACATAATATATCGTTATTTTACTGTTTTTTTAATGCCTTGTGGTACCACCCGTAGGAGACGAGGGGTGGAGGCAGAGATGGCTACAAGTGTACTAAACGACTGGCTGTTTGGTTATGTCAGACTCTTACTGATAAACTCTGCCTATAGTCTCTATTCCGTAGGTTTTTGATCCATCCATTCATCGGGGGCGGTCACTCCCTCTGGAGAGGTATGACGCAAACAAAGGTATGTTACTGCCCAGGAGAGCGAAGAAGGCGAAGAGTAGCATATGGACGTGGGGGGACTCGCGCTGCGAACCCTGTAAAACCTAAAACCCTCTTTGAAAGCCCCATACTGCTGACGTTTGGGAAAACCCGAGTTGGGAGTTCGTTTTACAATCTAAGAGTACGCAGAAGCAATCCCATTTCGAACCTAACTGTAAGCTAGCGCTTCGGATGTAAAGTGTGAGGTTGAACACTTGTCTATGGCGAGCGGTGCGATGCATGATAGGAGCCGATTTCATTTAATATATGAAATAAGTTTAATTTCAAAAATAGAATAAGGGTCTACAAATTTTACATATAATGGGTAAAATAGGGGTTGTAAGTTTTTATGGAAAAATCCTTATATTAAAAGATATTAACACCTTATTATCGAATACCTTTTTTATGAAATTAATTCGGCCCTTGAGACTCACCCCAGTTCTTCTTCGGAAGGCACGTTAATCCGTTGGTCCCGGTTGTCAATAAAATGGCAGTCGTTAAGCCAAGTTGAAGGCCTTACGACCGGCTTAAAAAAATTCAACAGCAGGTGCCACAGCCTGCGGCTGTCCATTTCAACACGGCAATGGGCTCACTACCTGTTACGTGGGACAAAGATGCGTACGGTGAAGTGTGGGCGTTTAATATGCCTCTGCCTACCCCTTCGGGGATAAAGGCGTGACAATATGTATGTATGTTTGTATGTATTATCGAATACCTGCTTCTGATTACAAATAAATAAATACGTGTATCAGGATTTTCCTTAATACCCTTAAGAGTGTATAACAGGATATCAAAGTTTTGTATGAAAGTACATAATAGAAAACTAATACACGGTATAGATTATAAATATCCATCACGCCTTATCCCCGAAGGGGTGGCAGAGGCATATTATATGCCCACTTTTCACCGTATGGATTCCTGTCCCACGTAATAGGTGGTGAGCCCATTGCCGGGTTGAAATAGACAGACGCAGGTTGTGGCTACCTGCTGTTGAAATTTTTCAAGCCGCCCATAATGCCTTCAACCAGGCTTAACGACTGCCATTTTACTGGCAACCGGGACCAACGGCTTAACGTGCCTTCCGAAGCACGGAAACGCTCGCAAAATTAAATGCCACATAGTGGTCACCCATCCGAGGACCAGCCATAGTGAAAGTTGCGTAACTCAGTGATCGTTTACAGAACACTGAGACCGCGGGGCCACGAGCGCTTCTTAGAGCTTCGAGATTAGAAATATGGGATGCATGAGTTTGAAGTATATCACTGGCGATTTCAGGGGCACGGCTAATTCTTTCATATGTATTTAGTGAAAAGCTGTTAATTTGGAATTACAAACAGACACTTCAATTTTATTTTTCTGCATAGATTCGTTTTTCTCCAGTAACAAACAAGAGAGAAAAAAATTGTGCTGCAAATTCATAACAGAAAAACAACAGGCCCGCAAACGGTATGATTAATTACAAAGTAAATAAATAATTATGACACCAACACGAGCCTACTCAGAAAGTGTCGGAGCGATTCATTGTGAATTCATTAATTTTATTCGTATTATGAAGTTAGTTATAAAGTATACTAATTGCTTCGTAAATCAATATCTATAGTAAAATATGAAGCTGAAGAGTTTGTCTATTTGGTTGATTAGATCTCAAGAACTAGTGGTTTGAATTGAGAAATTCAGATAGGTCATTTATCGAGAGAGTCCATTGATTGGAAATTATGGCGTATATCGAGAAAGTTATCGACTAATAAATCGAGCATATTTCTATACATTTTTGTGTAAACGACGGGAATAAATGGGTTTAAAAGTACATTACGGGAGAAGCCGCGGACCCCAGCTAGTTTAAAATTTGTTTCAATTTAAATAGAGTTTTTGCTATGCTACCTCTTTTTCCAATTTATTATAGTCTCTAATACGGGAATGGGTGAAAAACCTATGTCGTAGTGCCATGGGTCATCACAGCAGCAGTGGACTGCCATAGACTAATTTGATTGATGTATCATTACTTATATTATAAAGCTGAAGAGTTTGTTTGTTTGTTTGGTTGAACGCGCTAATATCATTACGCTACTACACTGAGGAGCAGAGTAGTAGCGTAGTATTTCGAAAGTATTTGTATTGAGACTTGGTTTTTCTTACGTCTTTATGTGAGTTTTTTTGATTATTTTTGTACCTATGTTAAAATTTGTATCTGAAATTTGGTGAGACAGCAGCGCGAGTGGTTACGGTGCCACTTATGATCGAGACTACTGTATGTTGAGTACTGAGTAGATCTCGAGACGTGGTTTTAGGTATTATATTTTCCTGTATTTTCTCAGCAGTAAGAATATTGGACTAGTTTTACTGTTATCAGTGAACATATCATTTCAACTGTGCTATTAGTAAAATACTTGGAGATGTAGATCCTGGAGTACAAGTGCTTATAACAGCAGCCCTACAATTAAATTTTTTCATTAACGATATTTTGTCATTTTTTGATTAATTAATCGTCAGTAAAGTCTAGTATAAAACGTCGTTTAATTTATAGAAAAAAATGTGAATACTGGTGCTGGTAACGCTTACTCTCAAACACAAGATCTACATACATATTGTCACGCCTTTATCCCCGAAGGGGTAGGCAGAGGCATGCTATACGCCCACATTTCACCGTATGCATTTCCGTCCCACGTAACAGGTGGTGAGCCCATTGCCGTTGCAAACACAAGGTCTGTGTGCTTGTATTTGCTGTTATACTTGAGGAAAGTGCAACCTAATGTAAATTCTACATCCAACTTGAGATTACATGGCTCGGAGCATTGAAATCCATTATTCATGAGTACTGGAGTAGTTTGTCAAGTACTGTCATGTCAGGTACCACTCTAACCGACCAACACAATATTGTTACAAGTTGAGAATATCTTAGTTAAAATCTTACCTCAAAACGAATTGGTAAATGCACACTTTACGGTTAATTTTTAACTTCAATTTGACTATAAATTTCTTTGGTCATAGTTTTTCACACTTTTATTTGTAAATAAATAAATAATAATATTTATTTTAAGAACATTGGTACATTCATAATATCTTAGTGTAATTTGATTTTAATAAAAAATTGCCTATAGTTAGTACAGTCCATTCTCCATGTGTACTGATACTTACTGTAGGACTTTATGTAGTTATATTTTACTTCACTTCCGCCTGAACTAGGATATATTTCAGGCGTCAAATACAAATGTATGTAGGTACATTAAATCAGGTTTTATCATTTAAATTATTAATAATGTCATAACAAATTCCTAAGTGTAAGTTACAATAAACAAAATATCTACGCTTTTTTTTTTCGAGTATTACTAACTAATATATTCCAGCATTTGGTTTTTTCTACATTTAACGCTAACAAATTGTGCATTTACAATGTCAAACCACTCTGCGCTAGCCGTTATGCTTCTGTATCCGATTCAGCGAAAAAAAGGAGGGCAGTGTCGTTAGCGTTTTACGAAATATATATTACAATGTTATATTATTATAATATTAAATTATATTATATTATTGTTTTATTATATTATTATTATTTTATATTATTAAATATATACAGTAAAACGTGGCAACTTGACCATATTTTTTTACAAATTATTGTGTTATTTTTTCACTATATGCTGCATGAATACAAACACAATTTGTAAATACATATTACACTTTTGTGTACCATATTCTGTTTATGTCGCTATTTAAAACTCAATAATTAAACCTATAGAGAAGAATAAACAACCCAGGTAAAATTGACACAAAATTGCCAACTTTACCTACTTTTTTTCTTTTTATATATTTTTTAATAAAATATTGCATATTTAATACTAATTTAGGTAAATATACTTCTTTCAAAGATTATCTTTACTATCATAAAATAAAAAGGAAATAATTCAATCAAAGAGACCCAAAAATTACCGTAGGTATAGTTGCCACTGCCACTTTTTAATTTTCATACAAAAAGTTTTATTACGTAGGGTTGTCAAAATACAAATATTCTGTTGTTTAATTTTTTATTTAGAAAGTTTTACGAAACTTAGCTAACTAGGTAACCTTAAATTTACCAACCTTAAATTAAATTATGAAAATGGCATAACCTCTAAAACAAATCAGTCTTCAAAATTTTGTAATTAGTGAAGTATAAACCTAGGTATATTCATCTTAAATTAAAGCATGAAAATGGCATAACCTCAAAGAAATCAGTATTTTTCAGTTTGTTATTAATTAAGTATAACAATAGGTATAAAATAGTTGCTTTTCTTTTAAAAATTAAGCATCTTCAACAAGTTTGTCATTTGAACATCTATTAAATCACTGCGCACAGAATAACTATTAATTATTAATAATGTTAACTACTATCTTAAAATTAAAAGTAACAAAAACGATATAAAAATATTAGACACTTTGAGTAATCTCTTTGGTATTGTAATTAGTTGGATATTAATAATATAAAAGAGACAAACTACTTTTTAGCACTAAATTTAAAAGACACAAAATATATGCGCACGATACCCATTATTGAAATAAACATACACTCAAACAAAATAAACTTCATCGTTGTCGTTCATGAGAGTATACTCTTCAGGATATTCCGATATTTGCAATAATTCTATAGATTTCACTATAGAATTTTCTGGCAAAGATGAATCTTGATCCAACCTCTTTGGTATAACAAATTTAATATTACTACGGGTTTTTATAGTCTTGTAATATGAAATTATATAAATGCTTTTATTTCTGTTGATATTTTTTATAACGCCGACATAATATTGCCATCTACTACGTATATAATATCTGCATAAAATTGTATCTCCTTCATCCCATTCAATTTTACGTTCCTCTACCCTTTCTTTTATAGTGTCAACCCGTCCTTTATCCAGTTCGTCTTCATCCTCTACTTTCTTTTGATTTCTTGTTTCAGTCTCTGTCTCTTTACTAAACATTCCTTTACTTTTTATTTCTTTTTGTTCTGGCTGAGATTTGTCAATGAATTTCTTCATTTCAGCCTTTTCCGATAGAATACTATAACCCTCGCATGAGTTCAATTTGTAATGTTCTAAACACTTATCTAAAAGTGGAATATCATCAGTCAAATATATTATTTTTTGCCCAATATCTTCCTCTTTTTTTACATCTTTCATTTCATATTCTTTTGATTCAAGATGTCTTTTAATAATTTCTTTGAATATTTCGCTTTCTATCATTTCAACTTTTCTTTTAACATCAATAGCATCTTGGTCTGATGGTTCTTGTGGCAAAATGTAACAGTCATTATCTTCTAACTCGCAATCGCTGTGAGTACTCATCTCAATATCTTCAGTAGTAGTTGATGCGCTCGAAAATATTTTTGATATCTTAGCCTTTTTGTTACTTTTTTTATTGCAGTTTTTCAAAGACAATTTGCGCTGTTGGGCTGTTGTTAATTCTTCGGTATCCATAACAAAATTTTCAGTAAAATCTTCGTTGTCGCTTAAAGTACCGCAAACATGTATATTAATTTCAGAAATTTTGCCAACGCGGTCGTCAATTATTACATCAGTCATTATTTCAGTCTGCTTCTCTACATGTGTCTTTAATATTTTCTGAGTATGTTGTGTTTTGATTTCTTTATTGTGCTTGAGATCTGATAGTATTTTGTTTTCAATTATACCAACTTTATTTTCAACATCTATATTATTTTCTGCAAATTCCTTTTCTAATTGTTCTTGTGTAATAATGTAACTGTCATCATCCTCTAACTCATCCCATCCTATATCAGAATCACTGTGTATACTCATCTCAATATCTTCGGTGGTAGTTGATGTGCTTGTTAATCTTTTAGATTTTTTAGCTTTGCTTTTACTTTTTTTATTATATTTTGTCCCAAGAGACTGTTTGCGCTGTCTAACTGTTTTAATTGCTTTGGTATCCACAGCACTGCAGTCGTTTTCTTTATTTTGGCTGAGATCAGATGGTGCGATGGATTTTCCAGGTTGGACATTAAGTCTTTTGTTTCTCCCTCTTATCATTTGATTTGGTTTTCTGTGTTCCTTCAAATAATCTAATAATGTCCTGTCTACAGTAAAATTAGGTTCATTAGGAAGACATTCAGGAATTCTTTTGTAAACCTGTTGAGGGTTGAATGGCATTATACCGGTGGCTTTGAATCCACTGATAACGTTTTCCTTTTTATTAATATTCACCTCCTTCATCACTTTTGTAAGAAGAGGTGGAAAATGCGCTTTATTGAGTCCCGCTTGCCGTGGATTGTCATATTTATATGAGGTTAAAATTTTGCGCCACACCTTTTTTAGTGGACCAAAAAATGCCACATCCAGTGGCTGAGTCAGATGGGTTGAGTTAGCTGGGAGCAGTACGAACCGAATATTATATTTATCGCACAACTCTATAACTTCCGGATTAATATGACTGGAAAGATTGTCGCCAATGATAACTTTTGAACCTTCGATTCTGCGTGCCCATGGCACAATTATTGTATAGAACCAGTCGAAAAAAATTGTTGAATCAAACCAACCGCTTTTGGTTCTATTAAAGCGAGCATGTTCAGGACCTCCTTGAACCCACTGCGTCCACAAACCATCTGACTTGTAAACTACGTATGGAGGCAGTATATCTCCATTTGCTGTAGCCGAAAACATAACTGATATGCAACCTTTTGTACTATTTATAATGCGTTCGGGATGTTTGCAACCACGACGGAATATACACTTGACTGAGCCGGGTTCATCGCTAAAATTTGTCTCGTCGTAGTTTAGAATGTGAGTTGCAGGCACGTTTTCTAATACAGATTCAAGATTGCTGAAATACATTTCAAAATTGGATAATGATTTATTTTTTAGGTTATTTAGTTGTACGAACTATATGGTATGAAGCAATTTAATTTTGATCCTGCCTTTATTCAATATGTTAAAATTTATTCTAAGACCTTTAAAAAGGCCTGTGCTGCTGCCAAGTCGTTACATATAAGTAATAAAATTAAAGAGTCAAAAAACAAGGCAAAAATGACTTGGAATGTAATCAATACTGAAACCGGTCGATCACTACCCCGTGATAATAACATTGAGTTAATTATAAATAACGAAGTGTGTAATAATAAATTAGATATAGCACAAACTTTTAACAACTATTTTATAGACATACCCGCGAAAACAACTAGCTCCTTAAATTCTTGTCCAATAAAAGCTCAACGCATGCTTGGGGGCAGCGTGGATCAGTGTAGTGTCTTATTTGGCTTTAAATATGTAAACCCAAATGATATCATTAAAGTATTCAAGTCACTTAACTCAAAAAAGACAGCTGACTTGTGGGGTATTTCTGTAAAATTGATTGAGTCTATCATTGTTAATATATCACCACATCTAGCTGAAATATTTAATAAATGTGTTGATAAAGGAGTGTTTCCAGATTTAATGAAACACAGTAAAGTAATACCTCTATTTAAATCTGGATCCAAAACCGACCCTGGTAATTTCAGACCAATTTCAATATTACCAGCCATTAGCAAAATTTTTGAAAAAATTATATTGCAACAATTACAAGCTCATTTTAATTTAAATATGCTATTACATAAGGAGCAGTATGGGTTCACAAGGGGTCGTTCTACCATTAATGCAGGTGTGACACTTTTGAATCATATATATGACGCCTGGGAGAATAGACAAGATGCTATTGGTGTATTCTGCGATCTCTCCAAAGCATTTGATTGCGTTGACCATAAAACACTATTGGGAAAACTCTTTTATTATGGTATCAAAGACTCTGCACTGAACCTTGTTGCCTCCTACCTAAATGATCGAATACAACATGTTGATGTCAATGGAATTCGCTCCCCTGGAGCATCTGTTGCTATGGGCGTACCGCAGGGATCAATTCTGGGTCCGTTTCTATTTTTAATTTATATTAACGATCTGCCATTCTATATACAGAACTTGTGCGACATTGTTCTATTTGCTGATGATACGTCACTTATTTTTAAAGTTGATCGCACGCTTAGTAATTTTAACGGCGTAAATAGTTCACTTGCCCAAGTTGTAGATTGGTTTACGACCAATAATTTGCTACTAAACGCTAAGAAGACAAAATGTATCAGATTCAGCATGCCTAATGTCAGGAATTGCGGTACAAATATAACATTGAACAGTGATACCCTTAATCTTGTAGAATCAACTGTATTTTTGGGGATCACTTTAGATAGCAAACTGCAGTGGAATGCCCAAATAACGTGTCTTGCAGGTAAACTCAGCTCGGCAGCCTTTGCCGTTAGTAAAGTCAGGCAGCTTACTGATGTGGCAACTGCCAGGCTGGTATACTTTAGTTATTTTCATAGTGTCATGTCTTACGGCATTTTGCTGTGGGGCAAAGCAGCTGATCTACAAGTAATTTTTGTACTCCAGAAGAGAGCTATACGTGCAATATATAAATTGAGTGCTAGAGAGTCTCTTAGAGAAAAATTTAAAGAAATTGGCATTTTAACGGTTGCATCACAGTATATATTTGCAAATATTATGTTAGTTAAACAGAACATACATTTATACAATAGACACAGTGACATACATTCGATAAATACTAGAAATAAGCATAAATTAATTGGAACGCATCATCGTTTACAAAAGGTTCACGACTCTTTTGCAGGAATTGGCGTACGACTATATAATAAAATTCCTTTAAACATTATGAACCTGCCGTTACATAAATTTAAGGCGGAAATTAAGAGGCACCTCTTGATAAGGGCCTATTACACAACTAATGATTATTTGAACGATAAAAATAAATGGAAATGAGTTGCTTGCTCTTCGCTTGAGCTATTTAGGATTCGAATGAATCTTGTGATATGCCTTGAATCTACATATATATGTTGTATTTTTACATCTCTACATTATTAATAATTAGAAACATCTGACAACTAAAGGTTTCTAAATTGGCTGCGTTTAGTCCCGGTATACAATGCAATTTGAGTTTGTTATTGTGTGAGCACCATGTAGACTTATTTATTTCTTTGAAATTGACATGATAGTTGCTGTGCAGTTTTTGAGTATGTCATGCTCGCCTAAGTGTCCTGGCAGTGGTGGCGTATGTATCGGGTCGCTTTATTCCCTATAATACGGTTGAGTAGGGCGATGGCTGATATAATGCGTCATACCCGTGAACGGGTGCCGTCTGTTGGGACTGGTCAGCTCATAGCTGTTATAGCAATTATTAAAAATAATCTTATTTATATTTAAGGTAAACTTAAGTTTAGTCGACTGTTCTCACATAAATCCAAGGAACAATGTAAGTGTAATTTTAATGTTGTAAACCATTCCTACATTTTAAAATGGCATCCATTGACTTTCTTGCCAGATTCTTCTTCAAGGGTAGGCTGCCCTTAGAACCCGCAACTATAATCGCTCTAATTTTGATATGATTTAAACACAACATTGATTTTGTTTTTTTTTTGTTTGTATAAATTCATTACTATATAATTGGTCAAATATCATGTTAATCAAACTAATGTAATTACTGGCGTTTAGAAAAGAGTGGCCATGAGTTTTATTGCCAGGTTCTTCCTCAGGCTCTACCTATTGCTTTGCGAATCTGGCAGTAAATGTAAATGTAGAAGCAATATTCTTGACGTTCATAAGTGTTACTTTGTGACCTAAATGAATAAAGATTTATTATTATTATTATTATTAAAACTATGTATCAAAACTATTTCAAAAGAGATAATTCCCGCTTTAATGACACATCATCGCTATATAATTCATTTAACATAATTACTCAATCAAGTATTTGTCACAGTTTAATTTATTGCAGACTATAAAATCGAGGTCATAATTCAGTTAATCATATTAATTTTATTTATCACGAACACGTCTGCTCATTGCTAATGTCTGATATAGTATGATTGTACACAGAGTAAATCTATCTTTTATATCAACATAATCGTAGTCCACTGCCATACGTAATGTGGCAACCAGCCCCACATAGCTAAGAGCTATCGACTAAATACTGCATCTCGATTGGAAATGTTGACTACAATTTCTGTGTCGTGCTATTAGAGTTCTCGCGTTGAAGAATAATATACATACTTAACAGACCAAAATCAACCGTTGGGCCGTGGCCCACCAGACGTGATCACCTTGCCTGGTCGGAGGATCCTCTCTTTGAGTCGGAGGAAAACTTCCACCCGTTCTTCCACAGTGGTGACCCCGACATGATTTGATCCTTCTCTTCGTCATGACCTTGTTCGTTAGTCAGCTCCAAACCTTATTACTTTGCAGTTTAAGTCTACTTTCTGAATAAATCCAACACAAAACGAATTTTTTTATTTGAACTAGTAGTTCGTGAGATTACCGTGGTCTGACTACAGGGGATGCCGACGACCGTGCGAAGTGAAGGAGAAAATTTAGGAAAGCGGACCCCGGGCGTCGCGAGACGCAACTGGGACAGACGCTTGGATGATGATGGCGTTCGTGAGATGATCGCGTTCAACTAAACAAACTAACAAACTTTTCAGCTTTATTATATTAGTATAGATCAGCGGACTCCCCGTGGTTTCACCTGCGTAGTGCATGTTCCAGTGGGAATACGGTAATAAAATGAAGCCTAAGTTACTCTTTATAACATCAGTAATCTGGCAGTGGATGTCTCGTTAAA
Source organism: Thumatha senex (assembly GCA_948477245.1). Lineage (NCBI taxonomy): Eukaryota > Metazoa > Arthropoda > Insecta > Lepidoptera > Erebidae > Thumatha > Thumatha senex. The sequence continues at coordinate 17,350,036 of OX419743.1, forward strand.
ATCGGTCTAGTTTTTTCAGAGATAACCCAGAACAAACAGACATACATTAAGACAGACATACTGAGAAATAAATTAAAATTGTTATTGTTTGTGTAAGTACGTATACTTTCATTATGCATTTACTAAAAAACTGGTACTTGACATTACATACAGACACCACCACTTCAATTTTATTTATTTGTATAGCTAAGTATATGATACCTCTTTGACATTTAACATTAATAGACAATTAATTAATTATGACGATGTTAACAGTGCACTCTCAAAAGTTGTTCATTGGTTTAACGTTAATAATCTTCTTTTAAATGATAAAAAAACTAAAGTAATTAAGTTTTCGACACCTAATGTGAGACAGGTGGCGACCAATGTGCAACTTAATGGATCAGGGTTGGATACTGTTGAGGCTTCTGTGTTTTTGGGTATCACTATTGATTCAAAGTTGCAGTGGGGACCACATATAGAAAAATTTTCAGGCAAATTAAGCTCTGCTGCATATGCAGTAAAAACAATAAGACGGCTCACTGATGTTGAAATGGCTAGAATAGTTTATTTCAGTTATTTCCATAGCGTTATGTCATACGGAATTCTTCTCTGGGGAGACTCAGCGGACATTAATACGATATTTATTTTACAGAAGAGAGCTGTGAGAGCAATATACCAGCTTGGTCCCAGGGTATCTCTAAGAGAAAGATTCAAAAAAATTAATATTCTTACCGTTATATCACAATATATATATGAGAATTTACTTTATGTGCACAATAACATAGACACATTTCTTAAAAAAAGTGATATACATAATGTAAACACTAGGCATAAAGATAATCTTGTATTACATTCTACTCGTCTCGAAATAATCAGCAATTCTTTTATGGGGCAATGTATACGATTCTATAACAAACTTCCCGATGAAATTAGAATATTGTCAATAAATATGTTTAAGACAACAGTCAAGGCCAAATTGTGTAACAAGGCATATTATAAAATTTCAGACTATATAAATGATAAAAATGCATGGGAGTAAGTCGCTCTAAGTCAACACACATTAATATACAAATATAATTAATAATAATAATAAAGAAACATTATAAATATAATGTACATTTGTTCAACATAAGTGATTTGAAACGTCAGGTTAATTAAAATAATTATATGTAATTTGAGTTTGTTATTGTGTGAGCACCGTCCACATAACTTTTTATAATTTTTGAAATTAACATGACGGTTGTTGTGCAGTTTGAGTATGTCATGCTCGCCTCAGTGTCCTGGCAGTGGTGGTGCATGTATCGGGTCGCCTTATTCCCTATAATACGGTTGAGTAGGGCGATGGCTGATATATGCGTCATACCCGGGTGCCGTCTGTTGGGACTGGTCAGCTCATAGCTGTTATAGCAATTATTACAAATAATATTATTTATATTTAAGGCAAATTAGGTTTAGTCGACTGTTCTCACGTAACTCCAAAGGAACAATGTAAGTTTAATATTGTAAGCCATACCTGCATTTTTAAAATAGCAGCCATTTAGTTTCTTGCCGGAGTCTTCCTCATAAGGTTGGGCTACCTTTAAAACTGGCAACTAGAAACGCTCTCATTTTGATTTGATTTGGTTTCTTTTGTAAAGACTCATTACTATATAATTTGTTCAAATATCATGTAAATAAAACTAATGTAATTACTGGCAGTTAGAAAAGAGTGGCCATGAGTTTTATTGCCAGGTTCTTCCTCAGGCTCTACCTATTGCGTTGCGAATCTGGCAGTAAATGTAAATGTAGAAGCAATAATCTTGACGTTTATAAGTGTTACTTTGTGACCTACATGAATAAAGATTTTTCACTTTCACTTTCATTAAAATAATGTGCTATTTTGTTATCAACCGTTTGCACGCACTATCTTTGTGTTAGCGTTACTACTCTTTTCCATTTGTAATTTGATTAACACAGCTGACGCGACGAATACACAGATGTGGGGATACGAGCACAGCGTTCGGTAAATTATATTAATTGAGGAAAATAGCGTTAAAAGAAAACTTCGCCTTTTTTGAGATACTTGGATAAAATATTGAGTGAATAGTTGGTAACTACTTTTTCATTGTGTATAAATAGCCTTGTATAAGATTATTAGATATATATGTATAGGATTGCTAGATTTCAATACGGCAATGGGCTCATCACCTGTTACGTGGGATAAAAATGCGTACGGTGAAAAGTGGGTATAGTATGCCTCTGCCTACCCCTTCGGGGACAATGGCGTGACAATATGTATGTATGTAAGTATGTAAAAAGCATCACAAATACCAAAAATTAGTTAGTCTGAATGTAGAGCGAATTAATACAAAATAATTATAGTTTATGCAGCAACCGCCGAGCTACATGGGAAGCAAATTTGAGATACTGGCTATGCCGGACCCACTGGATCTCGGTAAGAGGAGAAGACTCAAGAAGTGCTGGCTATACGTCGTTAGGGACGACATGCGTGCCAATGGTCTAACTACAGGAGATGCCGACGATAATAAAAAAAAAATAAAAATAAAAATATCTTTATTTTGCATAGACCATTTTAACGGCGCTTACAAAATGTCATACACTACGAGTATTTAAAATATTTAAAGCGACCACCGGTTCGCAACGCGGCCCACCTGAGAAGAACCGGCAAGAAACTTAGGAAGGCTTTTTTTTTTGAAGGCCTATTTACAATTTAAAATTATTTCACTTTGCCAGCAGATCATTTCCAGGCGTCCCTGTCCTGCAAATAGTCTGTAACGGAGTAAAAACCTTTTTCACAAAGCTTGTTTCTAATAAACTTTTTAAATTTATTTAATAGTAAATTTCTCAGGTCACAGGGAAGCCTGTTCTAAAAGCGTATACAGTTACCCTGGAAAGAATCGCCAATCTTATGTAGTCGACAGTGGTGGACTGAAAGATTATTTTTATTTCTAGTGTTTATATTATGTTTATCACAGAGTTTAGAAAACTGTAATAGATTTTTCTGGACATACATAAGATTGGCAAAAATGTATTGTGATGGTACGGTTAGAATAATTACTTCTTTGAATTTTTCTCGGAGAGAAACTCTGGGGCCCAAATTATAAATAGCGCGTACAGCCCGCTTTTGTAGAACAAAAATAATGTTTAAATCTGCAGCACTCCCCCAAAGGAGAATACCGTAAGACATAATACTATGAAAATAGCTGAAGTAAACCATTCTAGCCAAAAAAACACTATTCCACATCTGTTAGAGTTTTTGAGAGAGATTATGCCAAATGGGGGAGATAATGTCGGAAAAACCCGGGGCGCCGCGAGATGCAACTGGGACGAACATCTGTCCCAGTTGCGTCTCTTGACGCCCGAATGATTAGGATAGTTAGAGGGTAGACCGAGACCCTGAATCCTTCTTCTATCTGTACAGATATTATTCGTCAATTAGGTATTTCTCATTCATTCGTTGAACTTAATGGTGTAATTTTAATACAAACTTGCTATAAAATACAATCTCTGACTTTTTATCATAAAAGGGATATAATAGAATTGCAATATATATCGATAGCTCAACCGATACCTTAATGCTGTTCAAGATTACGCTTATTCAAATACCATCCATCTGTGGTATTTGACTTTGATACGTATAATGTTGTGTAAGTATTCGCACTAAACTCCATTCTGATTATATAACGTTTACATTATAATTCATATGTGATTACAATACAAACTTCTTGTCTTATTTATACCTGAAAATAATTCCTCCAAACAATTGAGTACATATTAAGTTTGAATTCCAGCACATGTTTAGGATCACGATGCTGATTGTTATCAATTAGTGTGGCTATTTCTCATTGAAATCGTAGGTTGATGGTTAAGGCTAAGCGAGGTTATTTGACTGGTAGAGTGTACTTAAATTTTAACCATATAGACGATAAAGAATACCCATCATCATTCGAGCGTCTGTCCCAGTTGCGTCTCGCGACGCCTGGTGTACATCTACTTTTTCTCCTTCAGTTCGCACGGTCATCGACATGCCCAGTAGTGGGACTATTAGCACGGATATTATTCCCTACTACTTCAGACCAGCATTCTTTGGGTCTTTCCTTTTTACACAAGACTTGAGGGAACGGCATGACCAGACCTTTGTTCCTCACGTGACATGACCATACCAACGAAAGCGATTCTCTTGCAACTTATCTGCAATGTCACGGACGTTGGCTATTACGGCTGCGAGAGTTCCTCCCGTGGTCCATCCGCGTGACCCCACACTTCCAGCGCAGTATTGTCATTTCCGTGATTGTTTCGCTTGTGTCGCTTCAATCGTGGTCATCTCACTTGATCGATGTGGATAGATGCGTGATCATAGAGTTCTTTAAAACATTAAAACCTAACAGACCGCCGTTCTCAAGAGTCTCCTTTCACGCCTTTAGGTCGTGGCAACCTGCCCCTGTCCGCGATGATGTACATAAGCAACTGTGGTGGCTACTCATGTGAGTTTCTGATTTCTCATGTGAGTTGCTATTTGACAATATGTCTAATATCACGCTGAACAAAAACGTTTTAAGGACCAAACCCTGGTGTACCCCTACGATATTGGCGAAGAGATTTGTGTCATCAACAGCGATCCAAACCACGAAATCAGAATCGTAGTGTAAGGCCCTGACAATGTCAATATGGCTCCTGTAGCTTCTTTGGGCCGCAGTGCCTACCAGATCACAACTCATGCATCACAGTCGACGACTTTCTTCCAGGAACAGATAGTGAAATGGCATGTTCATCATCATCGCTTTGCGACAATCCTTAGAGCAAAAACATTGGTCCCATAAACAGTTCCATGTTAAAGAATACTAGTGTTTAGTCTGTTAAATTTTCACATAGTCTATTATGTTTTCATAGTAGCTTTTGATGAAGAAAGGTCTGGGAAAAATAGTCAAACGAGCAATCGATAGCGTTATTACTACGTCCAGATAACATTGTATTATTCTATCCATAGATGTCAAAGACATGATTGATGTGAACATTGTAAACCGATGTTCCTAAAATGTAGCTGAATACAATATAAAGCGTTCAGCGATAGATAATAAAATATTCCAGTCCAAAGGCAATCCATTGTGGGCCTCAAATAATCTCATTAATTCATATTTTTTTGAAAAGTCAGAAGAAATTCCATTACTTTGAATGAAAAATTATTTTCAATACACCCTTTGTGATTGAATGCAAATATTTGTGAAAATTTTCTTTGTCCTAATAATCAAAGTCTTTTCTATGAAGTTTTATAACAAAGATACATAAAAATCTAACCCTAACATAAAAAAGAATCACAAGAATTAAAATAGAAACTCATTTATTTGACAAAATGATATTAATATTATAGAATCACGGTTATAAAAAGACATAAATTATGGGCCCCGCTGACTCAGTGTTCTGTAAACGATCACTGCGTTAAGCAATTTTTGCTAAAGGTGGTCCTTGGATGGGTGACCACTTTGTGGAATTTACATTTGCGAGCGTTTCTGTGCTTCGGAAGGCACGTTAAACCGTTGGTCCCGGTTGCCAGTAAAATGGCAGTCGTTAAGCCTAGTTGAAGGCCTTATGGACGGCTTAAAAAAATTCAACAGCAGGTCGCCACAGTCTGTGCCTGTCCATTTCAACACGGCAATGGGCTCACCACCTGTTACATGGGACAAAAATGCATACGGTGAAATGTGGGCATATAGTATTCTTCTGCCTATCCCTTCGGGGATAAAGGCGTGACAATATGTATGTATGTATAAATTATGAATAAATTAAATAAATATAAATATTGTAGGACTATTTTTACACAGCGCCATCTATCCCAAACTATGCTAAAAGCTTGTACTATGGAATCTAGACAACTAATATACATCCTAATGTATTTCTAAATACAAACATATTATACAAAGGAAACACCCAAACTCCAAAACTAACATATGTCTTATGTTAACCAACGATTAATGTCCTGTCAACTTGTTAGATGATTTTTGCTAGATCAACAATATAATGGTAACCTTTTCGATCAGGTGTTATGCTTGTCTACCACCACAGTGGTATAAATAAATAATATATTGATCTATCTATATATCTATCTTCACGCTGTATCCCTGACGGGGTAGTCAGAGAGGACAGATCGCCAGGCCAACTAAATAATTAATTTAGTTTACAATAAATCAATTCCAATATTAATGTACATACATACATACATATTGTCACGCCTTCATCCCCGAAGGGGCAACAGCGGCATACTATGGGTACCCACATTTCACCGTATGCATATTTGTCCAACTTAATAGGTGGTGAGACCATTGCCATGTTGTAATGGACAGGCGCATTCAAATATTATAGAGATGATGATTATACGGAACCGTGGTGTTATGCTAAGACGAGCACTGTAATCACCTGTCAACTTGTTAGATATTTTTTGCTAGTTCAAATATAAAAAACAATCCTTACAAAAAAAATGGAGCAACGATTTTGATATCTACTTTATTCTCTGAAATAAAATACAGTAAGTTCCCTAGAGAGTTAAATTGACATAAGTCTGATACAGAGCGTGAATGTAGGTAGTCGACGACTAACAAAACCAATTCAATAAAGTTGTCTACAAACATGATCCCTATATGCTATGAAATACAGCGCTCGTCATATTTACTGCACACGTTTATTAAAAAACCCGATCATGTTTTATTTTGATATCAGAATATTCTTCAATATATAAGTATATAAATTCATTTATATATTCTTCTTCAATATATAAATTCATATAAATTTTAAATCCATTTAGAATGAAAATCCTTTTAAAATATAAATATTTTTTACCTTCTAGCATTCATACCTTATATATAGTTTGAGCTTTCCTTCTGACAACGATCTTGGAGATACTATAGTGTGAATAAGCAACACTATACTAGCGGCACGCAATGATGGCCGTTTTGACATATTACAACAGTGATGTGAAATCCTTTAGAAAATCCTTTTGTGAATTCTTTTCCAATTGTAACTTTGGACGTAGATGCTGCAGTGTCATCTGTCCAAGAACGGCTTACAGTATGGTTAGCATTAAGCCATGTTTCATCCACGACGATTTTACGTCATAAAGCAATCATATTTTTTACTAGTTTCGCCTGCGCAGAGAAGTTTTCCCGTTCCCGTTGCCCACAGGAACTTGTTCCCGGGATAAAAAGTAGTCTATGTGTTATTCTGATGTATAAGCAATATTGTTGTAAAGTTTCATTAAAATCCATTCAGTAGTTTTTACGTGAAAGAGTAACAAACATCCATACATTTATAATATTATTAAGATTACTGTAACTTGTAAGTTAGATTTTTTCTCAGCTTCAAGAGACCGTAGACTGGAGTATATAATTTTAATTTCAATTCGATAAAGAGAGATAAAGGGTCTTGACAGACAGACCGACGGACAACAAATCGTGATTGATTGCCTTCGGCGACAGACACGGGAATTAAATTGAACTTTAGAAAACAAAATTTAAGTTCATATTTGCCAATTCGATTTGTTTAATAATAAAGAAATTTTCGCTTTGGTTCACCATTCCGTGTAGACGTGTTTACAATAGGTTTACCGACAATTACATTATAGATTTAAAAACTTTGTATCGCCATTATGTTAGCATTAAATGTAGGGAAAACAAAAATGTGGATGTCCATACGTTATAAATATACATGCCAATTTAAATTTATTAAATGAAATAAAACTGTCGGACTCTGAAGATTATAGAAATTACTTTCGTATGAATAATTTATTAATAATCTATTTTTGAAAATTTATTAGACCGCATACCGCCATATGTTTCCAAACAAGATACTCATTTGAGAAGAAGAGAGAAAAGTTAGCAGTGACTGCGTTACTTTGCCACAGGAAGATCGCTCATAGATTTGAGTTATACCAGCATTTTGTCCCCGGCTTCACTCAAAAGTTGGATTTCTAACCATTCACAGCTCAGAAAGCGTTTCGAAAGTCTCTATAAATTGTTTAAGAACAATATTGTTACATTCTGCTTCTGTGCTCGTCCACTGAACCAGGCGAAGCCACCCAATCCTCAATTAATGCATCGTCTGACATGTTCACAGTGCGCAGGTCGGGCGGGTACTGAAAGTATCGCGATCCACGGGCGCTCACATAGTCAGTAAATATTGACTATTATTGATGGATCACAAAATATCCAGATATTTTGTCAATATCGTCAATAAAGTTTCAGATTCAGTTTACACATCAATAAATATCGCGAGATCGCAAGTATCGCGATATTTATTGACTGTGTAATCTTTGCCATACCAAAATTCTGCATGTTTTACTTAGAAGCTTTATAGTTTTATACTTTATACTTTAGACCTTAGACCATAAAATAACATGATCATCATCCGAGTGTCTGTCCCAGTTGCGTCTCGCAACGCCCGGGGACTGCTATCCTACGTTTTCTCCTCCACTTCGCACGGTCGTCGGCATCCCCTGTAGTAAGAACATTGGCAAGCATGTCGTCCCTTACGACGTCAAGCCAGCACTTCTTGGGTCTTCCCCTCTTACCGGCACCCGGCGGGACTGACATGGCCAAATCAATGTGAATTCAATCGATGTCACTGGACGTGTGAAATACAGATCCCAGCTATTTTACCTGGTCCGCGCGCTCGACTAAATCCAGTCCGCATAGGCGGTGATTTATGTGGGATCTGTAGAGTTTAGTACCAAGTACTCGCTCTTCGCCACATTTACTTTCAGACGCTGTTTTTAGCAAGCGTCTCTTTCCGAGCCTTCACACGTCGCACCAATCTGCCCCTGTCCGAGTCTGACAGCGCGATATCGTCGGACTATAAGCGGACTAAGGACCAAACCCTGGTGTTAGAGCATAAAATAACATCTGAATAAAATCATTTTGCTTGAAATCTAGAGCAAAAGAAAAACAATGATTGAAATATAAACATTCATTAGAAGCCGAATAAATGAGATGTGATTATTAGAATAACAAGCTGAAATAAGTAATGAATTTGCGGAATCCCTTTGTTTTTCTGTAACAGCAAAACAATTTGGAATTTTCCGAAAATAAATAGAATAAAATGATACAATACGTATTTCATGATCCGGTATAGTATAGATAATAATGTTTTCTTTTATTTAAATTTAAGCACATTCATTAAAAATTATACGGTATATATTAGGTGTTGTGTAGTGTGTGTAGTAGTAGTGTTCTGTATGTGTACACTCACTGCTTTAATCAACTTTCGCTATGTCTGGTCCTCGGACGGGTGACCGTTTTGTGAAATTTCGATTTACGAGGATTTGCTTTGGAAGGCACGTTACGCTATGTGGGTCTCAGTTTAGCAGTCGTTAAGCCAAGTTCAAGGCCAGGTGACTTGAAATTTCAACAGCAGGTCGGCACCTATAACCGGCACCTGTCTATTTACACAATGGGCTCACCACCAGTTACGTGGGACAAAATGTTTACGGTGAAATGTGGGCCTATATAATGCGTCTGCCACAACTTCGGGGATAAAGGCAAATGACAAGTGACTGGACATTCGATTACTCATCATCATCATCCGAGCGTCTGTCTCGGTTGCGTCTCGCGACGCCCGGGGTCCGCTTTCCTACATTTATTCCTCCACTTCACAAGGTCTTCGGCATCCACTGTAGTAAGACCATTGGCACGAATGTCATCTCTTAGGACGTCAAGCCAGCACTTTTTGGGTATTCCCTTCTTACCAAGACCCGGTGGGGCTGACATGGTCAGCCATTTGTTTTCCAGTAGCCCAGCGGTTGCTGCAAGACGTGACCATACCAACGAAGGCGACACTCTTGCAACACATCTTCAATGTCACGGAAACAGAATTTCGGGCCAAGAAATGTCAATCAAATTTAACCACAAGATGTCGTAGCAGACTAAATCAAAAGATCCCAGCTCATTTCAACACGGTCTTAATATTGATTAAGGACCTGATGAGATGAGCTAAAGCCCCGGAGCCTCTTTCTTTCGTTTTTGTATAAAGTGTGAGTAGGACGCACTCAACTCTGTTTTCAAAATCACAGAATAAATTCTCAGTTGACAGCTTAAAATTACTTTTCCTATTATTAAAAGTAATCAATCAAACGTTTCGACAGGCAGATTATAGCCATTCAACTCGTTATTAATAGAATTTAATCTCAATTTTATGGGACTTATTACTTTGATAAAATGTGATTAATGTATTTAAGGATATTAAAATTTCTTACGCTGGATATGCCGAATATGTCAAGACAACGTCGATTATTGCGTGTGAGTTGTGCCTAAATGTCAGTTTCATTACTTTCGGACTAGTTTATTCTGTTTACCTGTGTATTTTTTTATATTTTCTCTCTAATATTTTTACTTCAATCGACATCGCGTTGTGCTTAATCTTCGTTCATTTTCAACACATTTTCACACACTAAAAACTTGACCTTATATTCTAATTATAATGGCGATTGAATGCCTTGGGGACTGTCACGGGGATTCAATTCAACTTTAGAAAACAAAATTGTATGTTCATATTTACCAATTCGTATTTTTAAAGCTTTTCTGTTATTAAATGCCTATACCATAAGATAAGGCTGTATGTAATCTGTCCAACGGGTTACCGTAAATTGTTAGCACTTTCGATGAAATATCTACGAGTGGTTACTTAGATGTTATCTTATGTCTCATATAATAATCTGAGTTTACACTAAGTAAGCTTGTTTTCACAATAATTCTATATGTATTCAATATTTACTAACTACAAAAATAAAACTATATTATCATGGAAACGAGGTCATACATTTTTTCATACTACGCTGCTTTGAATTTGAGCGTGTATATTGCAGATGTAGGTAGCAACCCAACAAAGCTTTGTTATGTTAAATTGAAGGCAAGTCAAATGGAAGTAGAATGTATTTGATATTGAACTGAATGTTAATTGTATTACTCAGTGGAGCGTAGCAAAGAGCATTCCAATCCGGTACTCATAATATGAATTCAGTCCCTTACTTACATGCCATACTACCGTAGTTCCGTCCACATGATACAGCCTCGTAGAATATTTCTATTTTGTTTTCTTATTTGTTATACCTACATAATACTTTGCACGAAAATCATCCCAAGTATTATAATTATTAGCAGTCGTATTTCCAAACTGAGTTTTGAATCTAAACGTTTTAATAAAATTGAATTTCATCTTGTTTGGTACAACTAAAGACACAACGAATGTTTAAAATAGTATTGCGGTGCGTCAGCAATACCCGACAACTGCTACAAATGATTAAGCGTCGTAAAGTTGCATATCTGGGTCATGTGCGGAGACACGAAAGATTCTTAATGACTGCCATGTTATTGGCAACCGGGAACAACGGCTTAAAGGGCCTTCCAACATGGAAACGCTCGTAAACTTTGCAAGCTTTAAAATATATATTCTATGGATCTTCTAATATGTATGGATTAATTGTATTTTACACATTATAAAAGTCAAATTGATGCATAAAAACTGGTAACCCGTAAAATTTTGTGAAAATTGCTTTTAAGTCCTCATAAGACATTAATATTAACGACCCAACCCAAATAATATTTCGTGGTATAGTCAGAATTAGTTCGGGCCGTTGTGGTGTAGCTTATCTGCTGTTCGTGGTTTGTTTGTTGTAAATGTTTTGGGACTGTTTTGAATTATTTCAGTATGGATAATCCAAGGATTAGGTACATTTGTTTGTTTACTGAATTCAAATATAAATTTATTTTTAAAATTTTTATAAAATGTGTTAAAAAAAAATCTACTAAGAACTTGGGAGGGGTGTACTTCCATAGTTACAGTTAGCTTTCTCCTAGGCCACGTTATAACTAGGGCTGTCGTCGTAACTGAGCTGTGTGTAAGAGACTAGCTGTTCTGGCAAAATTTGTACCTATTACCTCAGAATTCATACACGTCCCGGTCTCATACCTTGCAAAATTATCTTTTTCTTCAATTAATAATTTCAATTTTTATACTGGAAAGGTACATTCTTCGTGAGTAACATAGGCTTTTTGATAATCTTAGTTAAATCAACAATGCTATTGATTCTAAATTATGCGTGGTCATATACTTAGTTTATGACTCTCTGACAATGCTTAGTTAGCTGTGTGACGTCATTCTAAATGCGACATGGTAGAACTCCTAAGATGGCAGACTAACTATGGTTACTGCGCTCCAACTATATCGGTATTAAATAAGCTTTCAAGAATAATTCGAAAAAATAAGGATACATCATTCTAAATTTAATTTGGCAAACTACTAAAGTTTTTACGCTTTCCGATAAAATGAGTACCAAATGAAACGCTTTACTGAGTTTTTTAATTAACAATTAGAACAAAAGTTTGTTTTTAAATACGATTTTAAACCATTGATTATTACAAATGGAGTTGGTTCTCCGCCGGCGCTTTTCTGATTAAAACCACATAGTGCACCCTCACGGCTTTATATAGCCGGGTACCGCTGTACCTACCTTTATCGTTGGTTTCTCGTTCTCTAATTAAAATACTTGAGTGAAAGAATGTGCCCGAGGCTAGACAATATTCGTCAGACGCATATTTCACTTTATTAAATTAATTTAGTACCTAATTGAAATGTTTTGCTTGGTGCAGTACTTTTATAATTATTATAATCGGAATATTTACTACACAGACGAGAAAAATTATGTGTGGATTAATTCGTTTCAAAGAGACTCAGAAATATGGCGAAGAAGATTCAAGACTAAACTTTAACAGAAATTGTTAGAACTAAACTAAACTTAGTATAAGTATAAAATGGTCATACTTATAAATCGTTTGTTGAACTTGAAATGTTTAAACAATATTGTGTTGCCACTATTAAAATAGGATGTAAGAATTTTTATTTCCGTTGGTTTGGAGGTTTCCGTTGGAGGAATGATTGACGAAGAATATATTATACTGTGCGAAAGTAGAGGGTAGAAGGAGTCAGGGTAGGCCGAGACTTACATATACAGACCACGTGAGCCGATTGCTCAAAAACGGAAAAGACATAAGTAGACGTGTATGTGTGAAGCGATGAAATGAATTTGCAGCGTGAAGATAGTATAATTTTAATGTCGGAGTTATGTGTGTCCCCCCGGATACAATTGTGTGTGTCGCCACGCGTCGGACGCGCCGCTAACAGGCATAAAATTATCAAAATGATTATAACTTATGCTTATTAATAGGTTTGGATGTTTGTTTCAATTACGCTCTAACCTGGAAACCAATTTGGCTGAAACTTGGTACACAGACAGCTGAAATCCTGTATTCACACATGGGTTACATATTATTAGGTAATATGGGAAGTGGGTACGGGAAAACATTACCACAAGGGCATCGACTAGTTTGTAAGATATATAAGTGATTATAAAAATGTCTAAGGTCATAAAGAAGTTACATTTACGGTCAGCAACGAAAGTCACTTAGCGTAACAGAACATTATCTACAAATATGTACTATTTTAAACAAATGTTCACTGTTCATACAACAACTGTTCATGCAACTTGATATAGATAAGATGAAAATTTTCAGTCTGTAAAATTAGATTGTGTTATTCTATTTGACTGAGTACACACCGTCGCACACAATTTTCCTTGAAGAATGAACGAAGAAAAGCAATGTCAACTGAACCTTGTGACATTTAACATTACCAATCTTTTGAATCTACTTAAAGCGAAGGTTAAAAGTTGTTATTCAAGTGAATAAATTTTCCACCTATTTCGATGTCTGGCTTCAGAAAATTTCATGAAGTCTAGGCTATGTAAATACATTATTCATATCTCATAAAATTTTTACGAACATCGACTAGTAGTTAGGAACACGCAATTTATGATTAGTGAAGACAAATACTTACATAATAGTATTCAGACAAAATTTTTGGGTCCAATCGACATATACAAATAGTAGTTAGCTCTACGCCACGAAATATGTGATTATTTGGAGCGATTGTATTTTATAAATTTTACACGACTCACGAAAATATTGTGTACATATTTTTTATTAAATATTTACACAATATTTCCATGATAGTATGCCTTAGGGTTTAGACAAAGCACAAAATCAATCATAACATTATGCCAATATATGTCAGTTTATCATGATTGTAAAATTGTAAAAAATATGTCTAAAATTATAACGGGTTATATTCATCATCATCCGAGCGTCTGTCCCAGTTGCGTCTCGCGACGCCCGGGGTCCGCTTTCCTACATTTTCTCCTCCACTTCGCACGGTCGTCGGCATCCCCTGTAGTGAGACCATTGGCACGCATGTCATCCCTTACGACGTCAAGCCAGCACTTCTTGGGTCTTCCCCTCTTACAGGGACCCGGCGACATGGCCAGACATTTGTTACCTACGTAGCCCGGCGGTTGCCGCAAGACGTGACCATACCAACGAAGGAGACACTCTTGCAACATGTCTGCAATGTCACGGACGTGAAGGCTGCCGCGGATGCGAGAGTTCCTCACGCGGTCCATCCGCGTGACTCCACACATCCACCGCAGCATCTTCATTTCCGTGACACGCAGCTCCTGCTTGTGTCGCTCCAATATCGGCCACGTCTCACTGCCATGTAAAAGGACAGGTCTAATAATGGTTTTGTAGATCTGTCCCTTCAACCGGATCGGCATTTTAGGGTCACAAATGACACCGGTCATCTCCCGCCATTTGGCCCACGCGGCAGCAATGCGTGACTTGACATCGCAATCGATGTCACTGGACGTGTGAAAAACAGATCCCAGGTATTTAACCTGGTCCGTGCGCTCGAACAAATCACCGCCTATGCGGACGGATGTGGGATCTGTCGAGTTTAGTGCCAAGTCGGTCTTCGCCACATTTAGTTTCAGACCGCCGTTCTCAAGCGTCTCCTTCCACGCCTTTACACGTCGCACCAATCTGCCCCTGTCCGCGTCTGCCAGCGCAATATCGTCAGCATACATGAGCAACCATGGAGGCTGCTCATGCGGGTTTCTGATGCTGTCCGACAATTCGTCTAATATTACACTGAACAGAAGCGGACTAAGGACAGAACCCTGGTGTACCCCGACGGTGATGGGGAAGAGTTTCGTGTCGCCAACAGCAGTCCGAACCATTGAATCGGAGTCACAGTACATGTCCCGGATAGTGTCAATATAGACCTCTGGAACACCTTTGGACCGCAGTGCCCACGAGATCATCGCACGAGGAACACAGTCGAAGGCCTTCTGCATATCTAGAAACAAACAGTGCAGAGGCGTGTTCTTCGACCTGTATTTCTCTGCGACAACCCTCAGGGCAAAAACAGGGTCCGTGGTCCCATGACCAGGGCGAAACCCATATTGACACTCCGAGAGAGTACACTCCTGCCGGATCCGAGAGTCTATAATCCTGTCGAAGATCTTCATGGTGTGGGACATCACCTTAATACCGCGGTAGCTCCCGCACTCCTGCACTGACCCCTTACCTTTGAAGACTGGAGTAATAATACTCAGTCTCCATTGGTTTGGGATCTACCCGCTGAGGAGTATGCGGTTAAAAAGGTTTACTAAGATGCCCACACCGCGAGGACCCATCGCCTTCGGGTTATATTATATGTCTAAAATGGGCATATTAAAAGAATTACTGGCAAAGTGTCTTTCATAAAATCAGGAAAGAGATCGCAAATAAGTATACGATGCCAATATTTTTCACTGTTCTTCTCCTCGTACTCATTGCTGAACACATTGGTCCAACATTTGAACTATATTCTATTAGAGATTGATACTTTAGTTCTGGCCTATTTTTGACATACTTCAACTGCGTCTAACCGCAAATACTAAAATGAAGCAAAATGCTCAACGCACTCAAATAAAATATTCACTAGAGAACACACTCCCGATAAAATACCTGGCGGCAAATATGGACATGAAACCAGGTATTATTTTAAATGCAAAGCGAGTGAAAGCTTTCACGCAATTGACTCTTGACTATGAATATCATTTTTTAATTTGGTATGCGTTAGTACGCAACCTAATTTTAGAGAAAAAAAAATACATATATTATTCGCACCCGTGGCACTATTTTATTGATACGCTGTCAAAGACTATTTTACAGGACAGAGAAGCCTATAAATAATCTGCTGGCAAAGTCAAATAATATTAATAATCATAAAAATATATAATTATAATATGAAATTGTAAATCACAGGAATAGGACAGGAATCCACACGGTGAAAAGTGGGCATATAATATGCCTCTGCCACCCCTTCGGCGAAAAGGCGTGATGGATTTTTATTTTATTTTAAATTGTAAATAGGCCATCAAAAAAAACCTTCCTAAGTTTCTTGCCTGTTCTCAGGTGGGCACGATCCGAACCGGTGGTCAATTTAAAAATAATTTTTTTTTCTCTAGTTTTAGTGTATGACATTTTGTAAGTACCGTTAAAATGGTCTATAGAAATTAAATAATATTTTTTTTATAATTTGTCCTAATTGAGAAATGAGGACTTTCTATCTTCACGCTGTATCCCTGACGGGGTAGTCTGAGAGGACAGATCGCCAGGCTTCGCGATCTATGCATACTTCTTTCGCGTCTTCAAGATTCATCAATCGCTTCATACTGGGTATCCGAGTACTAAAAAAAACCTAACTACCACATGAATAATAAGACACAAAATTACGCAGGATAATAGTACTGTTTTCCTACTTCTATCATAAACGTCATGACATTATATATATTAATAGAACTAGTTCAAGTTCTATTGTCATAACAAGGGTCCTTCCATAACAAACCCTTGTCATTCTACCGCAGAAATGATATGGCGGAATTATTGACTGGACTTAGAGTGTACCAATTCGTAGAATGAATAGCTTTGATGAAGGTAGTTGGTGACAATGAAAAACATCTAACAAGTAAGTATTTTACTTCTCTGGTTTCTATGATGTTCTTATTTTAAAAAATGTGAAACTTTTGAATATCAACTTTCAAATTAAAAAAAAAACTTTTAAACTTTTTACTACTATTGAGCTATCTGTAATCCTTATAGATTTATAAAATGAAGATCCCGATACTTCTCTGTGACTGATTGTCTGAGTGTGATTAAATCGAAAACTTCTGATATTTTTTAAACGGTTTTTGTGAATCGTAAAGAAAGGCTTAATGCTATGTCTGTAATACCAAGGAGGCCGTTTGAGTCGAAATTAACTTTCACTTTATCACAATAATCCCTACTAATATTATAAATGTGAATGTAAGTTTGATTATTACGCTTTTACGCGAAAACTACTTAACCGATCATGACAATAAAATACACATATTCTTGGAGGTATTAGAAGTAACATAGGATAATATTATAATGAAAAATAAAAGAAAAAAATAATTGTTTGTCAAAACTCTTAAACCGGCGGCCAGTTTTATACTTTTACTCTAGACTAAGTCAGTAATTACTTTATATTCGTCGTAAAAAAAAATATTGTGATCATATTTATTTCATCAAAGATTTTTTAGTGGGCTTACACAGTATACTGGTGTGATCCACAAATGTTTCTTTTATTACTTTTTTTTATGTACACATTAAGTAAATATTTATTTATTTTCAATGTATATATTATTTACTTGTTTATTTCTTGGCTTCAAATTGAATTTATTGTGAGATACATATGTACATAATAGAGATACTTATACAGATACGAGTATATAATAAATTATATGCGCAAAATAAGAATTTACTTGAAGATCAAGTATGTAGGACATTTACAATAACTCTTTGTTACGAAGCAGGAGCGTAAATATAAAGTAATTTTGATGATTGCGCCATCTGCAAAACCCTTCGCACACTCTAAATAATAGAACCATAAGTCTATATTCCTTCGTAAAATAACAAATTGTACTGAACTGGAACAGCTAAATAGAGTTGACTTAGTTAGCTACAAATTTTATTTGTTTGGATCGTGTAACGGTAAGGAGTTGTTTACGGGATCAACATTGCAAGTTGTGACGTCATGCTACCTGGGGGCCCGAGTCTGCTATTTCAATCGTGTCGTAATCGTCGCTCAATAGAAAGCCACCATTACAATTTAGACAGTTAATTGTAGTCTACTATTACAATCGTCCTCCAATAGACTTCTATCGGTCGGCCGATAGAATTCTACTAATACGTACCGCGCCAGTGGCCGCTATTCAGTTACATTTTTGTTAGTCTACTAACATTATGACAGCTAAAAACAGCGATTCTGGTTCTATTCTACGGCTTGTCAATAGTAGACGCGGCTCCCTGCTATTCAGCGTGAGCTAGGAGCGGTGCTTTGACATATGCACATAATGCGACCTTTCGTCATCCGCTTTGCAAAGTTACAATTGAAGTAACTTTAATTATACATTTAATTTCTATGAAACAGGTGACTATTCCTACATTACACTAGCGGCACGCTTTGATGGCCGTTTTGACATATTACAATAGTGATGATATTTTACTTGTTTTACATAAGTACTCTATTTTCTATCGTAGTATAAATACCCTGTAATGTGGCATACTATTCACACATTTCTACAAATATAAATATAATTAAAATTAATACCAAAATTCATGAAAGGACAAACGTCAAATCGTGCATCATAGCGTACCGCTAGTATAGTCATATAAAAATAGAACATGAAGACTTTGAAGTTATAAACTTTGAAGTTATAAATATAAATATTTACTACGAGACGTATAAATATTTAGCTTAATTTTATTTTTAAACTTTCGCGGTTTATACTCATATTTTAAATACTACTTTCGCGTGAAGTCCCGAGTAGTATATAAAATATATTTAGCTTAATTTTATTTTACTGTTTAATAAAGGTATAAATGTCCTTCTAAAATCCTACGTCACTGGTAATCACGCCATATCACCGAGTGAACGGCGAAATTATCTCCCCTTTTTAATAAAAATGTATCACATTTGCTTCTTCAATTTGCGAAACATTACACTGTTCAGCGAAGCAAATGAGTTTTGTTATTAAATGACACGATAACCGTACGTGTCGGTAAAGGCATGTATTCACTTACTTTGGTATTTTAGGTTTGATTATATCCTCAGAATAAGTAAGAGTTTTTATACCCTAAGCTTCGGGACCCAAACTAGCCTCAGTTACAAATGAGATCTCATAAAAAGAAAATGTCGGCAACATGTAAACAGGTACATGTAACAGGTTATTTTACCTTTTTATCTTAAAAGATAAAGTAATGAATAGCGTAATATGGATAATTTTTTAAAGCCTATAAATTATTAATGCAAGAAAAAGATAAGAATATCTAATAGTTCCTTTTTTATATAAATTGTATTACTGTGAAAAATGGCAACGCTGTTTAGACGGGACTTGAGCGCGTGATCTTTTCGTAACCAGCGCAATGCTTTAACCGACCTAAGCTACACAACAGTAAAGAAATATAAAACGGGATAGGTACTGCTTGCGGTATTATATATATATATATATTACATTTTTTTTATAAACCTGAAAAACCATGCTATACACTTGAAATACCGACAATGACTTTTTAATCAATACTACTATAATGTTGAAGAGTTTGTTTGGTTCATCTCACTAATACCGGTAACCACTGATTCGATTTAAAACATAATTTTTATGTCGGATAGCCCATTTGAGGAAGGCTATATTATATGATTATATAATATAGCCTTTCTCAAATGGGCTATCAGCCTGATGAGGCTGCTATTTAGAAGAGCTTAGTAGTATTTGAATGTCAACAAATCAGGAAAGTTTTTATACATTACAGTAAAGTTAATATAGGGATCTTAGGAGGTATTTACAGGGTCGGCGAGTAAGCACCTCTGGTGTTGCAAACGTCCATATGTTAGAGTGACCATTTTCCATCAGGTGGAGGCCGTATGCTTCTCTGCCACCTCGTTTTACAAATATCGACGGAATGAAATCGTTGTCACAGTGGTCCGAAGTACATACATCACGGGTGTGACATCAAAAAAAACTGTCTTACTTTCCATTTATTTGCAAAGACTGTAGATTTTCACGCAAAACTTAGTAAAAGGGAGGAAATCCCAGTTCTCTTTGCACCCAACCAACCCAACAAGGGCGGCGCAAATGTGATTTATCTTGATTAGAATGACCTCAGTCTATTGTTTGCAAAGGATTGCTCATCAAAAGTCTACTGAAGAGGTTGGACGGCCGATAATCTAATACCCACTTCGCTCAATAACGAAATACGCCCCAGGGAATTCGTAAATGTGTTGAGGAAGCATGTTTATGTAGCTACCAACATTTTTGTCCACGTATTATTATAGTAAATAATGTTTATCGAGAAACAAAGGTCATTCTTAACTTTTTTGAGAGACTAGTCTACAGCAAAATCCAAATGATGCACAGAGTTTGTACAACGTAACCAGGAAAATTTAGTATCTCAGAAACGGCATAAAAATTATACAGTACTAGTTGACGCCCGCGACTTCGCCCGCGTAGAGAAGTTTTCCCGTTTCCGTTTGCCACAAGAATTATTTTGTTCCCGGGATAAAAACTTAAAAAAAAAAAATTACATTAAAATAGCTTATAAATCAGAATAGTACTTCTGATTTATAAGCTATATTAATGTAAATTTTTTTTTTAAGTTTTTACGTGAAAGTGTAATAAATATCCGTGCTTACAAACTTCGCATTTTTAATATAAATAAATATTGTGGGACACTTTACACACAGCGCCATCTAGCTCACAGTAAGCTAATTTTAGCTTGTGTTATGCTACGAAGCAGGAGCGTAAATATAAAGTAATTTATATTTACGGTAATATAATTTTAGATAACTGATAAACATACTTATATATTTCTAAATACATACATATTATACATAGGAAACACCCAAACTCCGAAACACACATTTGTGGAAAAAAATATAAGTAGGATATAAATTAAGGGATCTGAAATGAAAGTAAATTGACCCTATAAAGACGGAGGAACTGCGAATCTCTAGCAAATAGCCTAAGTGAAAATATAAAAGGCATGATTTGATATGCTATCAACTGAATAAGAGAGATATTTATTGTGCCTATATGTTTTTCAATTTCTCGTGTAGTTTTTTTAATATCTAGTATATTCTCAATGGCTACCAAACCCTACCTGGATTTGAAGCCCCATGTTTTAAACAATCCACTTTTATATAACTGCTGGCCTTTTGTATGACTGCTGGCTTTTCATTTTCGATATTGTTGGAATAGTAAGTTAGACCCTGTTTGTACTATGTTAATTTTTCAGTAATACAAGTTAGTGATCGACAAAGAATACATGCTAAAATATTATAACCAATTTATTACAGTATTGGAGCAGCATGTTCAAATATTGCAGAAATTGGGCTTAGTAGGACAAACAGGCTGAATAATGATTGGTCTATGTAAACTTCATATAGTGGTCGTTACTTGAAATAGCCAATGCCCAGACGATGCCAATACCCATCAGTTTATCTTTTGTGATTTAGTATCAACGGCTCCCTGCCAAGCCAGTCTGTGTTAAGACGTATAGTCATATTGTTAGGTAAACACTGAAATTCTTGGTACTAACAGTACCTACGTTGATACCCTAATACATTTAACCATAATAGCGTCTTCTTTAGAAAACATACTATGCCACCATTCTAGCATATAAGTGATATCCAAGTATTAATGCTGAGTGCGTCCGAAGCCCTTTTTCTCCTACTCTTTACCCTCCATTTCGTAGTGAGCTCACAGCATCACGTAAGACCATGACTATTTGGGTCTGCCTCTCGTCTTGAGACATAGTAGAAGTTATTTTAAAAGATAATAGTACCAGCGAAGCCGTCTCTCTTGCAGCTTGCTAGCAATATCACGGGCAACAAGGTTGCTTCAGATCCACCACATTCACCGTATCTTCTTCACCTGCAGCTTTTAGCACTATCTCGACTTGGGAGACACAGTCGAACCCCTTCAACCTGTGTGCTGCCGCCTGTTCAGCAATGCAGAGACGCATTCCAAGAGCTGTAGACTTCCTCTAAAGACTGTCGTTAATGCACTGGTTCCATGGTCTCTAAACCAGGTGAAACTATACTAACAACTGGTTACTACTCTCATGACGTATTCGGGGGTCTAATTTCTCCTCAAACAAACAGTTTTGTGGTCTGTGGTTAGATATTAGGTAGGTAATAAATTGATTGTGATAGAATAAGTATTTTCATGTCTTGTTAAAATGCCACAATATTTTCAATTTGGTTGACAACGTCCAATTATTTTTTTAATGCAGTCAACATCCATTTTTAAGAAATTCAATTCTTAATAAACAATAACTACGAAAACTAGTAAACAGAGACTGGGGTTTTTTTGAGCTGGTGCATGTCAGTTGATTAGATAGCTATTGGAAGCAAGCCAAGTAAGAACATGGTAATGTTTCAAGTGCCATCCTCTATGTATCTTCCCTGACTAAACCCGGACGCAATTGCGGTTCAACAAAACACTTCCAACTATAGTTTAAACCGTAAACTTTATCCACTACAACTCCAGTACGTTCAAATTAATTTACTGACTAAAAACCTCAAAATACTTTCATACATATTCATCAGTTTGACTCTAGTTTCATGGCAGTGACAAGTTAACGAGCTTTAGAGGAGCCCCAGCTAAGGTTGCTTTTCTACCAAAAGATTAGCTTTTCTTTGCTATTCTGGATATGTTTGATATTCACAAATCATTGCTTAACATCTCAACTTTTCATTGCTTAACATTTGTGAACCGGTAATATTATGTTCTTTACATCCAATAAATACAGTTTTTACGGTGGTTAAATTTAACAAAAAATTAAACCGCCTCAAAAACTGAAAAGCAAAAAATAATAAACCCTTTATATTAAACCTTAATAACTAAATTCGTAAAGTAATGAAACTTTATCTAAGTATACATTTTTGTAAATTTTTGAGTTTCTAATTAACCTTAATAACTAAGTTCTTTAAGTAATGTAAGGATAGCTAAGTAATTTTGGGTCGACGCCTCAAGCATATTATAGCCTTTAACCTATAGGCTATATATCATCACGCTACTACCCTGGAGAGCAGAGCAGTTTTAACCAGAATACTAACGTTATTATTACACATTATAAATAAGTAAACGGGATTACTCACCATTTTACGACTCGCAATAGACCGACCGGATCGGATCGGACTCGAAGTGTGCGTAAAGAGTACTCGGCGAATGTTTCGCACCTCTGAAAAAGGCTGTCTGACTACAGCTGAAACCGGTCGGTCTATTACTAGTTGTAAAAACGTAAGTAATCCTGTTTTCTTTTTTATAAAGCGGAGCTGAATAAGTGGAGATTAATAAGTAGGTGCGACAGGAGTTCACGGGCACAGTCACCTCATATATAGAATAAAATTATTAAAGCAAACAAGGTGAAACGAAGTCATAGTTATTGGAGCATAGGTACAATTAACTGTTAGTTTTAGTCTTGAATACATTAATCATTGCGGAGGTAGCACAGTTTACCCCCTTTATCACAATGTTTAGTTTTCATGAAAACGGTTATATAGTATAACTGTGATATCTTCACAGTATATCCACATCTTCTAGTGGAAAAACATCCTAACGTTCGCCGATGCAATTGCGACAGTTATTTAACCGCACTAATAAATCGCACACTGCTTTTACCACGCTCTACACTTGATCGCTTCGTTTGATTTGACCCTCGAGAAACCAATCTGTTTGTACAACGTTTTGCGGCCAATAAATAAATATGTCTAATCAAGTTATATTTATAGCTTATGAGGTTAAATAGAGTTAATTAGTGCTTTATACCCTATCCTTTTTTTTAACATGCGGTATCCTCATGCACTTGACATTGCCGTGAGCTATTGGCGAGCTGGTATGTCGGACTTCTAACCCAGGGCCAGAGTAAGGTTAGCCTAAACCAGGGTCATCGTGTGAGGCTGCATGCGCTGAGTGCTTTACACCCCAAGAATTCTTAGTAATCTAGACTAGGTCACCGCAGTCACTCGCCGTATAGCTTCGCTGCTGCATACAGGAGTGGAGCTAATAGATATTATAAATTATATATCTAAATATTCAGTTCAAAATTCAACAATTTTCTCAATAAACAAAACGCTTTTTAAAATCAAAGAAAAATTCCCAATAGACAATGAATTTATAAAAATTTAAAAATCCGACTCCGTCAAAACCTTGAAATTTAGTTTTAATTTTAATATGTGAAAGTATTTTAAAAATCGGTGGAGTAGTCACTGAGATATGCAATTAGTAACATTTCGTAATTTGAGTAGGATGGGATAATAATAAAGTTTACTATGTGAATGTTCGATTAATGTTTGGGTGGGGACCCCACCAAGATTTCCGGGGCCCATGAAACTTGCTGACTAACGGACGAGGCACCGACGCAGTCGTCCTTACGGGCTGGGAAGTCAGGCGGCAGTCGCTTCTATCAATGCTGAAAAGTCCAGGTTGAGTTTGGAAGTTTAGGAATATACTCAGATGAAGTTGTTTGAAGTATGTGTTTCAACCTGCCTCTGACTGTTTCAACACGGCATTAAGCTCATCATCAATTGTGTGAATTACAAAATATAACTGGTAAAATGGATGTATACTATGTATAGTTATTACATTTGTCAATTTATTCGAGGAAGATAGCGTGAGATACCTGATACGTGAGGTACCTACTAGTTGTCGCTGGCGGCTTCGCCTGCGTAGAAAAGTTTTCCGTTCCCGTTACCCACAGGAACTTGTTCCCGGGCTAAAAAGTAGCCTTTGTGTTATTCTGATGTATAAGCTATATTATTGTAAAGTTTCACCAAAATCTATTCAATAGTTTTAACGTAAAGGGTAACAAACATCCATACAAACTTTCGCATTTATAATATTATTAAGGTGAATCAGATATAACCACAAACAACGGTCTAAGTGTATTCGAAAGACACGTTAAATCGTTGTTGGCCGCGCCATCCAGCAATTTAGTGGATAGCCAGATTGGTTCCATAAAAGTTTTTAATCCAAATTGGAGGCTTTACGGTCGGCTTGAAAGGCAATTTCAAATATTCAACAGTAGGTACAACAGTCAGATGTAATAGTCGAGATAGAGTGAGCCAAGAATATTGCATAAAGTGGTCCCGTCCACTCACACTATATGACTATATCTATATGTATAAAGCTATATTACTTTATTTATCTCGACTTAGGCTTATATGACCATCCCTGTTTCTATTAATTCCTATTTCTGATATCTGTTTCAGAACTGCAATTAAACGGCACATCTCGTATTACTTTACTTAAATTAACTAGATTCACTATGTATCCCTGACGGTGTAGTCAGAGTGGACAGATCGTTTCAGTCCCAGTACCCAGACTCTTTCTACCCTTTGCTTTCGCACAATGTAATATATTATTCTTCGTGAATCGTTCCTACCTCTTATTACGTGGACTAAATACAACAAGTCAAGGGATACACTCATTTTGAATAAAGAAGGCGTACTTTAAATCAAAGGGTAAGACAGGTTGTAATAATTTAATAGTACTTGTTTTAAAAATAAAATAGTTGTCATCGAAGCCTCGTTTCATTAACAGTCTTAGTAACCAGGTCATAAAGATTTTATTACAAAAAAAAAAAAAAAAAAAGTTATAGTAGTCAAAATAGTTATTCATAATTATACTTTAACCAGACCTTGACAGACCATGATAATATGTTGACAGAAAGAATGGTAAATAAACTTACTGTAATCCAATATTTTTAAACGCTTAAATTTTTTCAGTTGAGATTCTGTGATTCTTAGTGGGTCTTCAAATATTCCGTTGCTCACACGTTAAGCTCATTCATGAAAAACTTTTTGAAAGTCGTAGATAAGCGTGTGTAAAGAACAGCCACATATGAGAAAACTGTCAAAGTAGAATTAAGTGTAACAGCCTTACAATGTTCACAAAACCTCACCCGCATACACTTGACCTTGATAAAAAGGAGGCAGATTTCAGCGTATTTTTTACTTTTGTTCAGGTATAACTTTTTTATTTACGTCCTTTTTGGTTTGAAAAAATATATTTTATGAGTTTATGATAAAGAGTGAGGTTCTGATAACGCTATCCTACAATAATTGAGGTGAGATCTCGAAAACTGTAGACACGTTTTGTTTGTTATATTTTCTGTAACTCTTTCTGGTTTTGTGTCAATTAAGAGTTATACTAACTTTAGACATTAAAGTTTTGTTAAAAACGGTTTGAATTATTTTTTTAACGTGTGGAGATTCCCTCGGATGTCATGCCGGACTCGAACCGGCTAAAACCACACGGTCCCTGCCTAACTGTCTTTTGCCGGTACTACTGTCTATAAAGATGTCCCAGTGCTCCCGGCAGACTTTGGCTACCACCGCGGCGTCACGTATGACGGTTTTACTTATGTGTAAATTTTGTAATAGCTGAACTAGTTACGAACCCAATGAAGGCCATTTTTCAAGTAATGGATCAAGTCTAAAGGAAGTTGCCCCTTCACTGTAAACCCGTTTGAATGAACAACGTTCACAAAGATTATTATTCTAATCAAAGTTTGAAGTGTGACGGAAAGTTCACCAAACATGTTTTGCTAAGATATTTCAAACTTTCTGTGTGCATTAACAGACAACATTCGGGCCCACCTTATCGAAAGTGGTTACCGTAACCTATGGACGTTTTTTTAAACATTTATAGGCTTGCTTTTGACCACTATCTCACTTGATGTTAAGTATAGACGTGGTCTACGATGGAGCACGCTTGCCTGGAAGAATTTCGTGACATGAAAAATCGTGGGAATCGGAGAACAAGAATACATAGTCGGGCAATTCATTTCACTCTTGAGCAGTGCACATAATGTAAGTACGTGAAAATGGCTTGGTTTAGGTACGTGAGTGGTATTATCTACCATAAGTCGGTGGCGTTGGTGTGTTTATCTCTCCATCTGATGGTAGAATGGGAGGAGGAAATCAGACTGCGCAGCTCCATGGCACACCCTCCAATTTACTACTCAATACCTTCTAAGACCCTATTTGACCAACCTCATACTTTAGACGTTAATAGTTTCAAGTTCTATTAAATTTTTATAAACACGACTTAATATGTTTATATTGTGCAAGTATCTTTATGATATAAATCATCACGAAGAGAAAAAAAATAAAAAAGGTGAAAGAAAAAACAAAGAAAACGAAGTTCTCGATGTAGAATTTCTTGGGTAAAATTAACTATAAAGTAGTTTAGTCTAGACTCAATTTATAACGCTGGAGCTGAAGACAAAAAAAAATTATTCACCTGTCTTTAAAGATAAAAAATATTGTAGTATTCTTCATCATTTCTTCGTGTTATTCCAGTTGTTCCAAACCTTACCTGGATTTGGAGCCTGGATCTGCTCTTTAATTGGGCTGCTAGGATCAGCTATAGTTTGGTTTTTCTTTTTCGGTATTGTTGAGCGTGAGTACCGTCTGACCTCCTAAGCCCGTAAGGACCTCGTCCGTTAGTCAGCAAATGTATCACTTGCAGGTTACCGCTTGGGTCCCAAAATAATGGTAGGGCTCCATACATACATTGAATTTAAATGTAAAAAAAGCACGTGTGAGAGAGAGGGAGAGAGAGTTGCGCACTCACTTGCTCGCGTGCTCATTTGCATGTATTATTCTCGACACACACACACAGCATACGGCATTTCGTTATGTAACGAATTATGTGTATCACACACCTTCTTTACATGGATAGTTTTCGAGACTGTTCGAGACGAACAATGTAATAAAAATGGACCGCGACCACGCTGCGCATTGCAATACGTTCGATACCAGTTTTATTTATTTGAGTTTAGGTCTAAATATTCACGAAACCTTTTTTTTATATTAATTCTATTTGTCGAAATTATTATTATTTGTTTCCAGTATATATGAGGGTAAATGTTTGTAAGCAGATTTACTACAAACTGTCCATAGCAAAATATTTTAAGAAACATCCATGAAGTACTAGTCATTTCCTGTAAGACAAGAGAGAAAATACGACAGGAAAGGAAATTAAATTGTACGGGAAAGTAAACACAGGCCATGCATGGATAAATTTGTACTCGTTATCTAGGGGAAGTGAATTTTTATATACTATGCTATCTTTTATTGATTATGTACCTAGTATATTTATTTTAACATTGCAATTGTTTTTAGAGCATAGTTATGTTTTAAAATAAGTGCTAATAAAAAAGGTATATATATTTTCTATTGAGAGCTTTTTGCATATTCGTAGTAAAAAGTGTGTGTGTACTTATGTACACGCGTTAGAAGTTAAACGTCTTTAGTCTAATAAGATTTCGTCACATATACCACAACTCTTTGTTTGTAACAGAAATGTTAAATTTGTAAGAAAAATAATAACGAGTTGCATTCCTGAAGTGCCGACAGAAATGAAAACTTATTTTGGCGAGTTAGACATATATTTTAGATTGGTACTAGGGTTATTGGGTTATGAATTGCATTTTATTACCTATCCGTGAGGTCTCGGTTCGCCCAAATTTTCTACTTTAGTGGTCTGTGTCTGCAATGCTAGACTAATAGTAGCAGCTGTAATATCTTTGTTGTCGGTGCTGTTAGAAACGACTGCTGCCTAATCTCCTAATCTCTTTTAGTAGGTATCCACTCCTGTGCCCGACCTTGTTCATTTGTCAGCAGGTGTAACAGCTTGCATTGTATGTGAATTATATTATTAAGCATTTTAATTAAATAATTATTGGTATCTTGCAGCTTTACTAAAAGTAGCGTGTCGCGTCCGATTTGGATAACAGCTACAGGACGAACCAATTGGTCACCAAAACCAACTTCAAGGATTTGCGGCAAACATTTTAAACATAAGTTTTTGTTTAAAAAAAAGAAAAAGACTCTATTACATAGTGATGAATTTAAAAGACATAAAAATCATTTATTATTTGGGAGATACGTTTTTTTATAACAGTCTCTGTTTGCTTACAAATGTTTATTATATTAATATTTTTTTTATACCACCGTAGCCTATGGACGTGTGCAACTGCCGACCCTATATAAACCTTCTAAGACCCCTTTTGAAAAACTCCAAATTAACTGCAATACTAAATAAACGTATTAAAAAAAACAACAATGTATTATTTACTCACGAAAACTAGAACCTATCATGCCTCTGTGGTGCAGTTGGTAGTAAGGAGGAGTTTAGGTATTTTCTATGTGAGTGTAAAGGTGTTTCCAAATACCCTCGCCTACTAGCGGTGTAACTGCTAACAAACGAATGAGACAACTACGCATGTGCTCTTAGGGGATTGGGAGGTCAGACGGCAGTCGCTCACACCAATTCCGAAAACTAAAAGCCAAATGATTAATAGTACGGATCGTAGGTGGATACTTAGAATTTTAATAATACAAAATATTGGAAAAATTTCTTCATATGGTAACCCAGTTATAACACTACCTCTCCCTTTCTGCGGCACGCTGACTATGTGTCTATAGTATTCTCTGTCTACGAAATAACTCAACTATCTTCATGTTATATCCTGTAGCATTGATACAATTGGCCAGGTTTATTATTCTACAGAATTTTATCTACATCTACTTTACTTTCTTTGTATATTTACTTTGTTATTTCGTGATTTTATACATTGTGTTTATGAAACGTGAACATAACAAAATCATCTATATTATTTACACCGAGGCAGAATTATGTACATACTAGTTGTTGCCCGCGGCTTCGCCCGCGTAGAGAGATTTTCCCGTTCCTGTTTCCCATAGGAACTTATTCCCGGGATAGCAAATAGCATAATTATGTGTTATTCTGATGTATAAGCTATTCAGTAGTTTTTACGTGAAAGAGTAACAAACATCCATACAAACTTTCGCAAGTTAATATTATTAAGATTTAAAAACATGACATAAGAGAGTACAAAGTTTTTAAAAAGATTTTGGGAAGTTATGTCAGTTATTATATAAAGTGGATTTCGGCAGTTTGATATAATACGAATAAACATTAAAACAGAGATGTATGATAATACCAGTTGATGCCTGCGTACGTGGTGAAGATTTTCCGTTCCCGTTTCCCACAGGAACTGGTTTCCTAACTTGTTGAAGCACATGACATGTAACCCCACTGACTCAATGTTCTGTAAATGATCACAGTGTTAAGCAACTTTCGCTATGGCTGGCGCTCGGATGATGACGATGGCACTTTCATTTACGAGCGTTTTCGTGCTTCGGAAGGCACTTTAAGCCGTAACATGGCAGTTGTTAAGGCAAGTTGAAGGCCTTAAAGGCGTGTTGAAAATTTACGAAAACAGGTCATCAAATACTGTGCTTGTCCATTTAAACACGGCAATGGGCTGTGGTTTCGCCATGTCACTATGTGGTTTGTAATGTTGTTAATTTTCTGGGGTTATCGGGTAACGTAATTTTTATCTTTTCTAAAATTTTCTGTACCACTGTAAATAGTCATATAGGTTAATTTTAGCTGGTCAATGTCTTATCTTACTTAACAACAAAAATTTTTCAGTATAATCAAAAATTTTTCGGGGCTGTCGGGGAAATGTAATGTATTTTTTCTTACGTTTTGGCTATTTTAATTAAATCTTTAATTATTCGTTCTCTCCAATTATCTGCATGGCCATTGTCTGTAGCATTCCTAGGTCTTTATATTTCGAAATATTTATATTTTTTAGTGCTCTCTTAATGTTTGTTTACCTTTTGTAATGTCAGATAATGACAAGCCTTGATTTTATTTTTAATTTATTGCTAGAGCTGCCAGAAGGTTATGTTGTATAGGTATTAGACCTTGTTATTAATTAATATTCTACTTTTATGTTATATAATCATATTGTTTAAATTTTAAAATGCCAACCAATCTGAAATGGAAGGGATCCGGGGCCGTCAAATCAGACTACTTTTGGAGCTCGCCTTGGCAGGAGGTCCTGAATAATATAGGCCTGAGTGAGAGGGCTGTGCCCTCTGATAGTATGGGCTGTATTTAAAGTCAAATAAGGACACTGACGCGTAGAACCTCAAGCCCAACATAACTTTACTTAATATGTTATAGAATAACGTCGTTGTCTGCAGTGGCTTGTGACGCTGACAGCTGAAATAATAACGTCGTTGTCTGCAGTGACTTGTGACGCCGACAGCTGGTAGATCTCTACCAGGACCTGCCCTCTCTACCACGACCTGCCCTTCTAAGGTCGGCGACGTGGAGGCCTGACGGGCCTCGAGCCCGTCTTCACATCTTGCAAGCCTCTCTAAAATAAATTTGTACTTTCAACTTTACCCCCGGTTTCCCTGGCCTTATATACTTATTTTAACATCTATTAAATTATTTTACCTTTTCCTTTTTCTTTTACTTTTTCTTTTAAGCCGGTACTCATCCAGTCCTGGTGATAGTTTTCTCTTAGACCTTACATTTTCCCCCTCTCGGAAAAATGTAACGTTACAGGTTGTAATAACCACATAGTGACATGGGGAAAACCACATAGGCACAAAAATGCACACGTTGAAATGTATTATAGCCTTACCGGAATAAAAAGTAACTTTTACCTTATTCTAATGTATAAGGTACATATTATTGTAAAACTTCATTAAATCCATTTTGTTATTTATAAAAATTATCAAACATCACATCAATATTCACATTTATAATTTAGTAGGATGAGAAATGCTTGAAGTGGTAATATACATATAATACTTCAATATTCCAAACAAGGTAATCACGTCACATCAACAAACTATAGACAGATTACCTACATTGTGAAGGCGACCCGTAATTTCAATAAATTATCCAAACAACGTGATTTTGATGTCTTCTCCACCAAAGGGCCCTGTATTAAGAAAGCGCTAAGCCTAGGGCTTTTTGGTATACCTGACTAAAAGTGGTAATTCGTTTTCTTTTTATTTATTGTCTACTGTGAGATGTGCGCTGTTTCTACCTGCACTTACCAAAAAACTAAAAGTGAAAACTTGTTAATGGCTGTCTCTAATTTATGAGTTTGATATATATACTTAGTAGGTTTAAAAACTGCAAGTTTTCCATAAATAAATAAATAATCAAGTCGCTCACAAGGCTTTTACAATAAAACGTGACACATTCTTCTACAGGTTTGTATTTCAAGGAGATTTCTAGCCGTTCAAATACCAAATCCGCCTACGTTTCTATTGTCAATTCTTTAGGCCGTATGGCGCGAAGGCTTTTGTAATAATACCCTTGCAATATTCTCACGAGATTGGATACGGATACGATGTCTGGTCTGGTATAAAATGTTATACATCCATATTGCTGTAAAAATATCTACCACTGTTTTGACAATTGCAGCTTCGTCTAAGCCAGATTTTTGTTTTAAGAAAATTTAATTTTCCTTGTTGGTTTGTGAACGAATATTATATTAAAAGATTTCTAGTTTCTAACAATAATACGTATAGACAATTAAAACAAGATGTGGTGTCGTGGGACACCAGGCAGGAATAAAGAGCAAAAAAAACCACCCTCTCCCTCACCCTCACCCTCACCCTCACCCTCACCTCACCCTCACCCTCACCCTCACCCTCACCCTCACCCTCACCCTCACCCTCACCCTCACCCTCACCCTCACCCTCACCCTCACCCTCACCCTCACCCTCACCCCCACCCTCACCCTCACCCCCACCCTCACCCTCACCCCCACCCTCACCCTCACCCTCACCCTCACCCTCACCCTCACCCTCACCCTCACCCTCACCCTCACCCTCACCCTCACCCTCACCCTCACCCTCACCCTCACCCTCACCCTCACCCTCACCCTCACCCTCACCCTCACCCTCACCCTCACCCTCACCCTCACCCTCACCCTCACCCTCACCCTCACCCTCACCCTCACCCTCACCCTCACCCTCACCCTCACCCTCACCCTCACCCTCACCCTCACCCTCACCCTCACCCTCACCCTCACCCTCACCCTCACCCTCACCCTCACCCTCACCCTCACACTCACCCTCACCCTCACCCTCACCCTCACCCTCACCCTCACCCTCACCCTCAACCTCACCCTCACCCTCCCTCTCACCCTCACTCCACCCTCACTGAAAGAGGGAGAAAGAGAAAGATATTATACACTACTCGCTTGTGTATACGACTGTCGCGCCTGCCCACGTCTCATTTAACGGTTTTATTCCACGGACATTTTCTTACGGCTTTTTTTCTTACGGTTTTACTATCACATATTTTTCAGTTCGGTCGCGCAGCAAAATCCCTATCTCCTCCAAGCCTGCCGTAAGGAACTTCGTTCCAATAATATTAAAATTGTATAAATATTGTGGGATATATTTTTTAAACAACGCCATCTAGCCCAAAGTAAGCTCATATAGGCCTGTCGTATGAGATCTAAATAAGTAATAGACATCTTATATATTTTTAGATACTTAATTGCATATTATAAATAAGAAATACCCAAACTCCGAAACCTAACCTAACTGTCGCGTGTCAAAAAACTACCTTGTATACGAGCATAATATGCATATTATTTAGTCACACCTTTTTCTCTAGAGGTGTTGGCGTATTATGAGGAAATAGGGTTGGTTTATTTTTTAAATTCTGGAACTACTGAACTGAGAGATTCCAAAGATAGTCTCTCTGTAGAACCAAATAAACCTGAAAACCACTCTGCCAACGCACTAACCTAGTACACTTAAAACAATAACAATTATAATATACGTCCGAGATAAAAGTACCTCCTCTATGTTTTGGAACAGTACAAGTATTCAATGTGTGTTATAAGTTCACAAATATATCAAAGTAACACTTACTGCGGTTATCTTTTTATTTATTTTATTATTTTCGTGACCAAACCAGGTATTAGTTCTACGGCAGAAAGTAAGGCATGTATCATAATGATGGATGGATATTACCGTGAAGTTCCTTTGAGTGCTAATGTCACTAGTTACAATGAAGAATATTATTAAGTAAGTTAAACAACTCAGTACTTTATGAGCGTATAGCTTATAAATCCAGAAATACAGTGATTTTTGGTGGTGTTTAAAAGTAGTGTTAAAAGTAAATGCTGTGAAAGGCATAAATAAATAAAAAAATACCGACGTTATCGGTAGTATTTTGATTCCAAAGGGGATCCTTTGTCGGTCTATACGTTTAGTTTAGACCAGACGAAGTTGTTTGCTTGCTTGAAAGCAACTTATCTATACCTATATTTGGAGAGTAATATTGAAATTCAATATCAATAAAAAAAATACTAATTGAGGTTAAGAGCATTATTTTCCAGTTGCTTGAAAGCAACTTATCTATATTTGGAGAGTAATATTGAAATTCAATATCAATAAAAAAAATACTAATTGAGGTTATGAGCATTATTTAAAAGTAATTATTAATTAAAACGTAATAATTACGAGTATAGCACCAATAACGTACATACACATCACTACTCTACCGTTAGGGCGACAAGGGCAGTCCCGTTTTTTGAAGTGAATTTTCTTTATGTATATATGACGTTGAGAGAAATTTTATAGCTGTAAAAAAATCGTCACGTTTTTCGGTTACGCGCAATGTTGTTTTGAAGTGAAACTTCTTTATCATAAAACTTCTTTATCGACATATGAGAGAAATTTTATAGCTTTATATAAAATAAAGTCGTAAAGAAGATTCACTTCTTACTTGTGTATTCTGGTACACACACATTTTTTTTTCCTTGACAGCCCTCTACTTACTGTTGAAATGAGGGATTTCAAAACCTTTTAAAACTGTGTTGTCTATGGTTTGAATGAATGAGTTGTATATCAGTAAAATCGTCTATAAATTTTCTGTATAATGCAGGTATAATACCTACATTCTTTATTAATTCTACATTATTCGTGAGTAACGCTATATTAGATTTTCAAAAAGTTTAGGATTTCGTACGAAATCTCAAATACCAAAGGTGTAAAAAAATTGCTCAGAAAATTATTGACAATAGAAAAAAATAATGTTATAAAACTTTAAAGAATACATTAAAATCTACAAAATAGTCTGTAATACCATATGTATAACTGTAATAGTTTCTTAACTATTTTTTCATCTTACAAAATTATTAAAATCGGTAGTGAATTTTCAGACCATGTTATTGGTACCTTGGTATAAATCCTTATCAAAATGAATTACTATATTTTCAGGTATGGTTAAGCACCTACAGATAGCTTTTTGAATTAAAAAAATAGGATTTGCCATTTAAGAGATATCATGAATTTAATATCTAGGCACATGATTAATTATAATATTACTAGCTTGTCACCCGACCAACGCCAGCGCGTGCCGCTAGTTTGAAATAAATTGTATCTGGCTATCAAAGTTGGTTAAAAAAACCATCAAAATAATCTAAGCCTTGTTACTAATTAAATCAAGTACTAACATTGATTGAGATACACATGCAATCGATTGCTCGATAACCAATAATTTGTAGTACAAAGCACATGATTGTATTTACAAACACAATGAAATGACGAGATGACAGAAACAATTCAATTACCCCGTCCATTAGAAGGAGTACCACGAGATATTTCGAATAGTATAGGTATGATTCTGTTGATAAATACCGGCAATTATGCATGACTCTTAGACCAAGTCGTCCGATTTTGGTTTGAAAAATATTAAAACTGGTAACAAAAATAATACGTAGTTTTTTAGGATGCTATTAAAGAGAGGGCACTAGGGCGATTTGTATGTTAGGTTCCTGATCTTCGGAGGAGGGAACGAACTACTTACTAAAACCCCTGTTGTTTTGTCTCGTTATAATCCGGTTGCAGGAGCAAGCCATAGAATGAGTCGCGGAATTTACCGTAGAAATGCCATCAAAGTAATAGTATATCCAATTTCAGATCAATTATACTGGTGTATTTTAGTGAGATCCCCTTCGTGACTTAAGAATTGAGTAATTGATCTTCAACATCTACCTATAACTGAGATCCGTGTTAATCACAAAGACTTGTGAACTAAAAATCTGCATCGAAATGGTAAGTCCATTCGAAAGCTATAATGCCACAGACAGTTTCAACATTCATCACCCCCTCGTTTTCCGTCGAGACTTACTTATGAGGACCACGTGAGCAGATTGCTATTAAACTATAAAGTCAAAAGTACTCAGATACTTAGACGTGCATGAATGAAGCGATTAATGAACCCGCAGGAAGCTAAAGTATGGATCGCGAAGCCTGGTGCTCTGTCCTCTCTGACTACCCCGTCAGGGACAAAGCGTTTTCCATCGAGGCTTGACAAACAATTACATGCTGGGACAGCAGGAGTTTTATTTCTGGATGTGTAAGATCAGAGTCAAGGACATCTGCTAGTTGATTAATAATAATGTTTTTTTTACGTGTGGAAATCCTCATGGATGCTATGCCGGACTCTTACCGACTAAAACCACACGGTGCCCTTCCATTTGTTTATGGCCAGGAGTCCCGGGCAAGCCCTCGGGAGGATAGTCCCAGGACTCCCAGCATAATAATAATGGATAGGATTAAATTTGCTGTTGATGAAATAAACCCAACACTTCCACGGAACGCTTGGGAAAATTATCCCGTTTGCCCCATACTGGAGTTAATGAGGTCGTTATTTATAAGTTAAATTGCAGCTCCATATGTGTTTAAATGAAAACTTTGCACTCGAACTTATACAAGCAGTTGGCACAGTTAACACTTGTATCTCTTCCACATTGCATATGAATTGCTGCACTCAAAAGTTTAAATTGCTAGTAAGAATTTGAAGATAAAATTAGAAAAACGTGTTACATTTTCACTTGCGACTTATATTGCTTTCCAGATCCTACCAGAAAAAATAACAGATAGTAGACAATATTCTAATGTAAAGTAATTGAAGCGCTCGTGGTCCCGCGGACTCAGTGTTCTGTAAACGATCACTGCGTTAAGCAACTTTCGCTAAGGTTGGTCACGGATGGGTGACCACTTTGCGGTATTTGAATTTGCAAGCGTTTCCGTGCTTCGGAAAGCACGTTAAGCCGTTGATCCCGGTTGCCAGTAACATGGCAGTCGTTAAACCAAGTTTATGGGCGGTTAGAACAATTTCAACAGCAGGTAGCCACTACCTGCGCCTGTCCATTTCAACAGGGCAACGGCCTGATCACCTTATACGTGGGACAAAAATGCCCACTGTTTAATAAGGGCATATCGTATGCCTCTGTCTAGCTCTATATATGTATCATCACTACATATTATAAACCAAAGTCGTTTCCCGCTGTCTGTCCCTATATATGCTTAGATCTTTAAAAATACGCAAAGAATTTCGAAGCGGTTTTTTTAATAGATAGAGAGATTCATAAGGAAGGCTATTATGTAAAACTTGTTAAGTTTTTGTATACATTGACAAAATAATAACGATATTTGTTTGGGGTGTCGGAAAAAATAAGCCGTCTGGGAGCTTTCAACGAAAACGCTGCCTAAACCCTTTGAGAAATAACAAAATAGTTTATGGTGGAATTGTTTATCTAATATAGGTCTACAAAAAAATTCAACAACAGTATATTATATATCAATATCTTAAGGATAACATACTATATCCATTTTAATACATTAAAAAACTAGCAATTATAAAGCAATAATTTGAAGGCTATTTACACAAATACATTTTTAATCCTTATCATTTTTAATATGTTAGTTGGCTTCAGCATTTCATGAATATTATTTTGTCCGTTTACACCTTGCAAATTATATCAATATCTTAGGAGATATGGCAAAATCAAAATAATGCGCAAAGAAATTAATTTCATGTAACCATAATTAGACCGGGCCGTGCGGCGTAGATACTGGAGAGCGGAGAGTAATCAACTAATTTGGAAAATGTTCATTACACACATTTATATGAAATTAATGAACGACGGGATTAAATGGGTGTCACGGGTATCGAAGTATGTCACGGGCGAAGCCTTGGGGGTCATCTAGTGTATAATTATTCATTTTTAAATTAATTAATATTACTACTAGTTTCAATCTTTTCACTTTTGATACCGCTATGTCATATATACAGAAGTAGACCAGATTGTATTTTTTCGTTTTATTTGTCAATACTATCATTGCGACCGCCATTCTTGACAGTAATGACATAATTTGAATATACTTAAAAATACTTACGTCATTGTTGAAAATTATATTATTAGAATTTAATTTAATTTAACCCGTCTCGCGACCCCCCCGTTCGGGTACACTTTTCTCCTCCACTTGCCAAGGTCATACGAAACCTTACCATAGACCATTTTGGCACGAATGGCATACCCAGTCTACGTAATATTTAATACCTCCTATACAATTACAAACACACTGCGTATGTATATATAAATGTATACAGTCACAAACTTCTTGACAGTAATGTAATTAACCTTCGTAACATCTTAACATGTTCACGTCACGCCCCGAGTTATCCTAATAGCTTTCTTGTTAATTAAATTTGTGCAGCTAAAGTGAGCGCCTCAAGTAGCTACTGAAAGGTGGTTTTAATCCGCTTCTTACTCATTTTAGCCTCTTTGCTGTCAAATTGTACCTGGATTTGCAGCCTGAGGCTTTATATTATTGAGTACAGTTAAGATGAAGAAGAGTTTTTTTCATATTTTCTGCATTGTTGAGAGCAAGTGTCTTTCTTGTATCGCATCATAAAAGCATGGAACTCTCTGCCATCGCACGTGTTTCCCTCCTTTTACAACCCTGGTTCCTTTAAGAGTATCGTGAAAAGGGCCGTAATTCCGTTAGGAGGGCGGCCCCATTTTGACGTGTCAAACATAAAAAAACCCATATCATGTTATGTTATATAACGTATTTTGCTAGTGCTACGTCCATCCAGGTCGTCTTATTATAGTAAAATCTAAAGTTAAAGTCAGACCTCAGTCAATAAAGTTGTGAAAGCGCTACGAAACTACTGTGGAGCTTAAAAAAAAATAACGCAATTTACTGCGTTCTAATCACTTTGCTGCACTATTCTACATCCTGGAACTTTTTATGTGAACCTACAATCTATAATATACACAAATTTCGCACTAATTTCAGTATGTTGCTATCAATGACTGACTGCCTCTATTGCGCGGTGGGAGTGCATCCGACTGACTGCCTCTGTGGCGCGGTGGGAGTGCATCCGACTGCTACGCAAGAGGTCGTGGGTTCGATTCCCACCCAGGATAAAACTTTGTGTGATGAGCACGATGGTTTATTCTGTGTCTGGGTGTTAATTATCTATAATATGTATGTATTTAGAAATATATAAGTATGTTTATCAGTTATCTGGTTACCATAATACAAGCTCTGTTTAGTTTGGAATCAGGTGGCGATGTGTGAGTTGTCCCAACAATATTTATTTATTATTATTATTAATTACGAGTAATTTATAAGTAATTACAGTATTTTGCCATTCTTAATGATCCCATCCAAACTCCAACTAGTTCAGTTAGTTTGGCTGGAAAAATTATATTTTCGATGGAAATCGAATTTTTGATAGCAACATTAATATAATACTCAAACTGCCAGTATCTAGTTCACTAATAGAGCAAAGTTTCGGCGCAAGAACGAAAAATAATATAATTATCGCTGACAAGAATGGGTCCAAATGCACATAATGTGACTATTTTAGTCTTACCTTCTCCGGAAATAAAGGTTTATATAGGATCCGGAAATAAATTAGTTAAAAGGTAATGATCCATATATAATAAGTCAAAGTGATTGAATAAACTGCCTGCAATGTAATCTAGGGTTCGAATCCTGGGTTGGCATGATATGTGCATGTATGTTTATCAGTTGTTAAACATACATACATACACATTGTCACGCCTTTATCCCAGAAGAGGCCACATTTCACCTTATGCGTTTTTGTCTTACGTAACAGGTGGTAAGCCCATTGCCATGTTGAAATGGACAGGCGCAGGCTATGGCGACCTGTTGTCGAAATTTTTCATGCCGCCCTAATGCTTCAACTGGGCTTAACGCATGCCATTTCACTGGCAACCGGGACCAACGGCTTAAAGTGCTTTCCGAAGCACGGAAACGCTCGCAAACGTAAATTTGTCATGTTTCAAGTGTAAAAGTGGTCACCTACAAAGAACAGCCATATCGAAAGTTGCTTAACGCATTGATCGTTTAAGGAACACTGAGTTCACGGGACCACGAGCGCTTTATACTGCATACATGCACATAATTATATGTCTATTTAATTTGAACAAGATAAACATGTCATTAACTATTTATTGTTATAAATAACACGTTTATATCTGTTGACATAAAATTAGTTATTTATTATTTACAAGGGTATATAAACAAAATTATGTTTCGCCATAAATTTGCAACTCGTAAAATAAAGTTAAGTATGCTATAAAACTGTTTGGCTCCTGTCAGGATTGACTGAAACAGAACAGATTTAGGTCAACGTGGAGCCGGAATTATACAGTAATTAGCGACCGGCTTATGACCATGAAACTGGGTGCTTATCGATGGGGTCATTACCGGTGGGTAATAATGACCCCATCGATAAGCACCCACTTTGATTAGAGCATATGTGCATAATATCAGTACTAACATCCTACTAATATTATATTCTACTAATATTTGACTGAAGATGTAGACATACAGCACAGAGCAGCTGCGGAGAATCACTGGACCACTCCCAGGGCACTTTTCAAACAAGGCAGCAGCTACACAAGATGGGACTCGCAGAAGATCCGACGTGTAGATCATGTGACGATGATGGCGAAACCATGCACCATCTGCTGTGTGAATGCGTGGCACTTGGTGCAAGGAGAATAAGTCTTCTGGGAAAGGCACATCCTACACCTGAAGACTACAAGATCATCCATCCTAACAGTACAATGAAGTTTATGAAGGTGCTGCATGAGCGCTGGGGGGGATGTGTAACGGGTATTGTATTGCACAAAAGACCTAATAGGGTCGAAGTGCTTGGGCAAGGCCGACCTTAGTAAAAAAATAAGATAGGAATATTTGACTGCCTGGATGGAGTAAGTGGTAGTGTATGCGACTGCCGCGCTCAGGTCCTGGGTTGGATTCCCGGCTCGGAAAAAATATTTGAGTTATTCAAAAATGTTTGTTTTAATGTTTAGATGTTTTCTATATATAATATTTAGAAATATATAAGTATGTATACCATTGGTCTAGATCCCATAGTACAAGTTTATAGCTTAGTTTGGGCTAAATAGCGCTGTGTAAAAAAAATGTCCCACAGTGTCTCATTAATATTACAAACGTGAAATTTTGTAAGAAAGTAAGGATGTGGGTTTGTTACTCACGCACTACACGCAAAATGTACCGAATTAATTTTGAAGAAACTTTACAATATCATAGCTTACACATCAGAATAACTCATAGGCTACTTTTTATCCCAAGAACAAGTTCCTGTGAGACACGGGAACGGGAAAACTTTACCACGTGGGCGAAGCCGCGAGCGTCAAATAGTATTTAATAAAGGATAAAGTTTGTGAGTAACACTACGTTTGTTACTTCTACACGCTCAAAAGGCTGAAAGCATTTAGAAAAAACTTGACTTGGCTATTTTTTATCTCGGGATCAGGTTCGTATGGGATATGAGTAGAGTAAAACTTCACAACGCTGGTGAAGCCATATTCTCTAGTCAATAATACAACCTTTGAAAATTCTTTTTTTTTCTTACCTACTTTCATTTCTTTGGGGGCATCGTCGTGAACAATTCATGCGCGGCCCCGAATAGTGTCTGGTCGTGGGTGGAAGGTCGGGGGACCCCGCCCAACTGGCCACTTGGCGACGGGCACCTTT
The DNA here is from genome assembly GCA_948477245.1 of Thumatha senex. Classification (NCBI taxonomy): domain Eukaryota; kingdom Metazoa; phylum Arthropoda; class Insecta; order Lepidoptera; family Erebidae; genus Thumatha; species Thumatha senex. The sequence continues at coordinate 17,391,724 of OX419743.1, forward strand.
TCTCTGTTCCAGGTTTGCCCACTTTTTGCGCACCGTTGCGGCCGGTACCGGCCGCTTTCACCTCCTCTGCTTACTGAGGTGCGCTCGAGAGCGGTGGAGGTGCGGACTAGTTCTTCAGCTCCTTAGGGAGCTCCGGGGTGGTCGGTTATCGACCGCCCAGAGACGGACCCCTCCATTCTGGGGTTCCCCTTGCCGGCTCGCAGTGATTTAACCTCAGGCCTATCCTGCGAGTCGGTTTAAGGTGAGGCGGAACACAGCGGGGTTTAGTGGGTAGGACGGCCTCTCTTTCAGGGGCCGGGAGCCCCACACACCGTTCTTGCTGTCCCCGCAGCAGGGATGACGGTGCGTAACTGCATTTCAAAAAAAAAAAAAAACTTTCATTTCTATGGGTACATTGATTTCGTTATCGAATTGTATCAATGAATAACAGCTCAAAGGCTTATATGTCATTGTTGTGAAATGAAACCTCTATTACTTATATTCACCAGGGACCTTTATTGTTGCTCTTCACTAAAATACAATACGTATTGTTCAAGGAATATACTGAAATTCCTTCTCTCAATGTATCAAAAGCTCTTAGACGGGGCTAGAAAATTCAGAAATCACCCGAGAATATTATTTTTACTTTTTAATATATCGCTCAGGATTTTGACCAGATGCTATACACAGGTCTTACATTAAAATTAAATTTGTTAACTTTCAAGATGTTCTGCCGAAAGCTTTTAATAGATGGCAGCTGCTCCAACTACATGGCCATAAGTGCTGGAATCCATCATTATCATCACCCGAGCGTCTGTCCCAGTTGCGTCTCGCGACTCCTGAACTGCTGGAATCGAATAAAATGTTTGTTTTGTACCTAATTGCTCTTGCTGCATACTGTTTCAACAGCATGCTCTTTATCAGCGAAATTTATTGAGAGATATCAATTAACGGATCTCGTCTCGCACTCATCAACAGAATCAAACAAAAATGACCATTAAAAAGAGTGCTGTACAGAGTGTGATATTATATCATTGTGGAGTCGACACTGCTTCAACATAAGTCGCTAGTGTTGTCATACTCGGAGACTGCTGCTTTTTACATGTGGAACATGTGGGAATGTCTTTAGTCCCACCTGTAGACTAATAGATTTTGTTTCCTGGGGGTCGAGTCTGCTATTTCAATCGAGTCGAAAAGGAATCGAAATAGTCGCTCAATAGAAAGCCACGGGTACTATTTTGACAGTTTTTCGTAGTCTACCTTTACAATCGTACTTCAATCTATCGGTCGACCGATAGAATTCTACTAATACGTACCGCGCCAGTAGCCGGTAGTCAGTTGCATTTTTGATAGTCTACTAACATTTTGAAAGCTAAAAACAGCGATTCTGGTTCTATTCTACGCTCTACGGCTTGTCAATAGTATACTCTGCCCCCAGGATAGTAGAAATGGAGAAACCTTACTGTCAGGTACTTTTGCATATAGAAATGTGTACAAAAAGTTGCTTGGATTACAGAGAGTACTACACACATAATTGGGTTGAGTTCTCAAAATTGTTAAAGTTTCATTATCACCAAATAAATAAAGTTATTTAAAGTGAATAAATAATATTAACTGCTTCAACCTTAGTTTCAGAAACTATAATTTATTAAAGAGAATTTTTGGACTATTCATTTAATGGATAATTGAATTTATGACTCTCAATTCCAATAAGTTATTTTAGTTATTAGTTATGATTTAAATGAATCATTATCTTCCATTCAAAATTAATAGTTTTCAACTAAATCCCTTCGAACGTATTTTACTAATTAACTTACATAAAAAGGAAACAATTTTTAGTACATTTTCTGTCTATCTGTCTGTTTATTTGTTCTGTTTAATCTCTGAAATTTATAGTGATTAAATAATATTAACTGCTTCAAGCTTAGTTTCAGAAACTATAATTTATTAAAGAGAATTGTTGGACTGTTCATTTAATGGATAACTGAATTTATGACACTCAATTCCAATAAGTTATTTTAGTTATTAGTTATGATTTAAATGAATCATTATCTTCCATTCAAAATTAATAGTTTTCAACTAAATCCCTTCGAACGTATTTTACTAATTAACTTACATAAAAAGGAAACAATTTTTAGTACATTTTCTGTCTATCTGTCTGTTTATTTGTTCTGTTTAATCTCTGAAATTTATAGTGATTAAATAATATTAAATGCTTCAAGCTTAGTTTCAGAAACTATAATTTATTAAAGAGAATTGTTGGACTGTTCATTTAATGGATAATTGAATTTATGACACTCAATTCCAATAAGTTATTTTAGTTATTAGTTATGATTTAAATGAATCATTATCTTTCATTCAAAATTAATAGTTTTCAACTAAATGCCTTCGAAAGTATTTTACTAATTAACTTACATAAAAAGGAAACAACTTTTAGTACATTTTCTGTTTATCTGTCTGTTTATTTGTTCTGTTTAATCTCTGAAACAGCTGGACCGATTTAACGTATTTTCACCGGCAGATAACTGACGTTATGATACAGGCAGCAACTCGGCTCAAAGTATCGGATGGTTAGGTCGTGGCCCCAGCGCTGCGCAGTGATGACAAAATCATCATTCATCCATACTATGTGTATGAGTAGGTATGTTTGTATGTTGGGTTTAACGCTCTTCTCTTAGGCACTACTAGTTTGAATTGAAAAATTAAGTTTGTGTTGGATAGCCCATTTATCGAAAAAGGCTTAATGCAATTTATATCATCACACTACGATCCTGGAGAGCGGTGCAGTAAACATAAAAGTCAACAAATGCGTTACATTTTCATACATTCATCATTGTAAAACTTATAAATAACGGGATTAAATGGATGCGACAGGAATTCGAAGTATGTCACGGGCGAAACCGCGGGCCTCAGCTAGTTTATTTTAGAACCATTTTGGTTCAGAACGTGGCCTCTCCTATTTCTACATTAACATCATCAGTTTAGTTCAACCACTGTTCAAAATGATTTCTTTATATTGGAACGAAGTTCCTTATGGCATGCTTGGAGGAGATAGGGATTTTGCTAGACGACCGAACTAAAAAAAATGTGGTAGTAAAACCGTAAGAAAAATTCTGTGGAATAAAACCGTTAAATGAGACGTGCGCAGGCGCGAAAGTCGTATACACAAGCGAGTAGTGTATAATACCTTTCTCTTTCTCCCTCTTTCAGTGAGGGTGAGGGTAAGGGTGAGGGTGAGGGCGAGGGTGAGGGTGAGGGTGAGGGTGAGGGTGAGGGTTTTGACACCACATCTTTAATTTTTATGTATGTACTGTAAAACAAACCAATAAAAAAAACTTTAAATTCTATCAGGATTCTAGCACTTAATGTACGTTTTTTACCAATGGTTGTGATTCAAGAGAAAGGTTTAGGTGTATAATTCTAGGCAGGTTAGGAAAGAGGCAGACGCTAGCAAAAAAAATTGACGAAGAGCAAACTATATAATAAAAGTGGTATTGTACACAACTGCGGTACGGTATGGTCTCGGATTCGATACCGGGTCGGAATGAATATTTGTCTAATTCACAAATCCGTGTTTCAGAGTGAAGATGTGTGTGGATTTAGAAATTTTTAAGTATGTTGTAAAGTTATCTATATCTCATAGTACAAGTTTATATTAGCTTAATTTAAGTTAGACGACGTTGTGTAAGAATATTCCAAAAAAAAACTAATGGCCACTTGTTTGATAATATTCATAAGTAAGTACCTATGAAAGAAAACTATAATGACTTAAAATCTAAATATGAATTTCTGTATATTTCGGGTCTTATTGGCGACGTAATACTGTAAGGTACAAAGCCTAAAGAGAGATACTAGGTAGGCTTTGTACCTTATAGTATACGTTCCAAATATGACCCGAAATATAAACATATACAAAAGAAAATCGCGAAAGTTTAAAATTTAAAGAAACATTAAAATAATTAAAATAAGAATCATCTGAATGAGTGCTGAAACTGTAGATTAAAATATGCTTTTCCAACTGAAATCTCCAAATAAAACCAGTTTCCAACTCCGTTTCAAATAAATTGTGAATTAATACCCGTTACTTTGACGACGCACAGTTTTAATCTCAATTAGCTTTGATTGCGTATATTTCTACAGAAATAAAGTTCTTTGACTTAATTGAGGACTCCACTGTAATTTCTTTTATTTACATAATTAGATCGAAGTATTCGAATGCAAAAATTAGTAGGAAAAATAATGATATTTTCCTAATAGAAAAAAAAAATGTATGTGTTCCTATGGTAATACGTGGATAAATTGTAGTTTAAGCAATTCCTTATAATATCAGCTATCTGCCAGCGAAAGCCCTGTAAAAGCCGTCTTAGAGATTGTCTGAATAAACAAACAGACAAAATCTTAAAGGAAAATTTTATTGTGAAATCGTATATGCTTTCAAACGTATGTAGGTAAAAGCTGTTAATTTGGAATCACAAATATACACTGCAATTATTTTTATCTGTATAGTTACTAGAGGATGTCCACAGGTACATAAAACTAACTAACTATCTCCACGCTGTATCCCTGACGGCATACTTACGAGAGAAGTATGAATACCCCGTTAGATTCATTAATCGCTTCATACATGCAAGTCTGGGTATCTGAGTACTTTTGACTTTTCCGTTTTTTGAGCAATCTGCTCACGTCATGTTCACATGTAAGTCTCGGCCTACCGTGACTCCTTCTACCCTCTACTAAAAAATGACAATATTTTGCATAGACCATTAACATTAACAGCTGGGCGCTTACAAAATTTAATATACTTATTTAAAGTGACCACCGGTTCAGAACGCGGCCCACGTGAGAAGAACCGGCAAGATACATAAAAATGACTTTTTTTAAGGCGTATATTATTATATTTTTCGTCAATCATTCCTCACTCATTCTTTGGACGTGTCCAAACTAACAGAGCAGCCCTTTTCTAGCTTAACGCTGACACTTTTAGGGCCGTATTTGAGAACGTTCCTCAATACTCAAGAAACGCCTAAGGCTAGTTTTTGCCTTAAAATACTTACTTTATTCTCAAGTGTTTCTTGAGTATAGAGGAACGTTCTAAAATACGGCCCATACTTCGTTTCATATTCGGTCGGCTAAAGTTACGCCGCATATGTTCAAAGTGATCGCATCTACAGAGCATTCAACCTACTTTTATGCATCTTTTGACATTCCAAGGTTCATGAAGAATTTAAAGTTTTAAAATTGGTTAACAAAAAAAAATTCATTAGAAATCCAGAAAAGGGCGATTAATTTACTGAAAATCTCTCGATCTGTTGATCTGTGCTGACTGGACTTAACAACATTGTACTGTCATTTTGACGAGTGTTTGTGACGGAGCTTCTTACAATTTTCAGTTTGACTACTCGAGTTAACTTTAATCGACGTTGAGTTGTGACAGTTTGAATTGGAAATTTGTGAATTTTGAGATTGTGTATTAAAATTAGCAAACAATTTATTTAGATAAAATAATATTGTCAAATGCGTTCTGCACCGATTTTTATAATATTTAGTGTTAAGTGTCAGAGTAGGTTCCTGGGATGGGTTTCTAAATACAGTTGAAACCGATGGGCTGTTGTTAATATCAATCATGTCTTTATCTCCGAGGAGGGAGGGGGGGCAGATGCATATAATAAAAGCGGTCACCCATCGGAGGACAGCCATAGCGAAATTTGCTTATGCAACTTACTGTGTTAACAACAGTGATCATTTTTGGCAGAGAAAACATAGAAATACAACAGGGATAATATACATTGTTAAGACATTTTATTTAAATTATTTATTAAAAAAAATATCACGTGGTAGCGTACCCATACTAAAGATAATATAATATACCCATAATAATAGACAATATACCCATACTTCCAAGTACGGAAACGCTCATAAATAGAATTACTAAAAGTCTTACTATAATGATATCTCTAAATAAAGAGACAGAACAACGTCAAATCTGAAGTAACCTATTTCGTCATGATACGCAATTGTAAATTAAGCAAAGTCATTACTCATTGTTCGCTCAGAAATCTCAAATAACACTGAATGTGTTTGCATTGTTAATACGATACTAAGCTTATTTGACGACATACAACATACAGTAGGGTTTGGTAGTATCTTAAAACACAAATACGTAAAGTGTGCAATAGAGATCTACCGATTTTCGTGGATCAAACCTGCAATTGGTGCAGCTAATGACTATCACAACCAGCATCGAAATGACCACTAGAAAATCTAAGCAAAATATTTTTAATATTACAAAACAACATTGAATTCAACACGTATTTCGAAAAAAAAATACAGGATCACATTAATAAATAAAATTTAAAAATCCCCTGCACCTAAAAATACTTATTGTTTTAGGAACAACACCTAAAAAGTATGAGTTTTCGAAGAGTCAGGGTTTCTGGAGACCATTCTGGTTGCAGCATCAGGACAAAGTTATCAATAAATGTCATTTTACGATTCATACGCAAAAAATCCTATCATTATTATGAAAAAGAGCTGACAGTTAGTGATATTAACCATCGCAAGACAACTGGCTTTTAAATGAAAAAAAAAGGCATTGAAATCGGTCCATCCGTTTGACAGACACACACACAGACATCGGGGTAAAAAAAAGAACCTATTAAAGTTCTAGTTAATGGTAAAATCTATATATAGTAAATAATCTTTTTTGGATGTTGATAAAAAATATTTAATAATGTATTAAATTAAAAAATATCCATCACGCCATTTCCCCGAAGGGGTGGCAGAGGCATATTGTATGCCCACTTTTCACCGTATGGATTCCTGTCCCACGTAATAGGTGGTGAGCCCATTGCCGTGTTGAAATAGACAGACGCAGGTTGTGGCTACCTGCTGTTGAATTTTTTCAAGCCGCCCATAAGGCCTTCAACCAGGCTTAACGACTGCCATTTTACTGGCAACCGGGACCAACGGCTTAACGTGCCTTCCGAAGCACGGAAACGCTCGCAAATGTAAATGCCACAAAGTGGTCACCCATCGGAGGACCAGCCATAGTGAAAGTTGCGTAACTCAGTGATCATTTACAGAACACTGACACCGCGGGGCTACGAGCGCTTCAATAATAATAATAATGTATAACCAAATTTGATAAATTATCACCAAAATATTGCGAACTGGGTACCTACCAACACGGCCCAAGAAATTCACACGCCTCTTAAGCTTTTATATTACAAAACTGTGAACAATTCAACGATAACATTCATGTAATGACATTTGAGCAAACAAAAAAAAAAGCAATAGCCTCGCTAAGCAAACCTTTCTCGACACTGCGATAAGCATGATAAATTGTATTTGTTTCTCTGAGTAAATGATTGCAGATACTTTTGTAAGTCTAAGCCGAAAAATTACATAACTAGGCCGATTAGAGTGATTTGTATTGATAATTTGTAAGTGACATACAATATGCTAAGTAGTTTACAACTACATCGGGAGTAGTTTACTACGCGGATTTCGTGACAATCAAGGGTAAATTTTCATGCTTTTAAACGTTTCTACCATACAGTACCGTACCGTAGTACACTATTACCGTGGTGCTTCCCGTTTTTGATTATTATTTACACTTAGTTGATGTCCAGGTCTCCCGCTTTGCAAAGGAGGGAAGAGGCGTTACGTTATTTTTCCAACTTACTCAAACTATCTTCTGATTAATTTCGTTGCGGGCTTCAAGACATTCTAATTTCTCCTGGGACTTCACCAAGATAGAGCTCGGTGTAACTTTTGTGGTCTTGGTCATTGTTGTAGATCTTGGCTTACAGGAGTCACAGTAATGGGAATGCGGGTGGGATTAGTCCCAATAATTTTGTGAATGAAAATGTAATAATTTAATTACATTTGTATGTGCTTTCATTGATTAATTTGGAGTCGTGAAATTTTTCCTTAATTAATCAGTCTTACTACAGAAGCCATGGTCAGGTTTACTACAGGACGAAGGCATCTGCCCATTTTTGTTAGGTATAACCCAAAGTACGCCTTTCGCATTCAGTTCATCACTGTTATCTTATTGTTAAAAAATGCGAAATTACGCTACTATGAGCGTGTGCTATTGGATCTAGACAACTATTAAACGTACATATATATTTCTACATTTAGAAAGAAAATATTCAAACTCCGAGACAAACATTTGTGAATGACACACATACTTGGTACTAAATTTCCAAATCTGAAACCTAAGCGTGGCTTTCGTATACAATACTACCTACGCCATCGAGACAATAAAACCTTTTATAGGTCGTTGGTTAATTGTCATAAGGTCCAAGATTTAATTGTAATTGTGTATAAACTTACTGGTACCTTTACTTTACACCGCTTTACAATGTGGCAGTGGAGTATTGCAGATTTATATTATAGTGCTTCTGGCACAACCTGTTAAGTTACTTACTACTGGAGTTGACAACTTACAAAGACGTTAATCACTATGAAAAAAAAAACAGCGCTTGCAAGAAAATAATTTTATAGTGTACTTTACAATTTTCATAAGAACCTGTTGAGTACTTTATTTACTCAATATTATATAAACAAGTAGTTGCTGGTTTTCTTCATTGCTGCACAATTTCCTGAATAAAATTACTTAAGTAGGGTACGACCAATAAAGGCAATTTTCTTGGTGAAGCTGGAGCGAAAGTTGGTTTTGAAAGTGTAAACTTCTGTAGCCGCGCTGAACGGTTTTGGGTAGCCAAGTTTTGGATATTACGTGGGGGGGGGGGCTAGAAAAGCTTAAGTTCAAATTGTCGACCAGAATAACCTGATGGGTTTGCCGCCATCTTGAAAAAAGTTAAATTCGGTTTTTTCATCCCCGTTGAGATAGATACGAAAATTTTAATTTTTATATTTTTTTAAAACTTTTATTTCAAAATTTTTTTAATTTTTTTACAATTTTATTTTTTTTATATTTTTGTTTTTGGTGGTAAACAAGCCTGATTTGTTCTCTTGCTCACTGAATGAATTTACAAAAATAGCGTTTAGAATTTCTAGTAAAATGAATTGAATTTAGTTTAGTTAGGAAATTTAAAATTTAGAATCGGTAAATAGATAAGTAAGTTAAAGATAAGTATATTGCAGTAGTGTAAAGAGCCTACTACTTTATATGGCATTAGGGGTAACTTTTTATGGTATTAGTAAGTAATAGTAAGTAGAGTAAGAAGTAAAGTAAGATAAGAAGCGCTCGTGGCCCCACTGGCGCATTGTTCTCTAAATGATCACTGCGTTAAGCAACTTTCGCTACTGCCACAAAGTGGTCACCCATCCGTGACCAGCCATTTAAATTTGCGAGCATTTCCATTGGCCCTGGTTGCTAGTAACAAGGCAGTCGTTAAGCCAAGTTAAAAAACCTTATGGGCGGCTTGAGAAATTTCAACAGCAGGTAGCCACAACCTGCGTCTGTCCATTTCAATAAGGCAATGGGCTCACGTCACAATACAGGCGTGACAATATGTATGTATGTATTATCAGTGATCTAGATCCCATAACACAAGCTTATATTAACTACTTTGGGCAAGAAAGGGCTGTGTAAAAATAAAATCCAATAACCTCATGTCATTAGTAGTCTGTGATCTTAGATGGAAATGCTAAGAATTTGGTATTATTGTAAGTACACATGTATACATGGGGGTCACAAAAGTTTCAATAACTTGAAATGAGTTCTATCTGGCAATTTTCTAACTTGGATACAATCCAGATTACACAGCGTGCCTGGAATAAAACTTCACTTGGAATATGACATTGCAGTTTTCCTAAAGTGTCAAATATTAAGAACTGAAATATAGAAAGCAGTTTTCCCTTTTTCGTTTTCCACAGGAACATGATCTCGTGATAAAAAATAACCTATGTACTATTCTGATGTGTAAGCTTATTATCGTAAAGTTTCATCAAAATCCATTCAGTAGATTTTGCGTGAAAGACCCCACCCATTCTTACAAACTTTCGCGCTTATTATAGTCAGTAGTCAATAATCATTTATTTCTCCCATATATATTTTAACATATGTAGGTATTCAACATATTGGATTATTGGGAGACTGGCTTCCAAGCTAGGTATGAACCTGTGATATGGATAACCAGGCTTCCATTCCACTGAAAATCTTATTCTGAGACAGTGCAATATTGTACATAATATGATATAGGAGCAGGCGAAGATGGAAATGTTTACAATAATAAAAGAAAGTAAAGTGTACCATTGACTGTGTCTGTGTGTGTCAGTGTGTGTGAGTGAGTGAGTGTGTGTGTGTGTGTGTGTGTGTGTGTAAGTGTGAGTGTGAGTGTTTGAATTTGTGTGTGTTCGTAGGTATAGGTATGTGAATTATTTATTTCTTAACAAAATAATTTGTGTTGAAAATTACTTAATGCTATTGTTTATGCAATTCGATAACTAAAATGCAATTCGATAACTAAAAATCACATTAACATCAAATAATTATAGATACAATATTGTAATTCAATTACATATTTAGAAAATTACAAGTATCTATCATGCAATCATAACATAATAATTATTCATATATAATATTATTCTATAAAAGACTATTCAAGTCAAAATAAAGTAAAGTAGTCAGAAGCATTTGTCATATTATTATATCAATGTCAATACTGTATCCATTAGTTAAAAATGTCATACATTTAAATATATTTAATCAAAATCGTTATTCATGGGTATCGTCATGGTTACTGTCACTAAATAACTCATCCAAGCTATAATAACTTTGTACTATAGTATAATAACTATAATAACTTTTGTTACTTTCTATTACCGATTTATGTGCTATAAATTTAATACGAAATAAATATCACATATTCGTTTACCGGCAATCACTATAATATTTTCACCACGATAAACTGGTAATAGCAACTTACCGAATATCGAAAAGAAAAACACTTTTGTATCAATGTATAATAAAGTTTTTCTGGTTATTCCTGTGTTGATATGTTTCCGTACAATAAAGTGGTAATTGCAAATATCTTCGTTAATATCAGTAAGTAAAGTAAAAAAGTGAAAAAAATTACAGACATGTGTCCCGACCCATAGATGCCGAATTTCGCATAACAATAAATAGTCCACAATAGCACATTATCGACTTATTGTTTGGGGGGATCGAAATACAAAACCGCAAAAAAAAACATTTAAATGTTCTTAACGATTTTATTATAAATGTATGGTTTCAGATTTATTACATGTCAACTAAATCTGGTAGACTTCAATACCTTATGGACTTAATTACTAAATAAAATTAATTTATGGTTTTGACGCGATTGTAGCCCCTCTTGCTCTGTGCTCTGTAATCGATCATTGCGTTTAACATTTTTCAGTATGTTCAGTTTTGAGATAGATGACTCTTTTTGCGCTTCCATGATTCAGAAGCCAAATGAAGTCGTTTAAAACGGCTATCAGTAAAATTTCTACCAGCCAAGTCTAAAACCTGGGTCAATCCCTTTCAACACCACAATTTATTTCGGCAAATATGTCTAGGCATATTTATAGGTATGAGTCTGAACGGGTAAAATTAAAGTGTGTAATTAAACCCCCCGTTGCACATAATTAAGAACTTGGAGTAACATAAAAAAACTGTAATCGATTAATGTTATGTTAGTACCCATATGGTATAAAATATCCCAAAAGGGCGGCCAAGGCATATTATACGCCCACATTTCATCGTCTGCATTGTTTACCAAATGAGTACTAACATAACATGAAAATTGATTTATCTTACTCCAAGTTATACATGAATAACGACTTATTAATATCATGTTAAAATATAAAGTGCTCGTGGTCCAGCTGAGTCAGTGTTCTGTAAACGATCACTGCGTCAAGCAACTTTCGAGATGACTGGTCACGGATTGGTGACCCCATTTGCGAGAGTTTCCGTGTTCCAGTAACATAGCAGTCGTTAAGTCAAGTTGAAGGCGTTATGGACAGCTTGAAAATTTTCAACAGCAGGTAGCCACAACCCGTATCTGATTATTTCAACATGGCAATGCGCTCATTACCTATTACGTGGGACAGGAATTCACATGCTGAAACGTGTGGCATATAATATGCTTCTGCCACCCCTTCGGGGATAAGGCGTGATGGATAAATAAATTTAAATATTACTTTATTATTTATAGAGCAAGTATAACAAAGAACCTTATATAAAGAAATGGAAAAATTATTCCAATGGCATAACGTATACGTCAGCTCAGATAATTTCCTCGAGGTTGTCTAGTTGACCTATAAAACGAAAACCAACCACTTTCAAGCAAACGGAAACCGGGAACGGATGTCGTCCGTTTGCTTCCGTCCGATCTAATTGCGCTTACCTACTCTACTACTTATCCTTTGTCATTTTTTAATTCTATTTTAGGTTACTTTTATTAATTTTCGGTGAGAAATATCGTGCGGTGTTCCACAAGGCTCTGTGTTTGGGCCATTTTTGTAGAATATTGGTTATGACTGGGTGCTTCATGGTAAGTACGTTTGTGTACAATATTTTGATGACATAGTACAAATGAAGGTCACGAAAGGGCTTACCCAAGTTGTTGGACGTATCCGAATAGATTTTTTTTTTCAGTTTTGGCAATCCTAAAAAAGAGACAAAAAGCTCCAAAATAGTTGACTGCCTCGGTGGTGCAGTGGTAGTGTATCCGACTGCCGTGACTGAGGTCCCAGGATCGATTCCAGGGTCGGATGAAATACACTCCCGGACTCTTGAATCGAGCCACCTTACATTCCCGGGCCTAAAAGCCCAATACACAAAAAATATTCAATATAACATAAAAGTTTTTATGCATTTATAATGCTGGCATATTTCATCGTCTTTTCCGTGTGTATTATTCCAAATTTGAATTTTAGAATTTAAAATAATGAACAAAAGCCGAGCTTGGTCACTGATTTGAAAAAAATAATGACTGTTGAAAGTTGCTTTTGAAGCAATTTAATGTCGAATTGGTTTGAATTTTCGCAATTGTTGTTAACCAATGTTTAGTTTAGTTATATTTCTATAATTTGAACCGTTTTTGGCTATAAAATTATGGATACTTCACCTGAAGTAGCCGCGCAAGCTGTAGCACTTCTTCAATCTGGGCTAAGTCAGCGAGATGTTAGTTCACAACTTCACATAAGTCGTTCCGCTGTTCAAATAGTGTACCACCGATACCTGGAGACTGGCGGCTTCGTTCGGCTAACAGGAGGACCTCGTTACCGAGTGACAACGGCGAGACAAGATCAATACATTGTCACTACTAGCTTACGAAATCGATGCCTTAACTCTGTTCTGATACAAGAACAGCTCAGGGACTTTCACGGAGTGGCTTTAAGTGCTCGGACCGTTAGAAGGCGACTCAATGAACGTGGTTTAAAGCCCCATAAGCCAGCCAATGGACCCAAAATGATACGATCACACCGAATGGCCCGTCTAGAGTTTGCGTGCAAACATCTAAATTGGACTCGACATCATTGGAGCCAGGTTCTCTTCACAGATGAGTCCAAGATAATGCTAAACGGTAATGACGGAAGGAGTAAGGTGTACCGAAGACAGAACGAGCGTTTCGCGCAATGCTGTATTGACAAGAAAGTGAGTTATGGTGGAGGATCATGGACAGTCTGGGGAGGAATCTCTATGGAAGGCAAAACTGAGCTAGAGGTAGTGACGTGACCACGACTGCCGCCTCTAGATGGCAATAGATACATTCGCCAATGCTTAGAGAACCACGTGATGCCATATGCTGGATTTATTGGCCAAGATTTCGTTTTAATGCATGATAATGCAAGGGCCCATACTGCGGGAATCGTTAGGGAGTACTTAAATGACATTGGTATCACTGTTATGAGATGGCCAGCGCGAAGTCCTGATATGAATCCTATAGAGCATCTATGGGATGAGTTGATGAGGCGTGTTCGAGCTCATCATCCTGCCCCGCAAACCATGCAGGAGCTCAAAAATGTAATTTTGGAAGAATGGGAGGACATTCCTCAACATGTCATAACAACATTGATTAATTCTATGCCAAACCGTATGAGAGCTGTCATAAATGCACTGGGAGGCAATACAAGTTACTAAATAAACATTTCTTTTCATGTATAATATGTCTTTATTTAAAAATCGATTAGTTTTTTTTCCTTGAAAAAAGCAAATATGGACTTGTTTAAACGTAACTCGACTTTTTTAATAAACTGTAATTCAAATTTAGAATAGTGGCACTCTAAATGAATGATGAGTATACTAGCTCCAAAACTGCGTCAAAACATTTTCCTTCTACATACATCTTTTATAAGTTACAGTATTCCAAACCAAAAAAATCAAGGTGACTCGATTTAGGTGTCCGGGAGTGTGTGTGACCCACAAATGTTTATTTCAGAGTTGGGGTGTTTCCTATGATTATGTATGTATTTAGAAATAAACAGCGCTGTGTAAAAAAATGTCCTGTGAAATGTCAATGTGCTAATTTATACATCGCTTTAGCATCTACTGACTAAGGGTTAACCAAAAGACTGATAGACAGGTCCATATTCATATCTCTTGAGACTGCAAAATGGGTTACCGTACAGGTTCTGTTTTCCCCACAAACGGATGGAATATGCAAAACTTCGTTTATCACGTCGCAATTCTCACAGTTACAAGACGAGATTTTGACCTATACCTAACAATCATATTCGTCCCTGTGGGCTGTGGCTGTCTGATACAATCCTATTATAAGGACACATAGAACCATAGATACTCGTATATATGCATAGAACATTCTTCAATATGTGCTTAAAGTGCAGAATTAAAAAAAATGAAAAGTGATACGAATAATCTCAAATGAAAACCCATTTTCTTTTAAACGCCTATACCACAAAACCAATGACGCAGTCACTTAATCAAGTGAACGTATTTATGTTAATCTCCGGGTAAGGGTTGCAAAAACGTCAGTTAACTCGACCCTCATTATTTCTCAGTTGGGCACACTGGCGCACCCTTGCCTCGAGTGTCGGCAGAAATAGAAAACGATATAAGTTGAATTACACTTCAAATGGTGGAAACGATTGACATATTTCGATGTCTATTGCAGGAAATTTAACAGTATAATAGTATAGTATGTTTAAGTAAAACCTAATTTGATTTATTTAAAAGAAAGTAAGCTAAAGAAATATGCATGGATTGCGAAGACTAGTGATCGGTCCTCCCAGAATACACCGTCAAGTATTAAAGATGTATCATTGACGTTTTTTTGACGGTTTTTTTTTTGTTAAAAAATATGTTGATAAATCTTTTAATTAAGTAAAATTTTTAAGCAAGCAAGTTCTTAAAAATCTATCACCTCAATATTATGACACGTTATCTATCGAATTTTTGTGTGACCGCTTTTATGATGACTAAATCAAATGAATTAATAATATTTAAAGTCTAATATTCTAATGCGCAAACAATAAGTGCAGTTTTTGCTTAAAATTCGTAAATATCCACGTGCGAAGGAGAACGTTGACGTTGAATTTATTAGGTTGTTATTGCTTCTTAATTAATTCGTTTTTAAATAACTAATTATCTTTAAGTAAATAAATATCTTCACGCTGTATCCCTGACGGGGTGGTCAGAAAGGACAGATCGCCAGCCGAAGCCGATCCATGCTTACTTCTTTCGCTTCCTGCAGATTCATCAATTGTTTCATACGTGCACGTCTGAGTATCCAAGTACTTTTGACTTTTCCGTTTTTGAGCAATCTGCTCACGTGGTCTTTATATGTAAGCCTGTCTTCTTCTACCCTCTACATTCGCACAAAATATATTATATTCTTCGTCAACCGTTCTTCACTCATTCGTTGGACGTGTCCAAACCAGCGGAGGACGCCCTTCTCCAGTTTAAAGCTGACACCTATTGATATATTGATTTATCGACCATCTCTATCAAGGATACAGAATGTAAATAATATAGTGTAGTTTTTTTTTAATTTTTGCGGTTTATACTTTGTATACCACTCGAGACTGCTCGCGAAATAATATTTACTTCAATCATATCAGCCTATAGCAGTCCACTGCGGGACGTAGCGTGCCTCACTCGATTTACGCCACAACACACGGTCCTGCGCCTTTTGCACCCAGTCCCTCCCTGCGATGTTTTTCAGGTCATCTAAAATATTTACTTACTTAATTTTACTTACACCTACGTTTCGAACATCACGGTTATAAGTATGTTCATATTATTATAATGCCGAAAATCAAACGTCAAATAGCAGCTGCTCTTAGCAGCCGTTTCCAAAAGTCTCCAAATCCAGTTAAGAACTGGGAATACACTCTTACTCACATTCTCACTTTTGTCGATTACGAGAACGTTTTGATGTATTATATTGTTAAGTTTTCATCCAAACTCATTTCTGTCACCAGTACTTAAAGTGTAGGCTCATACTTCGATATCAAACTTTTGTCATTGCATGTATTACAGTACCCTAAGAATATTTAATCTAAGAATCTACATATTATATCCAGAATTATATACTAGTCACACACAAAAATACCCATTATATATGTGGCGTCGCTTCCTGCGGTAAGTATATTTTGCTGTTATGAATATTCGCGCAATAGAACTTAAGCCAGACCGCAGTCAACATTTGAATAAAATTGTACTTATAGTAAACATTCGTGGCTGTATGAAAGTCATTATTGAGCAAACATGAGGTATTTTGAAATAAAATTTAAAAAACTGCGCGAGCATAGAGGATACGTGCATATATGTGATTACTGAATTTGCAGGAAGCTAAAGAAATAAGCTTGAATCGCGAAGACTGGTGATTACTTTGGGATACAGCGTTAGCATAATTAAGTTGCGTTCTGCAAACAAAATCTGTCTTGTAAACAAAAAAAGATATATAATATAATGAGGTTTACATAACAAAATATAAGAAGTTAATTTAAATAGTTGAGATTTATTTTCGAACGTGGTCCTATATTAGTAGTACGTTTGAAGTTTTCAACCACATTAAATTTCACTGAATCTCAACAAATCTGAAATTAACTAGTAAAATACCTAAGTGACTTCTTATTTTTTTATTTTAATAAACAGGAACGAGCCAGATTTCATTTCACTAGTAAATTTCCGTCTGCTAACACTTTCAAACTGTTTGGTAGAGATTTGGCGGAAAGGCGAAAGGGAGGAAGGATTTTATTTTTGTATTTTGTTTGTTTGACCAAATCTTCGTACTACATCATCATCCGGGCGTCTGTTCCAGTTACGTCTCGCGACGCCCGGGGTCCGCTAAGCGGATACGGATTGGAGCTAACTTCTTTAGCCGTGCTGGCCTGACCCACGGCAGCCCTAGCCCACTTGCCACAGGAGTCGGGTGGGGCTCCTGCGCGCCGTTATGAGGCGGTGCCCTATCCTTAGCTGCATTTCTATTATACATTTCCATTTTTTTTGTTTCGGCAGGTGTCTTTTATGGGAGCGATGCCCTCAGACCTCCCAACCCCAGAGGGGAAAGCCAGCGAAAGAGCCTCGTCCGTTAATCAGCTGGTGCACGCACTAGCACGTCACGTTGACTTGAGCCCCGAAGATCTTGGTGGGGCCCCCTATACCCCTACATCTTCGTACTACAATCTAACCCAAAATATACAACTAGTAAATTTTCGATTACGATGTAACAAAGCCTTATTGAAATTCTTGTACATTCAACCGTGGCCAAGGATCCGTATTTTCCACTCACTCGCACATTCAATATTACGTTTACCTAAAGGGTGGCTAGAAAAGATCACATTAAAATTTTCCTTTACCTGTAAGGAAAGAAAATATGGGTCCGAAAATATAGTTGTTTAATATGAAAAAGGTCTTGCCGTAAAATATTAATTACCAACAAGTAGTATACGCCCCGCGGTTCCACTATGTAGTGCCATGAGAATATAGGGATAAAAATGTAGCCTAATGTAGTAAGTAACATTAGGCTACATTTATCCCTATATTCTAATGGCACTTATAAATCTTATTTGACCTTATAAAATCAGTAGCAGCCAGTGAAATTCCAGTTAAAATCTGTCCAGCCGGTTCAGAGATTAGCCGGAACAATCAGATGGACAACATTTTTTTTTATATAAGTGCTTTTTTATTTTGGAAACTCCAGCCTGTGGCACCGAATACTTAAATAGACTTGAACTCTTTACACAGAAATTTTCTCTTTATTAATAATGGATTAATAAGTAAAATATACGTAGCTACATACAATCACGCCTAGACGTTATGCAGAGGTAAATTACACATCCACACTGTGTCAGTATTTTGGTTAATCACTAGGCGGCTAGCCAATAGCATCCCCGAAAACTTCTACAGGACTTTACAGTCTAAATAGAATTTAGGTCTAGATTACTCTAGACCTAAATTCTATGAATATGACAGATGTTATTCATCCATAAATACAATATCTGAGTTGTGGCATAAGATTATACATAGCTACAGTACACCTATAACAAAGAATAAATACATGAAATGTTTGAATTATGCCTTAAAAAGACTTATTTGTCAAAGTTTCACCAAAAGTCTTACTTAGTTGTTAATCAATTAAAGTTGAACTTTCGATGAAACTTTGACAGATGAATAAATTAATTATTGAAATATAGATTATTAAATCGAAATCAAAGAGTTTTAATACAAAATACTTAATTAAATTTTATAAACACTGCTAACGACGTAAAACCAAAGTTAATTGTTCGACAGTAAACGAGACAGTAGAGTTAAAAGTTAAGAAAATCGTGGAATTAAAGTTTACTTATCAGTGGTAATGCTTGAGTGAACATTGCTTTTCGGTTTTCGATTTTCATTTTAGTTATAAATTGCAGGATGGTTAAAATATCGCACAAATTTTGAATTATAGGATCAGTTCATAAGTATTGATGAGCTCGTTGCCCAGCTAGTTCAGTGTTCGCTATAGTGTACTCATGCAACTGGTACTAGCAAAGGTGACCAACGCATAAACGTGCCTTCCTAACTTATAAATGAAAATATTACAAAGCATGCTCTGTAATATTTTCATTTATAAGTTAGGAAGGCACGTTTAACCGTTGGTCACCTATGCTAGTACCATGACATTCGTTAAGTCAAGTTGAATGCCTTATTGTTTGCAATAATCAATAGCAGTCTCCACAACCTGTCCATTTCAACACAGCAATGAGGACACTACCTATTACAGTGGAACAAAAATGCAAACAGTAAAATTTGGGCGTAGGTATGCCTGATAAGTGCTATAGAATGAATTGTAACATAAAATTAAAAAAAAAAAGCTATAGCATAGATAACTTGAAATAGAAATAATACTTCACAAAACAAAAGCTTCTGTATTACAGTCGTAAAAAGCTACCACAGACCTTGCTAATATAGCGAATGGACATCCAGATCATCCCGGCTTATGGCAACTGTCCAAAACGACGAGGTTTCAGAATCGTGAACATGAGTATTACAGAAATAATGTAACTATAGTATAGTTTATAGAAAAAAGTAATTAAAACAGTTACAATATTTTGCTAATAGCTTAATAAATTTTAGCTGGAAAGATGTTTTATATGGAATTATAGCTGGAGTGAAGTGAATGGACAAAGAAAGAAACAGCGTGGTAAGGGAACATTGCAGTATGGAAAAAGATATAGTGACTAAGAAAAAGGAATGGTTAAATGGTTCGTACACGTGTAGAGAATGGACGAAAATAGATTGACTGAGCCGATTTACTATGCGAGAATTAATGGGCGAACTGGTAGTATCCGACTTTGGCGTACGTATGTCAATGAAATCAAAGATCTTTCAGAAAAAGGCTATATCAAGAATACTCTTAACCGGCGAGAGTGTATGAAGACAATTATGAAAGTGGGAGAAGCGAAAGTTGTATGTCAGGATCTTAGTAAGTGGAAATTCAGTCTCTGACTCTCTGATCTGATGGGAGACAGGCGTGATAATATGTACGTATGTTAATAAATGTACAGAGTTTATAATTGCGTAATCGTAGAAAGGTTAGTTATAAAAAGCTACTATGTGGAGTTACCTGTCGAGTTATCTAAAAGGTCGTCACACTTTAGTACCATCTAGTAAGATACATTGCACTTAAGCGTCACCATCAAGTTTAATCCCCAGTTGATGAACCCATTCGTATCAAACCTCCCTCAGCGCTATTCAAATTTTACAGTACAATTCCTCCGAGAATTGCAAAATTAGGAACACAGCATGGGATTGTCTATTTCTTGGGATTCAATTTGAAATTGTGTGGTGTTGAAGTGTTTATGTAAACGATCATTACGTCAAGTACCTTTTGTTACGGTTTATGGTTCTCAGATGGGTGACCGTTTTGCAGTATTTTTATTTACGAGAATTTTCGTATTTCAGAAGGCACGTTAAGCCATTGGTCCCAGTTGCCAGTAACATGACAGTCGTTAAGCCAAGTTGAAGGCCTTTAGGGCGGTTTGAAAAGTTTCAATAGCAGGTTTCATATTCCATGAGATAAGTCTCTAAGAAGTGAGACAGGACCGATCCGTCCAGCTATAGGCCGATAGCCGTAACCTCCCTTCTATCTAAGGTGATGGAGCGTGTAATCAATACACAGCTCCTGAGGTACTTGCAAGATCACGACTTGCTCAGTGACTGGCAGTACGGTTTCCGTCACGGTCGCTTGACTGGTGATCTTCTTGTGTACCTCACTGGTATCTGACCTCACTGGGTCTGGCACCGTGGTCTTCTATCGAAATTGCCCTCCTGTGGACTGCCCAGGGGACTTTGCAAATGGGTATCTAGCTTTTTGCCCGGAAGAACTATCAGAGACGTCGTTGATGGTTGCTGTTCGGACTACGTGGCCATCAATGCTGGGGTTCCGCAGGGCTCAGTGCTGTCACCCACTCTGTTTTTGCTGCATATCAATGAAATGCTGTCCATTGACGGCATTCATTGCTATGCAGATGATAGTATGGGTGAAACTTATTACACGGGTCGCTCCAATATCCCCCGGTCTGCAGTGGAAGAAAGTCATGATGATTGGGGTAGACAAAATCTTGTCCAATTTAACCCTACCAAGACTCAAGTTTGTGCATTCACCGCTAAAAAAGCCCGCAATTTCAGGGCACACCTCTTTCCATCTCCAATAGTATTGGGATCCTTGATGTTGAGATCTTTAGTGACGTCCAATACCAAAGTCATTTAGAGGACAAGGCGAAGCTGGCGTCCAAAAAGCTCGGAGTGCTCCTCTATAAGTGCGGCCGCACATGGAGTACTGCTGTCACCTTTGGGCTGGTGCACCTGAATACCAGCTTCGACCTTTTGACTCGGTAGAAGGGCGTGCTATGAGGATTGTCAACGATCCTTTACTAGCGGGCGGTGTTGAGCCCCTTCGCGACAGGAGATATTTTGCCTCCTTATGCGTATTCTATCGCCTGTACAACAGTCTGTGCTCTTTTAGGAGTTGTTTGATATGATGCCCACGGCTACCTTTTATCATCGCACCGCTCGCCATAGACAGGGTGTTCACACTTTGCGTCCGGAGCGCACGCACACGGTTAGGTCCGATAGAGGCTTTATTCCACGTACGCTTAGATTGTGGAATGAACTCCCTGCCTGTGTTTTCCCGAACGTCTACAGCAAGGGGTTCTTCAAAAGGGGTCTATGAATGTTTATAAAGGGTCGGCAGCGCGAGTGCTGCGCCTCTGGTGTTGCAAACGTCCATAGGCTACGGTGACCACTTTCCATCAGGTGGGCCGTACGCTTGTCTGCCACCTCAGTGTTATAAAAAAAAAGAAAAAATGTCATCTGTTACGTAAGACAAAAATGTATACGGTAAAAGGTGAGAGTATAAGCATACCTCTGTCAACCTCTTCTGGGATAGATTAACTAACTATCTTCACGCTGTATCCCTGACGGGGTAGTCAGAGAGGACAGATCGCCAGGCTTCGCGATCCATGCATACTTCTTTCGCTTCGTCGAGATTCATCAATCGCTTCATACACGCACGTCTGGGTATCCGAGTGCTTTTGACCTTTCCGTTTTTGAGCAATCTGCTTACGTGGTCTTCATATGTAAGTCTCGGCCTTCCCTGACTCCTTCTACCCTCTACTTTTGAACAATATATATTCTTCGTTAATCGTTCCTCACTCATTCGTTGGACGTGTCCAAACCAACGGAGCACGCCCTTTTCCAGCTTAACGCTGACACTTTCATTCAAACCTGCCATATTGCGTATCACTTCGTTACGTATTCGGTCGGACAAGGTAACGCCGCACAATTTTCGAAGTGATCGCATCTCCACAGCATTCAATTTACGTTCATGTATCTGCTGACATACCCAGGTTTCACTACCGTAAAGCAAAGTTGGCACTAGCACTGCGTTATGAATCGCCATTCGTGCTTCTTTTACGATGCTTTGTCGCTTTACTAACTGGGACAAAGCACCGTTAACCTTGTTTCCGGCAGCTACTCGCCGTTCTACATCCGAATCACATCTTCCATCCGCGCTAAACATACTTCCTAAATACACAATTTCATTCACTTGCTCTAGACGTTCCTGGTTTACCCTAATCTCGCATTTAGTTCTAACGTCACCTCTTTCAAATACTAGAACCTTAGTTTTACTTGCATTCATGCGGAGACCCTTACTTTCACACCCCTCTTTCATATTAGTGACTAATGCCTGGAGGTCGGCTTCTGATGAGGCCATGAGCACCGCATCATCAGCGTACAGCAGACAGTTTACTGTAAAGTCACCCAAATTCACACCCATATTAAAATCTTTCAACTTCTGCAGGCAACTGTCCAGATACACTATGAACAGCCAGGCGGACATGACACATCCCTGTTTGACGCCTGTACAGACATCAAAAAGAGGTAACACATCCCCCCCTACCCGCACGCAAGCCTTACAGTCCCTATAAAGCGACTGTATTGCCCGCAGTAGCGAGCCGTCCACACCATATCCTGGCAGCAAGTCCCACAGCGTTTCTCTCACAACGTTATCAAATGCTTTCTCTAGATCCACAAAAGCGCAGAAAACCTTCTGGCTAAGAGCCAGAAACTTTTCCGCGATCATGCGGAGAGAAAACACTTGATCCATGCAACCTCTTCCACGTCGGAATCCGCATTGAGCCTCCCATAAATACCTTTCAGACTTTTCTTGCATTCGTGCCGTTATAACCTTTGCATACACCTTACTAGCTAAGCTGACCAAGCTGATCGCCCTGTAGCTGGAGCAGTTTAGGCGCGAGCCTTTCCCTTTGTATATAGGTACTACAACTGCTACTCGCCAGTCATCTGGGACCTCACCCGTCCGCCAGCACAAGTTGCATAACAGACATAGTGTGTCCCAGACACGCGATCCACCGTACTTGATCATCTCAGCAGTAACTCTGTCTTTTCCCGCAGCCTTACCACATTTCATACTTCTTATCGCTTGTTCTATTTCTTTCATACTAATGACTTCAATGACATCGGGATCCGGAGCATCGAAGTGAGCTCCACTTCCCGATGTGGCATCTCTGTCTTTTCTTGCATACATCTTTCCATAATATTCACTCCATCTCTGCAGGATGTCACTTTGGTCTGTTAGGACGTCATTGTTAACACTAAGCACTTTATTCATACTGCAGATTGCCGAACAACTCCGGGTCTTGCCTACCTCTTTCCAGAAGAGCTTGGCATTATCCCGGAAATTGGACGACAACCTTTCATCCGCTTTCATTCTGCACCTTTCACGAGCTTCTTCTATCAGTGCCTTCGTGTTAACTTTCTGCAGCTTGTATCTCTCTTTCATATTAAAATCATTCCGCGAGGCTACGTAGTCTAGCCATGCTTTCTTCTTCATTCGAACTGCTTCTTTCACTTCCTCATTCCACCATGCATCACGCTTATTACTACTGCCTCTTTTCGTTTCTCCACACACTTCCACAGCGGCATTTATCATACTGTCCCTAAGGTTCTGCCATACACTTTCCACATTCTCACTGCTTACATTGACGTCGTCAAGCTTTTCGGCTACCCTTTCATTATATTTACCCCTAATGGATGCATCCTGCAGCTTCCAGCTTTTGATGCTAATAGTCGGCCCAGGTTCAGGACACTCGGTACGATGACGCCAACCCGCGAACAGACCCCTAATCCTAGTTATGACTTGGTAGTGGTCTGATCCCAGCTCAGCGCCTCGATAAACCCTCGTGTCCATCACCTGTTTACGGAGCCGACTATCCATTAGGAATAGATCTATCATGCTTCTCTTTGACTTACATCTCCTCGTATACATATGAATTTGTTTGTGGTTGAACATTGTATTCGCCACAAACAAATCCTTTTCCTTACAAAATGCCAGTATTAGCTTACCAGCGTCGTTCACCCTTTTATCCCCATACTTCCCGAGTACCGACTCAAAACCATCGCGAGCGGTACCCACCCATCTATTCAAGTCTCCACATACTATAAGTCTTTCATTTCCTTCTATCACATTTAGAGCTTCTCTCATACTCTCCCGGAAGTCCTCTAGCTCACTCGCGTTCGACGAAGATACTGGCGCGTAAGCAGCTACCAGGAAAATCTTCGTCAAACCAAGTTTTACACGGATCCAGAGGATTCTAGGACCTACCAGTTTGTACTCATACATACCGGAGGCCAATCGCGAGGACAGCAAAATTCCAACCCCCCGACTGCCATGCTCGCTCTCTGGTACTCCAGACCAAAGCGCGATCATCCCACCCGTGAGCTCCAAGACTTCGCTGCCCTTGCGCTTGGTCTCTGTCAAGCACACTGCATCTAACTTCCTCTCATTCATAACATCCATCAACTCATTCATCTTATCTGTCATTCCTAACCTAACATTCCACGCAGCTACCTTGCACTCCATCCTCCACTTCCCGCCGTGTCGGGCCGCGCGTGTAGGGTGGCGGTCCCCTACGCCGCTCTGGCACACACTTTTCGCACCAGCGGGGACGAACTGGTGCGCGTCGCCTCGGGGGCACGCCCTAGCAGTAATCGCCCTGGTGGCACTCGTGTTGGAGTAGAATTGCAGCCGTAGCTGGCAGGGATGGCGACGTGCACGCTTCTACTCTTCATCCCCTTTACTAATAAATAACATACCTACATAAATATTGTCACGCCTTATCACCAAAGTGGTAAACAGACGCATATTATACGCTCACATTTCACCATATGCATTTTGTCCCACATAACAGGTGGTGATCCCATTGCCGTGTTGGTCAGCTCATAGCTGTTATAGCAATTATTACAAATATATTTAAATTTAAGGGAAACTAACTTAAGTCGACTGTTCTCACATAAATCCAAAGGAACAATGTAAGTGTAATATTAATGTTGTAAACCATACCTACATTTTAAAAGAGCATCCATTGACTTCCTTACTAGATTCTTCTTCTTAAAGTGTAGGCTGCCCTTAGAACTGGTAACTAGAATAGCTCTCATTTTGATATGATTTTGAATACAACATTGATTTTTTTTGTATAAATTTATTACTATATTGGTAAAACATCATGTAAACCAAACTAATGTAATTGCTGGCGATTAGAAAAGAGTGGCCATGAGTTTTATTGCCAAGGTTCTTCCTCAGGCTCTACCTATTGGTTTGCGAATCTGGCAGTAAATGTAGAAGCAATAATCTTGACGTTCATAAGTGTTACTTTGTGACATGCATAAATAAAGATTTTCAATTCAATTCGAAATGGACAGGCGCAGGATGCTACCTGCTGTTGAATTTTATTTTTTCAAGCCACCCTAAGGTTTTCAACCAGGCTTGACGACTGCCATTTCACTGGCAACCGAAACCAACGGCTTAACGTGCCTTCCAAAGCATGGAATAGCTTGCGAATGTAAATTCCGAAAAGTGGTCACCCATCCAAGAACCACCAAGATACACGAAAATATGTTACTTTTTAAATACATATTTTCGTGTTCGGTTTAAATACTAATTTAAAAAAATAAAATTAACCAACCTGTATCTATACATCTAAATTACCCATGACAAATATAAAATAGCGGTTAAGTTATAAATAAAACGCACTCTGAATTAGAAACGTTTAAAATCTGTGAATGTATCAGTCCATTATTTTCACGTTCCCATTGAGAAAAATGGCTTTGCCTACGAAAAGGGTTCACATAACACACATTTTACATTTTATCTTCACACAGCTGTTGTCCCTTCATAAACGATGAGGTCATTAAAATGTTATCTAAATTACCCAAGTAAAAGTTAATCAGTTAATGGTTAACCTAAAGAATTTCTGGCAATAATATCTTTGGATTTATGTGCTGTAATTCGCATACGAATACCTGTGTTATTTTACTAAAATATTATTCTACTAGTGGTTCTGTTCGAAGTATTTTTTTTTATCAAGAAAAAAAATATTCAATATTTCTTTTTTCGTTTTGAGTGCTCTTGCCAACCACTACGGGACCATTTCCCCTCCCCTGCCTCCATTTCCCCCCGATCGAAAAACCCCCTCGCTAAAAGTTGTTGGCTACATTAAGGATTGTCTATGCCAAGGTGCATGCAAATCCGATGAAAAATGCGACCTGTAGACTGATTGGACGGACGGAGGGACTGTCGGACATCAACAACATTTTTCCCGTACCAGTGGAGTTAAAACGGAGACTTTCGTCGGCTCGCTTCGCTCGCCTCCTCAGTCAATTATGAAGAAGTAGAAGAAAGCATTCATTAATCATATATAAATTTGGAAGACTAGGACTGCA
Source organism: Thumatha senex (assembly GCA_948477245.1). Taxonomy (NCBI): domain Eukaryota; kingdom Metazoa; phylum Arthropoda; class Insecta; order Lepidoptera; family Erebidae; genus Thumatha; species Thumatha senex. Next base: position 17,418,395 of record OX419743.1, read on the forward strand.
TTTTTTGTACAATACAAGGAATGAATAGACCAAGAAATTTGGAACAAAATCTACTCACGAGGCACATAAAGAATTGATCGGACTGTCCTACTATACAAGCCTGTTGATATTTCCATAGTAAACAAATTAAAGTATTAGATACAATTAAAAAGTAAGGATTCAAACCACAACTGTCTGGTTAAATTATGTCTGACAAATTAAACTTGAATTATATTACTTCGTATTCACGACAATGTAACATACACTCAGTTTGAGTAAATATTTATGTAAATACAGTGAATACATCGTTAGGAGATAAAGGTGTGCCATTATATCTTTAGTGAGCTTTTAAGGGAAGCGCGGAAGGAATCGCGTATATTAGTATATTAACATTTTCACATGCTTGATATGATGTTTATTTTATACCGAAAAAGTATTTTTTCCTGATATTACTTAAATATTACAGTTTGGCATTTTGCTTTTGTAATTTAGGGTTTATGGGTGCATAGTATTTATCCCATGACCCCAGAACTATAGAAAAATATAAAAGAAACTAAGCATCATTTTTGAAAAAAGAAACATAATAACAATATAACATGGAGGCACATGGGGATTACCGATAGAAGTGAAAACAGCTTGTCCGTGATGCCAACTGGCAAGATTTTACTGTGGTGATGTGACATGTACTATTAGTAGATTAGGGTACAAGTGTCTAAAGTTAGTGATTACCGCTAAGGCGCTAAAGAGAGCCGAAAACGGTAAACAATACACACGTGTATTCTACGACGTTTTTCAATACACTTATGCATAATATATGCAGTCCGAGACTACCAGGACTTTAATTGGTCGTGCTAATTAGTGTCTAGCACATAAGACCTTTTAACCTTTTGTTACCACCTCACTAAAAAGGCAAAGGGTTCAAAATTTCTTCCAAATTTACCATTTAAAATAGACACATTTTATTTTATTACATTTATTCGGCCCTTTAGACCCACCCCAGTTCCATGCTTAGGAAGGCACGTTAAGCCGTTGGTCCCGGTTGCCAGTAAAATGGCAGTCGTTAAGCAAAGCTGAAGGCCTTATGGGCGGCTATAAAAATTTCAACAGCGGGTCGCCACAGCCTGCGCCTATCCATTTCAACACATCAATGGGCTTACCACCTGTTACGTGGGACAAAAAAGTGGGCATTCGGTGAAATGTCGGCGTTGATTATGCCTTTGCCTACCCCTTCGGGCCCTTCGGGGATAAAGGCGTTACAATATGTATGTATGTATTTACGTATGCATAATATAATACTAAATAAAACATATTTTTTATGCGCGCGCATTGACCACTGCGTAAAGAATGAGGTTTTTTTTTATTTTTTAAAGTTGTTGTTTAAAGTTTTAAACTGAGGGAAAACAAAAATTATATTTAAGTGAAAGTTTTGTTTATAATACACGTACAAGATGAAATTTTATATTTAAATACGAAGTTGAATGAAACGAACAAGCAATAGGTAGGTATATTAATTTATTTGTTCTATTGAACGCGATCTTTTTTGTATCGATTTTTTTAAAAACATTGTAACTCAACCTATATAATAAAACAAAATCTTATATCCCACTCGTTATTTAATACTCGTAACAATCAAAAAACTACAGGTTGATAATTAGGTATATGTGCCTAATTGCGGTGAGATTAGAGCCACATTATGAGTAAGTGTATTGAAATAGTAGTTTATGATACTGTTGCATAATAAGGGTTCTTATAACATGAGTGTGTTTTAAAAAAACGAGCCGTAGGCGAGTTTTTTATAGTATCACACGAGTGTTATAAGACCAAGTTATGTACAGTGTCATACACTACTTTATCTACTCTCATACTATAATACGTAAAACAATATTGCAAATAAAATGATGAATTTAACAACAAATTTATTTTTTAAATGTCAAATGTTGGCGCCAAGGCGCAAACATTGATTGCGCATGCGCGCTTGCGTCGCGGACTCGTTCATTGAAACCAATGATTGTAACCTTTTTTTTTAAGTAGAGGTTCTACCTCCTTGGTCCAGCTGGAGGTTGTATAGGTGTATCGTTATGATTAAAAAGTTATATTATGATACAGGTGTCCATACAAGACCTGTATCGTAATTAAACTTTTTTTTATTATTTTTGGCCTGTACGTAATGTTTGTCATAAGAATTTTGTTATCAGTTTTATAATCTTTGTATTATAGTATCAGAGTAGATAAAATATATTACGTAACAATATGTTATCACGTCATTAGCAAATCGGAGACCTACCTAACCTTTTTTGTTCCGTCAGGGGAAATGTCCTGAGGCAATACCGCACGTCACAGGGAAGTTGTGTGATTATATTTAAAAACTAAAACTAAAATTCCTACGGCTCCTGTTCACAGGCATAACCTAAACTATAAGATTTTTCAAGAAGTTTTCTTACACACAAACATATACATTTATCACCGAAGGGGTAGGCAGAGAAATACTGTACGCCCACATTTCACTATTTGTATTATGTCCCACGTGATAGATAATGAGCCAATTGCCGTATTGAAATGCACAGACGCAGGTTGTAGCTACCTGTTGTTGAAATTTTTCAAGCCGCACATGTCCTCTAGTTGCAGTATTCCGGTTGATAGTCCGATTGATCTAACTTCTGCAACTCTTCCGGTGCATTAGTTCGGTTGTAAAATAACATCGAACTATTGCAAGCTCTTTAGTTGCAGTAGTCCGGTTGATCAAACTACTTAAACTCTTCAGGTGCATTAGTTCCGTTGTAAAAATTTGAACTATTGCAATCTCTCTAGTTGCAGTATTCCGGTGGATCGAACTACTGCAACTATTCTGCCTTCAACTGTAGTTAACGACTCTCATATTACCTGAATGAACAGCTAAACGTGCTATACGAAATAGGATAAGGCTCTTAAATAGGAATGGCATAATGCGGTCAACCATGTTAATACCAGTCATAGACTAAGACGCTTAACGCAGTCATCGTTTACAGAACACTGACTTAACTGGGCTATACTTCAATTATGTTTTACAAAGGCGGTGAACGTACTCTGTTGAATTTAGTATGCAGTGTCGCAAAGCTACCATGAAAGCAATAAACAACATTCCTTTGGCACTTTACCTTACTTAAATGAATGAGAGTGAGTATCGCTTCTTTTACGATGTGACGTACGCCGTCCCTCATCACGTGCGGGGACAGTGACGCTGCGGAATCTTCCTTTTACTTTAATGCGCAATAAAATTGTACCTACTAAGACTGACACTCGTAAAAGTACCGACGTGTCACATTCTTGAAAATTATTGGCAAGTATTTTAAGGACATCAGAGACGAGCTACTGTACTATAGTTATAGTGATCAAATTGATCTTCATCTCATCTTGATCTCTGTGGCAAAGATTAAGTCAATCGTTCTGGGCCTGATTTTGAGTGAGTAGAATGTATTATAGATTACATAGATTATTTAGATATAGATGTTATGTTTTGCATTTTATTTTAATAGCTTAAGCTTACTACTTGTGACTTTTAATCTGGATTGCGGTGTTTGCCTCTAAGTGATTGGAACATTGAGAATGTAATTCTAAATGTACTTAGTGTAAGTTTTGATGTTAACAATCGTTGGTAGACCTTAATTAAATAAATAAAAAAATAAAAAACTATTAGCGTAGTGCTTCTAATTTTTCAATGTACTATTACCGTGGCGCTTCCATTTTTCTAAAGGATTTACGCTTAGTTGCCTTCCAGGTCTCTCGCTTTGCAAAGGAGAGTAGAGGTGTTAGTTTCTTTTACTAACTCCTTCAAATTATCTTCTGATTGATTTCGATGGGCAGTTTCAGGATACTTTAACTTCTCCTGGGACTTCACCGAGATCGAGCTCGGTGTAACTTTTTAGACCTTTGTCATTGCTGTAGATCCTTGTTTACAGGAATCACAGATGGGAATGCGGGTAGGATTAGAAAATGCAAGCTATGGATATATGGATGTTGCATCGCGTTTTGGCGACTCTGGCGTAGGGACGCAGCAACGAAATCGCGCGTTTTAGCGACTGCTCCGAAACTGCATCGTGATTTCACGGAACCGAGAAAAATATATAAAATAATAGAATCGAAATCGTTGCTCAATAGAAAGCCACCGGTACAATTTTGACAGATTTTCGTAGTCTACTATTAAAATCGTACTTCAATACTCTTCTATCTGCAGGCCGATAGAATTTTACTAACACGTACCGCGCCAGTGGCCGCTAGGCAGTTGCATTTTTGATTGTCTAGTAATATTTTGACAGTGATTCTGGTTCTATTCTACGGCTTGTCAATAGTAGACTTAGCCCCAAGGTCTTCCTTCGTTTGGACGCAGTATCGGAGTTGTGCATTTTAGCGAGTCAGTACCTGCCAATGGCGTTTTGAGTGTGTGCTGTGTGGAACGTTCGATCGCTGCTTTTATCTGCTAAACAGCGACTATATTCTCTGGTCGTCGGTGGTAAAACTAGTCTGCGATGTCCTTTAAATTTTATGTATGTAATGCATTAACTAATACAATGTTTAAGGTTTTTATGTTCTGTCAAGTATGATCAACAGCTAAACAATCTACGAGTATATCGTAAATTGTTCAGCCGTAGATTGATGGCACTTGACTGTTCTACAAAGTTTACTTTGTGTTTTCGCCATTCTATACCACGCTATTCATTGAATCCTGTGAGGTTGAAATCAGTCAGGTTCACAATGAAAATGTTGTAAAACAGTTAATAAATAATCTTGATTTAATAAATTGAGATTTCTCAAATATGGAAATGGATGTCCTGAAAAATTCAAGATAAGCAGGTTCAGTTCAGTTCAGGTCAATGCCAAAAATTTATAACAACAAGTCATCATCATCATCCGAGCGTCTGTCCCAGTTGCGTCTCGCGACGCCCGGGGTCCGCTTTCCTACATTTTCTCCTCCACTTCGCACGGTCGTCGGCATCCCCTGTGGTGAGACCATTGGCACGCATGTCATCCCTTACGACGTCAAGCCAGCACTTCTTGGGTCTTCCCCTCTTACCGGGGCCCGGCGGGGCTGACATGGCGAAAATTTATAACAACAAGTAATGAATATAAATGTCGTCTATAATTAACTATCTATCTTCACGCTGTATCCCTGACGGGGTAATCAGAGAGGACAGATCGCCAGGCATCGCGATCCATGCATACTTCTTTCGCTTCCTGTAGATTCATAAATCGTTTCATACATGTGTGTATTATATATACATGTGTAGACTCTTCCATTCTTGAGCAATCCGCTCACGTGGTCTTTATATGTAAGTCTCGGTCTACCTTGACTCCTTCTGCCCTCTACTTTTGCACAATATATATTCTTCGTCAATCGTTCCTCACTCATTCGTTGAACGTGTCCAAATCAACGGAGCACGCCCTTTTCCAGCTTAACGTTGACACTTTAATAAATAATAATAAAGTCTATAAATAATTTGAAATATTCATTTAAAACTAAAATTGAAGAAATTTCTAAACACAATTCTATATGGCCGCATAATAACTGCAACATGAGTTCAGCGTAATACACAGTAAGACTGTGGTATTAAAATAAATTCTGATTTCCGTACTTATATTTGAACAGCCCAATCTCCCTCTAGTTGATATATAGCAATTTTCAAATTTGTAAAATGTACTAGAAAGAAGTTAATTATTCACAAATAATTAGGGAAAATACAAAAGAATACTTCGTAAAGAATACTTCGTGAATTTAGTTAGTTTTTATAACAGTTCGAAATTACTTGAATGTTACTACAATTTCCTCAACAAAGAACAAAATGAAGGCAAGTTACGGAACATAATTACACGATTGGACTAATTTACCTACTGACGTCAGATCCGCAATTATGTGAGGTAATCTCACCCTTATTATACCTCCAACCCTTCGTAGGTATCAGTACTAGATAACTGCATATTGGAAGGTAATACCTATACTTAACTTATTTCATATAGATGAAAGGAGTTAGTATAGATATAATATAAAAGTATAGTATATAAATAATAGTATGTATATAAAGCTGTAGAGTTTGTTTATTCGGTTCATCGCTAATCTCAGGAACTAATGATCGGATTTGACCAATTCTTTTTGTATTGGAAAGCCTATTTATTGAGGATGGCTAAAGGCTATACAAAATTATCATTACGCTGCTATTTTGGTGAGCGGAGCAGTAATCATAAATTTAAATTATAAAGTGGAAAAATTTTCAGTCACGGACTCGAACCAGCGTCTTCTGTTTCAACGCACCAGACGCGTTACCAACTACACCACCGTGACCTGCTCGCTACTGACAAATTAATCCATCATCATTGATTCATCATTACGTCGCCTTGAGACGTAACGATAATTTAAATTTAGAAAAAAGTTAGCATACTAATTGTTTTTCAAAATTGTTTCTAATGTTTAGGCAGGTGTCATCACAAATCGAATGATTATAGATGCAATTCTATACATTCGTACCGTGCAACTTAGCTAAGTGCCGGTCGATGGCGCCTAACGTCGCCTTGAGACGTGATGAGGTGGATTAATTCGTCAGTAGCGAGCAGGTCACGGTGGTGTAGTTGGTAACGCGTCTGGTGCGTTGAACCAGAAGATGCTGGTTCGAGTCCAGCTCGTGACTGAATAATTTTTCCACTTTATAATTTAAATTTAGAAAAAAGTTAGCATACTAATTGCTTTTCAAAATTGTTTCTAGTAATCATAAATGTCGACAAATTGGGCAATATTTTATACCTTATTGTAGAATTTATAAGCGACAGGATAAAATAATTATTATTATGTGCGACGGGAGTTTGAAGTATGTCACGGGCGAAGCCATACTTGTATAAAACATTTTATTGCCATTCTTCTATCTCAATACGTATAGGTACAGCTAGATAGTATCTAACTATAGTACCTTGAATAAATAGTTGAGACAATTAATATAACAGTCCGAGACTACCAGGACTTTAATTGGTCGTGCTAATTAGTGTCTATCACATAAGACCTTTTTTGCTACCACCTCACTAAAAAGGCAACGAGTTCAAAATTTCTTCCAACTTTAACATCTAAAATTAAATTTAAATTTCCGTGCTTAGGAAGGCACGTTAAGCCGTTGGTCCCGGTTGCCAGTAAAACGGCAGTCGTTAAGCCTGGTTGAAGGCCTTATGGGCGGCTTGAAAAGTTTCAACAGCGGGTCACCACAGCCTGCACCTGTCCATTTCAACACGGCAACGGGCTCACCAGCCGTTACGTGGGACAAAAATGCCAACGGTGAATTGTGGGCGTATAGTATGCCTCTACCTACCCCTTCGGGGATAAAGGCCAATATGTAACAATATAACCTAAATCGGTCATATGTCAGCTCAGCCGTTCGAACGACTGACAAACACAATAATATTTAGTTTGTTTATAGTATACTCTCAAATTTGGACCTAACAGTATTGTATTTTATATGTTGTTGCCATCTCAGAAACAGATTTTTTTTATTTGTATAAGTTGTAGACATTAAGTCCTTGTATTTATACTTATATTATATTCTTATTATATATAGATCTGATTCGCTTGTAGCACCGCTAACTTGAACTATACAGCTTTAAGCGGTCATCCATCTGGAGACCGCCATAGCAAAATACGCTTAAAGCTGTAAGCGTATTTTGCTATGGCGGTCTCCAGGTGGATGACCGCTATTTGGAATTTCCATTTACGAGATTCGGTCGTCACGTTAATCGGTCGGTCTCAGTTGCTTCAGTTATGATGTTGTCCCAGTAAAATGTAAGTCTAAAACCAAATTTAAAACCTGTGGGTGGCATGAATAATTTCAATGGTAAGTAGCCACAATCTGCGTCTGTCCATTTTGACGCGGCAATCCGGACTCACCACCTGTTACGTGAAATTTATAAAAAAATAAGAGTTAATAATTATTATGGAGAAAGAACCAGGAAATATATTGTACCCAGGTTATATAATAAATATGATACATTACGGAAAGAGAAGAAAATAAAAAGCAAAATGAAGCTCAAGTTAAAAATTAAAGAACTGTTCGGATATAGGAAAATCATAAATATGTAAACTTAGTTTTAGTTAGTTAGTAAGTCAATGAGATAAATTTAAGTTCCTTATAAAGGTTTAAGAGCGAATCGCCTACAAACTGCAATAGCCGTTTGGCGAGTTAAAATTATGTACAAATATTGTAACTTAAATTGATTAAATAAAAAAAGATTAAAAAAAAGTGCATAGTGGTGAAAAGTGGGAGTACAGTATGACTCTGAAACCCCTTCGGAGATAAAGGCGTGCCTGTTTAGACTATTATTTTTTTTATTAAACTTTACATTTTTTTGGAACGAAGTTCCTTATGGCAGGCTAGGAGGCGATAGGAATTTTGCTGCGCGACCGAACGGAAAAATATGTGATAGTAAAACCGTAAGAAAAAAACGGTAAGAAAAAGTCTTGTCAGATTTTCTTGTCATTTAGTAGAATTAATTTCTCTTTTGACTCTTCTTTCCTGTCATATTTTCCGCGATATCCTAGATTTTTTTCAAAAAAAAAAAGAAACTCACGTAACTCTATGTACTTTCCTATCAACCAGTGGAAGTTATCTAGAATCCCCCAGATTAACATGAGTTTTATTTTATTTTTGTAATTGTTTTATGGCTTGGTTACTAAGACTTATCTCATATTTCTTCAATCTTACGTTTAAATTTAGTTCTCCCAGTCCTTTGTCGATGTCCTTGCCTCATTAACGTAGTAGAGCTTGCAGGTGAATTTGTGCGGCAAGACATAAAATAGCCTTTTACTGCAATATATCACTGTCTTTCACACATGGCTTGTTAACACGACTTTTATTTTTAAAAATCTTCCATTTTACTACAAGATAGATGCACTAGTTTAATATGTACTTAGCAAGCGTCGTCCCCCATTGTCCACATTTGCCGCGCAACCCGTCAGTCCACAGAATAGTAAATATCGTAATAAATAAATATCGTTGGGAAAACTCACACAACGCCATCTGATTCCAAACTAAGTAGAGCTTGTACAATTGTAACCAGATAACTGATAAACATACTTATATATTTCTAAATCATCATCATGGTGGCCTTTTATTTATCCAATCTTGGATGTAGGCCTCTTCCCTCTTCTTCCACTCCTGTCGATCCTGTGCCCGAATCATCCAGTCTCGACCTCCGTGTCGACGGATGTCGTCCACCCAGCGCTGTGGTGGTCTTCCACGCCCTCGGGTGTCCGCTCTGGGTCTCCATTCTAGGACTCGTCTTGTCCAGCGGCTCTTGTCCATTCTCGCAATGTGCCCCGCCCATGTCCACTTTCTTTGCGCTATTACGGCCATAATGTCTATTACGGCCATATTTCAAAATACATACCTACATATTATAGATAAATAACACCCAGACACAGAATAAACCATCGTGCTCATCGCACAAAGTTTTATCCTGGCTGGGAATGGAACCCACAACCTCTTGCGTAGCAGTCGGATACACTCCCACCGCGCAACAGAGGCAGTCATGATGAATGTTCTTAGATTTTTCTTTTTTTTTGTTCTAAGTCAAGTAATACATACATGCATGTGAACGGCAGTAGGTTGTTCTCAGATTCAGCTTGTTATTTTATAGACATGTATAAGATAACTAGACCATACTCAGATGTATATCCTGTCCTTCTAATTGAAGTAAATTTAAGTGAAATGCTAGTTTAAAGTTTGTTGTTTGTGGTTACGTGCTATTACTTGCTTATTTAGTTGGAATAATACTTCATAAAATAAGCATGGCACGAATTTCTAATATTTTCTAAAGAGATGAAGGAGATAAATACACGCAATCTATTTGAGTCCCAATTCTATTTAAAGGCGTAAAATATTACCCCCTTTATTGCATAGTAGGACGTAGTAAGTGAGTCTATTACGATAATCATCTAATTTGTTCAGTGTAAATTCTTCTAGATCTTGTATTCCCAATTACTTCCAAACCCTACCTGGATCCACTTTTATTTGGGTGCTAGGAACTCCCAACAAAGGTAATGGAGAAAATAAATGTGTACCAGCGTACTCAGGTAAGCACTAAAACTTCTTTACGAGATTTTTTTACAGCTATGAAATTTCTCTGATACATCAGTTTCACTTATGATAAAGAAGCTTTACTTTAAAACAACATGGCGCGTAAACGAAAAATGTAACGACTTTTTTTACAGCTATAAAATTTCTCTGAACGTCGCTAAAGGAGTTTCACTTAAAAAATATGCTTTTCATTATCGGTTTGTTGGGAAAGACTGCCATCCCGATCGGGTACAATCTTCGGGACCAATCCCGAAAGAGCCTAGGACATTAGCTCGTATGTTAACCACCAGGTGCATCTCTTGCAGGTGAGGACTTGGGCCCGAAGATCCAACTAAGATCTCCAAGTTTAGGTATAATATCTGCATGGGCGTAGCCAGGGGGAGGGTTTATGGGGTCCAACATCCGAGCGTCTGTCTTAGTTGTGTTCACGGATCCTGGGGGTCTGCATTCCTACTTCTTCTTCTCCACCTTGCACGGTCATCGACATCCCTAAATCCCCATTAGCGAGACCGCGGATGCGAGAGTTCCTCCACACATAAAACCCGCGATATCTCCAAAGATATACATATTATTACAAGTATTGGAAACCCCCTGAAATTAAATCTTGGCTAAGCCCGTGAATTTCTGTATTTATTAGAATCCTTTATATTATCAATTTATAGTTTATTATTTTTTTGGAATTATAAAACACCAGCCGCAGTCTCGCAAGATATTTTTAGTCTATATACACTTGCAGGTAGAGTCACGGGCGCAAGTACTAGTCTATACTAATATTATAAAGAGGAATGATTTGTAAGTTTGTGTGTGAATGAATAGGCACACAAACTACTGGGTCTATTTTAAAAATTCACCACGCGGGCGAAGTTCCGGGCATCAGTTAGTAGTCTATATACCTCGCAGGTGGAGCCGCGGGCACTAGTACTAATTCTCTGTGAAGCTGAGGTACATCAAAAGGGCTGATATGTAATTACCGTAATAACTCTAGGTAGCCCTTAAAGAGCACATGTGTATAACCATGTACTTAATAAAGGGATTTCCACATGAAATATTAATTAACACCAGGCCGAATCTGCCTACAGTATAGTGAGTTCAAATAGCGCTTAAATTATGAAACAGCAACATTGCTTAACTAATGAATTCGACGCCTGGTTTACATTAGATATTTCTAGTTGATACCTGCGGCTCCGCCTATGTGATGTTTTCCCATTTCCGTTTCCCACAGTAACTAATTCCCGATATAAAAAGTAGTCTATGTTATATTCTGATGTATAAACTTTTTTTACTATTATGATTTATTAAGCGCTCGTGGCCCCGCGGACGTAGTGTTCTGCAAACGATCACTGTGTTAAGAAACTTTCACTATGGCTGGTCCTCGGATGGGTGACCACTTTGTGGCATTTATATTTGCGAGTGTTTCCGTGCTTCGGAAGGCACGTTAAGCCGTTGGTCCCGGTTGCCAGTAAAATGGCAGTCGTTAAGCCTGGTTGAAGGCCTTATGGGCGGCTTGAAAAATTTCAACAGCACACAAGTAGCCACAACCTGCGTCTGTCTATTTCAACACGGCAATGGGCTCACCACCTATTACGTGGGACAGGAATCCACACGGTGAAAAGTGGGCATATAATATGCCTCTGCCACCCCTTCGAGGATAAGGCGTGATGGATATTAATTTATTATATAAGAATTATTAAAATCTTTTAAGTAGTTTTTGCTTGAAAAAGTAACTAACATATTTTCTCACATTCAAACAAACAATTACTTAAGATTTATATCTTATGTTGGAAAGAGAATATATATATCTACTAGAAAGAGACGACAGAAAATGAATCGTCAATAGCCCCTCTAGGTCAGCGTCTGGTAAACGATCACTGGGTTAATTAAGCATCTTACAACTCTGACAGTTTGGGGCATAAATTCTAATTCACGAGCATTTTCATGCTTCTCAAGACACTTCAAGCCGTTAGTCCCGGGTGCCAGTACCATGGCCGTCGTTGAGCCAAGTTAAAGGCAATTATGAGCGGCTTGATATCATCATCCTGCGTGTCCATTCCAATACTGCAAAAGGCACTAACTTTATATACAGTGAACTTACTTACCTATATAACAGCTAACCTGGTTTGTAAGGAAGCGTTTTTGTTGTATAAACGGGTACTTATTAAGTTTCCAACGGTCGCTCTTTAAACGGTTAAAATTACGTTCAACCTAGTTGAGGATTTTCCTGGAACAAACTTCTTGTTCGGACTTCCAACTTTCGATGTCAGATAACAAAACAACTTACTTGAATAACAATGAGGTTAACATCAGGTGCAGGTGGATTAATTGCGATTTGGGATCAACAAAATAATAAAGTTTGAACCGAGCGTAAAGTTTTAATTTCTTGAAGTTCTGTGTCTCTATCGAAAGTATTTTACTGCTTTATCTTAAAATAATTTAATAAGGTCGAGACTATTTATCGATCAGACAGGCCATATTTTTGTCTGTCAACACAGTAGTAAATAAACTGTTGCTAAACAATAAAATACCCACAGTTCACCGTACGCATTTTGTGTCGAAATGTACAGGTGCAAGTTGTGGATACCTGCTGTTGAAATTTTAAGCCGCCCATAAGGTCATCAACTTGACTTTACGACTCCCATATTTCTGCCCACCGGGGCTAATGTCTTAACATGCCTTCCAAAGCACAGGAACACTTGTAAATGGAAATGTAACGAAGCGGACAGATATTTATCACAGTGATGGCTAACAGAGTGCCTGGTGTGACTTTTTGGCAACGCTTGCGGTGAACGCGTTAGTGCGAATTAGTGCAATCAAAATCAAACTTGGGAACACGTTTCGATATAGTATTTTTATCAGTTATCTAGATCCCGTACCACAAGCTTATATCAGCTTACTTTTTGAAATGCGATTGTTAAAAATAGTAATTTATTTCCCGTAAAATTCTTCGATTAGTTTTCGTTGATTTTGCCAATTTGATTTTGAGTTTTTCACTTTGAAAGTGAATGACAAAATAAAATTGTACTTAAAAAAAAGAAGACAAAATAAAACACAAATCAAACCGATTCCATGAATAAAATTTATTCGGAACTATCTGCAGTGCAAATTAAGACTCAATGTTTACTGAGTACCCTTGCCAATTTCCATCTATTACTTTCAATTTCCGTGTTGAGCGCTGTTCCAAGGATAAGTTTTAGCTGTATAAGCAAAACTACTTCTCATTTGACTGTTTTATATGCTGAACACTGTAACTCGACTGATTTTTTTTTCATTTTAGAAAGTGCGTTTACGAACTGTTTATATTGTTGATGGCACTTGATGGAATTTGCTACACATTATGAACCTTTATAGTCAAAATTTGAAAATGCCATAAGGTCAGTCAGGTTTTAAAGTAAATTTTTTGAATGCACTTGGTGGACTATGCTACACATTTTGAACCATTTTAGTCAACCATAGAAAATGCCGTAAGGTCAGTCAGGTTTAAAAGTAAATTTTGTGGAAAAGTACCAATGTTATTATGCAAAATGTGTCATTACCAGTAAATACTCGACATTATTTTCTATAACTTAAATAAAGAGGCTCGACCAGTTTGATGTAAACTATCTACCTTCAACCAATATTATGAATCTCACTATAGTTAGTAACGTAAAAGTTTCCATGAATAACTACATGCAAAGTAGTCATTACTTTGTTTTTTTTTTTACTTTCTAATTTATCATTCCAGTTACAAACAAATTAATTAGACTAAAGCAGTATGACTTCTAACGCGTGTACATATGTCTTTTTTTCTTGAGCTTCAAGGACATTCTTGTACGATCCTTTTGTCCTATATATTTTTATCGCAATGTAAAAATAAAAATTTCGTGTACGCGGCTTACAACCTGTTAGGTATCTACAGCACTTTTTTTTTTCAATTTAAATTTTACTATGCGAGCCTGTCGTTTCATGTGCATATCTGCAATACGTTCCCTTTACTTTGATCTCTTTCGTATAATCATGTTATCTATTAACTTAGATTGAAAGTTGTTATTGATTATTATGGTTTTCATTACTAAAAAATCTTTATTATCAACATTATGTGACATTTTGGTCAAAATTAATATGTGTACCATCGAATGAAACGCAGCATGATTATTTATGGCTTATTGAATGTCAAGAACCTACAAATCCAAGTAGGGTTTAGTAACAATTGGAAATACACAAAGATGAAGAGAGATAATGCTTAAAAAGTATTTGGATGACAACAGGATTACTTTTTTATTATTATATAGAGTATCTTTACTCAGGCCTTGTTTGAGAGAACAACAAATCACTACTCATTCGAGATCGAGAAGACAAATGCTTCATACAGGAATTCGAGACAGGTCGTTAGTTGCTCAATAAATAACCTGCCTCCACGGAGGTGTAGTTGATATTTTGGAGAGCATTGATGAAATATGTGAACCATATCATTCACTGTACCCCTAGTACAGATTTCAAAAGCTTTAATAACTAATCGTACGACATGTTGTTTTTTTTTATTTACGTGTAGCAATCCTAAGTGATACTAAAACTGACTGCTACCGATTAAAACCAAATAATGTCCTTCCAGAAGATAACCTCAGGTCTCCTGGCACAGACTTTATTCGCCATCGCAGCCTCGCCTTTAGGGTTCTGGTTTTATCCCCCTTTTTGGAGAGGTTTGACAGGAAACTACATTAACAAATGAAGTAAAAAAAAAAATACGATAATTATGCGGGCGGGCGCAAGAGTATTTGACACAGAAAAAGTCTTTATGTAAAGAGGAGGAGTTAAATATTTTTTTATAATACTTCACCCGCGTGATGAAGTTTCCACGTATCCATTTCCCATTGGACCTTGTTCTCGATATGAAAAGTGTCTAGTCGAATCCAGAGTGTCAGTTATTTTTACACCAAGTTTCAGCTAAAATGGTTCAGTGGTTAGAATGTAATTCAACAACAAACATTCCAAAATCTTCACAAACTTTCACATTTATATGTAAAATAATCGGTCTTTACCTATGAAATTGCCGTTTTTCAGTACTAGCCATTTCAAATCAAAATAATTTTTGTTCAGCTAAGAATTCTAATTTCAAATAAATTTTATTTTAAAAACATGTACACGACACGAGTACGGTCGTGGCAGCAACGCGGCACAAGCGGCACGCAACATCAACGACGTTTACGGAGCTAACACTACAAACCAACGCACCACCTATTGGTATGCTCACTTCCGTTCTGGAAATTTCGACCTGAAAAATTAATCTCCCGGTCGTCCGAAGACTTTGGTCGACGAAGCTGATGATACACAATCTACGGCTAAATTAGCAGCAGCTTTCGACGTTAGCGTCAAAACTGGCAAGGTAAAAAAGCTTAACAAATGGGTGCCCCACGAACTTAATGATCCTGGCGATCACGCGAAGTACGCGTCGAGACGTGCCTTGTACTGCTCAACAGACAAACAAATAAAGGAATTTTGAACCGCATTGTTACCTGCGATGAAAATTGTTTTCTGTTTGATAGCCGCAAGCGCTCAGCAAGTAGGTTGGATCCTGGTTCAGCACCACACAATACCCTAAACGAAAACTTACCCATAGAAAAGTGATGGTCACTGTTTGGTGGTCTAGCGCCGGTGTGATTCATCACTGCTTCTTACCTAATGGGGTGAGCATTACTGCAGATGTGTACTGTGAAGAACTGAAAACAATGATGGAGAAGCTGGCACATCTCCAACCAGCATTGGTCAATCGCTCGTCTCCGCTGCTCCTGCACGGCAACGAGTGACCTTATACTGCACAGCAGACCTCCAAGTTACAAAAACTGGGGATGGAAGCTCTCCGTCATACAATCTCGTACAATCGTACCTATAATATATCTACATACACGTTAAGCCAACGCTCGGCCGTGAACTTCGTGTGACCTCGTTTCGACCTTCGTCTTAGGTTTTTTGAGTTCCGGAATTTCTTGATTAAGGCCCGCTCAAAGTCCGCGATAAAAATTATGCAATAGCTTAAAATTCGTTTAATTTTGTTAACACTAAACGGCAATTTCAGGTAAAGACCTAATATTAGTAGTTGAAAAAAGGAGGTATATATCGATTAAATACACACAATTATAGATATTCGAAGTTTAAAAGTTATACATATTATGGACGAACCTCAATATACAACAGTTTTAACTCTTCGTCTAAGACTTTAGACGTAAAATTAATTAATTTCTATGGTCAATTGTAAATTAGGTTCTGTACAAAAAATAGTTTTAAAAATATCAAAGTAAAATTACCATCGTACCTAGCAAGCTCTTTTTAATAAAAGTATTTAAATATGAAGTCTTCAGTAGCGTCTTTACCTTAAATATTTAAATTGAACAAGAAGGCCATGACTTGTCTTTCTTTCACTTATTTCAGGAGAACGACTTTCATTAAGTACTGACTATTTAACTTCCATCTTTTCATCCTTTGTGCTAGAGTGGAAGTACTGAAAAAAAATTCAAATTAAACAGTTGAAAATTTAATTTAGGAAAGTATAATTATATATTTAATATTTATAAACGTAAATATTTAAAAACTTTGTTTCTGTTTAACAATTACAAACAAGACGGGATTTTTGAGTGGATCGACGTAAATAATAAATAGGAAAAAAAAAATGGTAGGAACCTTTTTAAAAAGGTGCCATTAAGCCCAAAATAAGCTAATGTAAGCTTAGGGTATAGGATCTAGACGACTGATAAATATACTTCATACTCCAAAATAATCGTTTTTCGATCACACAATTATTTGTTCCGATTCACGTTTCGAGCCAGGGACTTCAGCGCGCAAGCAGCATACACTACCTAACACTTTAGTATGAAATGTAATAGGATTTTTGAATTGACATAGAATCTTGATGGTTTGAGGTTTTCGAATGAAACTTTTTTCACATGGTTTCTATGATGTTTTTTTTTTTAAATTGTGTTGCCTTGTTGAATCGGTACAGAAATGAAGGAATATTGGATCGAATTGTAACATGTGATGAAAAGTGGATTATTTATGATAACCGTAAAAGAAAAATGCAATGGCTGACCCCAGGTCAAACGCCACAACAGTGTCCTAAAGCAAAACTTATCAATAAAAAGGTAATGGTAACAGTTTGATGGTCTCAGCATGGTGTTATTCACTATAGTTTTCTCCAATCTGGTCAAGCAATAACGGCAGATCTATGTCTATTGTGCCGAACTCCGAACAATGTTGGCATAACTAGCAGTAAAACAGCCCCGACTCATAAATGGATCTTCACCATTATTGCTCCATGACAACGCGAGACCTCATACAGCACGAGAAACCGTTTTGACCCTTCAGGAACTGCAGTTAGAAACCATTCGTCATCCTCCGTATTCGCCAGACCTTGCTCCAACGGACTACCATTTTTTTCGTGATTTGGACAGTTATCTACGTTTCAAGAAGTTTTCTTCCCAGGAGGCAGTACAAAATACTTCACACAGTTTGTGCAGTCTACATCCTCAGAGTTCTATCGCAAAGGCATAAATGACCTTCCTATTAGATGGCAGCAATGTATGGATAATAATGGTAACTATTTTGATTAAATAAATTTGTTACAAACTAAAAAATAAAAAATTTAGATTTTCAGTAAAAAACGGCAATTTCATACTTTTACCCCTCATTATCCGATAAATAAATATATATTGTGGGTAATTTTTACACACAGCGCCGTCTAACCGAAAGTATGCTAATATAAGGTAATTTAAGAGCAAGTTTTTATAAATAAAATATTAATATAATAGGTGTGTGTATGAATTGAAATGGTAAAAAATTAAGCATTTGAACATAAAATGCATTTATGTAGTAAAATAAAGCGTGTATTGTAGACCCGATTTTTAAAACAGGCGTAAATGGAGCGTTTGGCTTTTTAAACCTGTGTATACGGCTCTTATTGGATTATATAATTATCAATTAATATTATAATTAATATAATAGATATGTGTTGTTATGTAATATTTCTATATATATGTGTATTTATTATATCTATTGTGTATATATTGGATCTATTGTATGCGTAATTACTTTCGGTTGCACAGATTGCTCGTGCGCTCGTGGCCCCGCGGACGTAGTGTTCTGTAAACGATCACTGCGTTAAGCAACTTTCACTATGGCTGGTCCTCGGATGGGTGACCACTTTGTGGCATTTATATTTGCGAGCGTTTCCGTGCTTCGGAAGGCGCGTTAAGCCGTTGGTCCTGGTTGGTTCCTGGCCAGTAACATGGCAGTCGTTAAGCCAGTTGAATGCCTTATGGGCGGCTTGAAAAATTTCAGCAGCAGGTCGCCACAACCTGCATCTGTCCATTTCAACACGGCAATGGGCTCACCACCTGTTACGTGGGACAAAAAGCAAAACATACGGTGAATCGTGGGCGTATAGTACGCCTCTGCCTACCCCTTCGGGGATAAAGGCGTGAAAGTATGTTTTATGTTTATGTGATGCACAGATTGTCCGTGAGTAACTGGCGGGCTTCAGCTAAAAATCAGCGCTGTGGTACTCCGCAGCATTATGCTGAGCTGTGGCCTTTTAGGCACGTTAAATTTTTTTTTTGTTTATTTTTATTACTTAAAAGGGTTTTTTATTTATTTTGTTTTCATTTTTATTGTTGGACTCATTGTTCGATAATCGATCACTGAGTTATGCAACTTTCACTATGACCGGTCCTGGGCTGGGTGACCACTTTGTGGTATTTACATTTGCGAGCGTTTCCGGGCTTCGGAAGGCACGTTAAACCGTTGGTCCCGGTTGCCAGTTACATTTTTTTTTAAACCACTGAGGAGGCAGAAGAGTATACGGCCCACCTGATGGAAAGTGGTCACCGTAGCCTATGGACGTTTGCAACACCAGAGGTGCAGCACTCGTGCTGCCGAAACATGAGTTAAGTCAAGTTCAAGGCCTAATGGGCAGCTTTAAAAATTTCAACAACAGGTAACCACAACCTGCGTCTGTCTATTTCAACACGACAATGGCCTTACAGGTGGTAAACCCATTGTCGTGTATTTTCGCTCATAACGTGGGACAGGAACACACATGGTAAAAAGTAGGCATGCAATATGTATGCCTCTGCCACCCGTTCGAGGATAAGGCGTCATAGATAAATAAATAAGTAAACATTATTATAAAGCATTCACAGCCGTTATATCTTTCGTGAACCGATCAGTACCTACTAAAGCAACGTTCAAAATTGTATTTATAAAGGAAAGTATAGTCCTATTTCCATCCAGCACAGTAGTCTTATTGTGTCCTTTTCGAAAAAAGAACATGGCACATTATCCTTAAAAAGCATTTTCCTGTAAGTCATGATTTAGTATAGAACTTCATTCAGGATAAAATGTTTTAGTTTTTTCAAAGCAAAAAAAGTCAGTGAATATACCTATTTCAACGAGTGGATATGTGTTGTATTTCTTAAAAACTTGATACGATTTACTTGCTTATTGCATAGATAATTTAATGAATTCTTAAAATATGGCAGCGACTGAAAACTAAATTGTAATAACGCTAGATGTATAAACATTAGTGAAGTGAAAATTTTTGGGTAGTGTAAAATAATTAAAAAATATTTTAAAAGTTTATGCTTTTTATGCCATTTTGAAGTGGGTGCCTAAGTTAAAATTATTTATCTAAAGTCGAATTTTAGGTTGAACTTGTTTTTGTTTAAAACAAAATTTGATTTATAGAACTATTCTTTTTTAAGTTCAAAGAAAATAACTTAAAACCAGATAGATACGTTGTAATATAAATATAAAAAAAATTACAAAGTTTTTCGCCTCGCTTTTTTCTTTTCCTCATGATGACACTGAAATTACTGTTCCCGAACCTTCGCTATCATGGTACGTAATTGAGCAATACATTTTCTAAAGTTTGTTCCAACCGTTAGGTCAGTGTCTCAAGTGATATCTCGTGAATAAATTTATCATTTATTCCTGTCGCGTCCTACCTAGATTCCCACACTTCAAAGCAATGAGAATAGAGCCCAAAACTATTATATGTGTAAATTTTACGAACAATTTAAATTGCGTACTATGCCAACCGAAATATTTCTTTCTTGTGGAGAGGAGGCTTTTTACCGCCTTCGAAAGCAGTACTACGTTTCCGATTACAAAGATTATTTTATTACAAAACTGATTACATTAAAACACTTTTTAAACGGTTTTATTTAGGTTCATCATCATATCAGTCCATTGGACGCCTACTACTGGGCATAGGCCTCTCCATATATATAATCATACATAGGTCGCAATAACGTTGTCCTGTGCCTACCGCATTCCACAAGCTCCCGCAAACTTCACCAGGTCGTCAGGTGCATGCAGATGGCCCGCTCATGGCTCAGCAATATGGCCCGCCCACTGCCACTCAAGTCGCACTTAAGTTAATTTAGCTAAACCATTGTCTTTTGAATCAAATCATTGAAATTTTAACCTTTTCCTACCGACATACACTCATTGCATGTGATGACATAATAATTGTATAGGTACATTATTCATTGTAAATTCAAGATGGCCGCCTGTCTATTTTTTTTCACAACAACTTTGTTCTTTTTTATGAAACCGTTTCCAATTTTAAATCTTATACGAGCTTGATTTATTTAGTCTGTTCGATTCCTGTTCCCAATTGCTTTCTGTGAATCATTGATTTGAGTACCGAACGAAAAGGAATATTTTGATAACTATCTAAATTTAAAAAATATAAAATACGCATTACCTTTGCCTGTCGTTGGAGAGTTAGAGCCTCGCTTAGTCTCCTGCGGCACCGGTACACAGGCACCTCTTCACATTTCCCTTCTTAACCCCCTTTGTTAAAAAACATGGCTCGAAAGAAAAATAAAATGGACTTTTGCAACATCAGAGGAATGCACACCAATATCAACGCAGTCCACCACCACCTCGAGACTGCGCAGCCGACCCTATTTTTCTTAACGGAGACGAAGATATCATGCCCGGCCGGTACATCTTACTTGATGTACCCTGGCTACAAGCTGGAGTACAACTTAACAGCGACAAGCCGGGGTATGTATGTACGTCCAGGATGATATCTGCTGTCGCCGTCTTAAGAACCTCGAAGACAGGGACCTGTCTACACTATGGGTGCGCGTGGATCACGGAGGCCACACTCGGATCTACGCGTGCATTTACAGGTCTCACACCGGTGACGCGGACACATTTCGCCTCTTTGACCACCTGCAAAACACGACTGACAAAGTCATTGAGCAGTATCCCTTCGCAGAGATAGTGATGCTGGGGGATTTCAACAATCACCATGTTGATTGGTTGGGTTCGCTGCGCACTGACTTTGCGGGGAGAGCTGCTTACGAATTTGCCCTACGGGTTCTCCCAACTGGTCAATTCTCACACTAGGATAAGGAGAACGAGCGGAGTGCTTTGCTGGACCTCCTGCTGACTACGCGTCCGGACGGATACACCGTCTCAGTGGATGCACCGCTTGACACATCAGACCACCGCCTCGTCCGGGCGCAAGTGCTTTACGCTAGGCCTGAACAACTCCGGCCAAAGGAGTGTCGGCATGTATGGCACTATAAGTCGGCAGACTGGGATGGACTGCGAGAATTCTCCGCGTCATACCAGTGGAAATGGCTTTGCTTCACTTCAGATGATGTGAACTCCTGCGCTGCAGCAGTTGCTAGAGGATCTTGGCGGGCATGGAATCTTATATTCCTCACCGCTGGATTCCCGCAGGGACCAAAAAGCGACCGTGGTTTAATCGGCTTTGCAGCGAAACTAAATTACAGAGCTTGGACCACGGCTCGAGCAAATAACGACAACAACACCTCTGAAGTGAAATGCAAACTAAACGCCGTTTCGAGGGCCAGCAAAAGAGCGATTGCCGGGGCTAAATTCGATTTTGTCGGCAGAATTGGTGAACGACAAGCATGCTACCCTTCTGGGAGTCGTGAATTCTGGTCGCTTACCGCTACCACCTCTACTTAAACCGGACGGTAGTCTGGCTCAGAGTGCCAGGGAGAAATCCGATCTTTTGGGGCGCTTTACCGCATTGCATCCCGTGGTGTGGAACTTCCATGCCGGAAATTAAGTTCACACAGCGGGAGGTCCGGCGAGAGCTTCAGTCCCTCGACTTTCATAAGTCGAGTGGGCCAAACGGTATACCCGCAGTGGTACTCAAGCAGTGTGGTCCCGAGTTCTGTCCGGTACTTACACGACTTTTCACGGTTTCGTATTCCACGAAACAAGTCCCGGCTTCATGGAAGACCGCGAATGTGCATCCTGTTCCTAAAGAGGGAGACAGGACCGATCCGTCCAATTATAGGCCGATAGCCGTTACCTCCCTTTTATCTAAGGTGATACTAACTAACTAACTATCTTCACGCTGTATCCCTGACGGGGTAGTCAGAGAGGAGAGATCGCCAGGCTTCGCGATCCATGCATACTTCTTTCGCTTCTTCGAGATTCATCAATCGCTTCATACACGCACGTCTGGGTATCCGAGTACTTTTGACCTTTCCGTTTTTGAGCAATCTGCTCACGTGGTCTTCAAATGTAAGTCTAGGCCTTCCCTGACTCCTTCTACCCTCTACTTTTGAACAATATATATTCTTCGTCAATCGTTCCTCACTCATTCGTTGGACGTGTCCAAACCAACGGAGCACGCCCTTTTCCAGCTTAACGCTGACACTTTCATTCAAACCTGCCATATTGCGTTTCACTTCGTTACGTATTCGGTCGGCCAAGGTAACGCCGCACAATTTTCGAAGTGATCGCATCTCCACAGCATTCAATTTACTTTCATGCATCTGCTGACATACCCAGGTTTCACTACCGTAAAGCAAAGTTGGCACTAGCACTGCGTTATGAATAGCCATTCGTGCTTCTTTTACGATGCTTTGTCGCTTTACTAACTGGGACAAAGCACCGTTAACTTTGTTTCCGGCAGCTACTCGCCGTTCTACATCCGAATCACATCTTCCATCCGCGCTAAACATACTTCCTAAATACACAATTTCATTCGCTTGCTCTAGACGTTCCTGGTTTACCCTAATCTCGCATTTAGTTCTTACGTCACCTCTTTCAAATACTAGAATCTTAGTTTTACTTGCATTCAAGCGGAGACCCTTACTTTCACACCCCTCTTTCATATTAGTGACTAATGCCTGTAGGTCGGCTTCTGATGAGGCCATGAGCACCGCATCATCAGCGTACAGCAGACAGTTTACTGTAAAGTCACCCAAATTCACACCCATATTAAAATCTTTCAACTTCTGTAGGCAGCTGTCCAGATACACTATGTACAGCCAGGCGGACATGACACATCCCTGTTTGACGCCTGTACAGACATCAAAAAGAGGTGACACATCCCCCCCTACTCGCACGCAAGCCTTACAGTCCCTATAAAGCGACTGTATTGCCCGCAGTAGCGAGCCGTCCACACCATATCCTGGCAGCAAGTCCCACAGCGTTTCTCTCACAACGTTATCAAATGCTTTCTCTAGATCCACAAAAGCGCAGAAAACCTTCTTGCTAAGAGCCAGAAACTGTTCCGCGATCATGCGGAGAGAAAACACTTGATCCATGCAACCTCTTCCACGTCGGAATCCGCATTGAGCCTCCCATAAATACCTTTCAGACTTTTCTTGCATTCGTGCCGTTATAACTTTTGCATACACCTTACTAGCTAAGCTGACCAAGCTGATCGCCCTGTAGCTGGAGCAGTTTAGGCGCGAGCCTTTCCCTTTGTAAATAGGTACTACAACTGCTACTCGCCAGTCATCTGGGACCTCACCCGTCCGCCAGCACAAGTTACATAACAGACATAGTGTGTCCCAGACACGCGACCCACCGTACTTGATCATCTCAGCAGTAACTCTGTCTTTTCCCGCAGCCTTACCACATTTCATACTTCTTATCGCTTGTTCTATTTCTTTCATACTAATGACTTCAATGACATCGGGATCCGGAGCATCGAAGTGAGCTCCACTTCCCGACGTGGCATCTCTGTCTTTTCTTGCATACATCTTTCCATAATATTCACTCCATCTCTGCAGGACGTAACTTTGGTCTGTTAGGACGTCATTGTTAACACTAAGCACTTTATTCATACTGCAGATTGCCGAACAACTCCGGGTCTTGCCTACCTCTTTCCAGAAGAGCTTGGCATTATCCCGGAAATTAGACGACAACCTTTCATCCGCTTTCATTTTGCACCTTTCACGAGCTTCTTCTATCATTGCCTTCGTGTTAACTTTCTGCAGCTTGTATCTCTCTTTCATATTAAAATCATTCCGCGAGGCTAAGTAGTCTAGCCATGCTTTCTTCTTCATTCGAACTGCTTATTTCACTTCCTCATTCCACCGTGCATCACGCTTATTACTACTGCCTCTTTTCGTTTCTCCACACACTTCCACAGCGGCATTTATCATACTGTCCCTAAGGTTCTGCCATACACTTTCCACATTCTCACTGCTTACATTGACGTCGCCAAGCTTTTCGGCTACCCTTTCATTATATTTATCCCTAATGGATGCATCCTGCAGCTTCCAGCTTTTGATGCTATAAGTCGGCCCAGGTTCAGGACACTCGGTACGATGACGCCAACCCGCGAACAGACCCCTAATCCTAGTTATGACTAGGTAGTGGTCTGATCCCAGCTCAGCGCCTCGATAAACCCTCGTGTTCATCACCTGTTTACGGAGCCGACTATCCATTAGGAATAGATCTATCATAAATACATATGAATTTGTTTGTGGTTGAACATTGTGTTCGCCACAAACAAATCCTTTTCCTTACAAAATGCCAGTATTAGCTTGCCAGCGTTGTTCACCCTTTTATCCCCATACTTCCCGAGTACCGACTCAAAACCATCGCGAGCGGTACCCACCCATCCATTCAAGTCTCCACATATTATAAGTCTTTCATTTCCTTCTATCACATTTAGAGC
This sequence comes from Thumatha senex, assembly GCA_948477245.1. Taxonomy (NCBI): domain Eukaryota; kingdom Metazoa; phylum Arthropoda; class Insecta; order Lepidoptera; family Erebidae; genus Thumatha; species Thumatha senex. The sequence goes on from OX419743.1 coordinate 17,443,388, forward strand.
TTCTCTAATACTCTCCCAGAAGTCCTCTAGCTCACTCGGGTTCGACGAAGATACTGTCGCGTAAGCAGCTACCAGGAAAATCTTCGTCAAACCAAGTTTTACACGGATCCAGAGTATTCTAGGACCTACCAGTTTGTACTCATACATACCGGAGGCCAATCGCGAGGACAGCAAAATTCCAACCCCTCGACTGCCATGCTCGCTCTCTGGTACTCCAGACCAAAGCGCGAGCATCCCACCCGGGAGCTCCAAGACTTCGCTGCCCTTGCGCTTGGTCTCTGTCAAGCACACTGCATCTAACTTTCTCTCATTCATAACATCCATCAACTCATTCATCTTATCTGTCATTCCTCCCCTAACATTCCACGCAGCTCCCCTGCACTCCGTCCTCCACTTCCCGCCGTGTCGGGCCGCGCGTGTAGGGTGGCGGTCCCCTACGCCGCTCTGGCACACACTTTTCGCACCAGCGGGGACGAACTGGTGCGCGTTGCCTCGGGGGCACGCCCTAGCATCACTCGTCCTGGTGGCACTCGTGTTGGAGTAGAATTGCAGCCGTAGCTGGCAGGGATGGCGACGTGCACGCTTCTACTCTTCATCCCCTAAGAAGAAGGTGATAGAGCGTATAATCAAAACACAGTTCCTGAGGTACCTGGAAGAACACGACCTGCTCAGGGACCGGCAGTACGGTTTCCGTCACGGTCGCTCAACTGGCGATCTTCTTGTGTACCTCACATACCGCTGGGCGACGGCTACCGAGAATAAAGAGGAGGCTCTAGCAGTGAGTCTTGATATCTCAAAGGCCTTTGATCGGGTGTGGCACCGAGGTCTTCTATCGAACCTTCTATGGACTGCCCGGGGAACTTTGCGAATGGGTATCCAGCTTTTTGGCCGGTAGAACTATTAGAGCTGTTGTTGACAGCTGCTGCTCGGACTACATGACCATAAATGCTGGGGTCCTACAGGGCTCAGTGTTGTCACCCACCCTGTTTTTGCTGCATATCAATGACATGCTGTCCATTGACGGCATTCATTGCTATGCAAATGATAGTACGGGTGACACTTATTACACGGGTCGCTCCAATAGCCTCCGATCTGCAATGGAAGAAAGTTGTGAACAACTTGTGTCTGAAATCGAGGCTACTCTTGCAAGAGTGTCCGATTGGGGTAGACAAAATCTTGTCCAATTTAACGCTACCAAGACTCAAGTTTGTGCATTCACCGCTAAAAAAGCCCCATTTACTGTAGCGCCGCAATTCCAGGTCACACCTCTCTCCATCTCTACTAGTATTGAAATTTCTAGTGACGTCCAATACCGTAGTCATTTAGAGGACAACAAGGCGAAGCTGGCGTCCAAAAGGCTCGGTGTGAGGTTCTTTAAAAGGGGTCTTAGAAGGTTTTTAAAGGGTCGGCAGCGCGAGTACTGCACCTCTGGTGTTGCAAACGTCCATAGGCTACGGAAACCACTTTCCATCAGGTGGGCCGTATGCTTGTCTGCAACCTCAGTGGTATAAAAAAATAATAATAATAAATTAAGTCATAAAATATTATAAAATGTACTAAAAGCTGAAAAAAAATTAGGACTAAGATTATTTTTTCTATTAACATAAATACAATATAATAGTACCCATACCTTTATCTCCTGCGTAGAGAATAAGCCATCCTTATGGAAACCTTACTAGTCAACTTCGAAGGACAAAAAATATTTTAATCCATACCGTCCACGCACCACAATACGTAGGTACTGAAATATATGGTAATACAGAAGGCAGAAAGGTTTGTACGTACATAAATTAATGTGCTTTTAGCTCAATATTTTTTCTCTGAAATTACAGCGTCAACAGTTCTGAATTTTTTATCATAAATATACCAGCAAAACAACGACGAGCTATTAAAGCTCGCCAATAAAATTCTAAACGTGAGCATTATGCTAATTGTACGTCAGCAATTGTTGCGGAAGTTACAGGTCACGGTTGTGTTGGGTTGCGTTAAATTTACTGAAGACATTATTTTCTCATTTTGTATAATTTATATGTGTTTAATTTACTAGATATAAACATATTTTACCATTTTGTATATAATTTTTAGCTACAAGATAATTTTATCCAGTTCCTGAAAAGTTTATCTATAAATTTACATAATTATTTTGATGATTTCGAACTACATACATAATAAAGTTACTAGTTTTTTCTAAAAGGGTTTTCAGAGGCATACTAGGTCCTCATATACGCCTAAGTTTTATTGGAAGTATTTTGTGTCCCTATATGTTCAGCACATGAAGTGGTGCAAACATGCTTAAGAGACTCCTACGGATTGCTTTTTGTTAATAATAAATAGTAAATATTGTTGGGACAACTCACACAACGCAATCTGATTCCAAACTTGTACTATGATAGCCAGATAATTGATAAATATACTATTATATTATATATATATTGCTAAATACATACATATTATAGATAAATAACATCCAGGCACGGCATAAACCATAGTGCTCATCACACAAAGTTTTATCCTGGGTGGGAATCAAACCTGATATTTAATAATGTAACTTGGCTTAACGATAACTATGTTACTTACGTTAAAAACGGAAGCAGTAAACTGTAGTCCCAAAAACCCGGATAAACGGACCGTTTGCCGGAACGTCAATTTTCTTGAATGTTTTTTTTTGTCAGTTTATAATCGGATACAGAATTTTGCCGAAGATTCTGTATCTGAGCATTGATATATATAGGGATGTATATCCACGTTGTGATTAATAATATCCCCTATTCAACACCTAAAAAGAAAAATATTTAATCTTTTGTTTTGGATACTGGAATATCTACGCGGATTCTCAATAAACAGGGCCATAAAAAGAATTCAGTAATTCAAAGCAAGTACGCGCATAAATCAAATGCGTAAAAGGAATGGGGATTTTCGGAAAATAAATTACTTTGTAGGTACAAAAGCTTTCACATAGAAGCTCGTATAGGTTGAAATTTAAATTACCTAATAATACATAATTGCAGATAAATCTCTAATACTTACGTGGTACTCTGTTACTCAGAGAAATACCTCGCAGTTTCGTGGAAGTACGGGAATAAAATGTAGCTTAAGTTATTTCTTAAAACATGAGCTATCTACCAGTGAATGTCTCGTTAAAATATGTCCAGTCATTTTAAAGATTAGCCTACAGTTAGACATAAAAAATCAATTTATTTCGAATTATTAATCGCAGTTTGAATATTTTGCTACACAGTGGGGCTTATTTAAAGTCCTTTTTTTTAAGATTTGATATAAATTTATTTGGTACTTGCATTTTATTACGGCACAAAAAGAACAGTGTAAAAATTTCTAACAAAAGTAATAGGTTGGCGGTAATATTTTTTCCATATGACATTTTTGACTTTTGGTTTTTCTGTGGCTTGGATCAAGGCCTCTTCAGCTGTCGTGCGTAAACATATTCCCGGCCGTTAAAAGCTTGCTTTTAAACCCTTAACTCTTCAGCCGTAGGTAACGGACAAAGACAGGTATACGGACGCCGCACGCAACCTCTTGATGTAGTTATATCCGCGACTCGAGCAACTCCATCTGGACCATGGAACAAGCGCAGAACCCGTCCTAGACGCCAATTTAGAGGAGGAGTGTTATCTTCTGCTAGCAGTACCATGTCTCCGATACTGAGTCTTGCGCCGTCCTTAAGCCATTTGGTGCGCTGTTGAAATTCAGACAGATACTCCCTCTGCCATCTTCACCAAAAGTGAAGTCGTAGCTGTTCAAGCCGTTTGTATCTATTTATCGGTCTAACTTCGACTATGTCTTCTAGATGCGCTGACGATATCGCAGTTAATGGTCGGCCGATAATCAAGTGCCCCGGGGATAAGGCAAAGAGATTAGGAGAGGAGGATAAAGGGCACAAGGGACGACTATTGAGAATTGCCTCTACTTGAGCAAATAAAGTCGTAATTTCTTCGTATGATAAATGGCTATTACCTGTGACCCGTTTTATATGATATTTTGCAGATTTTACGCCGGCTTCCCAGATAACACCGAAATGAGGAGCGTAGGTAGGTATAAAACTGAATTTTATGCCCTGATGACTTACAAAATCAGATATATGTGCTGTAATAAATGTTATAGATGTATGTTAAATAAATAAATAAATAACTAAAAAAAATTATATAGGTTCAGTATTTTGCTTTAGAAAACTTCCTATTTCCTTCGCGGCAGCGACAAAGTTTCGACCGTTGTCACTAAATATTTCCAGTGGCTTGCTCCTACGCGCAATAAGCCGTTTGAGAGTCATTACAAATGCATCCTTACTCAAATCACTGACTGCTTCAAGGTGAATGCACTTATAACTCTACGTTATAAGTGCATTTTTACAAAAATACACATTTAGCATTTTATAATTTTACTTCCACGACCTTTGCGATTCAGAATGAAAAAAGGTCCAGCGAAATCCAAACCTATTGACAAGAACGGAAAGTCATGGTTCACACGTTGTGAAGGTAAGTTTCCCATTTTAGGGCCAATGTGTAATGTTTTGCCGTTTAACCGCCTGCATCGGACGCAGTGGTTAACGATACGCCTAGCGAGATGCCGACCATTAACAGGCCACACCGTTTCTCTAATTGTGGCTAGCAATAGCTGTGGACCGGCCTGCAAGTTCACAATGTGTTCCCTTGCAAAGTATAAGATTGTCAACGTATGAGAAGCGTGCAAAAGAATCGGATGCCTTTTATTAAATGCACATACAGACGCATCTAAACGACCACCGACACGAATTAGGCCAGTAGACTTCGTCCTTAAGTAAATAATTCGGACCATGCCACCATAGGTCATGATTTAATAAACCCTTAGCAGCCATTCCCCTTGAAACCAAATCAGCTGGGTTCATCTCAGTGGGAACATATCGTCACGAAGTAGCATCAGTCAATTCAACTGTTTCGCAGACCCGATTAGCTGCGAACATTTTTAGTCTGGTAGGATCACTGTTTATCCAACTTAAAACTACACTAGAATCGCACCAATGTACCATTCTTCCCGGCCTATAGCGCAGGGCCTCAATAACAACCTTGCATAGCTTTGCGGCCAACAGCGCCGCACACAATTCTAGACGAGGCACTGTCGTTGGTTTTAAAGGAGACACCCTTGACTTAGCACATAATAAGTTGACAGTGTTATCTAATGGATCGAATATTTTAAATGAGTTGGACATGACAAATCGTTTAGTTATGACTGCATCCTTGTCAAAAGAGAAAATTTTATTAGGAAAATAAAAGGAATCCATCCAAGTCCAAGAGTACTAGACGACTCACTCATGACCATTGTTACCATTATCTGAGGCTAAGTTCTTTAAAACAGCTGTTTTATTGCTTTTATATTTTCTTAAATTGAAGCAACCACTCTTAAGAGCCTCAGACACAGTATTTTGTATATACATTAAGTCCCTTTCATTATTAGCACCTGTTATAAGGTCATCAACGTAAAAGTCCTTTTGAATTATATTTTTTATGAATTCATCATCCTGTTCTTCTCCTAGCTGCCATAAACAGCGTGTGCTCAAGTAGCTAGCGCAGGCGGTGTCATAAGTGTTATATGTGTAAGCGAGGGACCCCACGGTCCTCTTCATGAACCAGGACTTGGCGATACATTTTCTCAATGTCCGCTGTTATAAGAAATTTGTATTGCCTTGCACGAATAAGAATAGAAAATAAAGAGTCCTGAAGTGTTGGACCAACCATTAAAATATCATTTAATGAATATCCAGATTAGTAGAAGCTGCAGACCCATCAAAAACCACACGCAATTTGGTCGACTCACTCTCTTGTTTTAGCACAGCGTGATGACACAAATAATAAGTTATTTTCCTCTCATCTTTTGCTAACGAGAGACGCCCCAGATTGAAGTATTCTTTTATAAAATTACTGTATTCTAATTTAAATGCTGGGTTTTTTCTAAAACGACCTTCTAAATAAAGTAATCATTTTTTCTAAATTATATGTATCTCCTAGATGTACTGGGGTGGGTTTTAGAGGAAGCTTTACACAGAACCTACCAAAAGCATCTCTATGAGTGTGGCTGAGAAAATGCTGCTCACAAGCCTTGTCATTTTCACTACTTACACATCTCGTCGGGACTCCCTCTAATTCCCAGAACTTAGTCATAGCCTTTAAAATATCTATGTTGTTATGTTGTGATTTTGTAACTATACCGGCATGATTACAATGCATTGCTTTTTTAGAATAATTTGAATCTATAGGACCAGAAATAATCCAGCCTAATTGTGTGTTTCTTAATATTGGATTTTGAGGACCAAGAGACCGTTGCTCATCACCCAAGATATCCCAGAATAAGTCAGCGCCTATTAAGACATCTACATGAGCTGGCTGATCAAACATTGGGTCGGCCAATACTATGTCCTTCGGTAAGTTTAATGAATCAATATTGACCTTACACCTTGGTATTAAACCAGTTAATTCATTCATAATGAGACAATAGCAGTTTGTACTGTCATTTAAAGAATTAATTTTAATGTTGCAGCTATTGGTAATGTGTGCTGTAACTGTATTTGCTATTCCTATGACCTTTAGAGAGTCAATAGGACATGTCTTTAGTGAAATTCTATCCCTTAATGATTGGGAAACGAAGGATGATTGACTACCACAATCGAGAAGCGCTTCAACCTTGGCATTTTGTTGTGTCAATGGATTCAATACTTCAATGATAACCGTTGCCAAAAGAATTTGACTAGAACTTCGGTCTGAAAAATTTGTAATAGACTTAGAACTGTTGATGCTAGGCTTGTCTAGTACACTATGACTATTATCCTTTTATTATGTAATAGGAATGTGAAGCAACGTGTGATGCCTTTTGTTACACTCGGGGCATGGACCCATGCGACATGTACTTACATGATGTCCCTGCCTAAGACAATTGACACGGAGCTTATATTTATTGACGTCTTGTATCCTTTCCTCTGTATTTTTAGCCTGAAAGGCGGGACATTCGAAAATCTGTGATTTCCACTACAAACAATACACAAATAAGTAATAGGCTGTTTAGGCTTGCTATGTTTTGTATGAGATGTGATAAATGCGTTTGTATGACTATTATGACTCTGCTTACTATTAGTTGTTATGGAACCATTCCGTGCACCTGCTACTTGAATCTTGGTTGAACCACTATCAGCTTTATTTCGGTTTAATGACTCCAGAACATCTGCTCGGTTAATGATATATTTATAAAATTGTTCCAACGTTGGGGTTTGGGTATCACTAGTTAAGCTAAGTCACTAGCTAAGCTACTTCGGTACTCTTCCCACGTAGCTAAGGTTTGACTATCCAGTTTTGAGGACAACATGATAATAATTAGAACATCCCAGCTGTCAGTAGGTTGACCTAAGCTGGCCAGTGCGCGTAATTTTTTTGATCAAGGCCTTTTCAGCTGCCGTGCGTAAACACAGTTCCTTTCATTTGTAACCCATATTGTAGCAGTGGTAATAACTAATGTAGTCTACCATTTTCGGCGTTTCACGATTTTCAATTTAGTATAAAGCCATACGGTTATCTAAGTATTATCATCCAGACCAAACATGTACACAAAACTTCAGCTTATTCGTTTGAAGATATCTGCTTCAAAATTAAGTTGAAAGATTCCAACTGTACACACATAGGTAGTACATACATTACAAGCTACTAAAAATACGCCATCTGGTGTTGCCAAACCGAATTATCTCAAGTCGCCGCGAGCTATTGACACTGTAACCACAAATATAAAACCTCATTCTGTATCTAATGAGCAGGATCCTCATTAGTTATATTTGAAAGAAAATGTGTACAATAAGTCATTTTGAAAAACCCTGCAGATTTTATTTACTGAGAGCAATTATAAAGGAAAACGTAAGTTGTTTAAATTTGTTCCTTTTGAATTATATTTTTTATGAATTCATCATCCTGTTCTTCTCCTAGCTGCCATAAACAGCGTGTGCTCAAGTAGCTAGCGCAGGCGGTGTCATAAGTGTTATATGTGTAAGCGAGGGACCCCACGGTCCTCTTCATGAACCAGGACTTGGCGATACATTTTCTCAATGTCCGCTGTTATAAGAAATTTGTATTGCCTTGCACGAATAAGAATAGAAAATAAAGAGTCCTGAAGTGTTGGACCAACCATTAAAATATCATTTAATGAATATCCAGATTAGTAGAAGCTGCAGACCCATCAAAAACCACACGCAATTTGGTCGACTCACTCTCTTGTTTTAGCACAGCGTGATGACACAAATAATAAGTTATTTTCCTCTCATCTTTTGCTAACGAGAGACGCCCCAGATTGAAGTATTCTTTTATAAAATTACTGTATTCTAATTTAAATGCTGGGTTTTTTCTAAAACGACCTTCTAAATAAAGTAATCATTTTTTCTAAATTATATGTATCTCCTAGATGTACTGGGGTGGGTTTTAGAGGAAGCTTTACACAGAACCTACCAAAAGCATCTCTATGAGTGTGGCTGAGAAAATGCTGCTCACAAGCCTTGTCATTTTCACTACTTACACATCTCGTCGGGACTCCCTCTAATTCCCAGAACTTAGTCATAGCCTTTAAAATATCTATGTTGTTATGTTGTGATTTTGTAACTATACCGGCATGATTACAATGCATTGCTTTTTTAGAATAATTTGAATCTATAGGACCAGAAATAATCCAGCCTAATTGTGTGTTTCTTAATATTGGATTTTGAGGACCAAGAGACCGTTGCTCATCACCCAAGATATCCCAGAATAAGTCAGCGCCTATTAAGACATCTACATGAGCTGGCTGATCAAACATTGGGTCGGCCAATACTATGTCCTTCGGTAAGTTTAATGAATCAATATTGACCTTACACCTTGGTATTAAACCAGTTAATTCATTCATAATGAGACAATAGCAGTTTGTACTGTCATTTAAAGAATTAATTTTAATGTTGCAGCTATTGGTAATGTGTGCTGTAACTGTATTTGCTATTCCTATGACCTTTAGAGAGTCAATAGGACATGTCTTTAGTGAAATTCTATCCCTTAATGATTGGGAAACGAAGGATGATTGACTACCACAATCGAGAAGCGCTTCAACCTTGGCATTTTGTTGTGTCAATGGATTCAATACTTCAATGATAACCGTTGCCAAAAGAATTTGACTAGAACTTCGGTCTGAAAAATTTGTAATAGACTTAGAACTGTTGATGCTAGGCTTGTCTAGTACACTATGACTATTATCCTTTTATTATGTAATAGGAATGTGAAGCAACGTGTGATGCCTTTTGTTACACTCGGGGCATGGACCCATGCGACATGTACTTACATGATGTCCCTGCCTAAGACAATTGACACGGAGCTTATATTTATTGACGTCTTGTATCCTTTCCTCTGTATTTTTAGCCTGAAAGGCGGGACATTCGAAAATCTGTGATTTCCACTACAAACAATACACAAATAAGTAATAGGCTGTTTAGGCTTGCTATGTTTTGTATGAGATGTGATAAATGCGTTTGTATGACTATTATGACTCTGCTTACTATTAGTTGTTATGGAACCATTCCGTGCACCTGCTACTTGAATCTTGGTTGAACCACTATCAGCTTTATTTCGGTTTAATGACTCCAGAACATCTGCTCGGTTAATGATATATTTATAAAATTGTTCCAACGTTGGGGTTTGGGTATCACTAGTTAAGCTAAGTCACTAGCTAAGCTACTTCGGTACTCTTCCCACGTAGCTAAGGTTTGACTATCCAGTTTTGAGGACAACATGATAATAATTAGAACATCCCAGCTGTCAGTAGGTTGACCTAAGCTGGCCAGTGCGCGTAATTTTTTTGATCAAGGCCTTTTCAGCTGCCGTGCGTAAACACAGTTCCTTTCATTTGTAACCCATATTGTAGCAGTGGTAATAACTAATGTAGTCTACCATTTTCGGCGTTTCACGATTTTCAATTTAGTATAAAGCCATACGGTTATCTAAGTATTATCATCCAGACCAAACATGTACACAAAACTTCAGCTTATTCGTTTGAAGATATCTGCTTCAAAATTAAGTTGAAAGATTCCAACTGTACACACATAGGTAGTACATACATTACAAGCTACTAAAAATACGCCATCTGGTGTTGCCAAACCGAATTATCTCAAGTCGCCGCGAGCTATTGACACTGTAACCACAAATATAAAACCTCATTCTGTATCTAATGAGCAGGATCCTCATTAGTTATATTTGAAAGAAAATGTGTACAATAAGTCATTTTGAAAAACCCTGCAGATTTTATTTACTGAGAGCAATTATAAAGGAAAACGTAAGTTGTTTAAATTTCAATTTTAAAGGTAAACTCTGCAATGTTTGAAACTGCATTTAGGGTTTACAAATTACCGGAGAATTTCACTGCCGAGAATCTTATTACATACATACACATACATAGTGTTGCTAGATAAGGTGTGCTAGATCTTGAGCAATTATAATTAAGCATCTCGTCGAGTTCTTCATGAAACTAGGACTAGATTTGGCAAAACTGCCAATGCCGTGAAAAACCACGTTCTATCAGTAAACTTTTTAAATGCAATAGCACACCGTGTTCATTGTTATAATTATATTCTTTTGTTTCCAAGAAGTTCATGGTAGTATGAGTAATACAATATTTTACATTATTTGTGTCTTGGTGTCAACTGAGTGTCATTATTACAATTGAAATTGATACAATTTTGTAAATACGGTCCCCAGACCCACCTGCAGGAAGGGCACGTTTGCGTGAAATTGGTATTACGTATTAAAATTCAAAGCGACTGAGGCACAGTGGCTTTCAGCAAACCTTTTGACAACTCTACCATTTTATCGACATTACGCGGCCATGTTAAATTATTTAGCCGTTATCTTTGTAGAGTTCACAAACATTTTAACGTGAACGGTTTATAGTTGATAAACACCGAGAATTTATGGCATGTTGGTTATTTGCGGCAAATTTAAAAACCTTGTGAAATGTTTGGCATCCGAAAGCTATTGTATTTTTGTTTTCTACTGTTCATTGAATATTATAATGTGAGTAAATTATTTTATGTATATCGTAGGCAATTTTAGTTTAATAGTAACAAGATTTTTGCACAGTAAAAATCGATGCAGAAGAGGAAGGGTCCGATTTATAGTCAGGTATTTAGGTACAGAACTTTCCAATTTTCATCGTTTTTTTATTATGCCTTATGGCAATGGTAATATAATGATCGCAAAAGACAGGCGTAAGAAAGGTGACTTGGTCGTAGACAAAGTAACCAACTTAGTTTTATCATTATTTGAAATACTTGTTTAAAAAACTTTAAGAAAAAATTAAAAACGTCACATTTCTATCCTTTTTATCTTTCAATTTGTAGTGAAGGAAGTGTTTGGGGTTTACAAAGGGGACCAAAAATCTCATTATTTTCAAGCTCAGACGCACCGTTTTGGAGATATGGCAAAAAATGTGTAAAAGTTGGTTAGGTAAGTATGGACCTGCTTGTGTAAGATAAACCATAGGTTAAATTAATATTGCCACCAACAACGCAAGAATCTTTTACCAATACTACATGGGTCCAAATCGCGAAATATTTACATGTCTCGATAAAAATCCTACATAACCGCCCAAAATTATGCAAAGTTTCAACTTCATATAAAATCAATCACAAATTGCCCAAGTATCGTTTCCATACAAAAGTGTTAATTTTTGCCCAAGTCCTAGCTCCTAATTATATATAAATATTACTATACCTACCTACTCTCCCAACTTTCTTCCTCGGCAAATCCCAAAATATGGCACGAGCTACCTTATAGTTATAAGTTTATTAGTCCCGCAGATCCCCGAAGGTAATGGCATATTATACACCCACATTTCCCTATATGCATTGGTGGTGAGCCCATTGCCTTATTGAAATCTAAAAAAACGTACAGATTTGCAGTTATCACACTTGTAAATCTCTGAAGCCACAACGACAAAGCGCGTAAGGATATTATCCCATCAAATTACAAGTACATCAATATTTATTAGTTTTTTAGGCTAATGACAATTTTTAATCAACCGCATAATAGTTGCTTTTCATCAAAACTTGATATACGCATCTCTTTAGCAATCGCTTTCGGCAAAGTCACCGAATTGCTTTGAAAACGATTTTAGTTATAAATTTGAAATCCATTATGCTTAGATAATACTAATTTCACGCGTTTATAGGACTATCGATACGAATGTAGCTGTCAAATTTGAATCATAATGGATATCGCATCTATGGCGTCATTTCAGTTGCCCACTGAACTTAGATAATACCAAAATTGAATTTTGACAGCTGATTGGCGCAAATCGCAATCAAACTGATATCCATTTTAGTTACATAATGCACCTGCTGTTCGTTCCTTACAAATGTTTATAAGTAAAAGTTCGATTAATAAACTAGTAGCCTTATTTACATCAGTTAAAATACGTTAATTTGGATTCAAATTTGTGTAATGGATCCCTTTAATACTGAATTACTTATTCAAGAAGGTTGACCCTTGGGAGGGTCTGTATTGATTATACTACAAGCTGAGACCATATTAGTACACGCACTGTTCAACTCTCCAAATGATTTAAAGGGTAGGCGGCAAATTAATCATGTACATAATTCAATTCTGAAGCGCTCGTGACCCCGCGGACTTAGTGTTCTGTAAACGATCACTGAGTTACGAAACTTTCACTATGGCTGGTCCTCGGATGGGTGGCTTGCAAATGTAAATGCCACGAAGTGGCAAAAAAAAGCACGTTTCCGTGCTTCAAAAGGTACGCTAAGCCGTTTGCCACTAACATGGCAGTCGTTAAGCCCGGTTGAAAGCCATATGGGTGGCTTGAAAATTTTCAAAAGCATGTTGCCACAACCTGCGCCTGTCCATTTCAACACGGCAATGGGCTCACCACCTATTACATGGGACAAAATACATATGGTGAAATGTGGGCGCAGCATAGTATGCCTCTGGCTACCCCTTCGGGAATAAAGGCGTGACAATATGTATGTAGTATGTACATAATTCAATAAGACTTCAGCGTATGTAAGACAACAAGTTTTTACTTACTACAGATTAAACCCTTCACTTCATCCTGGGTTTGCAAAACTTAACAATTCAGTTTTTATATAAAAGCTCTGTATTTTGTATCAAAAGTATCGTGAGTATTAAAATATCTTTGTCCGACGTGCAATTTGCGAATAATCTTGAACACGTTGAGCAATTTGCGGCGACACAAGAATGTGCAATTTCTCCTGTTTATGGGATTTCTATTATTATTTAAAGTGATACCCTAACCTATGGTCGTGTGCAATACCAGAGCTGTTCCACTCGTGGTAAACAAAGCCAGCTCTGGACGGGCTGAGGCTACCTGCAGATGTTCAAAGCTTTTTAACTTGATTTAATGTTTACCTTGTTACTGAGAGCCGAGACCATCGGCTTAACATGATTTTCTAAACACAGCAACGGTTGTACCCTAAAATGCGATAAATAATCACTCATCTCAGGACCAGACGTAGCGAAATTATTTAAATGCTTAATACAGTGATCGTCTACAGAACACGGAGCTTTTTAATCGTCCTAGTTTTCAGTCTACGAGCCCTTCAAATTCAATAAATTATAATAAATTCTAGGTACCAAGCATGGCTACGAGCAGATGGAGAATGGCAATGAATGGCAATCGCGCCATAATTATTTTTTCTTCTTCTTTCAAATGAGTTTGTACCGGCCATCACTGGTCCAGACTGATTCTGAATCAGCATAAAAGGTATCTTAAATGGACTTGAAGCATGGAACGTAATACCTAATTCAAAAGTTATTCAAACATTAAAAAAAAGAGAAAAATGCAAGGATTTCAACTCTTTGTTTATTGAGGATTGTTCATTTGGACAACACGCAAACTATACCAGTCAATATCGGCTTTAAAAGTTGTATTTAAACTAATTTGTATTGATTTGCATTGCAAATTGATGGTTTATGGGATTGCGTAAACTGCTCCGGTCTATTTAAATAGGCTGATGATAAATATTTCTATTAAATATTTATGGTATCGCACTTCACAGCGTATTGGTTTACCAGACTGTATTACATAATGAAATGTTTTTCAATTTGAAAGCTTTACTTAATGCCTGGATTATATTATCACTACATATTATAAAACAAAGTCACTTTTCGCTGTCTGTCCCTATGTATGCTTAGATCTTTTAAACTACGCAACGGATTACGATACGGTTTTTTTAATAGTTAGAGTGATTCGCATAGAAGGTTTTATGTATAATTTGTTAAGTTTTTGTATATATTGACCAAATTATAACGATATTTGTTGGGGATGTCGGAAAAAATAAGCCGTCTGGGAGCTTTCAACAAAAACGCTGCCTAAACCCTTTGTGATATAACAAAATAATGTATGGTGCAATTGTGTATCTAATAAAGGTCTACAAAAAAGTCCGCGACGACATATATCTATCTCTTAAGAATAACATACTATATCCATTTTAATACTATAAAAAACAGCAAATATTAAGCGGTAAATTGAAGGCTATATACACAAATATGCTACTAATCCTTATCATTTTTACTACGTGGGTTGGCTTCAGCATTTCATGAAGATTATTTTGTCCCTTTACACCCCGCAAATTAAATGAATATCTTACGAGTTATCGCAAATTCAAGATTAGGCGCAAAGAAATTAATTTGTTTCGACCGGGCCGTGCGGGTAGTACCTAAGTACTGGAGAGCGGAGAAGTAATCAATGAATTTGGAAAATGTTCATACATTATTGTGAATGTGAAATTATTAAACAACGGGATTAAATGGGTGCCACGGGGTTCGAAGTATGTCACGGGCGAAGCCGGGCGGGACAGCTAGTTAATAATAAAGTGAAAAAACATTATGTAGTGTACATAATGTTTTATAATATATGGCGACCCTGTATTTCTAGATGAACATTTATGAAAAAGGACTTATTACCTTTTCACAACCTGATATAAAGTAAAAAAAAGAAAAAAATGTGATTTAAATATAATAAAAAAAAAAATATCCATCACGCTTTATCCCCGAAGGGGTGGCAGAGGCATATTATATGCCCTCTTTTCACCGTGTGGATTCCTGTCCCACGTAATAGGTGGTGAGCCCATTGCCGTATTGAAAATAGACAGACGCAGGTTGTGGCTACCTGCTGTTGAAATTTTCAAGCCGCCCATAAGGCCTTCAACCAGGCTTAACGACTACCATTTTACTGGCAACCGGGACCAACGGCTTAACGTGCCTTCCGAAGCACGGAAACGCTCGCAAATATAAATGCCACAAAGTGGACACCCATCCGAGGACTAGCCATAGTGTAAGTTGCGTAACTCAGTGATCGTTTACAGAACACTGAGACCGCGGGTCCACGAGCGCTTCATTCTTAAATATAATATTCGTAGATTAACCAGGTATAGGGTAGGGCGTAGGCCGCCCGAACAGGCGTTGGTCGGACGATATCCGCGCAGTGGCCGGTGAGAAATGGGTCTTACTAGCACAAAATAGAGATAGATGGCAAAGCCAGGAGGCATTTACCTGCACGGGGGTTTCTAATGAATAAAAAAAAATCCAAATTATTTTTAATGTAAACTTATTTATTAGGAGCAAATAAAAGGCTATTTTATTTTTTTATTTTATTATAGGGTAGGGTGGCAATAATTTTGGTTAACATTAGAACAATTAAAAAAAAATAAAAAGCTGTCTTGTTTCATAACATATTTATAGTCTATTACAATATTAGAGATTTGTTTTAGTCGTTTCCATAATTCTAATAACTTAGAAGGTATTGTAGAAAAAAATTAAGTACTCGGAAACCCAGACGTGAATGTATGAAACGCTCAATGACATCATCTGTCCTCTCTGACTACCCTGTCAGGGACACAGCGTGACAATAGATAGATAGTAATAAGAGGTGCTTATATTTCTTTTTATATTTATCTTCTCAAATGACGCTTCTTGTTTGATTGTCATGATTGAGATGAGAACCTCTCCTTCTCAAGTTCCTCATATTCCTCATTTTATTATAATTTTTTTTTTAATTTTCATATACAAATTGTTATAGCTAGCCAGTACAACAGCTATCAAAAAACCTTTACACATTCATTCGACACTATTATTTCATTTTATAAAAGTAATTACTTACGAATCTAAAGAAACACATTTTCCCACTCTAAAAAAATACTAAAAACTACTTATTATCTACGAAAAATCATTATACATTGTTAAATTAAATTACAACATCTTATGTGGGTAATTAGATAAAAATAAACAGAACATCTGAAACTTGGTATTGAAAACAGCGAAAGTGCAGTATTAAGCTATAATAAAGGGCACATTCGCCTCTTTGAATGCGCATAGCTATATAGCAATAACGCACGAACCAACTACAGCGTGATCTGAATTCTTTATTATTATTTTTAATACTATTTATTAAATAGGTAATTCATTTAATAATCGTACTATAATACTACACAATGTTGATCTATGAGTACCTAAATGACTTAATGTGTGAAAAAAATATATATAATATATATAAACTATTATGAAAAATATTATAAACGTCATCATCATCCGAACGTCTGTCCCAGTTGCGTCTCGCGACGCCCTGGGCCGCTTTCCGCTTCAAAAAATTTTATAAACGTATTTAGTAATAATTTTGTATCTTTTCTTTCTATAATTATATATTTATATACAATTTGAAAATTTTATTTCCTTTTTCATAATTTGTAAATAGTATTTATTCAATTTTTTTCGTTGAGAGTTTCCCTAAACTCAACAGGTAACTGGTTGTACAGTCTAGGCGTAAGGTATTGACAAGTTCGTCTGCCATAACAATTAGTACTCCGGTACGTTGTGGTAACATTTTTCCTACTTATTTGCCTCGTTATGATTTTTCCTTCCATGGAAATCAGAAACTGTTGCGGACGTATATAATGTTCACTGAGCAAAGCGCATTTTATAAGCTCCTGTACCGGCAACACCTCGCAAAAGCTAAATAGACCTCGGTGGTTATTTTGGTATGCTTCTCTGACTTTTCTAGGTACAATTGTTTTAAGCAACTTTATTTGAATGTTATATTATCCTATCCAAATAAGTCGTGTAAGTTCGACCGTAACTAGTGATACCATAACTAATAACCGATTCTGCCAACGCGATGTATAAATTTCGTAGCATTTTATAGGGCACTTTATATTTCAACAGATATAGTTTCGCCAATAAAGCTCGTAGCCTATCACATACTTTTTCCACATGCGGCGCCCAATTAAGTAGGTCATCTACCACTAGTCCAAGATAAAAAGCATGTCTGGTTTGTTTGATATTTTGGCAGCTTCCCTCACACTGGTTTCCTTTGTATAGGTGTAAACATGTGTGATTGTGTGCCAAAATAGAGACCTTTTCCGGGCCTTTCGTAAATTTCGTAAAAAAAGTTAATTTGTCTCTAACCTAACTCTAATTCAAAACTTATCAATATTTTCCGTGGTTAAGGAATAAAATCATAATCAAACACAATCACTTTCAATCAAGTCTCAAGGTGAAGCTTCATCGAATTGCATTTTCACTGGAACTTAAAAAAAATCTGTCTAACAAATTACCCACGAGGGATTGCAAGGCGTAAGCTTATTATAAGTATACTGTAGCGAAGTATAAACAAAACAAAAGACAAGATAATCTGCGAAGGGAAAAGACAAGTTAATCCTGCGATGAGATTATAATTGTAAGTATTTATGTACAACAGATGTGCTTTGAAATAAAAAATGCTTTTTTAAAGGTTAGCATTGATTTATTTCTGTCATATAATTTGTTAATAAAACATCTAATTATATCGACACTTATTTATTGATCCAGCAAATGTAATATGCAACAGATGTATTACTAAAGATCTTCAGAGGAAATGACTTGTTGTAACATAAAAACTCTGCGCAAAGCAAAATTGCACTGTATGGATCAGAGATCAGTTTACACAGATTAAATAGCAAGTAATCAGATTCTCTAGTTGAAAATTTTATTTATTCTGTTTTTTATTTATGCTGTGGTAACTGAAAGTTGAAAATCTGTGCCTAAGAGCAACACGTTGGATAAGAACAACTTCACTTTGTTTTAGAAAAGAGGAAACCTCAGATACAAATATGATATTGCCAAAATTACAGCCTCTGTCGATTTAAGTTTTTTTTTCTATTTAGCATTTAGATACGGCCTCTGACACAGTGCCATCTAGCCCAAACTTAGCTTTTAAGCTTATGCTATAGGATCTAGGAATCTGATAAACATACTTTTATATTTGTAAATACTTATACACCCAAGCTCCGAAACAATCATTTGTAGATCACACGAATATTTATTCTGAACCGGAAATCGAAGCCGGAACCTTGGCGCAGTAGTCGCATCCACTACCACTTACTCAACCAAGGCAGTCAAAAAGCCTAATTTCACAACAAATACACTTAGTGTGCATTTTTTTATGTCTTGACAACCCTATAGTACTAAAGTATTGTGATAGACGAACCATTTAAGCTCAAAGTTTATCCAACAAATGTCCCGAAGGTGCAGTACAACGTCGTATAAAAGCTGTGGAGTGTCCAACTTGTACCAATAGAGTAAAACTTCTCACAAAAATGTACTACCGTTTGCCAGATATCGTTATTGTCTTACGTAATTTTAGAGGGCTTTTACTTTATTTTTTACGTGTCTTTTTATGCCATGACTATACTTCAATATGGCGGGTGAGCCCTCGGAATGTTAACCTCAGGGTTATAGCTTGGCCCGCCAAAGCTGCCTTGGGGGGCAAGGGGGGTTGGTTAGTTGGTAACTCACTGCTTTGAGGGTGAAGAACCTGCATGTGGCTCTCACTCGCCTTATGGTTTTCGCTCTACGACATTCTCAAAGGTCTTTTAATTTACAAATCCCTGATATTTTCTTAACTTTCAATATCTACCAAATCCTTCAAAATCAACGCTTTAATTTACAAGTAAAACGTTGATTTTGTTATGTATCCTACATATTTTATGTGTCCCAGATGGTATTAAATACAATAATAGATTAATTTTCTTCCGACTAACAAGCCAGTTGCATCGAAACACTTCCTGGCTTTAGGGTTGGTCCCGACTCTGGCTTTTACTTGCAAATTAAAGCGTTGATTTTGTTTTTTTTAATCAGTTTTGTTGGAAGTAAATCTCATTGTAACTTAGAGCTCTGTAAGGACGTCAGCCCTGAAGTCTCGTCTGCTGATTATCAGGTGCACCACCTGCTTAAACTTTTTGGTCGGGCTCTACTTAAGGTATCATGTTACCTTAGACTACCGTCCTCCATGAACGGGGGCCTGAGGACGGCGGGTGGGCTCGCCGCCGTTTCTACAGAGGCAGGCCCTGGTCGGTGGCGCGGCGTAAGAGCTACACGCACGCCCTTAACCCCCTCAAGGAAGTGTTATAGAACCCGATTCCCCCAAAGAAGCGAGACAATACTCGAACCCCCAAAGAGACAGGATAACACCCGAACACCCCTTGAACAAGGCCGCGGTAGTCAACAGTCTGTCGGGAGCCCTGGGACTATTCTTCCGATGGCTTACCCGAGACTTCAGGCCATAGATAGATGGAACGGATACGTGTGGTTTTAGTCTATAGGAGTCCGGCATAGTATCTATGAGGAATTCCACATGAAAAAAAGTATTATATTACCTTACATAATGTCATTAGATTAGATTACCAACATTGATAGTGATAGTGTCCATTCAGCTATACAATCATATTGAGTATGAAGGAAAGTAAAAGACACTTCTAATAAGATTTTCTATTTACGAAGCTCATATCGTTTTAGCAAAAATATGAGCAATAACGTGTTACAATTGAGAAAATATTGCTCGTTTTTACAAGTAACGAGACATTTATAGCTATTGTAGTGATATTGTTCAAATTGTTATTATTGTATAAGGAATTTAGAGTTTACGTATGAAGGATTTCTTCCGTATGTTGTGGGGAATAATATTCAGATACATTTCTTAATAATGTGTACTACTTACTCACTTATTTCATACATACATACTTAAAGTCACTTATAATCATACTTTTCGTCCACATTTCACGATTTGTATTTTGTCTCGTGTTATAGTTGGTGAGCCTTTTGCCATGCTAAAATTGACAGGCGCAGTTTGTGCCTGCCTGCTGTAACTTTTTTAAGCCACCTATAGAGCTTTCAACTTGGCTTAACGACTGCCATGTTACTGGTAACCAGGACAACCAGCTTTACGTTCCCTTCTAAACACGTAAGTTTTGTGGCGTTTCCATTAACGAAAAAAAGTGATTCAACAGTCTTGTACAATGTTCCCCTTTCAATTACATTAAGTCATATTTTGTATAAAGTCTATTTAATATGGTTATAGTAATTATTGTTACTAAAGTGACCAGTACTAACATTATAAAGTCAAACCTTAAAAAAGTAAAGGGCTTGGATCACGTAAAGGCTTTATAAGATTTAAAGCAGTTATAATGACATCATCTCAAAAAATACACCGCAAAAATATACCTATTTCAATTAAATTGTATACTAAATCTTGTATCTGCATCTTTTGTGTCCGATATAGAAAATGAAATAGTTATAGAATATAATAATATGTATTCTGTATCAAAGCGTTGTTTCTATTAGTAGAATAAAAATGAAAATACTTCACTGCGTAAATAGGTTCAAAAGAAAGAATAAAAGTTTCGGACATGAACAAGGTTGCTGGATGTTAAATGAATAGATTTGTGTAAGCTTATCTGTCATAAATCATTGCCAAAAGAATAGAAATTATTCAAGGCTTGTTGAGGGATTATCTACGTTGCTTACCTCCGGAAATATTTTTTACTTCCAATTCCTTTCTAGTATTTATTTATATAACCTTGTTTTTAATTATTAAAAAAAAATGTGATATGAAAGAATTAAAAATATTTTTTAACAAAAAATCTGTGTATGCTCAACACTAATGTTTGATTAAAACGGAAATGGCTGTATGTTCTTATGCTAGAAAGTCACATGAAACTTTTTTATTGGCACTCAGAGCATATGCTGAGACGTACTATTCGCGATAACTTCACCACGTGACTGAAAGTTTTTGAGTAGGTATGTTTATTACGTCTACACGCAAGAAAAATGATCAAGGAAAGATTCAATAACGTGCATTAGGGAAATAAAATGATTATAAATTGCGATTGATTTTTGTTACTTTGAGAAACTTCATAGACATTACAGTAACACTTATCAGTTTACTGTGATAAGACTGACTTCGAATTAAGACTATATTTAACTGAAACGTAGACGACCATAAAAGGAAGAAGAAATTTACAAAAGTTAAATTTAGTAAGGAAGCCAAAAAGAAGTTTTGCTATAAAATAAAAATGTAATAAAGACATACCTCAGTTATTAACTTGTAATTAAGACCCTTTGTTTATTTAAAAAAAAAACTAAACTATCTTCACGCTGTATCCCTGACGGGGTAGCCAGAGGTAGCCATGCATACTTCTTTCGCTTCATCAAGATTCATCAATCGCTTCATACACGCACGTCTTGGTATCCGAGTACCATTGACTTTTTCGTTTTATTTATTTGAGCTCTATTCCAAGCCCGCATTTTTACTAACCTACAAATAATTTGCCAGCGACTCGATGTTTACGCACCTTTAATATACAAAAGTAAAATTTGGTAAGCAAGCCAATAAGAGATTTTACTATTAATAAAATAAAATAAATATCCATCACGCCTTATCCCCGAAGGGGTGGCAGAGGCATATTATATGCCCACTTTTCACCGTGTGGATTCCTGTCCCACGTAAAAGGTGGTGAGCCCATTGCCGTGTTGAAATAGACAGACGCAAGTTGTGGCTACCTGCTGTTGAAATTTTCAAGCCGCCCATAAGGCCTTCAACCAGGCTTAACGACTGCCATTTTACTGGCAACCGGGATCAACGGCTTAAAGTGCTTTCCGAAGCACGGAAACGCTCGCAAATGTAAATGCCACAAAGTGGTCACCCATCCGAGGACCAGCCATAGTGAAAGTTGCGTAACTCAGTGATCGTTTACAGAACACTGAGACCGCTAGGCCACGAGCGCTTCTGAAAATCAAAATATGATAAACACATACCTCAGTTATAAACTTGTAATTAAGTCTCTATATTAATAAAAAATAAAAAATAAACTATCTTCACGCTGTATCCCTGACGGGGTAGCCAGAGGTAGCCATGCGTAGTTCTTTCGCTTCTTCAAGATTCATCAATCGCTTCATACACGCACGTCTGGGTATCCGAGTACTTTTGACTTTTTCTTTTTATTTATTTTAGCTTCATTTAAAGTCCGCATTTTTACTAACCTACAAATAATTTGCCAGCGACTCAATGTTTTTTAACCTTTATTTAGGAAGTACTAAATTCCATGCTAAGCTCTTTGGAATAAGCTTAATTCATGATTCTTATATGACCTATTATTTAGTTGATACCTGAAGGTTTTTCAATTCTTATCGAGAAAATGATGCTAAGTACGAACATTAATCACTACCACGACAGTCAAAGTGCCGGGGACATCTTACAAATCGTAGTTTTTGTACAGTTTTATACACTTCAATGAGTTTTGAGCGAGGAAATAATGACATCGTTTGCATTTAATTGCAAAAGTTTGAAAATAATTTGTAAATGAAAACCAGTAGAGGATTACAAAGAAAATTTAAAGAACTGTTTATTTCTGTAGCTAACTAGACCGGCTTTGGTATCTCTCAAATATTACCTGCCATATTTATATTACATAAACATAACAAAAAAAAAAACAAATTAAAATGTGTACTGGGAATTCATTAGGTGTAAGGGGCCCCACTAAGATCTCCGGGGCCTAGGTGACCTCACCAGCCAGCGGTGCACCTGCTGACGAACGGACGAAGCTACGGTGTAGGGACCTTTACCCGGGGTTGGGACGTCAGACGGCAGTTCTTCCCAACAATGCCCTAAAATTTAAAGCAAAACCATAACTGCTGCTAGCAGCCAATTAAAGTAGACCCTGGGCTCCAAATCCATGTAGGGTTTAGAAGTCACTAGGAAAACACTTAAGATTAAGAAGACAAGACTGGAAATTCATCGACTAATTGGTGTAATATTATATTGGAGTTACTGTTCATGTAGGGAGCCTTTTTAATTGTTTAGCACTTTACAAATCTCTATGAAGGATAAACTCCGAAAGTAAGTTATCGTAGAAACAAAGTGGTCGACATAACTGGCAGACACGCATTAAATTGGCAATGGGGTGACCATTTATGTAGAAGAACTGACGGCTGAATTAGCAGACGAGTTTTGGAGTGACCTCGAGCTGACAAACGTCCCATCCACTAAATGAACCGACGCCGACAACATATGAAGGGCCGCAGGTACGGACAAGATGTCAGAGGCTTAAGATTTAGGACCTTATCGTGTAACATTACATTGGACTGCTATAAGCTGATTTGATTGATTGCTGTAAGTGTGCTTTTCAGTACACTGCTATATATTATATCTAAAAACGAACAAAATTACGCTACTATCCTAAAGAGTGGAGTAATAATCATAAATTTCGAAAATTGGGCAATTTTTTATTTATTATTGTAGGATTAAATTGGTGCGACAGAAGTTCGAAGTATGTCATGAGCGAAGCCGAGGAGGTCATCTAGTATAAAAAAAGTATTAAAAGTATTAGTTTTGGCATTACCAGTACTTATGCGGCAAAATTGTTGATATTGGTCGAAACCTTTTAGAGATTGGTGCTTAATTTTAGTACAATTATCAACTTATAGTCCCTTGGGGAAAATGGGCTTAAGAAGAAACGTGCTCCGAATTACAATTACCTTCTACCACAAAACGTTTAGTAGAATAAATACCTAATTATTTATAGTGTTCTATCCGATTTTGTTACATTTTTCAGTAGTAAGAATACTATATATAAACTAAGGGCATCTGCTGTCTGTAATCTTACTAAGCTGGCAAATGGTCCGACGACATTAAAGATACCACATGACAACTATGGGACCGACGGGCCTTTGTGCCGTCACTGCCCTAGTGGCGCTGTGGACACGGCTGACATACGCACGGCTGTGTGTACGGCTTGGGACGGGCCCCCAAGTGCCCTCACTGGCAGCTTTAGGCTATTTCTATAGCTGCCGGTTGTGGTACGAGTCATAGCCGGCAGCCGCCGATGTTGGGCCGCCGTCGCCTCTTTCGCCAGCAAGGTGATAAGCGGCAAAAAGAGAGGAGCTGCGGGTGCGGGAGCGAGTTGGACGCACGGTCCAGTCACGCCGCCAATCTCGGCGACGCCGGGCGAAGCTCCAGTGCGCCCCCTAGTTTATGGCCGTGGTCGGAAGGTCTGGGGACCCAGTTCACGTTGACCTTCTGGCAGCTAGCACCCCTCGTTTTTCTGGGTGCCTTCTAGTGCCCGCTCGATCATTCTCCACTCCCCTGTTCACAGAGGGATGTTCGGAGAAGTTTCGAAACGGGTATAGGCTAATCTCTTTTGGGAGATTGTGGGGGCCAGCTCATCTAGCCCCCCGCGGAGAACCTCATATTGAGGCATTCCCTTAGCCGGGCCGCGGTGAATAGCCCATTGGATTCCTGCGACCCAGTTGGGAAGAAGGCGGAACACCGCGGGGTTAGTGGGTAGGACGGCTCCCAAAGGTCGGGAGTATCAAACACTTTTCCTGCTGCCTCGCAGCAGTAATAATGGCGCGTAAACGCATTCCCCGCGTCATCCGACGGGCCTGAGATCGTGCCGGATGGAAGCTCATTGGAGAGGCATATGCCTATCGGTGGGCAACACAATGCTGAGAAGAAAGTAACTAATTAAAGCGAACGTTAAGTAATCGAAAAAAAGTAAACTTACTAACAGCTACGAAAGAATACCTCTTTAAGGAGGAACTAAAAAGTCTTTTCTTAGTGGATGCCAACGTCATGTTATATTGACTAAGCACCTATTGTATGCTAAATTTGTGCAAAATTCGTTGAGCTGTGCATTGATAGATCTATTTACAGTGGACTGTAACATTTATAAATTAACACTCATGAAATTAAAGGGGTGTAAGAGGCCCCACCATGACCTCCGGGGCCCAAACGACCTTACGTCCATTAACCAGCGGTGCACTTGCTGGTTAATGGACGCCCTTACAGGAGCAGTGGGTCAGACGCTATTCGCTCGCAACAATGCCGAGAACGAAAGCATAACGAGATAGCAGCAAATTAAAAGTGAAATACAGACTCCAAATCCAGGTTTGAAACCAACTGGGAATACGCTATGGTGAAGTAGAAGATGACTCACGAAATTAAATAGTTATAAAAACACATGCTGACAAAGCAAACCGACGGACCCCATTCTCTTTAAACTATGGCGAAAATCAAAACCAAAACTAACCAAAAACAGATTGAGATCGCAGCGAATAAAAAGTGAACTAAAAATCAAGGTAGGGTTTGAAACCAACTGGGAATACGCTATGGTGAAGTAGAAGATGACTCACGAAATTAAATAGTTATAAAAACACATGCTGACAAAGCAAACCGACGGACCCCATTCTCTTTAAACTATGGCGAAAATCAAAACCAAAACTAACCAAAAACAGATTGAGATAGCAGCGAATAAAAAGTGAACTAAAAATCAAGGTAGGGTTTGAAACCAACTGGGAATACACTATGGTAAAGAAGATGACTCACGATATTAAATAGTTATAAAAACACATGCTGACAAAGCAAACCGACAGACGCCATTCTCTTTAAACTATGGCGATAATCCAAAGCCAAACTAACCAAAAATAGATCGAGATAGCAGCGAATAAAAAGTGAACTAAAAATCAAGGTAGGGTTTGAAACCAACTGGGAATACACTATGGTAAAGAAGATGACTCACGAAATTAAATAGTTATAAAAACACATGCTGACAAAGCAAACCGACAGACGCCATTCTCTTTAAACTTTTTTTATTTTTTTATTTATTTATTATTCACCACAATTACAACATCTTTACAGTTACCACCAAAACGACATTGTAAGCAATTCGATAATTACAAAAATAACTTATTACTAATTGCGTCCATACTATGCAAATACAATTTATTTATTCTAATATAATACACTAATTTATGCATATCATTAATTTATGATTAATAATTATAACATCAAAGTCATTACAGTTATCATGTCATTTTAATAATAAATTCAATTCAATTATTATGTCAATTTAATAATAATATAATTTTAATAATAAATGTCAATTCATTTTCAATACTATACAACTATTTGTCATTCCATAAGAAGTCTGTCAAGAAGGTACACATAACAATTCAATAAAAATAATAATGATTCAACTCAGGCAATTAAATTATAAATAATTTGATAAAATTTAATCAACACCATACCAAATAAAAGAACATCTACAAAGTAACGATTGCGACAAAGCACAAAGACATGGCAATTACGTAAATATCAATATACCTAGTTATAGTTAAACCTTATTAATGAATCAATTCATGGTTCGAGACTACACAATATGTGGTCCGTGTAAACTCACTCAGCGAACACGCGAACACATCTATCTTGACGGCCACCGCATTAAGCACGCGCAGCGCGGGCGCGAGCGGCGCCCTCTGCAGTAAGTTAGTGCGTGCGGTAGGCACCTCCAGCTGGGGCGGGCGCCGCCGCCGCCACACGTACCCACTGGGCGCACACAGCTTCACTTCACCCAATATGGCTGGGTTGTGTAACTTACCTCTAAGAACCTTAAACACGTAGATCACCAATGCTACTTCCCTCCTTACCTCCAATGTGTAGTAGCCCACCATTCCCAGAATAAATAGAGTACAAATAAAAATACAAGCACGGATATCCTGGGTACACACCGTACAATTTACTGTATACAAACCTAATGAATTTATTCTGGATGCGCTCTAGCATTAATTTGTATTTGGCCTCATGTGGAGACCAGATGGCAGCGCTGGATTCGAGGTGACTCTTCACCAGGGCCTCGTATAGCGCCCTCAAGGCTGCCATATTTGTAAATTGATTGGACTGTCGCAAAACGAACCCCAGATTACGGAATGCTTTTTTACAGACCTCAGTAATATGTTTCCCAAACGTCAAGTCGGTAGCAAATCGAACACCCAAATCTCTTACCTCTGTATTGCGTCTCAACGGTGTCCCCTCCATTGTATATTGATGATGAGCAGGATTGTGCGCTCGACTAAATGACATAATAGAACACTTATCTGTATTAAAAAATAGTTTGTTTTCTATGCTCCATTCTACAATCTTGTCTATATCCTGCTGCAACAAATCATGATCAGTTGTCTCCGTAATTTCTTTCACCAATTTGAGATCGTCCGCAAAAAGTAGAGGGGTCGAGTTCACAACCAAATTAGGCAAACTGTTGATCATTAACAGAAAGAGGAGTGGCCCTAAACAACTACCTTGGCTGACCCCAGATCTCGTAAAATAAGGCTGGGAAAGGTACCCCTCACAGTCCACGTACTGACACCTGTCACGGAAGTAGTCCGCAAAGAACGCCAGTGCGTGTGGCGTGCAACCCACGGCCGCTAGTCGCTCCAGAAGTATGTCATTATGGACCATATCAAACGCTTTCTTAAAATCGAGGTAGACCACATCCACCTGCACACCAGCATCCACCGCCGGCACCAAACGTGACATCAGCTGTAACAGGTTACCTGTCGTCCCCCTTCCGGTACGGAAACCGTAGTGCGCATCGGATAACTGGGCACTGACCTGTTTATATAGGCTGCTATAGATAGTGGCCTCGAACACTTTGGCTGGGGTATTAAGAACAGCCACTGGCCTATACTTACAGGATTCAGTCCCCCCTCCATCTTTAGGTACAGGCACTACTCTCGAAAGTTTCCAGCGCTCGGGAAACGTGGCGGTATCTATACAAGCGTTAAATAGATGTAGTAGCGGCCCCACATATACCATGCGGGCATCCTTAAAAATAAAAGCTGGGATACCGTCGGGCCCCATAGAGCGTTTAGCCGGCAGGCGGGCCAACGCCGCGCGCACGTCGATATCGCGCAGGCGCGTGAGCTCGACTCGCGCGCCCGGCGCAGGCCCACGGGCCGCACTCGCCGCCCCTGGATTTAACACGGGCGTCTCCTGGTTGTACACTGAGTGGAAAAACCGAGCGAACTCATTTGCGCATTCTTGCTGAGTCAGGATACTGCCGTCTTTTTCTAATTTTAAATTACGTAAAGTACCCTTTCTGGACCGCATGTAGTCCCAAAAAGCACGCGGGTCCCTGGCCAGATGGAGGCGGCGGAGGCGACGGCGGCTCACGCGCCTGGTCGAGGCGCACGGCCAGCGGCGGGTGATGGCGGTCCGCAGGCTGAAGGCCCTCGTCGGCACCGCACACGCGCACCCCACTGCGCGCACTCAATACGAGGTCCAAATGCCTATTTTTGTAATTAGGTACTGCGTTATACTGAGTGAGCTCACAGAACGCCACAAAATATTCAAAACAGTTCCTAGTATTATCGCTACATGAATACAAATTAAAATCACCAATTATAAGTAGATTGTTATCAAATTTGAGACATAATTTTTCTAATAAGTCAAACATTATCATATACTGACTATCCTCCGTACTCGGTGGAATATACACAACACAACAAGCAAATAGAAAACGGTTATGCAAGTAAACTAAGGCACAAATTAATTCAAACCTAAATAAATTAAAAACTATGGCGATAATCCAAAGCCAAACTAACCAAAAATAGATCGAGATAGCAACGAATTAAAAGTGAACTCCAAATCAAGGTAGGGTTTGAAACCAAATGGGAATACACTATGGGAAAGAAGATGACTCATGAAATTAAATATTTATAAAAACACATGCTGACAATGCAAACGTTTTGTCACATTAATATTCTAGAGAAGGCCACCCTTATCAACCATATCACATATTTATGCCATTTACCTTCTCAGTGGCGTAGGTAATGATAGAGCATACGACCGTATAAGAGGTCTCGGGTTCGAATCTCGGGTCACAAATGTTTGTTTCGGGGTTTAAGTATTTCTAGTATAATTTTTTTATACCACTGAGGTGGCAGACAAGCATAGGGCCCACCTGATGAAAAGTGGTCACCATAGTCTATGGGCGTTTGCAACACCAGAGGTGCAGTACTCGCGCTACCGACCCTTTAAAAACCTTTAATAAGATGACTCGATGTAAAAATATATTGTCCCACAAGAAATCTTATCGTTTTAGCGATACGGCCGCCAATTGTAAAACCATTTTAGTATCACATTGAAAATGTGTTAAATGTATTTTTGGTGTTACAATAAAGAATAACTAACTAAATCTTCAATGAAAACACTTGTACTATTCCACTAATTTACTTTTCAATCTGACTGGTCTCACTTTACTTGAAAACGCCGCAAGGTGATATCGGTAAGGTTTAAAAAGTAAATAAATGAAACACTATAGTGTTTTCATTGAAGATGTTTAGCAAGTTCCACCAAGTGCCATCAATCAACAGCATGAATAGTCTGACAAGAAAGGTCCCTTTACATTAATGGAAACACAGTTTAATTATAATGATGCGTCATTATTATACTTTTATCATTTGCTAGTAAAAAAAAGTTAAATAGCTAGTCTACATGTAACCTTACATGTAGAATAGCTAATGGATCTAAAGCATCAATAAAATATTATTTCATTGTACTTATTTGTTCAATACAGGGTCAAACACAAAAGCCACGATATATTTGCAAAAAAAAAATAAGCTAGTTTATTTTTCCAACCTTTTGCTGACCATTTTTTCGGAACGCACATGAATAAGGTATGAGGTCAGGGTGTCGGTCTGTTATCGAAGTTTTATATAGAGCAGAGTGAGACTGCTATATTCAGGGTTTATAGGTCAAAGTATATTTATTTTGACTTAAAATAAAATCAAATTTTAAACTGGTTGTTAGGTAATATGTGTGTTAGTTAGTTTTTATGTGTGTTTTTTAGTTAGAAGATAAAAGTACTATAAAGTGACAGGTGTACATAGAATAATTACAAACATATAAGCTACTAGCTGAGCCCCGTTGCTTCGCCCGCGATGACCTTCGTAGAATCAATTTAATTCCAAACATAAGATAAGGGAATATGACGCAAAGTAGATTTTATTCACCCTTTCTTTTTAATATTCAAAGATTCTGTTCGTCACTGAATGTAAGCCCATTAATAATGTGTGACAAAATGATGCAAAATTAAAGCGTGTTATCCTTAGATTTACGTTAAGCTTGTCGTACCAAATCCTTATGTTTGGTTTGTACTAAACATATATTATTAACCCGAATCTGTGTTTACTTCGTCGAGAATAAATCCAAATGCTTCACATGAAATTTAAATTCATTCCGTAGGATATTTAACATAATTGTTTAAACTGATAAATAATAAATTTAAAGGGGGTTTAAAAATGTAGTAAAAGAGTATGGTTTGGTAAGATTTTACGTTATGGTGTTAATAGAAAAAAATCGAGCTTTGATTAATTTCTAATTTGAATATTTCGATTTGTATTCCAAGACATTTCACCTTTTTCTGGAACTTCACCGAGTTCAAGCTCAGTGTAACTTCTCTGTTCTTGGTCATTACACAGTACACGGATGGTATTAGCCTCAACATCAAGTGTACTACACTCGCACTGTCGATCCTTTGACCGTGATGAACAGGGACAGGGAGATTGCTATGATTACCTACGTTGTAATTGTTTAAGCCCAACGATCTTTTAATTGCACTAGAAAATGACTAAAACCTAAACCACACGTTATCCTTCTAACTGCTTATGACCTTGAGTTCGAGGTGAGGCTTAGGAAGGATAACCACAGGGCTTCCGACAGACTTCATCCACTACCGCGGCCACGTTTCAGGGAATTTGGGTGTACATGTTTTTAAGCTTTCGTGATTTTTACTCATATTTATATCATATTTCGGGTCTTATTCGCGATGTATATTATTAGGTTAAAAGCCTGTATGGTATTCCCTACGTTTCGACGGTTTCGGTTTTTTTATATTGTGGGGCATTTATTCTTACACAGCGCTTTGTAGCCCTGTAGTAAGCTACGAGTAATATAAGTTTGTGTTATGGGATCTAGACGACTGATACAAATACTTATGTATTTATGTATACATACATATTATACACAGGAAACACCCAAACTCCGAAACATTTGTGGATCACACAAATATTTTTTCCGACCCGGGAATCGAACCCGGGACCTCAGTCGAGGCAGTCGCATACACTACCACTGCGCCACCGAGGCAGGGCGGTGGATAACACCAGCCGTGGTTACGGGTGACCACAGGTGGTGTAATCGAAACCCGAAATAT
The DNA here is from genome assembly GCA_948477245.1 of Thumatha senex. Classification (NCBI taxonomy): domain Eukaryota; kingdom Metazoa; phylum Arthropoda; class Insecta; order Lepidoptera; family Erebidae; genus Thumatha; species Thumatha senex. The sequence continues at coordinate 17,474,754 of OX419743.1, forward strand.
TATATAAATATGATCCGAGTGTTATCCTGCCTCCTTGGGGGTTTGAGTGTTACCTCGCCTTTCTTTTGCAATGGGCATGCGTGTAGTTTTCGCGATGCAACGCCACCGTCTAAGGCCTGCTTCTGTAAGAATGACGAGCAGATCGTCCTCAGTCGCCAGCCGTTCTTCTTCTTGGCTTTAAAATTTCCATGTTACTATGGAAATCAGGATCAACGGCCTTCCGAAGCATGGACACTTACGTATTGACTGTAGCTTACGTTTATATTTTTTCTAGACTATCTCAACAAGGTTGGCTAAAGCTATTCAACGTGGTAATTTATATACCTATCACATAAACAAATTTATAAAAGACCCTGAATCTAAAAAATATAAGTATTTAATTAGAAATTACAGCGTTATTTCCAAAGTATTTTTTTAAAATTTTAGTTAGTAATGCAAGTTACATAAGATACGAGTATGTTGTAACTTGTGATCTTTTAATAATGAAATAGTGACGTGATATCTAGGACGATTTAACCAATGGACGCGTAATGTACTTAATAAAGTATGAAATCACGTTCAACCAACTTTCATGCGAGGGGGGAAACTACATACATATTGTTTTCTTACTCTTGCATGAAGTGTTGTCACTGTCTAACAACCAATAAAAATACAACTGCAAATAGAAAAATGTAGGTATGCTATACGAATTTGAGACAATATTATTCGGCTAATTTGCGATGGTAACTTTTTGTATAATGTTTATAGAGAATGAAAGTATATCGAATATAGGCCGATTAAGTTGATTAATGGTTTTTGTTACAAATTGTTATCTAAATGAAATTAATTTTTACTTACGAGTGTGTATATAGTAGTGTGATCGTGTAAATAATTAATGTTTGATTAATTTATTTTTTGTGTCGGAAGGTCGCTTCCGTGTGGGATTCTAACAGTTAAAGATAAAGCCCTTATTCAAACAATAATTATAGGTTAATGAACAACCCTTAAAAGTGCTATTGAACCCAAATACGATATATTGTTTGCTGTGAGTTTTCGAAGAGCCAAGTACAACAACGTTCAGTACTGGTTCAGAACTTCAATTATTTTATTTTAAGTCAGCACAAGGAATTGTCATTCCACTGTAACTCGGTAAAAAGATGTCATTTACACAAATTTTCGAAATAAGTGGTTATTACCATTTTTACTCTAAATCCTCAATCTATTCCTGGTGCAAAGGTTGGCTAAAGCTATTCAACGTGGTAATTTATATCCTATCACATAAACAAATTTACAAGTAGACCCTAAATCTAAAAAATATAAGTATTTAATTAGAAATTACAGCGGTATTTCCAAAGTATTTTTTAAAATTTTTACTTAGTAATGCAAGTTGCATTTTTTGTGGCAAGCTAACTGTAACACTGGAAGGGAGTTCGCTTGCCCTCTGAGTTTCTTTAAAAATAATAAATAGTACATTCCTTCGACATAAAATGAAACTGGTACATCCAATGACTTATTCTAAAACTTAGATGACATATCAATCACAAAAAAAGGCTTCAAAAATCTCATAAATCAGCTATTGTTTGAGGTTTTTATACATTTGAGTTGCCTACACTAACCATTTAATTTAGTCACCCACTAAGAAAAGATTATGCAATGATTCTGGGTGTAAAATAGCTAATGGAATTTTTGCCAGAGTTACTATGAATGTGTATTTAGGACACAATAGAATTATAGTGTTGCAAGTTAGAAAAAAATACCAGAATTGAAGTCCTTAGTCATTACATGCCCGAAGGGGGGAAGTAACCGGACCGCAAACGATGAGATTGCCCGACCCGCACCCCATCTATATTGCGCATTGGGTTATATTTGCTCAACAAAAAATATATTTTTATGCGTATTCATGCAAGAAAGTTACATTATTATTAAAGTTTATTACCAAAGCATCAGTTTATTCATCCGTCGCGAATGAAATGCGGCAGTGTGGTACGATGATTTTAGTCGAGAAGAAATCATTTGCTATATTAATGCGTCATCTCCATATCAAATCAAATCTTAACCACTAATAATACTATTACTGAGCTAAACATCACATGACGCAGAGACATAACCTTTCCTCCATAAGCTTTCTAGTAGCCCAGTTGAGGTAAGGCCATACATTATATTGTTTATTTTTATTATTAATAGTATACTATCTTCATGCTATGTATCTGACGGCGTACTCAAAGGAGACAGATCGCCAGTCTTCGCGATTAATGCATACTTCTTTCGCTTCCTGCAGATTCATTCTTATCTTTTCATACCTGCATGACTTTAGACCTTCACATTTGTAGGGGAGCTCACGTGGTCTTTGTATGTAGATGTCGGTCTAAATTGACTTCTTCTACCATCTACTTTTACACAAGATATTCTTCGTTAAATGTTTGTCACTCATTATTGGACATATCCAAACGGAGCACACCCTTTTCAAACTTGCTATATTGCGTATCACTTCGTTACGTATTGGTTTTATAATATTAGTTTCCTCCCTAGGGTTGGGATTTTTAACCAAAGCCGTTCTGCAGCTCTCTAAGCACATGATAACTAAATGCCAAAATGCATTCCCGCACGTACAAAAAATCAAAACTTTAATCCGTCACTAGTAATAGTCCCAAAACTTGATCTGTTCACGAAGTGTTATAACTTATAAGTTATGGTCCCATTTATTTGTTACGATCTTGTTTTTGTACGATGTTTGTTGTCACCTCGATTCCGTTTAGCGTCTTGGTTGTTATTTGTGAGAGTAAATTGTTTTTCCTATTTGCTATTTATAGCATATATTTTTACCAAATAGCCCGATTTTATTAACTTTACGATTTATAATCTTAGTCACTATTTTTAAAAACATGTCATTTTCTGAAGAAAAGGCAAGCCCGGGACCTCAACACAGGACAGTGCAACCGAGACTGTCAATGCATTTTTTGAAATAATAATATGCCTGATTACTGCTGCACTCTCTTTTATAGTAGTTTGATTTGTAAACAGACAATTAACTAACTAACTAACTAACTATCTTCACGCTGTATCCCTGACGGGGTAGTCAGAGAGGACAGATCGCCAGGCTTCGCGATCCATGCATACTTCTTTCGCTTCGTCGAGATTCATCAATCGCTTCATACACGCACGTCTGGGTATCCGAGTGCTTTTGACCTTTCCGTTTTTGAGCAATCTGCTCACGTGGTCTTCATATGTAAGTCTCGGCCTTCCCTGACTCCTTCTACCCTCTACTTTTGAACAATATATATTCTTCGTTAATCGTTCCTCACTCATTCGTTGGACGTGTCCAAACCAACGGAGCACGCCCTTTTCCAGCTTAACGCTGACACTTTCAGTCAAACCTGCCATATTGCGTATAACTTCGTTACGTATTCGGTCGGCCAAGGTAACGCCGCACAATTTTCGAAGTGATCGCATCTCCACAGCATTCAATTTACTTTCATGTATCTGCTGACATACCCAGGTTTCACTACCGTAAAGCAAAGTTGGCACTAGCACTGCGTTATGAATCGCCATTTGTGCTTCTTTTACGATGCTTTGTCGCTTTACTAACTGGGACAAAGCACCTTTATCTTTGTTTCCGGCAGCTACTCGCCGTTCTACATCCGAATCACATCTTCCATCCGCGCTAAACATACTTCCTAAATACACAATTTCATTCACTTGCTCTAGACGTTCCTGGTTTACCCTAATCTCGCATTTAGTTCTTACGTCACCTCTTTCAAATACTAGAACCTTAGTTTTACTTGCATTCAACAGACAATTAGAACTGAGTTACTCATGCTCATTCTGACTCGGTGGTCCATAGACAAGTGAACAATATTTCATTAAAGTCTATGGTTCATTGGAAGAGATTATTCAGTAGATATTCCGAACGAAATTTATGTGAGTTCGAGTTCTGGTGAAATTGAATCCTGTTGTTCAATTAATTGTTTCCAAAACTAATTAACTATCTAAACAATTTCTTGAGCAAAATATTTGCTCATTTTGTGCTTTGTTTGAGCCGAAGTACGAGATGCACAAAATGTTGATCTAAATTAAAATCAGTTTATGAAAATTAGGCTTTTCAGTTTAACTCCTCAGCATTCACAAAATTAATTAGAATGGTACGCACACTAAACTAAACAGGACTTTGCGAGTATTAATTAACAGTATGCTCAACCTTCAATAATTTTCATAATTGTGTGCACATAACGGTGCATAATATGCTAGTCCGGTGTGTGTATGGAGACAAGAGAACTGAACGACTTGTTTAACATATTCATTTTATAATAACTATGACCTGAAAACTGCAAATCGAACAAAAAAAAAACTTTCCATGTCATGATAATACCGAGCACCAATTTTACATAGATCAATCAATCTTTCAGACTGTTAAAGTCCGCTCTGGAAGAAGGAATCTTTTAATTTGGTAAGGTCTTTCTTCCTTCGTCTTTATTGTATTTTTATGGTTTTTTTCTCTCCACCATGATTTACTTAATGGTAGGAATTATAAAAACATGAAAATACATTCCGGTATTATTAAGTTGACAAGTTGAATCCAAGTTTAACTTAAACTAACTAACTAATAGATGTAACCGTTGCCGCCGTTGGTTAAGGTTATACGTTTGCTTTATTTCCAAAACATAACTATTGTGGCTAAAGTATTCATGTGATTAAATTATAATAAAATAGTCATTTACTAAAAAATCGGCAAATAGTTGATTTCCGTAGGTAATGTAGCTTCCACAATAATGTATAGATAAGTATCCTCGAATGGTTTGACGCAGCGTTATTAATATAAATCCATCTTTCTCACTTTTCGGTGCGTTACGTTAAGAGTCCATTATCGTGCACCTTGCATTTTTTCTTGCAACCTGAGCTATTAATAACAATCACCTCACAACATTATCGAATAATATCTGCAAACCACTTTCTTAATAGGGCTGCTAGGATAAAAGGGTGAATAGTTTCATTCTTAAGAAATGTGTTCTTTCTGTTGGCAGTTTAGCTAGTTAACATTAAAAATACATTTGTGATCACTAGCAAAAGTCAAAATATTTCGTAATCATAACCAAAACTGATGTAGATTTACGCAATCATTGTTCCACATAATATGCACCATGATTCACATTATTTGAAGCAAAATTTAATGGTGATGAGACATCTCATCACAAGGGGACGGTTGGCAATTGGTAACCCTACTTGCTAGTGTTTTGTCAAATTGTAGTGACAGCTGTAAAATCTTGAGAGCCCTTGAATATCATTCAAAGATTCCAGTTGTAATAATATTCAATGCAAGTTGAACTCCAAATGAGAAGTAAAGCTTACAATATTCGCAGTGTGTATATCATTAGTGTGCCTTATGTGTTCGATATCCTCAAAGGCAGAATAATGTTCAAGGTGAACGCACCCTTATTCGAATCGAACGTGTCGAAATGTTCGTACTAAACGAATTTAATATTCTTTGTATAAAATTATATAAAACCGTGTATATGACTTAGTCAAAACAACAGAGTCTGAAAAAATCCCCGGAAATCCTAGACAAATTTGGATGACGTCATCATTCCACAGATGCGTACGACAAAGCAACGCTTTGACAATTAAAACCTCGTCAAGAACCATCACAATTCACATGTAGGTAAGTTAAGGTGCAACAGGTGAAGGAAATAGAAACTATATCTTCGGTGCGGTCGATTCTTTCATCTATACTAATTTCTAAACCTGAAGAATTTGTTTATTTGTTTGTTTCGTTAAATATTCTTTTTGGGTTGGATGCCCATTTATCAATGAAGACGTGTTTAAAAAAATACCCAATTCGTTGACCTTTATGAGCACTGCTTTGCTCTCTTGGGTAGTAGTGTGATGATATATAGATAGCATTTTGCTTTAAATGGGCTATTCAACACAAAAAGATTTTTTAAAATAAAATTAGTAGTTCCCGATATTAGCGCCAAGATTCAATCAAACAAACAAACATACAAAAACTTTTTAGCTTAATATATCACTATAGACTGTAGAGTAAGGCGCCTCTAGTAGGTTGCAAGTGAAATAGTACGAAGGCTCTTTGATTTAGAATAAGTGTACGTTCCCCTATAAGTGAGATATTTACTCAATTTGAGGGCTCTCTGATTAAACACATTTCTGTACTAAGTCTAAAACTACATAGTACTAAGTCCTATAGAATGAAATATGTTATCACTTTCATGTATTTAATATAACACGGCGATTGGCCCACCACCTCTTACGTGGGACAAAAAATTATACGGTAAAATGTGGATGTATGGTTGCCTCTACCTGCCGCTTCGAGGGTAAAAGCGTAAATGATAAATAATATTGTGTGACGTAGGCCTACCGAGGTCCATGGGTCCAAGTCCTGAAAGTTATGGTCCCACCTCCTGATTAATGGACGAGGTTATGGCAAAGAGAAAGATGGCGACAGCCTGATTTGAATGACTGATATCTTATGATTATAATAAACTAGGTGACCTCCACAGCTTCGCCCGTGACATACTTTGATCTCCCGTCGCACCTATTTAATACCATCGCCAAATTCTAAAAAATTTCATGATTTTTCTTCAGTAATTATTGCTGTTTCGCTCTCTAGGATATTTGCGTGATGATATATAGCCTGTAGCCTTTCTCGATAAATGGACTATCCAACACAAAAGGAATTTTTCAAATCCGATCAGTAGTTCCTCATACGTAGTGCGTTCAACCAAACAAACAAACATAAATTGAAATATATGACGGCGCGTTGCCTGCGCCATCTATTATCACGTCGGAATGAGAGTGACAGCTGTCCACAGATGTCATTCTGACGGAGCGTCGTGTCTATGTTATAGAAGCGCGGCCATTTTAGGACAGTTTAGTTCAGAACGGCGTGCGCGATACAAGTCCGACGAATCGTCATTATTCCGCGTAATCTTTGAAATAACTTTAATGATTATAATTTCCTTAGAGGCAATTAGAGTTTCTCTACGTGGCTGAGTGCTGATTTTGATAAGTAACAGTGTGTAATAGTCTTCTTTAAACTAAAGAACATTATATCGTCGGTTAGTCGTTACTTAGTCTATTATTTGTCCAAATACCCACGTAGAAGCTATGGCCGATATATCCTACTAATATTATAAACACGAAAGTTTGTAAATATGTATGTTTGTTATTCTTTCACGCGAAATATACTGATTATTAGATACCAGATTTTGATGAAACTTTGAAGCGCCGCGGGCGTCAACTAGTTTTAATTCTAGTTGACGCCCACATTTGCGTGGCGAAGTTTACTCGTTCCCGTTTCCCAAAGGTACTTATTTTCGGGATAAAAAGTAGCCTATGTGTTATTCTGAGCTTTATTATTGTTAAGTTGAAGCGCTCGTGGCCCCGCGGTCTCAGTGTTCGGTAAACGATCACTGAGGTACGCAACTTTCACTATGGCTGGTCGTCGGATGGGTGACCACTTTGTGGCATTTACATTTGAGAGCGTTTCCGTGCTTCGGAAGGCACGTTAAGCCGTTGGTCCCGGTTGCCAGTAAAATGGCGGTCGTTAAGCCTGGTTGAAGGCCTTATAGGCGGCTTAAAAAATTTCAACAGCAGGTAGCCACAACCTGCGTCTGTCTATTTCAACACGGCAATGGGCTCACCACCTATTACGTGGGACAGGAATCCACACGGTGAAAAGTGGGCATATAATATGCCTTTGCCACCACTTCGGGGATAAGGCGTGATGGATATTTATTTATTTTTAAGTTTCATCAAAATCCATTCAGTAGATTTTGCGTGAAAGAGTAACAAACATCTATTCTTACAAACTTTCCCGTTTATAATATTAGTATGATTTAGATAATATATAGAGTATAGATAAATTAATGCAATATGTCAGCAATCAATCTGCGCTCTAACTGTGTATACAAATAATATAAGAGGGCATTAAAATTATGTTAACAGTAAAAAAGCTGCTGTTCTTTTTTTATTTCTAAAGAAAATTAGCGCCACTGGTGCCCTGAATGAGTCATTAATCTGAAATTCTATTAATTATAAATTAACTTTTCGGGCATCCAAGCCCAAAACTCAATTCCAGTAATGACGCTGCGTGTACCTAAATTCTTTACAGCTCCTTGAGATCACGGCCATGGCAAACGAAAATGATTATTTTCTACATTTAAGTTTGAATTATTTAATTATCTGTACACAATGAAGTAAGTGGTGGTGTTAAACTCAATTTATCAATAATTTATTTACCTTTAACTTGTGGCCATCGAGTTTATAAATGCCTTTTTAACCCTCAACGGACTTTTAAACCTCTTTCTCTGTCTTTCACGGTAACGGGCTCACCACCTGTTACGTGGGACAAAAATGCATACTGTGAAATGTCAACCCCTTTGGGGATAAAGGCGTGACAAAATGTATGTATGTCTCTGTCTTTTGAATCCACAACGTCCAATTTCTTTGTCAGGTACTGTAACCACTAGAACACGAGGTCAATTTGGTAAAGTATGTATGCCTTATAACGGACAGGGTCAGGCTGTGACTACCTGCTGTTGAAATTTTTGAAACAGCCCATTAGACCTCTGAGCTACTAATTATGACCTACGGTGCTGAGATATGAAAATTTACCGTGGGACTTGTCCATGCCCTCATAGTTGCGCAATGATCTATTGAGCAAGATATGCTTGGGGTGTCTTTGAGAGACAAACTCTGGAACGTAAAGTAGAACGATGCCCACCAAATGGACCGACGACATAAAAAATGTCGCAGGGAGGGATACAGAGGGCACAGGACCGAGCGTTGTGACCCTGATTAGCAGAGGCCTACCGGCCTCCAGCAACGGACTGCCATAAGCTGATTTGATTGATTGATAAGGCTTCTAGTTTGACTTATGGCCGGTTTCAATATTCTGCCTTCAGTTAAACATAGATCGCTACCACAGATAAACAGTTAAATTTTTAACTTTTGTGACAGACAGTTAAATGCCATAGGTAAATATTTTTATCTTTTTGGTTATTGAATCCGAAATTTTCGTAGATAGGTACCGATGGTAACTATTTTGATATTATTTTAGATAATAGTAAAATATAAGAAGAAGCGCTCGTGGCCCCACTGACTCAGTGTTCTGTAAACGATCACTGCGTTAAGGAATATTCGCCATAGGTGGTCCCTAGGATGGGTGACCACTTTGTGGAATTTACATTTGCGAGCGTTTCCGTGCTTCGAAAGGCACGTTAAGCCGTTGGTCCCGGTTGTCAGTAAAATCAACTGCTTAAAGTGCCTACAGAATAACGGAAACGCTCATAAATAAACAGTGCAAATAAACATAGACAAATTTGATTTAACTTGTTATCATAGTGCTACTTCAGATTCAGATCAGAGTGCAACTACATAAATGAAAATAAACAATGTGCCAATGTTGAGCCATGATTTTCCTACTTTACCCTAGTGTATTTGATTAGAGAGACGTGGATGGTATCATAAACAAGTGTGCGGACCTCGCTGAATTATTCATTACAAACTGTGTTGAGATAGAACTATGCAGATACTCATCATAAACAAATAGCATCATAAATTGAAGAACATTATTTTATCAGACATTCCTTTATCCCCGAAGGGGTGGTAGATGCTTACTTTGCGTCCACATTTCAGCGCATGCATTTTTGTCATATGTTAACAGGTGGTGAGTCCGCTTACATTTCGAAAAGTACAAGCGCAGGTTTTAATTACCTGCTTTTGGAATGACTGCCTCGGTGGCGCAGTAGTAGTGTCATGCAACTGCCGCGCTGAGGTCCCGGTTTTGATTCCCGGGTCGGACCTAATATTGATCCGCAAATGTTTGTTGCGGAGTTTGGGTGTTTACTATGTATACTATGTATGTATTTAGAACTATATAAGTATGTCTATCAGTTGTCTAGATCCCAAACCACGGGCTTATATTAGCTTACTTTGGACTAAATGGCGCTGTGGAAAAAATGTCTCACAGTATAACAATATTATTTTTCAAGCCGCATATAAGGGGGCATTTGCGGTGCCCAAGCAAACTCAACTCTGGCAGTGCTCATGCTGATTTACGGACATGCTAAGGTTATGACGCAGGCGTTCTTATAGAGATGGAAAGTCTGACCGTAGTTGCTCCCAATAATGACAAATTTCAAAGCCAAACGATCGTTGCTCCTACCAGCAAAATAAATGTAGATCCGGTTAGTAGTAGCAATCCGTAGTAGATTCAGTTTGGAAGCCACTGGGAATACACCAGAAGAAGATAAATCCTACTAATATTATAATCGAGAAAGTTTGTTGCTCTCGCACGCAAAATCTACAGAACGGATTTTAATGAAACTTTACCATAATATAACTTACACATTACACCTAAGTTCACCTAGTTCCGTGCGTTTGCACGCGAACACTGTTGTCTACCGGCTACTACCTACCCATACAGGGTATAGTCTAAGTATATCACAATGTTTAATATTAAATGACAACTGAATATTGTAAAGCATATACTGCTCGCACACAAACCCTATAGTTTAAGCGAGTAATTCTTATATAATAAGATGTAAAACTGCATGTTGTGAACATTTTTTAATTAAAAAAAGAAACATCAGACTAACACAAAGGCTACTTTTTATCGTAGGAAACAAGTTCGTGTGGGAAACGGAAACGGGAAAACATCACTACACGTGCGGAGCCGCGGGCGTCAACTAGTTAATTTAATAAGATAGCATTCTAAGAATTAAAGACAATTTGCATCAACTTAAACAGCGAGGATTTCTTGATACAATCAGAACACTTAATAACTAAGTTAAAATTAATTAAATTGTCTATTATCAACGTTTAACTTTTCCATTTTGCTACCGCAGCCGCTCGCCAGCTGTAGATCCGTATTTAAATACCATTAAGTCTTCCAAAGTAGAATAATAGGAAATGGATAAAATTAAAATGGTATTATGACAGTTAAATTCTATCATTTCCTAGAAAATGTTAATTTTGGGTAACTAAAATTGAACTACAGAATTTAGCACTGTGAACACAACATAATTTTAACAAGTTTGGTTCCCTTATATTTATAGGTATATTGTATTTTATTACCCAACAGTAGATGGTGACCCAATAACACTAGTCATGGCGAATATATAGACGGAGCAATTCGAAACAGTCATTGATTACCATCAATCACATGGAGTACGCCTATAAAAATGGTACGCGGTTGACGTTTTTCAAAACATGAGAGTCAAAGGATCGGGGATTGGGCGGTTTCTAAAGCACCAAAACGCTTTGCATTCTAACCTCAAATTTTTGTTGCAAGTTGGAGAAATATAGGCGGATGGGATGGGTTACCCGTTGACCTTAAGATTCAGAGACGCGCTGCTTTGTACTATTTGTATAAGGATGGCATGGATGATAGGGTTAGAAAGAGATCGCCATAATATAATTGCTAGACTGTACCGTGATGATGTACATGAAGAACATTTTGACGAATGGCAGCTGCGTTGGAAGACTTCCAATAAAGGCCGCCACCGGTCAACGGGTAACCCATCCCATCTGCCATCACCGGTAGAGTCTACTCACCATCCTGTAGGTCTCGCATAAACATATAAAACAAGGTGATGAATTTGCAGTAACTTTAACCTTTCAGCCTCGATGGTAGTTCTATCGGTTCAGACCGGCACACCATAGCACATACACAACCAAGATAAGTGGCCCCGTAAACAACCTATAGGGTTTTTAACGAAAGTCCTAATTTTCTGAACGTTAAGGTCATAGTGTATACCGAAGGATCCCTAAAGCACACTGTTTATAAAAAGTCAAACGCACACGGACAAGTACATTACGTCTTTTCGCCATCATCCCCGATATCTACGTTCTGTGGAACTAGCACTAATTTAACAAAACTCTTGGATTGTGCAACTAGTAGTTTTAAGACGATGAAAATCGGGTACAGTTTAAGGCGGACACGTCCTATCCAAAAGTGAAAGGAACATCAACTTAACGTGTCCGGTTTGCCAGCACATTGTGCTATATCAGGGTAGTAACGGATAAAATTCTTACCCGCATATCAAAGTGTCGCAGCAAGTGACAGTATCAAAATCAACACCATTCCTTACCAGACACCGGGTCACTATAAGGTGTACTGCAACTATGGAACCTCTTATATGAGCAAACAAACGATCACGAAGAACAAATACAGAAAAAGTGCCTGAGAATTCCACCATAATACTTTCCCAGAATATGAAGTGAAAAATTACAATTTCACCTTAAGCCTTTCATACTGTAATAAAAAATAAAATGGCTGGTAAATAATAAAATGGTTCCCTGATCACCATGGATATGCAAAAAGCACATGATTAAGGGTAGGTAGTTGAGATGTTAAAACAAAAAAAAACATCGAGCACACATAATTTTGAACACACTTCCTTTATTTTTTTCCCAGAGCTAAAGGTGCCTACTGTAACTGCTGTAAATTATACTGTAAAATGTACATTCCATTTTTGGCAAGAGAGCGTTGTAGGTATTCAGCTAATAAATATTCAGGGGTTAAGACTCAAGCTGCAGTAGAGGCGCCATTTAAATAAAATAGTACTTGACATCGTAAAAATTTTTGACTAAACACAAAATTCTACAGAGACTGCTACTTAATACGTACTAGCCTTGCCCTGCGGCATCGCCCCTTCATACAAATACTTCTAACGTTTTTAGAGTGATAAAGAAAAAAACAAACATATTTATTTATTTATTTACCTTTGTAAAGTCTCAGCGCGCCTTAACTCCATTGGTAAATTATTCCACAAGCGAACTGCTGTCACACTAAAGGAACGATCAAAAAAATTTGTGGAATGTGGTGGCATTTTTAATTCTAAGTTTTCCGATGATCTCAAACATCTGTCATGCGTATCATGAAGAAACTTAAAACGTTCTTTTAAATAGGAAGGTGTAGATGGGTTAAACAATATATTATATAAAAAGGATAGAATATGAGTATTCCTGCGAAGTCGTATAGGTAACCACTTGAGCTGTGTTCGAAACTGTGAAACGTGATCATACTTGCGCAAGCCAAATATAAATCGTATGCAAACGTTTTGGAGACGCTCAAGTTTCTCAAATTGGTTCTCGGCAAGATCTAAGTAACTGACATCTGCATAATCAAGGATTGGGAAAAGTAAGGAGTTTGCAAGTGCAATTTTTGTGGCTGTGGGAAGGAAACGCTGCAGTCTCCTAATTGATCCTGCAGAAGCAAAAACCGTCCTGTTGAGTTGCGGACCCCATGTCAAATTAGAATTCAAAATTATACCCAATTCTTGACTTCTTTAGGAATAGTCTAGAGGAATAGTTGTCCCATCAAAAACAAACAGTGGAACTTGAGACCAATTTATTTTTGCTGTAGTTTTAGGGCTGCCAATAATGATAATCTGCGTTTTAGATGGATTTACTTGTAGTCCATATGACTTACTCCATGACGATATACTAGACAAATCCAAATTGATAATATCCACCGCTTCCGAAAGCTGATCCAGCGGTGCCTGTGTGTAGATTTGAAGATCGTCTGCGTAAAGGTGGTAGGAAGAATTTATTTCATTAGAGATGGAATTTATAAAAATTGTAAAGAGGAGTGGAGAGAGAACGCCACCCTGGGGCACACCGACGCTGGTATTGCACCAACTAGAAACAGTATCCTCAATACGTATGCGTTGACGGCGGCACACAGGTAACTACGAAACCATTCTATTACCGTAGGAGATATGTTAAGAGCGCAAAGTATCGAAAGTAAAATATCAAAACATACTAATTCGCATAAACATGAGTGCTCTCTCACAAACTATTGCATCTTATGTAATAGTATATCTCGGAGTTGGAAAAAAAAGAAACCATTAAGGGAAAAATATATGTGGTAAAAACGTCAATTTCCAAACATTTTATTTACTAAACACCTTTAAGAATACGCACACATATTTATTATTGTCAAAGGCGCTTGCGATAACAGGTTTCACTCGAATGCTTTGTGTACTTTGCTAAACACGATACCGTCAGCTATAAGGCGTGTAATATGAAAACGCGTATTGGAAATAAGAATATATATATTTGGTATTTAAGGCTCTAAAAACAGCGATTAAGGTATATATATGGTTATTAGTAATAGGCAGAATAGATCGAAATAACCTTTTCCCGTGTGAACTGGATGCCTGGACTAGATGATGATTGGCCTGTACTGTACCTTACTGGTCTGACGGATTGTTCAGGGTCCAGGTTTTGTCTCGACTCTTTTTTACCATGACTGTGCACTGTGGTATTCGACCTTATATTACGTATGGAGGACTCATACAGCTGGCTGTGTTGTGCTGGCTGGGATTAGCGATAGCCATTACATAAATAAATTATTATTGTTTAAAAAATAACGAAAATGGCAGGCTGATGTCACTACTTCTAAGATTGGATGGCAGAGCTTTGTGGCGAGAACTTCGTTGCTGATCGCGATCAAGAATAATATAAAATCCGGATTAGATGCTGCATAGAAGTTGCGGTCGCGTTTGTGATCCAAAGGTTAGTGGAACATAAAAATAGTTGGGTTCGGATCAAAGGTATTTAATACATTATTTCTTCACCTCTACTACTTTAAAATTATTCTACAATATATTTCCGTTCATTAATTATATTAAAAGAAGTCTAATGTAAATAAAAATGTTATTCTGCTAAAAAGCTAAATTGCGATAAAATAGATTTAACCTGCACAAAAAAAGGAGAGGAGAATGGTACTAACAATACCTTGATCAACCTGGCTGGCTATCCGTAAGAGTGTATCAAAACTGTTCGATTCTTAAAATCAAAATTTGTAATTCAAAATTAACAGATTTTCACAAAACGCATATTTAAAAAATGGTACCTACGAAAATAAAAAGTATTAAAAATTTTTCTCTATATTTTTGTCCCATCTTATTTTTGAAACGGCTTAACCGATTTTAGCGGGACTTTTGTTGACAGATAGCTGATGTTATAAGGAGTAACTTAGGTAACATTTTATTTCCGTAATATATGGGAACGGGCACTACGCGAGTGAAATCGCTGGACGTCCGCTAGTTACAAATAAAGTTCATGTTATTGTTCTACTTCAAATATTATAATTGAGTCGCAAGTTTCGTGGCCCTGCTTTAATACATCCATCGCCGTAAGATGAGTCCCAGCTTTTGTATATATTAAGTGTGTTTGATTAACGGCTTACGCCAAGACACGGAGTAATATTTCCTGGCGTGCGCATTTTATAAAATAACATCAAAGATTTTGTAATACAAAAATTTCCTTCCTTTTAAAATCCTTACATTAGATCAATTTTATTTATTTATTAAATATATGATGTTTGTCTCAGTTTTCTGTAAACACTCTCTGTGCTAAGCATTTGTGGCATTTTGAATTAAAAGCATTTTTTGGGTTGATCACTTTCGACCAATTGTCTACCATGTCAACAGTATATAAAAACTATATGTAAAAATCATAGTCAATTATAATTTGACAATTGTCCAGGACCACGATTCTACGATAGGTAAATATATAAAAACAAAACTCGATAGCTAAATCTACATATAAATAAATTCATATTTTTATTTTGTTATACTTAATATTTTATTTAAGTGACTTTTTACATTTCGAAAAAATAATTTTTAAATTATATATAGATACAAATAAAATTAAAAGCATAATCTAACACTAAATATACAAAAAACAACTAACTTAACTTAAATAAATATACATTACCTACAACGCGTCAAAAAATTCCTCCGCATCATCGCTGACCGGAAACGTTTCAAAAATGACAGGCCCTAGAGGGTCACCTTGCTGACATCCAACAGAGGATTCTAAAAGGTGATCTTTATAAACTAATTACAATAATTCTAATTTTTAATTTCTTTACAATACAATACAATTTTGTTATTGTATTGTATTTATTTTATATTTTGTTCGGGAGGGCTCAGAAATAATTTTTACTCACATATACTGATGTTTTGAACGCATTGTTGCAGCGCCCGTTATCACGGTATTTTATGTAAATTTTATTGCGTGTGATATCCCCAATAGTATTATAAAGTATGACTATACATTGCGATAGTTTAAAATAACATTAATTCAGTTGCACGTTAGTCATCATTAATTTTATGTCGTTACAATCCCCTGCGCTGTGATCCAATGAGCCTGAGTAAAGTGGGTAGGCTGCTCGCCGTTCTTACAAAAGCAGGCCACGGTGGCGTAGCGTGAGGGTTACACGCACGTACCTGACTCTCTCAGAGACGTGGTATAACACCCGAACCCCCCAAAGAAGCGAGATAACACTCGAACCCTCCAAAGAGGCAGGATACACACCCGAACCCCCTGAACGAATCTGCGGTAGCAGACAAAGTCAGTCAGGAGCCCAGGGCTATCCTTCCGAGGGCTCACCCGGGACTATTGATCATAGACAGATGGAAGGGTAACGTGTGGTTTTAGTCGGTAGGAGTATGGCATAGCGTCCATGTGTATTTCCACACAAATAAAAAATGGTACAATCATGGATTCACATTTACATACAATTTACCAATCATATTCTCTCTATTGCCTATGAGCTCTATATTGCCCTCAGTTTAATACAAGAAGCGTGCATGGCCACCCTGACAGAGTGTTCTGTAAACGATCACTGCGTTAAGCATTTTTCGCTATGCGTTGTCTTCGGATGAGTGACCGCTTTGTGGTATTTCTATTTACGAGCGTTTCCGTGCACGATGCAGATTGCACGTTACTGGTGGTCCCGTTTGAATTGCATCTATAATCATACGATTTGTGATGACACCTGCTTGTGATGACATGTGATGCTTTCGGTAAAACGTGCCTCTGCCACCCCTTTAGCGATAGTGATGATGTGAATGATAAGTAAGTAATTCAAAATTTAATACACAAACAAGTAACGCGCCCTTCATTATCGTAGTGAAATAATGAGACGACTTTCAAAATCGAAACTAGTTTCAAACCTGAAGTGAACTTTAAAATCGTCTATGCACATATTCATGGTATCCTGAATCGAAGGCCGCAAACCGTTTGTCTCTATCTCTTATGGTTCCTTAGAAATAAATGGGTATAGAAAGGGCAGGAACAGACTGAGCCGTTTTATAAGACTTTTCTAAACTTTAGGATATAAAAGTCTCTTACTCGATCGGTTCAGTAGATAGTTATAAGTACTTGCCGTTGACACTAACGTTAACCAGCGCTATCGACATTCCGTGACGCCACTCTCCTATTTTCTACTCGACAAAAATTGCGATCAACTTGCAGCTTGAATATGAGAACGGCACGTGCCTTATCAAGACAACTAGGTAATACAACTCTTCCCCTTTTTCTTTTAATTCCGTTCTGTAATGCGCCCCGAAGAACAAAAGCTTTAAAAGATTTATGACGTTAATTTACTGTAGACTGTAAGTAAGGATAGAACACAAAGTTTTATTTGCTCTCACTTATTTGATTCTCTCAATGAAACTTCGAAAGTACTGACAGTACTTTTGGCAAAGATTCGTCTTGATAAATTTGTAGATGTTTGGTGAAATACCCTTTGTTTTTTTTACAGGTTTATACATACATACATATTGTCAGGTCTTTATCCTCGAAGGGGTAGGCAGAGATATACTATACGCCCACATTTAACCATAGGCATTTTTGTCTAACATAACAGGTGGTGATCCCATTGCTGTGTTGATATAGACAGGCGCAGGCTGTGGCGACCAGCTGTTGAAGTTTTCAAGCCTTGTAATTTTAAGGCCTTCAAGGCTTAACGACTGCCATTTTACTAACAACCGGGACCAACGGCTTAACGTACCTTCCAAAGCACGGAAACGCTCGCAAATGTAAATGCCACAAAGTGGTCACCGATCCAAGGATCAGCTTATAGCGATCAGCGAATGTTTCTTAACGCAGTGATAGTTTAAAAGACACAGAGTTAGCCCTGCTTCAGAGACTTATGCAAAAACTTATTTTGATAGAGTCGGCAACGCATGTCGCTTAGCATAGCAGAACATTATATATTACAAATCTAAAGTCTAAATTCTAATGTAGAATTTAGTATAAACTGACCTAACTACTTGAAGCAAGTATAAAAATTCTCAAAGAATCTACTTGTATACAGGAAAATAAAATTCAAGTATATGTTTGTAAAATGTTTCAAATTAACAGTTTTTCACTAAATACATATGAAAGTATATACAGCATTTACATATAAAAATATTTTTTTAATGTCTCCTCTTTCCATGTCTGCTTTAAAAGCAGATTTTTTTGTACCGGCTAATTTCTAAAACGGCTGGATCGACTTTAACGGGACATTGACTGGTGGATTACTGATATTATAAGGAGTAACTTAGGTTATATTTTTGTGTATTCTCTGTATTCCTATGGAAATGCGAACTACGCGGGTGAAACCACGGGGCGTTCGCTAGTTTGACATAAATGTGAACAAATATTCGAAATGTTTTCAAATTTTAGTCTGAAACTTTGGATTGTGTTAATCTACTTTGCCATGACTTCGTCCATTAGTAGATGCAACACTTACAAGTGGGGCTGTTTGATCTTAAAAACCTCAAAAGGGCCCTATCGCCTTATCACCGGCCCTATTCACAGTTACCGATGACCCGATTGCTCAAAAACGGAAAAGTCAAAAGTACTCGGAGACGTGCATGAATGAAGCGATTGATGAACCTGCAAGAAGCGAAAGAAGTATGCATGGATCGCGAAGTCTGACGATCTTTCCTCTCTGACAGGGATATAGCGTGAAGATAGTGAGTTAAAATAACCGCGTTTATCCCTATAAAAAAGAATGCAAGCCGCGTTTATCACGATAGCGTTAGTTGGATTCCTAGTTTGGCACAATACTTTTGAGATCTTCAAATTCTTGTTTCGGAGTTTAGGTGTTCCTTTAGAAATGTATTAAAATATTCATGGATTTTCTAGATTCCATAACACAAGATTATATTAATAGTCTTTCGTAACTTGTTTCCCACGGTATTATTTATTTATATTCGATTTGTTCGTTTAAAACCAATTTTATGTTAGTCTTGTAAGAATTGCGCATTTCCTTAATGCAAGATGCACTGCTTTATTCATTAATTTCTATTAAAAAAATCCCAACAAATAAACTCTTCTTAGAATTGGAAATAAACAAAAAATAATGAGTTTATTTTTTATCTATTTGTAAGATATAAAAGTAAGTAAAGTCATAATTTATTCATAACATTTTGTTCCGCTCAAAACAGATCACAGTCGACATTCTTTTCAGAAATAATTTTTCTTTGAAATTGTCTACAAACGTACTTTAAATGATTTTGTTTACTTTGTTACAAAAACATTCAAATGAAATTACAAATCTTCTCTGAGACATTTATATTTAGATATTCGTCTAATTCACTTTTAAAGTGATTAATTGAGGTAGAGTCAGCTACAGAAGTAGATCAACACCATCGAAAGTTTCATAATAGAATTTAGAAAATGAAAATTTACATATTTGGTGTTATTTAAGTCAAAAGTACTCGGATGCCCAGACGTGCATGTATTAAGCGATTGATGAATCTGCAAGAAGCGCAAGAACCTCTCTGACTACCCAGTTAGGGATACTGCGTAAATAGTTAGTTCGTTATTTATGTCATATTGTTTTATTAGTAGGTACGGTAATAAGCTGTGAAAATATTTTCTTTAACGAAGCTTTTGATGTTAATTTTTACCAAACTAAAATCTATTGGCTATGAATAACTGTTTTTCTTTAACTTTGTACGTACGTGACAGTGGCCCAGCGGTAACACTGACGTCATTGTTGATTTATGAGGGTTTCAAAAACATGCACTGTGTGTTCTCATACGATTTTAATATATTTCTCGGGGTTTACTCGTGATATTGCTGACTTATTTCACTACTCAGTCCAGTCACGACTACGGGCGTTGCAACTCGTCCTAAGCGTTGGTATAAATCTTTAAATATGAAAGGCAAAATTACTGACTGACACATTGATCACGAAATCTCTGAAATTACCAAAGCTATGAATAATAGTCAGCCTGTGACCACGGCTGGTGCACTTGGTCGAAACGTCAGGCAACAAAAGGTATGTGAAATAATCGCGTTTAGCCCCGTTATTAACAAATATACTCCAAGCTATGAAGCTCAAACTTCGTGTGTAGATTCTTTTTAATACCTAGGTTTCCGTTAAGAACGGATTCTGCGTAATTCTACTCCTAAGGAAGCAAATAAGCTATAAACGGTGGTATGGAAGTTCATCATTTTCAAAGTTAGAAACATGAATTTATGTACACCTGTTTTTAGTTACAAATAAATGGACAAGTGTATCGCGGTTTTGCAAAATTTTACCTCTATGGCGGTAAACAAGGGTTGAAAGTTATATGGGAAAATCTTTATTTTTAAACATGGCAACACCAAATTTATTATACCTGCGCTCCTGTATAAATATAAAAAAGTACGTGTTAAGGAATTTTGATAAATTCTACCCTTAAGGAGTTGTAATAAATGACTCATTGATCACGAAACCTATAAAACCAACAAAGCTACGAAGCCCAAACTTCGCATGGGGGCTCCTTTTATCATTTATTGCTCCCTAAGAAAGGGTTTTGCGAAATTGTACCTCTAAGAACGTAAATAAGCTTAATAAACGGTTGTGTGGAAATTCGTCATTTTCAAAGTTAGAAACATGAAGTTTCTGGTTACAAATAAATGGGCACGTGTATCGCGGTTTCGCAAAAGTTTACCTATAAGGAGGTAAACAGGGGTTATTTTAACTGACTCATTAATCACGAAATCCATGGAACTAACGGAGCTATGAAGTCCAAACTTCGCATTGGCGTTCCTTCTAACACGTAGGTGCCCCCTATAAAGGAGTTATGCGGATTTTTACCCCTAAGGACGTAAATAAGGGTTAAACGATTGTATGGAAATATTGTCATTTTCAAAGTTAGTAACATGAACTTACGTACCTACACCTATTTTAGAAGAATCCCCCAAGGCCTGTATTACCAGCGAGTTCGGTGTTCCCACGGGAACCAATACTATATCAGTAAACCACGCACAGCCTAAACATTAAACATAGAAACCTGAAATTTTAACTTTAAGTATTTGGATAAGCAATAAAAACTGGATTTCCGATATTTCCATGGAAACGGGAACTACGCGGATGAAGACACACACAGTCTAAACTATCAAAAATAGATACATCCCTGAAATTTGGTGAAAGTATTTTTTAGATCATCTACTTCTAGCTTGAATCAGCACTAAGAAAGGAATACTCGGTTTTTCCCACGGGACCGGGAACTACGTGAGTAGAGCCATACACAACCTAAAATTTGGTGAACGTATTCTTTACGTACCTACGTTAGATGAGGACCAAGAAAGAATTCCCGGTAATCCCACGGGAATGTAATCTTACTAATATTAAAAATGTGAAAGTTTGTGAAGATTAGTATATTATTAAATCACATTTTGATGAAAATCGGCTTATAGGTAGAACATTTCCGAAAGTTGATGCCCGCGTCACCGCTCACGTGAAGTCGTTAGTACAAAAAAGGTTTTCTCGGGATATAAAGTAGGTACCCTATGTATTAAATCAGGAAATGTTTCGCAAAAAATATTCAATTTAAGCATTTTCGCCCGCGTGTTATTATTTTTTATTGTATTATTCAATTGTAAGTAACTCATCAACAAGTATTACGATTCATTCAGTTCTTTGTTGTTAAAAGCGAATACTTCAGAAGTTGTTTTATAAGTATAGCCTACGCGCCACCCTCTATAACTAATGTTTCTTTTTTTTGTCTGTTTTTCTTATGTGGCGCTAACGAAGTTGCGCGGGTCAGCTAGTACTAGTATAAACATCACGAGTAAGCCCCTAAAAGTATATTAAATACCAAACTTAAAATATTTACGCATTTTTTTTTGTATTATAAAATAAAGGCGTGGACAATATGTATGTATTTATGTAATTTTGGTCGTATCTATATTAAAATAAATAAATATAAATATCCATCACGCCATATCCCCGAAGAGGTGGCAGAGGCATATTATATGCCCACTTTTCACCTCGATTCCTGTCCCACGTAATAGGTGTTGAAATAGACAGACGCAGGTTGCGGCTACCTGCTGTTGAAATTTTTATAAGGCCTTCAACCAGGCTTAACGACTACTATTTTACTGGCAACCGGGACCAACGGCTTAACGTGCCTTCCGAAGCACGGAAACGCTCGCAAATGTAAATGCCACAAAGTGGTCACCCATCCGAGTACCAGCCATAGTGAAAGTTGCGTAACTCAGTGATCGTTTACAGAACACTGAGACCGCGGGACCACGAGCGCTATCTATATTGTTACGTATTTTTTACAACAGAAAAAGAAACAAAGAGGAATAAAGTAAAAGTAAACTTACAATTACTTACAGAATTGTAAGTTTACTTTTATTTATCCCTACTACATGATAATCCATAAAAAGTAACTCTAAAAACATCTGAAAGTATGTACAGTATTTACATAAATAAATAAATAAGTTTATTGTTTTTTTCTCTGTCTGTCTGTCTATTTTTTTCCATGTGATATCTAAAATGGCTGAACCAATTTTAAAGGGACTCTCGCAGATGGCTAATGTTATAAAGAGTAACTGACTGAGTTACATTTTATCTTCGTATTTTTATGGAAACGGTAACTATACAGATGAAACTGTCAGGCATTTGAAAGCTTTTTAATAAATGTGTGAAAGTTTGTGAAGATGTTTGTTACCCAATCACGTTCTAACCCCTGACCCAATTTGACTGAACTGAACTGAAATTAGGTATACAGATAGTGGACACCCTGGATAACCACATAGGCTTTATAAACCCGGGAATAAATTTATGCGGGAAAAGCTTGCAGAGCCGCGGGTATTTACTAGTATAGTATGAGTAAGTTTAGTAGTTCGCGGAAAAAACAGAAAGTAATTAATTACTCGAAGCAGTAAACATGCCACTCAAACTTTTTTCGGAGATGGACATGGAATTTTGCCAAAGACAACACTGGAGAAAAATGACATAATATTTGTATAGTACGGTCAGCAACAAAAGCAGAACATTATCTACAAATGTATATAGAAATCAGTATGATATCACGATATATCAATTTTAATCAAGTATATCAATTGTTGGTGTTATAAAATAAAATAAAGTGTCCTAAGGCGTTCTATAAAAAAAAAGAAATAAAAATAAATTTGAAATATTTTTTACATTTATAAATCTATTTTGGAAATTTGAATTGTGTTCATCTACTTCTAAGGTCCTAGCAGATTCCTGGGACTCCACCACTGTTGAGTAACGACGCAGAGCAACAAAATTTTGCTTGCTTCCTCTCACGCCTTAATAGAAACAAAAGAGATAATAATACCGCTTGCCAAGTTTATATCAGGCTGAAGGTGAAAATTGTATACACGGCCTGTCAGATGTTTAGTAATTAGTGTAATTATAAGAGAAAAGACACTCTTGCTTGTATGAAATATTATAGAATAACGCGTCTCCAGAAGAGCGCGTGTTAAGGAACCCCAATCCCCCAACATTTGCTTCACCAGCTAATATCGTTCTAGAACGTTCGATGTATATCAGCAGTTTTTCTAGGACATGCGTCAGTTCCGATGAAGTGCCGAGCTAGCAATAAGTTAGTACATAATAATAATATATTTATTGACAGAAAATATACATGGTTAACATAACGATTTAAAAATGACAGTATAATACTAACATCAAATATTCTATATTCTATGTTAACAACCTTCATAAACTCTGCCTCTTTCACTAGGATTTCCTGTATTATAAGAGACAGTATTCTGCTGAGAATTTTATTACATTTCATTAGTGGAGGTTGTGTTACTTGTGACCATTAAAAGCAACAAAATACGCGTTAGTTATCGCATGTAGGAGTGTGTGTGTGTGTGTTTGTGTACGTCTGTACATGTCTTTCTGTTTGGATGGCAATGTGCCAGAGTTGAGTTAATATTATTATGCAATATAGGTTAAAAGATCTTCTATTTGTGAATAATTTTGTTGAAGAACCCATGTTGTCAATTTAGATTTTAATTGTTTACTATTTAGGTCCGATATGTTAAGTATTTTGTGTATCTGTTTATATATGTATGTGCTCAGTATATAATACTGATGTTCAGCAAAGGTGGTTCAGTGTGTTGGTCCTACAGGGAAATTAACACGTTTATTAGGATTTGATGGAGAGACGCTCGCATGTTTCCTTAGAATTGCCCGAAGCACGTAAAGTTGACAGACCGTGAGGACACCACAGTTAATATACAAGTTAGTTGTAGGATAACGGTAGGGTTTCTAGTCATAACTTTAAGTATCATTCTTTGAGCTCTACAAAGCTCAAAGAACCTGCAGGAAGTTAGTTTTTACTGCACCACCCCAGACAGAAATGCAATAACCCAGAACGGACTGGCACAGTGCGTTGAACACCATTTTGAGGGTGTCAAAATTAGCTGAGGCTCTGAGTAGTTTAAAGATATGGATAAGTCTAGTAATTCGTAATGTCAGAGTTTTTAGATGCTTATCCCAAGTTAACGATGTATAGAAATAAGATCAATAATTTGTCAAAATTTAATAATTACTGTTTTGTATTACTACGTTGTAACTCTGTCAGTTAAATAAATATTTTTTTATTTAAAATCCGGGCTTTGAGTACTTAAATGGCGCAGCCGGTAGGATCTCTGTAGTCAGTTGTCGCGTATACAAATCTACGAAAACAGCTGACGTCCGTATCTACGGTTAGACAGAGAAACCCGAACAAACAAATTCTTTGAGAACCTCACAAGCAGAGTTGCAGACGGCAGAACAGCAATTCAAGGGTTATGGAGATAGCTGCGGAATTGTGAGTAAATCTTTTCACCTTCCTTTCAGCGAAGCGAGATAGAATAGAGAAGTCTACGGTTCACAGAACCACTAGTCTAATTTGTTGTTTAAAACGCTTCGCGCAGCGTTTATTAAGAAAAATCATGCTAACATCTTGTATGTGTTCTGTTCTTATGTATCCTTCCACACTTGTCCAATGAATACTGATATGAACCAATTCCAATATGAATGGATGCATTTCACCCTTCTTCTTTTTACCATTGTCCTCATCCAACCTCTCCAGCCCACTTTGTGGGACAGCTTTCTAGGTTACAATAATTAGATCAATTGGACTGAAATTTCAGCATATCCTACTTGTTATAGAAGAAAACATAAAATTGGAGTAAAAACCTAATTTACATTCAATTAACTTATAACTTATACATGATAGCATTGGCTGCCTACTTTTGCTTGTCGCCCACGTTGCTACATTAATAAGTTATCTGAATATTTTCTCTTGGTACTCGTAAAATATCATTGCCCAATTTCACTTAATTGACTAGAAGCGTTCAACTAAGCTTTTTTACTGCAACTATGTTTTTATTATAACGAAATAACAAACTTTCGACAAAAAAAAAGAATTAAGAGTATGTGCTTAAGACCGCACGGCAGAAGTGAAAACTTCCTGGCAATCGCAATCAATTATTACGTATGAATTAAATATACTAAACACAGCGACACAAAAGCGAAGAGCAGATGGCTGTATCTTTCTCGTTTGGGTACACTCGGCGTTCCCGACTTCACCCGATCGAGCCTTTCACCTCAGAGCGTGACGGATCAACCTAACTTACTACCTACGAAAAAATCTGTGTGCGGTGCGCCAAAAGAAGTTTTCACTTCAAAAATATTTTATCCACATGACCCTACATGACCTTTTCAAAGCTTAGTGCCGGGTAGCAAGTTCCATACTATGAACTCCCACTACACCGTCCAATCTAACCGTGAGTGAACAAATAATGTATGAAAGTAACTCATATGTAGTAAGTAATGTGTGTATAGCTCTGAAATAAGGCCTTCAATGGTCTTACTACAGAGATGCAGACGACCGTGCGAAGTGGAGGAGAAAATGTAGGAAAGCGGACCCCGGGCGTCGCGAGACGTAACTGGGACAGACACTCGGATGATGATGAAACAAAAAGTCTTGAAAGGTTATTTAACTCCGACTAACTCGAAGGCAAAACGTCATAGGCATGGAACAGAAGTGTGGTAGTGCTCTTTTTTAAAAAAGGCGATAGAGCCTTATCAAAGAATTACCGACCTATTTCGCTTATAAGCCATGTCTATAAGCTGTTTTCCGAACCTCGTCTCCGAATCTCGCTCACAGGTTTTATAAGTTAATAGCCAATTAAGCTAGACCTCTGAATTGAATGAGCGCCCATACAACTCAGAGGTTTACGTTAACATCACATTACTTACATTAGTATTAGTGACTCGTTGACATTTATGATAACTGCTCTGATCCCTTGATTAGCAGTGCATATAATGATAAATAATTTACTTGATGCAAAAATAATTTAAATTGTATTTGTATTTCCCGAGATTATCGTGTTAAAGCTAACAAACAAATAAACTATTCAACTTTATAGCATTCAATCAATCTATCACTGTCAACTGTTGGGCGTATGCCTGTCTCAATTATTATTCTATTTTTAATACAAGCCTCGATTCTTTTTAATTATCTCATCTTTGTGTAGATTGTTTTGAAAATTTCTTTCTTTTCTCAAAACCTATAACCAAAATAAGTTATATGGTCAAAATAAGTAAAATACCACACGGTTAATTTATTATTTTGTGACATTTTACTTATGAATATTAAGTACTAGGTGACTCCACGGCTTCGCCCGTGACATACTTCGTTCTTCCGTCGCACATATTTAATCTCGTCGCTTATAAATTCTACAATAATGCATTAAAAAATGCCCGATTTGTCAACATTTATGATTACTTCTCCGCTCTCCTGGGTATATCCCCATAAAAAGCCTTTAGCCTTTCCCTATAAATAGGCTATCCAATAAAAAAGAATTTTTATAACCCAACCTATGGTTCCTGAGATTTGCGACTTCAACCAAACAAACAAACTCTTCAGCTTTATATTATTAGTATAGATAATAAGTTACTTATAGGCTCACCAAA
Source organism: Thumatha senex (assembly GCA_948477245.1). Lineage (NCBI taxonomy): Eukaryota > Metazoa > Arthropoda > Insecta > Lepidoptera > Erebidae > Thumatha > Thumatha senex. The sequence continues at coordinate 17,501,764 of OX419743.1, forward strand.
TGATATGTGGCAAAAAAAATGCAGACGGTGAAACGTGGGCGTAGTATGCCTCTGCCTGCCAGTTCGGGGATAAAGTCGTGACAATATGTATGTATGTAAGTTAAGAATCAAGAGACATTTTAAAACTTCAAAATTGGTGATCTTTTAAGCGCTGAAAGAATTGAATATTTCAGTGCGAGCTTGCTAGCTCTAGCGAACGTCCAAACCGTTCGGATAAAACCATTTTCATAACTCGTTCTTGGGAAATATCAAACGATTTGTTTTCAATTCAATATCGACATAAAAACAATTTATGTGCAGCGAACTTACCTCATTGTTTTTATTAAATGTTTTTAAAATTTCGCGATTTTTCTCATAATTAAGGTAGACTTTGTACCTTATAGTATAAACTAACTAGCTAACTATCTACACGCTGTATCCCTGAACTAATAATATACGTCGCTAATAAGACCCGAAACATTATATTTTTTAGAAACAATTTTGAAAAGCAATTAGAATGCTAACATTTTTTAAATAATTATTTTTTAAAGTGGATAATTTTTTTAGTCACGAGCTGGACTCGAACCAGCGACTTCTGGTTCAACGCACCAGATGTGTTTACCAAGTACACCGCCGTGACCTGCTCGAAACTGACCAATTAATCCACCTCTTTACGTCTTAAGGCGACGTAAGGCGCCATCGACCGGCACTTAGCAAAGTTACACGGTACGAATGAATAGAATTGCATCTATACTCGGCCCCCTATAATACGAAACTCAGGGGTTTATAAGCGACCCAATTGTCGCTCTCTTTACCTTCGAGCTGCCAAAAAGGGGTAAGAAGATAGGACAGCCAACTTGGAAGTTTCTCGATATTGCACTCGACTATGTAACTGATGTAAGGCAGAAATCTCCTCTCTAAATGGGTCGACAAACTAGAAAATAAACAAAGTAAGACGAAATTTATTGTTACTTTTTTTATTAAACTTATTGTAAAATAATATCGTGTTAACATAACAGTGTAGGATGTGTGCCATCAATATCTGTGCTACACACATTCTTATAATTTAAAAATAATGTTTGTTTATTCTTTTGTACCTTTACTTCAATCAATATAGTGTTGTGAACTTTGCCACCATAGCCCTGTCATTTTAGGCATTTTAAACCCCAATCCGATAAAGGTGTGTAGAAAAATTCAGCTCACTAGGAATTTTTACGCAGATAAATCTAAAATGACTGGACTACCAATACTTATCGTTTTACTGCTACTCCAATAAACTTAAGTTGCAGTTAGAGTATAATTATAAAACTAATGAAGCACTCGTGGTCCCGTGGACTTAGTGTTCTGTAAACGATCACTGCGTTAAGCAATTTTCGCTAGGGCTGGTCACGGATGGGTGACTATTACATTTGCGATCGTTTACGTGCTTCGGAAGGCACGTTGAGTCGTTGGTCCCAGTTGCCAGTAACATGACAGTCGTGAAGTCAAGTTGAAAGCCTTATGGGCGGCTTGAAAATTTTCAACAGCGAGAACCACAACCTGCGTCTGTCTATTTCAACACAGCAATGGACTCAGCACCTATTACGTAGGACAAGAATAAACATGGTGAAAAGTGGGCTTATAATAAGCATATGCCACCCCTTCGGGGATAAGGCGTGATAGATACATAAAAATAAAATAAATTAATAAAATACTTTAATTTGTTAATATGAAATATTTGTGAAATCCTTAATTTTTAATGTGCACCTTTTATGAATATTTGTATAGTCCTTTAACGAAAAATGTTGTGATAAAATCCTGTTTATTTATTGAAGTGTTTGCCAAAATTCTTAATTTTTGAAACCAAAATAAAAAGTGTTCAAAATGCCAGTCTGTCTCTGACTGTGAGGATTATAATAAACAAAAATAATAGGCCCCGAATTCAATCGGTTGTACCTATATCACGTATCAAATTGGTATGTAACATAAAAGACCAACTTTCAAGTTAGAAGCAGTGACTTGCGAAAGCTATTACTCAAGGAGTGCATCAGTTACTTTGATGTGTCAAACGTAGCCTCAAGCGGCTAAGTCTTTGAAAATCTATCTGGAGAATTCGAAGTGGTACAACAACACTGCAGTATATTATAGTGTGATAACATTAATGGAAACTCACAAGATGTTTAAAGGCTTTTTAATGGACTGTGCGAAGTACAGGATGGAGTTTCTCTATTAGCTTAATGTTCTTTGTCTAGAAACAAAAGGTGAGTTTCAATCATTATGATTTCTATGTCAATTGATTTTAATCCATATTCTAATCTAATATATAAAGCTCAAGAGTTTCTTTGTTTGTTTTGGTTGAACACACTTATCTCAGGAACTACTACTCAGATTGTTTTTTTTTTTGTGTTGGGTAGCTCATTTATTGAGGAAGGCTATAGGTTATATATATCATCACTACCCAGGAGAGTGGAGCAGTAATCATAAATATGAACAAATCGGACAATTTTTTTTACATTTCTGTAAAAGTAAAAGCGACGGGATCAAATGGATGCGACGCGACGGGGTTCAAAATATGTCACGGGAGATGCCGCGGGAATCAGCTAGCCTTCTATAAACATGACAATAGCGCATTATATCAATGCAGCATAACGGGATTGCCAGCTTTTCAAAAATAAATCGTATGATAGATTTTGGAAATTCAAGTTGTTTGCGGACAATGAAGTGGTTAATGAAAATATGGTATTTCAAAATCGTAATTCAGATTAAATTATTAAAAAACAAGACTCTGTAAAATGTCTTAGTCGGAGGAGTGTCCCGAAACATTAATATTTTCTAGACTGTAGATCAATCATTGTCATAAATATCCTGTGAATGACCCCGAGCGAATTAAGTTTAATGGCTGGTTTATGAGTTTTATCTCAAAATAGCTTTCATCCTTATACTATAGCTTTTAAGCATTATACGTGTGTACAAAGCAGGGTATTAGGGGCCCACCAAGATCTCCGGGGCCCAAGCGCCGTCATCTAATTACTAATGGATGAGGCAATGACTCGGGTGTCATTACGGGGTTGGCAAGTCTGATGGCAGTCGCTCAAAACAATGCCAAAATCAAAAGTGAAACAACAGCTACTCCTAGCAGCGGAATACAAGTGGACCCCAGGGTTTCAATAGATTTCATAAGGCAAAGGAAGGAAGTCACTACTAGGTAATTTTGTACCTGTACCCTACTCAAAAGTATTAGTTAATCATAAACTAACTAACTATCTTCACGCTATATCCCTAACGGGGTAGTCAGAGAGGACAGATCGCCAGGCTTCGTGATCCATGCATACTTCTTTCACTTCTTTCAGATTCATCAATCGCTTCATTCATACACATCTGGGTATCCGAGTACTATTAGGTATACTAACATGTGAATTCCCAAGGCAGTGTTGCCATATTGTTCTCGTTTTTGTTTATGTGGGAGTTTATTACGAAGTTCTCAAACAACACAAATATTTGGATTACGATTCAGATCTACACCATGTGATTTAATGTTGTGTATTGTAATAGTCGTAATCTGTATTGTGTTTAATAAAATAATATAATATTGACTTTTCCGTTTTCGAGCAATCTGCTCACGTTCTACCCCTATACTTTTGAACAATATATATTCTTCATCAATCGTTCCTCACTCATTCGTTAATTATGGATGGAGAAATCCACTGTCACACTAAAAAAAATTAAGACCACGTGAAGTGAGTCTATTTCTTTCCACTTTTGTGTGTCTATATTTGAAAACATCTCATCCTATATAATTGTCTATATAAAAGAGAAGGATCTTAATATTCTTATAACGTCATTCCATACGAGTCTTCGGTAATAAACAGATATCAGTTTAATGAAAATTCCGATGCCTGCGGCAGTCTTCTGGTTCACAGAGCGGTTCGGATTGGAAATTGTAAAATTTAATTAAATTATTTACTACTCGAGTGTAAACTTGATTGAAATATTTTAAACTTAAGTAACTGAGTAAAGTTAATTACGGCACACCAAACGGACTAGAACATCGCATTTCCTGATGTAGAAATTGGTCATTATGTAGCCTCAATGGAAATGCAAATTATACGCTACAACAAATAAATTAAAGTGAAACGTTAAGCTGGAAAAGGGCGTGCTCCGATGATTTGGACACGTCCAACGAATGAGTGAGAAACAATTGATATATATTGCGGTAAGTAGAGGGTAGAAGGAGTCAAGGAAGGCCGAGTCTTACATATGAAGACTACGTGAGCAGATTGCTCAAAAACACAAATGTCAAAAGTACTTGGATACCCAGACGCGCATGCATGAAGCGATTAATGAATCTGCAGGACGCCAAAGAAGTGCGCATAGATCGCGAAGCTCAGCAAGTTGTCCTCTCTGACTACCCCATCAGGCAAACAACGTGAAAATAGAACAAATATTAATTTCCAGAAATGAGCTTAGCTAACAATTTAATATCCGCATGTGTCTAAGGAGTCAGCAAACAAAGGGGATACCGTAATCCTGCAGTGAAGGTAAACAGAAAAACTTCTGTTTACCTTCACTGCAGAAGTCCAGGATTGACTGGTTAAAACTATGTAATCCAAACGGATTACATAGTTTTAACCAGTCAATCCTGGACAAGGTCAATTTAGGTCTCGTAGGTTGAACGTCAAAGCAATATGAATTTGAGTGAAATACGTTTTGGTTAAGATCAAAAGCACTTAATATAAATTGTAACAGAAACGAAGATATTGTTTGACTTTTCTTAATAAAGGTAATAAGAAGTCCAGGGTCGTAAGTTTCTAAGTATTAAATTACGGTAGAACCTTAATATAATTGTTGTCAAGTATTATATTACGGTCTGGACTTGTGGGTGATGGTTCTGAAAATTGTATTTTTGAATTGACAATTTTGAAAGGTTACTTACATCAGTTATGTCTTTATCCTCGAAGGGGTGACAGAGACATAATACGCCTACATTTCAATGTAAGCATTCTGTTCCACGTAACATTATTCGTTATTATTATTAATACTAACAAAAGTTAACTAAGAAAGTGAAAGTGAGATGGAGTTGTGTGTAAAATCACAACTGGCACTTGGTTTTCTCAACATTTTATGTTGATAGATTCTGCTAGAGCAAGTGGTTTACTGTAGATAAAGCTGCCTCGGCAGAAGTGCGGGGTTAGAAAGAGACAAAAAGTAACCACTCTCATCCCTTTCACTATCTCCACTTAAAAATCACGTCAATTCCTAGCTCCGTTTTGCTGTGAAAAACGGGCAAACAAACAGACACACATATACGAGTACACTGTCTCATTTATAATTATTACGCACTGATGAAATTTCATTAATACTTTGTTTCGTGCACTTCGTGAAACCCAATGGTAAAGATTGCGCTACTAGTAGTGATCCGCACAATAAAACAAGAAATTGGATGTTGTTGTAATACGGACGGTAGCTTTTAGCTTAAGTTCAAAACGAATACTAATAGATAAGTGAAGTGATATTAGTGAATGGGTTAATAAATTGGTTGGCATTTTTTCAGCAACGTGTCTAGCAAAAACGGAAAATAATTTTAATTTATGATAAATCTGAAGGCAATCAATTAATCAAGCAAATCAGCTTATCCCATTTCACTGCTGAATGTAGGCCTTTTAAAATTGTTTTGGGAGTGCAATGAACATTACTATACGACTCTGAAAAGACGGTTTGCTTTCGAGTTTTCTATTTTTCAATGACCATGATGTTGCATATACATATTTATTTATTTATATAACACTAAATAGTTTCAGGTATCTATGAATATAAGAGAATCAATTAAAAAATACAGAATATAAGAGTGCCCTTTTCTCGAGGAAAGCTCACGTCATCGTCACGCTACTGCCCAGAGTGGAGCAGTAATCATCATCATCATCATCATCATCATCATCCGAGCGTATGTCCCAGTTGCGTCTCGCGAAGCCCGGGGTCCGCTTTCCTACATTTTCTCCTCCACTTCGCACGGTCGTCGGCATCCCCTGTAGTGAGACCATTGGCACGCATGTCATCCCTTACGACGTCAAGCCAGCACTTCTTGGGTCTTCCCCTCTTACCGGGACCCGGCGGGGCTGACATGGCCAGATATTTGTTACCTACGTAGCCCGGCGGTTGCCGCAAGACGTGACCATACCAACGAAGGTGACACTCTTGCAACTTGTCTGCAATGTTACGGACGTGAAGGCTGCCGCGGATGCGAGAGTTCCTCACGCGGTCCACCCGCGTGACTCCACACATCCACCGCAGCATCTTCATTTCCGTGACACGCAGCTCCTGCTTGTGTCGCTCCAAGCAGTAATCTTAAAATAGAAAAATATCATACATTATTGAAAATATTATAAACGTCGGGCTTAGTTAGTTAGGCTAGTTTATTTATAAGAATACTAGCTTTGAGATGAGATTTGAATTCCTGACTTTCCCCTTACAGCTGCTCTAACCAGTTCAGCTACTCAAACCATCTTGGCATCCCAATTGTATGTCAATAAAAGAATAAGAAAACTGATTTGGATTTTCAAAACATTCAGGCATGTGTCGCATCAAAGAAACTATTAATACAAATTGGCTCAGTATGTAATTACGTATTCTATCTCTGTATGGAGAGGGGCACAACACAATCTAAATTTCTGGAAGTTGAAAGGAGGCAGAGATGTTTATTAAAAGTAATGTTTTTTAAGGCACTCTACAAATGATCTTTATGAATAAATTACCTAAACTTTTTCGAGGTGGCTAAGAAAAAGTTTTCTTTTTCTTAGCCACCTCGTCAATTAGTCAGTAGGTACACTACTCCCAGATAAAGCCGTCCTTGGCCCCAAAATTCTTGATACAGAATCTATGCACCCTAATGTTGACATTATTGTTGCTCTTTGGTCCAAGTCATGCGTTCTCGATCACTCTCATCTATCTACTTATCAGTCCGTCTCATATGATTTAATTTAGAGTGGTTTGTTGGATATTTTGAGAGAGTCTTAAGTTGTTTGTGGTCTGGTCTCAGCTCCTTTCAAAGACGATTGATGGTCGTTTTCAGATTTGAATCTTTCTGCTCGCTGATCAAGACATCTCTCAAAAGGATTGATGATCTCTTTGTGAATAATATAAGATGCAAATCGGGTAACTTCCACGTTGGCGATTCAGTTTGTTGAACTTTTGGGCTAACTCGGGGTCAGCGGAGGCAGGATCACTAATGCACCCTGGACTCACCGTCTAGTGCCTGTTCATGAAGTACGCCCCCGGTCATGGAGGCCTGTAGTCCACAGCGAAAAAATGTCTACGGTGCCTTAATTGCGGAACTTGAGAGGGAGAATTCTGTCCCGATGCCTCACCACCGCCTCTTTCGCGAGCATGACTTGCTTGTAAAAACATGCAGCGGCATCCCACTTGCTGGTGTAAAGCTAAACGCTGCCCTTTTAAATTGTACAAAAGTCGTACGAATTCCTGGCAGCCAACCATATTGCATTAGAGCATCATGGTATGGTGGGCCTGCAAGGCCTGTCGAACTGTGACGCTCCCGGCCTGACTGATAGAAGTGAAAGACAGAAAGTGTTTGCGGTATCGTTGGTTTGGATGAGGCTTAGCCGGCAAATTTGGACGCCGTGCCCTCGTTTGCCGGTGAGGTGACGGCATCGAGTAGAAAAATACTGCAGGTGCAGTACTTCATCCCCGACGTCGGTTTTGAGAGGGCCCCCTTTAAGCGTCATGCGCGATCACGACTGGAGTGACCGTGTTACCCCGTCCACCAATATTCATATGGGACCCCGTGTTTCAAGCATGCACTCTCAACCGCTTTCCACCACCTTGATTCGCAGTGACTTAACTTCTCGCTTATCCTGAATCTCGGTAATAGCTATACGGAGCAACATGGTGGTTTAGTGGGTAGTCCGCTCCCCACGACTAGGAGTTTCCCACAAAGCCGCCTTGCTGCTCACTGCAGCGATTCAGTGAAGGGCCTTAATGCGTTCCATGACATACAAAAAGAAACATTTTAAATCTGAACCTCTAATTAAGCTAGGAATTCAATCGAAAACGAAGTTAAAACAAAATTAAAATAATAATAATATAATAATAATAAGTATCTATCAGAAAGTACCTACCTTAATCAATATAAATAAAATAAATATTGTGGCGTTTGGCTATATTTTATAGTTATTCATACACCTTTCATACAATCACTAAATTATTCAATGGATAGACAGAGGTATAAAGTATAATGATAGATAACTATAATTTTTGATCCAGTCACAGTGGTCGGCAACGCGAAAAATCAAGTACATATATTAGATACGATAAACATTTTTTTGTCAGGTCGTATGCTTATTTTTCACCTCAATAGTACAAAAATTGGTTTGTTTTATTTAAACTGCCTTTGCCCTACCGACCTCCTGAGCTTTCCGACGCACCATTACCGGAATATTTACCATCAATTAGCAGCTGCTGGTGAAGCAGGATTGAGCCAAGTGAGTGTTTCTTTAGTGCAAAAATATCACTGAAGTTGTTGTTAGATAACTGCAGTAACTAAAAGCAAAGTGTCTGCTGAAATGTGATTCACATTCTTACAAAGTGGTCACCCATCTAAAAGTATAAGGCGCTTAACTTCACTGATTCTTTACCCATTAGAGACTAACTTAAAGAAGCGTATATCTGCAAAACTGGTTTATTTCCTTCACTACATTATAATAATCATCTAATCCTTATGATCCAAGATCAGGAACGTATTACAGATCGTTTCTCAACCAAAAGATTCAGCATAACCTCAAAGGCTTCTTGAGTATTTAGTATCACTTTGTAATAAGTATGTCCATTAGATATTCGCTATCGGAGATGAAATAAAAAAAAAAAATTATTAACCTTATTTTAAATGGTTTTTTAATTTATTTCTTTAATTTCATTTTACTTGTGGACGCCCGCGACCTCGCCCGTGTAGAGAAGTTTTTCCGTTCCCGTTTCCCATCCCGGGATAAAAAGCCCATGTCCGTCTACTGGCTCTAAGCTACCTCCCCACCAATTTTCAGCCAAATCGGTACAGCCGTTGTTGAGTTATGAATAGTGCAACTAACACGACTTTCTTTTACATATATAGATAGACAATCATTCGATCTCATTTTACAAAAATATGCTACTCTACAGCCTTTCTAATAGATTAGTAATAGAAAAGATAAATATTAATTGAATGGCATTTAAATTTAAAACAAAGTTAAATAGTTTACAAAAAAAAAATCACAAGATATATTGTTAAACGCATTTAAACTCCTCGCAGATTTTAACACAAATCACCATGAAATGTTTGTGCTACGTGATTCAATTTTCTTCCAACTACTGCTAGGCTGCTTCTAAAATCCCGAGGTTGTAAGCGAACCAGATAGTTACCATTATTATGGAAACGCTTTTCAGTTATGACGTAAAACATTAGACGATATGTTGGCTCATTGAGTCCCGCTAGGTCAGTGCTCTGTAAATAATCACTGCGTTAGAAAAGTACGGTTAGTCCTGAGATAGAAGATATTTGGTTTTACGAGCGTTACATTTTAAATCATAGGTCCCGGTTGCCAGTAATATAGTCATTAAACCAAGCACTCGTGGCCCTGCGGACTCAGTGTTTTGTAAACGATCACTGAGTTACGCAACTTTCACTATGGCTGGTACGGATCGGTGATCACTTTGTGGCATTTACATTTGCGAGCGTTTCCGGGCTTCGGAAGGCATGTCCCGGTTGCCAGTAACATGGCAGTCGTTAAGTCAAGTTGGAGGCCATATGGGCGGCTTGAAAATTTTCAGCAGCAGGTAGCCACATCCTGCGTCTATCTATTTCAACACGGCAATGGGCTCACTACCTATTACGTGGGACAGGAGTACACATGGTGAAAAGTGGGCATATAATATGCCTCAGCCACCCCTTCGCGATAAGGCGTGATAGATAAACAAATAAATAAACCAAGTTGAAGGCTAAAGCACGGAAACGCTCGTAAAAGGAAATGACACAATTATGCAGTCACCAATCTGAGGACCAGCTATAGTAAAACTTGCTTAACGCAGTGATTGTTTACAGATCATTGAGTTAGCATTTCACTAATCCCTTGAGCATCAAAAAATGTTAGACAGCACTTGGAATCTTAATAAAAAAAAACCTTATTAAAACTATAAGCTTAATTTTGATATCAACTGCGACGTCTAATTTAGCAGCAGAATTGTACTGAAACAGAAAGTGTCCTGAAACGAGGTTCGTTATCTTGAAACAAGATTTTAGTTCAACATGGCTGCAAAATTAGATTTTATTCATTCTTTTGCTAATTTTTTTATAAAATAATTTAATACCAAGTAGTTAGAGTCTCTATTGCGTTATGCATGGATTGCGAAGCCCTGCGATCCATTCTCTCTGACTAAAGTGTGAAGTTAATTAGTTTTAGTTAGAACCTGTAAGTGCACTTAATCGAAAGTAGGCCACTTAATATTTCCTCAGAATATTTCATTGTTGGATATTTGATATTTTATTGTTTAGTTGCAAAATTACTATATTTATTGTGGTGGATAAAATTAGACATTTCATAATTTTGACAATGTCAGTTCTTGACAGTTTGGCATTTGCTATATATCATCACGCCAATACCCAGAAGACTGGAGCATGATCATTAATGTCGACAAATCGTTTAATTGTTATTAACTATTGCCATTGCCATTCCTGAGGTCCCGGGTTCGATACCCGGGTCGGAAAAAATATTTGTGTGATCCACAAATGTTTCTTTCGGAGTTTGGGTGTTTCCTATGTATAATATATGTTGCATAATATCGTACGTAATAATAAACATACTTATATATTTCTAAATTACATTTAGAAATATATAGTAAATTAATATTTAGAAATATATAAGTATGTTTATATTAGCTTACTTTGGGGTACACGGTGCTGCGTAAAAAAGAAATTGTGAAATAATATTCTTTGCGGGTTCGGGTGTTATCCCACTTCCTTGGGGCGGTGAATCGCCTGCGTAGTTTTTACGTCACACCACCGTCTACAACCTGGGGGCCGAGTATGCTATTTTAATCGTGTCGAAATTATCACTCAATAGAAAACCACCGGTACAATATTGACTTCTATCGTTCGGCCGGTAGAATTCTACTAACACGTACCGCGCCAGTGGCCGCTAGTCAGTTGATAGAAGACTTTGCTCAAGGCAGCTGTCGATGCAGCGGCATAGTTCTGCGTCATTCAGAGGCAGTTTCCGTTATTCAGCCACCAAAATTTGGAACAACATCCCTCCACCTTTGCAGTCTCTTAATTTCTTAACCACTTTTAGAAAACGTCTCCGACTATATCTTCTGGAGGCGCAACGGAGGTTGGATAATGTAAATACGAATCTGTCTCTGATTTGATGCAGACGCACGCCCCATTTGTTCTTCACTTAGGCGTTAGATTGTTCTGTTTGTTTGTTCAGGTAGTATGGTATTTAGTATTGGTGTATGATATATTTATCTATCACGACTTATCCCCGAAGGGGTGGCAGAGGCATACTATATGCCCACTTTTCACCATGTGTATTCCTTTCCTACGAAATAGGTGGTAAGCCCATTGCCGTGTTTATATGTGTATGATGTATGTGTAACATAATTATTTATGTATCAGCCTATGTATGTGTAGATTTGTGTATGTGTATGTATGATACCTATGTTATATGTAGTCTTTATCTAAGTGTGCATGCTTAAAATGTACATAGACGAAGAGCGCTGTGACGGCCTCTACCGCCCCCTTTATATAATAAATAAAAGTAACTAGTGGAGTACATAAATGGCTTATAATTTTTTGTTGTTACGAAAAACTTCGTTGGGTTTGCATACAAGTGCGGTTCGGGCCATAAATCGTTATATTTTTTGTACTTATTTTAACTTTGGGTCAGACGAATGCTAAGAGGTATTCATTTAAAAATACGCACATAAATAGTAAAATCGGGTGACAGTTCATAAGTGCTTTGGGTACAATGATATTAATTCTAGTTAAAATTGGCCGCATAAGTGGGAACTAAACCATTTAAACAGTTTTTCTGCTAAACTTTTGTGTTGATATCTGAGATTTTGTCTTGTGACCACTTGACACATGTTTGTGTTAAAATAATATTCTATGAAGGACGCGCGCATTTTGTAAACAAAAAAAGGGATACCTTTTTTTGTTCTGTTCAAAACTGAGGACAAAGGGCCAAAATACTATGAGTTCAAATCATGAAAAGTTTTATTCAGTTGCAAACCGGGCGCGTATCGAGGTACATTTGCCTAACTAGGAGTAAGACCTCCGAATCAAAGTCTAGTGTTTGTGTGAAAGTGACTAGCTGCTTATAAGTTAAGTATTACTTAATGAGACTGCCTTTTGTTTATAATTCTTCCTATTAAGTATTATTTTTTGAGATTTGCCTTTTGTTTATAATTCTTCCTATTAAGTATAATTACTTATTGAGACTGCCTTTTGTTTATAATTATTCAAGTTAAGTATTACTTAATGAGACTGCCTTTTGTTTATAATTCTTCCTATTAAGTATTATTTTTTTGAGATTTGCTTTTTGTTCATAATTCTTCCAATTAAGTATAATTACTTATTGAGACTGCCGTTTGTTTATAATTCTTCCATTAAGTATTACTTTTTGAGATTTGCCTTTTGTTTATAATTCTTCCTATTAAGTATTACTTAATGAGACTGCCTTTTGTTTATAATTCTTCCTATTAAGTATTATTTTTTGAGATTTGCTTTTTGTTCATAATTCTTCCAATTAAGTATAATTACTTATTGAGACTGCCGTTTGTTTTTACTGAGATTGGTTTTATTTCAAATTATTCCTAATAAAATATATTTTGTTACTTGTTGAAATCATCTAATGTGCTTTGATATTCTTTTATTCAAATTAAATTAACTATTTTCTAGGTAGATGGATTATTACTCGAATGCTTTTAAGATTAACTAATAGATTTGGTTTTGATTTAATAAAATATATCTAGATAATTCAGTGTGCAAATAAAATTAATAAGCTGAGATTATTTAGTGTTTGATTATGAATTTTCTCATGGACAGAGTTAAATATTAAAATTAATTAATTAAATACGAAGATATCGTTGAGTGAGCGTCATTATGAGGCTCAACGGGTCAGATTTAAACAGATTATATTATAATAAAATATATGTATCATATGTACTGAAATGTATGAAATTTGTTTATGTGCATGTGTGTGATTTTTAGAATAAGAGGTTGTGCATGTAGAATTTATTTTTAGATATCTATTTGCATATTATATATATTTGTAATCTTTTGGACTTCAAATTTTATATAATTCAAAACATGATTAAATAATTTATAACATCGTAAAAAGTGTTAGTAAATAAGGAATAATTAAATTTAGCTTAACGACAGAACGATTAGCTGATTTAATTAGATAACTTCAATATACTTTATCCGGTTTGGTTTTGGTCTAAACATTATAAGAACAAGTATTATTGACGATGCGACGTGCTGGCGATTACAAATGACGACTGAATTAATGTAGCGTGCTACATACGTTACAAAATTGTTCCTTTTGACTGAATTAAATGCTGAGTACATTTAATCAGTGTTGAATCATACTAGATTTCGGCTAACTTCGAGAAAATATAGATAGTCCAGCGTATACCACCATCAGACATTACTATTTGAGTCGACGTGCACAGCTATTCAACGACTACAAACCTATATAATACGAATACACACTAATATTAATGAGACATGGCGTTTGACGCTACGATACTCACACAAACAGGACGATTTATGAGGCTGTAAATAAGTCCTCGGGGGATATCTATGATTGAACCTGCAACGTGGGAAGTTCCTAGTTGTGATGTTATCTGGCTTAGTCATGACTAACTTGATGAATATGATCCAGAGTTCCAGCTTACAGATGTGCCTAGACTGCAAATGTATTGTTTAGTAAGCTTAATTTATTTAAGCTACTATAATGCGCTAGTCTTTTATATGACCTTTCATACATCCAACTATCCAACTATGACCTTTCATATTTAATATGAGGTTTCACGCTAGTACGTGTAAGTGCTAGATTTCAGTTAAAGACTGAATTAAGTGCTGAATGTATTTAATCAGTGTCAATTCTACTAGATATTAGTCACACTTCGAGGCGATATATATATGGCGGAGCGTATTTACAACTTTACTCGAAATTATCTCATTGGCTGTGAAGTAATGTGAGTTCATTTAATTTTTCTCTAGCCATGGTGTTCGACGCTAATGATACTCACACGACAGGACGACTTATGGGGTTAAACAAATACCTCCGGGGAAAGTCTAGCACAGTCTGGCCGATCTGTAGTGATGACGAAAAATTCCTCGCACCGAGGGGAGTTCCTTGCTGTGATGTTATCTGGCTTAGTCATGATTAACTTGATTAAAATTACTTTGAACTCCAATTACACACATGCTTTGAATTCAAATACGACACTTTGGAAGCTATGTTTATTAAGCTATTTTAGTACGCTCAGTCAATATGACTTATCCTTCCATATCAAACTACTAGACTCCAGACAGGGATTGATACCCTAGATTGCTCATCAGCACATGTTAGTGCTATGCTTCAAAAACAGTATTTAATGTTGAGTACATTTATTTTGGTCACTTCGTCCTGCTGTCAAGAGGACTACAAACTTTCACATCAAACAACTCATTCACTCATTCTGCGATTTCTACTTGAAATATACTCTTGGACCAAAATCTGTCGGAATAAACTTATATTGTGTTATCAATTACGGGACGCACATTGGGGTATTGTAGTATGGACAAAGGCTAGTCTCATAGGTCAATTAAAATTTACAGGACCCAGAATCGAGCACGAATCACCTACAAGTAGAAATTAGTTCGAGCCAGTTATATCAGGTCAGAATGCATGAGACTTTATTTGCAGTAAACAAACTATTCTTTACTTTAAGATAACAATTCACCATTCATCTTTTGTATGTTTCGATCATTGTGTTTTTCAGAGATTTTATAAAATATTATCAAACAATTACTTCTTTTTATAAATTTAACCACTAGACGATTACGGATCACAAGGCCTTATATTACATTCAATCATGTTCAATAGTATCACTTAGGTATTCCTTTCTTTAGCTAGAATTATAACTCACGGTTAGCGAGAGATTTTAGAATCTCTACTCATCTTCCCTCTCCACACCTTTAGCTTACCATGCGCGGTCTAGTACGGGCTTATTCCCGGGGGGGGGGGGGGGGGGTTACATCTGGTACCGTGTTGACCAGGATACATTTGTCTTTAAAAATGTGATAATTAAAATTATTGCAACGAAGTATCAAAGAACTTGGTAATTACTAACACAACGTTTAAAAACAAATAAAGGGTCAAATAAATAAATTTAGAAATTGTTTGATATTATATTTAATAATAGATACTATACGTCATATTAGTCGAACATAGGTTCAATATAAACACTATAAATATTTTGTATGTATGTTTGTATGTCTATACAAACTTTTATCAAAAAAATACACAACGTAGGCATTTAAGTTTGCTTAAATATCTTCATGCTATTAGGCCATGAGAGGTTAAGCAGCAGTACGGTATATCTAAAGATGTACATAGGTTTCATATACTAAATTGTCGAGTCTGTCGCCTTTAGGTAAGGCGGGTTCGCCATCTGGTGTGCCATAAAATAGAAATTTTGGGTCTGTTATTTTACAATAACAATTCCTTATTCAAAAAAAAAAAGGATTTTTACTTATATAGTTCCCACAGCAAATTCAATGAATAGCGGATATCTCTTTGTCTTAGAAATACATTTGTGTAACTTACTAACATCTGTGTTTTAGAAAAAACATTGATTACTTTCAGACGATACGAACAAACGAAATAGATATTTTATTGTTTAAGGGTCCGTAACAACAATATAACCCTGTAATAAAATAAATGGCCAAATCTGTTAAATAATAGGCTTTGTTACAAGACATTTTATAGACAGTCAAGATGAATGGTGAATTTTGAAAAAAAGAGAAATGTTATAAAAAATAAATTATTTTATAAATTTGAAACTGCATTTAAAGAGTCACATGCAATCTGTTTTGGATTTTGTACATATTATATATTTATTGTCTTTATTTTAAACAACGAAATGAATTCAATCCTTATATAGGCTACGTGAAAGAGGATTTTTTTCATGTTTGATAAGCGCAGAAGAAACAGATTTCACAAAAAGCGGCGGCTATTCCAAGCAAATTGATGTGGATTTGGTGCGACCAGCGGTGTGACCCATTAGCTATAAATGCGGATCTGAGTATTCGTAACAAGAAATTGATGAGACTAAGAATAGTATTGATAGATTAGAAAATGGTTCCACTGGCATTATTAATTCTTTGTCAACAGAAAAACACACATGGGGAATTCCAAATTCTACCTGGGGTTAGAGCTTAGAAGTTTGTTTATGTTTGGTTGTTAAAAGCAACTAGCGTTTGACTTTTACTTCCGGCATTGATTGAAACGACTGTCGTCTGACTTACCAACCCTGTAAGGACACCTACGTCGTTGTCTAGTACCTTAATCAACAGGTACTCATCCCATAATCAGCAGGTACTCGTTTGATATTCAGCAGGTACTCGCTAGTAGGCAAGGTTGATTGGCCCCTTATACTAGAATGAACTTGGAGATGGGATTGGTGACATTCATCATGTTTTAGTTCAAATAATCCGGTTTCATCGTTATTTATTACTAGGTGACGCCTGCGGCTTTGCCCGCGTAGAGATGTTTTCTCGTTCCCGTTTCTTACAGAAACTTGTTCCCGGGATAAAGAGTAGCTTATGTGTTATTCTGATGCTTAAGCTATACTATTGTAAAGGTCATTAAAATCCGTTCAGTTGGTTTTACGTGAAAAAGTAACAAACATCCATTTTTACAAACTCTGGAATTTTAATATTAGTAACATAGTGTACACTTAGCTAGTCCAGCTATTTTAATGTAACGCTAATGGAATCGTTTGGCATCGTTACTGCATTTGCTAGTCACAGGTACATCGACAGCGGGTGAGGTGACTCGGTCCTTGACACCGTGTATATATTTATTTGGAATCACTCGTCACTTTGGGGAACACGATTTCGATGTTGCCAGTAGTATTCTAGTAAGTTAGTATTAACTTAATTTTATAAATATGCCATTCAGTCTGTCAGTCGGCAGTTGTATAACTGGCAGGTGAGGTTGCATTTGTACCACTAGCAAGGTTAAGTTGCTTTTAAAATACTAGAGGGGTGAGGTGGCTTGGACCCTTACACCATGTTTATAACTATTGTTAAAACTGTTTCGAGACACTGTCCGTCAGCATTTCTATAGCTGGCAGGTGAGGTTGTATTTGTATCATTAGCAATGTGAGGTTGCTTGTGTAATGCTAGCAGGTGAGGTGGCTTATAAACCACTTGCAGGAGAGGTCATTTAAAGGCTTGTTAAGGGGCGCTTACCTGAGAGGTAATGCTCGTAAATGAGATCTCTCCGAATCAGCAGTATGTTATATACCATAAGCGGGAGGGGTTGTATTTGCATCACTAGCAAGGTGAGGTTGCCTGAGTAACACGAACAGGTGAGGTGGCTTATAAACCACTCGCAGGAGAGATAATTTAGAGGCTTGTTAGAAGCATTTACCTAAAAGGTAACGCTAGTAAATGAAATCCCTACGGAGAAAAGTTTCAATTCATAGCTTTTCCAAATTAGCAGCAGGTAGAGAAACTTCGCGTTTAGCGTTAGAGAAGTCAAGGAGTCCAACCTTAAATATAATATTCATTGGCAGGTGAGGTGACTTATATGATACCGTATGCAGGTGATGTGGCTTATTTATCATAAACAGGTGAGGTGGTTTGTGTACCACTGGCACGTGAGGGTGGTTTTCTAATATTATCAGGTCTTGCTGGGAGCACTTACCTGGGGGGGAAAGCTCGTATGTAAAATCTCTACGGAGAAATAAAAATCAAATTCATAATCTCTTTGGATCAGCAGCAGGTAAAGAAACTTTGATGACGTTTAGCGTAATGGAAGCTACGGGATCTAGTTTTATGTAATATAAGATATAATTGAAGTAGAATTTAGAAGATACTGGGCTTGGAGCTATAAAAAGATTATGAATGTGTTCGTAAAGGTGAACAGGTTCATTTTCCGCACACATTCAGGGGGGGAGATGTGACGGCCTCTACCGCCCCCTTTATATAATAAATAAAAGTAACTAGTGGAGTACATAAATGGCTTATAATTTTTTGTTGTTACGAAAAACTTCGTTGGGTTTGCATACAAGTGCGGTTCGGGCCATAAATCGTTATATTTTTTGTACTTATTTTAACTTTGGGTCAGACGAATGCTAAGAGGTATTCATTTAAAAATACGCACATAAATAGTAAAATCGGGTGACAGTTCATAAGTGCTTTGGGTACAATGATATTAATTCTAGTTAAAATTGGCCGCATAAGTGGGAACTAAACCATTTAAACAGTTTTTCTGCTAAACTTTTGTGTTGATATCTGAGATTTTGTCTTGTGACCACTTGACACATGTTTGTGTTAAAATAATATTCTATGAAGGACGCGCGCATTTTGTAAACAAAAAAAGGGATACCTTTTTTTGTTCTGTTCAAAACTGAGGACAAAGGGCCAAAATACTATGAGTTCAAATCATGAAAAGTTTTATTCAGTTGCAAACCGGGCGCGTATCGAGGTACATTTGCCTAACTAGGAGTAAGACCTCCGAATCAAAGTCTAGTGTTTGTGTGAAAGTGACTAGCTGCTTATAAGTTAAGTATTACTTAATGAGACTGCCTTTTGTTTATAATTCTTCCTATTAAGTATTATTTTTTGAGATTTGCCTTTTGTTTATAATTCTTCCTATTAAGTATAATTACTTATTGAGACTGCCTTTTGTTTATAATTATTCAAGTTAAGTATTACTTAATGAGACTGCCTTTTGTTTATAATTCTTCCTATTAAGTATTATTTTTTTGAGATTTGCTTTTTGTTCATAATTCTTCCAATTAAGTATAATTACTTATTGAGACTGCCGTTTGTTTATAATTCTTCCATTAAGTATTACTTTTTGAGATTTGCCTTTTGTTTATAATTCTTCCTATTAAGTATTACTTAATGAGACTGCCTTTTGTTTATAATTCTTCCTATTAAGTATTATTTTTTGAGATTTGCTTTTTGTTCATAATTCTTCCAATTAAGTATAATTACTTATTGAGACTGCCGTTTGTTTTTACTGAGATTGGTTTTATTTCAAATTATTCCTAATAAAATATATTTTGTTACTTGTTGAAATCATCTAATGTGCTTTGATATTCTTTTATTCAAATTAAATTAACTATTTTCTAGGTAGATGGATTATTACTCGAATGCTTTTAAGATTAACTAATAGATTTGGTTTTGATTTAATAAAATATATCTAGATAATTCAGTGTGCAAATAAAATTAATAAGCTGAGATTATTTAGTGTTTGATTATGAATTTTCTCATGGACAGAGTTAAATATTAAAATTAATTAATTAAATACGAAGATATCGTTGAGTGAGCGTCATTATGAGGCTCAACGGGTCAGATTTAAACAGATTATATTATAATAAAATATATGTATCATATGTACTGAAATGTATGAAATTTGTTTATGTGCATGTGTGTGATTTTTAGAATAAGAGGTTGTGCATGTAGAATTTATTTTTAGATATCTATTTGCATATTATATATATTTGTAATCTTTTGGACTTCAAATTTTATATAATTCAAAACATGATTAAATAATTTATAACATCGTAAAAAGTGTTAGTAAATAAGGAATAATTAAATTTAGCTTAACGACAGAACGATTAGCTGATTTAATTAGATAACTTCAATATACTTTATCCGGTTTGGTTTTGGTCTAAACATTATAAGAACAAGTATTATTGACGATGCGACGTGCTGGCGATTACAAATGACGACTGAATTAATGTAGCGTGCTACATACGTTACAAAATTGTTCCTTTTGACTGAATTAAATGCTGAGTACATTTAATCAGTGTTGAATCATACTAGATTTCGGCTAACTTCGAGAAAATATAGATAGTCCAGCGTATACCACCATCAGACATTACTATTTGAGTCGACGTGCACAGCTATTCAACGACTACAAACCTATATAATACGAATACACACTAATATTAATGAGACATGGCGTTTGACGCTACGATACTCACACAAACAGGACGATTTATGAGGCTGTAAATAAGTCCTCGGGGGATATCTATGATTGAACCTGCAACGTGGGAAGTTCCTAGTTGTGATGTTATCTGGCTTAGTCATGACTAACTTGATGAATATGATCCAGAGTTCCAGCTTACAGATGTGCCTAGACTGCAAATGTATTGTTTAGTAAGCTTAATTTATTTAAGCTACTATAATGCGCTAGTCTTTTATATGACCTTTCATACATCCAACTATCCAACTATGACCTTTCATATTTAATATGAGGTTTCACGCTAGTACGTGTAAGTGCTAGATTTCAGTTAAAGACTGAATTAAGTGCTGAATGTATTTAATCAGTGTCAATTCTACTAGATATTAGTCACACTTCGAGGCGATATATATATGGCGGAGCGTATTTACAACTTTACTCGAAATTATCTCATTGGCTGTGAAGTAATGTGAGTTCATTTAATTTTTCTCTAGCCATGGTGTTCGACGCTAATGATACTCACACGACAGGACGACTTATGGGGTTAAACAAATACCTCCGGGGAAAGTCTAGCACAGTCTGGCCGATCTGTAGTGATGACGAAAAATTCCTCGCACCGAGGGGAGTTCCTTGCTGTGATGTTATCTGGCTTAGTCATGATTAACTTGATTAAAATTACTTTGAACTCCAATTACACACATGCTTTGAATTCAAATACGACACTTTGGAAGCTATGTTTATTAAGCTATTTTAGTACGCTCAGTCAATATGACTTATCCTTCCATATCAAACTACTAGACTCCAGACAGGGATTGATACCCTAGATTGCTCATCAGCACATGTTAGTGCTATGCTTCAAAAACAGTATTTAATGTTGAGTACATTTATTTTGGTCACTTCGTCCTGCTGTCAAGAGGACTACAAACTTTCACATCAAACAACTCATTCACTCATTCTGCGATTTCTACTTGAAATATACTCTTGGACCAAAATCTGTCGGAATAAACTTATATTGTGTTATCAATTACGGGACGCACATTGGGGTATTGTAGTATGGACAAAGGCTAGTCTCATAGGTCAATTAAAATTTACAGGACCCAGAATCGAGCATGAATCACCTACAAGTAGAAATTAGTTCGAGCCAGTTATATCAGGTCAGAATGCATGAGACTTTATTTGCAGTAAACAAACTATTCTTTACTTTAAGATAACAATTCACCATTCATCTTTTGTATGTTTCGATCATTGTGTTTTTCAGAGATTTTATAAAATATTATCAAACAATTACTTCTTTTTATAAATTTAACCACTAGACGATTACGGATCACAAGGCCTTATATTACATTCAATCATGTTCAATAGTATCACTTAGGTATTCCTTTCTTTAGCTAGAATTATAACTCACGGTTAGCGAGAGATTTTAGAATCTCTACTCATCTTCCCTCTCCACACCTTTAGCTTACCATGCGCGGTCTAGTACGGGCTTTTTCCCGGGGGGTGGGGCGTTACAGCGCTCAGCACAGCATCATCGGTCTCAACTGTGTAGGGGTCCAGTTGAAAACCAGCGTCAGGCCCTAACAGGACACTTCCTGACATATGCTGAACTAGACGCCCATTTGGTGCAGGATAAATGTTTTATTTAGATAAGAATTCAGTTAAAGTTTTCTATTTTATGTTTCATCTTTACTACTTTGTTTTCTTTTTGCTTTTTTTGTTTGTATTTTATTTTTTTGCACCGAATAAATACATATTATTATTAATTCCTTTATTAAATAAATACACATATAAATTACATTTTTTAATACATTATATAAAACAAATCTATTTAAAAATATAAAAAATAGTATCCCACCGGTATCGGGTACAGGGACCAAGCTACCGGTGGTCAGGGCTGCAGAGACAGGAATTTCCGCACAATACGAGCCGTACCCAGAAGAACCGCCTTTTGCATCAAGCCCTTGACCCAACTGCCTAACGCGAGCCTCTTAAGATGTTGGTCGAGGCTCTTGGCGATCAGACCATGTGCCGATACAACTATCGGAACAATAATCGCTGAATCCACATCCCACATGTCGACAATCTCGTGAGCAAGGTCCAAATATTTTATTTGCTTATCTTTTTCGGCTTTTACGAGATTCTCGTCATGTGGTATGGTTCTATCAACGATTAATGCGAGGCGTTCTGACCGATCTATTACCACTATATCAGGCTTATTGGCTACAATAGTCCTGTCAGTGATAATAGATCGGTCCCAGTACAACGTGACACGACCATTTTCTAGAACTGGGTCGGGCACATACCTATAATACGGTACCTCTGAATCGACAAGGTTATATTTCAGTGCAAGTTGCTGATGGACAATCCTGGCTACTTGGTTGTGCCTATGCAAATACTCGCCGTTGGCAAGACGAGAACAACCAGATATTATATGTCTAAGAGATTCACCAGGTAGGTGGCATGCCCGACATATGTCAACCGTACCATCTCTCAGAATATACCTCCGATAGTTATTCGTCATAACAACTTCATCAGTAATTGCGCAGACAAAACCCTCGGTTTCGCCAAATAGATCACCGAACCGTAGCCAGGAGACAGAAGCTAATAAATCTACATCGGGCTTATGTAAAGCCCGATAAAACCGTCCATGCAGTTCTTTACTCTGCCATATCTCCTTGCGATCGTCAGTACTTAGTATTAGTGGTTTGCGCCAGTTCTCTTTGGCAAGAGCGAGTGGGGTCAGTCCATTATCTATTGCCACCATATCCCTATGCATCCCCACGTCAGTACGAAGAAAATATTCTCTAAGGTTGCATATCTCACGGTTATGCAAAGTTTTGGCATTTAAAAAGCCGCTACCTCCACATTTCCGTGGGATATACAACCTCATTACGGAGGAACGCGGGTGATGCATTCGATATGCTGTCAATAGTGAGCGAACTTTCCTATCCAGGGAATCTAATTCGGTTTGAGTCCATCTAAGTATGCCGAAGGAGTATACTAAGACTGGCATAGCCCACCCGTTGATAGCGCGCACCTTGTTTCCGCCTGATAAAAGACTTTTAAGTACCTTTTTTAGGCGGCCCAGGAAACGCTCTCCCAACGTTCGTTTCATGTCAGTCTCAATAATACCCAATGCCTGCGACATACCCAGATATTTTGTAGGTTTCAGTTGCGGAAAGGGATCTAAGTTTTGTAAAATCTGAAAGTTGTACTCCTTCAGATTTCACAATCCGCCCCTTCTTAACATGCATAAGAGCACATTTATCTACACCAAACTCCATTTTGATAGAGTTACTAAAAGTTTCAGTGACCTTTAGTAACTCAGTCAAGTGGGATTCGGTGGAGGCAAATAATTTCAAGTCATCCATGTAAAGAAGGTGCGACACAACTTGACCTCCTCTCTGAAACTGATACCCCAGCCCTGAATTCTCCAGTAAAGTACTGAGAGGATTCAGCGCTAGACAAAACCATAAGGGACTCAGACTATCACCCTGGAAAATACCCCTCTCAATCTTCACAGGTTCACCATTCCCAAGAACCTGACGACACCCTGGATAAACAAGAGCCGTTCTCCATTGCCCCATACATGCCTTTAAGAAGGTGCATAGAGTTGTATCAACTTTATACAACTCTAGCACCCTCAACAACCACGTATGAGGCACTGAGTCATAGGCTTTCTTGTAATCAATCCAGCATGTTGCCAGATTTCTCCGGTTACGGCGGACCTGCTGATTAATGGCCATGTCAAGAATAAGGAGTTCCTTAGTACCACGTGACCCGCTTCTACATCCATTTTGAGAGTTGGACATTATAGAATTATTTTCAATGTGAGTTGTTAATTTGACTCTCAAAATGGATGTGAGAAGCTTATAGACCGTAGGTAAACAAGTTATTGGTCTATAATTTTTAGGGTCCGTAGTACTACCTGATTTATAAAGGAGGTGAGTGATACCTGAGGTCATAAAAGATGGCAGCAACCCAGATTCAAGTGATGTTTGAAAGCAAGATGCCAAACAGTCATGTGAGCTATGGAACCATTTAAGCCAAAAATTGTGCAGTCCGTCCGGCCCAGGTGACTTCCAATTGGGTAACGAACGAACTGCACTGGCAACGTCATCAGATGTTATGATTATTGGTTCCATTATATGTATAGACTCACATGACAATCCGACATCCCGCATCCACTCATCCTCTGTATGACTAACAGGCGCCGACCAAATACTTCGCCAAAATGTGTTTGTGGCTTCAGTATCAGGCAGGCACATGTCAGTCACACGAAAATCAGGCTGCTCCCATCTTCTATACACCCACCTCTCATCTTTTTGGAACGAACGATTTTGATTATAGCGATCCACTCTCTTCTTGTATCGTCGTATACGATTTGCCCACGCATAAATTTTCTGCTTCAGATGGTCAATACGTTCCGTGACCCGTAAAGAGTATTCGCAAGGACTAATATCAGTCCCCGCGAATGCCCGAATCACGAAACGCATTACTTTTGGGCGTGTATTACCCGCCCTGAAGCAGCACAGCTTGCCAATGAGCACCCTAGTCTCGGCGATACGACGCTCAATTCTGCATTGCCAGGCTGGAACAGATTTTGGTCGAATAGCTGGTTCAAATTGTTTAAATTTAACACCAGCTACCCGACAAACTGCAACAGCCGCGCAATACAGAATTGAGTGTGCATCACTTAAATCTAAACAAGTGTCAAAATAACTTGATAAAACCGAGTCCAGGGTACACACTAGCACTATGTTCTTTTTATGCGTAGGCAAACGCGGTAGACGTGGACGATTCTCAGGATCAGAAAACCTATACTCAGTAATCGTTCGTTCCAAAGTACTCCTTAATTCATCACTGTACTGGGTACTTACTTTTGTAGCAACATTATCCAGTTCTTCATCAATGGAATTGACAGGTTCTTCGTCATTATTCATTTGACTAACTACACTAGGTTGAGATGAAGAAGGGATGATGTGGCTACATTGTATTTCTGAACGAAGCCTCTCAAGTGCGGCGTCATCTAACATGTGACAGCGTTGAATGGCTCGCACTTGATCCGATAGCCGTTGTGCCGAAACGTTGACCGCTGGTTCAAGTACCTGAAACAAAGGCAGCATACGAACACGGTACGCAGTGAGGTTAATTCCTCCCTCTGTAGCCGCAAAATATGCCCGCATAACGTTTTCATTCATAGATGAAGTCCATCGTATGCGGTGCACATTACCACCGGCAGCGGGGACCCTATTCGAGACCGGTTGGCCTCTGGGCTCCAAGCACGTCGGTGGCCGGCGTCTCCCCTGTCGACGTACAGGTGTTGGCGACGTCGGAGGGGAGAAATACTCGTCGCTCGATGAGGAGCTCAACGTCTCAGCAGCAATCGGTTCCAAGGTTTCCATGTGCTGCGAGGCGGAGCTATGCGACGAGTCCGGTGGTGTTGTGTGTGCATTTTGGCGACTTTTGGCTCTAGTGAGCATGTTATAATTTTAGGATTTTCTTATTTATATCTTTTGACATGACTTTAAACGTCATGTCATTCTTCATAAACATTGTATATTTTCTTGTTTATTGCTTAGGTATTGCATATTTCGGTTTTTCATAATATAGTTTGATTGTATTGTTGTAATATTCTATGGTAAAGCTTGAATAGTTACTTTTGTTAAGGTAAAATGATTTTGTAAAATATAACTGCTCTTGACGTTGCCAATTTTTTTTTTTTTTTTTTTTTTTATTATTATTATTATTATATTTGTATTTTTGATAGCAACATTTTGACAGCTAAAAACAGCGATTCTGGTTCTATTCTACGGCTTGTCAATAGTAGACTTGGCCCCTTGCTTTGTAAGAACGGCGAGCAGCCCTCCTAGCTAATCTATACTTCTATATATAGGTTAAAGCTGCAGAGTTTGTTTGTTTGTTTATTTAGTTGAACGCGCTAATCTGTAAAACACCTGGTCAGATTTACAAAATTCTTTTTGTATTGGACAGCCCATTTATTGAGAAAGGCAATAGGCTAAATATTATAACGCTACTACCCTGAAGAGCGGAGCAATAATTATAAATGTTGACAAATTCGGCAATTTTTTATACATTATTGTAGAATTGATAAACGACGACGGGATTAAATAGGTGCGACAGGAGTTCGAAATATATCACGGGCAAAGCCGTAAGGGTCACCTAGTAACTAATATTTTAAATCTATGTACAGTAAGTACAAATCTTACTACCGTAGTTTGATCGACTTCCAAATACTTTCGTTAATACACCTGTGTAACTTAGGTAGATGATATTGCGTTGATGAGTGATAAAAAAATAAAATATAATAATATAATATATATAATAATAAAAACACCCCTCGAGGACAGTCGTTTTCTTTAATAGGATTAACGCAACCCTATGAGGGCATAGTAGATTCGCTTTTTGAGTTAACTACTTTCTGATACCAACAAAAAAATTATTAGTAAGTTATTGAAAAGCTTACATCCGCAGGGCAGCTTGTGGCGAGCTCAATGTGCGTGGCTACACATCGGCCCCGATTCCTCAGAGTTTTGTTGCTCTTCTGCACCAGTTAGGATTTGATGGCCTAACGGGAGAGCAGTGAGAGTGCTACTCCCGGGAGTGCAGCAAATCTCAACTCTGGCTTGCCTTAATTGGCTGGTCAGAGGGAGGGAGCCAGCGCTATATGCTCGGGGGTGAAAGTGTCATTTTCAAGGGCATAACTACAGGGAAGCCCGCTCCGGGCCTGTCCCGCGACGGTGAAACCGGCGCCGCACCGCTCGACACCCCAAGCCGACGGCGACAGAGGGCAACACCGGTGTGAGCCACCGGTGTTGCCCTCTGTCGCCTTACAGGCTTATGGCGATTGTATAGGGGGTCCATCTAGTGAGTTGGAAAGTCACCGTCTGCCAGTATTTTGATAATAATATATTAAAATGGCAGACGCCGTCTTCAACCATAGTTTTAGTTACATACTCCATTTAACCTTCAACTCAATAGCCCATTTAGTAGTTAGCATATTGTACAATAGTTTAACTCCCATTGGAGGTGGTCCATTACCGTTCTTCTACATAAGGCGGGCGTGGACTATCTGCAGTGGGGGTCCCATTCCCTATTAGATTAAAATTCTCAAAGGGGCCTCTGCGTGTTGGACCTATATCCCCATGTAAGCCTACCAAAAGTCCGGGTATCTTCATGAGAAAAAAAAAGAAGATACCCGTGTAAAAAGAAGAGACATAATAATAATAACTAATAATAACATAACTAGCATAACTACGGGGAAGCCCGCTCCGGGCCTGTCCCGCGCTGGTGAAACCGGCGCCGCACTGCTCGACACTCCAAGCCGCTCACACCGGTGTTGCCCTCTGTCGCCTTACAGGCTTGTTTTGCCTATGGCGATTGTATAGGGGGCCCATCTAGTGAGTTGGCAAGTCACCGTCTGCCAACATTTTGATAATGATAGATTAAAATGGCAGACGCCGTCTAAATCAATAGTTCATATCACCTAGTACATCTAACCCCCAACCCAATAGCCCATTTTGTAGTTAGCATATTTCACAATAGTTTAACTCCCATTGGAGGTAGTCCATTACCGTTCTTCTACATAAGGCGGGCGTGGATTGCCTGTAGTGGGGGTCCCATTTCCTATTAGATTAAAATTCTCAAAGGGCCTCTGCGTGTTGGACCAATATGTCCCCATGTAAGCCTGCCAAAAGACCGGGTATCTTCATAAGAAAAAAAAAAGAAGATACCCGTGAAGAAGAGACAATATAATAATATATATAATTTAATAATAAAAAAATAAAATAATAAGTGATAAATAAATGTGGTAGAAGGTAGCGTGATAATGGAAGGGGAGGAGGTTATATTGACAAATGAACGTAACAAGATACCCCGATTGTGTTAGGGGTCTTTGGAATGTTCTCGATGTTGTACTGTGGAGATAATATACCTCCGGTCATATAAGTGTCTAGGAAGGAACTCTTGAACGACCAATGGTATCGCTTTGATACCTTAATTTTACTAAATACGTTCAACTTTCTTTTATTATGATAGTAGACAAAAAGATTAATCAATAACCGTGTACTATATTTGGTACCAGAGGTTTTGTGACTTTGACTTCAGAGTAAATTGAGGAAAAGGCTAAATATTTTTTTATTTTTCCCCTCCACTGCCTTCATTTCCCCCCCGATTAAAAAACACCCTCGCTAGAAATTTTTGGCTATATCAAGGATTGTCCATGCCAAATTGCATGCAAATCCGATCAGACTGAATGGACGGACGAACGGACGAACGGTCGGACATCGATAGCATTTTTCCCGTGCCAATAGACTTTAAACGGAGTCTTTCGTCGGCTCGCTTCGCTTGCCTTCTCAGTCAACTAGCGGACATCCCGTAGTTTCACTTGCGTAGTGCCCCTTTCCCGTGGGAATACGAGTATTAAATGTAACCTAAGTTACACTGTATAACATCAGATATCTGCCGTTTCAAAGATAAGTAGGATCAAACAAACAAGCAGACAAACAGATGAAAAGCTTTCGACTGATTTTAAATGAAAGTAAATAAAATCTTAACAACCAACGACTTCAATTATTTTTATTTTATTTTGAAACCTAAAAAAAGAAATCAAAGAGTCAACTTGTGAATCCTTTTTGCGCAAGGAACTTAGTTTCAAAGTGAAGTGATATATGTGAAGCAGAGTGGTCACTCAACGTGTCTTAGTTTGCGCTCTGGGAAATTAAGTTTGAAGAGTCTGTAGTGGTTCAATTATTTACATAGATTCTATTAAAGGTCCTAAACATACATGCTAACGGTTTTCTAGTATACTATAGTCCACGCTAAGTTTCTTTTCACAAGAGCTGTTGTATCAAGTTTCCGAAGGGTATTTCTATAGTGTAGGTTCATTTAAATCACAATACAATTGGACCTTATCTCGGCTTCTGGCGAACGGCACCACTTGGCGAAGAACTGTCTAACTATATCGATATTAAGAAGTCTGCATCACGCTATTAGAGTTACCGCGCTGAGAATAATACATATATGCAACAGCCCAATGTCAACCGTTGGACCACAGACTGTTAGGCGTGATCACTTTGCTGGTGGGAGGATCCTCCGTTTAGATAGGAGGAGCACCTTACCCATTGCTCCACAGAATAATAGATTTCATTAAAGGAATCTACCTATTGTATTCTGCGCTACGTGAGAAAATAGCTGTTTTTAAACGGTGTGTAATTTTTTTTTGCGCTGGTATGTTCACGTTCTGTGGCAACCGCCGCGCCGCACTGCGTGGGAAACTAAATATCTGGCCATGACAGCCATGCCGGGCCCCGGTAAGAGCGGAAGATCCAAGAAGTCTTGACATAGTAAAAGATTACATGTGTGCTAATGGTCCCACTCAGAGGATGCTGACGAATCGTGTGAAGTGGAGGAGAAATAGTAGGAAAGCTGACCCCGGGCGTCGCGAGATGCAACTGGGACAGACGCTCGGATGTTGATAATGGTGTGTTATTTCACGGTTGTATTGAACCCCTTGCTTACAGTGCACCTTTTGGCTAACGGACGAAGGAACAACGCAGGCTACTTTATGGCGTTTCTGAAGTTAGCTGGCACTCCCTTCCAACAATGCCAAAGGATAACCAGTCAAATAAAATTGACTCTCAGACTGCGAATCCAGGTAGGGTTTAAAAGGTTTGAAATGACTCAAAGCAATCGGGAATAGACTAAGATAAAGAAAGAAGAAAAATAGGTGTGTAACATGACGTGTATGAAGTCAGTAGTATCATTTATAATATGTCATTATATTAGTATGAATTATGTCTAACTGACCTAGTTAACCAACTACACGCATGCCCTTCACCCTCTCAAGGAAGAGGTATAAAACCCGAACCCCCAAAAAGCGACAGGATAACTCCCGAACCCCCCTGAACGAAGCCGTGGTAGCGGTCAATGTCTGTCGGGAACCCTGGGGCTTTTGATTTGAGGGCTAACCCTGCCCTAATATACTTACTCAAAAAAGTCATAGAAATAGTTGAAGCTGTTTTGGTGAAATTTACAAACTGTGCCACGAGATTTGGTCAAGAATAATAAATAAGTGGTTGGTACAGAGGCTGGCCATTGTCACCCAAAGAGGTAATGCGACCAGTGTGATGGACACTTTTGCACCAGGTACGGTTAGGCTGTTTGAATAAAAATTGACAGATGTATTATAAATACTGTATTTTTGACCTTATAAATAAGTAGGAAAGTATAACGTTACCAATTATAAATCACGTCTAATTAATTCAATTCCATTACAATTACTGTCAACTCCTTTGAATTAGTTAGAACAAGTTTCTTGTATTCCAAGAGTTCAACTTGTAGCAGTTGAATTAGCTTCACTCGAGTTAAAACGCCTTTATTCACTTGAGTCCACAAAGGAAGGCAGCATTGAGATCTACTGCTCAATGTAGCAGTAGATCTATCTAGAGTATCTTTTACAAGTAATATTACGTATCAGTATATTAATAAAGGCGAATGTTTGTAAGTGTTTATGTTTGTTTACTTCCATACGCTCAAACGGCTGGACTAATTTGGATAACATTAAGTGTAAAGGTAGTTGACACCGTGGATTATATATGATAGGTTACTTTTTGTCCCAGAAACAGATTCCTGTGGGAAACGGGTATGGGAAAAATTCACCACATGGTTGGAGCAGAGGGCGTCTTCTAACAATTATTATAATTATAGGTTTTACATAACAATAGTGTCAGTCTTTTTGGTGTGTAGCGTGGTAAGCGCTCCCAGTCCCGCTAATTCATTGTTCTGTAAACGATCACTGCGTTAAGCATCTTTTGATATGGCTGGTCTTCGAATAAGCGTATAATATGCTTTTGCCACCCCCTGCAGGTATAAAGACGTGACAAAGAAACAGTGTTATTGGTGACTTTATTTTATCTTTAAGCACTTCAGCATTATTTACTGCTAAGCTCAAACCTCTGAGCCTTAGAATAGATTATGACTAGGTACCTAGTTACTGTCGACCACGCATGCGTTTGTTTAGTATAAAGTTAGGATATTCAGCAACTTTTTGCAATATTTTTAGTGACAAGACAGAGGCAGAGGGGAAAGCGGGAAAGCGGGAAAAAGCTAGAGGACGGACACAGTACCAAAGCGAGTGTAGTTTTTGACTTGCTTGCTGGCTTGCAGTATTCTTGAAAAACCTAAAAAGAAAATTAATAACCTCTTTTTGGCGGACTTACAATTGTGTCAATTTGAGTTTAACACGTAGTCCCTTTGAAAATTGTAGTCTGAAAACATATGGGGTTTCTTCTGCATATACTCCACGGTCGGTTTATGTGTAAGAACGGTACTGAAACCCTTGATGAACCATTGACTGCCTGCAATGTTGACCTGCATATTTTGGTCAAGATTAAATGGACTTAGACTGTGGACAGAGATGACGTTTGTTGTCTTATAAATATGGAGGGTAGAGGTAAGGAGGACTATCTTATATGGGGGACAAGTTGAAAAAGTGTCCAGCTGTAAGCTGTAAGTAACAGTTCAAAAACCTTCCAGAATGGCGCTGGCGTAGCAGCAGTGTACGGTATGAATGTAGCAGTTGTAGACAGAAGTGAAGTGTGCTGAGTAAATAAATTTATTATTTTTGTTGACTAAAGTAGTTAGTAACAGTACAGATACAAACCTTCAACTATTTACGTAGTCCAAAATAATTTTGTAAGCAGCGGAAGTTGTTCTTTCCTTGTTTATTTTTCTATCTTACTCTAATAACTTTTGGCGTGGTTTTTAAAATTTACACTGATGCGATTGTAGCGCCACCCTAATTTTACGCATTTCGACGGACACTTTTTCATACACAGAGATAGTCCTCCTTACCTCTACCCTCCATACTTATAAATCTCACAACAAAAGTCATCGAGAATGATAAAGATACTTTTATCAAACCCAAAATAACCTCTGTCGTTGGTCTCAACAAAGTTGCGAGAATATTCCATTGCTGACCGCGCTAAAATGTTATTCCGAGGAAATTGCACATTAACGAGGAAAACCGGCAACCTACTCGTTTGTAAAATACCAGCTAAAATATTCAACATTCCGAGTAAATTGAGTATGCCCTACAAAATCCTTAGACAGTTACCGGCTCGCGGTATTGGTTTTTACAAATGTAAAATTGTATTTGAGTTTCATTTCCTCAGCAGTCGGTTCCACGGAACAGTAAGAGAACTTCAGACACGTTCACAGTCACATTTTTATTAGAAATTTTACTTATCAATCTCATGCCTTTATCTACTAAAGGGTAGGTACAGGCATATTAAGGCCCATTTCACTGTATTCATTTTTGTCCCACGAACCTAAAAGGCGGTGTTTAAAATTTTTCAAGCCACCCATAAGAACTTCAACTTGACTTAACGCCGGCCTTCCAAAGCACAGAAACGGTCATAAATGGTAATGTCACAAAGCGGTCACCCATCTATAGTACAGCCATAGCAAAAGATGCTTAATGCAGAGTTTGCATACAGAACTCTGAAAGTTTTTTACTTACACCCGCTGCAAGGTTTTTATTACAACTATTTCTTTTTAAACTGGTTACCATGGGATCTTTTTAACCATTCTCTCTTTATATTTCTATCTCTCTCGCTCCTCTCTGTCTTGGTATGATACCGTTTAGAATATCGTTTAGAAAAGTGACCTACTAAAATTGCCGACTTTATTACATTTTGACTTACATTTAGACTTAGTACATCCCTCCCACGCTTTCACTTATATCTTAACCTCTATGTAAAAGAAAAAGTTGATGTTATATTCAACAAGCGATTCTCAAGGATGTGATAAACAGAATTGTATTCAATCATAAATCTTCTGCGAATCCTTTGAGCGATAAGTTTATACTCCATGTAAATGTTATCGACAATGATGCATCATCCTACCTATAAGTACTTAGTTCACTGTCGCGGCGCGATCGAGCGAGGGCTTTTCAATCTGCTGACGGATTGACGGATTTGAGAGCGATTTCCCACAATTCTGACAGACACTTTCGTGTCTTTAGTTTATAGAGTACATACGAATATAATAAAATTAGAATTGTGTTTGTTTATTGGTTTGTAAGTCTTTCACGTTAGAAGTAGTATTAAATAATAAAAAAATGTGTTGTGTGTACTACTACCAGTGGCCTACAGGTGGTACGGAGAGTACTATTTATTACAAAAACATCGAGTAATAATTTTGCACTTGGTACAATAAATTTGAGTGACATTGAATGGCACGAAATAATCATACTAATAAAAAAATAATTTGAGAGTTGTGTGTCTCTAAAGCTCTTTTATTTATTGAAAATTTTATAGAGATACTGTGGTTGCGCCGGTATATGATTCAAGAGTAGCCGCGTTATTTTTTCTATGTTGCATCGCCGATCGACATTTGTTTTTAATTAATTAGTTGTCGACACTCCCCCCGCTTCCCTTTATTCCATTTCTCTTTCGCACCTACCTTGTCTCGCATAAAAGAGGAGCGAGACAGCTGTATTACGCGCTATCTAAAGCGTCGCTCACTGGCAGCGACAACGGAGTGAGGTCGCTTTGTATTAGCTCTGCGATGGCCGCGTGCGCGCCCGCACCAAACCTTTCGCAATAATTGTGTTTTCCATTGATAAATAGTGTTTTCGTGCAATGGAACCAGGGATCCAAGTCCAGGGACGTCTCCGGCAGCCTCCACCTCAGCATCTCGCAGCAAAGCAAGGTAGTGTGCCCATTCCTATTTTCCATTGCTTTTTCGTCGACAACCGCGTGTAAATTTCATTTTTGTCTTTCCTCGCAAATACAGTCCACTTTGAATTTATTTATCTCGCCCGCTCAACCATTTTCTGGTCCTAACGATCCGGATTTTGATCCATTCGCTTAAGTAGTTTGCCAATAGAAACGCAATAGTTTTTATCCCATAGGGAATAAACGCATAGGTATAGGTTATAGTTTTTTTTTTTATTGTTCACCGCATAGTAATAGGTAGATAACGCGGGCAGGTACCTAGGCCTGCGCGCGCAAGTATCTACCCTCGGTCGCGCCGCGTCTCGCTGTCTACCACCGCTCCCATTTTGATCGTTCGTTAGTTTTGCACTGTAGGTAGCAATAGTTGTTTGTTTTAACAATGCCTCCGAAAGAGATTCCGGATCTACAGTTAAAACTATTACACGCTAAGGATAGCCTTTTTAAGCGTATGCAATTAATTTGTGATTATTCATCGAGGATCGCAGATGAATCAATAAAAGAATTATTTTTATCCTCGATCGAAACCGTAGATACTTTGCGCTTAGATTTCGAAAATGTTCTCGATAAAATTAACTTGCTTGAATTAAAATTAAATCCCGTTATCTTATTAAGTTATGACGCCATGTCATCTTTCGGAGATTTAATTTGTCGCATAAAACGTGTCGCTAAGTTATTGCAAGCGCCCGTGCCCGTAGTAGTCACCGATTCGAAACCCGGGCCAGCTGGTTTTGATTTGCTGAAACGGGACCGACCTAAATTACCGCCCATACAAATACCCGAATCTGATGGCGATATTAAAAATTGGCCTTTGTTTTTCGCTAGGTTCGAAAATACGATCCATAATAATAATTCGTTATCGGATTACAAAGAATTACATTCCTTAGTAAACTAACCGGGAAAGCAAAAACCGTTTACGCCGGTAAAACGCTTTGCGCTGAAAATTTATAGTTTGATTTTGAATACTTTGAAGGTCAAATACGAAGACAACCGCTTATTTGGAACAAATATTTAATAAGAAAAATAGCTCATCGTGTAATGAACACGACATAGAAAAATTCTTAGATATTTTTGCATCAGCTGTTCGCGCCCTAAAGAATGTCAAGGTAAATGACCTCTGTGATTTTTTGTTTTTGTGTATCGGTTTAAAGAAATTAGATTTCGAAACCGTTCGCTTATTTGAAATGGGTAGACGTGGCCATCAAATACCTAAGTTCGATGATTTAGAAACTTTCGTTCGTCAACATATTCGGATTTTGCAACGAACTTCGTTAAACCACGGAGTAGCGATAAATAGTCCGACTAATCGTAGTAAGCCCACGAAGTCCACGCAGTCTTTTGTTAATTTTGAACCTACAACTTCGCATTCGCAAGTGTTGCATTCGAAAAATTGTTCTTTGTGTCAAGGTCACCATGACCAACTTTATAAATGTTCAGAGTTCAATAAACTCACTCCTAGCGATCGCTATAAATTTGTTCGTTCTAGTAATTTATGTATCAATTGTCTCAGTAAGAAACATCGTGTTTCATTCTGTAATTCGAATAATTTTTGTCGCAAGTGTAATGGTAAACACCATTCATTGTTACACTTCGAGAACAATAACGCCATGTCCGGTAGTTTGTCCGTCGATTCCAGCTGCGCAAACTCAGTGCCTAACCGTCCGTCCGCTGTGACGTCACAGCCACCCGCGCCGTTGAATCGCGACGGAGAGCGCTCTCGCGTGTTTTCGTTCCGGTCCGCGCCTAGTGACGGCGGCGCCACTGCCGCGCGTCTCCCGCCGAACGATGTCGCTTTGTGCTCGCTATCAAGTTTGCACACAAGCCCTACTACGGTACTTCTGGCAACCGCTCGAGTTGTTGTTTACGATTCGCATGGTAGGGGACACAGTGGTCGCGCACTTTTAGATAGTGCTTCACAAAGTAATTTTATTATTAAAAATTGTTGTAGTCGTCTTGGTTTGCATATAAATAACCGCCCCGCCTGTAATGTTGTGAAAGGTATTGGGGGTTCCACTAAAGCCGTTCAAGGTTCTGTAGGGATTAAATTCCACTCGAGTTTTGATTTTGATGATAGTTTTTCGATGAATTCGCTAGTCTTCGATAAGGTTACCAAACTTTTACCGACTGTCGCAGTCAATACCTCATTATTGACTAATTTTAGATATTTGCCGTTGGCCGATGATACTTACGCCGTTCCAGGAGATATTGATTTGTTAGTTGGCGCTTCGATTTTCCCGCACCTCCACCAGCTGTCGCAGCATAAGGTTCAAGGTCACGCATCGCACCCCGTGCCGCTCGCCTTAGAGACGGTTCTTGGGTTTGTTATTGTTGGTTCCGCACCCGCTTATTTTGATTGTAACTCGACAGTGTCATATTGTTGCGCCGTCAAGCCGTAGGACTCCGATGTCCGTAAATTCTGGGAGATAGAAGAGGTGAACGTCCCTCCTATTGTCAGCCCGGATGATAAACTTTGTGAAGAGCTTTATAGTCGCATAACTACTCGCGAAAGTGATGGTCGTTATGTTGTCGCACTCCCCTTTAAGAGTGATGTTAATTCGCTTGGAGATTCGTTTCAGTCAGCCGAAAAACGCTTCTTTTGTTTAGAACGGAAAATGCAGACATCTCCAAAGTTGAAGGAGGCTTGCGATGGCGTAATAGTAGAATATTTGGATAAAGGTTTCATTTCACCCGCGCCTCCCGAAACCGAAGAGACGAAGCACGCTCCTTCGTATACCATACCGCACCATGGAGTTGTCCACGAGGATAAACTAACCACCAAGTTGCGCGTTGTTTTAGATGGCAGCGCCAAAACTAGTTCGAATGTTTCGGTAAACGATATTTTGCACAGTGGTCAAAATCTCCAAGGTAATTTGTTCTAAATTACCTTGGAGTAATTTTTAAACTTTCGCTTATTCGCTGTCGCGCTTTCGAGCCGACATTAGACAAATGTTTCTTTGTATTGGTGTTCGCGAATCAGATCGCCGATTTCACCGTATTAATATAGATAGAATTTTCGCATTCTCGGACTCGACCGTCGCTTTGTGTTGGACACATTCTTCGCCCCATCGTTGGGATACATTTGTCGCAAATAGGGTGGCCAAAATTCAGTCGGAATTGGCGCTGAAAAACTTTTATAACGTCTCAGGTACGGACAACCCTGCCGATTGTTTTGGATCATCCATTGTGGTTCCATGGCTCTTCCTGGTGCCAAGCCCCACCTGATGAATGGCCTGTTAGTCCATTCAACCCCGCTACTGTGTCCACTCCGCCAGAGGAAACAAAAAGCTCTTTAGTTACTACCGTACCGCTCGAAAAATCGCCTATCTTAGAGTTGGCTAGCCGTGTTTCATCGTGGTCGATTCTTTTACGTAGTGTTGTTTATAGTTGTAGATTTTTGAAAATCTTTCCTCGTCGCGAGCATGTTTGACTTAAACAAGGCTGAGTTAATCGTGCTTCGTGAACTTCAGCGATTTTATTTTTCGTCTGAAATTCGAAATTTGGAACTAAATAAACAATGTAGTCGCGCTTTTCAACATTTGAAACCTTTTTTGAAGGATGGCCTCATTCGAGTTGGTGGTCGTTTGAGCCAGTCCGCATTAGAGTACGATCAAATGCATCCTATAGTTCTCCCGCGCAAGGATCATATCGTTGATCTTTTAGTTGAATATCACCATAGGGTGAATTGTCACGCTGGTCCAGATTTATTAAAGTCGATTTTGTGCCAGAAATACTGGATTCTCTCCGCACGCAATTTGATTCGTTCGATAGTTCATAGATGTATTCCGTGTTTCAAACTTCGCCCGAAGTCAATTGCGCCCGAAATGGCCGATCATCAACCTTGTCGTGTTGTTCAGGCTGCTAAACCGGTTGTACACACGGGTACCGATTACGCTGGCCCCTTCAGGGTAACAGTTTCTCGTGGTCGTGGTATACGCTCCACGAAAGCTTATGTTCGTCTTTTTGTTTGTATGACGACTCGCGCCGATCATATAGAATTTAAGCACGCCATGCTTCATGGCTGCATTTAAAAGATTTTTGTCGCGTCGGGGTTGACAACGGTACGAATTATATCGGAGCTCGTCGTAACCTTTCGGAACTACATATTTTTTTGCGTTCCAAACACTTTACGTTTGAAGAGCTGAGCTCCGTGCTCACTCAAGTCGAGGCCGTAATGAATACGCGTCCTCTTTGTAGAACCTTGTCTAGTGATCCCTCGGAGCCGCTTGCACTGACTCCAGCGCACTTATTGAATGTTACACCGTTAAAATACTTACTCGCTTTTGAAATAGAGGAAGATCGACTTTATCTTCTCTCGCGTCATGCATTATTGGATAAACTCGTTCAATCGTTTTGGAAGCGTTGGAGGACAGACTATTTGTATACGCTACAGTCACGTCAGAAATGGAATACTCCATCGTACCCTATTACTGTCGGCACTGTCGTAGTTATTTTAACTGAAAATATGCCTCCATTACATTGGCCTCTTGGGGTAGTAGAAGAAGTTTTCCCTGGGTCAAATGGGATCACCCGTATAGTTCGCGTTAAAACCGCAACTGGTTTGTACTTGCGACCAGTTATTCGTCTTTGTCCTTTGCCTAATCAACAGTAACTTTAATAACAAATTTAGCTTGTTCGATTAGGTTTAGTTTAGTTTAGTTCGATAGCATTTTGTTTAGTTAGCAGCTAAAGCTTAGTGGCAACTGTATAGTCAGTTGTTCCTTTTTCGAAGGTAACCCTTCAAGCCGGGGGGGAAATGGTTGCGCCGGTATATGATTCAAGAGTAGGCGCTTTATTTTTTCTACGTTGCATCGCCGATCTACATTTGTTTTTAATTAATTAGTTGTCGACACTCCCCCCGCTTCCCTTTATTCCATTTCTGTTTCGCACCTACCTTGTCTCGCATAAAAGAGGAGTGAGACAGCTGTATTACGCGCTATCTAAAGCGTCGCTCACTGGCAGCGACAACGGAGTGAGGTCGCTCTGTATTAGTTCTGCAATGACCGCGCGCGCGCCCGCATCAAACCTTTCGCAATAATTGTGTTTTCCATTGATAAATAGTGTTTTCGTGCAATGGAACCAGGGATCCAAATCCAGGGACGTCCCCGGCAGCCACCACCTCAGCATCTCGCAGCAAGCAGCAAGGTAGTGTGCCCATTCCTATTTTTCCATTTCTTTTTCGTCGACTATCGCGTGTAAATTTCATTTTTGTCTTTCCTCGCAAATACAGTCCACTTTGAATTTTTTTTATCTCGCCCGCTCAACCATACTGAGATTTAAAAACAGAATTGTGTGCATGAAATAAATAATATGAAAAAGTAAAATATTTTGCATTTGGCGAAACAAATCAAATATCAATCAAAGCACAAGGCACATTATTTCAAATCAAATTATTCTTTAGCTAAATTCTCAACAGAAATGTAAATTTAAGATTTAAAGTTCAATCTATCTTTTAAGAGTAGATGTAAACTCGTAAAGCTCTTTTAGTTAATAAAATATTATTAGTAATACTGAATTTTGAAAACGGAATATTATGCTGAGTTATATATGGTATACTAAAATAAAATATATCAATTGCATTTAGCGGCACATCTCAAACATCAATCAAAGAAAGAGATACATTCTCTCAAAACACATTAATTTTTAAGTAACTTACACGACTATTGAGCACATTTGAAACCGTTGGAAATATATCTACGAATTTCGAAAAAATATTGTCGCTAAGCGACGAGAAAGTTGAAATAAGGAATAGGTAACGAAATATAAATCTACAATGTGGAATGATAATTATTTCTTTCTTATATTAACATACATTTTCACACGCGAATCGTCTATAACCGTCTATAACATAAATACAGTATGGCGTCTCTAGCATTAACACAGTAAGGTGTCTCTAGCATTAATACAGTTAGGCGTCTCTAGAATAAAACAGTAAAGCGTCTCTAGCATAAATATAGTAAGGCGTAATTTTTCGTTTCCAAAATATCAAACATTTCAGTAAAAAAATTGAAAATAAAAAAAATTCTCACTACCTCGGCCATAACGTTTTAAGGTTTTAATTTTCGCGAATATAAAATAATAATTCTTTTTACACCTTTTTTTTCTTGTAAATACGCGGCTTTTAAGCTATATTTTGAATACCATATCTTCACAACCTTTTGAAATATAGGAGGAGATTTTTCGTTAAATAAGGATCTTTATTGAAGCGAATGTAAATACATTACTAATATCAAAAGTTAACTAAAGATCTATCAGGCGTTCGTATACAAGCGTTCGTGTACAAGCGGCACCACAAAGCGATATTTCATCACGTCACAAGAGCATTGTCAAGTGCACTGTGCACACATCAACAGACTAACCACTAACCGAGACAACTGTGGCTTATTGAAAGTTAAAACCATTTTGAAATAGGAATGGAATTTGAAAACGCAAGGGATCTCCCGTTTTTTTGAACTAAAAGAGGATGCTAGTTTTCAATCGACTACTAAATTACATATGCATAGGTTTAGATGGGGATTAGATTACTAGATAGATAATGCTTTATTGTACTTACACTTCAAATAAAGAATAAAAACAAAATATACAAAATACAGTGGATAAACAGTTAAGTGCAATGGGTGAACTTATTGCACACAGCAATCTCTTCCAGGCAACCTTTGAATGAACAGGATTATACAGATACATAGCATAAGAATACCAGATTAGCCTTCTTAATAGCGTCAGAAGAGGTTCTCTTCTGGTCGATAGTATAGATATATACTATCATTAGAAAAAATCCAGAGTTCACAATCCAGATTCTCATTTCAAGTATTATTATGGTTTAATCGTGCACTTTGAGAAGCTATTTTGAGAAGGAAAATAAATTTGACTGCTTTAAAATTAGACTAAATATGTATGACATTCATAAATTAAAAGTTTACATTAATTAATTTAATATAAATATTTAGATAGAAGTACCTATATAAGTATATTTAACAGTTCTCTAGATCTCATAGCACAATTAAGCTTGTACTAACTTAATTAAAAAAAGTAATATAATCTACCTACATTAGATATAAACTTATTTAAACACAGATAATGATTGATAATAATCTTTCATATGTTTTAATTTCTCCAAGATCCCTCAAAAAATCATGAAACTCTAATTCTCATCACAGAGCCTGATCTTCAGCGTAGTATGTTACAAGAAGGCAAGCACTAGTACAGAAAAATCTTAGAATATTCATACATACATACATATTGTCACGCCTTTATCCCAGAAGGGGTAGGCAGAGGCATAATAAACGCCCACATTTCACCGTATCCATTTTTGTCCCACGTAACAGGTGGTGAGCCCATTGCCGTGTTAAAATGGACAGGCGCAGGCTGTGACGACCTGCAGCTGAAATTTTTTTAAGTCGGGCCTTCAACTTGGCTTAACGACTGCCATTTTATTGGCAACCGGGAACAACGGCTTAACGTGCCTTCCGAAGCACGGAACTGGGGCGGCTCTAAATGGCCAAATAAATTTAATTAAATAAAATAAAAATAAAATGTGTCTATTTGATATTAAATTTGGAAGAAATTTTGAACCCGTTGCCTTTTATGTGCTAGACACTACTTAGCACGACCAATTAAAGTCCTTGTAGTCTCGGACTGAAAAATATGAATACTTCAAATAATGACTTCAAATATTCACCATCTGTAAAGCCGCCCGTTAAGTATACTAACGATATTTTTGCTACCAAACTAAACCGTATAAACCAAACTCAATATACAAAATGCCGTATATTTTGTTTTTTCGTTATTTTATTTTTCCTCTCGGTTAACAGTAGGTGAGCCCATTGTAGGTAGAACCAGTTCAAGGTATATTGATCATATAAAAGGCATTATTCCAGAGCTTTTGTTTTTTATGCTTAGGATAACAAAGGAACCCAAAACAATACAATTCAGTAATTGAGTAAACGCTTCATGTGTTTTTGTTTACAATGTTACTGGCAAATATTAGGTTATAAATTAAAGATGTATATTGTACAGTCCTAAACATATCTAACTAACAATCTTTATGCTATATCCCTAACGGTGTAGTCAGAGAGGACAGATCGCCAGTCTTTGCAATCCATGCATACATCTTTCACTTCTTGCAGATTCATCAATCGCTTCATACATACACGTCTTGGTATGCGAGTACTTTTAACAATCTGCTCACGTAATCCTCATATGTAAGGTTCAGCCTACCTTGGCTCCTTCTATCCTCTACTTTCGCACACTATATCTTCTTCATGAATCGCTCCTTACTTATTCGTTGGACGTGTCTAAACCAACGGAGCACGCTCTTTTCCAGCTTAGCCCTGAAACTTTCATTTAAACCCGCCAAATTGCGTATCACTTCGTTACGTATTCGGGCGGCCAAGGTTACGCCGCACATTTTTCATGTGTCTCTCAGTCTGTTCACGATAAACTTATTGTAATTTAACGTGCAAATATAGCGATAATTATTTGAAAATACTTCAAGGTGACTTAGGTCTTTCCGAGGCTAGGCTGCTTAAATTTAAAGAAATGTAACAAAAGTAATGTCCGCGGTAGTATTATGTCTATCAGTTTCAGATAACCTATAAGGTTGGTGAACTGTAAGGTTATATTAGGTTACGTTGTGAAAAAAGGGTACGGGAAATCTTCACCTCATAAGCGAAGATGCGGGCATCAGATAGTGCATTATATAAAGATAAGCCTTCAAAAAAACTACAGATCTGTTTTATAACCAAGCAACTGTTTCTGTAAGACTGTGTGGTCATTGATTTACACGAAAACATATATAGAAGAAAGTTCTATTTTACGGAAGTCATTCCTATACTCAATTTCGTGAAAATTTTCCAAAAGAATGACTACAAAAGCGTTCTTGCATCCAAAGGCATTGCAAGATAGAGACGTTTCAATTCACACCATATTGGAAAGGCTAGCAAGTAACATGTCTACGTAAAAGATCTCATATTGTATTGGAACATTTTTGTGCGGTTTTATAGATTTCGTTTTTTGTTTCACATAACACTTGAGAAATGTAGTACAATCATGTATTTATAGTCCATTGAAAAGTTACATTTAGGGCTGCGTTTTTTAAAGGACGTAATTTTATTTTTTTGATGTGTGGAGGGGTCAGTGTAA
Source organism: Thumatha senex (assembly GCA_948477245.1). Lineage (NCBI taxonomy): Eukaryota > Metazoa > Arthropoda > Insecta > Lepidoptera > Erebidae > Thumatha > Thumatha senex. The sequence goes on from OX419743.1 coordinate 17,544,848, forward strand.
AGTTAAAACCAAGTTTGGGGCGTCGCCACCCTTGTCCCACGGCCGCCATCTTGAAAATAGGGGTTGAAATGGTTTTTACGATATATCTTATACATAAATTCTCTACAACTTTGGAATAGTAACTTTTTGTCGTAGAACTATAAATAAAAAAGTTATAAACGAAAATGTTCAGAAATTCGAGAAAAGAAATAATATAAAAATTTAAATTTTTAAAAAATAATAATGATCCTAAAGACTGGGGCTGAAAAAAATGTGGAAAATTATTGATGTCAGTGCAGAGCTTTAACACCCCCTGAAACCTTTAGCTGCTAAAATTGATCGTTTGCAAATTTTATTCATAAAGCCGATCACATGATGAGACTGGTCCATCGAAAAGACTGAGGGCAGAGTCGTTTAAATTTAGAAAATCTCCGTGGATTATGCCTATTGGGGATACCAAGTAAAAAAAACTCGACCCCAGACTCTACCTCGTGGGTGGTGAGGAAAAGAGTCAATATTTAATTTATTAATAATATTGCAAAATTAATAATTTACAAAAATATAAAAACAAAATAAAAAAAACAATAACTTATGACACATTATTAGTACACACGTATAATATAATGTATAGTTAAGAGTACCGAAAAATAATACTCACTTCCGAGCGCTGTAAAACCTTAACTATTGACTTAATGAAAAAATGTTGCTTTTAAAAGTTGTTCCTTAAAAAACGATCTTTCGTAAAATGAAAAGAAGAAAAGATATATCGAAAAATATAATTCTCGAATTTATGAACATTTTCGCTTACAACTTTTTTATTTATATTTCTACGACAAAAAGTAACGGGCCAAAGTTGTAAATTTAATTTGCAACAAAAAATGTAAACATTTTTTTTTTATCGAATAAATAGTTTAAGAGATATATTTTAAAAACCATTTCAACCCTTATTTTCAAGATGGAGGCCGTGGGACAAGAGTGGCGACCTGGTTTTAGCTTTACACTGACTCCGCCTACACATCAAAAAAAAAATTGCGCCCTCTAAAAACGCACGGTAAGGCCTAAAAATGTAACATTTCAATGGACTATTAGTACGACTTAACAATGTTCATAAATCATCGATGTATTTTAAAAATACTAGCTTACCTGTGCGGCTTTGCCTGGGGCGTACTTTGAACCATGTGGCACCTATTTAGAAAATTGAGTTGGTTCTCGGAAAGTATTAAAAAACTCGGCAAAAGAATTATTTTCGGTATTTCAGTCATAACTTTTTTCATTTATGTCTTTTTCGAATTTTATTTTTTGCACCGTGTGGCTCTCGTATTGTCATATCTTCACAACTCTTCGAAATATAAAGGGGATTGCACTTTTTCGGAAACCGTAAAACCCTACACTGAAGCGGAAGAATAGATATTTCCAATGTCACTAATTGAATTTACATATGTTTCAAGAAAGTCAATTGTGAAAAATGGTTACCTGTAGAGCAGAAGAAACGCACTTACAAAGGAAAATTTAACCTATTTCACAATTGAGGCTTTCGTTCTCTAGGTTTTTCGGTAAATAAAAGTTGTTGTGATCGTATTTTTATGGCCTAACTTTACTTTTAGATTTGTATTAGTGTATTCTGAAAAGGGTTGTTGCACCCTCGACCTCCATAACCAAACAAAGGGAATAACTATAAACACTGAATAATTCAACTTCAGTACATAAACTTTTTATGAACAGCGATTATGTTATAAGTAATAAACAATACCACTTTGTTTGTAAACAAGCAGATGCCTGCGGTTCCACTTGTCTCAATTTTTCATTTGCCTCAATTTAAGGATTAAACTTGCTTGTTACATTTTAAAATAGCTGTTTATGGACACGGCCGTGTGTTATACGCGAAGTAACGATATGTATGAAACTTAAACAAGAGTCGTAATTGCTCCGAGTAAAAGGTTATTTTAAATGAAAACCTCGATATAAATCGCAGCAATATGACCCCAAAATGGCGATGCTTCACACTCCACCGCGCGTCCTGTGTCACAGTATTTACTTAGCTTAATATTTTTTTATTTTCTCTAGCTATTCTGTGTAATAATGGAGTTTTGAATGGAGATGATAGATAATCTACATAGTTGAAATACCAAACTACCCTCTGTAATTTTAAACGTCATAAAAGCAAAGTTTTAGAATTTAGAATTATACTTTTTTCTTTTATATCAAATTTTATCTAAAAAATTTTTTTTTTTTTTTATCTAAAAATGACGATTACTAACAAATTTTGCGTTTTAACGTTATAAATGCAATTTTCATTTCATATAATATGAACATCCAATTCTTATATAAAATGAACATAAAACTCCTTATTACTATTGAGTAATAAGGAGTTTTATGTTCACTTACATAGCATTTGATTCGACTATTGTGTCGAAACAAATGCTAAAGTTCAATAAGTCGTTAAAGTATAGATAGACCTGTAATAACAACTTATGTTTCGAGACGGACACTTCTATTAAATAAATAACTACTTACCGCAACTATAAACGAAAGTAAGGCAGCTATCCTTTTTAATATAGCTACTTTTTTAGTAAGTATATTAGGTACTTTTCAACCACTGGGGCTATACTTCCAAGGGCTCACCCGGGACCCCCAGCCATAGCTTAAAGGAGGATACCGGGTGGTTAAATCGGTATAAGTAGAAAGTATAGTAACCCGAAGATAGCCAGACGTAAAAAATATATCACTTTTCAACAACAAAACTTAACTTACGCATGTAAATTATCAAATAGTAACCTGAGGAATTCCAGACGTAGAAAAATTATTACTTTTCAAATACAAAACTTAACTTACGCATGTAAATAACCAAATAGTAACCTGAAAATTGCCAGACACAACAAAAATATTTAATTTCAACAACAAAAGTTAACTTACGCATGTAAATATCAAAAAACATTAACAGGAAACACAATCAGTAACGGACAGTACAGCTAAAAAGGTTTTCTCATACCGATAAAATATACGTGCCTACTCCAATTATTTTTATGTTACAAAACCCTGTGACGTGTTCACTTTTTCTAGTAAAAAGCTAACGCCCCAAAACCCAGGCAAGTATCCAGAACTAATGGAATCAGGCCTTATCTATCTACATGTCCTATATCCATTTCCCTAAGGGAATTCGATTCGTCATTCCTCCGGTATAATTAGTTGAGGTAATCCTTGACGTTGTACGTTAAGATTGACGAATCGATGTGTTTGTGTGCTTGATTCCTTCTACCCTCCCCACCTTTATTATCGTTCTGTTATATACAATACCAGAGTGGAACTAGTAGTCCATGCGTTATATGGAAAGATTAAAAAAAATTGAACATAATATTGCTCACATTGACAAATCTACGTACTTAGTATGTAAAGAAGTGAAGAACATTTTTGCTTGTATGTTTGTTTGGTTGAACGCGCTAATCTCAGGAACTACTGGTCCGAACGGAAAAATTCTTTAGGTTTTGGATAGTCAATTTATTGAGGAAGGCTATATGCTATATATTATCACATACTACCTAGGATAGCGAAGCAATACACATAAATGTCAACAAGTCGGAAAGATTTTCATTTATTTTTGGAAAAATTATAAGCAACGGGATTAAATAGATGCGACGAGGATTCAAAGTATGTCACGGGCGTGTAGTACTACCAACTAACAAAGTTCAAATCGTTGCAGAACAAAGGAAACAAAATAACAAATTCACATTATGCATAACTCTGGAGTTAAAGTAGCTTTACTTAAAGTCCTGGGTACGAATTCTCGGCGTAGGGTAGCTTATGAAACAAAAGTTGTAAATAGTAAAATAGATAAAGTGTGTGCGGATATATGTTGGTATGTAAACATTTGATAGGTAAGGCCTCTATTCAAATATTTACTTTGATAGTTTTTCCTAATTGCTTTTTCTGTGCCAGAATTCTATAATGAATTCGGGTTTAGAAAAAAAATATACAAAGGATCCTCGCAGATTAATTTGTGGACTAAAATACCAAAATAGCGTCGTCTCATATAGTCACGCCTTTACTCTTTAAGGGGTAGCCAGAGCCAATCTTAGCGCATTGCTGTGTTGAAAAGGACAAACGCTGGATGTGCCTACCTGCTTTTAAATATTTCAAATCACTCATGAATCCTCCAACTTACCAACTTCAATGTTACTGGGGAAGTAAGACCAACGGCTTAACGTACATTTTGAAGCATGAAAACGTATTTTCCGTTGCTCGTAAATTTAAAAGCGCTCATGGCCGGTCCATTTCAACACGGCAATGGGCTAAGCACCTATTACGTGGGACAGGAATACACATGAGGAAAAGTAAACTATGTATGCCTCTGCCACCCCTTCGGGGATAAGGCGTAATAGATAAAAAAAAACAAAAAATTCTTCCTCTCAAAATTTAATCTAAACAAGATTTTGTATGTAAAGGAGATTCTTTACTTCTACGTCCAATCAACCATATCAGTTTTTAGCAGTCCTCTGCTACCTGTGTGAACCTGGCACCCTACTTGCAAAAATCAAATTTTTTTTTGCGTATTCTTGATAAGGTTGGTAAGTAGTTGATTGTAGTAAAAAAATTTTTGTTTGTAGTTGAACCGAAAAAATTTTATGGTTAAACCAAAAATAGCCAACCCCCGGATTTATAAAAAATCAATTCTATCGGTTGATTTGTATGAAGAATCGTTAGTAGTTGATTGTAGTGAACGAATTTTCGTTTGTAGTTAATTATTAAAAAAAAAAAAGTTTTTTTTTTTTGACAATAGTTACTTGTTATTAAACCTTTTATCTGATTTGAGGTTTGTAGTGAAAGAACTTTTAAGTCTGTTAGAAGAGAAATTCATTAGAATCGAAGTTGAGTAAAACTCGTTTTCGAGCGATCTTCACTGAATTACTCCGGTTATGAAGATTGGACGACTACTACAAACGTCAAAAATGCCTCAAACATGCTCGTAGAGGTTTGTAGTGTAGGAAATTTCGATTGTAGTAGGACGAAAATTGATTGAGATCGATCAAGTTGAGTAAAAACCCGTTTTCTCAGAATCTGGACTGAATTACTCCGGTTGCGAAGATTGGACGACTACTACAAACGTCAAAAATGACTAACATGTTCGTAGAGGTTTGTAGTGGAGGAATTTTCGATTGTAGTAGGACGAAAATTGATTGAGATCGATCAAGTTGAGTAAAAACCCGTTTTCTCAGAATCTGGACTGAATTACTCCGGTTGCGAAGATTGGACGACTACTACAAACGTCAAAAATGACTCAAACTTGCTCGTAGAGGTTTGTAGTGGAGGAATTTACGATTGTTGTGGGACGAAAATTGATTAGATCGATCAAGTTGAGTAAAACTCGTTTTCGAGCGATCTTCACCGAATTACTCCGGTTGTGAAGATTGGACGACTACTACAAACGTCAAAAATTACTCCAACATGCTCGTAGAGGTTAGTAGTGGAAGAATTTTCGATTGTAGTAGAACGAAAATTGATTGAGATCGATCAAATCGAGTAAAACTCGTTTTCGAGCGATCTCGACTAAATTACTCCAGTTGTGAAGATTGGACGACTACTACAAACGTCAAAAATGACTCGAAGATGCTCGTAGAGGTTAGTAGTAGAAGAATTTTCGATTGTAGTAGAACGAAAATTAATTGAGATCGATCAAATTGAGTAAAACTCGTTTTCGAGCGATCTCGACTAAATTACTCCAGTTTTGAAGATTGGACGACTACTTCAAACGTCAAAAATGACTCGAAGATGCTCGTAGAGGTTAGTAGTGGAAGAATTTTCGATTGTAGTAAAAAACAAATTGATTGAGATCGATCAAGATAAGTAAAACTCGTTTTCGAGCGATCTCGACTGAATTACTCCAGTTGTGAAGATTGGATGACTACTACAAACGTCAAAAATGACTCAAACATGCTCGTAGAGGTTAGTAGTGGAAGAATTTTCGATTGTAGTCAAAAAAATTGATTAAGATCGATCAAGATAAGTAAAACTCGTTTTCGAGCGATCTCGACTAAATTACTCCAGTTGTGAAGATTGGACGACTACTACAAACGTCAAAAATAACTCGAAGATACTCGTAGAGGTTAGTAGTGGAAGAATTTTCGATTGTAGTAGGACGAAAATTGATTGAGATCGATCAAGTTGAGTAAAACTCGTTTTCTCAGAATCTGGACTGAATTACTGCGGTTGCGAAGATTGGACGACTACTACAAACGTCAAAAATGACTCTAACATGCTCGTAGAGGTTTGTAGTGGAGGAATTTTCGATTGTAGTAGGACGAAAATTGATTGAGATCGATCAAGTTGAGTAAAACCGTTTTCTCAGAATCTGGACTGAATTACTCCGGTTGCGAAGATTGGACGACTACTACAAATGTCAAAAATGACTCAAACATGCTCGTAGAGATTTGTTGCGGAAGAATTTTCGGTTGTAGTAGAACGAAAATTGATTGAGATCAATCAAGTTGAGTAAAACTCGTTTTCTCAGAATCTGGACTGAATTACTCCGGTTGCGAAGATTGGACGACTACTACAAACGTCAAAAATGACTCTAACATGCTCGTAGAGGTTTGTAGTGGAGGAATTTTCGATTGTAGTAGGACGAAAATTGATTGAGATCGATCAAGTTGAGTAAAACTCGTTTTCTCAGAATCTGGACTGAATTACTCCGGTTGCGAAGATTGGACGACTACTACAAACGTCAAAAATGACTCGAAGATGCTCGTAGAGGTTAGTAGTGGAGGAATTTTTGATTGTAGTAGAACGAAAATTGATTGAGATCAATCAAGTTGAGTAAAACTCGTTTTCTCAGAATCTGGACTGAATTACTCCGGTTGCGAAGATTGGACGACTACTACAAACGTCAAAAATCACTCTAACATGCTCGTAGAGGTTTGTAGTGGAGGAATTTTCGATTGTAGTAGGACGAAAATTGATTGAGATCGATCAAGTTGAGTAAAACTCGTTTTCTCAGAATCTGGACTGAATTACTCTGGTTGCGAAGATTGGACGACTACTACAAACGACAAAAATGACTCAAACATGCTCGTAGAGGTTTGTAGTGGAGGAATTTTCGATTGTAGTAGAACGAAAATTGATTGAGATCGATCAAGTTGAGTAAAACTCGTTTTCTCAGAATCTGGACTGAATTACTCCGGTTGCGAAGATTGGACGACTACTACAAACGTCAAAAATGGCTCGAAGATGCTCGTAGATGTTAGTAGTGGAAGAATTTTCGATTGTAGTAAAAAAAATTGATTAAGATCGATCAAGATAAGTAAAACTCGTTTTCTCGGAATCTGGACTGAATTACTCCGGTTGCGAAGATTGGACGACTACTATAAACGTCAAAAATAGCTGAAAGATGTTAGAAGAGGTTAGTAGTGGAAGAATTTTCGATTGTAGTTGATCGAAAATTGATCGAGATCGATCAAGTTGAGTAAAAGTAGTTTTGGAGCGATTTTCACTGAATTACTCCGGTTGAGAAGATTAGACGACTACTACAAACGTCAAAAATGACTCAAACATGCCCGAATATTAAATAATTTTCGATAGTTCTACAACAACTTGAATTTCGGTAAAATTAATTGAGAAAATGCCGATAGGAGCGGGAGAAATTTTGATAGTTGTTAAGAAAAGTTAAATCTAGGTGGTAAAAAAAAGATGAACTTGTTTTGGCATCTTGTTCATTTCAATGAACAATATGCCGTTCTCGTTCAAAAAGATAAACGATTACTACAAAGGGCAGAATCGAGTGAGGAAGATCTGTAGAGGTTAGTGGTGGAAGAATTTTTCTCCGTTCATATTTTTTCATGGGGAGATTTCAGTCACTATCACTACATATTATAAAACAAAGTCGTTTTTCGCTGTCTGTCCCTATGTATGCTTAGATCTTTAAAAATACGCAACGATTTTCGATGTAGTTTTTTTAAATAGATAGAGTGATTCTTATAGAAGGTTTTTATGTATATTTTGTTAAGTTTTTGTATACATTAACTTAATTATAACGATATATGTAGGCGGTGTCGGAAAATATGAGCCGTCTGGGAGCTTTTAACGAAAACTCTGCCTAAACCCTTTGAGATATAACAAAATAATGTATTGTGGAATTGTGTATCTAATATCCACATAAAAGTTCGCGACGCTATTTGTCTATCTCTTAAGGATAACGTACTAAATCCATTTTAATACTTAAAAAAAAAACAATAATAATAAAGCGGTTATTTAAAGGCTATTTACACAAATAGATTATTAATTCTTATCATTTTTAATATGTTAGTTGGTTTTGTGCAGATTATTTTGTCTCTTTACACTTTGCAAATGTAATGAATATCTTCGGCGATATCAAAAATTGCGCATATAAATTAATTTCGTGTAACAATAATTCGACAGGTCCGTGCGTGCGTGGGCGTAGGTACTTTAGAAACAAAGTCGGTTTTGGCTGTATGTCCCTATGTATACTTGATCTTTAAAACTACGCTACGAATGTCTATGCAGTTTTTTTTTAATAGATAGAGTGATTCATAGAAAAGGTCGAATCAGTCCAATCTTCACAACTGGAGTAATTCAGTCGAAATCGCTCGAAAACGAGTTTTACTTATCTTGATCGATCTCAATCAATTTGTTTTTTACTACAATCGAAAATTCTTTCACTACTAACCTCTACGAGCATGTTAGAGTCATTTTTGACGTTTGTAGTAGTCGTCCAATCTTCGCAACCGGAGTAATACAGTCCAGATTCTGAGAAATCGAGTTTTACTCAACTTGATCGATCGCAATCAATTTTCGTCCTTCTACAATCGAAAATTCCTCCACTACAAACCTCTACGAGCATGTTAGAGTCCGGTAAAAAGTAAGAGAAGAGTAAAAGGAGTTCCGTTAGAGCAGATTCCGGGAAAACGAGTATTACTCAACTTGATCGAACTCAATCAATTTTCGTCCTACTAAAATCGAAAATTCCTCCACTTCAAACCTCTACGAGCATGTTTGAGTCATTTTTGACGTTTGTAGTAGTCGTCCAATCTTCACAACCGGAGTAATTTGGTGAAGATCGCTCGAAAACGAGTTTTACTCAACTTGATCGATCTTAATCAATTTTCGTCCTACTGCTATAGAAAATTCCTCCACTACAAACCTCTACTAGCATGTTTGAGTCATTTTTGACGTTTGTAGTAGTCGTCCAATCTTCACAACTGGAGTAATTCAGTCAAGATCGCTCGAAAACGAGTTTTACTCAACTTGATCGATCTCAATAAATTTTCGTTCTACTAAAACCAAAAATTCTTCCACTACAAATCTCTACGAGCATATTCGAGTCATTTTTGACATTTGTAGTAGTCGTCCAATCTTCACAACCGGAGTAATTTGGTGAAGATCGCTCGAAAACGAGTTTTACTCAACTTGATCGATCTTAATCAATTTTCGTCCTACTGCTATAGAAAATTCCTCCACTACTAACCTCTACGAGCATCTTCGAGTCATTTTTGATGTTTGTAGTAGTCGTCCAATCTTCACAACTAGAGTAATTCAGTCGAGATCGCTCGAAAACGAGTTTTACTTATCATGATCGATCATAATCATTTTTTTTTACTACAATCGAAAATTCTTCCACTACTAACCTCTACGAGCATCTTCGAGTCATCTTTGACGTTTGTAGTAGTCGTCCAATCTTCGCAACCGGAGTAATTCAGTCCAGATTCTGAGAAATCGAGTTTTACTCAACTTGATCGATCGCAATCAATTTTCGTCCTTCTACAATCGAAAATTCCTCCACTACAAACCTCTACGAGCATGTTAGAGTCATTTTTGACGTTTGTAGTAGTCGTCCAATCTTCGCAACCGGAGTAATTCAGTCCAGATTCTGAGAAAACGAGTTTTACTCAACTTGATCGATCTCAATCAATTTTCTTCCTACTACAATCGAAAATTCTTCCACTTCTAACCTCTAGGAGCATCTTCGAGTCAAATTTGACGTTTGTAGTAGTCTTCCAATCTTCACAACTGGAGTAATTCAGTCGAGATCGCTCGAAAATGAGTTTTACTTATCTTGATCGATCTTAATCAATTTTTTTGACTACAATCGAAAATTCTTCCACTACTAACCTCTACAAGCATGTTTGAGTCATTTTTGACGTTTGTAGTAGTCATCCAATCTTCACAACTGGAGTAATTCAGTCGAGATCGCTCGAAAACGAGTTTTACTTATCTTGATCGATCTCAATCAATTTGTTTTTTACTACAATCAAAAATTCTTCCACTACTAACCTCTACGAGCATCTTCTAGTCATTTTTGACGTTTGTAGTAGTCGTCCAATCTTCAAAACTGGAGTAATTCAGTCGAGATCGCTCGAAAACGAGTTTTACTCAATTTGATCGATCTCAATTAATTTTCGTTCTACTACAATCGAAAATTCTTCCACTACTAACCTCTACGAGCATCTTCGAGTCATTTTTGACGTTTTTAGTAGTCGTCCAATCTTCACAACTGGAGTAATTTAGTCGAGATCGCTCGAAAACGAGTTTTACATATCTTGATCGATTTTAATTAATTTTTTATACAACAATCGAAAATTCTTCCACTACAAATCTCTACAAGCATCTTCGAGTCATTTTTGACGTTTGTAGTAGTCGTCCAATCTTCACAACTGGAGTAATTTAGTCGAGATCGCTCGAAAACGAGTTTTACTTATCTTGATCGATCTTAATCAATTTTTTTTACTACAATCGAAAATTCTTCCACTACTAACCTCTACGAGCATCTTCGAGTCATCTTTGACGTTTGTAGTAGTCGTCCAATCTTCACATCTAAAGTAATTCAGTCGAGATCGCTCGAAAACGAGTTTTACTCGTTTTGATCGATCCCAATCAATTTTCGTTCTACTACAATCGAAAATTCTTCCACTACAAATCTCTACGAGCATCTTCGACTCATTTTTGACGTTTGTAGTAGTCGTCCAATCTTCACAACTGGAGTAATTCAGTCGAGATCGCTCGAAAACGAGTTTTACTCGATTTGATCGATCTCAATCAATTTCGTTCTACTACAATCGAAAATTCTTCCACTACAAACCTCTACGAGCATGTTAGAGTCATTTTTGACGTTTGTAGTAGTCGTCCAATCTTCGCAACCGGAGTAATTCATTTCAGATTCTGAGAAAACGAGTTTTACTCAACTTGATCGATCTCAATCAATTTTCGTCTCACTACAATCGAAAATTCTTCCACTACTAACCTCTACGAGCATCTTCGAGTTATTTTTGACGTTTGTAGTAGTCGTCCAATCTTCACAACTGGAGTAATTTAGTCAAGATCGCTCGAAAACGAGTTTTACTCAACTTGATCGATCTCAATAAATTTTCGTTCTACTACAATCGAAAATTCTTCCACTACAAATCTCTATGAGCATCTTCGAGTCATTTTTGACATTTGTAGTAGTCGTCCAATCTTCACAACGGGAGTAATTTAGTCGAGATCGCTCGAAAACGAGTTTTACTTATCTTGATCGATCTTAATCAATTTTTTTTACTACAATCGAAAATTCTTCCACTACTAAACTCTACGAGCATCTTCGAGTCATCTTTGACGTTTGTAGTAGTCGTCCAATCTTCACAACTAGAGTAATTCAGTCGAGATCGCTCGAAAACGAGTTATACTCGATTTGATCGATCTTAATCAATTTTCGTTCTACTACAATCGAAAATTCTTCCACTACTAACCTCTACGAGCATCTTGGAGTCATTTTTGACGTTTGTAGTAGTCGTCCAATCTTCACAACTGGAGTAATTCAGTCGAGATCGCTCGAAAACGAGTTTTACTCGATTTGATCGATCTCTATCAATTTTCGTTCTACTACAATCGAAAATTCCTTCACTACAAACCTCTACGAGCATGTTTGAGTAATTTTTGACGTTTGTAGTAGTCGTCCAATATTAACAACCGGAGTAATTCGGTGAAGATCGCTCAAAAACAAGTTTTACTCAACTTGATCGATCCAATCAATTTTCGTCCCACTACAATCGAAAATTCCTCCACTACAAACCTCTACGAGCATGTTTGAGTCATTTTTGACGTTTGTAGTAGTCGTCCAATCTTCGCAACCGGAGTAATTCAGTCCAGATTCTGAGAAAACGGGTTTTTACTCAACTTGATCGATCTCAATCAATTTTCGTCCTACTACAATCGAAAATTCCTCCACTACAAACCTCTACGAACATGTTAGTCATTTTTGACGTTTGTAGTAGTCGTCCAATCTTCGCAACCGGAGTAATTCAGTCCAGATTCTGAGAAAACGGGTTTTTACTCAACTTGATCGATCTCAATCAATTTTCGTCCTACTACAATCGAAAATTCCTCCACTACAAGCCTCTACGAGCATGTTTGAGGCATTTTTGACGTTTGTAGTAGTCGTCCAATCTTCGCAACCGGAGTAATTCAGTCCAGAGTATGAGTAAAGGAGTTTTACTCAACTTGATCGACCTCAATCTATTTTCGTCCTAATACAATCGAAAATTCCTCCACTACAAACCTCTACGTGCATGTTTGAGTCATTTTTGACGTTTGTAGTAGTCGTCCAATCTTCACAACTGGAGTAATTCAGTCGAGATCGCTCGAAAACGAGTTTTACTCGATTTGATCGATCTCTATCAATTTTCGTTCTACTACAATCGAAAATTCCTTCACTACAAACCTCTACGAGCATGTTTGAGTAATTTTTGACGTTTGTAGTAGTCGTCCAATATTAACAACCGGAGTAATTCGGTGAAGATCGCTCGAAAACGAGTTTTACTCAACTTGATCGATCCAATCAATTTTCGTCCCACTACAATCGAAAATTCCTCCACTACAAACCTCTACGAGCATGTTTGAGTCATTTTTGACGTTTGTAGTAGTCGTCCAATCTTCGCAACCGGAGTAATTCAGTCCAGATTCTGAGAAAACGGGTTTTTACTCAACTTGATCGATCTTAATCAATTTTCGTCCTACTACAATCGAAAATTCCTCCACTACAAACCTCTACGAACATGTTAGTCATTTTTGACGTTTGTAGTAGTCGTCCAATCTTCGCAACCGGAGTAATTCAGTCCAGATTCTGAGAAAACGGGTTTTTACTCAACTTGATCGATCTCAATCAATTTTCGTCCTACTACAATCGAAAATTCCTCCACTACAAGCCTCTACGAGCATGTTTGAGGCATTTTTGACGTTTGTAGTAGTCGTCCAATCTTCGCAACCGGAGTAATTCAGTCCAGAGTATGAGTAAACGAGTTTTACTCAACTTGATCGACCTCAATCTATTTTCGTCCTAATACAATCGAAAATTCCTCCACTACAAACCTCTACGTGCATGTTTGAGTCATATTTGACGTTTGTAGTAGTCGTCCAATCTTCACAACCGGAGTAATTCAGTGAAGATCGCTCGAAAACGAGTTTTACTCAACTTCATCGATTCTAATGAATTTCTCTTCTAACAGACTTAAAAGTTCTTTCGCTACAAACCTCAAATCAGATAAAAGGTTTAATAACAAGTAACTATTGTCAAAAAAAAAAATTTTTTTTTTTTTATAATTAACTACAAACGAAAATTCGTTCACTACAATCAACTACTAACGATTCTTCATACAAATCAACCGATAGAATTGATTTTTTATAAATCCGGGGGTTGGCTATTTTTGGTTTATCCATAAAAATTTTTCGGTTCAACTACAAACAAATTTTTTTTTACTACAATCAGCTACTTACCAACCTTATCAAGAATACGCAAAAAAAAATTTGATTTTTGCAAGTAGGGTGCCAGGTTCACACAGGTTCCTCTGCTGCTGCATCCAGCGGTGGACTGTCTCTCTCAATCTTACGCCACAACACAAGGCCCTTCATCTTCCGCATCCAGTCCTTTCTTGTAACCTTACATTGCAGAGTCGCGGCCTCCTTTCCAGAATTAGTTTGCTCTATTGGCCGTCGGTTCTTCTACATATATGGCCAGCCCTTTGTTACTTTAACGTGTTTAGTCTGTGAGCTGTTTGACACTCTGGTTCTATGACGGATAACCAGGTTTCGGAGTTTATCCCTCAAATTCACACTAAACACTGCTCGCTTTGTAGCTCAGCTGCCATTTTGTACTCACGGTAAGTGTCTACAACTCGGCAGTGTAGCCCATAACTAGTAGAGTAGTAGTAGTCGTGGTACCTAAATATTATGTTCATTCATATTGGTATATATTGATGATTTATAAAAAAAATATTCTGATGTCTATGCTCGTAATTATATATATAATAGAGGAACGGTTTATAGTGTTGATTGGTAGCACTTGGTGAAACTTACTACACATCTTCAATCGCTTGTACTATTCCACATTATTTAATATTAGCCTGATCGGTTTCGCCTTACGTCATCACAAATGTATTTTGACATCTGAGATACAAAAAATATGTGTCAACCTTTGATAATGGCCTTAGGCCAAATCGGTCAGGTTAATATTAAACAATGTGGAATAGTACAAGTATATTAGAGGAGCTTTTCACGATTTAATCGAAATTAAACACATCTGCAGACGCAATAGACAGGATATTGAATCTGATCGGTAATAACAATGAAAAATGAATATCATTACATAAATAAATACTATTAGGACATTTTTTAACAAAGCGCCGCCGCCGCCGACGTCTGACCCAAATTAAGCTTTTAAAATTTTTCTCTTTTTTCCTTTTCTTGACTGTAACAAACACAGCCATAATAAATTAACAGATAAATATTGTAGGATATGTTTTACTCTAATTAATCTAATATATGATTCGTACATACATGTATGTATTTCTAGATACTTACATTTATGTACATAGTTACATATGTTATTTATAAAGAAAATGGTCAAAAAATGGTCGCAGCGGAGGAGAAGAAGTAGGAAAATCCCACTACTGGGACAGACGCTCGGATAATGTCATATAGAAAACACTCAACTCTGAAGCACACAATTGAAAATGAAAAATCTTTATTCATGTAAGTCATAAAGTAACACTTATGAACGTAAAGATTATTGCTTCTACATTAACATTGACTACCAGATTCGCAAAGCAATAGATAGAGCCTGAGGAAGAAACTGGAAATAAAACTCATGACCACTCTTTTCTAACCGCCAGTAATTACAATAGTTTGATTTCAATGAAAAGTTTGAAATATTTTTGTTGACCCGAAATTACTGTGGGTATTATTTAAAGGATAATCTCCATAATACTAAACTTTAGTTAGTGTATAAGTAGTTACGTAATATAAAGATACAGAAAGCAATCTATATTTTATTAATTTAAACAAGTCGGTTTCTGACACTTGTGGGTATAAACCAATATCTTCGGGGCTCTAAGGACCTCACCTACTAACCGTGCACCTGTTGACAAACGGACGAGGCCTTTACGGGATTGAGAGGCAACAATGATGAAAACTAAAAATCAAACAATACTGCTTATTACGGCCAAATTAGAGCAATTCCTAGGCTCCATATCCTGAAAAATAGCCATAGGGAACACACTAAGTAAATTACTAAATAAACGGTTTTACTAACGTGTCAATTTTGGGATAGCCCGACTAGTTTCGGACCTAACGGAGGTTCTTTTTCAAGATGAGCGGCAGGCTAATCTGAACAGTGCAGATCAGTGCCAGCGCACCTTCCGACGTTTAGTAATAATGAACTACGCTCACGAAAGTTATTACACTAAGTAAAGTCTAAATTGGTAGGATTTTAATACAAAGTCATAAAACACATAGTAAACTTTTATTCACAAATAGTTTTACGTTATGATTGCCAACATACTTAAAATATAACAGTTTTATGACATTGGTAAGTAAAACTGTTTACTTTTCTTGCTAAGTTTTTATTTATGACATACTACCATGCCAAAGATGTTAAATATTAAGATTTATGTTACACAAGACTATGTGATAGTCGTACCGTAAGAGCGGTCACGATTGAGAACAAGACTAATAAAACACACGTGTTGGAGCATTCGCTATAATATATTCTCATGCTTTATAAACAGTTATTTTAGTTGTGTTTAGGATCTAGTTCCTACAAGACTAGTTCCAATTATAGTTAATAAAACATTCATACGAGGTGTTTATTTCCTTTTTTCTACACAATTTTAAGAACAAGATGAACCCAAGTTTTGTATACTTAATTTCGAAATATCTACTTGGATAAAAGTAGATATTTCGAAATTATTAAAAAATTAATTATAATTTTAAATTAACCAATATAATTGAAGACCTGGAAGAAATTGACCAGTTGTATTGCTTGGGGTACTTTGTAATATTTTAATTTATTAGTCTAAGTACTAACAGTTTGAATACAGAATATTATGTGTATATACTAGCTGCACAGTTACAAATCTGAATGCTTTAAGTGTCTAAGGTTTGAAAAGGCTAGGTTTCGACGACCTGTAAAAGACACGTACCCACGATATGTAAAAGAGTAACGTCATCTAAGGACCCTGAGGCTGGAGCACGAAGTCGATGACGTCATACAGGGCCTTATGGTGCAGCGGAGGACGCAAGGGCGCCTGGGCACGGCACCTTTTCTCGTGCACCTTGTAGAACCGCAAGTAGTCAGAAGCATATGACGTCATACAGCGTATAGATACTGGGTATAGTGTTTAATTAATCAAATTAGCTAACCACAGTGCATTACTGGACGGAGACCTCCCCAATTTTTATCGTTTTGGGAGGATAATTGGCCTTACAATACCGCACTGGCCATACGGGTTTGTAGAGGGTCCATCGAAATTAATACTAATAATCACAAATTGTGTCAGAATTTGACACCATTATATTTTCTGGAGTCCAAGTTAATCTTATGTGCCAACTGTACCTGCTGTCTAACAGATGAGGCTATGGATTCCATAATTGTAACGATTTCTAATAACTAAAGCAATATCCAAACAATTATAAGCAGTAGTAACCAACTGACAATCACTCTGGTACTTTATGCTAAGATGTGTGGTAACTTTTTCTCACTGCCCACTATTTTTCACCCCGGAACCAGAAAGTACGAACTTATTGACTTTTGACAATATTCACCTCTCTGTGCATACAAGGAAACAGACTAGGTATATTTATTATAATTGCATGCTCTATCAAAAATCTTGTGATAAAGAGCCATTTCTATAAAAAGCTGCAAAGAGTCATAAAATAGGCTTGATCCATGGCTAGCTGTCATCCATGTCAGCATCAGTTTTTAGTAATATAATATGATTAGTCTTTTTAATTTCTCTGGAATAATCAAGTGGAACAAGGTTCTCTGCTTCAATTCATAATACTACACTCTACAGAGGATACTTCACTAATTAAACAAGAATTACAAGAACAAGGACATGAGGTCAGGCAGATAGTAAACGTGCAACACAGGTCTACTAAAGAAGCACTACCCATATTCTTCGTGGACCTTGAACCCAACAAGAACAATAAGGATATCTTTAAAATACGATATTTAGGCCAAATGAAAGTGACTTTTGAAGCTCCCTATAAAAAAATGGAAATTATGCAGTGCAAAATGTGTCAAAGGTTTGGACACACTAAGAACCAGTGTTTTAGACCATTTAGGTGCGTAAAGTGCGGCAACGATCATCCTACATCGACATGTACCAAAACACCAGATACAGATGCAAAATGTGCAAACTGTCAGGAAAAACACCCTGCCAGCTACAAAGGCTGCTTGAAATATAAAAATTATGAGGAAAAAATACTCAGAACAAAATCAACCAATAAATACACAGCTCGATCCCAAAGTGCAAAGAAACCCGAACAGACAGCAAAACAAAACATAATGCATAATAAAGGCACAGACAAAAGAAGCTACGCAAATGTAACACGAGAGGGACTAATAAATCAAGGTACAACCAATTCGGAAAATCCTCCAGATCGACTAGAACAGGTGTTCGCAAAATTTCAACAAATCATGATCAACATGATGGACAAAATGATGGATCGTATGATCCAGCTAGTTGCAAGCCTAGTAACAAAATGAACCACTCACTCAGAATCGTCACTTGGAACGCCAACGGACTGACGGAAAGGAGTCAAGAGATTCAAACATTCCTTCAAATTGAAAAAAAAAATACATAGCATTAATATCCGAGACAAGGTTTACAGCAAAATCCCACTTTAAACTAAATAATTATACAGTTTACACAACAAATCACCCCTCAGGAAATAGTCATGGAGGAACCGCAATAATTATAAAAAACAACATTAAACACTACGAACTAGAGAAACACTCTAGATAAAATTCAAGCAACATCAGTAAAATTGCACAGTGATAAAGTTGAGACAACCATGTCCGCAGTATACTGTCCAACCATTTCAACCATTTCCCGAACTGAGACCTGAGCATGACACTGAAATTAAAAACTTTCTAAAAAGTACACATCAAATATGCCTTCCAATTAAACATGTAAGTCCTATTGAAGTAGCCAGCGAAATAAAAGACTTAAAAGATGGGAAATCACCGGGATATGACCTCATAGATAGCATCCTTCTGAAAAACCTCCCAAAGAAAGGAATTCTTGCAATAGTAAATATATTCAATGCTTGTATACGACTCAACCACTTCCCAGGACAATGAAAAATAGCGCAGGTGATAATGTTGCCGAAACCTGTTAAGCCACTTAGCGAAGTATCTTCATACAGACCAATCAGTCTGCTTCCCTTATTAGGCAAACTTTTCGAAAAGATACTACTGAAGAGGATGAAGACTCATATAAACGACATTATCCCAGAACATCAATTCGGTTTCAGGGAGGATCACGGTACGGTAGAGCAAGTTCACCGCATCGTGGACGTAATAAGCAGGTCTCTTGAGGTAAAGAAGTATTGCTCCGCTGTGTTCCTGGATATTAGCCAGGCCTTCGATAAAGTCTGGCACGAAGGGTTGTTATATAAAGTAAAAAAAATGCTCTCACATTATTTTTTTAATATATTGCACTCCTACCTTAATAAGAGATGCTTTGAAGTAAAATTCAATGAAGAACTGTCAGACTTGCACGAGATCAAATCTGGAGTACCTCAGGGAAGTATACTGGGACCTGTACTTTACACCTTATTTACTGCTGACCTACCAACCACTGACAGCACTATGGTTGCAACATATGCAGACGACACAGCCATACTATCTTCACATGAGAATCCAGAAACAGCATCTGACCATCTTCAACTTCACATAAACAAAATTGAGGAATGGCTTAACACTTGGAGAATGCGAGCTAACCAAAGCATGTCAACACAAGTAACATTTACGCTTAGAAGAGATACCTGTCCTCAAGTGACAATTAATTATTCCGAAATTCCGCAAGACTTTTGATCAGCTTAGCTAGTAAGGTGTATGCAAAGGTTATAACGGCACGAATACAAGAAAAGTCTGAAAGGTATTTATGGGAGGCTCAATGCGGATTCCGACGTGGAAGAGGTTGCATGGATCAAGTGTTTTCTCTCCGCATGATCGCGGAAAAGTTTCTGGCTGTTAGCCAGAAGGTTTTCTGCGCTTTTGTGGATCTAGAGAAAGCATTTGATAACGTTGTGAGGAAACGCTGTGGGACTTGCTGCCCAGATATGGTGTGGACGGCTCGCTACTGCGGGCAATACAGTCGCTTTATAGGGACTGTAAGGCTTGCGTGCGAGTAGGGGGGGATGTCTCACCTCTTTTTGATGTCTGTACAGGCGTCAAACAGGGATGTGTCATGTCCGCCTGACTGTTCATAGTGTATCTGGACAGTTGCCTGCAGAAGTTGAAAGATTTTAATATGGGTGTGAATTTGGGTGACTTTACAGTAAACTGTCTGCTGTACGCTGATGATGCGGTGCTCATGGCCTCATCAGAAGCCGACCTTCAGGCATTAGTCACTAATATGAAAGAGGAGTGTGAAAGCAAAAGGGCGTGCTCCGTTGGTTCGGACACGTCCAACGAATGAGTGAGTAACGATTGACGAAGAATATATATTGTTCAAAAGTAGAGGGTAGAAGGATTCAGGGTAGGCCGAGACTTACATATGAAGACCACGTGAGCAGATTGCTCAAAAACGGAAAGGTCAAAGTACTCGGATACCCAGACGTGCGTGTATGAAGCGATTGATGAATCTCGAAGAAGCGAAAGAAGTATGTATGGATCGCGAAGCCTGGCGATCTGTCCTCTCTGACTACCCCGTCAGGGATACAGCGTGAAGATAGTTAGTTAGATAGTTAGGAATGGCTTAACACTTGGAGAATGGGAGCAAACCAAAGCAAGTCAACACAAGTAACATTTACGCTTAGAAGAGATACCTGTCCTCCAGTGACAATTAATTATTCCGAAATTCCGCAAGACGACCATGTTAAATATCTGGGTATGCACATAGACAGAAGGCTGACTTGGCAGAAACACATATGGACCAAACGAAAACAACTGGACTTAAAATTGCGAAGTATGTGCTGGCTAATAGGACGCCACTCACAAATGAGCACCTACAGTAAGCTGACAGTATACAAAGCCATCCTGAAACCTATATGGACCTACGGCATCCAGCTATGCGGCACAGCCAGCAACAGTAACATCGAGATTCTGGAACGATTTCAAACTAAAACACTCAGAGCAATCTTCAACATACCACAGTACATCAGTAACAAATTTATATATCATGACCTAAATGTACCCTCTGTCAAGCAGGAGATAATGAAATTTAGCACTAACTACCAAAAAAGACTATCAAATCATAAAAATGTGCTTGCTCTCGGACTTAGAGGAGACAAAAGTTTGTGTTACAGAAGATTGAAGAGACATAGTGTTCAAACCTTAATACATAGATTTGTCAGGAAGGATTGAGGCACCAAAGTAAAAAAGTGTCTCACCTAGCTAAAGAACATAAACAGATAAATTGTATCAGACAAAGTAGTGGCTTATTGTTGTGAATAACAGATTGCCATGTTGCAATAATTTTTTTACAAATCTAATTTTTTTTGTTCATATGTCTGCAACATATGAACAAAAAAAAATTCATAATGGTCGTAATTGCATACCTTAGAAATATACAGTTCAACATTGTTGGCGTCATTAAAGCAAAGAAAATTTAGTATTCTAAAATTTTATCAGTAGACCAACACTTACATACAAATACCACGTGAACAGATTGCTCAAAAACGGATAGGTCAAAAGTACTCGGATACCCAGACGAGCAAGTATGAAACAATTAATGAATCTGCAGGAAGCGATAGAAGTGAGCATAAATCGTAAAGCCTGGCGATCTGTCTTCTCTGACTACCCACTCAGAAATACAGCATTCAGTTAGTTAGATAGATAGTTATTTTAAGTGATATAATACTCATGCAAAAATACTCAATATTGATATATCGGCCTATAAGTCACCATTATTTTAACAAAAAATAACACCATTAGATAACAGAAAAACTCGCGTGACCTCTTAGTTCATTCGTCCATAAAAAACGACCGGAAAAGCCTCCCTTGTTTATCTAAATATATTTTTTTTGTTTCGTCTGACTAGATAAATAATACGAATGTTTTATGTGTTATAAAACAAATTGTCTCATACCTCCACAAGCCTACTATAAAAAACTGAGTGTATAATTAGCAAATTAGGTTCAATAGTATCAGGATTAATATGCTATTATTATAAGCTAGATCTTAAGATGATCACCGTTAGTTACCAGTCTTCAGTTCCTTGGGGATCACCCGTCAAATCTTATTGACTGAGGAGGCGAGTGGAGCGAGCTGACGAAAGTCACCATTTTAATTCCACTGGTACGGGAAAAATGCTAGATATGTCCGACCGATCGTCCGTCCATTTGGTATACAGGTCGCATTTTTGATCCAATTTGCACGCAGCTTGATATAGACAAAATCTTTTAGCAAGGGGGTTTTTAAAGGGGGTAAATGGAGGCAGGGGAGGGGAAATGGTCCCGTAGTGGTTGGCAGGAGCGCGCACAACGGTATGGGGTAATATAGGCTTGAAGTGTGCTGCTGAGCCAAGCGTCTTTTATATTTATTTTAAAACCACTAGAAAAAAAATGTACATGGTACTCGTACCTCATGGGTGCGCAACAGGAAAGTCATGCATGCACTCTACTAATAATAATTACTAATTTAAGATTACTTCGATTTAGATTTAAATTCTACTATGTAGACTGAGGCGCTCATGGTCCTACAGACTTAGTGTTGCTGAAACTTGTTCAAAGCATAAAAACAAGAGCTAACAAAAAACGGGATTTAAAGATGGCGTCTGTTTGGAAAAGCTACGCAAATAATATTCATATAGAAAACAAAGCGAAGCTATAAACTGTGAAGATACGATCACTTCGATAATTTTGCGGTGTAACGTTGGCTGACCGAATACGTAACGAAGTGAGATGCAATGCGGCAGCGTTAAATGGAAGTTTCAGTATTAACATGAAAAAGGGCGTGCTCGGTAGTTTTGGACTTATCGAACGAATGGGTGAGAAACGATTAACTAAAAATACCTATCGTGTAAAACTAGTGAATCGAAGTTAAAGTAAGCAGATGGCTCAAAAACCGAAAGTTTAAAAGTAAGGATATTGAGTCGTGTTGTATTAAAAAAATAATGAATCTGCACGAAGCGAAGGCTTGGATCGTGAATCCTAGCTGTGCTGCCCTCTCTGTATCTCTGTCAGGGATACAGCCTGAATATAGTTATTTATATAAAACATAAACGTATTGGTTACACCATATATATCTAAACACATGCCGATATTGACGATTGATTTGTTGATTTTGTTATTACTCCGCAAAAAGAGCAGGTACCCCAACGAAGTGAGACAGCACGCTTACCTAAGAAGCGTGATAATGCCCTAACGAAGTTGGCGGATAAAGTCTGTCGGGAGCCTAGGAGCTATCCTTCTGAGGGTTCACCCGGCACTCCTGGCTAAGGTAGATGGAAGGGCTAGAATGCATGGGATAGAACGCCTTATTTCCACGTACAGAAAACTCCGAATAGCAAAATCAGTAAAAAAAAACCAGAAGTTACGGAAAAAAAAATTAAAAATGTTTTTTACATTGACTATGGAACCTGATTCTTAGGCAGTGCAAGGCACACTGGGATCACTAGTTATATATAAAATTTTACCTTTTGGTAATGAATGGAAAGGATATACGCAGTAAGCTATAAAAATAAATGCGTTTCGAATTGCACAAGTTACTTTTTATGCACAGTACACGGCATAATCAAATATGGGCATCTGCAGTAGACACTTATCAACAAAAATAACATAACAACTGTAATAACATTCGTATAGTAACATGCTCTGCAATAGAATACCCTCATAAGAAAATAAAATTTTAGTAGCTAGCCATTAGGAAGTACCACAGAATATTTTCCTCGGTTTTCAGCTGAGTGCGGGTAGACAAAGGGTGAAAAATGTTAACGTCGCGTATTCGTGGTTTCGGTTCACATTTTTTTCGTTTCACTTCCTTCATTAAAAGGGCTTACCAGTGTTTTGAGTAAATCTATAAAATAATGATCACGTTACAGCAAGATTTGCTGTAGTTATTGTTTGCTCTGCCACATATCATTATCATTAGTAGGTATTTGAAAATTTTAGACAAGTTACTCCGCGGTTTCACCCGCGTGGCGTGTATTTCCATAAAAATACAGGCATGAAATGTAGTTTAAGTTAATCCCTGTAACATCAGCTATCTGGCAGTGAAAGTGTTATTAAAATCGGTCCAGCTGTTTCAGAGATTAGCAGATACAAACAGATAGACAAAAAAATGTAGGTGGAAAGGCACCGTATAGTGGTCGGTAGGATTCTAGATAGTATCCATGAAGACGTACTGATGTCTGCACGTAATAATAAACAGACTCTTCAATTTTATTTGTCTGTACAGATATAGCCAATGATCTCAATAAATTGGGACAAAAAAGATAAAATTAGGTCGGGCAGAAATTTCACTCATTGTTTTGTTTTGTTCTTTATAATTAATGCTTTGGAATTATATATATATATATATAGATTCATTATAAGAATAACAGTCAAGTTTAGAAATTTTAACGGTTTCAATAGAGATGGAGGAATCTTTGATGGAGATGAAATTTTATATGTTGTCTTGTATTGTATAGCTGCTTTAAAATTATCCTATAAAAACTTAAAAAGTCATCTGCATAAACTATTTTTAAAATTATAAATCATACCTTATGGATACATTTTTTGAAAGCAATTATTTTTCAAAATTTCATATCTTGTTTAGCATTCGGATTATACACCACTTTGACCAATTTTGTTTAATAACATTAATTAGCAACATCAGATACCGCGTAAAAGAAAAATTAAATTTTTCTCACTGTCAGGAAAAATGAAGCACTTGAAACTAACTAACTAACTAACTATCTTCACGCTGTATCCCTGACGGGGTAGTCAGAGAGGACAGATCGCCAGGCTTCGCGATCCATGCATACTTCTTTCGCTTCTTCGAGATTCATCAATCGCTTCATACACGCACGTCTGGGTATCCGAGTACTTTTGACCTTTGCGTTTTTGAGCAATCTGCTCACGTGGTCTTCATATGTAAGTCTCGGCCTTCCCTGACTCCTTCTACCCTCTACTTTTGAACAATATATATTCTTCGTCAATCGTTCCTCACTCATTCGTTGGACGTGTCCAAACCAACGGAGCACGCCCTTTTCCAGCTTAACGCTGACACTTTCATTCAAACCTGCCATATTGCGTATCACTTCGTTACGTATTCGGTCAGCCAAGGTAACGCCGCACAATTTTCTAAGTGCATCTCCACAGCATTCAATTTACTTTCATGCATCTGCTGACATACCCAGGTTTCACTACCGTAAAGCAAAGTTGGCACTAGCACTGCGTTATGAATCGCCATTCGTGCTTCTTTTACGATGCTTTGTCGCTTTACTAACTGGGACAAAGCACCGTTAACTTTGTTTCCTTCAGCTACTCGCCGTTCTACTTCCGAATCACATCTTCCAGCCGCGCTAAGCATACTTCCTAAATACACAATTTCATTCACTTGCTCTAGACGTTCCTGGTTTACCCTAATCTCGCATTTAGTTCTTACGTCACCTCTTTCAAATACTAGAACCTTAGTTTTACTTGCATTCAAGCGGAGACCCTTACTTTCACACCCCTCTTTCATATTAGCGACTAATGCCTGTAGGTCGGCTTCTGATGAGGCCATGAGCACCGCATCATCAGCGTACAGCAGACAGTTTACTGTAAAGTCACCCAAATTCACACCCATATTAAAATCTTTCAACTTCTGCAGGCAACTGTCCAGATACACTATGAACAGCCAGGCGGACATGACACATCCCTGTTTGACGCCTGTACAGACATCAAAAAGAGGCGACACATCCCCCCCTACTCGCACGCAAGCCTTACAGTCCCTATAAAGCGACTGTATTGCCCGCAGTAGCGAGCCGTCCTCATCATATCCTGGCAGCAATTCCCACAGCGTTTCTCTCACAACGTTATCAAATGCTTTCTCTAGATCCACAAAAGCGCAGAAAACCTTCTGGCTAAGAGCCAGAAACTTTTCCGCGATCATGCGGAGAGAAAACACTTGATCCATGCAACCTCTTCCACGTCGGAATCCGCATTGAGCCTCCCATAAATACCTTTCAGACTTTTCTTGCATTCGTGCCGTTATAACCTTTGCATACACCTTACTAGCTAAGCTGACCAAGCTGATCGCCCTGTAGCTGGAGCAGTTTAGGCGCGAGCCTTTCCCTTTGTAAATAGGTACTACAACTGCTACTCGCCAGTCATCTGGGACCTCACCCGTCCGCCAGCACAAGTTGCATAACAGACATAGTGTGTCCCAGACACGCGACCCACCGTACTTGATCATCTCAGCAGTAACTCTGTCTTTTCCCGCAGCCTTACCACATTTCATACTTCTTATCGCTTGTTCTATTTCTTTCATACTAATGACTTCAATGACATCGGGATCCGGAGCATCGAAGTGAGCTCCACTTCCCGATGTGGCATCTCTGTCTTTTCTTGGTCTGCAGCCAACAGTGTCCTCTTTTACTTTATCTACCTTTTTTCTTTGCTCCAAAATGTTAAAGATGTGTCAAACGAGTTCAAACGTCCTGTATTTTAGAAAAAAAACTGTTCTACATACATATACGTAATGTATATAGTCACGCCTAATTTACCAAAGGGGTAAACCGCGGTATAAGTACTAAACACTCACATTTCACCACTTATATATCATTGTCTCATTTGGCAGGTGTTGAGCCCAACATTAAGCCTAATGTCTAGATTCAATAGCACAAGCTTATATTACGATAGAGCAATTGAACAAAGGCATTTAATAAACATACCTACCTACTAAACATACCTATATATTTTTGAGTATATACGCAGTGTAGCGCGCATATAAAGCGGTTATGCTATTTAATACTAGATCAGCTAAATTTGTTTGATGATAATGACTCGAATACTCATGATAAACTTAAAAATCTAATTTTTGTGTTATTGTGGTAGTTGCTGCTATAATGTATTTACAGTGATTTTGGTGATAAATTAAGTATAAACGTCCATCATAATTATCTTCCAGGCCTGTTTTCGGACACGAAACATTGGCATGTACATTGTACAATCGACTATGATATATTTCTTTTCGAACGAAAATAGTTTCGAATGATAATCTCTCGTACCAAAAATTTATAAGACATTACTTAAATGTGCCCGGTCCCAATGCCCTAGTTTTAAATATCTTCATGCACTTTGAAGGCTCTAATGAGTTATTTTAAACCCCACAACAAAAACAATCCTGAAAACTATTTAAGTAATAATGTAAACGCTTAAACTACTTTGTGTTAAGGGATAGTGATAATTACTTACTGACAGTGTTTAAATCCCACGAGTAATTTGGTAATGCGTCTAAAGACCGTTATCGTCCTAAAGCCTTTGCAATATTTAGAAGTTATACAACACTAAACCTTATTGTGGGAATACCACCCGGCCGTTTGCCGTAGATACGATGCGTCAGTAAGGGTCGGCATTTACTCGTACTTGGTTTATTTGGATACGTGGGTTTGTGTACGGCGTATGTATGGCTACAGTAGTCTGAGTCTGAGTGTACATCTCTCTGTTTTATGTTATTGTAACTCTTTTTCTTAAACACGAAGATAATAATCGCCATTATATTGCTTTGTTTAAAAAAAATGTATAGTTGGGAGATGGGCTAATCTCACAGCACAAACTTATATTAGTTTTATTTGGGCTAAATTGCATATAAACAAATGTCTCCAACGTGAATTTTGAGCTGGCGGCTTCATCAGTCCATATTTCTATAAGAACGTCATTCCTGTCAATGATGATCGCTATTATGTCGATGATTACCAACTTCTTTTGGCCTATTTCTTTTTTCGTGACGAAATCTATGGCCGGGAGTCCCGGGTGAGCCCTCGGAAGGATAGCCCCAGGGCAACTTTTTTTGGCCTGAATTGGATGACCTGATCCCTAACGACATGTGATTTCAACAGGACTGCGCTACATGCCACACAGCTTATTCCACATTGGACATTCTGCACAAACGATTTATGGGCATAGTCATCTCACGTAGAATTGATGTAAACTGGCCACCGAGATTGTGGCATTTGACCCCGTTAATCTTATTCTTGTGGGGTTTTCTTTAATCACAGGTCTATACAAATAACCCACAAACTACACCGGTCGTCAGCCCCACATATCACGTGCCGTCGGTCAACTTCAGGATGATGATCTTTCAAGAGTCTTTCATGGAAAATAAGACATTCCGGATGCACTCTAACCAGAACAGCCGTTGCGGACAGACAAGACTCGATATAATATCATCAGTCAATGGATGGTAAAAGTGTGGTGTCACAGGTCAATTTGGGTTGTGGGCATGCCCATCGTGCCCACTATAGTAGATCCGCGCCTGCCTAGAGATATGTACCATTTTAAATGTTATCTTGTTTTTAGCGATTCTTATGAGTTATCATTAATTATAAAATAGCTTAGCAAAACTTATGAGTTATCATTCATTAGCTGATGCCCGCAGCTTTGCCCGCATGGCGAAGTTTTCAGATTCGAGATTTCGTACGGAACCCTAAACTTGAATGAAAATCCAATATAGAGTATGTAAATCACGAAGAATGTAGCTTCCTAATGGCTAAGGATTTTTTTAAAATCGGACTATTAGTATCTGAGCCTATTCATTACAAACAAACTTACAAATATTTCCTGTTTATAATATTAGTATAGACTATAAAATGGCGAAAACACAAAAGGTATATCCCCTTTTGTGTTTTCGCCATTTTATAGTCATTAGGCATTTTTGAAAAACTAAAAGTCATTTCAATGGCTGACACATAAGAAGGGATACACAAGAAGACATATTACCCGAATAAATGTGGGTTTTAAACGTTTCGTACACTTTGTTGTTCTTCATCCTAGTGTATGTATGCCCCGTTGTTTCCAAACCATACCTGAATTTGGATTAATGAAATTGGCCTTGTTGGGAGTAACTGCCGTTTGACCTCCCAGCTAAGTAAGTTATTGTTGTCTCGTCAGTCAGCTGGTGCACCAGTAGAACGCGAGGTCACTTGGGCGCAGGCAGGCGCGTGCGGTCCATAGAAGCAAATAAGCACTGCATACCCTAGCCCAATCCCAATACTACAAGTTGTATAAATAATTAATTCCCTAAACAATGAAATATGTGCTAGTGCCATCTATTAGTATTTGAGGGAATTACTAATCTAACACCTAGCAGTATGTATGGAGGTCAGTGCCTTATCAGCGTATCGTATCGGCGCAACAGCAGCGCTGCGCGCGGATTAATGCAAAGCTAATATTTGCTTTTTCTAATCATATTTTTACAGGGCAAATCATTTGTTTGTGTGAGTAAATTGTACGATTGTATGCAAAATTATGAGTTGCGAAAGAAGCAGTGCCTCTGAGTATAAAGCGACATATTTGAGTAGTTGTCAAAAATAGAAAAGTTGTTTGGATAATATGAATACGCCATTTGTTATTAAAATATTGTTTCACTACAAAGAGCTGTCGAATGACTTTAAGCGCCGTGTTTGATATCTAATTAATAATTAATTACTTAGTTTACTAGAATTACTGTGAATTATGGAAAATTATAGCTGTGAGATCTGTGCTGTGTGAGATGTGTGTTTAAATAAATTAAAAACTCGTGTTTTCTCGACGTTGTCGTTTGATGAAAAAAACAATATTATTGTCAGAGGACGTTCTGTTCGCGATTTGAAACTAATTCAAAAAAATGTAATAGCATACGTTATTTTAATAAAAAGTATAACGAAAATTATAACTGGCTAGCGGGCTGTGTACACACAAATAAATTATTTTGTTTTCCTTGTATATTATTTTCAAAACAAGTTGGACTTTTATCGGGTATTCAGATTTAAATAAATTTTACAAAGCGGCTGCTATACACGATTTGTCCGAAAAACATATAGATTCTTGTTTAAAGTTCCAAAATTTTGGAAAAGGTAGAATAGAGTCTAGTTTGAATAGCCAGTTCAAATTAGACGTTGATAGGCACAACGCAAAAGTTGATAGGAATAGAAATATTTTTAAACGATTGATAGACGTAGTTTGCTTTCTCGGTAAACAAGAATTAGGTTTTCGTGGTCATGATGAACACGCTACATCATTATAATAAAGGTATTTTTTTGGAACTTGTAGATCTGTTAGCTAAATATGACGGTAGTTTAGAAACTCATTTACAATCGACATCTGGTAGCTTATTTACGGGGTTTTCGAATAGAACTCAAAATGATCTGATTTCTAGCGTCGCGTCTGTAATGTATAATGAGATAAAACAAGAAATAACACAATCTGATTTTGTTGCTGTTATTGTTGACGAAACTCCGGATGTCAGTGGTTGCGAACAGTTAGTTCTTGTTTTAAGATATTTTCGTGACACAGAAATAATAGATCGATTTAGAAAACATATTGATGTTAGTTCTGATCGGAGAGCTGTCACTTTATGCTCGATTATTATCAAAGTTTTAGAGGAATTTAATTGCCTAAATAAAGTAGTTGCTCAAATTTACGATGAGGCGTCAGTTTTATCTTCTGAGGTTAATGGAGTTCAAAGCATAATAAGACAAAAATGCTCACGACGTATGTTTGGTGTTCAGCACACGTACTTAATCTTATCTTGAACTAAAACACTTGTACTGTTCCACTTATCATATCCACTTATAATATTTATACCAAAATATTATTTACCCTCAGTCAAACCATTGTTGTTATAACTTCATATATTGTATTCAATGACATCCGAAATACATTAAATATGTGCTAACCTTTGAAAATGCCGTAAGGCGAAACCGGTCAGGTTAAAATAATAAATAAGTGGAACAGTACAAGTGTTTTAGTTCAAGATGTGTAGCAAGTTCCACCAAGTGCCATCAATGAACAGTGTAAAGAGTACTTAATCTTATTCTTTCCAAGTCTTTTGAAAGTGTTTCGGAAACCAAATGTTTTTTCAGTATTGTTCACGTATTAGCAAATATTTTTTATTATAGTACAAAAAGGACCGCGCCATATAACGAATATGTTCAAATGCGTAAATAACCTCGTGTTGCCGAAACAAGGTGGAGTCACCACTCACGAACGATTAATGTTATTGCTACAAAACTTGAAAATTTGATAGGTATGTTTGACCATATGCTGGAAAATTACGGAGAAACATTAAAACTAGTGTCTGGATTTTTAAATAATTTAAAAGAATTATAATATTATTTTTTCTAAGCACATTTACAGAATTGACTGCCTCTGCGCCGCGGTGGGAGTGTATCCGACTGCTACGCAAGAGGGTTCGATTCCCACTCAGGATAAAACTTTGTGTGATGAGCACGATGGTTTATTCTGTGTCTGGGTGTTATTTATCTATAATATGTTTGTATTTAGAAATATATAAGTATGTTTATCAGTTATCTGGTTACCATAGTACAAGCTCTGCTTAGTTTGGAATCAGATGGCGTTGTGTGAGTTGTCCCAACGATATTTATATTTATTTAATTATTTTCCGAGACAGACATGTTGTATGACATATTACAGAAAAAAACTAGTGATATTGTTTATTGTGCTAAAAAAATTAATGAGTTCGAAAGTTTCATGGATAATAACCGAACAAATTTTGATATCAAGTATAACTCTACATTAGAATCAAATTGCGATCGACCGAAAAGAAAACGCGGTGTTAACAACAATATTACAGGCGCGTGTTTTACGAGATAATGAAATGTCTTGAACGAGTGATCGTTATAAATCCTTAAAAGTTTTTTAACCTACTTTCGTAAGAATATTATGCTTTCTATTGTAATCATTTTCCAGAACAATCTTTTGTCGAACTCATTAATTCGCATGAACATTCTTTTAACGCGGATCGCCTAAGAAATGAGCTCCGATGCGTTTATAAATCAGACGAATTAAAAACGTTAGGAATATTTGATCCTATCAAAACTTACATACAAACAATTTAACAGCCGTTTTTCCTGAAGTTTACAAATTAGCTAAATTAATAGTTACGATTCCAGTCAGTAGTGCATCGGCTGAACGATCATTTTCTTGCTTAAAACGAATCCATACTTATCTACGAAACACACAGTGCCAAAGCAGACTCACAGATTTGTCTATGATTTCAATTGAAAAAGAACTTTTAATGATTTTAAAACGATCTTGTAATTTTTACGACGACGTTTTACAGAATTATTTAAAAAAAGATAGGCGCGTTGATTTGATTTATGAACATTAAAATTAAACGTACCTACAGTTAAATTTGTAAATAATTATGTTCATTTATTTTTGCTTATTTGCGCAAACAGCACTTAAGGGCCAAGTCGCGTAGGCACCACATCGCTTCCTCAACCCCCGCCAAGATAGATCGACGATGTATTTTCTGCTGGCACGCCACAGTAAAAATGATTGGCAGTGGCAATCGAAATGGAACATCTCTGTTATTGTGTTGGATTTTATTTTAGGTTTATGTTATACTAGTTGACGCCTGCGGCTCCGCCCGCGTGATGAATTTTTCCCGTTCCCGTTTTCTAAAGGCATTTGTTCCCGGGATAAAAAGTTGCCTATGTGTTATACTGATAGATACGCTATTATAAATATAATATATATATGAAGCGCTCGTGGCCTCGCGGTCTCAGTGTTCTGTAAACGATCACTGAGTTACGCAACTTTCACTATGGCTAGTCCTCGGATGGGTGACCACTTTGTGGCATTTCCATTTGCGAGCGTTTCCGTGCTTCGGAAGGCACGTTAAGCCGTTGGTCCCGGTTGCCAGTAAAATGGCAGTCGTTAAGCCTGGTTGAAAGCCTTATGGGCGGCTTGAAAAAATTCAACAGCAGGTACCCACAACCTGCGTCTGTACATTTCAACACGGCAATGGGCTCACCACCTATTACGTGGTACAGGAATCCACACGGTGAAAAGTGGGCATATAATATGCCTCTGCCACCCCTTCGGGGATAAAGCGTGATGGATATTTATTTTTTAATATATAGTTATGGTAAAGTTTATTTCAATTCCATTCAGTAGTTTTACATGCAAGTAACAAACATCCATACTTACAAACTTACGCGATTTTAATATTGGTAGGAGTAAATGATGATATATTTAAAAATAAATTTAGGCTTTATCTACAAGTAACAAATAAAATGTCCCGTACTCATTATACTATTTTTTTAATTAATATCAAAAGATCATAATGTTATGTTCCTGTCTTCGGCAGCTGGTCACCCTTGTACTTCAGAACATATCTTCCGTCCGCGCTAAACATTCTCCCTAAGTACACAATTTTATTCAATTGCTCTAATCGTTACCGGTTTACCCAAATCTTGCTTTTAGTTCTTACTTTTTCTTTTTCAAATACCCGATTCTTAGTTTAACATGCAGCGAAGATCTTTACTTTTATATTAGTAACTAATGCCTGAAGGTCGGCTTCTGATGAGACCATCATTAACGCACCATCAGCGTACAACAGACAATGTACTGTAAAATTTCCAATTTTACAACACATCATAATCTTTTAACTTTTGCAACCACACTTTTGTTTACAACGTTCTTCGCGTACAATATAATAATGCCTTTAGGGTGCTGTTGGGGCTCCCTCGGTTTTGTAGTGCTTCTGGCATGTTCGCGGAGGCGTGTGTTGACGGATTTGCGACTATTTTGAGAAAAAGGACCGCGTCGCTTATGCGCCGCTTGAAAGGGAGCAACAACAGTATTCTGAGGACAGTGGTAAATCGACCTGATTATCCGCTCGCGTTGCATTGGTCGCGTATTCACATGTATGGGTCTGGTATACGGGGAGCGGGACTCAGGTACATGAATTAATGTGAGGGATCCGAAAATTATTGTTATTTATTTATTTGTTTTATTTTTTTATCTGATTTGACATAAATTGTATTTTAAATTTATACTTTAAAATTTCAACAGCAGGTAGCCACAACCTGCGTCTGTCTATTTCAACACGGCAATGGGCTCACCACCTATTACGTGGGACAGGTAAATCCACACGGTGAAAAGTGGGCATATAATATGCCTCTGCCACCCTTTCGGGGATAAGGGTTGATGGATATTTATTTTTTATTTTTTACTTTAAATATTTTAATGTTTATATTCAATTTAAATTTAGTGATTTATAATATTATGAAATTCAAATTTAGTGATTTATATTATTTTTAGTATTATATTACCATTCCTTAAATAAGTACATAACTAAAAACCTCCAATATACTAATATCGATAGTTATAAGCTGTGTAATTACTAACAATTATGGATGCAAATCTGAATTAAATCATAGTGTTGATGAGATATTAGATGTTTTTTATAATACTCTAAATTTGATAATTCAACAGTATGTACCTTGCCGCAGCATAAATAATACCAAATTTCCCAGGTGGTTCAATAAAAGACTAATGAAAATGTTACGAGAAAAAAACAATCTTAGGATTCGTTATAAAAAGTACAAAAATCCGCTTGACGTAATATATTTGCGAGATCTTACTAAACAATGCGACAGATTGGCCACTAAATGCTATAATAATTATATTGCCTTACTGGAAGAAAAACTAACTAATAATCCTAAACTGTTTTGGTCATATGTTAAGGCTAAAAGGGGAGGCTCGGGTGTTTATCCGATGATCATGACCGATGGGTCTAAAACCACTTCAGATGGGTTAGAATTATGTGAGCTCTTTGCTAAATACTTTTCTTCTGTCTATAGTCCCGGTGCCAGCCCTCATAATTGCTTTGATTCAGAATACTTGCAGTTATTGGATAATTACAGCACGTGCCTATATTGCCCAGAGCTTGATGATGAAACAATTTTGAAAAAGCTGAAAGGCTTAGATATTTCAAAAGGTGCTGGTCCAGATGGTATTCCGCCTTTGTTTATTGCGGCATGCTCTGATGTGTTGGTGCGGCCGCTATCACAAATTTTCCATAAGTCGTTAGTTTCTGGCATATTTCCTTTAAAATGGAAAGTGGCCAAGGTGGTACCTATTTACAAAACAGATTGCAATGCTACTGTATCTAATTACAGGCCCATATCTATATTATCTACCTTTTCTAAGGTTTTTTAATCACTATTATATCCATATATACAAAACCATCTCAAAACTTACTTAAGCGATCACCAGCATGGATTTGTCAAGCGTAGATCGACTGAATCGAATTTGGTTCCATTCACCGAATTATTAATTAAATCTGTGGATGCGGGTTTCCAATCCGATGTTATCTATACTGATTTTAGTAAGGCTTTCGATAAAGTTTCACATAGTATCTTAATTTTCAAACTACGTGCCCACGGTATAACTGGGTCTTTGCTTGACTGGTTGAGCTCATATCTATATGATAGGCAGTTTTTTGTGGTGGTTAACGGGTATGAATCTGGATTACAAAAAATTACATCGGGTGTACCTCAAGGTTCCCATTTAGGGCCTGTTCTATTCAACTACTTCATTAACGACATCTCAACTTGCTTTCAACACTCTGACATTTTTATGTTTGCGGACGACCTGAAGTTTGTGAGATTAATCAGGTCTCGAGAAGACTCAGAACTTCTGCAGAGCGACATCAATAGACTTATTCAGTGGTGCACCAATAATGGCATGCACCTTAATTCTAAAAAATGCTACCATCTTAAATTTACACGGAAAATTAACCTAACTTTATACGATTACCACATAAAGGATGACAAAATAAATGAAGTAAATCACATTCGGGATTTAGGTGTGATATACGATGCACAGTTGACGTTTGTACCTCATTTAGATAACATTATTAAAAATGCGTCTAGATTATCGGGTTTTGTATTAAGAAATTGTAAATCTTTTAAGAACAATAAAACTAAAATCTTACTATTTAATAACCTTGTTCGCAGTATACTAGAATACTGTAGTGTAGTCTGGCGGCCGCACTATGCCACTCACTCATTGCGCATTGAACGAATACAAAAACGCTTTGTTTGGCATTTAGCTTATTCGAATGGCGTGGCTAAGAAAATGTCTTCGTACAGAAGTCGCCTCAAATATTTCCGCTTAATGTCTCTGACTAATCGTAGACTTCTGAATGATGCTGTGTTTGCCAGCAGGGTCTTTGCGTCAAGGGTGGACTGTTCACAAGTTCTGGGTCTAATAAAGCTGCGAGTGCCGGCTAGAATCCCGCGTTACTCAATTACACCACTTGTACCACCTCTAAGGCGAACTGTTTTGGGTGCCAATTCGCCATGTTCGAGGCTGTGCAAGATAATTAATAGTTATAGTGATCAAATTGATCTTCACTTTGACTCTGTGGCAAAGATTAAGTCAATCGTTCTGGGCCTGATTTTGAGTGAGTAGAATGTATTATAGATTACATAGATTATTTAAATATAGATGTTATGTTTTGCATTTTATTTTAATAGCTTAAGCTTACTACTTGTGACTTTTAATTTGTGAGTGCGGTGTTTGCCTCTAAGTGATTGGAACATTGAGAATGTAATTCTAAATGTACTTAGTGTAAGTTTTGATGTTAACAATCGTTGGTAGACCTTAATTAAATAAATAAATAAATATAAAAAATTAAATGATTATTATTATTATATTTGCACAACTATCCAGATACACTATGAAAAGCCAGGCGGACATAACACAACCCCGTTTGACGCCCGAACAGAAGTCAAAAAGATGCGCCAGGTGAACATCCCCCTTGGTCGCACGCAAGCTTTACAGTCCGTATAAAGAGACTGTATCGCCCGCAGAAGCTGGCCGTCCACACCATATCCTGCCCGGATATGTTGTGGACGGCCAGCACACGGACGAGTACCACAGAGTTTCTCTCACAACGTTATCAAATGCTTTCTCCAGATCCACTAAAGCGCAAAAAACCTTCGCGTTAAAACGTTGGGATTATTAATTATTAGTTACATGAAATGTTACACATTGTTTAAGCCTACTAACATAAAGTAAAAACATAAATAAAAAGCGCTCGTAGCCCTACTAACTCGGTAAACCTACTAGCTCGGTCTGTAAAAGATCAATGATTTAAGAAACTCAAACTCTCGGATTTTGGATGGATGACAGCTTCGTAGCATTTTCATTTAACAGCGTTTTCGTGCTTCGAAGGACACATTAAGCTGTTTGTCCCGGTTGTTAGTAACGTTGCAATCGACACTTGTTAAGTCATGTGAATACCCCTTGAGCGACTTAAAAATTACAACAGCGAGTCGCTACAATCTGAGCCTGTCCATTTAACCACAGGCATTGGGCTCACCACAATATGCCTCTACCACACCTTCGGGGATAAAGTGGTGGCTAATAAATTTATAAATATACCTAAATAATTAATACTGAAAGCATAAAACAAAGGTCTTGGATACAATTTTTATAATATATGCGAAGCGAAGCTTCAATATAACAACTGCACTGATTACTTCAGCCAGTGGCAGTGGCAAGCTTCAGAATCTATTGATCAAATTTGTTTAGAACCCAATTGAAAGTATACGCTACAATATATATTTTTTTAAATTCGTCAGCATTTAGCGGAAAATAGGTAAACATACATTGAACGGCCCACTGACTCAGTTGGTTATATAACTGCCTTTTAACCTGTGGGTACCGGGTTCGATTTTATACAACTTACTGGGATAATTCTAACGCTTCTGTGAAGTGTAGGTACTTTATTTTATATTTAAACTCTCATATATTTTACTTATCTATTACGACTTTTCCCCGAAAGGGTGGCAGAGGCATATTAGTGTATGCCCACTTTTCACCATGTGTATTGCTGTCCCACGTAATGGGTGGTGAGGAGTCCATTGCCGTATATAACTCTCATATATATACACTATATAAAGCTAACTCCGGACGTCGCGAGATGCAACTGGGACAGACGCTTGGATGATGATGGAATGCTTAGTGCTCTCATAAATATACTGTCCTATTGCGAAAAAATAGCAAGGGGAATGCAACGAAAAAACCTAACACAGGTCCTACCTCAGTAAGCGCCAGCGCGCGACTGATCAGGCCTCA
Source organism: Thumatha senex (assembly GCA_948477245.1). Taxonomy (NCBI): domain Eukaryota; kingdom Metazoa; phylum Arthropoda; class Insecta; order Lepidoptera; family Erebidae; genus Thumatha; species Thumatha senex. The sequence goes on from OX419743.1 coordinate 17,582,375, forward strand.
GCATCGCGAATCTGATATTATTTAAACATTTGTACTATAAAAATCACTGTATATAGTCAAAGTAAGCTATTATGTCTATAAATATTTAATAGCTATAGTTGTGTAAAAAAATTTCATAAAAATTATCTGTAGTTTAGATTTGACATTGGGACAACTTTGGGATGTTTCTCTATCAAGTGAAGTTTATTAGATTTTGTAACAGAAAGTCATTTTGACTAGCTTAAATCCTTAACTATCTTTAACTTATCTCTTTTTCAGAATCAAAAAATCCTTTCTTCTACGATTCGCATTGTTTTAAAAAAATCATAAGCGTGGCCTCGGCAGGAATACCAAGCCTTAACATCTCACTGCCTTGAACTACCTACAAGGTCACTTTGGATATCATTTAGGTGACTTGTACTTAACATCAGTCATTTATTCGGATATTCATGGTGGCCACACACCACACACAGACATCAATCAATGGTGCCATGTCGAAAAGTCTCTTAATTGAAAATGGTGAGTTAGTTATTTTAAAAATATTACAGCTAGCAGCGCCCCGCGGTTTGTCTCACGTCGTTCCTGTTAACGTGGCAGCATCAGGATAATAAGTAGTATATGTTAATCCAGGTCTCTAGCTATTTACATACCAAGTTTCAATGCAATCCTTTCAGCTGTTTTACACAACAAACATCCATCCATCCAAACTTTCACAATTATGTTTATTAATCACGCCTTTATCCCCGAAGGCAGGCAGAGGCATATTATACGCCCAATTTACACCGTGTGCACTCCTGTGTCACGTAATAGCTGGTGATCCTATTACCGTGATGACATAGAGAGACGCAGGTTATGGCTATCTGTTGAAATTATAAAGTCGCCCACAAGGCCTTCATACTTGGCTTAACGACTGCCATGTTACTAACCCCGGTAGCCAGTAGGCAGTAACATGGCAGTTGTTAAGCCAACCAACGGTTTAAGATACCTTCTAAAGCACGGAAACACTCGCAAATATAAATGCCACAAAGTGCTCACCCATCCGTGACCAGTCATAGCGAAAGTTGCTCAACGCAGTGATCATTTACAGAACACTGAGTAAGCGCGGCCACAAGCGCTTCATTTCTCGCGGGGATTTCACGTAGTTAGGGCATGCATACCCTATCCGAAATCCTTGTGTACGCCACTGGGCACCGGAGAAAGTAGTAGGGCCCTGACGTACATTAATGTTATCCCCGTGGAAATAAATACTTTCGAATTTTATTTTAATCATTGAATGAATGAAGGTTGAATATATTAAGAGCTTAATTTTTTAACTTGAAAATAAAATATGGTTTCGTGAACCACTTAGTATTTTCTTGGTCTTTATTGCCTGCTTCTGAAATATGCACTAATCATTTCAGGTTACCTAATTATTCTTTACTTTATTGAAGGTATTACTGTAATAAGGAATTGTGAGGGATTGAAATATTCGAATAGGGCTCTACTGAACAATTACTCCCAGTTCTACAATAGAACTAAAAACATATTTTCCTTTTGTCAGGCAAATTTTGTACCATTTTGACATTCAAACTGACTTCCTTAAGTCCCTAGTACCAAAACAATTTAACTTAACATTATAACATACGTCAGACTGTTAATTTAATTTGTTCATTAGCACAGAACAGTTTGCTAAAGTTGAGTTGAGTGTTATTGTTGTAGGAAACTGTATTCATTATACTAAACACCTTTACCAACGTGTAAGTATTTGTAAACATTAATTAATGAGCTTCGCATTAATTAATGTTTACAAATACTGTGACGAAAATTAAGAATATCTAGTTACCTATAAGTTTGTGAAACTTAGTAGGCGCTCGTAGCCCCACTGATTCTGTGTTCTGTAAACGATGACTGCGTTAAGTAACTTTCGCTCGGTGATGTAAATGTCTTGAAGTGGTCACCCATCCGAGGACCAGCTATAGTAAAAGTTGCTAAACGCAGTGATCGTTTACAGAACACTGAATCTGCGGGGCCACGAGCGCTTCTAAATACATGGAAAATACTCAAATTTCGAAACAAACATTTTGGATCACCCAAATATTATTGTTCCGACCCGGGACTTTAGCGCGGCAGTCGCATACTAAGTGGTAAACTAAGTGGTAAAGTGGTAAACTTACGCAACCAACGAGGCAGTCTAGTTCATAAATCGTTTCGTCTTTCCCTTATTCTTACAACTCCAGGTTCTTCAAACTGAGCATGAAGAGTCACAACTTAAGGCCGCCATCTAGGGAGTCACTGTCAGTAGTCGATTCGCTAACGCAGTTTCGACTAAGTGTCACCTTTTAAAGAGGAGTATTGCACAATTTTGACAACCTGGATGGTAATGATTTCCTTTTACCTATACTACATCCCTTTCTTTGAGGAGTTCGGTTACAATTAGTAGAGATTATCCTTGACCGTTAGGCATTAGAATTGACGTACCAAGGGTATGTGGTGGGATCCTCCTCCCCTCCTTTATTATCGTTCTAAATGAAGGTTGAAGTATACAATTATATTCATAATGTAGATCAATACTCTCTGTGTAGAGTGCGGGCTATTCAGAGAGTCTCCCTGAGGAATACATATACATATATTCCGAGATCACGTTTCTAGTTGATTTGTGAAATGTTCACACTATACGTGTGCTTTAAAGATTAATGACTATCTGTGTTGTAATGTATTATGTAACCTATGTACAATCACGCTTAAATTCATAAGGGGATAACCTCGCGCATAGCAATCAGTCTTTAGGCTGTGTCCATCATGCTCATATTATTTGACCTTTAGGGCTCTATGAAAATTTGTTTGAGTAATGTCTTTGTACGAGTACCTTATGCTTGTAACGTTGACTGTAGGCTACGGTGACCACTTTCCATCAGGTGGTCCGTATGCATGTCTGCCACCTCAGTGGTATTTAAAAAAATCACTAAGGTCTTACAGCCAGTTTCAATAATCTATCTATCTTTTACTTTTGTCTAAATTAATGTCAAAATACTTACCATCGGTACCTATCAACGAAAATTTCGGTTTCAATAACCAAAGATAGATGGAAATATTTACCTACAACATTAAACTATCTGTCACAAAAGTAAAAAAACAACTATTTATATGTGGTAAGCGATTTATGTTTATTGAAGATAGAATATTGAAACCGGCCATTAAAGGCCCATGCGACCTTACAGCTTGCGGGTTGGAAGGTCAGACCGTAGTTCCTCCTTCTTCCAACCAATTGATCCTAAAAGGGTTCCGTTTTTTACTTTTGAGATTCGGAATCTGAAAAAAAATCACTGCCACAGCTGCATGGCCAGGTCGAGTTACAAAACAGTTATTCCAGCTGACAAGACAACAATTATCACGGCGGCTATCACTGGACACGGTTTCCAACAAACATATTTTTGTCCTATGAAACCCAGACTGCTCACTCTCACAGCATGAATGCAAGAAGACAGCGGTCTACGTACTACTGCATTGCACGGTCTCTACATACAAGATTAAATCCGGCGGTAATGAATGTAGGTAATCTGTCTAAGAAATCTTCAATATTAAAATGCTTTTATTTTTTGTTCCAGGACCTGGGATGGTTAGAGTGAAGTCCTACTTAACCTGCCCGCGCCGCGCAAAATGCGCACTTCTGCGTGGAGTGAGAATGAAAATGAAAATATTTTTACTCATGTAGGTCGCAAATTAACACTTATGAAAGTAGGTATATATTTTCTAATACTGTATTAAAAAATATTAAAAAAAAAGTCTAAAAATTACAAAAAAGTTAGAGCTGGACTTAGAGCTTAACATTTAGGGGAATGAAAAAAAATATATGGTCCGATTCTCAGACCTATCCAATATGCACGCAAAATTTTGTGAGAATCTGTCAAGCCGCGAGAATTTTATATATGTATTAGATATCAAATATATTGTTTTTAAATAAGTTGATAATTTGTATGTTCATTTAAATAACAAAATAACAACTAAAATACTTTCATTTCATTGAAAAGGCACAAATAACTAAATAATACCTTTGTTCTCAATAAAATTGTAATTTTACAATGAAAGGATAAATATTTGTGCCCATTGTGTCTTTGCAAAGTAATCTAATTTTGTTCTTAGGCAGCCTAATAAGGGTATAACGGACCATTTGTACCTTTATTACTGAAATATTTTTTTATGAAATTAAGTTTTGCATTTTGTGTCTACCCCTCTTCGCGTCAGAGTCTGTGTCTAGACATATATAGGCTATACATTTTACTTAACAACTGTTAAATTACATAACCTGTAATTAATTTATAGCATAACGTTTGTTTAAACATGCTAATAATCCATTAATGCCTATTATCATATAAAATAAATAAAAAAAATAAATATCCATCACGCCTTATCCCCGAAGGGGTGGCAGAGGCATATTATATGCCCACTTTTCACCGTGTGGATTCCTGTCCCACGTAATAGGTGGTGAGCCCATTGCCGTCATATAATAAATCACCAAAAAAAACAGAAGCATTAGAAAATCCAAAAACTCTCAAGTATGGTAGTATGTCAGGCGGTGAAAAACTACACTGCTACATCTGAACTAGTCTGGAAGTGCCACCATCGACTAAATCTTGGCAAAGCAGTTTCATAGAAAATGACGCGGTGGATAAGCTAGCAATCATGAGGTTCATGAGAATAGTCGATCTGAATGTACATAGGTAGCTCTTTACCTCTGAAAACCTTAAGAACTGTAGTAAGGAGTAGGACGAGTGCCTTGCATCTGCGAAATTGAACTGATCATCATAATCGGACAAAAATGCGACTTGCCCGCCGAGGTCTCCGTAAAACTAGGATATTTGTGTCATAAAGGGCTGTTTGATTATTTTAGAGCTTCAAGCGACTTAGTATGTAGTTTTAATTTAGACTCGATACCTTGAGGCGTTCCCGAGAAAAAGGGTCTTGACAGACAGACGGATGGGAGTACGGACAACCAAGTGATACCATAAGGGTTACGTTTTATACGTAACCCTAAAAAGAAACACAACCACCGCTGGATGGCCGAGTTACAAAACAGTTATTCCAGCTAAATAAGCAACATTTATCACGGAGGCTGTCACTGGACACGGTTTTCAACAAACATATTTTTGTCCTAAGAAACCCAGATTGCCCACTCTCACAGCATGTATGGAAGAAGACAGCGGTCCACGTTCTTCTGCGTAGCACGGTCTCCACTTACAAGATTAAATCCTTCGATAATTCATGTAGGTACTGTCCAAGAAATCTCCAACATTAGAACGTTTTTAGTCTTTTTCCAGGACCTGGGATGGTTAGAATGAAATCCTACTTAACCCGCCCGCACGTAATATACGCCTTTTTTGAGTACTACTACTAGCCTGTAACATTCCGCGAAAACTAAGCTACCCAAACACTGAAAGAATGTTTCAAATGTAACTAGCAGTACCTGATCACGTTCAACCAAACAAACAAACAAATAAACAATCTTTTTGTATTATTCAGCATCAAATAATTCAAAGTATTAATGCAATATATTACCCCACATTCGGTTTATGAGACACCTAGTACAACGTAATGAAATAAAACACCATTGTTATAAATATCACGGTATGGCTCAAGAAGCCAGTGAAGCTAAACTCGATTTAAATGCCAAGGTAATATAAATACCATTAAATAGAATGAAAGGACTAAGACATAAAGACTGGCAAAATCGTATAATTCTAATATTAATGAGGATCTGGAGAGACTTAAAGTTGTCAAAGACGAGCTCATTGGGTGATTAATATTGTTAATAACCATCAATAAAGTTTCATTATCTATCCCTTTGTGTTTATAAATAAGCTGCATCGTCTCCAAAACAGAATTAAACATAATGATGATATCGTAGCGACGAATAATGTTTTAAGTATCTACCTGAAATGGAGTTAAAATCGATACATCTGAGTAGCAAAACGTCTAACTATTGAAATTTGTTAATTTTGAAAATCTCTCCCATTAAATTTAATTCTTAGGTCCGTATTCCAGACTGTTTCTTAATACTCGATCAACGCTTGAGACTAGATTTTGCCTTATAAAATCTACTCTCAAGTGTTTCTTGAGTGTTGATAAACGTTCTGGAATACGGCCCTTAGATTTCTATTATGAGAACAAACATTATTTTTACACCACTAAAATGGCAGATAAGCACGTGGTCTATATTATAGAAAGTTGTCACCGTTGGTCTATTGACGTTTGTAATACCAGGGGTGTTACACTGGCACTACCAACTTAAAGCTGGATAATCATTCGCAGATCCCCTTGGGCAGTTCAAAGCAATTTAATTCTTAGAGATGTTAATTACATTTGTTGCATGGCATTAAACGAAGCAAATAAAAAAAAGAAGTAAACATTACCTATATACTATTCAACGAAAAGTACAAAAGAGAGTTAAATAGCTTAAAAAACAAAATTAGTTCAATGATTTGTTTTGAAAGTTGAATTTAGAGAATCCTAAATTCATAAGAAGTAAAAGACGAATTACAATGTGTATATGCAAGTGAACTAGAATTTCCTTAAACATTTGCTAATCTTATAACATCAAATTCAATTTGCTTATTACGTCTTAACTGCTTAATAGACGTTTTGGATAGTTGAACGTTTTGTTACTTTGAATTATCGATCGAGAAACCGTAGAAAGAGAAATAGGTCAAATTGATTCCTATGAAGTCTGAGATTTTATTTACACTAATTCTATTTAAAGTTCCAAAATAACAGAATTGGAGCTATATTAAAATTTTGGAAAGTTTTACGGGTTCCAGCTCACTGCAGCTTCAGAAAAACTGATGATTGACTTTTTATTAAAATACTCCTAATTGTTGTTATAATTACCCTACGATAACTACAATTCAGAATCTAGTTTACTGATTGATGTCGTCAATGCAGAGATTGAATTGAAATACGGGCCTAAAACGCTCAATCAATGAATCTAATCAGTCTCACAGTTCGCTGCTGGACGTTGGTACATAGATTCTCCTCGTCATGATCACTAGCAGGCGAGGTTGATTTGGAAAATGAATATTTCGATAAATTCCCATTGCACAATTTCCATCAAATCAAGAAAATGGTTGAGCGGGCGAGATAAATAAATTCAAAATGAACTGTATTTGCGGGCAAAGATAAAAAAAATGAAATTTACACGCGATTGATGACGGAAAAAGAAATGGAAAAACAGGAATGGGCACACTACCTTGCTGCTTGCTGCGAGATGCTGAGGTGGAGGCTGCTGGGGGCGTCCCTGGGCTTGAATTCCTGGTTTCCTTGCACGAAAACACTACGTATCCATGGAAAATACAATTATTGCGATAGTTGGTGCGGGCGCGCGCGTGTGGTGTAGGACAGACTGCCAGCCCTCAATCGTGGTCGCTGCCCGTGAGGCTAGCGGCGCCAGCGCAGGTACTTGCGCGCGTAATACAGCTGTTTTCCTTTATGCGAGACAAGGTAGGTGCGAAAGAGAAATGGAATAATAACCGGCGCAACCATTTTCCCACCGGCTTGAAGGGTTACCTTCGAAAAAGGAACAATCGACTATACAGTTGCCACTAAGCTTTAGCTGCTAACTAAACAAAATGCTACCGAACTAAACTAAACTAAACCTAATCGAACAAGCTAAATTTGTTATTGAAGTTACTGTTGATTAGGCAAAGGACACGAACGAATAACTGGTCGCAAGTACGAACCAGTTGCGGTTTTAACGCGAACTATACGGGTGATCCCATTTGACCCAGGGAAAACTTCTTTTACTACCCCAAGAGGCCAATGTAATTTTCAATTAAAATAACTTCGACAGTAATAGGGTTCGATGGAGTATTCCATTTCTGACGTGACTGTAGCGTACGCAAATAGTATGTTCTCAACGCTTCCAAAACGATTGAACGAGTTTATCCAATAATGCATGACGCGAGAGAAGATGAAGTCGATGTTCCTCTATTTCAAAAGCGGGTAAGTATTTTAACGGTGTAACATTCAAAAAGTGCGCTGGAGTCAGTGCAAGCGGCTCCGAGGGATCACTAGACAAGGTTCTACAAAGAGGACGCGTATTCATTACGGCCTCGACTTGAGTGAGCACGGTGCTCAGCTCTTCAAACGTGCTCAAGCTCTTCAAATGCGTGTTTGGAACGCAAAAAATTATGTAGTTCGGAAAGTTTACGACGAGCTCCGACGTAATTCGTACCGCTGTCCGAATACATTCGAGATACGGAACCCCGACGTGAAAAAAATCTTTTAAATGCAGCCATGAAGCATGGCGTGCTCAAATCACCAGCTAACTCTATATGAACGGCGCGAGTCATCATACAAACAAAAAGACGAACATAAGCTTTCGTGGAGCGTATACCACGACCACGAGAAACTGTTACCCTGAATGGGCCAGCGTAGTCTGTACCCGTGTGTACGAACGGTTTAGGAGCCTAAACAACACGATAAGGACGATGATCGGCCATTTCGAAGTTTGAAACTCGGAATACATCTATGAACTATTCTTGGCCATCCTTCAAAAAGGGTTTTATATGCTGAAAAGCGCGACTACAAGGCTTATTTAATTCCAAATTTCTAATTTCAGACGAAAAATAAAATCGCTGAAGTTCACGAAGCACGATTAACTCAGCCTTGTTTAAGTCAAAGGATGTAACATGCTCGCAATGAGGAAGGATTTTCAAAATTCTTTAAATAAAAACAACACTACGTAAAAGAATCGACCACGATGAAACACTGCTAGCCAACTCTAAGATAGGCGATTTTTCAAGCAGTGCGGTAGCAACTAAAGAGGCTTTCTTTTCCTCTGGCGGCGTGGACACAGTAGAGGGGTTGAAAGGGCTAACAGGCCATTCATCAGGTGGGGCTTGGCACCAGGAAGAGCCACGGAACCACAACGGATGATCCAAAATCTGTGCAGGTGTTAACCCACAAGACAAACAATCGGCAGGGTTGTCCGTACCTGAGACGTGATAAAAGTTTTGCGGTGCCAATTCCGACTGAATTTTTGCCACCCTATTTGCGACAAATGTATTCGCAACGATGGGGCGAAGAATGTGTCCAACACAAAGCGACGGTCGAGTCCGAGAATGCGAAAATTCTATCTATATTAATGCGTTGAAATCGGCGATCTGATTCGCGAAAACCAATACAAAGAAACATTTTTCTAATGTCGGCTGAAAGCGCGACAGCGAATAAGCGAAAGTTAACTATAATTTCGAACAAATTACCTTGGAGATTTGGAGATTTTGACCACTGTGCAATATATAGTTTACCGAAACATTCGAACTAGTTTTGGCGCTGCCATCTAAAACAACGCGCAACTTGGTGGTTAGTTTATCCTCGCGGACAACTCCATGGTGCGGTATGGTATACGAAGGAGCGTGCTTCGTCGCTTCGGTTTCGGGAGGCGCGGGTGAAATGAAACCTTTATCCAAATATTCTATTATTACGCTATCGTAAGCCTCCTTCAACTTTGGAGATGTCTGCATTTTCCGTTCTAAACAAAAGAAGCGTTTTTCGGCTGACTGAAACGAATCTCCAAGCGTATTAACATCACCCTTAAAGTGGAGTGCGACAACATAACGACCATCACTATCGCGAGTAGTCGTGCGACTATAAAACTCTTCACAAAGTTTATCATCCGGGCTGACAATAGGAGGGACGTTCTCCTCTTCTATCTCCCAGAATTTATGGACAGCGGAGTCCATCGGCTCGACGGCGCAACAATATGACACTGTCGAGTTACAATCAAAACAAGCGGGTGCGGAACCAACAATAACAAACCCAAGAACCGTCTCTAAGGCGAACGGCGCGGGGTGCGATGCGTGACCTTGAACCTTATGCTGCAACACGAGGTGCGGGAAAATCGAAGCGCCAACTAACAAATCAATATCTCCTGGAACGGCGTAAGTATCATCGGCCAAAGGCAAATCTCTAAAATTAGTCAATAATGAGGTATTGACTGCGACAGTCGGTAAACGTTCGGAAACCTTATCGACGACTAGCGAATCCATTGAAAAACTAACATCAAAATGAAAACGCGAGTGGAATTTAATCCCTACAGAGCCTTGAACGGCTTTAGTGGAACCCCCAATACCTTTCACAACATTACAGGCGGGGCGGTTATTTATATGCAAACCAAGACGACTACAACAATTTTTACTAATAAAATTACTTTGTGAAGCTCTATCTAAAAGTGCGCGAACACTATGTCTCCTACCATGCGAATCGTAAACAACAACTCGAGCGGTTGCCAGAAGTACCGTAGTAGGGCTTGTGTGCAAACTTGATAGCGAGCACAAAGCGACATCGTTCGGCTAGACGCGCGCGGCAGTGGCGCCGCCGTCGCTAGGCGTGGACGGGGACGAAACCACGCGAGTGCGCTCCGAACCGCGACTCAACGGCGCGGGCGGCTGTGGCGTCACAGCGGACGGACGGTTAGGCACTGATTTCGCGCAGCTGGAATCGTCGGGCGAACTACCGGACATTGCGGGTGCATTATTGTTTTCGAAGTGTAATAATGAATGGTGTCTACCATTACACTTGCGACAAAAATTATACGAATTACAGAATGGAATACCATGCCTCCCACTGAGACAATTGATACATAAATTACTAGAACGAACAAATTTATAGCGATCGCTAGGAGTGAGTTTATTGAACTCCGAACATTTATAAAGTTGGTCATGGTGACCTTGACACAAAGAACAATTTTTCGAATGCATCTCTTGCGATTGCGAAGTTGTGGGTTCAAAATTAACAAAAGAGTGCGTGGACTTCGTGGGCTTACTACGATTACTCGGACTATTCTTCGCTACTCCGTGGTTTAACAAAGTTCGTTGCGAAATTCGAATATGTTGACGAACGAAAGTTTCTAAATCGTCGAACTTAGGTATTTGATGGCCACGTCTATCCATTTCAAAAAAGCGAACGGTTTCGGAATCTAATTTCTTTAAACCGATATACAAAAACAAAAAGTCACAGAGGTCATTGACCTTGAGTTTCTTTAGGGCGCGAACAGCTGATGCAAAAATATCTAAGAATTTTTCTAAGTCGTGTTCATTACACGATGAGCTATTTTTCAAATTAAATATTTGTTCCAAATAAGCGGTTGTTACTAAGCGTTTGTCTTCGTATTTGACCTTCAAAGTATTCAAAATTAAACTATAAATTTTCGGCGCAAAGCGTTGTAAACGGTTCTTGCTTTCCCGGTTAGTTTACTACCTAAGTAATGTAATTTTTTGTAATCCGATAACGAATTATTATTATGGATCGTATTTTCGAACCTAGCGAAAAACAAAGGCCAATTTTTAATATCGCCATCAAATTCGGGTATTTGTATGGGCGGTAATTTAGGTCGGTCCCGTTTCAGCAAATCAAAACCGGCTTGTCCGGGTTTCGAATCGGTGACTACTACGGGCACGGGCGCTTGCAATGACTTGGCGACACGTTTATGCGACAAATTAAATCTTCGAAAGATGACATGGCGTCATAACTTAATAAGAAATTGGGATTTAATTTTAATTCAAGAAAGTTAATTTTATCGAGAACATTTTCCGTTTATCCGTGTAGTAATTGCCCGTGGTCCACCTGCGTGGTTCACCTGGGTGGACCACGGGAAAATATAATTGCCCGTTGTCCACCTAGACATTATGAACCTCTAATAATTTTTATTTAAAAATAGAATGTTATTTTCTTCTGTTGGCTTTATGAATTGATGTCAGTCGGTATGTTCTATTTGATTTGTCAAATGTTAGGGATTGCAGTTTTACTTTTACACTGAAACAATCTGACCAAGATATCAGTTTCATTAAGAGAAAAGGTGGTACGGTTTTATTATATGCAGAGCATCAGTATCATAAAGTAAAAACATTTAAAAATGAGTTGGAGTTTAAAAAAAGCTCTTAAAAAAAAGTGAAGTGTCGGGGAAATATAATCATCACCAACAACAATTTTTGTTTAAATCTTAATTTTCCAAACGGGTCTGTTGGAGTGCAAATTTCATTTGAATATAAAACATAACTTAACTTATCTTCATGTTGTACCCCTGACGGAGTAGTCAGAGAGGACAGATCGCCAGGAATCGCGATTCATGCATACTTCTTTCGTTTCTTGTAGATTCATTAATCGCTCGACTTTTCCGTTTTTGAGTAATCTGCTCACGTGGTATTCATATGTAAGTCTCGGTCTACCTTGACTACTTCTGCCCTCTACTTTCACACAATATATATTCTTCGTCAATCGTCCAAACCAACGGAGCACGCCCTTTTCCAGCTTAACGCTGACACTTTTACTCAAACCTGCCATATTGCGTATCACTTCGTTGCGTATTCGGTATGCCATGGTTACGCCGCACAATTTTCGAAGTGATCGCATCACCACAGCATTTAGCTCACTTTTATGCATCTTCTGACATACCCAGGTTTCGCTGCCGTTGGCACTAGCACTGCGTTATGAATCGCGAGTCGTGCTTCTATTACGATGCTTTATCTATTTACTACTTGGGACAAAGCACCGTTAACTTTGTTTCCGGCAGTTACTCGCCGTTCTACATTCGAATCACATCATCCATCACGAAATTATAACTATACAATCAAAAGGACGTAAAATAGATATTGAAAATGATAATTACATTTCAAATATTTAAAAGCAACTAGTATCTCAAGAAATTTCAGTAGGAGAAGCTCTAAACTTCGCTAACATCAGGACCTACTGCTATGACCAAGAAAAGTTACACCTAATTCAAACTCTGAAGTCCCTACTAATATGTTTGGCAGAAACGTCGAAGAAAGTAAGAAAATTCACCCAGATGCGCCGAAATCCCCATGTTACTTGAAACTACTTAGCATATTATATTGCTCGTTTTGCCAAATACTACATTCCCAGTATATTTAAAGATATATTATGTTGTCGACCTGTGGGATGTGGATACGGCAATCAAAGGCCCGATAGTTGTATCAGCAAATGGGTTGATAGCCAAATGCCTCGATCAACATCTTATGAGGTTCGCGTTAGGCAGTTGGGTCAAGGGCTTGATGCAGAAGGCAGTTCTCCTCGACACGGCACGCATTGAGAGGAGATTCCTGTCTCTGTAACCCTAACCACCGGTAGCTTGGTCCCTGTACTCGATATCGGTGGGTTAATATTTTTTTATATTTTTAAATATATTTTTTATTATAAATATTTAAAAATGTAATTTGTATGTTTAAATTGTAAATAAAGAGAATAAAATATATAAATAATTATATAAGCAAAAATTTTAATTTGTGTATGTATGTTTTAGTTTAAGGTACTATTATAATTATTTTAAGAGTTCATTTCAGTTCATTTATTGATAGTTCTAGTTCATTGTAATATACAACTTAGAAATATATTAATTATTATTAATAATTCTTTTACATTACTATTATTTTCTACACCGCCTTAAGTTTTTTTGAAATCCACATTATGATTTCGTATATGCACGTGATCAACATATGGACATTCTGGTGATCCACGGGCAAAAATAATTGCCCGTGGGCCACCCAGGTGAACCACGCAGGTGGTCCACGGGTAATAAACGACATTTTCGATATCTAAGCGTATCTACGGTTTCGATCGAGGATAAAAATAATTCTTTTATTGATTCATCTGCTATCCTCGATGAATAATCACAAATTAATTGCATACGCTTAAAAAGGCTATCTTTCTTAGCGTGTAATAGTTTTAACTGTAGATCCGGAATCTCTTTCGGAGGCATTGTTAAAACAAACCACTATAGCTACCTACAGTGCAAAACTAACGAACGATCAAAATGGCAGCGGTGGTAAGTCTAAGTCTCTAAGGTCTCTGGTTCATCACCATGGGTTTCTTTACGACGTGCGGTTTTTGTCACACTACTCATACATATAAAAAAATACCAGTTCTGGAAGGGACTACTGGCTCTTCTACCATATCTACAGGTAACGTAATGTAGTATTTTAGTTGCAAAGCAGAAAATGAATTAGTGCTTACATTGTAATATGCAGTAAAATAGTGTTAACTTGTAATAACGCCGATGCACAATGTTGTTAGATTAAATTACGATGTTCCATAATTTACGATATCGACTACATATTACATACATATATTACATACATATTGTACAAAACTTTAGTTAGTCAGTGTGCAGAGAATCGCTCGTAACCCTATTAATGTAGCGTAGAAACGATTTTTAATATTAATCTGTTGCCGAAGCCACAGGAATGTTATAATCATGGTGTTGTATTCTTATGGTAGTTTACTATATTGACAGGTCAAAATGGCGTCGCCCACCTGATGGAAAACAAAGATGATGACCAGTGATTGAGGGCCGGCTAAAGGTAGCCGCCAACCTGAGGGTTCAGAGCCCTGCTAGCTCCTTAGCTAGCAGGGCTCTGAACCCTCAGGTTGGCGGCCTAGAAATATACATTTTCACACTTCTCATCAAGGTTCCAGTAAAATACTGGTATCATACTTACATAAATATTATCACACCTTTATCCCTGAAGGGGTAGGCAGAGCCTACAATGGTTGAGGTATCACTTCAACGAATAAAACAAACTGAAATCATCCTTCTTCAAAATAAACAGATACATTACGGAAGCAGTATGTGAGTGAATAGTGTACAGTAAGCATTGTAGTGTGACGTCATCAGTGCGTCGCCCGCAGCTAGGCCGTTCATTACCAGAACAATAGCACAGAGATAGTGTCGTCAATGTGCTGCTGCATTCATTGCGATACATTGCGCGGGCCGCGCGGTACTTTCAATGTTGAGGGAGAGGTTCTTTTTTTAAAATTTTGTTGTTATTTAAAATAATTGTAAATTTTATATATAAGAGACACCCATATTATTAAGTATGATATGGGTGTCTTTGCCCGAGCGGTGAAGTTTTCTACTGAATCCCACAGGGTATAGTTAGCTATCTTAAGAAAATAAAAAAGAGTATGCCACCGCAGGGTTCTCTAAAGACCGATTAAATATAGTTGTACATTGTTTTGTAAAATTTTTAAGGACGAAGAAAGTGTTTTCGATGAAAGCCCTCAGTCAGCATCATTTTTTTCGACATCTTTTGGACAACCAATTAACAATAATAAAATATTTAATTGTATGTATACCGCTCTAAAATCAGTTGTGTAGTTTAAAAGATCTAAGTGTACATACATTATACTACTAATCATTATTATATTTAAATATATCTAGTCTGAAAATCTTTGTTAGGTATTATTTTCAATCCTTATAAAAAAAATATTTTCATTGTGTATTAAACAATTGTTTTGCAATCAAATCATAATTTCAGGTATCTAGTAAATAAGGGAAGCCAATTAGGAGTGCATGGCGATCTGTCCTCTCTGATTGGCCCTTTGGGAGTGCAGTGTGAGGATAGTTAGTTAGTTGGTTGGATATTTAGTAAATATTTGTATATTTTACAACTTACCGTTTATTTTTTCATATCACGGTTTCTCTTTATACCTTTGATAATATAATCAATAATGATTGTTATTGCGGACGCTAGGTAACAACGCTATCAGTGTCGTGGTACGTATTCCAATCTATGGTGTCGATCATGTCCTTTCGGCGAGTTTCTTATTTTATTTTATTGTACATTCAAGCCCTAGGCGTCGATTTTCCGGCATAGGCGGCCATTTTATAGTGAACTTTGTCTTCAATTACTGCTGAACACAACTACGGGTTGAAACTCATGCCGCGTATGGTACAGAGCGAGAGTGTTTGTTGTTTTTCGGCTTTGTTTATCTTGGGACAAGCAAAGGAAGCTCAGTTCATACAGCTTTGTTATTATTATTAGATATTTCTGTGTTTTTAAATTTTCGTCTTCTTGTCCTGTCACTTTCTTTCACTTATACACTGGATCTCGTTAATTGTTAAATTCAAATTACCGAATCGTAGTGAAGGGGTAGTGTCGCCAACTCAGATCTGCCATCGTTGGCCTCCTCTGAAAATTAGCGCTGTCAAACTGGTCTCCAGTGGGGGCAGCTTTAAGCTGAGAGAAGGCCAAATTTCGTGCAGTTTCTTGCAACGCATGCATATACTTATGTATGATAGATTTACTTATGTATAATTTTGTTTAATTTCATGTTGGTCTATTTTATTTGTATTTTTTTATCATGTGTATAATGTGTTGTTTTGTTCTGTGTGAAATTAAAAAAACTTTTTTTTTTATGTGGACGTGTTTTATTGTAAACTGCATGTTTCGTTAAGAATTTTAGCAATATTTTGAACCGCTTTCGACAGCAAGCAAAGCACATTAGTACAAAGATTTCCCATAACTCTTTAAAAAAATGTACATAGAATTTTATGTCATATTCTTTGAATCTTGCCAGTAAGTATATGATTAGAAGCGCTTCTGGCCCCATTGCCTCAGTGTTCTGTGAACGATCGCTGCGTTAAGCAACTTACGCTGTGGCACTTTACGGCATTTACTTTGCGAGCGTTTCCGTGCTTTGAAAGGCACGTTAGGCCATTGGTCCCGGTTGCCAATAACATGGCAGTCGTTAAGCCAAGTTGATGGCTCTGGCTTCAAAAAGTTTAACAGCAGGTAGCCACAGCTAGCGTCTGTATGACTATATATATTTCAACACGGGAATGGGCTCAACACCTATTACGTGGGACAGGAATACACACGGTGAAAAGTAGGCGTATAATATGCCTCTGTCATCCCTTCGGGAAATAACGTAATAGATAAATAAGTATATGATTTAAGCATATAGGCCCACCTGATCTAATTTGGTCACCGCAGCCTTAAGACGTGCGCTTATTCAGGGGTACTACATTCACGCTGCTTGCAAATTTTTTTACATATAATTTGATCTGGTGATTGTCGTTTTTCCTTTATTTTCATTTATTTATCAAAACCTCACGAGTTTCTCTAACGGTTACAAAGGTATCCTAAGATAACCCTATATCATTTGTAGACTTTCAGGAAAACCGAACTCATTTCAAATGCAAGCGTACGGAAGCCCCTGTCGGACCTTACTTGCACTTTCTATGATAAGCGGTGTGACAATAGAATATCAAACAATTCCTCAGAGCATAAGCTATTATATAAGCAGTGTACGAGATGGGAGCTGCGTGGTACATGATGCTCCAACCTACGTAATAATATAAATAAATAAATATCCATCACGCCTCATCCCCGAAGGGGTGGCAAAGGCATATTATATGCCCACTTTTCACCGTGTGGATTCCTGTCCCACGTAATAGGTGGTGAGCCCATTGCCTTGTTGAAATAGACAGACGCAGGTTGTGGCTACCTGCTGTTGAAATTTTTTAAGCCACCTAGAAGGTCTTCAACCAGGCTTAACGACTGCCATTTTACTGGCAACCGGGACCAATGGCTTAACGTGCCTTCCGAAGCACGGAAACGCTCGCAAATGTAAATGCCACAAAGTGGTCAAAAGTGGTCACATACGTAATAATATAAAATATTAGTTGCTTGCAACAAAATAATTTTACTTCTTAAAACCCCATTTGGCGTTTTACTTTGTCCAATAATAACTTAATTTCTTTATGATTAGTTACTCGTTTAACTCGCAACACGAATAAATTGATCAATGGCCTCGATTTAAAAACGTTTCGACATTCAAATGAAGAAGTTAATGTATCACTACCTATAAGTAATACATTAATCTATACTTATTTATTTAATGAGAAATAACATAAATCCTTTTTGTTGGACCCCTGCATTCCAAACTAGGCTTCCGCCTGTGACTTGGGAATGAGTGTTCCTCCTATAGTTATTTTACAATTATACATTTCTGGAGTCGGGTAAATAGCTGTAGTATGACATAAACATTGTAACAACAAAAATAAAATATAAATATATTGCGATAATTATAAGCAATACACAAAATCACTAGCAATTATCAGATATAAAACAATTATTAGTATAGAACAATCTTCTGGGTAAATAAACACATCCCTGCATTAGACAGGCAATTTATCGATGATTCTACTGGTGTGCAATTACAGACAACACAGTTTAAAAACGTTTTGGTGGGACGGGTTACAATACAAAAAAATTGGGCTGATTTTGTAGCCTTAACGTTTGAGTGGATAAACCACTAGGTCACAGACGGCTTCACCCGTGATATATTTTGAACTCCCGTCGCACCTATTTAATCCTGTCGCTTAGAAATTCTACAATGATGTATAAAAATTTGCCCGACTTGTCGACATTTATGATTACTGCTCAGCTCCTCAGGGAAGTAGTAATAATAATAATAAATCTTTATTTCACTTAGGTCACAAAGTAACACTTATGAACGTCAAGAATATTGCTTCTACATTTACATTTACTTAATTTGTGATGATATATAGCCTATAGCCTTCCACGATAAATGGGCTATCCAACACAAAAAGACATTTTTTAAATTCGACCAGTAGTTCCTAAGATTAGCACCTTATACCAAACAAACAGACAATCTCTTTAGCTTTATATATTAGTATAGATGTAGCGCAGTAGCAACATCTTAACTTAGGAACAGAAATATCTTAATAAAAAAATCTCATTAAGAAAATCTGTCATATAAAAACCAAACACAAACGTGGATGAAACAGGTTTGACTGTGATAAGAACCTTCTTTCAGAGAACAATACACTGCATCTACCTACAGAGACATAACATTGACCCTCGTTTTGGAGAAATCTTTGTTCAGAATTCTTGTTACAAAAGAATTTTCTTACAAGAGACACAATATAATAATCCTTTGCTAAAATTTATATAAATAAAAAGGACAGTTGACTGAGTACGTATAATGAATTTACAGAATTTCATTAAATATTGTGAAAGTAATCATTTTGTGTTTTGAACTGTTTGCGAAATTGTACATTTTGTAGATTGAAGATTTTGCTTTTTTAAATTTTTACTTGCAGAGGTAGAGATTACATGTTGTAACGTTACAATTTTCCGGGAGGGGAAAATGTAAGGTCGAGGAGAAAACTATCACCAGGACTGGAGGAGTTCCGGCTTAGAAGAAAATGTAAAAGAAATAGGAATAGGTAACATTAATTTAATAGATGTTAAAATATAAGTATAAGGCCAGGGAAACCGGGGGTAAAGTTGAATGTCTTGAAGATTTCTTTAAAAGAGCAGGTTATCAGCACACGTCGCTAAGAAAGGGGCCTCGAGTAAGCCTCCCGTTGCCAAGAAGGGGCCTCAAGTAAGGCCTTCACGTCGCCGACCTCAGAGGAGTAGGTAGGTCGTGGTAGTGAGGGCAGGCAGAGGGCTGAAAGCCACCAGCCGTCGGCATCACAAGTCACTGCAGACCACGACGTTATTATTTCAGAGGGCACAGCCCTCTCACTCGGCGCTATTATTCAGGACTTCTTGCCAAGGCGAACACCAAAAGTAGACTGTCTTGACGGCTCCGGCTCCCTTTCTTTTATAGATTGGTTGACATTTCAAAATTTTAACAATGTGATTCTAGAACATAAATTAAGAATAAAAATTTATAACAAGGTCTAATACCTATACAACCTAACCTACTGGCAGCTCTATCAATAAATTAAAAATAAAACCAAGGTTTGTCATTATCTGACATTACAAAAGGTAAACAAACGTTGAGAGAGCACTAGAACATCTAAATATTTTGAAATATAAAGGCTACAGTTCCTGATGTTACAGATAATGGCCATGCAACTAATTTGAGAGAATGAATAATAAAAGATTTAACGTAAGTACATATACATTACAATGTAAAGGTCCGATAGCTACTACTTTCTACGTTCGTAGAATGTAGTAGTGAAGTAGGAATCTAATAATCAGACGTACGATTATTAGATTCCTACTTCACTACTACGTTTACAATATGGCATTCTTACACAATACTTCTTTTTTCATATTTTTACCTTGGCAGAACTTAAAAGCACATATAAATCTTGTCTAATATCTCTTATTATTCTATAGCCCCGTAGAGCTTGATAAACAAACTTTATATTTTCATGCTGAAGTTTCAAAGACCCGACGAATCCTGGCAATGGGCTGTTCGGTGGGATTCTGGGTCGTGGCGTGTGATGATTTGATCACGAGAACAGCGTTCAGCGCCCCTGTATTTCCTTAATCCCGTCTTTTGGTACCATAGCAGCTATCGCTCAGACTTTCATCATATGCCTATAATATTCTTTCATTTATTATTTCTAGTTGAGTCTTAGTTTAATCATCTCTTATTTTATTTCAATCCTATAGTTCCCAACGAAGAAGACCGTGTGGTTTAAGTGGGTTTCAGTTCAACATTTTCATCAGAACGTTGGCACCCCTCCCACAATCGCTCCCACTCTAAGAAAGAAAGAAAGAAGAAAGAAAGAACAAAGAAAGAACAAAGAAAGAAGAAAGAAAGATATTCTTAAGAAACGCACAGTACAAAGGCACACAAAACAGCTACAACATAAGATAATAATCATAGGTCTTTTGTAAACAAAACAAAATATAATACAAAAATATTATATAAATGTGGGTGTAGGACCTACACCCACATTTCGCAAAACCATTCAGCCCTGCACTACATACAGCGCACTTCACATTCCCGCAGAATAGGGCCGCCTAAGACTTTGATTGCTCTATGGTGAGAACTGATGGGTGATAATAGCATCCGTTTCACTAGTAAAAAATCGGAGTGTAATTAGCGACCACAAGCTTATATTAGCTATTTTGGGCTAGATGCGCTTTCATTGTTTTTAGGATATCTGAATCTTTGTCATATTCAGCTCTATGCCTATCTCTAACCCAAACCCATTTCAATGTTTAGCTTAGGTTGATTCAAGTATTTTATGGTTTCTCGCATAAAAAAAAATTGACGACTACAAAAATATATTGAGTAAATCAAGAGCTTTATTATACTTGTATTTTTTCTCTTTTCTTGTTTAAGTCTATAACAAACGTGCAACCTACATTTATTTCCATCTACTTAATACCTGTGTATAACATAAATTTAGTCGGGCCGACAGCTCTTTTGATATCAGAAACAGAATCAGACTGTACAAAATTTAAATAGAACCTCAGATGAAACATATAACGCTTTCCGATTAAAATAAATATTAATTTAACTTCTGAATCTTCACGCTGTATCCCCGACGGGGCAGTCAGAGAGGACAGATCGCCAGACATCGTGATCCGTGTATACTTCTTTCGCTTCCTGTAGATTCATTAATCGCTTCATACACGCACGTCTGGGTAGCCGAGTACTTTTTCATAAATATTGATATTTATAATACATATAACTACAATTATATAATGCTACAGCCGAGCAGCTCCGCCCGCTTGAAATTTAGTCATCTTTACTCTTCATTAGCAAGTCGCCACAACCTGTACCTAGCAATTTCAACACGACAATGGACTCACCACCTTTTACTTGGGATAAAAAACACATATGTTAAAATGTGGGTGTATACTATACCCCTATCTACCCCTACGGCGATAAAAGGCGTGACTAATAAGCAAACGAAGATTTCATCGTGTGTTGAACCGAAATGAAATTCAATTTAGCGCTGCATATTGCTTTTCGGATAATTGACAAGTAAATCGTTTCAGTCCTACATTCCAATACAAACTCGTATATTCAAAAGTTGAGTCAATTTTGTTTCTCGCATAATAGCCGTATTATTTTGGCATATAACATTGTCAGGATTTCATGACGAAGCCCATGCCATAAAGGCAGGGAGCTATCTGAAGTGGTAAACTGTAACGCATCATTGTCCTTTACGAGAATTCTATCTGAAAACGATAGTACTCTTGGGAAGTAATATTTACTGTTATGTCTCGTCCGCGGCTCTATACAAAATATAAAAGATAGAGTAGATCTATTTTAATCTTTATTTATGCCCGAAATGAGTCCTTAACTAAATTTATTTCGAATGCAAGAAGAGTTATGTAGGTATCAAGTAGTATTAATTATCTGATCCGTGTAAACTATTTCCCCATATTGAATATTCTACTCCCCATATTTACTAAATTATATTTTCAGAGATAACTTGAAAAATCGTATCAAGCCATTTTATCAGATACCCATATTATGGCAGAACATTAAAAAGAACTAGTCTGCCATCATCATTGTTCCAGTGTGTTTTTTGATATTTTAAACTTCAATATTTGACTTTTAATTTTCGACATTTGAATATGTATTTGAAATTCCCAGAAAACGGTTACCCATCTCTGATTTGATTATAGATAATACTAAACAAGCCACGGAAGTCTGAGCTAAGAACGTTTCAATGCTTTTTAAATAATTTTCATGAGCCGGCTAACTAAGTGCTTCGTAACCGGTTACTGTGTTAAGTATCATTCGCTAAGGGTGGTCCACAGACGTGACCGCTTTGTGGCATTTGCATTTACAAACATTCCATTACGTCCCCTGGCATGGTTCATAACGTCGCAGTCGTTAAGCCAAGTTGAAGGGCTTAAGGGCAGCTTAAAAATCTCAAAAGCGGGTCGGCTCCTCTTCATTTCAATATGGCAATGGTCTCAACACCTGTTACAAAAATGCATTTGGTGAAATGTGGGCCTACGCCTATGCCTACCCTTTCAGGGATAAAAAGCGTGGCTGATAAGTAATATTATTACCATTACAGATGAAGTAGGTTTCATATTTGCTAAAAGCAATTGTCCAGCGTATTAAATAGTTATACTGGTACTGTAAATAAAACTAATTCACATTCTGTGTATGCAGTGGTCCCGTATCGTCGTATTTAATGGGTCAGTCACTAAAGGTCAACACCGCTTAGTTGCCGCAAGAGAAGGTAAACACGTAATTACATTTAACGTTTAAAGGAATGTTTGTAACAAAAAAATTTGTTTCACTTTTCTTAAGAGCTATTTTACAAAATTTTGATAAAATAATGACATTGTGGCATCACGTCATGCTTTCTTTACAAATCCGTGGTTTGGATCGCTGTTGGCGCCAAGAAACCCACCCCCATCATCGTCGGGGTACACCAGGGTTCGGTCCTTACTCCGCTTCTGTTCAGTGTGATTTTGTCATACAGCATGGTTTCTCGTGTATGCTGACGATATCGCGCTGGCAGACGCGGACAGGGGCAGATTAGTGCGACGTGTAAGGCCCACTTGCGCGATCTTGGGTTAATGTGTATAACTCGGAGGTATGGACTAACATGGAGTTAAATCATTAATTTGTCTCGCATGACCCCGAGTTAAGGGTATACCTAGGGTTAAATCGCTAAAATTTTAACTCACCGACTTCTGAGGGTTAATTCGTCAAACGTTGGGTTAGCAGCTGACAGACAATGAAGTGGCACGTGACACATGCGTGACACGGACTCCTCAAAGTGACACGCCGCGCACACATAATACGATAAAAATAAAATGCTCTCGGCTGTCATGTTACATTCATTCGTGTAAGAAAAATTCTTATGTGGCAAACTGTAGTGTAAAAGAGATGTTTCATTCTTTGTTCAATCATTAACGTTTGGTTGGATGACATAGAGTGACATAAAATACTGGATTAGTTAACCTGATGAAATGTTTCTATGGTGCAAGACATGATTAGGGTTAAAAAGTTATTTACTTAATTCCAAGTTAACTAACTCTATAATTATTTATTTAACCCCAGCATTCCTGCAAGTGGGCCTAAGGCGTGGAAAGAGACGCTTGAGAACGGCGGTCTGAAACTTAATGTGGCGAAGACCGAGTACTTGGCTAAACTCTACAGAGCCCACATCCGTCTGCATTAACGGTAATTCAGTGAAGCGCACGGACCAGGTTGAGTACCTGGGATCTGTATTTCACACGTCCAGTGACAACGATTGTGTGTGTCCGCGTGGGCTAAGGCGCGGGAGATGACTGGTGTCATTTGTGACATTTCATGCTGTTGGCACCAATATACGAGTATATACAGCGGTTGTAGCGTTTTTTTTTATCATTGATATATATATATATATATATATTAATATTTGTTGGAGGTGACGGAAAACAAATATCCGTCTGGGAGCTTTCATAGAAAACTCTGCATAAACCAACAAAATAATGTATGGTAGAATTATGTATCTTATATCGGTCTACAGAAAACTTCGCGATGGTATATATTATCTTAAGGATAACATACTATGGAGTATGGAGTTACTATAACACTGAGGGAAACAGGTACGTTAAAACTTCACCACGCGGGCTAAGTTGCGGGCATCAGCTAGTAAATATACATACATATTGTCACGCCTTTATCCCCGAAGGGGTAGGCAGAGGCATATTAAACGCCCACGTTTCACCGTCTGTATTTTTGTCCCACGTTTCGGGTGGTGAGCCCATTGCCGTGTTGAAATTTATACCTAAATAATAATAGGTTCCAAATTAATATTTTTTAAGAGAGACATCAGTAAAATATGATTTCATACCTACCTACCTATACCGACATCAATTGCAGACTGGAGAGCGTTATGTTACATGAGTCGCAAACCTTCGTCAATCATCCCAGCACTTTAGATCTGGCAATGTCATTGACTTACGTACCAGCCTGTCACTTTGCACAACAGATTACATAATATTCCATGAAGTAGGTAAATATGTTTTGAAATGCGAATATAAATGGCTTTTTTTATGTTATACAGACTACAGATTTGCCTCCTTATTTGTGTTCTATCGCCTGTTTTGTTTAGACATGTATATAAATAAATAAAAATAAATATACTAGATCAATGAACCTAAAACTAAAACCTTAAAAAATATAGTATACTCATATGTATAAGTATCAACAAAAGTTTTATTTTTCTGAGCCCGACTTGACTGCTTAGGCAATGGTAGTGTGTGCCTACCACTCTGTGTTTTCCAAAATTAATTTTTGACAGCTGACTAATGCCATAATGCACTCGAAATGATTTTCTTTTTAGCTGGCAAAAATACTTCCTCCACTTAATAGAAAATAAAATAAAAACAGACGAAATATGGATTCATGGACCCTTTTGGTTAAAAGTCATACAATTACTCCAAAACCTCATATAACCTAATCGTCAAAATCAATATTTTTGATTATCGTATTTGAAGGAATTCTGGCAGTAGCTAAGATTGGCTCTTTGCCCAGAACCTAGTGTAATTCAAGTCACAAGCACAATCTGTATAATAAACAATCTGAGGAAGCAAAAAGCACGTTTGGTTTAAAATTTCTGCTTTTAGAGTACAATATATTTTTCAATCACAGTAGTACAGTGACAAATAAAAGCTAATTATTTTTGAATTTAACTAGCTCTTATGTTATATTTCTACGTTATAAATAATTTATACTAATAATTATTATAAAACTGATAAGAGACGGGTTGTTTTTTTGGTTGGAAGCGCTAATCTCAATAACCAATAGTTCGAATTGAAAAATAGCTGTTGTATTTGATAGCCCATTTATCGAGAAAGCTGTAGGCTATAAATCATCACGCTGCTACCCAGAAGATCGGAACAAAAATGATAAATTTCAACAAATCAGATAAATTTAATAATAGGTATTATTATAGACATCATGATAAAATTAATAATAGGTAGAAATAAATGGGTGTCCTGGGCGTCAAAGTATGTCACCGGAGAAACCGCGGAGCTCTGCTAGTCTCTTATTATAATCAGTAACATGGTAATCTTCAAGCCAAATTGAAGGTCTTATAGACAATTTGAAAAATTTCAATAGCAAGTCCCCACCACCTGGCCTTGTCTTTTCAACACAGCTTTATTCAACCACCTGTATGTCTGTACGGAAAAAAGGCGAGACATATTTTTTATTGCACTATACATCACATCAACATACAACATTGACGGGTTACATTTGGGTTTGTGACTTATTAAGGTTATTAAGAATTGCTCTAGATGTTACTGGTGGTTTACTCAAATCTCGCACTAAGTTCTTACGTCATCGCTTTAAAATACTAGAACCTTAGATGAACTTGCATTCATGCGAAGACCATTGATTTCACACTCCTCTTTTATATTAATGACTAATGCCTGAAGGTCGGTTTCTAATGAGGCCATGAGCACTGCATCAACAGCGTACAACAGACAATTAACTGTTAGAAGCGCTCGTGGCCCCGCGGTCTCAGTGTTCGGTAAACGATCACTGAGGTACGCAACTTTCACTATGGCTGGTCGTCGGATGGGTGACCACTTTGTGGCATTTACATTTGCGAGCGTTTCCGTGCTTCGGAAGGTACGTTAAACCGTTGGTCCCGGTTGCCAGTAACATGGCAGTCGTTAAGCCTGGTTGAAAGCCTTATAGGCGGCTTAAAAAATTTCAACAGCAGGTAGCCACAACCTGCGTCTGTCTATTTCAACACGGCAATGGGCTCACCACCTATTACGTGGGACAGGAATCCACACGGTGAAAAGTGGGCATATAATATGCCTCTGCCACCCCTTCGGGGATAAGGCGTGATGGATATTTATTTTTAACTGTTAGATCACCCAAATTCACACCCATATCAGAATCTTTCAAATTCTGCAGGCAACTGTCCAGATGTCCAGATACATACATATTGTCACGCCTTTATCCCCGAAGGGGTAGGCAGATGCATAATAAACGCCCACGTTTCACCGTATGCACTTTCGTCCCACGTAACAGGTGGTGAGCCCATTGCCGTGTTGAAATGGACAGGTGCAGGCTGTATCGACCTGCTGTTGAAATTTTTTAAGCCGCCCGTAAGGCCTTCAACTTGGCTTAACGACTGCCATTTTATTAGTAACCGGGACCAACGGCTTAACGTGCCTTCCGAAGCACGGAACTGGGGTGGGTCTAAAGGGCCGAATAAATTTAATAAAATAAAACGTGTCTATAGATGTAAAATTAGGAAAAAATTTTGAACGCGTTGCCTTTTTAGTGAGGTGGTAGCAAAAAGGCTAAAAGGTCTTATGTGCTAGACACTAATTAGCACGACCAATTAAAGTCCTGGTAGTCTCGGACTCGATGTCCAGATACACTATAAATAGACACGCAGACATAACACAATCCTGTTTGACCCTATTCACACCCAAGCCTTACAGTCCCTATAAAGCGACCGTATTGCCTGCAGTAGCGGGCCGTCCACACCATATCCAAGCAGCAAGTCCCACAGAGTTTCTCTAACAACGTTTTCAAATATTTTTTCTCTAGATCCAAAAAAGGGTGAAAAACCTTCTGGCTAATAGCCAGAAACTTTTCCGCGATCATGCGGAGACGAAATAATAAAAATATCAGATTATATTTATATTGCAAAATATCCTACTACCGCACTCAATACAAGTACATTATGGGGTTTTGGTGAAAAAGAGGATCAATATTGAAAATACAATGCATAAATTAAAAACCAATCTCGTTTTAAATGCTGCTAGCCGTATGAATTAAAATTTTATACGGAGATTGTATACACGAGCCGTTAAACATTAAATTTAATGGATATTTATTGAACTAATGATGAAAACTAACAGATTTTATAGTATTGAAATTATTTTAAACTATTTAAAGCGATCTTTTCTTCTGCGTGAAAATTGTTATTTTTCAACTGGTTGTCTCGTGAGTGTTTGTAGACCCGCTTATAAGTAGGCCGCTGTAAACAATCACTTAATTAAATTCACTTCAATTAATTTAAAACTTTTATTTCAGGCAATTCAATAAAAATATTACGATTTTTGGGTCTTTTTCGCGTAATATTATACTTTTTAACTTTGCCTACCTCTCGATGTTTTGACTATGTTATAATAGCCAGCGTTGTACAAATCTTCTGAGTATTAAAAAAGCCATTAATTATTAGTAAAAATTAACTTATAATATAAAATAAACCTGGTTAAATGCGGGCATAAACTATGTCTCAGCATATATCATCAGCAAAGGAAGAGTGGCTATAATGTACTTATGTATATTCGATACCCCTTGGTATACTGGTAAAAGTATAAAATAATAACTTTTCTCAATTTCGGAACTAATAGGAATATCCATATGAAATTATTGTTATACTGTAATATACTGTGTACTGTGAATATTATTAGTCACAAAACTGCAAAACGAAAAAAAAAAATTGGCATTACACCAGCATAATATGTAAAAGAATCGGAAAAGGAAGTATTAGCAATATGTAAGATAATAATTTTTAATTTAAATTCGAATTTACATCAGCAAAGCAAATTAGCCTAATGGTCATTCGGTGCTATTAGCTAACGAGCTCTAAGCTTTACGAACCGAAATAGGTTCCCATGTAGCTGATATATGGTAATTGCTAAAGCATCAAAGCTTAAAACTATGATTTAATTAAATATAAGATGATTTTTTAAAATGTTTATATAATTTTAAATATTTCTAATAGTTGCCAATTAATTTAGATTTTACTTGGCTGACGACGAATTTTCGACTTAAATAAATATCCATCACGCCTTATCCCCGAAGGGGTGGCAGAGGCATGTCATATGCCCACTTTTCACCGTGTGGATTCCTGTCCCACGTAATAGGTGGTGAGCCCATTGCCGTGTTGAAATAGACAGACGCAGGTTGTGGCTACCTGCTGTTGAAATTTTTAAGCCGCCCATAAGGCCTTCAACCAGGCTTAACGACTGCCATTTTACTGGCAACCGGGACCAACAGCTTAACGTGCCTTCTGAAGCACGGAAACGCTCGCAAATGTAGATGCCACAAAGTGGTCACCCATCCGAGTACCTGCCATAGTGAAAGTTGCGTAACTCAGTGATTGTTTACAGAACACTGAGACCGCGGGCCCACGAGCGCTTCATGAATTTTCGACTTAAATTTAAAATGTTTTTTTTTTTGCCCCGAGCGGAAATCGAACCCGCGGCTTTTTACTTGCAGAGTCTGAATTTTTTCCCACTTTAAATTTAAGATATAGTTCACCAATAGCTTTTCAAATATTAATTCTCATGAATGACCTACGTTAATTGTATTATATTTTGATACTTCTAAGATTGCGAATTTTATGGCAACCGATCGAAAGTGATCGCTGTTGCCTATGAACATTATGCCAATACCGGTATTATTGTCGTGTTGAAATAGGCAGAGACAGGCTATGGATACCTACTAAGTCTGCTAGTCAAGATATCAGGTAAATCTTATTTTCATCTATGTTGTAACAATCGGTCAATTTCATACCGGTGGTGCAAAAAGTCAACATCCTTATTATATCTACCATCTATATTCATGCTGAATCTCTGATAGTCACATAGCCGGGCTTCGCGAGCCATGCATACTTCTTTCACTTCCCGCAGATACATTAATCGCTTCAAACGCTCAGGTCTTGGTATCTGACTACTTCTGATCTTTTTATTTTTGAGTTATCTGGTCACGGGATCTTCGTCTCAGTCTACCCTGAATTAAATAATACTGTTGTTATTTTCAAAAATATTTTCTTTTGCTAAGAACTTCCAATCCTTTTTTCAAACTATGTAAAAATGTAATATATTGCATTCTGATGGGTTTGGCTATAATGCCATGTTCATATTTTTAAATTTTATTCCTTTTTAAAGAATGAAATTTAGCAAATTGCAGATCTGTAACATAATCTTGAAAAAAGAGCTCCGCTAGGTCCAAAAATAGTCAGGTTATCCCGAAATTCACACGCGAGTATAACCGTTTAGTTTGTAATAAGGTCTGTAACACTTTAATTAAAACGGTAGGTTCAACCTGGTCGTCGTTGTTGTCTCACATTTATTTTCATATAAATTAAAATGAAACCCTATACCTTTACTAGAGATCTGCTTTAGATTCTCACGTGTGCAACTTTTTTGTGCCGTGCCAATTTATAAAAATGGTTGAAATCCACGTTCACTGTTTTTCAGTCCATCGCGTTTTAATAGACTGTAGATGTCTGTCTATTAAAAAATAATATTCTTATTGTGGCAATAGACCTTATTTTATAATACATAAATATAATAATAATAATAATTATACAGGTAATGAAATTAAAAGGTGAAAAAGGTAATTTATGGACTGTACATTTACGTGTTCATGTCTGAAATAAAGATATTATTATTATTTGTTTCTTCTTCACGGGTATCTTCTTTTTTTTTTCTTACGAAGATACCCGGTCTTTTGGGAGGCTTACATGGGGACATAGAGGTCCAACACGCAGAGGCCTTTTGAGAATTTTAATGTAACAGGGAATGGGACTCCCACTGCAGACAATCCACGTCCGTCTTATGTAGAAGAACAGTAATGGACCATCTCCAATGGGAGTTAAACTATTGTACAATATGCTAACTACTATTGGGCTATTAAGTTGGAGGTTAAATGAACTGAGTGATTAGAACTATGGATGAAGACGGCGTCTGCCATTTTAATATATTATAATCAAAATACTGGCAGACGGTGACTTGCCAACTCACTAGATGGGCCCCCTATACAATCACCGTAGGCATGATAAGCCTGTAAGGCGACAGAGGGCAACACCGGTGTGAGCGGCTTGGGGTGTCGAGCGGTGCGGCGCCGGTTTCACCTTCGCGGGCCAAGCCCGGAGCGGGCTTCCCCGTAGTTATGCCCTTGAAAATGACACTTCCACCCCCGAGCATATAGCTCTGGCTCCCTCCCACTGACCGGCCAATTAAGGCAAGACAGAGTTGAGATTTGCTGCACTCCCGGGAGTAGCACTCTCACTGCTCTCCCGTTAGGCCATTAAATCCTAACCGGTGCAGAAAAGCAACAAAACTCTGAGGAATCGGGACCGATGTGTAGCCACACACATTCAGCTCGCCACAAGCTGCCCTGCGGATGTGAGCTTTTTAATAACTTTCTGATACATTTTTTTGTTGATATCAGAAAGTGGATGACTCAAAAAGCGAATCTACTATGCCCTCATAGGGTTGCGTTAATCCTATAAAAGATAACGGCTGTCCTCGAGGGTTTTAACATTTATTATTATTATTATTATTTACATTCACATAGAATACTCATATACAGATGCTGTTCTTGTTGCGAGTTTCTAACTTTAAGGACACCGACCAATTAATAGAGAGCACTGCTTGAAAATTGGAAACGTACAGTACAGTCTAATTATAATTATCATTGCTCTTTGAAAGCCTACATGTCTGTTAAAAACATGTTTCAGTAGGTTTGATTTCACAAGGCAAAAAGTTGTTGCTACAAACAAAGACAAATTAATAACTATTTTGGGCACTTTTTACAAAGTGACATCTAGTTTAAATTAAGCTAAAATAATTTGTTCTTTGGGATTTAGGAAAATGATATTTATGTACTATATTCCCAAATTCATACATATTAAAGACAAAACTTAGAAGTAATAAGAAATTTTATTATCATACTAATAGATTTTGTCCTATACTAGCGGCAAACCATGATGGCCTTTTGACATATTTTTACAATATTGTAACAAAAAACGATTTTCATAAAAGAAAATACCTTACGCAGTAAGTTTTGTTTTAACTATATTTAGGGTATTTTTGTTGTTTTCCTGAGAATGAAAATGTGAAATGCGATACAAAATGAGAATGGGTGACTGTCTATATAACGTAATAAATACAAAATAGTAGAGAAAATTTGATCTGCTGTTAAAAACGATGACATAAAAATATTCCCTCACACACTTTTCTCTCTTTAATTTTGTTTTCTTGATCACTGTTCTCTTCACTCTGAATTCTCCATTCCATTCTTTCTTTCTTATTCAAAGTTATTGCCACATTAGGTACAACTCAATTCAGGTGCGCTATACCTTAGAGCGGGGACGATTTTACCAAATTCAACCGCACCAATAAGTTAAATTTCCTAATGGAAAAAAATGTAAATAGATTCAAAAGTTATAAAATAATAGCTATAATAGCTAGAAATATAAAATATTAGCAATACTTTGACATAATTCCATATAATTTGTCGATGTCGACTCAGGGCTTAAAAACAGTTCATAAAAATGCCAATAGAACAAAGGCGTCACTCGTCGTCAAATCTTCTCCAATACTTTATATGGAGGAGTTTATATCCATAAACTCTTGGCATATGCTTTCAATAATAATAGAAGTGCTTTTAAAAGGAGTTATAAGTTGATCAATGATGAAAAAAAATTACCATAGCCTTATTAAAAGAATAGTGATTAAAAAAAAAGAATTACTTTTACCTATATCATTTTCTCTAAAATGCATCGTCCCAGAATTCTAGAGTAGCGTATAACTTATAGTAGATAGTCACTAGTGGCGTGCAATGCAGTGTGCCACGATGTGTGAAAAGAAGATAGTGAATGAAAATATTTTTTCAAAAACTATATTATATTCAGTCGGTTCACTGTGGTGTTGTGAACATCTAAAAATAATCTTAATTCTAAACTTACATTTTTTATATGTGTACGTTTAAAAACTTACGTCGCAGTGGGAAGTGAACATAGTATATTTGAACCGGTTAAAAAAACCAGAAAAATATTATAATTGCAAGAAATTAATTTAATAAATTAACTAACTAACTATCTTCACGCTGTATCCATCACGGGGCAGTCAGAGAGAACAGATCGCCAGGCTTCGCAATCCATGTAGGTAAACTGCTTTCGCTTTGTACAGATTTAGAACGTTTATCAATACTCAAGAAACACTTGAGAGTAGATTTATAAGGCAAAATCTAGTCGCAAGCGTACATTGAGAAACGTTCTGGAATACGGACCTAAGTGTCTGAGTACTTTTCACCTTTCCATTTTTAACACACGTGGTCTTCGTATGTAGCCGTCTCTCAGTAGGATAGGAGGATAGAAGGACTCAGTCTACCCTGAGTCCTACTATATACGATCTACTTTCGCATAATTTGTTCGCACATTCGTCGGAAGTTGCTAAATTAACGGAGCACGCACTTTTCCAGCTTAATGCTGACACTTTCATTCATGTTTACAATATGGCGTATTACTTCGTTATGTATTGGTCGACCAACGGTACGCCTTACAATTTTCAAATATATCGCATGTTCGCATACAGCATAAAATTTACTTTCATTCTTAGTCTGATATACCTAAGATGCATAAAACGTCAGCTTTTAAAGTAAATAAGTGGAACAGTACAAAGTGCTTTCATTCAAGATGTGTAGCAAGTTCCACCAAGTTCCATCAATGAACAGTATAAACATGAAGTTCAAAAACTTTATTTAATTAAATCTCTTTTGATTGAAAGGCTATTTATAATATAAACTTATAATAAAAGATATGGAAAGTACTTTTTTGCGAGTGTTATAAGAATAATATAAGTCCATTGAAAACCAACAGATTATTTTGCATTGTCCTAAGGCATTATATACAAAACCCTTGATTTTGTAATCAACCGAATACAGTATAAATTATGTGACCTAATTTACGCAAATGGCATGTCGAGCTATCTCAAAATTAAGAACTCATCAATTCGGTTGAGTCTGTGTTATATTCATCATCATCCGAGCGTCTGTCCCAGTTGCGTCTCGCGACGCCCGGGGTCCGTTTGGGTTAACTTATTAAATACAATAAGTGAATTAATATGCGAGTAAATTATGCGGATCCTAAATCCGAAATACAAAACCATGAGGCTTTTCTCAAGTCCTTTTTATAAAAACATCTGAGAAAACAAAATTTAATCCCTAATCTTTAGAAATTAGTAGCAGTTGCCGCTATTCGCACAAATAGGACATTAAACTTTCATCGTCTAGTTTAACCTTTGGTAAGAGAATTTTTACGAATTCCTTCTTATCTGAAATACAAAAGAAATTATCTCTACAAAATTTCAGCGGTGTGCAAAGTGCTTGAATACTGTCTGAGTATTAAAGAGTAAGCTGGCACTTTGTTTTTTTTACGAGATCACTTGGTTTTTTGCAATATCTTTGAATTCTATGAAAATTATCTTTCTAAATTAATCAACCTGCTAATATATCAACCTGCGTCTGTCTATTTCAACACGGCAATGGGCTCACCACATATTACGTGGGACAGGAATCCATACGGTGAAAAGTGGGCATACAATATGCCTCTGCCACCCCTTCGGGGAAAAGGCGTGATGGATATTTTAAATTAACAAAAACAGACTTTCAACAGATTTTCATTATTACCAGTGTTCATTTATTCATTAAAAAATACTTAATACTCGCAAAATGGAACTGTAAATAAAGTACTGACCATTTCAAATTCTCTCTAGGAAAACTTTGGTGCCTGTGCAGTATTAAAAACAGTACTGCAAGTGCAAAGTTATGCCAACAAAGTTTTTCGAGGACGAAACTTTTAATTATTGGATCAGAAAATATTTTGTTCTCCGTTAGTTCTCCGATTTCATAACACTTAATAAAATGGCTCTATTATAAGGTTTCAACCCGATTCGCTGCTGTAGTTTTTATTTTTAGCTTTGTTTGGAATAGGTAGCCGAAAAAAAAATTTAATAAAATATTTTTAAAATCTATATACAGTAGGAGCCAGGGTAGGGCGAGACATATGAGCCACCTCGCCACCACGTGAGCAGATTGCTCAAAAACGGAAAAGTCACGTACTCGGATACCCAGACGTGCATGTATAAAGCAATGAATGAATCTACAGGAAGCGAAAGAAGTATGCATGGATCGCGATGTCTGGCGATCTGTCGTCTCTGACTACCCCGTCAGGGATACAGCGTGAAGATAGTTAGTTAGTTTTAGTTAGTTTTAAAATACCTATGACAGAGTCGTAAACGATATTGTTGTCAACATTGTCTATGTGATAGATAGCAAAATTACTGAGTCGACAGTGAAACTTTTTTTGTTATGACATAAATCGTATTTAATTTTGCTTTCAAATGAAGATAAAAAAAATTACAACGGTTAAAAGGCTAATTGAGCTAAGCGACATTTTTTCCGAAATTGAGTTATATACATATTCGGAATCAGTGAATTTTTCTGCGTCTTTTGAGCTGGGTTGCAATTATTCAAGAGTTTTTTTTTGGCGCTTGATACTTCATAAATTTCGCTATCATTTTGAAGATAATTGTTTCAACCGACTTCAAATTTAACCATTTCGATTTATAAGTTATTTAAGCTATTTAACCATATTTCAATTATTTTTAATCTGTCGGTATGTAACGTACTTTTATTTCGTACTGTTATTTCGAATATGTAACGTACGTTAAAACATTTAGTTTAGTGTAAAAATATTCTGCTCTGTCGTTTGACCCAGTTTATATTATTTCAGAATAGTGTACCATGTCTCTTGAAACATTTCAACAATCTGTATTTTTATATGTAAGCACTGTTGGAACATTTTGTTTTTATTATAATTATGCGTAATATGTTACTTACACAAAAATCAAAGTTGAACTAATTAGCTATTTACAAACATGTATTGTATTTTCTTTCATTTATTTTCGCTTCGCATCTCTTCATCTTCTAAATGACTACGGATTTTTTTGTGTAGTTTCACCATTTTTTTTCCACTGCAGACCGGGGTATATTGGAACGACCCGTGTAATAAGGGTCACCCGTACTGACGGATGACAGTCAATGAACAGCACGTCATTGATATGCAGCAAAAACAGAGTGAGTGAAACACTGAGCACTGCCGGACCCTAGCATTCATGGTCATGTATTCCGAACAGCAGTCTTCAGCGACTGCTCTGATAGTTCTACCGGACAGAAAGCTGGGTATCTATTCGCAGACCCACGGGCAGTCCATAGGAGTACAATTTCGATAAAAGACCACGGTGCTAGACCCAAGGCCTTAGAGATATTGAGACCCACTGCTAGAGCCTCACCCTTACTCTCGATAGGTGTGTGAGGTACACAACAAGATTGCCAATCGGTGGCCGTGACGGAAACTGTACTGCCGGTGACTGGGCAGGTCGAGTTCCTCAAGGTACCTCAAGAGCTGTGTATTGATTACATGCTCCATCACCTTTGATAAAAGGGAGGTGACGGCTATCCGCCTATAATTGGACTGGTCGGTCTTGTCACTTCTTTTTAGGTACAGGATGTACATCACGGTCTTCGATGAGGCCAGGACTTATGGAATACGAAAGCGTGAAAAGACGTGTAAGTACCGGACACAACACGGGACCACACTGCTTAAGTACCACCACGGGTACCACTCGACTTTTAAACATCGTAGGACTGAAATTCCCGCTGGACCTCCGGCTGTGTGAATTAAATATCCGGCATGGAAGTTCCACACCACAGGATGCCAGGCAGCAAAGCGCTCCCGTCGTCCATAGTCGTGTTAGAGGCAAAACGAGAACCCAGAAGGTTAGATTTATCCTTTTACTCTGAGCTAAACTACCGTCAGGTTTAAAAAGGGGTGGTAAACCAGACTGACATAAGTTTCCCTCGACAGCTTTGGTAAGCAACCGACTCCCAGAAGGGTAGCCTGCTAGTGGTTTACCAATTCTGCCGACAAAATCGATTTTACTAACTTAAACTTTCTCGTTGTATGATTAAAATTAGTGTAAAATACAGGTATTAACGTGATCACGCCTATTTACCTTAAATAACTTTGACTGGGTTGCACCAGTCTGCTAGTGACCACGGTTGGTGCAACCCAGTCGAAACGTCAAGCTATTTAAGGTAAATAAGCATGATCGCGTTAATCCCTGTTAAATTAGAAATAACTTAGCCCGAGCAATTGCTCTTTTGCAGGACCTCAAGGCAATATTTAGTTTGCATTTCACTTCAGCGATATTGACGTTGAGCTCTCTAAGATGAACTCTCAGATGGACAACCAACCTAGAAAAGGTTGCAGAGTGCAACTGGATACAAAAACGTAGCAGATTTAATAAATTTTCCAACGTTCTTATTAATGGTAATGTGAGTGATTTGATTTACGGATAATTTCATTGACTGATCAGTTTTTATCGTAATGATAATCATTATGTTCCTAGTAGCCTAACTATAATAGTTGCGCTACTAGGATAATAACTTTAAAACACATTTAGATTATTTTTACTCTAGTAGGCATCAATCTTAATAATTTTTAAATAAAAGAATCGTTTTTCAAACATGTAGGTGTGTAATATAAAGTTATTGAAATACTTATTGATTTAATTTTCAAAATTGTTTTAATGACCCAACACTTATTAAATATCATACAAAAATCATGTAAAATGTGCGTTCTCACGATTCAGTTAAAACCAACGTGTTGTGTGTATCTTTGTGACTGTAGTCTCGTTAACAGGTACCTGCTACTACAACCAATTTGACATACCCTAGTCATTACGTTACTTACAGATAACGCAATTACCCTCATTCTGTTTTTTATGTACATCAACACTTAGACCAATTTGCTACAAGTTATTACTAATGTTATAGGTAGTTAAACCATTTTGACAATATACGGCAACGGCG
This sequence comes from Thumatha senex, assembly GCA_948477245.1. Classification (NCBI taxonomy): domain Eukaryota; kingdom Metazoa; phylum Arthropoda; class Insecta; order Lepidoptera; family Erebidae; genus Thumatha; species Thumatha senex. The sequence continues at coordinate 17,619,566 of OX419743.1, forward strand.
CATAGATCAAAACGCACTAAATAGATTCGATGAATTTTGATTTAAACGACATTTACTTTTTAAAATTATGTTCCAATATAGATAAAACTTAATCAAAAAGTAGCGCGCTGTATTGTGGAATTTCATGTATTAATTTGATGAAAATCTATACAGTAGTTTTTATACAATGAATTTTTTTCCAAAAATCTCCATCTTAAATTCAATTACATCACTAAATAGCTAAATGATCATATAATTTATTTAAGGGCACAATCACGTGCCGCGGAGCGGAAAACGCCGCCATTGTGAGCTCATTTTACTGCGTATATAGAGTAGAAGAGGGACAAAACTGCATACAGTGAAATGTGGGCGTATAGTATGCCTCTGACTACCCCTTCGGGTATAAAGGCGTGACAATATGTATGTGTGTATGTACAGGTTTCCATTATGACTCAGAAAAAGTACGACGTTCGGTAAAGTTAAAAATATTTAAAGTATAAAATATGTAAAAGTACTGATTAACTAACTACCGCACAGCTCAAATATAGGACCCCCGGATGGACTTGATTCAAAATTATCTTTAAGATAGTTACGCAGAAATTCACTATAAAAAATATTGAAAATTGCTACCCTAAAGTGGTAAACCGAGGGTTCAAAGTACCAGGAAAACAGCGGGTTATAAGCTCGTACTGTGATAAAACGATAAAACAAATTCATGGATCAAGCGAGAGTGCTTTGCTTATGTTTTATAGACTGCTAGTAGTATGCCAGGGATAGTACCTTAAGAACCACAACATTTCGATCGTAAATATGTTAAAGCTATGCCTAGCGACTTCACTTGTGACCCATTACATTGTAGCATATTAACTTTAGGTAAATAATCTTAATTACTGGCTAGTTTTTAAGTTTGTTTTGCATGATCTGCAGTAATTTATTTATATTTTTTTTATTTTCATTTCATAAATAGGTAAGTACCTTTCGCGGTTTACAACAAATAATTTATGTTCAAAATTTACAAAATTGACAATAATTTGTCGAATCGGTTAGTATTTTTTTTCAAGTTTGCTTAGATACACAAAATGTGTCAAAAATTTTCTGAACCAGTTCAGTGTCTTTTGTTCTCAAGTTTTGAGACTACAATAATTATATACACTAGTCCACCATAGGGGTAAGGTTCTCCACTAAATTATTCTGGGCACAAGCAACCTCAGCTGCTAGAGGTGCACCTGCTAACCCACCAAAGAGACAATGAAAATTTTACGGGGTTGATAGATCAGACGGCAGACTGCCGTCTCTTTTCAATGCCGAAAATCAAAAGTCACATTATAGATTCATCATGATTATCCGAGCGTCTGTCCCAGTTGCGTCTCGTGGCGCCCGGGGTCCGCTTTCCTTCTTTTTCTCTTCCACTTCGGGCGGTTAGCACGCATGTCATCCCTTACGACGTGACGTCAAACCGGCACTTCTTGGATCTTCCCCTGTCAACGGGACCCGGCGGGGCTGACATTTATATCCCACGTAGCCCGGCCGTGACCATACCAGCGAGGAAATGTGAAAAAATAGATTATAGCAACCAAATAAAGATCCCAAGCGCCAAATCTAGGTAAGGTTTGAAACGTTGATCTGTCAAATACCTAGATAATAAAAGAAAAAAGAAACATTACCAACTCTTCTTATTCCTACCGAAAATTTTAAATCGGTCGAGCAATTTCTAAGAATTTCGACCACTAACACGACACAAGATTTATATTTACACAAGATCGTTTTTCTTCTCAATGAAACGGTCGTCCAAGTAACAAAACACATTACAACCATAAAGCCTACCTCGATAAATAACGTTTTCAAGTGTATTACGTGTGTAATACGACCACAAAAACCTCCTAACGATATGAGTGCATTAATTATTGTTTCACTCGGTGGTTGCACTAGTATTACCCTTTGGTTTAGTCATGGTTTAAAGTTGATTAATTTTATTGTAAATAGCATCAATTTCAATTCTTTCCTCACGTATTCCCATTACTATGACTCCTCCATTACAGGCGAAAAGTTACACGAAATCAAACTCGGAAAAGTTTGAGGAGAAGTTAGTATCTTGGAACCCGCTAAGTAATTGAGGAAAGAAAGTAGTACCGTTTTCTTCCCTTGCAAAGAAGTAGATCAGGAAGGTTGTTAAATGTATATGTTATAGAAAAGAGAAGCATTACGCCGAAGCGCATGAAACTGGAATATTTTATTACTTTAAATAAAAAAAATCTACAGGAGAAGAGAAGAAGACGAGACTTCGTTACTGTGTAAAACCGTTAATAAAGTTTGTACTGTATAAAACCGTAATATTTATTTTATAGAAATATAACCTACTGGAGAAGATAAGAAGACGAGACTTAGTTATCATGTCAGTCCTGGGGCTATCCAGATCCTCGATTGGACAGACCTAACAAGAGGACCAAAAGAAACTAAACCTTTTGAGTTAATATAAAGCTAAGTAAAAACAATAAATGTCATAGTGCTTTACTTTATTTTATAACACAAAAATAAAGTGTAATATCAGACTCAAAGGAAACTATAACTAAACTCCTCTGTTTTTCACCTTCTTCCCAGTCGCAGGAACTAAGGGCTATTCTCGGCGACCCCCTAGGGAATGCCCCAATATAAGGCTCTCCTCGGGGGGCTAGATGTACCCCCTCTCTAAACCCTCTGGTATTGCAAATATCCATTATAGGTTACATTGACCACTTGCATTCAGATAAAAAAAATGTATTGCACACCATACTCACACCACTTTCAAAGCTGTACTTATTACGTAGCACTTTTCACCACGGGATCGCACGATACCGGTGACGCGCATAACCAAACGACAGATTACCAAACTTTGCTGTACTCAGTGACTCTTCATGAATAAATTTCACATTTATTCCGAACGCGTCTGAAAATCTCCTCGGTAAGGTAAGGAAAGTATCTAAAAGCTGCAAAATGATTCATTATGGTGACACCCTCAGTCAGTACGTCTATGTTAAGTCCCTGAGTAGGTATTATACGAGTCCAACTTTTGGCATCGTTAAAGGAAGTCTTTCAAAAGTTATCTGAATTTCTTTGAATATAACGTTCACCTTGGTTGTAATTATGAGAATTTATGATAACTTTAACAGAGCGTTTTCAGGAGATTGCTAAGTAAAATTATATATTTGAGAAGTTCAATTCACCCAACTTGAACATTCTTCTTGAATTGTAATCAGCAATTTTATAATTAGACAGGAATACACATGGTGAAAAGTAGGCATACAATATGTATTCCTTTGCCACTCCTTCGGGGATAAGGCGTGATAGATAAATAAATAAATAAATAAACTAAAAAAAAAACAATTCGAACCTGTAGTTTAGCGAGATTAGCGCGTTCAATCAAACAAACAAAGTCCTCAGCTTTACACTAATATATATTTGCATAGATCAGTTGTAGATCCCTTGAAATATGACTTTCGCTTTAAAATTGTAGTAAGTACACTATGATCAGGTATCTTTTAGATTTACAGGTATAGTCCACTTGTTAGTTCACATTTCAACAAACTGGCATTGCAGATTAGTTTAAATACTCAAAACAATAGCATTAAAACTACGAGTTTGCTCAAAAACGGAAAATTCAAAAGTACTTGGATACCCAGACTTGTATGTATGAAGCGATTAATGAATCTACAGGAAGCGAAAGAAGTATGCATGAATCGCGATGCCTGGCAATCTGTCTTCTCTGACTACCCCGTCAGGGATACAGCGTAAAGATAGTTAGATTACTTAAAACTACGACTAAATAAGAAATTCCTCCACTACTATACGACTATAATTCATTTCGCACCTCTGGCACCCCTTCGGGGATAAAGGCGTGTATAGTAGCAATTTCAAGGAGGAAAAATAAGATTATATTAAAATATATAAATATCATTATTATTTATATAGATATAAGACCAAAGTGTGACTTTTCGTTATTTTCTATAATTTCTGGAATACATGAATAATATACCTTTAAAACATGCCGAAAGGCGAAACTGGTTTGGTCCAAAAATTTAATAATGAGATAAACTACGTAAGTGGTAAGTGTTTTCATTCAAGATGAATAGCAAAGTCTTGTATGTGCCATCAATCAACAGTGTAATCAGAAAAATAGGATGTTGAGAAAAAAGGTAAAATTACCGTTCAGAGTTCATCGGCTTCGTTGGATAATAAAGGTTAGTTTTTATAAAAAAAAGTATTTTAGATTTATCAAGTAGATTTGTAAAAACTGAGGCTTTTTGTAGTAATACCTACTCGATTACTTACAGCTTACGATTATAACAAAGGTCTGTGTAATTGGAATTTGATTGGTTTTATCTATTTTAATATGAATGGGAACGGAAAAAGATATCATTTGGAATATACGTCAAAGCAATGGTCCCGGCTACAAGTAACATGGTAGTCATTAAGCCAAGTTGATGGACTTCTAAGCAACTTGAATAATTGAATCGCTTGTATCCGCTGGGATCGCTGCGTAAGCAACTTTCGCTATGGCTGGTCACGGATGGCTGATCACTTTGTGACATTTTCATCTCCGAGCGTTTCCATGCTTCGGAAAGCACGATAAGCCAAGGCCATATGGGCGGTATGAAAAATTTCAAAATCAGGTCGGTACATCCTGCGCCTATCCGTGAACTCTAGCTGCTGATGAACGAAGGAGCTAATGAAAAACCGTAACAAAGTCATGTCTCAACTCGTCTGACGAGTGTACCTAGTACTGTAAGACCAAATACTTTCCTGAATAATTAGGAGAAGCTTATGTCTTGCAGTGGACTACCTTAGGCTAATTTGATTAATAGGTTGAAGGGTTTAGAGAATATGTTATTTATGGACTAAAATGCTTTAGGCAAAAGGCTTATCATCTGTTACGTAAGACAAAACTGCATACGTTGATATTTGGGTGAAAACTATGCCTCCGTCTACCCTATTCGGGGAAAAAAACATGATTGTCATGGTTTTTTCCCCGAATAGGGTAGACGGAGGCATAGTATGTGTGTGTTGAATAATATAAACAGCAGATAGATGTGCCCACAGAATAAGGAATTCTTGCGCGAATGTCAGTGATTCCTTTCTTTGTGTGGATCTGCAGCTGGTCGTTTTAACACTGTCCAACTCAATGAGGGTATGAATATATATGCGGTATACTTTTCTCGGAATGTAGGTATATCTATCAAAAGATGAACTTTTATTACACCTTTTTAGCTTTTTATGTAGAGAAAAAGTAAAATAAACAGTCACAATTTCCTAGCCACATTAAATTCACCAGGTAATCAGCCAAATCGACACGTACTAACCATCTATAGGGTAACCACCTAGCTCGTGTTCGAATATTGGGTTCTACTAAATCCTTGCAAATTACTAGGATTACTGGGAAACGTACTTAACCGACATCGAAATCGATCTTGCCAATCTAATGGCACCTAATTACCGCGTCAATCTTATCGGAAACAATGCATTGAAACTGCAGTTACCAATTCCTTACACTTCAACGTAATGACGTTACCTCTCTCAATTTTAGGGGATACTCCTGATCAATAAAGCGTAACTTAGTAGGTGTTAAGAATAAACAGCGAGAACAGTAGATAGCTGGGAAATATTTGTCTGAGTAAAACTTCGCTCGGCAAAAGTTTTCTTTTTAATTCTTGGTTTATTCTCAATTTGAGAACAAACGTCCGCAGTTTTGCATACCTGGTGAAGTTTTCCCGTACTGGCTTCCCAAAGGAAACTGATCCCGGGATAAAAAGTATCACATGTTTGCCGACAGCTACCTGCATAATAATTTTTAGCCAATTCGGTGTACAAGTTTTTTTTATTTCAAACATAACTAACAACTATAAATTACACCTTATCCCCGAAGGGGTGGCAGAAGCATATTATACGCCCACTTTACACAGTATGCATTCCTGTCCCACGTAATAGGTGGTGAGCCCTTGCCGTGTTGAAATAGGTAGTCGCAGGTTGTGGCTACTTACTATTGAAATGTTTCAAGCCCTTTAACTTGGTTTAACGACTGCCGTGCCACTGGCAACCGGGATCAACTGATTAAAAGCTTAACGCAGTGATCGTTTACAGATCACTAAGTCAGCGGGGCCACGAGCGCTTCTAAACACAAGCAACAAAACTTTTCTTTTTAAAATAATAATATAGATTTCTGCCAATTTCGGACGGAAATAGAACCACAGACTAAGTGATTTTAAAATCAAAGACAAAACGATAGCTGCTTTTAGCCACATAAAACTGGACCCCAGGCGCCAAAACCAGGTAGGATTTGAAAGCAACAGGTAATACAATAAGAACGATTCTACTCTCAAGGAATTTGAGTACAAGTTATGCCATGTTCTCCGGTTTTAGTCAATATTTCAGCCTTAAAGGCTTCATTCTTATTTCGTTTTGGTCTGCTGCATTAAAATATTGCCCTGGGGCTATCCTTCCAAGGGCTCACCTGGGACCCCTGGCTATAGACAGATGAAGGGAAACGTGTGGTTTTAGTTGATAGGAGTCCGACATAGCCATGGGCGTACCCAGGATCTGGGCGAGGGGAGGGGGCAACTCAGATTTTTTAAAAGCTACCTGTTTTTTAACCGCTGATGCAAAAAGAGAGGTGTCATAAGTTTGACGTAGATTCCGGTGTGTGAATCTCTGTCTGTTGCATCGTAGCTCTCAAACGAACTGACAGATTTTAATCTTATATAATGACAAATTTAAAATCCATTTTCTTGGTGGTGGTTCTTAGCTATTAATGGTTAAGATCGGTCCAGCAGTGTAAGAATATCGGCTATTTTTCAAAATTATGTATTTTGGCAATTTTGGCGTATGATTACTCGGTTAAGCGCTTAACACGTGCCAGTATAATCGTTAAATGACAATTAATGGATAACTTCGACCTGATGCTGCAACCAGAATGGTCTCCATAGAACCCGACTCTTCGAAAACTCACTGCAGACGTATGGTGTTTGGGTTCAATAGTACGTTTTAAGGGTTGTTCCTTAAAGTACAAGTATATTTTGGCTTTAATATAAAATTTATTTTATGATTAATATTTTTTTATTTGACTATGTTCAAATCTATATAGATAAATAAAATTTAAGTGTTACAGACACTTAAATTTTATTTATCTATTTAATTTTATTCCAAATTAAATCACTATTTAAAAATAAGTATTTATTTTGCATAGACCATTTAACGGCGCTTACAAAATGTCATACACTAGAATTAAAGATAAATTTAATATTTTGAGAGTGATCACCGGTTCGGAACGCGGCCCACCGGAGAAGAACCGGCAAGAAACGTAGGAAGACTTTTTTGATAGCCTATTTAAAATTTAATATTATTCACTTTGCCAGCAGATCATTTCCAGGCGCTGCTCCCTGCTGTCCTGCAAATAGTCTTTTACAGCGTAATAACTTTTTTAAATATGAAGACAGCAGGTCGAGAGCTTTGCCTCTTACTCCATAGTGATGTAATTTTCTGCACAGCGTTTCAAGCTGAACAAAGTTACTCAGGGCGCCAGGTGTAAAACTGATAGATAGAGATCGTGTTTTTTTAGTCGTTTCAAGTCCGGCTTAACGCTGGTAACAAACAGTTATAAGGGGCGTGCCTCACGATTTTTAAAAGATGTATGGTGTAGATTTTGCAAATGGCAAAATGTTATTTTTCTAATTTATCGATAAAAGTAGGAGACGAAACCAAATCCAGGGGAAGGGGGTAGTTGCCCCTCCCTGCAACGCCCTGGGTACGCCCATGGACATAGCAGCCATAAGGAATTCCACAAGAAAAATAAAAAAAATGCTTGTTATATTGCAGATAAGCTTTGATAACCACCAAGTTGCGTGGCTGGTGGTTTTATCTCTTTCTGGGGTAATTTGGAAGACTGATTTTTTATGTGTTTATGGAGCCACAGACAGCCGTATTTCAAGTTGATAGCTTCATGAGTTTCTGAGCAAATGTCTGTAATAGTACCTTTACGAAATAAATGAAAAATGTATTGATAATCATTGCCTCTTGCCAAATGTTTTAGGTCGTTATGAGGCTTTTTATTGATGAGATTTTATTAGCAATATAGTAATCCGGTTGAAAAAAGTTCCAAACAATATTGTTTATTAACATTTAGTTAGAAATTTGACATATACATGTAATTTATTTATTGATTTTAAATTCATAGGATTCATTGGAACAAAGACAACGTGAATGTTATTTTATAATTTATATTTTTCAATGAGAATGATATATAGTGCTTTGTATGTTTCGTTCATCAGCCGCTGCTACAATTTCTAGTTCGTGAGAACTAATACTATTCAGTAACCACCATACCAATTCGTTTTACAGTTGTCATCTTAATCAAAGTCTTGCAACCATCTATCTTAACTTTATAAGTTCTCCTTTAGAACTCACTCAAGTGCAATGTTGTCTCGTGAACAATAATTGAGATGTCTACAGCGTTCAGCCGCATAGTAACAATTTGAAACAACACAAAGCATACTTTCAATAAACGCGTGAAAGAAAAGTTCATGCAAAAACAGCTGGGGTCTTGTTAAATATATATTAATTTACACACATCAGAGTAATAACATTTATAGTATAATTATTTATTATACTTGTATAATGTATGAATATTTGTTTTATCATACTTATTTATTATTTTAATCACATATTTGCAATCTAATATTTTAATCACATATTTTATAAAGAATACAGAACTGATTTTAAGATTTTCAATGTAAAATGTTTGGCCGTTCGTAATTGTGCGATACCAATGCAGTTTTGTTGCGGCTTGGGTATTTATGTAGTTTGTTTCGCAGGACAACAACAGTACTGGATTCTTTTCGTGACTAAGGTCCGTGTTCCGGAGCGTTTCTCGGTGCTCGGTCAGCGCTTGAAGCTAATTTTTTGTCTTATATAATCTACTCTCGAGCGTCGATTGAGTGTTGATGGGCGTTCTGGAGTGCGGCCCTAAATTTATCCAGGACGTATATATAGATTAGTGTTATAAAATTTCTAATCTGATTCTAATTTCAATATAAATAAATAAATATCCATCACGCCTTATCCCCGAAGGGGTGGCAGAGGCATATTATATGCCCACTTTTCACCGTGTGGATTCCTGTACCACGTAATAGGTGGTGAGCCCATTGCCTGTTTGTTGAAATGTACAGAGGCAGGTTGTGGGTACCTGCTGTTGAATTTTTTCAAGCCGCCCATAATATCATATCATAACAAACAAAACAATTTCAGAGTTGTTTGTAATTTAATTTCAAACATTTATAGCGTTATCGAAATCAATGTAAATATCATTATATGTTATGCATAGTGTCGGTGTCACACAATATTTACACAAATATTTGGATAAAGATGGAAATGAAGTGCAAAGAGAAACAGAAACCCGCCAGAATTGCTCATCTTACTCATAATAATCAACATTAACAGATTAGTTTTGGTTACATTTATATTGAAGCGCTCGTGGCCCCGCGGTCTCAGTGTTCTGTAAACGATCACTGAGTTACGCAACTCTCACTATGGCTGGTACTCGGATGGGTGACCACTTTGTGGCATTTACATTTGCGAGCGTTTCCGTGCTTCGAAAGGCACGTTAAGCCGTCGGTCCCGGTTGCCAGTAAAATGGCAGTCGTTAAGCCTGGTTGAAGGCTTTATGAGCGACTTGAAAACTTTCAACAGCAGGTCGCCACAGCCTGCGCCTGTCCATTTCAATTGTCCGGCAATGGGCTCACCACCCGTTACGTGGGACAAAATGCATACGGTGAAATGTGCGCATAAAGTATGCCTCTGCCTACCCCTTCGGGGAAAAGGCGTGACAATATGTATGTATGTATAAAGTTTCTTGCAGAAACGTGTGCCTGCTTTCACCCGCTTCAACTTAAGTGTGAAAAACTTGGTCTCTTTCCGTATTAAAACAAATTATCTTTGGGCAAACTAATTTAAATTCAAGCCAATTAAAACATCGTTAAACGCGGGTAACCGGGATTAGAAACCGGGGTGCTGAAATCTTATACTTCATTAATATTAAAGCATATCAAAGACACTCTGTCTGTGGTGTCGGCAATGAAATTATTGGACAAATATTGTGATTAATTGCCTGCAACAAAGTCTCTTTAAATATGCTTTTATAATCTTATTGAGGTGTTTAATTTAAAAATATAGAAGCGCTCGTAGTCCTGCTAGCTCAGTTCTGTAAACGATTACTGTGTTATATAACATTCGCTATGGCTGTTCTTGGATGGGTGACCGCTTTTTAGCATTTACATTTAAGAGCGTTTCCGTGCTTAAGAACGCTGTTGGATTCAGTTGCCAGTAACATGGCAGTCGTAGGTAAGTCAAGTTGAAAAAAATTAACAGCAGGTGCGACAACATGCGCCAGTTCATTTCTACACGGCAATAGGCTCACCACCTGTTACGTGGTAAATGTGGGTGTATATTATGCCTCTGCTTACCCCTTTGGGGATAAAAGCGTGGCAATATGTATTATGTGAATGTGTATGTATGTAAATCTATATCTTTTCATAGGGTATAATTAAGTCACTTTACAACTTATAAACAGTCTACATTATTAGGGTAGTTCCCTTAAGAGTTTAAGATTCTAGGTTTAAAGGTTTTACTACTGGTTTTGCAGCCATACACACGAGATCAAGAAAACGCTTCATAGCAATGAACATAGTAATTAGGTTGTACCTATCTTACTAATATTATAAAGATAGGTTGGTTACTTTCACGAAAATACTACTAAATGGATTTTTTTTTATACCACTGAGGTGGCAGACATGTATACGGCACACCTGATGGAAAGTGGTCACCGTAGCATATGGACGCTTGCAACACCAGAGGTGCAGCACTCGCGCTGCAGACCTTATTTTGATCAAACTTTACAATATTATCGCATCAGAATAACATAAAGGCTACTTTTTTCAAGTTCCTGTGGGAAACAGGAACGAGAAAACTTTACTATACAGGCAAAACCACGTAAATTGCTGTTACAAAGTGTTTCTATTACCGTGTCTAATGCTGATAAACTCATTGTGTGCAAGTAATAGCTACTGGCGCGTATAAAGTGAGAGGTATTGAATGTTTATCATAAATTCGTTTGAATGAGCACCAGTTAAGTCAGTCGCTGTATTGTCCTCTGCACAATGCCAGTTGCAAGCGAGAAGTGAAGTGGTTGATACACTTTATATATTAACTTTATTATATATAAACTAAGTGACCCCGCGGCTTCGCCCGTGACATACTTCACAACCCTCGTCGCATACTGTTAGGTCTTTCCAGCAAGAGATGTTATATTTTACTTTTCTTAATATACGGGTAGCTAAGAGAATGAATGAAATTAATGTTATGGTTATTTATGATTTTAGGCAATAAGTAAATGATTAATAATTAATAAAAATGTTGAATCTTAGTTCTAGTTAGTTTATTTAAAACTAAATGGATTATATAAATATTACCATCTACCCTATATTAAAAATCATCCCCACTGCTGTGACGATGGAAGAAATATTTTGTTCGTGTATAAAACGGTTCGCTCGTCAGTCGAAAGGGGACACTCGACGAAGTAAGTCCTAAAGTGCCTAGTTTATGTTTAATTATAAATTTTAGTGTACAGTCAAAGTAGATAAAAGTGTATCAATAGAAGTGTGATTGTGAGTGACTTGGTTTTATTTTTCTTATAATTGGGCCACGTCCAATAATACTAATGATCTCGTCCTTTATTACTTTTTCAATAATGAATGAAAAGTTGCCCTTTTTGTTGATATTTATAATTACTGCTTTGCTCTTCAGAGTAGGAGCGTGATAGCCCATTTATCGAGCAAGTCTCTATGCTATACCTCGAGCTTTCCTTGATAAATGGGTATCTAAGGCAAAAATCATTTTTCTTTTCAAACCAGTAATTAGTAAGATTAGCGCGTTCAATCAAATAAACACACATAAAAACAAAACTCTTCAGTTTTATATATTAGTATTGATAAAACTTGCAAAAGTGAACCAGTAAATCTTTGTTTTGCTTTTCAAACCATTACCGTCTACAAGGCAGATGTTCGCCATTTTCTAGAGCTTCGTTTCGTCTCGTGGGCGTAATAAAACTGACATTGTGATCTGTGAAATGTCGGGGATTTGTGATACATATTACTTTTTGGAGTAATTATGTATATTTATCTATCACGCCTTTTCCCTGAAGGGGTGGCAGAGGCATGTTTCACCATATGTATTTCTGTCCCACATAATAGGTGTACTGTACTGTACACATAATAGGTGGTGAGCCCATTGACGTGTGGAAATAGACACACGCAGGTTGTGGCTACCTTCTGTTGAAATTTTCAAGCCACCCATAAGGCCTTCAACTTGACTTAACGACTGCCATCTTACTGGCAACCGGGACCAACGATTTAACGTGCCTTCCGAGGCTCGCAAATGTAAATGCCACTTAGTTGTCACCTATCCGTAACCAGCCATTTCGAAAGATTTGCTTAATTAATTTAAAAATTAATGCTTAACGCAGTGATCGTTTACAGAACACTGAGTCCGCGAGCGCTTTAATAATAATGGAGTAATTATGATACTTTGGAAATCCAGGCAGGGCTTGGTAGTAACTGCGAATATACTATAATAAAGAGACAGAGATAGATAGAAAGAGACAGACAGAGAGAGAGAGAGAGAGAGATTAATAATTATTAGATGTTCACCGGATTTTTTTCTCAGATCTAAATAATTTAAATGAAACTTTGTGAAGTTATTTGGATATTTCTTACTAATCACCCATGAACCAATAAAATTTGGCAAAAAGCTGGATATTAGATGTTTACCTAACTGACACCTTGGATTTATACTTGGACTACTTTTAGACTTCTGAACCCCTAAAGTTTAAAAAAGTCCTTTATAACGGCTCAGTCAGTCCATCCGTAAGTCTGGATGTATCTATTTTCCAATAATTATAACAAATAGAGTCAAATGGTTTCATTCGATTCAGGACACCATGAACAGGTGCTAGGCGATTATCAAGTTTCTACAACTACTGATTTTGAAACTGGTTTCAATTTAGAAGTCATTGAATTCCTTCGCTATGATAGTAAAGGGCGACTTACTAGTTTATTTCAGGAACAAGTTAATGTAGAAAATTTTTTTATAGCATTGAGGTGGCAGACAAGCGTACGGTGCGTACCTGATGGAAAGTGGTTACGGAAGCCTATGGACGTTAGCAACACCACACTTTGTAAACCTTCTGAGACCCCTTTTGAAGAATCCCATACTGTAGACGTTAGGGAAAACCCAGGTATGGAGTTTATTCCACAATCAAAGCGTACGCGGAATAAAGCCTCTATCGGACCTAACCGAACTAGTATCGGAAAACATCACAGCGAGTAAAACATTAATAATTAGTTAACGCCCAACCGTCATCAATCAACAGGCATAAACTAGTTATTATTTTTTTTTTGTAACTTTGCGAATAAATGATAGCCAAAGCATTGAGAGGTGAGCAAAGTACTCACATATTTTTGATAAACAACAAAAATCGTAAATTTTAAACTCTACAAATATTTTTGTATTTCCCTATCGTCTGACAATTGTTCTGTAAGCCTGTTTGAAATTCCTGAACAAAACATGAGTAATATCCTTGAAATCGTCAACGGAACACGAAGTTCGTATATTGTAATAAAGATACTGAGCGCTGTAGTCGAAGCAGGAAATTAAACTAGTTCAACACGACTTCAAATTTCTACCATTGCTCTGCATATATTACCTAGTTGATTTCTTTATATATATTTTGAATATAACATAAAAACGCTATCTAAAACCCAAAATAGACTTAGTTATTTCATCGTTTGTTCATTTCCTGCACCATCATTTTGAGCTGATCGTATGCCCATGCATCGGTAATCGTAATTTGTTCTGTAATCGAGTAACTTGAACTACGAATGCTTCTAAAACATGAGACCGTTTGTGGCGATAATGAGCGTTTCTTTGAGTCACAGGACGTTAAGCCGTTGATTCATGTTCTACGGACATGATAGTCTCTAAGCCAAGTTTAAGTAATGGCTTGAGGCTTGATAGCTTTCAGAGACATTGAAAAAGCTCTCCCTTGGGATTTCTCATTCGCTGTGGCAATAACCACTTCCTCTACCATCAGAGGGGCGCTCGATAGCGATGCAGAGGTCTTGAATTGTTCAACTGGTGCTTAGGGGTGGTCATTAATTAAAAAAGTAAATAGAGGAGTACCTTTGGGCTTAATTTTGGGGCCACTTCTTTTTATTTTATATGCCGCTGACATTACTAGGTGATTTGAGAATTGTAATTTTCATATGTATGCAGATGACATACAATTGTATCTATCTTTTAAGCCAACTGATACAATAACATCTATATTAAAAGTCAATGAGGACCTACTAAAGATAAACCAATGGTCAAAAGTACATGGTTTGCTTTTAAACCCATCAAAGTCAAAGTGTATGGTGCTAGGTAGTCAGTCACAGATACAAAATACATTGGCATATGATCCTGCAATTACAATAAATGGGCAGAGAATCCAAAGAGTAGAGGAAACTACTAGCCTGGGCCTCAGGATGGATCCTGAGCTGCGATTTGAGAGCCATATAAATAAGATTGTTAAAAATTGTTTCTACAGACTAAAAGTTTTATACAACATTCGCAATTATCTTAGTGTAACAATAAGACAGAAACTAGTAGATAGTCTCATACTGCCCAGGTTTAATTATTGTGACACAGTTTATGGACCATGCTTACTGACTTGTACTAGGTACTTGATACAAAGGGTACAAAACGCATGTGCTAGATTTTGCTTAAGCATACCCAGACGCCATCATGTAACACCATATATTAATGATCACAATATACTGAAAATGGAAGCCAGAAGAAAGTTACACTTGGCTGTCCTATTATTTGGTTTGATGAAAAGTAAGAGGCCATCCTATTTGTATGAGAAAATTGTAATGAGGCAGAATTATTATAGGTACCCAATAAGGTCTGCTTCAACTGTCTTGTCTGTACCACATTATAGAACTGCAGCTTTCAAGAGGTGTCTTAAATATGCAGCGATGCGGATCTGGAATGATCTGCCACCACCTATTAGGAATTTAAGAACAAAATTAAATTTAAAAAAAAGTGGACACCCTTCTCAGTAGGTACTGTTTTTCAGTGCCACTCAAAAATGGAGAACCTGACGCCATCTGAGAAATCTGCTACTTTTTAAAATAAAACATATCTGCTTTCAGATCAAAAATCAATTATATAGTTTATTTTTATTTACAAAATTTACCTTGTTTACAATTCTGGATGTTATGGTGGTTGGTCGTTCCTAGGGATGTAAACTGGTCTATTGATCTATGTTTCGGCACCGTAGGTGATGATCGACCTACGTTTTCATGTTTGATCATGTTGGGTACTGTGGTCTATACTTGGTTTTTACGTTCCTTCTTTTTGGCTGTGTGTGGAAACAGGGAAACTAAAACAAAAATAGATTTTTTTAATTTTATTATGGCTTACCTATATAGAGTGGTTTATATTGTTGTGACTGCTCTTTGAGTGATACGGGTTCTCTGTGCTTGGGGTATAATTTGAGCTTCAGTGTGCTGTGTGAGAGACGCGGGTGCACAGCGTAGATATAGGATGTATCAGGTATTTTAGTGTAACAACTGTTTTAGCTTACCTGTATGTGAAAAGACTGATGTGAATCACAGTATATATTTGCAAATATTATGTTAGTTAAACAGAACATACATTTATACAATAGACACAGTGACATACATTCGATAAATACTAGAAATAAGCATAAATTAATTGGAACGCATCATCGTTTACAAAAGGTTCACGACTCTTTTGCAGGAATTGGCGTACGACTATATAATAAAATTCCTTTAAACATTATGAACCTGCCGTTACATAAATTTAAGGCGGAAATTAAGAGGCACCTCTTGAAAAGGGCCTATTGCACAACTAATGATTATTTGAACGATAAAAATAAATGGAAATGAGTTGCTTGCTCTTCGCTTGAGCTATTTAGGATTCGAATAAATCTTGTGATATGCCTTGAATCTGGAACATATATATGTTGTATTTTTACATCTCTACATTATTAATAATTTGAAACATCTGACAACTAAAGGTTTCTAAATTGGCTGCGTTTAGTCCCGGTATACAATGTAATTTGAGTTTGTTATTGTGTGAGCACCATGTAGACTTATTTATTTCTTTGAAATTGACATGATAGTTGCTGTGCAGTTTTTGAGTATGTCAAGCTCGCCTAAGTGTCCTGGCAGTGGTGGCGTATGTATCGGGTCGCCTTATTCCCTATAATACGGTTGAGTAGGGCGATGGCTGATATAATGCGTCATACCCGTGAACGGGTGCCGTCTGTTGGGACTGGTCAGCTCATAGCTGTTATAGCAATTATTAAAAATAATCTTATTTATATTTAAGGTAAACTTAAGTTTAGTCGACTGTTCTCACATAAATCCAAAGGAACAATGTAAGTGTAATTTTAATGTTGTAAGCCATTCCATTATATTTTAAAATGGCATACATTGACTTTCTTGCCAGATTCTTCTTCTTCAAGGGTAGGCTGCCCTTAGAACCGGCAACTATAATCGCTCTAATTTTGATATGATTTAAACACAACATTTATTTAGTTTTTTTTGTTTGTATAAATTCATTACTATATAATTGGTCAAATATCATGTTAATCAAACTAATGTAATTACTGGCGTTTAGAAAAGAGTGGCCATGAGTTTTATTGCCAGGTTCTTCCTCAGGCTCTACCTATTGCTTTGCGAATCTGGCAGTAAATGTAAATGTAGAAGCAATATTCTTGACGTTCATAAGTGTTACTTTGTGACCTAAATGAATAAAGATTTATTATTATCTATAATGGATGATGGCTTCATAGTCTTCGTGTAATTGAATGATTGTTAGTAATACATAATGGTAATTTAAGTAGCAGATTTCTCAGACGGCGTCAGGTTCTTCATTTTTGGGTGGCACTGAAAAACAGTACATACTGAGAAGGGTGTCCATCTCGGTAAAAGCTGACTGTCATCCTATATTTGTAACTTCTCACATTTTTCATAATTTTGTTGATAATTGTTAGTTTTAAGTACGGCAAAAAGAAAAAGTTATATACACGTGTTTGCCGGTCGCCACGTATTTAGTTTGTTGAATGGCCTGACAGATTCAGCTTTCAGCTGTCATGTCATTCTACAGTTACTTTCGGCGCGGCGGCACAGAGTGTTTTGTGTTTGTGTTTTTGTTTATGCTTCGTAGAATACATTTTTAAAAATAAAAAATGTTATGTACCTAGTTTATTTATTTTTGTCTGTAAAGTGTAGCGATTTACAAATAAATAAATATTTCTTTCTTTCTTTCAAATACACCCTACATATATAAAACAAATGGATGAACAAAATATACTGTTTGGGGTTGTGGAGTCCGACGGTAGCAACTCCCGGCAACACCGAACTTCAATTCCAAAATCATAACTATTGCAAGACGTCAAGAAAAATGGATCCCAATCTCTAAATTATATACTCCAAATTTCCATCGCACCTATTTAATACCGTCGATTATAATTTCTACAATAATGTATAAAAATTCGCCCGATTTGTTGATATTTATGATTCCTGATCAGTTTTCATGGGTAGTAGCGTGATGTTATAAAACCCATAGCCTTCCTCGATAAATGGACTATTTAACATGAAAAATATTTTTTCAAATCGGACCATTATTTCCTGAGATAAGCGCGTTCAACCAAACATACTCTTCAGCTTTATTTAGTATAGATTTGGAAACTACCAGGAAGACGCTAAAATGAAGATAAGGATTGTAAACTGGAGAAACACCTGCGTATTTGTAAGTCAGTTAGCAATATACAGGTGATAATTAACTCAAAGAGGGCGACGAGTTTAATTGCACACTTCTTTCAACCATTTCTAATTTGAATTCAATCGAATTCAATTTCCCGACGGTGTTAATTTACTGGCTGCGGTTTCGGACCACCCGTGTCGGTTTTACGTTAAACGTGTTAATTACAATATTTATGACTGAAATGTTTTACAAGTCACAATATATAAATATTCATAAAAATAAGCATATTTTTACAAACGGATAGGCAGAGGCATACACAACGCCATTTCAGTTCAAACTAATTATTTACTACGACATGGTGAAACTCGATTGCGTTCCTATTCAGTCATTTCCTAAGGGAGTTGTGAATAATAAAAATATAAGTAAGGAAAACGATTTCATTGAGAAAATTGAAAAGCGGAATGACTCTAGGGAGTCATTTTAATCTGCTAGCTCGCTACATTAGCTGTTCATGTGTTTCTTTGCTTGTCGTAACGTATTGTAACAATTTGAAATTACCATCTTTCTATGTATATGCACAACGAATTACAGTATTATTGGAAATAAAATGATTTTTGCACTAGCAACACCGAAGACAGCGTATATATATACAGCGTATATATAGAGACGAGAGTCACTTCTACCTATTCTCTGTCGATTGCCGTAGCGTGCGGAAGCTCTGCCCGTTATTGTCTCTATAATTTGCATTGTAATATTTAAATAAAAGCCCTAGCAATCTATCTGTGTTATTATTTATAACAGTATGATAAATAAACTTTAAAAAAGTTAAAACAGACTTCAAACAAAAATCAACAGGATGTGGTAAAATGTGATTATTTTTGTTTAAATTTCAACCACTACTACACAACCATAGTATAAGAAACTTAAAGTATTGATAATTTACAAATACTACGCTAACATATTTTCTTCTATTTAAAGGTTTCTTGGGAGTTATCAACTATACGGGTGTAAGTTAGTAATTTCAAAAAACGAAGAGCGCATCAAAATATCACTAATAAATACAACATTCTTTATTTTATTTCGACTGTCTCAATGGTTCTTACAATGTTAAAAATAAAAAATACCATGATGATCATACGTACTTGTATATAGACGTCCCAAAATTAACTCGATATCGGCAACGACGATTTGATTTGAAGCGAAAACAAAGAGGATTATCAGGATTGCAGTGTGGCAAAGAGTGATACCAACAGGGAAGTGCTCGTTCCTATCCTATTTGCTAATTTCCCTATAATTTTCGGTCTAGCGTGCTCGAGTTCTAAGTTAATTAACTAAATTCGCATTTTTATATTTTCATAATAACAGTGTTTTGTGCTTTAATTATACGACTAAAGTCAAAAATCATCTCACAATATTTAAACATTATTGTATGTATTCTAATACACGTATTTTATTTTTTCGTTAAAAATCTACCATCTTAATCTATAATCTAATGCTAAAACTTTGCTAAATCTTAAATTAAGAGTACTGATTCCCAATTAACGGTTGAAGTACTGTGTCTTATTTAGTTTAATTGAGCCTAGATAGCTAACAAATATCTTACATTTATATTTCGCACATTTTTCTATGCTAACTTATTCTTATATTTTCAAAGTTATTTGGCTATAATAACTAGTTACTATCCGCTTCTAGCGCAGTGTTAAATAAGATTATTCTATATACATCACATAGCAATAAATAGGTACCTATTACCCATACCTGTCTATACTTTATCTACCCTAAAGTAACAATCAAAACACAAAATATAGTAATTAATAATCAGTAATCCAAAATAAAAACACTTATTTAACCAGTAAAATTAATCATTAACTTATATCAATTCCAGGATATGCAATAACGCAAATACAAGTTGTTTACAATAAAAACAGTGCATTCGTATCTACTCGGTGAGCCGTTCTGAGCGCATAGTGACTCATAGCTGCTTCGCAGTTGATAGCTAACAAATATCTTACATTTATATTTCGCACATTTTTCTATGCTAACTTATTCTTATATTTTCAAAGTTATTTGGCTATAATAACTAGTTACTATCCGCTTCTAGCGCAGTGTTAAATAAGATTATTCTATATACATCACATAGCAATAAATAGGTACCTATTACCCATACCTGTCTATACTTTATCTACCCTAAAGTAACAATCAAAACACAAAATATAGTAATTAATAATCAGTAATCCAAAATAAAAACACTTATTTAACCAGTAAAATTAATCATTAACTTATATCAATTCCAGGATATGCAATAACGCAAATACAAGTTGTTTACAATAAAAACAGTGCATTCGTATCTACTCGGTGAGCCGTTCTGAGCGCATAGTGACTCATAGCTGCTTCGCAGTTGATTTGCTGCGAGTAAAGGTATTTATGCACTTGAGTTTTTTGTCTTCATTACTATGACCAGCGTAGATGATTTAAAAGACAATAAAGCTAAAAGAGATTCCATAAAGGGTAGGTTAACAACATTTGAAAAATATATATCAGACTTGATATTATTAAAAGATATTAGCTCATCAAAGTGTCATGAAACAAAAATACGATTAGAAAAGTTAAAATGTATTTTTGATGAGTATGACTCGATCCAAACTAGCATAGAAATAAAGGTAAAAAAAACCCGGAAAATGTGGTTGAGTGGGAATCTACCGAAAATAGATTTTATGAGGTATTTGCATTGGCCCAGCAACTTTTAGAAAAAAATAGTGTCGAAACTGATGTAATGAGTTCATCTTCAAATTGCATTGTGCCTAAAACGAATATTAAGTTACCTCAAATTAAAATCCCTAATTTTGAAAATGGCTCGAATTTCATGATACATTTACTTCCTTGATTCATGGCAATGATTCTATCGCAAGCATAAACAAGTATCTATATTTGAAAAGTGCACTTACCGGGTCCACTGCCGCCGTGATCGCATCTTTAGATCTCTCGAGCAGTAATTATGAGTTTGCATGGAATTTTTTTTTTCAATTCTATTCAAATCAATCCTTTATTTGCGAATATGGGTACAAAGTGGTGTTACATAAGACTTAACGGCTCCGTCACATTCCACCTTTCGGCATGCAAAGTTTTATATTATTAATTTACAAGTACCTAATTAATAGTAGACCATAACAATCCAATAAATCATAATACCCAATTTCATGTCAACAGATAAGCACAATCAAATCATAAAATAAACTAAAATAAACAGTGTCAAGTACAATCATGTCAATGATGCAATACTCTTTGCAGAGAATATATATATTTATCATCTAGGAATTCCTTTACACTATAATACGTCTTCTCTACCAATACATTTTTTAGCTCCAACGTAAATCTGTAAACATTATCGAGTTTTCTTAAATCTAGTGGTAATTTGTTATATATCTTGGAAGTCTTACAAAATATGCTTCTATTGAGTAATGTCGTCTTACTGGGCTGATATCTTATTTAAAATTGATGACGACTGCTGTATAACTTATCATATAAGTGCAAATTCCTTTTTACAAATGTAGCAACCTCCAATATATATATATATACATGGCAGCGTAAGTAATTTCAGGTCTTTAAATATTGGCTTACAGCTATCGGTTCTTTGAAGTCTATAAATAGCACGGACACATTGTTTTTGGGCTTTAAAAACGTACACCCAGTCAGTGAAGTTTCCCCAGAAGATTATAGCATATCGCAGTAGGGACTCTGCATATGTATGGTAAGCTACCAGAACTGCTGTTATGTTAACAGTTTTTGATAACATGTACAGAGCATATGAGCATTTGCTAAGTTTTGCGCACAGATCTTCAATATGCGATTTCCAGTTGAGATTGCAAACAATCTTCAAACCGAGAAATGTTGCCACATTTACTTCCTTTATACTAATATCAGAAAATTGTACATTGAGGTCTATTTGGGGTCTCTTTCTATTCCTAAACAACATAAGGCTTGTTTTTACAAAATTAATTATAAGATTATTAGCTGTCAACCATTCAACTACATTAGTGAGGCCTTCATTAATTGTACTCGCCATGTTATAGTTATGATTTTTAGAAAATATGACAGTACTATCATCTGCGAAAAGAATCATTGGTGATTTTACAGCTTTTGGAAAGTCATTGATATAAATAAATAAGAGCAAAGGACCCAAGACACTACCTTGAGGAACGCCGTACTTGACGTGTCTGTATTTGGATAAAAAAGACAATTCTTTTCTCTTAGTTGTTGACACCGTTGTAATAGAGGTTGCTTGTTGCCTATTGCTTAGGTAAGAGCTTATTAAATTTAGAGCATTGCCTCTTACACCATAACTTTCCAACTTATTTTTAAGTATTTTATGATCCACGCAATCGAAAGCTTTTTTTAGGTCTGTGAATAAGGCACACACCGGAGTATTGCGGTCGACATCAATAGTGACTTCTTTCAAAAATTTATAGCTTTATTTATTGTAATATTTTTCCTAAACCCTGTCTGCGCGTCCGTAATAACATTATATTTTTCCAAAAAACCGTTAAAGACTCCCATGTATAACCCTTTCCAGGATCTTAGACAATACAGGTATTAGAGCTATGGGCCTATAGCATGCCATATTTTCTTTATCCAGTTTTTTAAAAACAGGTTTAATAATGGTAGGCTTTAATCTAGATGGGAACACACCATTCAAAATACACAAGTTAAAGATATGGCAAAGCACTGGTGAAACAACTTCACTGACATATTTTATGACTTTGGTTGTTATTTCATCATACCCCGTACTATTCGTGGTTTTAAGAGACTGTATAATATTGTGTATGTCTTGTGGTGTAGTGGGATTTATAAATAATGAATTACACAAATAAGACCTATATTTATTTCCAAGTGTTCTGTTCTCAGAAGTCAAACTATTATTTAATGTCAGTTTATTATCAATTGTCAATCTATTATTTAATGAAAATGTATTATTTAATATTATATTACTGTTTATTGCTAATTTATTACTAAGTGTCAAGTTATTATTTAATGTAATAGAATTGTCTGTTATAGTCTGATTACAAGATGTCAACTTATTATTTTGCGTCAAGGTTTCAATTTCATCAATAAAAAAAATATTAAAATGTTGTGCAATTTTGCCCGGATCAGTAACCGATACCCCATTGGCCTTAATATGTGTAATATAGCCCTTCGGTATATTATATTTACTTATATTTATTATATTCCAGGTGGCTTTAGTTTTCTACTCACACATGTGGGTAGTCGTGACAATAAAACATATGTATATAGCTTTCTATTAAAATTTATATTAAAAATAAATACAAAGTTAATTTTTCAAATTTATGTTTATATTTATTAAGTAGAAGAAAGCACCTACCAGTGAGAGTGTTATTTCCAAATAATTTATATATTACACACACTAAAAAACTGACAGTAATATGGAAACCCTTCAAGATTCCATCACAAGCTTAAAAACCATGTTCCGAGATCAGATGACTAGTTTTGAAGCAAGGTTGGACAAAGGTAGCAGCTCTTCTCCAGATGAAGCCACTTTGGCAGCTGACTTTGCAGCATTTAAAAAATTTACTTTTACTGCATTAAATCTTCTACAAACTCAAGTGGAAACTGTTGTAAAAAAGGTAGACACAATGGAGAACCGCAGTCGTAGAAAAATGCTCCTTCTGCATGGGGTCAGGGACACATCTTCAGAAAATACAGCTGAGGCGGTGGTGACTGTTGTCAACAAGCAGCTGGGCATTGAGTCATTTGTAACAGCAGATATTCAACGTTGCCATAGAATGGGCAGACCTTCTTCCAAACCGAGACCAATTTTGGTCAAATTCACAAAGGTTATTAGTCGTGATAGTATTTGGTTTTCTAAGACTAAACTCAAGGGCTCTGGTGTTACCTTGTCCGAATTCCTTACTAAGGCGAGACACGATGTATTTATGGCTGCGAGAGAGCGTTTTGGTATCGACAAATGCTGGACGAGGGAAGGTTTCATCCATTTAATTGGCCCTGATGGAACGCGCCACCGTATTACTACGTGCCAGGAATTGGATGAGATAAAGACCAGTGAGTGCCTCAAGATCAAATAAAGATCGCTGCTGTCCCACCAAAACCATCCAGTATCAAATCGAGACGAGTTGCTGCGTCTAGAAAGTGATGTATTTTTACTGTTTGTTTACTTTTTTTATCATTACCAAACAAAACTTTTGAGTTATATAATTCCTATAAATATCATTGTCCACATAGTCACTAGTACCCTCTTTCATGTTGGTATGATACTTAAACTTATTAGTATTTACCACCGGCATTGCAAAAAAAATAACGTTTATTTATTTTTTTACCGACTTTTTCGTGTTTATACCAATATATCAGTTAATTATGATTAAAATTCCAAATTATTATAGCTATAAGTTTTATCTTTATATATTTTACGATTTTTCAGTAGTTAAAATTTTTTGTCTAGATATTATAGTTTCCAAGATATCACGATTTTAGTTAATTAGGTCATAGGTTAATTACAAAAAATGCGCGAACAGATTGTGAACGTTTGAGTGGATAGGTTAAAATACGTTTACGGTTTAATGTGTATATATCTTTAACAAATGTCAACTTAATATGTCAATTTGTGTATCTGTCAAGTGTCATCGGTATCTTTTTATTATTTGAGTATTTTTTTTTGTGGCCTGGTTACTAAGCCAAATCTTAATTTATATTTCTTCAATCATCTTTCTTATTTTCGCGTTTGGCAATTGATATGGATTCTTTGTGATATGGATGCGGGCCGAAGAGTGGCATTGTGACTGTCTGGGTTTTATTTTTTATTTATTTTTTTGTTTTCATATTTTTAAGTAGTTTATCAGTGACAGTAAAGAGAAAATTTTTTATCGTAAAATTGTAACTTCTCAATCTTCCATTTTCTATTTTTGCACTCGACTGGTGGGTGTATAGGAATGTATTAGAACTTACTTACTTTGTTATTAAGTAAATTGCATTTATTGTATTTAATAGCCATATTTACTTATATATAGTATAAATAGTCTTTATTGTATATTTATATATTATAGTACATATTTATATTCTTATACATATTTTTATTTATTCATACATTATTACGCCTATATATTATTTTAATGTCTTTTTTAGGATGTATAAATGTTGATTCTGACACTTCCCTTACAACAAATAGACTGAACAATAGCTTTGCAGACGTACCATCACTTGCAGACTCACTTCAGACACAGTTTTCTGATGTACCCATGAACTTCAATGCTGTACATATCAATGCCCAGAGTATTCCCGCCCATTTCTCTGTTATGCTGGCTAATTTCGACTCTGAAAATTTACACGCTATTCTTGTTTCGGAAACATGGCTGAAACCAGGACTTCATTCAACAATTTCTTATACTCTTCCAGGTTTTAGACTAATAAGAAATGATCGCTCGCCTATTCCCGGTGTTTGTATTCGTGGTGGCGGTGTTGCTATCTATGTTCGAGAGTATATTCCTTGTAAAGTTATTGAAGTTTCAGCACAGCCACCACCCTCAAACTCGGGTGAGTACATTTTCCTGGAAATGGAGCTCTGTCACTCTAAAGTCCTTCTCGGTGTGTTTTACTGTAACTCGTCTAAGGTTAATTACTTCTCTCCAATTGAACATACTCTTGAAAAGCTAGTACCAGCCTATAAGCTTTATAAGCTCACTATTATAATGGGAGATTTCAATACATGCCTGGTTAAGAAAGATTACCGATCTGCCTCCCTGTGCAATATTTTAGATTCATGCAATTTAACTGTTCTTCCTTTAAATACCACTCATCATTTTCCTGACTGTATACCTTCCCTCCTAGATCTTATTATTGTTTCATCTTCTGAGCACGTAGCTAAACATGGCCAGTTTGCTGCTGATATCTTCTCCTATAATGATCTTATCTTTCTTTCGTATCAAATCGCCCTCCTAAGGCAAAACGTAAGGTGCTGATGCAGCGAAACTTTGGTGGAATGAACGTTGACCGGCTTTGTGATGATGCAAGAAAAATAGATTGGACGTTGTTCTATAACACAGTCTCTATTGACGATAAAGTGTCAATTTTGACGAGTAAGTTGGTCATCCTTTATAATAAACATGCACCAGTCCGCGCAGTCAAGGTGAAACATGCACCGTCCCCGTGGCTCACAAAAGAAATTAAGGAGTTGATGGCTAAAAAGGGGAGAGCCAAAACGAAATACAAATACCGGCCAAATGAATATAACCGCGAGAAATATGTGTCCATTCGTAATCACTGCAATAAGGTGTGTAGGAATGCACAACGCCAACATATCCAATCATCTGTTGATAACGGAGATCCAGCTAAAATCTGGAAATTTCTCTGAACTCTGGGAGTTGGAAAGGAAAAACAAGAAGTGAATCCAAAAAATATTGATCTCAACGCACTGAACAAGCATTTCTCTTCTAATACTAGTTTTGATGGTTCTATCAAAGCTAACACTTTAAAACGTCTTTCGCAACTTCCAACTCCTGTATATCCACTATTTGTTTTTAGTCAATTCACTGATTGTGATGTTAAGAGAAGCGTAGTGTCTATATCATCTAACGCCGTCGGAAACGACTGCATTAGTCGAAACATGATTCTTCCTATTCTCGATGTGATACTGCTAGTCATAATGAATTTTTAGGTAGTAGTATCACAGGATCTTTTAAATCATTCTATTACAGCTGGTTTGTTTCCCTCAAAGTGGAAAGAAGCTCAGCTGATACCTCTACCTAAAAATTCAAACCCTTCATCCTTTACTCATTATCGACCTATTTCTATCCTTCCATTTCTGTCTAAAGTCCTAGAACGTCTCGTTCACAATCAACTTAATTCTTTCCTATGTAAAAACCATCTTTTAAATTCCTTTCAATCCGGTTTCCGTCCAGGGCATAGTACCGTTACGGCTCTAGTTAATGTTACGGATGATATCAGAATGGGTATGGAGAATGGAAATCTTACACTACTTACGTTGCTAGACTTTAGTAATGCTTTTAATTCTGTAGATTTCCATATCTTGCTTCGGATACTGCGCTCTATTAATATATCTCCAACAGTGATTGATTGGTTTCATAGTTACCTGTCTGGTCGCCGACAACGTATTCGCATTGATGATGTTGTCTCTTCTTGGTGTGAAATTTCTGTTGGTGTACCGCAGGGTGGCGTTTTGTCTCCTCTTCTATTTGCAATATTTATAAATTCCATAACTCAACATTTAGTCTCATCCACAAATTTACACACAAGTGCCACTCGATGATATACATGAAGCATTTTCTGTAATAAATTGCGACTTAGAGCGAATATGTGAGTGGACCTATAACTATGGCTTGCAGGTGAATCCTACAAAAACGCAAGTTATCCTTGTGGGCAGTCCTTGGATGATTTCCCGTGTTCAATGGGCACAACTTCCACAAGTTATATTTGGTGGGATGCCATTATCGGTAAGTGACAGTGTTAAGGATTTGGGTGTACATATTGATGTAAATTTATCCTGGGGGCCTCAACTACGCGATGTCAGTCGTAAATTATATGCCTCAGCGGGTTCGTTACGGAGACTGCGTAACCTTCTTCCAACCACTACAAATATCTCGCTTGCACAGTCTCTCTTACTCCCAATATTGGACTATGCAGATGCCAGCTATCTTGATCTCACAGAGGAGCAACTCGATAAATTTGAGCGCCTTCAAAATTTTTGTATAAGATTTATTTATGGTTTACGTAAATATGATCATGTGTCACAATATCGCAAAGAGCTCAAGTGGCTCCCAATTCGCCTTCGTCGGAATACTCATATACTCTCCTTACTTTATAATACATTATTTAATC
Source organism: Thumatha senex (assembly GCA_948477245.1). Taxonomy (NCBI): domain Eukaryota; kingdom Metazoa; phylum Arthropoda; class Insecta; order Lepidoptera; family Erebidae; genus Thumatha; species Thumatha senex. The sequence continues at coordinate 17,647,259 of OX419743.1, forward strand.
CTTTAGCTCCTTCTTACCTCAAATATCGTTTTGAGTTTCTATGTGACACGCATTTGAGGTTTTAAATGTCATCAAAGAACTTGAGACTACACATACCGGTTCATTCCACAAAATTTTTTGATAAATCCTTTGCAGTGCAAGCCGCACGTTTGTGGAATGCACTACCGGGATCTATCAGGCGAGCTCAATCTTTAGGATCATTTAAAGCACAGGTTAAACAATATTATTTATCTAATGTAAATTAAAGTAAATGTCGTTTGTATGTATGTATGTATCTATGTATATATTTATGAGTATTTATTTATTTGTAGTGTTTAGGTAAATATATTTTATATTATTTTCACAGAATACGTCACCATTGAAACTTCCCACAATCTATTTCAATACAATCCTATCCATCTAAAGGTTGCCTGGAAGAGATTGCTGTTCGCGATAAAGCCGCCCATTGTACTTAAGTTGGAACTTAATTTCTGTAATATGTTTAATTTTTGGTGTACAATAAAGGATATATTATTATTATTATTTAGTTTTATTTTGACTATGTGAGATGTAATAATTATTTTGAGATGTTTTTGTTAGCCTGATAATTTTATTTAATGTTGATGAATATGCTTTAAATCAGGTTCTGTCAGCCTCACTTTTTGTTTTTCTGTACATCCACAGTAAGGCTCGCTTCCGCTGGGAACATAGTCTGATTCCATTACTGATCCATTTGTGTTTTTTGTATACAGACTTCTTAATTAAGATAACAGGGAAGCATAGTTTAAACTTTAGCACAAATAGATCATGAAAACTGTTAAAGGCACTTTCAGGATCATTACTGTTATAATCGTCATTAAATGAAATAGAATTGAGACACTTTTTGAATCTATTCAGATTTTTCCTGCTATAAATCCTTTTTTCAACACTCCAGGACTTAATGCTACAAAAAGATTTTACTGGGCAAGTGAGAAACTGTGCCATATGGTCCGAGAGCGCCAGTTCAAGAATCTCACTCTTCGACCCCTTAATATTGTGTATTAAGTGATCCAGACAAGTCTGGCTGGATAAGCGTGTAGGTGAATCAATTGCTAATTTAAGGTTGAATTGGCCTAAAATAGATTTATAACATTTTGTAATATTATTTTCCTTAAAAATGTTAATATTTATATCACCGCAAATAATTATTCTTTTATTTTTATAACAAAATCCTTCTAGTAATTCGGAAAATTTCTGAAGAAATGTCTCTATAACTACAGGATTACTATTAGAGGGTCGGTACACACACACAATTAAGATGTTGTGGTCGGTAAGTTCAACGGCACTGCATTCCAGTAAATTAAGAACTTCATATTGTGTGATATCTACAATTGGCTTAAATTTGTGCTTGTGGTGTACAAGTATACATGAGCCACCATGTCTATCTTTTCTCGTACATATTGAACCTAGGCTAAATGAATCTAAGCTTAATTGAGAGTTTTATGTGAACGATTTAATGATAAGCGTAAGTGATAAATATATTTATCATAGATGATAATACATACTTAACTTAACTTAATATTAACATTAAATATAACCTTAAAAATATGATACATAACTAAAATATATTATTAAAAGAGGTCCCTTTAGGCAAGGTTCCGAAGATACTGGCAGCGTTCCCCCTTTGAATAGCTAGACTAATTCTTTGTCCGAGGTAGCTGCCAGCTCTTCGGTCTCCTGTGATGTCGACTAACCTTATAGCAATATCCTTAAAAAGCCTTATAGCTTTAGGACCCCACGGACCAAGAGTCTCGACACCGAATGGGACAAAATCATATTCGGAGTCTAGACCCCTGTATTTGAATGCTTAGCGTAAGTTGGTGTACACTCACCTTAAGTCCTTATTAGAATCGTCCATGGACAATAACAACGGTACGACGGAAAGTTATTTTCGCTATCTCGCCGATCACATAGCAAAACATTTAAGAGCCTTAAACACGTTAGGTGAAAAAGTTGTCAATAATTTCAAACATATCGAGAACTTAGCTATCCCACGTCAAGCTATATGCTCAAACCCTTTTAAAATCGAAATACATACATTCTCGAACGCATCAATGAGCGCGTTTGCTGCTTGTGTGTAAGTACGCTCTATTGATGTGCTGCGACACTTATCAGTTCGCCTACTATGTGCGAAGTCTAAGGTAGCTCCCCTAAAGACGTCCACTATACCTAGACCGGAATTGTGTGCAGCGCTGTTAAATAGATTTTTACTATTTTTGGTGCGATTCGAATGTTGTACTGGGCTGGTTGAATACTCCTCCACTCAACTTAAGCACCTTTGTATCTCATCATGTAGCAGAAATTGGTGATTTACGCGCTCCTAATAGTAAGTGGAAATAGGTACCGTCCTCGTTGAACCCCGCGGATCTTGCATCTCGTGGCGTTAACACAGAAGAGGTGCCGAACCTTTCATTGTGGTGGGATGGGCCTACATACCTACATAGCTCACAGGAATCATGGTCGGTTCAACAGAGTGGCACTCGAAATTACCAGAAGTTCGAGTTCACATTTCAAACCTTGATACAAACCCGAAATCGATTATTAATTTAAATCGTTTTTCTAGTTTTATAAAATTACGGCGTATGCTTGCGTATGTTTTTAGATTTATTAACATTGCCGGGAAAAAGGAAAAGTACACTGGGTCTTTGACTGTATAAGAGTTAGAGCACAGCGAGTTTAAACTAGCCCATTATTCACAAATAGAAAGCTACACTATTTATAAAAATAATTTTAAATCGTTACCTGCATTGTACAATCTATCGCCATTCGTAGACAGTGAGACAGGTTTGATTCGAGTTGGCGGAAGGTTGGACAATTCAGATTATTGTTTTGATAAACGTCATCCTATTGTATTGTGTAGCAAACATAAATATACAGAATTAATTATGAACTATTTTCATACAAAATTAATGCACGCAAGACCGCAATTGCTTCTTTCCGTCGTCAGGGAGCAATACTGGTCAACCGGAGGTCGATGTTTAGCTAGGCGAATATGCATCGACTGTTTAAGGTGCAAACGAATAAATGGAGCAGTTGCGAAGCAGATTATGGGTAACTTACCAACTGTCAGAGTGTCACCTGGATCTATTTTTGAAATAACAGGCACTGACTATGCAGGTCCATTTATGATTTTAAATACAAAGGGACGCGGCGCAAAGCTCATTAAATGCTATTTGTGTGTTTTTATATGTTTTAAGGTCAAGGCAGTTCATCGTGAATTAGTGAGTGACTTGACCACAGAAGCCTTTATCTTGAAGCTTTGCGACGCTTTATATCGAAGCGAAGAAAGCCTAGTAATTTTTTTTGCGATATGGGCACCAATTTTGTTGGGTAAGTCGGGAAATCGCTGCTCTTGTCAATAATTGCTCCAACGCTGTGTCTAAACTAAGTGACGAAGGCATAAAATTCAAGTTTTCTCCGGTATATTCTCCACATTATGGTGGCATCTACGAGGTAGCTGTAAAGTCAGCAAAATTTCACTTAAAAAGAGTAGCTGGCAACGCTCACTTCACCTTTGAAGAGTTTGCCACCTTATTTTGTCAGGTTGAGGCTATTGTGAACTATAGGCAGGCAATCTCTGACGTCATTACCTGCTCCTGATCTACAAGACGCAAATACTAGCCGTCTCCACAGATATGCCCTTATAGAACAGACAAGGCAGCACTCTTGGAGCAGATGGAGCCGTGAATACATCTGTGAGCTTCAACAACGTACAAAGTAGCAGAATAGATATCCTGATGTTAAGCCCAACCAACTGGTTCTCATCAGAGATGAAAGCAGTCCGCCTATGAAGTGGCCATTGGGAAGAATTGTTACTGTCTTCAAAGGATCTGATGGCGCCTGCCGTTTAGCATATATCAAGACAAGCACCAAGTGAATCGTCAGACGGGCAATTGACAGGATATGCCCTCTTATAGATCTTCCATGATAGTTGCAGCAACATTTTTCATTTTTTAAGGAGGCGGAGATTGTTTAAGCAAACAAATACATTTTAAGACCCGGAACGCAACTAGCCAGCGGACAACCGGTTCTTCACCGCCCTCCTCCACCGTGTCGATGCGGGACCCACTTGGCCGTTCTACAGCACTCGCTTAAAACATATATTTACTTATATTGTACTGAAGCTACCAAATATGTATATTTTTAATTGTTAGAATTTGGTTTCATATTCACAAGCTCCAGATCTAACACAGCAGAAGCCTCCACTTCGGGCGCTGGTAACGTTAGCAGTTGAATAAATATGAATATATGAAAAATATGAATAATATATTACGCCACATAGTTTAACATTTGCCCATTAATCAACAATGGTTGGTGGCAAACAATGATTGCCACCTATTTTACAGAGGTTTACAATTATTAATTTATTATATATAATTGCGTAAATATAAAATATTTATATCAGCAAAAAATTGTAACACACAAACGCCTACTTAGAATAGTTACCTACTTACAGTTTCGTCCCACAACGCACTTTCTCACTCAGGTAAGATCCATACGTTATGTTCTTCATAAAATATTCAACCAAAATTGCGAAAAGGACCGTTGTAACACTTTATGTTGACACAAATTGTCCACTTTGACCGGTAGTATTCGATGGGCTAAAAGGACAGTATATTTATAACACCTAGCTGTCGGAGTCTTGTGGATGTATAAGAGATATTAAGAAAACGTGTGCTTCACTCTTGAACGGCGTTTTCAAGTGAAGCAAAAATGTTTAGCTTGTTTCGGTACGGTTTTGGTTCTTCAGAGGCTTAGAGCTTATTAGGCTAACTATCTCATCCCCTGCTGCATCGCAAATAATAAGATATTAGAATAAGAATTAAGCCCTTTTTTTATTAAAAAAGGGCATTTTTATTAAAAATGTGGTGACCCCCTTCGCGCACTGGTTAAGCAACTAATGTGGCAAAGGCCGTCTGCGCAAGTGACCAGCACCAACATTTGAGGCATCGCGCTGAAGTGATTATCTCAAACGGTCCGCTCACAGTTTTATGGTTGACATTTTAACGAACATGTGTATTTAGTTTTAAGTAAATTTGGAATAGAATGTATTTCCGAGATAAAAAATTCTCAGAAGGACATTAAACAAACACACTTTATATTTAAGATATAAAGTAAGAATACCGAATCCTTACTTTATAAATTAAATAGAAACGAGTGTATAAGGTAACATCTTGAAAAGTAAATTGATAATTTTAAACTTAAATTTCAAGACCACTTGGAGACTTTAGATTCAATTATTTGAAGTAGATTAATTCTGAAGTAGATACAGCGACTCGGCAACTTACCCTTTTGCCCCTTCTAAGACAGAATACTCACTAGCAAACTATGGAATAGTTTAGATAACTCTAAATAAATCTATGTACTCTCCATCTTCACATGTGCAAGGCAATTTCTGCCTCGGTTGCAGGCAAAGCCCTCACCAGTTCACTTTCTCTAGTTGTCCTTCGCATTCCAGCGATAAAGTACATACGCTATCTAAGTGGTATTTACATATAAAAATCACAATATTCATTATTATTAAATGTAACTAACCTAAACTCATAATAAATGAGGAATTCCCGTATTCATGGCAACTTGCAATTTTCTAATACTCTCAGGGTTCCGTTTACTGCAAATTCCTCCGTGTGAAAGAAATGTTGCCATGCTCACGGAAAAGTAAATAGAAGACTTCATTCGCCCTTGTTAGTAAGAGCAGACATAAGGAATTAATAAAAAATAAATAAAGTGGAATTGTTTTATAAAAGTCAAATTATAGCAGACATTGACCTCTCTGTAGATGCAGCCCTGTCATTTATAACAGATGCTATAGATGCCGTTATTCCCACCTGTCTTTAATGGCACCAATATACTATTTAGTTACCGGCTTAAAAATCTGGGAATTTATATTTATTCGAATCAGTCCTGGTCAAATGAAAGAAACCAGCCGTAAAATACAAATTACAGCTGCGGGATCCTCAAAACATTTGCGTTTTTTTTCAAGGATCCTCTTACTTCTTATCCTGGAATATGCAGACGTCAGCTATCCAGATCTCACCGAGCGCCAGTAATATAACCTCGAGCGACTTCAAAACTTCTGCATCAGATTTATATTTGGCCAATACGATCACATCTCTGATTTTCGAAAAAGACTCCTACTAATCTCAAAGGAGGTTTTGAATTTCTTCATGATACTCATTCAAGGTGCCTAAGATCATCGGAGAATTAGAAGACCGCCTATTGTACTTTCATCCATAGTTTATATATTCTTATAATATGTTTGTTATGGTGTACAATAAAGAGTTATTTATCTATTTAATTTGCAGAATTGTCGAAACATTGTCGACTGCTGTTTGACCTTCCAGCCCTGTAAGGATACTGACGTCGTGGCCTCATCCTTTGTCCCCGGAGATCTTAGTGGGGCTATTTATAGCCAAACAACTTTACTACCTATCCCATTAAATATAAATAGAAGCGAGTAGGCAAGCAAAGCGTTCCATAAATTCAAAGGCAATTTTGTTTTTGTCAATTGATATAATACGCTGATTTCTAGCGGAGCGTGGCGTCTGTCTATTGCGCACCTTCATTCCGCTAATCAAATTGACGCGCAACGGCGGAAAGTAATCAGGGAGGCTATAAGATAACTCGAAGTGCGACAGGAATATTACTTGGAAGACTTCATTACGACACCGCTGCGTCGTCATGAAGAAACACAAATACTTACTAAGTTTGTTTCGCAGTCAACGTCTTGTATATTTAAAAAGTAAAAATATTAGCGTCGGAAAAATATTTTAAGAGAATTTAAGTATTACACAATGTCATGTCTAGTTACACTATTTTAACCGTTTAATTATAATTCCTCTACTAGATACTAAATTATTAAAATAAAGCAACCATCTATAAACTGTGAGACAAATCCATTCAGCGGTTTAAGTTGTACGTTGATGTAGCATTCAGTCTGGACATACCATTCAATACATACCGAAATGATTCGGAACTTCTGAATATTATTTTTAATTATGTCATGAACAAGCGAAAGCATTTTTAGCTTTGTTGTAAATTTATGTAACTTTACTCCTCTTTTTAGGTCTAATTTGACCGGACTAAAATTAGCTATCTAATTTTACTCTCTGCTTAGTATACTACCTGATATCCGACAAATTCTGATCTGGAAAGTTTTACATAATATGACTAGTCATTTGAAACGCAATTTTCAGACGATTACCTCTGATTTGCTTCCTAAAATAACTTTTTCCCATTTAGTAAACTCTTCAACGCCATAACTAAACCTTATACCTACAAACTTTAAACATGTATTTAACACACTTTTCTTTTTTCATCTCAGCGTTATATATTTCCAAGCTCTACCATGATTTGGATTCAGGGGTGTACCTTTATTGGAATGCTAGGAGCAGCTATTGTTTGGCTTTTGATTTTCGGTTTGTTTGAAACGACTGCTGTCTGACCTCGCAACCTTGAAAGGGCGTTGCATTATTGCCACGGCCTTTCGTCAGTAGATGAGGTCCCGAAGATCTTGATGGTTCCTTAAACCAACCTATTTAATGCACTAAGGGTGGATTCGACCAAACACTATAAGACTACTCAAGAGTAAATTCGACTTATTCTTAGAGTAAAATGATTTTTCATTGTACCAACTACTAACCCCAACATAAAGTAACTATACTTGAGTAAATATTTACTCCGGCGATTTATGGCCGGTTTTAATATTCTATTTTCAGTTTAACATAGATCGCTGCCACAGATAATCAGTTGAATTTTTAACTTTTGTGACAGATAGTTCAATGTCATGGGTAAATATTTCTATCTATCTTTGGTTATTAAAACCATAATTTTCGTCGATAGGTACCGATAGTAACTATTTTGACATTACGTTAGACAATAGTAAAAGATAGATAGGTTATTGATACCGGCCTTTAGGCGGAGTGAGTACTTATACCGAGAATAACGGCCGTCAAAGCACGAGATGACAAATTAGTCATAACTGTCATTTTACCGTATTATCCTATAAAATAAATTGTTGCGACATTTCAAGTCGAGGTGAAAGAAATAGTAGTACATAGATTTTTGTCCAGTTATACATTTATTTATCATTCTTTTTAAACCGCAGAAAAGCAATACCAAGTTTAACGTAAACTTCGTTTGAGGAATTTGGAAAAACGTAAACGAAGTTATTCTAAGGGTAAATTCAAGGTGTCAAATTACTTCACTACTAATTACACTCGTCTAACTTCGTGTTTGGTCGAATTCGGCTAGGAGCATAATTTGCAAATATCTGTACAAAATACCAGGCTTGATCACCGTAGGTAATTGAGGAAAATTACTCAACCCGTTTGCACACGTTCACATCAGTTTATCTACAAGGGACTCATAATAAATAAATGAACCTAAATTGCAATTCACACCTCACTAACTTATCCAACAGAATTACCTAATTGTCTGCGGAATTTACGATGTTAGCATATTGCATTCAAATCTGCAACCTCTTGTTTGTAACAATGGTGCATGTCTAATGCTGTCGCAATACAATTTCGGACAAGAAATTGTACCATTGATTTTTCATAGTTGACTTTGCGACCTACTCGAATATGAATAATTAATCCACCTTTTTCAATTTCCTGATAGCGTAGTTGGTAAAGCGTCTGGTTCGTTGAACCAGAAGACGCTGGTTTGAGTCCAGCTCGATACTTAAAAAATATTCCCCTTCAAATTTAAAGAGGAAAGATTTGTATGTAAGTATGTTTGTAACGAATTGGCTTAAAAAGTACTGGAGCGATTTTAAAAATTCTTTCACCATTTGAATGCTACATCATCACTGATTAATATAGGCTATTTTAATTGCAAGAAATAAATAAGGGTCCCCACTAAAACTGCAATAATGTTACCCAAGGTGTAAAAAAGTCGTGACATGTCTGCAATGTCACGGACGTGAAGGCTGCCGCGGATGCGAGAGTTTCTCACGCGGTCCATCCGCGTGACCCCACACATCCACCGCAGCATCTTCATTTCCGTGACACGCAGCTCCTGCTTGTGTCGCTCCAATATCGGCCACGTCTCACTGCCATGTAAAAGGACAGGTCTAGTAATGGTTTTGTAGACCTGTCCCTTCAACCGGATCGGCATTTTAGGGTCACAAATGACACCGGTCATCTCCCGCCATTTTGCCCACGCGGCAGCAATGCGTGACTTGACATCGCAATCGATGTCACTGGACGTGTGAAAAACAGATCCCAGGTATTTAACCTGGTCCGTGCGCTCGACCAAATCACCGCCTATGCGGACGGATGTGGGATCTGTCGAGTTTAGTGCCAAGTACTCGGTCTTCGCCACATTTAGTTTCAGACCGCCGTTCTCAAGCGTCTCCTTCCACGCCTTTACACGTCGCACCAATCTGCCCCTGTCCGCGTCTGCCAGCGCAATATCGTCAGCATACATGAGCAACCATAGAGGCTGCTCATGTGGGTTTCTGATGCTGTCCGACAATTCGTCTAATATTACACTGAACAGAAGCGGACTAAGGACCGTACCCTGGTGTACCCCGACGGTGATGGGGAAAGGTTTCGTGTCGCCAACAGCAGTCCGAACCATTGAATCGGAGTCACAGTACATGTCCCGGATAGTGTCAATATAGACCTCTGGAACCCCTTTGAACCGCAGTGCCCACCAGATCATCGCACGAGGAACACAGTCGAAGGCCTTCTGCATGTCTAGAAACAAACAGTGCAGAGGCGTGTTCTTCGACCTGTATTTCCCTGCGACAACCCTCTGGGCAAAAACAGGGTCCGTGGTCCCATGACCAGGGCGAAACCCATATTGACACTCCGAGAGAATACACTCCTGCCGGATCCGAGAGTCTATAATCCTCTCGAAGATCTTCATGGTGTGGGACATCACCTTAATACCGCGGTAGCTCCCGCACTCCTGCACTGACCCCTTACCTTTGAAGACTGGAGTAATTATACTCAGTCTCCATTGGTTTGGGATCTGCCCGCTGAGGAGTATGCGGTTAAAAAGGTTTACTAAGATGCCCACACCGCGAGGACCCATCGCCTTCCAGGCTTCGATGGGGACTCCATCGGGTCCGACAGCTTTCCGATTCTTCATGCGGCGAAGCGCAGTCAGGACTTCTCCAGGCGTTACCGGTGGCATTAGTCCCTGATTCGGAGGGAGGTCCGGAGGCTGCACCTCTTTGTGCTGTTTATTAAGCAGCTCGTGGAAGTACGAGCGCCATCTCTCCTTTACCGCGTGGTATCCGCGAGGTATCCGCCAATCCAACCAACTAAATGTAAAAAAATAAGTAATGTGCTCTTCTCTATCGTAGCGAACAAATCAGACGACATCTAAATTAAAACTAGGTTCAATTCCGGAAGTGGTAGAAACTTCAAAATCGCCTATGAACGTATTCATGGTGTCCTAAATCGAATACCGCAAACCGTTTGTCTCTATATCTTGTGGTTCCTGAGAAATAGCTGCGTACAGACTAGGCCGTATCATGCATAAATCATAAAAATATAATATATTTTTGAAAAAAGAAAGACAAACAAAAAAGTGCTAATATATAAAATGCTCTGCTCATAAACCAACCATATCAATTATAGAGAATAATGGAGTTTTTCTTTTAGGAATTATGCCATAACTGTAACGATAATATCGTGCCTGTGTCCTCATTATGAAGGTGAGGAAGAGTATGTATCTGAACCTGTTTGCTTAATAATAGCAACATTGCCTTGTATTTTCTCGTTTCGTACATTCCAACTCAGGCATTGTTTTAATTAAATACACAATAAACGAAACTGTGCATATTTTCAACTTTACATATTCGTATCTAGTTTGTGAAATAAACGATAGTTAATAAAAGTAATCTTAAAAAAGGGTGTAAGGGGCCCCACCAACATCTTCGGGGCCCAAGTCAACCTCCCGTGCTAGTGCGTGCACCTGCTGAGTAACGGACGAGGCTCTGACGCTGGCTTTCCCCTCTGGGGTTGGGAGGTCTGAGGGCGTCGCTCCCATAAAAGCCACCCGCCAAAACATAATGGAAAAGTATAATAGGAAAGCTGCTAGGGATAGGGCGCCGCCGCAAAACGGCGCGCAGGAGCCCCGCCCGACTCCTGTGGCAAGTGGGCTAGGGCTGCCGTGTGTCGGGCCAGCACGGCTAAAGAAGTTAGCCCCAACCCGAATCCGCTTCGCATCTTGGAACATTGGCACGCTGACTGGGCGTGCGGTAGAGTTGGCCGAAGTACTCTCCAGGCGGAGGGTGGACGTGGCGTTCCTGCAGGAGACTCGGTGGAAGGGCAACAGGGCCCGGCCTTTGCAGAAAGGCTACAAGCTGTACTTCACGGGTGCGCCTGGTGGGGAGAACGGGGTGGCCGTGGTGCTCTCCGAAGGGCTGCAGAACGGCATCTTGGAGGTGAAACGCTGTAGCGACCGGCTTATGATCGTGAGGGTGCTTATCGATGGGATTATTACACACCTGATAAGTGCCTACGCGCCACAGGCCGGTTGTAGCGACGCCGATAAGATGTCGTTTTGGGGCCAACTCGAGGGAGTGCTTCGGAGCATTCCGTTGTCACAGGGAATCGTTTTGGGCGGCGACCTAAACGGTCATGTGGGTGAGAGGTGTGAGGAGTTTGAGCGTGTTCATGGTGGTTTTGGATACGGCACCCGCAACGCTGAAGGAGAAACTATCCTCAGAACGTGTGCGGCTGCCGATCTGGCCATTGTGAACACGTATTTCAAAAATAAATCCGAACATCTCATCACCTACAATAGCGGGAGGCGTACAACTCAGATCGATTTCCTACTCACTAGGCGACACAGCATCGGCCAACTGCAAGGTCATACCCGGTGAGAGTCTTACTGCACAACACCGTCTCCTTGTCATGGACCTCTGCGTTAAGCCTAAAGGCAAACGCATCGAGCGGTGCCAGCGCCGCATCAGATGGTGGCTGCTTGATGAAACTAGGTCCCAGGAGTTCGTCTCAGCTGAAGGCGAACCAGTTCAAGATTATTGGGACAAAGTTCAGGCGGCCATCCTTGGAGCGGCGAGGGTGGTGCTCGGTGAGTCTAAGGGTGGACGCAAATGTGACAAGGAAACCTGGTGGTGGAACGACGCAGTCCTGAGGGAGACCAAGGAGAAGAAAGCCCTCTTTAAAAAGTGGCAAGCAACCGGATCTCCCGAAGACAGCGACGCGTACAGGGCTGCCAAGCGCGCCACAAAGAGAGCTGTAGCCAGAGCCAGATGAGACCACTTACAACCTTTGTATGATAAGCTGGAATCGTCTGAGGGGCAGAAGCTCATCTATAAGCTGGCGCGCTCCAGGGTCAAAGCGGCACAGGATAAATCCAAGTGTCGCTGTGTAAAAGACCCTGAGGGCAACCTGTTTAGCGAAGACCTCGCGGTAAATGAGAGATGGCGCTCGTACTTCCACGAGCTGCTTAATAAACAGCATAAAGAGGTGAAGCCTCCGGACCTCCCTCCGAATCAGGGACTAGTGCCACCGGTAACGCCTGGAGAAGTTCTGACTGCGCTTCGCCGCATGAAGAATCGGAAATCTGTCGGACCCGATGGAGTCCCCATCGAAGCCTGGAAGGCGATGGGTCCTCGCGGTGTGGGCATCTTAGTAAACCTTTTTAACCGCATACTCCTCCGCGGGAGATCCCAAACCAATAGAGACTGAGTATTATTACTCCAGTCTTCAAAGGTAAGGGGTCAGTGCAGGAGTGCGGGAGCTACCGCGGTATAAAGGTGATGTCCCACACCATGAAGATCTTCGAGAGGATTATAGACTCTCGGATCCGGCAGGAGTGTACTCTCTCGGGGTGTCAATATGGGTTTCGCCCTGGTCATGGGACCACGGACCCTGTTTTTGCCCTGAGGGTTATCGCAGAGAAATACAGGTCGAAGAACACGCCTCTGCACTGTTTGTTTCTAGACATGCAGAAGGCCTTCGACTGTGTTCCTCGTGCGATGATCTGGTGGGCACTGCGGTTCAAAGGGGTTCCAGAGGTCTATATTGACACTATCCGGGACATGTACTGTGACTCCGATTCAATGGTTCGGACTGCTGTTGGCGACACGAAACCTTTCCCCATCACCGTCGGGGTACACCAGGGTTCTGTCCTTAGTCCGCTTCTGTTCAGTGTAATATTAGACGAATTGTCGGACAGCATCAGAAACCCGCATGAGCAGCCTCCATGGTTGCTCATGTATGCTGACGATATTGCGCTGGCAGACGCGGACAGGTGGTGCGACGTGTAAAGGCGTGGAAAGAGACGCTTGAGAACGGCGGTCTGAAACTAAATGTGGCGAAGACCGAGTACTTGGCACTAAACTCGACAGATCCCACATCCTTCAGCATAGGCGGTGATTTGGTCGAGCGCACGGACCAGGTTAAATACCTGGGATCTGTTTTTCACACGTCCAGTGACATCGATTGCGATGTCAAGTCACGCATTGCTGCCGCGTGGGCCAAATGGCGGGAGATGACCGATGTCATTTGTGACCCTAAAATGCCGATCCGGTTGAAGGGACAGGTCTACAAAACCATTATTAGACCTGTCCTTTTACATGGCAGTGAGACGTGGCCGATATTGGAACGACACAAGCAGGAGCTGCGTGTCACGGAAATGAAGATGCTGCGGTGGATGTGTGGAGTCACGCGGATGGACCGCGTGAGGAACTCTCGCATCCGCGGCAGCCTTCACGTCCGTGACATTGCAGACAAGTTGCAAGAGTGTCGCCTTCGCTGGTATGGTCACGTCTTGCGGCAACCGCCGGGCTACGTAAGTAACAAATGTCTGGCCATGTCAGCCCCGCCGGGTCCCGGTAAGAGGGGAAGACCCAAGAAGTGCTGGCTTGACGTCGTAAGGGATGACATGCGTGCCAATGGTCTCACTACAGGGGATGCCGATGACCGTGCGAAGTGGAGGAGAAAATGTAGGAAAGCGGACCCCGGGCGTCGCAAAACGCAACTGGGATAGACGCTCGGATGATGATGATGAATAAAAGTAATCTTATATTTACTAGGTATTTTCACACCTGTGTTTTTCTAAAAAGTGTCTAACGCGCAAATCTCAGGAACTTCAGGATGAACTGCTCCGCTCTTAGGACTAGTAACGTGATGATATGTAGCCTGTACCTTTCCTCGATAAATGGGCTAATTAACACAAAAAGATTTTCTTGAAATCCGATCAGTAATTCCTGAGATTAACGCGTTCAACAAAAGAAACAAACTCTTCCGCTTTATATATTATATTAGTAAAAATGTCGGAAACTGTGCTAAAAAACCTTTACCACAACAACTCTAAACAAAACCCTGTTTTTACAGATCTACCTACCTGGTTGCCTGATTACACAAAACGTGACTGCTTTGATAGAACTACCAAGAAAGAGAACTTTTTTAATTAAGTACACCGCTGCATCTACTAACAAGAATGTTCGCAAACTTGTGGCCAAGTTTTATCTCACTTTGTAAAGTCACGGAAAGTTGCCATAAAATTCCATCCAAAAATAAATTATTTGTCCTCACATTCACATAATACTTTCTTGCGTATATGGAATTAAATATCATTATAAGATTTTTTAAGTTATACCAACTTCTTTAGGCGCGGTAGGGAAAAAAAATTAAGTTGCGCACTCAGACCGTCGCAAATAACGGACACCATGAAGTTAGCTGATAAGTGTTTCCATGACAACTTATTTTGACATGACAACTTACATGATTTCTTTTTTTTTAAAACCATCATTTGCGATATATATGATGAAATCTTATTAGACTAAAGCAGTATAACTTCCAACGCGTGTACATAAGTACACACACTTTATTTTTATATTCAGCTTAACAAAATGACGCCGCCCGCCCAATGGAAAGTAATATATGCCACAATTATATAACGAAGTGAGGTCTACTCTCATAGTTCACATAGCTACTGGCAGCGTCCCTCAAGTTGGCAACTCAATGATGTGCACCTTTACGCTCCGCTTGAAGAACCCAGGGTAGTAAGAGAAAGTAAACGTGTTCACTGAGAGAGTGTTCTAGGTTTCAACAGAGAAACGATCTTTTATATGTAGGTTAGGTAGGTATGTTTTCTATATTACTTAGAGTATCCGAACAACATGCCACCTCATGCCTGTCTCTATGCCGGCAGAAAGTCAAGACATAAAAATAAAAGATAAATTACCCACTCAAAGTAGTTTCACCTTAGTTTCACAGAAAAATCGACAAGAGTAGATAGTATAGTTTTAAACTCCTCCGCCGGCTCTAGAAACAAGCACTTCTGTACTTAAATGACATTCACAATGACATTCGTGTACCTTATGTGTGTTACATATAATTAGAGGTTAATTTGATCAATTTGATGTGGCGCCACGTGTAAAACATAATTGACTTTTAGACAATCATACTATCAAATACAGATAAACAAGTAGTACATTTCATCCGAAAGATCTCAAGCACTTCATAAGAAAATAATAAAATGGGAAACTGTGTAAATATTGCAAAATATGAAATGTGACACATGAAACAAATTAAATGGAACGGTCACACCTGCTAACTGTGCCCGCAATTAGGCTTGACACTCAGCATAAACTGTAATAGCAAGAATTGCATTCTACAGTACTGATTTTCAGTGCCAGCCTCTTGAGGAGACACCCTATGACGCCACCCAAGGCAGCATGTAAGTATCCACAATTGTGCTTATTAATTAACATGCATACAACAGATATATTAAAAATCAAATCAGATATATCATTAAACACTTAATAATAATGACACACCAATCACTTCACAGGCAGCACAAGATACAAATTCAAAACAGGTTGAAAATACACATACATAGATACAGGTTGAATATAACACGCGTGATATTGTCCTTCCCTGGATGGACCTCTACTCTGAACGCCCTCAAGAACTCTCCTGGGATAGAATGGAGTTGTGAAGAGTGTTTGAAAAATATTTCACGTAGATCCTCTTTTATGATACCTGAAGAAGAAGAGGACGATGATTAAGATGAGTATGAAGTCTCTGGATTCACGGAAAGGGTTCCATTATTCGATGCTAAGAAACTGGTGCAGGACATCAGCCGAGAGCTAAAGAAGACCTTCCGTGAAGAAATTAGAAGCCTCGAAAACTCGTTAGAATTTGTTAGTGAACAGCTCACAACAATGGAACAAACCATAAAAAAACAGGAAAACAAAATTAAAGAACTTGAGAACAAAAATTACGAAATACAAAATAAAAACAAGAATCTGGAGTTGCGTATTTGTGTTTTGGAGCAGGGATATAAAGAATTTGAGCAAAAATCACTCTCATCGTCCCTAGAAATGGCTGGATTACCCGAAGTACCTTCCAATGATATAAAAAAGATAGTTGACACAGTAGCCTTAAAGCTGAACTTGGATAATGGAGGAAGTTATACATCACGACGAATGCCAGGAAATAAAGACAAACCAGGAGCCATACTAGTAGCTTTGAAGTCTAAAGAGTTACAACAACAGTGGATAGATGCTGGAAAACAACAACGTCTCACTGTGGGACATGTAATGCCTGATGCTCCGAAGGAAAGTGCAGAACGTCCTATTTATATAAGAGAAGCTCTAACCAAGTATCAAAAATCTCTATTGTACAACACTAAAACCCAACTACTTAATAAGTTCTGTCATTATGTTTGGTGTAAAAATGGTAAAATTTGTGCTAGGAAGTCCAATAACAGTAAAATATTTTATATCCGAACAGTGCAAGACATTAAACAAATAGAAAAAATATGTTCAGCTGAGTTATAAAAAAGACAAACTATGGGGTCTAAACAAAACTTAGGGTAATCGCATTATTTTATTTTTAATCAATTTATTTTGTTAACGTTGATAATTATGGACACTAAAGTACAGGAAATTCATAACTGCAATTCTATTAACTATTTTTATAAGCAAATGCCACCTAAATCTAGTATAAGTCTGTCATGTTTACATTTTAATATTCGATCTCTAAAGAAAAACTTTGCCAATCTTCAGCACACCATTTATAGTACTAGCGTTCCAATAGACCTCATAATTTTGTCAGAAGTAGGTATATCAGATAGTATAGTTAACCTTTACAATTTACCTGGCTATAAAATGTACTCACAATTGCGAAGGAATAAAAAGGGAGGGGGGATTATTGTGTACGTACTAAACCATATAAAATTTACACGAATTGAATATAAAACGCATACTTATGAGAATCTTACAGGAACTATTAAACTAAATTCACACCGTGAAGTAGTTGTGTGTGCCATTTATAGGCCACCTTCTACAATTAAAAATCTATTCGTTAACGAGATACGTACACATATCAGTAAGCTTGATTTAAAACACAATTTTCTTCTTATCGGCGATATAAATATTGACCTGAAAACCATTTCAACATACAAGGATTCATATTTAGACGCACTTAGTGAACACGGATTAATGTGTGGAATAACAGATTACACCAGAATTGCTACGAATAAACATATTTTAACTAAATCGTATATCGATCACATTTTTGCTCGTTTCCCCACATTATATCCGTACACGACGGTGCTAGATATTGTACTGGCTGATCATCGTGGTATTGTATTTGCCTGCGTCGACGAGTCGCACGACACCCCTGAGTGCGTACAGGATGATTTTAAAATAAATATTAATTATGACACTTTTTATAGAGAGTTAAAAAATGTTGATTGGACTAAGACAAAAAGAATGAACTCGACACATGAAATTTTAAATTTTATTTATAATTTTAATTGCGCAAGGAAAAACAGTGAATATATGAAATTGGCAAATATACGCCGAAAACAGTATAAAATGCCTTGGATTGATGAAAACATCACACGTTTGTGCCTTAAATGAGATAAATTATTTTGTAAGTGGAAAAATAGTTTAAATGATAATAAAATTAAATTAGAGTAAAATATAATTCGAAATAAAATTCATAAAATAATAGAAAATTGAAAAAATAAATACTATATGCAAAAAATTAAAGATAATATTAAAAACATAAAAAAAATATACCAAGTTGTTAATCAGATGCTAGGAAGAGTTACATTTACAATTGATATGGCTATTCATAAAGCCTTTGATGCACAGGGAATATCTACCTAAAATATTATTGATGGTTTTGCAACTTGTTTCGATAAGGCAGTAAAAGAGATAATTCCCAATTGTAATATTAGGAAACCAATTGCAATGATACCCGAAAATCCCTAGAATCGAGTATTTTGTTTAAAAAAGCTTCAGCTAGTGGTGTGCTAAAAATTATTAAGAACCTAAATTCAAGGAAAGCTCCAGGCCTCGATAATGTAAAGGTTTCTGACATAAAAATGCTAGAATTCTAAGTCCTAACTGACTAACACCATCTTAAATTATTCTGAGTCCATGCACTATCTCAAATTCTTCAGTCTTTTACACTTAGCACGATTTTAGTAAACTTAATTGTACTCTTTGTCCACTTCTGCACTTCTGTACTCACGTTAAGTCCAATTTTCCACAGAACTTATAGCTCTTCATATATCAGCACACCATAACTACTAGCGCCACGTTTTGAGTAACCAAACTATAGCTTTGACTTGTGTTCTTCAAAAACTCAAGGATGTACAATGTGTCCAGAAACCAGTGATACTCCAATGAAAAACGGTAGTATCTCAAAGCGAGAGATTTATTCAATAACATTGAACGACTATATACATTATTTAAGATCTCATCTATAGTGCGATTTAATATCGATACATACGCCATCTAGGGCGGACAAGGTGAACATTTTTCGTGTTTACCTCTTTGACATACATTACTTGTCTATTATAATTTTAATACTTTATCTATTTTGAGATAGCTTGTAGAATACTTAACAAATTTCAAACCATTCTTTTGTTAAGTACACTATATGGTACTAGAAAACGTTTGGAAATCGGAAAAGTTTATCGTAATACGTTTTGTGTTCAACTTTATGTAAATACAATAATTGCTTTGTCAGTTATAAGACCAGTAATGTAATTCTGTCTATGTTAATGTTTTAAAGGTATTTTTCAATTCTCAGAAAAGCAATTAGCCAAAGCACAAAATTTGTCTATGTATTCCATTTTGCTTCCCTTTTATCCACGAATGTTATCGACAACGTCAATTCGCAGCATTGTTGCAAACTGGGAGCCGCATTTTTACACACATTTTGCAAAGTAAAATCGTGTTAAATAGTTTTTGAGCGCAGTACTCTAGCCCTTATTCCTGAAATCCTGCCACGATGTGATTATTCAACTCTTTGCCATAACTATAGATACTTAAATATTATTATTATTAAGTTAACTGCTACGTCGAGAGCAGCTTACGACGTAGCTTGACGTTAAGTCGTTGGTCCCGGTTGCCAGTAAAATGGCAGTCGTTAAGTCTAGTTGAAGGCCTTATGGGTGGCTTTAAAAATTTCAACAGCAAGTCGCCATAGCCTACGCTTGTCGATTTTAACACGGCAATGGGCTCACCACCCATAAAGTAGGACAAAAATGAATACTGTAAAATGAGGGCGTATAGTGTGCCTCTGCCTACCCCTTCGGGGAAAAAGGCGTGACAATATGTATGTATATGCTTTTATGTAATTTAGTACTTAATATGTATATGTTTGTATGCTATTATTATTATTTTTTCAGATAGAGAAATTTATCTTCTTAGAAATTAAACGTTTGTAATAAATTTAATATTTGATTTGGTTAAAGAATTGTACTCTAAACTACTGAAAAGTGTACATTTTGGGTACTCGAGCAGTGAAAGGGTTAAGTATATTTTTTCAGTATGCTCTTGTGCTATTCAAATATAATTTTAATATTTTGTGGTTATCGTGCTATACCAGGGACGTGAGTAGTTAACGTATTGATTGAAATTATAACACAATTACTATTATTTATGTAGGTATGTTCGTAACCTGCACACACTTATTGATTCTATTACCTTAGCATTTCGTATCTTAGACCTTACTGGAAAATTCTTAGATACTGGAAGAGATATCTGTGGAAATAAGTAGGCCTTTGTAAAATGTCGACTTCCTTATTACTTTATTATCATTTATGTGTACAAAAAAAACCAAGAACAAAATAAATATTATAAAAATATCGCAAATTCAGCAAAATCTTCAAGCAACCATTAGCCTCAGATTAAGGTGCTTCTAAGGGTGTTAAGGTATTTGATGAGTTTGCAAGTTTCTCGTTCATCTCTGTAAACTAATTTATAAAATCACCTACCATTTTGAAAGCAGCCGCGTAAGTTAAGCCTCTAAAGTCTTCAGCTTATTATAATAACGGCACTGGATTTATCAAACTTCAAAGCTCTTATATTATGTGTTCATCATCTGAGCGTACCGTTACGACGAAAAGGATATAAGACGTTTTAAAAAAAACGAATATAATGATTTTGACTGGCTGTACATTACACTCTGTGTACACAGTAAGCGCTCGTGGCCCCGCGGACTCAGTGTTCTGTAAACGATCACTGCGTTAAGCAACTTTTACTATGTCTGGTCATTAGATGGGTGACCACTTTATTGTTTCCATTTACGAGTGTCCCGGGCTTTGGAGGTCTAGTTTTTAGTTGGTCCCGGTCGTCATTATCTTGGCAGTTGTTAAGTCAAGTTGAAGGCACTATACGCTTGAAAAATTTCGACAGCAGGTCGCCACAACCTGTGCCTTATCATTTCAATACGGTAATGGGCTCACCACCTGTTACGTGGGACAAAAGTTCATTCGGTGAAATGTGGACGTATAGTATGCCTCTGTCCATCGGGGATAAAGGCGTAGCAAAATGTCTATGTCATGTACATCACACAGTCGTGAAATAAGGTCATCATCATCATCCGAGCGTCTGTCCCAGTTGCGTCTCGCGACGCCCGGGGTCCGCTTTCCTACATTTTCTCCTCCACTTCGCACGGTCGTCGGCATCCCCTGTAGTGAGACCATTGGCACGCATGTCATCCCTTACGACGTCAAGCCAGCACTTCTTGGGTCTTTCCCCGGCGGGGCTGACATGGCCAGACATTTGTTACCTACGTAGCCCGGCGGTTACCGCAAGACGTGACCACACCAACGAAGGCGACACTCTTGCAACTTGTCTGCAATGTCACGGACGTGAAGGCTGCCGCGGATGCGAGAGT
Organism: Thumatha senex; assembly: GCA_948477245.1. NCBI lineage: Eukaryota > Metazoa > Arthropoda > Insecta > Lepidoptera > Erebidae > Thumatha > Thumatha senex. The sequence continues at coordinate 17,668,417 of OX419743.1, forward strand.
TTCTCACGCGGTCCATCCGCGTGACCCCACACATCCACCGCAGCATCTTCATTTCCGTGACACGCAGCTCCTGCTTGTGTCGCTCCAATATCGGCCACGTCTCACTGCCATGTAAAAGGACAGATCTAATAATGGTTTTGTAGACCTGTCCCTTCAACCGGATCGGCATTTTAGGGTCACAAATGACACTGGTCATCTCCCGCCATTTGGCCCACGCGGCAGCAATGCGTGACTTGACATCGCAATCGATGTCACTGGACGTGTGAAAAACAGATCCCAGGTATTTAACCTGGTCCGTGCGCTCGACCAAATCACCGCCTATGCGGACGGATGTGGGATCTGTCGAGTTTAGTGCCAAGTACTCGGTCTTCGCCACATTTAGTTTCAGACCGCCGTTCTCAAGCGTCTCCTTCCTCACCTTTACACGTCGCACCAATCTGCCCCTGTCCGCGTCTGCCAGCGCAATATCGTCAGCATACATGAGCAACCATGGAGGCTGCTCATGTGGGTTTCTGATGCTGTCCGACAATTCGTCTAATATTACACTGAACAGAAGCGGACTAAGGACCGAACCCTGGTGTACCCCGACGGTGATGGGGAAGGGTTTCATATCGCCAACAGCAGTCCTAACCATTGAATCGGAGTCACAGTACATGTCCCGGATAGTGTCAATATAGACCTCTGGAACCCCTTTGGACCGCAGTGCCCACCAGATCATCGCACGAGGAACACAGTCGAAGGCCTTCTGCATGTCTAGAAACAAACAGTGCAGAGGCGTGTTCTTCGACCTGTATTTCTCTGCGACAACCCTCAGGGCTAAAACAGGGACCGTGGTCCCATAACCAGGGCGAAACCCATATTGACACTCCGAGAGGGTACACTCCTGCCGGATCCGAGTCATGAAATAAGGTAAACGTCCTTATTGTAGCGCGATCGACCGGAACTGATTCTGGACGGTATGCCCGAGACTAGGCTTGAGCCGGGGAAAGATGCTGTGTCAGCATCCGGTCGGCGTCTTTGCCAACAGTTGAGGGATGAAACAGTACAGTTCCAGTTACTTGCAACTTCTCAACCTTGGAGCTCGTAGACTTCTTTGATCGTCAGTTATAACAGCAGGTATAAGTATGGGCAAACTGGTAAGGGTCGACCTCGGCGTACGTATGTCAATCAAATCAAAGACCAGTTGTATTGTTGAATTGTATATGTGGCTGTATTATGGTAATAAATATATTTTATTTATTTTGGAAAAAGGTCAGGTCAAGAGTACCCTTAACTGGCGAGCATGTATGAAAACACACATGAAAATAGAAGAAACGTGAGTTGTATATCAGGGTCAAGTGGAAAGCCATAATCTCTGCCTACCCCGATGGGATACAACATAGGCGTGATAATATGTAAAAGTTGGGTAAGTAACTCTAACCTCCTATCTATCTTTTAGGTGCATAACTTGCAGATGAGGTAGACTGGCATATATGCATATATGATTAAGATACCAAAAATTTAGATAAAGATACCAAATACCTTCTGTTCTAGTAAATTAATATGACTGTATTTTTTTTCAACCACTAACGGAAAATATCTGGAGCTCTGGGGTTATGAAACGAAATGGAAATTAAATAAAAAAATCCTTTTTAATGTTAGTCACAAAAAATCACGTATGAACGTCAAGATTATTGCTTACTTATTGATTATTGGTTATCCTTCCGAAGGCTCCCTCGGGACTCTTGGTCATAGATAAATGAAAAGGCAATGTGTATTTTTAGTTGATAGAATTCTATCACAGCATCCATGAGCATATCCACACACAAAAAAGTACTTGCGGTAAAATTTTAACGATTTGCCAGAGGAAAAACCTATGGGAATCCATTCCTTTTCGCATAATATTCGTAAAATGTTTGACAAAGAGATACTCGTAATACACGAAGTCTTTCAATTTCAATCTATACTTCTATAAATCAAAATCAAAAATCTTTATTCATGTAGGTCACAAAGTAACACTTATGAACGTCAAGATTACTGCTTCTACATTTACTGCCAGATTCGCAAAGCAATAGGTAGAGCCAGAGGAAGAACCTGGCAATAAAACTCATAGCCACTCTTTTCTAACCGCCATTTGACACAGTTTGATTAACATGATATTTGACCAATTATACAGTAATGAATTTCTACAAAAAAAGAACAAAATAAATGTTGTGTTCATTAACATTACACTTACATAGTTCCTTTGAATTTATGTGAGAACAGTCGAATAAACTTAGTTTGCCTTAAATTTAAATAATATTATTTGTATCATTTGCTATAACGGCTATGAGCTGACCAGTCCCAACAGACGGTACCCGTTCACGGGTATGACGCATATATCAGCCATCACCTTACTCAACCGTATTGTAGGGAACAAGGCGACCCGATACATACGCCACCACTGCCAGGACACTTAGGCCAGCATGACATACCCAAAAACTACACAGCAACTATCATGTAAATTTCAAAATAATAAATAAGTCTACTTGGTGCTCACACAATAACAAAGTCAAATTACATATAATTATGTATATTAGTTATTACCGGGACTAAACGCAACCATACCTTTAGTTGCCTGGCGTTAAAAATTATTTATACTGATTCAAGACAAGTAGATAATATAACACAAGATTCATTCGAATTCTAAATAGCTCGAGCGAAGAGCAAGCAACTCATTTCCATTTATTTTTATCATTCAAGTAATCATTAATCGTGTAATAAGCCCTTTTCAAGAGGTGCGTCTTAATTTCCGCCTTAAATTTATGTAACGGCAGGTCCATAATGTCTAAAGGAATTATATTATATAGGCCTACGCCAATTCCTGCAAAATAATCGTGAACCTTTTGTAAACGATGATGCGTTCCAATTAATTTATGCTTATTTCTAGTATTTATCGAATGCATCTATTATATAAATGTATGTTCTGTTTAACTAACATGATATTTGCCAATATATACTGTGATGCAACCGTTTAAATGCAAATTTCTTTTAATTTCTCTCTAAGAGACACTCTAGCACTCAATTTATGTATTGCACGTATAGCTCACGCAAGACACATTATTTGGTGCGTTCCACTGCAGTTTGCTATCTAAAGTGATCCCCAAAAATACAGTTGATTCTACAAGGTTAAGGGTATCACCGTTCAATGTAATATTTGTATCGCAGTTCCTGACATTAGGACTGCTGAATCTGATACATTTTGTCTTCTTAGCGTTTACTAGCAAATTATTTGTCGTAAACCAATCTACAACTTGGGCAAGTGAACTATTTACGCCGTTAAAACCAGTAACCGTACGATCAATTTTAAAAATAAGTGACGTATCAGCAAATAAAACAATGTCGCACAAGTTCTGTATATAGAATGGCAGATCGTTAATATAAACTAAAAATAAAAATGGACCTAGAATTGATCCCTGCGGTACGCCCATAGCTACAGATGCTCCAGAGGAGTGAATTTTATTAACATCAACATATTGTATCCGATCATTTAAGTAGGAGGCAACAAGGTCTAGCGCATAGTCTTTGATACCATAATAAAAGAGTTTTCGCAATAGTGTTTTATGTTCAACGCAATCAAATGCTTTGGAGAGATCGCAGAATACACCAACAGCATCTTGTCTATTCTCCCAGGCGTCATATATATGATTCAAAAGTGTCACACCTGCTTAAATGGTAGAACGACCCCTTGGGAACCCATACTGCTCATTATGTAGTAGCATATTTGAATTAAAATGAGCTTGTAGTTGTTGCAATATACTACTTACTACTTAATATAAAAAACTAAAAAGTTTGTTTGTATGTTTATTTGTTTGTTTTGCTAAACGCGCTAATCACAGGAACTACTGGTTCGAATTGAAAATTCCTTTTGTGTTGGATTTTGACCATTAACGAGAAAGGCTATAGGCTATATATCATCACGCTACTACCCTGGAAAGCGGACCAGTAATGATAAATGTCAACAAATCGAACAAAATTTCATCAATTTTTGTAAATGTAATAATCGACAGGATTATATGGGTACGACGGGATTCCGAAGTATGTCACGGGTAAAGCCACGGGAGTAAAGTGTTTTATATAAGCAGTTGCCACACGTTTAGCTTGAGAAATCGTAGCATTTGTAATTTCAACTTTATGTCTTAATTTATAAGAAACTTATAAAAACTATTGGAAACAATCGTGTAGCAGTTATTATTGTCCAGCTTACTCAGTGTTTGGTTAAGAATCACTTCGTCAAGCATTCAGATAAGCCCTAAGAAGAGTGACCATCATCATCAACATCCGAGCGTCTGTCACGCCTATGGTCCGCTTCTCTACTTTTCTCATCCACTTCGCACGGTCGTCAGCATCCCCTAGTAAGACCATTGGCGCGCATTTCATCCTTTACGACGTCAAGCCAGCGCTTCTTGGCTCTTTCCCTCTTACCGGGACCCGGCGGGGCCAACATGGCCAGCCATTTAATTCCCACGTAGCCCGACGGATGCCGCAAGACGTGACAAGAGTGACCATTTCTAAGCATTTCTTGGTATATAGGAGAATTTCCATGAGTCGGAATACACGTTATGTCATTTATTCCAGCTACTAGTAACGAAATGTAGTCCTAGATGATAACCCAAGTTAACATAAAGGCGGGTTAAGACAAACTGCCTACCCGTTTCAATAAAGCAACTGGCGCACTACATGTGATGCAATATATAACTGATGAAATATGGGTACATAGTAGCCTCTACCTATTAGGAAATATAGACATGACTGTCAGTGTATGTAATAATAATTGTCTCTTTACAAGGTTGTTTACTTTTAACTTGCAATGTACTTGTATGTTTATTCGAGTGAAATCTTACAACACAAATTTGAAGCTGCAACCGATGGACCTTATATAAAAATGCAGGTTTATTTGTGAAATGTATGTCTTAATGCACTGGTATAAGGTATTCCTCATATATATAAACATATATATATGAGGAATCAAATAAAAGGGTTTGCTGAGAACATGAAGAACTCGAATAATGAAGTGATGTAAAACGGAATCCAATATGGCGGACTGAGTTTTTATATTTTCTTACAATATAGGTACCAAATACAAGGATTGCTGAGAATTTTTCTTTGAAAAAGAATTATTAATTTAAAAAACGCTTTTCAAAATTTTTTTTATTTTTTTAACAGTTTAGGTACACACATATTTTACAGTTATAAGAAAATAGTACAATGGCATTTATTCATTTCTGAGAGCAGCAAACCCACCTAAAATCTTGTTTTTTTTTAGGACAAGCTATCCAAAATATACAGACACCCATCACGAAAGAATTTTTTTAAAATTTCTATCTCTAAAGAGGTGAAACGAGGCGTAGAGGTTTTAAGAGATTTCATAAACGGTTTAGGCTAAAAGTTAAGAATGTTAAGTGACCATTGTTTAGGTACTATAATCTAAAAAAAAAAGAAAAATTATGTGCTGGTGACGGATGTGGCCTCACATCTTCTACTTGAAAATGTTCAAAAATTATTGGAATTACCCTGAAATGAGTATAACCGTATATATATTTAGTAGCAACCAAACACCATAAACTATAAAATTACTACTGATCCTATTCAAGAGCCCCGGAGGAACCTCAGGCGTCTGCTAATTTAAAATAATTTCAGATACGAATTGAAAATAAATAAAATACGCTTACAGTTTCTTTGTTACGAACGCTGTAGGCTGTAGCTAGCCAAAATAGATTTATTTGATTGCCTCCCTTGAATCTATCTCGTCTTGTATAAAGGTTTGCATACTAAAAGGTTAGGCCTGTTCCCAATAGACTTGCCAATCAATGTTTACTAGGCAAATACGACAGCAATACTACACTATTACTGTAATCGCTAAGGAATAGAAGAAATAGATTGTATTAGCAATCAGTAACATCCTGCAGATTCGTAATTGATTTATATATACACTGCCTCGGTGGTGCAGTGGTAGTGTAGGCAAATACCGCAACTGAGTTCCCGGGTTGGTTTCCCGGATCGAAATAATATTTGTATGATTGTAATAATTTTATTTAAAGTATTCTTTCGTTGGTTCACAGAACTATGTAACCAAATCAATGTAGCCTTGTTTTATAACTCTAAACTTGTGATGTGTATTCATGAAATGAAGTTATATATTCTTTCTTATACTAATATATTTAAGGAGAATAGTTATTTTTCTAGTTATTAATAATTGCTTTCCAGTACAAGCCGTAGCAGCTTGAAATTGAGGTAACGCCAAACATGTGTAACTTAGGTTTCAAAAATAAATAATGCTATGGTGTATACTTTGTAAGATGTTCTAAGAAATAAAATAAATAATAAAAACATAAGTTTAACTGCCAAACTGAAACAAAATTTTGAGAACGCCTATATTGCGAGTGAGGAGCAATATATCTGTTATGTTATTACTAACTACAAATTGTCCCAGTCAGAGCCCCAAAGCCTCAATTCTTGATCACACAACTTGAAACCAAAGAGATAAATTTACGGGGGAAATGTCCTTTGTCTCTTGTTCTGCCGTTTCTATATATGAAACAAGTAACATTACACCAGCAAATTTCCTACGCTTTCAAGTCGCGTGGTCGAGAATTGGGCCCCTGTAACATATTCCTGCATAATTATGGCCACCCTTTAACCAAAGGATCGTTCCTACGAAATATTAATAAGCTCCCACACTTTCCTAATAGGCTCATAACATGCTCTATTGGTCTTCGACATGATATTCATAAACATGTAAATATGGAGTGTTGCATAATTTACATACATTTACGATAGTCTGAATCTCACACGCCTCAAAGAAATTTGAGACAGTAACACATAGTTGCTACTGATAAATGTGTTTTATTTGTATTTCTTGTTTTTGATTTTGTGGCGACCAAGTTCCTAATCTGTGAGTTCTGATCAGAATTATATGCCCAAATCATTAAGCTAGATTACGTAAGGAACTTATTCGGAAAGTTGATGAAGGTGAGAACAATTGCATAGGTTCTGAATGCCAGTAGTTAATTACAGTAACAAACATTACTTTCTGTTGGTTTTACTTCTATGATTTGTTTGTTGGATTGAAATCGATACATGTAATTAAAACTTTTCTTCATTACACAAAAAAATATTATTAAATCAGGATCGTAGATAGATACTATCTAAAATGTAGGTTCATTCATGGCCATTAACATAGTCACTATTACTATTAATAGTAAATTGTAGTAGTAAATTCAGAAATATAAATCTCATTTTGGGCTACAGTAGGACAGCGTTGCTCTTGTCATAGATGGACAAGGTAGATAGGTACCTAGTCCTTCATTGGACCAAATATGACTGCTATAGGAGTGACAGATTCAGTTCTCATCTTTGTGATGGTGCCGTAGAATTTTTCCTTACTTGATGCTCTGGCCGCATTGCAGTGACGAAGTGCCGTTTGCATGGTTGCCAATGGCCTTGAACTCACCAGAAAACTTAAGACTTGAGTGTTCTGAAGAGAGCCAACTCACATAGTCAACATAACAGGGGTCGAGTCTACTATTTAACAATAAAAACCCGTTCTATTTCTATTCAAAATCGATTCCATTGCGGTTGTTCTAAAACTAGGTCGTCTACTAAATCTATCCAATATATCATAACCGCACTTTACTAGTCGCAGAATATATCAGAATCGCTGTTAGCTGTCAAAACATTAGTAGACTCCTAAAAATACAACTTACGAGCTGCCACTGGTGCATTACGCGTTAATTGTTAGTTAGTTGGAGCGCAATTGTAATAGTGAACTACGAACACTGTCAAATTCATTGTTTGTCAGTCATTGCACAGAAGGCTTCCTATTGAGCGAAGATATCGATTCTGTACTCACATGATTGAAATAGTAGACTTGACCGCTAGGTTTCAATATACGTAGTTGAAACTAATAGATGGAGAGCTTGTATTAAATATGCTACCTGCTTCGGTGGCGTAAGCAGTAGCCTAAGCGAATGCTGCACTGAGGTCCCGGGCTCGACTCCCTGTTGGGTTTGTTTGTAAGTTTAGGTGTTTCCTATGTTTAATATGTATGTATTTGGAAATATATAAGTATGTATATCCGTTGTCTATAACTCATAGCATAAGCTTAAAAGCTTAGTTTGGGCTTAGAAGGCGTTGTGTTAAAAAAATGTCCAACAGTATTTTTTATGGCTATATTCTATTTTATGTGGACTAATAATTCTTTTTATATATTGGCGCAGTTATGATAATTCATCATTTATAAAAATATTTTGATTTATTTAAATTAGGTTAAGCTGTAAATAGAGTGAATTAGAATAATCACTGAAATAATAATGATGTAAAATTCAGCTATCTAAAAATACCAACAAAATACGTTTTATTTGATGTAATTTGATTCTAAACGTGTCTTGCAGCGCCCTCTATAAATACACTCGGTTTCATTCGTGCTCGAACAGTAAAACAGTGCGGACCTCGCTATTATTTGTGATAGCAATATAAGAAATCTTTAAGTACTCTGGGACAAGTCGTTGCAAATAAATAACAGCCTTTCAAGATCATTTGCTACAGAAACCTTTTCTTTTGATACCTACAAGTAATGTTTAAAGTTTTTAGGCTCTCAGTGACGTGACTTATCTAATACTAGCTAATTCTCGCGGTTCCGCTATAGTAGCGAAAGTTTTCCGCTTTCCACAAAAACATGTTCCCGTAATAAAAGCTCGCCAAATTGGTTTAAGGTTATTTATTCACTAAGGGTAGAAAAACAGATAACTAGAGTAAATACTGAGATACAAACTTCCATCCATTGCTTACCATGCTAAACCTGAACGCCAATAGCTTGGTTACCACAGCTTTTCTAAAACAATCGGTTTTCTTCGGATCACACTGTTATTAAGTAACAAACATCCAAACACCTTTGTAAACTTTTACATTGGTACTTGTTCGGGCTAAAATGTATGGTAACCAGGCCTTTGAAAAGTTTGACGTTTGACGTTGAAGGATATATATATATATATATATATATATAATATGGATAGATATATAATATGGAAAAAGTTTTAGGAGTTATTGGCGGAGCAGTTATCTTTTAGTTTTCTATTATTATCTACCTACTTATTACGAAAAAATAACCCATTGTTTTTTTTTTCGTAATAAGTAGGTAGATAAATTCACTTTTCTTCTAGTTAAACCTCTGGGAGGTCATGGTTTAGATTTCTCGGGTGGACACGAAATAGAAAGTTGTGAGCGGCCTCACGATTTTAGTTAAAACTCCCGCCAGAGAACATTGCCGACGGTTTCGTTTTTTTAAGGAATAAGATGCCCAATCGCGACGGCTCAGTGTTGAAGTTAAAACAGATTAGGCTTAGGCTGTGTGCTAGTCTTAATCTAGATTTAAGTTGAATGCAAGTTAAAGTGCCGGTCTGTTGTAAGACAATTCTGTCGCGAGTGTAGTGCGTCAAGAAAAACTAGGTACCTAGTGAGCGTAGGGACTATATTTCACGAAGACAGATTGGGTTGACAGGACTAAAATAATCGGTAAGTTTTAGATATAAAAATATAGTTTAGTTACGTAAGGCTCGTTTCTAGCCTTTGGTAGCAAACTGCGTGAGTTTTAATTACGAAGTCTAGACCTTTATAATACAGTACGGGAATACAGGCGGGTAACTCATTCAACTATGAACTTCTAGCCAAAACCCTTATAGATACAAATTTGACATTTTTATATTACTAGTCGTTCTGTGAACCGTAGACTTCGGAGATTTTTTTTTATGAATTAAAAAAAATTAAGCATTTCTTTTTTTAGTTTTGAGTACTCTTGCCATTTCCCCTCCCCTGCCTCAATTTCCCCCCGATCGAAAAACCCCCTCGCTAAAAGTTTTTGGCTACATCAAAAATTGTCCATGCCAAGTTGCATCAAAGCCGATGAAGAATGCGACCTCCGCTCGCTTCGCTCGCCTCCTCAGTTAATAAAGGCACATTGTAAGGATGATAATGTAAATACCTATTTGTACATGCTTTGCCTTGCTTATGCCTTTGTACATGCTATTTACTTATTTGTTGCTGTAATTATTTAATGTGTACAAAAAGTATAAATAAATAAAATAAATAAATAAATACCCACTTTTTTTTTTCGATACAACAACCTTATGGTATATACCTACGTGGTTAAAGGTTATCGAATCATGTCAAGGGCGAAGCTGGGAGGCACAGCTAGTTTATAACATTGTAATATAACAGAGATGTGAATCTTAAATGCGTAGTTACTTGATTTTAGAAATATTTACGGGCCAATTCACAGGATGTTTTGGCAAAGAGATAGATCCGACCCTTTAGTTTTAATAAATAGGAAATTTCTTGTAAGGCTTGGATTTATATTTGATAGATGTAAAGCGTTCTAAACATCAATAAAGATCCCTTTTGTACATTAGTATTGTATATATGTATATACATATTGTCACACCTTTATCGCCGAAGTCTGTAATATGCATTTATTACTTATAGTATGCCTTTGCCTGTCCCACGTTTGCCTTATCCTACATTTGTGAAAAGAAAACTAAAATGTTGACTATAGCTAACTTCAGGGTGTTTGAAAACAGTTGCCATGGAAACACTTATCAGCTAACTTCGAGATGTGACTTTTTGGCGGGAAGTCAAACGCGGCAGTTTGAAATCGCAATAAAATATTTTATTTTGATTTTTTATACTGAAATTTCGTACAGTTAAGTTAAATTAAATAGGTTGCTCGATAGTATAGCGATGGGTCTTCACAGCGACGGTGAAGGGCCGACGGAACAAAGCAAAAAAAGAAAGTACGACGGGTCCGGCAGCAAAAAAGGCGGGACCGCGGATAAATTCAAGGTATATACAAAACCTAATTATAAAATGTATTTCTACTATTTCTAGAAATGGCAATGCGGATTTCGTAGTTTTCGTCGAATCCACAGGAAACGAAAAAATTGGAAATAAGAACCCCATAACCGTGACTAATCTGATCTTAGGTCAGTCAAAGGAAGTCTTAGGGATCCATAGAATCAACGCACATAAAATTGGCATTACATTTAGAAAGGCAGCAGCAGCCAACAATTTTCTTAAAATGGAAGATTTCCTCGTAAGAAACAAAATGAAGGCCTTTATCCCAGCATATCTTACAGAAAAAATAGGCATTTTAAAGTTTGTACCAAAAGATCTTTCAAATGAAGAAATTTATAAAAACATAGTTAGTGATGCCGAAGTTATCTCTATAAGACTGTTTATGACTAAAGATGATGGCAAACTAGTACCACTTAACACAGTTTCCGTCACATTTGCTTCCACTACCCTACCACAGTATGTTTACATCAACCTCTTCCGATATGAAGTAAAAGTATATATCCCACCATTACTACAATGCTTTAAATGTTTAAAATTTAATCATTCAGCCAAGGTCTGTAGAAGCGAACAACAGTGCTCTTGCTGTGCTGGTCGCCACTCTTATATGGATTGCGATGCTTCAGAAACCATCTGCATAAACTGTTCAGGGAATCATTTAGCCATATCACGTGACTGTCCTGTTAAAAAACAAAAAATGGAACAAAAGAAAGCCAAATACCAACAGACATATGCCACTGTAGTGAATACACCCTCATTTAATGAGAAATCATTTCCCCCATTAGCCAAACAAACACCAAGTAAATCTAGAAATTACGATACTATTACAGATGTCAAACAAATAGCTAACAATGACATTATAATAAATGCAATTATCAAATCACTTGTAACATTAGGCAATAAGTCTGACGATGATGGCCCACTTACAACTAAGAAAATAAGAGAAATATTTTTGTCACATTTAATTTAATGGATAAGTATTTGAATATATTACAGTATAATATACAAAGTTTACAAAGTAAAAAGAGCCTCTTACAAAATTTGTTAAAAGAAAAAAATATAGATGTTTGTATTATTAATGAAACTTGGTTTAAGTCAAATACAATAATCCCTCACTTTCCCACTTACAATATTATTTACAAAAATTCCTGTAATCCCTGTAATGGAGTAGCTATCTTGGTGAACCATCATTTAAGGTACACATTAGTTGAAACAGTTTTTTCAGAATCAATACAAAACATATGTATCACCATACAATCACAGTTTGGACCAATAGCAATAGTTTGTGTATACAGCCCACAAGGTGGCCGATTTGATGAAACAGCTTTAAAAAATTTGATTAACAGAATACCCCAACCATGTATTATCATGGGTGACTTTAATGCACATAATGTAGCCTTTGGTTGTCTCAATGATAACACTAGAGGTAGGTGTTTATATAATATAATTGATGAATTTAATTTATGTATCATGAATGATGGTTCACAAACAACAGTTCCCTATCTCAACAAACAGGCTTCTGCTATAGACCTTGCTCTTGTCAGTCCCTCCATTGCTCATTTATGTAACTGGTCTGTGCATGATGACTCCATGGGTAGTTATCATCTCCCAACATTACTTGAGGTGAACATTCAGCCTTCTATGTATGACACATCACCATCTGTGGATCAAGAAAAATATATCTATAGCAAGGCAGATTGGAAAACATACTACAACCTGTCAGAAACTGAATTTTCCCATATAGATGTAATTAATAATTTACCTATTTGTTCATATAACAATTTTGTAGATACTTTAAAAGATCTAAGAAACAAAACTATTCCCAAACGTAAGTTAAGTTCAAATACAGTTATAAGGAAATCAGACCCATGGTGGAACCAAAACTGCAGTGATGCTGTCAAGAATTCTAAAAATGCATTAAAATGTTATTTTTCTGAACCTACGGTAGCTAATTGGATTAAGTATAAAAAATTAGATGCCATTAAGAAAAGAATTCTGAAAATAGAAAGGAATACTTCTTGGCAAGACCTATGTAGTAGTTTCAATAGGTTAACACCAGTGTCACGTATATGGGGATACATAAAGAGATTTAAAAAAATTGGAGCTAACAGAAACAAGAATTTTAATGATGAATGGATTCTAAATTTTTTAGATAAATTGTCAGATGCTACTCAGATAGATTACAATAAGTTACATTTTTTATTTGAAAATGCAACAGAAAATAATGTAAATATATTTCTAAAAAAGAATTTCATTTCAGATCAGTTACAAGCATCTGTAAAAAGTAGGAAAGACACAACACCGGGATTGGATGATATACCCTATATGCTAATAAAAAAGTTACATTTAAATGCACAGACCATACTACTCAGCATCTATAATAAGTTATGGGAAGAATTAGTTATACCTGAGTCTTGGAAAACACAATGTGTCATTCCCATACTAAAACCTAATAAACCAGTAAATAATACATCTTCATACAGACCTATATCTTTATCATCTTGTTTAGGTAAACTCTTTGAAAATATGCTAAAGTCAAGGCTAGATTATTTTGTTGAATCTCAAAAAATAATACCCTCTGTACAGTTCGGCTATATAAAAGGCAAAAGTTGCTGTGAAAGCTTTGTATCTTTATTGTCTGACTTAAAGCAAGTTAAATTAAGTCACTCTAATGCAATATGTGTCTTTTTAGATGTAAAAGGTGCATTTGACAATGTAAATATACAAGAACTAATTCAAGTGTCACATGATATAGGTATACCAGGCCACATTTTAAAATGGATATATTACTTCCTAGAGAATAGAATTATTTTTGTAAAATATAATAATAAATTACATGGACCTAAAACAGCTAACAAAGGCACAATGCAAGGTTCAACTTTATCTCCTCTGCTTTACAACCTGTATACATCTGAGATATTAAAATATGTGGACATACCAGATGTACAAATTTTACAATTTGCAGATGACTTACTATTGTATAGCATAAATCAAAACATAAATATAGCAATAGCTAATATTAACTGTGCTTTAAATCAATTATATAATTACTATAATAATAAACTTAAATTACAAAATAGTCCTGAGAAGAGTTCTGTTTTAATTATAGGTAAAAATCCAACTGCTCGAACAAGTGTCAAAATACTGTATAATAATTTAGAAATTAAAATAGTTGAGCAACATAAATTTCTTGGAGTAATAATTGATGATAAATTAAATTTTGATAAACATATAGAGTATATAAGAAAGAAAGCATTAAAAGCTGTTAACATATTAAGACATTTAGCAGGGACTTATTGGGGATCTGACCCCAAAACAATGAGTATATTGTACAAAAGTATAGTGAGAAGTCACTTTGATTATAGCAGTTTAGCATACATAAATGCCAACAGCACCTTATTAAAAAAATTTGATGTTGTTCAAAATATAGGATTAAGACTTATTTGTGGGGCTATGCGCTCTACACCTATAAATTCGCTAGAAATTGAGACATGCATACCTCCTTTGATGTTACGCAGGTTAATGTTAGCAGAGAGATTCTGCTTAAAAATCTCATCATTAAATGATAATCTGATACTTCAGAAAATAGCTTTACATCCAGAACTTTATCAGTCAATACCAACTGGCATTATCTCTGCAGCTACTTTAGCCAGTGGAACTTGGCCTGGAATTCAAACAATATTAAAACATGTTAATAATTATTCAAGAGATGTTTATAAAAGTGATATATGGCCTGTATACAAGACTACCTATGGTGGCCTGTATAACAGTTCTATAATTATTCATGTAAACAAAGTACATAATAACTTTGAATTTTTGCAATTTAAAGATCATAGACCAGAACATTACATAATATACACAGATGGCTCTAAAACTAATGATTGTGTAAAAGCAGCTTATTATGATCCACAGTTAGATATCACTAAATCCATCGAACTAAATGCTGCATGCAGTTTATTTACTGCAGAAAGCTATGCCATTTATTGTGCACTCCAATACATATCTAGCTTTGTAAATAATGTAAATAACGTACTGATAGTCACAGATTCAAAGAGTGTTTTGTCTGCTTTAGAAAATGTAAATATTTCATTTAAGTTAAATTTTATTGTTTATGATATAAAAGAAAAGATTCTAGAATTACAACAGAAGCTAATTAATATAGAATTACTGTGGGTACCATCACACAGTTTCACCTAAATTGTTGTCGTACGCCGGAAGGCTGCTCCCCAATCGGGGAGGCCCAAATAGTGCATGCCGTCGCCTCTACGACGGTGTAGTGCGCTCAAAGGCGTTGTATGGAGCGCCCATCTGGGCGCACGCCCTCTGCGCCAAGACAATCCCACTGCTGCGGCGTCCGCAGCGGTCGATTGCGCAGAGGGCGGCACGAGCGTACTGCACCGTCTCCTACGAGGCGGCGTGCCTAATTGCAGGAAGTCTCCCCTGGGATCTCGAGGCTGGAGTCCTCAAGAAGGTGTATGAAGAGAGCGCCCTGGTGCGAAGTAACGGTGGACGGCCCCTTCCGGACGAGATCGACCGCTGGAGACAGTCGGCTCGCGACGATCTCTTCCGAAAGTGGGCCGAGAGGTTGGTAGGCCCCTCAGTTAGCCCCCGGCTCGTGGGGGCTGTCCGGCCCGTCCTGCGGGCTTGGGTAGAGAGGGCACACGGAGCGCCGACATTTCACCTCAGTCAGCTCCTCACAGGGCATGGCGTATTTGCCAAGTACCTGTGGGAGGTGGCTGGGGTGGAGCCGGACCCCGTGTGTCGTCACTGCTCAAGTGGCGTCGTGGACACGGCGGAGCACACACTCGCCGTGTGCCCGGCGTGGGACGGGCCGCGTATCGCCCTTACGGGCCTTGTCGGTGTAAATTTGTCGCTGCCGGCTGTGGTGCAAGCCATGGTCGGCAGCCAACAGTGTTGGGCCGCCGTCGCCTCGTTTGCTAGCGAGGTGATGGCGGCGAAACGAGAGGAGTGCGGGAGCGTACGGGACAGACGCTCCCGCCCCGCCGTCCGGTTCGGGGGCGCCGACGTGCTAATTACATGCGCGCCCCCGAATAGTGTCTGGCCGTGGGCGGAAGGTCGGGGGACCCCGCCCAACTGGCCACTTGGCGACGGGCACCCTTTCTGTGTTCCAGGGGGTGCCCACTTTTTTGCGCACGCCCGTACCGGCCGCTCTCACCTCCTCTGCTTACAGAGGAGCGCTCGAGAGCTGTGGAGGTGCGGGCTAGTTCTTCAGCTCCTTAGGGAGCTCCGGGGTGGTCGCTTATCGACCGCCCCGAGACGGACCCCTCCGTTCTGGGGTGCCCCTTGCCGGCTCGCAGTGATTTAACTCAGGCCTACCCTGCGAGTCGGTTTTAAGGTGAGGCGGAACACCGCGGGGTTTAGTGGGTAGGACGGCCCTCTCTCACGGGCCGGGAGCCCCACACACCGTGCGGGGGCAGCAGGGATGACGGTGCGTAAATGCATTCCCCGCGAAAACAAAAAAAAAAAAACCATCACACAGTGGCATACAGGGCAACGAAATAGCTGATGCATCAGCTCGTTCATCACATAATGAAGACCAATCTGAAGTAATGTTCCATTCACGGATTACTACAGCATTTTTAAAGAGCATCAAAAAAAACAACTTCGAGATGTTGGTTTTTTGAGACTGTCTGCGCGCGCATCGTAAAAATTTACCCTCATAATTTTTTCCTAACGCGCCATAAAAAGTATAATTTCAAAAATCATTTTGCGTCGGGGGTTCAAAATCACGAATTAAGTATATACACACAACCAAAAGGAAGACACAAAACGCCTCGCACCCTGTAATATCGAAGAAAGTTACCAACACAGTTTATCTTGTCATTTCGTAACAAAACTCATTTGCTTAGACCCGGAAGCAATGAATCTTCTAGAAACGGTGTTAAATGTAATACATTTTTAGAGAAAATATCGAGACTGTTTTGGTAGCCATGTAGCCTAATTACCTATTATGGCCTTTAGGGAACGTGCAAATTAACTGTAAAATAAAGTATAACAAAGGTTTTTGCATAAATGAGGGTTTCATACTCAAAACATTTAAAATTAATATCATCTTCAATAGACCCTTTTTAATAAATTCATCTATAATAAACTCTTGTACACATTGTCTTCAATACTTTAAATTTGGAAAAGGTTTGTACCTAACTAACTAACTATCTACACGCTGTATCCCTGACGGGGTTAGTCAGAGTCTACTTTCGCTTCTTCAAGATTCATCAATCGCTTCATACACGCACGTCGGGGTATCCGAGTACTATTGACCTTTCCGTTTTTGAGCAATCTGCTCACGTGGTGGTGGGCTACCCTGACTTCTTCTACCCTCTACTTTCGCACAATATATATTCTTCGTCATTCTACGTAATATATAAAGCTGAAGAGTTCGCTAAGATTAAAATATTTTTTCATTTCCAACCTACTGGCTCCAAACTATAAAAAAATTACCTTTTAGGTTGAATAGTCCACTTATCGAGCTATATATATTTAAGCTCACGATCCTTAAGAGCGAAGTAGTAATCATAAATGTCAACAAATCGTGCAAATTTTCATACATAACTGTAAAAGACATAAACGACGGAATTCGAAGAAAATATATCACGGGTGAAGCTGAGGGGCTTAGTCTTCAATGAAACCTTTATAATAAATTTATCTTTAAAATACTCTTTTTTTTTTGCGTTTGTATGCATTGTCTTTAATACTTTAAATTTTGGAAGAATTTCATAATTTTTTCAATAACAACACTTGTACTATTCCTCAACATTTACTTGATAAATCTAACTGATTTCGCCTCACAGCTTTCTCAAAAATGTGTTGTTATTGAAAATGTGTAGCAAGTTCCACCAAGTGCCATCAATCAACGGTATAAATTGTCTGATTTTATAATTGTTGGCATGCAGGTTTGTTTACTAAATCGCTGCTTCTGCTTTGGAATTTTGATAAACCTGTATAGGTGTCAATCAAATCAGCCCATAGCAGTTCACTGCTGGATGAAGGTTTTAGAATTTCGGAGGGTAATAGACTTTACTGTACTTCGCTAACCATTCGGGTTGGTGCATAGTTTTTTTTGGGAGTTTTCTTTCTCATTCTCATGATCTCGTCTGTTAGTCAGCAGGTGCACCATTCACAGGAGAGATTGGCTTGGGCCCCCGAACTCTTAGTAGGACCCCATTGCTCCCTGTTAGAAAGAAAGAAAATTTTTACCGGTTGTAGGTGTAACACAAATTATGATCTTTATGTCATATCGTTCGAATATTCAAATAGTAAAACTTTCCCGCAATTTGTACCAACTTTCTGCTCAATCAAAAATTGTCGATGACAATAAACCGTACAATCACAAAAAAATTTGCCAAGTGTCATACTTTTCTGTTCCCTTCTACGAGTACAACTATTTAGAAATTGAAATTTCCCGAGTAGCAAGTTCAGGATATCTTGTCATGGAAATACTATCAAAGCTGTTGTTTTTTCTGATTCGATCTGAAATTTGGTATATGTATTGTTGTAACTATACTAAATTTCCTTTAAACTTTTACTTAGTTTTGGTTGAACATACATTGCATACATTGATTTAAGCAGCCTAGTTAACTGTGTGAAAGAATGATAAAAGGCCTTACAAAAGTATTAACAAGGCTTAACAAAAAATAAGCAAGATACCAAAAGTCATACAAACCAAAGCAAATACGAAACGGAAACGTACATCGCTTCGGGTTTTCATCATTATTTATACATATAAAAAGGGATAGTGGCGGTACTCGTCTAAGCTTAACATAATAAATCGTCACTTGGCCACGATCCAACCATCTCCATTGTCTTACATCGAGGAACGAAGCAAATATTGTAAGTGCAGTGACCGTAGACAGTTGAACGAACTGTTTGGATTTCTTAAACATTTTTTTATGGTAGAATAGTCTTTTCAGCACCGTATCCTTGTGTGCTACCTTAGAAGTAAGGTGGCAGACAAGGATACAATCTACCATATTGAAAGTAGTAACGTAGCTTATAGACCTTGGCAACCCCTTGCCGAGACGTGTTGAAACAGACAGAGGCCGACGGTGAGTACAGACTGTTGAAGATTTCAAGGCGCTCATAATAATAACACACAGATTATCTTCACGCTCTACCCTTAATGGGGTACAGCGTGAGTCATAAAAGTATCTTGATCCTTGCATATATATCTTACGCTTCCTGAAGCTGCAAAACGCAGTCTGATTAGCTGAAAAAGGGCGTGATCCGTAGGTTTGTACTGGTTAAATGAATGAGTTAAGAACAATTAATGAACAATATTTATTATTAGAAAGTAGAGGGCAGAAGAAGTCAGGCAGGATAGATTAAGACTAAGATGGGAAGACCACTTGAGCTGATTGTTGAAAATCATAAAGGTGAAATTAAAGAACTCGGATATTCAGATGTGCAAATAAGAAACGATTAATGTTAATACTTACATTCGAGCCTGTCATATTGCGTATTAATTTGTTCGTTAATGCGTTCAGGTTTCACTAATAATAATAATATCAACTTGGCTAAACGACTGCCATGTTACAAGCAACCAGAATATTGCAAATCACGAATACGATCTTAAATCGTAAAATGTTTAGGCAGAGATCCTTTACAAAACAATGAAACAGAAGGCAACGACCGCTTTAAAAAATTTCTTATTCAAGATCCAAGATTTTACTAGAAATCCGAAACTAATTCCAACCAACTACAGTCAGTCTGATGAGATTACTTCATTGGTCAATATTCGTTAGCGTTCAGCCAAAAATAAACTAAAATATTGATCTGGCTATTTCAGCTTGATGCAGCTAAGTTTAATATACTTTTAAACCCTTGTCTCTCGTCGCGTCTAGCTGTCTGGCTGCGATAAACTCTACAACTAAAACTGAATTTTCACAAGATTTTCGCCAACTAATAGATTAATTCAAGAAGAAGGATTATGTTAAATTTAAATTCTTTTTTTATTAATTATTTCTTATCCGTCTGTCTGTCCCTCTGTCACCATCGATTTTCTAAGGAAGAGGTGGACTTAGCAAGTTGAAATTTTTACCAGATACTGTGGTCTATAAACCTTATTAAGGGTATAAAAATCAAGGTATTTATTCAAGACGATAAAAAATAACTAAAACAACTAACTACCTTACTATCTTCACGCAGTGTCCCTGACGAGATAAAAAATAATTGGAAAATCTTGGAAGTGCCAAAATTTACGTTCATTTGTAACTTTCTTTTTTTTTTTAAATTTGTCTGCACTTGTGCTACGTGTATAAGACCTTACTTTCAACCAAAATTGTCAATTCCAGGTTAACCGGAAGTAGAAGAAGTTCCCGTTGCCCTAGAATCGCAAAATTAAAAGCAAGGTCCAGTACAAATAAACGAAATAATTTAAAAACAAGTTAATATTTAAGGGGTATCCCCATACAAAAATAGTAATATCCAATTAATATAGACCTCTGAGTTATATGGACGCTCATACAATTTAGAAGTCTAGTTTAATCGGAACATACCTCAAATAAGGTACTAATTTTTTTACGAAACCCTCGGCGCACGAGTTCGACTCGTTCTTGACCGTTTTTTTTTATTTGGTGGAAAATCTCATGCCTCTTGTGCCAGATGTCACAGATATTTATCGGGCATGGCTACTTCGGAAAGTATCTATGGCGTATACACAGGGAGACCACAGCTGAGTGTCAGCACTGCCAAGCGCCAGAACTGCTGAATGCCAGCACTGCCGAGCGCCAGCACTGACGAGTGCCAGCACTGCCAAGGGTATAAACAGTGCTTCATATTGGTCGAGTGCTGAGCATGGGTCAGTCGCATTGGAGACCAGTGAGCCATGGTCTCCAGCGAGAGCAAGTGGGACGCCGCCCCAATTTTTCTGCGAGCTGACCATGAAGAGGCGGTGGACAGAGAGCGGGAGAGGACTCTTCCACTCGAGTACTGCAGAAGTGAGGACGGCACGTGAGCAGTCCTTACAGAAGTAGGATGATGATGTTATGATATAAGACGATGGTGTGGCATGAGAATTTCACATACGCTTTACGACCCACGAAACGAAATAACACCCGAACCCACCCCCTAAGAAGCTGGATAGCACCTGAACTTTTAGGCTAGGCCGCGTTGGTAGCCAAAGTCTGTCGGGAACCTTAGGACATCATTCCTAGGGGTACCCCAGGGCGCCCGGCGTTAGATAGATAGGCAGGGACAGTATGGTTTTAGTTGGTTCGAGTTCAGCATAACATTCGTGGGGATTTCTACAAGATAAAAAAGTACACTCGCAGTCCTTGGAATTTTATTTATATTTGTCGTAAGTAACTACGAGAGTCCAGCATTAAAACAATAAGCAAATAAAAAATAACGTATGCAATGTACGTTACTTGTAATTCTAAAATCTATTGTATTATATTCCAATATAACCTGTATACCATGTGCCATATCAATTCCTGGCGTAGGAAATAATAAAATGTAAGCAAATGCTAGCTTAACAGAGAAAATGTTATTTACTCAAGAAAATGGCGCTCGCGGCACCAAAATCAGATTTAGGTGACAACAAACGTCGAACAAAAACAGATCGTATCGGATAAGGCAACAATAAATAACACATGTCACTTCGTAAGCGGATCAACTTGTTGAGACTCTTGACTGGTGACAGATTTAAGTGAATCTTACAGTATACAGAAATAAATTATATTGTGGTAGAAGATGAAGTATGAACTTTCATCGAACTCGAAGGTATTTAGGTTCAGAAGCGCTCATAGCTCAGTGTTCTGTACCTGATCACAGCTTAAGCATGTTACGCTACGGTTATTTTGGAATGGGTGAACGTTTCTGACCTTTCCATTGTTCCAAGTATATATGTATATGTTAGGTACAGAACACGTCTTTGCTGTCTATCTCAACTAATGGAATATTTTTTTAAATAGAAAAATAATATTGTATTATATTTAAGTAAAATATTGATTTTCGGGATATTTACAATGTACACTTTCCCACGCGAGCATCCGATATTTCGGCACTTTTGCAAGCGCCATGATCACGTAGTAACTGTGTATATTTTACTTATGTGAATGACCATGATAGTTTGAATTCATATAAATAATATTGTTGTGAATTATTTGTCTTTTATTACTATCGAAGCTTTTTTTCAAAACAACTGTTTCCACGTCGCTTCGATCTGTTAAATCTATCTATCTTTCAGTACAAACGTACTATTTTTGTTAACATAGATCGATTTGATTGGATTTTCAATGCTCCCTGATTGGGTAGTTCAATACGAGTTTTGATAGAAACTGGTAGATCAATGGACTAAAGAAAAAATATGATAAAATGAAACTTGAATGAAAACACTTCTATTTTTTCACGTTATTTACTTTTTAACATCTTATGCATCCCTGATTTTATTCAATGGTATGAATCCACAAATTATTACCGTAGTAGACGAGTAGTCTAAAATGTCCGCATCTGTGATTTGTAGATTTTGTACCGCCCTCCCTTCGGTCTGTGGGACCTTGTTAGATGTTATTATTGATCTAGTAGTTTAATTTATAAATTACGTTCGATAATATTTTGTAAAAATCACTGTAAAACACAATGATCGAAACATACAATAGATGAATGGTGAATTGTTCTGTTAAATCAAAGAATAGTTTTAAACTATTCAAATAAAGTCTCATGCAGTCTGACCCGGTTTATTTTGCCTGGAACGAATTTCTAGTTGTGAGTGATTTAGGCTCGATTCCGGGTCCTGTAAATTTAACCAATTATAAAATTAAATATTTAACCAATGTTTAAAAAAATAAAATCTGAAGCCCAAAGTTAACATATATCTATATATTATAATATACAAATAGATGTCTAAAATTATATCTACATGCACAAACACACCTAAAATTCACACTCAAGCACATATCCAAAATAATGCAACTTAGTCCATTATCATACTCTTGCCCTTGTCCCAATTTACTTAGGGTCGGCGCAGTATGTTTTCTTCTTCCATTCATCCCTGTTATTCGTCATCTGATCATTCACTCCTTTCATATTCATATCACTCCTTACACAGTCCATCCATTTTTTCTTTGGCCTTCCTCTAGCTCTCAATCCATCAACTTTCATATTCATGGTTCTTTTAGTGACATGACTTTCATCCCTTCTCATCACATGCCCATACCAAGACAAACGGTTTCCTCTCATTTTTTCAGTCACAGGCGCCACTCTCAAACTCCCTCTAATATACTAATTTCGTATTTTATCCATTCTAGTCACACCACACATCCATCTTAACATTCTCATTTCAGTTACATGCACTCTTCTTTCATCCAACTTCTTAACGGCCCAACATTCTGATCCATATAATACCACAGGTCTTATAATGGTTTTATATATTTTGCCCTTCAGCTTGAGAGGCAATCGTGGATCGCATGTTGTGGCCGTGACCTGTCGCCATTTCATCCATCCAGTATTGATCCGATGTGTAATGTCACGGTCGATTTCCCCATTGCTCTGGATAAGTGACCCCAGGTACCTAAACTGGGAGCAAACCAGTAACGGTCTACCGTCAACAGATACGGCGACAAAACTGTATGTCCGCCGTAAGGGCGTCCATGACTATGAGGAAGAGGTATGGGCTAAGAGCCGACCCCTGGTGCAAGCCTACATTGACACCGAAACCACTAGTAGTACCTGCTACAGACCGAACTTGGGCACTACATCGACTATACATTGCTCGGACCAACCGCACATACTTCTCAGGCACTCCTTTCTTCTCCAGGGCCCACCATAACACCTTTCGCGGTATTCGGTCGTATGCCTTTTCGAGGTCAACAAACACCATGTGCAAATTTTTACGTGCACTTCTGTATTTCTCGCACAATTGGCGAATACTAAAAATGGCGTCCGCTGTTCCCCGACCTGGCATAAAACCGAACTGGCTCTGAGAAATTTCACTCTCTTCTCTCAGTCGTCGCTCAATTACTTTTTCCCACACTTTCATACTATGTGACAATACAATACAATACAATATAATATATTTATTGATAACAGATTGTTACAGGTCAAAACTAATTATCATCATTAAATAACAGATTAGTTTACAAACATGCTAAGTCACAGTTCTGGTAATTCATAAAACTCGTCTAAGCTGTAGAAACTATATTCAAGTAACCACAGTTTAAGCCTTTCACTGAAAGATGTAATGGAGGTTGCATCCCTAATTCTGTCTGGCAATCTATTAAATACTGACGGTCCCATTATATACGCGGATCCTTCGGATTTATTTAACTTGTGCGGTGGAACCAGAAGTCGATAATGATATTTATCACTACGCATGACACGACTCCCGTTCACACCGTGACGCTGAAAGACATCGATGTTACGGAAGGTGAAAAGTGCCACCTGGTGGATCAGCTCGCACGGCAGAGGCAATACTTTTAAAGCCTTAAAATACTCCCTACATGAAACATCATCAGTCACACCCACAATTGCGCGTATGGCTCGCTTTTGCATAATGAACACACGCTGAGTGTCTGCGGCATGTGCCCATAATTCAGCGCCGTACACTATACGGCCGTGGACGGTGGCAAAGTAACATGAGCGCACCACATCACGCGATGCTGTCAACGCCAGCCTGCGCAACGCAATGCATGCCCCCCCGAGTTTTGCACACATCTGATCAATGTGCTCCTCCCATACTAGGGCACTGTCAATGCAATAGCCAAGCAATTTTGTTGAGATGACTTTTTTAAGAGGGATGCCAGTAACGGCCACGTTAAAATTGTAACGGCATTGCCTATTTAGTTTAAACACCATGTAACAGGTTTTATCCCTGTTTAGCGCTAGACCATTCGTCCGAAACCAGAACTCGAGTTTCTCAACAGCATAGTTCAAGTTGAGCTCCAATAGATGATCCGTTGTTGCGGTGACCACAGCGGCCACATCGTCCGCGTACATAAATATCTCAGTGTTAGGTACAGTCCCTGGCAGGTCATTCAGTAATAAGCTGAACAGCGTATTAGAAAGACATGACCCTTGAGGAACGCCCATGACGTTCTCCCGCTCCGAAGATCTTATTCCCATTCTTCATGACATTAGCTTTATTCCTCGATAACTATTGCAGTCCTGTACATCCACCTTATTTTTAAAAATGGGCACCAGTAAGCTGGTGCACCATTCATCGGGTACTTTTTCTTCCTGCATTAACTTATTAAAGAATAAAGCCAGCCACTTCCATGCATCCCCTTTTAACAACTTCCAGACTTCCACTGGTATTCCATCTGGCCCTGTCGCTTTCCCATTCTTCATTCCATTTACAGCTTCTTTCACTTCATCTATACTTACCATTCTTACTAATCCCACATTTACTGCAATATTTTCTGTCTGTCCACTCCAATCGTTTTCCTCATTTAATAGTCTTTCAAAATAACTCTTCCATCGTCCTGTAATTTTTTCATCACTTAACAACACCTCCCCTCTTTCGCTCTTGATGCATTTTATTAGAGATACATCCCTCGTCTTCCGTTCGCTCGCCTTGGCCATTCGATAAAGTCGTTTTTGGCCTTCTGGGCTGTCTAGCGAGTTATATATCTGCTCTTGGCCTTGTGCTTTTGCTATAGCTATGACTTTTTTGGCTTTCTTCTTGCATTCATTGTACTCTACCTTTTTTTCCGCTTTCAAAACACCGTTGTTTTCCTTAACGCTCTGCCATTCTTTAAATTTCCCCTTTTTCTCCTTCAATATTTTTTGGACTTCATCTGACCACCACCATGTATCCTTGTCTGTCTTACCTTTACCTTTCGTTTCTCCCAATACATTCTACGCCGTCTCCTTGATACAACTTGCCATTTCATTCCAACGATCATTGACACTTCTGTTTAGCATTTCACCCATGTCTATTATTTTATTCACCACTTATTCACAACTTAGTCCATTAGATTATTTTATATACATAATCTATTTTGTCATGAAAAATATTTGAATATTTATTTAAAATAAAACCTATAATTGATTATTTTTTATGAATTTAAACAGGTCAGCTGTTTAAATTCATAAAAAATATTCAATTATAGGTTTACCAATTAGAGAAAAGACCAGAACTTAAAAAACCACAGAGTGACTTTTTGTGAAATGTTATTTTTTCCTTTTTCTGTGTAAACCCAATGTATTTTGTACTAAAACTTTAACATAATGTAAATCAAGCTGATAAATGTACATTGATAATACTACATCTTTATAAATAATGTATTTGAGGAATCCGCCAAATGTTTCGATTCCTAAACGAATTTATTATTCATCATTCGTTGCTCCGTCCGGGCGAATTTCCCGTTTCAAAAAGATTGATAATACAACTCTTAACCGTATTGTAGTTTAAGGAAAACATATTGACAACTTTTGTACTGTATATAACATTCTGCGCGAAGGATATAGCAATTTATTATACAAGGTTTTATTTTTTATTAACAAAAATCAATTTAACATTAAACTTAGTAAAAAAATACAATTAAAACTATACCTAAATAAAAACTACCTAACCTATTTATAAAAATTTCCACTGGGTCCCCTCGGTAGGGTACCCATGATGCAGGCAGCATTCCCACGTTGAATAGCTATGGCAAGACTTTGCGCGAGAAAGCTACCTGCACGAGGATCGCCAGTTTCTTCCCTCTTAAAGCCGTAAAAAGATCATGTGCGCCGCGACCCCATGGACCTAGTGTCTCGACACCAAATGGGATGAATTCATATTGGGCACTGAGACAACTGTACTTGCCAATCTTCAGCCGCTTGGGAATATTTGCCGCAGCACTTGCTTTTTTGCTAGAAGCCGTGCACGTCCCATTCTCCAGGGTACTAATGACATCCCGTTACTTACCATCATTTCGTATTATTTGCGGTTTTAAGACCGCGGGGACATTTATACTGACAAGGGTTCGTCTCAGAATATCATTTAATGCATCATGACAGGAGTGACGGCCAGCGGTAAAAGAACATGCAAGCCCATGATTACCGAGGCGGCACACATAAGCTCCGAACGACACACAAGAGTGTTAAACGCACACATTAGCACACGACCGTAGACAAATAGCACACAGTGTAGTGGGGTCAATTAAGGTGCCAGTGTTGGGAGAAGGAAAGGCGTGAAGCCATTGCCCAGACTCTGATCGAGGTACAGCTAAAAGCCTTGCTCGATAAGTACCGGAAGAGTTTTCAATAAGAGTATTGAGAAAAACAGAAGAAGCTATTGTGTCTCTGGCCCTTTGGTTTTGAGTATTAATAAAGAATATTTGTAATATACGAATAAACTCAAAAAGAATAAGTGGTATTTTGGTAGTTTAGGTTCAACATATTATAAAGATTATTACAAACCTTATCTTGCTGCACACTGCGACTGATTTTAAACTTTGCAAGTTCCGAAAGTTTGCAAGCTATGAAAGTTTCCTTTCAGTTAGTAAACTAACGAGGCATTTAAATTTATTGGTGAGTAACAAAATGTTATTTTTATGTTTATTTAATCCACGGTTATTGATTGTTATTTTGTTACTTCTTTTCCATAACACCCCTGGTCATTGGAAAACGTTTCCCGTGATATTATTAGAATTAACCTCAAATTTTCCAAATTCGAAGATAATTTAAATTAAATATTCTAATTTATAAATTGTTTATTAATCACTGTTTCATTTATGTGCTTGAGTTGACTGGGTAGTAGTGCACATCTGTAATTTTAGAACTAAGTCTGTGTGTATTATATGTGTGGTGGTAGCTAGTCATACCTATTACATACTTTATATCCCTTTAAACTGGCAAGCAGTGCATTGAGGAGAATTTCTTGTGGTCGCGGCATGGACACAACTGCGTTTCATAACGAAGACGTGATTCCCCATGACACGTGGTATTGTCATGGAAAAAAAAATTGAGCATTAGTGGCATTTTAAAAACATTTTTCTGAATATATAGACACATACAATCGATCGACAAACGCAAAGTGATTATGGAAATTAACCATAACGCCTAGAATTAACAAAGTATTCTGCATTGCACAATTTGTCTATGACTGGATTCTTTTGTATGTTAGAATAGAACCCAATCATTTCCAAAATCGTATTCAATGGTCCGACAAATTATGATATTAGTTTTGGTTCACAGTGTATACAGGCTAGGTAGGTTTAAATTTAAATACTGAAGCACCAGTAGATAATACTATGAAGATCACTTTTGTTCAGGTGGAACTCTTCATCTTAAGTGTTTTCCAATTGCTACCAAATTCAAGAGTTGAAGCCTGGGTTTCACTTTTAATTGGATGCTAGAAGCAGCTATTATTGGCTTTTAATTTTTAGCATTTTTGGTAGCGACTGCAGTCTAACCCCCAACCACATAAGGGCTAGAGGTGTGTTTGACGGTTTTAATATTGTTAAATAAATGAATTAAAGAATAAATAAAAAAATAAAATAAAAAATAGTTTATAGCTCAATTTTATAAATTTTAACGGATGAGAGACTGTAAAATAGTTTATTTCTTTTTGAATATCTCAATCTTTTCAAGCGGAGTACAAAAGAAAATTTACTTACGTCACATCCTTTGTAACGGAATCCTCTTATGACATGTAAATATTTAAATGAAAATGTATTACCATGTCGTCTTTATTGAAATGCTTTTTTTATGCTATGAAATCAAGTATGGTACATTACAATAAAGCGCAAAGAAAAAAAAGGAGTAGGTACTAATAGTGATTTATATTTTAAGAGAAAAAATTAAGGTCTTTGACTTACGCACCTTCATTATTTCACGGATTTTTTACCCGGTTGGTAGTAACATACATACATACAATTGTCACGCCTTTGTCCCCAAAGGGTAGGCAGAGGCGTACGACAGGCCCACATTTCAACATATGTATTTTTGCCCCACGTAACAGGTTAAATATAAATTAGAAAATAAAATAATAGTAAAATAAATATAAATAATTTTAATTTTAATTTCAACACCATGTCGATACAGCCTGTGCCTGTCCATTTCAACACGGCAATGGGCTCACCCGCCACCTGTTACGGGGGACAAAAATGCATACGATGAAACGTGGGCGTTTAATAAGCCTCTGTCTACCCCTTCGGAGATAAAGGCGTGACAATATGGATGAATGAATGAATGAATGTAACAGGTTAAGCCAAGTTGAAAGCCTTATGGGGGGTTTGAAAAATTCCAACAGCAGGTAGCCACAACCTGAGTCCGTCTATTTCAACGGGCTCATCACTAATTACGTTGGACATGAATGTACAAGGTGAAAAGTGGGACTTAATATACCTCTGCCACTACTTCGGGGATAAGGGGTAATTGATAAGCATTATTCACCACCCACGCCAACAGCTACCTACTCCCAAAGCACTAAAAACGTCACAAACGGTCAGTGACCATCCTAGGACTAACCGTGTTGTGTAAAATTTTCCGATTAGATATAAGTACCTATAAGCTGATGATTTTTAAATTTTCTAGTGAAAGGTGGCGTATAGTATGCGTCTGCCTACCCCCTTGAGGAGTAGGCTTTTCTATGTATGTATACGTATGTATTTCGCAATTTCCGACGTTATAGGTGTATTAAATTTATTCCATGTCGATGAATAAACATAAGAGCCTCTTCAAAGAAGACCCCGCATGATGTGTAGTGAGCAAAAATTAATATATCTGTTGACTTAGGCAAACTACTGACCATTTATGCGGAAACAAAAACACAAAGGGCTCTAGGAAAATTATTTTTTTAGTTCTTAAGCTTTTATTTTGCGGCTATCCTTCTGAGAGCTCACCCAGGACTCCCGGCCATAGACAGATGAAAGGAATAGGAGTGGTTTTAGTCGGTAGGAAGCGACTAAAACCACACATTTTAAACACTAAGGTGGTAGACAATCACTGCAGCTGGACGTTTACAACACTAGAGGTATTTATTACACTTGCGCTGCCGACCTCATTGGCGTGTATACATAATCACCTACAACATTCAAATATATTTTATCTCTGCTTGGTATACGTACAGTGAATCAAATTAATTCATCATTAAATTATATTTCCGACGACGTTTCACCAAAGGTTTTTACCACGTAATGTTTACTTAGCACTCTAAGGCTGCCTGATTTAATTTTACCGCCGTCAATTCAATTATTACTGCTAACGTGATGAAAATACGATGTAGGTCCCGTCACAAAGTAAGGAATCAATGTGTCGACTCGCACTGTAGGGTGTTAGAGGGAGCCAGCAACATTCCTTGTTTTGCGGTACCAGCATACCATAATCCTACTAATATTATAAACGCAAAAGTTTTGATGAAACTTTACAATAATATAGCTTACACATCAGAATAACACATAGGCTACTTTTTATCCCGGAAACAAGTTCCTGTGGGAAACGAGAAAAGTATACCACGCGCGCGGAGCCTCGGGCGTCAACTAAATTAATATAATACCAGAATATTACCAGAAATTTTATTTATATATAATATACATTTAATTTGGATTAAAATTCAAAATTCCTATGGCTATAAGTAGTATCTGCATATATTTTACTATTTTTACATGGTTTTAATAGTTTTTCTAGCTTTTATAGTTTCCAAGATATCTCGATTTAAGTAATTAAACCAAAATGTATACAGGAAAATCATTTCATCAAAAAATCGGGACGTTCAATTGGGTAACTAACGAAAGTTAAAAGGTTAGGTTAGGTTAAAAATCTTTAGGTGGGTATTACGTTCCTAATAGTCTATTGCTGGGCTGTGGATAATCTCTAATAATGTGGAATAAAATCAATAGCTCCATTGAGATTCAAACCCGCATCATTTGCCAATCCAGGGGAACGCTCCACGTTCGAAACTATTGATTTTTTTTATTATTTTACATGTGCCCCTCGGATGTATCATCGGACTCGAACCGTCGTACACCAGACTGTCTCCAATATATCTGTTCTACCGTGCACTGTTTGACTGCAGCCCCGATAGGGCTCCATTTAATTGTACCTGTACTAAAATTGATTACCACGAAAATGTATAAAAGGGTGTATGTACTTATGTACACGCGTTGGAAGTTATACTGTTTTAGTCTAATAAGATTTCATCAGATGTATTCTCAACTCTTTGTTTGTAACAGAAATGATAGATTAGTAAAAAACGTCAAAAAAATAAAAACTACTTTGAATGTAGTTATTAGTTGTCATGGAAACACTTATCAGCTAACTTCATGGGGTCAGTTTTTGGTGACGGTCTGCAGGCGCATCGTAAAAAAATAATCCATTTTGCGGAACTTTTCTTCTTCAGCTTAGGGTACTTTCAGTTGCTTCTAAATCCTAAATTTACTGGATTTGGAGTCTAAAGATCACTTTTATTTGGCTGCTATTAGTTTTTGATTTTCGACATTGTTAGGAGCAACTGCCGTCTCCCAATCCTTAAAGGCGCCTGAGTGTGCCTAAGTTAGTCAGGAGGTACACCGCTAGCAGGCTAAGTTGCTTGGGCCCTCAATATACTTATAGAGCCTTTTTGTGTAACTTGCTATCAGAAAGTAAATAAAACACCTTAGTTGTACGTTGTGTATGTACAACTACTGTTTTATCGTATACCAACTGAGCTGACTTTGACATATCATACACGCCTTACTACTTATCCTAAATGGAGGCCTACATTTCACCATTAGCAATTTTGTTCCACGTAACAGTTGACGAACTCATTGCCGAGTTGAAATGGGCAGATTGTGGCGACCTACTGTTGGATTTTTTTTGTTAAAATGGCTTAACGAGCCCTTCGAAGCGCGGAAACGCTCGTGAATAGTACGACAAACCTCACCCACTCGAAGACCAGCAGTAGAGAAAGTTGCTTAACTCAGTGATCGTTTACAGAACACTGATTTAGCGGCGCTACGAGGGCTTCACGATATCGACAGCATAATGTCTACCTCGTACAATATATAGGAAGGTGTATCGCACGACGGTAACACAGCAGAATGTAGTAATATGGTTAACTGAAATACGATTGGTAATAGAATCATCGCACGTACCAACACAGACGTGTGAAAGATTTCACGTATAGCTACCACCAACTCGTTTGTAGCCCCGAGGGATGTTTGTACCGTTTTGTTTATACTGTTTAAACTTATTATTTTAACTTATTTTGCCTCGGTGGTGCGGTGGTAGTGTATGCGACTGTCGTGCATGAGGCGCCCAGTTCGATTCCCGGGTCGGAACAAATATTTGTGTAATCTACAAATGTTGGTTTCGGAGTTTGGGTGTTTCCTATGTATAATATGTATGTATTTAGAAATTTATAAGTATGTTTATCAGTTGTCTAGATGCTATAGTACAAGCTTGTAGCTTAGTTTGGGCTAGATGGCGCTGTGTTAAAAGTGACATACAATATTTATTTACTTTTTATTAACGTTACCAATAATAAAAAAAACGCATTCAAATGTATTCTGCATACAAATTATACGGTTATAATAAAATAGCTGAGACCCGCAGCTGAATTTAAAGCAATTAAAAGTCAATCAAATGTTTTCTTTTTTATTTTCAAATGAAGAATGCTATAGTTTTCGTATGAAAAAAGTTTTAGTCTGAAATCTGACACCATAAAGATTTCATTATAATTCAAACACACTAATAGAGAAAGGGTTTTTAAATAATAAACTATGTATAAGAAATATTGTCTAATGCAAAGTAGACCATTGCGCTATCCTACAAATATT
The DNA here is from genome assembly GCA_948477245.1 of Thumatha senex. Lineage (NCBI taxonomy): Eukaryota > Metazoa > Arthropoda > Insecta > Lepidoptera > Erebidae > Thumatha > Thumatha senex. The sequence goes on from OX419743.1 coordinate 17,700,981, forward strand.
TATTGCGAAATAATGTAAAATAAAACCATTAATCGCACTTACGTTGGCTAAAGCAAAGCAATGTGATTGACATCGACAAATCACTGTTTTCTATTGTTCGCACACGTCCATAGCTTTTAAAAAACATGGCATCGATTTAAATCATTGTATTTAGGATTTAAAGGACATCAAAATTTTCAGTAACTAAATAAAATGTTTTACTTAAATATCATGATTTCTACATAAAATTTACATTAAATAACAAATGCCTTTAACAAATTAGATATTCTTACGTCCAGTTAAGAAATAATCCGTCAAAGTGGATCGTCACCTTACTCCAAACACCCTAATTTTGGGAGATCAGATATACTAGAGATGGTCAGAGGCAGTTTCCTAAAGCCTTAGATACTGTAGGAGCCGTAAATATATATATGGAAGAAGAACCTAGCACGATGGACGTCGTGGTATAAGGAGCGCGGGCTGCACAAGTAGCACGTATGGTACACGACAGGGATATGCCGTATTGCATCGCTATGGCTGACGTCAACGCATTGTATAGACAAGGACTACTAATACCAAAGAAGAACCTAACCCTGTAAAAAAGCACCCTGCCCCTTGTAAAGGTTCGGAGTACTGAAAGGCTTGGAAAGGCACCCGTGTGGTGGCGGGCAAACCACCAAACGATAGCATTCCCAAGGAGGGTTGGTGTCAGGCTGGCGGCCGACCATAAAATCAAGCCAAAACATTTTGCAGTACGGAATTTAGACATACTGCGCCGACCCTAAGTAAATTGGGACAAGGGCAAGAGGGTGATGATTTAGGATTTAAAGGATATATTATTTTCAGAATGTATTTTATTCGTATGTACCTTATTTGTAAAACTATAGGAATATGAAATATAGACACTCTTTTTTTTAAACTTATATTAATGCCATATATGGCATTTCAAACAATTTCAAAATATATTTTTTGGTGGTGTTTTGTAAATTATAATATTAAGATTAAATTTATCTTTAGTCTTAAAATACTAATAATAATCATTTATTTCAAGGTAAGTACACACCCATAGACAAACATATAAAATTAAATTACATCAAATCAAATAAATTGAAAACCTAATAAAATGAAATAAAAACAATAAATTCAAGTAATATAAAATTAAAAACAATAAGTTCAAATCATAAATACAATTATTAATACCAAACTACAAAAAATTAATATAAAAAGACATTAAATTAAATCATAAATCAAATTAAATGAAACTACCTAAATAAAATCCAAAATAAACAATAAATTCAAGTAAGATCATTAAAATTAGGTCAAATAAAATTAATAAAATCATATGCAATTAATAAAATCAAATAAAATTAATAAAATCAAATAAAATTAATTAAACTAAATACTAAATTTTATTTGAAAGACACTTTGTGCACAAGTCTACCTGCCCAGAGTCTAATGTAGGGGCTGTCAATCTTATCAGCCAAAGTTACTAGAATACTGTTAGAACTGCCCCTGAGTCTCCGCAACATTGACGCAGAACGCTTGCATATTATAGCATAAAAGTCATCTATTCCCGCTTCAGCAAACATGCTTGACGCACTGCAATATCGAGGCAGTCCCAACAACAATCTAAGTGAGTTATTACTCGTATACTGCACACGCAGCATTATACCGTACACCTAATAGATCTGCGAGCCAGCATGTTACATCTAACCGCCAACGCTCTGCACTCTCTGTCAATATCTTGGTCATCCTTGAGGCAACCGGTAACCATGTGACCCAGATATTTAAAGTAACTGACAAACTGTAGAGGAGTTCCGCATAATTTCACTGGTTGCATCGTTACAGGCTCAGTTGCGTTTCGGGGTTTAAAATGAATTATTTCACTTTTGATAGCATTATACTTTAGTCCATGCAACTCCGCATACATCTGACATATGGCCAACAATTTTCTCAGACCTCCGATTGATGGGCTGAGTAGCACCATATCGTCAGCGTAACTAATATTATTTATCATCTTACCATCGATAGAACAGCCGACCACTGTGCTGCTCAACTCAGCAATCAACCCAAATTGAACAGTGTGGGAGAAGTCAGCCTGCCCCACATTCCAACCCATATGATACAGATTGAACATTTGCCCATCTAACATAATTAATCTGATGAGCATACCAATACCGAAATATACTTATAAACTCAGCAGGTTTATCTGACTCATTTGACAATTTTTGCCATAAAATATCAACTTGTGGTGGTAGCTATACGTAAACTCGGTAAAAAGCTTTTGACAGGTCCAAAAAACACCCATTAACTGCTGTCTTCCTATCCGTATAATACTGTCTGCTTGAGACACATAATAGCCGTTTCTGTTGATAACCCGGCTTTAAAACCAAATTATGCGTCATGTATACAAATGTGTTTCTTCAGCCGTCTCTCAAGCAGGCCATCCAGCACCTTACCAATAACCGTAGCCAACGAAATAGGTCTATAATTATTTTTATCAGATGAATCACCTGTCTTATTTTTAATAATAGGCACTACCACAGTCTTCGTAAGATCACTCTGAAGGTATGAGTGTCCTAAACATAAATTGAACAACAACATCAGAACTCTGGGCAGATGCACACACAGTTGCCCTTAAATGCTCGACACTCAAACTATCATGCCCTGGTGACCTACCTCGCTTCATGTCTTTTATTACCAACGCAATTTCCTTAGTCGAAAACTGAATATAAGGTTGGCCCCCACACGGTGTCCGAATGTTTTGCACACCCCTGTACGACTGTGTACCTTGCGGTGCAGTCTTAAAGCTATCCACAGCTATCCATATTTGCTATACCACGCTCATTCGACAAGCCATCAACGTTTTCATGCAAACACTGCTCCGAGTTCAAAGAGTTGGTTTGTTTCCAAAAAGAACTAAACTTTTTCTCTTCAAAAAGAGTGGCAATTTTGTCCATTTTAATTTGGTTTTCATGATCTTGGCACCATTTTAATTTACTTTTAAATTTTTGCCTAGAGACTTTCATTTCATTGTAAACAATGCCAGAGACTGGTTTCCCCGCTCAGATCCATCTTTGAAAACTGAGCCGTGCCTGCAAGTGCGCTTCCCTCACATATGTGTTCCAACCACTTACCTGTCTGTCATTCTTAGACCTATATCTTTTATATGAAGAAATAGCAGACTTCTGTAAAATGGACACAATGGAGTTATACATGTTATTTATTACTTGTTTATGTTAAGCATTGTCACATATTTTATCACAACATTCTAAACATTGGCTAGGAAAATCAATATAACGCAGAGATATATGACACAATTCAGAATAAAATCTAACCTGGTCACAGTCTCTAGTGCCCCAGGTAATCTTATTATGTGTAACATCCTTATTCTTATGTTTAGGTATTAACACATCAAAATTATAAGGTATTTCAAGTGGAAAGTGATCAGACCAAGACACTTCATTATGAACTTTTATCTTTAAAATGGAGTCTTTGGTCATTTCTGACACTATGCAGTGGTCCAACCAGCTAACGCTCCCGTGTGAGTCACTTAGATACGTATATGTTTCAGAATTAATACCCAATATTTCAATATCTGCACAAGACTGCCTCTGTGGCGCGGTGGGAGTGCATCCGACTGCTACGCAAGAGGTCGTGGGTTCGATTCCTACCCAGGATAAAACTTTGTGTGATGAGCACGATGGTTTATTCTGTGTCTGGGTGTGATTTATCTATAATATGTATGTATTTAGAAATAAATAAGTAGGTATGTTTATCAGTTATCTGGTTACCATAGTACAAGCTCTGCTTAGTTTGGAATCAGATGGCGTTGTGTGGGTTGTCACAAAAATAAAAAAGTTATAATCCGAACAAAATTTTAAAAGTTCATTATAAAAAAACTTACCCGGGTGCGCGTTGAAATCTCCCAAAATAATAACATTTTCCACACTATGGCAGTCCACAATTGCATTTACCCGTGCTAGGCAATCTGTAAATTCACTTAAGTTATTTATATCATTAACAGGCATATACACGGAAAAAATTAGGATCTCGCTGTTTGCAGTTGTCACTTTGATTCCGGCTAATTTTACATTATCACAATCTAACACTAATACACTAACAAACGCACTGGAACGCCACAACAATGCCACTCCTCCATATGGCCTCACTTTTTTACTTTGTACAAACGCAAGTACCTCGCTAATCACAATATTACATGTGTTGCACTTTAACAACGACATTTTATAATTACAATAACATTGCGCACACGTTCGCGCACAGACACTATAAGTTAAAATATTTTTGTAAGCGCCGTTAATATGGTCTATGCAAAATAAAGATATTTTTAATTTTTTTAACAACAGTAGGTCACAACTTGCTCGTGTCCATTGCAACACGGTTATGAACTTATGAACTTTCATGAACATCACCTGTCTAGTCCTCAGATCAAGAACCGCTTGGGCATATCCATTTACGAAAGCATCATCATGGTAGTCGTTAAGCTAAGTTGAAGTCTTATAGGCTTGAATCTTTTTCGCTACAACCTGCGCCTGTCCATTTTCATCACGACAATGGGCTGCCACCTGTTACTTAGGGCAAAAATTTATATAGATATGTAAAATGTAGACGTATAGTATGCCTCTGCCACCTTTTCGAGGATTAAGACGTGACGATACGTAAGTATATCAGCCTTCGTCCAGCAGTAAACTGCTCTAACCTGCTGATAACTAAGTGGCGGTAGTTGGCGCCTACGTGGTCTCAAGACGCATACGGTAGAATATGTACCTATTTCATCAGCTTCGAGCGGGACAGATATAAGGGCGAAGGGAGAAGACACAACTTTCAATCGCGGTCGTGCATAATTTTTTTATAAGAAATTATTATTTCAATGTTTCAAAGAACGCAGTGCTAGTGCCAACTTTGCTTTACGGTAGTGAAACCTGGGTATGTCAGCAGATGCATGAAAATAAATTGAATGCTGTGGAGATGCGATCACTTCGAAAATTGTGCGGCGTTACCTTGGCCGACCGAATACGTAACGAAGTGATACGCAATATGGCTGGTTTGAATGAAAGTGTCAGCGTTAAGCTGGAAAAGGGCGTGCTCCGTTGGTTTGGACACGTCCAACGAATGAGTGAGGAACGATTGACGAAGAATATATATTGTTCAAAAGTTGAGGGTAGAAGGAGTCAGGGTAGGCCGAGACTTACATATGAAGACCACGTGAGCAGATTGCTCAAAAACGGAAAGGTCAAAAGTACTCGGATACCCAGACGTGCGTGTATGAAGCGATTGATGAATCTCGAAGAAGCGAAAGAAGTATGCATGGATCGCGAAGCCTGGCGATCTGTCCTCTCTGACTACCCCGTCAGGGATACAGCGTGAAGATAGTTAGTTAGTTAGTTAATGTTTCAAAGAGTTTATTTAGATTTGTGCATAATTTTAGTAAAATTATCATCCAAAATCCCTTTGTGAAATGGGAGCTTCTAGGAAAAGAACGTGTTCGGAATGACAAGTACCGTTCATCCCTTAAATCATAAGCAAAACAGAAATTATCTTGCACACTTTTGGCAATACGAGGAATGCGCTGTAGTTGGATATTCGACGTGCGAGGTCTTTAGCCATCTTTAAAAATAGGGTTAAAAACCACTTTCTGTCCTTGTAACTAAGTATTTATATTAATGACTTTGTTTTTTTTTTGTAATTTTAAATTTGAAAAAACTGTGTACAACCTAACTATAACCTATCCTTGTTATATTAATCTATCTTTATATATTATGTAAGTGCGCAAAAACTACCTTCTTTTTTCCTGTTCTTCTCTTTTTCATACTAAGGTTGTCTGGAAAAGATGGCTTTTAGCGATAAGATTGTACTCTTATTAATAGTTTTAAGTCATAAATATACTGTATGTATAGATAGATAGATAATTCTTTATTGTACACCATAGTGTACAATACAGAATTATCTATCTGCTGACTCCAGCGACTTCACCTGTTACATACTTTGAATCCCCTTCGCACCCATTTATTCCCGGCATTTGCTACTTTAACAATAATGTATGATAATTTGCCCGATCCCTTCTCTAGGGTATCATGATCATGATGATAGTAGCATTTCTCGATAAATAGGCTATCCAACACAAAAATAGTTATTCAATTAGTACAAATAGTTCCTGAGACTAGCGCGTTCAACCTAACAAAAATAAAAAACTTTTGAACTTTTAAGATATTCAAATAATATTCTAGTAATGTATTGCTTAACTGTCTGCTTGTCATTTGTGTGTACAAAAATCAATAAATAGATAAATAATTTGTATTGTTATTTAATTGTAGAAATTGTGAAGGTTAGACCTTTGGCTCTAACCTTCACAATTTCTGTTACCAGAAGCTAAAGCCTCACGTATACTAAAACTAAATTCTTACATCTAAAATTTACCGCTATATTGGTGTCTTCTCAATGTGCCGTAACTTACGCGCACTTATACCTGGGGACCGAGTCTACTATTAACAAGCCGTAGAATAGAACCAGAATCGCTGTTTTTAGCTGTCAAAGTGTTAGTAGACTATCAAAAATACAACTGACTAGCAGCCACTGGCGCGGTACGTGTTAGTAGAACTCATCGGCCGACCGATAGAAGTCTATTGGAGTAATAGTGTGTAGTAGAAGCAGACTACGAACAAAATTTTTGTAAAACCTTGAACCAACAATTGAGCTGCGATTAAGATTCTTTTCTGACGTGATTGAAATAGTAGGCTTGGCCTCCAGGTCCCTTGTTTTAATGCACTACACTCGTGACAGAATTGTCTTACATCAGACCAGAGCACTTTCACATGCACACACCTTAAATCTAGATTAAAGCCAGCTCTGTTTCAAAGAATATTGTTCAATATAACACGAGCCATCGTGGTTTGGGAAATCATATCCCTTAAAACATTGAAACATGCTAACAAAGCCGAGCCAATTTGGTGCCAATTAATCTGACGTGGATTTTATATCGTGTCCGCATGACAAAATCAAACCATGACCTCCCAGAGGTCTAACTATAAGAACTACCTTACACAGTTATTACAAAAAACACTAATTCCTTTTGCTATCAACGTCAAACATCAACTTTTTTGATTGCAGTGTTGCTATGCCTATTGGCCCGAACATAAATACTATTGAGAGTGCTATGATTAAATCAATCCTTATAATACAGAAAGAAAGAAAGAAAGAAATATTTATTTATTTGTAAATCGCTACACTTTACAGACAAAAATTAACTAGGTACATAACATTTTTTTATTTTTAATAATCTATGTACGAAGCATAAACAAAAAAAAAACAAGAAACACCGAACCGTCATCTAATACACGTGTATATATAACTTTTTCTTTTTGCCGTACTTAAACTAACAATTATCAACAAAATTATGGAAAAATGTGCGAAGTTACTAATATAGGAAGACACTCAGCTTTTACCGAGATGGACACCCTTCTCAGTAGGTACTGTTTTTCAGTGCCACCCAAAAAATGGAGAACCTGACGCCGTCTGAGAAATCTGCTACTTAAATTACCAGTTCCCATTATGTTTTTCATCATTACTATATTACTAACACTACTTAATACTATCATTACTAACAATCATTCAATTACACGAAGACCATGAAGCCATCATCCATTCACATACAGGTAAGCGAAAAACAGTTCTTACACTAAAATACCTCATACATCCTATATCTACGCTGTTCACCCGCGTCTCTCACACAGCACACAGAAGCTCAAATTATACTTATAACCTTTGCCCTTTTCCCACTGCACACGTAGTTCGATCTGATTCAGGTTGCACATTCAGACTTGCCTCATAAATAAAGTGTAGGTAATATTTAAATAACACAATATGAAATCTCGTAACGGGATTTTGTGGATATGGCAATATCGAAAACACATAAAGAGGATAACGATCATTAAATATTAACTTGAAAACAAACAGTGTAGGAATGGCTATTCCTACACTGTTTGTTTTAAATGCAATAAAAACGGCTGTTTTTATTGCTTCAATTAATATAATCAAAGTATCATTACCGAAACAAAAATCATATGAATATAGAATATATCTTTTTAATTTTTATGTGCTACACACGGCAATGGGCTCACTACCTGTTACGTGGGACAAAAATGGATACGGTGAAATGTGGGCGTATAGTATGCCTCTGCCTACCCCTTCGGAGATTAAGGTCTGACAATATGTCTATGGAAAATGTTACGTCGGGGAGACAAAGCGGAACGTTTCTACGAGACTCAGCGAGCACATGCGTTCCATGAAGAACCAAGATATCAACGGATCCGCGGTGGTGGAGCATGCACTGAGCTCTGATACGCGTCACTTTATCCGGTTTGATAAGGTGAAGATCTTGTCGCGGGAGAAGCACTTTGTTCCCCGGAAAATCCGAGAAGCCATAGAGATAGGGAGGCGGCCGAATTTTAATAGAGATGGGGGCTGGAGTTTACCTCCTACATGGAAGCCGTGCCTTCGTGGTGCTCGTTGTTATGTGGAAAGCGAGTCTGTTGAAGACACAGTGAGCTATGCATGCAGAGACGCTCCAAATAGTTTGGATGGGAGCGATAGTGAAGCGGATCTCACGTGTGCCTCGGCGCAACCCTACGTCCACCGAATACCCAAACAACAAAAAGCGGGCAGCGCGCGAGCGGCGAGGGCGGATGCGCGCAGTGTGCGTAAAGAGTGCTCGGCGAACGGTTCGCACATCTGAAAAAGGCTGTCTAAATACAGCTGAAACCGGTCGGTCTATTACTGGTCGTAAAAACGTGAGTAATCCCGTTTACTTATTTATAATATGTCTGTCTTTTATGTTCTAAACTACGTACTTAATTTGATATCATATTTCTAATATTAGCTGATTGATTCATTGAAAAACATATTTATTTTTAAACAAACACTAACACAGACAACTTAGGTACTCGAAAATAACATATTTCAGGCTAAACTACCACCTCTGGAGATGGGAATCAAGACACGTAATTTTTAGTGCCCAAATATTTGCACTATGAATTTTGTTCATAATGGCACTAAATTCGTGTTGAAACTAATAGACAAATTTTGTACAATGACTGAGTCAGACTCCGGCACCCATTATCTTTTTAACATGTGGTAATCCCCTCAGATGTCATGCTGGACTCAAACAGGCTAAACCACACGGTCCCTGCCTTACTGTCTATTACCAGACCTCTAGAAAGAAGTTACTGGCCAAGTTACTCGCCAAATAATTGAGCAAATTATTAAAAGTAATAATTAAATAATTATATTATATATAATGTAATAATTATATTAACGTAATAATTATATTAACATATAGTGCTAGGCAGATTGTCTTGACCTCCCCTGGCTCAGCGTTATATGTACTGATAATGATTTTACTGCTATATGTCAAATGATAACTAAATAATGAACGGTAGCTCATCACAGGTCAAAAAAATTTCTTGCAAAATTGACCACAAAAAAATAACAAAGCCATCTAACAATTAGGTCAAGTGATTGAAACGATTTATGTAAACCTTATACAAATCTCTTCCATAAATTCCCTTGAAGCACACTTTCTTCCCTTTCTTTGAACCATTTTCCTCAACATAGTGATCACATTTTTATTCCATCAATAGGAAAATAGGCTTTAAGTTTACAAAAGACGGGGTTTGATAACAAAGGAGAGCTTTAGAATCCAATTGATGCGAAGTCATTGTTACAGTGATGTTTATATACGCATAAGAATTATTAAAGATCTTCTGATGACTAGGTAACCTTCCCGGCTTCGCGCGTGACATATTTTGAAGTCCCGTCGCACCTATTTCATCCCGTCGCTTATAAATTCTACAATACATACATACATACATACATGCTCCACTCTCCAGGGTATTAGCGAGATGATATATAGCCTGGATGAATGGGCTACCTAACACAAAAAGAATTTATCAAATCAGACCTTTAGTTCTTGAGATTAGCGCGTTCAACCAAACAAACTAACTTTTCAGCTTTAGAATAGTAGTATAGAATATTTTTTTAACCTTTTCAAGAAAAGGACAGGTATTTTTGATTTAATCATAAATTTTTAAAGAGGATAGTTTTTTTAAAGTTTTACCTTAATAGGTACAAAGTAATGCGAAAGTATACAATGTACCTTCAATGGTTTTGGGTTGTGTTAATATGGGTAGATGATGTGTAAGGATATTGTAAGTTGTTCTGGAGTATAAGGAATTTTATTAGAAAGAAAGAAAGAAGAAAGAAAAATGTTTTATTCCACATGGAAAAAGAGAAATTACATGGGTTCAGCTTAACAGTACCTAAGTAAAAAAAGAATAAGATATAAATAAAAATGAAAAAAAAAAATACAAAAATAATATCAAAAACAATATCAAACCCAGATGTCGATGTGCATCACACGTACTATGCGGAATAAGGCCTCCTTTCAGCTATAAGCTGCCCCTGGAACAGTACAAGTACAAGTAGCTCCTATGGCAACACTGATTTTCGAAGAAGACCTTTTTAGCCGAATAAGCGCTTGGAGATTTACATATTTTACGATTATTCGTGTGTGTGTGTGTGTGTGTGTAGTGTACGTGCGGGGATGTGTTTGCTAAAAATTCTGCAACTCAAAATTCCATTAGCTACATCCTAAGTAGTGTACTGGAACTATGTGTCCATAACCTTCGTCTATCCTATTGGACGATTAAACAAACAAAACAAAAACAACAAATGCAATTTTACTTTCTTTCGGCCATTTTTGCTTTTCCTATTATTAGGTATTGTCCTCTCTGACTACCCCGTCAGGGATACAGCGTGAAGATAGTTAGTTAGGTATTGTATACTAGTTGACAGCTGCGGCTCCGCTCGCGTGATGAACTTTCTTGTTCCCGTTTCTCACAGGAAATTGTTCCCGGGATAAAAAGTAGCCTATGTGATATTCTAATGTATTATTGTAAAGTTCCATCAAAATCCATTCAGTAGTTTTTACGTGAAAGAGTAACAAACATACTCACATACAAATCTTTCCTCTTTATAATACAACTTTAGTCTCTTTAAGATATTCTGAGCTGCAAGATAAATAGGTAACTAAATACTTACCTAATTGAAATAACCCATTACTGATTTATTATTACATACATACATACTGTCACGCCTTCATCCCTAAAGAGGTAGGCAGAGGCATTCTATACGCCTACATTTCACCGTATGCATCTTTGTCCCACGTATCAGGTGGTAAACCCATTACCAATTTGTTTACCAATTACTGATTTATTTTTAAAGGGGTCGTAATGAGGCTTAATTTTGTACCTGGTAGAAATTAATTTCTACGTTACTCCTTCGTTGTAAAGCTCTATAAAAGTTAATAAAATTATAAATCTATTCTAGTTGATGCCCGTGGCTCCACACGTGGGGTGAAATTTCCCGTTATGTGTTATTCTGATGTGTAAGCTATATTATTGTAAAGTTTCATCAAAATCCATTCAGTAGATTTTAAAAAAACATCCATTCTTTTAAACTTTCGCGTTTATAATATTAGTAGGATTTCTTAAAAATCACCTTTTATTGGTATCTTCTAAAATTATCTTCTTACTATTTTTAGTTCTCAAATTGATATCAGTATCATCTAGAAAAAAAGAAAAAAAATCTCTATTCAATCTCACCTTTCGTAATTACAGCAGATAACAGCAAAAATAATGATAACAAAAACAGCAGTATAAATAATCACAACGAGAGCTATAAATGTCTCTTTCTTTATACAAATGAGCAATATTTTCTGAATCGGAACACGTATTTGCACACACTTCCATCCACGCGGTATGAGAGTCATGAATAAAACCAATATAAGTGATTCGTATTCTAATTATACCTATATTTGAAAGCGAAACTAGTACGGTGGCTAGGTAATCAGTATTCAGTACTAATACCTATTGTACTTAGATAAAATTTGGTGTAGAGATAGCTGACAACCTAGATTTACAGATAGGTTTCTGTGGAAAACGGTTACGGGAAAACTATTCTACGCGGGCTAAGCCGAGGTCGTTTTCTAGTATAATAACAAAGTGTTCAGATCAGATTAAAATATTGCGCTGACCTAGCAACTTTATTATTGTAGGCAGCAGATAGAAATTTGTAAATAATTTATAGATGCCTAAATAATAAGTTGCTACTTATACTGACCCCATATCATTATATCAATCAAATTAGCCGATCTTAGTCCACAACTGGACGGAAACGTCTCCCAATTTCATTTTGAGAGGGTGCTTGACCTTACTGTACTGCCTTCGCCATGACCTCGTTCGTTAATCAGCAAGTGCACCACTTACAATTGAGGTTGACTTGGTGCCAGAAGATATCCATCCAGCTCCACAGCACCCATTATACAGCCACTAGAATAATACACCAAATCGTGAAAAAAAAATGTTACGTAAACAATTTCTAGAGATCGCTATTACAGTTTATGTTATTCTGAAAAGTTCTACTCTTTAGTAAAACACTTGACTGCTTTTGTCCGACATTGTACCAACTATACCTTTGAGACTCATGTTAAATAAACGGTGAACTTAAAAAGTTCGCCTGTCATAATACTTGTTGGCTATAGTCCGACACAGAAATTGGAACAATATTATGTTTTTCTTTCAATGCGTACGAGACTATAAATGCTCCAATGATCACATATTTAAGAAATGTTTGAATTTTACGGAACACTTGGCAGGGCTTCCAATGCTCCAACCTATTCATACAAAAATTACAAATGTGTAACTCACACACATTCATTGATTGAGCCAGTTCATTGATTTCCTGAATTACAAAGGGCAGCTTTGTTTTAACAACAAAGTTACTTTACATATCAGAATACTAATTTGGTTATGGGGAACTCATAACAACATTTTTGTATGTGATTTATGCCATAAAATTTTTCACACACAGTGCCAGTCTACCTATGGTCAGGAGTCCCGAGTGAGCCCTCTGAAGGATAGCTTCAGGGCTCCCGACAGACTTTCTTTGCCAACGCAGCCTCTTGCTCGGGGGTTCAGGGATAGCACCTGAACCCCCGAGCAAAGGAGCGAGAAACGCTTCTTTGAGGGGTTCAGGTGTTAAAAAGAGTTTGGGTACTGACCCACTTTGTTAGGGGTGAAAGGCGTGGGTTTAACTATCATATCAAGCCAAGACACCGTCAAGGGACTTTTTCTGTGTGAACGGTGAGCCTAGCGGCCGTCTCCAGTTTTCGGTCATAAAGGTCGAAATGATCGCGTTTAATTAAAATCTGGAGTGATACTCGTCGCAAATAAAATTGCGAACCCTTTTAGTATAGTTAACTTTATATTATTACTAGCTGACCCGCGCGGCTTCGCCCGTGACAAACTTCGAACTCCCGTTAGTTGATCAGTCACGCCTATATTCCCGTCGCTCCCATTTAATTCCGTCGGTTATTACTTTTACAATAATGTATGAATATTTGCCCGATTAGTTGAATACTGCTCCGCTCCTCAGGGTAGTAGCGTGATGAAATAGCCTTTTATCAGCCACGCCTTTATCCCCGTCGCTCCCATTTAATCCCGTCGTTTATTATCTACTTTTACAATTGTGTATGAATATTTGCCTGATTTGTTGATTACTGCCCTGCTCTTCAGGGTAGTAGCGTGATAATAAAGCCTATAGACTTCCACGATAAATGCGCTATCCAACACATATTAGTATAGTTGACTTTATATTATTATTAGTATTAGTTATCAAGGAGACGCGCGGACTTTACAGAGCTCGCTCGCTATTGGCTAGTCGCGACGTCGCGCATGCGTAAATCGCAAATCATCGGCCATACTTTTCACTTGTCATTGTAGGACCATTTTTTTCACAATAAAATGATTATAATAGGTTAACCTTAAAATACCTATAGGCATACGCTGTCGCGGATTTTATTTTAGAACTTTTAAAGGGGAATAATTATGTAATATATAGTTTTTGCGTAACTTTAATCGTTTAAGCAGCGTTCGCAACGGAAGCTATCAAAAGGAATACTTTGTCCCCGATTTTGCCACATTTATCATTGCTGTTCCGCACCTATTGGTCGTAGCGTGATGCTATATAGCCTATAGCCTTCCTCGATAAATGGACTATTCAACACAAAAAGAATTTTGCTAATCGAACCTGTAGTCCCAGAGATTAGCGCGTTCAACCAAACAAACAAACAAACTCTTCAGCTTTATAATTTTAAGTAAAGATTATTCAACCACTAAGACTAACTATCTTCACGCTGTTTCCCTGATCACCCCATCGTGGTCAGAACGTCCATTCATACTTCATTTGCTTCCTCCAGATTCATTATTTAGATTTACGTCTGATTATCCAAGTACTTTTGTCCTTTCCATTTTAAGCAACCTGCTCATGTTGTCTTCGTATGTAAGTCTTGGCAAACCCTGTCTGACTACTCACTACTCGCACTATAAATTTTCTTCGTCAATCGATACACACTCATTTAATGTATTCTACTGATGACGCTTACGTTGAAGAATAAAAACAGCTACTAAAAAAGAAGAACGGGTGCCTTTTACGATTAAAGTTTCCAACTGTATTTGTATCTGGTCTATTATTAGCAATTGGATATTATGACCTGTTAGTCACAATGTTATATTTTTTTAACAAGTCCCCATCTCTGGTAGCAAAAACTATCAATCCAAACATAACAGTGGCGGTAGCCTTGTCGTTGCGGTTGAATGTATGGGTCCCAACCAAGATCTGCGGAACCCAAGGAATCTTACCTCTTAGCGATGCACCTGTTAACTAACAAACGAGGCAACAAGACAGGTGCCTAATAGGAACAAAAACATATAAAACACTAGATGACCCCCGGCTTCGCCTGTGGCATAGTTCGAACTCCCGTCACACCTATTTAATCCCGTCGCTTATAAATTTAACAATAATGCATAAAAATTTGGCCGATTTGTCGACATTTATAACTACTGCTCCGCTCTCCAGGGTAATAGCGTGATGATATACAGCCTATCTTTTAAGTTGGATCATTAAAATCAGTTAAGTAGTTAAGGAGTCCATCGCGAACAAACAACGTGACACGAAATTTATATATACTAGATGACAACCCACGGTTTCGCCCGTGACATAGTACGAACTCCCGTCGCACCTATTTAATTCCATCCCATCCCATTGCTTATAAATTTGCCCGATTGGTCGACATTTATGACTACTGCTCTGCTCTCCAGGGTAGTAGCGTGATGATATACAGCCTATCTTTTAAGTTGGATCAAACTGCAAATGGTGTGCAAATTTAATAAAAATCGGTTAATTAGTTTAGGAGTCCATCGCGAACAAACAACGTGACACGTAATTTATATACGAGTATAATATAAAGATTACACACATAACATGCAATTCCATAAAAAAAGTCTTTAGATATTATGAAGCTATTAAATTAAAAAAGATTTTAGTTGGCAGTCCTCAATTATAAAGTTTAGTGGATAAAGTTGCAGCCACATCGTAATTATCGTTCCAGCAAAGTCTTCACACTCAACTGTCTAACTTCCAACAAAGACACTCTCCGACTAACTTGGACATTTCAAATTGTAGCTCTAAATATACTTTTGTAATGTTTTTGTAATGGTCGCAGCTTATTATACACTGAAATAACTAACTAACTAACTATCTTCACGCTGTATCCCTGACGGGGTAGTCAGAGAGGACAGATCGCCAGGCTTTGCGATCCATGCATACGTCTTTCGCTTCTTCAAGATTCATCAATCGCTTCCTACACGCACGTCTGGGTATCCGAGTACTTTTGACCTTTCCGTTGTTCCGACGTGGTCTTCATATTTAAGTCTCGGCCTACCCTGACTTCTTCTACCCTCTACTTTCGCACAATATATATTCTTCGTCAATCGTTCCTCACTCATTCGTTGGACGTGTCCAAACCAACGGAGCACGCCCTTTTCCAGCTTAACGCTGACACTTTCATTCAAACCTGCCATATTGCGTCTCACATCGTTACGTATTCGGTCGGCCAAAGTAACGCCGCACAATTTTCGAAGTGATCGCATCTCCACAGCATTCAATTTACTTTCATGCATCTGCTGACATACCCAGGTTTCGCTACCGTAAAGCAAAGTTGGCACTAGCACTGCGTTTGAATCGCCAGTCGTGCTTCTTTTACGATGCATAGTCGCTTTACTAACTGGGACAAAGCACCGTTAACTTTGTTTCCGGCAGCTACTCGCCGTTCTACATCCGAATCACATCTTCCATCCGCGGTAAACATACTCCCTAAATATACAATTTTATTCACTTGCTCTAGTCGTTCCTGGTTTACCCTAATCTCGCATTTGGTTCTTACGTCATCTCTTTCAAATACTAGAACCTTAGTTTTACTTGCATTCAAGCGAAGACCCTTGCTTTCACCCCCTCTTTCATATTAGTGACTAATGCCTGAAGGTCGGCTTCTGATGAGGCCATGAGCACCGCATCATCAGCGTACAGCAGACAGTTTACTTTAAAGTCACCCAAATTCACACCCATATCACAATCTTTCAACTTCTGCAGGCAACTGTCCAGATACACTATGAACAGCCAGGCGGACATGACACAACCCTGTTTGACGCCTGTACAGACATCAAAAAGAGGTGACACATCCCCCCCTACTCGCACGCAAGCCTTACAGTCTCGATTAGTATATACACTGAAATATATTTATTTTATATATTGTTGCACCTCTGGTGTTACAAACGCCCATATACTGGTGCTAATTCTGTTGTTGAAACCATTAAACTAAATTTCTCTAAAATTTTCTTACTTTTATTAAGAGATTGCAAAATGCTACTCTGTTATTACGTCGAACTAAACTTGGTGATATTATAAAAGGCACTAAATTTGTATCTGACATCACTAAAATTCCTTTTATGTGATGAAATTCAACAAAACATGTATTTAGATGCTGACTAACTTATTGACTGAACTGTTTATGTAAATTTTTCACTTTTTGTTCAATTTCATCACATAAAATGAATTTTAGTGATGTCAGATACAAATTTAACGTCACACAAAATTATCTTCACGCTGTATCCCTGACGGGGTAGTCAGAGAGGACAGATCGCCAGGCTTCGCGATCCATGCATACTTCTTTCGCTTCTTCGAGATTCATCAATCGCTTCATACACGCACGTCTGGGTATCCGAGTACTTTTGACCTTTCCGTTTTTGAGCAATCTGCTCACGTGGTCTTCATATGTAAGTCTCGGCCTACCCTGACTCCTTCTACCCTCTACTTTTGAACAATATATTTCTTCGTCAATCGTTCCTCACTCATTCGTTGGACGTGTCCAAACCAAACCAATTAAACCAA
Source organism: Thumatha senex (assembly GCA_948477245.1). NCBI lineage: Eukaryota > Metazoa > Arthropoda > Insecta > Lepidoptera > Erebidae > Thumatha > Thumatha senex. The sequence continues at coordinate 17,718,321 of OX419743.1, forward strand.
TTAAGACGTTTTTAAAAACTTCTAATTTAAAAAAAAGAAAAAAAATAATAATTTTAGTAACCGTTTGAAAAGGGAAAACTTTTAAAACGTTATAACGTGAAAAATGTACAAAGGCAGTTCAATCACCAAGTTAGTGGGTATGTATTTACATTCGACGGTCTATGTATATTTTTTCACGTCTTGTTCAATTTTATCACATAAAATGAATTTTAGTGATCTCAACAACAGAATTATCACCACTATATACTTTCCATCAGGTGGGCAGTATGCTTGTCTGTCAAATTAATGGTAAAAAAATAATATTTCGCTAACGCTATTTCTAAATAACAAAATATATATGGTAACTACTTGTAAGAACATTTAACATAAATACAACCTTCTTTGGATATGAGCTATTCAACACAAAATGATTTTTTCATTTGAAATCAGAAGTAAGTGAGAGATTAGCGAATTTAAGCATACAAATAACAATTTTTCCCCCTCACTTCGAGGAACTGTAAACCTGACTGTAGACTTAATAGTTTGCATTCGCAAGACAAAGGGTGTTGAAAGACAGACGGACGCACAGACGGAAATCAATGTTATTCCATTTTAGCTACGGTATCTTTCTTTTGAGCTACAAAAGCTAAAAATGAATAATACTAAACAGTAATTGTGTAGTTTTATTTTTATCGCTATTAGCTTTCATAGCTCTAGTCTTGTAAAACAATATTTTCAGAAGTAAAATTCGGTTGAATAGCCCTTATAGGACATTTCCAAGCTAAATCACAGACCACAGACCAGTAAATAGAGAGTACTCGTACGTCTGCAGTGGAACGAATGAGAAAAAAGGAATAAAACCAATGGCCCGCATGCATGACCAACCTAGTCGGTCAATTAATAGGACTTTTGAGTTTGAGTTGAGTGCCGTGAGGTCAGATCGTTAACATATTTGTTTATTTATTTTTTCATAGCAGAAAATAATACGGCCCACCTGATGGAAAGTAATCACCGTAGTCTATGAACGTTTGCAACAAAAGAGGTGCAGCACTCGCGCTGCCGACCCTTTAAAAACCTTCTAAGACCCCTTTTTAAGAACCTCATACTGTAGACGTACGTTCTTAAAAAGGTTCTACGAGTAAACACATCCGTACAAAATAAAGTCAGATGAAATATTTCAGCCACCTAAGGTTGTAAGGTTTATAACTTGGCGTAACGACTACCATGGTACTGGTGTCTGGTAAATGGGTCCAACGATTTAATGTGCCTTTAAAACAAAACACAAAAACCCTTGAAAATGGAAATGCCCACACGAACATTTTACCTAATCCAATTTGTAAAATTACCGGGTACGGTTCATTCATCTATCAACGCTCAGCCGAAGGACCTAGAAACTTGAAATTTGTAAAGTAAGGCATTCACTAAGAAAGGGTTTCTTGAAATTCTACCTCTAAAGGAGTTAAATAGGGGGTTAAAGTTTATCAAAGCATGGTGAAACTGGAGCACAGTTGGTATGCGTATAACCGTATTTTGTTCTTTGCAATTTTAAATTAAATTTTGAATATTATACCTACCAACTAACTAAAATAAAAAGCACCTAAGTTATAAAGGCATCCCGAGTCTTGAATTGCGAGCGAGCATCGAAAGGGGGTGCTGTGTATTTTAATTAGTCAAACATCTAGAGTTGTAAGAACATAAGTATCTCTAAAGAGACCGAGTTGGAATTAATATGTTGGGGTATTTTTCAATTAGCTGCTTATATTTACTGAAAAATATAACTAACTATCTTCACGCTGTATCCCTGACGGGGTAGTCAGAGAAGACAGATCACCAGGTTTCTCAATCCATGCATACTTCTTTCGCTTCTTGTAGATTCATCAATCTCTTCATACACGCACGTCTAGGTATCCGAGTACTTTTGACTTTACCGTTTTTAAGCAATCTGCTCACGTGGTCTTCATATGTAAGTCTCGGCCTACCCTGACTCCTTCTATCCTCTACTTTCGCACAATATATATTCTTCGTCAATTGTTCCTCATTCATACGTTGGACGTATCCAAACCAACGGAGCACGTCGTTTTCCAGCTTAACGCTGACACTTTCATTCTAACCTGCCATATTACGTATCACTTCGTTACATATTCGGTCGGCCAGAGTTACGCCGCACAACTTTCGAAGTGATCGCATTTCCACAGCGTTCAATTTACTTTTATGCATCTGCTGACATACCCAGTATTTTTTCATACCTGTATTCATACCAATATTTTTCATCTTAGTTTAGTCCCAGTAGCATCCAACCCCTGAATAGATAGACTAGACTAGATTTGGACCCTGGGTCCAAATGTATTAGGCTCCTCGATGAAGCTATCATTTAACTTTTAAAATTTGACTGTAGCCTGCGTTGTTGCCATCATCCATTAATAAGTAGCAGCAACGCTAGTAGGTGAGGTTGGTTGGAACACGAAGATCTAGGTGGGGCCTCTTACACTCATTCAATATACAGACAAAGGTTGTATAAAATAAATAAAATATCCATCACGCCTTATCCCCGAAGGGGTGGCAGAGGCATATTATATGCCCACTTTTCACCGTGTGGATTCCTGTCCCACGTAATAGGTGGTGAGCCCATTGCCGTGTTGAAATAGACAGACGCAGGTTGTGGCTACCTGCTGTTGAAAATTGTTAAGCCACCCATAAGGCCTTCAACCAGGCTTAACGACTGCCATTTTACTGGCAACCGGGACCAACGGCTTAACGTGCCTTCCGAAGCACGGAAACGCTCGCAAATGTAAACGCCACAAAGTGGTTACCCATCCGAGTACCAGCCATAGTGAAAGTTGCGTAACTCAGTGATCGTTTACAGAACACTGAGACCGCGGGGCCACGAGCGCTTCAAATACATACAAAATACAGACAAAGGTTGTATCTAAAATATATTAAATTGTATTTATGTATAATCATTTCATGATTTAGACTATTTTCAATAAGTGAACACTGTTCTTAAACAAACAAAAAAGCTTAAAATAATAATGGTTGCGTTCTCAAATTAATATAATAAACCAATAACTTATTAACATAGGTATCTAAATTAGCAAGATAGATTTACAAATTTATTAAAAATATCAATCGTTACTGATCTAAATTATGAAGATATACGTTTTATATGATTTAATATAAAGGTATAAAACGAAAATATAGAAGAAATATCCTACGCTTTTATATTTTATTAAAGTATAATGTAAATTGGAATAACCTACAAAAACAATATGGCGTCGCTTAAGCAGACATCTACTTTACCATTGACCATTAGTTCAGACTACCTACTCTATAATTAAGTTTAAAAGGCCCTCAACCAAGATCTCCGGAGCCCACGAGACTTTATCAACTGCTGGTGCACCTGCTGATTAATGGACCAGTCAATGATGCAGGCGGCCTTACGTTATTGGGAGATCAGACTGTCAACGATGCCTGAAAAAGCTAAACGAAAGCTGTTCCTAGCAACAAAGTAAAAGTAGACCCCGGGGACCAAATCCAGTTAGGATTTGGAAGCAACTTAGAATATACTAAGATAAACAGAAGATATTGCTCTACGGGGAATTATAGTATACTAGCAGAAATATAGCAATTTATTTTTCCAATAACTGACTGAGTAGCTTTCATAGTTGCAAGGTTTTACTTGAATACAGAAGTGAAAGAATCTAGAACACGTCCCGAATAAATGAGAAATTTATTCACAAGACGCTCGCTTGAGATACTGAGCCAACTATTAGAATAAGTTTTCAAAATATATTACAAAAATACGTGCTGCACAGGCATACCAAGTTGACCACGATATTTAAAATAATGTAAAGTACCAGAACCAGAATTTTTGAAAGAAAGAAATAAGAATGAACAAATTGTTCGTTATTTCTGGTCCTTTGCTTTGTGGCATTTTCTTTCTTCGTTCAAATTTAAATTTATATCAGAATTAGCAGGTTACCTCAGCCTGCGTCTGTCCATTTCAACATGGGTTACAATTGCATACGCATTTAGTATTACTCTGCCTACCCCCTCAGGGATAACTAAACTGATAAATAAATAAATTTGGTGGACGAAATTGAAGTCGACACACGAGGCATTATCAAGACTGTTTGGCAGCAAAAGTAGGCGAAACACGTGTCGACATCGTACGACATTCTAAAAAAGCGGATTATTGCAAAAATAACAATTAAAAACAAAATAATTATAGTTTTTTAAAATGAATTTCCGCCATGTAACGCCTGATTCAATTAGTTATTTAATGTAATGGCGCGAGATAAGCGGATAGCGCATGTGCGACCGCGCATAGTTGTCGCCTCTCGGTGGCTAAAATATCGCTCAGACGCGTCATCGGCGCACTGCCGAAAGGATGTGCGTTCTGGGATCTACTCTGCTTTCAAATGTGTTTTTACGATATCTTATATTTTGGTATAGTATATAGAAGCCTATATGTCATCACGCTACTGACCTGGAGAGAGGAGCAGTAATCATAAATGTCAACAAATCGGAAAAACTTTCATACATTATTGTAAAGTAGGTACCTAATAAACGACGGGATTAAATGGCTGCGACGCGACGGGGATAAAGGCGCGACGGGGTGACGGCGTGAGTGATCAACTGACGGGAGTTCGAAATATGTTACGGGCGGAGCCGCGCAGGGCAGCTAGTGTTTTAATATGAAGCTTAACTTCTTCTGGTGAAAGGTGTTACCTTTCACCTTCCATGACAATTATTTCTGCTTGACGTTTAAGGTATTTACATTCTATTTGCTTCACATTTCCATTTTGTTACACCAGTAGTGGTCATATAAAAACTCATTATAATATTTTTGGATTTCGCTCCCATTTGAAAAAAGTGGCGTCGTTTCAGACATACAATAAGTGTAGTACTTTTTAAACGTAGTTAGATGTTCCCTTTTTTGCATCTTCTTAACAGTGTACTGGTATTTTTGGGCAATCCGCATGACAATACTCGTAAATGTCCACGATTACAATCATAGTGATGTATCTTGATGGCTCACTTTTTGGAAAAGAATAATATAGGTTCATACACCTAATTTGGAATCCGAATAATGAACATAGAAATAGTGTTTTGCTAACTAAAGTATGTTTCTCGGGACAGAGTCTTGTTTAGATTTAGTAGTCATGTTATTATATAGACTATTTATATGTTATTTACATTTTGTAAGGTCCGTCGCAAAACGCAATCTTGCAATTTTATGATTACATTCGAGTTTTGGACCCTGGGCTGGTCTGTATGGTGTCAGGTTAGATTATGCCAGCGTCTTCTTACTCTATCATCACTAACATAATTTATCTTGGAGTATAACAGATGGTGTAGGATCGCAACTGTTATTAGATGTCAATTCCATAGTGAAGTCGTGACGATGAAGTGATCTTCTCTAGCTGTTGTACACCTTGGACGACCGTTTCCTGGTCTTCTTAGATGTTTTCAAGCTTCATCATATCTTCTTAGCATTCTTTGGACAATGGAAAGCGTCACACCTCTGTTTCTGGCCACTATGTGCTGGCTCAGTCCAAGCTCCAGAATGGTGATGATTCTTGTGCATTTTTCCAAATTTAGAGTCATGATTTTATGCAAATTACTCGAATTTAATAATGAAAAATCAATTTCAAGCCCAATATTTATGCAAAATTCAAAACAAAGTCAAAATAAATCAAATTTGAAAAAAGGAATCGCACATTGAAAATGGAACGTTTTTATCTTGAAAGTGTTTTATAATGCCATTTCAGGATAAAATGTGAAATAAAAACTTGCATGCAGTCCTCATATCTTCTATTGGTTTAATTTCATAAGCAAGAGAAATTATCTTCATGATTTCTTAAAGATTCCAGATGTTTTCGAGGTGACCCTTTATTTTTGCTGACGAGTCTACATAATTTAAACAAAGAATATTGAAGTCAAATCACTTCCATCTCTTTATTATTTGGTTTATTAATAACAAATATTCAGAATATTCAGTCATACATTCTTGTTTCTCATATTTACCACAGTCATAAATCATTTGTCATAATAAACTCCTAAATCTTGCTACCTCATCGTTGAGGTTTACCAAATGACTTGTGGCTCAAGACGAAACGTATTCCTCTAATCGAAGGAAGGATCTCCGCTCTTGACTATGATTTACATTTTCCTTTAGCAACTCTGAATAAATTGAATTTACATATTTGTGAGCATCTCCCGTGAAATATTTGGATTTATTTTCCAGTTACCATTGGCATTTGAAATGTTATGTTTTAATGTTATCATTCGAATGATTGTTAAAGTAGAATCGGTTCTGTAGAGATTTATTTTATGTAAAGCTTGCATATTTTTTTATATAACTGGTATTTTTGTTGTGTCTGACTTTTTTATTGTACAGCTTTTGTAGTTTTGCTATCGGTAACTGTATTTTTATAGTAAAAATTGAGTCCATTGTTAGATCATACCTTATTTCAGTGAAATAAGTATTAAATTGTATTAGTATTATAATGTAACCCTATTTTCAAAATATTAAAACAAATTCTTCAATGGCACGGCAATGGGCTCACCACCTATTACGTGGGATAAAAATGCATACGGTGAATTGTGGGCGTTTAATATGCCTCTGCCTACCCCTTCGGGGATAAAGGCGTGACAATATGCATGTATGTATGTAAAACAAATTTAGAATCATCTGTTTCTGTATTCTTAACATTCCAAATAGTGACACTAATTACAGCATGTCATCATTTAAGGCGGCAAATTATTACTTTTACTGCCACGCTGAGGTCTCGGGTTCGATTCCCGGGTCGGAACAAATATTTGTGTGATCCGCAAATGTTTGTTTCCGAGTTTAGGTGTTTCCAATGTATGTATTTAGAAAATTATAAGTATATATATATATCAGTTGTCTAGATACCATAGTACAAGCTTATAGCTTTGTTTGGGCTAAATGGCGCTGTGTAAAAAGAGTCCCACAATATTAATTTATTTATATTTTGAATCTTACTTTTTTGCGAGTTCTGACCATTTGTTTTCCACATACTTAATGACCAGTAATTTATTCGTGATATCATAAAATCTAGGCCACCGCTGATGCGAGAGTTTATCTTTGTCAATTTGCAACTTGATGAATGTTCAAAAACAATCAAAAAAAATCTGGGCTAGATTAAGTATAACTTAATAATATTTTATCCCTAATAGGAGTATAGCTTTGTAATTATAAATTGTAATAGATCAAAATGACATCATAAAATTATCTAAATAAAACGTTTCAGCATGTTATTGTTAAAAGGCAAGTAATAGCAATAAATCATCTTTAATTGCTCCGTCTTCAATCGTTATGTTTCGACAGTCAGATCTATGCTCGTTCCACATGACTTCAAACTACTCCCTGTGGATTATATCCATTTAGTAATCTGTATTAAATAAAAAGGGAACTCTGATATATGAATCTATCAGCGCAGAGACGAAACTGCTGAAAAAATAGGACCTTTATACACATTTATTTTGACTTATATTTTGTTTTGACAGCTTGATGTTTCGGTCAAGAATACACGAAAGGTAAAATTTTTTAATACAAGAAAGGCAAGTAGAGTTGTGAGTCACATCTTGTTGTTCAATATAGAGATTGGAGCACTTGTTACAGTACATATATTCTAATGAAAACATTATTTTGTCCTAGAAATAAATAATGTTCTGACAGTTTAATTATAGTAAGTACAAACACTATATTCGGTATTTTACTGCATTGCAGTATACTCTTGAGTTAAAGCGGATAAAACTTACATTGATAGAAATATGATTTTTCTTAGGTTTTGAGAACCACTGCAGCTCCAATTTCATCCGAAGCAAAGTATGGTCTATTCAGATAGATTATTTTTCTCAGTTTAATCTTTGGGATATAGCAAGGAGACCAGTTAATTTACTTTAATCAACACGTATGAAAGTATGAAAGGGATTCTTAGGTGCAGCTAACTAGTAAAGATCGTCATATTATATTGCTGTCTAATACAGTTTAATAATTTATAGTGGTAGCCTGGAAGATATTGCCGTAGTGCGATAAGGCCGCCAATTGTACCTACAATTTGCATACATTATGTAGTTTTATTTCATTGTTTATTTTGTGTACAATAAAGAGATATATTATTACTATTTCGCCTCTTCTTCTCGGGTATCTTCTCTTTTTATTCTTACGAAAATACCCGGTCCTTAAATCCGGCTTACATGGGGACATAGTGGTCCAACATGCAAAGGCCCTTTGAGAATTTGAATCTAATAGAAAAAGGGACCCCCCTGAAAACAATCCAAGCCCGCCTTATGCAAGAACGGTAATGGACCATATTATTACTATTATATCTAATTATAATCTTATCTCGATAGCAGAGTTTTCAACATATTTAAAAATGAAAAATTGTACTTACTTAGTTACCAACACTTACAAAAAAAATATAAGGAAATAAATACAATTATTATATTACTATATTTATTATAAACAGGCCCACAATAGTTCAAGTTGGTCTAGTGGTTAAACATGTAATTTAGTACATGTTTTAACCACTAGACCGATATGCGAATTCGGTGGTTCGAATCCCAGTGGCAACATATTGGCTTTTTCTGTTGCCCTCGCAGTAGGGATGACGGTGCGAAAAGGCAATGCCCGCGAAAACAAAAAAAAATAGGCCTACAATATTCAAAATCGAATGGAATGAACGGAACCTTACTCATGAAGGTTCTGTTCATACTATCACATTTTGGATAGTGTTTGTGGTAGCCATTCATGTAATAGATGATATAACTGCATCAACACTAGGATTAGGTACTATAGATCTAAATTGATTTATGACTTCAGAATGGTTTTCCCGGCGGCAACCGTTGTCTGACCTCAGTATATCAAGATTAATACTTGCCGAGTGATTTCAAGTATTATTCTCAGTCTCTGTTAAAGATCTCGATAATCGACATTTTTGACAACATTTTCTGAATATTACTTGTCAAATTGTTCTTCAATTAGATATCGAAATACTGTGAATCATAAAAGCTAGTTCGTCGGTGTCAGCACTGTAATACTAGTACACTTACTCAATGATGTCAACCTTTTACAGCCAAGAACAGCGTACCTAAATACTTACATTCCTGATAGCAATGAGTTTCAAAACCTTTATGGTTCAGACTTTTGAAGAAGGAAGACAAGAAAACGCTAAAATAAATTTCTATTATCACAGTATATTTATTTTTCCATAGACTATTATAATTATGTATTTATATACACATGTTTTCTGATCTCTGGCATTGTGAAAAAATATCATTAAACAACTTAAGTAATAACGGACCTTAAAATCTGTTTGTTTTTAGTTGATGTAATTCCTATCTATATTTACAGTTTTCCATACATAAATTGGCATTTTGCATCCCTGTTACCACTGGTTTTATAATTATCATTATATTACATTACTAGATAGGGGCTTCTTCTATAAGATGAGGTGTATTATTGCTTTGCCTCCTGTTTAATAGAAAATCGAGGTCATTGGATATTTTGTTCAGTACTTTACTTGTTTGTGGGTTATCATAAGCTTTATTCCATTCTCTGTTGATTTGTTCTATGTGAGGTTTATTGTTATCATCTTTAATAGTATCGATGGAGGGTAGCGATGTACTTGAAGTAACACCACGTGGATTTTTCTTGAGACAACTTTTTACTGGTGTGGATGTCATCTTAGATACGTCTGGATTTGATTGTACGCATATGGTACAGGTTTCCTAAAAAATAAATAACACTTCTAAATTATTTTCAATACTCCACCCTTACGGGAGTAAAATAAAGAACAAATGGTCGAATGAAACTTCGTCATTTTCAAACTTAGAGACTTAAAATTGCGTATACCACTTCCTAATTACAAATGAATGGACACGTGTACTGCGGTTTTACAAAATGTTACAAAAGAAGGAGTTAAAATTGAGGTTCTCTTTAGGATGACTGATTTATTTATTTATTGGGTCCTTCACAGCTTACAATATTTTATAATCAAGGCCCAGCCGAAGCCCTTGAACCTATAAACCTAATATTTTTAATTTATAATATCCTTATAATAGTATATAATAATAAGTTTTCGCTAAGAAAGGATTTTTCAAAATACCACCTCTCAGAGCATAAAATAAGGGTTAAGCAATAGTGTGGAAATTCGTCATCATCAAATATTAAATTAAGTACATGTATTTCTGGTGTTTCGCGGTTTTGCTTCATTTTACCTGTAAAGGGGTATAATACGGGTTTACATTTACACATTTTTGTGTCACGTAATGGGTGGTGAGCCCATTGCAGTGTTGAAATGGACAGGTGCAGGCTGTAGCGACCTGCTGTTGAAATTTTTCAAGCCGCCCGTAATACCTTCAGCCAGGCTTAACGACTGCCATTTTAATGGCAACCGGGACCAACGGCTTAACGTGCCTTCCAAAGCACGGAAATTTATATTTAATAAAAGGTGTCAATTTTAGATGTTAAATTTGGAAGAAATTTTGAACCCGTTGCCTTTTTAGTGAGGTGGTAGCAAAAAGGCTAAAAGGTCTTATGTGCTAGACGCTAATTAGCACTACCAATTATAGTCCTGGTAGTCTAGGACGAAAAAATATAGGTACCATTTAAACTATAAATTACATAACTACTACTTAGATATTATTTTATTAAACACCTTAATACAAACCTTCGCAGTATCGAATTGCTTTTCCGTGTACGGCTCAAAACATGGCATTACTGATATTGTTTTATGAGGTATGGCCGTCTCTAAACAGACTGTGGCCACGTACTGTTCCGCTGCATGTTCCATACTTTCAACACTCGTCGCAACCAAGTCACATACAGCATGTGTGTGCATTTCATACCGAGTGCTGCTATACATGGATGGCATGTGTTCTACACAACGAACAATATCAGCTCGACTATCAGGGTTAGATCTTCTTCTTTCTAATGGTGCCGCATGCCAATACCTCTTATTAGAAGAAACTGGTGACGACTCGAGCATAACGACACCTCCTCGACTTTCAACTTCTCCACTTTGTTTTATGTACACTACAATAAAAGATATTTATATAATAGTGAAATCTTTCTATTCGTTCTTAAAAATAAAAGATTCAATTTTGATAGCATCAGCCTATGGTCCAAGTGGATTTGTCTCCTTGTGTACGCAATAGGACGTAGTTAACTGGTTATCTGTTCTAGTATTTATAATACATAATTATTATATTAAATTTGACGTATAATTAAATTGAAAATTTGACATAAATTTATAGGTGAAATTTACAAACCTATTAACGCCAAAATAAATCCATCGCAATAAATAAAGATACAAACAGAAATTTGTGAATTTGTATTTTCACTTTGTGAAAATTCTAAATTACTGTTTGCAATATTATAATGTAAGACTCTATAATATATTCCGCAGTAAAAACGCAGTTTTAAATTCGACACAATTTTGTTTTGGTTTTCTATAAATAAACGTACTATAATCTCTTAACCCAAGGTTAACCGAAGGGTGCTTCACTGTAGGTACCTACTGAGTACACATTGAATCAAATTATAGGCTTAAAAAAACATAATGCCTCTGCTTTTATGACTGAAAATAGTTTTTAAGTAGTAGTAATAATTTTAGTAAGTTTATGTACGAGTATACGGTTGTCGCGACGTCGCGTCGTTACGAAATTTTTCGCGTCACGTACCCCAATTTTATATTGAATTGTATTTTCAAAGCAATGAAATGAATATATATTTATTCATGTAGGGCACAAAGTAACACTTATGAACGTCTAGATTTTATTGCTTCTACATTTACATTTACTGCCAGATTCGCAAATTAATAGGTACAGCCTGAGTAACAACCTGGCAATAAAACTCATGGGTACTCTTTTTTAATCAAAATCAATCAGCAATTAAATTACTTTTCGTTTACATAATTAAAGAGAAAATAATTTCTTTTTAATGTAATAGTTATTTGTTCAACAAGTAAGCAAAAGTATATTTTGCACCGAGTGCTGATGATAAATCACGAACTAGCGAAGTAGTCTAAAATTTAATCACGAGTATAGCGAGTGATTCGCAATTAGACTACTGAGCGCAGTGAGTGATTTAAAGGCACGAATTTAAAAAAAATTGCTCGTGTGAAACATACAACTTTTTCACCTCTCCAGCGAGAATACTGTTACCTGAAGTTAATCACAATTAATCATAAACATAAGTCGAATAATCAAAACCATCTAGATTTTTTAAATTCCACTTTGTCCACAGGGTAAACAGATTATTTTAGAGCTGCAGTCCGAAATTACAATGAATTTTAAATTTTTGAAAACCAAATTGCTAATGATATTTTTTGTAACGCGACATTATTGTTTACTGAGTATTACTCTATAATATTGCTAACAGTAATTTGTGAATTTGTTGTTAAAACTTGTGATAATAGTGTAATAAAAAATATTACTTACAGCTAATAGAATTATCCCCAGTAGTTGCATCTTGCCATTCAATATTATCATGTAGAGGCAGAATACTTCGAACAGCTCGCAGACATTCTTCATCACGGATTACGTAGCACACCAATAGTGTCACACCCTATATAAACAAATAGAATATTTTTATATTTCTAATATAAAAATGGCAGAGCGATTGAACTAAAGATGTTGAGTCAGTACACTGAACCACTGTCATCACAGATTAATTAATTCTTAAACATGTTAAGGCGATTCCCCTAGCAACCAATGCAAATATTACAAGTGCAGTAAGTATCGACCTCGTAATACTTGTAAAATAAATAAACAGTTCGATCAAATATAATTACTATTCAAATTAACTGAATTAGAATTGTTATGAAACAAAGTCGTGTTAGTTAAATTATTTTTATCTTAAGAATGAAAAGGCTCATTTTTCTTAAGTTTAATTTGTTGAATAGCAAAAAAACTCAATAATCAGAAAACATGACAAATCGAAACAATTATGAACAATTTTAATTGACGTACTTGTAATACTTTATTTAACTGGATCCTTAGGCGAGCGCATTTACTGATTTTTAGAGTTTGCATTTTGTTCGAGTACGCGCCTTAAAGGTTATATCGAATAACAAAGCTTACATACGAACATTGGCAAATGCTGCGGCAGATAGCACCAGTGTGTACACGACCGGCTTTTCTCCGAACTGCGCGTACGCCACACTTGCTACTTGCACTGCTGATGTAGTCAAAAGCAGTACCAACGTGTTGTGAAGTATTTGATTCCTGAAATATTATCTAAGTGTCTATACTCAAATGGGTACTATGGGGCCCTATTAAGATATTTCGCACATAAGCTAGCATCAACATGCAAGTTTTGCACTTGCTGTCTAACGGAAGAGTTCATGGCTAAGTAATTTAATGGCAAATCTATGCGGTACAGTAAGGTTAAAGGCCGTCCCAAAAAGAAAGCATGGGTTTGTATTATGACAAAAAATTGGAAGGAATAACTGATCTGATTGATATACTCAAACACATAGGAAACCCACTGGACACCTTAAGAAAAAAATATGACTAAAAGAGAATTTACCTGTCATAAGTCCTTCTGTCTGGTGGAAGTTTCTGCGTAACTTGCGTCACCATCTTGCGCGTACATATTGAAAGCGCTAGAGTTAATGTAGTGAGTAAAAGTATGCCGCCGACGAATATACTGCTTGCTGCGGAACCCGCTTGTAATGGTGCTCCGCCCCACAATCGCGCCGATAAACAGCACAACACACAAATACCTATCACACAATACAACAAACAGTTTAAATCGGGTTCCAGACGAATATAATCCTATACTCCAACCAAGATGACCTTATTGTGGTCATTCACGCAGGTGTTGTATTTATATTATGCCCTTCATTGTCCTTGGGTCAATTAAAGGTCACCTTAGTTGGAACGCTAGATTTACATTCGTCTAGAAAGCGCTTTACTTTAAGTTAAAACATACACCAATACAAGCGTTGATATGCTATTATGTTATACTTGCAGAGATGATTCTTCTGCTTATACTTAATCAATATTACATGGAAAAACGAGGCACATTTTTAGTTATTCTTTAGCTTGCATTTGCTTGCTATTTGAAATCGGATCTCCACTGTTTATACCGACCAAGATATATAGAATATCAACAAAGTATAGGTTGTCAGTTGTACCTACTTAGTTTCCAGATGAAAAACGTGTATCGTTATTTAGGTTTTGCACAGTTGCAAATCAACAGCTTCTATAAATTATTACGTTTATATTTTTTCTCTCTAGGTAAATTTACCTGCTAACAATCCTACCGAGTGACTTCTCTGTTCAGTCCCTGTTAGTTCTGCATGCAGTAACAGTGGCTGAGCACATAAAGCCGCGCTTGCTATGCACCAGCAACATGCTATCGCCCACTCCAGTATGTTTGGTAGAGGGACCTGCTTAAGTATATAAATAATATATTTCGTTTTATTTTCAAACAGATTAAAGTACGTATTACGTTGTTTATGGTTGTACCTTTTGAAAGTTTGACAAGGCAAACATGGCAGGAGCATGCCCTGTTGCAGTGCAAGCTGCAAGTAATGTGTAGATAATGTCTCGACGTCGCGTAGTAACAGCCAATGCGCTTAGTATTTGTAGAATACACACGCATATACACATAGCTCCACTCACGTTCAGACAGATCATCAGTATACCGTGAAACTCGTCCTCGTTATCTGCCTGGGTAAGAAAATTGGTTATATGACTTTTTGATTTTCTAGTAATATGTTCCTAAGTGTATTGAATTGACGTATTTTTCTTCAATTCAGTCCAGTAAGAAATTATAAACGTCTCTCGTTGTTGCTGGAGAACCACTTGCATTAGCTATGACTATATTCTAATTAAAATCAAATTTAATAATATATTTAAGTTCTACGTTATGTATTCGCGCGTTGCGATAGCTAGACTTAAAAGTTTAGAAATTAATCGCCTTAAACATTTTCTGCCTGACAACCTTTGATGATCAAAAATAAGGTTATGTGAGTGAAAGTGAAAGTGAAAAATCTTTATTCATGTAGGTCACAAAGTAACACTTATAAACGTCAAGATTATTGCTTCTAAATTTACATTTACTGCCAGATTCGCAACGCAATAGGTAGAGCCTGAGGAAGAACCTGGCAATAAAACTCATGGCCACTCTTTTCTAACTGCCAGTAATTACATTAGTTTTATTTACATGATATTTGAACAAATTATATAGTAAAGAGTCTTTACAAAAGAAACCAAATCAAATCAAAATGAGAGCGTTTCTAGTTGCCAGTTTTAAAGGTAGCCCACCCTTATGAGGAAGACTCCGTCAAGAAACTAAATGGCTGCCATTTTAAAATGCAGGTATGGCTTACAATATTAAACTTACATTGCTCCTTTGGAGTTACGTGAGAACAGTCGACTAAACTTAATTTGCCTTAAATATAAATAGTTTTATTTGTAATAATTGCTATAACAGCTATGAGCTGACCAGTCCCAACAGACGGCACCCGTTCACGGGTATGACGCATATATCAGCCATCGCCCTACTCAACCGTATTATAGGGAATAAGGCGACCCGATACATGCACCACCACTGCCAGGACACTTAGGCGAGCATGACATACTCAAACTGCACAGCAACCATCATGTCAATTTCAAAATTTATAAAAAGCTATGTGGACGGTGCTCACACAGTAACAAATTCAAATTACATATAATTATATTAGTTAACCTGACGTTTCAGATCACTTATGTTGAACAAATGTACATTACATTTAAAATGTTTCTTTATTATTATTATTAATTATATTTGTATATTCATGTGTGTTGACTTAGAGCGACTTACTCCCATGCATTTTTATCATTTATATAGTCTGAAATTTTATAATATGCCTTGTTACACAATTTGGCCTTGACTGTTGTCTTAAACATATTTATTGACAATATTCTAATTTCATTGGGAAGTTTGTTATAGAATCGTATACATTGCCCCCATAAAAGAATTGCTGATTATTTCGAGACGAGTAGAATGTAATACAAGATTATCTTTCTGCCTAGTGTTTACATTATGTATATCACTTTTTTTAAGAAATGTGTCTATGTTTTTGTGCACATAAAGTAAATTCTCATATATATATTGTGATATAACGGTAAGAATATTAAGGTCTTTGAATCTTTCTCTTAGAGATACCCTGGGACCAAGCTGGTATATTGCTCTCACAGCTCTCTTCTGTAAAATAAATATCGTATTAATGTCCGCTGAGTCTCCCCAGAGAAGTATTCCGTATGACATAACGCTATGGAAATAACTGAAATAAACTATTCTAGCCATTTCAACATCAGTGAGCCGTCTTATTGTTTTTACTGCATATGCAGCAGAGCTTAATTTGTCTGACAATTTTTCTATATGTGGTCCCCACTGCAACTTTGAATCAATAGTTATACCCAAAAACACAGAAGCCCCAATAGTATCCAACCCTGATCCATTAAGTTGCACATTGGTTGCCACCTGTCTCACATTAGGTGTCGAAAACTTAATCATCCGCAAACAGCACAATCTCATGTTTATCCCCAACATAGTAAGGTAAGTCATTAATGGATATCAAAAAAAGAAATGGACCAAGGATTGATCCCTGTGGAACACCCATTACAACTGGAGATCCTGCTGATCGTTTACCGTTTACTTCAACCCTCTGAATTCTATTGTTGTTATAACAATAGACACGGCTATTATGTTGTACGTGAATACGTCCTCACTCATGGGATAATATTTTTGTAATTTGAACGAAAGTCGTAGCTCCCTCGAATCAAAAGTTAATATAAAATAGAAATCTCGATACGCAACAAAATTAATTCAAAATGTCGGCTTTTCTCCCCCCTCCACTCGCAATGTGTCACAGTCCTTACTTAGCGTAATGAATTCTATGATCTTTTGGATATCGTGTAATTGAATTTTGGATCAAGATGAGAGATATGTAGCTGCAACACTAAACTGTAACACCCGATTTCGTTTTCATTTTTCTTTAAAAATTGCCTACCTATGGAAGCAAAAGAGTTATACACGTGAAAATATGTTAGTAGTCACGTGGAAATATATTAGTAGTTGTTGGCGTTGAATTAAATCGAATAAAATCTAATGATGCATAAATAAATAAGGTGGACTTGCCGTCCCTGGTAAGTCTAAATGGAGCGAAGCGTTTTGCCGTTTTTCGAGTTCTTTTGTCGATGTCTATTTTCCTTTCGGTGATTATTCCTCCATGGTATGGCCGATTTTTTATATTATTTTTTCTAAGCCATCTATGTCTAGATGTATTTAGTATTGTGGCTCAAATTCGATAAAAAGTGTTGAGTGTTTTGAAAGGAGTTCGAGGACAAAGCGAAAATCTGATTCGGGGAAGAATCTCTGCTCACTTCGTTCTCTTCGCTCCAAAAATATCGCGTGATCGAAAACAGTCATCTAAGTGCCCCAAGATAACACAACACACATAACGCGATCATAGCAACAGCATGGTACGAGTATGCGCCTTAGGACGATTTATAGGACCTCGTGGTTATGTCCTCCTAGTATACCCCCATCGTAGCGGCACTCAAATTATGCTGTCGCAAGTGTCACGACTGGTAGAGAGGGAACACGAACTGATGATCGAAATTGTGATTCATACTCAATTTTAGCAAATTATATGTAATACTTACATTTCTATAGCTGTTTTGGATAAATATGGCGAGGGTTCCGGGACCACGACAGCGACATGTCGCACGTATTACATCCGATATACGCACGTCGCACTCAGATACGTGCCATGTGCTCGGCAAATCCGCCGAGCGAAAACCGCACGCTAATTTGGATCCTGTCAACATTTAGCATTCATCTATTCATGTGCTATATAAGCATCATACACAAAAAGCTGAAACATTATACTAAGCAGATACATATTTACGTTGTTTGGAAGTAGGTATATATACATACTAGAGGGCGTTCGCGGTTTAGCACGGGTAAAGTTGGGTTATCGCGGATATGTGTTTCCGTGGAAATAAAATGTTTTTTCCAGAATACAAAGTTTTAAATACAATTTATTGCACGATTTTCCGAATGTAGTACAAAATATGTTCAAAGGGCAAAGGATATAATAAATAAATAAAAATAAATAAATATTGTGGGACACATTTCACACGACGGCATCTAGCCCAAACTAAGCTATAAGCTTGTACTATGAAATCTAGACAACTGTACATACGTATATATTTATAAATAGATACATATTATACATAGGAAACACCCAATCTCCGAAATTAACATATGTGGATCACACAAACATTTGTTCCGACCCAGATATCGAACCCGTCCTGGGTTCGATTACTCAGCGCGTCAGTCGCATTCATTACCACTGCACCACCGAGGCAGTCTAAGTAGGCTAATATAAGTAGGCTGTAGGCTCATCCTATTCGAAATAGTTTTTAGATTATCTTTTACTAGGTGACCCCCACGGTTTTTTTTCCGTGGCATACTTCGGACTCCCGTCGCACCTATTTAATCTCGTCACTTATAAATTCTACGATTATAATAAAAATTTGCCCGATTTGTCGACATTTATGATTACTGCTCCGCTCTCCAAGGTAGTAGAGTAATGGTATATAGCCTATAGCCTTCCTCGATAAATGTGCTATCTGACACAAAAATATTTTTGCTAATCCGACTAGTAGCTCCTAAGATTAGCGCGTTCAACCAAACAAATAAACTCTTCAATTCGTACTTAGTTTTGTAATACTACCCTACATATTATCCTTCAAGATTACCTTCAAGATTTTATGGCTGACTTTAGTTATCATTGCTTCAGTAAAGTTTTACTTAATATCTTAACTAAAAGCTTTAGTTTATATAATAAATTTACTAATTAACCAGATTTATCGGATGAACAAAATGGTACTAAAGCGTTTAATCTAAAGTATTTCTATAAATAACATACCATCAACACTGTGGTTCATTGAGTGCTTCATTAACAGTGTCACAGTAACTTGTAAAGTACGTTCACTTGAGGCACCACTTATATATACTTGTACTTGTTGTGAGTACAATGTATATTGCACTTCCGTGGCGCTACTGAAAAGTAAAATTTAAATGACCTTTCACACAATCATTACCACACATCTAATTTGTCATATGGTGAATTTTGAGCATTCGTAATTAATTCTAAGTAACACTTATGGATATTAATTGGATTTTTTATTCTACTAAGGCGGGCCTCGACACTATAGACGTATTGAAATTGTTCAAGCCGCCCATAAGGTCTTCAACTTTGCTACTGGCAACTGGGATATTTTTAGTAGGAATCGTAAAATCACACGTACCTATATTCAGTTAATGTTCTTAAAGATGGCAGTCTGGTACCCAATTCCTGATACAATACAGTAACTATAGTAAGATCTTCGAAAGTAGGCAAAAGTTCGACACGTGTTGACTCAACACTCCATTGATTTGATTCAAGCGATCTAGGTTTGTGGTGAAGTTCCATGTTCACGCTAGATTCACTCTTTACACTAAATGAATGCAAATGTGCTTCAAACTTTCTTCTTATATTTGCTGCTTGAACTATTGCACTCTGCAGTGCATAAATGTTCTATAAATAAAAGACTTATGTTACAAAAATTATTGAGATAACTAAAAAAAAACTTAATAAATAAATAAAAACTAATCAATCAAACAGAACAGTATAATCAAAAATAAATATAAAATACCTATAAGAATAATCTCTAATAGGATCTAATAATCTAATATAAGAATAATCTCTATCTCTAATACCTATAAAAAATTACATTTCTAGTCAAATATTAATTTTTTTCATAAGCTTTTGACCTGCTATACAGAAGAAATAAAAAAAAAGTGGAAGTAACTACAAATTGGCATTGCACACAAAGCACACAATAATAAGAGACATAACAAAATGCTAAAATATGTTCTTTCTTCAAAAATACTTACACTCACACATTTATTCAAGCTTGCGCTTCTTTTTGACACATTTTAACGATAATTCCAATCCATACTTACTTATATAGTAAAAAATATTACGATATTAAACCACGAAATTAAAAAAAGCTTTAGTTTTAAATAAAAAAATACACTATCGAATTCAACTCATTTCTAAATAAAAAACGGCCTAAAAGAGCTCTAATTGCATCCAAAATTTGATGAATCGATCACAATGGTAAAATTGCAAATTTAGTTTCAACTATTTTGTAGTTATATTATCAAGTTTAATACTTCTCCTTTGTGCAATCATACCGTTTTAATATTTAGCTTCTTTACTATTATTGTGATTACAAAAACAAATGACTAAATAATTAGTATGGATTTACTTGCTCATCCAAGAAGGCATCAGGTTGACTAAGCAGATGATCATAAATGTTAAGTAAATTTGTAGCACTGCGCAATTTGTCGGCTCGTCCAGCAACATCAGATAATAAGTACTGCAGCATGTCATTGGCATGTCTTAGAGGAGCAGCTCCTGCACCTCTTAGTAAAGGGAAAGATCGCAGTACAGACAGATACTTGCTAGAAATTTCTGATATATTTTCCCATGAATATCCATTAGATATTATGATGAACTGCAAACAATTTAACACTATAATTGAAGTGCGTCCAATTTACTGGAATTGAAACGACTTAGTATTTGTTTTTACCTTCTGATAGATATTGTCGAGAGAATCAGCAACACATCCGGAATAATCTGGTAACATCCACTTTATTCCATGTTGTTCTGTTTTTGGTTCACAGTACCTAAAATATTTCAGAGGAGTAATAAATTTACCTTAAGTTTTTAAATATAATGTATTCTGTTCATCGTAAACATCTATTTATATTTATGAATAATAAGTTGAAGATGATACATTACATGATTAACAGCATCAGTCAATTCAAGTTTTAGTCAAGTTTAAGCAATATTTTGAGTCATATCTTTACCTTATAATTTCGCCACTGTACCCAGTTGGGCAAGTGTTTAATGAATAAGCCCCAGGTGCAGTTCTACTCCAGCAGATCCCAAATACTACATCACTCTGACATGCATCATCATCAACGTCGAGAGCCCATACCCAAATTCCCACAGAATTAGTGCCTGCTGCAGAGGTAACTTGGCAGCGATATTCACTTGATTTCTGAAAAATGTAAAAGTTAAGATTCGCACGCGATGCAAAACTTTGTTATATTTGAAGTAAGTTTTTACATGCAATTAGCCAATTTTAGCCAATTTCAATGGGCGAATCTAAAATAAAAGCCGTTATGCCAGCAAGTGATCTTATACCAAAACAAATCATGCTATAGTTAGCTTTAAAAACAATAATGAAATAAATAAATAAATATTGTGGGACACTTTTTACACAATGCCATCTAGCCCAAACTAAGCTATAAGCTTGTATTATGGGATCTAGACAACTGACATACATATATATATATTTCTAAATACGAACATATTATACATAAGAAACACACAAACCAACATTTGTGGATCACAGAAATAATTGTACCTGAAGCTCGCAAGAATTGTGAAAGTTAGGTGTAGATGACTAATTAGTGCATTATAAACTAACTTACTTGTACATTGTACAGCTTCAGCACACTACCAGTTGGGTACAGATCTTCCCACACATGCCTATCCGGTTGCATTCTCAACAGACTTCTCTCTCGTGCCCAACTGAATCCCAATACTCCGTACGCATGACCCACACTTGTCAAACAAGTAAGACTTACATTGCCACCCTGTACAAACAATTAAAGCTTTATGAAATGAAAAATCAAACTTTAATTACATATAAAAATCAAGAAATAAAACTTTAATGTACACCAAGACGAATTACCTAAATTACAACAAACTAGGTTTAGCTTCACAATGTGAAAGAAACACAATAAAAAATATGACCTAGTTATATATCAATATTGAAGATCTATTCATCAGAGGATCAATTCACGAAATTACCATTTTCATATAAAATTATAAAAAAATAATATACCTGGTAATACCGAAATTATTTTAACTACTAAAATGAATAATTGTGTTGTTGAGTTTGTCGATTGTTTTTTTTTGTTATTAGTTATATTAAAATTTTGTAGCCCTTAAACCGCACAGCGTAAAGGTACTAAATAGTTAAAAATAATTTAATTACCAACCTTATAAATAGTCAGTGAAGAAGGCAGAAGTCGTATTGTGGGTGGGGAAAGCACAGTAAGTGTCAATGAACGACATCTCCTCCTTCCAGCATCAACAGCAACACACGACCATGCACCACCATCTATATGTTGTACCGTTGACACTCCTAGCACAGAAGTTCGACGACCTAGTTCATCCTCTGATATAGTGCGTGTCCAAATATCTCTGAAAAATCCATTAATATAATTTCTGAACTCAAGTTGTCGTAAACTAACTGTAACTAGTTACTTCTGCCTTTTAAATCTTACTTGAAATTCAAAAAATAATCATTATGCATTTACACAATTACCATTTTTGAATTAAAATTACCATTTATATTAAAGTTCATAAAAAAATACTTAAGCATATTTTATTTATCATATCTAATTTACCTTGTAGTTGCATTAAAATTGATTTTAACTCCATTTTTGAACCACGTGAAAGTGATTTCCGAAGACCCATATGCCATGCAGGTGAGTATCAACTCTGATCCCTCCCATAATTCCTGCCGTTGATTAACTATCAGCGCCTAAAATAAAATTATGCTAAACTAATTTCAATAAAAATATAATAAGTAAAACGAGCAATTATTAATAAATAAATAAAATATTACTTTTATTTAAAAATAAATAAAATATTGTAGGAGACTTTTCACACAGCGTTACCTAGTCCAAACTAAGCTTTCAGCTTGTGCTATAGGGTCTAGATATCTGATCAATATTTTTCAATACGTACATATTATACATTGGAAATACCCAAACTCCGAAACAAATATTTTTGGGTCACACAAACCTATTTATTCTAACTAACTATCTTCACGCTGTATCCCTGACGGGGTAGTCAGAGAGGACAGATCGCCAGGCTTCGCGATCCATGCATACTTCTTTCGCTTCTTCGAGATTCATCAATCGCTTCATACACGCACGTCTGGGTATCCGAGTACTTTTGACCTTTCCGTTTTTGAGCAATCTGCTCACGTGGTCTTCATATGTAAGTCTCGGCCTTCCCTGACTCCTTCTACCCTCTACTTTTGAACAATATATATTCTTCGTCAATCGTTCCTCACTCATTCGTTGGACGTGTCCAAACCAACGGAGCACGCCCTTTTCCAGCTTAACGCTGACACTTTCATTCAAACCTGCCATATTGCGTATCACTTCGTTACGTATTCGGTCGGCCAAGGTAACGCCGCACAATTTTCGAAGTTATCGCATCTCCACAGCATTCAATTTACTTTCATGCATCTGCTGACATACCCACGTTTCACTACCGTAAAGCAAAGTTGGCACTAGCACTGCGTTATGAATCGCCATTCGTGCTTCTTTTACGATGCTTTGTCGCTTTACTAACTGTTACAAAGCACCGTTAACTTTGTTTCCGGCAGCTACTCGCCGTTCTACATCCGAATCACATCTTCCATCCGCGCTAAACGTACTTCCTAAATACACAATTTCATTCACTTGCTCTAGACGTTCCTGGTTTACCCTAATCTCGCATTTAGTTCTTACGTCACCTCTTTCAAATACTAGAACCTTAGTTTTACTTGCATTCAAGCGCAGACCCTTACTTTCACACCCCTCTTTCATATTAGTGACTAATGCCTGTAGGTCGGCTTCTGATGAGGCCATGAGCACCGCATCATCAGCGTACAGCAGACAGTTTACTGTAAAGTCACCCAAATTCACACCCATATTAAAATCTTTCAACTTCTGTAGGCAGCTGTCCAGATACACTATGAACAGCCAGGCGGACATGACACATCCCTGTTTGACGCCTGTACAGACATCAAAAAGAGGTGACACATCCCCCCCTACTCGCACGCAAGCCTTACAGTCCCTATAAAGCGACTGTATTGCCCGCAGTAGCGAGCCGTCCACACCATATCCTGGCAGCAAGTCCCACAGCGTTTCTCTCACAACGTCATCAAATGCTTTCTCTAGATCCACAAAAGCGCAGAAAACCTTCTGGCTAAGAGCCAGAAACTTCTCCGCGATCATGCGGAGAGAAAACACTTGATCCATGCAACCACTTCCACGTCGGAATCCGCATTGAGCCTCCCATAAATACCTTTCAGACTTTTCTTGCATTCGTGCCGTTATAACCTTTGCGTACACCTTACTAGCTAAGCTGACCAAGCTGATCGCCCTGTAGCTGGAGCAGTTTAGGCGCGAGCCTTTCCCTTTGTAAATAGGTACTACAACTGCTACTCGCCAGTCATCTGGGACCTCACCCGTCCGCCAGCACAAGTTGCATAACAGACATAGTGTGTCCCAGACACGCGACCCACCGTACTTGATCATCTCAGCAGTAACTCTGTCTTTTCCCGCAGCCTTACCACATTTCATACTTCTTATCGCTTGTTCTATTTCTTTCATACTAATGACTTCAATGACATCGGGATCCGGAGCATCGAAGTGAGCTCCACTTCCCGACGTGGCATCTCTGTCTTTTCTTGCATACATCTTTCCATAATATTCACTCCATCTCTATTTATTCAGACACGGGAATCAAACCCGGGACCTTACCGCGGCAGTCGCACACACTACCACTTACGCCACCTAGGCCGTTTCGGTTAAAAGAGAAAACAATAAAATTTGTTAAAAGTTTTTAATTAGTTAAGTTATTTAATATGTGTAGCAAGTTCCACCAAGCGCCGTCAATCAACAGTATAAACAATAGTTAAGTTATAATTTTCTTTTATTTTAACTTTTTCTAAAAATAATTTTCTCCGTGAAATACCAGCAAGTCTAAATAATATCACAAAATGTATTATATTAATTTTGATTCACATAGAGATTCAAACAACGTGTAACAAATATAAATAACGAGTACAGATAACTTATACGCATATTGGCAATGATTTGACAGCATAAAGATTTACGATACTACTAGGTACTTTCGGCACTTTCTGTTGACTACATTAAGCACCATGGCTTTGTACCGAATTATGTTTGATGATACCTGTTCTCCATTATAATTATAATGGATTATAATTAATTAAAATAAAAAGTTAGGCTGACGGTACACATAACTTACAACGTCATAATCCCCACGAGTAAGTATTTCGTATTTTCAATGATAGTTTAAAAATGAAATGAATTTATACAAGACTGACTTGTAAATTAAGTGCAGGTTGCATTTCAAACTGAAGTGCATCGGGCAGGAGTCGAAGTGTTTGGGGTCGAGTACGTGACGCTGCAAGCCGCGCTAGTGCAGCACGCAATGAGCTAGCTGCACGCTGATCACTCCACACACGGATATAGGCCGTACGAGCACCGTTATCATCTACCGAACTGGAAAAAAACACATCTATAAAATGCATGACCGCCAACACTATCTATGAAATTGTTGTATACTACTACACAAAAACGTAATTTTGGTGATAAGTAAAGGGCCGTCGGCACTGAATGTACTAATGTACTAATTTTAACATAAAAGGGAATTTATTTTTATATGATGTGAAGCCTGTATTAATGGTTTTACGGTAGTACATTTTGTAATACTACGCAGATATTGGAAACTGTCTGTTTTCCGAAAAAAATACAATTTATAACACAAAAGTTTTATTTATATTTAATAAACGTTATATTTCATTTCAAGCACTAATTGAGACACAAAATACTTTTATAACGAAATGGTAATGATAGCTTACCTTATGTTTAAAATGGCGATTTCATCGTCTAAAGTAATATTTGAAGCTGTTAAATAGCTTGTTAACTGTAAGAATAAAATTATATTTAAATTATATAATATAATTATATAACATAATAAGTTACAATGACTAAATACGTACTTGTTTAATAATTTCTGTTGATATGTTAATATTAGGTTGATCTACAATTTGCAGTCTTGTATCAAACCGCGCTGATGCTAAAAAATTTCAAATACACTTTTTATTTAAGGCGAAGCAGTTCTGGCACCACTGACTTTCCTGTAGCAGGATGCACGGGTTATAATCAAATGGTGAATTTTGAGGGACATGTATTAAATAATACAGACCTTCCATTGAAGGTAATAAATTAGTACATTTTTGCTGTATTTGAAGGCGAATATATTCATTTGCATAATTTGAAGTTTTAAGAATTAATAATGGACTTCCAACTTTTACGCTATTCGTACTTCAAATTCTTATATGATCAAAGAAACTAAATACTATCCTATTACAAATTTCTATATTTCTTAGTCTATATTTTTAAGAAGATGTTGTATGGTTTTCAGCCAGTTATTTAATAACAAACCCAAAAAAAAACTATTTTGCTCAATGACGCAGAGTCATTGAGCAAAAAGGTTTTTTTTGGGTTTGTTATGTTGGGTGTATTACGGTTCCTGATTGTTATAGTAATAAGATACAAAATATAAAACAAGTATACTTACTCATATCATCATCTCTCGGAGTGCACTTACAAGTTTTTCCTTTAGCACATCCATTCATACATTCTTCTAAGCCACATTCTAAAAAATTAATATCATTTGTCAGTGCGAGGCCAGTAAGTCACTCAACAAAATTAGTGAGTACTAAACATGTAATACATGTGTATTACTTGTCCATGTGGACATGACACGTGCACAACCGCGTGACAGACACGTGGCATCTTCGAGAAATTAATAAAAAAATAAAAATTAGGGGGTATGGTTTTAAAGCCATTATTTAATAGAAGCGCTCGTGGCCCCGCGGTCTCAGTGTTCTGTAAACGATCACTGAGTTACGCAACTTTCACTATGGCTGATCCTCGGATGGGTGACCACTTTGTGGTACATTTGCGAGCGTTTCCGTGCTTCGGAAGGCACGTTAAGCCGTTGGTCCCAGTTGCCAGTAAAATGGCAGTCGTTAAGCCTGGTTGAATGCCTTATGGGCGGCATGAAAAATTTCAATAGCAGGTAGCCACAACCTGCGTCTGTCTATTTCAACACGGCAATGGGCTCACCACCTATTACGTGGGACAGGTAAATCCACACGGTGAAAAGTGGGCATATAATATGCCTCTGCCACCCCTTCGGGGATAAGGCGTGATGGATGGATATTTAATAGTACCTAAATATCCGTTGGTTTGGACACGTCCAACGAATGAGTGAGGAACGATTGACGAAGAATATATATTGTGGGAAAGCAGAGGGTAGAAGAGGTCAGGGTAGGCAGAGACTTACATATGAAGACCACGTGAGCAGATTGCTCAAAAACGGAAAGGTCAAAAGTACTCGGATACCCAGACGTGCGTGTATGAAACGATTGATGAATCTCGAAGAAGCGAAAGAAGTATGCATGGATCGGGAAGCCTGGCGATCTGTCCTCTCTGACTACCCCGTCAGGGATACAGCGTGAAGATAGTTTCTAAATATCTATTTCTAATTTATTTTAACAAATGGGATAAATACGGAATACCATGAATAATAGTAGGTTAGATTTTAATTCTCCATGTTTACATTGGGTATGAGTAGTGACAATAAAAGTAGTAAAGCTTATGCTATTATTTTGGTGACCAGACATTATAAATACTGACCACGTTGCGTGTTCTGCATTTCGCATAGGTTGCCTGTGTAACCAGGCTCACAAATACAGCTGACAGTTGCTGGACCCATCTGCCTGTCAATATAACAAAAAACAAAATGTATTATTTTAACTGTTGTGAAACTAAAGTCAAGAATAAAAAAGAGCAGAACTAATCAGAGCTTGATTTTCCTTTTTTATGCTTCTTTAGTTTGTTTTTAAAAAGAATACTTTTTTTATATGTTTTAAACTCTTATAACACCAAAACTAGGTACTGAACTACAGTTTCTTTAAAACCAGGTCTAAATTCCCGAGCAACGTCAAAAATAGAATATTCTATTTTGGTGAATTCGTTACCGTCTTCGTTAGGCTTCACAAGATCTTAAACAAGCTCTTTCTAAAAATATGCACAATGATTGTGATGAAATTACCTGCAAGTTCCACCATTTTTACATATGGAGGGGGTCCTCGAGCACAACGGTCCCATTCCGCAATCCACTCCGGAGTAACCAGGAAAACACGAACAGTAAAATTGCCTGAGACGGGAACGATATTGAATTATCAAACGTATTGAATACACAGAAACTATATTTAAATATATTAGACATTTTTTAATAAATAATATAAAACATTTTTTTAAATAAAACGTTATACCTATTTGTTAAGTTGGATGACTTAAAATTTAAACAGAAAATAGAACATTTTCCCATGAAAAAAATTATAAAAGGTATGATTGGCCGAAATAGGTTAGTAAATTTGTGTATTTTGTACAGCCAACAAATGAACTTTAATTTAGTTTGCATAGCACATCGTTGGTGTATAATATTATTTTCTCTTGCGTTTCAATGCTATTTCCCCGGGGTTGGCAGAGGTGAATTACACACATACGATTTGCCAATAGTTTTGTAAGGCCCACGCAATAGAAGGCAACCCTATAGTCATTATCGGGCACTTTCTAGTAAGTTCAACTACATACATGTTTACATTTGTGTAGTAGAATCAACAAGTTTATTAGGTTTTTACTTAAGGGGATTACTTCGCTCAAATCCCAAAAACAAGGTAAGTTTAAAGAAGATTGCAGATGAATCCGTTTGTGCGTTTCCCTTATAAAAAATATATGGTTTATTTAAGGTCATGACAAATACATTGTATTGTTTAAAATTATAATAAACTTCCCAAAAATTTGATAAAAAATCTTATTAAATAGGTCCTTTTTCAACCTAAATTGTAAATTTTCTCTGTAACGGCTAAATAGTTAGGCATGAATTTAGTATCAAAAAATATGTACTGACGTATTTTAATATTTTTAAATTATGAATAAAACCCGAAACCTCACCAGTACCCCGCTTGAAGCACCCCCGCTAAGGCCTGTGACTCGTACTCGGGACGCGTTACTTCAGTGTCTCGATGACTCTTGTGACGGGTGGACTATACGCGCGTTATTTTTTCCAAATAAAATCTAAATGTCCACGTTCTGAATGTTTTATGAATGAAATCTTGTTGTAAATAGTACAAATATAATAATTTCGTAAAACAACATTAGTAATTAGGTTTGTAAATATATTTAAAGTAGTTGGTAATTTCGTTTTGTTTTTTCAACCGATCGTAGAGTAAGCCTGACTATGCCTAAATATAAGAATAAAAGTAAGGTGAGGCGTGGCCGAGCTCTCCAAAACTATTGGTAAGTACCTACCCTATTGAGTACATTATTTCTATTGTGTTTATTTTTTATAGTTTAAAGCTATCTTGAGAATTTCGAATGACGGAGGATGGAGACCTTGGTGACTGATGATGTCACCTACCTGATGGTGGACTACGAAGGTGGGTATACGAACCCAGTGCCGACGCTACGTAGAACCAGCGTGTTTAACCTCATTCGAAAGGTCTCATGGAGACCTTGGTGACTAATAATGTCACCTACCTGATGGTGGACTACAAAGGTGGGTATATGAACCCAGTAACGGCGCTACGTAGAACCAGCGTGTTTGGATTCATTCTAAAGGTCTCATGGAGACCTTGGTGACTAATGATGTCACCTACCTGATGGTGGACTACAAAGGTGGGTATACGATCTCAGTGATGGCACTATGTAGAACCATCGTGATAGGACTCATTTGAAAGGTCTCATGGAGACTTTGGTGACTAATGATGTCACCTACCTGACGGTGGACTACGAAGGTGGGTATAGGATCTCAGTGACGGTGCTACGTAGTACCAGCGTGTTTGGATCCATTTGAAAGAGGTCATGGAAACTAAGATCACCGGAAAAATAAGAAACCAGCATAACTTCGAATCACAAAATCAGGAACTTCAGCCATTAACAGATACACACGATCTGTCTAGTATGGCAGTTGATGAGGGGGCAGAGCAAATTATGCCGGTAACTTATTGTGTTTGCTGACACTGCGGTATATGTTCGATAGTTTCCCTAGCTAATTTAATTTGACACTGTATTGTTAAAATGTTTGTTTTAGGTTGAAGAAGATAAAGAAGATTTACCAGATAGACAAAAAATATATCTGGAAGACGAATTATAGATATAGCTTACTTCTTTTCCAAAATACAAGAAATAGGCGGCCATGGGGCTTTTAACTGTGGTATACAAAGTTTGAAACTTATAGGAGAGAAACGTGTTGGACTTGCTTCTAAGTTTACAGTAGAATGTTTGATGTGTAAAGAGAAGTTTTCTCTTTGTAATGTCACTGGCGACTTAGATATTAATACAGCAGCGGTCGCGGGCGCCGTTTCAGTTGGTATAGGGTATTCGCAATTAGAGGAACTGTTATCAGCATTTGACTTGCCCGTGATGTCTGAACCTGTATACCAAAAACGCCACGACATTGCTTCCAATGCCTGGGACAAAGCACTTAGCAAATCCATGAATGATGCTGCTGAAGAAGAAAAAAGAATTGCTTTATAAAAAGGTAACGTCAGCAAAGATGGGATACCTATTATAGATGTGGTTGTAGACGTGATGTCTGAACCTGTATACCAAAAACGCCACGACATTGCTTCCAACGCCTGGGACAAAGCACTTAGCAAATCCATGAATGATGCTGCTGAAGAAGAAAAAAGAATTGCTTTAGAAAAAGGGAACGTCAGCAAAGATGGGATACCTATTATAGATGTGGTTGTAGACGGATGCTGGAGTAAGAGGTCTTACAAAAAGAACTACTCAGCAATGTCAGGAGCTGCTGCCATAATTGGAAGACACACAAAAAAGATTTTGTTTCTTGGCATTAAAAATAAATACTGTAGCATATGTACGCAAGACCTTGATAAAAATCAAAACCCAAGAACTCACCAGAGCTTTAAAAAATTTACGGGATCATCGACTGCCATGGAGTCAACAATAATTGTGGAAGGGTTTAAAGCATCTATGGAAATGTATGGTCTGATTTATGGTCGCCTCATTTCTGACGGAGACTCTAGCACGTATGCGAAAATTTTGGAAGCAAGACCTTATCCTCAATTTACAGTTGAAAAGGTAGAATGTAGGAACCACCTTCTAAGAAACTTGTGCAAGAAATTAGACAACCTATTCACTGATACGAAATATCCTATAAGCTTCAGAAAACTAATCACAAAAAAACGCATCATGAGCATTAGGTCAGCAATACGAAAATGTAGCAAAAAATACCACGACTCGTTAGAAAATTTAGATTTTAGCACTCAAAAACTTTTTGAAGACATCCAGACTGTACATTTACATGACTTTGGTAACCATACCAAATGTAAAAGCCATTTCTTTAACAGTCCACAAAATGTTGAAATCTTACCGCAAGCATTTTTTACAAGTTCCTTATGGCAGAAAATATGTTTTTTTATTAATACAATTGCGGGGCATTCCAGAAGTCTTGTTCATGATGTTGACAGTAACATCGTGGAAAGTTTTCATAGCGTGGTAGCCAAATTTGTGGGTGGTAAAAGAGTGAATTATTCGTGCAGGCGTGGATACCAAACTCGATGTTCAGCGCCTGCAGTTAATTTTAATACTAAAAGAAAACCTGTTTCCATATTGTATAAAACGATTCTCGGGCAAAGTCCTAAGGGCAAAATGAGCACCTTCGATAACAAGTATCGCAGAAAAAGAAATTTGTTCAAACATATTTATCAAAAAACGGAAAGGTCAAAAGTACTCGGATACCCAGACGTGCGTGTATGAAGCGATTGATGAATCTCGAAGAAGCGAAAGAAGTATGCATGGATCGCGAAGCCTGGCGATCTGTCCTCTCTGACTACCCCGTCAGGGATACAGCGTGAAGATAGTTAGTTAGTTAGTTAGTTATATTTATCAAAAAACGACAGACACATGGTGCCTTAAATAAAGATTATGGAGAACAAACCATAAGGCCCGATGTGAGTGATGCGATGCTAGAACAAATGAAGAAGAATTTTCTATCCAACTTAGATAAAAGTGACGAAGAAAGAAGACAAATTGAAAGACAAACAATTTTGCAGAGCGAGTCAAGCGAATGGCTCAAACTCCGGCGCTCCTTGTTGACGGCTTCAAACTTTGGAAGAGTTATTAAAATGAGGCCTGATACTAGTTGCGCCAGCGTAGTCAAACAACTGCTCTACAAAATAAATATAGATGCTGCGCCTATACAGCATGGAAGAGAACACGAAAAAAAAGCGCTAGATCAGCTATCTATACAAAACGATGTTGAAATTAGACCATGCGGACTTTTTATAGATCCCGAGATTCCATATTTAGGAGCTACTCCAGATGGGCTTATTGGAGAAGACGCGATAGTAGAGGTGAAATGTCCCATCTCAGCGCACAAGATAGGACTAGACGAAGCCATAGCTCAAAAAAAGTAAATTTTTGGGTAAAGATAACTCGGGCATTTTGCAGGTTAATAAAACCCACAATTGGTATTACCAAGTTCAAGGGCAATTGCATGTGACTCGGAAAGCAAAATGTTTATTTGGAGTATGGTTTAATGAGTCAAAGCCTCTGAAAACAGAAACAATAATTAGAGACGATGATTTTTTTGAAAATAAAATGAAAATAAAATTATGTACATTTTATTTAAATTGTATTTTGCCGGAACTTTTGGATCCGCGGCACAGTCGAAATATGGCATTTAGAAATCCGCCATATATTTTACAGGCAATAAAGAACAAGGAAGACCGGAAAAGGTGCATAACTTACAAAAACCAGAAGACGAAAATATCTGCGTACTTCAAGAAGAAAGCCTACATGCACCACCTTCACCAACACTTATCCCAAGAAATGACCAACCGACTAAATTTCAGTGACTTTTAACGGGAAGAGTTTGAGATTTTGTCATTATTATACAATTAATTAATAATTATAATTGTAATAATTGCTTGACAGTGACAAAGAAAATAAAAGTGATTATTTATAGCTTATTGTTTATTTTGCTAATAACCCTAACTATTTCTGTTACTGAGATCCAATAAGCACTTACCTGGTCATCATCAGACCTTCAGAATGTATCATGTAGTAGCACTAGTGCTCAATTAGATAAATGTTGAAAGCTAGGTCATTCTTTTTATTTCCGTTACTGAGAACCAATAAGCACTTACCTGGTCATCATCAGACCTTCAGAAGGTACCATGTAGTATCACGAGTGCTCAATTAGATAAATGTTGAAAGGTAGGTCATCCTAATTATTTCCGTTACTGAGAACCAATATCAACTTACCTGGTCATCATCAGACCTTCAGAATGTACCATGTAGTATCATTGCGGGTAGTTATATTGATTAAATGACAGAAAATTGCATTTTGTAAATTGTAAAAATAATAAACTTTGTTATATGGAATAATAATTAAAACATAAAAAGATTGAAAAGGTTAATTTAAAAACAAATACTTACCGATGATCTTGTGTAGCAAAACAGTGTCCCAAAAGTCTACACTCAATGGCACTACATGAGAAGGAGACAGCTGATTCTATTGGACTTCTCACTGCATACGTTATATTGAACCCAAAAACCGATAGAAGTCCCAATGCCCTAAGTTGGGTACCTTCTAACCGGTTAAGACTTAACTCCACAACTAGTACAGGACTTCGAACCTGAAATTAATTAGAGCTCTAAAACTTTCTGAATCAAGTTAAAACTATTTGAAAGGTCCCTGAAAGTTTGTTACGTCTGTTTTAGAGACTACAGTTCTGAAAAAACTACGAACATCGGTTGCATCCAGTTGAACACAGCAGGTTTTTTTTCTGTGTGATGATTTATTTTTCATCTTTAACAACGACGTAAGTAATAATATTTTAAATTCACTTCATCAAAAGACTATAAAAACTAAAGTGAGATGGTATTTAATTACTTATGTATCATATTTCTAAGGTTATATTTTAATGTTAATGATAAAAGATCTAAGTCTTATATTTTGTGAATGAAGATTTTTTTTGTAAGTTTGTAAATATTGCATTTTTATTCATAACTGGGCCTTAATATGTGACACTGAAATTATTATAGATTGTGCTACAATCTTCAATCATTTCATTGTCACAACAGAAAAAGTCATTTTATGTGAATTTATTGGATTATTAATAAATTCTCAAAGTAATTGGTTTTTTGCTATTTTTACTCAAAAACAGTTAAAATTATTTTAAATAGTTATGGGTCTTTTGCAGAGTAAATGCCATTTTTTCGAGTGACACTGTAATCATAGTGACTTTACGTTACCTTAATATAGAAGAGCGGCCCCACATTAATAAAAATATTTATAGATAA
The DNA here is from genome assembly GCA_948477245.1 of Thumatha senex. Classification (NCBI taxonomy): domain Eukaryota; kingdom Metazoa; phylum Arthropoda; class Insecta; order Lepidoptera; family Erebidae; genus Thumatha; species Thumatha senex. Next base: position 17,752,675 of record OX419743.1, read on the forward strand.
TAATATACAGGATGGCCCATTTAAAACGGTCAGTATGGGCAACTGTGAAACTATAAGACATAGAAAGATCTCTTCTAAAGACCATGTCACCGATTTTGATTAAAACAATAACTGCATTCATAGATTTAAAATAATACTTGTACTCGAGTCGAAAATCGAACCCGGAATTCTCGAAAAAGAAAACTTGCATTATTTTTAATTGAACATCTATTGTGTAGATATATAGATAAAAGTCATCGTTCTTCGTATCATTTCATTTTTAATGGGTGTTAGAAATGACCATCCTTTTTTTTTTAGTATAACATTCAACTCGTTTAAGTAATGCTTAGCTTATGTCTCTTTAGGTGGTGAATTAGATTTCAAATTGAATTTAAGGCATTCATGGTGACATAGCTTGTTTTGTACACTTCATCCCAAACGTAACATCACGAAACCTCACCAGAAATAGTCTAGTGGGGTTAAATAGATGAACGTCGCACGCGGGTCATTTGTAAAAATCCATTTTTTGGAAAAGTTATGATTCAGAAACTCTCTAGCCAATAGATTATTGTGAGCCGGTGCGCCATCTTGTTGAAAATGTGAAAGCAGTGTATGTCACAAGTTGCAACACCGACCATAGATACAATTTTACGCGCCTAAATGAGAGAATGTTGTACTGAAAAAAATAGATGGTCAATTCGAAGACCTACTAAATTACATAAAATAATATGAAGAACGATGACTTTTTATTAATTTTAGATATCATGTTTCATAGTAATATTTACTGCTTAAAATTTACACAATCGATATTCATTTAAAAATAATACAAGTTTAATTTTTCGATAATTCCGGGTTCGATTCCCGACTCGAGTACAAGTATTATTTTAAATCTATGAATGCAGTTTTTGTTTTCATCAAAATCGGTGACATGGTTCCATAGAAGAGATCTTTTTATGTCTTATAGTTTCACAGTTGACCATACTGACCGTTTTAAATGGGCCACCCTGTATACCTACACGTCTCATAAAAAATAATGTACAAAAATGAATAAAACTTCAGACCAGATAGTTCCAAAGTGATATATTAAGGTCCAAAGTCTGATGTTCTCAAACTTTATCCATTGATCCCAATTTTATCTGAACCATTTTCACCTGTCTTTGACCTCGTTGTTACTTAAATTGGATTGTTATCTCACCTCCGAAGTTCAAAGTCCAGTTCGTAACTTTTGTTCGCCGAAAGTACAAGTATATTAAAAGTAATTTGTACTCTTTAAGGAGCTACGGTTAGAAACTAAACACCTGTTTGTACAAGGTCTTCCTTCCAACTTGGCAATGATTACATAGCTGGGTATACCCACAGTATATTAGTTTAGGATTCTTAACTAACTTTGTAAATATGGGCAGTCTAATTAACCGGACCCACGTACGTAACGAGAAGGTACGCTGCCCAATTTTGTATAGAATTGGGTTAATAAAGTGCTACTTGCCTCGAATATGAGCAAAAAATATTTGTATAAGAATATCTGAATGTGCCCTTTATGATAGCTATGGTGTTATTGTAAATTAATGACTACACATTCGGTATTTTCGATACCAGATGCTTTATTATTATCAATCACGCCTAGTGGCATTATGCCGACATTTCACCGTGTGCATTCTTATCACACGTATAGGTTGTGAGTTCTTCTTCCGTTTAATTTTGTATATTTACCCAATTCTGATGTTGTAATTTACTTTAACGATAAACGATATTTTTGTTGGTGCATATCAGGAATTTTTAAAGTCGAATGTATTAATGTATTTCTTTTTTGTTTAAAATTGTACTGCTAAGTAAAATGCAGTTTAATTTTTCAGATATATGCTTTAGTTTAAAAAAAACTCTCAATTTTATACTTTTAATATTATTATTTTATCGTAGAAAAATAAAATACGGAAAAGAATGTCTGAAGCACATAAAATTCGACATACTATTTTCTCATAAAGGCGACTACATTCGACGATATGTTATGTCGAGAATTTACAAAATAATGTCTACATTATTCACTTCACTAAACCTTGAGCTATTTCCTACCTGTCTTCATAAATATTACTTTCCACATTTCGCTTGAAATGTTAACCAAAACGTGAAATATTTGTTAACCGATACATTCTTTTGAACGTTTTGGTTAACATTTCACGATGTGTTTTGGTTTATAAGATAATTAAAAAAAATATCAATATACTTTAAACAATATTTAAAAACATACCTGAATTAATTTAATTTTAGTGATATTTTCCTCAGTAACCGTGAGTGCCCTTCTCTCCTCTAACTTATAAGTCTCGTCATAATAGGCATATTCAGTGAACGTTAACCCACTGGTAGTATATTGTTGAGTAAAATATATCGCTATAGTCCCATTCACTACGCTGTGTTCAATTATCCATTTGCATTTGATGGGAACAGGAAAAGGGTTAGGGAAATTTGGTGTATGAATGATGCCCGTTGGACCGTTCAGATGTCCACCGCAGATTTGTGATCCCCTATGGTCTTTGTTACTGCTTTCTGCGAACACATCTGCCGTGATAGCTATGAGTGTCACGCTAATCCATTGCTGCATAATTAACCTGAAACAAATAACGATGAAATAGTAGATTATAATTTAAATAAATAAAATAAATGAATATCCATCACGCCTTATCCCCGAAGGGGTGGCAGAGGCATATTATATGCCCACTTTTCACCGTGTGGATTCCTGTCCCACGTAATAGGTGGTGAGCCCATTTCCGTGTTTGTAATAGACAGACGCAGGTTGTGGCTACCTGCTGTTGAAATTTTTCAAGCCGCCCGCCCATAAGGCCTTCAACCAGGCTTAACGACTGCCATTTTACTGGCAACCGGGACCAACGGCTTGACGTGCCTTCCGAAGCACGGAAACGCTCGCAAATGTAAATGCCACAAAGTGGTCACCCATCCGAGGACCAGCCATAGTGAAAGTTGCGTAACTCAGTGATCGTTAACAGAACACTGAGACCGCGGGGCCACGAGCGCTTAATTAATAATTTATTTCTAACTAATACCCGTGGCGCACCACGCGTGACGATGTTTTCATGTACCCGTTTCCCACTGGAACTTGTTTCCAAGTAGCCTATAACATTTAGGGATAATATTTCTTTCAGTGAAAACATTTTCATCGATTCAGTAGATCCAGAGATTACGCCTAACTAAGATTAGCACTAACTCACAATCTTTACCATTTTTTTTAAATTCCATATTTAAAATTGAATTGCTGTTCGATAGTCTCATTAAAACTCGATAATTACTGGAGTGATTGGGCTAATTTGCCCTATAGATATTTGTGAAAGTTCAGGGAAGGTGCGTTGTGAAACATGAATACTAAGAATAGGAAAATACTAAGAACGACATTTTAATTTTCCAAATTTTAATTTTGAAACATTTGATGTTCATCCCATCAATACGGTAAACTCGGGATGTCCGATATATAAACTTTCAAAGAACCCCATACTAGAAATTCGGGAAAATTGTGGCAGGAAGTTTACTGCACAATTGAAGCGTAAGTAAAAAAAATCCTCTATATGAACTCACCGTATGCGAGCGTTCCGGAAGTAAAGTATTAGGATAAACACCCTGTCTGTGGTGAACAGGGCCAAGATAGAAATTAGCTAGGGACATTAGGTCAAAAAAATCCTCAGAGCTCATACTATTGTACAGGCGATATAAAACGCATAAGGAGCCAAGTCTCTGCTGTCGCACCCATAAGTAAAGAATCGTTGATAACCCTTATGCTTTCCTTTGTATCGAGTGAAAAGGTCAAAAGTGATATTCAGGTTATGAACCGACTTATACGTGACAGCAGTACCCTACGTGTGGCCCACTTGCAACTTATAGAGAAGCAGTGTTTGCACCGTAGTAAAGTACTGCTGCGCCCTGTTGAGCGCTCCGTGGTTTTTAGAAGTCAGCTTGGCCTTATTCTATCAATGAATACGGTATTGGAACTTTTTTTACAAGAACACCGAGGATTCCGAGACTACCAGGACTTTAATTGGTCGTGTTAATTAGTGTCTAGCACATAAGACCTTTTAGCCTTTTTGTTACCACCTCACTAAAAAGGCATGGGTTCAAAATTTCTTCCGAATTTAACATCTAAAATAGACACATTTTTATTTTATTAATTTTATTCGGCCGTTTAGACCCACCCCAGTTCCGTGCTTCGGAAGGCACGTTAACCAGTTGGTCCCGGTTGCTAATAAAATGGCAGTCGTTAAGCCAAGTTGAAGGCCTTATGGGCGGCTTAAAAAATTTCAACAACAGGTCGATGCAGCCTGCGCCTGTCCATATCAACACGGCAATAGGCTCACCTCCTGTTACGTGGGACGAAAGTGCATACGGTGAAACGTGGGCGTTTATTATGCATCTGCCTACCCCTTCCGGGATAAAGGCGTGACAATATGTATGTATGTAAAATTTAAATAATTGTTTAATTTATAATATCATTTTTAATGTAAAGCTGCTTTGCCTCGAATTCGTCTTTCATTATTATATTTTTTTTATTTGGTTTAATTTAATAATATATTAAACTTATATTTTGACTCTGATAAAAAGTAAAGAGATAATAAATAAACACATTTAGTAAATTTAATCATTAAAGGCGTTACGAAGTCCGCCGGGTCAGCTATGCATATGGCATATGGTATTGCCTTTTTGCCCTAAAAGGTAAGCAGGAGCATAAGCTCGCTCTTGGTTGATTTGGTTTGATTGGATTTGGAACTTGGTATTTAGCTTTATGTGGCTGATGAGCAGCTATTGTTTTATTTCTGATTTTTAGTCTTGTTGAAAGCGACTGCAGTATAACCCCCCTAACCGATAAGAGTACCTGTGTCGTTGCCTTGTTCTTTAGTCTGCAGGTGCAACGCTAGCGCGTGAAGTCGCTTAGGCCCCGGAGATCTTGGTGGTGCAGGTGCAAGGGCATACAATGTATGTAAGTTACTTAGCTTGGCACAGTCAATACAGTGATCATTAGGAGAACACTGTGCATATTGGACTACGAATGAGTGCACTGCGATTTAGATTTAAATATTTTTCTTTTTAATCTAGCAACGTCTCCAAATATTGATTTTATGAGAATGACTAACTGATGTAACTTTCTAAGACCACGCATTTGGCTAATTTGGATGGCTAGTTCATTAAAAATAATAGTTATATTAAAGTTGTAAACAGTTCTTTAAAGGGTTTGGCTTAGGCTACGTCTCCATTGGGGAGCAAAGGGCTAAAAGACGCTGACCTGTGTTTAAATTATTCAAAAGTCAGTAGGTAGTACGCTACCTACTGACTTTTGAATAATTTAAACACAGACCTATATGCATAGAGTCAGTATTTGCAAACTAGTTTTATATTGCGGATTAGCTGAGCGATAGCATCCGATTTATTGCTCAGGTAGTTTGCAACTCGTTTCGCAACTTTACCTTGTATTTTTCTTGAATATTAATTCACTAAATGTTCTAGTGTTATAGCCGAGATTCTTCGCAAGGTTTGTCTGTCAAAATCACGGACTACAGCTTCAGCATTCATTTAGGTAAACATACACTTTCCCTACTCCCTTTGAACAATCATCATCGTAATCATCCGGTGGGGTCAGGGCTCGCTAGCGGCACGCTTCACCACCGGACCGGGGCGAAGCGAACGTTCGTCCGCTCCCGCGGACCTGCGCACGCCGCTATCGCGCACCTTACAAGGATGGCGACCGAGAGCCAGCCCAGGCTGACCTTCGGCCGCCCAGCAACAGCCCGCCCCAGCACATCCGGGGGTGAAGAATTCTTCCCGGGCAGCCAGCTGCCCAGGACGCCCACTCCAACCGCACCGTCGATGCCAAAGCTCGACGGTCCCGACGCCGCGCAGAGGCGCATACCACCGGCCGCCACCACTGCCCGGCCAACTCGGCCGGCCCCAGCTGCCGGCGCTACTGCAGCCGCAGCCTTTGCTGCTGCTGTCCCTGCACCCCCTGCAGCTGCAGCCGTTCGAGCCGCAACCCGACCAACGGCGTCTCTACTGGGACACAGATGGCCCACCCCTGGGCAATCTGGAACGGCCCCGATACCGGCGGAGAGCATCCCCTCTCCCCCGCACAGGACGCTCGGGCAGGCGACTTTCTCGCCGCCAAACACGCAGCGCCCGATACTCGGGACATCTCCTTCGTCACCGATGGAGATGTCCTACGCCGCTGCGCTGAGCAGCCCGCCACCGCCACCATCGAAACCTCCAACTCCTCAACCGAGGAGATTGACGCCGCGAACATCGCAGGCGACCGACGACGCGCCTCCAACCACAGCGCCGGCAAACTGCGGTGGACCCCACACCGCAAACCATGTTGCCTGCCCGGTGTTCCGCAAGGAGGCGCGGAACAAGAAGGCCGGCACCGTCGCGCGCACTGCATCCTCCAAGCCTGCCCCTTCCGTCGCAGCAGCAGCGGAACATAACGCTCCAGGTTCCCTGATGGCAGCTGCCAACCCCGCTCCGGGGGGGAACAGAAACAAGAAGCGCAAGAGAGGTCCTCGCAAGCAGGCTGCAGAGGAGCAGCCCGCTTCAACATCGGCCAAACCCGTGGTCGCTGCCCCCGTGGGGAGGACGATGGCGAAGCGGGCCCCGAAACCGACACCCAGCGTGCCGGCCGAAGGGACTAAGGCTGATCGTTTGATCACCATGGTGATCGGAGTGCTGACCGAGGTGCTCCAAGCCATCCAGGAGGGACGGGACCCCGTCCAGCTCATCCTGCAATGCGTAGGGAAAATCTGTGCCTATGGCAGATAACTCCCTACGCATCATCTTCTGGAACGCCGACGGGATGTCCCCCGTGAAGACCAGGCTCCTGAGACAGCTGCTCGCACAGCGGCAGGCCCATATTGCCCTCATTTGCGAAACGCGCCTCAGGAAGAGCTCAGCAATCCGAGCACCAGGGTACCATGTGTACCGAGAGGAGCAAATCTCCCAGACCGGGACTGCTTTCAGGGGATTGGCAGTCCTGGTGAAGAGAAGTGTCGTCCACCAACCGCTGCCAACTGTCCTGCTGCAGACGTCGTACGCCCTGGGCGTGGAAGTCTGCGTCAATCGCCGCCCCATCCGTGTGTTTGCGTTCTACAAGCCGCCGGACGCGCGACTGGCAACGGCTGATGTCCACACCCTGATGGACTCACCGGACCCGGTCATAGTCGCGGGCGACTTCAACGCCAAGCACACGGCCTGGAACTCCACGCGCATCTGTCCCAACGGGCGCCGACTCTACAACATCGCGGAGCAGCAAGGGTACGAGGTGTTGGGGCCAGAGGTCCCGACACACTACCCATACCAAGCAGCGTTCCTGCCGGACGTGATCGACCTGTCGCTGGTCCGCGGCCTGCCAGCCGCGCCATTGATCGACGTCCTGGACGACCACCTCCTCTCGGACTACCAGCCAGTCCTTCTGACCCTGACAAACAACCTTACTCGGTCATCGCCACCATCGCCTCGCTTTCGCCAGGATTGGCAAGCATTTGCCGATCTTATGGCGAAGCACTCGCCGCACCGCCGCATTGAGTCCAAGTCAGACGTCGACGCGCTCGCCGAAGATCTCAGCGCTGTTATTAACACAGCGCTACGAGACTCCAGGTTAGAAGCCCCGTCGACCCGGAAACCTCCTCAACTGCCGGCCTTCATCTTGGCGATGATCGAGAAGAAGCGGAAGCTGAGAAGACTGTGGCAGCGCAACCGATGCCCGACCCTGAAGTGCCAGCTCAACGCGCTGGCTGCAAGGGTCTCGAGCGCCCTGGAAACAGAAGCGACCGAGTCCTGGCAGCGCACCATTGAGCGCGCCGGGGACGAATGGTCGGGCATCCACCGCCTGTGCCGCCAACTCTCCGGGAAACCGCCTCCGATTAGACCCCTCATGGCCGGTGACGGTACCCCACGTTACCGAGCCGAGGATCGAGCGGAGATCTTCGTGGAACACCTGGAGAAACAGTTCCAGCCGAATCCAGCTTCCGACGCAGTTCGAGTAGAAGCTATCCAGCAGCATTTGAAGTTTTACTTCGAGGCGCCGATAACCCCCACGGAAGACCCAGTCGTGTTTTCCCCGGGCCAAGTGCAGCGTATGATTCGCCGCACCCAACTGCGGGAAGCCCCAGGCCCCGACCGGATCCCGAACGAGGCCGTGCGTCACCTGCCCCCGCGAGCTATCGCATCGGTGACGCAGTTATTCAACGGCATCCTCCGCACCAGCCACTTTCCCGCAGCATGGAGACTCGGCCGAGTCATTATGCTGCCGAAGCCCGGGAAAAACGTACTGAAGCCCGAAAGTTATCGGCCCATTACGCTGCTGTCGACACTCTCGAAAGTCTTCGAGAAGCTTCTACTCCTGCACCTGACACCACACATCCAGCCACGCGACGAGCAATTCGGCTTCCGAGCCGAACACTCCACCACGCTGCAGCTCGCGAGGGTACTGCACCATCTCACCGTCGCTCTCAACAAGAGAGAGCACGGTGTTGCAGTACTCCTCGATATGGAGAAGGCCTTCGATCGCGTCTGGCACGACGGCCTGATCTACAAGCTGGCCACGTCTACTACTCCGCGACGAATAGTCAAGACTGTGGCCACCTTCCTCCAGGACAGACGCTTCCAAGTCATCGTGGACGGCGTCCTGTCCGCAGAGCGCAGCATCAGAGCCGGCGTGCCCCAGGGGAGCTGCCTGTCGCCAGTGTGCTACGCCAAGTACACTGACGACATCCCAGTCCCAGACGGCGCGATGTTGGCGCTATACGCCGACGACGCCGCCTATATTACGACCTCCTTGACCGCTACACATGCGGCGGTCAAAATGCAGCGTGCCCTGGATATGCTCCCGCCTTGGCTGGATGAATGGAGACTGACGGTCAACGTGGCAAAGACCCAAGCGCTTGTTGTAGGGGGTGCGTGGCAACCCGCGCCCCTTACCGTGCTCGGAAAAGCCGTCGACTGGTCCCCGACGGTGAAGTACCTTGGAGTGACCATTGACCGTCGTCTCACCATGCGACACCACGTGCAGAACATTGTTGGACAAGCTCGCGCCGCTCGAGCTCTCCTGCGTCCGGTGATCTCCTCGTGCCTCCCGCTCCGCGCGAAGCTGGGCGTCTACAAAACCTACATCCGCAGCCGCCTAACTTACGCCGCCCCTGCATGGTACGCGCTGGCAGCGGAAACGTACCGTGCACGGTTGCGTGCGCAGCAGTCGCTGTCGCTGCGACACGCCGTAGGCGCCCCTCGCTTCGTGAGGAATGAAACGATCGCCCGAGACCTACGCATGGAGAGCCTCGACGACTACATCGGTCGCTTGAGCGCCAACATGTTCGCACGCGCCGGGGAGTCGAACTTCCGCCACCTGCGGGAGATCGCTCTATACCACCGGCGCCCCCCGGACAGACCTCTGCCGCGGGACTTAATCTCCGCTGCAGCCCGACCGGACCAGACAACGTCACTGAGGCCGGCTGTTGGGCGCCTGCCGGGAACCCTTCCCGCCAGGCTCGACCTCGCCGACGCCCCCAGGGTGACCCCCAGATGACGACCTCAGCTGCCGCTGGCTTGTAGACCGCCCATCGGAATCATCCGATGGGGTCAGGGCTCGCTAGCGGCACGCTTCACCACCGGACTTGACGCCCGGACTTGACCCCACGGCTATTTACAGCCAACCCAACGACCCGCCTGTATCGACAGGCGGCGCTGAACGCTACTGCAAGAGGCCAATGTCTCGTTCAGTCTCCCCCCAACTCCTCTAGGGGAGTTGTGAGATGACCAGTCGGACTAGTACCTCAAATCTAGACTGCATCTGAGGTTGACGTCCTAATAGGAATAGACTATTAGGACCTTCAAAAATATTTATTGCCCCCTGCGTGCATCTCGTGGAAATCCAATATGTCACCCTTGCGTCCATAACTTGTTCAAAGGGAGTAGGGAAAGTGTATGTTTACCTAAATGAATGCTGAAGCTGTAGTCAGCAGCTCCCCTGGGGCACGCCGGCTCTGATGCTGCGCTCTCCGGACAGGACGCCGTCCACGATGACTTGGAAGCGTCTGTCCTGGAGGAAGGTGGCCACAGTCTTGACTATTCGTCGCGGAGTAGTAGACGTGGCCAGCTTGTAGATCAGGCCGTCGTGCCAGACGCGATCGAAGGCCTTCTCCATATCGAGGAGTACTGCAACACCGTGCTCTCTCTTGTTGAGAGCGACGGTGAGATGGTGCAGTACCCTCGCGAGCTGCAGCGTGGTGGAGTGTTCGGCTCGGAAGCCGAATTGCTCGTCGCGTGGCTGGATGTGTGGTGTCAGGTGCAGGAGTAGAAGCTTCTCGAAGACTTTCGAGAGTGTCGACAGCAGCGTAATGGGCCGATAACTTTCGGGCTTCAGTACGTTTTTCCCGGGCTTCGGCAGCATAATGACTCGGCCGAGTCTCCATGCTGCGGGAAAGTGGCTGGTGCGGAGGATGCCGTTGAATAACTGCGTCACCGATGCGATAGCTCGCGGGGGCAGGTGACGCACGGCCTCGTTCGGGATCCGGTCGGGGCCTGGGGCTTTCCGCAGTTGGGTGCGGCGAATCATACGCTGCACTTGGCCCGGGGAAAACACGACTGGGTCTTCCGTGGGGGTTATCGGCGCCTCGAAGTAAAACTTCAAATGCTGCTGGATAGCTTCTACTCGAACTGCGTCGGAAGCTGGATTCGGCTGGAACTGTTTCTCCAGGTGTTCCGCGAAGATCTCCGCTCGATCCTCGGCTCGGTAACGTGGGGTACCGTCACCGGCCATGAGGGGTCTAATCGGAGGCGGTTTCCCGGAGAGTTGGCGGCACAGGCGGTGGATGCCCGACCATTCGTCCCCGGCGCGCTCAATGGTGCGCTGCCAGGACTCGGTCGCTTCTGTTTCCAGGGCGCTCGAGACCCTTGCAGCCAGCGCGTTGAGCTGGCACTTCAGGGTCGGGCATCGGTTGCGCTGCCACAGTCTTCTCAGCTTCCGCTTCTTCTCGATCATCGCCAAGATGAAGGCCGGCAGTTGAGGAGGTTTCCGGGTCGACGGGGCTTCTAACCTGGAGTCTCGTAGCGCTGTGTTAATAACAGCGCTGAGATCTTCGGCGAGCGCGTCGACGTCTGACTTGGACTCAATGCGGCGGTGCGGCGAGTGCTTCGCCATAAGATCGGCAAATGCTTGCCAATCCTGGCGAAAGCGAGGCGATGGTGGCGATGACCGAGTAAGGTTGTTTGTCAGGGTCAGAAGGACTGGCTGGTAGTCCGAGAGGAGGTGGTCGTCCAGGACGTCGATCAATGGCGCGGCTGGCAGGCCGCGGACCAGCGACAGGTCGATCACGTCCGGCAGGAACGCTGCTTGGTATGGGTAGTGTGTCGGGACCTCTGGCCCCAACACCTCGTACCCTTGCTGCTCCGCGATGTTGTAGAGTCGGCGCCCGTTGGGACAGATGCGCGTGGAGTTCCAGGCCGTGTGCTTGGCGTTGAAGTCGCCCGCGACTATGACCGGGTCCGGTGAGTCCATCAGGGTGTGGACATCAGCCGTTGCCAGTCGCGCGTCCGGCGGCTTGTAGAACGCAAACACACGGATGGGGCGGCGATCGACGCAGACTTCCACGCCCAGGGCGTACGACGTCTGCAGCAGGACAGTTGGCAGCGGTTGGTGGACGACACTTCTCTTCACCAGGACTGCCAATCCCCTGAAAGCAGTCCCGGTCTGGGAGATTTGCTCCTCTCGGTACACATGGTACCCTGGTGCTCGGATTGCTGAGCTCTTCCTGAGGCGCGTTTCGCAAATGAGGGCAATATGGGCCTGCCGCTGTGCGAGCAGCTGCCTCAGGAGCCTGGTCTTCACGGGGGACATCCCGTCGGCGTTCCAGAAGATGATGCGTAGGGAGTTATCTGCCATAGGCACAGATTTTCCCTACGCATTGCAGGATGAGCTGGACGGGGTCCCGTCCCTCCTGGATGGCTTGGAGCACCTCGGTCAGCACTCCGATCACCATGGTGATCAAACGATCAGCCTTAGTCCCTTCGGCCGGCACGCTGGGTGTCGGTTTCGGGGCCCGCTTCGCCTTCGTCCCCCCCACGGGGGCAGCGACCACGGGTTTGGCCGATGTTGAAGCGGGCTGCTCCTCTGCAGCCTGCTTGCGAGGACCTCTCTTGCGCTTCTTGTTTCTGTTCCCCCCCGGAGCGGGGTTGGCAGCTGCCATCAGGGAACCTGGAGCGTTATGTTCCGCTGCTGCTGCGACGGAAGGGGCAGGCTTGGAGGATGCAGTGCGCGCGACGGTGCCGGCCTTCTTGTTCCGCGCCTCCTTGCGGAACACCGGGCAGGCAACAAGGTTTGCGGTGTGGGGTCCACCGCAGTTTGCCGGCGCTGTGGTTGGAGGCGCGTCGTCGGTCGCCTGCGATGTTCGCGGCGTCAATCTCCTCGGTTGAGGAGTTGGAGGTTTCGATGGTGGCGGTGGCGGGCTGCTCAGCGCAGCGGCGTAGGACATCTCCATCGGTGACGAAGGAGATGTCCCGAGTATCGGGCGCTGCGTGTTTGGCGGCGAGAAAGTCGCCTGCCCGAGCGTCCTGTGCGGGGGAGAGGGGATGCTCTCCGCCGGTATCGGGGCCGTTCCAGATTGCCCAGGGGTGGGCCATCTGTGTCCCAGTGGAGACGCCGTTGGTCGGGTTGCGGCTCGAACGGCTGCAGCTGCAGGGGGTGCAGGGACAGCAGCAGCAAAGGCTGCGGCTGCAGTAGCGCCGGCAGCTGGGGCCGGCCGAGTTGGCCGGGCAGTGGTGGCGGCCGGTGGTATGCGCCTCTGCGCGGCGTCGGGACCGTCGAGCTTTGGCATCGACGGTGCGGTTGGAGTGGGCGTCCTGGGCAGCTGGCTGCCCGGGAAGAATTCTTCACCCCCGGATGTGCTGGGGCGGGCTGTTGCTGGGCGGCCGAAGGTCAGACTGGGCTGGCTCTCGGTCGCCATCCTTGTAAGGTGCGCGATAGCGGCGTGCGCAGGTCCGCGGGAGCGGACGAACGTTCGCTTCGCCCCGCGAGGGGCGAGGGGACGCGTCGCACGGCGCGTAGGTGGGTGCGGTTGCGGCGGCGGCATCGCAGCCGCTGCAGGCGAGGAGTGGCGATAAACGCGGAGGGGGGACGGATACCATGTGCGGCCCTAACCCCGGCCTCGGCACGCCGATACCTCCTGACCCGGTCCCCGGGGCTTGCCGCTGGTGGCAGACCGGGAAACCAAAGCCAGGCGGCACGACGCGTGATAAGAGGTCGGAAGCTGGACGCAACTTGCTTACGGTATCGGACGGTGGTACGGGGCGTACCACAAAGAGAAACTTAGGAGGGCCCGTGCACACAAACGGTACAAGGCGATCCTGAGGTAGTAGTCTGACTGGTCATCTCACAACTCCCCTAGGGGAGTTGGGGGGAGACTGGTCGAGGCATTGGCCTCTTTCAGTGGATGTCAACGCCGCCTGTCGATACAGGCGGGGCGTTTGAGTGGCTAGTAATAGCCGTAGAGTCAATTCCGGGCGTCAAGTCCGGTGGTGAAGCGTGCCGCTAGCGAGCCCTGACCCCACCGGATGATTCCGATGGGCGGTCTACAAGCCAGCGGCAGCTGAGGTCGTCATCTGGGGGTCACCCTGGGGGCATCGGCGAGGTCGAGCCTGGCGGGAAGGGTCCCCGGCAAGCGCCCATCAGCCGGCCTCAGGGTGACGTTGTCTAGTCCGGTCGGGCTGCAGCGGGGATTAAGTCCCGAAGCAGAGGTCTGTCCGGGGGGCGCCGGTGGTATGGAGCGATCTCCCGCAGGTGGCGGAAGTTCGACTCCCCGGCGCGTGCGAACATGTTGGCGCTCAAGCGACCGATGTAGTCGTCGAGGCTCTCCATGCGTAGGTCTCGGGCGATCGTTGCGTTCCTCACGAAGCGAGGGGCGCCTACGGCGTGTCGCAGCGACAGCGACTGCTGCGCACGCAACCGTGCACGGTACGTTTCCGCTGCCAGCGCGTACTATGCAGGGGCGGCATAAGTTAGGCGGCTGCGGATGTATGTTTTGTAGACGCCCAGCTTCGCGCGGAGCGGGAGGCACGAGGAGATCACCGGACGCAGGAGAGCTCGAGCGGCGCGAGCTTGACCAACAATGTTCTGCACGTGGTGTCGCATGGTGAGACGACGGTCAATGGTCACTCCAAGGTACTTCACCGTCGGGGACCAGTCGACGGCTTTTCCGAGCAGGGTAAGGGGCGCGGGTTGCCACGCACCCCCTACAACAAGCGCTTGGGTCTTTGCCACGTTGACCGTCAGTCTCCATTCATCCAGCCAAGGCGGGAGCACATCCAGGGCACGCTGCATTTTGACCGCCGCATGTGTAGCGGTCAGGGAGGTCGTAATGTAGGCGGCGTCGTCGGCGTATAGCGCCAACATCGCGCCGTCTGGGACTGGGATGTCGTCAGTGTACTTGGCGTAGCACACTGGCGACAGGCAGCTCCCCTGGGGCACGCCGGCTCTGATGCTGCGCTCTCCGGACAGGACGCCGTCCACGAAGACCTGGAAGCGTCTGTCCTGGAGGAAGGTGGCCACAGTCTTGACTATTCGTCGCGGAGTAGTAGACGTGGCCAGCTTGTAGATCAGGCCGTCGTGCCAGACGCGATCGAAGGCCTTCTCCATATCGAGGAGTACTGCAACACCGTGCTCTCTCTTGTTGAGAGCGACGGTGAGGTGGTGCAGTACCCTCGCGAGCTGCAGCGTGGTGGAGTGTTCGGCTCGGAAGCCGAATTGCTCGTCGCGTGGCTGGATGTGTGGTATCAGATGCAGGAGTAGAAGCTTCTCGAAGACTTTCGAGAGTGTCGACTCCTGAGGTACTAGTGAAATTAATTCTATAGTGTTTATAAAGTTACAGAGAATCTTAACATCGAGATGTAAAACTATAGTAGCGCCACCTAGTTGATACCGATGAACTATAAAACAATTATTATTGCATAATTATATTATAGTACCTAGGTAATACTGAAAATGTTTAGAACTGGCCAGAAAGAAATATTGCTAATGAAAACTTTTTTTGAATTTCAATTCTAGAACTCTTTGGTAACCTAATGTAATATATTGCATTCATTTTTGTCATTTGTTTTTGGGAATTGGCGGCAAATGTAAAACTCGTGTTAAACGTGAAAATGAACTTAACGCGATAAAATTTTCGTTCAATGATTTATTTTGACTTTCGTTGTGGGCTTACTCAACAACAACGCTATGATAGGCTGCGATTAGCATTTCATAATAAAGCCCCATCTCGTACCACTATTTACAATTGGTTTACGAGTTTAAGAGTGGACGTAGCAATCTCAGTGATGATCCGCGTGACGGACGTCCTTAAACAGCGACTACTGAAGATAACATCAGTGCTGCGCGACGTATGATAGAGGAAGATAAGAGAGTGACCTCAGCAGATACGGGCAAGCCTAGGCATTGGTATGGGTCAAGTTCAAAAAATATTACACGAACATTTAGGCGTCAGGAAGCTTTGTACCATATGGATTCCCCATACTTTAACCGACGACCAGAAACGCCTTCGCATGGACTGGTGTCGCGAAATGTTAGATAAGTTCAACGGCGGTGACTCAAATGCTGTATTTGACGTCGTCACAGGTGATGAAACCTGGATATATTGCTACGAACCCGAAACCAAAAGACAATCAGCTCAGTGGGTGTTTCCTTTTGAGGATCGGCCAACTAAGGTAAAGAAAGGAACAAGTCAAGGAAAAAAGATGATAGCCTCGTTCTTTGGTCGGAAAGGTCATTTCGCGACAGTTATGCTGCAGACTGGTACGTCAATCGCTGTTTGCCTGTTATCTTAGAAAAAATTCGACAGCAGCGCCCTTGAAGCAGGATCCTTCTTCACCACGACAATGCTTCAGCGCACTCCGCAAAACGGACTGTTGAATATTTGATTATGGCAGGTGATGAGATAATGAGTCATCCGCCATACAGTCCCGACCTGGCGCCCTGCGACTTTCATTTATTCCCAAGAACTAAAGATAAACTTCGAGGTATTCGCTTTACGATCCCTGAAGATGCGGTGAAAGCGTACGAAAATGCCATAGAAGAGAACCCTAAGGAAGAATAGGCCCACAGCTTTTCTCAGTGGTTCCATCGAATGCGACGATGTGTAGAGAGGAACGGCGATTACTTCGAAAAACAATAAAAGTATTAGCAACTTTCTACATTAAGCCGTTTTTTATTTTCTAAACATTTTCAGTGTAACTCACGTAGTGTGTGTTCTAATATAGTAGTGTTACAGTGTCTAAAAACAACTTGGTTCAAGACGGGGCTCAATCCAGATATTATAAAGAAACACGACCATCAAGAGGCGTAGAAATGCTTAGAAATGGCTACTTGTCACATCTCTACAGGCCTTAGTTACTACCAGTGTGAGAAAAAACTTATCTTCACTCGTTTAATTCACTCACATTTTTAGGCGACACAGACAAAGATAAATGAGCTTCGGTTCGTTTGTTAGTGGCGTGGCTCGCGTTTCGAACTCTTTTATCAAAGGACTCTTTACGAGTACATTTATAACGCACTTAATTTCTTTAACCAGTATTTGAACTCGAGAGCTTAGAAAAGTCCATGAAGTAGCATCAATTAAAAAGTATGAGTGTGTACCAGAGTACAAAGGTAAGAAGTGAAACTTCTCTACGACATTTTTTACAGCTATAAAATTTCTCTTTTACGTCGATAAAGAAGTTTCATTTATGATAATGAAACTTCTTTATCGACGTACATGGCGCGTAACCAAAAATGTGTCGATTTTGTTATGTTTTTACAGCTATACAATTTCTCTCAAAGTCGATAAAGAAGTTTCACTTCAAAAAACACACAGACAAAATAAATTTCTCTAAGCGTTCGTGCCCCGCTGACTCAGCGTTCATTTAAATAACTTTCGCTATGGTTGTTCCTCAGTTAAGTGACCGCTTGTGGTATTTCCATTTACGAGGGTTTCCGTGCTTCGGATGCCACGTTAAGCCCTAGGTACCGATTGCCAGTAACATGGCAGTCGTTAAGCCAAGTTGAAGGCCTTCTGGGATACTTGATGTGTGAAGCGATGAATGAATCTACAGGAAGCGAAAGAAGTATACATGGGTCGCGAAGCCTGGCAATTTGTTCTCTCTGTCTACCCCGTCAGGGATAGAAAAAAAAACTTTTTTAATTCGTGTTCTTTCTTTTTTAAACAAACCAACCAAATCTTTAATTTTATATTGAAAGTATTTGTAAATAAAGAAATCAAGCTGATTAAGAACAAGATAATCACAAAGCTGAACTTTATTAACGTTAAATCCAACGTGTCTTCCAATTTACTGACGCTCATATCCTTAGAGTAGTCTACGGATATAACTGGAAACGTGTAATTTTAGTCTAAGTGCTTTATTCATATTGCTAAGTTTCAACATGTATTCCGTACTTGGCTTATCTTACGACGGGGAAAGATAAGTTACGGAGTGCAAAATATTCCTATTTTGTAATTTCCACTGAGAATACAAATAATATAGAAACGAATTACGTACTGATATCCAAGTCTGAATTTAAGATTAGCATGTAGTTGTGTCACAGCCATAGCATATATAGGAGTGCTTGGTAGTTAGTGAACAAACAATGCTTGATCACATTTCCACAAAGCCAGAAAAGGTGCCATGACCGGGGGTCTGTGGACGGTGGGTAGGCTGCTCACCGGTCTTACAGAAGCAGATCCTAGAAGGTGACCTGGCGTGAGAGTTACACGTCCTTCACTCCTAAAGAAGTGGGATATTACCCGAACCCCCTAAATGATAGCACCTGAACCCGTAATGGACCTATTCTGTCGTGAGTACCAGCGTTATCACTCTGAGGACTCACCAGAGAGTCCTGAAGAGTACTGTATAGTGTTAGTCGGTTAAAGTAGGAAGTAGCATTTACGAGGCAGACACCGTAGCCTATGAACTTTTGTAATACCTACCAGAGATATTGCACTCACGGTGCCTCTCTATTCTACCTATTACTGTGTTAAAATGGACAGGAGCTGGCTACATGATCTGGAATGGTCTTTAACTCAGTGATCGTTAACAGAACACTGAGTCAGCGCGGTCACGAGCGCTTAGCAATACTGCGTTCAGGAACTTACGGATCAGTAACCGCTTTGAAGTATTCCCATTTACGAACGTATCGTGCTTATGTAGGTACGTTAAGCCATTGGTCCCGGTCGTCGAGTTGAAGGTCCTATGTTCGGTTAAAGAAAATCAAGTACTGGTCGCCACAACCTGCGTCTTTCTATTTCAACACGGCAATAGCTCACCACATATTACGTGGGACAAAAATGTACACGGTGAAATGTGCGCGTATAATATGCCTCTGCCATCGCTTCAAGGATAAAGGTGTGACTGATAAAAGCTAAAGTTGAACAAACACTATTTAAAACGTCCAAGAAGGTTTAGGATGATGGCACAGATAGTTAATCAGGTCAGCCCAGAGAGTGTTCTTACCTTTTTTTATTAGACTAGTAACCCTATAAAGAAAATAAAAGCTTAGAACGCTCTCTAGATAAGGAGGTTTGACACGTAACATCAATTATGGCCAATGGTTGCCTTATGTTTTCGGAAAATAGTGTATTTGTGATTATAATGGTGGATTGTTGGACATGAAGAGTTACAAAACATGTAAAAGTTGCACTGAAGGGATTTTTGTGTTAAAAAAAACTCCATAGAGAGCCTCAGTAAAGTTTCCACCTCTTTATTGAAACAGGGCTAATGACAAGACTGTATTGACCGGGTTTCCCTTGCCTGCCCGAAATAAGGGCGAAGAAAACTAACTCTGAACTGACTTGATTAACTATATGATCTAAATGTAACCTGTTAACCCGTTTTCAATATATGAGGGAATATTACTTGGACACAACTAATTCATGGTCTGGTTGCCTTCTTTAAGCAATACAAAAAGTTAGTATCGGATAGTACATTTTGGAGTTTATCCCCCACAAATATTTTTCACACGTGCTTTATAAATTTATTGTGGCCCCGGCGAGTTTTTAACCAACTTAGTATTAGGTGCCATAGAAAATATAAAAGAAAAAGAACGTTATCTTAATTCTTTTCTTTTTGTAACCTTTTATGTTTTTTGTAAGTATATCCAACAAATCTGCCTCTGTGGCGCAGTGGGAGTGTATCCGACTGCTACGCTAGAAGTCCCGGGTTCGATTCCTGGGTCGGAACAAATATTTGTGTGATCCACAAATGTGTGTTTTGGAGTTTGGGTGTTTCCTATGTATAATATGTATGTATTTAGAAATATATAAGTATGTTTATCAGTTATCTAGATCCCATAACACAAGCTAATATTAGCTTACTGTGGGCTAGATGGCGCTGTGTGAAAAGTGTCCCACAATATTTATTTATTTATTTAAATCAAATGTCATAAAAATCAATCAACCTATGCATGAGTAACTTTGTCATTGAAGAATAGACTAAGATATAATAGGCAGTCGTGACAGAGTAACTATATACGCTTTTACAACCAGCTTCCCTGTAATCTGACAGATTTAACATATAAATAATATAATAATAATTTAAATTTATTAAAAAAGCTTTGTGAAAAAGGCTATCTACGCTGTTAAAGACTATTTGCATGACAGGGACGCCTGGAAATGATCTGCTGGCATCGTGAAATAATAATCACCTGTAAATAGGCCATAATTTTTTTTTAATAGTATCTTTAAGTAGACCTTCTCAGGTGGGTTGCGTTCCGAACACGTTATTTTAGGTCACGAATTTATCTTTATATAGTGTATGACATTTTGTAAGTGCCGTTAAAATGGTCTATGCCAAATAAAGTCTTTTTTTTTTCATATTTTACGTAAATATTTTTTAAATAATATCGTAAAAATATCTAATGATAACACGTAGATACAATCCCCTTTCGTTTCAGTACGGTTATAAGTTTACGTAATACCTAGAACAAAAGCACTTGTCAATAGTGGACGTATAGCTTGCCTCTGCCTATCTCTTTGGAACAACAGGTTCTAGGAATGAATGAATTTCACAAATAACGATAGTATAGTGAAACAAGTATTACCCACAAATATTTTTAAGAATTCAGTCACGTATTGGATCTATTACGATTGACACTGATGTGCACCCAATCGATGAATATTCAATTGCGTGTAAACTTTGAAAACTAAGAGTACTAAGCTATGATAATAGCCTCCAAGTTTTTCCTTTAATGGTACGCTACGGTATCTCTCGTTTTATGAACACCCTATACGTAGGAAACAAATTTTAGGCTAAACATAAGAAGTTCTGGCTCGATGTGATTTAGAAAGGCAAGCGTGTTTTTGGTACTGCTGTGTAAAGTGAAGGGGTATTACAAATTTGGGTGTAAGTTATCTCATCAAAATCTACTCCGCCTAAGACCAGTGGAGTTTAGGATAGCGTGAGTTGACCAGCTAGTCAGAAAGTCCTATAGAAATGATCCGATATCAGTAGCCCATCTAAGACTAACTACCGCAAAATGCTACAACTGCTAATAAGACCTTCAAGCAGGCTTAACGACTGCCATTTTATTGGCAACCGGGACTAACGGCTTAACGTGCCTTCTGAAGCACGGAAACGCTCGCAAATATAAATTCCACATATTATATCTGACAAAAATGCATTGGCTAAAATACGGGGGTAAGTAGGTATAATGCGTCTGCATGCCTCTAACGTAAATATTATTTAACAAAATAAATTTTCTAAACTGGTTCATAAATAAAATATATATTTAACTCCTTCTTAGATGTCCTTGACTGTCGATTGCAAATAAGACTTAATAATAAAGAGTAGGCTTAAGAAAATGTTACAAGAGAATTTGCAAACGGCCTGCTTTCACTAAAATATTCACAAACTAACCCATTATACTTTATGGTCCATTTTTATTGGAGTACTTTGATATAATATAAAATTATTTATGTAATTCTCTTCGCTCTCTCACATTCTTGTCGATAAGCTCAAACTGCTTTTTTAAAATTATGTTATAGCTAAACACTGCTCCGCCATCGTAATTATTGAAGAAGCCCAAACGAATAGCATCTTTCTTTTGTCTTGTAATTATATATTACAATTACGCTTATTTCTCGAAGTATAGGAGGCATATAATACGTCTAAATATCGTCAGTGTTTGGCATGTAATAGCCAGTATATATCTCTAAGATTAATAATAGTTACGGGAAAACTATAGCGAAAATGTGTATATTCGTATAAAAAAGAAAAAAATTGTAAATATGATTAAATAGTTCTCGTTAATGAGGATTGCTTCCTTTGTTAGATAGATGCTTCAACAATAAATAAATAAATATAAATAAATAAATAATAAATATTGTGGAACACTTTTCGCACAGCGCCATCTAGCCCAACGTAAGCTAATATTAGCTTGTGTTATGGGATCTAGAAACTTATAAACATACTTATATATTTCTAAATACATACATATTATAGATAAATAACAATATTAGAATTGTGTGCGGAACATTTTTATTTTATACAAGTCAACCGGCCAGCTTGACACGGTTGCAATTTAGATACTAATATGCATGTATATATGTATAAACATTCCTCTTATATCACTCAATCTATTGCTGAAAACTGCATTGAGTAGTTTAAAAGAAATAAGATCTTTTAAACAAATCAATGGACACCGGAAGCGACTTCATTTTATACTATGTAACGATCATCTGCCGAGTCGACATTAATTTGGAAGTCGTAGCTATTTAAATGCTCTAGACCCTTCATATCATTTGCGTTTTTTTTTAATAATATGCTAGACTCGTCACAAATCTTTATACTGCATGACTTTTTTTTAGGTAATATATTTAGTAGTATAAGTATTTAGACAAATCACAAAACTCGTCAAACTACGTGTATGAGTTTTCGATGTGCTTACATATTCGTTCACATAGGATGTGAAAAAATATTTAAATGGACTAAAAGGAACACTATTAGTGATATGTAGTTAATCTATAAAATAATTAATTATTGACCGTATTTTGAAATTTTCTAAGAAAATAAAATCTTTATACCTAATAAATTCATTATAATCAATGTACTCTTAGGATAATTTTATTTAGATTTTTTATTTTAGTTATGATGCCTAAAATTAGTCTGTGAAACTTATCTAACCTAAATTTTTCAGAACAAGAAAGTAGCTCAAACACTTACATTTTCATGATAACTTTTAATCCTTTCTCGAAACACAAGCAACACAACTCAGCACAATATCATTCACTACAATCACACGAAACTGTACTTAATCGAGTTTGTAACATTTTCACATTTCTTGAAGCCACTACACTCACGTCTGTTCACAGCGACAGTTACAGCGGCACTGAGCTTTGCAAGTATAAACCTTCAGGGAGATTTCACCCCAATTTCACTACCCATGCGTATTTAACTCCCTAAATTTTAGCTGACAGTTAACGCGCGTGGTGTTTTCAGCAGTTGATCTAATTTTCGTCGATTATTTACGAATTGTCTGTACAAACAAGCTCAAATTTTATCTATATTTATGTTAACTGTATCATTTTTTCATAGCAGCATTTAGTTTTAGCAAATTATAATTATTTATTCAATAAATAAAATAATATTAAATATTGTGTAACACTTTTTACGTAGCGCCAACTAGCCCAAACTAAGCTATTTGTTGTAATATGGAATCTAGACAATTGATATACTTATATATTTTTAAATACATACATATTATAAATAGCAAACACCCAAACTTTGAAAGAAACATTTGTGGATCACGAAAATATTTGTCAGCAGTCGATCGCAGATCGCAGTGCAGTCGCACACACTACCACTGTGCCACCGAGGCAATTAATTAATCAGATTACCTCAAATACCAAGGATGAACTTGATTAAATTCATATTTTAACTTAGTACTTAAATTTTAGTTAAATCTTAAATCAACCTACTTGTACACACCGTTCCACAACTTTTACTTTGTATACCTGACTGGTTTCACCTCGCGGGATTTTTAAAGTACATTAAGATGGCCATCCATCAATTAGGTCCGCTGAAGAACCGAAAACCTCTCGCTCTCACCCACTCTATCTATTATAATAAAGTGTGTCTGTACGTAGAGAAAACATATTATTAAAAATAGGTTATTCTTATAATCCTACCGATTGCGATATACTTCGTTGTAGTGTAGTATGCGACCGCCGCGCAGAGGTCCCGGGTTCGATTCCTATGTCGGAACATATATTGTGATGTTTGATGGAATTTGAGTGTTTCTAAATGTGTATGTACTTAAAAATATATTGCCTGGTAGAGATTGCTGTTTGTAATAAGACCGCCCATTGTACTTGACATATATGATAATAACTTTTTTTTATCAATTATTCTTGGCATACAATAAAGGAGATATGATTATTATTATTATACATATATGTATATATACCAGTTGTCTAGATTCCATAGTAAAAGCTTATAGCTTAGTTTGGGCTAGATGGCGCTGTGTAAAAAGTGTCCTACAATATTTATTTATTTATAATAATAGACGATGCCAGTTGTTTTGATTGCGTAAGGTCTAATTATCTCACCAACATGTTTCTCGTAGGAAATAGACGTTTTTTTTCAGGATAGTGACCTCTATTATATATTCATCTAATATTGTTTTCCCAGTTGCTTTTTAAACCTACTTGAATTCCGACCCGAATCCGGTGGTTCACTTTCTTTAGGCTGCTAGGAGCTGCTATCCTTTTACTTTTGATTTTCAGTATCGTTGGGAGCAATCGCTGTCTAACTTCTCAACCCCGCCTAGGTCATTGCCTCATTCGTTGGTCAGTAAATGCACCGGTAGCAATTGAGGACACTTGGACCAGCAGTCTTGATGGATGATCACACCCAATATATCATTAACGTTAAACTCAATTAATTAGGAAGTAGCCAGCGCAGGAAAGTTCTGAGGTTAAGTTACTGTAACCCGACAAAGAAACGTCCGGAATGGGGCGTTTTTTGAGCGGTTAGATGTTCACCCTACGAGCCCCTAAGAAGATTTTGTCTCAAGGTCCCCTGTGGGTGCAGAGTAGGTCGAGCGAAAACGCGAGAATTAGAGAGTACCCCCTGAATACATAGGGTGCTTATTGCCATATGACCAATCGGAAAGTCGGGGTCCCACAGGTCATGGTCACTATTCAGAGGCGCTCGTAAAGATCATAAGACGACAACCTGGAACTTGACGGTGAGGACACCCGGAGCTCTTCCTTTCCCGTCACATTTTTCATCATCTCACCATCATCAAAACTGAAGTAACGATCAAATTGATTGGCAAAATGTTGGACCTTCTCCCAGTAGTCAACAAAAAAGACATGGCTCCAAATACGAGGAGAATTTATGGTAACTGTCAAACCGCGCTTTAAAGATAAAGTATAAATTAAAGGAATAATTTCCTTAGAAGTGCAGGTACTATAATGAAACTAGTAAAAAAATTCCTCTGACAGAAATACATACGGTAAATACATAAGTGAGTGAGGAAATATTTTTTTCAATACTACACCGACATTGCGTAGACACAATAATCGCGTAGCTCGTAGCATTAGGTATTCGCGGCGTAGATTTCGATCGCTACGGGTGTGCTACGCCTACGAAATGTGAAGAGCATTATCGACTAAGATATTCAGGTGCTTTTAGTTACTTTTGTATCGTAAAATTATTTAAATATAAATTAATAAAATAATATTTTGTTAAACCATCAAAATACACTGATCCATTAAGTCTTCTGAACCAAGTTTCCCACATTAAATGATTAATAACAAAATTCCAGAAAAAAGTTCAGAAAATGAAGACCGCTTCTAGAACAGTGCTGTAGTTGAGTATACATTCAATTAGTACTTTATTTGTTTCTATTATAAGTCTGGGCCCTAGACCCTAGGGTGTTCAACTTGTCTCGTCTACAGTAACTCCCAAGTACGTAACAGTATTAAAAATACACCACATATACAAGTATTTGTACGGTTTAAATTGGGTTACTAACTCAAACGCTTGAGTGGCTCTGGTAACCCAAAAAATTTCCGGTTAAATTCCCCTTGCCGAACGTTTAAGTTCTAGAAAGCCAGTGAAACTTATAAGATTTCTTTTTAATTTATAATATATTTCTTAAAAATAATTCTAAAATATACTATATATATATTTGAAGCGTTCGTGGCCCTAATGACTCAGGTAAACGATCACTGCGTTAAGCAATTTTCGCAATCGCTAGTTGCGGATGAGTGACCGTTTTTTGGCATTTACATTTACGAGTACAAGCGTTGTCGTGCTTCGGAAGGCTCGTTAGCCGTTGGTCCCGGTGGCCAGTGACATGGCAGTCGTAAAGTCAAGTTGAAAGCCTTACTAGTAGCTTAAAAAGTTCAACTGCAAGTATCCACAACTTGCGTCTGTCTATTTCAACACGGCAATGGCTCACCACCTATCACAGGAATGCACACGGTGAAATCTGGGCATGTAATATGCCTATGACACCCCTTCGGGTATAAGGCGTGATTGATAAACATATTATACTAGATTTCTCTTCTACAAAATATGTGCACTAAAAATGCTAGTGCATTTAAAACTTTTCATATAACAACAAAACCCTTTAGACAACATATTTAAACTAGTGTAAATATGCACATACAACAATTTCTGATTATTTGGGTATACAATCCTTTGTATGTTTTAACCCAAATCTGAAATTACTAGAGCCTGTGCATAACTGCTGTTAAAGTTTATTAAGCCGTCAGAAGGCCATCAACTTGGCTTAGCAATGAACATGTTACTGGTAATCGGATCAAATGGCTTTCGTGCCTTCTGAAGCACAGAAACACTCGTCAATGAAAATGTATCAAACGATTAGTCATCTCGAAACTAACTGACCGTAGAGATGAACGCTACGGTTAGTTAGTATTTATTTTGTGTTACGTATGTATTTTGTGAACGATCTCTGAATTAAAAACCTAATTCTCAATTCAGAGATCGTTCACAAAATGATGAACTGGCGGGGCTACGGGCGCTCCCATAGAAATTATAAAACCATAGAAATGACGCCGACGTGTGTCGACGCGACATGCTCAACAATAACAAAAGTACGATTAAAACCTTCACTAGTCCAGGATGGCCGAGTCTACTATTTTCCAATAGAAAGCCGTTCTAGTTCCATTGCGGTTCTATTGCGATTAGTCCAAAACTAGGTAGTCTACTAAAACTAATATATATTTCACAATCACACTTCTCAAGCTACAGAATATAGACAAAATAGCTGTTTTTGGTTATCAAAATATTAATATAGACTACCAAAAATTTTAATTATCAAAAAACAGGCGCTGTACGTGTTAATAATATTCTATCGGCCGGCCGATATAATTGAGTTAGTCCATCTATTGGAGCGAGTAAAATTTATAAGAATCTCAATAAAATTTCGTTGAGTTTATATTATGTATCATGTAATTGCAAAAATTTCAAAATCTAGGCACCCTTACGGCGTAGGAAGATCAGACAGTAGTCGCTCCCAACAATGATGACAATGAAAACCCCCAGGTTCCAAACCCAGGTAGGGTTTGAAAGTAATTGAAAATACACTAAGATGAAGAACAAGATTAGTTTCCAATTATTCATTACCAATAAATATGTTATTACACATGACAAGGTAGCGCTGGATATCATTCTTAGAATCAACCATTCATAACAGTGAGCGCGTTGTAATATATATTTAAGCTACAGACAAAGGAATGAATGTAACTAGCGCCCGCCCTACTAGAGACGCCGGCTATGTCATACTTTAAAGCGATTTAGGGGGCGTCGTACAGAGAAATAGTAGGCAACTGACAGATTGTGTATGCGATTTTGCTTACAGTTTGACGTAAACTTAGCACGAGGTATTATTGTTACGTCTGTCTCTATTAGGCGTAAAGGAGCAACGATCCTTGCCACCGAGCAAAGATCGTTGCTCCTTTTAAACGTTATTTGAACCGGGATCTTCCGGATGTTGATTAATAATGCAGGTGTTTTACCCTTTAGTTAAGTAAAGGTCTATCCATAGGTACTCTCTTTGGAGTACCTTTAGCTATTATACTTATTTCAGTATTTGCATTCAGCCCCCAAATACGAAGCCGCGTTGACGGATAAAGTCTGTCGAGAGCTCTGAGGCTATCCTTCAGAGGGATCACCTGGGATTTCTGGCCATAGGCAGATGGAAGGAAAAGATGAGGTTTAGTCGGTAGGAGCCCGGCAGCATACATGAGGATTTACTTTGCATTTTATTATATTGTATTTTTATATTTAGGTAGCTAAATACGTCACTCGGTATAAGAGGCCCACCAAGATCACAAGGGCCAAAGCGACCTCACCTGCTAGCGGTGAAACTGCTGACTACCTGATGAAGCAATGAACAAGGTTACGGGGTAGGGAGGTCCGACGGTAGTCTCTCCTAATAAAACCAAAACCAAACAATAAATGTTCTTAGTAGCAAATAGTAATAAACTCCAGCTCTTAGTTAGGGTTTGAAAGCAACTAGGAAAAGAAAGAAACAAAAAAGAATGTTTTTATTCTGCATTAAGAAACACACAGTACATAGGCACACAAAAAAGCTACAACATCAGATGTAAGACTAATAATTTACATTCTTTTTACACAAGAAAACAAAAAATAAGAAAAATAATATTTCGATATTTTACATAAATACACTCCCGGACACCTAAATCGAGCCTCCTTGATTTTTTTGGTTTGGAGTACCTACTGTAACTTACAAAAGATGTATGTAGAAGGAAAATGTTTTGATGCAGTTTTGGAGCTGGTATACTCATAATTCATTTAGAGTGCCACTGTTCTAAATTTGAACTACAGTTTATTAAAAAAGTCGAGTTACGTTACAGTCCATATTTGCTTTTTTCAAAGAAAAAACTTATCGATTTTAATAAAGACATGTTTTACATGAAAAGAAATGTTTATTTAGTAACTTGTATTGCCCCCCAGTACATTTATGACAGCTCTCATACGGTTTAGCATAGAATTAATCAATGTCGTTATGACATGTTGAGGAATGTCCTCCCATTCTTCCAAAATTACATTTTTGAGCTCCTGCATGGTTTGCGGGGCAGGATGATGAGCTCGAACACGCCTCTTCAGCTCATCCCATAGATGCTCTATAGGATTCATATCAGGACTTCGCGCTGGCCATCTCATAACAGTGATACCAATGTCATTTAAGTACTCCCTGACGATTCCCGCAGTATGGGCCCTTGCATTATCATGCATTTAAACGAAATCTTGGCCAATAAATCCAGCATATGGCATCACGTGGTTCTCTAAACATTGGCGAATGTATCTATTGCCATCTAGGGGCGGCAGTCATGGTCCCGTCACTACCTCAAATCAGTTTTGCCTTCCATAGAGATTCCTCCCCAGACTGTCCATGATCCTCCACCATGACTCACTTTCTCGTCAATACAGCATTGCGCAAAACGCTTGTTCTGTCTTCGGTACACCTTACTCCTTCCGTCATTACCGTATAGCATTATCTTGGACTCATCTGTGAAGAGAACCTGGCTCCATTGATGTCGAGTCCAATTTAGATGTTCGCGCGCAAACTCTAGACGGGCTATTCGGTGTGCTCGTGTCAATTTGGGTCCATTGACTGGCTTATGGGGTTATAAACCACGTTCATTGAGTCGCCTTCTAACGGTCCGAGTACTCCGTGAAAATCCCTGAGCTGTTCTTGCATCTGAACAGAGTTAAGGCGTCGATTTCGTAAGCTAGTAGTGACAATGTATTGATCTTGTCTCGCCGTTGTCACTCGGTAACGAGGTCCTCTTGTTCGCCGAACGAAGCCGCCAGTCTCCAGGTATCGGTGGTACACTCTTTGAACAGTGGATCGACTTATGTGAAGTTGTGAACTCACATCTCGCTGACTTAGCCCAGATTGAAGAAGTTCTACAGCTTGCGCGGCTACTTCAGGTGAAGTATCCATAATTTTATAGCCAAAAACGGTTCAAATTATAGAAAAATAACTAAACTAAACTTTGGTTAACAACAATTGCGAAAATTCAAACCAAATCGACATAAAATTGCTTCAAAAGCAACTTTCAACAGTCATTATTTTTTTCAAATCAGTGACCAAGCTCGGCTTTTGTTCTTTATTTTAAAATCTAAAATTCAAATTTGGAATAATACATACGGGAAAGACGATGAAATATGCCAGCATTAAAAATGCATAAAAACTTTTTTGTTATATTGTATATTATTTGTGTATTGGGGTTTTAGGCCCGGGAATGTAAGGTGGCTCGATTCAAGAGTCCGGGAGTGTATTAATCCCTGCAATACATAAATACATCAGATTACCGCGGAATAGGGTCGCCTTTCAGCATTATGCCGCCACGTAAGGGATAGCTTAATGCTTCAACTACGTATCGACGCTGGAAACACTAAGATAAAGGGAAAAGAGCTAAATAGGTTACCTTCTTTTTTATACCAATACATAGATGGACAAGCAAATGGTATATCTGTTAAAAAGTAGTCACCGTAGTCTACAGAAGTTTGCAACACCAGAGAACTTGCTTGCATACGCGCTGCAAACGCGTATAGAAACAGGCAAAGACAGGCGTAATAGTTCAAAATTACTAACTTTTCAATCTATATTCTGTTCTACACTATCATCCAATACATTTTTACCAATCTTATGTATGTCCAGAAAAATCTATCACAGTTTTCTAAACTATGTGATAAGTATAATATAAACACTAGATTTAAAAATAATCTTGCAGTGCATCACAGTCGACTTCATAAGATTGGCGATTCTTTCCAGGGGCCCAATTCTCGATCATACGACTTAAATC
The DNA here is from genome assembly GCA_948477245.1 of Thumatha senex. Classification (NCBI taxonomy): domain Eukaryota; kingdom Metazoa; phylum Arthropoda; class Insecta; order Lepidoptera; family Erebidae; genus Thumatha; species Thumatha senex. The sequence continues at coordinate 17,782,515 of OX419743.1, forward strand.
GTGGACGTAAATTTACTGGTGAAACGTGTTTTGTCTCTTATTTGGCCGTTTTGTAATATGAAACAAATGACATTTCACCAGCAAATTTTCGTCTACGCTTTCAAGTCGTATGATCGAGAATCGGGGCCCTGGGTGACTATGCATAGTCACCCACAAGACATAAGTATCAGTGTATTACTAACACTACCTGTAGAATACTGAATACCGATGAAAGTAAAAACATTCGTATGTGTTGAGTAAAATGCTGTTAACTTGGATTTACAAACAGACATTTAAATTTTATTTTGTTTAGATATGAGTAATACTAATTTATTTTATTTGTTCTAACAAATCTTACGTCGCCTTAAGACGGAAAGAGGTGGATTCATTGGTCAGTTTTAAGTGAATCTCGATAGCCTAGAATGTAAAGCGTCTGGCGCGTTAAGCCAAAAGACACTAGTTCGAATCCAGCTCAAATTTCCACTTTACATTTAAAATCTTACAGAATTTCAGTAAAATGTCATAATAAGGTTACGTAAACAACATATGATTTTACGTTATTCTTAAATTATTCTGAACCTCTCGGTAACTTGTGTTACAAGATTTCTAATCCTATGATAATATTCAAAGCTTATCTTCAGTTGAAGTATATTCGGCATACATTATTCACTGTCCCATTCTGCTCCAATCTCCATCTTGTACCATCTGCGCACGCTAAAGTGCCGTTTGCGAAGTTGGATGGAATGCCTCGTAGGAATATTTAAATTCCAGTTGAGCGTATTCCACCTCGATGTAGGAGCATTATATTTTTGATCGAACTGAAGAGTGTTTATCATATTAAAGAAGTTTTCGTGAAAAACAAAAGAAATAGTTCGAATTATTTATTCCGTTTTTCAGTTTACCATTATTATGACATATTCTTACAAGACTGACATTGCCCCGCCGAAGAGTGTCGAAGAGTTATAATTTGCAATTATTTTTTAAATGTTGCGAAATTTAACACAGGATTTTATTGAAATAATGGACTAGTAATTGTAAAATACTAGCTGACCCGCGTAACTTCGTTAGCGCCACATAAGAGAGCAAAATAGATAGAGTTTTGACTATCTACTTTTTATCCTTTTTAAATATAAAAATTATGAATAGTATCCTTTTATACTTCTTATACCTCCAAGAATATGTTTACAAAGTTTCGTGATAGTCGGTTAAGTAGTTTTTGCGTGAAAGCGTAACAAAAAAGCTTACATTCACATTTATAATATTAGTAGGGATTACATTGTGAACCCTTGGCACCCCCAAAAGATATCACTGAGGATGACATGAGAACTTTTAAATGACGTCCAGGAATGTGGTGGCAATAGTATCAATTGAACACCTGGAAGACCTAGCCAATGCACAGTCAAGAAACGTAAAGAGGTTACGACTTCTAGCTTCAGTTGTATGACCGTGGAAAGCAATAAAAACCTACCTCCAATGTCGATATATTACATGCAACCATCACTTTACTGAGATGACATCAATCACATCATTAAAAATAAATAAACGGGATTACTCACGTTTTTACAACCAGTAATAGACCAACCGGTTTCAGCTGTATTTAGACAGCCTTTTTCAGAGGTGAGGTGCGTAAATAGTGTTAGGCGAACGATTCGCACCTCTGAAAAAGGCTGTCTAAATACAGCTGAAACCGGTCGGTCTATTACTGGTCGTAAAAACGTGAGTAATCCCGTTTACTTATTTATAATGTGTAATAATAACGTTAGTTTTCTAGTTAAAATCACATCATTATTAGAATGTTTCGATATTTATTTCTTCTCAATATACGCATAATCCAATCTACTGAGAAGGTCGTCTCTGTACCTTCGCTATGAATATTCATTAGTAACATCATGTGACCTTTCCGTAACAAATAGACATCTTTCTTTGAGACTTTGTGAATATTCCAATATCAGTTGCATTCTTCGCATTTATATTTTCAATGACAGAATTTTATATATCCTCTTAAGACATTAATTTTGTTATTTTTCTGAGGCAATTTTATTCAAAGCAAGTTATTTAATGCAGTTGTTCTAAGATCGCGACGGAAGAATAGAACATTTATTATATAGAATGAGGTTCATTTCAAAGTCGACATTTTGCTATAGCATTGAGACAACCGATAAATATACTTATATATTTTAAATTAATAAAAAAACCGTAACTTACCCCCGCCAGATGACCGAAAGCGATGGACATGGAAACAGTCGCAGAAAGGGGCGGGATGCGGAATGTGCAGTAGACTGTCAAAGCTGGTTTAAGGAAGTGTATAGCTTATTTTTCAATTACCTCATCTACACTAATAAACATATTATGTTTGTAAAACTTGAATGTGTGCGTGAACATTTTAGGGTTACTAAAGAACATTTTTTTTTTCTGAACACGTAAGTAGACACCTACTCTGACATAACTTCACTCACATTATAAAACTTCCTTGTGAATTATTCAATATAGAATATAAAAATCATAAATAATTTTTGTCAATTATTAATTCACGTTTGTTGTCATAGCAACAGTGGTGATAGGTGATCCGTCGGATAACGTTATACAACGCAATTAGAATCCTTTGGTTACCAAACCAATAGAGGTTCGGTGCGCGCGTCGCAAGCACAAGCAAGCACTAAGGACTAAGGGTGTATTGGCGAAAAACATTCTATGCGACACAAGTCGCAGGCGTCCGCTAGTGTATATTCGAATAACACATAACATATGACTTTTATTTATTATATTTTATAAAATCTCAATCTATACTCCTTGAAATTGCTTAAACACAATTTCAAACTAATTACCTATTAATTTTGGTCACGACATTATTTTTTTATTACGATAAAGGGGCAACAGTCTAAATATCATTCTGGTCCACATAGAAAACAATCAAATAACACTTACCCTGTAGGACAGTGGGGGCGTGAGTGGGGAAGTTTGATTCAGCGGCAGGCGGTGAGATTGCTATCTGTATGTTTATCACTCTCGGCTTTATTTTCGAAGGGATAACAGAGGCATTTTATATACGCCCGCATTTCACTTTTTATTTTCAGCATTGTTGGGAGCGACTCCCTCTTGACATCTTTACCCCGTAAGAGCCTGCGTAGTTACTCATTGGTTAGACAGCAGATGCCCCGCCAACAAGAGAGGTCGCTCAGGCCCCACCAATCATGTATGAGATCGTACATCGTTATACTTTTGTATAGATCAAATTTAAAGGCTATTCATTCATAAGACTTGTTGGTTGAACAATCCCCATGAGTGTACAAGTGTCAACCAGCTGACATGGGTCAGACAGTATTCAGGTCCTATAGAATAAAAATATTTCCATTTTTTTCTAGAGTAACTCGTAAAACCAAGTTCCTCATAAGGTAAACCACCAGGGACAGTCCCTTAGTCATTAAGAGAAATCTTCGATAAGTGGCCTCCGCCGGGATATGGTATGAGAAATGATTATATTTTTTTCTGATAATTGTAGTTTATATATTATTTTACGATTAAATGGACTGTATACTTATTCTACTACGTTTTTTTGTCATGTAATAAGAATAAAAACAAAATACAAGGTTGCACTCCGAAAGTGCCGACAGAAGTGAAAACTTATTTTGGCAATTACCCAATTACTTTAAGAATTAAAGTACTAACCGGGTTAAAAAGCACTACAGTTATTTATAATTTGGCTGTGTTTAAATACACAAAAAAGTTCCTTCGAGCTGGATTCAAATCAGCGAACTATGGATTCCAATTTATAACCATCTATAGTCCACCGCTCTTCCATCTGAGCTATCGAAGGCTGATAACTGAGTTATCAATCAAATACTTTTTACGTGCACACACTATAGCGTCACGGTAACAGTGTCGCGAGTCCAGAGATTTTATCTCATCCAAAAATATGCGTACCACGCTAAAAGAAGTTTTCACTTCAAAAACATAATAACTAATTACAGGGGGCCTGGTAATCTGTGTGACAGGTTTTCCTAGTACAGATACCAGTCTCCCACAAAGGATAACAGATTTCTTTTATTTGTGTACATATAGATATAAGTCACCTTTGTGGAAGAGAAATAAATAAAGTATTATTATAAAGTATTATCCGGCTAGTACTCTCAGTTGGTTTAAAGCCTAGGTTCAGCTTCGCTTGTAAATTTCCATGTAATATTTCACCACCATGTTCAGAAAGTACCTTTATGATGGACTTCAAACAAGGGGAGGAGGGAAGATTCGGTTTACCGCGTTCACTTACCATTCGGTGTATGAAACCTCCTTTTAAAAATAGTGGTTTTATAGAACTTCTCCTTAAACCAAATTGCATCTCATCATAGGTACGTAGGCATCATTTACCGCTAAACCCTCTATGAATCAGTAATGTGCACCGTGCTAGAGTTCACAGTATGAATCTCTAATGCTATTCTAGAATACCTCCGATATTCGACAGCAGATCAGAATTCAACCTTCCAAAATCGTGAAAATATTTAATTCAGTAAAAGTTGCAATTTCTAACATTACAACCAAACATCTACATATTGGGATTCTGTAAAATCTGCCTTACAAAGCTCTTACAAGGGTGGATAACACCCACTTTCATATCCATATCTACGGTACAACAAAACAAAACCAAAGAATATTCCAGACTGCTCTACTGCTCCACTGCAATAAAGCAAAATGGATAAAAATCCATTTAGATTAACTGTTGTATGTTGACTGCTCTGCTCTCCAGGGTAATAGCGTGATGATGTATAGCCTATAGCCTTTCTCGATAAACGGGCAATCCAACACAAAAAGTTTTTTTTCAATTCGGACGAGTAGTTTTTAAGATTAGCGCGTTCAACCAAACCAAAAAAGTGCCAGTGCTGCCACCCCCTGGACAAACGGCAGGGGGTGGCAGCACTGGTGCTGGTAATCACTGAAAAACAGGTGGGCCTTTTGTTTATTAGCCAAATTATCATTAACTCTACTGATTTATGCTCATAAAATTTGTTAAATATAAATAACTGATAATATTATGAAAGAAATTTGATAGTTACACTTATATGTTACCAGTTATGAACGTGTAGTGTCTGTTGTGAAAGTCTTAATTACTACACTTGTGTCACGAGCAAACAATAGGGCCCAATTAACGTCACAATAATTTATATTCGCAGTTCTATGATCCTTTGTTTATAATAAACACGTTGACAAATTACAACCAAGATTATTACATTGCATAGAATATAGTAATTAATTACAGCCATGATTACTTCGCACACAATAAATAGTAATAAATGACCCCCGCGGCTTCGCTCGTGACATATTTTGAACTTTCGTCGCACCTACTTAATCCCGTCGTTTATTACTTTACAATAACATAATAAAAATATACCTGATTGGTTGACATTTATGTTTACTGCTCTGCTCTCCAGGGTAAGAGCGTGATGATATAGAGCCTATAGCCTTTCTTGATAAACGGGCTCTCCAACACAAAAATATTTTTTCGAAATAGTTCTTGAGATTAGCGCGTTCAACCAAACAAAAAAAAACAAAGAAACTCTTCAGCTTTATATATTAGTATATTATTATATTATAATGCTATCAATCACGTCTTTGTCCTCGAAGGGGTGGCAGAGGTTCAGGGGGCCGAGTCTACTATTGACTAAGCGTAGAATAGAAACAGAATCACTTTTTAAGCTGTCAAAATGTTAGCAGACTATCAAAAATGCAACTGACAAGCGGCCACTGGCGCGGTACGTGTTACTAGGATTCTATCGGCCGACCTATTTAAAGTACGATACCGAATTCTATTTAAAGTACGATTGTATAAGAATACCAAAAGCTGTCAAAATTGTACCGGTGGCGTTCTATTAAGCGACGATTTCGATTTTATTTCGACACGATTGAAATAGCAGACTCGGCCCCCATGTTATACGATCGCATTTCACCGTGTGCATTTTTATCTACTTTTGTACCTGTTGATTTGTAAATGTGCAATTTTCTGTTTTCTTAAAAAAGATATTGTTGCACACGTTTCACACAGCGTCATCTAGCCCAAAGTAAGCTAATATAAGCTTGTGGTAAGGGATCTATTTAACTGATAAAATTCCTATATATTTCTATAAATAAATAAAACAAAATAAATAAAGATTAAATAATATACGCAAAGGAAAAGATTGACGCATTTTTTTCATCTTGCTTACACTTTTGATTGATGGCACTTGGTGGAACTTGCTTACATCTTGAACAAAAAACACTTGTACTGTTCCACTTATTTAAGTTAAAATAATAAATAAGTGGAACAGTACAAGTGTTTTTATTTAAGAAGTTTTTCATCTTGCTTTTACTTGTTATTTTACCTTACTGTTTTTGACGGCTTGCTCGGGATGAAAACCGCTGACCTACGTTTTTCTACGGCTCCCAAATCTGTAAAGAGGATAAATATAAAAAACCGTGCAAGTACAAGCTAGACTCGCACACGAAGGATTCCGTGCTTAATCTTAATATATATAAATTACGTGTCACGTTGTTTGTCCGCGATGGACTCCTAAACTACTTACCCGATTTTAATTAAATTTGCACACCGTGTGCAGTTTGATCCAACTTGAAAGATAGGGTATATATCATCACGTTACTACCCTGGAGATCGGAGCAGTAGTCATAAATGTCGACAAATCAGGCTGGTTGCGCCGGTATACGATTCGAAAGTTGCCGCGTTATTTTTTCTATGTTGCATCACCGATCTCCATTTGTTTTTAATTAATTAGTTGTCGACACTCCCACCTCTCTTCCCTTTATTCCATTTCTCTTTCGCACCTACCTTGTCTCGCATAAGAGAAGAGCGAGACAGCTGTGTTACCGCCATCTAGCGGCAGAAAGCTCCACCGCAGCGCTGGCAACACACAGGCAGCGAAGACGTACTGAAATAGAACTGCAATGGCCGCGCGCGCGCTCGTATCAACTTTTCGCAATAGTTGGGTTTTCCATGGATAAATAGTGTTTTTATTTATTTATTTATTTAAACTTTATGCACAATGAAAGTACATTGGCGGACTTAATGCCTAAGGCATTCTCTACCAGTCAACCATTGGGTGGTGCAGAGCTAAATACGAGGTCGGCGTATTTATGTATAAACAATACTATTTGAAGTTTATTAATTAGCATTAACAAAGTACAAAATATACACAAAATATTATGACCTAAGTTTTGTTTATATACATTCACATATGTGTTATATACATACATATACATATACATTCCAGTTCGAATTTATTTATCTCGCCCGCTCAACCATTTTCTGGTCCTAACGATCCGGATTTTGATCCATTCGCTTTAGTAGTTTGCCAATAGAAACGCAATAGTTTTTATTCCATAGGGAATAAACGCATAGGTATAGGTTATAGTTTTTATTCCATTCGGAATAAACGCATAGATTACGCAATAGTTTTCATTCCATAGGGAATAAACGCATAGGTATAGGTTATAGTTTTTATTCCATTCGGAATAAACGCATAGATTACGCAATAGTTTTTATTCCATAGGGAATAAACGCATAGGTATAGGTTATAGTTTTTATTCCATTCGGAATAAACGCATAGATTACGCAATAGTTTTTATTCCATAGGGAATAAACGCATAGGTATAGGTTATAGTTTTTATTCCATTCGTAATAAACGCATAGATTAGGTAGTAAATTTTATTCCATAGGGAATAAACGCATAGGTATAGGTTATAGTTTCGATTCCATTCGGAATAAACGCATAGATTAGTTAATAGTTTATATTCTATAAGGAATAAACGCATAGATAATAGTTTTATACCATTAGGGAATAAACGCATACTTACCTACTGTTTTTCGCATAGGTAGGTACTAAATAGTTGGTAGTTTCGACTGCACCGCATAGTAATAGGTAGATACCGCAGGTAGGTAGGTACATATTTTGTGCTCGGGTAGGTACCTAGGTCCGCTCGCACAAGTACCTACGCTCGCTCGCGTCGTGTCTCGCTGTTCGTTACCGCTTCTATTTTGATCGTTCGTTAGTTTTGCACTGTAGGTAGCTATAGTTGTTTTGTTTTAACAATGCTCCGAAAGAGATTCCGTATCCACAGTTAAATACGAGTATTACACGCACACATTTATACACGCTAAGAAGGATAGCTAAGAAGCGCTCGTGGCCTAGCGGTCTCAGTGTTCTGTAAACGATCACTGAGTTACGCAACTTTCACTATGGCTGGTCCTCGGATGGGTGACCACTTTGTGGCATTTACATTTGCGAGCGTTTCCGTGCTTCGGAAGGCACGTTAAGCCGTTGGTCCCGGTTGCCAGTAAAATGGCAGTCGTTAAGCCTGGTTGAAGGCCTTATGGGCGGCTTGAAAAACTTCAACAGCAGGTAGCCACAACTTGCGTCTGTCTATTTCAACACGGCAATGGGCTCACCACCTATTACGTGGGACAGGAATCCACACGGTGAAAAGTGGGCATATAATATGCCTCTGCCACCCCTTCGGGGATAAGGCGTGATGGATATTTATTTATTTTTTTAAGAAGGATAGCCTTTTTAAGCGTATGCAATTAATTTGTGATTATTCATCGAGGATCGCAGATGAATCAATAAAATAATTATTTTTATCCTCGATCGAAACCGTAGATACTTTGCGCTTAGATTTCGAAAATGTTCTCGATAAAATTAACTTGCTTGAATTAAAATAAAATCCCGATTTCTTATTAAGTTATGACGCCATGTCATCTTTCGAAGATGTAATTTGTCGCATAAAACGTGTCGCTAAGTCATTGCAAGCGCCCTTGCCCGTAGTAGTCACCGATTCGAAACCCGGGCCAGCCGGTTTTGATTTGCTAAAACGGGACCGACCTAAATTATCGCCCATACAAATACCCGAATTTGATGGCGATATTAAAAATTGGCCTTTGTTTTTCGCTAGTTTCTAAAATACGATCCATAATAATAATTCGTTATCGGATCACGAAAAATTACATTACTCCTTGACAGTCGACAAGCGATGCGACGGCGGAATCGAATCCAAGACCGTTTGCGAATTACTAGTCCATTTTACGAGATCAAAATGTCTAGCCTTCATGAGATCAATTACTTCAGCCGCAGTTGCGACAGCTTGATCTTCGGTCTGCACATATTAAATATAGTCATCCATGTACAGACCAGTTTCTACAGTTTCCTTAGCCTTCGGGTAACTGTCGCCCTCATCGGCGGCGAGCTGCTTGACAGTGTGAAGAGCGTGGAAGGGACTGGATTTAAGTACAACACAAACGCGATTAAATTCGTAAACCTAAAGGTTCCTGCGGCAAAAATCTATACAAAATGCGTTGAAATCGGCGATCTGATTCGCGAACACCAATACAAAGAAACATTTGTCTAATGTCGGCTGAAAGCGCTACAGCGAATAAGCGAAAGTAAACTATAATTTCGAACAAATTACCTTGGAGATTTGACCACTTTGCAAAATATCGTTTACTGAAACATTCGAACTAGTTTTGGCGCTACCATCTAAAACAACGCGCAACTTGGTGGTTAGTTTATCCTCGCGGACAACTCCAAAATAAATTTGAAACATTTGCGTTTCTCTGCAATCTATTACTAAACATACATTAATAAATATATAGATATTCAAGGGGTATAAACCATAAGATAGTAACTATAGTTTTAAATCTGTTGTACAGGTACTTATTTGCCTCGTCATTGGGACAAAAATATGTATGTATAATTTAATCTATCCGCTGGTTTTAATTCCGTCGGTTTATATAACATAGCAATTGCCTCTGGCCTACCGAACTCCTGAGCTTTTTTAGAGGTGCCCTTTTTTAACTGGTGTTAGCAGGTGCTGTGAAGCCAGCTTGAACCAAGTGAATTTCCCTTTAGTGCAAATATGTCACAGAAATTGTAGTTAGTAACTGCGGATTCCGCAAAGTCGTCACCCTTCCAAAACCCTTCCAAAGTTTACCGTGCTAAGATTACTTTATGTCACTGATCTTTCACCCATTAATGACAAAAACTTGTGCATAACTAAAAGCAAAATGTCTGCTGAAATGTGTTTCACTTTCTCTCAAAGTGCTTTACTGTTGATACCTTACTTTTTATTTCGATGTGCTTAACTGACCCATCTAAAAGTAGACGCGCCTTGTGTGTTTACCTTCTCTGATCCTTTACCTATTAGAGACTGTAACTAAAAAAGAGTGTTAGCTGACGTGATGCACCCACTTTTGAAATGGTTACCCATCCAAAATTAGACCGCACTTAGGTAGCTTAACTTTGCTCATCGTGTAGTCATCAGTGAAGACAACTCGATACGAGTATGTGCATCACTGAAAATCAGTGGGCATATGAAATATGGTGTCTTAACTAAAACCTAACTAACAAACTAAAATACTTTGACCTGTCCTATGTATAGCTCGTCTAGTAAGAAGTAGTTCAAGCTATACTATCACTTCTGCTGAACCGATTTTGATAAAACATAGCGCAGTATTTAGGCTAGAAAATTAACCACAATATTCTTTTAGCGGAGTTGTGCCCGAGATTTGTACCGTCTGGATTTTGCTCCAACCCGAACAAATAAACTAACAGACACGAAGAAAAAAAAACAGATTCAGACTCAGAATCCTTAAATTCGGATTTCAATATATTTGTTTAATTTATTTTAAATGTACGTCACGGCTAATTTTACAATTTTATAATAGTATTACAATATATTTTTTTAATTTATTTTAATATGTAAGTCACGGCTAATTTTTTTATAATATTATTGATTCTGAGAAATAGTATGGTTGATATAATGTCGGGCATGCCACCTACCTGGCGAATCTCTTAGACTTATAATTTCTGGTTGTTCTCGTCTTACTACCGAGTATTTACTTAGGCATAACCCAGTTATAAGAGATACAGATACAGTCTACAGTGTAATTTAATTTTATATTCTGAGAGATACAGAGACAGTCTACGTCTACGTCTGAATCTGAATCTGAACCTGAATCTGAAACTGAATCTCTATCTAAATGAATCTCAGTCTGAATCTCAGTCTGAAACTCAGTCTGAATCTCAGTCTGCATGTCAGTCTCAGTCTCAATCTCAAATCTGGATTTTCTTAGAGAATGACTAACACTGATTTAAATTCAAAAACAACATATATACATAGGTCACACTATAAGTTTTGCGTAACTTAAAAAAATATGATGTCATACCCAAAATATTATGTTTATTGCTCTTCCAAGTACTCCTTTACATTTTAAACATTTTTTCATGCGATCGAACCGTTTTTTACAACAGGAGGACCACAGATCTGAATGCATGTTTTCTACGTGCTGATTGAACCCTATCACTGCCTCTTCGGAGTTGGTAAAAGTGAAACCTCTCATCAAATCTTTGATTTTGGGGAAAATTCAGAAATCAAAGGATGCTAGGTTGGGGCTATGCGTAGGATGAGTGACGAGTTGTACTTTTTCGGAAGCTATAAATGACTTTGTTTTGTTGGCCGTGTGTGAAGAAGCGTTGTCATGATGTAGGAGAACGCGGCTTTTTGGTCGTCTTTCGCGAACTTTTTCTAATACCCTGGGTAAACAAATGGTAGAATACCACTCGGCATTAACACTCTTTTGACCTTAATTGTACAGATGGGACCCGTAACTGAGAAAAAAAAACGCAGTCATTTTTTTACCAACGTTTCTCGCCTGCCTCACTTTTGTTGGCCTGTTCTCATTTTCAAACACCCATTCACAAGATTGCTGTTTTTGATGGTATACTTTCGTACTGCAAATATTTTAAAAAGAAGCATACTGCACTTTTACATTTAAAAACTGATCATGGGCAATTACAAATCAGATTCCTTCTGTTTTGCTTTCTACATCTGATGTAGTTCTATCCTCAAAATTCTATGCAGCTTGCTACCTCTGCGCATGTTTGTCTGTCCACAGCTCTCGTGAGTGTGATCAGCATAACGCGGCTTGGCCAGGAGCTTACCTCGCATCCAAAGGGTAGCTTGACACAGACTGTCCATTTATTACCAATTTACCCTCACAATCATCTATATTCATCTTCCCCTAAACTTAACGATTACACTGTTGATCATCATCATCATCCGAGCGTCTGTCCCAGTGCGTCTCGCGACGCCCGGGGTCCGCTTTCCTACATTTTCTCCTCCACTTCGCACGGTCTTCGGCATCCCCTGTAGTGAGACCATTGGCACGCATGTCATGATTACACTGTTGATAATATACTGATATATTTTCAAAATCAAAAATTACCGTTAAATTTTAATTATTAAAGGTTGACAATATAGGTACTGATGTAATATACTAATAACATTGGTATCTTACTCTATAACTTAACTGTGGGATATACTCGTAATAATCATACTTACTTACGATCTTATTTATTTATTTTTTAATTTACATCCATTTAAGTATACTGTAATAGTTAATTAATTATGCTCTTTAAATTTAGCTTTGGGTACCCTTGCAGCTGTCTGTTCATGACGTGACCTTTTTTGAATAAGCGGGGATATTCGCTGTCGGTTTTCGTCAGTCTCGGGACAAGAATCGTATTGCTCTAAGTCATCGGAAGACAAATCTTTGTTCATGTTCTCCTGTGGTACATCATCCTCACACGTCGCTGGCTGCGACGTTGAGGGAGCGGTAGCCGGTTCCGGTGACTCGAATTTTATTAAGTGTCTACGGTTTCTACGTAACACTCTTCCCATCTTGTTAACCACAAAGTATGAACGAGGCTGGGACGCATGCTTCGTCACGCGCGCTTGTTGACGGCGCGCTCCATCAGCTGCTATCACTTTATCACCTACGTCTAATTGCGAAAGTGGACAAGCTCGCAAATCGTACCAGGTTTTAGTCCGGTTTTGGTTTCGGAGCAAGTTGTTATAATCGTCTGTGTTGTCTCTTTGTGGTTTTAATTGACTATCATAACACGGAAGTAGAGTATTTACTCGTCGACCCATTAGCAACTGCGCCGGACTCGCTACGCCATCCCTTGGTGTAGCTCTAAAATTAATTAAATCCAAATAAAAATCTTCGTTGCAATGCATCGACTTAATTAATAAAGATTTGATTGTCCGAACAGCTCTCTCGCTTCTGCCATTCGACTGTGGAAAATTAGGTGACGAAGTAGAATGTTTGAATCCCCACTTATCTGCGAAAGACTTAAACTCATTGGATGCATAGCGTGCCCGTTATCCGTAATCAGTTGTTGTGGAATGCCATGACGGGCGAACTGATCTTTCATTGTTAAGATCACGTGTCTCGAAGTAACGGCGGTTAAAGGACATACTTCCACAAAATTGGAAAGGTAATCAACCAACAATAGAAAATATTTTTTGTTTACCTCGAAAATATCCGAACATATCTTCGCCCACGGTAAGGAGGGGAGGGTGTGCGGCATGAGCGGCTCCCGCTGTGGGCGCTGTGCGTGCTCAGCGCATACTCTGCAGCGACGTACTCGCTGCTCGATGTCTCGCGACATACCCGGCCAGAACATCACGAGTGCGCCGCTTACACCGGTCTATACCCAGGTGACCCTTGTCCCTTAGGAATATATACTAGATTATTTACTAAAATAATACCATCAATAAACTCAAGACATTCCCTATGGCTCCAGTGTTTACGAACGCATACTTTTACACTATATTTATTATTTGGTCAATCGTTCAAAATATAGTTAATCAGTGTTTGGCACTCGTCATCTTCCTGAATGTACGATTTAATTGCTGTCATGTGGGTGTACTAAACCTCACATTCTGAATTAAAAAGCAGGTTTGCAATCAATGACAGGTAATTACCACAAAATGATTTTGCACGTGAATTGTCACTAATATATAATATTATGTAAAGATAACCCTAATTGTAAATAATTACGTTTTGACAACACGTTTAAATTTAAACCGGTATCAAGTTTAAATCTATGTTTAATATTATTATAGTTAGATAAGTAAAGAGTCTCATACCACTTCAAGTCGTTAACATCCAGGTCCATATGATGTTCCAGTGTATGAACATAGTAAAAGTCTTTCTCATGGCTCTCATTCGAATTATCTTCATTCAATTCGTGTACACGTTTTGAGTTACGTGACGGGCACATGACTTTATAATGGCCCTTTTCACGACAATTAAAAGACGTCACTTTACGTGCGGCACATCGTATGCCTTTGTCGCAATGTACCGATCCGCAAGACTCACAAGCTGTCTCGCCAGCATACATGCGCCCGGACATCCGCACAGGCCCACGGCCGCCGCTGCCGCCGGCACCGCCCGGTGCGCGCCCGCGCCTCTCGCTTGACTTGACTTATTTCAAGAGCTTCAAGGGCATTAATTTTTCTACCTTTTTCACATGCATGTAAAACTCTAAAATTTATTTTCGGGTCTGTGGAGGAACGGGTGGAGTTGTTCCTCCGACACAAAGGGAGGATCCTCCGACCAGGCATGACCAGGTGATCACGCCTGGCGGGCCGCGGCCCAACGGTTGATGTTGGGCTGTTGTATATATCATTCTTCAGCGTGAGAACTCACATAGCGCGATGTAGGATTCTTAGTATCGATGTAGTTCGATAGCTTTACGCTAGGTGGCGCTGGTCGCCACATCACTCCCCTCCGAGACCGGAGGTCGATTGTGAGTATGAGTCTGGTGTCTTCGTCTGTTGTGAATCGCGCCAGTGCCAGATTGTGTAGTCCCAGTGAGTCGGAATCGTATGCCGCTGAATCCAGTGAGTCGGAATCGAATGCTGCTAGTCCCAGTGAGTCGGGGCTGAGTGCAGTGCTGTGGTGCGCGGTGAGGTAACCCCAGTGAGTCGGGGTGGTTGCTGCGTAGTGGCTATCTGCTGCGTAGATGGGATAGATGTGCTCTTCTTACATTGACCGTAGTTGCAGTGTGCTGTGCCTAGACGCTGGTGTGGCCGAGGAGATAACCAGGCTGGAGCGGTCGCTTCTAGCTAGTGGTATCACTGATGGGGCCGGAGATGCTGGCTGGCTGAGACTAATTACCGTCATACTGGAGTGCTGTGATGGTGGCGATGATGCCGTTGATCTGCTCCGTGAAGGCTGCTTCCAATCACGTCGGGGTCACCACTGTGGAGGAACGGGTGGAGTTGTTCCTCCGACATAAAGGGAGGATCCTCCGACCATGCATGACCACGTGATCACGCCTGGCGGGCCGCGGCCCAATGGTTGATGTTGGGCTCTTGCATATATCATTCTTCAGCGTGAGAACTCTCATAGCGCGATGTAGGATTCTTAGTATCAATGTTGTTCGATAGCTTTACGCTAGGTGGCGCAGGTCGCCACAGGTCAAATGAATTCTTTCTCTGTTATGAGATGTTCCGCGAAATTGGACTCTGTTTTATTGAGTCTCCAGCCCAAGGTATGTTCAGCAACTCTGATTTTAAAAGATCTTCAGGTTTGACCTATATATTTTTTACTACAATTTGAGCATGTCAATTCGTATACACTACTTTTTTGGTCGATTAAAACTAAAAATCTTGGTGGTACAAATTTTGTGTATTTTTTGAACATTGAATTAATTTTTGCTGCCAACTTGTGTGCGGTGCTCTGATGTATGCCGCTGGACGGATGGGAACTTCAGGTTTATGAAGTTTATAGTAGGCATGATGTTTAGGTGGTTGAGGGTTCATCATTTTGATCTTGTATAAGGAATCTTTCTTGCAAATACTGTTGGCCGATTGCAAAGTCTCCTTTACACTTTCATTAATTTTTTTAGTTGGATCTTTTTTCACTTCAACAAAAGATGGGCCTTTCAAGAAATCTTCAACTTTGGAGACATAATCTTGTCGTGTTGCTATGACCACTGTATTGCCCTTGTCCGCCTTAGTAATGATAAGATCATTCTCTTGAATCTTCTTCTTTTATTATTTTTCTTATATTTATTGACATTATTTATGATGAAATTTAATTGTAATATTTAATTAATGTTTAAATGTATAACTTCATTTCTTAGATTCTGCCTAATTTTGGGGAAAAATTATTAAGTGGCATCATGACTTCCTTGTTTACCCTCAGTGAAACCATTGTTGTTGTGACTTATCATATTGTACTCAATGACATCCGAAATACATACCATATGTGCTAACTTTTGAAAATGCTGTAAGGCGAAACCGGTCAGGTTTAAGTAATAAATAAGTGGAACAGTACAAGTGTTTTAGTTCAAGATGTGTAGCAAGTTCCACCAAGTGTAAACAATCAACAGTGTAAACAATCTCGTAAAAAAATTTTAACTTACCATAGTTGTGTTTGCTGTTGTTCCAAAATGTACATCAAATCTTGTGATCAATTTGTCTCCATCCTCACTATGCTTTTCAGTATCAAACTTAAATGTGGTGAATATGTCATACCCTTCCGGTCCAATCAAATTTATTAGAAGACTTGCTTGTATATCAATAGATTCTTTGTGCACGCCAGATGCCTTCACAAAAACTCTAAACTGTCGTAACCATTTGCGCCATGCTTAAGCGCGGATGGATGGCTCCTTCAAATACAATTCTGCCGGAGGCCGTGGGTGTTCCATTTTACTTAACTTCTAAGTAGATATTATATATTTGAGAATTATTACACAACTTTTTCACCTGCAATTACTAGCAAAATTTATTTTAATTTACGACTGCTGTCACCATGTAGTAAAACAACAAGATAGCTTGACACAGACTGTCCATTTATTTCCAATTTACCCTCACAATCATCTATATGCTACAGCAACTGGCCACGGTCGTGCAATCTAACTTCTGCTGACCTTCGCTGCCACCGTTGCGGTACCCTAACGGAACCCTGGCTCATAAGGCTCGAGAGAAGGCGGACTTATTAGCCAATCTCTTCGCGGCCAATTCCCGGATCGACGACCGTAGCAAGCAGCCTCCGATAATCGCGAGTTGTGGTAATGCAATGCTAGATATTATTATCAGGCAGTGCGACGTTCTGCTGTGGTGCTGCGGTCGCTCGACGTCCGTAAGTCCAGTGGCCCCGATGGTATTCCTGCGGTGGTTCTTAAGAGGTGTGCAGCGGAGTTGATTCCAGTGCTAACACGCCTGTATCGCCTGTCCTACTCTACGGGTAGTGTGCCGAATCCCTAAGAAAGGGATAGGTCTGACCAAGGCAACTATCGCCCCATAGTTGTATGTTCCGATAATCTGGTCAAATTTAATGCCAGGTAAACGCAGGCGTGTGCATTCACTTCTAAATTGTCCCCTTTCCTTCCCCTTCCAACTCTTCAGAACACAACACTACAACTGCAGAATTACCTCAGCATAACAATAAAAATTACATCGAGGGGTGCATCCGACTTGGCCTCTCGCAAGCTCGGAGTCCTTAACAGGGTGAGGCGGTTTTTAACGCCGGAACAGAGATGCTTATTATATAAGTGTCAGATTCGTCCGTGCGTGGAATACTGCTCACATCTCTGGGATGGCTTCGCCAAGTACCTTCATGAAGCTCTCGACGCGTTACAGCGACGTGCCAGCGCATCATAGACTGTCCAGAGGTTACTGGCAGTCTTGAACCATTGGAGATGCGCAGAACGGTCGCCAGCTTAGCTGAATTTTACCGCATCTACCACGGTGAGTGTTCTGAAGAACTCTTCCAATTGATCCCACCCTCCCTCTTCCGTTCCCGTACAACACGGGCCAGGCAGAGATGTCATCCTTACACTGTGGACACCATCGTGCCTAGAACCGAAAGATTCAAATTTAATTGTAATATTTAATTAATGTTTAAATGTATAACTTCATTTCTTAGATTCTCCCTAATTTAGGGGAAAAATTATTAAGTGGTATCATGACTTCCTTATTTACCCTCAGTGAAACCATTGTTTTTGTGACTTATCATATTGTACTCAATGACATCCGAAATACATACAATATGTGCTAACCTTTGAAAATGCCGTAAGGCGAAACCGGTCAGGTTTAAGTAATAAATAAGTGGAACAGTACAAGTGTTTTAGTTCAAGATGTGTAGCAAGTTGGTGGGAGTTTATCCGACTGCTACGCATGAGGTCGTGGGTTCGATTCCCACCCAGGATAACACTTTGTGTGATGAGCACGATGGTTTATTCTGTGTCTGGGCGTTATTTATCTATAAAATGTATCTATTTAGAAATATATAAGTACGTTTATCAGTTATCTGGTTACCATAGTACAAGCTCTGCTTCGTTTGGAATCAGATGGCGTTGTGTGAGTTGTCCCAATGATATTTATTATTATTATTTGTCTCATCTTCTCGGGTATCTCCTTTTTTTTTTCTTACGAAGATACCCGGTCTTTTGGTAGGCTTACATGGGGACATAGTGGTCCAACACGCAGAGGCCCTTTGAGAATTTTAATGTAACAGGGAATGGGACCCACACTGCAGCCAATCCACGTCCGCCTTATGTAGAAGAACGGTAATGGACTATCTCCAATGGGAGTTAAACTATTGTACA
The DNA here is from genome assembly GCA_948477245.1 of Thumatha senex. Classification (NCBI taxonomy): domain Eukaryota; kingdom Metazoa; phylum Arthropoda; class Insecta; order Lepidoptera; family Erebidae; genus Thumatha; species Thumatha senex. The sequence goes on from OX419743.1 coordinate 17,800,931, forward strand.
ATATGCTAACTACTATTGGGCTATTGAGTTGGAGGTAAATTGTACTGGGTGACTTGAACTATGGATGAAAACTGCGTCTGCCATTTTAATATAATATCATCAAAATATTGGCAGACGGTGACTTGCCAACTCGCTAGATGGGCCCCCTATACAATCGCCATAGGCAAGATAAGCCTGTAAGGCGACAGGAGGCAACACCGGTGTGAGCGGCTTGGGGTGTCGAGCGGTGCGGCGCCGGTTTCACCTTCGCGGGACAGGCCCGGAGCGGGCTTCCCCGTAGTTATGCCCTTGAAAATGACACTTCCACCCCCGAGCATATCGCTCTGGCTCCCTCCCTCTAACCGGCCAATTAAGGCAAGTCAGAGTTGAGATTTTCTGCTCTCCCGTTAGGCCATTAAATCCTAACTGGTGCAGAAGGGCAACAAAACTCTGAGGAATCGGGACCGATGTGTAGCCACGCACATTCAGCTCGCCACAAGCTGCCCTTTAAAGGGTCGTCGTCTTTGCTTACCATAAGGCAAGCGACGTGCCAAGTTAAAAAAAAAACAACGCGGCAGGTGGTGCAAAGCGTGACTAACAAATGATGTGTATCGTCTAATGAGTAATGTGATTCATTATGATGATAAGTCTGACTTGACAAATGATGTCTATTGTCTTATAAGCGATGCGATCCTCATTACCATGTGTTTGGCTCATGATTCCGAGTGTACGAATACGAGTATAAAGAAAAGGAGATAGAGAAAATTATGAGATGTGAAAAATCTCATCTATAAATGTTGTTTTTGAATTTAAATCAGTCTTAGTCTATCTTTAAGAAATTTCGAAATTCAGATTGAGATTCAGATTAAGATTGAGATTTAATTTCAGATTAAGTTTTAGATTAATATTCAGATTCAGATTCAGATTCAGATACAGATACAGTTACAGATACAGATACAGATACAGATTCAGATTCAGAGGTAGACGTAGACGTAGACGTAGACTGTATTTGTATCTCTAGCAACTTAGTTGTGCCTACGCAAATACTGGATGGTAAGACGAGAACAACCAGAAATTATAAGTCTAAGAGATTCGTCAGGTAGGTAGAGAATCAGATATTCAGAGATTCAGATTCAGAGATTCGACTTCAGAAATTCAGATTTAGAGATTCAGATTCTGAGATTCAAATTAAGAGATTCATATTCAGAGATTCCGATTCACATATTCAGAGTTTCAGATTCAGAGATTAGGATTAAGAAATTCGGTTTCAGAAAATAAGATTCAGAGATTCAGATTCACTGATTCAGATTCAGAAATTCAGATCCAGAGATTCAGAGAGATTCAGAGATTCAGATTCAGAAGTTCAGAATTTCACAAGTTTCAGGGATTCATATTCACAGATTCAGATTCAGAGATTCATAAAGATTCATAAATTCAGATTCAAAGATTCAGATTCAGAAATTCAGATTCAGTGATTCAGATTCAGAAGTTCAGATTCACAGATTCAGATTCAGAAGTTCAAATTTAGAGATTAAGAGATTTAGATATTTAGATGAAATTCAGAATCAGAGATTCAGATTCAGAAATACAAAAATTCAGATAAAGAGATTCAGATACAGAAATTCAGATTCAGAGATTCTGATTCTGAAATTCAAATGCAGTGATTCAAATTCAGAAGTTCAGAAGTTCAGATTCAGAAGTTCAGATTCAGAGATTCATATTCACAGATTCAGATTCATAAGTTCAAATTCAGAGATTCAGATTCAGAGATTCAGAGATATAGATGAAATTTAGATTCAGAAATTCAAATAGAGTGATTCAAATTCAGAAGTTCATATTCACAGATTCAGAAATTCAGATTCAGATAGTCAGATTCAGAGATTCAGATTCATAGATTCAGATATTTCGATTCAGAGATTCAGATTCAGATGCCGATTCCGATTCGTATTCGAATTCGGATACTGATTCGGATTGGTATTCATGTTCGTGTTTGTGCTCGTGACCGAGTTCCTGTTTGTGGTCGTGTTCGTGTTTGTGTTCACGTTCGTGATCGTGTTCGAGTTCGAGTTCGTGTTCGCAATCGTGTTCGTGTTCAAGTTCGTGTTTGTGTTCGAGTTCGTGTTCGCGTTCGAGTTCGTGTTCTTCTTCGCGTTCGTGTTAGTGTTCGCGTTCGTGTTCGTGTTCGAATTTGTGTTCGTGGTCGTGTTTGTGTTCGTGTTCATGTTCGTATTCGTAGTATTCGTATTCGGGTTTTCAGATTCAGAGATTCCGATTAATATTCGGTATCGGATTCAGATTAAGATTTGGATATGATTCAGATTCAGAGATTAAGATTCAGAGATTCAGATTCAGAAATTCAGATTCAGAGATGAAGATCCCGAAATTCAGAAATTAAAATACAAAAATTCAGAGTCTAAAGTTCAGATTTAGAGGTTCCTATTTTCAATTAATATTCGGATTCGAACTCAGATTAAGATTTGGATTAGATTCAGATATTCAGATTCAGAGATTCCGATTCCGATTAATATTCAGATTTAGATGAAGATTCGGATTAGATTCAGATTCAGATATTCAGATTCAGAGATTAAGATTCAGGGAGTCAGATTCAGAGATTCAGATTCATAGTTTCAGTTACAGAGATTTAAATTCAGATATTCCGATTCAGAGATTCCGATTCAGATACCGATTCCGATTCGTATTCGGATTCAGATTCAGATTCAGATTCAGATTCAGATACCGATTCCGATTCGTATTCGGATTCGGATTCTAATTCATGTTCGTGTTCGTGTTCATGTTCGTATTCTAAATCAGAGATTTCGATTCAGAGATTCCGATTCGGATTCGGATTTTTATTCGGATTCGGGTTTTCAGATTCAGAGATTCCGATTCCGTTTAATATTCGGATTCGGATTCAGATTAAGATTCGGATTAGATTCAGATATTCAGATTCAGAGATTCAGATTCATATTTTCAGTTGCAGAGATTTAAATTCAAATATTCCGATTCAGAGATTCCGATTCAGATTCAGATACCGATTCGTATTCGAATTTGGATTCTAATTTTGATTCGGATTCGTATTCATGTTCGTGTTCGTGCTCGTGTTCGTGTTTGTATCCGTGGTCGTGTTTTTGTTCGTGTTTGTGTTCGTGTTTGTGTTCGTTTTCGTGATCGTGTTCTTGTTCGTGTTCTTGTTCGCGTTCGTGTTTGTGTTCATGTTCGTATTCGTATACTAAATCAGACATTTCGATTCGGATTCGGATTTTTATTCGGATTCGGGTTTTCAGATTTAGATTAGGATAAGATTTAGATTCAGATATTCAGATTCAGAGATAAAGATCCCGAAATTTAGAAATTCAAATACAGAAATTCAGATTTTAAAGTTCAGATTTATATGTTCCGATTTAGAGATTCCGATTCTGATTAATATTCGGATTCAGATTTGCATTTGGATTTGGATTCAGATTCGGATTAGATTCAGATTCAGAGATTCAGAGATAAAGATTCAGATTCAGAGATCCAGATTCAGAGATTCGGATTCAAAGATTCAGATTCAAAAATTAGATTCTTATATTCAGAGATTCAGATTTAGCGATTCAGATTCAGAGATTAAGTTTCAGAAATTCAGATTCAGAGATTCAGATTCAGAAATTCAAAAATTCTGATACAGAGATTCAGATTCAGAAAATCAGATTCAGAGATTCAGATTCAGAAATTAAGATTCAGTGATTCAAATTCAGAAGTTTAGAAGTTCAAATTCAGAGATTCATATTCTCAGTATCAGATTCATAAGTACAAATTCAGATATTCAGATTTAAAGATTCAGATTCAGAAATTCAGATTCAGAAATTCAGATTCAGAAATTCAGATTCAGAGATTCGGATTCAGATTCAGAGATTTAGACTTTCGCGGTTTATACTCATGTTTTATATACTACTCGGGACTTCACGCGAAACAATTTTGTACTTACATTCACCGACGTTTCGAGCGCGTTGCAGCGCCCGTGGTCGCGACTGGACTGAGTGAAGTCCCGAGTAGTATATAAAATATCAGAGATTTAGATTCAGATATTCAGAGATTCAGATTAAGAGATTCAGATTCAGAGATTCAGATTCAGAGATTCATATTCAGAGATTCAGATTCAGAAATTCAGATTCAGTTATTCAGATTCAGAAGTTCAGAAATTCAGATTTAGAGAGTCAGATTCAGAGATTCAGATTCATAGTTTCAGATACAGAGATTTAGATTCAGATATTCCGATTTAGAGATTCCGATTGCGTAACCGCTCCCAAGCGGTTGTGATTGTTGTTCAGACTTTGTCTATGATTCGTCTGGTGTGCCGAAAGGCTCGATATTGGGCCCTTTGCTATCTGCGGCGTATTTGTATAACATAGGGAAATGTTTCTTGCACTCAAAGTACCTTATGTATGCCGACGATTCGAAGATCTTTACAATTTTTGAAGTAAAAAAATTATGTCTGTAAAAAAACTTAATTAGATTTAGATAGATTGAACTCCTACTGCATAACTAATAGTATAACAATGGATGCATCTAAATTTCATTATATTTATTTTACAAGAAGGAGATGTCCCGTTAAATTTAATTATAATATTAATAATGTTAATATAGGCAAACTAAACTCAGTAATGGATTTGGGGTGTGATAGTCGACGAGAAACTATAATTTTTGGAACATATAACATATATTTGATTTATTGTTACCCTAGTTTACTCGAGACTGCCTATTTATCCTTTTGTTTACAGAATGTAATTCCATAATTGGCTGTATGTCTCAATATCTACGGTTTATTGTATTATATTGTATATGTAGTATTAAGAGAACTGTGGAATTTGTGGAATTAATAAATAAAAAGCTCGAATATGTAATAGCCCACATCCCGAACGCTATATGTCCCTGCAAGACGCCACTTATTGAGCAACTGTATAAAAAAATGTTGTTACCTACCATATCTATTAAAATAATTTGTTTTAATTTAATGAATTTATTATTATTAGTATGTAATATTCATTTAATTTAATTGAAAGTCCATATATATTTCAAAATATGTAAAACAACTGTATTGTAATAATGGATGAAAATCTAGAAATAAACAATTTTATTTCATATTCGTTACATAGCGGAAGTTGCCGAGATGAGTTAGCGGGGCTACGAGAGCTTCAAATTTTAAGCCCTTCTAAGTTGAAGAAAATGTGGGCGTATAGTATGCCTCAGCCTACCCCTTCGGTGCTAAAGGCATGACAATATGTATGCATGAATGTTACTGGCAACCAGGTTCAACGGCTTAACATGCCTTCCGAAGCACGGAAACGCTGGTAAATGGAAATACCAATAAACGGTCTCACATCCATAACCAGCCATAGCGAAATTTGCAATGATCGTGAACACTGAGTCAGCGTTGTTTTACTGCTTGTGTAGTCAAGTTTATATTCTGAATTTTCTATTCAATCAAATTCGCTATTAAATTTTCCTATAAGTACATATAAAAGTAACTGCGTTTTAATTTGCTCCCAGTTTTCACATTGAACAGTTGGCGGCGCCGTAGTACTCATTATCATTTTCTTTCAACTTTCCTAAAGGAGGCATTATTAAAGTCTGCGAGCGCTCCTCGCTGATATTAAAGGTTTTATGTACAGTCAATTACACCACTCTCTGTGGACCGACTGTTTAAGTAATTCTGTTGAATTTTGATTGTCAACTAAATACAATTGAAAATTTAATTTTAACTAATAAGTCGCAACATAGTACGTATATATAACTAGATGACCCCCACAGCTCAAACTCTTCAGCTTTATAATATTAGTAAAGATTAAAAAATATATTTATACTCTTCTTACCACACAATTTGACTCCCTCGAGGGCATAGGTAGTTTGTATTATATTGACAAAAATAACAAAAATATTAATAAAAAAAAAATACGGGTAGCACTCCGCGAGTGCCGACAGAAGTAAAAACTAAATTTATTAATAATTTATTTATAAGTCCATAGATTTTATCTCATCTAAAAATATGCGTATCGCGCTAAAAGAACTTTTAAATAACTTATCTTAACTTAACTATCTTCACGCTGTATCCCTGACGGGGTAGTCAGAGAGGAAAGAACTTTTGACTTTAAAAATTGAACGGGATCGACGTTGATCATGATGATGAAAAAAACTTCCACACTAAAAGAGTCTAAATTGATTACACAATATAATAAGACATGTAGATGACCGGGATCAAAATTATATAATGAAGATGATTATATTAGTAGCAAGGTATTGAATCTACTAATTGAATATCAAAAAAAAATATCTAGACGCGTTTGCGATCTGCTATTTGTGAAGCGCTCGTGGCCTCGCGGTCTCAGTGTTCTGTAAACGATCACTGAGTTACGCAACTTTCACTATGGCTGGTCCTCGGATGGGTGACCACTTTGTGGCATTTACATTTGCGAGCGTTTCCGTGCTTCGGAAGGCACGTTAAGCCGTTGGTCCCGGTTGCCAGTAAAGTGGCAGTCGTTAAGCCTGGTTGAAGGCCTTATGGGCGGCTTGAAAATTTCAACAGCAGGTAGCCATAACCTGCGTCTGTCTATTTCAACACAGCAATGGGCTCACCGCCTATTACGTGTGACAGGAATCCACACGGTGAAAAGTGGGCATATAATATGCCTCTGCCACCCCTTCGGGGATAAGGCGTGATGGATATTTATTTTATTTGTACAGGCATATATTTATGCACACACTATAACTGCGTCTTGTAACGGTATCACGAGTCCAGAGATTATATCTCATCTAAATATATGCGTGCCGCGCTAAAAACAGTTTTCACTTCAAAAAATGTGTGTGTACTATGTACCCGACCCGCGTCTGAAGTTTTACTGCTTTAGTCTAATAAGATTTCATCATATATACCACAACTCTTGGTTTGTAGCAGGAATGATAAATTAGTAAAAAAAAAACAACAAAAGAATGAAAACTGCTTTAAAAGTAGTTATAAGTTTTCATGGAAACGCTTATTGGCTAACTTCAGAGTGATAATTAGTTGTAATGGAAACACTTATCAGCTTACTTCATGGTGTCGGTTTTTCATGACGGTTGCGCACGCATCGTAAAAACTAAAACGCGCCAATAGAAGTAAAACTTTAATAAATTTCTGGACCTCTCCATAGTTACCTGTGTCAAATTTCACGGTCATACGTTCGCGCAATTTTCTTTAAAGAGGTAATTAGTTTTTACTTTAGGTATTCATGAGTACAAGTATGTTTATAAGTTGTCTAGATCCCATACCACAAGCATATATTAGCTTACTTTGGGCTAGATAGTGCTGTGTTGAAAAAATATTTATTATTATATTTTAATCTCCACGCAATTTTGACTAAGATCCGTGCACGCAATTTTCTTAAATAAGGAAATAAAGTTTCGCTTCACATATTAACATAATATATAGATACCTAGATATCTCAGCAGTTTTGTATAATCCGTTTTCAGTGTTTCATGATTGTAGTAAAACTCAGGGAAGAAAGCCCATCAAGCAACCTACATCTTATTTGGTTTTGTTTGATGGTTCCAACTCATTTGAATTCAGACTTTAGATATGTATTTCAATGGGGTGGCAAAGGCATATTATACGCCCACTTATTATTTTAATTTATTATATTATTTATTACTTTTGCAAAAGGCTTACAGACTAATGATAATATAGACTACTCAACTAATACATGTAAATAAAACTAATGTAATGTAATAACTGGCAGTTAGAAAAGAGTGGCCATGAGTTTTATTGCCAGGTTCTTCCTCAGGCGTGGGACCTATTGCGTTGCGAATCTGGCAGTAAATGTAAATGTAGAAGCAATAATCTTGACGTTTATAAGTGTTACTTTGTGACCTACATGAATAAAGATTTTTCACTTTCACTTTCACATTAACAATTCGCTAACAACAATCCTCCGTATTTCCTGCGCTTCCAACGTAGTGCTGCTACGCAGACCGCAGCGAACGTTGGCGCAGAGGGCGGCGAGGGCGTACTGCACTATCTCGTACGAGGCGGCGTGCCTCATAGCAGTGAGCTTCCCGTGGGACTTCGAAGCTGGAGTCCTACGGCGGGTGTATGAAGAGGGCGTCCTGATGCGACGATTTGGAAGTCGGCCACTTCCGGAGGAGATCAATCACTGGAGACAAGCGGCTCGCGACGATCTCTTCCGAAAGTGGGCTGAAAGAATGATAAGCCCTACTGCGAGCACACGGCTCGTGGGGGCCATACGGCCCGTCCTACGGCAATGGGTAGAGAGGGCGCACGGTACTCCGACGTACCACCTCACCCAGCTTCTCACAGGTCATGGCTGTTTCGCTAAATACCTGTGTGAGCTAGTGGGCGTGGAGCCTCACTTCGTGTGCCGTCACTACCCTAGCGGCGCCGTGGACACGGCTGAGCATAGGCTCACCGTGTGTACGGCTTGGGACGGGCCCCGCAATGCCCTCGCGGGCATTGTTGGGACGGATTTGTCGCTGCCGGCCGTGGTGCGAGCCATGGCCGGCAGCCGACAATGCTGGGCCGCCGTCGCCTCCTTCGCAAGCGAGGTGATGGCGGTAAAAAGAGAGGAGCTGCGGGTTCGGGAGCGAGCAGGACGCACGCTCCCGTCTCGAGGGCGTCGAGGGCGGCGCCGGGCGGATACGCGGCGTACCGCCGACTAACTTGTGGCCGTGGGCGGAAGGTCGGGGGACCCCGCTCACAATAGCCTCCTGGCGGCTGGTACCCCTCGTGTTCCGGGGTGCCCTCAGGTGCCCGCTCGATCACTCTCCACATGGTTGGGGACGGCTCGAGCGGGCACAACTTAACCTCCTCCGGGAGATTGTGGGGGGCAGCACATCTGGCCCCCCGAGGAGAGCCTCATAGTGGGGCATTCCCTTAGCCGGGTCGCAGTGAATAGCCCTCAGGCCTATCCTGCGACCCGGTTGGGAAGAAGGTGGAACACGGCGGGGTTTAGTGGGTAGGACGGCCCTCAAAGAGCCGGGAGTCCCACACACCATCCCTGCTGCCCCCGAAGCAGGGATGACGGTGCGAAACAGCATTCCCCGCATCACCAAAAAAAAAAAGCCTCCGTATTTAAGTTCAGACTTATATAATAGGTATTTCGAAAATAATCAGTCACTTACTCAGACATATAAAACAGTAAAATTACATACAATCTCTCTCATATATGTGAATGAAACGGAAATGTCATGCCAATAGAAAATGTACTTTTTTTATTGGGACTAATCCCACCCACATTCCCATAACTGTGACTCCTGTAAACCAGGATCTACAGCAATGACCAAAACACCAGAAAAGTTACACCGAGCTCGATCTCGGTGAAGTCCCAGGAGAAGTTAGCATGTCTTGGAACCCGCAACGAAATTAATTAGAAGATAATGTGAGGAAGTAAGAAAAGAACGAAAATGTACTTACCTAGTTTATATTGTAATGTATATGTTACGGGTAATGCTAGAAGATGGAGTAAACCTAGGTTTACCCGGGTTGACTTAGTATTACCCAAGCTTCTTGGGTAAAGTCCGAATAATAAGTAAAATAAATACTCACCTAGGTCTAAACAGAGGGGGAAGTGGCACTGGGCGGCCGCTGTCGCGGCTCGCTCGCTTCACTCGCTCGCCTTCGCGCGTCCTTGGTCGCTGTTCTAACATAAACTAACCTTAACCCGGGTAAACCTAGATTTACTCCATCTTCTAGCTTTACCCGTAACATATATAATAATTTATATTGAATGCTGTGGAGATGCGATCACTTCGAAAATTGTGCGGCGTTACCTTGGCCGACCGAATACGTAACGTAGTGATACGCAATATGGCAGGTTTGAATGAAAGTGTCAGCGTTAAGCTGGAAAAGGGCGTGCTCCGTTGGTTTGGACAGGTCCAACGAATGAGTGAGGAACGATTGACGAAGAATATATATAGTTCAAAAGTAGAGGGTAGAAGGTTACAGGGTAGGCCGAGACTTACATATGAAGACCACGTGAGCAGATTGCTCAAAAACGGAAAGGTCAAAAGTACTCGGATACCCAGAAGTGCGTGTATGAAGCGAAAGAAGTATGTATGGATCGCGAAGCCTGGCAATCTGTCCTCTCTGACTACCCCGTCAGGGATACAGCGTGAAGATAGTTAGTTAGTTTTTTATATATAATAATAACCTATCATGTTATTTGTGGTAACTATGAGCATTAGGTACAAACCACATTGGATTTTCTATAATGCTTATAACCATTTTGATATTATCTTAATATATAAGGGATAAATAAATTTAAAAAAATATTGTTGGACCAGAACAGTACCAGGGACCAACGGCGTAACATGCCTTCCGCAGCATGCAAACGCTCGCAAATATAAATACCACAAAGTGGTCCCCCATCCGTGACCAGCCATAGCGAAAGCTGCTTAACGCAGTGATCGTTTACAAAACACTTGAGTCAGCGTGGCCACGAGCGCTTCGATGTAAAGCCTCTAACTCAAAAGATTTTTATGTCATCTATAAAATAAAGAACACAAAATAATATAAAGTCTATAAATGGGGTATGGTATGGGGTTCTTCAAAACGATCTTAGAAGGTTTTTGCAGGGTTGGCAGCGTGAGTATAGCAACTCTAATGTTGCAAACAGCCTTACTACAGTGGCCATTCTCAATTTCGGTCAGGTTTGTTATTTTGGTGAATTTAACAGGTTCCAAAACACCTCTACGAGGGCAGAAAATTTGTTAAGGAGTTTTAGTGGGTATTCCCAGTTTCATCAAAATCAGGTGCTGGGTGACCCCCCACACAATCCCATTGCCTAGTCAACAGTGGGTAAACTGTAAGCCGATAATTCATAGTTAAAAATACTAAATTAAATAACTAGTCGAGTTAATACGACCTCATTCGAAACACGGTCATACGCTCGTGGCCCCGCGGACATAGTGTTCTGTAAAACGATCACTGCGTTAAGCAACTTTCACTACGGCTGGTCCTCGGATGGGTGACCACTTTGTGGCATTTATATTTGCGAGCGTTTCCGTGCTTCGTAAGGCACGTTAAGCCGTTGGTCCCGGTTGCCAGTAACATGGCAGTCGTTAAGCCAGTTGAAGGCCGGCATGAAAATTTCAACATTGCTGTGTTGAAGTGGACAACCTGTCCACTTCAACACAGCAATGGGCTCACCACCTGTTACGTGGGACAAAAAGCAAAGCATACGGTGAAACGTGGGCGTATAGTACGCCTCTGCCTACCCCTTCGGGGATAAAGGCGTGACAGTATGTTATGTTATGTATGTTCATTAGAAACGAACCCCGGACTGACTACTATACTACTGAAGGCTAAATTGCTGTTTGTGAAATATTTATTATTTATGTATCTACACTAAATAAAATTTTTAGTCTGAGACTACCAGGACTTTAATTGGTCGTGCTAATTAGTGTTTAGCACATAAGACCTTTTAGCCTTTTTGTTACCACCTCACTAAAAAGGCAACGGGTTCAAAATTTATTCCAAATTTAACATCTAAAATAGACACATTTTATTTTATTAAATTTATTCGGCCCTTTAGACCCACCCCAGTTCCGTGCTTCGGAAGGCACGTTAAGCCGTTGGTCCCGGTTGCCAATAAAACGGCAGTCGTTAAACCAAGCTGAAGGCCTTATGGGCGGCTTAAAAAATTTCAACAGCAGGTCGCCTCAGCCTGCACCTGTCCATTTTAACACGGCAATGGACTCACCACCTGTTACGTGGGACAAAAATGCATACGGTGAAATGTGGGCGTTTAATATGCCTCTGCCTACCCCTTCGGGGATAAAGGCGTGACAATATGTATGTATGTATATATGTACTAAATAAAATATAAAATTTAATTTAGTTGTAGCAGGGTCGATGCACTCATACAAACGCACAGCATACAGCATTTCGTTACGTGACGATTACTACTAATTTGCACTACCCGTAACACGCGTTAGAAAACTTAAGTCCAAAAAGGCCGTACGCTTGTCAGCCACCTCAATGGTATGATACGGATTGATTCTAAATTTAATTTTATGGCAGTAATTTATTCGAAGTTGTAAAAGTAATCGTCTAACCCGTGTCAAATGTCCATCCGGGCAGTCGTGTGTACGTGAATTACATTGTAATGGCCTGCGTTTGAAAAGTACAAGTAATTTTGTCAATGGTTCCCGTTACCTTCGCCCGGGTTGCACGTGCTTGGGTTACTGAGTAACAAATATCGTTGTAAAGTTTCCTCATATCATGTTCCAATACATTGAATTTTTAAACTGTTTCGCTCTAGAACGCAGTCGTTCAGCTATGTATTAATATATTGTTACAAAGGTTACCGGTTACTTATGCTTAAGGTTTTCCTGAACTTCTACAGTATGGGGTTCTTCAAAAGGGGTCTTAGAAGGTTTTTAAATGGTCGGCAGCGCGAGTGCTGCACCTCTCGTGTTGCAAACGTCCATTAGCTACGGTGACCACTTTTCACCAGGTGGGGCCGTATGCTTGTCTGCCACCACAGTGGTACAAAGAAAAAAGATGTTGATTTGAAGGTTAGATTCAATTATTACGTCATCTGTAGTCACATCCAGAAAATAAACTATTGATAAGAAAAAAATTGTTAGCTTATACCATAAGCCTGACTTAATGCCATCTTACACAAAAAGTATTTATTTATTTCAGCACTACAAATTTATTTCTGTAATGCAAACAAAATATTGATTTTAAATAAATATTCTGATGTTTTTTACACAATGATATATCAGTCCAATTTAAGCTTATACAAGCTTGTACTATTGGAGCTAGATAACTGATAAACATTTCTCATTCATCAATCATTAACATACGAACTCCGAAACATTTGAGGATTATACAACATTTTTGTCGCGATTTCCTTCATGGATACAAATGAAAAAAAATACAATCGCTATAACCCTTATTTGAAGTAACACTGATTGCTTTTACTCTGGTCATTTAGATAACAGTATAAATGACCACATCACTTGTGGAAAAAATCCAGCTGAGCGAAGATAAAAAATAAAATGTGTGTTACGTGAAATCCTTTATTATAGCTAAAATTTATTAGACCACCCTGCAACCCTAAAATAAAATTATTATGTTTTAATACTGCCTCGGTGGCGTAAGTGGTAATGTATATGACTGCCGCACTGAGTTCTCGGGTTCGGTTCCCGGGTCGGAACAAATATTTGTATGATGTATAAATATTTGTTTCCGAGTTTAGGTGTTTGCTATGTATTTTATTTATTAATATTTATTAATAGTCCGAGACTAGCAGGACTTTAATTGGTCGTGCTAATTAGTGCCTAGCACATAAGACCTTTTAGCCGTTTTGTTACCACCTCACTAAAAAGGCAACGGGTTCAAAATTTCTTCCAAATTTAACATCTAAAATAGACACATTTTATTAAATTTACTCTGCCTTTTAGACCCACCCCAGTTCTGTGCTTCGGCACGTTAAGCCGTTGGTTCCGGTTGCCAATAAAATGGCAGTCGTTAAGCCAAGTTGAAGGCTTAAAAAATTTCAACAGCAGGTCGCCTCAGCCTGCACCTGTCCATTTTAACACGGCAATGGGCTCACCACCTGTTACGTGGGACAAAAGTGCATATGGTGAAATGTGGGCGTTTAATATGCCTCTGCCTACCCCTTCGGTTTTTAAACATTTTCATTATTATATAGACAACACATATAAAGCTGCAAAATAAACTCGTTCGAGTTTTACTGTGCACCATGTATTTATAAATGTATATAAATACGTTTATCAGTTGTCTACATCCCTAACACAAGCTCATATTAGCTTACTTTAGACTAAAAGCGCTGTGTAAAAAAATATCCCACATTAGGTATTTAAAAAAAATTAACTTTATTTCTCAGAACCGTCTGAAATCCAACTCTGTTTAATAGATGAAAAGTATTTTATATCCAACTCGTAGACTTGTCCATCCGTCGTCGTTTACCAGAAGAACGCTAAAGAGCAATGCTTTGCGGGCAAGGTCTTCAGTATCTAGGTGGCTCCTGGAGTGCCGCCCATCTGGTCCTCCTTAGAAGAGTAACCAAGGTAAGTTGCGCCCTGGAATAACGGGATCCCAGGGCGCAACTTACCTTGGTTACAGTGGAAACACAGCAGTGGTTTTGCAGGTAAGACGGCCCGTCTCTATCAGAGTCGTAAGTCCCATACATAGGCGCCCTGTTGTTCCTGTTCCAAACTCAAAACCATGACATTGGTTTAGAAGTTTAGCTGGAACTCAACGGTATTATTAGGTCCATACGACTTAATTAAGTTCATAATGCAAAAAAAAAACATATCGCGAATAAAATTCATTGAACCATTTTTACAATTTCAAATCATTCAATCAATTTTGCAATCCACCTGCTCATCGTCAAATCATATTGTAACCCTCGCGAAATAGAATAAAAATATATAGAGATGTATTTAAGTTTTATATTATAATTATTATTAGAACTCTATGACAAATATAATTACTTACTTCTTATAAAAAGAAATTCCAGGTACGGATAAAAAATAAAGGTACTCGTATCAGAAGAAAGAATGGATATGGAAGGTTTAGGCCATGAGTCGTCCGTATTAATGACTCTGAAGTTGTTGCGGAACGCAAGCGCCACCTAGTGAAGCTGTACGGAGTCATGGATAGGTAGTGTGAGGGAAGCCGGCGACCATTCGGGCACTCATCTGCGAACTGTCGCGGTGTGCACTAGTCTCCTCGAAACTGTAGGCGTTTCGTTACTCAGTGATTGTTTTGTTACTTATTTCATCTTCTGTTAATCGAGATAGTAATAGTTGAAGCGCTCGTGGCCTCGCGGTCTAAGTGTTCTGTAAACGATCACTGAGTTTCACTATGGCTGGTCCTCGGATGGGTGACCACTTTGTGGCATTTACATTTGCGAGCGTTTCCGTGCTTCGGAAGGCACGTTAAGCCGTTGGTCCCGGTTGCCGGTAAAGTGGCAGTCGTTAAGCCTGGTTGAAGGCCTTATGGGCGGCTTGAAATTTTCAACAGCAGGTAGCCACAACCTGCGTCTGTCTATTTCGACACGGCAATGGGCTCACCACCTATTACGTGGGACAGGAATCCACACGGTGAAAAGTGGGCATATAATATGCCTCTGCCACCTCTTCGGGGATAAGGCGTGATGGATATTTATTTTATTTATTTTATTTTATCTTCTGTTAATCAGTATTGAACCAAATTTATGGTGTTTATAATCTTTCATTTTCTCATACGCATACGTAACTTCTATAATCATGCTTAGAACCTAGTTTTGTGCATCTAACACCGACATATATAAATGGAAATACGAGACGATAATATAATACATAATATGTTATAGTTTAGATAGTTTCATAAATCAAATATTGGCTTACTTAAACAAATCTAATACAGCAACTTATACATAATAAACATAAATAAACATTTTAGGCATTGTTCCACAACTTTATATTAGTCCAAATTATGCTAATTCATACCTATATGTTATACTAGCTGACCCGCGCAACTTCGCTAGCGCCACATAAAAGAGCAATGTAGAAAGAGATATTGACAAACATATTTATTATCTTTTTAAAAATTTAACTATTTTATAAAGAAAGTAAATGTACAAAGTTTCATGATGATCGGTTAAGTATTATTCGCATAAAAGCGTAACAAACAAAGTTACATTAACATTTATAATATTAGTAGGGATATGACCTTAATAGTTCATATTCACCAATCATAGTTATATATTTTCAAACACATAATTTTACGCATGCTTTCATATTTCTATTATATTAGTATAAACTAATATAATAGAAATATGAAAGTAAATAAATAAATATTATATCTGAGGTACATTTTGCGTTATTTACAGTTCTATTTGACACAAATTTTCGTACCTTTTCCCGGGATGATATTCTTCTATCTGTAAAGTTAGTATATCATAAATACTATATTACCTTGTTAGACATTTTTTATAGTAAAGCAAAATTTATTACAACGTTTACATTTACAGAAAAACCTTCATCGATCTTTCTGAATATTGAATCCCGAGTGCCAGCCCTGAATTATTCCCAAAAGACTCATGGCGGAGTTTACCTAGCCAATAAGAATATAAACTACTGCTTAGAGTCAGAATTTGCGCAAAATAAATTTGACGATGAAAATTTAAATTGTGTAAGATCAGTGCTGTCATTCGAGCTCTTAAATCAGTATTATTCTAACGTTTTGAAACTGCTTTCCTCTTTATACTTTCTCACCATCTTTGAAGGTCCAAGTAAGTAAAAAAGACAACTGGTAGATCTACACCAACAATACTTGGAGGTGATCGAGCAACGGGACATACTACAGAATGAGATCAGTGCGTTCAGTCAATGTACATGAGCACTGTATATGAGCAGACTCTGCGGAAAGTTAGAGATCTTGAAGAAGAGTTATCAAGTACCAATTTAGAATTATCTAAATTAAGAAAAGGAAGGCATTAGTCACTAATATGAAAGAGGAGTGTTAAGGTAAGGGTCTTAGCTTGAATGCTAGTAAAACTAAGGTTCTAGTATTTGAAAGAGGTGACGTAAGAACTAAATGCGAGATTAGGGTAAACCAGGAACGTCTAGAGCAAGTGAATGAAATTGTGTATTTAGGAAGTATGTTTAGCGCAAATGGAAGATGTGATTCGGATGTAGAACGGCGAGTAGCTGCCGGAAAGAAAGTTAACGGTGCTTTGTCCCAGTTAGTAAAGCGACAAAGCATCGTAAAAGAAGCACGACTGGCGATTCATAACGCAGTGCTAGTGCCAACTTTGCTTTACGGTCCGCGAAACCTGGGTATGTCAGCAGATGCATGAAAGTAAATTGAATTCTGTGGAAATGCGATCATTTCGAAAATTGTGCGGCGTAACTTTGTCCGACCGAATACGTAACGAGGTGATACGCAATATGGCAAGTTTGAATGAAAGTAACAGCGTTAAGCTGGAAAAGGGCGTGCTCCGTTGGTTTGGACACGTCCAACGAATGAGTGAGATCGATTGACGAAGAATATATTTTGCGCAAAAGTAGAAGCAGTCAGGGTAGGCCAAGACTTACAAATGAAGACCACGTGAGCAGATTGCTTAAAAACGGAAAGGTCAAAAGTACTCGGATACCCAGACGTGCGCTATTGATGAATCTTGAAGAAGCAAAAGAAGTATGCATGGATCGCGAAGCCTGGCGATCTGTCCTCTCTGACTACCCCGCCAGGGATACAGCGTGAAGATAGTTAAGTTTTTATAAGGAAAAGAAAAAAAAAATACCCAGCTAATAGAAATGAATCTAGTGTGTGTAATCTTCTGTGTGAAATGAATCTAGTTAAGGCAACCATTTAGCTATTAACCCCGTTACAAATTATGACAGAATTAAGCACAATAAAAAAAGGAGGCTATTGAAATTTAATAAAATTATTAATATGCTTACAAAAAACTTAAAACAGAAATAAAAACACTTTCCACAAATATTCAATTAAGGAAAGAACGAATTGCACTAATAAATGAACTAAATAATTATCAAATCGAATAGAAGATAGCACAAATATTTACAAAATTGATAATCAACGCTTGCAGTCTGAGATCAAAAACTTAAATAAACATAAAGAAAATTAAAAAAACTCAAATAAAAATTAATGATCATTGCAGCTGACAGTATAGGTGATATGTGTAATTCTAGCTCGATAAAATTAGACACATACATACATAAATGTTTTCACGCCTTTATCCCCGAAGGGGTAGACCGAGGCATACTATAGGCCCACATTTCACTGCATATAGTATTTTTGTCCCCATCGTAACAGGTGGGACAACGAGCGCTTCTAAAAAAAGTATTAGACCCATTGTTACCAAACACCATTCAAAATGACAGCAATGGTTTATCCAGAATACAGTCAGAAATCGTATATCCGCGGAGGTCACCACTGACTAGTTGGGGTACAGTCTTTATTGAGAGGTAAATACGATCTAAATACTAATATTACTGTCTTTGTTGGTAACTGTACAAACATTAAAAAACCGACCTTACTTACTCTGTCTCTAAAATGTTGAGCTTGAATTGTCAGAAAGATGGTATGTATATCTTATATGATACTATTAGAATGTATAATATAATTAAAAATTCTGATAATATTAGACTAGTTACCGAAAAGGCAACTGCTAGATTAGTTTACTTTTCATACTTTCATAGTATTATGACCTACGGAATTCTCCTGTGGGGTTCAGCTGCAGATATTGAAAATTGAGAGCACACTTGGAACGAGATCACCAATAGACTAAGATGAGGGTAAAGAGTCATTTAGCAAGCAAGTAGCCACTTTCAATAATGTGGGCTGTACGCATTTCTGCCATTTCAAACACACATAACTTCAACAATATCAAATTTGTCTAAGTCAAGTAGCTCTTGAGGAATTCAACGATACTTACCTAGTACATACAACAGAATAAGTACTTAGTAACATATTTTGATCCATTTTGAATTTATCAAATCAAATAAACCACCTATATGTATAAAAAAATATACTCCACAAAGGTACTTCAGTCGAGACGAGAGGTGTTTGTTCTGCCACTCTATTGTTGAAGCTTTATTGGGCGGTACGGCCACTTACTCTCCACGTAACTGAATGCCTATTACAAATCATACTGGTCTACCACCATCTCTTCTGTATAGTATATGTGAATTTGTGTATGTAATGTACATAGCTAGTGGCAAAAAAAAAACCATACTGCTCGATCTCTAAATCTTTAACGCAGTGTTTATCCCATGGTTGCCTGTAAGAAATTGCCACAGTGCAATAAAGCCGCCAATTGTATCACCTGTACATTTTTACGAGTATATCTAAGTCTGTTAAACTGTAATCTTGGGGTACAATAAAGTATTACTTACTCACTCTTCCAGCAATATTACTTTAAGGTGTGAATCGGAGATTATGTTAGTACTGATTTTGATTGACCCCCATTCTTCGCCTTAACGTTCCAGTTACTTCCAAGCATACCTATTTCAGAGTATATACGCAATAATAAACATCAACAGACCCAGATATAACTATATAGAGCAATTTCACTATTATATACTTAGAAATTGCTACCAACGATGACGTGTATAGTAGATATAATTGACTATAATTACTTCCTAAATGTATGTTTGTAGCAAAAGCCCTTATTAAACATTATTATTATGAAAACAAGTCAGTAGAAGCGTGTTTGCTTACAATTAGAGACTATTTGCATTACATTTTATATTTAAGCATTATTTTTTATGAGTAGGTAAATGAAACGCGATATGTTAAATAAGAAAAATAAACATAATGCTGCCTCGGTGGCGTAGTGGTAACTACCCACCACTGGTGTCACTCTCACACCCGAGTTCCACAGTCTACGACAAGAGTGCCGTAGACGTGTCTTCGCCCAAGACTATCGGCCTCCATAACCGGGGTCCTTATGGATGGATAATCTCACGCACATCTTACGTGAATTTACCTGAACTAAACCCCAAAGAAGCGAGATTACACCCAAACTCTGGTGATGCCGCGGTGGTAGTTAATCAAAATCTATCCGTGGATATCTACTTGAAGAAAAAAAGGGGGATGCAATTCTCTACATTTTGCGTAAATGTAATTCCCTTAGTAACTGCTTTTGTTCGTTAGAGACTACGTACTTACGTATTTAAAAATAAGTAGGCGACGCCATTCCTTCAAATTAAGTAGTAATTTTACCTTTATACAAATACCTTACATCGTTTTCATTGTTCAACCGTTCCTATGAGATCTACTAGTCATTCATTAGCTAATGTTTGGAATTAATTAAAACCTTCGAACAAAATACATGTAATCCCCTATGAATCTTGGGCTGTGGCAAAGTAAAAGTTTCTTCAGCTTGTAACTTTTTAATAACAAAATATCCTACTTAAGTAATTTTGTTATTTAAATGTTATTATAAGTTGTGATCACGTTGATGAGTCATCGCTTACTACTACTTAAAGTGAGCCTTACTTTACTTTTTTTACTTTTCATTATTTTAGACGTATTTTAACACACACGTATACACAAATTAAAACTTTTGTTGTAATACAGTAAAATATAATTATGCAATTATGGATATCCTTTCAGTGAATTCGTTGCAGACGGAAGGAACCTTTTTTCATTTCTAATTTTCATTTAAAACCACTTTACTCAATATTTTATGAACGAGCAGGTTGCCGGTTACCCTTATTCCTGTGCAATTTCCTGAGTTTACCAAATTTAGCGCGGTCAACAATGGAAAATTTCTCCATGTTAGCGGAGAGAAACTTTAATTTGGTATTCTGATTATTGCCTACTTTAAGGTCGTTTGTATGCCACTTAGAAACGCCAGTAAAATATTGAATAACCAGAGTATCACATAAAGTGTATCGTAAATTTTGATGATATTATGAATATTAAGAGATCTACGAAGTACTTTGTAATAAAAGTATTGCTCATATTTCACTTCTAGGTAGTGCTTGTTTGTCTATTACAATATACTTTATATAAGGCTTTCCACACGACTTTTTTTAATGGCAAGCATGACAAACGGACTTTCAAGGTAATAAATTTCAAAGTTATTAATAAATACTACTCTTCTTAAGACTGACTTTTAAGTAATCATGCTCACCTATTAAATATTTGGCACGTTATATGGCGCCACTCATCATAGTAAAAGCAGAGACGGCGACCCGTGGTGGAGGGCTGCTATCGTAGCCAGCAGAACTTTCATTAGTTTGACGACCCAGAAATATGCTTTTTAACAAAAATCAATCCTCCAGCCGCTTTCCAGCCCGGTGGTACGGCCAAGGTCAAAGAAATGTTGTGCCACTTAGCACATTTTGAGTAACTGTAATGATGCCTCGTTTGTTGATCAGGAATATGCAATACATATGCAGCAACAGATGCACCACATGCAGGTGAGGTCGACTTGAGCCCAGAGATGATAATGCAGCCCTTAAAAACAAAATGTTTTATAAAAAGATTTGCTTAGTGTTATAATTGATTACAAGTTTGCTCACTAAGCTTAGTTTAGCAATACGTTGGCTGGTCAGCTACTTGTTTACTAAAACTCGTTGACTGAAATGACTGACAGTTAATTTAAGGTCCCCTTATCTCAGTACTCTCCCGTGATTCTAGGGGCAACTCTCAGTACTAGCTGTCGTCGTCTGACAAATTTGTGACCTAAACTAATTTATCGCTAACTTGGCATTTCATAAGAAGTGACACAAATCCTAGATAAACTGTTGATGTAGGTATATCGAACGTTCTAGAACGATATTAGCTGGTGAAGCAAATATTCGGGATTATGATTTCTTTGAAGAGAGGTTCTAGAGGGCCTAGGGGATAGGGGAATTTCAGGGCTTTGCAGGGCTGAAAGAAAAGAAAGAAAAAAAGAAAAACATTTTATTCTGCGTGTAAACATGCATAATACATAAAATTGCATATTTTAAGAATTTACATAAAAAGAGGAAAAATAAAAAAAAACATTAACTTAAATACCTATATACGCCTCATCCACGCAGAACAGGGGACACTTTTGAGCATTTGCTGACGCGCGGGCAGCATGTTACTGCCGACACGTGACAGCACTGATTTTAAAAAGTTACCCCGAGAACAATGAAAATAAAATTAGATTGTAAATTTTCAAAATTACCTAGTGAATAATAATACAATCTAATGATAATGCCAAATGTGCAAAAAGTCGATCAGTTGGTTAGGCAGTGCGCACACTGCCTTGCGATGGCTGCAAGTGTACGGTAAGAAGACCAATAGCCATGAGTTTGTTACACTGCAGTGCGCGCACTTCTATTACTCTCTATACTTCACAGATTATGCGGAAGAAAAACGAAAGGCAGTGCGCGCTAGTACTTAGATTCCTGCGATTTTCCTTATTAAGGTGAACCAGGTTAAACAAGTGTTAAGGAACACCAGGTAGTTTTCGTCAGTTCAAGTCGCATATTGAAACATTGTAACAGCAAGCTACTTAAAATAACATTTATACTCCCCTTTTTCTGGTATATGCTTTTAATACAGACAGCAGCAGGGGCACATTGGTGAAAGAGCGCACATTTCCTGAACAAACGACGTGCAAATGTGAAAGAAGATGTCGATAAATCTTTAACGTTATAGTAGGGGAGCCCAGGATGCTAAATTGTTGTTAACCGAACTTCGCGGGGACCTTTTAAATGGTGCAGATAATATGCTAAAAAGAAAAAAAAATACGATGTATCCATTTTACTGGTAGGGGAAGCGAATACTGCTTATCAAAAATGAAAAAACTAAATAAAATTGTTCAAGTCAATTTCTAGTAGGTATATAGATTCCACGTGTTTCTGATAATGAAGGAATATGTAACGAATAAAGGGTAACGAATTGCATGGTAGATGTGGTCATACTATATAAAAAGTAGAAACAGGAGTAATAGCAGGTGGGAACGAGCGGTTGTCGCCGCGACATGCTCAAGATTACTCGCATATACTATTTACGCATCGAGGCTTCGAATATACAGTGATGGTTTCAGCTTGATGACCCATTCTTACTGACCTATAATCTGACAATTAATATTCTTAATCTGGAGGTTTTAAATCAAAATTATTTTATTGTTCATAATGAATGAATATGTAAATAAAATAAATAAATATCCATCACGCCTTATCCCCGAAGGGGTGGCAGAGGCATATTATATGCCCACTTTTCACCGTGTGGATTCCTGTACCACGTAATAGGTGGTGAGCCCATTGCCGTGTTGAAATGTACAGACGCAGGTTGTGGGTACCTGCTGTTGAATTTTTTCAAGCCACCCATAAGGAATTCAACCAGGCTTAACGACTGCCATTTTACTGGCAACCGGGACCAACGGCTTAACGTGCCTTCCGAAGCACGGAATATGTATATTATGTAAAAATCAAGGCCACTTTTCGTTGTAATTTTATAACTTAAGAACGGGCTCACCTATCCAAACCAAATGTGTAGGCTTTGTTCGGACTATTTAGTAGATGGTTTATGTGAAGTTTGCCCAAAATCAGTCGAGCGGTTCATTTACGAGAGATAAAAGAAAATTCTTACGAAGTTGCGCGGGTCAGCTAGTATTTTATAAAACAATAATATGTAGATATAATATTTTCACTCGTTATTCATGCGATGTGTAAACGTGGCATACTTATGCCTGTTATGAATAATATTTTTTTTGCAAATTATATAATAGATTTTTTTTAATAAAGTGGAAACAGACAATTTGATTCGAGACAGGGATTGAACCTGTGATCTTTGCCTAACCAGGGCAATGTTCTAGCCACCTGAACTACCCGAACCATATCGAGCTAATGAACAACTCGATAATAATGAACAGTGTTAAAACCATTTTAAACATTGATGCAATAGACTCCACTCAGTATAGTGGTGCTTTTCCACTTTATTAAAATAAAATATGATAAAATTAGCAAAATAATTGCTTTAAAAATTTATCTATATAATAGATATATCTCAGATACGGTGGCATTTAGGAAAAAGTATTCAAGGTCGTTTTTTCATAGATTGTAATTGCAGAAAAAGTATGTAAAATTTTGTCTTACCTAATTTTGAGGTAGAGGATAAAAACGATAAATACACATTTTTGAAATAATTGACTTAAATAATTTGATTTCTAAATATGGGATCGATGAAGACTTTTCAGCATTTATTTATAAGAGTTTTCCGTAGGTACATTCATACCATTTTTTAGCTCTATGAAAATTTGTGTAATTTTAGCGTAACGTAGAAGGAGTCAGGGTAGGCCTTGACTTACATATGAAGACCACGTGAGCAGATTGCTCAAAAACGGAAAGGTCAAAGTACTCGGATACCCAGACGTGCGTGTATGAAGCGATTGATGAATCTCGAAAAAGCGAAAGAAGTATGTATGGATCGCGAAGCCTGGCGATCTGTCCTCTCTGACTACCCCGTCAGGGATACAGCGTGAAGATAGTTAGTTTTAGTTAGTTACCTATTAAATATTTGGCACGTTATATGGCGCCACTCACCATAGTAAAAGCAGAGACGGCGACCCGTGGTCGAGGGCTGCTATCGTAGCCAGCAGAACTTTCTTTAGTTTGACGACCCAGAAATATACTTTTTAACAAAAATTAGCAAAAAGTCGATCAGTTGGTTAGGCAGTGCGCACACTGCCTTGCGATGGCTGCAAGTGTACGGTAAGAATACCAATAGCCATGAGTTTGTTACACTGCAGTGCGCGCACTTCTATTACTCTCTATACTTCACAGATTATGCGGAAGAAAAACGAAAGGCAGTGCGCGCTAGTACTTAGATTCCTGCGATTTTCCTTATTAAGGTGAACCAGGTTAAACAAGTGTTAAGGAACACCAGGTAGTTTTCGTCAGTTCAAATCGCATATTGAAACATTGTAACAGCAAGCTACTTAAAATAACATTTATACTCCCCTTTTTCTGGTATATGATATTAATACAGACAGCAGCAGGGGCACATTGGTGAAAGAGCGCACATTTCCTGAACAAACGACGTGCAAATGTGAAAGAAGATGTCGATAAATCTTTAACGTTATAGTGGGGGAGCCCAGGATGCTAAATTGTTGTTAACCGAACTTCGCGGGGACCTTTTAAATGGTGCAGATAATATGCTAAAAAGAAAAAAAAATACGATGTATCCATTTTACTGGTAGGGGAAGCGAATACTGCTTATCAAAAATGAAAAAACTAAATAAAATTGTTCAAGTCAATTTCTAGTAGGTATATAGATTCCACGTGTTTCTGATAATGAAGGAATATGTAACGAATTGGTAACGAATTGCATGGTAGATGTGGTCATACTATATAAAAAGTAGAAACAGGAGTAATAGCAGGTGGGAACGAGCGGTTGTCGCCGCGACATGCTCAAGATTACTCGCATATACTATTTACGCATCGAGGCTTCGAATATACAGTGATGGTTTCAGCTTGATGACCCATTCTTACTGACCTATAATCTGACAATTAATATTCTTAATCTGGAGGTTTTAAATCAAAATTATTTTATTGTTCATAATGAATGAATATGTAAATTATGTAAAAATCAAGGCCACTTTTCGTTGTAATTTTATAACTTAAGAACGGGCTCACCTATCCAAACCAAATGTGTAGGCTTTGTTCGGACTATTTAGTAGATGGTTTATGTGAAGTTTGCCCAAAATCAGTCGAGCGGTTCATTTACGAGAGATAAAAGAAAATTCTTACGAAGTTGCGCGGGTCAGCTAGTATTTTATAAAACAATAATATGTAGGTATAATATTTTCACTCGTTATTCATGCGATGTGTAAACGTGGCATACTTATGCCTGTTATGAATAATATTTTTTTTGCAAATTATATAATAGTTTTTTTTTAATATAGTGGAAAAAGACAATTTGATTCGAGACAGGGATTGAACCTGTGACCTTTGCCTAACCAGGGCAATGTTCTAGCCACCTGAACTACCCGAACCGTATCGAATCAAGTTGAAATTCTCCACCATATTTTAATCGTCATTTTAAGAGTAAAACCAGAGCCATCTATCGAGCTAATGAACAACTCGATAATAATGAACAAACCATAAACCATTTTTTAACATTGATGCAATAGACTCCACTCAGTATAGTGTTGCTTTTCCACTTTATTAAAAAAATATATGATAAAATTTGCAAAATAATTGCTTTAAAAATTTATCTATATAATAGATATATCTCAGATACGGTGGCATTTAGGAAAAAGTATTCAAGGTCGTTTTTTCATAGATTGTAATTGCAGAAAAAGTATGTAAAATTTTGTCTTACCTAATTTTGAGGTAGAGGATAAAACCATAAATACACATTTTTGAAATAATTGACTTAAATAACTTGATTTCTAAATATGGGATCGATGAAGACTTTTCAGCATTTATTTATAAGAGTTTTCCGTAGGTACATTCATACCATTTTTAGCTCTATGAAAATTTGCGTAATTTTACATATTTATTTTGAATGTACTACAATTTATTAATGACTAGAAATTATGAACACCTTTGCACCTCATACACTTGTCCCATGCTCCTTATAAATATTCAAATACTTTGATATAAACTTGATCTCCAATTTTACACCCTTAAGGGTAGAATTTTTGAAAATTCTGATACCCGTTTTATTTATTTTTAATCAGAAGAAGGTAAGCTAAGTTTGGTCTTGCTATCTTTGAAAATGAAGAATCTCCCATAGAAATTTAGAACCCCTGTTTTACCCATTTATTGGTAAAATTAGGCAAAGCTGAGAAACACGTACCCATTTATTTGTAACCAAAAACATGTGTACGTAATTTTATGTTTGTAATTCAAAAGTGTGTCCCTTATTTTACCCCCTTCCGGTTGGAAATTCAAAAAACCCTTTCTTAATGGGAACCATAGTAGGTTCCCATTAAGAAAGGCTTTTTTTGAAATAAGGGTAGCTTAACCTGAAAAAATAAAGTTTGTTGGTCTTAGGGCTTCGTCTGGACGTTGATTATAAGAATTAGTCACCCACTAAATTTATCAATAAAAGACAACATCCAACAGCTAGTACAGTATATACACAAGGATGTAAATATGATTTTCTGACGCGCTTGAGTAACTACAAAAATCTCCTAAGACTCCCTTACTATCACAAAAATGCTCAAACATACATCAGGTGGGTACAATCGATAAGTTATTTTAAACAACTGCTTGCCTGAAACGAGTTTTGTCGTACACGAAATAATATATTAGGGTGTGTATAGAGTCCAAATCCAAATAGGGTCGGGAAGCAGCTGGGAAGCACTATGATGTAGAGGTGATATATTATCATCATCATCCGAGCGTCTGTCCCAGTTGCGTCTCGCGACGCTCGGGGTCCACTTTCCTACATTTTCTTCTCCACTTCGCACGGTCATCGGCATCCCCTGTAGTGAGACCATTGGCACGCATGTCATCCCTTACGACGTCAAGCCAGCACTTCTTGGGTCTTCCCCTCTTACCGGGACCCGGCGGGGCTGACATGGCCAGACATTTGTTACCTACGTAGCCCGGCGGTTGCCGCAAGACGTGACCATACCAGCGAAGGCGACACTCTTGCAACTTGTCTGCAATGTAACGGACGTGAAGGCTGCCGCGGATGCGAGAGTGATATATATGTCTATACAAATACATTTTCGAACATATATAGCTCATGTAGTGTTATATATTCGAAAATTCACAGTAGGTCTTAGAAAGAAAAGATGTTTCACTGTAGCTTTAAGTAATGTTGCGTTTGATTCGTGTATTTCTTCGTCTTTATATTTCCATATGATTCATTATGACTGAAGAGGCGGGTACAAAACACTCCTGCATTTTTCTAATCAAATTTATTCCTATAATAATAAGAGCGAGATCGAACAAAAGGCTGTGGTCACTATCAGACAATATACATTGACAAAGGCTTTGTCTGATAGTGATATCTATCTAATCTATTGCCTTTCTACTATCACCACAATCATTTCTTTTACTTATTTATCAGTTAAACCTTTACCCCCAATAAGGAAGGGAGAGGCATACTTTACGCTCACATTTCACCGTATACATTTTTGTTTCACATAACAGGTGGTCACAGACATTTGCTTTGTGACATTGCCTTGTTGAAACGCACAGTCGCAAGTTATAGCGACATGCTATAGAAAATTTACAAATTGCTCGGCTAATGCCTTCAACTTGGCTTAACAAATGCCATATTACTGGCAACCAAAACCAACTACTTTGTGTGCTTCGAAAGCATGGAAACACTCGTAAATTAAAATACACGGTAAATTAAAATCGTTAACGGGTAGAAAAAAAAAATACTACTAACAAATTTTTAACTATCTTCACGCTATATCCCTGACGGGGTATTCAAAGGGGACAGCTCACCAGGCTTCGCGATCAAATTTATATACTTAACAGTTTTGGTATAGTAAAATTGTGCACAAAAATAAATTATTTCTATCAATTTTTTATTAAACTTTAAGAAGCACTCGTGGACTCGCTTGCTAATGTCCTGACTGTGCGTCATTTGCAAGCGTTTCCATGCTTCATCATACAACACACGGTGTCGTTAAGTTGAACACCTTTTGGCAGCTTAAAACCTTCGAGAGCAGGTATAATAGTTACCCCCTCTGAGCGGTGCAACACGGCAATATGGTAATAGGCTCAACACATATAGTTTGACCACGACCGCTGTACGCAGTGAGCGGTACAGCTTTCGTGGTAAAACTATAATTATGTGACTACATGTATTTACAGAATATCCAAAAACAGCTTACAAAAATTACGATGTGGTTTTTATAATGTTCACTTTCAAAACGTTTGCACTTTTTAAATAATACAACCATTAGAGTTTGGTAAAGACTAAAAATAACCTTTACAATTTCTTAACTGAACTCAGATAAAAGTAATGAGCCATTAAGACCAATTGCAAAATACCAGAAAACTTCCAAATAACCATTTCCAATAATGTCTTGGCATTATAAAAATAAATTTCGTTTGAAAGTTGGTGTTAAAACACCCTTTGCGACGGTTTTATAGATATTTACTAGATCAGGGCAATTTTATATTTTGTGATTCCGCAGTCTAATTTTCTTTTATTATTTTTGTTGGTCTATTTAATAATCAATGTACAAACATAATGTATTGCTATGAGTAGAACTAGTAGCAAGAAGTACATTATAGTCATTAATAACACCCAAACACAACAAACTTTTGAGGAAACAATTTTGAAAAACAATTAGTATGCTAACTATTTCATATATTTTAAGTGGAATTTTTTTCAGTTTCGACCTGGATTTGAACCTTTATTTTCACTTGCCGAGTGAGACGCTTATCCAACTAAGCTACCTAGAAACTGACGAATTAATTCACCTCTTCTGTCTTAAAGCGACGTAAGGCGTCATCTACCGGCACTTAGCAAAGGTACACGGTACAAATGTAGGTGCAAATATCTATAATCATTCGATTTGTGATGACACTTGCCTTAACATCAGAACGAATTTGAAAAGCATGCATATTGTGGAAACATACCCGGCAAGTTAGAAGACGCTGATTCGAGTTCAGCTCGTGATAGGTAAAATAGCACTTCAAATGTATTAAACAACTAGCATTTGCCCGCGGCTACGCTCGCGTGGTTTTTTTATATGTGATTAACATTAAGTTCAAAACTTAATGTTAATCACATCAGATCAATCAATCATCATTTCAGATAGAACATATATGCACCCCGATGTTCATTTTCTTGTATCAGACGTAACCTCGAATCGAGACTCATCACATAACAAAAATCCTATTGCTCTTTGGTTCAAGTTATGCGTTTTCGATCATTTGCATCACTCTACATCACTCCGTCGAATTCACACGGTTTCTTTTAGAGTGGTTTGTTGAATATTTTGAGAGTAGAGCTTTGTTGTTTGCTGACTGATCTCAGCTCTTCTTAAAGATGATTGATGGCCATTTTTAGATTTGAAACTTTTTGCTCGCTGATCACTGATCAAGACGTCTCTCAAAAAGGAGTAATGATCTCTTTGAGAATTGAGCATTTCAGCGCTCTAACCTTTAGCCCAACATCTCTCAAATATGGTGTAAGTCCTTTCTAAGATGGCAGCCGTTCTTCTCGTTGTGACAGGATTTCATTTCTATTATTTAGTTTCATTCATATTCTTAGTAATAATAAATAATAGTTAATAAATAATAAGTAAAACCGAAAATACAAATAAAAAATAAGGCTGTATAAAGCTTTAATCGTCAATTCTACTCAAGTCTCACTTCAGAAATATGAGATAGGCATCGGGAAACCTCCACGTTTCATACCCCTTACGGGCTTGCTGGCGGTCAGCGGAAGCAGGAGTGCTGATACACCCTGGAGAGATGGTTAACAGGTGTAAAGCTTAACGCTGCCCCTATTGGTCATTGTACGAATTCCCGGCAGCTGACCCCATTGCTAGAGAACATTGTTGTTGCAGGCAGACCTGCAAGGCTAGCGGCATTGCGGTACTCCCAGGCTGTCTGGTGGAAGCAAAATACCGAAAGTGTGTTTGCAGCAATATTGGTTTGGATGTATCACATCCGGCGAGTTTGGTCGCCATGCCTGCGTTCACCGTCGAGGTGATTGCAGCGAGGAGAAAAATATAACGCTGTTTGGTGTAAAGGCGCCGCCTTGCGGCTGTCATGCGCGACCACGACTGGAGTATCCGATAGTACCCCGTCCACCAATAGTCATTTGGGGCCCAGTGTTACCGCTTTCCACCCTCTTGGAACGTAGTGACTTAACTCCTGCGTTTCGATAGCGGTGAGGCGG
This sequence comes from Thumatha senex, assembly GCA_948477245.1. NCBI lineage: Eukaryota > Metazoa > Arthropoda > Insecta > Lepidoptera > Erebidae > Thumatha > Thumatha senex. Next base: position 17,831,238 of record OX419743.1, read on the forward strand.
AACAATGTGGTGGTTTAGTGGTTAGTACACTCTCCAGGACTGGGAGTTCTCCACAAAGCCCCTCTGCTGCTAACTGAAGCAAGTTAGTCATCACCATCATCCGAGCGTCTATTGCAGTTGCATCTCGCGACGCCCGGGGTCCGCTTTCCTACTTTTTGTCCTCCACTTCGCACGGTCGTCGGCGTCCCCTGTAGCGAGACCATTGTAACGCATGTCAACCTTTACGACGTCAAGCCAGCACTACTTGGTTCTTCCACTCATACCTGAACCCGGCAGACACGGCAAGACATTTGTTGCCCACGGAGTCCGGCGGTTGTCGCAGGACGTGACCATACCAGCGAAGGCGACACACTTGCAGCTTATCTGCAATATCACGGACGCAAAGACTGCCGCTGATGATGCGAGAGTTAAGGTTAGTGAAGTGCTCTGATGCATTCCAACATGTACAAACATCTAACTTCTAAAATCTGAACTTCTACCTAAGATAGGATTTAAGCTAGCAATCAAAAATGAAACTTGAACAGAATTAAAGCAAATAAGTATCAGAAGATATATCAATGACAACAAAACGATATTTCTAAGCTTATCAATCACACTTCACTAATATGAAAGAGGAGTGTGAAAGTAAGGGTAAAATGCTGTGGATATGAGATCACTTCACAAATTGTGCGGCATAACTTTGGCCAACCGAATACATAATGAAAGTGCCAGCGTTAAGCTAGAAAAGGGCGTGCCCCGTTGGTTTGAACACGTAAACCGAATGAGTGAGGAACGATTGACAAAGAATATATATTGTGCAAAGGGGAGGATAGAAGGAGTCAGGGTAGGCAAAGACTTACATATGAAGACCAAGTGAGCAGATTGAGCAATCTTGAAAAAAAAAAGGAAAATCAAAAGTATTCGGGTACCCAGACGGGTATGAAGTGATTGATGAATCTGCAAGAAGTGAAAGAAGTATACGTGGGGGAAGTCTGGCGATGTGTCCTCTCTGGCCACCTCGTCATGAATACAGCGTGAAGATAGTTAATTAGTGAGTTTTTCATCAATCACGTCTTTATTCCCGAAGGGCTAGTCAGAGCCATCTATACGCCCACATTCCATTGTATGTATTTTTGTCCCACGTAACAGGTTGTGAGCCAATAGCCGTGTTGGCTGGCATTGACTGTGACTACCTGCTGTTAAAAATTTTCAAAGGCCTTCAACTTAGCTTAACCGCTACCATTATAAGTTACTGGCAACCGGGACCAACGGCTTAACATGCCTACCACAGCACGGTAACGCTCGTAAATTGGAATTACCATAAAGTTGTCACCCATTTATAACCATACCAGCCATGGCAAAAGTTACTTAACGCAGTGATAGTAACGATGTTTAACCAAACTCCAAAATAAATTTAAAACATTTGCGTTTCTCTGCAATCTATTATAATACATAGAGTCATGATTGTTTATTGAAGGGGTATAAACCATTAGACAGTAACCATACTTTTAAATCTGTTGTAGAGGTAGAGCCGTATACTTATTTGCCACATCAGTAGAACATAATTTTTTATGTATATATATATATCATAAACCAGTATCTATCCGCTGGTTTTAATTGCCTCTGGCCTACCGACCTCCTGAGCTTTCCTGGGCACTTCACCAGTTAGCAGGTGTTGCTGAAGCCGGATTGAACCAAGTGAATGTCCCTTATGTGCAAATACATATATCACAGAAGTTGTACTTAGAAACTGCGGATTTTGCAAAATCGTCGTCACCCTTCCAAAAGTTTACCATGCGTCGATTACTATAAGTCACTGATCTTTTACCCATTATTGACAGAAACTTGTGCGTAACTAAAAGCAAAATGTCTGCCGAAATGTGCTGCACTTTCTCTCAAAGTGGTCACTGCCTTAAAGTGACCATGTCGCTTTAGTCTTTCTATGTGCATAACTGACCCATCTAAAAGTAGACCGTGCCTAGGATGTTTATCTTCTCTGATCCTTTATGCATTAGAGACTGTAACTAAAAGATGCGTGTTTGCTGACGTGATGCACCTACTTTTGAAATGGTTACCCATCCCAAATTAGACCGCACTTAGATAACTTAACTTTCCTCATAGAGTAGTCATCAATGAAGACAACTCGATACGAGTATGTGCATCACTGAAAATCAGTGGGCATGTGAAAAATTGTGTCTTAATTAAAACCCAACTAACAAACTAAAATACTTTGACCTATCCTATGTATAACTCGTCTAGTAAGATGTAGTCCAAGCTGTATTATTACTTCAGCTGAACCGATTTTGATGAAATATAGCGCAGTATTTAAACTGGTAAATTAATCTCAATATTCTATTAGCAAAGTTGTGATCTACCGTCTGGATTTTGCTTCAACCCCGAACAAACAAACAAACAGACACGAAAAAAGTAAATCACAGTTTCAGAATCAGAATCCCTTAAATTGTCGATTACAATATATTAATTTAATTTATTTTAAATGTACGTCACAGCTAATTTTATAATAGTATAGATAGATAGTACATTACAGAAATATTTGTTCTGACCTGGGATTGAAACCCAAATCCTCAGCCACGGCAATCACATATATTACCACTGCCCCACCGAGGCAATTTATAAGAATAGTTTATCTTCCACCATTTCACAAAAGTATAAAAAAAACAAGGGTCCATCAATTGTGTTTGTTACAAGTTTACGAGGTTCCGTTGTTAATTTGATTAAAATCTATAACTGTCTTCAAAATCATCAATAGTAAACTTTCAATTAAAATAATTAGGTTTCCCTTTGCCGATTGTATATTTCCGAATGTAAATTGAATGTTTGGGAGGCTGGCCTTGCCGAAATAATTGGAGAATTAAGTTATAATTTTAATATTTAAGAATATCTTAAAATACGTTCTGTAGTAGAATCGGTAGTTAATGCAGTAATTTTGGAGAAAGACCACGGCTCGAGAGACATAATAGAAGACGACCCCCACTAGGAGGTTCGACGATTTAGAAATGAGGATCAGTCACGTTTTTTTATTAAGTATGTAGTTTGATAACAGTAAGAAAACCATTACATATTGTAAAAAATATATTCAAATCGGATAAGAAATGACGAAGATACAGCGATTTTACTGCAGCAGTTCCAAAAACGGCCGAGAGCACGAGCCGCGAGCGCGTGACGTCATCCGACACAAACCCGCCACGCGCGCTCTACAGCTTTGTAGTATACTCAGTATCCCGCGCAGGATCTGTGCTTGTCCCGGTCGCTTTGGTCTAAATTTATTGTTGTGTATGGTGACATCAATACCCTACAAAATTGTCTTACAAATATTGTATAGTGCCAAAGTGCAAGAGTACAACTAGTAGTACGCCCTAGGGCGATTTAACCACTGGACGCATAATGTACTCAATAAAGTATGAACTCACGTTCATCCAACTTTCGTGCGCGGGGGAAACTACGCACAATGCTAACTTTTATTCATTTATATGGACATATTGTAACGCCTTTATCCCCGAAGGGGTAGGCAGATGCATACTATACGCACACATTTCACCGTATACATTTTTGTCCCACGTAACAGGTGGTGAGCCCATTGCCGTGTTGAAATGGAGAGGTGAAGGCTGTGGCGACCTGCTGTCTAAATTTTTCAAGCCGCCCATAATACCTTCAACCAGGCTTAGCGACTACCTTTTTACTGGCAACCGGGACCAACGGCTAAACGTGCCTTCCGAAGTACGGAAACCCTCGCAAATGTAAATTCCATGAAGTGACCATCCATCCAAGGATCACCTATAGCGAATGTTGCTTAACGCAGTAATCGTTTACGGAGCACTGAGTCTGCGGGGAGAGCGTTCATTCATTCTTTATACACACGATTATAAATAGCCATATTCATCAATATACGCACACGCAGTTTTATTTATGTGTAACATATTGTTTTGGTACTCTTGCATGAAGTGTTGTCACTGTCCAACAATACAACACATAGAAAAATGTAGGCATACAATACGAATTTGACACTGAAATTTTACATACGAGTGAAAAGAACCATTAGTTGTTCGACCGCTACATTTTGTCTTTATAAATTACTCTGGCAAATGGCAAGCGGGGTAGGTATAGGCGCAAACGGTAAGATAGCGCGTCGATTGGATAAATCGTCCTAGAGTACGCCGGATAAACTATTTTTTCGTGTTCCAACTGACCTAAAAACTAGATAAAAGTGGTGTAGTGTTATGAAGAGAGATCCTTTATCAAGCAAAAGTGCGAAGATCATTTCGACATAAGTTTTATACTTATCCTCGTATTATGAAATCTTACCTATTTTATTGATAGATAACTTAATCCTTTTTTGTCATTTGTTTTGTGTCAATGTCTTAGCCCTAAAATAAATGTGTGGGTTAATAATAATTAACAATAATCAAAGTAGGGATATAAGTAGTCCGGGAGACAACCGCATTTTACCTACGATAACCAAATACCTATCAACAATGAAAGAATCCACTTTACGTAGATTATCTGACTGTCCTTTTTAAATCCATCTTTCAATTTATTGCTCATTATTACAGAACACAGAAACAATAACCTAACAATGCATAAAACATCAAAAATCCGGCAGTTTTCACAATACTAACCACAAATATGCGAACTGGATGAATGCGATCGCGCGCTGACTGTGACGATTGACGTCATCAGTATCCACGGCCGGAAGGCGCGCGTTTATTAATAAGGCTCGATAAAATATTAAATAACTTTGTCATTTAAGGATGGATTTCAAAAATTCTAAAACTGGTGTTCTTAGAAAATCATACATACATAAATACATACATATTGTCACGCCTTTATCCCCGAAGGGGTAGGCAGAGGCATATTAAACGCCCACATTTCACCGTATGCATTTTTGTCCTACGTAACAGGTGGTGAGCCCATTGCCGTGGAACGCCATATATGTCGACACTCTTGCACTTTTTCATCGTTCAGGTACCATTGGTTTTGCTGGTGGACGTAAGAGCCCCACCAAAACTATGGGGACTACGGTTGACTAACAGACGAGGCAATGACGGATGCGCCTTTACGGGGTCTGTGAGGTCAGACGGCGGTCACTTCCAATAATTCCAAAAATCAAAAGTAAACGATAGCTACGACTAGCAGCCAAATAAAGACCTAAGCTTCCAACTGGGAATACACTAAATTAAAGAAGAAGTTCGATACTATCTTTGGATATTTATAAGACGTGACATAATACTGAATTACGAAATTACGATTATTGAGACTATTGAAAACCTTTTTACCCTTTTCGTTCCTTGCCCATTATCCTGTTCTTTTATCACTACACAGTATTTTGGCAATCACCACACCTAGTACCTGTACAATTCTGTCAATACTTTTATAGGCATTTATTTTAGCCGTAAAAAGGTAATTTCAAAGAATACAGTAAGTTCGTTCTATCATAAAAATAACAAGCGGCGATCGCTTATAGACGCAATAACAAATTGCTGGAAATCGTTGTGGAGCGGAGTTTGAAGTTGAACTTCTCCGTAACGGCTCGACCGATTTTAATATTTTAAATTCAAATAACATGTGATTAAGCGTAATGAGTAGTACGTTTTTACGTTGAGAAATTTAAGAAATCGAAATTAGATAAATAGTTATAGTGAAAATTATATTATCTATATATTAACAAAAAGCACGCGCTTTTTATAGCCCCTATATATAAAGGTATGTTTATAAATTACTTACCTACTAAATTAGAATACATTAAATGCTTCGCTCCAATTATATATGCTGCAAGCGAAGCACTACTACAAGCGACTGCGACCTCCTTAGGTATATTTTCGGTTGGTAAAAGATGAATTTGACGTAATTTGGAATAAAATATCAGATAGTGAAGTCCGCCTCAAAATTCATGTAGTTTAGAACTACTCGTGTAAAGCGTTCATAGTCCCTACTATCTCAGTGTTCGGCAACAGATTTTTGCGTTATACATAATACCACCGCCGTAAGATCGTAGGTTTTCTCTCTTTATACTGTGTTAATACGCTAAGGACAGTCCTGATTTGGTTTACCGGTTGCAATATTGAAGTGAAACTTCTTTATCGACGTATGAGAGAAATTTTAGACCTGTAAACAATATCGTCACTTTTTTCGGTTACGCGCCATGTTGTTTTGATGTGAAACTTCTTTTTAGACTTAAGTGAAGGTTCACTTAAGTCTAAATTTTAAAAGAAGGTTCTTTATGGACGTATGCGTAAGCTTATCTGACCAATTTTCTTGAAATTGTGAAAAGTAGAAAAATATTATGTTGTAAAGAAGTTTCACTTCATACCTGTGTACTGTGTGTATTATTTAAATTCTAGTTATGTTGAAAAAAATTGGTTGTCTGTAAAGTCGGTTTACTGACGATAGTTGAACGTGACAACTTCTTAAGAAAATACTGATGGAATGGTAGCATTTTTCAAATGAAAATTTTAATTTCATTTGTTTAATAGATTTGTATGTATATAGAGAAGGAGCACAATTGACACCACATTCACTGCCGATTGTGCTTCTTTGTCGCTCGTTCCGCGCTCTCGCTTGCACTTCAAGCCTTACATGGAACGCCTCAGAGCGAGGTAACGCCGCATGAGTCATGTTTTTTCGTGCGTGCAGCCGGCTCTATCGAATTATAAGACGTTGTCACGTCAAAAATATAGAAAGAATAATAAATGAACTTACGGTATGCCATATTTTTTCTATTTACGAACATTTCCATGCTTTCGTGAGGCACGTTATGCCGTTCATGCCAGCTACCAATAATATTTATTCTTCATCTCAATGTTATGAGCTAGAAGCCTGGGGTCCACTTCTATTTTACAGTTTCTAACAGCTATCATTTGGCTTTTGATATTTGGTATTGTTAGGATCAACTACCTTAAAATCTCCTAACCCCGTAAAGGCGCCTTCTTCCGTCTGATAAACAGCAGGTTTACAGTGTATACGTTTTTTACATTAATTTACAGCGTGAGCTGAATGTCGTACTGAATTGCAATTACAAGTTATGGTTGAGCTCCAAATATAAACTAATGTATAAAGTAGAAGAGTTTTTGTTTAGTTTAACGCGATAATTTGAAAGAAAGAAATAAATGTTTATTTAATTGTAAACCGCTACACTGTTTTTAAAACCTATTCTGAGCATAAATAAAAAATTACAAACAGTCAGATGACTGTTTGTCATGTCTCACTCATTTTGGCGCGGCGGCACAAAGTATACTAGATAGTATACTTTGTGCCGCCGCGCCAAAATGAGTGAGATGGCAGCTGATACTGGCAAGACAGCTCATAGAAATCTGTCAGGTCATTCGACAAAACTAATAGGTGGCGACCATTTGGCAAGCATTTTTTTCAATACTTAAAACTATCAATTTAATACAAAATTATGAAAATATGCCAAGTTACAAATTATAGATGACACTCAGCTTTTACCGAGATGGACACTCTTCTCAGTAGGTACTGTTTTTCAGTGCCACCCAGGAACCATTTCATGGACTACTGGTCAGAACTCAACGTTTTGTAAACGATCACTGCGATAAGCAACTTTCAATATGGCTGATTATGGATGAGTGACCGCGTTGCGGTATTTCACAGGTCGCCATAACCTGCGTCTGTCTATTTCAACACGGCATTGGGCTCACCACCCATTACGTGAGACAGGAATACACTGTGAAATATAAGCGTAAAATATACCTCTGCTACCCCTTCAGGGATAAGATTGATAAATAAATAAATATAAATACTTTAAAACATTAAAGTCCTTAAATTATTTTATTTCAGCGGAATGATTTTATTATGATGAATTATTTATTGCCACGGTAAAATAATAAACAAAATTGGATGTTATTGCGTTAATTGGACACCTTTGTTAGCTTGTCAAATCGTCAGGTATTGTAGTCAAGTTTCTTTGGTTCATATTAATTGTTAATATCAAATTCAGTTTATTGTATTTTAACTGACAATTATATGAACAGTAACAAAAACATAGTTTTTAATTCTGCATTATGTATTTATATTGACAAAATAGAATGCCATGATAACAAGATTGATTGAAATTGACATGATAGTTGCTGTGCAGTTTTTGGGTATGTCATGCTCGCCTAAGTGTCCTGGCAGTGGTGGCGTATGTATCGGGTCGCCTTATTCCCTATAATACGGTTGAGTAGGGCGATGGCTGATATATGTCATACCCGTGAACGGATGCCGTCTGTTGGGACTGCTCAGCTCATAGCTGTTATAGCAATTATTACAAATAATATTATTTAAATTTAAGGCAAACTAAGTTTAGTCGACTGTTCTCACATACGAGTAAATCTAAAGGAACAATATAAGTGTAATTTTAATGTTGTAAGCCACACATACATTTTAAAAAAGCATCCATTACTTTCTTCCTAGATTCTTCTTAAAGTGTAGGCTGCTAGTGTAGAACTGGCAACTAGAATAGCTCTAATTTTGATATGATTTTAAACATAACATTGATTTCTTTTTGTTTTGTAAAAATTCATTACTATATTATTGGTCAAACGTCATGTCATCATCAAACTAATGTAATTACTGGCGGTTAAAAAAGAGTGGCCATGAGTTTTATTGCCAGGTTCTTCCTCAGGCTCTACCTATTGCTTTGCGAATCTGGCAGTAAATGTAAATGTAGAAGCAAAAATCTTGACGTTCATAAGTGTTACTTTGTGACCTACATGAATAAAGATATTTCATTTCATTTCAAGATAAGGTCCTGGATGAAATTCACTGAGTCTTTCCCGTAATATTAAGAAGAAAGGTCAAGGATTTCCTCTGTTCTCTATAGTATTTCATGTCTCATACATACATACATATTATCACGTCTGTTTCCCATCGGGGTAGGCAGAGACGATGGGTTTCCACATACCACTTACGCTTCTTCTACTTTCATACACGAGTGTTTTCATACACACTCGCCGGTTAAGCTACTCTTGACTTGGCCTTTTTCCAAAAGGTCTTCGATTTGATTGACGTGTTTACGCCGAGGTCGACCCCTACCAGTTTGCCCATTCACTCTCATTACATAAATCTGCTTCGTCAGTCTATTTTCATCCATCCTCTCCACGTGTCTGAACCATCTAAGCATCCCTTTTTCTATCTTAGTTACTACATCTTCTGTCATACCGTAAGGTTCCCTTTTCGCGCTGTTCCTTTCTTTATCCATTAACTCCACTCCACCTACACGAGTACTTTGCAAACATGTCTTAAGTCTTTCATTCAATATAAGTAGTGCCGTTGTACAGGTTTCTAAGTTTTTTGTTCTCTTTTAGCTTAAAATATTAAAAAAAAAACTTTATGCACCTGTGATTGTGAGAAATATATATTTATACAACGGCGCTGCCGTACTTATGATTCGTTTGTTCAAATTAAAGATGAGTGCATCGCCTTCTTGATTTCCAATGCAGTTGGATGGACTATCCAACACGTGGCGAACAGACAAAAATCATCACCTCCTAATCGACTTTAATTATTGTAATCACGTGTGATTTTGAATGTTTAAACATATCTATACTCAAATTATAAAAAGGAAATATTTGTAAGTTTCTTTGTAGTGAAAAGGCTCCGAAACTAATAAAGAGTTTAACCTAAAATAAAACATACCCATTAATTTTCTGAAATATCCGGAATCCATTTTGAGTCAAGCACCTGTCTTTTTACCTTAAATCAGTCACTTCCGCTTTCTCTCCGACGGTGGCGCCACCTATATTGCTGTTTTGCGTCCAGATCGAGAATGCACCGGTGTTGGTTTGTCATTATAGAACTCATAATGCACCAGGTAGCCATTACCTGGATTCCGGATATTTCAGAAAAAATAATAGGTAAGTTTTATTTTAGGTGAAACTCTCTTATTATTTGTTTCGTATCAATATCCGGAATCCATTTTGAGTGACGTGTTTGTTATCACCTGGTGCCGAGCTGGTAAGCCTAGACGCTACAATGTGTAGTTTCTGATGGTTGATAGTTAGGAACAAACGTACCACTGATGCAACATACATATGTGTCATCATGTACTCTTATGAATACAGTTTTATAATCATTGTAATAAAAACAGAACGAAATCAATCATAATTATTATTATAAGATAAGTATTAATAAACAGTTCTAATGGTTATGACTAACTGGTTCTAAATAATATGGCTGCGATACTGGTTGACTATTAAAATTACCAGAATTAAGTCTTCATTCAATTTTCTCTAATAATAATTCGTTTTCTAATATATAGCATCCTATATAGCAAGAATTTGTTATATAGGTAACATGACGCCACTGCTGATCGACGTTTAACCTGGGATTTCTCGATACCAGTTTCCTTGAGAATAGATTTAATCTTTCCCCAATAATAGTTTTGGACACAGGCTTCACTTCCACTTTAGTTAGCACACAATTATGTTGTCGTCAACTTAAGGACAATTCCATTATTACTTTTCCAAATGTTTCTCATCTTTGTGGCTGTTGCTATCCATGGGTATTAATGTAAGATCATGAAATCTGCGACCAAAGCCAACAATAAAAGTGTAGCAGTATGTCGCGAAAAAATATTAAATCACATTTAAGAATTAATCTATATCAAAAGTTAATGTATGTGAACTAAGTAACGGTAACTTCAACAACTCTGGAGCTTATTTTTGTACCCGTACTAATAATAAAGGCGAAAGCTTATGAGTGTGTATGTTTGATACTTCTACACACAATCGATTGTACCATTTTCGATAAGATGTGGTGTGTATGTAGCAGATAACCTGGATCAACAGGTTCCGACAAGAAACGGGTATGGGCGAACTTGATCACGCGGGTATTGATGCTTATGTCCTCTAGTAATTGAAAGAATGCTTTTCCGACCTGACCTATGTCGGTTCATATATTCTAGGGTCGGCAGACTAAAGCACATAAATCAAAATACCCGTTATATTTTTTATGACATCACCGGCGTACCATTTGTTCCATACACAATCTGACTAAAGCACATATGTCAATCTCAAGCGCTCGTGGCCCCGCGGTCTCAGTGTTCGGTAAACGATCACTGAGGTACGCAACTTTCACTATGGCTGGTCGTCGGATGGGTGACCACTTTGTGGCATTTACATTTGCGAGCGTTTCCGTGCTTCGGAAGGCACGTTAAGCCGTTGGTCCTGGTTGCCAGTAAAATGGCAGTCGTTAAGCCTGGTTGAAGGCCTTATAGGCGGCTTAAAAAATTTCAACAGCAGGTAGCCACAACCTGCGTCTGTCTATTTCAACACGGCAATGGGCTCACCACCTATTACGTGGAACAGGAATCCACACGGTGAAAAGTGGGCATATAATATGCCTCTGCCACCCCTTCGGGGAAGAGGCGTGATGGATATTTATTTATTTATTTTATTTATTTATTCAAGCGTGTCATGCCGTATTCAAGTGGCTCGCAAATGTAAATGCCACAAAGTGGTCACCCATCCGAGGACCAGCCATAGTGAAAGTTGCGTAACTCAGTGATCGTTTACAGAACACTGAGACCGCGGGGCCACGAGCGTTTCCGCTTCAATTAAGAAATTAGTTAAAATAGTGTTATCCTTTCAGCTGAATGGCAATGAAGGTAGGTTTACCTTTTCACGTATTAAATACTTATAAAATACAAGTAACATATCATGTTACCTATATAGATTATTATAACATAACATAACATAATATACTTTCACGCCTTTATCCCCGAAGGGGTAGGCAGATTATTAGATTATTATACATAGATCATAATCTTGTTTTTTAATAGAAAATGTATATCATCGTCGGTTTTGAGACTTAGTAGGCAATCCTATACCGTCATCTGGACTTGTCAGTAATGTAACACATAATCCTAAACTTGACTTCTCCAGTTATGATTTGACCAGAGATAATTGACAAGATCTATGTTATAAATTACCCAGAATTGCAACTTCATCAACTTCAAGTACATGTAATGAAATTACATTTAATCCATGTGTCACTTAAAAAGAGTATACTTACCATGAAAAGATAGAAAAAATTAAAACGTAACTTTAGACAGGCATACAAAAATCTAGGGGTCATCAGATCGTACTATGAAATTGTTGTACATAAGAAAAAAATATACAAATTAAAATGTCATTAAAAAACACGTGTCGATACTTGTCACATTTGTGACAAGTTTAAAATGCAGATAGTGTTGTGTCAAGAAGAATTATCGAAAAATTAATATATCCACATATTTCTTTTGGTGCATTTAAATTACTAAAGGTACATATAAATTGTTATATAATAATAGCCGCTTTCAAGTGTTTTGAAGGCGTTCAACGAAAGAAGGAAGCTAACAAATTGTCAGCGAACATATAATAAATGATTTACATATTAAATAACACCACTTGTACTGTTCCACAACATTTACTTTGTAAACCTGACCGGTTTCGCCTCACGGCATTCTCAAAGGTACACAATATGACGACCTCGTCGTACTGGTACGTCGTACCGGTAATGCAATGTAGTAGAAAAGAGTATAATGGCACTGCTTATTGTTTACTATAAACGTAATCTCAGAAAAAATCTTGAATAATCTATGTAGGTCCAACAGGCGGCCTTATCGCTAAAGGCCATATTTAGATGGATAGATTTATTTATATGTTATATAGAGATACTGCAGGGACGGTGCGTACGCAGTCCAAGCTACCAAAAATTAAGCATTCGAGTTACCCACATTTGAGGTAGACGAGGTTGTTGTTCCCACTGGAAAGCGCTGGGTTAAAATGAAAGCCGAAATGGACAATATACTTTTTATAATAAAGGTAAAGTAACTACAACAATGATTATTGAGTCCTTAAAATAATATTGACATGTAAATCTATAATATAATCGGAACACAACCAATGTGAGATTTAATATTCGTGTACAACGCCATCTATTGGCGTTGTGGTAGTTTGTTTTAATTTCTGCTTACTTAAATCCTAAACATACCGCCCACCATTGACAATATGCCAAAATGTCCTTAATATAATAACAATTTACACTGCCCACCATCTTACAGGTTGAAGAGTACTTACTACTGTAATCAAGGTAACAAGTGGTAGGTCACAAAATACAAACATTAAATCTGAGGTTCCAAATATAACGTGTTATGTTTAGATTGACACATTATAAACTTCATTTAAACCAATTCAATGTGAGCTTAGGCGCGCGGTTTTGCATTCATACAATTAATATTCTTACATCTAAAGTTAATAATAAAACCCAACCCAAAAAAAAGTAAATTCAATTAATTAGCCACTGGAAGGACCTTTGAGACAGGTCTCTTTATTAAAGAAAGCTTGGTACGCAAAGTCACTACGCGTGTTATACCATCAGGACCAGGGTGCTTGCGTTCTATTCGCCCCAACAGCCATTTACCGGGAGGCAAATCATCCTCATTTATTAATGCTACATCACCAATAGCAGGTTCTGGGGTGTGTAAAGTCCATTTATGGCGTTGCAGAAATTGGTTCAAATAGTCTTGAGACCAACTTCGCAAAAAATCTTGGGTCATTTTTTGGGTGAGCTGCCAACGTTTAAGGATGGAAACATTAGCTGCTTCATAATTATCGCCAGGCACCAGGACCAAAGGTTCTACAACCAAAAAATTACCTGGAGTTAATACCTCTAAATTCTTTTTGATCCTCCACGAAAGAGAGAGGTCTCGAGTTCAGGCATGCTTCTATTTGTGCCAACACTGTTGTTAGCTCTTCGAACGTTAAGGTAGAGTTTTCCACAACACGTTTAAGAATTTTCTTGGCTGATTTCAAGCCGGATTCCCATATTTCACCTTAGTTTGGAGCATGGGGTGTAATGAATGTCCACTGTGTACCGTTATTTGCTAGACTTTCACTGAGCTCAGGATACTCGAATTTTCTTTGTCAAATAACTCTGCTAACTCACGTGCAGCTCCCACGAAATTTGTACCATTATAACTGAAGAGCCGAGCACAGTGACCTCGTCTGGCAACAAATCTCTTAAACGCAGCTAAGAAACCCTTCGACGTCATGTCACTCATGGCTTCCAAGTGAATGGCCCTCGTAGACATACATATGAACAGGGCGATGTAGCCCTTGAGGATTTGTTACCGCGTCCCGGGGATACTCTAATGTTAATGGGACCAGCGTAATCAACGTGGTGTTGATTACGCTGGTGTTCAAGAAAGTCTTATTAGGTGTAACGCGTGCGGAGGGGAGGTGGCCCATCAGTTGATTTCTAGTTTTGGCAGAGTATCTTATGCAAGTAACACAGGTTCTATAGTAGGCCTTGACTAGAATTTTGACTCCCACAATCCAGTACATTGACCGCAAGAATGTGATCATGGCTTGTGGTCCTCCATGCATCGTTTTCCTATGTGCGTCAGCAATTAAAAGTTTTGTGAGAAAACTATCTTTAGGCAAAAGAATGGGATGCTTTTTATCAAAATTTAATTCAGACATTTCTAACCGACCGCCGACTCTGACTATTTCCTCATGATCTAGAAACAAATTTAAAGATTTGTATTTTCCTTTGGCTTGCGAATTAAGACATTTTCTCAATTGCACAATTTCTTCGTTTAAATATTGTAACTGACACCTTTTTATACAGGTCCTCATCGCCACATCCAATTCTAACTTTGACAAGCAGTGATCTCCACATTGTGTTAGGTTGTTACCTGTAGGTCTTTTATAATTTTAAAACCGTCTACAATACGCCACTACACGTAACAGTTTCTGAAGAGTAGAAAACTTGTCCCAAAAAGAGTCATCAATGATACCGGTATGAACCTTAACCTCCTCCAGCTGAGTACCTAGATGTTTTGGTTTTTTATAATTTATTACAGATTCGCGTAAAAAATCTGGTCCTTTGAACCACATTGCAGTGTTACAAAGTTCACTAGGAGCAGCACCTCGCGAGGCGCAATCAGCCGGGTTTTGTTTAGATGAGACGTGTGACCAATATTTTGTATCAAGCGTATTCAGTATTTCAGATACTCAGTTGGCCACGAACGTCTTCCACCGACTCGGATGGCTGTTGAGCCAGGCTAAAACCACTTCCGAGTCAGTCCACGCGCGTAAATTTTTTGGCTCCAATTTCAAAACCATAGCCACTTCTCTCATGAGCTTGGCTAATAGGACAGCTCCACACAGCTCTAGTCGCGGTATTGACACCGCGTAACAGTCGCGTAACAGGCGCGACTTTTGTTTTTGATGCAACCAAAGCCACGTGTATTCTGCCCATGCTGTCTATAACTGTCAAGTATATTACAACAGCATAAGCCAGCTTAGAGGCATCAGAAAACCCGTGCAGCTGTATTTCACGACATTTGGAACTGGTGTTGCACCACCGAGGGGTTTTAACATCTACCAACGAAGATAAGTCCCTAAGGTAAGTAACTCATTCATTTACTAGACTGTAAGGGACCTCCTCGTCCCAGCTTATACCTGCTAACCACAGCTTTTGTATTAAAATATTTGCTATAATTATGCTAGGCGCTAGCCAGCCTAATGGGTCGAAAAGTTTGGAAATATCCGATATTATCTTTTTGTTATAGGTGCAGTCATGGCAGGTAGTTCTATGATATACTTAAAAACATCAGCACTGGAGTCCCCGGTGATTCCAAGTATTTTAGTATTATTTATTTTAAATTTTAGTTCCTTATCCTTATCCATAATTATTCCTTTATTTATTTTATCAACTAATTCTTTATTATTACTATTAATGTTTTTTAATTTAAATCCCCCCTCCGATAGGACTGTATATATTTTTTCGTAAATCTCATATGCCTGATTTATATCATCTGCTCCTGTCATATAGTCATCCATGTAAAAGTCATTCAAAATGCTTTCAGCTGTATTAGGATTATTCTGACATTCGTCATAAGCTATCTGATGAAGAACGCGTACTGCTAAAAAAGGTGCCGAAGCTGTACCGAAAGTCACAGTGATCAATTCATATTCATCGATGTGCTCATACGGACTATTCCTCCAAAGAATACGCTGTAATTGCGAATCTCTCCTATCAACCAACACCTGTCGGTACATCTTTTCATTATCCGCCACTAGACATATGGGATTTATTCTCCAACGCATAATAATATGACGAAGGTCACTTTGTAGCGTTGGCCCAACTAACAAATTGTCATTAAATACTAACCCATTAGATCCTTTACAGGATGCATCAAAGACGACCGGTACCCTGCTCGTCACTTTATCCTCCCTGATTACAGCATGGTGAGGTAAGTAGATAGCTGTCTTGTCATTTTTTTTCTCATTTGTTACCCATGTGGTTTAATTCCAAATATTCCTGAATTATAACTAGAAAACTAACGTTATTATTACACATTATAAATAAGTAAACGGGATTACTCACGTTTTTACGACCAGTAATAGACCGACCGGTTTCAGCTGTATTTAGACAGCCTTTTTCAGAGGTGCGAACCGTTCGCCGAGCACTCTTTACGCACACTGCGCGCATCCGCTCTCGCCGTTCGCGCGCTGCCCGCGTTTTGTTGTTTGGGTATTCGGTGGACGTAGGGTTGCGCCGAGGCACACGTGAGATCCGCTTCACTATCGCTGCCATCCAAACTATTTGGAGCGTCTCTGCATGCATAGCTCACTGTGTCTTCAACAGACTCGCTTTCCACATAACAACGAGCACCACGAAGGCACGGCTTCCATGTAGGAGGTAAACTCCAGCCCCCATCTCTATTAAAATTCGGCCGCCTCCCTATCTCTATGGCTTCTCGAATTTTCCGGGGTACAAAGCTCCTCACTGGGTTCCCCAGAGACCCTTAATTCCCAAGCCTTCCTCGTATCTTTGTCCAGTCTTTCACTTACCAAGTATGTAATAATTAACTCCCATGTGTAATGTATGATTGTTTACTTACGTTAAATTTTTTATTAATTCGTTCTCTCAAATTATCTGCATGGCCATTATCTGTAGCATTCCTAGGCCTTTATATTTCGAAAGTCTTTATGCTCTCTTAATGTTTGTTTACCTTTTGTAATTTGTAATGTCACTTAATGACAAGCCTAGGTTTTATTTTTAATTTATTGCTAGAGCTGCCAGTAGGTTAGGTTGTATAGATATTAGACCTTGTTATAAATGTATATTCTTAAATTATGTTTATTCTAAACTTATTTAAATTTTGAAATGCTCTGTAAAAGAAGGGAACCGGGGCCGTCAGATCAGTCTACATTTGGTGCTCACCTTGTCAGGAGGTGCTGATGAATAAGTGCTGAGTGAGAGGGTTGTGCCCTCCAAAAATAATAAAGTGATTGTCTGAAGTGGCATGTGACGCCGACGGCTCGTTATTTTCAGCCCTGTGCCTGCTTGGATTTATCGCGGCCTGCTTCTCCGAGGTCGGCGACGTGGAGGCCTTGAGGGGACTTGAGGCCCCTTCTTAGCGACGTAAAGGCCTTACTTGAGGCCCCTTCCTAGCAACGTGGAGGCCTACTCGAGGCCCCTTCTTAGCGGCGTGTGCTGTTAACTTGGCCCCTTCTTAGCGGCGTGTGCTGTTAACCGGCTGTGTTAAAGGAAGAATCAAGACCTTAATTTACCCCCGGCTTTCCCTGGTTTTATTTTTAACTTATATTAAATTAACTTTACCTTTTTCTCCTTTTTCTTTTACTTTTCCTTTTAAGCCAGGACTCCTCCAGTCCTGGTGATAGTTTTCTCCTAAACTTTACTTTTTCCCCTCCCGGAAAATAGTAATGTTTCACATGATGAAATATCAACCCCCAATTTTTTTATCGATTCTAAACAATCCATGGTTGTATTTAAAAGAGATTTATTTCCGGCGCAGATTCATGTAACAATTTCTTTTGGTTCATTAGTCTTTTCATAACCTCTTTTGCTAAAAACTTTTTATTATTATATGTACTATTTAATTTTGTCCAAGCTACTTCGTAACTGTTCCCTGTGATTCTAGTGTTTCGAAGCAATTGTTCTGCTTCGCCCGTTAAGTGACCCTTCAAATAATAAAAATTTTGAGAATTGTCCAAATGTTTGTCGTTATGTACCAAACCCAAAACAAATCCCTAAAGGTGTGCCATTCTGAGTAGTTTCCTGAAAAGGTTGGAATTTTAATTTCAGGTAATTTAACTCTACCTTTTGACCTAGGGCCCTGGCTATCATACTCCATTACTGACTGACTAACCATGGATGCTACTTTAAAAGTTCTAAGCTTTTCTTTGAGTTCGGCCTTATGATCTATATACTGTTCTTGTATATCATTATAGATCTCCTTCCGATAATAGTTAGAGCTGTGATACAATTTTATATCTTTGATCTGTTTAAGTGTATATTCGTGATTTTCACAAAACTTTTCCCATAACTGTTCAATATTTTCTAATCTCGCTTCTAAGTAGGAAAGAGTAATGCGGTCCTTAGGGGACTTTTTAAATTTACAATAGCCTTGGCAATCTGGCTCCTTGTGTCCTCCTGGACAGCTTCAAATAATTCCATTTTAATAACTATATAAAGTGCACACAAATATAAGTTAAACTCAAAAGGAAATAAATAATAAGAAAAACTTAAACAGTTAATAAAGTATATCAACAAATTTATTAACAGTTAATAATAAAATGCCCGTAAAATTAGAACTATTTTTCCAAGCTTTAATCTTAAATACTTAGGTACACATCAATAAATAGACCTTAATATGTGAAATAACTTGTTAAAAATAAAATAATTTTTTGAATTTTTTTCTAATTTTTGGACTCAACTCAATATAAAATTGGGCATAGGTTCCCCGTCTCAACAGAGAATTGCCTTAAACTAATACAAGTTCAACACCCAAATTAATTATACAAGTTAATAAAGCCTAAACGTTAAGGTTGAAATTACCAATATTATAGCACAATAAAATCACTAAAATAAAAAGTCTAAAATTGTTCGAAGTTGCTGCACTTCAAGAAATAAGGTCGAAAATGTACTCACAGATTGGTTGTGGTCACACACCTTTACATAGACACAATTTTTAGCAACCGCTTGCCGCAGCGCCCTCTGTTGGCGCCTTGTAAACTTGGCTTGTAAGCTTGGTTATTGACGTCATCACGTCTAGTCCTTTGAATCCTTCAGCAATTCAATTGTAGCTCTTTCCTCCCCGCCAGATGGCGCCTCCTGATTATTTATTAATCAGGCTGTGGCACAGCCGTCGCTTGCTCCAATGTTCCACCAGCGCTCAACGTCTACCTGACGTCCGCTGCAGGAACTAATGATCTGGCTAGCGGTCCACTAACCAGTACTAACAAGGCGGGGGATACCGGTATCACCACCGAAGAGAGCTACCAAAAACAGCGCTTTTTGCAACCGGCTACGAATGGACCATAGACGTGGTTGTTGTTCCCACTGGAAAGCGCTGGGTTAAAATGAAAGCCGAAATGCCCAATATACTTTTTATTATATAGGTAAAGTAACTACAACAATGATTATTGAGTTCTTAAAATAATATTGACATGTAAATCTATAATATAATCGGAACACAACCAATGTGAGATTTAATATTCGTGTACAACGCCATCTATTGGCGTTGTGGTAGTTTGTTTTAATTTCTGCTTACTTAAATCCTAAACAGGGGTAACCTCAGGGGCAATCGCAGGGGCAATCGTGTATACATGTAGCCATTTCAATTTAAATTAATGAAATCAACTCGCCTTGACTATGATTCATTTATTATTTTACTAATGAAAATAATAATCTTATCAAATAGGGTATTTTGGGTTCAGTGAATCTTTATGATTGCATGCCCAATGCCTAATAAATGACTGTTATAGAATTTGGTAATTCATTAGTTTCAATTCGACCAAACTGGGGGTAGAAAAACAATTCCTTTGCATCCGTAAATCTAATTGAATACCAATCAGTCGAATTTAAATTTTCTAGGTCGATTGATTTTTTCAAATAAATATAATTGGCTTTAGATAACCTTCAGAGGAAAAATTTTTATTAATAAATTGTTATTGTCCGGTTTTTCTAAACCAATATCAAATGATATAATAGCTGCTGTTAGCAGCCAGCTTTGAAAATAAATTAGCACTATGCGTAAAAACGAGTACAATGATATATAGCAATGCGATTTGTTGTGAAATAAAATTGAAATGTGCAAAGCTCACGGTTTTGTCCTTTGTCTTATTGGAGCTGAATTTTGACTCATCGATGAATCACTGTTATCTCTACACTGCGATGGAGAACGATCACGTATTCGCGAACTAGAATCTTCTTCATTATACACTGACTCTAAATTCGAAATATTTTCGTTCTCCATTTTATCGGTCAGAAATAGTTATTAGTGAATATAAGCTACTAGGAACACTTTTTTCACGTTTTTTTACGGAATTTACTTCTGAATGACGACGCTATAACGACAAACCAACACCGGTGCATTCTCGATTTGGACGCAAAACAGCAATATAGGTGGCGCCACCATCGGAGAGATAGCGGAAGTGCCTGATTTAAGGTAAAAAGACAGGTGTTGATGCGAAACAAATAATAGGGTGATTTTACAAACTTCACCACGCGGGCGAAGCTGCGGGCATCAGCTAGTCGTGCAATAAATTTCGAGTAGAGGAAGACGCTGTTTTGGATTTAGCCCTCAATTTGTACGGATACTATATAATAATATATTGAGTCCACAGATTTTCACAATGAACCGCTCAGTTCTCCGATATAATACACATACCTCGTATCCCCCCCCCCCCTGGCTTGCGTGGTACAATTAGGCCATCCCCGTTCCCAATGTATTGACTATCTCATAAAAGATTATGATTGATTGATATATGAATATGTAAACATAAAAAATGGAAGACAATTACATTGATATTAAAAAAAAAAAGACAAATTAAGAAGAATACAATTGATTAAATACAAATTATATTAAATAAAATTTGAAGCGCTCGTGGCCCCGCGGTCTCAGTGTTCGGTAAACGATCACTGAGGTACGCAACTTTCACTATGGCTGGTCGTCGGATGGGTGACCACTTTGTGGCATTTACATTTGCGAGCGTTTCCGTGCTTCGGAAGGCACGTTAAGCCGTTGGTCCCGGTTGCCAGTAAAATGGCAGTCGTTAAGCCTGGTTGAAAGCCTTATAGGCGGCTTAAAAAATTTCAACAGCAGGTAGCCACAACCTGCGTCTGTCTATTTCAACACGGCAATGGGCTCACCACCTATTACGTGGGACAGGAATCCACACGGTGAAAAGTGGGCATATAATATGCCTCTGCCACCCCTTCGGGGATAAGGCGTGATGGATATTTATTTATTATTTATTTATTTAAATAACCTAAAAAGTATGATATATAACAAAAATATATTATTAAAAGGAGTCCCTTTAGGCAAGGTTCCGAAGATACTGGCAGCGGTAAAAATCCCTATAGCGCTAGGACCCCACGGACCAAGGGTCTCGACACCGAATGGGACAAAATCAAATTCGGAGACCCCTGTATTTGCATGCTTTAGCTTTTTCACACGCTTCACAAGCCGCAAAAAATATAACGGGAACGAATTTGTAAATAAGCGTCAAAATAAAGGTTCTAAGTTAAGGAACAATGTAAAACGAAGAAATATTATAAGACAGGTATAATAATAGGTAAATAGCTTTAGTATCAAGGGTCGTAGAATAGAGTAGAAAATACTTTATTGTACAAGTCTCACAAGAAATAACCCTAAAATTAATTTTAAGTACACTGGGCGATCCTATCGTTTATAGCGATCTTTTACAGACAACCTTAGTATGAATTTGATGTTAGGAATAATATTATAAGGTAACATGTAGTTATCGTAAACGTACGATAAAATTATGCCTACTACTGATATAGGCATAGTATATAAACACACATATATTATACATACCATATATTGACTGCATCGGTGGCGATAAGTTATTTAATAATTTGTTGTAAATGTATGTATTTATGTAGTAAATAAATATTTGTTGTAATACGACTATGTATGTATTTAGAAATATATAAGTATGTTTATCAGCTATCTAGATCCCAACCAAATTTTTTTTTAATACCACTGAGCTGTCAGACAAGCGTACGGCCCACCTGATGGAAAGTGTTTACCGTAGCCTATGGACGTTTGCAACACCAGAGGTGTAGCACTCGCGCTGCCGACCCTTTGTAAACCTTCTAAGACCCCTTTTCAAGAACCCCACGTTTATTATTATTATTTATTTATTACTTTTTATTAGCTTACTTTGGGTTAAATGACGTGGTGTTAATACCCACAATATGTATGTTGTGTGTATTTCTGCACACATAAATACATACTTACAAAATACATAAATACTTACTATCTTCACGCTGTATTCCTGACGGGGACTTCGCGACCCATGCAAACTTATTTCGTTTCCTTCAAATTCATCAATCGCTTCATACATGCACGCCTGGGTATTTCAGTACTTTTGAGTTTTCCGTTTTTGAGCAATCTGCTCACGTGGTCTTCATATGTAAGTCTCGGCCTACCCTGACTCCTTCTTCCCTCTACTATCGCACAATATATATTTTTCAACAAATCTTTCATAAATACTTACAAATTTATTAGAGATAATAAATCAAAAGCAAATCTGTAGAGACAATTAAAGATAGTAAATAATTAGAGCAAGTGTCAGTTCTAAATGAAACTAATTGATTTCTACCGTAGGTTTAAAATTTGACAGTGTTTGGGCACGTCTAATTTTAACCGGCCATGCTTATACGATAAAGTACTTTCATATGAAGCCTACACCAGATTACACATTTTATGACTGAGATTACCCTCTAGCTCCTAGACAATTAGCTAACCCTACCAACTCTAAATTAAATGCTAGATTAGCCTCACTAGGTTAAGCATTTTATGATATAAAATTTTTAATTAAATTTATTCAAAATTTGTGAGAAATTTAGCATAAGAAATGCTTTAAAAATTTATTCAAAATATGTATAAATACAAAGAAAAGAAAATTAGGGAAAAATGCGCGCACATTATTTTCTGCGGTAGCTGCGCAAACTAATATATATAGAGCTAAAGCTACTATATACAGCCAAATTGTTGAAACCTAAACTAATATATATAGAGCTAAAGCTACTATATACAGCCAAATTGTTGAAATCTAAACTAATATTATTAAGCTGAAGAGTTTGTTTGTTTGGTTGAACGCGCTAATCTCAGAAACTACAGGTCAGATTTGAAAAAATATATTTGTGTTAGATAGCCCATTTATCGAGGAAGGCTATCTATACTAATATTATAAAGCTGAAGAGTTTGTTTGTTTGTTGGGTTGAACGCGCTAATCTCAGGAACTACTAGTCAGATTTAAAAATTATTTTTCTGTTAGATAGCCCATTTATCGAGGAAGGCTATATATCATAACGCTACTACACTGGGGAGCAGAGCAGTAGTCATAAATGTCGACAAATCGGGCAAATTTTTATGCATCATTGTTGAATTTATACGCGACGGGATTACGTAAATAGGTGCGACGGGAGGTCAAAATTTTCCACGGGCGAAGCTGTGAGGGTCATCTAGTACTTAATAAATGTTGTTTTTATTAAATAACACTGAAAAAAATTAACACTAATCACTGTTAATTTGTAGACAATACTAAATAATGGTATGAAATTAAACGTTTATTTGTTATATTTTAAGTAATAGAGATTATATATTACCAAAAATATTTACATACTAAGACAGCAAATAGTGCGGTTATGGAATATAATTTCATTATTTGTGTTCATAACGCGTGCTTTATGTATCTTAAAACCGATGAAAATAGATCCACTAGTGTGTTGAATAAAATGTAACAATATTCTCAATATTACATTAAAACCATTTCACAATTACATACAACCATGAAAAAGCATGTTTAATGATTCACTACCGTACAAAAAACAGGCGTAGACATGAAAAAGTAACCAGGCTCAAGTGGGATTTAGCTTCAGATGGGCTCGGATTATCGCACAGTGGGATAACGGGGGTAGGATGAAAAAACCATGTTCGCGACATTCTCGACATTAGAAAGATAAAACTAAGTATCTATACAGATAAATAATATTAAAGTGTCTGTTTTTACTGAATTAACAGCTTTTACAAAACACATAAAAAAAAATTAATTTATTTTTGATTATTCTGGCTAATCGCTGAAACAATTGCACCGGCAAATAGCTGATATTATAAAGCTATATTTTATGACCGTATTTCCACGGGAACGAAAACTACGTGGGTAGAACCGCTGGGCGTCCGCTTGTAAATAATAATGGATGTACTGATTTTGATTATTGTTTCTGTAACACCGAGCATAAGAGCAAATAAAATGTATTATACCGACAAAGTCTGAGACACAGTTAAAAGTTTTCTTTATACCTTTACGATTGTCAGACAAACGTAAGGCTCACCTGATGGAAAGTGGTCACCGTAGCCTATGGACTACACACTGCACAATGCAAATTATGTATCTTTATTACTATTATCTTTATTACTACACATTACATAGCAAAGTCCTCCGCCGCGTCTGTCTGTCTGTTCGCGATAAAGTCAAAAACTACTGCTCCGATTTCAAACTATTTACACCAATGGATTGAGTGGTTCTCAAAGAATATTTTCTATACTGATATTATAAAGAGGAAAGATTTGTAAATTTGTTTGTAATGAATAGGTTAAAAAGTACTGGGCCGATTTTAAAAGTTCTATCACCATAAGAATGCTACATTCTTCGTGATAAACATAGGCTATATTTAAGTTTCAAAAAGTTTAGGGTTCCGTACGAAATCTCAAATAGAATAATTTCATTACGCGGGCGAAGCTGCGGGCCAAATATAAGCCATAATGAATATGGGTACAAATTCATGTTTTATGCAATTTCGTTTTAAATCCCCTTTGCGTATTTAAAAGCAATCAGGGACCCGTTTTCTATTACCAATAACTGTGATGACTTTCTAAAGACCTCCCAAATCACTATTGATCTTCTACTTTGACTTATTTAGTCTTACATCATCATATTTGGTTTTTGCCGTACCCGCTCTGTACTGTACTGTTTAATATTTCAATATAAAATTTGTAAAAAATGTATTGGAAAAGGGCGTGCTCCGTTGGTTTGGTCACGTCTCACGAATGAGTGAAGTCAGGAGTCAGAGTAGACCGAGACTTACTCGCCTTGTGAGCAGATACTCATAAAACTGTAAGGTCAAAAGTACTCGGATACCCAGACGCGCATGATTATTGAATCTTCAAGACGCGAAAGAGTTATGCATGGATCGTGAAGCCTGGCGATCTGTGTTCTCTGACTACTGGATACAGTCTGAAGATAGATGGAAACAATTTGTATTGAGTTTATGCTTACAGGATTCACATGTACAGACTGTAATCGGTATTGGTACACTACGCATGGATTCGAGGTATCAATAACATTGAATGTATTTTCGAATCTGTAGTAATGGGTCATGAGAAAGCAATTACGGGAGATATCACAACAAAACACTAAACCTAGCGATCCTTGGCAGTGAATTTTTATGGAATTGGAAATAATAATTGTTTAACCGTCTGTAATGTGTACGAATTGTTGGAAGTAATCTTAAATAGCAGGTCCACTGGCCTAAAAAACACATAAACAAAAAAATATTTTCAAAGGATTTCACTCAACTTCGTTAAGTACCATAGAAATTAAGACACATCTCTTGAAAAGGGGCTATTACACCAGTAATGATTTGAATGATACAGATAAATGAAAATGAGTTGTTTGTTCTTCGCTTGAGCTATTTATGTCATACGAATTATGAACCTTAAGATTATTGCATCTAAGTACACTTACATTTGCTGCCAGATTTGCAAGGCATTATGTAGGTAGAAACACACATAACACCTTTTCTAATCGCCAGTAAAAGCATAAATTTTATGTACATTATGAGTTAAATAAAATGTTTAACTAAAATAAAAATAAATTAATACTTAAATTTGCCACAAATTCTCGAGGTACCTTTTCGTTTATTGATAAATTTTTAAAGCAATTATTTTGCTAAATTTCTCATAAATTTCATACTCATAAAATGACGATTAAAATATGGTGGTGAATTTCAGCTTAATTCGATACGGTTCGGGTAGTTCAGGTGGCTAGAACATTGCCCTGGTTAGGCAAAGGTCACAGGTTCAATCCCTGTCTCGAATCGAATTGTCTTTTTCCACTTTATAAAAAAAATACCTTTTCGTTTAATTCTACTAATATTATAAAGTCTAAAGTTTGTAAGTATGGATGGATGTTTGTTATTATTTCAAGTAAAATCTACTGAATGGATCGCATCTTCAAAATGTATTGCTTAGAACCATCTCGAACATTGACTTTCGAACAAATTATCACAAAATTTTCCCATTAGTTCAGGTGCTCTATGACACAATATACAGACAACAGTTTAAACTTCTATAACCCTTTGTTTTTCCGTCGAGGGTTAAAATTACTTACCGTAATAATTCAAAAATTAATGAAGCGTTTCATTTAAATAATGAATTGTAGTCCCTACCTGACAGTATAAAAGGGATTAATAACAAAGAAAGTACGCTAATAATTTATAACACTTTATCAAGTTATATTAAACAACTCCATTAACAAATTATGAAAGTACAACAACTGTCATGTTTTCAAACCGTCCCGGGGGACTTTTATTTCCAAGGTGAAAGATATCTGAGAAAAAAACCGTTTTTAGGGTTCCGTAGCCGAATGGTAAAAAACGGAACCCTTATGGATTCGTCATGTCTGTCCGTCCGTATGTCACAGTCACTTTTTTTCCGAAACTGTAAGAACTATACTGTTGAAACTTAGTAAGTAGATGTATTTTGTGAACCGCATTAAGATTGTCACACAAAAATAGAAAAAATAAATTTTGGGGGTAATACTTAGAACTCTAAAAACTCAAAAAAAAATTTTCATCGAACCCATACGTCATCCCAAGATGAATGGTTTGATGAAAAAAAAATTTTATCTGTGGATAGCTCTTCAAAAATGGTATTGGGGTTTCTAATATTTTTTTTTTCAAAACTAGTTTGCGCGTGAGACACTTCCAAGATGGTAAAATGTGTGTGTGTATGTGTGTGTGTAACTCCTAAAATAAAAGAATGATAAAACTAAAAAAAAATATATAATGTACATCCCTGCAAACTTCCACCGAAAATTGGTTTGAACGAGATCTAGTAAGTAGTTTTCTTTTAATACGTTATAAATCGTAAACATCGATCAAAGTTACAATGAAATACAAGAACTTTTATATAATAGTACTTGATGCTACGGACCCCTTCATGGGCGAGTCCGATTCGCACTTAGACGCTTCTCTTTCTTAGTCAGAACTTTGAATCTCATAAATCATTTTTCAAAAGGTTCGTAATTAGATAAAGTTAGTTTTTTATGAGTTTGGAAATTAACATTCAATAAATTAGGAGTTAATATTACAATATTTACTAGAGGAAGCGCTCTTGACCCCGCTAATTCGGTGGTCTGTAAACGATCCCTGCGTTAAGCAATTTTCGCTATGGCTGTCCTTGGATGGGTGACCGCTTTGTGGTATTTACATTTGCGAACGTTTCCGTGCGTCGGAAGGCACGTTAAGCCGTTGTCGTGGTCCCGGTTGCCAGTAAAATGGCAGTTGTTAAGTCCAGTTGAAGGACTTATAGGCGGCATGCAAAATTTCGACAGCAGGTAGCCACAACCGTCCTTTGTCTATTTCAACACGGCAATGGGCTCACCACCTATTACGTGGGACAGGAATACATACGATGAAAAGTGGGCGTGTAATATGCCTCTGCCATCTCTTCGGGGATAAGGCGTGATTGATAAACATAAACATAATATTATTACAAAATTTTTCTCATTTTTTATTTCGGTCTTTTACAAATACTTATTCTCTCTTCATCTTAGTGTACCTAGGTATTCCTAGTCCTTTTGGGATTTTTTAGGTTCTTTTTGTAGGAATCTAGGATTTCTTTTCCTTTAATTTTTAAATTTCAACATTGTTGGAAGCGATTACAGCCTGACCCCCTAAGCTCGATAAGGGTGCTGTCAGATCAGGTTGCTTGGACCCAGAGATTTTAATTCGACCACTTATACCCATGCAATCTTTACAACGATGAAAAATTGACTAGCAGTAAATCAGAGTGGTGTAGTACCTGTACAAAAATGCCGCAATGTCTGTTCGAATACAGAACGAGCTCACCGGACACATAAAATGAAGTGGAGTGAAGCGGAGAAAAGGGGAGCGGAGTTGACCAGAGTGGAGCTGAGTGAAGCGGAGTGGAGTGGAGTAGAATAATAAACTTTATTGCACACCAATATAAATAAATATCAATCATATAAAGAGAGAAGAATTTTATAAATGTACAGGGGAAGATTTTATTGCTGAAAAGCAATCTCTTACAGGCAACGTTTGGATGGAGAAAATTGTTAAAAACCACGCAAGAAAACATCCAACACATCAAATTACAGAGAGGAGTGAGATGAGACATTTATTTCTCCGAAATTGTTCACTGCTGCGCTGCAAGATTTATTTAAGAGCTATTCAGAATCGGAAAAGACTCGGCATCAATGCAAACGGTAATGGTTTGTCAATGAGATCCTTGATTATTTCAGTACAATCTATCTAATCTACCTAATCTAATGGGCTAATCTAAAGTTTATATTCACACCTTCTTTCGTAAAATCAACGTTAAAGTATAAAGTCAATGAATTTTAATTTACCTACTTGAAAAGTTAATGTTTAATGTCACATTTGTACGAAATTTTTATACACAGCGCTATCTAGCCTTAATTAAGTTAATAAGCTTGTGCTATGAGATCTACAACCGATAAAGTGACGTATATTTTTCAAAATAGGTAGATACGAATTAAAATACTCGTGGCCCCGCGGACTCGGTGTTCTGTAAACGATCACTGAGTTACGCAACTTTCAGTATGACTGGTCCTCAGATAGGTGACCACTTTGTGGCATTTACATTAGCGAACGATTCTGTGCTTCGAAAGGCACATTAAGCCGTTGGTGCCCGTTGCCTTAACATGGTAGTCGTAAAACCTAGTTGAAGGCCCTCAACAACAGTTCGCCACAATCTGCGCGTGTCCATTTCAACACGGCAATGGCCTCACCACCTGTTACGTGGGACAAAAATGCGTGGGTCAAATGTATAGTAGATATGTCTCTGCCTACCCCTTCGGGGATAAAGGTGTGACAATATGTATTTAAAAATAAAATATTTTTTTCAAATATTTAAAAATATGTCAAGTAATGTAATAAGTCAATATGTCTACCTCAAGATTTCTGTAAACCCACTTTAGCTCTTTTGAATTTTACTCGGATAAGTGATATATTTCTAGGAAACGCGCTGTGACAGCATACACTTGACAATATTACTTATTTTGTCGGCTTTCCGCCTAACATTGGGATTTTCGATTCTCCAATTTATCGTAAGTCCGTATCTAAGGGCGTCGCTGCGACTGGTGTGCGGTGTGGAGCGTTTGCTGATGCTAGTCAACAAGTTTGTGGTGATCCTTAAATATGATATTATTGTAATCAAAACACGAAAATTTCTCTTTTTATTTTACTTTATCTTAATCTTTTTACTTTTCTTAATTCATAATTCATAATTAAACAGGTGTCTAATTTATAATACAATTTACAATGTGTTCAATTTTCAATTTCCAATGAAGTTCGCGATATTTTGTTTCTACTTTGTTGTACGACTGAGGTGGCAATTAACCATACTGCCTACCTGATTAAAGTGGTAACAGTACTTTATGTACGTTTGCCGA
Organism: Thumatha senex; assembly: GCA_948477245.1. Taxonomy (NCBI): domain Eukaryota; kingdom Metazoa; phylum Arthropoda; class Insecta; order Lepidoptera; family Erebidae; genus Thumatha; species Thumatha senex. The sequence goes on from OX419743.1 coordinate 17,860,997, forward strand.
TACCAAACACAAAATAAAGATAATCCTACTAATATTCTAAACGCGAAATCTTTTAAGTATGGATATTTGTTACCCTTTCACGCAAAATCTACTGAATGGATTTTGATGAAACTTTACAATAATATAGCTTACACATCAGAATAAGACATAGGCTACTTTTTATCCCGAGAACAAGTTCCTGTGGGAAACGGGAACGGAAAAACTTCATCACGCGAACGAATAATAAATATTTTAGTCAGGGAACCGGGTATACTGTCGAAAGAAAAACCTATGAAGCTTGATGAAAAATGAGAGAAAATGGCGAAAGATTAAAAACATTAAAAAACCAAAACCCTACCAGCCTAAGTCAAAAAATCTCAGCTAGTTAGTAACAGTAAGTGAACCACTACTTCTAATTTGGGGCTTAATTTTCCGTACACAAAAAAGGGTCTCGCCCCACCCGGGATTTTCCAAATAAGCAGCCAATCAAGGTAAGTGTCGTACGGATTCAATTATTCCACCAGAAAACCCGCTTGGTTACGTAGCGCTTTAGGAAGAACATTATACCTACTTAAACTAGGTGACCCCACGGCATTGCCCGTGACATACTTCAACCTTCCGTCGTCGCACCTATTTAATCCCTTCGGTTGTACAATCTACAATAATGTATAAAAAATTGCCCGATTTATCGACAAATATGATTACTGATCCGCTCTCCAGAGTAGTAGCGTGATGATAGCCTTTAGCCTTCCTCGATAAATCGGCTATCCAACACAAAAATATTTTTTTTCAAATTCGAACAGTTCGTCGTTACTGAGATTAACGCTTTCAACTAAACAAACAAACAAACTCTTCAGCTTTAAATATTAAAACTATAGATTAAACAAAAATTTTAGCGGACCCCGGGCGTCGCGAGACGCAACTGGGACATACACTCGGATGATGATGATGGAGATTAAACAATGATAAATGATATTAATGTTCAAATAAAAACGATATAATTCATTTTGTAATTTACAACTTACAAAAGTTGTAAATTACAAAACGTTTTATTCGAATTTTGTTGTCAGTTGCGAAAAATAAAGTGAAATTGACATTTAAATGTGACTGTAAACGCTGACATAGGCTTAACAGACAACAAAAATTTTAAAAACACAATAAAATATTTGACGGTCCTGTTCTCCGTATTTGCATTCCAATTTTCTCAGTTAATTATGTTTTTATTGACCTATAAAATGGGAAATGGTCTGAATGTGGTTGTTATGCATAAATTAATCAAGTATGGAGCTAAGATAAACGATGTGTGTTTATATAATAAAATAAATGAATATATAGATAGATATATATAGATGACGTAAGAACTAAATGCGAGATTAGGGTAAACCAGGAACGTCTAGAGCAATCGAATGAAATTGTGTATTTAGGGAGTATGTTTAGCGCGGATGGAAGATGTGATTCGGATGTAGAACGGCGAGTAGCTGCCGGAAACAGAGTTAACGGTGCTTTGTCCCAATTAGTAAAGCGACAAAGCATCGTAAAAGAAGCACGACTGGCGATTCATAACGCAGTGCTAGTGCCAACTTTGCTTTACGGTAGCGAAACCTGGGTATGTCAGCAGATGCATGAAAGTAAATTGAATGCTGTGGAGATGCGATCACTTCGAAAATTGTGCGGCGTTACCTTGGCCGACCGAATACGTAACGAAGTGATACGCAATATGGCAGGTTTGAATGAAAGTGTCAGCGTTAAGCTGGAAAAGGGCGTGCTCCGTTGGTTTGGACACGTCCAACGAATGAGTGAGGAACGATTGACGAAGAATATATATTGTGCGAAAGCAGAGGGTAGAAGAGGTCAGGGTAGGCCGAGACTTACATATGAAGACCACGTGAGCAGATTGCTCAAAAACGGAAAGGTTAAAAGTACTCGGACACCCAGACGTGCGTGTATGAAGCGATTGATGAATCTCGAAGAAGCGAAAGAAGTATGCATGGATCGCGAAGCCTGGCGATCTGTCCTCTCTGACTACCCCGTCAGGGATACAGCGTGAAGATAATTAATATAAAGTGTTTATTCGCATAAACAAGTTATGAATAGGCGGCCATCTCCGCTCTCCAGTACCTGCCTCGTAATAAAAGCACGGTTAAAGTTAAGTTCCGATCTAAGCTCAGACTCCTAAATCTTAAAAAAGGTATTCTCGTAACAAAGTTTTATGCATCTAACATTAACTGTAAAATAAATAAAAATAAATATCCATCACGCCTTATCCCCGAAGGGGTGGCAGAGGCATATTATATTCCCACTTTTCACCGTGTGGATTCCTGTCCCACGTAATAGGAGGTGAGCCCATTGCCGTATTGAAATAGACAGATGCAGGTTGTGGCTACCTGCTGTTGAAATTTTTAAGCCGCCCATAAGGCCTTCAACCAGGCTTAACGACTGCCATTTTCTGGCAACCGGGACCAACGGCTTAACGTGCCTTCCGTAACACGGAAACGCTCGCAAATGTAAATGCCACAAAGTGGTCACCCATCCGAGTACCAGCCATAGTGAAAGTTGCGTAACTCAGTGATCGTTTACAGAACACTGAGACCGCGGGGCCACGAGCGCTAAATCTTACATTAACTGTAAGTTGATTAAATCGAATTGAGACTGAAAGTTGAAAATGACAAAATCAGTATTCTGCTAGTCTTATTCTTTGAGACTCAATTTTGAATGAAATGTATTTGGTATTCTCGTCATAATTTATGTGTCAAATTTGACATTTATATGAGTTTGAATGTATATCAACACTAGATCGACGGAATACTGCTGAGAACCTGTTTTTGTTCGGTTAAAACGCGATTCGTGTTAAATATGAGCGGATATTTACGACGGTGGCAATGAAATTCTATATTAATTGTCTCTGGGTGATGCTTAGCTGAAGTATACAGGGAATTGGCGCAGGATGTTCTCGGATAGCAGCCGTTTGCAGTATATTATTTTCTCAAATGTTCACAACATGCAGTTTTACATCCTATTATATGAGAACTACTCGCTTAAACTATAGGGTTTGTGTGCGAGCAGTATATGCTTTACAATATTCAGTTGAAATTTAATACTAAACATTGCAATATACTTAGACTATACCCAGTATGGGCAGGTAGTATCCGGTAGACAACAGTGTTCGCGTGCAAACGCACGGAACTAGGATAACTTAGGTGTACGCTTATTTCGAGATCTTATCCGTGAGCACACAAACGAGCAGTGTGGCCCTATATACATACAATAAATGTGTAATCTGGATTTATTGTATAATATTTTTTGAGTAAATTATTAAGTTTGCGCGTGAACTTCTCACTACTACGAAATACCGAAACGATGGCAGTAAGCAAACCATTCAAAATATATGGCAAAAGGTAATTACATGTTCTAGCACCATATTTGTTGTTAATTTTTGGTAGACAAAATTTTTTTGTATACTCTAATGATCTTAGGTTTTCATTTCTTGTATAGTCTTTTAGTACATTTACATTAATAACTTCTTCCTTTAGAATGGCCAGTCTAAGTTTACTCTGCACAGGAAGCAGCTCGCAATACTGGAACAATCCATTAAAACAGTTTCTGTGTTGAAGTTTTACTATTTTGGGAACTATTGTTTTTAATGATTTAATTTGTAAGTTATAGATATTTGCCAATTTTGTTTTACAAGCACGTCCATAACTGCTCAACCCGTACCCAATAACACTATCCACCAACGCCAAATATATCAATCTTAACACTTTGAATGGTATTTTATATTTAATCACATATAGTTTACCCAGTACAGCTCTTATCTTATTACAAATATAGTCAATGTGAGAATTCCAGTTAAGTCTATGGTCAACAATAAGGCCTAAGTACATGTGTTCACTTACCAAATCAAGCTTGACACAATCGTTCAAGAGACAACCATGATTACCATGCAAACAGTCGTGACTGTGCGCTACTATCGCTGGTATATAATTAGTCCGCCTGGCGTTCTGTGGAGACTGAATGCACATAAGTTTAGTCTTTTTTGCATTAATGACAAGTCCTACATCGTGTGCCCATTGACACATTCGGTCGAAATTTTCCTGCAACTTACGCTCAGCACAAGCCAGCACACGATCAGCCACCAAAATGCATGTATCGTCAGCAAACTGATATACGGAACCATGCTCAAAAAGATTGCACATTTCATTAACGTATATAATATATTCTTTAGGACCGTTCACGGAGCCCTGAGCCGTGCCCATGGAGGTTGGTACGCTGTTACTAAATTCTCTTCCCACTTTTACTTTGGTATATCTTTGCTCGTGGTAGTTTTTTATGAGTTCTAACATTGGTCCGCGTATGCCAGTCTGCTCTAGTCTGCTGAATAGGACGTCATATCTCAGCATATCGAAAGCCCTGCAGAAGTCAATGAAAACAACGAGCACGTGACTCTTATTGTTCATGTGCTCGTTGATTTCATTGGTAAATTGACATAGTAACTGTGACGTATTTTTGTTTTTTTGAAAACCGTATTGTTTCCTATGTATTATGTTGTATTTTTTTAGAAATCCATCTATTCTGTCACCTATGTACGTCTCAATTATTTTGTCCAAAGACGACAATATAGTTATTGGACGATAGTTATTACAATCAGTATGGTCGCCTTTTTTATATATAGGACGAACCATTCCCATCTTAATCTCGTCAGGGTACTTAGCTGTGTTAATGCATGTATTAATGAAGTGTGTAATAGATGGTGTTATCTGTTTGGATATTAGTTTTATGTCCTTAGCCCTTATGTCATCAAGACCTGGACCTTTTTTGGTGTTGAGCCTGTTAATGAGTTTCTGTGTGGTATGATCGGATATTTTTGGTAGCAGCATGGACACATCCAACCCTTGACATGGTTGAGAACTTAGCATGGGCATATCACAATTTAGCACAATTTTAATGGTATTTTTTTTAAATTCGTTGGCAAATAAGTTACTGACGTCCCGTTCACTCATGGGAAAGTATCTCCGTATAACCTCGTCCACAGAGCTGGTGGTTTTCCCACAGATTTCATTAACCAATCCCCATACTTTCTTAGGATTACTAAAATTTAAGTTAATTTGTTTCTTATAATATTCATTTTTGACGTAGTTAGCATATTTATTCGTTTTATTTCTATATTTATTATAAATGATTTTGTTTTCAATTGATTGCTCTTTTTTAAAAATCTTATATAACTCTTTTTTTTTGTTATACATCTAACCTTTTATTGACCCATTTACAGTGATTATTTCTTCTTTTTATGGTTATACATATCACAGAGTTTTCATAAGCATGATCGAAATTACTACGTATCCTATTATACACCTCGCTAGAGGAACTATATTGCAAAGGCGCGCGCCAATCCGCGCGCATCAACTCACTATGCAGCTGTTTGTTATCATAAATATAAATAACCGGTTTATGTTCGAGTAGCGGCGCGCTATCGGCGCGGTCACCAACAATAGTGCAGGCAGTCACGAAATGATCCGCCACAGACTCGCTTATCACGGCAGAATATACGGTATCCATAGCTACTGAGTTACTGCGCACGAATATGTGGTCAATGCAACTACTTGTAATGATACATCCCTTCTTTTCCACCCTAGTATACTGATTCCCGCAGCTATATAAACGCACTATACCGTTATCTACTGAAATGTTTAAATTCATGTCTCCTAAGAGAATCATTTCCATTCTATCACAATGATTTGTACATAGCTACTTTATTTCTAAAATAAAATTTTGTTTAGAGGATTTAGGAGGTCGGTACGTTACGCATAGGTTTATATTGTTTTTATTAATGCGTAGCTGCCCCATTAAGATCTCACATTAAAAGGAACAGGTGGGCACTACAGAAAATTGCAAAGTTTTATGAACGTACACGATAATGCCACCACCTCTTTTATGTGATCTCAAATTAGTATATATGTTGAAATTGCGTAGCTCGAATAATGATTTACAGCTATCTTTGATATTGACCTCGGTCAGCGCTATCACCTGTACCCTACCCTCACTCGATGCAATAATTTGTTCTAGTCGTGCAAAGTTTAACACCATAGACCTTATGTTAACATGAAACATTGTGATTTTATTGTTACAGTCCGGTATCGAATAGATATAATCGTTCCATGAGTTATAACTATTTTCGTATACGTTATCTTTAATATTGAATGCCATGTTCTACACTTGTATCTAATCTATTTACATAGTTTACATCATACACTACAGAAACAAAGCAATAAACAGACACATACTGAACTAACAACTCCATACTTTTTTCGAAGTCAGTTATATCAGCGATAAAATACCAAGACTATAATGATAGCTAATTTATTAAAAAGGATATGGGGTCTTATTTCATGCTGACAAGTTGTTGGGCCCATTTTTTGATTTCATCTTCGGACCGGATCATGTAGGTCTTGTCACTTTCAGTCTTCCTGATCAGCACCCTTCCTCGTTTACACCAGACAAACTTTACTAATCCGGTAACTTTGAGATCTGATTTTGCACGCCAGAGTAAGTACGCTGTAGCTGGTGTTAAGGCCTCTCTAAGGAATATTTTGGAATTTTCTGGCTTACCAATGTCTCTTCCCGTTATAGTTTTGGACTTAGCACTTTCTAGCCACAAGTCCCGTTTTTCTTCTTTCAGCACTACCACCATAGTATCACTATTCCGTTGCTGACCCTTAGGGGACTTACTGACTTTCCGGTACACTTTGTTGATATCTTCTGGATTCATTTGCAGCTTACCACATACTGATTTTGCAATTTCATCAAGATTTTCGTTATCTACCTTATTAATTCCACATATTTCAATCTGGTTATTAATCTTCGTTTGATCCAGAATAATAATTTTTTGTTCCATCAGTTCCACTTTATTTTTCATATTGATATATTTATTATTAAGGTCTTTGTTTTGTTTGTCCATGTCCCGTATCTTCTCCTCGTATCTATTTATTGTTATCTGGAATTCATCAAATTTGTCTGAGAAAAACTGGAGACTTCTCTTCATCTCCTCTTGAATCGTCTCTCTAATTAGTCGACGTATTTCCTGAGCGTTGTCTTTCTTGGTAGATGAGTCGACAAACTCGGAGTCAGTATTGTCCTCCTCGTTTTCCGGGAGAATTGCCGACACCCGCTTTTGTTTTAAAAATCCACTACATGATTTGCACTTCCAGTCTACAGACTCCATGGACGTAAGTGTAGCTAGCTGATCGGTTGTCAACGCCGCACATGCCGCGTGAAGCCATTTACAACACTTTCCACATTGTATACCGGCGGATTTTTTGGTAACGCCTTTGTCGCACTTCACACATTTAACCATGACGACAATCGAGTGAAATATTCACTAACTGTGCAAGTATATTTCGTAACAAATGGTGTGCGCGTCCTACCCCCGCACTCGCTACGCACGGAATGACTAGTACATTAACCTTGTTTTATGTTTTAAAATGGTAGTTTTTTAGACAAAAGTTGTGTAAACGTGCTATAGTGAAAGACAGTGATTTGCAGTGAAATGATATTTTCCACTGAAAAAAGCGCTCAACTACAATATAAAAATTACAAATAAATACAGGTTGCACTCCGGGAGTGCCGACAGAAGTGAAAACTCAATTTATTAATAATTTATTTATCTAGACGCGTTGGTACATGCATATATGCACACACTATAGCTGCGTATCGTAACGGGGTGTAGCGAGCCCAGAGATTTAACTCATCTAAAAAATTGCGTACCGCGCTAAAAGAAGTTTTTTCTTCAAAATTTGACCGGGATCGACGTTAATGATGATGATGATGAAAAATAAATCTACACTGAAAGAGTCCTAATTGATTACACAGCATTATTTAATAAGACCTGTAGATGACCGGAATCAACGTTAGATGATGATGATGATTATGGTCGCGAGTCCAGAGACTTTATCTCATCTAAAAATATGCGTACCGCGCTAAAAGAATATTCACTTCAAAAATTGACCGGGATGGACGTTAATGATGATGATAAAAAAAAATTCTACTCTGAAAGAGTCTTAATTGATTACACAATATTATTTAATAAGACCTGTAGATGACCGGGATCAACATTAGATGATGATGATGATTATAGTCGCAAATCCAGAGATTTTATCTCCTCTAAAAATATCTGTACCACGCGCGTTTTCACTTAAAAAAAGTGTAGTTCATCTAGGGGTGATGGGTGGCACTGTCTGTTTTATACTGTAACATGATGTTTTTATCGCGGGATTGACACGAGTCTGAACTGAAATCATACCTATCATTTAACTAAAACCTAGCCTAACCTAACTAACCTTATTATTATTTTCTTTATTCATTTCATATACTTATTAAATACATTTTTAAATAAATTAGAATTAAACAAAAACAATCTATTTAAAAATATATAAAACAGCATCCTACCGGTATCGGATACAAGGACCAAGATACCGGTGGTTAGGGCTCCAGAGACAAAAACCTTCTCACAATACGTGCCGTATCGAGAAGTACTGCTTTCTGAATCTGCCCCTTGACCCAGCTACCCAACGCGAGCCTCTTGAGATGTTGGTCGAGGCTCTTGGCAATAAGTCCATTGACAGAGACAACTATCGGAACAATGATAGCCGAGTCCACCTCCCACATATCGACAACCTCGCGAGCTAAATCCAAATACTTACTTTGCTTTTCTTTTTCAGCTTTCACGAGATTGCCATCATGAGGGATTGTGACATCGACAATCATTACACGACGCTCTGACCTGTTTATCACCACAATGTCAGGTTTGTTAGCTATAACAGAGGACTGTTATAGCTAACAAACCTATCATCACAGACAGGAGTCTGTGATGATAGACCGGTCCCAGTACAATGTGATATGACCATTTTCGAGAACTGACTCAGCTACATACTTATAGTACGGAACCTCAGTATCCACCAGGCGGTACTTCAGAGCAAGCTGTTGGTGAATAATCCTGGCTACTTGATTGTGCCTGTGCAAGTACTCGCTGTTAGCAAGTCGAGGACAACCAGAAACGATATGTCTTAGGGACTCACCTGGTTGGTGACACGCTCGACAAATATCGATCGTGCCGTCCCTCATAATATGCCTCCTATAGTTGTTCGTCTTGATAACCTCATCTGCAATTGCACAGACAAAACCTTCGGTTTCTCCGAAGAGGTCACCGAAACGTAACCAGGCTACGGACGATAAAAAGTCCACATCAGGCCCATGTAAGGCCTGATAAAACCTACCATGAAGCTCCTTGCTCTGCCATACCCTCTGACGGTCACCAAGGCTTAGCACTGTTGGCTTATGCCAGTTCTCTTTAGCCAAACCAAGCGGGGTGAGTCCAACGTCCACTGCAACAACATCTCGATGCATTTCCACATTCATATTAATAAAATGTTATCTAAGGCTGTACACCTCACTGTTATGAAGACTTTTCACATTTAAAAAACCTCGTCCTCCACATCGTCGTGGGATGTATATCCTCATCACAGAAGAACGTGGATGATGCATCCGATATGCTGTTAGCAATGTACGTACACTTCTATCCAGAGCATCCAATTCAGTTTGAGTCCACTTGAGTATGCCAAAGGAGTACATCAGAAGTGGCATGACCCATCCATTATAAGCACGCACCTTGTTGCCGCCTGATAAAAGGCTATTTAGTACCTTTTACAGGCGACCAAAGAAACGTTCTCGTAATAAATGTTTCATGTCAGCTTCATTGATGCACAAAGCCTGCGACATACCCAAGTACTTATAGGTATCAGTTACGAGGAGTGACGTAAGGTGAATGGAATCAGAGAGCTGAATGGCATCTGATTCCAATATCTGCCCTCGTTTAATATGCATGACTGCACATTTATCCACACCAAACTCCATTTTGATTGAATTACTAAAGTTTTCAGTTACCTTTAGTAAATCTATCAAGTGGGAGTTAGTTGTAGCAAACAACTTTAAATCATCCATATAAAGCAAGTGCGATATTACCTGACCACCTCTTCGCAACTTATAACCTAACCCTGAACTCTCAAGTAGAGTACTTAAAGGGTTCAGTGCTAAGCAAAACCAAAGAGGACTCAAACTGTCACCTTGGAATATTCCCCGCTTAATTTTTATATGTTCACCACCACCGCATATCCCTCGGTATCCTGGATAGCTAAGTATTAAGAAGTATATAAGTATATATTACTAGTAGTAAGAAGGTGCATCTATTTTATACAACTCCAACACTCTCAAAAGCCACGTATGAGGTACGGAATCGAATGCTTTCTTATAATCTATCCAACATACGGAGAGATCTTTACGGTTGCGGCGAACTTGCTGGCTGATGATCGTATCAATGATGAGGAGCTCTTTAGTACCTCGAGCTCCACTTCTACATCCATTTTGCGAGACACTCATTATCGCATTGTAGCTAACATGTTCAGCAATTTTGTCTCTCAAAATGGAAGTTAGAAGTTTATAGACCGATGGTAAACAAGTGATCGGTCTATAATTACTGGGGTTCGAGGTACTGCCGGCCTTATGGAGCAGATGAGTAACTCCTGTTGTCATAAAAATTGGCAGCGTACCAGATTCAATGGCAGCCTGAAATTGAGATGCCAAAAGACCATGTGAACTGCGGAACCATTTAATCCAGAAGTTTTGCAGTCCGTCCGGTCCTGGAGCTTTCCAATTTGATAATGGACGGACTGCATTAGCCACATCTAAATTATTAATTTGTATGGGTTCCATATCTGCAATACTTTCACATGCTCTCTTGACATCACAAATCCAGTCACCCTCAGTATGAATTACTGGTGCCGACCAGATACTACGCCAAAACACATTCGTTTCATCCGTATCAGGTAGGCAACCGACATTCACATCTTTATCTGGTCGTTCCCAATTTCTATAAACACGCCACTGGTCTCTTTGGAATGAGCAATTAACATGAAATCGATTCACGCGTTTTCTATACCTACGAATTCTTTGTGCCCAAGCATAGATTTTTTGTTTCAAAAAATCAATGCGCTCCGTGACACGAGCCGTATAATCCTGTGGACTAATTTCAGTCTCGGAAAATGCTCGCTTCACGAAGCGCATGATTCTTGGTCGAATGTTACCCGCTTTAAAACTGGTAATTTGCCAATGAGCACTCTTGTCTCGGCAATACGTCGTTCGATCCTGGACTGCCAAACAGGGACGATAGGTTTTGACCGTGGAACAAGGTCTTGCAAGGGCATTTTTACTCTTGCTACACGGCAAACCGCAACTGCTGCACAATACAGAATCGAATGGGTATCACCGAGAGACTCACTATTATCTAAATAAATAGATAATAATGAGTCAACAGCACTCACTAGCAGCATGTTCTTTCTATGCATGGGCAACCGAGGTAACCGCGGTCTTAAATGAATTGGCATGGTGCGATATTCACCAATTGCACATTCCAAATATACTCTAACCTCGTCATTGTACTGTGTATCTGCAGGAATAAACGTGTCATCCACAACAGTATTATTACCATTCACAGTGGTATTTAAATTATTTATGGTACTTACAGTTTGTGGCGGAGGAGCGATAACACGCATATTCTGCAAACACTCAGAGCGTAAACGATCAAGAACGGCATTATCTAACATATGGTTACGTTGAATGACCCGCACTTGGTCCGATAGTCTTTGAGCAGATACGTTGATAGCTGGTTCAAGCTCCTGAAACAGAGGCAATATACGATTACGATACGCTGTAAGGTTGGTTTCAACCTCTGTAGCCACAAAATATGCCCGCATGACATTTTCATTGATTCATTGTGTCCATCTCATGCGGCGCACATTACCACCGGTAGCGGGGGCCCTATTCGAGACCGATGGGCCTCGGGGTCCCATGCAAGTCGGCGGCCAGCCGAGGAGAAGAACTCATCACTGGAGCTTGAGCTCGACGCCTCGTCATCTTGTTTCTTCGTCTGCGAGGCGGAGCTAAGTGATGAGTCCGGAGGTGTATTTTGTGCATCTCTGCATCTGGCTCGTGTTGGCATCACAGTCTTTCATATCATTTCCATTATTTTTATTATGTGTTTCTTGATCTTTATTGACTTGACGTATAATGTCATGTCAAATATATAAGGTATCATATTACATTTGATTTTCACAATTTATTTCATTAAGTTCTTCAACATAAATAATCATTTTGATAAAATGAAACATTAGCTTTTCTGTAAAAATAGTTGTATAAAATATTAATCGATATTTAATATTTTAAATATTTATATTATGTTTATTATGACTGTTAGCTTATGGGGTTGCCAGGTATTATTATTATTATTATGTTTCTTCTTTTCACGGGTATCTTCTTTTATTTTTATGAAGATACCCGGGCTTTTGGTAGGCGTACATGGGGACATACTGGTCCAACACGCAGAGGCCCTTTGAGAATTTTAATCTATAAGGAAATGGGACCCCCACTGCAGACAGTCCACGCCCGTCTTATGTAGAAGAACAATAATGGACCACCTCCAATGGGAGTTAAACTATTGTAAAATATGCTAACTAAGAAATGGGCTATTGGGTTGGGGGTTTGATGAACTAGGTGATTATAACTATGGATGAAGGCGGCGTCTGCCATTTTAATATCTGATTATCAAAAATTTGGCAGACGGTGACTCGCCAACTCACTAGATGGGCCCCCTATACAATCGCCATAGGCATGATAAGCCTGTAAGGCGACAGGAGGCAACACCGGTGTGAGCGGCTTGGGGTGTCGAGCGGTGCGGCGCCGGTTTCACCTTCGCGGGACAGGCCCGGAGCGGGCTTCCCCGTAGTTATGCCCTTGAAAATGACACTTCCACCCCCGAGCATATAGCTCTGGCTCCCTCCCTCTGACCGGCCAATTAAGGCAAGCCAGAGTTGAGTTTTGCTGCACTCCCGGGAGTAGCACTCTCACTGCTCTCCCGTTAGCACATTAAATGCTAACCGGTGCAGAAGGGCAACAAAACTCTGAGGAATCGGGACCGATGTGTAGCCACGCACATTCAGCTCGCCACAAGCTGCCCTGCGGATGTGAGCTTTTCAATAACTTTCTGATACATTTTTTTGTTGATATCAGAAAGTGGATGACTCAAAGAGCGGATCTACTATGCCCTCATAGGGTTGCGTTAATCCAATAAAAGATAACGACTGTCCTCGAGGGGTTTATTATTATTATTATTATTATCTCTTCTTTTCACGGGTATCTTCTTTTTTTTATGAAGATACCCGGGCTTTTGGTAGGCGTACATGGGGACATACTGGTCCAACACGCAGAGACCCTTTGAGAATTTTAATCTAAAAGGAAATTGGACAAATTTTTTTTAATCTAAATATTATTATTATTATTAACCAACATGCTATTGTAATTTTGGTTAGGAGAATACCGAATTTCACTCACTTCATAATTCAGTATAGATTCAATAACTCTTCAATAAGCTCATTCTGTGATGTTTATTAATTAGGAGAATTGGCCTTCTGGGCCTACGCTTAGGAGGGCTGCACCTACGTACAGCCCTCCGAATTATGTTTACACGAAATTAATTTCTTTGCGCATTATTTTGAATTTGCTATAACTCGTAAGATATTCATTTAATTTGCAAGGTGTAAAGGGACAAAATAATAATATAAATACATAAAATAATAAATAATAACATTATAAGTAAGTGGTTAGCGCAACAAAATCTTATTGAATTGTGAATTTGTATTGTTTTGACTAATAAATAAGTCATCACTATCGTAGCAAACGGAATCAGACGACTTCCAAACCGAAACCAGTTTTAAATTCGGAAGTGGAACTTCAAAATCTTCTATGGACGTATTCATGGTGTCCTGAATCTTTTTTATTATACCACTGAGGTGGCAGACAAGCGTACGGCCCACCTGGTGGAAAGTTAAAAATTAGGGTCGCAAATTTACTATTTTTTGAATTCCCTTTTATCGTGAGTTTTCCTTTCTATTTTACTATTCGAGGTGTATTAATTCCATTATAAATATCGATATCGTCGTCACAGATGATTCATTTTATTTAAAACAGGAACTTGAAGAAGGAAACTTCACAATTAACACTAATTTAGATTGAAACTATTCTTCATCCCAGTTGAAGCAATTATATCACAATCTCACTGAATCGAGCCTGAAGACTGACGTCATTAGGAGATAAAAGTTAGCTAAGTAAGTTTTTCAAAGTTGCAATTAGAATTTCTTTTTAGAGACGATGACATACTTTCTAATAGTTTCCCGAATAGAAATACTGCAGACCGAGAAAAATTAATAAGTAGTAGAAATGAAGACAAGAATTTCGAATTCGAGCAGTACCTAGTCCTGCTCAGATCTGTCGGAAGCCCTGTGGCTATCCTTCCGAGGAATCACCCGGGACTCCCGGCTATAGACAGATGGAAGGGATACGTGTGGTTTTAGTCGGTAAGAGTCCGACATAGCATCCATGAGGATTTCCAAACGAAAAAAAAAGTCCTGCTGAGATGATAATGGAACGGTATTATGGGTAGGTATTATTGCAACAATCCAAACTTGACTAGATGTCGCTGGACCAATCATAGTTTATGGCTTGGTGATATTAGCAAACTTTACCTGGTGGTAATAGCCTATGTTGAAAAGCCCTGCCAATATTGGCTGATAATTCTACCAAAAACAGACATGCGTCTCGGTGAAATTACTTGAGGTAACTGCCAATTAAGCTATACCCCCAAATTATATGAGCGCTCATACAACTCCGAGGTCTTTGTTAATTTATGTAGACTATGTATGTATAGAGACACTCCTTAACTTTCAACTTTTTATTTTTTGGAATTCTTTCTTTATTTTGTGCTGTAAGCCGTTGCTTTTAACCAAATTTCGTGATTCTAGATCAACGGGAACCATTTAGGTTTTCAACCCAAAACCTTAAGGGTACTTCCCGTTAACCTAGAATTGACAATTTCATTTGAAAGCAAGGTCTTATAGTACAAGTAAAGGGAAAATTGCGAAAAATAATAAGTTGAAAATTAAGGTAAATTCTGGTACTTACAAGTTTTCGCAAAAACCTAAATTTGCCAATTTTTTTTTTATCGTGTTTACTCAGGACTTTGATTTTTATACACCTACTAGGGAGTATAGACCTTAGTAACTGGTATAAATTTCAACTTGATAGGTCCACCCCTTCCTGAGAAAATCGATGGTTACACACGGACAGACAGATGGACAAGAAATATTAATCTTATAAGGGTTATGTTTCTTTTCCTTTTGTGGTACAGAACCCTGAAAAGGGGCAAAAACTCACATTAAATGTTTTTTAGTTTACCCTGAAGGGGTGGCAGAGTTATGCCTATTAGCCCACATTTCACCGTTGGCATAATAAGCGCATGCTGCAGGCTGTAAGTAGGCAGCTGTGGCTGGTAAGTATTTTTCTCAAACATGCATGGAAATACTGTCATTATTTCGAAAAAAGAATACACGATGTATCGCATATACGGACATAGAAAACGAAATTCGTTACTGGAGCGGTTTTAGAATTTGTAACATTACAACGCTCCAGCAATGTTATATAAAATTGCTGCACCTGCGACTTATAGAGGAGCAGTGTTTGCTCTTCAGTAAAGTACAGCCACGCCCTGTTGAGCACTCCGAGCTTTTTGGACGCCAGCTTCGCCTTGTCCTCTAAATGACTACGGTATTGGACGTCACTAGAGATCTCAACACCAAGGATCCCAATACTATTAGAGATGGAAAGAATGTGCCCTGGAATTGCGGGGCTACATATGGGGCTATTTAGCGGTGAATGCACAAACTTGAGTCTTGGTAGGGTTAAATTGGACAAGATTTTGTCTACCCTAATCGGACACTCTTGCAAGAGTAGCCTTGAATTTAGACACAAGTTGTTCACGACTTTCACTTTGCAGACCGGGGGATATTGGAGCGACCTTTGTAATAAGTGTTTTGTATAGTGTTGTGATTATACAATCTGAATAGCAATGAATGCAAAACGCAGGGCTCAGTGTTGTCAAACACCCTGTTTTTGCTGCATATCAATATTTTCAAAGGCACGAGACGCGCTCTTAAAATATTAATTAACTAATCATTTACTGCATGAGGCATGGTGTTTTACAAGATGTTGCATGTATTAATAATCATGTGTTAAAAATCTGTTCCACAGATTCATCTGCATGCAAAATAATACAGGGAAAAATATTATAAAAATTACTTCAAAATTAGGAAATTTTTGACGCGTGTTTGTAGGTTTATATTTAAGTTTAGTTTGTTGTTTTTATTTTTAGTTATACATTTAGTATAAAATGTATATACATAATTAAACAAAAAATTAAGTACACGATAGTGCCACTGAATTTGAACAAGTTAGAATACTAATTGCTTTTCAAAATTGTTCTTTATTATTTGACAAGACGATTATTATTAGAACATTTATTTCGTTGATTTCTTACAAATTTATCATAAATACAAACCAAAATAAATTGAACAAAAAATATTTCAATTATTTTAAAAGTAAGTAGTTGCATTGATAAATTTTTAAAGCAATTATTTGCTAAATTTCTCATAAATTTTTATTAAAGTGGAAAAAGACAACTAGATTCGAGACAGGGATTGAACCTGTGACCTTTGCCTAACCAGGGCAATGTTCTCTGGTCATACTCTTAAAATGACGATATAAATAAGGTGGAGAATTTCAACTTGATTCGATACGGTTCGGGTAGTTCAGGTGGCTAGAACATTGCCCTGGTTAGGCAAAGGTCACAGGTTCAATCCCTGTCTCGAATCAAGTTGTCTTTTTCCACTTTAATAAAAATTTAAGTAGTTGCAGTAAAAGTGAAAATGAAATCATCATTTGGTGTCGTTATAAGACATTATTCCTGTCCTTCATCTTAGCGTATTACCAGTTGCTTCCAAACCCTGGAACTTGAGCCTCGGATTCACTTTTGTGTGGCTGCTAGGAGCAGCTATTCTTTGGCTTTTGATTATCGGCGTCATTGGGAATGGCTTCCAAACCCGTAAGGGCATCGTTAACATTTGAGATTGCTTTTGTACCAGAGCTCTTGGAAGAGCCTTTTACATACCCCTTTTAAGAGACTTTACTTTGCTGATATTTTTGTTATTTTAATATTTCTATTTTACAAAGCATCTCTCCAAAATTGTAATGAAATTTACACATGAAATTCCAAAAAAATTAAATTCGTTCTGTTTCTGTGTATATACTGTCAAATGTATCGTCAACAGAATCATAAGCACAATGATTTGAAATAACTCGCTGCACTCTACGTAATGGACCTACTAATTGGATTGTTTGTTGGTTCGTCAGCGATAGTGTTGTAATTAATATGCGCTGTATGCAACAGATTGGTGGTGAAGTGATAGATAGATACTATACATATATATTATAAGTCAAAAGGTCAATCAAGTATAACCAAAGACATTATACTAAGAAGAATAAGGCGCTCGTGGCCCCGCGGACTCACTCTCTCTAATCACTGAGTTACGCAACTTTCACTATAGCTGGTACTCGGATGGGTGACCACTGTGAGGCATTTACATTTGCGAGCGTTTCCGTGCTTCGGAAGGCACGTTAAGCCGTTGCTAGTAACATGGCAGTCGTTATGTCAAGTTGAAGGCCTTATGGGCTGCTTGAAAAATTTCAACAGCAGGTAGCCACAACCTGAGTCTGTCTATTTCAACACGGCAATGGGCACACCACCTATTACGTGGGACACATGGTGAAAAGTGGGCATTTAATGTATGCTATAATGTAGGTAGATAGATAAATAAGTATAAGGTCTGTGAGTAAAAGAGCTGGCATGATATATCATTCGTAGCCCCACTTTTGACGGGCTTATAACCTACCTATGTAGGTGGTGAGCCTATAACGTTATTGAAACGGACAGAAGCAAATTAGGGCCACCACAGACAAGCTACTTTTAATATCGGCGACCGGAGATTTCGTCGCTTTTTAGAAACTAATTGCAGCGGTGAAGCTTTTCACACAACACTCTGAAAAACGCTAGTCGCTAAATCGCACTACTTTGATACCGTGTCCGAACACAGGAAGTCGCGAAATTGCTAAAAGGACATCAAGCAGTCTCCTAAACGCGTGATTACAATGCTGCGTCTGCATTTCATATTGTAGGGGGTAATCATTGGATCTACCAAATCTGATTTTGAAAATTCCTTCACGGTTATAAGAGTGTATTCTCTCTGAGTAGAATATGCTATTTTTTATAGGATCATGTTTTTGTGGGAAACAGGAGCGGAAAATCTTCGCCAAGCGGGCGAATGTATGGTACAGACTACAACGACTATTAAGTAGGATAAATTGTAAACTTATTTCCGGGTACACAACTGTCTTCTTATGACTTGTGAAAAAAAAATTAACTTATATAAATAACTAGCTGTCCCGCCCGGCTTCGCCCGTGACATACTTCGAACCCCGTGACACCCATTTAATCCCGTTGTTTAATAATTTCACATTTACAATAATGTATGAACATTTTCCAAATTCATTGATTACTTCTCCGCTCTCCACTTCTCCAGTACCCAGTTACCTACTCGTACCTACTACGAGTACGCCCGCACGGCCCAGTCAAATTAAATTAATTTCTTTGCGCTTTATATTGAATTTGCGATAACTCGTAAGATATTCATTTAATTTGCAAGGTGAAAAGGGACGAAATAATCTTCATGAAATGCTGAAGCCAACTAACGTAGTATAAATGATAAGGATTAATAGCATATTTGTGTAAATAGCCTTCAAATTATCGCTTTATAATTGCTGTTTTTTTTAAGCATTGAAATGGATATAGTATGTTATTCTTAAGAGATAGACATATGTCATCGCGGACTTTTTTGTAGACCTTTATTAAAAACACAATTCCACCATAAATTATTTTGTTATATCTCAAAGGGTTTAGGCAGCGTTTTCGTTGAAAGCTCCCAGACGGCTTATTTTTTCCGACATCCCCAACAAATATCGTAATAATTTGGTCAATATATACAAAAACTTAACAAATTATACATAAAAACCTTCTATGAGAATCACCCTAACTATTAAAAAAAAACCTTATCGTAATCCGTTGCGTAGTTTTAAAGATCTAAGCATACATAGGGACAGACAGCGAAAAGCGATTTTGTTTTATAATATGTAGTGATATAAATATACAAATATATTTCTCAAATCTTATAATATACTCTATCTTGTAAATAAACAGTGCTGTAAACACAAAATAACATACTCGCAGTTGATCTTCACCACTCCACAGAGCTGAGATGACTTTTCAAAGACTCGGTGGTGTCGCTCGAGGCTACGTCGGACACATCAAAGCGCATGCACTCTACCCGTAATAGCTTTTATAAGTAGCTGCATTTAACTTTCACGTATTTACAGTTACTGGTCGCCCATTGATCGAAATTCGATCATATTTGATTTAATTTTTAAATGTGACGCACTTTACATAATAATAAAAATAGCTTAAATTTTTATGGAGAAGAAGTGCTTTGAACTTTTTCTCCATAAAAACTTTAAGTGTATCAAATTTCACTTGCATCGGTAAGCACATTTTTTTACGAAGGGGTCTAAGTGATATATGAACGTAGTAATATATGAACTAAAACTAAACTACTTATTTTTAAGCTGTATCCCTGGCGGTGTAGTCAGAGAGGACAGATCGCCAGGATTTGTAATATTAAATAGAAAATAATATTAGTTTTTTTTTATACTGATGTTTGTTACGATGTGGTAATAAGTGGTGTTACACCCGCGCTGCTGACCCTACAACTGTGTTTAAAACGAACATATTTGTCGTCCTCAGAATGAACTGTCACGGTCATGAAAATCTTAAAAGTAGTAGTTTCCAATAATTCTAATAAGTACCACATAATTATCAAATTAGTCCTTAGTATAAAAAATACATAATTTCGCGTTCTCACGTAGACAGTTTGGCTAAAATCATTAAGTACACAATGCTATGATGAGATAGAAAGAGAAAGATGGAGAGAGAGGAATTTAGTAACGATAGGGTTCATTTCTTTTATAGAATAGAATAGAATAGAAAAACACTTTATTGTACTCCATATCAAGTCTTATATGAAATATACTACTAAATGAAATCTATGTACAATGGGCGGTCTTATCGCTTATAGCGATCTCTTCCAGACAACCATAGGAAGAATTTGGGTTTTAGAAATCTAAAATGATAGTTTATGGCGTACTAGGCATAGCGATAGTGACAAAATAATGCTTACTGCTAAAGAAAATAAATATACATAAATATATAAATCTATTACACCCATATACATGTATACATACAAATATTCATACATACAATACATATTAGTACTTACAAATACAATAAAAATATTAATGAAAGCGAATATATATGTAGTAAAGACTTAACGGATAGCTAGATAAATTAATTGTTTATTTTAAGGTAATGATCTTTTACCTTACATTTAAAACCGGACAGCGTTTGAGCACGTCTAATTTCAACCGGCAATGCATTCCATAGGCGTATCGCCTGCACAGTGAAGGAATCATCAAAGAACGATGTTGAATGCATGGGCACCTTTAGCGTCAAATTTCCTGATGATCTCAAGCACTTCGTATGCGAGTCACGGAGAAACTCGAATCTTTCCTTAAGATAGAAAGGTGCCGAAGGGTTAAACATCACATTATACAGCAATGAAAGGATATGAGCATCCCGGCGAAGTCGTATTGGTAACCACTTGAGTTGTTGACGAAATTCGGAAACATGGTCATATTTTCGCAAACCAAATATGAACCGTATGCAAAAATTCTGGAGACGCTCAAGTTTATTGTACTGATTTTCTGTGAGATCTAAGTAGCTGGCATCAGCATAGTCCAGGATAGGAAGCAGGATAGAATTTGCAAGCGCAATTTTGGTGGCAGTAGGCAGAAAATTACGCAATCGTCTCAATGACCCTGCTGAAGCAAATAATTTCCGACTTACCTCATGCAACTGTGGCCCCCAGGACCATTCAGCGTCCAGAAGAATACCAAGATTCTTAACTGTCCTGTTAATTGGTATCGTTGTACCATTTAACATAATTTGAGGCAGTTGCGGCCATTGTATTTGACAGATTCTCCTGGGACTACCTATAATTATGATTTGAGTCTTTATTGGATTTAATGTAAGTCCATAACGATTACTCCAATCAGAAATACGGCCTAGATCCTTGTTGATACAATTTATGGCCTCTGTCAATTGATCTAGCGATGCTTGATAGTAAATCTGAAGATCGTCTGCATAAAGATGATAGTGAGAGAGAAGTTGATCGGAGATAGAATTTATAAAAATTGCGAATAGTAATGGAGACAGAACGCCACCCTGGGGTACACCGACCGATGTATTACACCAAAACGAGCGAGCATCCTCTATACTTATACATTGTCGGCGACCACACAGGTAACTACGAAACCAATCGATTATCGGTGGAGATATGTTAAGCGTGCCTAGAATTCCCAGCAGAACATCAAAATCTACCGTATTGAAAGCATTCGAAAAATCGAGTAGTGCTAGTACAGTCAGCTTTCCACCCTCCATCCCAGATCTAATATCATCTGTGATATTCACCAGAGCTGTGGTTGTGCTATGACCAGAACGGAACCCAGATTGATAAGGGTTAAGTAATTTATTGTTGGTAAGAAATGAGCAGAGTTGGTTGTGAACAAGGCGCTCAAGAACCTTAGACAAGAAAGGGAGAATAGATATAGGGCGAAAATCAGAATAAGACACAGGATTAGGTTTTTTAGGTAGGGGAATGATTTGAGCATCTTTCCAATCTGTTGGAAAGGTACTACTAAGTATAGAATAATTAAGGATGTGGCAGATTGTTGGAAGAATTTGGTCCAGAATAGGAAGGATCATGTTCCTGCTAATACAGTCACTTCCAACTGCATTGGATGTGATTCCTAGCATGCTTTTCTTAACATCACAAGCCGAAAATTGATTCAATACAAATGGTGAATAATTGGGCATTGGAATAGATGAAAGAAATCTTAAAGTATTTGCCTTTATGTTCGCATTAAAGCTGGACGAGGCAGCAAAATGTTGATTAAGTAAATCAATGTTAAAATCCTTTGGAATGGCACTATGTTGTGCTTTTCCAACTCCCAGAGTTTTAAGAAACTTCCAGACCTTAGCTGGATCTCCGTTTTGAACAGACTTATGAATGTATTGGCGTTGAGCATCTCTACACTCTTTATTGCAGCGATTTCGGATTAAAATATATTTTTCACGATTCATGTCGCTAGGCTTCGCGTTTACCTTTCTTTTGGCAGCAACTTTTCTCTGCATGAGGTTTCTAATTTTGTCAGTAAGCCAAGGAGCAGGTGCATGTTTTATCTTCATTCGCTTTATTGGTGCATGTTTGTCATATAGCTGCATGATGGTATTACTAAAAATATCTATTTTACTGTCCATAGAGTCTGAAGCCAACAGTAAAGACCAGTCTATATCCTCAGCATCCCCACGCAGTGCATCCAAGTTCATACCACCAAAATTACGTTGCATGATAAATTTAGATCTTGCCCTTGGCGTACGGACTTTATAGGAGAGGAAGAGCAAATCATGACATGAAAAAGCATTTGCAGCAAGTTGACCATGTTTAACAACATGATTTGCTGAAGATACTAGGATAAGGTCAAGAAGAGAGGGTCTACAACCAGGAACGTGATGAGTAGCATTAAGAGGAAGAATAGAAAGATTGGTAGAATGCGTAATAGCGGTTAGAGAAGCACTTCGAGAATCCTGTTTTAAAAGACAGGTGTTAAAGTCACCCATGATGATAGTATGTGGATAGGAAGGCAATAGGTTAACGAGTATATCTTCAAAAGACTCAAAATAATTCACATGCAATGAAGCACTGTAGTATACACCTAAGAGAATCTTAGTGTGGTTCAACTCCAGCTCTATAAAGATATGTTCCCCGGCATTAGGAAGTGGCGGCTGCGGTGAAACACTGAGCACTCTGTGCGAAAAATAATCTCGCAGATAAATTGCAACACCACCACCAACAGTATCAACGCCTCGATCATTTCTTATGAGTTTAAACCCTGGGATTTGATACATGGTCGAGGGAAGAAATGATCTTAGCCAAGTCTCAGAAACTAAAATTGCATGTAAGTGCTTAGAGTCGAAGCTGGCCAGCATATCGGGAAAATGTGCCGGAAGGCTCTGGGTGTTAAGATGAACGACATTAAAATACTTGGGAACATCAGAAAAAAGTGCACCAAGACTTTCAGACAGTGAAGGAAGACTCACAAAACTGTCATCATCATCACTGTTGCTACTAGCTGATGTAAAATGATCACTGTCATCGCTGTCTAACATTATAAATACTACAGTAACCTACAAATACCAATTATAAATATGTATATATAAAAAAAAAAAAATTATAAAAAATAAAAAAAAAATATATATATAATATGGTGTCTATAAATAACAATATATTTTTACCTAGTTGGTTACCAACCAAGCTATGCGTAGGGGAAAAATACACCCGCCAGTTGTGCCATTACTGTTTTATACATATATTGTATTACACTAAAATACTACACTATGTAAATTAACTAGCATGCAAATACGAATGAGTCCGGGCTTACACTGTCACTATAATAGAATTTAAAGAGACAAAACAAATAAGCCAGGTAAGTAGGCTACTTATTAAGTGTGCTGAAGTGGTACTAGTCCAAATAGACACTATTATAGCACTAAACTACACAAAGCAAAGAAATCAGCTCAAATTTCAACAAAAACATTGCAGATACTAACTATAGGTACTTAATCTAGGTAACAGAGACTAGATTTATTAAAAAAATAAATTTTAATACAGCTATATGGACATAACTCATTTGCCCTCCTATTAGAGCATTCAAAAGAATTTGACATAGTTGATATTTGATGTTAACAAATGGACTCATTGCGCCAATATACACTGTACACATAGTGCACAGTTGTCGTATATCATTTTCCAAAATTAGTGAACAATTCGTATTTTGTCTTTATAATACATAGAGGGTACGAAAATGCGTATAAGTAGAGAACAATGATATGCTGTAGTGAACAACGGTGTTCTTTGTGTAAGTGCCAAATCTCCTAAAAGTTACAGTAAGGATTCCATTGCATTACTGGGGTAGAGAGAGGACACAGGAATTTAGGATTGGACTTGACATGGACAAATACTAAGATAACTAGACATTAATAAATGCAGTGAAATGCTCTTTGCTATCTTTTCGCCTAAAGTCCACTGAAAACCCTCAGTATAAGAACCACCATTATACTGAAGGCAAGGACCAGGACTTAGGACTGAGGACTCGACATCGACAAAGACTGGACAGGACCAAATTAGAAGATAATATTGAAGAAATACGATACAAAAAATAAGACTTGGCTAAAAAGTCTTAGTAACCAGGCCATAAAATAATAATAAATAAATAAAATAGAACATAACGTAATGACAATGACAATTGATCTGCTTGGCTGGTTCTGTTTCATTCAGTGAAAATGAAATGATGTTAAATTAATCTCTCACAAAAAGAAAAAAACATCTACAAGTACATATTCAATAGAGCAACTACATACTCAAGTGACAAGCATTATATCAGGTTAATCTAAAGTATGTTGAGCATATTCAACTAACAATACCGCCCCAATTACAAATAAATAAGCATTATAATTTGATCATTCATGAGATAATTAAAAACAAATATATATATATATATATATATGTATCGAAGCGATACCGACAGTTAGCCCGGACCATTGAACTTAGAAAAAGAAATTATGCAAAGAAGAATAACATGACATACTGATTATAAAGCATAAATAAAACTAATAAATCTACTTCTTGTGTATAGTGCGTTTGGACTTAACTGCAGTTTTTCCAGATGCCGTAGGCTTGTCAGACCTCTGTTCATCAGCTGGGCCAGGTATTTTGTTTAACTCAGCAAGTGATGCCACCGGATGCCTTGTACCATTTGCATTAATATAAACTGTGCCTTCCCGGGTCCAACACTGACCCAACCCAAAACGTTCTCTGGCTGCTGTAAATACTAAATGTCTGTATGTGTCTGTATGTATGTGTAAATAGAAATGAGTCCTTAAGTCTTTATGCAATTATGTATAAAAATATTAACAAATTTAATAGTTTAAGTCGCTTTTCATACTGTTTACAGTGATTAAATAATTCTGCTAACACCATGCAATATTTTTGTTAATAATTAATAAATAACCAGAGCCAACAGATATACAAGAAAAAGTCTTATAACTTTATCCATACGGAAGCTTATCCTCAAAGGGAATATTATGTTTAAACATTTCCATAATCAAAAGATAAACGTCTAAGTTACGACGTATATTTATAATCTAACTTCAATTAATAATGGCTTCCAATATCGGTATTAGAAGTATCTTAGTTTTATTTCGTAAGTTAATGAAACACTATTTAAAATAGTTTTATAAGGTTAATTGAAAATGATGTGGTAGTTTGTCCTTAAAAAGAGGAATAGTGTTCTCCTTAGCCTGAAAAGAGTAGATATTTTTTAAACCAATTATACAATGATTTTTTTTTATATACTTGTATGACATTTCTCTATGTCATTGTTTCTTTTTAATGTTGCAAGTTTGCAACAACGACAAACGACTAAGTAAGGCACTACGCCTTACTTAGTTGTTTTAGTTTATGAATCGAATCACTCGACTAGAAGGAAAGGATTATAAATACTATTCTATTAATATTAATACTACAATAATGCATTTTGTGACCATTATGTTTAGGTACTGTTTTTGTGACCATGTATTTTAAAAACAATAATGTTATAAATATTTCATAACTATTATTTTTGCTCTGTGAAACTGTGGGACATGCTGCCCGAATATGGCGTGGACGGCTCGCTCCTGCGGGCAATACAGTCGCTTTTTAGGGACTGTAAGGCTTGTGTGCGATTAGGGGGGTATGTGTCACCCCTTTTTGACGTCGGTTACAGGCAAAAAACAGGGTTGTGTTATGTCCGCCTGACTGTTCATAGTGTATCTAAACAGTTGCCTGCAGAAGTTGAAAGATTGTGATATGGGTGTGAATTTGGGTGACTTAACAGTAAATTGTCTGCTGTGCGGTGATGGCCTCATCAGAAGCCGACCTTCAGGCATTAGTCACTAATATGAAAGAGGAGTGTGCAACTAAAGGTTTTCGCTTGAATGCAAACGTAAGATCTAAAAGCAAGATTTGGGTAAACCAGGAACGTCTAGAGCAAGTGAATGAAATTATGTATTTAGGGAGTGTGTTTGGCGCGGAAGGAAGATGTCTTTGGATGTAGAACGGCGAGTAACTGCCGAAAACAAAATTAACGTTGCCTTGTCTCATTTTGTAAAGCGACAAAGCAACATTAAAGAAGCACGACTAGCGATTTATAACGCAGTGCTAGTGCCAACTTTGCTTTTCGGTAGCGAAACCTAAGTATTTTTCACACACAATTTTTGAAGTGATCGAAATGAGTCGGCCAATGGGCAGAATTGATGCGCAAATTGGTAGGTTTGAATGAAAGTGTCAGCGTCAAGCTGGAAAAGGGCGTGCTCCGTTGGTTTAGACACGTTCCACGAATGAGTGAGGAACGATTGACGAAGAAGATATATTGTGCGAAAGTAGAGGGTAGAAGGAGTCAGGGTAGGCCGAGACTTACATATGAGGACCACTTGAGCAGATTGCTCATAAACGGAAAAGTCAAAGTACTCGGATGCCCAGAAGTGCATGTATGAAGGGATTGATGAATCTGCAAGAAGCGAAAGAAGTATGCATGGATCGCTAAGCCTGGCGATCTGTCCTCTCCGACTATGTCAGGGATATAGCGTGAAGATAGTTACTATTTATGCTCTTGGACGACGATAGCACCCGCAGAGCACGTCATGCCCGCGAAAAAGGCGGCGTAGAGGGAGCGGGTAGGAATTCTCCAAACCGGTCCGCAGTATGTCGTCGTAATTTAATTAGATACGTTATTAGGTGACAAACGAAACAAGCGCTATTATACTCAAAAAAACTTATGTAGTTTTGGGAATTGGTGTTGCCACTGTTTAATATGTTAAAAGATATAAAATAGAATGTGATGCTGACTTCGCCGCATTTGTTGCTAATTCAGAGCGTACCTATTTTCTCGTGCGTCTCAAACAAGCAACTTGAGATGAACGAAGTCGCGTACCTAAACACATATATATACGCAAAATACGAATAAAACTGCATGACTTAAATTAATTAAATTCTAATATTTCTCATTCAATACTCTATGAATTTGCATAGACACAATTTCAAACTAATCAACTAACCACCTATTAGTTTTGGCCACGACACTATCTTTTTATTGCGATAAAGCGGCAAGTAAAAAATCTGAGTATAGGTAACATACGAGCATGTGACTTCATTGACAGTGGCCACCGTAGCCTATGGACGTTTGCAACACCAGCGGTGCTACACCCATGCTGTCAACTCTACAAAAACTTTCTAAGACCCCTTTTGAAGAAACCCATATTCTAGACGTTCGGGAAGCCTGAGGAAGATCCTATACTGCAGACATTCAGGCTAGCTGTATGGAAAATATCAGGTTCAGAGCCACATACAGGACACACACATACAGAAGGAACAGCGTGTGACGTTGGTGATGAGTTGTGATTAGCCACACGATCGATAAAACATACAGTACATTTAGTAATCTAATTATAACAAACATACTGACCAGGTGCAGTGAGGCCCTAAGTAGATCTTTGGAACATAAGCTAACCTCACTTGCACGTTGCGTACTTGCTGACTAACGGACAAAATCATAAAAAAGGTGATAAATCCTGAAGTGGAAAGCTGAAGAGCTGATTTAATTCCTGCTGACTTCACTAAATTACCACAGCCGTATGTAATCTAGGCAAAATGTCAGGCAATAGAAAATATAAAATCTTAATAAATAACGCGATTATATCCCGACTTTTAAAGTCAGTATTGCTGATACAATATTTGCAATCAGAAACTATATTATCACTGTTCTATATGCAAATAGTACCAACAAGCAAATGTTGCAACTGTCAAAACAAAATAATTATTTCAGTAGTTTATCGTAGTCGTAGAATAAGATTTTCCTTTTCAGCAGCAAAATATTCGATGGATACCGCCTTCGAATGCTATCTTGTGAAAATGTTCTGAAAGTATTGCTTTGTTAGTCTGCTTACCTTACGTATAAAAGTATTTCACAATTGACATGTAACCGGAGTTTGTACTTGCTCGAAAACTCTTTGAAATCCAGAAGACTTACAATATAAAAGAAAAGCTTTGTGGACGAGCTTTTTGTGTTTGAGTTTTGTTAAATTCTTTTTAATCATGTAATGCAGTATTTTTATAAAATAAAATAAAATAATATGTAAAAAAACTCTTTACGTTAAACGTATGTACTTTTAAATTTCGAATTGAGTCTTTTCGACGTATTTCAGGGTGGATTTTTGAGACGAAACAAACGTTCGAGATTTTTGATCATCACCGTAGTTTCACAGTCACTTAATTAATTTTTAAACCATTCGCAGCCTTGTAGTCCTGTGGCTCTGTCTCTAGACTTCTAAAGTTAAAAGTCTTTTAAAACGGCTTAGCCTATCAGTCCGTCTGTCTGTACGCGTGTATTTCTCAGAAATCATAGAGACAGAAACAAACGTTTTGCTGAAGAAGTGATGGCTTTACGTCGTAAGGGATGACATGCGTGCCAATAGACTTAATACCGGGGATGCTAACTACCATGCGTAGCGGACGGAGAAGTAAGAAAGCGTTGCTCAGATGATGAATTTAATATTGTATTATTAGATATTTTGGAAACGAGTTCGGGAAACTTCGCCACGCGGGTGGAGCCGGAATATATATTGCCAACCATAATTTGGCCAATTTACTAAGTAACTTCGTTTATTTATAAGTTTTATTGTTAAGAATAAATAAGCCTAGTTAACGCCCCAAATGCTAATTACAAATTTCGTTTATCATGTTTATTAAGAAAGGAACCGAGTGTAAGTGAAATTTATTGAACCAATTTTGTTCATAACGGCTGTAGAGCAAATAATGGATAATAGGAATTAACAGGGTGAAAGGTGTTCTGCTAACATTACACTCATTCTTAATTCGTTGACATAAAACCGATTTATATTTTTTTTTTTGAGATATAATGTTTAGAATTTTTTTTTTTCAAAACTACTACAGTAAATATGATATTTAGTTTAGTCAATACCAATTTATAACTATCTTCACGCTGTATCCCTAACGGGGTAATACATTTTATATAATTAGGGCATACCAATTTATGACCACTATTAAATTTAGACAAGCAAATAAATACTTATTTTCTCAAAGTCAAAGATCATACTTTTTTACGTCAAAGTCACTTGAAATGTAGAATGGTTTGCACTAGCCGTGGTCATAAGCAGACTGCAAGGAGCAGTTACAATTAGACTTTTTACTTTTGAAAGACGTCTGACCCCCTGATACGGGCGCCTACGCCATATACTTTTTTTTGAGTTTGGGCCCCAAAGATCTTTCAATGAATTTTTATTATAGTACCTTTTTAAATAAAATGCAATGAACCCCGGGCGTCGTGAGACGCAACTAGTACAGACGCTTTAATGATGATGGTGAGCTTTAATCCAACTCAATGATAAAAAATTGCTTTAAAAACAAATCTTGTTTAGAATGATAGAACCACAAACACTATTAAGTAACTGTGACCAAGTTCCACACGAAGTTTGCTAAGCTGATAAGAAACTCACAAGTTTCTAGCTGCAAGCTGCTTATCTACTGTCAACAGCCACAACGAATGGACATCGTAAATCATCCACTCCTGATTAACATTCCCTTGGTTGTTTACTTACAAACAGAAATATCAACGAAGTAAGAGCTTTGTTCCCTTCTTCATGAATTTCTTCAGACTTCAAAATTTATTAAGTATGTCAGTTGTCATAGAGTGTCACTTTTTTTTTAATTTATTAAAGAAAGAACTTTTACATCGTTCCGTGTGGGCAACAACGATAAACATTATAACTATTCTACTACAATAACACTTACTGACTACTTAAACCTAAATCAACTAACTTAAATAAATAAATAAAATAAATAAATGTTTTGCATCATGTCAGCTTGGATCAGATAGCACACTGTTCTCCCAGCCGACACCGTGATTAGAGTTTTCATCAAAACAAAGAGTTCTATACTGCTCGTTCCGGACACATTCCATCAGAATATGTAGTACATCTTCCAACACACTGCATTCAATTCATTGGAATGCAGTGTGTTGGAAAAAGTTTTAAAATCTATAGGATTCCTATAGCGACCTCTTTTAAAAATACAAAATTTACTTTTAGATGGGGATATAGTCAAACCAAGGGTACATAATATATAATTAAGTTCTTGACATGCAATGTCCAGGTCTGTAACTGCTAAATCAATATAAAACAAATCCTTGATACATACAATACAAAATCGTCAGCATATAGAGATATATGAACATTCTGTATACTTTTACAAATATTAATTGTTGCTGCATTAAAGAGGAGTGGGGATAGCGGGTCTCCCTGCGCTAAACCTTGACCCGTATATCTAACTATGGAGCTGCCTTCAACCGTAATCAGTAGCTGTCTGTTGGTTAAATAAGACCAAAGGTAAATTTTTGACCCTAATCCAAGTTGGTTTTGGATGTTTAGTAGACAAGGAACATTGATATTGTTATATGCATTCTCAATGTCAATAAAACACGCTGCCGTTAACATATTTTTCGTAAAGCCAATTTGAATATCGGAGATTAGGCAACTTAAATTATCTAGACATGAGTGGGCTTTGCGAAACCCTACCATTTTATCAGGTAATAGTTTATTTTGTTCTAAGAACCACTCTAATCTTTTGTTTAATATGCTATGAAAGATTTTACACAGACACGAAATCAAAGCAATGGGCCGAACAGAACGAAGAGAATTGGGATCTCGGCCTGGTTTAGGAATAGGGACAATTTTAACCTTGCCACTGTGACGGTACAAAACCCGAGCTTAAGCAGACATTGTAAAATTTCACTACAAGATTTTTTGCTAACGGAGGGAAGTGTGCTATCATTGAAAATGATATTTCGTCTATACCCGGTGCAGTATCGAACTTTTTGACTGAGTTTTCCAACTCCTGAATAGCTATTTCGAATTCTATAGATACGTTAGTTGAATGAGAATGGGGCATGTGAAATCAGGGGTAAAAGAATTTAGAAACTGCTGTGCGTGATCTTTATCTATACACAGACTACGCAAGTTAGATTGGTGGCCCTTACCCCATCTCATTCTATGCCACATTGCTGAAGAAGAAGTGGTTTCATCAATCGAATTACAAAACCCTTGCCCTGATCGGATGTTTTTGTTTAGTTTTGTATTTTTTTTCTTAACCTTTCGGAACAATTTTGTTAGTTGCCTTTTTTCTTGCTTTGTTTTGTTTTCTTTGGCCTTTAAATTGGTCCTTTCATCAATCAGTTTACAAATTTCTGGGGTAAATCTATATGTATCAGTTTTTTTAATACTAGGTAGCATATCTAAACTCTTCTTGACAGCGTTAATTGTATTTGTGTAATATATTTGTGTGGTTGTAGATGTCTGACAGTTTGGCTGTAGGTTTAAAAAGTTACTTTTAATCATTTCTTTTTGGAGGACCGTGAGTTCGCCTTTTCTATGTCCATATGACTTTCTACTTTTCTTTGTATAAGTTTCTAAGTTCAGACAAGCTCTCACAAACCGATGGTCCGATGGATAGGTCGTTCCAATAACCTGAATATCGTCTATAATGTTCAATTTTTTTGTCAAAATAAAATCAATCTCATTTTTTACCTTGCCGTTCGGTGATAACCAAGTCCATTTCTTATTATTGTTTTTCTTAAAGAAAGAGTTTGCTATAAATAATTGTTTCTGAAAACAAAACTGTATCATGGTTTCACCTCGATCATTTCTTTGACCGTAGCTCCACGGTCCCAATACTTTATCTTCGGGACGTGGTTGACCGATCTTAGCGTTAAAATCACCGATTACCAATGTATGTTCAGAAGTGTTGTTCAGAGTTACTTCGATTTCTTCATAGAATTTTTCAATTTCTGCCTTATCAGATTTGGTTGTAGGTGCATATACTTGAATTATATTGATTGCATTTTTACCAAATATCAAATCTAAGCGGCATACTCTGTCGGAAATGACTACAAAGCTTTTAATATTTTCTTTAAGTTTCTTAGCAATCATGAAACCAACTCCATTTTCTCCACTCTTTCGACCAGTGTACATAAATATATAATTTTCGTATTCACAGATTTTTGTATCTTCCTTTTTTACCTCGGAGAGTCCAATGACATCCCATTTCATATTTTGTAGACAATGCTCCATTTCATTCAGACGTCCCACTCCAACCAGGCCTCTCACGTTGTAAGTACCTATGTACAAGTGTGTTTTTGTTTGATTTCGTAAATGGGTGGAGGGTTTTGGTCTTATACTCCCACGGGGACCAGCCGTATTGGGAGATTTCTGCTCATTTATTTGTATATTTTTATAATAATGATAATAATAGAGGGCGGCCTGAGATAGTTGCTATTGCTCTGTATGAGTTACTTCTGATTTGTTATTGTACTTGAGCATATCGTTGGATTGTGGGATAGCTTTCGACCTCATGAAGCAATAAATAATTAGTTTGGGTCTCTTGGCACTGCAATTGTTACTGACTCTCTGTAGGGACTCTCTTTCTGGGGACGGTTTGGACTTTCGCTTATTGTTCTTATTTACATTACAGTGGCTGTTTTGAGGCTCATATGAAGGTGTTCTTGGGGGTTTAATCAATACTATAATTTTGTCGTAGCGAAGGACTACATTTTCACCCAATTCTTTCCGGGATCTAAATTCTGTCTGTAATTCTCTTCTTTTTTTTAGTACTTTTTGTGTATAATCTTCTTTGATATAGATTTTGGTATTCTTATTTAAATATTTCCTGTTTTGAAGTATCTGTATTTTTAAGTCCATAGTACTTATAGTCAGAACAACTGGTCTATTTATGTTTGGGGCATTTGTTTGTCGTCCAATTCGTTTTACCGACTCAATATCTCGTGTCTCACATAGAATTTTTATTTGGAGATTGATAAAACTTAAAATATTTCCTTCCAGTTCATGATAAGATTTTTCACCTTCTGGGAGTCCAAAAAACACAAGATTTCTCTTTTTTAATTGTTGTTTCATTTTTTCTAAGCTCACCTGTTGGTCTTCTATTTTTTTTTCTAATTTATTGACTTTTATATCAATTTTTTCAAACTTTATATCTATGTTTTTATTAATATCGTGAATAATTTTATCTTGAATTTACGTAGACTTACGTCTTTGCCGATAGATTTCATTTTTCTGGTCACTCTCCGTAAATTTTATAATTTCTTAATTTAATCCACCCACATTTATAATTTAGCAAATGGTTGCAAATGTTTAATTTCTTTTTATTTGGCAGTAAATTGTCCAAGTTTAATATTATTATTATTGAACCCTTCGTTTTTTTAAACTTAGTTCAAAATCATTTGCTAAAAAATAGTATTTGGTTACAATATTCGTCAGCAATGGTTATATGTTTTGGTAATTTTCACTTCACTTTATAGTCATATGTGACATATTTCGCAGTGTTCTTCACAAAACTCTAGTAAATTGCAGCACTAGTAATAAGTTGAAACATTTTTTACACACTATTAACACTTAATTACTTTAAAAACCTAATATTACTACAGAGCCGATATGAACCGTGGCACAGTAGCGACCTTCCTCTCGCTAGCGTTCCTATAGGTACAGGTACATATTAATTCTCTAAGCCTTTTTTCTTTTTTAAATATTGGACAAATCTTCTGTAGCGCCATATGTTTACCTGTACAATTAGCATATCGGAAAGACGTTGTTTCGCAGTTTTGATGGTTCTTGGTGCACTTGGGGCATACATGTGTCCGTATTTCCAACACAGTGAACATTGAGTTACGGGAAATGTGACGCCACGCTAATCCTAAGGTTTTCCATATATACATATTGAGGCAAAGAAGGTCCTTTAAATGAGATTCGAATAGCCTCACTTTTTTTCCAGCCCGTACTCAATTCTCCGAATGCATCCCGTTTATTTAATCGCTTGACCGCGATAATCTCAATATCACTTTCACAAAATAAGCTTTTAACAACATCGTCGTCGGCAATGTTCAAGTCTATGTCCTTGATGACCCCGTATGAAACTCCCACCTCAGAAGTTTTCTGCATTTTCCAATTAAGGTCAGTAAAAGCTTTGCATTTCATGAAGCCATCGGCATCGGAGTCCTGTTCAAAGTTCAGATAATTTTAAATTGATGAACCTATTTTACTCGGGTCACGCCACTGATATTGTGTTCCTTAAACAGTTTAGCTAGCGTAAATTGTTTGAGTAAAGCTGTACTACCCGTGACGCATACTTGAATTTTCTCTTGATCTAATTCATTTGAGCCAGGGGCCATCTTACGTCTTCTCGATATTCGCTGCCATCCTTCCTCCGATGAGGATTCCTCTCTGATAATTGTACTCTTTCTACTATACAACTCATCTGTCATATTACATTCCATATTTTTTTCAACCTCCGTCTCGATGTTTATTCCGTCATCTATACTGCAATTACCGGCTCTTTCGCTATAGTCACTAGACTCATTATTCATTGCGCCCGGCCGGCTGACGGCGGCCGCGCGCTTCGTCGTAAACACTTATCACTAGAAAGACAACGGAAATTCACGCAACACGATCTATTCGCTCGAGGAGCAAATAGCAACTAGAATGTCACTTGTAATAGAATGTCACTAGTCTAATAACCCATTTACACTCTCGCGCGAGCCACGAGATTAGCCACGAGACGAGGTGCATTTAAAATCGAGCTCGTCTCGCAGATCATCTCGTGGCTCGTGCGAGAGTGTAAATGGGGTAGAATTTTACTTATAAATATCAATTCACTTAGGAATGTCACTTGTCACACACTGAATAACTGGCTAAATGAATAACTAAGTGCCAAATTCCTCAAACACCCAAATTCCGAAACAAATATTTGTGGATCATATAAATATTTCTTCCGACCCGGGAATCGAACCCGGGACCTCAGTCACGGCAGTCGCATACACTGCCACTGCGCCACCGAGGCACTATTTAAATAATAATAAATACAAAATATTGTAAACTACCCACATTTGTGCAAATGTGGGTAGTCATAAAGTATGCAAGCGTGGCAACTCCCCACCTACGGTGTATAAAAGGAGCATCGGCATCGCCACAATTGCTCAGTCAGTTGTTGCGGAGCATTCGAGGAGTCATCATCGTCTAAGAACTACGAGACAATTATTTAAGCTGCATTATAAGTACCTACTCTGACAGAAATATTGTCTATTTACATTAACTGAGTTAATAATTATGATTTTATAGCACTAATATATGGTCTTAGACAGCTAAAGTGTTTGCTATACTTAATATTCCACGGCATAAAATCCTACTAATATTATAAACGCAAAAGTTTGTAACTATGGATGGATGTTTGTCAATCTTTTACCTAAAACCTACTGAATGGATTCTGATGAAACTTTACAATAATATAGCTTACACATCAAAATAACACACAGGCTACGTTCTATCCCGGGAACAAGTTCCTGTGCGAAACGGGAACGGGAAAACTTCACCACGTGTGTAGAGCCGCGGACGGGCCTAGTAAATGCATATAACAATAAACTGCCTTTTTCTATTGTAACTGTCTTTCATTTTACATATAAGAAAACTAGCTCAAGGCATTCAATTCAAAACTGAATGTACTCGTATATTTAAAAAAAAACAATACTCGTAATCAATAATCAATGATTAAAAAATATAATAGTAGTTTATGATACTGTTGCATAATAAGGGTTCTTATAACATGAGTTTTTTTATAGTATCACATGATTGTTATAAGACCAAGTTATGTACAGTGTCATACACTATTTTATCTACTCTCATACTATAATACGTAAAACAGTATTGCACTTTTTTTTTTCTTTTTGGCCTGTACGTAATGTTTGTCATAAGAATTTTGCTATCTGTTTTATAATCTTTGTATTATAGTATCAGAGTAGATAAACAATATTATGTAACAATCTCTCTTGCTATCTCTTTATTCTCTTTATTACTTACTGAGCACAGAGGGCTGTCCTCAAGGTGATGACATTTAAACACTATAGATTTAATACGACAGCATTGTATAGAAACTGCGAGGTAATGTCTGTGCGACAGTTATATGTGTTCCACATTCTAGTGCATAAACATCAAAACCTCCAATTACATCCTGTACCCACCACAAGGCGCAGACGTACGAGAGTGTGTGACGTTGATAAACATAAAACCAAACTGGCCGAAAGACAGTTCTCAATCGCTGCGAGTCGCATATACAATGCTGTTAACAAAGAATGTCAAATATACAAACACACACACACACACACACACACACACACACACACACACACACACACATATAAATCCAATAATATACATTGTGTCCAAACAAAAGACCCAATCGTCATAAGTAACAATATAAGTAAAAAGTCATGTTTTGGTTAAATAGATTCAGATTTGAATTGGAAAACCCATATCGATCAAATTTGTAGCAAGTTAAACTTATACTCTTATGCCCTGTATATGCTAAGAAAAGTTGCAAATGAAGAAACGTTATTAACAGCTTATCATGCAAATGTTGGGTCAATTCTTAGATATGGCATTTTATTTTGGGGTAACTCAGTCCACAAAGAATTTGCTTTTAGGGCCCAAAAGAAATGCATCAGAAGTATATGTAGACTCAAACAGACCGATTCCTGCAAGCCCTCATTTAATAGGTTAAGAATACTGACCCTGCCTTCCGTGTATATTTATGAGGCCTTAATAAAAGTAAAGCAAGACGTAAAGAAATATAAAACCCTATCTAGTAAAAGGCATAAAAGTACACTTCACATAGATAGGTGTAGGACTCAACAATTTAGAAATAGTATTTTTGGAATGAGTGCTAAGCTGTATAATAAGTTACCTGACTATATTAAATTATCTGAATGCATGAGTATTTTTAAAGACAGACTACAAATATTTTTAATTAATAAGACAAATTATTCAAATGATGAATCCATTTATGATAAGAATATTTGACATTGTGTACTGACTATTATTAATGACAAGTGACTAAATTAATATAATGGTAGTGTTAGTGCTCCCTCAGCCCCCGCCAAGATAGATTGACGATGTATTTTCCGCTGTCACGCCACAGTAAAAATGTTTGGCAGTAGCAATCGAAATGGAACACCTCTGTTATTGTGTTTGATTTTATTATAGGTTTATGATATACTAGTTGACGCCGGCGACGCTGCGGCGAAAATGTCCTGTACTCGTTATACTCATCTTTTTTTAAAATATTATCAAAATCAAAAAATCATAATGTTATGTCCCTGTCTCAGGCAGCTAGTCATCTTTGTACTTCAGAACACATCTTCCGTTCGCACTAAACATTCTCCCTAAGTATATAACTTCATTTAATTGCTCTAAACGTTTCCGGTTTACCCAAATCTTGCTATTAGTTCCTAATCTTTTTTTTTTAATTTCAATTAATTTATTGTTTGTTACAGGTTTGTTATATTGATGTTATAAATTTAATACAAATGTCTTTCCGTACAATAATATTTTTATTTTGATAATAATAAAGATTTTAAATAATATGAATGTCAGAATTAAGTCTAAGAACATCTAACACTACCATTATATTAATTTAGTCACTTGTCATTAATAATAGTCAGTACACAATGTCAAATATTCTTATCATAAATGGATTCATCATTTGAATAATTTGTCTTATTAATTAAAAATATTTGTAGTCTGTCTTTAAAAATACTCATGCATTCAGATAATTTAATATAGTCAGGTAACTTATTATACAGCTTAGTACTCATTC
Organism: Thumatha senex; assembly: GCA_948477245.1. Classification (NCBI taxonomy): domain Eukaryota; kingdom Metazoa; phylum Arthropoda; class Insecta; order Lepidoptera; family Erebidae; genus Thumatha; species Thumatha senex. The sequence goes on from OX419743.1 coordinate 17,899,012, forward strand.
CAAATATACTATTTCTAAATTGTTGAGTCCTACACCTATCTATGTGAAGTGTACTTTTATGCCTTTTACTAGATAGGGTTTTATATTTCTTTACGTCCTGCTTTACTTTTATTAAGGCCTCATAAATATACACGGAAGGCAGGGTCAGTATTCTTAACCTATTAAATGAGGGCTTGCAGGAATCGGTCTGTTTGAGTCTACATATACTTCTGATGCATTTCTTTTGGGCCCTAAAAGCAAATTCTTTGTGGACTGAGTTACCCCAAAATAAAATGCCATATCTAAGAATTGACCCAACATTTGCATGATAAGCTGTTAATAACGTTTCTTCATTTGCAACTTTTCTTAGCATATACAGGGCATAAGAGTATAAGTTTAACTTGCTACAAATTTGATCGATATGGGTTTTCCAATTCAAATCTGAATCTATTTAACCAAAACAATATTGTTACTTATGACGATTGGGTCTTTTGTTTGGACACAATGTATATTATTGGATTTATATGTGTGTGTGTGTGTGTGTGTGTGTGTGTTTGTATATTTGACATTCTTTGTTAACAGCATTGTATATGCGACTCGCAGCGATTGAGAACTGTCTTTCGGCCAGTTTGGTTTTATGTTTATCAACGTCACACACTCTCGTACGTCTGCGCCTTGTGGTGGGTACAGGATGTAATTGGAGGTTTTGATGTTTATGCACTAGAATGTGGAACACATATAACTGTCGCTCAGACATTACCTCGCAGTTTCTATACAATGCTGTCGTATTAAATCTATAGTGTTTAAATGTCATCACCTTGAGGACAGCCCTCTGTGCCCTTTCAAGTTGTATCATTGCAGTCTTTGGTGCTCCACCCCAGACTGCTATGCCGAAAGATATTATGGACTGACATAAAGATTGGTAAACTGTCCTCAAGGTATCGAAATCCGCACTATATCGAAGCTTCCTAAAGATTGCAATCAGTTTTCGTACTCTGCCGCACAATTCCTTAATTTGAGCATTCCATGCTATTTGGTTATCTATTGTAATTCCTAAATACTTAATATTAGTTGTTTTCATCAACGAAAGACAAGAGCATTGGTCTGTAAGTTGACTACAGTCATGCACTTTAATGCAAAATAAGTCACTTGGTTGCGTTCTGACCGTAAGTGTGAAGGTTAGAATGCCTAATGATTTATTCTGTTTGAACGTTATGCGAAACGAAGAGTATGCCAAAAAATGTTATGCAGTTTTAAGTTATGCCTCGAAAATTTATGCAATCCAATACGGACCCCTATTATTTTTAGCATATATAAATGACCTTCCAAAAGCTATCAACCAAAATATGATACTCTTCGCTGATAACAGTACGGTTATTTTTACAAACAATGACAAAAATTCGAATAACGAAAATGACATAAATAAATAACTCAGAAATATTATAAAATGGATGACAGAAAATAATTTAAACATAAATTTGGAAAAAACTAATTACATGATATTTAAAAACAAAAATTCTATTCACGCCGATGTATCATTAAGTTACCAAAATACAATAATAAAGGAAGTAAACATTACAAAATTTCTCGGTGTTTTCTGGCAGCGCGAACGGATAGTGAACGTTTGAGTGGTTAAGATATTTTTATTTTTAAGTAAAATGTGCACGTAACAGCAAGTATGTTCATAAATGTCACACATAATGAGAGCCCTGATACCCATAACACAAGTTTATTCTTAGTTTGGGTGTCAGTAGCGAACTACTTCGTGTAACCCTACAATTAACATACTACTTAATTAAACACTGTGAACCTTATACTGTAACGAAAACCAATTGTAAAACAGGAAATAAAGATTATTATTATTATTCTCTTTATTTATTTATACAACATATCAATTACATTTTTAAATATATCTATAAAATAAAAAATACATTTAAAAATTTAAAAAATAGTGACCCACCGGTATCGGGTACAGGGACCAAGCTACCGGTGGTTAGGGCTCCAGAGAAAGGAGTTTCCTCACAATACGTGCCGTGTCGAGAAGAACTGCTTTCTGTATCAGGCCCTTGATCCAGCTGTTTAACGCGAGCCTTTGTAGGTGTTGGTCAAGGCTCTTGGCTATAAGTCCATGGACAGATATGACTATCGGTACAAAGATCGCTGAATCCACACTCCACACGTCGACAACCTCATGAGCCAAGTCTAAATATTTCTTTTGTTTGTCTACCTCGGCTTTCATGAGGTTTTCGTCGTGAGGTATGGTGATGTCAACAATAATTGCACGGCGTTCTAATCGATCTATTATCACTATGTCAGGCTTATTGGCGACAATAGTCCTGTCCGTGATAATAGATCGATCCCAGTATAATGTGACATGACCATTTTCGAGAACTGGGTCGGGCACATATCTATAGTATGGTACCTCTAAATCAACAAGATTGTACTTAAGAGCAAGTTGCTGGTGAATGATCTTGGCTACTTGGTTGTGTCGATGCAAATACTCACCGTTTGCAAGACTCGAACAACCAGAAATAATATGCCTAAGGGATTCTCCGATCGCCCGACAGATGTCCACCGTACCATCCTTCAGGATATACTTCCTGTAGTTCTTTGTCATTACAACTTCGTCAGTAATTGCAAAAACAAACCCTTCAGTCTCTCCAAAGAGATCACCAAATCGTAGCCAAGATACTGATGCATTAAAGTCTATATCAGGCCTGTGTATGGCCTGATAAAAACGACCATGCAGCTCCTTACTCTTCCATACCTCCTTGCGATCAGTAACACCAAGTACTATAGGTTTATGCCAATTCTCTTTAGCCAACGTGAGCGGGGTATGTCCATTATCCACTGCAACCACATCGCGATGCAACCTCGTGTCAGCATTGAGAAAATATTCTCTGAGGTTGCATATCTCACGGTTATGGAGGGTCTTGACATTTAAAAAGCCTCGACCTCCACACTTCCGAGGAATATACAACCTCATTACTGATGAACGAGGATGATGCATTCGAAATGTGGTCAACAAGGACCGCACTTTCCTATCCAGGGCATCTAATTCAGTCTGAGTCCATCTAAGTATACCGAAGGAATACATTAGGACCGGTATGACCCACCCATTGAAGGCACGCACCTTATTACCGCCTGATAAAAGACTTTTCAGTACTTTTTTCAGACGGCCAAAGAATCGCTTCTTCAATGTTTGTTTCACACCAGTTTCGTTAATTCCTAATGCCTGCGATATACCCAGATACTTATAGGTCTCAGTGGCGGAGAGAGATCTGAGTATTATGGAATCTGAAAGCTCAACACCTTCAGACTCCACAATCCCACCCTTCTTTACATGCATGACTGCACATTTGTCAACGCCAAATTCCATTCTAATAGAACTACTAAAGGATTTTGTTAACTTCAATAGTTCTATCAGTTCCAATTTGGTGGTGGCAAATAGCTTAAGGTCGTCCATGTAAAGCAAGTGGGATATAACTCGACCTTCTCTTCGCAACTGAAAACCTAGCCCTGAACTCTCTAGTATAGTACTAAGAGGGTTCAGTGCTAGACAAAACCATAAAGGACTGAGACTGTCGCCCTGGAATATGCCCCGCTCAATAGGCAAGCCATTTGTTACAGTCTGACGACATCCTGGATAGCAAAGGTCTGTTCTCCATTGCCTCATACATGACTGCAGAAAAGTACAAAGAGTTGCATCCACTTTGTACAGCTCCAGCACCCTTAGAAGCCACGTATGAGGCACAGAGTCAAAAGCTTTTTTATAATCAATCCAACATGTCGTCAGACTGCGACGATTACGGCGTACCTGTTGGTTAATGATCATGTCAATAATAAGGAGCTCTTTGGTGCCTCGGGTCCCACTTCTACATCCATTTTGAGACAAAGACAAGACTGAATTTTTATCTAAATGTGAAGTAATTTTGATTCTCAAAATGGATGTTAGAAGTTTATAGACTGTTGGTAAACATGTGATAGGTCTATAATTTTTGGGATCCAAGGCATCGCCAGATTTATAGAGAAGGTGGGTTATTCCAGTTGTTATAAAATCGGGCAGAGAGCCCGACTCTACACATGACTGGAATTGAGCTGCTAAACGAGAATGTGAACTACGGAGCCACTTAAGCCAGAAATTATGCAGTCCGTCCGGTCCCGCTGATTTCCAGTTGGGCAAAGAACGGACTGCATTTGCTACATCCTGTTCTGATATATGAATTGACTCCATTGCCTGTATAGATTCACATTCCCGTTCAACATCTCTCATCCATTCACCTTCAATATGACTAACGGGCCTCGACCAAATACCACGCCAAAATGCATTTGTAATATCAGCATTTGGTCGCGGTCCGTTATCCACACCTGAATTGGGTTTTTCCCACCGTCGATAAACCCACCTCTCATCCTTTTGGAACATGCGGTTCTGGGTATATCGCTCTACGCGTTTCTTATAACGACGAATCCGGTTTGCCCATGCACAAACTTTCTGCTTCAGAAAGTCAATGCGCTCCGTGATACATGACGTTCCCACATATTCTTGAGGCGTGATGTTAGTGCCTGAAAACGCCTGCTTCACAAAGCGCATGACCCTCGGATGAGTGTTTCCCGATCTAAAGCAGATTAGCTTCCCAATGAGTGCCCTAGTCCGAGCGATACGACGCTCAATTCTACACTGCCAAGCTGGTACAGCAAGTTTAGGAGAAGAAGCAAGTTTCTTTTCAAAAAACTTTATTTCAGCTACTCTACATGCTGCAACGGCCGCACAGTATAGGATCGAGTGCGTATCACCAAGGTCTTCACTATTATCCAAATAATCAGGTAATAGCGAATCTAGAGCACAGACCAAGGCCATATTCCGTTTATGCATAGGCAAACGCGGTAGGCTAGGTCTACAGCCTGGACTCATAGATCGATATTCTAGAATCGCATCCTCCAATGCACTCCTTAAGTTATTATTACACTGGATACTTACGGATATAGCCTCGACTGCAACAACTTCATCATTGTGTGTTGTGTTTGTTACCGATGAATTTGTAACCTGTGATGAAGTTGGACAGTCAAGGCTATTTCGTAACTCAGAACGTAGCCGCTCAAGTACAGCACTATCCAACATGTTACAACGTTGAATAGCCCGCACCTGATCCGATAATCGTTGTGCCGAGACGTTAACAGCTGGTTCAAGACCCTGAAACACAGTTAACAGCCGATCACGGTATGCAGTAAGGTTAATTCCCCCCTCTGTAGCCACAAAATATGCCCGCATGACGTTCTCATTCATAGAATCAGTCCATCGCATGCGGCGCACATTACCACCGGTAGCGGGAGCCCTATTCAAAGCCGGTGGGCCTCGGGACTCCAAGCGTGTCGGTGGCCGGCCTCTTCCACGCCGCCGCGCTGGTGGTGGTGACGACGGCGGGGAGAAATATTCGCCGCTTGAGCTCGAGCTCAATGCCTCAACTGCAGTCGATGTAGCGGATATGCTCACCGTGGACTGCGAGGCGGAGCAATGCGGCGAATCCGGAGATGGATCTTGTGCATTCCTTTTAGCCCTGGATCTTGTAAGCATTTAGCAAAGATATCGTTCATGTTTCATGTTTGTGAAATTAATTCTGATATGTCACATGACATCTAATGTCACGCATATCCATAATTATAGTATCTTGTATATTTCCGTATATAAGGTTTTATTTGTTATTTCTTGATTTTCATATTTTATATTCATTTTTCCTTTACTGGAAATACGGTTTATAAGCTTTCCGGCTATGGTAATATTATTTTAAATATTTTAAGATTATATAAACGACATTTGCTATGTAGTGTTGCCAGGTGTTATTATTATTATTATCTGTCTCTTCTTCTCGGGTATCTCCTTTTTTTTTTCTTACGAAGATACCCGGTCTTTTGGTAGGCTTACATGGGGACATAGTGGTCCAACACGTAGAGGCCCTTTGAGAATTTTAATGTAACAGGGAATGGGACCCCTACTGCAGACAATCCACGTCCGCCTTATATAGAAGAACGGTAATGGACCATCTCCAATGGGAGTTAAACTATTGTACAATATGCTAACTACTATTGGGCTATTGAGTTGGAGATTAAATGTACTGGGTGACTTGAACTATGGATGAAAACTGCGTCTGCCATTTTATTATAATATCATCAAAATATTGGCAGACGGTGACTTGCCAACTCACTAGATGGGCCCCCTATACAATCGCCATAGGCAAGATAAGCCTGTAAGGCGACAGAGGGCAACACCGGTGTGAGCGGCTTGGGGTGTAGAGCGGTGCGGCGCCGGTTTCACCTTCGCGGGACAGGCCCGGAGCGGGCTTCCCCGTAGTTATGCCCTTGAAAATGACACCTTCACCCCCGAGCATATCGCTCTGGCTCCCTCCCTCTAACCGGCCAATTAAGGCAAGCCAGAGTTGAGATTTGCTGCACTCCCGGGAGTAGCACTCTCACTGCTCTCCCGTTAAGCCATTAAATCCTAACTGGTGCAGAAGGGCAACAAAACTCTGAGGAATCGGGACCGATGTGTAGCCACGCACATTCAGCTCGCCACAAGCTGCCCTGCGGATGTGAGCGTTTCAATAACTTACTAATACATTTTTTTGTTGGTAGAAAGTGGATAACTCAAAAAGCGAATTTACTATGCCCTCATAGGGTTGCGTTAATCCTATAAAAGATAACGACTGTCCTCGAGGGGTTTATTATTATTATTATTAGGCATACTTTATTTTCCCATAACTTTTTTATAATAATGATATACCCGCATAAAATGTTTACGCATAATCTTTTTTACAATAACGATTGTTATTCATAACATTTATTGGTATATCACTCACTCTCGCATAAAGACTACAAGCCATACATATAGAATACCATAATGTTAACGAGTAAATATTTTTATTAAGCTATTGCATAGTTTTTATCGCGGGCTTTGAGTGGGCTTTAATCAAGAAATTACGTAAGGAAAAAAACCTAAGACGAAGGTCGAGACGAGGTCACACGAAGTTCACCGAGCACGGCCGAGCGTTGGCTTAACGTATATGTACATGTATTATATGGTACGATTGTACGAAGCTCGCACGGATCGAGACGTGATGATAGTAAGTGTGAGTGTGAGGCTGAGGATGAGGGCGACTGTGAGAGTGAGGGTGGGGTAAGGGTGAGGTTATTTCTTTTTTTTTGGGTTTTTTTTTTGGATTTTTCAGTATAACTTGAATTAATAACAAAGAAAAACAAAGGTATGCTATGCAATAGCTTTAACGCGGTAGTCTCCGAGTGCCACACGTCTTTTTTTATGTCTAAGCTTGAATTGTCTAAGATTGAAATGCCCACTGATTAAAAACTTACTGAAGTTCTAAATTTAAACACTAATATATAGCATATATAAATAAAATACAAAAAGAAAGTAGGTAGATTAAAACGAGCGATTCTATTCTGGCGTGGTGGTCACAAGTGACCTAACACTCCTCCTCGCTTCGCTCGTCGTCGTACCTATTTACGACTTTGCTCAAGACTAGTCTATAAAAAATAACACTTAAAATATCGTTTTATAAGGTACAGCTTAAAAACTTGGCTATGAGTGAGATGATTATTTACAATGGTGTCTTATCATTTCTTAAATTTTCTTAGTCAAATTATTATTCATTTATGATTTATACGGTTATCCATACCTCCATTATGCGTTTTGTATTTTATGATAAATTATCTTTAGGCGTATAACATTTATACCCTTTACATTTATGCTGATTAAAATTATGATAAAAAAAATAGAGTAAGTTAATGTTATGCCAATAAAACCATTATGCGTTTATAACACTCTGCATATCATAATTTATGCGAGAAAACTTTATGCTAAACTACATTATGCTGAAAAAAAATATGCGATCGAAAGGGCACCCAAATAATAGTGGCCCAAGGATGCTGCCTTGTGGAACGCCATATTTAACATTTTTTTTGTTTTGAGATATAATTTTTTTCAAGTTTAGATTTTATATTTATATTTTTAATGGCAGTCACTTGTAGCCGATCACTGAGGTAATATTTTAGCAATGCTAGTGAGTTTGCTTTCACCCCTTACCTTTCTAGTTTTAATAATAAGATTTCGTGATCCACGTGGTCAAAGGCCTTGGTCATATCCATAAATAGTGAGACAATACTTTTTTTTTTTTGTCTAATCCTGTCATTACTTGATGTAAATAATGGAAGAGTGCCGTGCCAGTAGATTTTCCCTGTCGAAAATCAAAATTGTTCTTCTGCAAATATATTGTTCACTTCAAAATAATTATATATATTGTAATAAATGACCCTTTCAAATATTTTCGCAAAAATGGGAATTAATGCTATTGGCCTGTATGACTTTACACTTAGTTTATCCTCTTTCTTGAGCACTGGATTTATAACAGTCAGTTTTAATTTTCTTGGGAAATCTCCATGCTATATGCATAAATTAATCATATGACTAAGTACGGGTGCTATATATTGATTTATTAATTTAATTATTTTAGTATGTATGTCATCATATCCCGTGCTGTTACAGATATTGAGTTTTATTATGATATTATGAATGTCAATTAGGTCAGTAGGTTTCATAAATAGTGAGTTACATTTATTATGCACTATATTTTTATAAGAATTAACATTTTTGTTTGTATTGGACTTTATGTCATCGATAAAAAAATTATTAAATATTTCAGCAATAATATTCGGTTCAATAATAACGTGGTCATTACGTTTAATTTGTATTATTTTATCTTTTAGTATTGCACCTTTATGGTTATTTGTGATTTACCACGTAGCCTTACTTTTGTTTTTTGCTGAATTAATGTATTTTCTATTTTCTGTGTTTTGTTTATTATATTTTTTAGTCTTTTTGTGTATTTCACATATTCTGTTTTGTTTTCTAAAGTTGGTGAGAGTCTGTATTTCCATAACATATGACGTTTTCTTTTAGAACACAGTTTTAATCCTCTACTAATCCATTTTGACTTTTTTACAACACTGATTCTAATTTTTTTCATTGGAAAACACAAGTCATAGAATAATTTAAACAGTTCAAAGAAGTTATTGTATGCTTCGTCTGGGTCAATACATGTAAAGCACTCTAAAAATGACTTTTGATACACTCTATGAATTTTATAGTGTTGTCTTTGCTATAGTCCCTTTTCATCTTAAACCAGTGCTTTGTATTAATGTTTCTTTGTATAGGCCAAGATAATAACTGGGCAGTATGATCAGAGAGCGACAAATCAATAAAACATTATCTAGACCCCCTGATATTATGGGCTATGTTGTCAATGCATGTCATTGAACTTAGCCTTGTTGGTTGTTTTATAGCTAATTTTAAATTATATGATTTTAATAACTGTTCAAACTGTCTTGAAGTATTATAAAGTACTGATTCTGTTTATGTTAAAATCCCCACAAATAATGATTTTTTTTTGTTTCTATATCCTATTTTCTGTAATAATAACTCCAAACGCTCAAAAAATAAGTCAATATTTGCTTTTATGTTTCGAGGTGATCTGTAAATGCATACAATAATAATGTTATAATCTAACAATTCAATACCACAGCATTCAAAAATATTGGCGATACTCAGTGCTTTGATTTCTGATATATTTTTTAATTTAAAGGTTGACTTTACCAGTATACAAGACCCTCCGTGGTGGTTCTTTCGAGTATAATAAGCGCCTAGCACAAAATTAGGAAACCTTATTAATTTGGTATCAATTTGAGTCATGTTGTGTTCTGTTATGCAAAGTATATCGATGGGACAGTCACTTTCATTATTACCCAATGAGTGCAGATATACAGCTAATTCACCGGCCTTGCTTATTAGACCATCAATATTTTGGTGGAGTAAGTTCAATTGATTATTTCCGAAAAAGCAAATTACTAGAAGAAGAAAGAATCCCTTGGATTTGAATAGCATCTGTTTGAGTACATTGGTCACAAATATTACATTTTTTAACATTACTACTAGAATAAGTTGATCGTTCCGCACAATATCTTACACATTTTCGTTCATAGTCCTTTCTCAATATCTCTTTAAGTAGTATTTGACTTATATGTAAACGCAAGCTATTGTAACCTGGTAAGTACGAACCATACCACATGTCCAAGTATGTGGTATGGGTATAATATGAAGATGAAAAAATTAATAGATGATTAATTTTACTTTCATTGAGATGCCTATTGTACGGAACTTCTGAAATAATAACATTAGTGTGAATTGTCCTATTTAAATAAGTGCTTAAAGAAAGCTCAAGTTCCTTTGGGTTAGTATCGTTAGTACCGCCCAAGATAATAACATAGTCTTCTTGACGAAGTGTGCTGATTTTCGAAGACTCCAACTTCAGGACTTCAATCAGTGGCGCGCCCAGTTTTCCAGAAGCAGGTAACATTGTATTTTGAGCCGAGTAAATTTTAAAGTAACCTTTGTATGTGACGGCCTTGCTGATCAGCAATCACAATAATCTTCGTTGTATTTTCTAGTGAACTCCTCGTTGGTAGTTTAATTTGATTTTCGTCTTGACTGCGTATTGGTACTTGTGTATGTGTGGATGTTTCTTTGTGACTTAATAATAATGATCTATCATTATTATAACTTTTTGATGATTTTTGAATAGTATTATTAAATCTTGTTCTATACAAATAAATGATTGCTGCAACTTTTTAACAGGCGCTGGACGTGAATTTCTTTGGACACGTAAACGTTCAGATAGGGGTGTCGACATAATAATATCCGTGCTATTAATTTTCTTGTAGGCGTCACTAATCTTAATATACCTATTTTGAAATGTCAAGTTTTAATTGAAAATTTTCTGAATTGAGATTATCTACTTCTTGAAAAGCGGATTTTAATTCATTCGAAATTTGAGAAATTTTTTCTTGTAGTTCCATTATTGTGTGACTATAATTTCTTGGTGAATCTGGTAGGCTTCTAATCGTCGAGTCGAACATGCTGTTGTCGAATGTGTTATTCAACACGCTTGAAGTAATATTTTTCCTAATTGTAACATTTTCATCCATAATTATTAATTGATTTTGAAGACTAATTGTAATTGATAATATTGATAATAATAAATGATTCAAATTAAAATTCCAAAAGAATGTTAAAGATTGTAAGTGATCCTTGGAATCGAACCAGATGGTAACAAAATGAAATATCAATCGCACCGTGTATGCACAGAGTTATAGTGACAACATGCTGTACGATCGAACAAGTAAATCACAGTGCACCAAACACTGGTCTAGTGTATGGTGCACTGTGATTTACTTGTCGTAATTCAGTAAAGTACTCGGTTACTGTGCAAGGGTCAAAGTTCAATCTTTTGTTTTAAGTGCCCAGTGCCGGTTCGTTTTTTGAATTATAACTGGTTTCCTTTTTACTTATTGCTTGTTTTTTTTTCACACTTATTCAAATGTAAAAATAGTAGAAGTTATATTATATAGCACTTAGAACACTGTTTACTTTTACATATATTTCAATATGAACTGTCTACTTTTCTACCACTTTTTAATTTTTTTAACACGGATCAATTAATAACATGTCGTACTTATCGGCGACTGCGTTCCGTTTTCTTACTATACCCGATTACTCTACTACTATACCTCCTTCAAATACCCGATTCTTAGATTAATATGCAGCGAAGACTTCTACTTTCATATTAGTGACTAATGCCTGAAGGTCGGCTTCTGATGAGACCACACTACCGCATCATCAGCGTACAACAGACAATAATGTACCGTAAAGTTTCCAATTTTATAACACATCATAATCTTTTACCTTTTGCAGCCAACTATTAGATACACTATGAAAAACAAAACCAAAGCGGACATAACACAACCCCGTTTGACGCCCGAACACCAGGTGAACATCCCCCTTGGTCGCACGCAAGCTTTACAGTCCGTATAAAGTGACTGTATCGCCCGCAGCAGCTGGCCACATGGAGGAGTACCACAGAGTTTCTCTCACAACGTTATCAAATGCTTTCTCCAGATCCACTAAAGCGCATAAAACCTTCGGGTTAAAATGTTGGGATTATTAATTATTAGTTACATGAAATGTTATACATTTTTTAAAGCTACTAACAAAAAGTAAAAATATTAATTTAAAAGCGCTGGTAGCCCCACTAACTCAGTTCTCTGTAAAAGATCACTGGTTGAAGAAACTCACTCGGACCTTGGATGGATGACCGTTTTGTAGCATTTTCATTTACCAGCGATTTCGTCCTTCGAAGGACACGTTAAGCTGTTTGTCCCGGTTGCTAGTAACGTTGCAATCGGCACTCGTTAAGTCAAGTGAATACCCTTTCAGTGACCTTAAAATTACAACAGCGAGTCGCCACAATCTGAGCCTGTCCATTTGAACATAATCATTGGGCTCACCACAATAAGCCTTATATCTTCGGAGATAAATTCGTGGCTAATAAATTTATAAATATACTTAAATAATTTGTACATCAAGAATAAAACATAGGTCTTGCATACAATTTAAATAATTTATGCGAAGCGAAGCAAAATCGGGGATTAAATATTCCTTTTGAAAGCTTCCGTTGCGAACGCTGCGTAAACGATTAAAGTTACGCAAAAACTATGTATGACATAATTATATCCCAATAAAAGTTCTAAAATAAAGTCCGCGACAGCATATGTCTATCTTTTAAGGTTAACTCACTATAATCATTTTATTGTAATAAAATTTGTTATTAAAATGAAAGTGTCAAGTATGGCTGAAGATTTGCGATGTACGCATGCGCGACGACGCGACTAGCCAATAGCAAGCGAGCCCTACGAAGTCCTCGTGTCCAATCAACTCAAACAATTCGATTCGGCTACGGAAGTGTCCTTCTTCGTGTATTATAGTTTGTTAACTATACTAATATATATAGTAAACTATACTAATATGTGTTGGATAGCGCATTTATCGTGGAAGTCTATTGGCTATATCATCTCGCTACTACCCTGAAGAGCAGGGCAGTAATCAACAAATCGGGCAAATATTCATGCATAATAGTAAAAGTAGATACCTAATAAATGACGGGATTAAATGAGAGCGACGGGAATAAAGACGTGAATGATAAAAGGCTATATCATCACGCTACTACCCTGAAGAGCGGAGCAGTATTCAAAAAATCGTGGAAATATTCATACATTTTTGTAAAAGTAATAAACGACGGGATTAAAAGGCGTGACGGGAATATAGGCGTGACTGATAAAAGGCTATATCATCATGCTACTACTACTACAATAGTTAGCGAGAAAAATAGGTAAACATACATTGAACAGCCCACTGGCTCAGTTAATTATATAACTGCCTTCTAACCTGTAGGTACCGGGTTCGATTTTGTACTACTTACAGGGATAATTCTAACGGTTCTGTGAAGTGTACGTAGCTCATTTTATATTAAAACTCTCATATACACTATACAAAGCGAACTCCTGGGGTCGCGAGATGCAGCTGGGACAGACGCTCGGATGATGATGGAATGCTTACTGCTCTGATAAATATACTGTGCCATTGCGAAGAAATAACAAGGGGAGCGCAACGAAAAAACCTGACATAGGTCATACCTCAGTAAGCGCCAGCGCGCGACTGATCAGGCGTTAGCGGCGCGAATCTGGTATTATTTAAACATTTGTACTATAAAAATCACTCTATATAGTCAAAGTAAGCGATTATGTCTATAAATATTTAATAACTATAGTTGAGTATAAAAAATTCATAAAAAATATCTGTATTTTAGATTTGGCATTGAAAAAACATTTCGAAAGGGGGCAACTTTGGAATGTTTTTCTATCAATTGAAGTTTATTAGATTTTGTAACAGAAAGCCATTTTGACAAGATTAAATCCTTAACTATCATATATATTTTTTTCAGAATCAAAGAACCTTTTGACTACGATTCAGACTGTTTTAAAAAACTAAAAAGCGTGGCCTCGGCAGGAATACCAAGCTTAAAGCGGTAATTTGAATGCCATTTACACAAATATGCTATTATTCCTTATCATTTTTACTACACTTGTTGGCTTCAGCATTTCATGAAAATTATTTTGTCCCTTTACACCTTGCTAATTAAATGAATATCTTACGAGTTATAGCAAATTCAAAATAATGCGCAATGAAATTAATTACATCTAACCATAATTCGACCGGGCTTATATATATTTTTCTTTTCGTTCATATTTTTTAAATGGGTACCACGGGGTTCAAATTATGTCACGGGCTAAGCCGGGCGGGACAGCTAGTGGATAAAAAATGGGTGCGACTGGGAAGCGACACGTGACCACTTCGTAACGGTTCTACTTAACCTCCTATATTATAGGTATTCGTTATACTAAATAGATAGATAGTCTAAAATTTATAAGTAATCAATATGCCTAACTTCGATTTAGGTACCTCAGACCAACGGCCATTTCATGGCCTCATAACTATCCCTAAATTATTAAATAAAGACGACCCTTCGTAACATATTTCTCCGAACTTGTAAATTATTAATTCTTTGGTAATATTTTCAATCTCGAACTAAAATAACGTAGGTATCAAAATCGAACAGGCTGACTTGCAAATTTTTTAATTTGAGGAATTATTTTCTGTACTCTGGGTGTTTGTATTACGAATTATATTCCAACATACTTATAAGTGTACGTATATAAATAATAGTATGTATAATTAATAGTACTCTTAATTAATCTAGAAATTCTCAAAGATGATAGTTAGGGAGGGATCGCGTGATTTTAGACGGTTCGAGTCAGGTATAAAATTTGCGAGGACTTTTTAAAAAAAAATGAGTGTTGCCTCTATACCCACTTTGGAGATATTTTTAAAAAATTTCAAATGTAATATAAATCATTTTTGTCTGTCTAACTGCTTCACGAAAAAGTATTAGGTACGCTGAAACTAGATTGAAACCTAGCATGAATTGATATCTACTCCCACAAAGAATTAGATTATCAATCACGTCTTATCCCCGAAGGGGTAGCAGAGGCATCATATTATACGCCCACATTTTACCTTTCCTGTCCCACGTAATAGGTGTTAACCCATTACCGTGTTGAACTAGAGGACGCAGGTTTTGGCTGCCTGCTGTTGACATTTTTCAAGCCGCCCATAAGGCCTTCAACTTGACTTAACGTTTGCCATGTTCCTGGCAACCTGGACCAACGGCTTTATGTGCCTTCTGAAGCACGTAACCAGGGCCGACCGAATACGTAAAGAAGTGATACGCAATATGGCAGGTTTTAATGAAAGTGTCAGCGTTAAGCTGGAAAAGGGCGTGCTCCGTTGGTTTGGACACGTTCTACGAATGAGTGAGGTACGATTAACGAAGAATATATATTGTTCGAAAGTAGAGGGCAGAAGGAGTCAGGGTAGGCCGAGACTTACATATGAAGACCACGTGAGCAGATTGCTCATAAACGGAAATGTCAAAAGTATTCGGATAAACAGACGTGCATGTATGAAGCGATTAATGAATCTTATCCTCTCTGAGTACCCCGTCAGGGATACAGCGTGAATATAGTTAGTTTAGTTAAGTTTATCTTTTCCAAAACACTAGGTGCGCGGGGTCACGAGCGACACTAAGTTTTTTTGCACATAGGATTAGAATACTTTTGGTTTCGGGAGACGGGTTGAAAGTCAAAATGTGTATTTCGTTATCATTCATCAATGCATAGTAAGATTTCATTCAAAAATAATGAAACCGACTGAAGACTATCATCAGTAACGCTGCCTGTACTCAGAGAGATAAAACAAATCAATTTAAAATGATATTAGGTATTTTTTTTTTTAGGTCGCCTAAAAGTGTCATAAACTACTTTCATCGATATCAAATATTACATTTTAATGCCATTTTAACGCAAATCAATGCTAAATTTATCTATAAACTTTTGCTGATATTTGTCTCCAGCATCTATGAAAGTGACAATTCCTTTTGCTAGAAGACTGCCATCGCCGCTATGAAGGTGTGTTTCGACAATTGGCGCCCTACCGCTTCTTAGTAAATTAGTCTCCACATTCACTGTTTCTCCATGTTCAGCTGTTTTAATGAATCTGAAAAAGAAATGTTGCTTTGAAATTGTAGAACTATTCTTGTGTTACCGGCCGCCAAGTATTTTTTTTTCTTTTGCTATACGACGTTGCTCAACCCAAAACTTCTTATATTATGTACTCTCATACAAGCTTAAAGTGCGAGAATGGTGGAATTTATGGTTTCTGACCCGAGGTTCACCAACGTGGTTCACCTAGATGTTCCACGGTTAACTTTATGTATCCCTGGTTCACCTAATGAGTAAACCATGCGTGGTCACTCAAAAAAAATGTACCCGTAGTTCAACTGAGTAGTGAACTCATAAGTGATTATAATTATGTTAATTGTAATAATGTGACTTTATATTCATTTTGTTGCATAGTGTTTAATAGGTTAAGGACGTTTAAGTGTGGTCAATTTAATGTAAATATAATTGGGTGCCCTTTCGTTCGCATATTTTTTTTCAGCATAATGTAGTTTGGCATAACAGTTTCAGCATAAAGTTTTCTCGCATAAATTATGATAAGCAGAGTGTTATAAACGTATAATGGTTTTATTGGCATAACATTAACTTACTCTAATTTTTTTATCATAATTTTAATCAGCATAAATGTAAAGGGTAAAAATGTTATCCGCCTAAAGATAATTTATCATAAGTTACAAAACGCGTAATGGAGGTATGGATAACAGTTTAAATCATAAATGAATAATAATTTGACTAAGAATATTTAAGAAATGATAAGACACCATTGTAAATAATCATCTCACACATAGCCAAGTAAAACGATATTTTAAGTGTTATTTTTTTTAGACTAGTCTTGAGCAAAGTCGTAAATAGGTACGACGACGAGTGAAGCGAGGAGGAGTGTTAGGTCACTTGTGACCACAACGAGCCGAGCCGAGCGAGCGGGCCGCGGCAGCGGCCGGCGATGCGCCAGAATAGAATCGCTCGTTTTAATCTACCTACTTTCTTTTTGTATTTTATTTATATATTCTATATTTAAGTGTTTAAATTTTGAATTTTAGTAAAGTGACTATCGACATTTTTAATCAGTGGGCATTTCAATCATAGACAGTTCAAGCTTAGATAAATAAAAAGACGTGTGGCACTCGGAGACTGCCGCGGTAAAGCTATTGCATAGCATACCTTTGTTTTTCTTTGATATTAATTCAAGTTACACAAAAAAAAAACAAAAAAAAAACCAATAAAAAAACCCTCACCCTCACCCCACCCTCACTCTCACAGTCGCCCTCATCCTCAGCCTCACACTCACACTTACTATCATCACGTCTCGATCCGTGCGAGCTTCGTACAATCGTACCATATAATATATGTACATATACGTTAAGCCAACGCTCGGCCGTGCTCGGTGAACTTCGTGTGACCTCGTCTCGACCTTCGTCTTAGGTTTTTTCCTTACGTAATTTCTTGATTAAAGCCCACTCAAAGCCCGCGATAAAAACTATGCAATAGCTTTATAAAAATATTTACTCGTTAACATTATGTTATTCTATATGTATGGCTTGTAATATTTATGCGAGAGTGAGTGATATGCCAATAAACGTTATGATTAGTAATCGTTATTGTAAAAAAAAATATGCGTAAACATTTTATGCGGGTATATCATTATTATAAAGAAGTTATGGGAAAATAAAGTATGCCTAATGATTTATTCTGTTTGAACGTTATGCGAAACGAAGAGTATGCCAAAAAACGTTATGCAGTTTTAAGTTATGCCTCGAAAATTTATGCAACCCAATACGGACCCGATATAATTTATTCTTAGATATCAGGTATCCTTCACAATGTAAATTGTTTGTGATCGCAATAAATAAAGATTGAACGCTCAGAAATTGGACACTTTCGTAGTGGGAAATATTATAATTATAATCTTTCCCAATATGAAAGTGTTATATTGAGACTAGGCTTAGGTGTATGCGCGAGTACTTGGAGGGTGGTGGCGCTTGCTGTATATTATTTTCTAAAATTAGTGCACTAACAAAATAAAAATGTTAACATGTTATAGTGAAAGAGGAATATATCACATTAAAATGCGATTTTAAATCTTGCCGCGGCAATTCCACTAAAAGCATCAGTAACGCTTTTACCAGTTTACGGCGGAAATACAAATTATGACTTACGATTATACTTAACAAAGACGTAAAAGACAAAGATATTAGGTACATTATAAGAAAGATAAAATATGAAATAAATATTATTCGGTTAAAAAGTCTTAGTAATCAGGTCATAAAATAATTACAAAATAAATGTAAGTTTTAAGCTGGCGGCCTACTAAGACACGACTCTACACACTCTACTTGCAATATCTTGTACTGTACTCGTACCTCAGACAAAGGATTATTTGAATCGTTTGCTTCAGGACACCAAGTAATTATTTATGCTACCGCTTACTAACAGCTAAGTTGCCTATAGCCTGAGCCGCTTCCAACTAACTTAAACTTAACCCTTACCTAGAATTGTAGCCTATGCTACATTTATTTGGCTATTAAGAACGTCCAATAGTCAGGAAGTGCATCGCTAGCGATGAGTTTAGGCTGCGGAGATCTTGAAGGCTATAAACCTAACTGCCTGATCTATCTAAATTACTTACGTGACATCTATGGTCGAAGTCCACGAGAGTCTTCCATCGGGGTGACTTAGCTGCGAGTACAAGGACAAGACATCGATCACAGAAGCGATGTAGCCCCCATGCAACGTGTCAGCAATGTTGCACATCATCGGTTCAATTTTAAAAGACCCCTTCAAATTACCGTTAGACGCTGATTGTATGTTAACCTTAAAATGAACTGTTATTGGAGTTTGATACATTATGTGGATAGATTTTTAAAGCAATTAGTAGATCGATAGATCAGAGTCATCTATAGAGCTACTTAACAAGTCTGCTACCAATGAACAGTGTTACAGCCATTTTTAAACATAAATGCAATGGACTCCGCTCAATCTGTAGATACATTTTTGAAGCAATTAGTATGCTAACTTTACATAATTTTTTATTCAAGTGAAAAAAGACAACTTGGTTCGAGACGAGGATTAAACCTGTGACCCGTGATATTTTAATCGTCATTTAAGAGTATGACCGGAGTCATCTCTCTTGCTTTTTTTTTTTTTAAATTTTTCCTTGAAACGTACAAAGCAACGCGATTTTATACGTCCGACAATGTGCCTTCAATGGTTTTGGGTTGTGTTTTGTTTTTTTGTTTTGAGTCATCTTTCGAGCTTCTTAACATTCACTTCCACCCACCGACTTAGTGTTTGTAAACGAACTTTCACTATGGCTGGTCCTCGGATGGGGATGGGTGACCCCTTTGTGTCAATTCCATTTAGGAGCGTTTCCTTGCTTCGGATATTACGTTAAACCGTTGGTTCTATTTTCCAAGTGCAAGGCCTCATTGGCAGCTTGAAAAAATTTTCCAGTAGGTTGCCACAACCTGCGATTTCAACATTGCAATAGGCTCAACACCTGTTACGTGGGACAAAAAATGCTTAATGTAAAATATAGGTGCCTTCGGGAATAAAGGTTTGGTGTTTGATTTAAAAACATTAACCAAATTTAGCGCTTCTTTTGCTACGTTTATTTTTTATTCTTACTATCATATGACAGAACGATAATAAAGGAGGGAAGGAGGATCCCACCACACACCCTGGATTCGTCAATCCTAACGCACAACGGTCAAGGATAACCTCTACTATTTGTAACGGAGGAATGACGAACCAAACTCCTCAAGGAAATGATGTAGGATAGGTAAAAGGAAACCTTACTCTCCAGGTTGTCAAAATTTTTGCAATGTTCAGCTTTACAAGGTGACACTTAGGCGACAAGTCGACAATTGTTTCTTTAACCTACACACGAGGCATCGTCAAGACTGCTTGACAGCAAATGTGCTCAGCGCATTCTGCTCCGCCTTTTTACAACTCTATCACCTATCACTACCCCCACTCGTCACCGAGGTACTATATGAGCTGTGTTGCCTGTTCGTAAATAAATTGAGTAATGGGGAAGTGTGGAAATCGGTCTGTTCGTTCAACAATGTATTCCCTTCATGTTTAATAAAATTGTAATTTAATCAGCAAACCCACTACTTTTCAAAATAATTTCAAATATATGAAGCCTATATTTGTAAGGATCTAGATACATTTGGTCACATATGTGCGGAGTCAGATGGAACCAGTATCGTCGTACTATTCCCAGGGTTAAATTATATCTCTGTTGCTTTACTTTTTCCCTCAAAAGATTTTTTACATTTTTATTTATATACTTATACCACTAAGGTGGTACACAAGCATACGGCCCACATGATGGAAAGTGGTCACCTTGCCTATGGACGTTTGCAATATGGGTGCAGCACTCGCGCTGCTGCCTACTATTAAAAATCTTCTAAAACCCTTTTGAAGAACCCTATTCTGTTGACGTTCGGCAAACCCCAGGCAGGAGTTGTTTGATATGATGCCCACGGCTACCTTCTATCATCGCACCGCTCGCCATAGACAGGGTGATCACCCTCACACTTTGCGTCCGGAGCGCTCACAAACGGTTAGGTCTGATACAGGCTTTAATCCGCTTCCGCTTAGATTGTGGAATGATTGAATGAATTCTAGAAATTGAATGAACTCTAGAGTTTTAGCTCAATCGCAGGTTAAATATACAGGTCTGCAACTAAGTAGAATTTTGAATTTTAATCTCTAGTTTATTGATATGGTTCAATTTAATCATGTAACAAACAATAAATAAATATATCTTTTTTTATGACGTAAACTGAAAGGTATTTAAAAATCGATGTCAAATGTTTAAGAATGCAAAAGTTGATTGTTAAAAGTAAAGTATACTAAAAAACATGAATAAAACACTTACTTTCTTAAGCACAGTGGTCGCATCAAAATATGGAGTCTTTGCCAAAATTTCCAAAGCTTTTATGAGACGTAAGCCTTTTGAACTTGATGCCATTTTCACAAGTCAATTCTTTGGATAAACGATTAATATGGTAAATTTTTAAATACATTTTATTATAGTGAAAAAAGACAACTAGCTTTAGGACTTGAACTCGTAACCTTTACCTAACCAGGGCAACGCTTTAAGTCCCTGAGCTATCAGAACCGTTCCGAAACAAACTGAATTGTTTTACTGGATTGTTATCGTCATTTAAGAGTTGTCTTTTTTCACTTTAATAAAATTTATAAATCCATTTTTCACACACAGTTTTACTCGCACACTGACTGTTCTGTCAGCTAGGTGAAGTATAAAAGACGCAAATTGCTAGCGCGTAAATTCTTTTTATCAGCCTTACTAGGCACCAAAGTCAAGTCTCCTATGTTATTGTTATCTTTTCTGTTTTTTAATTAAGTAATTCTAATTACTAACGAGTGTATCTATCCCAATTTGTTACTGTATTAAATTATAATGGTGATACTCGGGCATGTTAATTTTATTTTATACTAGCTGATCCCCACGCCTTCGCCCGTCGCGTACTGCGAACCCCGTGGCACCCGATAATCCAGTCGTTTATTAATTTTACAAATCCTATAACTATATGAAAATTTACCCGATTTGTTTCCACTTATGACTACTGCTCTTCTCTCCTAGGGACTAGCGTGATGATATATAGCCTACAGCCATTATAGCTGTGTATTTCCAGCCTAGACAGTTTGTTCACCCGGCATTTGGGCTTTGAACGTAAGGTATTATAAATAAATGTAATAAACTGCAATGTTTTATGTGTATACTTATTTAAATTAAATTGAAACTTCAGTTTTATTGTTATAATTTATCAACTTAACTATTATTATTATAGTTATTATATAAACTATAATTATATTTTGTACTTATTTATTTTGTTATTATTCTGTAGTATGTTATAATATACCTTTCTCTGCTTACCTTGTTCTAAAAGTTACGATATAAATTCATGTTCTATTTAAACAGCATGACTTAAAATGTCAGTATTGTATTATTGCAGGAAATCGTAACATTGCCATTTTGTTTTGTAACGAATGGATAGTGTCATATGTCAATGTGTTTTCGAAAAATGCTTGCTTTATAAACATGTAGACGATAAGTCTAGGTAAGAGTTTATAATATAAATGTTTTAAACTTAACCAACATAGCTAAATGATGTACTGCAATTTGAAGTATTGACTGCCTCCATTATAGAGACGCTAAATAACAAGCTGGTATAGTTTGAATTTACATTGTTCACTATAGATTTTAAAATGGCAGACTAACGACGAAGTTTTAAACTTCATAATGAGAAAAAGTTCTTATTGTGTGAATCTACTAAAAAGCAAAAAAACAAATATGCAGTGTTCAGCGTTTAGATCTTCATGAGCGTCTAAATAAATTTAAAAATGTTCAAAGAGACTTCGACGAATTACAGTAACGCATCGTAGTCTGCGTACGCTGAGTGTGAGGAGTTCAAGCGGCAGGACTTCGAGATGGTGGCCATTTTGCGCAGCGTGCTTGGCGCTTAATCCAAAGGTGTTGGGAGCTTTAGAGATGATAGAACTCAGGTGCACATTGTTGCAATAGATTTGTTTGTTTGCCGGAAATTGATATTTCTTATTTTGATGGGAACTACCAATGCTGAATGGAGTATAAGGAAACTTATTTTGATTTTCAATAATGCGGGCATAAAAAGTAATAATGAACTGAAGCGTTGAGAATTTTTCTCAAGGGAAATGCTGCCTTAATCATATAATAATAATTATATAATTAAGCTGCCTTAATATTGATTATAAAGGTGATCATTATCAGGTTTCATAAGATTTATTGAAGAAGACTTATACTCCTGTATAAGGCTTATGAATTCAAAGTTTGTCTAAACTACTACGCAATGGTATAAGCTTTCGCACTGCAAATATTGGAAAAAGAAGCACAATACGCTTCTACATTTTAAACTAATCATGGGCAATTACAAACCACATGCCTTCTGATTTGCTTTCTACATTTGATGTAGTTCAACCGCAAAATTGTATGCAGCTCGCTACCTCTGCACATGTTTTTCTGTCCACAGCTCTCGTGAGTGTGATCAGCGTGGCAGATGCGAAGTGCACGGCGCGGTTGCGGACTATCAACGGTACGGTGAACTTTGTTACGCAGAGCCTGATGGAGAAGCTGGTTTCGTCGCAGCGCGATGCGAGCGCTGAGAAGTTGGCAAGAGCACATGAGGATGTGTGATGTTTTACTATGGCCAAAACGAGCTTGGTTGTAATGATCGTAACGTACTAGATGTTGTTGTTTATCAGAGTGTAAGTTTTGCAATTAGTATTTTCGAGATTGTAAGGAATAGCCGTCATGGGTTGGACGGAACAGCTAATAGTAGGCTAAGTATGAGTTGGACATTTTGACTTTGGTTTAAAAGATGAATGTGAGGTGGATATTTAGACTAAAAGTCTAAAAGATGAGGTGGCCATTAAGATGATATGGCGTGTACTGTCTTTCAATATTACTTATTATACTCTTTGGTACTATCTAATGAGCTTGATGATTGATGATGATGATTATGACTGTTGTGACTGACAAGTGATGTGAATTGTCTAATGACCGATGTGATTATAACTTTATAATTAAATTTTATAATTTAATTTATTTATTGTGTTAATAGATTGTTTACAAAAGTTGTGTTTGAAGACTCCTTTTAGGCGTGAAACGCTTGTGTTAAGAGACTTCGCTCTTCCATAGCACTATTTTAGCATTAACACAATAAATTTAGGTGATAATGATCACCCTAGTTATAAAATTACGTTACATTAAGTGTTCATCCCGTTAGCACCAATATTTCGTGTGTGTATGTGAGCTCAAGTGAAAGCTTGTGGATCTGTTTGTGTATATTACTGTATGTAGTAATCAGAAACATTGCCTTCGTATCTTCATATGATAGAGGACTTAGCCATTCAATTATATCATTTCTACATTCATGATATGGATTTTTTTTATATGCGATCTTTGTTTATTGTATTATACAACAGTGCAGATCGTTTTTCAAATTGTATACTTGCAAATGTAGTGTTTGATTTTTGTGATCTGTGCTACATTGTTTTTCCTTCTTTTTGTTATGAGTTTGCTCGCATCATATGGTAATTTTTTGTGCATTTTAGTACAATTTGGGTGATGTATAATTTACCAACTATTAGTACACCGCTTATTTGATATAGACTCAAAGTTGGGAACAAGTGATCTTTAAAATAGGAGCGTTAAATCCAGTAGGGAGCGTTGAGCACGTTCTACTTGTATGAACTTGGTTTTGGCTGCACCACCCCATACAGGAATGCAATACAATAGGAGAGATGGCACCAGGGCCAGTTAAATATTAGTTAGGATGTTTCGAGGTTTGTTTGTGTTAGCTGTTAAAGTTTTCGGTACTATGTGCCTCAGAACCTTGAAAATCCCGTTCATTTTACGAACCTCGAACCCTTTTTGCTACTTGCCCCAAGTGTTTGATTCATTATGATGATTGACTGACCTGATAAATAATGTGTATTGTCTAATGAGTGAGATAATTCATTATGACAATTGTGACTAAGAAGCAGTGCAGGTATTGTCTAATGAGCGAGTGATTAATTATGGCAACTATGACTGACAAGTGCGACAGTTGTAAATTGTGTATAATTTTGCATTTCCTTGGTAAATTTGTAAAAATACACTCATGGTCGTTTTAGAAAAATGCCTGAACCTAATTCACTCACAAATCTGATAACTGTGTAGAGATGAGATGGCTAATCCATTACAGTAATGTTAACTTGAATTGTCGCTCTTTCGCTCTATGCTTTATTATTTGATGTCGATTATCACTGGCTGACAGTGTATAACTAGATGAGTAGTGATCTTGTACCGCTGGTTAAGCGATGGTAGTTATCGCTGGTTAAGCCATTATAGTTTAGTTGCTGGTTAAGCGATGGTGTTTTATTGCTGGTTAAGCGATGGTAGTATTGTCGCTGGTTAAGCGGTGATGTTTGTCGCTGGGTTAAGCGATGGTAGTTTATCGCTGGTTAAGCGATGGTTGTTTATTGCTGGTTAAGTGATGGTAGTTTTATCGCTGGTCAAACGATAATAGTTCGTCGCTGGTTAAGCGATGGTTGCTTTGTCGCTGGGTAAGCGACAGCGATACAATATCACTAAGTCAAACCATATTGGTCCACTAACACTGGTTAAGTGTCGTGGGTTTGCTATGTTGGTTAAACATAGTGGCTTAATGCTAGTTGAGTACCGAATTGTTTTACTGCTGGTAAAGCAACCATGCTGAGTACTGGTTAGGTGTTTTGTTACTTGAACCTTGGAGCGATAGAGTCACAATGTTTTATTACGTTGAAAGCTATTTAAGATTATTTAAGAATTATGCTTCGGAAGGCACGTTAAGCCGTTGGTCCCGGTTGCCAGTAAAATGGCAGTCGTTAAGCCTGGTTGAAGGCCTTATAGGCGGCTTAAAAAAATTTCAACAGCAGGTAGCCACAACCTGCGTCTGTCTATTTCAACACGGCAATGGGCTCACCACCTATTACGTGGGACAGGAATCCACACGGTGAAAAGTGGGCATATAATATGCCTCTGCCACCCCTTCGGGGATAAGGCGTGATGGATATTTATTTATTTTATTTTATTTAAGAATTTATTGTAAGAACATATTGACCCGATTCCATGAATATTCAGAAAAGTTTTCAATGGGTCAGGATACCCGAGTGGGCTTGTTACTTTCGTAGACTTTCTCTGCTTTCAGATATTGCGTCACACGAGGACGTGTAAAATGTCGAATAGCGTGTTATTCGAAGGCAGACTCTAATGGAATGTCAAGCAATTAGTTTACCCAATCGCTAAATTGTTATCAATTTGAAATATTGCTTGAGTGTGTTTAGTTGTCCGCAATGCGATGACTTACCGCAGATGACATGACAACGTCACTTGACACAGATGACACTGACAGATGATATTATTGGTGACAGCTAGTCTATGTGCAAGGACGGACGTCCAATTATTGGCAGATTGTTACGAGCGAGTGCAGCGGTCAGTCGCACTGTGGAACAACTAACCTCACTACATCCCATTTGAAATTAAATTCGAATGTATTGCGAACATCCTTTGTTATTTTGCGAGTAAAATGTGAGTTAAATTAAAACATCAGTGTACTGGATTCTAACCGCGTATTATTTCGAGGATCATGTCTGACAATAATGATTTGTAAGATAACAACCACTTAGATTTACCGCCGTCTCCGACATATAGATTCAAGTAAACTAGGTTAAAAACTGTTCTACAGTTTAGAAAACAGTGTGTTCCATCAATTAATTTTCTAATTACAGTGGCATCATATAATATATACCTACTGTATATACTGTACCTTTTTATATATACCTACTGTATATATTGTCTATACTGTACCTTACCTTTCAGACCACGTTATCGCACTAGTAGGCTTAATTAGCCAACTAATTAAGCCTACTAGTGCGATAACGTGGTCTGATTTGCATGACTTTGGAGTTTCAATTGTTCTTATATCGAACTTTGCGCCACGTTGCAACTAGGCTAGGCTTTGGTCTGGTAATAAGATGGTGATGTTTTATAATTACAATTTTATTGCCGAAATTGAATAGTATTAGTAATATTTTATACCACCTAGGTAAATAAAATATATATAGGATATAGTAAAAATTCGTCACGTCATCGAAATGCCGTATGCTGTGTGTGTATGCGTGTGTGTATCGAGCCTACTACAAGCAAATGAGCACACGAGCAAGGAGTGCAAAGCCTCTCTGTTCCTATCTATATGTTTTATAATCAAAAGCATTACAATTATATTCAATTTTTTTTTTAATTAATTAAGGAAGGTTCCTTATTTTGTTTTTCTTATCTATTTTAATACTAATTTGCAATTGGGTTCGGGGTCGAGAAATAACCAAAAAAATATTCCTCGTTCTTGAGTTATAAATGAAAAAATATTAAAAATTATTTTACAAACAGACACTTTAATATTATTCATTTGTATAGATTAAAAGTATTTGATAAGTAAAAAACTATTATTATTAATATTTCAATATTCAAGATCATATTTATCTCTAAGCATCTGCTGAAACTTGTCATTGGCAGCTATGAATGTGACAGTTCCTTTTGCCAGAAGATTGCCATCGCTGCCATGAAGGTGTGTTTCGACAATTGGGGCACTACCGCTTCTTAATAAGTTAGTCTCCACATTCACTGTCTCTCCAGGTTTAGCCGATTTAAGGAAACTGAAAAAGAAATTTTAGAAACAGCTTTGAAATTGTAGAACTATTCTTGAGTTACCAGACAAGTCCAATAATAAATCTTTTTATACCACTAAAGTGGTCACCGTAGCCTGTTAACGTTTGCAACACCAGATGGGTTACTCAGCGGTGCCAATACAGAAAACTTATTTTAATACCGCTTTTGAAGAATCCCAAGCCGAAATTGCTTGAAAAACCCTCTACACGACTGCAAGGAGCGCATATTGAAGCAATATAACGTCACAGATTACAGATACCTAGCTATAAAAACTTAAAAAAAAAATGGACCAGTTTCAGGAAAGGAAAGACTATTTATTTACAGTAGACCATCAAGTTAACAGCCTATGCTTTACACTTTACTTGCAAAATCAAATGTGTGAGGAAAAAACAGGGGTTCTGATAGAGAGAGTCTCATATTTCAGCGATAGCTATCGCAGAAAAAAGATGGTTTGAATTATTCAGTTTGGGACACCCAGTCATAGTTTCTGCTACCGCTAACTCGCAGTTAGCTACAGCCCCCTTCAACTTAGTGTATTCTAAGCTGCTTCCCACTGTTGCCTGGATTTGGGGCCTGGACCATATTTATTTGGCTTCTAAGAGCAGATTTTTTAATTTTAGCGTCGTAGGGAGCTACTACTGTCCAACCTCCTCTACGTCACTTTCGGGTGCGTTATTCATGAAGTGCACTGCCAGCAGACGAGATTGCTTAGGCCACGGATCATGATTAACCTAACCTAACAGCCTAATCACTACACTATGTATGTACAACACTCACGTCACATCTAAGGTTGAGGTCCACGAGATGTTTCCATCGGGATGACTGAGCTGCGAGTAGAAGGACAAGACGTCGATCACAGTAGCCATGTAGCCCCCGTGCAACGTATCACCAAAGTTGCACATCATCGGTTCAATTTTAAAAGACCCCTTCAAATTGCCGTTTGACGCTGATTGTATGTTTACCTGAAAATATATTTATTTATTTATATTCGAAAATTTAACTAACCAAAAATATTTATAAGAAATCAGCCCCAACACATATCTTATAACTATGAAACTAAAAAATATCTATGAATCTGAGTTCCATAACGAATAATTTGCAAAACTCCCTTCGCAAATTTACTAATAGAGCAACTGAACACGTCAGTTGCACATGCTATGAAGGATAGAGTGCGTATTGCACGCATCAGAGGATACAAATATATAAAGTATGTACATCAGTTGTCTAGATTCCAAACTACAAGCTTATGGCTTTATTTAGGCTAAATAAAGCGTGTGTGAAAAGTGTCCCACAATATTATATTAAAAATAAACAAAATACCTACTTGGCACCGTTTAATTTGCAGTACTGTGGCGTCCACCATTTCCACTTAAAAAAAAATTATATAATTCAGCGTATATCAGTTGCTAAGGCTATGTCAAATAGGTATTGAAATATTTTTTTTTTTTTTGAAATTTTTAAATTTGCTGCTATACAATTATACGTATATTGATAACCATAGCGAAATCAATTAGAACTCCAGCTCGATGCTTCCAATGAAATACATCATTTTCTTTATAATAGGTTGTTACCTATGAAATTGCCGTTCTGCAGTAATGTCCATTTCAAATTAAAATACTTTTTTTTGGCTAAGAATTCTAATTTCGAATTTATTTGAAAAACATGAAATTCTTTTTCTTTTCTTTTTAGTCTTTTGTTTATTGATTAGTGTTACATTTTCATCGCATTTCAATCTTTTTCATCATCATGGATACGTTAAAAATTCGAGTAATTATGGAATATGAGTACCGTCGTGGCAGCAACGCGGCACAAGCGGCACGCAACATCAACGACGTTTATGGAGCTAACACTACAAACCAACGCACCACCTGTTTGTTATTGGTTTGCTCGCTTCCGTTCTGGAAATTTCGACCTGAATAAAGAAACCTCGCGGTCATCCGAAGACTTTGGTCGACAATGACGAATTAAAGGCAATTGTGGAAGTTGATGATATACAATCTACGGCTGAATTAGCAGCAACTTTCGACGTTACCGTCAAAACAATATTGGTCCATTTGCGTCAAATTGGCTAGGTAAAAAAGTTTGACAAATGGGTGCCCCAGGAACTCAATGATCGCCAGCGCGAAGTAAGCGTCGCGACAACAGACACACAAATGAAGGAATTTTGAACCGCATTGTTACCCTTGATTCGTCAATCCTAACGCACAACGGTCAAGGATAATCTCTACTAATTGTAACCGAGGAATGACGAACCGAACTCCTCAAGGGAAGGGGTGTAGAATAGGTAATAGGAAACCTTACCCTCGGGGTTGTCAAAACTTTTGCAATAGTCCGCTTTACAAGGTGCACAGCAAGTTGATTGGATCGTGGTTCAGCACCTAAACAATGCCGTAAACGAAAACTTACCCCTAGAAAAGTGATGGTCACTGTTTGGTGGTCTAGCGCCGGTGTGATTCATCACAGCTTCTTACCTAACGGGGTGAGCGTTACTGCAGATGTGTACTGTGAAGAACTGAACACAATGATGGAGAAGCTGGCACATTTCCAACCAGCATTGGGCAATCGCTCGTCTCCGCTGCTCATTCTGCACAGCAGACTGTCTCCAAGTTGCAGGAATTGGGGTTGGAAACTCTCCGTCGTCGCCCTACTCACCAGACCTTGCGCCTACAGACTACTACTTTTTGCACAGTTTGGATAACTTCTCGGCCGGAAAAAATTCAGTACCCGAGAGGAAAAAATGCCTTTGAAGAATTTGTTGCCTCCCGTCCAGCTGATTTATTTAAAAAGGGCATCAATAAACTACTACGGCGTTGGCAAAGATGCATTGATTGCATGGGTGATTACTTCGATTAATACAAATAAAAATACATGAAAAACTATCGTTTAATTTTTTCACACAAAACGGCAATTTCATAGGTACAGACCTAATATTTTCCTATCTATAAACAGTGAAATAAGCTAAATAAATAGTGTTTAGTTTATAAATACAGAACAAAAATAAATAAATAAATAAATATCCATCACGCCTTATCCCCGAAGGGGTGGCAGAGGCATATTATATGCCCACTTTTCACCGTGTGGATTCCTGTCCCACGTAATAGGTGGTGAGCCTATTGCCGTGTTGAAATAGACAGACGCAGGTTGTGGCTACCTGCTGTTGAAATTTTCAAGCCGCCCATAAGGCCTTCAACCAGGCTTAACGACTGCCATTTTACTGGCAACCGGGACCAACGGCTTAACGTGCCTTCCGAAGCACGGAAACGCACGCAAATGTAAATGCCACAAAGTGGTCACCCATCCGAGGACCAGCCATAGTGAAAGTTGCGTAACTCAGTGATCGTTTACAGAACACTGAGACCGCGGGGCCACGAGCGCTTCTAAATACAGAACAATATATATATAACCCCGTTATAACCTATATTATAGGTTATAACGGGGGACTTGAAAGTTATTAAAAACTAGTGGTTCCGTGAACCGTAGGCTTTGGAGTACTTTTTTTTTAATTGATTTATTTTTTTCTTTTCTAGCGCTCTTGCCAACCAATATGGGACCATTTCACCTTTTGAATATTAATCTCGAGTTTATTAATATGATTAAGTTTAATCACGTAACAAACAATAAATAAATGATCTTTTATCATTTAAATGATTAATTATGATTTTGACGTAAATCATCGAAAGATATTTAAAAATCGAACTCTTGATTGTCAAAATAAAGTATAATATAAAAACACCAATAAAACACTTACTTTCTTAAGCACAGTGGTCGCATCAAAATATGGAGTCTTTGCCAACATTTCCAAAGCTTTTATGAGACGTACGCCTTTTGAACTTGATGCCATTTCACAAGTAAATTCTTTGGATAAACGATTAATATGGTAACTTTTTCATATAAACTTTATTATAGTAAAAAAAGACAAATAGCTTCAGGAGAAGACTTGAACTGGTAACCTTTGCCTAACCAGGGCAACGCTTTAAGTCACTGAGCTATCAGAACAATTTCGAAAAAATCTGAATTTCTTTACTCTATTGTAATCGTCATTTCAGAAGTAGTCTATTTTTACTTTAATAAAATTTATAAATCCATTTCACACAGAAGAATATATTTACTATGTCAAATTTTACTCGCATACCGACTATTCTGTCAGCTAGGTAAAATATAAAAGCAACGGAGACTGATTACTAGCGCATATACTCTTTTTATTAGCCTTACTAGGTATCAAAGTCAGGTCTCCTACGTCATTGTTATCTTATCGGTTTCCTAATTAAGTATTTCTAAGTACTAACGAGTGCATCGATCCCAATTTGTTACTGTATTAAATTATAATGGCTTCACCCGACACGGTGATGCTCGGTCATGTTAATTTAATTTTATACAAGCTGATCTACGCGACTTCGCCCGTCACGTACTTCGAACCCCGTGGTACCCGTTAATCCAAACGTTTATAAAAAATTGACCCGATTTGTTTCTATTTATGACTACAGCTCCGCTCTTCTGGGTAGTAGCGTGATGATATATAGCCTTTCTCAATAAATGGGCTATCGGACGCAAAAAAAAAACATTTTTTTAATTCTTACCGGTAGTTCCTGAGATTAGCACGTTCAACCAACCAAACAAACAAACTCTTCAGCTTTATAAATTAGTAAAGATCTATCGCTAAGGTGGCATGTACGGATATACCCCTACATATACAGCTCACTTTTTACTTACTGTACACATTTGCACTTGTACATCTTTCCGTGAAGTTACCTGGGGCATTCGGCATACGGCCTGGCCACGACCTTCAGCGACGCGACCTGCGACGCGACGGGAGAGTACCCCTGCCACGGCTCGCTAATTGCGACGGCGACGGCGACTGCGCGGGACGTATTTGGTGCAATGGCGTTATCAAAAGTGACCCGAGACAGACAGGCAGGGACCGAGTGGTGTTTTTTGAGTCCTGTAGGACATCCGTGGGGATTTTGCGAAATTCTACCCCCAAGGAAGTAAATAAGCCATAAACGGTTGTATGGAAGTTCCTAATTTTCAAAGTTAGAAACATGAATTTATGTACACTTGTTTTTTGTGACAAATAAATGGGCACGTGTATCGCGGTAAAATTTTAACTATAAGGGGGTAAACAAAGGTTGAAAGATTATATGGGAAATTCTTCATCTTTAAACATGGCAACACCAAAATTTTCTAATACCTGCTTCTGTATAAAATTAAAAACTTACGCGTTAAGGAATTTTGAAAAATTCTACCCTTGTAACCTTGTACTAACTGACTTATTGGTTACGAAAGGTACCCTCTAAAACTAATCTATATATATATATAAATAATACGGTAATATATATATAAATAATATGGTAATACCTCTAAAACTTTCCTCCTTTTAAGTCGTAGTGCTCCCTAAGAAAGGATTTTGCGAAATTCTAATTTTAAGAACACAAACAAGCGATAAACGGCTGCATGGTAATTCGTCATTTTCAAACTTAGAAACATGAATTTACGTACACCTGTTTCCGGTTTTTAAATAAATGGGCAAGTGTATCGCGGTTTCGCATATTTTACCTATAACGAGAAAAAACAGCGGTTGTATTAACTGACTCATTAATTACGAAATCGATAAGCCTTCTTTATCGATGAAGCCAACGAAGCTATGAAGTCCAAACTACGGCTTCGGGTTCCTTTTAACACGAAGGCGCCCCCTAAAGTGCCCCTTATAAATGAAAAGATATTTAAAATTATTTTACAAACAGACTCTTCAATATTTTTTATTAGTATAGAATATATATATATATAGTATTTAAAAAGAAAATAACTATTATTATCTATAATATTATTATTTCAATTTTCAAGATGTAATTTATCTTTTAGCTTCTGCTGAAATTTGTCATTGCAAGCTATGAATGTGACAGTTCCTTTTGCCAGAAGACTGCCATCGCTGCCATGAAGGTATGTTTCGACAATTGCGGCACTACCGCTTCTTAGTAAGTTAGTCTCCACATTCACTGTCTCCCCGGGTTTAGCAGTTTTAAGGTAACTGAAAAAGAAATTGCAGCTTTAAAATTGTAGAACTATTCTTATATATTAGATCGTTACCAGACAAGTCCAAATTAAAATCATTTTCTACCACTAAAGTGGTCACCGTAGCCTTATAACGTTTGCAACACCAGAGTTACCCAGCGGTGTCAATCCAGAAAACTTATTTGAATACCGCTTTTGAAGAATCCCAAGCTAAAATTGCTTGAAAATCTGTCTTCAAAGAGCGCAAAGTTCCTATCGATACATATCGCAGAAAAAAAAATGGTTTAAATTATTCATTTCGGGACCCCAGTCATATACTTTCAGCTGCTGCTAATTCGCAGCTACAGCCCCGTTCATCTTAGTGTACTCTTAGCTGCTTCCAACCATTACCTGGATTTGGAGCCTGGGCCATATTTATTTGGCTATTAGGAACAGCTATCGTTCGATTTATTCATTTCGGCGTCGTTAGGAGCTACTACCGTATGTCCTCCCAACCCTGTAAATTTATCGACGTCGATTTCTGGTCCGTTATCATCACTTTTTCTTATCACTTTGTCATAAAATGCACTGCCAGTAGACTAGATTGCTTAGAACACTGATCTTGATGAAACTAACCTAACTGCCTAATCACTACACTATGTATGTAAAACACTCACGTTACATCTAAGGTCGAGGTCCACGAGATGTTTCCATCGGTATGACTGAGCTGCGAGTAGAAGGACAAGACGTCGATCACAGTAGCCATGTAGCCCCCGTGCAACGTATCAGCAATGTTGCACATCATCGGTTCAATTTTAAAAGACCCCTTCAAATTACCGTTTGACGCTGATTGTATGTTTACCTGAAAACATGTATTCCAAAACGTAACTAACCAAAAATATCTATAAGAAATCAGCGCCAACACCTATCTTATAACTGTGTAAATAGACAATATTTATGAATCTAAGTTCCGTTATAAATAATTGCAAAGGTACCATTGGTAAATTTACTCATGTTGCAACTGAACACGTCATTTGCACATGCTATGAAGTTAAGAGTGCGCAGTGCACGCATCATAGGGGCCTTTCTCTGGAGGTTAGTCCTACTATGCGGCTCTACAAGTAACTTCAGTTGGTAATACTGTTATTAAAGGCGCCATTGTTAGGTTGGAAATTCTATAACATTCTTGAATTTTTAAAAATTTTTAAAACAATTATTTTGCTATATTTCTCATAAATTTTTAATAAAGTGAAAAAAGACAATTTGATTCGAGACGGGAATTGAACCCGTGAACTTTGCCTAACCAGGGCAATGTTCTAGCCGCCGAACTATCTGAACCGTATCTATCAAGTTGAAGTTTGATTAATTTTAGGCAAAGGTCACGGGTTCAATCCCCGTCTTGAATCGAATCGAAGTGTCGAGCAATGACCTCGAGTTTAAAACAGCCTCAATCTCCACAGTAATAGTGTACAAAGCTTCATAGGTTAAAGCCATTGTACCAACATTCTTTTAGAATGAAATTTAAAACTCCTTACTCCGGATTCAATTTGTAATTCACTTACCAATTCTGGAGCATAGCTCGGTATGAACTTAAACTTTATACCATTAACAAAACAGTAGTTGCCCACAACATCAAGACGATTTTTAGAATTAAACAGGTTATAAAAAGTTTTGGCATTATCACAAAATATGCTAACTGGTATTCTTCTGCGGGAAATAAATCGTTTGAGGCATGGCAAAAATTCTTCAGTGGTGAGTTCGATGACTAGCTCCAAATAAATACATTTCGTGGAAAAACAGACAAAGAGTGCCACATATTCCTTTGTTATCAATGGCTTTCGCAACCTAGAAACTTTCATGTTAAACGGTCCACAAAAGTATACTCCTACGACCTTAAATACCTGAAGTCCAGAGACTTGTTCTTGTAGAAGTGAACCTATTAACTGTTTAGCAGCTGCAGCCTTTAAACGAAAGCATTTTACACATTTGTTCACTATTTTTTTCACATCACGGATACCACTAATATGCCAAAATCTTTGAGCTCTGTCTCGCTTAGTACTAATTTAGCACTTGCATGTAATAAGCGTAAGTGTTCCTTGTGAATGAAGATATTTGTAAAATGGCAAGATTTAGACATAATAATAGGATGTATTTTATCAAATTTAACGTCTATGGCTATGGCATTATGTAAGCGGTGACCGACTAAGTATTCCCTGTTTATACAAAAATGGATGTAAATTAACACTTCCACCCTTGAGTTGAGTACCATTTTCGAGGCAATAAATTTCTTAAAGGAAGTATTTTTCTTGAACAGATCCACTCTGTTCAAGAAAAGAGTAAAGCGTTTTTGAGCTCCTGTTGAGACAATGGATCAGAATTTCCATTTGATTCAAATTTAGAATTGTAGATAAATCTTAAAATGAAGGCTAATATCCTTCGACATTTGTCAATATATGATATTTTTCACAAAAAATATTTAGAAAAAAAAAAATAAAAATAAAAATATCTTTATTTTGCATAGACCATTTTAACGGCGCTTACAAAATGTCATACACTATTTAAAATATTTAAAGCGACCACCGGTTCGGAACGCGGCCCACCTGAGAAGAACCGGCAAGAAACTTAGGAAGGCTTTTTTTTTGATGGCCTATTTACAATTTAATATTATTTCATTTTGCTAGCAGATCATTTCCAGGCGTCCCTGTCCTGCAAATAGTCTGTAACGGAGTAAAAACCTTTTTCACAAAGCTTGTTTTTAATAAACTTTTTAAATTTATTTAAAGGTAAATTTCTCAGGTCACAGGGAAGCTTGTTGTAAAAGCGTATACAGTTATCCTGGAAAGAATCGCCAATCTTATGTAGTCGACTGTGGTGGACTGAAAGATTATTTTTATTTCTAGTGTTTATATTATGTTTATCACAGAGTTTAGAAAACTGTGATAGATTTTTCTGGACATACATAAGATTGGCAAAAATGTATTGTGATGGTACGGTTAGAATATTCACTTCTTTGAATTTTTCTCGGAGAGAAACTCTGGGGCCCAAATTATAAATAGCGCGTATTTGTAGAACAAAAATAATATTTAAATCTGCAGCACTCCCCCAAAGGAGAATACCGTAAGACATAATACTATGAAAATAGCTGAAGTAAACCATTCTAGCCGTATCCACATCTGTTAGAGTCCTGATCTTTTTTACAGCGTATGCAGCCGAACTTAATCTAGAGGCTGTCTTTTCTATGTGTGGGCCCCACTGCAAATTGGCATCAATAGTTATACCTAGGAACACAGTTGATTCTACAAACTCTAACACTTGTCCATTCAGTTGAACATTGGCCGCAACTTGTTTTACATTTGGTAGAGTAAATTTTATACATTTAGTTTTATTTTCATTAAGGCAAAGATTATTTGAGCTGAACCAATGAACTACTCTTGCAATTGCATTGTTTACATCGTCATAGTTATCTAATTGTCTTTTAATTTTAAAAATTAATGAGGTGTCATCTGCAAACAAAACAATCCTATTCCTGTCCCCTACATAAAATGGTAAATCATTAATATAAATGAGGAACAAGAATGGCCCAAGTATCGAGCCTTGCGGCACACCCATTGTAACCATGGATCCTACAGAACGTGTACCATTAATATCGACCCTCTGTATTCTATTGTTCAAATATGAAGACAGAAGGTCGAGAGCTTTGCCTCTTATTCCATAGTGGTGTAATTTTTTGCACAGCGTTTCATGTTGAACGCAATCAAAAGCCTTTGATAGATCGCAAAATATACCTAATGCATCGTGCTTGTCTTCCCATGCTTCATGAATACATTTTAATAACTCAACACCAGCATCGGAAGTTGAGCGCCCTCTCGTAAACCCAAATTGATTCGCATGGAGTATTTTATGACTATTAAAATGGGATAGCATTTGATTCAAGATTATTTTTTCAAATACTTTGCTCAAAGTTGGCAGCACTGACACTGGTCGGAAATTAGACGGCTCTGTAGCGCTGCCAACCTTGAACAAGGGAACGACTTTGCTGTGTTTCATTAAATCAGGAAATGTACCACTAGAAACGCAGTCATTAAACACAGTTGCTAGATGGGGCGCAATTACCTCAATTATACATGATGCAGTTTTGACCGATAACCCCCAAATGTCCGCGGTTTTCTTAATTTCGATACATTTAAATGTTTTTACAATGTCCTGAGCACAAATATCTGTGAATACAAATGCATCCCTGCAACAAAGAACAGATTCTTCTAATAAAAGTTCAGCGGAACTGGAAGATGCTTGGAGAGATTTTGTTGTCAAAATAGGTATATTTTTGAAAAAGTGTTCAAACTCCGTAGCCACTTCCAGGTCCCCTGTAACATGGCAACCATTTACTTTTAAGTGGAAATCCCTTTCAGTCACTAAAGATCTACCGCATTCAGAGTTAATGATGTTCCAAGTCATTTTTAATTTATTTACTGAATTAGAAATTTTATTTTTAATGAAGTTTGACTTAGCAAGATGACACGTTTGTTTAAATATCTTTGAATAATTTTTAACATATTCCTGAAAGGTTTGCCTAAAATTATATGATTTTTCTGAATATAATTCAAATAATTTATTTCTACTTTTAAAGATATCTGGTGTTGCCCAGTCACTGAAAACAGGACGACCACCAATCTGTAGAGTTTTTGAGGTAAAAACTTTGCCAAACTCATCATTAATCAAATTAAATAAGTGTTTATATGACTGGTCTACACAAGTGAAGTTAGGTAGATATGGTAATCTCTTTAATACATTTTCTTTAAAATTATTCAAACGACTTTGGTTAATTGGTACATATTTAATTTGTTTTTTGCTGACTTTGTTACTACTTTTAGGAAATTTTATCCATTGGCCACGATGATCTGACTCCACAGGATCCACAATACCTTTATCTATAGGTTTAATATCAGTAAAAATATTATCAATACATTTTGCACTGGTGGCTGT
This sequence comes from Thumatha senex, assembly GCA_948477245.1. NCBI lineage: Eukaryota > Metazoa > Arthropoda > Insecta > Lepidoptera > Erebidae > Thumatha > Thumatha senex. Next base: position 17,937,251 of record OX419743.1, read on the forward strand.
AATACGAGTGGGTTCTAAGAATGTACTATGCAGATTAAAGGATTTAAATAAATTTTTCATTTTATTTCTCTCTGATGGAGTTAATGATGTATCTAATATATCAACATTAAAATCTCCACAAACTATTATAGATTTCTTAGAACATTGGCATTTGAACAGTGCTTCTTCAAGCTTTTCTTCAAATTTAATGTAAGAAGCATCAGGAAGCATCAGAATGAGTTGTTATATGAGTCCTTGATGTCACATAAATCAACAACATTTGTGTCAGTACCTAGAGGGTTTTTTTATGTCATAGTGCACACATTTAGTTGAGAATTCACTAGGATCATACCACTGCATAGCACTCGCTTGTAACTTATTCGGGTTACAACCGCGTGACAAAAGGTCTGCTGATTTTTCTCAGTACTAATAAATGACCAGTTGAAATCAGCTGGTAACATTTTTATTCTTTTTACTTTATTAGTGACATTATAATTTGTGCCTAAAATTGGTGACTTAATCCATGCAAGTGTGATTTGTGAATCACTGTATAAATGAACAGTAATATTTGGAAATGTTAGTTTCAAAATATTATGTACTCTATGTGTTGTCTCCGAAAGTAGAAGTGCACTGTTTAAAGTAATTTTACGTGCAAGTAACAAAAATCCACTTACAAACTTTCGCGTTTATAATATTAGTAGAAGTTAATGATGATATATTTAATAACAAATTTAGGCTTTTTGTACAAGTTCGAAATAAAATGTCCTGTACTCATTTTACTATTTTTTTTAATAATATAAAATCAAAAAATCATAATGTTATGTTCCTGTCTTCGGCAGCTAGTCACCGTTGTACTTCAGAACTTATCTTCCATCCGCGCTTAATTCTCCCTAAGTACATTTTCATTCAATTGCTCTTATCGTTGCCGGTTTACCCAAATCTTGCTTTTAGTTCTTACTTTTTCATTTTCAAATACCCGATTATTAGTTTAACATGCACCGAAGACCTTTACTTTTATATTAGTGACTAATGTCTGAAGGTCGGCTTCTGATGAGACCATCACTACCACATCATCCACGTACAACAGACAATGTACTGTAAAATTTCCAATTTTATAACACATCATAATCTTTTAACTTTTGCAGCCACACTTTTGCACAACTATCCAGATACACTATGAAAAGCCAGGCGGACATAACACAACCCCGTTTGACGCCCGAACAGAAGTCAAAAAGAGGCGCCAGGTGAACATCCCCCTTAGTCGCACGCAAACATTACAGTCCGTACAAAGAGACTGTATCGCCCGCAGCAGCTGGCCGACCACACTATATCCTGCCCGGATATGGTACTCGTGGTACGGTGGTACTCGTTCGTGTGGCCTGGCTGGCTGCAGAGTTTCTCTCACAACGTTATCAAATGCTTTCTCCAGATCCACTAAAGCGCAAAAACCCTTCGCGTTAAAAGGTTGGGATTATTAATTATTAGTTACATGAAATGTTAAACATTGTTTAAGGCTACTAACATAAAGTAAAAACATAAATAAAATGCGCTCATTGACCTACTAACTCGGTTTCTGTAAAAGATCACTGATTTAAGAAACTCGGATTTTGGATGGATGACCGCTTTATAGCATTTTCATTTACCATCGTTTTTGTGCTTCGAAGGACACTTTAAGCTATATATCCCGGTTGATAGTAACGTTGTAATCGACACTCGTTAAGTCAATAACCAAAAAATGGTTGAGCGGGCGAGATAAATAAATTCAAAATCAAACTATAATTTTCGGCGCAAAGCGTTATACATAAAGTAAAAACATAAATAAAATGCGTTAGTTTACTAACTAAGTAATGTAATTTTTCGTAATCCGATAACGAATTGTTATTATGGATCGTATTTTCGAAACTAGCGAAAAACAATGGCCAATTTTTAATATCGCCATCAAATTCGGGTATTTGTATGGGCGGTAATTTAGGTCGGTCCCGTTTCAGCAAATCAAAACCGGCTGGCCCGGGTTTCGAATCGGTGACTACTATAGGCACGGGCGCTTGCAATGACTTAGCGACACGTTTTATGCGACAAATTAAATCTTCAAAAGATGACATGGCGTCATAACTTAATAAGAAATCGGGATTTAATTTCAATTCAAGCAAATTCATTTTATCGAGAACATTTTCGAAATCTAAGCGCAAAGTATCTACGTAGTAGTATCTAGGTTTCGATCGAGGATAAAAACAATTCTTTTATCGATTCATCTGCGATCCTCGATGAATAATCACAAATTGATTGCATACGCTTAAAAAGGCTATCCTTCTTAGCGTGTAATAGTTTTAACTGTGGATCCGGAATCTCTTTCGGAGGCATTGTTAAAACAAAACAACTATAGCTACCTACAGTGCAAAACTAACGAACGATCAAAATGGGAGCGGTGGAAGACAGCGAGACGCGATGCGAACGAGCGTAGGTACATGCGCGCGCGGGCCTAGGTACCTGCTCGCGTGGTCTACCTATTACTATGCGGTGCAGTCGAAATTACCAACTATTTAGTACCTACCTATGCGAAAAACAGTAGGTAGGTATGCGTTTATTCCCTAATGGAATAAAACTATTTCTATGCGTTATTCCGAATGGAGTAAAAACTATAACCTATACCTATGCGTTTATACCGTGGTGGAATAAAAACTATAACCTATACCTATGCGTTTATACCGTGGTGGAATAAAAAACTATTGCGTTTCTATTAGCAAACTACTAAAGCGAATGGATCAAAATCCGGATCGTTAGGACCAGAAAATGGTTTGAGCGACTTAAAAATTACAACAGCGAGTCGCTACAATCTGAGCCTGTCCATTTCAACACAGGCATTGGGCTCACCACAATATGCCTCTGCCACACCTTCGGGGATAAAGTCGTGGCTAATAAATTTATAAATATACTTAAATAATTAATACTGAAAGCATAAAACAAAGGTCTTGGATACAATTTTAATAAATTATGCGAAGCGAAGCGAAGCTTCAATATAACAACTGCACTGATTACTTCAGCCAGTGGCAGTCGGTATGTTAAAGCTTCAGAATCTATTGATCAAATTTATTTAGAATCCAATTAAAAGCATACGCTACAAAATAATACTTTGAAATTCGTCAACATTTAGCGGAAAAATAGGTAGACATACATTGAACGGCCCACTGGCTCAGTTGGTTATATAACTGCCTTCTAACCTGTGGGTACCGGGTTCGATTTTATACTACTTACAGGGATAATTCTGTGAAGTGGAAGTACTTTATTTTATATTAGAACTCTCACATATTTCATTTATCTATCACGCCTTATCCCCGAAAGGGTGGCAGAGGCATATTAGTATATGCCCACTTTTCACCATGTGTATTCCTGTCCTACGTAATAGGTGGTGAGTCCATGGCCGTATATAACTCTCATATATATATACATAATATATATAGACGCTCGGATGATGATGGAATGCTTACTGCTCTCATAAATATACTGTGCCATTGCGAAGAAATAGCAAGGGGAGCTCAACGAAAAGGTCCTACCTCAGTGAGCACCAGCGCGCGACTGATCAGGCCTCAGCGTCGCGAATCTGATATTATTAAAACATTTGTACTATAAAAATCACTTTATATAGTCAAAGTAAGCCATTATGTCTATAAATATTAAGTAGCTATAGTTGGGTATAAAAATTTCATAAAAATTATCTGTAGTTTAGATTTGGAATTGAAAAACCATTACGAAAGGGGGCAACTTTGAGATATTTTTCTATCGAGTGAAGTTTATTAGATTTTGTAACAGAAAGCCATTTTGACTAGCTTAAATCCTTAACTAACATATATCTCTTTTTCAGAATCAAAAACCCTTTCTTGTACGATTCGCATTGTTTTAAAAAACTCAAAAGCTTGGCCTCGGCAGGAATATCAAGTGTTAGTACCGAAGCCAAGGTTAAGATATATACTTAAAATAAGTCACAACATACGTCAACAGATGGCGCTGTAAAACTACTTTTGTAAATCGCGGTGTTAAGATTCTCCGATATATAACTTAATGTCTTAAGGAAATAAATTTCTATGTCCGGACGTCATCGACCTGTCGCTGGTACGCAACCTACCAGCTGCGCCATCGATTGACGTCCTGGACGACCACCTCCTCTCGGACCACCAGCCAGTCCTCCTGACCCTGACGAGTAACCCTACTCGATCATCGCCACCATCGCCTCGCTTTCGCCAGGATTGGCAAGCTTTTGCCGATCTTGTGGCGAAGCACTCGCCGCACCGCCGCATTGAGTCCGAGTCAGACGTCGACGCACTCGCCGAAGATCTCAGCGCTGTTATTAACACAGCGCTACGAGACTACGAGGCTAGATAGAAGCCCCGTCGACCCGGAAACCTCCTCAACTGCCGGCCTTCATCTTGGCGATGATCGAGAAGAAGCGGAAGCTGAGAAGACTGTGGCAGCGCAACTGATGCCCGACCCTGAAGTGCCAGCTCAACGCGCTGGCTGCAAGGGTCTCGAGCGCCCTGGAAACAGAAGCGACGGAGTCCTGGCAGCGCACAATTGAGTGGGCCAGGGACGACTGGCCGGGCATCCACCGCCTGTGCCGCCAACTCTCCGGGAAACCGCCTCCGATTAGACCCCTCATGGCCGGTGACGGTACCCCACGTTACCGAGCCGAGGATCGAGCGGAGATCTTCGCGAAACACCTGGAGAAACAGTTCCAGCCGAATCCAGCTTCCGACGCAGTTCGAGTAGAAACTATCCAGCAGCATCTGAAGTTTTACTTCGAGGCGCCGATAACCCCCACGGAAGACCCAGTCGTGTTTTCCCCGGGCCAAGTGCAGCGTATGATTCGCCGCACCCAACTGCGGAAAGCCCCAGGCCCCGACCGGATCCCGAACGAGGCCCTGCGTCACCTGCCCCCGCGAGCTATCGCATCGGTGACGCAGCTATTCAATGGCATCCTCCGCACCAGCCACTTTCCCGCAGCATGGAGACTCGGCCGAGTCATTATGCTGCCGAAGCCCGGGAAAAACGTACTGAAGCCCAAAAGTTATCGGCCCATTACGCTGCTGTCGACACTCTCGAAAGTCTTCGAGAAGCTTCTACTCCTGCATCTGATACCACACATCCAGCCACGCGACGAGCAATTCGGCTTTCGAGCCGTTCACTCCACCACGCTGCAGCTCGCGAGGGTGCACCATCTCACCGTCGCTCTAAACAAGAGAGAGCACGGTGTTGCAGTACTCCTCGATGTGGAGAAGGCCTTTGATCGCGTCTGGCACGACGGCCTGATCTACAAGCTGGCCACGTCTACTACTCCGCGACGAATAGTCAAGACTGTGGCCACCTTCCTCCAGGACAGACGCTTCCAGGTCATCGTGGACGGCGTCCTGTCCGGAGAGCGCAGCATCAGAGCCGGCGTGCCCCAGGGGAGCTGCCTGTCGCCAGTGTGCTACGCCAAGTACACTGACGACATCCCAGTCCCAGACGGCGCGATGTTGGCGCTATACGCCGACGACGCCGCCTATATTACGACTTCCCTGACCGCTACACATGCGGCGGTCAAAATGCAGCGTGCCCTGGATGTGCTCCCGCCTTGGCTGGATGAATGGAGACTGACGGTCAACGTGGCAAAGACCCAAGCGCTTGTTGTAGGGGGTGCGTGGCAACCCGCGCCCCTTACCCTGCTCGGAAAAACCGTCGACTGGTCCCCGACGGTGAAGTACCTTGGAGTGACCATTGACCGTCGTCTCACCATGCGACACCACGTGCAGAACATTGTTGGACAAGCTCGCGCCGCTCGAGCTCTCCTGCGTCCGGTGATCACATCGTGCCTCCCGCTCCACGCGAAGCTGGGCGTCTACAAAACTTGCGAGTTGTGAGATGGCCAGTCAGATTTCTATGTTCTCTGTCTCTTTGAAATATTGTTTCATTTGCATCGACCTAGTAAAGTCCTGAGTGGTGAAGCTAAAATTGATCCTATCGAGTCGGATCTTAGTAGTTTTTAGGGTAATTAGGGCCTATTTTATAACCTAGTAGCGGTTATCTCGGAGGCATAGAAACCAGGGTGGATTGCCCTGAAAAGCCACATAACCATCACCCTGCGTGGTGATTGGGGAACGAGTCGAAGACTTGATGGTGCTGAAGATTTGCTGGTGCTGAAGATTTGCTGGTGCAGAAGAGTTGGTGGTGCTGAAGATTTACTAGTGCAGAGAGGCCTGTGCAGGCCAGTGCATCGTCTACGGTGGTACCTATTAGCGGCCAACAGAGGGCGCCACTTGTCATTTTGTGAAAACAGTGTTGTTGTGCGGCATAGTGTTAGTGCAAGGTATAGGTACGTATTGGATTGCAGTGCTGTGTGACGATTGAGGTGTTATGAGGATTGCAGTGTTGTATGTGAAGAGGTCAACGGTCGGACAAAGGTAAGAAAGACAAACTGTGAGTACAAAGATTTCATTATTGACACTTTGATATTTTATCATCAAGATTTGACTGTGTTTCAGAAGACTAATTTAGTAATTTTAGACTTAGAATATTTTCATAAAATTATACTCCAAGAACACTTGTAAAATTTTACTTATTTGTTGCATTTTGATAAGTTTGCATTTTGTTTGTTTGTTTTTCGAGTCTGTCCATAATGGAGTCACTTGTTAAATTACAGCGAAATAACAAATCTATGATTGAGAAGTCTAGAATTAATTTTAAAAAATCTTCTCAAGATTGCATAAATTTGTCGTACATTGAAACTAGAATTGAAATAATTGACGGTCATTGGAATAATTTTGTGGACACACACAGACAGATTGTCGAAAAGTCAGCAGACACCAATGATGCATATTTTACTAGCGAAATTTATGAGCAAACTGAAGAGATCTACATTAATTATAAAACTGAACTAAAGGAGTGTAGAGTTGAATTAAGTCACAGTTCTGATAAATCAGTTAGTAAAAGTGAAAGCACACAGTCAAATGTTAAGTTACCTAAGATAGCTTTGCCTACATTTTCGGGACTGTACTCTGAATGGATTACATTCCGTGATCTATTCCTTTCATTAATTCATAACAATAAATCTTTGGATGCAGTTCAAAAATTACACTATTTAAAGGAACACCTTGCTGGTGAGGCAGAGAACAATTGCTCCGCCACACTCCTGTAACTGCGGCAAGTTATGACCAATGTTGGTCAATACTCAAAAATAGGTACAATAATAAAAGGTTTCTGGCAAATAATATGCTCACTAGATTTATTAATCAACCTATTATAGCACGGGAATCATCACACTATATTAAAACGCTTCTAGACACTACAATGGATTGTCTACATGGCCTAAATACCTTAGGGATTGATGTAAGTTCATGGGATGCCATCGTGGTTCATTTAGTTTGTAACAAATTGGATACGGAATCACGTAAGTAGTGGGAAACGCACATCGGAAATACAGATCAAATACCCACTTTTGAAGAACTTAAAGTATTTTTAGAGACAAGATTTCGCTCACTAGAGTATTTGGATCCAAAACTGCGTCCCAACAATTCAGACAATGTAAGATCAAGTACACGTACCAATACTTTAAAATCATTTCATGTGGCAAATCCATCATGTTTGCTGTGTTCAGGCGAGCATAAACTGGATAACTGTAATCAATTTATAAATAAATCGTGTGAAGAGCGTCGTGAGTTTGCCCGGACCAGTAAGCTTTGTTTTAACTGCTTAGGAAAAAACCATTCAGTGTATGTATGCCGTCAGTTCACTAAATGCCAAATCTGCAAGAAAAGACATCACTCGCTACTTCATCCTCAAACAAGTTCCACCACTCAGGCTACGTCTGTTGATGACTCAGTAAAGAGTAGTATTGTGGCTGCTACTGCAGCTACTACGGCTAAAGAGAGTACCAAACCCATACGTTGTTTTGGTCAGCTGGACCACAGTCATGGACTGTTACCCACAGCTCTGGTTGATGTTGAATCAACTAGAACTGGTACTGTTGAGATATTACGCGCTCTTCTAAGTCTAGAGTTAATTTTACTTTACAGTCTCGCCTAGACCCGACCTATGTTCTACAGGTCGATGCCTTTGTATTGAGTAAGTTGACCACACATCTTCCAGAGCGGCAAATGATGAATTTGGAACTGGCTGATCCATCTTTTAACACGCCCGGAAAAATAGGTGAGGTTTTGCTGGATGGCCTAATCAAGGGTTCAACTGGATCACCAGTCGCTCAGAGAACCACGTTGGGATGGATTTTGTCAGGGGAAGTCCAATCCAGTTCAAGCCATCTAGCCTGTTATCATACTTTAGTGAAAACAGATGAGGTCAATGACCTAATGCGTCGATTCTGGGAGCTAGAAGAAGCTCCAGCCAGTCGTGTTATCTTATCAGAAGAAGAACACAAATGTGAAGAGTTTTACAAGCGTACCACCAAACGCGATATGACGGGAAGGTACGTGGTGAAACTTCCATTTAAGACTGATCGGCCTAGTTGCGCGTCGGGGGGATCAGTAGTCATTGTCCGACGGCGTTTTATCAGTCTAGAAAATAGATTAGTTAAGCAACCTGAGCTTAGAGCACAATATAGTGCAGTTATAAAGGAATATATTCAACTGGGGCATGCCGAGCTTGTCCATCGGGTAGAATTAAATAAAGACGCCTTCTATCTACCTTATCATGCTGTGGTACGTAATAACAAGAGTAGCACTAAGGTGAGGGTCGTATTTGACGCCTCTTGTTCAGACCACAGTGGTCTATCATTAAACAAGGAACTAATGGTGGTCCCAACTATACAACCTGCCTTGCGTCAAATTATCATGCAGTGGCGCTGTCATCCCATATGTTTGGTTGCAGACATTGTCAAAATGTACCGGCAGGTTAAGGTTGCGAAGGAAGATGCTGATTATCAGCGGATCCTATGGCGTGATAATCCAGAGGCTGAACTGACACACATTCGGTTGATGCGTGTCACCTTTGGCACTTCCTGTGCACCTTACCTGGCAGTCCGCACTTTACAGCAACTAGCCCGTGACGAAGGAAGTGAATTTCCCTTAGTTGCAGATCGAGTCCTCAATTCCTTTTACGTGGATGATCTTTTGACGGTGTCAGTCCGTCGCTGAAGGTGAACAGATCTACCATCAAATGAATGAGTTATTGGCACGTGGGGGCTTCCAGCTCCAAAAGTGGTCCAGCAACAATGACGAATTGTTGCGTAAAATAAACACAAATTTTTGTAACGACCAATTGGAGATTAAGGTAGACACTGTTACAAAGATTTTAGGGTTAACTTATGAAAGAAATTCAGATGAATTCAGATATACTGTCCAACTTTCGACGCTTGAAGCCCCCATTACGAAGCGTAAGATTGTATCGGATATCGCTCGTCTATTTGACCCGCTAGGGTGGCTCGCGCCTGTTATAATAACAGCCAAGGTGTTTATTCAACGTCTGTGGTTGGCAGGATCTGAATGGGACGATGAACTTCCAGAACAGCTCATTAAGGAGTGGCTCAACTACAGATCCAGTCTTAACATTCTTTGGGACTTCCGTCTTCCCCGATGGATTCATGCTAGTCAAGATGTTCTTCTAGAACTACATGCTTTCTCCGACGCCTCTAATGTTGCCTATGCGGCTGTGGTCTATGTCCAGTGCTTTGATTGCAATGGACAGGTTCAAGTCAGTTTAATTACCTCAAAAACCAAGGTAGCCCCTGTTAAACAGGTATCCATACCTCGTTTAGAGTTAAGCTCTCCAAGGTTCTATGTGAAGTTTCAGATACTTTGGGTATCTGCAAGGAAAACGTACATGCCTGGACATCTCCACAGTGGTGCTGGCCTGGTTGAGCAGCCATCCCAGTCGTTGGAAGACGTTTGTGGGTAACAGAGTGTCGGAAATACTTACAGTCATGGACCGTAGTCAGTGGTCGCATGTCCAGTCTAAGGACAATCCCGCAGACTGTGCATCGCGCGGCATCAATCCTTCTGAATGTATCGAGCTAAAATTGTGGACGCAAGGACCTGAATGTATCGAGCTAAAATTGTGGACGCAAGGACCTGACAACTAATCTGGAAGAGAAGGGACCAGTAGTAGCATGGAATACAGTGGTTACAGAAATAAATGGAGATTCAATGATGTCTAAATATTCCTCTCTACGAAAACTTACCCGAGTCATTGCCTACTGTCAAAGATTTTTAAAACGTAGAAATAACAATAATTCAACAAACCACAGTTTTCTAACAAATAATGAAATTCAAGGGGCATTAATTACATGTATCAAATTGTGTCAACGAGAGTATTTTGCATCTCAAATAGAAGGGTTAAAGTTAAACGGGGAAATAAATAAAAAGGAGTACTTACCTCACTGAGTCCTTACTTAGATGATGAACATATTTTGAGAGTTGGGGGTAGATTAAGCAGTGCTAGCATCAGTGAAGGCATGAAGCATCCAATTATTTTGCCTCATAAATCACATTTAACATACCTCCTGGTGTCTGATGCTCATGAACGTACCTTGCATGGAGGACCCCAACTAGTACTTAATTATCCTTGTTCCAAATATTGGATAATTGGCGCAAAGGGTTTAATCAGGCAATATATTCGAAGATGCATAAAATGCATCCGTTACTCTGCTCGATCAGTGAACCCATTGATGGGGCAATTGCCTGTTGCGATTATGCAGGGCCCATAAATGTTAGGCCTACTAAGGGTCGTGGTTATCGCTCAACAAAGGGGTATATATGTTTATTTGTATGCATGGCCACTAGGGCCATACATTTAGAATTGGTGACTGAAATGTCATCGCAAGCATTTTTGTCCGCTTTCAAGCGCTATGTGGCTCGCAGAGGACATTGCAGCGATGTGTGGAGTGATAACGGTACTAATTTTGTGGGCGCAAACAAAGAGTGGCTCTTTATTCCGCCACATTCTCCAAATTTTGTGGACTTTGGGAGGCTGGAATAAAGTCCACTAAACACTACCTCAGGAGAACGATAGGAACAACCACACTAACATTTGAAGAAATTACTACTGTACTCCTTCAAATAGAAGCGTGTCTCAATTCGAGGCCAATATCAACAGTTAGTAGCGATTCCAAAGATCTATATCCGCTGACTCCGGGTCATTTTTTAGTACGAGAGCTATTATTGCTCGTCCCATATGTTAATTTTGAAAATTCCAATGTTAACACATTAAGGAGATGGCATTTAACCCAACGCATGCTCCAGACGTTCTGGCGAAGGTGGTCTCGAGAGTATCTTGTACAGTTTCACCAAATAAATAAGTGGGCTCACCAAACTGTGGAACCTAAGGTGGGCGAAGTAGTGTTAGTGATGGAGGATGATTTGCCTCCTGCTCGTTGGCTCTACGGTCTTATAGTCGATAAGCATGTTGGTCCGGACAAGATTACGTGGGTTTTAACTTTGCGCTGCAAGGGTTCTATTATAAAAAGACTAATCTCTAAATTGATAATATTACCTGTGACTAGATAAGAAACTGTTGTGCACAATTTGTAAGCTTTAATGTTTAAGATTTATTTTATTGTTATTGTTCTCATGTAGCTGTTAACAACATGCTGTACGCATGTTGTTTAATTGGTTAATATTAAGTTGGCAATCTTGCTTTCTGTTATTGTTTTTTGCAATGAATAAATTTCTAATATTAGTTTTGTTACAGTCCACTTTCGAATTGTTTTAGCTATTGTATTAATTTAATAACAGAAATATGTCAATAGTTTAAGTAGTTAAGTTTGTTTTAATATGGTAATATGCATTAGATAATCATCTTGTTTCTTTTATTTTATTTATGGCCGGTTCGTCCATGGTGGGCGGGATGTTAGTACCGAAGCCAAGGTTAAGAAATATACTTAAAATAAGTCACAACATACGTCAACAATGGCGCTGTAAAACTACTTTTGTAAATCGCGGTGTTAAGATTCTCCGATAATTAACTTACGACACTCCCACCTCTCCACCCTTTATTCCATTTCTCTTTCGCACCTACCTTGTCTCGCATAAGAGAAGAGCGAGACAGAAGTGTTACCGCCATCTAGCGGTAGAAAACTCCACCGCAGCGCTGTTAACACACAGGCAACGAAGACGCTCTGAAAAGTAGAACTGCAATGGCCGCGCGCGCGCTCGGATCAACTTTTCGCAATAGTTGTGTTTTCCATGGATAAATAGTGTTTTTGTGCAATGGAACCAGGGATCCAAGTCCGGGGACGTACCCGGCAGTCTCCACCTCAGCATCTCGCAGCAGCAGCAAGGTAGTGTGCCCATTCCTGTTTCCATTTCTTTATCGTCGACAACCGCGTGTAAATTTCATTTTTGTCTTTCCCCGCAAATACAGTCCACTTTGAATTTATTTATCTCGACCGCTCAACCATTTTCTGATCCTAACGATCCGGATTTTTGATCAATTCGCTTTAGTAGCTTGCCAATAGAAACGCAATAGTTTTTATTCCATAAGGAATAAACGCATAGGTATAGGTTATAGTTTTTATTCCATTCGGAATAAACGCATAGCTTAGGTAATAGTTTTTATTCCATAGGGAATAAACGCATAGGTATAGGTTATAGTTTTTATTCCATTCGGAATAAACGCATAGATTAGGTAATAGTTTTCATTCAATAGGGAATAAACGCATAGGTATAGGTTATAGTTTTTATTCCATTCGGAATAAACGCATAGATTAGGTAATAGTTTATATTCTATAGGGAATAAACGCATAGATAATAGTTTTATTCCATTAGGGAATAAACGCATAGATAATAGTTTTATTCCTTTAGGGAATAAACGCATACTTACCTACTGTTTTTCGCATAGGTAGGTACTAAATAGTTGGTAGTCTCGACTGCACCGCATAGTAATAGGTAGACCACGCGGGTAGGTACCTAGGTCCGGTTACCTACGCTCGCTCGCGTCGCGTCTCGCTGTTCTAATTATGATTTTAATTAATTATATAATTTTTCATGATCATTATTATGGATCGTATTTTCGAAACTAGCGAAAAACAGAGGCCAATTTTTAATATCGCCATCAAATTTGGGTATTTGTATGGGCGGTAATTTAGGTCGGTCCCGTTTCAGCAAATCAAAACCGGCTGGCCCGGGTTTCGAATCGGTGACTACTACGAGACAAGGTAGGTGCGAAAGAGAAATGGAATAAAGGGTGGAGAGGTGGGAGTGTCGACAAATAATTAATTAAAAACAAATGTAGATCGACGATACAACATAGAAAAAATAACGCAGCAACTTTCGAATCGTATACCGGCGCAACCACTAGCTGTTGTCCGCGACTTCGTTGGCGTGGATATTATGATATGACGCAAAATTTGTACCTATTACTCTCTACCGAGCCCCTACACACCTCCACACCACAAATACCCGAATTTGATGGCGATATTAAAAATTGGCCTTTGTTTTTCGCTAGTTTCGAAAGTACGATCCATAATAATATTTCGTTATCGGATCACGAAAAATTACATTACTTAGTAAACTTACCGGGAAAGCAAACAACCGCTTATTTGGATCAAATATTTAATTTGAAAAATAACTCATCGTGTAATGAACACGACTTAGAAAAATTCTTAGATATTTTTGCATCAGCTGTTCGCGCCCTAAAGAATCTCAAGGTCAATGACCTCTGCGACTTTTAGTTTTTGTATATCGGTTTAAAGAAATTAGATTCCGAAACCGTTCGCTTCTTTGAAATGGATAGGCGTGGCCATCAAATGCCTAAGTTCGACGATTTAGAAACTTTCGTTCGTCAACATATTCGAATTTTGCAACAAACTTCGTTAAACCACGGAGTAGCAAAAAAAAATAGTCCGACTAATCGTAGTAGTAGTAAGCCCACGAAATCCACGCACTCTTTTGTTAATTTTGAACCCACAACTTCGCAATCGCAAGTGTTGCATTCGAAAAATTGTTCTTTGTGTCAAGGTCACCATGACCAATTATAAATGTTCGGAGTTTAATAAACTCACTCCTAGCGATCGCTATAAATTTGTTCGTTCTAGTATAGTAATTTATGTGTCAATTGTCTCAGTGAGAAACATCGTGTTTCATCCTATAATTCGAATCATTTTTGTCGCAAGTGTAATGGTAAACACCATTTATTATTACACTTCGAAAACAATAATGCCGCGTCCAATTTAAACTCAGTTGGTACCTCGCGCGTTAATGGTAATAATTCGCTTGTAGTTAGCAATGCACCCACCATGTCCGGTAGTTCGTCCGTCGATTCCGGCTGCGCAAACTTCGTGCCTAACCGTCCGCCCGTTGTGACGTCACAGCTGCCTGCGCCGTTAAGTCGCGACTGGGAGCGCTCTTGCGTGTTTTCGTCTCCGTCCGCACCTAGCGACGGCGGCGCCAATGCCGCGCGCCTCCAGCCGAACGATGTCGCTTTGTGCTCGCTATCAAGTTTGCACACAAGCCCTACTACGGTACTTCTGGCAACCGCTCGAGTTGTTGTTTACGATTCGCATGGTAGGGGACATAGTGTTCGCGCACTTTTAGATAGTGCTTCTCAAAGTAATTTTATTAGTAAAAATTGTTGGTTTGCATATAAATAACCGCCCCGCCTGTAATGTAGTGAAAGGTATTGGGGGTTCCACTAAAGCCGTTCAAGGTTCTGTAGGAATTGAATTCCACTCGCGTTTTGATTTTGATGTTAGTTTTTCGATGGATTCGCTAGTCTTCGATAAGGTTACCGAACTTTTACCGACTGCCACAGTCAATACCTCATTATTGACTAATTTTAGAGATTTGCCTTTGGCCGATGATACTTACACCGGTCCAGGAGATATTGATTTGTTAGTTGGCGCTTTGATTTTCCCGCACCTCCTGTTGCAGCATAAGGTTCAAGGTCACGCATCGCACCCCGCGCCGCTCGCCCTGGAGACGGTTCTTGGTTTTGTTATTGTTGGTTCCGCACCCGCTTGTTTTTTTTGTAACTCGACAGTGTCATATTGTTGCGCCGTCGAGTCGCTGGACTCCGCTGTCCGTTAATTCTGGGAGATAGAAGAGGTGAACGTCCCTCCTATTGTAAGCCCGGATGATAAACTTTGTGAAGAGTTTTATAGTCGCACGACTACGCGCTATAGTGATGGTCGTTATGTTGTCGCACTCCCCTTTAAGGGTGATGTTAATTCGCTTGGAGATTCGTTTCAGTCAGCCGAAAAACGCTTCTTTTGTTTAGAACGGAAAATGCAGTCCAAAGTTGAAGGCGGCTTACGATAGCGTAATAATAGAACATTTGGATAAAGGTTTCATTTCACCCGCGCCTCCCGAAACCGAAGAGACGAAGCACGCTCGTTCGTACACCATACCGTACCATAGAGTTGTCCGCGAGGATAAACTAAGCACCAAGTTGCGCGTTGTTTTGGATGGCAGCGCCAAAACTAGTTCGAATGTTTCGGTAAACGATATTTTACACAGTGGTCAAAACTCCAAGGTAATTTGTTCGAAATTATAGTTAACTTTCGCTTATTCGCTGTCGCGCTTTCAGCCAACATTAGACAAATGTTTCTTTGTATTGGTGTTCGCGAATCAGATCGCCGATTTCAACGCATTTTGTATAGATTTTCGCCGCAGGAACCTTTAAAGGTTTAAGAATTTAATCGCGTTTGTTTTGGACTTAAATCCAGTCCCTTCCACGCTCTTCGCACTGTCAAGCAGCTCGCCGCCGATGAGGGCGACAGTTACCCGAAGGCTAAGGAGACTGTAGAAACTGGTCTATACATGGATGACTATATTTATTTATTCTGTGCAGACCGAAGATCAAGCTGTCGCAACTGCGGCTGAAATAATTGATCTCATGAAGGCTGGTCATTTTGATCTCGTAAAATGGACTAGTAATTCGCCTTGTTGACTGTCAAGGAGTTTGATAGTAATGATACGCGCAAGGAGTTTGATAGTAATGATACGCGCAAGGTTCTCGTTTTGCGTTGGTCACCTTCGTCCGACATGCTTAGTTTGAAGGTTTGTCCTACACCGTCAACCTGCACTAAGCGCACCATATTGTCGTGTGTCGCACGCATATGGGATGTAATGGGATATATAGCACCTGTCGTCTTGTACGCAAAGCTTCTCATAAAAGAACTTTGGCTGTGACTGGGACGACACTCCTCCTGACCACATCATTAAATTGTGGGACCGCTTTAGAGCCGAGCTTCCTATGCTCGAGCAAATTAGAACACCGCGCCATGTTGGCATCTACGATGATAGTATTGTAACTGTTTTAGGTTTCGCTGACGCTAGTGAGAAAGCGTATGGGGGTGTTGTGTACTTCTACGTTCGTAACGGTGATGACATTTCATTTCACCTTATCAGCGCTAAATCTAAAGTAGCCCCTAGTTAGGTAGTCTCTCTCGCTCGTCTCGAGCTGTGCGCTATATTGGTTCTAGTCCAGCTCATTAGTTCGATTGTTAGTAGTTGTCGCAACCGCATTAATATAGATAGAATTTTCGCATTCTCGGACTCGACCGTCGCTTTGTGTTGGACACATTCTTCGCCCCATCGTTGGGATACATTTGTCGCAAATAGGGTGGCCAAAATTCAGTCGGAATGGGCACCGCAAAACTTTTATCACGTCTCCAGGTACGGACAACCCTGCCGATTGTTTGTCTCGTGGGTTAACACCTGCACAGATTTTGGATCATCCGTTGTGGTTCCATGGCGCTTCCTGATGCCAAGCCCCACCTGATGAATGGCCTGTTAGTCCTTTCAACCCCGCTACTGTGTCCACGCCGCCAGAGGATAAGAAAACCTCTTTAGTTACTAACGCACCGCTCGAAAATTCGCCTATCTTAGAGTTGGCTAGCCGTGTTTCATCGTGGTCTATTATTTACGTAGATATAGATTATTTACGTAGTGTTGTTTTTATTTGTCGATTTTTGAAAATCTTTCCTCGTCGCGAGCACGTTACCGCCTTTGACTTAAACAAGGCTGAGTTAATCGTGCTTCGTGAACTTCAGCGATTTTATTTTTCGTCTGAAATTAGAAATTTGGAATTAAATAAAAGCTTAAAGTCGCACCTGTATCGCGTTATAGGTGAACAGATGCTTACGTTTGAAGAGCTGAGCACCGTGCTCACTCAAGTCGAGGCCGTAATGAATACGCGTCCTCTTTGTAGTACCTTGTCTAGTGATCCCTTGGAGCAGCTTGCACTGACTCCAGCGCACTTTTTGAATGTTACACCGTTAAAATACTTACCCGCCTTTGAAATAGAGGAAGATCGACTTCATCTTTTCTCGCGTCAAGCCTTATTGGATAAACTCGTTCAATCGTTTTGGAGGTGTTGGAGGACAGACTATTTGCATACGCTACAGTCACGTCAGAAATGGAATACTCCATCGAACCCTATTACTGTCGGTACTGTCGTAGTTATTTTAACTGAAAATATGCCTCCATTACATTGGCCTCTTGGGGTAGTAGAAGAAGTTTTCCCTGGGTCAAATGGGATCACCCGTATAGTTCGCGTTAAAACCGCAACTGGTTAGTACTTGCGACCAGTTATTCGTCTTTGTCCTTTACCTAATCAACAGTAACTTCAATAACAAATTTAGCTTTTTCGATTAGGTTTAGTTTAGTTTAGTTCGATAGCATTTTGTTTAGTTAGCAGCTAAAGCTTAGTGGTAACTGTATAGTCAGTTGTTTCTTTTTTGAAGGTAACCCTTCAAGCCGGGGGAAAATTGGTTGCGCCGGTATACGATTCGAAAGTTGCCGCGTTATTTTCTCTATGTTGCATCGCCGATCTCCATTTGTTTTTAATTAATTAGTTGTCGACACTCCCACCTCTCCGCCCTTTATTCCATTTCTGTTTCGCACCTGTCTCGCATAAGAGAAGAGCGAGACAGCTGTGTTACCGCCATCTAGCGGTAGAAAACTCCACCGCAGCGCTGTCAACACACAGGCTGCGAAGACGCTTTGAAAAGTAGAACTGCAATGGCCGCGCGCTCGCTCGCATCAACTTTTCGCAATAGTTGTGTTTTCCATGGATAAATAGTGTTTTCGTGCAATGGAACCAGGGATCCAAGTCCGGGGACGTCCCCGGCAGCCTCCACCTCAGCATCTCGCCCATTCCTGTTTCCATTTCTTTTTCGTCGACAACCGCGTGTAAATTTCATTTTTGTCTTTCCCCGCAAATACAGTACACTTCGAATTTATTTATCTCGCCCGCTCAACCAGCTAATAATTGATATATTTGTATAATTTATCTGTTGCACGAAGCTAAAGATAAGTTCATTGTAGGTATTTTTTAAATTAATTATATTATGCGTTTGTCTTCAAAAGAGTAGTGTTGTGTGCTCGTTACACAATATGTAAGCCAAAAGGTCAATTTCAGGGTTACAAACATATTCATACTCGTATATACCTACGATTAATATAAGTATAATATAGCCCGATAGTTACTCATTTAGGTATTTTTCTTTTTTATAAAGTTTTCATCTGCTTCTTTCGTAAATGAACCTAAATTATATTAATTCACATTGTTCTTTAGGTTCATTTACGTAGGTTAATCTTTAGCGTAGCAATTTTATAAACAGATAATATGCTATTTATAATTTTTAGTTTTATTTTGTTTAAGGCTTGGCACCGATTTGAAACCTATCATACATAACACTTAAAGTATTAGGTGTATTAAATTTAATCTTTATTAAGTTTTTTCATACATTTTAGTTTTTGAAGTGGGGTTTTTTAAACGTTGTTTTTATTATTTGTTTACAAATTTAAAAATAGAGTCACTTGGTAGTCATATTAATAGAGCGAAGCGAAGCGAAGCTCCCATGGAGCGACTTCAATGGCGTTTGTAACACCGGGCAGAACTTTGCCATTTCTTATCCGTTTTCGGTTTTTTTTTCTGCTACGGAAATCTATTCAAATTATGCAGGTCGCGACGAAGCCCGAATTTCAAAATTCGTTCTAATAAAAAAGTTATACGCAAAATTCATGTTGTCTATGGGAAAATACTTAGTTTAATTTAACGCTTCGCTCAAATTTATGCTGCTAGCATAGGTTACACCTTTGCGACTGCGGCTACCTAGTTAATGTGTTTCTGTTTCATAGCTATGTATGAGGTGCCTATAGTATAAGGTCCCGATCTCTTTGGTATGTTTGGTTGGAATACAAAATAGTTCTGTTTCATTTTCATTTCTGTTTTCATAGAAATAAAAAATTGTCAGTTGGTTGCCGAATAAATATAATCATAATTTTTTACTTAGGTAATATAAATATAATCATAATTTTTTAGTTAGGTGACAAACACACGTACAGCGTGTGTTTGTCACCTAACTCTATACGACGGAACCGATTAAAATGAAATTTTATTTGTTACTGTTTTTTGAAAATACCATTGGACCCGGTAGACGGCGCTGTGGTCGGTATGTCTCCTAATTTGCTGTGCAAGCGAAACTTAAATATTTTTAAACACCAACTGTAGATTCGTTACTAGGTTTTAGTTATTTTCTTTATATCACTGAGGTGGCGAAAGTGGTCACAGTAGTCTATGGATGTCTGTAACATCGGAAGGGCGGCACTGGCGCTACTGACCCGGCAAGATTTTTTTGTACCACTGAATTGGCATACAAACATACAGCCCACCTGATGGAAAGTGGTCACCGTACTCTATGGACGTTTACAACACCAGAGGTGCGGCACTCGCGCTGCCGACCCTGTAGAAACCTTCTAAAACCCGTTTTAAAGAACCCCATATTGTCGATGATGTAGAAAACCGGGAGCTCATAATTCCACAATCACATACGGTTAGGTCCGATAGGGATCGGACCTAACCGTATGCGAGTGCTCCGGACGCAAAAGTCCAAGGGTGAACAACCTGTCTATGGCGAGCGGTGCGATGATAAGACGTAGCTATAGGCATCATATCAAACAATTCCTCAAAGCTAGGGATAGTAATGTTGGACTAGGGATAGCCGCTTTGCTACATTGAATGTAAAAGAGGGAATGAGAGACAAAATAGTGGAGGTATGCAAGATGATGCGAGAGAGACGACTTGATATTTTGTGTGTGAATGAAACAAAGAGGAAAGGATGTGACACCACTACACATGGACCCTATACCGCCTACTGGTCAGGTGTAGCCAATACCAGTACAGCGTGCCAGGGTGTTGGTGTGCTACTATCCGCTAGAATGAATGAATGTGTGACAGAATATGAATGTGTAAAATAAAATAAAATAAAAATATCTTTATTTTGCATAGACCATTTTAAAGGCGCTTACAAAATGTCATACGCTATTTAAAATATTTAAAGCGACCACCGGTTCGGAACGCGGCCCACCTGAGAAGAACCGGCAAGAAACTTAGGAAGGCTTTTTTATTGATGGCCTATTTACAATTTATTATTATTTCACTTTGCCAGCCGATCATTTCCAGGCGTCCCTGTCCTGCAAATAGTCTTTAACGGAGTAATAACCTTGTTCACAAAGCTTGTATTTAATTAACTTTTTAAATTTATTTAATGGTAAATTTCTCAGGTCACAGGGAAGCTTGTTGTAAAAGCGTATACAGTTACCCTGGAAAGAATCGCCAATCTTATGTAGTCGACTGTGGTGGACTGAAAGATTATTTTTATTTCTAGTGTTTATATTATGTTTATCAAAGACTTTAGAAAATTGTGATAGATTTTTCTGGACATACATAAGATTGGCAAAAATGTATTGTGATGGTACGGTTAGAATATTTACTTCTTTGAATTTTTCTCGGAGAGAAACTCTGGGGCCCAAATTAAAAATAGCGCGTACAGCCCGCTTTTGTAGAACAAAAATAATATTTAAATCTGCAGCACTCCCCCAAAGAAGAATACCGTAAGACATAATACTATGAAAATAGCTGGAGTAAACCATTTTAGCCGTATCCACATCTGTTAAGAGTCCTGGTCTTTTTTACAGCGTATGCAGCGGAACTTAACCTAGTAGCTGTCTTTTCTATGTGTGGGCCCCACTGCAAATTGGCATCAATACCGAGGAACACAGTTGATTCTACAAACTCTAACACTTGTCCATTCAGTTGAACATTGGCCGCAACTTGTTTTACATTTGGTAGAGTAAATTTTATACATTTAGTTTTATTTTCATTAAGGCAAAGATTATTTGAGCTGAACCAATGAACTACTCTTGCAATTGCATTGTTTACATCGTCATAGTTATCTAATTGTCTTTTAATTTTAAAAATTAATGAGGTGTCTTCTGCAAACAAAACAATCCTATTCCTGTCCCCTACATAAAATGGTAAATCATTAATATAAATGAGGAACAAGAATGGCCCAAGTATCGAGCCTTACGGCACACCCATTGTAACCATGGATCCTACAGATCGTGTACCATTAATATCGACCCTCTGTATTCTATTGTTCAAATATGAAGACAGAAGGTCGAGAGCTTTGCCTCTTATTCCATAGTGGTGTAATTTTTTGCACAGCGTTTCATGTTGAACGCAATCAAAAGCCTTTGATAGATCGCAAAATATACCTAATGCATCGTGCTTGTCTTCCCATGCTTCATGAATACATTTTAATAACTCAACACCAGCATCGGAAGTTGAGCGCCCTTTCGTAAACCCAAATTGATTCGCATGGAGTATTTTATGACTATTAAAATGGGATAGCATTTGATTCAAGATTATTTTTTCAAATACTTTGCTCAAAGTTGGCAGCACTGACACTGGTCGGAAATTAGACGGCTCTGTAGCGCTGCCAGCCTTGAACAAGGGAACGACTTTGCTGTGTTTCATTAAATCAGGAAATGTACCACTAGAAACACAGTCATTAAACACAGTTGCTAGATGGGGTGCAATGACCTCAATTGTACATGATGCAGTTTTGACTGATAATCCCCAAAAGCCCGCGGTTTTCTAAATTTCGATACATTTAAGTGTCTTTACAATGTCCTGAGCGCAAATATCTGTAAATACAAATGCATCCCTGCAACAAAGAACAGATTCTTCTAATAAATGTTCAGCGGAACTGGAAGACGCTTGGAGAGATTTTGTTGTCAGTATAGTAGTGTACATTTTTGAAAAAATGTTCAAACTCCATCGCCAGGTCTTCCAGGTCCCTTGTAACATGGTAACCATTTACTTTTAAGTGGAAATCCCTTTCAGTCACCAAAGATCTACCGCATTCAGAGTTAATGATGTTCCAAGTCATTTTTATTTTATTCACAGAATTAGAAATCTTATATTTAATGAAGTTTGACTTAGCAAGATGACACGTTTGTTTAAATATCTTTGAATAATTTTTAACATATTCCTGAAAGGTTTGCCTAAAATTATATGATTTTTCTGAATATAATTCAAATAATTTATTTCTACTTTTAAAGATACCTGGTGTTGCCCAGTCACTGAAAACAGGACGACCACCAATCTGTAGTGTTTTTGAGGTAAAAACTTTGCCAAACTCATCATTAATCAAATTAAATAAGTGTTTATATGACTGGTCTACACAAGTGAAGTTAGGTAGATATGGTAATCTCTTTAATACATTTTCTTTAAAATTATTCAAACAACTTTGGTTAATTGATACATATTTAATTTGATTTTTGCAGACTTATTTACTACTTTTAGGAAACTTTATCCATTGGCCACGATGATCTGACTCTACAGGATCCACAATACCTTTATCTATAGGTTTAATATCAGTAAAAATACTATCAATACTTTTGCACTGGTGGCTGTACCACGAGTGGGTTCTAAGAATGTACTATGCAGATTAAAGGATTTAAATAAATTTTTCATTTTAATTCTCCCTGATGGAGTTAATGATGTATCTAATATATCAACATTAAAATCTCCACAAACTATTATAGATTTCTTAGAACATTGGCATTTGAACAGTGCTTCTTCAAGCTTTTCTTCAAATTTAATGTAAGAAGCATCAGGGGGACTGTATACGCTTAACAAGATGAAATGCTCAAACTCAATACTGGCAATCTCAATAACTCGCTCAATGGAGAGGGCTACTAAGTCTTTACGTTCTTTAAATTTTATTTTTTTATTTATTAATATTAAAGAGCCTCCACGTTTAGAATGTTTTCTATTGAACGAGCTAGCAACCTGGTGATTTACGAAGTTCAACAATGTGATTTCATGATCTTTTAACCAGTGCTCTGTAGCACAAAAAATATTAATAGAATTTGTATTAATGTACAGCTCTAACTCTAAATCTTTACCATTTATTGAAACTCTAACATAATGGTGCACCAGGTTTATAAAAACAATATTTTTACTAAGATTATTCTCAGGGGCCAAAGTCAACTGGCCAGATTTATTATCTGTTGTCCTATAAACTAGTTTCTTGGAATTTCATTTTGCAAATGTGAAGTGTCAAAACTATCCTGCTCAATAAAAGCAGTTGTACTTGCCAATAATTTGGCTTGAAAAATTATAAAATTAGATAGCAACACAACAACGAAAGGTAGCCCTTTCGTTGTAAAAATTTTGATAGAAAATATCTATCTAATGTCAACAAACTATTATTATTGAAAATTGTGTTCCAATCGAACAGTTCAATTTTTTTGGAATATAATACCATGGTATGTAGTTTCATATTTAATTTGTATCTTAAGTGATTTTCCTTGTGGCTCATAGCAGTGCTGTATGGCAAAGTGGACAAAATTACTTGTTTTATTTGCAGACTTGATAACTTATCAAAAATTTTTAAAAGTTTGTCACTATTAATATTGCCTCTTCTGCCAACCAGCACCACTATAGTAGACTGCATGCAGTGTGTACCAGTCAATATAAAATCTATAATTTGAGAGTATGAAGCTCCTGGATATGTATGATTTATTACAGAATAACTTAACTGTGATAAATAATGTCCAAAATTTTTACCTATTTCATCGCAATAGACTATGGTCTTTGCATCACTTTTTATTTGCAACTTTTCTATTATACTCGTAGATGCCTCGCAATTACTACTTGAACTTAATATACTATTATCCACACTGCACACAGTTTTAATTGGTGAAAATTCATCATTGCATCAAATTCTTTCACAACTTAAGGGTGAGGAGGGAACATGGCCTGCGGATGTCAATTGGTCATTTTGACAATGACATGAATTTACTAATTTACCTATGGCTAACACCTGTTCCCTACTCTGTTTCTCTGCTGTTTCATATTTATATGAAATTGATTTCAAAGAGTCTTGAAGTCGGTCAATCTGACATTGAAGGGCCTGTGTATCAGTTTTGTACTGTTGTGCGACAGTATCAAGTTCTAACATATACATATTTACCTGGTCAATCAGTTGCAATCTCTGTCTATTAAGTGACATGCTATTTATAAAAAAACTTGTATTTATGTATCATTTTTTTAGATTTAGTAAAAAACTTTTTAATTTTTAAATATTTCTTTAACTTATTCTTACTACACTTAATATTTTTTTTATGATTTAGAACCGCCTCCGGTTTCATCATCAGAAGTGAGGTCTATGACAATGGAAGGGTGAGATGCAGTATTTAAGCTTGTAGCCATCAGTTCATCGAACAAACTCTGATTAGATTGAACCACTGTGCTCTGTTTCTCGTCTTTTAGTTGCGATATTTTGATCTCTGATCGTTGTAGCTCCTCCTATTTTATTTTGTATTCTAATTTGGTGCAGAGTTTGTTCATAATGATCCCTACATGAGTCAAAACTGTCAACTATAAGTTGTAACCTATTCCAATCCTGTAAGGTATCAGTATACAGCGAATGCAACTGTGCCAGTTCTTTCTTGAGTTGTCCGTTCTTACTTAAAATACCTAGCAGTTCTAACTCATTTACGTCCCTTTCCTTGTTCAGTTTATCGCACTTCTCACTCAAAATCCGTAACTCTTTCAACGTTAATTGAAGCCTTGTCTCTTGCTGACGAGCCAAGGCCTTACGCGTCATTATCATGTTAATAGTATTCGACATTTTGTTACAATTACGTACTACAGAATCAGTAATAATTAGCAAAGTAGACTCAGAGCAAAGAAATGCGAAACAAAACAAGCTTATGTTTTATTTATATAAAATTACAAAATCGCACTATTAATGGACATATGAGGATGTAAAAGTAAATAAACTCACAGACCTTGATTGAAAAAACTATTAGTTTTATAAATCTTGCCAAATCCAAGTAATAATTTCAAATATTGAAAATTTTTCCGATGTTCTAACTGTCACTCATCATCATCCGAGCGTCTGTCCCAGTTGCGTCTCGCGACGCCCGGGGTCCGCTTTCCTACATTTTCTCCTCCACTTCACACGATCGTCGGCATCCCCTGTAGTGAGACCATTGGCACGCATGTCATCCCTTACGACGTCAAGCCAGCACTTCTTGGGTCTGCCCCTCTTACCGGGACCCGGCGGGGCTGACATGGCCAGACATTTGTTTAATACGTAGCCCGGCGGATGCCGCAAGACGTGACTATACCAACGAAGGCGACAATCTTGCAACTTGTCTGCAATGTCACGGACATGAAGGCTGCCACGGGTGCGAGAGTTCCTCACGCGATCCATCCGCGTGACTCCACACATCCACCGCAGCATCTTCATTACCGTAACACGCAGCTCCTGCTTGTGTCGCTCCAATATTGGCCACGTCTCACTGCCATGTAAAAGGACAGGTCTAATGATGGTTTTGTAGACCTGTCCCTTCAACCGGATCGGCATTTTAGGGTCACAAATGACACCGGCCATCTCCCACCATTTGGCCCACGCGGCAGCAATGCGTAATTTGACATCGCAATCGATGTCCCTGGACGTGTGAAAAACAGATCCCAGGTATTTAACCTGGTCCGTCCGCTCGACCAAATCACCGCCAATGCGGACGGATGTGGGATCTGTCGAGTTTAGTGCCAAGTACTCGGTCTTCGCCACATTTAGTTTCAGACCACCGTTCTCAAGCGTCTCCTTCCACACCTTCACACGTCGCACCAATCTGCTCCTGTCCGCGTCTGCCAGCGCAATATCGTCAGCATACATGAGCAACCATGGAGGCTGCTCATGCGAGTTCCTAATGCTGTCCGACAATTCGTCTAATATTACGCTGAACAGAAGCGGACTAAGGACCGAACCCTGGTGTACACCGACGGTGATGGGAAAGGATTTCGTGTCGCCAACAGCAGTCCGAACCATGGAATCGGAGTCACAGTACATGTCCCGGATAGTGTCAATATAGACCTCGGGAACCCCTTTGGACCGCAGTGCCCACCAGATCATCGCGCGAGGAACACAGTCGAAGGCCTTCTGCATGTCTAGAAACATACAGTGCAGAGGCGTGTTCTTCGACCTATATTTCTCTGCGACAACCCTCAGGGCAAAAACAGGGTACGTGGTCCCATGACCAGGGCGAAATCCATATTGACACCCGAGAGAGTACACTCCTGCCGGATCCGAGAGTCTATAATCCTCTCGAAGATCTTCATGGTGTGGGACATCACCTTTATACCGCGGTAGCTCCCGCACTCCTGCACTGACCCCTTACCTTTGAAGACTGGAGTAATAATACTCAGTCTCCATTGGTTTGGGATCTGCCCGCTGAGGAGTATGCGATTAAAAAGGTTTACTAAGATGCCCACACCGCGAGGACCCATCGCCTTCCAGGCTTCGATGGGGACTCCATCGGGTCCGACAGCTTTCCGATTCTTCATGCGGCGAAGCGCAGTCAGGACTTCTCCAGGCGTTACCGGTGGCACTAGTCCCTGATTCGGAGGGAGGTCCGGAGGCTGCACCTCTTTATGCTGTTTATTAAGCAGCTCGTGAAAATACGAGCGCCATCTCTCCTTTACCGCGAGGGCTTCGCTTAACAGGTTGCCCTCAGGGTCTTTTACACAGCGACACTTGGATATATCCTGTGCCGCTTTGACCCTAGAGCGCGGCAGCTTATAGATGAGCTTCTGCCCCTCAGACGATTCCAGCTTATCATACAGAGGTTGTAAGTAGTCTCGTCTGGCTCTGGCTACAGCTCTCTTTGAGGCGCGCTTGGCAGCCCTGTACGCGTCGCGGTCTTCGGGAGATCCGGTCGCTTGCCACTTTTTAAAGAGGGCTTTCTTCTCCCTAGTCTCCCTCTGGACTTCGTCGTTCCACAACCAAGTTTCCTTGTCACATTTGCGTCCACCCTTAGACTCACCGAGCACCACCTTCGCCGCTCCAAGGATGGCCGCCTGAACTTTGTCCCAGTAATCTTGAACTGGTTCGCCTTCAGTGTTCGCAGACAGCTGAGACGAACTCCTGGGACTTAGTTTCATCAAGCAACCACCATCTGATGCGACGCTAGCACCGCTCGATGCGTTTGCCTTTGGGCTTCACGCAGAGGTCCATGACAAGGACACGGTGTTGTGCAGTGAGACTCTCTCCGGATATGACCTTGCAGTTGGCCACATTGCCGATGCTGTGTCGCCTAGTGAGTAGGAAATCGATCTGAGTCGTACGCCTCCCGCTCTTGTAGGTGATAAGATGTTCGAATTTCTTTTTGAAATAATGTTCTAACTGTCACTACACCGGTACAATTTTTAAGTTTATATTTATCTACTTTTAGCACAATAAATAGTGAAAATGATTATTTAGCACTCAATATGGTATTATTTTGTAATGATGAATTGGTTTTATTTAAAATTATAATTATTATTGCAATATTACAATATAAAATACGGAGCCAATTCAAATCAGCTGTTATGCCTGGGGTTGCCACAAGGAAAAAAAAAGTGAGAAGACTCACCCAAGACTCCTTTGGTTGAGGTTGAAGGTTGGACTCACCCGCATCTTTGTTGTAGGAATTTATGCTCCGCAAGATGCGCGGTGGTACCGATCTTCAAGAGACCAAAGCGAGAGGCAGGCATTTTGGAAGAGTATGTGTGATATTCTGAGTAAATGCAAACAGAGCGAAAGAATAGTAATATTAGATGATTTTAACAGTTGGGTTGGTGTGAAGCGTGATGGATATGAAAGTGTATTGGGAAAATATGGTGACGAACGAGTTAATAAAAATGGAGAAAGCTTGCTTGAAGTATGTTTGGAGAGGAATCTTGTGGTAACCAACACCATGTTCAACCACAAGGATATCCACTTGTTTACGAGACAAGAAGGAAGTCAGAGAAGCATGATTGATTTTGTGATTGTAGATGCAAGGCTGAGAAAGAAAGTGCTAGACACCCGGGCATACCGCGGTGCCGGTATTGACACAGACCACTTCTTGGTTATGAGTCGAGTAAGAGGTCTATTTCAGCGGTGGCGGCACCGTGTGCATGAACCCTGTAGTGTACTAGAGCGCATAAAAGTCGATAATTTGCAAGAGATAAGTATAAAAGAAGAATTTTTAAGTAAAGTGAGCAAGAAATTTGAAAATTTAGATGAGGTATGTGAGATGGAAAAATTATGGAAGTCGTTTAAGGAAGGACTCGTGGAAGTTGCGATTGAAGTGTGTGGAGTAAACAAGAGGAGCCAAGGATGTAAGGTAAAGAGAATGTGTGCAGAAGTCATGAAAGCGTTGTCCGATAAGAAGAAAGCATGGTTGGATTGGCTGACTACAAAAGTCAATCAAAGAATGCAGAAAGCAACGGATGAAGATGTAAGAATGGCAAAGGATGAATATAAAAGGTTTAAGCGTGTTGCAAAAGAGGTGATGAAAAGAAAGAAGAAGGATGACAGAGATGATTTTGACCGTTGTCCATAAGAACAATGAGAGCTCAACAGACAACATCGCAGCTCACCCATATCAGAAACCATGATGGCAGTGTTGTGAAAGGTGAAGAATGTGTGCTCAAAAGATGGAAGGAATATTTTGAAAGTTTATTTAAAAAAGAGGGTATGCAAGCACAGACACATTGCTGGGATGTGAGTGAAAGCGGCAATGAAAGTGATATAAGTATAGAAGAAATTATGGAAGCATTAAATAGTATGAAACTAGGCAAAGCTGCGGGAATTGATAGGATTTCTGTCGAGATGCTAAAAGCGGGACAGGGCGTGGTAGTTTGCCAGCTGTAACGCCTTTTTAACCTTTGCTGGAGGGGTGGCAGCGTACCAGAAGATTGGTGCAAAGCTGTCATCGTACCGCTGTATAAAGGAAAAGGGTCGCAGCAAGAGTGCAAAAACTACCGCGGCATAAACTTGCTCAGCATCGTCGGCAAATTGAATGCGAAAGTTTTGATAAAAAGAGTGATGAATGATACTGAAGGAAAAATGTGGGATGTGCAAGCAGGATTTATGAAAGGAAGAGGATGCACGGATCAGGTATTTTCCTTACGATGCGTAATTGAAAAACTTTTGGCGAAGAGTCAAAAAGTTTATTGCGCATTCGTAGACTTGGAAAAGGCCTATGATAGAGTGGTGAGGAATGAACTGTGGTCAACATTGTCCATGTATGGAGTAAGCAGCAACTTGATACGAGCACTGAAATCTTTATATGAGGGATCCAGTGCTTGTGTCAGAATCAACGGAGCTTGCACAGACTTTTACACATCGAAAAAGGTGTGAAACAGGGTTGTGTAGCGTCACCATGGCTGTTTAACCTATACATTGACAGTTGCTTGAAAGAACTGCAAGAAAGTGCGTATGGTTTAAAAATGACTGATCTGACTATCAAATGTCTTCTTTACGCTGATGATCAGGTAATACTTGCATCAGCGGACGAGTTGCAGTTGATGGTTAATATTATGCATGATGCGCTGAAAGGCAAAGGCAGGAAAGTGAATGTAAATAAGACGAAAGTAATGGTTTTTGAAAGAGAGAAAAACATGACAGATTGCTCGATTTTTGGGAAAGGAAAAAGAGTGGAACAAGTGAAAGAATTTATATACCTAGGCTCAAAATTTGCGAGAGATGGAAAGTGTGATGATGACATTGAAAGAAGGGTTTTGGCTGGCAATCAAGTGAATGGAGCAATGTACACCTTTATGGGCACCCAGAACGTGTCTAAAAAGGCAAGACTGGCTGTGCTAAGAGGAGTGCTTGTCATTTGTCATCATAACACTAACATATGGCAGTGAAAGTTGGGTATGGCAGAAGAAGCATAGAAGTAAAATTAATGTAGTAGAAATGAGGAGTCTGCGAAGTATAGCTGGAGTGAAATTGATAGATAAAGATAGGAACAGCGTGATAAAGGAATATTGCGGTATGACAGAAGAAGTAGGGACTAAGATAGAAAAAGGTATGCTTAGATGGTTTGGACACGTGGAGAGGATGGATGAAAATAGACTGACCAAGAAAAAGCGCTCATGGCCCCGCGGTCTCAGTGTTCGGTAAACGATTTTATTTATTCATTTATTGTACATACAATCTAACACAGTGAAAAAGTAAAAGAAAAGAAGTACAAAGGGTCTGCTTATTTCTAAATAGAAATCTCTTCCAACAGACCCAAGAGAAGAGAAAGTTGTAAGTAGAAATAGAATAACAAAAGGTAGGTAACAAAACAAAACTTGCGTAAGAAGGCCAATAGAGACATCAGACATATAACATACGTACGTACATATTATTGCAAGATTATAGAATACATAAACAAAAACATATACACAAACATATACATAAACATACATATATACATATAAATATATATATAAAAAAAAAGTAAAGATAATAGAGTCTGAGTTTGTGTTTAAAACTGTTGATGGATTTGCAGTCTCTAATCACAGCTGGAAGTGAGTTCCAGAGCCTTACTGCATGGACGGAAAAGGAGTAGGAATAGAAGTCAGTTTTAAGAATTTGAAATTTGAGTAAGGTACGTAGATGAGACCTGCAGGGCTCATCCGGACAACGAGCGAAAGAAAATCGCTCCCGCAGGTAAGATGGAGAGGAAGGATTGTATAGAATGTTGAATAAAAGGCACAGTACTCGAGTGTTCCTGCGAAGGCGGATTGGGAGCCACTTGAGTTCTTTGCGAAAGTGAGATACATGATCATATTTTTTAAGTTTAAAAATAAAACGAATGCTTAGGTTTTGCAATCTCTCAAGTTTGTCAAGGAGCTCCTCGGTGGCATCCAGATAGCAAGCGTCAGCATAATCAATGATGGGCTGTATAAGCGATTGAGCCAAATAAATTTTAGTTTTCAGGGGCAAGAAACATTGAAGAGTTCTCAGTGTATGAAATGCAAAGTTCACCTTCTTACTGACCTCAGCAATTTGTTTACGTCAAGAGAGATTGGAATCCATATAGATTCCTAAATTTTTTGCTGAATCAGCAATAGGTATTTGTATACCATCAAGAAGCACTGGAGTAACCGACGAATTAATGATACCTCCACGAAAGTGTCTACTCCCTATTATTAAAGCCTGTGACTTAGTTGGGTTAACTAATAATCCAAAAGCCTTAGCCCAATTGTTCAATCGCTCCAAATCGCGGTTCATGTCATCGATAGCTATCCTAATATCTGTTGCCGCAAAATGACGGTACAGCTACAGGTCGTCTGCATAGAGATGGAAGTGAGAAGAAATAAATATAGTGAGAGTATTGATAAAAATAGAAAAAAGCAAAGGAGAAAGAACGCCACCCTGGGGTACGCCCGCTGTGACACTACACCACTCGGATGAAGTATCATCAATCTTAACACATTGCGAGCGTCCCCGAAGATATGAGTCAAACCAAGATATAGTTGGTGCAGAGAAGTTGATGGATTTCAAAATACCCAGAAGAATATCAAAATCTACGCAATTAAAGGCATTGCTGAAGTCTAATAGAATCAAAAGAGTAAGCTCTTTATTCTCCATTCCCCAGCGAATATCATCAGTAACTTTAAGGAGTGCTGTACTTGTAGTATGTCCTGGGCGAAATCCAGATTGAAAATTACTAAGTAAATTATGACGTGTTAGAAAGCAGCTCAGCTGTCTGTGAACAATATGCTCTAGAACTTTTGAGAGAAAAGGTAAGATAGATATAGGCCGGAAATGGGATAACATAGTAGGGTTTGGAATTTTAGGAAGAGGAATAATATGTGCCAACTTCCAAGAATTTGGGAAATTAGCTGAGTAAAAGGAGTAATTAAAAATGTATGTAAGAAAATGTAAGATAGCAGGAAGAACAGGAAGAATCATCCTAGAGCTTATACCGTCATTGCCCACAGCTGTAGAGGAGATGGAAAGTAAAGCATTCTTAACGTCAACTTCCGACACAGGACTAAGAATAAATGAAGGAATATGTGGTATCGATAAATTCAAAAGCGATTGCAATGTATTCTGTTTAACACTTGATGTTAGTGATGTAGGAGGTGGGAGTGAGAAGCTTTTATTTAAAGCACACAAGTCTGTGAAATGTGTCACACAGTCAGTGGATCTACCAATTCCCACAGATCTAAGAAAACGCCAGATGTCGGAAGCAGTACGATTTTCAAGATTTTACGTGGTAATGGCGTCTTTTGGCATCTCTACACATTCTACTGCAGCTATTCGAAGGGTTTTATAGCGATTAAGGTTATATTCCAATGGGTTGCGCTTGTATCTGCTTTTCGCCTTATCCCTACAAGCCATTACATTTTTAATATTGATAGTGAGCCAAGGCGCTGGATTATGTCGAATTTTGACTTTGCGGATGGGAGCATGACAGTCGTATAGGCCGATGAGCTTGCTGCTGAATATACTGACCATAGTATTGACATCATCGGTATTATATATTGAAGACCAGTCTATGAGCCCTACATCACGATGCAAGTCCTCCAAATGTATGCCCCTGAAATTTCTCAGAAATCGAAACTGTGGCCTACGCTTAGGAGGGCGAATGCGATAAGACAGAAAAATTAGATCATGATAAGAGAACGGTGCAGTCATTTGACCATGTGTACCGACATGAAAAGAAGAAGAAACAATGACCAGATCTTTTACCACCAGTCTTTTACAGACCAGATTTTTGACACTATTGTGTGGGAATACAATTGGGAAAATGGTGAGTTGCAGAAAGTGGTAAAGTCTGAAGATTGAAAGAGGAGAGTAGGGATAACAGTTTATGTGAGCGATAGTCATCTCTTAAAAGACATGTGTTGAAGTCGCCCATAATTATTACATGACTATATGAGGAGCAGAAAGTATCGTTAAGGATAGTTTCAAAAGAACTAAAGTAGTTAATATTTTCGTCTGGACTATAAAGAACACCAAGAAGTACCTTAGAGTGAGCTGAGGAAGAATAAAGAGAAGGAGATGCGCTTATTATATTGAACGGTATATTTGCTCGTAAGTAAATAGCGACACCTCCACACCTTTTTCCAGTTCTATCATTGCGTATCAGTACGAATCCGGGAAGAGAGTATTGAGTAGAAGGTAGACTTGGTTTGAGAAAAGATCCTGAGATTAGTATAGCATCGAGATGCTGATCACTAAAAGATGCCAGAAGGTCTGAATAATGGCTAGGAACACTCTGAGCATTAATATGAACAATATTGAGGTTTTTAGGATAGTCAGAAAAAGTACAGGAAAGTTTGTCATACAGTGTTAAAGCTGGGGTATCACTATCCAAACTAATGAAACTGTCAGACTCAGATGAACAAGAGTAAAAGCTAGAGTTATAATCGTGTAAATCTTGCATATGTGAAAAATAAATATATATATACCTAAATATAATACGTATACAAAAATATTTTATTATTTTTATAAGGTTTTTGCGATCTTAAACAAGTCATCAGCTCGCAGAGGTATAGTGGAAGAGATCTTACATTAACAGTATAACAAAAAAAAAAAAGACTGATCTGTAGTTCAAGACAAATGCAAAAAGAGATAAAAAAAAAGTTACACTGCAAGTAAATTACTAAGTTATAAATATAGTATTATTGAGAATACTATTCATGATGCCAACGCCAAATCACAATAGAAAACTTCAGTACGGGTTCCATTGCTTTACTGGACACAGGACTTAGATCCGGAATTGACAATAACAAACGATTTGACATAACGAAGTTGACGACTTTCATAATTGTTTTCATACACGCTCGCCGATTAAGGGTACTCTTGACCTGGCCTTTTGTCAAAAGATCTTCAATTTGATCGGTATATGTACGTCGAGGTCGACCCTTACCAGTTTGCCCATTTACTCTCACTGCATAAATTTTCTTCCATCACGCCTTATCCCCGAAGGGGTGGCAGAGGCATATTATATGCCCACTTTTCACCGTGTGGATTCCTGTCCCACGTACTAGGTGGTGGGTGAGCCCATCGCCGTGTTGAAATAGACAGACGCAGGTTGTGGCTACCTGCTGTTGAAATTTTTTTAAGCCGCCTGTAAGGCCTTCAACCAGGCTTAACGACTGCCATTTTACTGGCAGCCGGGACCAACGGCTTAACGTGCCTTCCGAAGCACGGAAACGCTCGCAATTGTAAATGCCATAAAGTGGTCACTCATCCGACGACCAGCCATAGTGAAAGTTGCGTACCTCAGTATCGAAAAAAAAGGGAGGGTAGCCGTAACATATACACGCGAAATAAAGCTCAAGTTAATATTAATTAATTTAAATTATTTATATTGGTTACATATATCTATAAATGTACTAATTTTATATAAAAACAGCTCACGTTTGTGGTACAGTGTTATCCAATTCTCATTATCACTACTCACTTCAAATCAATCACTGTTGGATTTATGCACCATGGATCCCAAACTAGCCAATAGCTTGGAGGAATTAGAGAAGCTGTTTTGTTCTCGGATGAGTGTCTTCGATGAAAAGCTGCAAAAAGCTACAACTATTGGGGCATCACCAACCATGGATCTTGCTGAGCTGGCCCGTGACTTCAATGAGTTTAGAGGTTTTGTGTGCCAGGCTTTGTCCAGTATGAAGACTCAGATAGAACTTCTTGCTCTTGGTTTGGATAAGCACGAGACTCTGATGAGGCGCAAAGTACTACTACTTCATGGTGTTCCTGAGAGCCCAAGTGAGAAGCTGAACGAGTTGGTGTTAAAATTTATCACAGTAGATATGAGGTTACAGGATGTCCAGCCCCAACACATTAATATCTGCCACCGGCTTGGAGAGTCAAAGGGAGAGGTACGTCCAGTTCTTGTCAGATTCAGTAATGTAGAACAAAGACAGGTTGTTTGGGACAACAAAACTTCTTTGAAAGGATCAGGCTTTGTTATATCGGAGTTCTTGACAAAGACTCGGCATCGGGTGTTCACTGCTGCACGTAGTCATTTCGGCGTCAAAAATTGTTGGTCCATGGATGGCAAGATAATAGTCCTGACTCCGGACAAAAATTGCCGTCAAGTGATAAGTAAATCAGAGCTAGATGATTTAATTATTAAATATCCATCACAGACTTCGGCAACTCCTGATTTCATGCCATCCAAAGGTGAGACAGCTGTGATGGACGCAGCTCCGAGAATCGCACCCAAAATTGTTAAGGCTCGCCGTCGGGTTTTATATTTTTGGCGTTTGTTTATACTGATGTTACGAGACCAAGTACTTCATAATATCTAATAGATGTACCCTGTTCTTTAGAATATGTTTTGCACTTTAAACAAACTAGGATCAAACTTGTTAGTATAGTATAGTATATGTACTGCCGAAGCAAGTACATCAAACTTGTTGCCGGTATCATCATTTTGTTTTTGTCACTGACTTAAGTGACAGCTAGACAGGACTAGTTTTTATTTATATCCATCTTGGACAGGCTAATGAAACTCAGTTACTAGTAATACAGCCTTATCATTAGTACCTATAAGATTTTTCTGAGTATGGTTATGTCAAATCGTTTGTTATTGTCAATTCCGGATCTAAGTCCTGTGTCCAGTAAAGCAATGGAACCCGTACTGAAGTTTTCTATTGTGATTTGGCGTTGGCATCATGAATAGTATTCTCAATAATACTATATTTATAACTTAGTAATTTACTTGCAGTGTAACTTTTTTTTTATCTCTTTTTGCATTTGTCTTAAACTACAGATCAGTCTTTTTTTTTTTGTTATACTGTTAATGTAAGATCTCTTCCACTATACCTCTGCGAGCTGATGACTTGTTTAAGATCGCAAAAAACTTATAAAAATAATAAAATATTTTTGTATACGTATTATATTTAGGTATATATATATTTATTTTTCACATATGCAAGATTTACACGATTATAACTCTAGCTTTTACTCTTGTTCATCTGAGTCTGACAGTTTCATTAGTTTGGATAGTGATACCCCAGCTTTAACACTGGATGACAAACTTTCCTGTACTTTTTCTGACTATCCTAAAAAGCGAAAGTTGTATGCCAGAATCGTAGCAAGTGGAAAGCCATAGTCTCTGCCCACCCCGATGGGAGACAGGCGTGATGATATGTATGTAATAAATAAAAAATATGTTTTAAATTTTACGCGGTAGGAAGTCCGACCGGTCAGCTAGTTTTATTAATATTTTCCTATCTATCGCACGTCCTGCGCACAGTGCGCCGTTGCCATACTTCTTTCTATGTTAACATTTAAATAGAAAGTTATTAATTTACAAATACAGAACAATACGGGTATACTAGCGTAACGGAAGAGTTGTATGTAAGTTAAAATAAAATATTAAAATATTGTGGGACACTTTTCACACAGCGCTATCTAGCCTAAAGTAAGCTAATATTAGCTTGTGTTATGGGATCTAGATAACTGATAAACGTACTTATATATTTCTAAATACATACATATTATAGATAAATAACACCCACCACAGTTATTAAAAATAAATATATTTTTTAGAACAAAACCCAGGCAGGAGTTGTTCACCTGAGGAGTTCACTTGTTTGATATGATGCCCACGGCTACCTTCTATCATCTCACCGCTCGCATAGACAGGGTGTTCACACTCACACTTTGCGTCCGAAGCGTTCGCAAACGGTTAGGTCTGATAGAGGCTTTATTCCGCGTACGCCGAGATTGTAGAATTAACTCTAGAGTTTTAAAAAACTTAATTGCAACTAAGAAGAGCTTCGAATTTTTATCTCAAGTTAATTGATATGATTTAATAATACAATACTCTTTATTGTACACCATAAACTTACAATAGGAATTTACAATATTTATAACTTAAACTATAGGGTACAATCGGCGGTCTTATCGCAAGGCGCGATTTCTTCCAGACAACCTAAAATGGACATGGTGCCATGGATTTGCTTCTATAGGCAGTTCATTGGTGCACTGAATTTAAAGATAATAAGAAGATATTATTATTATTATTTTTGTACATAATTATGCATAACGATACTCACAGTTGGTACACATAAATACATAAATATACACTAAGTAATACCTACATATAGGTACAAATATTTAAATTAGTTTATACACACACAGATACATACATATAATATATACATACATACATAACGAAATATACAAACATACTTTCACATATAATTTATATAACATAGATAGCTCAGATAAACTACAAATAATCCTAAGGGAAGTAAGTGTTAGTAGTTATACTGTTAGGTAGTAATTAGTAAGTAATTTTTAAAGCTATTTAGTGATTGCGCACGACGCACAGATACAGGCAAAGTATTCCACAAACGGGTTGCCTGAACTTTTGTCGAGATTTATCAAAAAATCTTGTATAATGCATTGTCATTTTAAGTCGCAAATTTTCCGATGACCTCAGGAATCTCGAATGCGCATCACGCAAGAAATCAAAACGTTCTTTAAGATAAGTAGGAGTACAGGGGTTAAACAAGATATTGTATAAAAGAAATAGGATATAAGCTTTCCGGCTAAGTCTAATGGGAAGCCACTTGAGTTTCGTGCGAAATCCCGAAATGTGATCTTATTTAAATAAATAAATAAATATCCATCACGCCTTATCCCCGAAGGGGTAGCAGAGGCATATTATATGCCCACTTTTCACCGTGTGGATTCCTGTCCCACGTAATAGGTGGTGAGCCCATTGCCGTGTTGAAAATGGACACACGCAGGTTGTGGCTACCTGCTGTTGAAATTTTTCAAGCCGCCCATAAGGCATTCAACCAGGCTTCACGACTGCCATTTTACTGGCAACCGGGACCAACGGCTTAACGTGCCTTCCGAAGCACGGAAACGCTCGCAAATGTAAATGCCACAAAGTGGTCACCCATCCGAGGACCAGCCATAGTCAAAGTTGCGTAACTCAGTGATCGTTTACAGAACACTGAGCCCGCCGGGCCACGAGCGCTTCTTTGCGCAAACAAAATATGAATCTAATGCAAAAATTCTGAAGACGCTCAAGTTTATTGAGTTGTTCCTCGGTGAGATCTAGATAGCTGGCATCAGCATAGTCGAGGATTGTCAGAAGAAGAGATTGAGCCAGCGCAGTTTTAGTGGCAATGGGCAAAAAGTTACGCAATCTCCTAAGGGCACTGCCAGAGGCGAAAATCATACGACTTACCTCCCGAATCTGCGGATCCCAAGACATCGTTTTATCGAAGTACACCCCCAAGTTCCTCACTTTGATGCTTTCATTTTTTTGCATCATAGATTTTAAACAACTTTCCTGCAATGGTAAGTATATTGGTACCTACTAAATATAATGATTATTTTTACTTTATATTAGAAGCGCTCGTGGCCCCGCGGTCTCAGTGTTCTGTAAACGATCACTGAGTTACGCAACTTTCACTATGGCTGGTCCTCGGATGGGTGACCACTTTGTGGCATTTATATTCGCGAGCGTTTGATGTGACTGTGACCATATGACTGTGTGACAGATGACTTTGACAGACATAAGTAAAAAAATCAAATTGTGGGTAATAAAAGTGTAAACATTATAAGTTTCTTATAATTAATGCAGTTTTTAATATACTCATAGCACTTGCGTAAATTTCTCACGCGAACGGCAGTAAATTGCATGAAGAACGGATGTGTTGTTACTTTTTGCTGATGCAAGACACCTGGACTTACTGCTCTTCGAAAAAAAAATCGAACTCTTGATTGTCAAAAATAAAGTAAAATAAAAAAACACCAATAAAACACTTACTTTCTTAAGCACAGTGGTAGCATCAAAATAATATGGAGTCTTTGCCAACATTTCCAAAGCTTTTATGAGACGTACACCTTTTGAACTTGATGCCATTTTCAGAAGTCAATTCTTTGGATAAACGATTAATATGGTTACTTTTTCATATTTATTTTATTATAGTGAAAAAAGACAAATAGCTTTAGCATAGGACTTGAACTCGTAACCTTTGCCTAATCTGGGCAACGCTTTAAGTCACTGAGCTATCAGAACCGTTCCGAAACAAATTGAATTTCTTTACTGTATTTTAATTTATGTAGGTATCGCCCGTGCGTGTACGCACGTCGACAATTCTAACGCGTGAGACAGGTCCTACATGGGTCGCACTCACTACTCCGTGGCGCCACGAGTTATGTTCTAAGTTAAGTTCGACAAGTATGACATAATCACCCACCTGTAATGACCGTTCTTCATTATTCCATTTTGACGTGGAAACAAAGTTGGCAGGCCTTTACCCAGCAACTCCAAAACATATCAGTTAGCCGCTGCGCTACTCGCCAACGTTTCCTTAAGATAAAGTCTGAATCGTCACACTTACCAAAGTCCGGGCCTGATGAAGTGGCGCCGAGCAGGCAATGATTGGGTGTTAGTGGTTTTGGATAGTGAGGGTCATTGTAAACATGAGTTAATGGGCGACTATTGACTAACGCCTCAGCTAACAAGGTGAGTAACGTATCAGGGTGGGGGGTGCTTTCTTTAAGGACAACTTTAAGGAAGTCTTTTACGGTACGAATCATCCTCTCCCATGCTCCACCCATTTCTGGTGCACTTGGTGGAATAAATCTCCACTCTACGCCGCGGTCTGCATAGCCATCACCTACTGCCTCCTTGTCAAGGTCAGGTCCTTTTCAGCTCAGCGTCAGTACCTCTTAAATTTGTGCCGCTATCTGATATGATAACATGAGGCATGCCACGACGAGCTGCCATACGCCGCAAGGCCATTATGGTCGAATCCACGTGAGGTCTTCGGTTACCTCAATATGTATGACTCGAACCGTAAGGCTTGTAAAGAGCATACCATAACGCTTTACTCTTCTACGTCCGAAGAGCATACCATTATGCTTTACTCTTCTACGTCCAATGGTGACAAGAAGTGGGCCAAAGAAATCAACCCCGCAGTAGGTAAAGGGCCGCCGATTATGCTGCAGACGGGCTGCCGGTAAGTCAGCCATGCGCTGTGGTCGCCGCGCTGCTCGTCTGTAGCGACAACACATACAACGAGCTGCGATGGCATGCACAGTGGGCTTACCTGATATTTTAATTATTAATATTAAAATATTATCTTACCACTTTGATTAATTGTTACAACTTTGATTAATACCTTACTGTTCGCTCCAGGCGGAGAATAAGTCACTACTAGATCGGGAGCAAAATGGGGCGAGTAGGAGCTATCACCGCCAGGTGCCGCGATAAGTGCAACGGTCTCCTCGCATGACGTCGTTGACTTACGGTCTGGTGACTGTGAGACGTCCTCCTCTTGAATTGGGGCCGATGAAGGGGTCAACGTTGTACCTAATTGGCTTCTTAATCTATCTAAATTCTATTTCTTCTTCTAAATCTATTTCTAAATCTTAATTGGTTGTAATAATTATTCTATAAAATAAAATTATTTTTTATAATTATTTATTTTGTTTTTATTCTGTAAATGATAATAATAATGTTGTAAGTGATAATTTACCTC
Source organism: Thumatha senex (assembly GCA_948477245.1). Lineage (NCBI taxonomy): Eukaryota > Metazoa > Arthropoda > Insecta > Lepidoptera > Erebidae > Thumatha > Thumatha senex. Next base: position 17,977,799 of record OX419743.1, read on the forward strand.
TCTCTGCTTACCTTGTTCTAAAATTTACGATATAAATTCATGTTCTATTTAAACAGCATGACTTAAAATTTCAACATTGTATTATCGTAGGAATTTGTAACATTACCATTTTGTTTGGTAAAGAATGGATGGTGTCATAATGTCAAGGTGTTTTCACAAAATGCTTGCTTTGTAAACATGTAGACGATAATTCTGGGTAAGAGATTGTAATATTGATGTTTTAAACTTAACCAACATAGCTAAATGTATTTTTTTTTATATTTGACACGTCAACATGGCGCCGCCCGGCCTATGGAAAGCTGAGACGACGATCCGTGACTGAGGGCCGCTATCCCAGTCGGTAGGGCCCCGATAGCGACCCTCAGTCGCCGGGCCGTCAGGCCCAGAAATATTCCTTTTCACGCTTCAAAAATTTGATGTATTGACTGCCCCAGAGGCGTAAGTGGTAGTTAGTAGTACTAGTTTCTAAAAAAGAATACGCGAAGTACCACATTTACGGACAGAGAAAATTAAATTCATACCTGGAGCGTTTTTTGAATTTGGGACTTACAACGCTCCAGCAATGTTGTATGTTACGGCGCGCTGGAGTTATTAGATACTCTTTAATTCAATCTCTTTTATCATTCTTCTTCAGCGGACGCTTCCTGTTAGTATAGTATTTCTAAAATAAGTGCATTTATCTTGTTTAATGTGAGGGAGAGTTGAATTTTGGGACATAAAAGTTGTGTTAACGTGCTATAAATAATAAATAAATATTTTGGGTCGCTTTTTCACACAGCACAATCTAGCCCAAACAAAGCTATAAGCTTGTGCTATGGGGTCTAGACAACTGATAAAGAAACTTAAACATTTCTAAATATATACATAGGAAACACCCAAACGCCGAAACAAATATTTACAAACAAACAAAGGTTGCCTTAAGAGATTGCTTTTTAGCGATAAGGCCGCCCTCTGTACATTAATTAAATTGTTCTCTCTTTGTATAATTTATTTTTATAATGGTGTGCAATAAAGTTTATTCTATTATATTCTATTCTATTTATGGATCATACAAAAATTTGTTCTGACCCAGGAATCGAACCCCAGAGCACAGTGCGGCAGTCGCATATACTTTTCTTTTAGATTTTCTATCTCGCTGCGTATAATAACTGAAGGGAAATCAAAAATATTTTCTTTAAGTAGTTAATTGCCATGCCCATTATGGCAAATGTATGACTTTTAATGTTATTTAAATAAAAAGTATGTTTAATTTTCCTTAATTTTTTTGAGAAAAGCACTATGAATGCCTCGGCTTAATGAAGTCCTCGCCTACGGCTCGGCCTTCACATTCATACTCGACCTGCAATTGCCTATTTCCCGGCCTTTGCAATATTGTACTATTCCTTTAAACGTTTCTTAAATGGTGTACGAATTTTATATAGAACAAGTAAATTAAGTTAAAAACTGTTGTACAGTTTAGAAAAAAGCCTTAGTGTGTGTAGTTTTCTAATTACAGTCGTTTTCTAATTACATTATAATATATATACTTATAATACTGGAATACTTGAACAATTTCAACAGCAGGTAGCCACAACCTGCGTCTGTCTATTTCAACACGGCAATGGGCTCACCACCTGTTACGTGGGTTGGAATGCACATGGTGAAAAGTGGGCATACAATATGTATGCCTCTGCTACCCCTTCGGATATAAGGCGTGATAGATAAATAAATAAAATACTGTATATAAGTATCTATACTTTACCTTACCATTCAGACCACGTTATCGAACTAGTTGACTTAATCAATTGGCATGCTTTGGCGTTTCAATTGTTCTTTTGGGACTAATCCCACCCGCATTCCCATTACTGTGACTCCTGTAAACCAGGATCTACAGCAATGACCAAAACACCAGAAAAGTGACACCGAGCTCGATCTCGGTGAAATCCCAGGAGAAGTTACCATGTCTTGGAACCCGCAACGAAATTAATCAGAAGATAATGTGAGGGTGTAGGAAAAGAACGTAATGCCTCTTCCCTCCTTTGAAAAGCGGGAGACCTGGAAAGCAACTAGGTGTAAATCCCATAGAAATAGGGAAGCACCACGGTAATAGTAGATATATTATGGGTCCTATGTGAGCTATGTTTGATCCCAGTAATATGTGTGGCAGAAACTTTTAAAAGCACGAAAATTCACCCTCGATGTCACGAGATCCGCGTAGTAAACTACTCCCGATGTTACTTGTAAACAATTAAGCATATTATATCGCTCGTTTTGCCAAATGCTACACTCCCAAAGTATATGATGGGCGGTCTGCTCATTTTTGGCATCAGCAGTTGAACAATGACAGAACGGTGACTCCACCAGCTTAAACGAATGTAATTTGCTCCTAAAGTTAAGAAATTGAGCAACACAGTGATCAACCTCCAGCCAGGACATTCTCAGACGTTCACGAACGTCTGGTAAAAACTGGTAAAGGTGTCGCCCTTTGATGGAAGTGTTCCAACGCAGCTGCCATTCGTCTAAAAGTTCTTCACGTACATTATCACGATACAATGGATACGATACGATGGAAGTGTTCCAACGCAGCTGCCATTCGTCTAAAAGTTCTTCACGTACATTATCACGATACAGTCTGGCAATTCTATGGCGATCCCTTGCTCACAAAAACCTATCATCCATGCCATCTTTAGCCGAATAGTAAAAGCCTCGCGTTTCTGAATTTCGAGGTCAACCGGGAGGACACCTGCCATTAACGGCAGAGCCTCCGTGCAAACCGTCCTGTAGGCCTTGCATAAAAATATCAAAGCAAGGCGTTGGCTTTGCAGTAACTTTAACCGTGCAGTCCCCATAGTAGCATTATCGGCGCCTCGTAACACATACAGCCTAGATAAGTGGCCCCGTAAACGACCTTCAGTGTTTTGAACGAAAGTCCCCATGTAGCAGTAGATATTCTCGACAACTCGTAAAAGCTATTTTTAGCCGTTTCACCTACAGCTTTTATGTGCTCAACGAATGCAAAATTTATCTCTAAAATCAATCCTAAATAGCAAACGGAAGTTTTATTTTTAATGTAAACGTTATTGACTTTAATGCGCGGTGGTACTTTTAAAAGCAGCTGAAATGTTTTGTAGGGAGCAAAAAATAACCTGTTTCGTACGCCCCACTCCGCAACGACGAGCAAGCACGTGTGGGCCAAGCTCTCGAGTCCCGCACGAGTATTTGATGGAACGAGCAACATACCGTTCATTGAATAGCCCTCCGGTAATGGTAAACTGAAAAAGTCATCAAATCCTAATTCCACAAGTTTAATTGTTCTTATAACGAGCTAGGCGCCACGTTACAACAAGGCTAGGCTATAGTCTGGTAATTAGATGGTGATGTTTTATAATTACAATTTTATTGACGGAAATGAAAAGGATTGGTAATACTTTATACCACCTTGGGGGCAGACAAAACGAAGATTTTCCGTAACGCGGCTTACGGGTGGTAAAATTTATTAGAAAATCGTCACGTAACGAAATGCCGTATGCTGTGTGTGTGTATGTGACGAGCAAGGAGTACTCGCTTTCCCTGTCTATTTTTATAACATTTAATGTTTAGTAAAAAAAATACAATTTTAATAAAATTTTATAAACAATTTTATAAACAATATATTAATCCTTATTCGCTATTGGGCGCAGTTCGGGGTCGAAAACTATCCAAATAGGCGTTGATTTTTGTTCTCTTTGCAATTTTGATTTTTCTCGTTCTTGACTTAGAAAAGAAATAATATTTAAAATTGTTTTACAAGCAGACACTTCAATATTATTCATCAGTATAGATTAAAAGAATTTAATAAGTAAAACACTATTATTATCTATATTATTATTTCAATATTCAAGATCTAATTTATGTTGAAGCTTCTGCTGAAACTTGTCATTGGCAGCTATGAATGTGACAGTTCCTTTTGCCAGAAGACTGCCATCGCTGCCATGAAGGTGTGTTTCGACAATTGCGGCACTACCGCTTCTTAATAAGTTGGTCTCCACATTCACTGTTTCTCCGGGTTTAGCCGTTTTAAGGAAACTGAAAAAGAAATTATATTTTTCTATATATCTTTAAAATTGTAGAACCATTCTTGAGTTACCAGACAAGTCCAAATAAAAATCTTTTTCTACCACTAAAGTGGTCACCGTAGCTTTTTAACGTTTGCAACACCAGATGGGTTACCCAGCGGTGCCGATCTACAAAACTTATTTGAATACAGCTTTTGAAGAATCCCAAGCCAAAATTGCTTGAAAACCCGTCTGAAAAGATCAGAGGCATATTGAAGCACGCAATGAAGTACAAGAATAAACTGAAAAATCCAATATGACGTCACAGGTTACAAATATCTAGCTATAATGACATCAAGTAAATGTGTACCAGTTTCAGGGTCGGCAAGACTATTTCCGACCCTGAAACAAAGTAGACCATCATATAGGTAGCCTATGATATACGCTTTACTTGCAGAATTCACTGTGTGATGTTAAAGACACTTGTTCTGATATAGTTCCCTATTTCATCGATAACTATCGGAAAAAAAAAGATAGTTTGTTTTATTCAGTTCGGGACACCCAGTCATAGTTTCTGCTACTGCTAACGCGCAGCTACAGCCCCCTACATCTTAGTGTACTCTTAGCTGCTTCCAACCATTTCCTGGAATTGGAGCCTGGGCCATATTTATTTGGCTTCTAGGAAAAGTTATCGTTTGATTTCAGCGTCGTAGGGAGCTACTACCGTCCGACCTAAAACCCCTAAAGTTATCTGCGTCGTGTCATAAGTGCACTGCTAGCAGACGAGATCGCTTATGCCAAGGATCTTGATTAACCTAACCTAACTGCCTAATCACTACACTATGTTTGTACAATACTCACGTCACATCTAAGGTCGAGGTCCACGAGATGTTTCCATCAGGATGACTGAGCTGCGAATAGAAGGACAAGACATCGATCACATTAGCCATGTAGCCCCCGTGCAACGTATCAGCGATATTGCACATCATCGGTTCAATTTTAAAAGACCCCTTCAATCTGCCGTTTGACGCTGATTGTATGTTTACCTGAAAATATACTTATTTATTTATATTCCAAACCTAACACTATCATTACATTTTTTTTTTTTTCATTTTCCTATTAAATTAATTAAAATGATTATAGAATAGAATAAACTTTATTGCATAACAATATCAAACACGATATCAAAAGAGATTAGAGTCTCATAAATATATAAGAGTGACCTTATCGCTGAAAGGCAATTTCTTATAGGCAACCTTTGAATGGAGAAGATTGTCAGGGATCACTTGGAAAATGAGTAGTGCTCTTTAACTAGTCTTTTAAAAGCATTTAGCGTACATTTAGCATATTTAGCGAAGGATTTATCGACACTAATAACAGGGACTCTGTTAGACTGGTCCAATTTGGACGAAGTCGTGATATGATAGCTAAGCGAATCAATATTAAGAGAGTTTGACATCAGATTTTGATGCTGCTTTTTAATCCCTAATGATCTTGAAAAATTCTAAAACTTGCCAGGGTCTCGTCTCATTATGAACCGATTTAGAAATATATTAGCGTTGTGCTTTTCTACACACCTTACTGCAGAGATTTCGTAGTGAAATGTATTTCTCCTTGTTAATAGCCGTATGCCTCATTTTGTATCTGCATTTGGCAGCAGCTTTTTGAAAAAGCATTTTTTTACGACAGCTGTGAGATAGGTAATGTTTAACTTTGACTGCCCAAACCGGCGCATGAAGGTCGTAAATTTTTTTAACTAATTTTCTCATTAAAAAAGGTTATTTTTGCATCAATCGTCTGTGTTGCTAGCAAAGGATCTTAGTAGATGATGCTTGCATGCTCACGCAGTTTACTTAGATCCATGCCATCAAAATTGCTGATTATTATCGATGATTATGGTATGAATACAGTTTTACTTTTCACGAAAATCGTTGACATGTTTCCTCAAAACAGATTCTTGTAAGTCTTATAGTTTCAGAGTTGCCCATATTGACCGTTTTAACTGGGCCACCCTGTATATTGACGGTGGCGGTAAAAGTGTAGCAAGTTCATTGACTTTTCTAATCCAACAAAAATTGACGCGACTAAAGATATTTTGATTTTTTTTTTGGTTCCTCGGTCAGATCTTGATTGAATAACAAACATATTCACAAACTTTCACATTGATAATAGTAATATAATATACTAAAAAAATTAAGGATCACTTACTTTTTTAAGCACAGTGGTCGCATCATAATATGTAGTCTTTTTCAACATTTCCAAAGCTTTGAGGAGACGTGTCCCTTTTGAAATTGATGACATTTTTACAAGTCAATTTATTGGTAGCTACTGCTCCGATACCACACACAGTTGAGAATATCGAATTATGTCGAATTTACTCGCGTGTTCCGACAGCTAGATGAAGTAAGTATAAACAACGACGACGATAGTGAATAATTGCTTTCTGATAAGCCCTACTACCAAAATCACATCTCATTTGTCTTTGATATTTATATCCTAAATAAGTAATTATAATAATTACTAACGAGTGTATCTTTCACCAATATTTGTTATCGTATTATATTCTCAGTCTCTTAAAGTGCGAGACTACCAGGACTTTAATTGGTCGTGCTAATTAGTGTCTAAGGCACGTTAAGCCGTTGGTCCCGGTTGCCAGTAAAATGGCAGTCGTTAAGCCTGGTTGAACGCCTTATGGGCATTGAAAAATTTCAACAGCAGGTAGCCACAGCCTGCGTCTTTCCATTTCAACACGGCAATGGGCTCACCACCAGGGGATAGGAATCCACACAATGAAAAGTGGGCATATAATATGCCTCTGCCATCCCTTCGGGGATAAGGCGTGAGGGATATTTATTTATTATATTCTAATAGCTGCACGCCCCCCATTTTTTTTGTGCATATAAATTTTATTTTATACCTACCGGTGAGGCGTCTGACAGCTATGCCCACCTGATCGAAAGTAGACATCGTACCCTAAGAACGTTTGCAACTGAAGTCGTAGACGAAAATTTTATCTGTTTCGTATTTATAAACGACAAAATACAAAACAAAAGACTTTTCACCAGTAAATTTACGTCTATGCTTTCAATTCGTACTTCTACTACTATCGAGAATGGGAGCCCTGAGGTGTTACTCATGCGCATGTGCATTCCCTCCTCAAAATTAAGAAAAATTCGGCTTTATCGAGGGGAGAATATAAGAGATAATAATAGTAATAGTCCTTTATTTATTCTCACAGTATTCATGTACAAAATTATGAGAATTGAAAGTAAGTTACTAAAATACACAAGTATTTTAATAACTTACTGGGTCAACCAGAAAATGGTTGAGCGGGCGAGATAAATAAATTCAAAATGGACTGTACTTGCGGGGAAAGACTAAAATGAAATTTACACGCGATTGTCGACGGGAAAAGTAATAGAAAACACGAATATGCACAGTAGTGTGGTAGCTTGCTGCTTGCTGCGAGATGCTGAGGTGGAGGCCGCCGGGGGCGTCCCTGGACTTGAATTCCTGGTTGCCTTGCACGAAAACACTATTTATCCATGGAAAATACAATTATTGCGATAGTTGGTGCGGGATTATTGCGAAAGGTTTGATGTGGGCGCACGCGCGGTGTTGTAGGAACAGACTGCCATCCCTCAATCGTGGCCGCTGCCCGTGAGGCTAACGGCAATATAGCCGTCTCGCTCCTCTTTTATGCGAGACAAGAAAGGTGCGAAAGAGAAATGGAATTAAGGGAAGCGGGGGGAGCGTTGACAACTAATTAATCAAGAACAATGTAGATCGGCGATGCAACATAGAAAAAATAACGCGGCTAATCTTGTATCATATACCGGCGCAACCATTTCCCCCCGGCTTGAAGGGTTACTTTCGAAAAAGGAACAACTGACTATACAGTTGCCACTAAGCTTTAGCTGCTAAACAAACAAAATGCTATCGAACTAAACTAAACTAAACCTAATCGAACAAACTAAATTTGTTATTGAAGTTACTGTTGATTAGGCAAAGGACAAAGACGAATAACTGGTCGAAAGTACGAACCAGTTGCGGTTTTAACGCGAACTATACGGGTGATCCCATTTGACCCAGGGAAAACTTCTTTTACTACCCCAAGAGGCCAATGTAATGGAGGCATATTTTCAGTTAAAATAACTACGACAGTACCGACAGTAATAGGGTTCGATGGAGTATTCCATTTCTGACGTGACTGTAGCGTATGCAAATATTCTGTCCTCCAACGCTTCCAAAACGATTGAACGAGTTTATCCAATAATGCATGACGCGAGAGGAGATGAAGTCGATTTTCCTCTATTTCAAAAGCGGGTAAGTATTTTAACGGTGTAACATTCAAAAAGTGCGCTGGAGTCAGTGCAGGCGGCTCCGAGGGATCACTAGACAAGGTTCTACAAAGAGGACGCGTATTCATTACGGCCTCGACTTGAGTGAGCACGGTGCTCAGCTCTTCAAACGTGAGTATCTGTTCACCTATAACGCGAAACAGGTGCGCATTTAAGCTTTTAATATAAGCCTTCCAGTCGCCACGAAAGTGGCTTGCGGCGGGCGTATTGTAAATTTATAATTTATAAATCAAATCAACGCGCCTATCTTTTTTTAAATAATTCTGTAAATCATCGTCGTAAAAATTACAAGATCGTATTAAAATCATTAAAAGTTCTTTTTCAATTGAAATCATAGACAAATCTGTGAGTCTGCTTTGGCCCTGTGTGTTTCGTAGATAAGTATGGATTCGTTTTAAGCAAGAAATGATCGTTCAGCCGATGCGCTACTGACTGTAATCGTAACTATTAATTTAGCTATTTCGTAAACTTCAGGAAAAACGGACGAATTAAAAACGTTACGAATATTCGATCTTATACAAAATTTACGTATAAACAATGTTAAATTGTTTATTGTTAATATGTTATATTCGATCTTATACAAAATTTACGTATAAACAATGTTAAATTGTTTATACGTAAATTTTGTATAAGATCGAATATTCGTAACGTTTTTAATTCGTCCGTTTTTCCTGAAGTTTACAAATTAGCTAAATTAATAGTAGTTTTGTATAAAATCGAATATTCGTAACGTTTTTAATTCGTCTGATTTATAAACTCATCGAAGCTTAGAAAAAAAAAATCAAATTCTTTTAAATTATTTAAAAATCCAGACACTAGTGTTAATGTTTCTCCGTCCCATTTTTCGTCATTTTCCAGCATATGGTCAAACATACCTATCAAATTATCAAGTTGTGTAGCAATAACATTAATCGTCCGTGAGTGGTAACTCCACCTTGTTTCGGCAACATGAGGTAATTTACGCATTTGAATATATTCGTTATATTGCGCGGTCCTTTTTGTACTACCATGAAAAAAATTTGCTAATGCGCGAACAATACTGAAAAATAGTTTGGTTTCCGAAACTCTTTCAAAAGACTTGGAAAGAATAAGATTAAGTACATGTGCTGAACACCAAACATCGTCGCGAGTGGGCATTTTTGTCTTATTATGCTTTGAACTCCATTAACCTCAGAAGATAAAACTGACGCCCCATCGTAAGTTTGAGCAACTACTTTATTTAGTCAATTAAATTCCTCTAAAACTTTGATAATAATCGAGCTTAAAGTGACAGCTCTCCGATCAGAACTAACATCAATATATTTTATAAATCGATCTATTATTTCTGAGTTACGAAAATATCTTAAAACAAGAACTAACTGATCGCGACCGCTGACATCCGGAGTTTCGTCATCAATAACAGCAACAAAATCAGATTGTGTTATTTCATTTTTTATCTCAATACATTACAAACGCGAAGCTAGAAATCAGATCATTTTGAGTTCTATTCGACAACCCCGTAAATGAGCTACCAGATTTCGATTGTAAATGAGTTTCTAAATTTCCGTCATATTTAGCTAACAGATCTACAAGTTCCAAAAAATTACCTTTATTATATGATGAAGCGTGTTCATCATGACCACGTAAAGCTAGTTCTTGTTTACCGAGAAAGCAAACTACGTCTATCAATCGTTTAAAAATATTTCTATTTCTATTAACTTTTGCGTTGTGCCTATCAACGTCTAATTTAAACTGGCTATTCAAACTAGACTCTATTCTACCTTTTCCAAAAATTTGAAACTTTAAACAAGAATCTATATATTATGTTTTTCCAACAAATCGTGTTTAGCAGCCGCTTTGTAAAAATTATTAAAATCTGAATACCCGATATAAGACCAAACATTATTTTTATCTTGTTTGGAATAATATACAAGGAAAACAAAATAATTTATTTGTGTGTACACAGCCCGCTAGCCAGTTACAATTATCGTAATACTTTTTATAAAAATTACGTATGATATTACCTAATATTTAGTATATGTTGTGATAGCTCCAGTCACAAGAAATCACCAGGAATAACTTTTCACAGGTTGGGATGTTTTAGTTACGACTACGTGTTATTATTCTAATATTTTCATTCAAAAATTGTGATTCTTCTAGACGAACACTTGACAAGTTGTTAATATATGTTTCATATAAAATAGGTAATATCAAACGTAATTACGTACACACAAATAAATTATTTTGTTTTCCTTGTATATTATTCCAAACAAGATAAAAATAATGTTTGGTCTTATATCGGGTATTCAGATTTAAATAATTTTTACAAAGCGGCTGCTAAACACGATTTGTCGGAAAAACATAATATACAGATTCTTGTTTAAAGTTTCAAATTTTTGGAAAAGGTAGATTAGAGTCTAGTTTGAATAGCCAGTTTAAATTAGACGTTGATAGGCACAACGCAAAAGTTAATAGAAATAGAAATATTTTTAAACGATTGATAGACGTAGTTTGCTTTCTCGGTAAACAAGAATTAGCTTTACGTGGTCATGATGAACACGCTTCATCATATAATAAAGGTAATTTTTTGGAACTTGTAGATCTGTTAGCTAAATATGACGGAAATTTAGAAACTCATTTACAATCGAAATCTGGTAGCTCATTTACGGGGTTGTCGAATAGAATTCAAAATGATCTGATTTCTAGCTTCGCGTTTGTAATGTATAGAGATAAAAAATTAAATAACACAATCTGATTTTGTTGCTGTTATTGATGACGAAACTCCGGATGTCAGCGGTCGCGAACAGTTAGTTCTTGTTTTAAGATATTTTCGTAACTCAGAAATAATAAATCGATTTATAAAATATATTGATGTTAGTTCTGATCGGAGAGCTGTCACTTTAAGCTCGATTTTTATCAAAGTTTTAGAGGAATTTAATTGCCTAAATAAAGTAGTTGCTCAAATTTACGATGGGGCGTCAGTTTTATCTTCTGAGGTTAATGGAGTTCAAAGCATAATAAGGCAAAAATGCCCACTCGCGACGTATGTTTGGTGTTCAGCACATGTACTTAATCTTATTCTTTCCAAGTCTTTGGAAAGAGTTTCGGAAACCAAACTATTTTTCAGTATTGTTCGCGCATTAGCAAATTTTTTTCATGGTAGTACAAAAAGGACCGCGCAATATAACGAATATATTCAAATGCGTAAATTACCTCATGTTGCCGAAACAAGGTGGAGTTACCACTCACGGACGATTAATGTTATTGCTACACAACTTGATAATTTGATAGGTATGTTTGACCATATGCTGGAAAATGACGAAAAATGGGACGGAGAAACATTAACACTAGTGTCTGGATTTTTAAATAATTTAAAAGAATTTGATTTTTTTTTTCTAAACACATTTACAGAATTATTTCCATGTTGTATGAAATATTACAGAAAAAAACTAGTGATATTGTTTATGTGCTAAAAAAAATAATGAGTTCGAAAATTTCATGGAATAATACTGAACAAATTTTGATATCAAGTATAACTCTACATTAGAATCAAATTGCGATCGACCGAAAACGCGGTGTTGACAATGTTCAACAATATTACAGGCGCGTGTTTTACGAGATTATTGACAATGTCTTGAACGAGTGCCTTCAATGAAATCCTTAAAAGACCTTAAGTTTTTTAACCTGCTTTCGTATGAATATTATGCTTTCTATTGTAATAATTTTCCAGAACAATCTTTTATGGAACTCATTAATTTGCATGAACATTCCTTAAACGCGGATCGCCTAAGGAATGAGCTTCGATGAGTTTATAAATCAGACGAATTAAAAACGTTACGAATATTCGATCTTATACAAAATTTACGTATAAACAATTTAACAGCCGTTTTTCCTGAAGTTTACAAATTAGCTAAATTAATAGTTACGATTCCAGTCAGTAGCGCATCGGCTGAACGATCATTTCTTGCTTAAAACAAATCCATACTTATCTACGAAACACACAGGGCCAAAGCAGACTCACAGATTTGTCTATGATTTCAATTGAAAAAGAACTTTTAATGATTTTAATACGATCTTGTAATTTTTACGACGACGATTTACAGAATTATTTAAAAAAAGATAGGCGCGTTGATTTGATTTATAAACATTAAAATTAAAAGTGCGTACAGTTAAGTATGTACTCGTAAATAATTCATTCAATGTTCATTTATTTTTGCTTTTTGCGCACTTTGGATATCATTTAGGTGACTTGTACATAACATCAGTCATTTATTTGGATATTCATTCATGGTGGCCACACACCACACACAGACAACAATCAATTTGACTGCTTCTGTGGCGCGGTGGGAGTGTGTCCGACTGCTACGCAAGAGGTCGTGGGTTCGATTCCCACCCAGGATAAAACTTTGTGTGATGAGCACGATGGTTTATTCTGTGTCTGGGTGTTAATTATCTATAATACGTATATATTTAGAAATATATAAGTATGTTTATCAGTTATCTGGTTACCAATGTACAAGCTCTGCTTAGTTTGGAATCAGATGGCGTTAAGTGAGTTGTCCAAACAATATTTATATTTATTTATAATGGTGCCATGTCGAAAAGTATCTTAATTGAAATTGGTGAGTTAGTTATTTTAAAAATATTACAAATACCTAGTCAGGTCATAAATTCTGTCACATGTTTAATATAAAATAATTGAAACAAGTTTATTTATTATGTAACCATTTATATACCAAAATGAACTTAACAAAACATAGATTCTTATGACAATAAAGTTTATTCAAAATGACCTCCGTAATTTTGAATACAGGCCTTCAATCTGCGCGGCCAGTCGTCTATCGCAGCACGAACGAGGTCCATGTCAATATCGGCGGCTGCCTTAATCATGGATGTCTTGAGTGACTCCAAATTGGGATGAGGCTTGAGCACGTCTTTTCCTCCAAGTGTTGCCATATCTTGTAATCTAACGGACTCAAATCTGGACTGGAGGAGGGCCAGTCTTCGTGCCGGATGAAGTCGATTTCACGCGCCCCTTAGCAGTCTTGTGTGCTCTTCGCTCTATGAGCAGGCGCCGAATCTTGTTGGAATACCCAGTGCCTGTTATTGAACATGGTATGAGAAACAGGTTCCACAAGGTTCGTCAGGACTGTATTTTGATAAACAACTGCATTCGTTTTTACACCTTTCTCACAAAAATGTGCCTCTGTTAAGCCCCAATAAGAAACTCCCAACCATACCATGAGCGAGGGTGGAAAATGACCTCGTTGGACACGCGGAATACGGTTGCTCGCTTCTTCACTACTGTGTGCGTACACCTTATCATTTTGTTTTTTGTAGCTCTCTTCTACGGTAAAAATTTTTTCATCCGAAAAAAGAATTTCCCGATATTTTTTTCCCGCGTACCGCTTCTACAAAGCGCGGGATCTCTTCAGTCTTAGGTCCATTAGACGAGCATTTAAACGATGTCCTGTTTTTCTTCGATATGACCGAAGCCCTAAGTCTTCATTTAACACCCTTTTCACCGTGGTTCTGCTTAACCCCATCTGAAGGGCCAACAGTTTCTGCTTACGTTAGGGGTTTCTTTGAATTCGCGCCTTCACAGCTTTTATCACTGCTGGAGTCCTAACAGACCGAGGGCGACCACTTCTTGACCTGTCATCTACACTACAGTCTTCATTGTATCGTTTGATGGTACGATAAACGAATCTTTTGGTTATATTAAAATTTTTCAGTATGTCAAATATTTGAATTGGCGCGTAACCGCAACGATGCAACGCAATAACTGCAACACGGTCTTCTTTAAGCGTCTACTCCATATTTAAAAATGAGTAAAATTCTAAAAAGTATACATTTTTATTTTCATGAACAATTCATAATTCAAATTCAATAAACTTTTCTGTGGCCAGCATTCTAAAAGAAAAGTTTTTACTGTGTGACAATACTTATGACCTGACTAGGTAGTAGCGCCCCGCGGTTTGTCTCACGTCTTTCCTGTTAACGTGGCAGCATCGCCAGCATCAGGATAATAAGTAGTATATGTTAATCCAGGTCTCTACTGGGTATGTACATAGGTACATACCCAGTTTACAAGTACATAGGTACATACCCAGTTTCAATGCAATCCTTTCAGCTGTTTACACAACAAACATCCATCCATCCAAACTTTCACAATTATGTTTATCAATCACGCTTTTATCCCCGAAGGCAGGCGGAGGCATATTATATACCCAATTTACACCGTGTGTACTCCTGTGTCACGTAATAGGTGGTGAGCCGCCCGTTGCCGTGATAAAATAGAGAGACGCAGGTTATGGCTACCTGCTGTTGAAATTATAAAGTCGCCCACAAGGCCTTCATACTTGGCTTAACGACTGACATGTTACTAACACCGGTTGCCATGTCGGTAGGCAGTAATATGGCAGTCGTTAAGCCAACCAACGGTTTAAGATGCCTTCCAAAGCACGGAAATACTCGCAAATATAAATGCCACAAAGTGCTCACCCATCCGTGACCAGCCATAGCAAAAATTGCTTAACGCAGTGATCATTTACAGAACACTGAGTCAGTGCGGCCACAAGCGCTTCATTTCTCGCGGGGATTTCGGGTAGTTAGGGCATGCATACCCTATCCGAAATCCTTGTGCACGCCACTGTGTCCTAGTACCATTCCATTCAATTTGATTCATAATTTATTCAATTATTCAATTCATAGTTCAATACTTTCAATGTTCATTACATTATTTCAATTCAGCAAGATTATGTATTAAAGATTGCGTTATATTTTATTTGTTACTAGCTGACCCGCCCGGCTTCGCCCGTGACTTACTTCGAACTCCGTGGCACCCATTTAATCCCGTCGTTTATTAATTTCACGATAATGTATGAAACTTTTTTCCAAATTACTTGATTACTTCTCCGCTCTCAAGTACTACGCCCGCGCCTGCACGGCCCGGTCGAATTTTTGTTACACGAAATTAATTTCTTTGCGCATTTTTTTTTATATTGCCATATCGCCTAAGATATTCATTTAATTCGCAAAGTGTTAAGGGACATAATAATCTACATAAAATGCTGAAACCAACTAACATAATAAAAATGATAAGGATTAATAATGTATTTCTGTAAATAGCCTTTACATTATCGCTTTATTACTGTTGTTTATTAAAGTATTAAAATGGATATAGTACGGTATCCTTAAGAGATAGACATATACCGTCGCGGACTTTTTTGTAGAACTATATTAGATACATAATTCCACAATACATTAATTTGTTATATCTTAAAGGGTTTAGGCAGCGTTTTCGTTAAAAGCTCCCAGACGGCTCATTTTTTTCGACACCGCCAACATATATCGTTATAATTAAGTACATGTATACAAAAATTTTACAAAATATACATAAAAACCTTCTATAAGAATTACTCTATCTATTTAAAAAAACTCCATCGAAATTCGTTGCGTAGTTTTAAAGATCTAAGTATGTATAGGGACAGACAGCGAAAAACGACTTTGTTTCTCAAGTACCTACGCCTTCATTAATTTATTCGCGCATTTTTTGATATTACCATATCGTCTAAGATATTCATTTAATTTGCAAAGTGTTAAGGGACAAAATGATCTTCATAAAATTCTGAAGCCAACTAACATATTAAAAATGATAAGCATTAATAATGTTTTTGTGTAAATAGCCTTTAAATTCCCGCTTTATTATTGCTGTTTTTTTTTAAGTATTAAAAAGGATATAGTACGGTATCCTTAAGAGATAGACATATACCATCGCGGCCTTTTATGTAGTCCTATAATAGGTACACAACTCCACAATACATTATTTTGTTATATCTCAAAAGGTTTAGGCAGCGTTTTCGTTAAAAGCTGCCAGACAGCTCATTTTTTCCGACATCGCCAACATATATCGTTATAATTAAGTTAATGTATACTAAAACTTAATAAAAAACTATACATAAAAACCTTGTATAAGAATCACGCTATCTATTTAAAACAAACTGCATTGTAATTCGTTGCGTAGTTTTAAAGATCTAAGCAAACATAGGGACAGACAGCGAAAAACGACTTTGTTTTATAATATGTAGTGATGATGATTAATCAATTTGTGCTTCCAAAGTCTCCCAATACTTCCTTATTCCTGCTTTTTACATAAAATGTTGCTCCTGCCGTCTTCCGTATATCATCATCCCATCTACATTTTTGTTTACACATTTTCTTTTATTGCCTCATGGGTACCATTCTATTAGGTCCTTAGCCCATTTTTCATATTTTGATCGAATTTAATAGCCCACCCGTCTTCATTTTTGTTGTTTCGTTATTTTTGTCACCCCTTTACTATTAGATTTTTTCCTTTTGGTTGTCAGTTTTACTTTACCCGTCAGTTTTTCAAACTCGGTACGCTCTTATCCATGTTGTTTTGGCAAACCTCCATTTTTTTCATAGATATCTTTTGCGCCCAGATTTGTTGCATCCATAAGTTGTAACGTTACAATTTTATTTATTTATTTAAAACTTCATGCACAACTATGTACATAGGCATTCTCTACCAGTCAACCATAGGTGATACAGAGATAAACAAAGTAGGTGCATTAACGTGTATTAGCGAAACTGAGAAAATTAAAGCTGGTAGAAATAAAAGTACCTAATCTAATACAAAAATAACGTACATTACTATAAGAATATTTATAGGTAATACATAAATAACAAAGTAATATTCACTTATAAAATATACTAATACATAAATAACAAAAATAATATATACTTATAAATATATACTAAATAAATATAGAAAGCTAAAGGTTAGGGAATATAAGGAGACGTATTTTTTATTAAATCAAGTGAATACATTTGGGGTTACTGCAATGATCCTGCCAATTCATTGCAATGATCCTGCCAATTCATTCCAATAAAATTCTCGAACTTTCTTCTTAAAGGTATAACGGCTAGTGGCCACCCTGATTTTGAGCGGTAGCGAATTCCAGAGTAAGACAGATTGAACCGTAAATGAAGAGTGTAGAAAGCCGGTGTTATGAGAAGGGCAGAGCAGAAGCATGTTATTTTGAGAGCGAAAGTTTTTGCTGTGATTATTGCAAAGATATTGAAATTGAGAAGAGAGATAGGTAGGAGAATTGGGAGATGTAAGGATAGAAAAGAGTGTGGTAAGCGCACGCAGATCACGCCTTTGGCGGATGGGTAACAATTTCAGCTTAGCACGGCATTCAGACACATGATCATACTTGCGGAGGCTGAATACAAACCGAATACAATTATTTAAAAGACGATCAAATTTATTAGGGTGTTCTGCATTCAGATCAAAGTAACAAACATCACCATAATCCAATAAAGGAAACAGTAGGGTCTGCATGAAATTTTTTTTCGTATCTGTGGGAAGAAGATTTCTTAAGGGATATAAAGAACGTAGAGTACCCGTTACTCTCTGACTAACATAACCACCTGATCTTTCCAGCTCAAAGTCGAATCAATAATTAATCCTAGTTCCTTAACCGAAGAACAATTTTTCCGGGAGGGGAAAATGTAAGGTCTATGAGAAAACTATCACCAGGACCGGAAAAACTATTGCTTTTCTATTAGCAAACTACTAAAGCGGGTGGATCAAAATCCGGATCGTTGGGACCAAAAAATGGATGAGCGGGCGAGATAAATAAATTCAAAATGGACTGTACTTGCTAGAAGATTTCTTAAGGGATATAAAGAACGTAGAGTACCCGTTACTCTCTGACTAACATAACCACCTGATCTTTCCAGCTCAAAGTCGAATCAATAATTAATCCTAGTTCCTTAACCGAAGAACAATTTTTCCGGGAAGGGAAAATGTAAGGTCTATGAGAAAACTATCACCAGGACCGGAAAAACTATTGCTTTTCTATTAGCAAACTACTAAAGCGGGTGGATCAAAATCCGGATCGTTGGGACCAAAAAATGGCTGAGCGGGCTTATAGTCCTTTATTTATTCTCACAGTATTCATGTACAAAATTATGAGAATTGAAAGTAAGTTACTAAAATACACAAGTATTTTAATAACTTACTGGGTCAACCAGAAAATGGTTGAGCGGGCGAGATAAATAAATTCAAAATGGACTGTACTTGCGGGGAAAGACTAAAATGAAATTTACACGCGATTGTCGACGGGAAAAGTAATAGAAAACAGGAATATGCACAGTAGTGTGGTAGCTTGCTGCTTGCTGCGAGATGCTGAGGTGGAGGCGGGGGCGTCCCTGGACTTGAATTCCTGGTGTCCTTGCACGAAAGCACTATTTATCCATGGAAAATACAATTATTGCGACAGTTGGTGCGGGATTATTGCGAAAGGTTTGATGCGGGCGCGCGCGGTCCTTGTAGGAACAGACTGCCAACCCTCAAACGTGGCCGCTGCCCGTGAGGCTAGCGCGCAATACAGCTGTCTCGCTCCTCTTTTATGCGAGACAAGGTAGGTGCGAAAGAGAAATGGAATTAAGGGAAGCGGGGGGAGCGTCGACAACTAATTAATTAATAACAATGTAGATCGGCGATGCAACATATAAAAAATAACGCGGCTAATCTTTTATCATATACCGGCGCAACCAAGAGGCTTGCAAGTTGTGAAGACGGGCCTCGAGTCAGGCCTCCACGTCGCCGACCTTAGAGGGACAGGTCGTGGTAGAGATCCACCAGCCGTCGGCGTCACAAGCCACTGCAGACAACGACGTTATTATTTCAGCTGTCGGTGTCACAAGCCACTGCAGACAACGACGTTATTCTATAACATATTAAGTAGAGTTATGTTGTGCTTGAGGTTTTCTGCGTCAGCGTCCTTATTTGACTTCAAGTATAGCCCATACTATCAGTGGGCGCAGCCCTCTCACTCAGGGCTATGTTATTTAGGTCCTCCTGCCAAGGCGAGCTCCAAAAGTAGACTGATTTGACGGCTCCGGCTCCCTTCCATTTCAGATTGGTTGGCATTTTAAAATTTAAACAATATGATTCTATAACATAAAAGAAGAATATTAATTTATAACAAGGTCTAATACCTATACAACCTAACCTACTGGCAGCTCTAGCCATAAATTAAAAATAAAACCAAGGCTTGTCATTATCTGACATTACAAAAGGTAAACAAATATTAAACGAGCACTAGAAAATCTAAATATTTCGAAATATAAAGGCCTAGGAATGCTACAGACAATGGCCATGCAGATAATTGGAGAGAACGAATAATAAAACATTTAATTAAAATAGCCAAAACGTAATTACAAATACATTACAAAGTTGCTACTGGAAGAACACAGATACCTAGTCTTAACGTTATATTTTAGTGGCTATCTTTAGAGTTTAGTGTCTAATATGTATTCCATGATTTTTTCTGATTCTGTTTCCTATTCTTCTATTTTTTGTTAATTTAATGCTCATATTTTTATCACGTCTACTCGGGACTTTACGCGAAATATATCTACTTATATTCACCGACGTTTCGACCGCGTTGCAGCGCCCGTGGTCGTAGCTGGACTGGTGGTGAGGGACAAGCGTATGCATGGAGTTAGTTTTGTGTGTAACTACCCTCCATTATTATTAAAATGAAGGTTAAGGCCGACGACTAATATAATGCTCCCAAGGTTTTGGACAAATCGATTTTGACACCCACCTCCGATTTTGATACCCCTTCCCAATATCTTGTAGAGAGACCCTTTTTTATTTAAATCCAATTACTCTGTAAGAATATACTAAGCAATTTCTTTAACGTGTTATAGTATTCTATTCAGCTTCATAATAAAATTTTGCGTATTAAATTAAAAGGCTTTCCTTGTCAGTCTCGACCCTTTACTTTAATCGTGGCCATAACCAGGAGGTTTGTTGAATATTCCACTCAAGTCTGCTTTAGTCAATAATCCCTTGTGTTAGTTAAAATTATTATACATCTGTGTAATGATTTTTTGCTATTTAGGGCAACTTACTGACAAGAAATGGTGAATAGTTTTTTTTTATGAATGTTTGGTAAAAATATGACTTAGAGTCTAAATTTGGAATAAATGTTTATACACACCTTTAATCTGTTACCATCAGTGTAAAAAGCGTGTACCAATATCTCTGGAGCCCAAGCGAGCTCACCTGCTGGCGGTGCACCTGTCGACTAGCAGATAAGGCAACGATGCAGATGCTTTTCGGGATTACGAGGTCAGACGGAAATTACTCCCATCAATCCAGAAAAACAAAAGCCATACGATAGCTGCTGCTAGCAGCCAAATAAAGCCGAATCTAGGTTCCAAATTCAGGTAGGGTTTGACAGCAACTGGGCATAATACACTAATATGAAGAGAAGACGATCAGATTAGCAACAAAGTTGTGTATTTACTCTCAAGTGGCTCCTTATCCACTACTTATCAAAATGGCGACAAATGGGACAGCTGGGACTACCACTTTTCATTCGAAACGAAACATACATTTTAATCAGACGAGAAACCTTTTGTGGGATAATTATCATGTAATTTTACAAGAAAACTCATTTGCTTCGGCTCTACAATGCTAAGCTCCGTGCGTAAAAAGATAGCAAAAATATGATATACCTAGGTATTTTGTTGATGAATATTCCAAGATAATTTCTTTCGTCACTTGGCGGAATGGGCTCAATGTCTATGCCTCGAGATTTTAGTATTATAGCGTGTTCTTAAATTTAAATAGGGTTTGTAAATTTACAGTAAACCCACAGTAATTTTATCTAAACCACCTCAAACCTTTTGTTTTCATATTTTGAATATAACCTTTTACACTTAAAAACTGGTCAAACACCATCAAGGGCCAAATGGCGGGAGATGACCGATGTTAGTTGTGACCCAAAAATGCCGATCCGGTTCAAGGGACACGTCTATAATACCATTATTAGACCTGTCCTTTTACATGGCAGTGAGACATGGCCAATATTGAAGTGACACAAGCAGGAGCTGCGTGTCGCGGAAATGAAGATGCTGCGGTAGATGTGTCGAGTCACGCGGATGGACCGCGTGAGGAACTCTAGCATCCGCGGCAATCTTACGTCCGTGACATTGCAGACAAGTTGCAAGAGTGTCGCCTGTTGGTATGGTCACGTCTTACGGCAACCGCCGGGCTACGTGGGAAACAAATGTCTGGCCATGTCAACCTCGCCGGGTAAGAGGGGAAGACCCAAGAAGTGCTGGCTTGACGTCGTAAGGGATGACATGCGTGCCAATGGTCTCACTACAGGGGATGCCGGCGACCGTGCGAAGTGGAGGAGAAAATGTAGGAAAGCGGACCCCGGGCGTCGCCAGACTCAACTGGGACACACGCTCGGATGATTATGATGAAGCACGAGTCAAAATCGTACGCCAAGGGTGCCGTAAAAAAATAGTACATCATTTGAGTAAAAAGTCAATTAAACCAGACCTCCGAACTGTGTGAGCGCCCATACAACTTAGAGGTGTATTTTATTTGTTAAAACAATGTATGTATGGGGACACCCCTTAATATGCAACTTATTTCTCTTTTTATCTGTACTATAAGACGTTGCTTTATACTAAATTACAAGCGACGTGTTCATGGCAAATACCTTGTAGGTTTTGATTCCCTTGCGAGTGTCTAAAATTTGCTACATAAACGGCTATCTTTATATATCGTATCTTTTGATTGTTGTTGGCTTAGAAGTTTGATTTTTTCACAGCTCCATGAGACAGTAAACTTACGTATTTTATATAAGTTTCAATAAGATTCCCCAAGTAAATAGGCCCTCAAAAAAAAACCTTCCTAAGTTTCTTGCCGGTTCTACTCAGGTGGGCCGCGTTCCGAACCGGTGGTCACTTTAAATATATTTAATTTTTCTCTAGTTTAGTGTATGACATTTTATAAGCGCCGTTAAAATGGTCTATGTAAAATAAAGACATTTTTATTTTATTTATTTTTTATTTTACAATAGCGACGGGTCGCGTTGTTATTGTTAGGTACAAATGTTCTTTGAAACAGAAAGCTAGGAGTTCTGTGCTAGTTTAGTCTAGATTTCAGTTAAGTGTCAGCGAAAGTGTTCCTCTCTGCAGTGAGATAACTATTTCGCGAGTGCATAATGCTTTAAACCTGGGTACCTAGGGTAAGTGCGCGTAAGTGACGGCATCTTGTGAAGACAGGCTGAGCAGACACTAAATTAGCGGTAAGTGTTAGATTTAACATTTGACTGCCTCTGTCGCGCGGTGGGAGTGTATCCGATTGCTACGCAAGAGGTCGTGGGTTCGATTCCCACCCAAGATAAAACTTTGTGTGATGAGTACGATGGTTTATTCTGTGTCTGGGTGTATCTATAATATGTATGTATTAAGAAAGTATGTTTATCAGTTAAACCATAATACAAGCTCTGCTTAGTTTGGAATTAGATGGCGTTTTGTGAGTTGTCCCAACAATATTATTGTTTATTTATTTAAGATTGTATAAGAATTTAGAATACGTAGTGCCCGCACTTGGCACTTGGTGCTGCGTGTTAAAATTGTGAGGTTCAGAACCTTTACAATACAATGGGCCATTTAAATATTAATATAATGTACAATGTTAAGGAAAACAATAAGTCAATATATTCCGCATTATTAGAGTAGCCATAATTTAATATATAATTGTAAGAGAAATGAAACCATTACGTTGCTTTTCAAATCTAACTCTGTTATTTTCTCTCACTTACACCTATACTTAGTTCTTTTCCTTTCGCACATCTACAAATCTCGCAATTCTTTCACTCTTGTACATTATGGCATCTATTAATCTCTTTCACACATTTATAACTCATGTTTCAAATCATACGTCAACGCTAAACATAAACATTTATACAATACGGTTTTACATTTAGTCACAGATTAGTAAATGTTTGAGATAGCTGTACCATAGAGTATTTATTAAAATTAGTTATCCTTACATGCCCTTGAAATTTACAAAGTATATTTTACTAAGAATATAATTTTAAATTTCACAATATCTTACATAATAACCAATTATACATACAAGTAACCGGGATTACAAATAGATTGAATTAATTGAGACTTGCTTCATTAATTGCAATATATTTTAGATTTCTTTGTCAGTAGAAATTTTTTGCGAGGATCCTGTCAAACAGATAGGAATCAATACATATTATAAAACAAAGTCCTCCGACAGCCTGTCTATCTGTTCGAACTCAAAAACACCTACACTGATTTTCATGTTGATTGCACCAAGGGATAGATTAGTTCTCGAGAAAGGTTTTAAAATTATAACTTGTAAAGTTTTTGTTACAATATGACGTTGGTTAAAATATTACGATTATCGTTGGAGGTGTTTAAACCCTTTGAGATAAAACAAAATAATATATGGTGGAATTGTGTATCTTATAGTACTTAATTATAGGTCGTAACCGAAAAGTCTGCGATAGCATATAAGTATCTATCTTTTAAGGACAACATACTAGCTTATCATAACACCGGGAGACGGGTACGAGAAAATGTCACCCAAACTGCGAGCGTAAAGAAGTAGGGGACTTCTTTTTATAATAACAGAGCACTCTCGGTTGTCAAACCCATATAGGATTTCGAAACAACTGGTACCCATCGGACCAATAATTGTAATGAAAGCTGTGACCAGTCTATACCCACAGTTGTACTTCCATCTCAATTTTTATTATATTAAAGCTGCCATATTGAGAGTAATTCCAATTTGAGTCTATAAAGAATTCATGAGTGGTAGGTAGCACACGACGGAATTTTCATTTTACCTACACCGTTGTATTATTGAATGAAGCTGGCCCGAGCCTTGGGTATTTAATTTGGAAATACCGCCACTTATTATCATTCTTATCAAACTTTTTTTAACAAGCTTTGCTACTGCATTACATACGGGGTAAAAATATGATTTTTGCATCAAATTACAAATCTCTCTCATTTTTTACCTCAAATTTACGAAGACAAATGAATTTCAACCAATGCAATTGACGACAATAGTATTAATAACTTCGCTCTACAATAAAATGTTTAAGACTCATTAAATATTTCAGTGAAGACGTTCAAGTGATAAGTGCTCTGTGATTAAAATTTGGTTTTAGAATCGTAAATTTAAAGGCACTTCAGAATCTTTCACGGATATTAAAATGGAACCATTTATCTACTTGGATTAATAGGATATTCCCGTTCCACGATGACAATAATTATTGCTAATTATAAGAACACTCTGTGGATGGTAATAACCATAGGGTACTTACTTTATAAGATTTTATGAACATTTTTGATTCATTGTGGTAATAAACAGTGTTTTATAATCATCAATTCTGAAAATTAACCTTTTACCAAAGATGTTGAATTAATGAATAAATGAAATGTAAGTACAGAAAGAGAAAAAAGTGTGCATGGATCACGAAGCCTAACGATCTGTCCTCTCTGAATACCCCTTCAGTACCGCTGTCCGCTCACTGCGTACAATTTTGTATGCAGTAAGCGGTACAGCGGTACTGGTCAAACTATACCGCACAGTACTGCACGCTTCTTGCAGATTCATTAATCGCTTCATACATACACGTCTGGGTATCCGAGTACTTTTGACTTTTCCGTTTTAGAGCAATCTGCTCACTTGATCTTCATATGTAAGTCTTGGGCTACCCTGACTTCTTCTAAAGCTTACTTTCGCACAAAACATATTCTTCGTCATTCGTTCCTCACTCCTTCGTTTCCTAATTGGGACAAAGCACCGTTACCTTTGTTTTCGTCAGCTACTCGCTGTTCTATTATGCATGTCTGAATAAACGAAGGACTCGCGAACTTCAATGCCGTAGACAGAGGTCAAAGAAGCTGACGCCACCCCACCCTCATACTCTATGGTTTCTAAGAGTTGTGTAGTGGTATAAGTCAAACTGTACATAAAAATTAAGTTATATTTGTTAAAAAAACATTTTATGACTTTTTTAATGGTTACTTAGCTATGTCTAGCAGGCAACTGGTGTTTCATTTCAAATTCATTTGTAAAAATGCACATTTTTTATACATAGCAATCACGAGCTTGCTGCTTATACCTCCTTAGAACAGTCTAGTATTATCGATCAAAAAATTTCAGAAATAGTCGATGCATCGGTACTCATAGACTGTTCTGAAATTGGATAAATATGAATATCCTACTAATATTATAAAGGCGAAAGTTTGTAAGAATGGATGTCTGTTACTCTTTCACGTAAAAACTACTGAATCAATTTATATAAAAAACAATGCCACTTTTCTTTGTGACTTTATAACTCTAGTACGTGCTCATCTATCCAAACCAAATGTTTAGGCTTTGTTCGGACTATTTAGTAGATGGTTTATGTGAAGTTTGCACAAAATCGGTCAAGCGGTTCTTCATTTATCACATTTTTGGTGGCGCTAACGAAGTTGCGCGGGTCAGCTAGTGGATTATACTGAAACTTTACAATAATTTAGCTTGTACATCAGAATAACACATAGGCTACTTTTTACTACTGTGGGAAACGGGAAATCTTATTCGAGGGTGAAGCCGTGGGCGTCGACTAGTCCATCCATATAACGCTTAATACACTTACCAAAAAAAGTCGTGTTCATTTGTCGGAAACATAGGCTTCCAACAAAATACCGAAAATATATATGAAAGATGTAATTCATTGCCAGAACGTAGATTCCTGGGGAATGTCAAGTCAATTATAGCACCAAATATATCATATCTGTGGTAAAATGACAAGGGTTCGTAATATAACACACTCAAGTTATGTAATTGAGCCCAAATATGGGGGAGCATATCCTTTTATTGTAATGTTATGACATCTGTACCACTTGTACACACATACATACATATCATCACGCCTGTATGCCTGTCCATCGGGGTAAACAGAGACTATGGCTTTCCACTTTATGATTCTGGCATACAACTTTCGCTTCTACTTTCCATTTTTTTGCTGGAAATCTATACCTATTTACAATAATAACACAAATTGCGTGAAAGGCTCGTGGCCTTTGCTTTTGGTGTCTCAATAAAACACCGCTCTCTTAGACATGAATTTGTTATGAATTAAGACTTTGATTATGTTGTATTTGATGCCCGTGATATTTGATGCTCCGCCACTGGTGGGGATTTTCCACCTACGTGATTTTTTCTGTAAAAATACTGATGTATAAGCTATATTACTGTAAAGTTTCGTTAAAACTAATTCAGTAGTTTTTTGCGCTAAAGAGTAACAAACATCCATCTACACATCCAAACAAATTTTCACGTGAATAATTTTAGTAGAATTGACCTCGAATAAAATAAACAATAGATAATAATAAATATTGTGGGACATTTTCTTACAAAGCGTCCTCTAGCCCAAAGTAAGCTAATATAAGCTTGGTTATGAAATCTAGACGACTGATATATAACTTAAATGTTAAATATAAAAAAATACAGATATAATTTTAAATACATACATATTTTCCATAGAAAACATCCAAACTCCCAAACAAACATTTGTGGATCACACAAATATTTCTCCCGACCCTCCGAAATATTTCTCAGTCGTGGCAGTCGTATACACTACCACTGCGCCTCCAAGGCAGTCAAATATAATAGATACTATATAAAACTGCCTTGGTGGCGAAAATTTAGTGTATTCGACTGCCGCGCTGAACGCTGAGGTCTCGGGTTCAGACTCAGACCCAGGATTGGAACAAATGTGTGTGATCCGGATGTTAATTTCGGAGTTTGGCTGTTCTCCACGATTTAGTATGTAATAAAGATTTAGTCATAAATAAAATTATACTTATTCGTTCTCTATATATGTGGGAATGTAAAATAGCAGGAGTGGTAAAATTAAGGAGTGAATGGGTAATTGTGAAAGGATGACAACACAGATGGATATCCGGTAGGAAGGAATACGGTTGGTTGTACGACGGACGACGATAGCGAGTCAAGTGAAGACGTGTAACGATTGTACTACTATAATCATAGATGCTAATAAAATTAAAATACAGTGTTATCAAGATCTCTGACTTTCTGTTCACTACCGATCCCACATATATGTCTAGATCACATAACACAAGCTTATATTAGCTTAATTTTGGCTAGACGGCGTTGTGTCAGAAAGACGGAGCCTCCTCATTGGGGGCTTCTTAAAGGCGCAAGTACACCTCCTCCAGTATTGCGAAACCAGGTGCTACAGGCGCCTGGTCATAGGGCATGTAGGGGTGCAGTGCACTGACTTTGTTTTGTAATATGAAGTGATATTAGAGCAGGGATGGCGATAATGAACTATACTATTTGTACATATAATAAACTCACAAGCAATAGACCCCTGTGTTTCTTGCATTCTTGCACTCAAGTATTTTAATTAGTGAACTATTTGCTCTCCGACGATGAAATATAGCGGTTATGATAAATTTTGGCGGCCGTAAATTAAACGGGAATTATAAAGGCGAAAGTTTGTGAATGTGTGTGTTTGTTGCGTGTAGAAGACTACAACGTAAAGGCTTTTGCTGCCAAACAGTCTTGATAATGCCTCGTGTGTAGGCGAAATACGTGTCGACATCGTACGACAATCTAAAAAAGGGGAATATTGCAAAAATAACATTTAAAAACAAAATAATTATAGTTTAATAAATAGGAATTAAAGATTAATAATTTTAATGAAATATCTTAATTTTAAAAAATAAATAAAATAAATATAAATAAATATCCATCACGCCTTATCCCCGAAAGGGTGGCAGAGGCATATTATATGCCCACTTTTCACCGTGTGGATTCCTGTCTTACGTAATAGGTGGTGAACCCATTGCCGTGTTAAAATGGACAGGTGTAGGTTGTGACGACCTACTGTTGAAAATTTTCAAGCATTCAACTGACTTAACGACTGCCATGTTACTTGGGACAAAAAGCAAAGCATACGGTGAAACATGGGCGTATAGTACGCCTCTGCCCACCCCTTCAGGGATAAAGGCGTGAATGTATGTATGTAAAATTAAAAAAATGTAAATACACAAAATATCTCTCAAAACGACGTAGATACGACATGGAGAAAAATAAACGCTATGAGTTAATTGAATATTTTTCTAATACCATTTAGCCCAAATTTAGCTCATACGAGTACGTGGGTAACACTGAAAATGTTTAGAAAATAAAAACGGCTTAATGTAGAAAGTTGCTAATACTTTTATTGTTTTTCGAAGTAATCTCCGTTCCTCTCTACACATAGTCGCATTCGATGGAACCACTGAGAAAAGCTGTGGGCCCATTCTTCCTTAGGGGTCTCTTCTATGGCATTT
This sequence comes from Thumatha senex, assembly GCA_948477245.1. Lineage (NCBI taxonomy): Eukaryota > Metazoa > Arthropoda > Insecta > Lepidoptera > Erebidae > Thumatha > Thumatha senex. The sequence continues at coordinate 18,006,399 of OX419743.1, forward strand.
TCGTACGCTTTCACCGCATCTTCAGGGCTCGTAAAGCGAATACCTCGAAGTTTATCTTTAGTTCTTGGGAATAAATGAAAGTCGCAGGGCGCCAGGTCGGGACTGTATGGCGGATGACTGATTATCTCGACACCTGCCATAGTCAAATATTCAACAGTCCGTTTTGCGGAGTGCGCTGAAGCATTGTCGTGGTGAAGAAGGATCCTGCTTCGAGGGCGCTGCTGTCGATTTTTTTCCAGGACAACAGGCAAACAGCGATTGACGTACCAGTCTGCAGTAACTGTCCTTCCATCTTCTAGTATAACTGTCGTGAAATGACCTTTCTGACCAAAGAACGAGGCTATCATCTTTTTTCCTTGACTGCTTCCTTTCTTTACCTTAGTTGGCCGATCCTCAAAAGGAAACACCCACTGAGCTGATTGTCTTTTGGTTTCGGGTTCGTAGCAATATATCCAGCTTTCATCACCTGTGACGATGTCAAATACAGTATTTGAGTCACCGCCATCTGGTACTAAGCTTCCTGACGCCTAAATGTTCGTGTAATATTTTTTGATCTTGACTCATACCAATGCCTAGGCTTGCCCGTATCTGCTGATAGGTAACTCTCTTATCTTCCTCTATCATACGTCGCACAGCACTGATGTTATCTTCAGTAGTCGCTGTTAAAGGACGTCCCTCACGCGGATCATCACTGAGATTGCTACGTCCACGCTTAAACTCGGTAAACCAATTGTAAATAGTGGCACGAGATGGGGCTTCATTATGAAATGCTAATCGCAGCCTTGCATAGCTTTGTTTTTGAGTAAGCCCACAACGAAAGTCATAATAAATCATTGACCGAAAATTTTCTCGCGTTAAGTTCATTTTCACGTTTAACAAGAGTTTTACATTTGCCGCCAATTCACAAAAACAAATAACAAATGAATGCAATATATTACATTAGTTTACCAAAGAGTTCTATAATTGAAATTCAAAAAATTTTTCATTAGCAATATTTCTTTCTGGCCAGTTCTAAACATTTTCAGTGTTACCTAGGTACATTATAAGCTTGTGCGATACGATCTAGACAACTGATAAACATTCTAACTTAGAATATTTCCAATCTCCACGACAACCATTATTTGATTACACTAATGTTCTGATTCGAGACTTAAACCCGAAGAATTCAGTGTAGGTAGTCTATTAATGTGACGCAAAGGCAGTGATACCATGAAGCAATTATAGAGATGGGACAAAAATAACAGAGCAGCATAACAGATCAAATATTTATTTTTATCTATCACGCCTTATTCCCGAAGGGGTAGCAGATGCATACATAATGTATGCTCACTTTTCACCATGTGTATTCCTGTCACATGTAATAGGTGGTGAGACCATTGCCGTGTTGAAATAGACAGACCTAGGACGATTTAACCACTGGATGCGTAATGTACTCAAAAAGTATGAAATCACGTTCAACCAACTTTCGTGCGGGGGGAAACTACACACATATTGTTTTGTTACTCTTGCATGAAGTGTTGTGACTGTCTAACTACCATTAAAAATACTACTGCAAATACAACACATGGAAAAATGTAGGTATGCAATACGAATTTGACACAATATTATTCGGCTAATTTGAGATGGTAATTCTTTTTATAATGTTTATAGAGTACAAAATTTACGAGAGATGGAAAGTGTGACTATGACATTGAGCGAAGAGTTTTGGCAGGAAATAAAGTGAATGGAGCCATATACGCATTTATGAGCAGTCAGAACGTGTCTAAGAAGGCAAGACTGCCTGTACATAGAGGAGTGCTGGTCCCCACATTTATGTATGGCAGTGAAAGTTGGGTATGGCAGAAGACGCATAAAAGTAAAATTAATGCCGTGGAAATGAGAAGTCTGCGAATTATAGCTGGAGTGAAGTTGATGGATAAAGAAAGGAACAGCGTGATAAGGGAACATTGCGGTATGACAGAAGAGGTAGTGACTAAGATAAAAAAAGGGATGCTTAGATGGTTCGGACACGTGGAGAGGATGGATGAAAATAGACTGACGAAGAAGATATATGTGGCGAGAGTGAATGGGCAAACTGGTAGGGGTCGACCTCGGCGCACGTATGTCAATCAAATCGACGATCTTTTGGAAAAAGGCCAGGTCAAGAGTACCCTTAACCGGCGAGCGTGTATGAAAACACTCATGAAAGTAGAAGAAGCGAAAGCTGTATGTCAGGATCGTAGCATGTGGAAAATCATAGTCTCTGCCTACCCCGATGGGAAACAGGCGTGATAATAAGTATGTATATATGTAAATAAAATAAATTGCAACTTACAAGTGAGATAAAACATAAGTTGTTCGACTGCTATAACTTTTACACCATTTCATACATACATATTGTCACGCCTTTATCCTCAAAGCGGTAGGCAGAGGCATATTAAACGCCCACATTTCACCGTATGTATTTTTGTCCCACGTAACAAGTGATGAGCCCATTGCCATATTGAAATGGACAGGCGCAGGCTGTGGTGACCTGCTGTTGAAATTTTTTAAGCCGCCCATAATTCCTTGAACTTGGCTTAACCATTGCCATTATTTTGGCAACCGGGACCAACGGCTTAACGTGCCTTCCGAAGCACGGAACTGGGGTGGGTGTAAGGTCTGACAAAAATTTATAAAAATAAAATAAAATGTGTCTATTTTAGATGTTAAATTTGGAAAAAATTTTGAACCCGTTGCCTTTTTAGTGAGGTGGTAACAAAAAAGCTAAAAGATCTTATGTGCTAGATACTAATAAGCACGACCAATTGAAGTCCTGGTAGTCTCGGCCTTACACCATTTTACAGCACATTTTGTAATTTTTGCTGTATAAATTACCCTCCAAACGTGTACGATAGACTGGATCCGCGGAACAGCGGTCTAGTTAAAAGATACTTGGCAAATGGCAAGCGGGGTATAGGCGCAAACGGTAACGATAAACGATAGTCCATTAGTTAAATCGTCCTAGTGACAGACGCAGGTTGTGGCTACCTGCTGTTGAAATTTTTCTAGCCGCCCATAAGGACTTAACGTGCCTACCGAAGCACGGAAACGCTCGCAAATGTAAATGCCACAAAGTGGTCACCCATCCGAGGACCAGCCATAGTGAAAGTTGTGTGACTCAGTGATCGTTTACAGAACACTAAGCCACGAGCGCTTCCATATATTTGCTCCATGGTCGAAATTTAACAAAATGCAGTTCTAAGATTGGTTTTTACATAAAATTGTGTGAAAGAAGTAAAGAGATAATATAGAGATCAAAATAAGAGCTTCTAATTTTGAATCTACTGGAAGACAGTACTTACGACGTAATCTCTTTGCTAGATTAACTTGTCTCTTATTTTGATAGAAGACAGAAGATTATATTGTCTTCGAAGAATTTACAGATAGTTTAATAGTACGAAAATTTTAAAAGATCATTAATCAGCCGCTCAGCGTCTTACTCAGTGTTCTGTAAACGGACTCTGCGTTAAACAATATTGATTGTATATTGATTTTATTTAGCTTTTGCAATATTCCGCTTTTAAATGTCCTATGATATCGATGTGTTACGCCTACACGCATCGTCGAGTCGTTGACTGTTTCGGTGGCGCAGTGGTAGTGTATGCGACTGCCACGACTGAGGCCCCGGGTTTAATTCTGGGTCGGAACTAATATTTGTGTGATCCTTAAATGTTTGTTTCGGAATTTGGGTGTTTCTTATATATAATGTGTTTGTATTTATAAATACAAGTATGTCTATCAGTTGACGTATTGATTTATTTTATTGTTAGTGTAATGAATGTCAAACACAATGGTAAAATTGTGTGTGAATAAATATATAGATCCCATACCACAAGCACAATATTATAGTCGATTGATTTTCGTCATGTGAAGCTTGATTCGATTAGTTATTTAAACACCGCGTAATCTTACACAAAGGTCCTGAGATGTTTGCTTAGTGGCATTTCCATTTACGAGCGTTTCCGTTAGCAGGAAGCGCTATAAGTCGTTGCGTTGGTCCCGGTTGCCAGTAACATGGTAGTCGTCGAAAGTTAAAAAATTTGAAGGACCTCCGACCTGAAAATTTTAATAACTGGTTGCTGCAGGCTCTTGCTGTCCATTTCAACACTGCTATTGGGTCATCAGCGCGAGTGTAAACCCTTTGGTGCTGCAATTATCTACAAGCTACTGTAATCACTTTCCATAATTTGAGCCGTATGCTTGTCTGCCACTTCATAAGTATGAAAAACAAATTTTCGGGAGTTTGTTGAACAAATTGTTTTCTCAACAACGTGCAAACAATTTTGAAATATCTTGAGGTATATTGGATATTATTTATATCGAATAAAAACGTTATTCGGCGACATAACGAACCGAGCTCAGAAACAGATTGCGTTTTTTATTGTGTTACATATGTTGCTATTGCGACATGAACTGTACAATAGAATTGTGAGACGACAAATATTTGGACACTTTCAATTGCCACAGTGGCGCATTGGTAATATTAATGCGACTGCCAGGCTGAGGTCCCGGTTCGATTTCCGGTTTTGATCTAATATTTGTGCGATCCACAAATTTGTGTTTCGGAGTTTGGGTGTTTCCTATGTAGGTATGTATTTAGAAATATACTTGACAACTTGGCTTAACGACTGCCATTTTATTGACAACCGGGACCAACGGCTTAACGTGCCTTCCGAAGCACGGAACTGGGGTGAGTCTCAAGGGCCGAATTAATTTAATAAAATGTGTCTATTTTAGATGTTAAATTTGGAATAAATTTTGAACCCGATGTATTTTAGTGAGGTGGTAACAAAAAGGCTAAAAGGTCTTATGTGCTAGACACTAATTAGCCAATACTTAGTCATACATATACTTAGTCATACATATACTTAGTCACATATATTACCACTAACAATGCCGAAAAACAAAAGCCCAACAATACGAACTGAGGCTGCTACTAGGAGCCATATAAAAGTGAACTTAAGCTCCAAATCTAGCAAGGCCTTGGAAACAACTGGGAACATACACATGAAAAAAGATCGGTGACGCTTACTTTGGTCAATTGTGTTTTATCTCATGTACCCCAACTTAAAAGGGTATGCACTACGCCCACTGCTAGTGTAGTGGAAGGGATTTCATCTTACGCTACCACGCTGGTGTAGTTTACACGGGGTTTCCTTCTTTTACCATGACCTCGCATGTTTGGCTTAGTGTTAAGCTGAGCCCAGAAATCTCGGTAGGGCCCTTACAGCCTTTGCTGAAGACTTTGTTTGGTTTCACCCGCTAAACTCAGGAGCTACAGGTTCGAATTGAAAAAAATTATTTCGGTCATAGATAGCTAAATTATTGAGGAAGGTTTTAAGTATATTCATCTATAAGAGCGAATCATAAAGGTCAAAAATCGGGCAATTTTCCATATATTATTTTAAAATTAATAAAGGACAGGGTTATTTAGGTGCCACGGGGATTAGAAATATTTCACTGGTGAAACCGCGAGCTTCAGCTAGTAATATAAATAAAACAAACCACTTTACAAGCGGAAACTTGTTGGAAGTTCGCCAAATCCAACGATAAACCATCACCAGCATATACCACTGACTCAGCTGACAAATAGCCACGAAGATAAATTGCATTGCATACTTTAGGACTCGAATTTTACTGAGTGGACGATGCTGAATTGGCATATCGAGTCACATGACAAAGATATTCACGTAAAATTATTTTTACAAACTTTTGTCGAGTAAAATCTTTCAATTCAATTCTCAAATTTTCGTCTGATTTAGATAATGCATGGTTAGCTGTGTAACATCATTTCAAATCCAACATGGCAGAACACTAAAGCTGGCGAACTAAAACTCCCACTCTGAGCGTCAAATTTGAAGCGCTCGTGGCCCCGCAGACTCAGTGTTCTGTAAACGTTCACTGAGTTACGCAAATTTCACTATGGCTGGTCCACGGATGGGTGACCACTTTATGGCATTTACATTTGCGAGCATTTCCGTGCTTCGGAAGGCACGTTAAGCCGTTGGTTGCCAGTAACATAGCAGTTGTTAAGTCAAAGTTAAATGCCTTATGACTTATCAAGGGCGGCTTGAAAAATTTCAACAGCAGGTAGCTACCTGCTGTTGGAATATTTACTAAACCTGAGTCTGACTATTTCAACACGGCAGTGGGCCCACCACCTTATACGTGGGACAGGAATACACATGGTGAAAAGTGGTCATATAATATGCCTCTGCCATCCCTTCGGGGATATGGCGTGATAGATAAATGAATAAATAAATAAATAAGCGTCAAATTAAGGTCTTGCTAAAAATCACGAAAAATAATTATTTGGCGTCACACTAAATGTAATACAACGGACTATTGAGTTTTTCTACAATATGGGTATGAAATGAAAAGACTTGTTAAAAATTCGATGACAAAGAACAAAAAATCAAAAGTAAAAAACCTTTTTTATAATTAATGCTTTAAAACGCTAGTATGTCGCTTGTTAAGTGGTTGATTTTTTTTTGCTGTTGCATTCATGTTGTAATTTCCATCCCAAAACATAACCATATCATTGACGGCATCATTAATGATTAGACTGCCTCGGTGGCGCGGTGGTAGTGTATGCGACTGCTGTGCACGAGGTCCCGGGTTCAATTCCCGGGTCGGAACAAATATTTGTGTGAGCCAGGAAAGACCCAAACTTCGAAACTAACATTTGATTTCGAAGTTTGGGTGTTTCATATGTACTCGTATAATATGTATGTTATATAGAAATAATTAAAGTATGTATACCAGTTATCTAGATCCCATAGTAAAAGCTTGTAGCTCAGTTTGGGCTAGATGGTGCTGTGTAATAAGTCAACCCCTTACTTCAAATCCAGGTATATTTATGATATTTCGGGTCTTATTGACAATCGAGAAAGTTTAAAAACATAAATCCAGGTACGTTATGAAAGAAATTAGGAAAAATAAGACACTAGTCGTCTTTATATTTGTGCTATGTCTTATTACACGTAAGATTTCATACAAGCCTGGTATATTATTCATACTTATCATTAGTTATTGTGTTGATCTCTGAAGGTAGGTTCTTCACTACATATTATTAAACTAAGTCGCTTTTCGCTGTCTGTCCCTATGTATGCTTAGATCTTTAAAACTAAGAAATGAATTACGATGCAGTTATTTTTAAAAGTTAGTGTGATTCTTATGGAAGGTTTTTATGTAATTTTTAAGCTATTGCATAGTTTTTATCGCGGGCTTTGAGTGGGCTTTAATCAAGAAATTCCGTAAGGAAAAAAACCTAAGACGAAGGTCGAGACGAGGTAACACGAAGTTCACCGAGCACGGCCGAGCGTGGGCTTAACGTGTATGTACATATATTATATGGTACGATTGTACGAAGCTCGCATGGATCGAGACGTGTTGATAGTGAGTGTGAGTGTGAGGTTGAGGATGACGGTGACTGTGAGAGTGAGGGTGGGGTGAGGATGAGGATGAGGGTGAGAGTGAGGGTGAGGGTGAGGGTGAGGGTGAGGGTGAGGGTGAGGGTGAGGGTGAGGGTGAGGGTGCGGGTGAGGGTGCGGTTGAGGGTGAGGGTGACGGTGAGGGTGAGAGTGAGGGTGAGGGTTTTCTTTTTGTTTTTTTTTTGGGTTTTTTTTTTGTTTTTTTCAGTGTAACTTGAATTAATATCGAAGAAAAACAAAGGTATGCTATGCAATAGCTTTACCGCGGCAGTCTCCGAGTGCCACAGGTCTTTTTTTTAAGTTTTTGTATACTTTGATCAAATTATAACGATATTTGTTGGGGATGTCGGAAAAATAAACCGTCTGGGAGCTTTCAACAAAAACGCTGCCTAAACCCTTTGAGATATAACATAATAATGTATGGTGCAATTGTGTATCTAATGTAGGTCTTCAAAAAAATCCGTGACGGTATATTTTTATCTCTTAAGAATAACATACTTTATCCATTTCAATACTTTTAAAAATATTTTTACAATTATAAAGCCGTAATTTGACGGCTATTTACACAAATACGTTATTAATACTTATCATTCTTAATACGTTAGTTGGCTTCAGCATTTTATGAAGATTATTTTGTCCCTAGAAACCTTGCAAATTAAATGATTATCTTAGGAGATATAGCAAAATCAATATAATGCGCAAATAAATTATTTTCGTGTAACCATAATTCGACCGCCGCCGTGCGGGCGTACTGGAGAGCGGAGAAGTAATCAACGAAACTTAATAAACGACGGGATTTAATGGGTGCCACGGGGTTCGAAGTATGTCACAGGCGAAGCCGGGCGGGTCAGCTAGTATAATTTAAATTATGTAGGTAGGTAGTGTAGGTACAATCCAATTATTATTGCAAAAGACTTGATACAAATATTTTTTTGTTACAAAAGGAAAGGTAAGTGAATGTGTACAGATTCATTATAATATTTCTGTACATATACAATTTGTAAACGACAATTTAGATGAAATAGGAGTGGAAAAGTTACTCAGAATTTTTTCACATATTTAAAAAAAAAATATTTCTTTGTATCAGCTAGCTAGCTTAGTATTGGGTAACTAACGTGATTCCAGTGTATATAGAGCGCTTAATATTGTTAATGAAACTCAATGAACCAGTATACTGATCATGTGAGTATATGTAAATTTTGAGAATCTGTTTACCGGTTTGAGCTATGCGTTGATAGATAAGGTACTTGTTTACTTATTACTTATAAGTCACGCCTTTTTCTTCGAAGAAATGGCAAAGGAATACTACAGCCCACATTTCACCGTATACATTTTTGTCTCACGTAACAGGTGGTGAGCTTATTGTCGTGGTTGTGGCTACCTGTTGTTGATATTTTTTAAGCCTTTCCAATTGGCTTAACGACTGCCAAGTTACAGGTAATCAGGACCAACGTCTTAAGGTACTTTCCGGAGTACGGAAACACTCAAAAATGGAAATGCCACAAATCAGTCACCCCTCTGAGCATGAGAATGAATGTATGATGAATAATGATTGAAATATCTTAAATCATTTAAATTATTTGTATGTAATTTTAGCAGGCATCGAATGCTATAGAGAGATTGAGAAGGTATTTTGCCAATTAAACTGCAAGAACCAGTCCTGTAATAGTTGAAAATCTAAACTTCGTACCGATTTTCAATAATTAGAAACGTCAAAATTCATTTTAATGCTAGGATTGTTTAAAATGCAATAAATTTTGATTGGATTTTCACTATGCTGCCATGTAAGTCGTAATGTGTCAATACATTAAATGGAAAATTCTGTTATTCTGTAACAGTCGTTATTAATAGTTCATCAATTATTTGATATGATTATTCAAATTAGTTCAAATAGTCGGATCAGTTTCGAATTGAATCAATAGTGGTCATGTTAAATAGCATTCAGGGGATTCCCTCAAATATTTGGATATGGTCAATGTAAACGAAATTTGTCGTCACAAATGAGGATAGTTATTAAATCCGTACCACTATCAGCATGAAGTTTAAATTATGTATTACTTGTTCAAACGATTATACGATAATTTTTACAATTAAATTTTAACTGATTTCGAAAGAAATTAAATATTCGGTGTGACGATTAAATATGGGTATTTTGTATTTACCTTCATCTGGCTACTCTTTCAGTAATCTACTGGTACAGATTGAGATTAACCGCTTCGGAAGTGACTGACTGCGCGTGGCCTGTGGGAACCATCTTGCCCGGGGGCCGAGTCTACTATTGACAAGCCTTAGAATAGAACCAGAATCGCTGTTTTTAGCTGTGAAGATGTCAAAAATGCAACTGCCTAGCGACCACTGGCGCGGTACGTGTTAGTAGAATTCTATCGGCCAACCGATAGAAGTCTCTTGGAGTACAATTGTAATAGAATACTATAAAAAACTCATAAATTTTTAATAAATATTTATTATTTAGCAAATAATTGCTTTAAAAATTTATCAATATAAAAAACTGTCAAAATTGTACCATTGGTTTTCTATTGAGCGACGATTTCGATTCTATTTTGACGCGATTGAAATAGCAGACTCGGCCACCAGTTCTATGGCAATGACTTATAGAAAGGACGCACGGTACCACCTCACTCTGCTTCACACAGTATCTGTGTACAGGCGTGAGTTGGCGAAAGTGGAGCCAGACATCGTGTGCCGTCATTGCACTAGTGGCGCCATGAACATGACTGAGCATACGCTCGCACTGTGTACAGCTTTGGACAGACAACGTAATGCTCTCATAAGCAACGCTAAGGCAGTCGTAGCCGGACCGGCAGCAGACAATGCTGGGTTGCCAGCGAGATGATGGCGGCCAGAAGAGGTTGACACCCGCCGGCAAGTTTAGGCACGAAACCATGTTGAATAATTGTTTTCAGTCGCGGTGCAGTTGTTTTCAGTCGCGGTGCAGTTATGGGGCCCGCAATCTCTGTGTTCTGGGATGCCTTCTAGTGCCCGCTCGACCGCTCTCCACGCACTCTGCTCTCAGAGGGACGTTGGAGGGAGGCTCGAAGCAGGCATAGTTCAAGCACCTACGGGAGATCGTGTGAGGTTGCTCATCTGGCCCTCCGACGAGACCCCATCTTGGCGCATTCCATTCGGCAGCGTCTCGGCTGAAATTTGCATTTCGGAAAATTTCAGCCGTGACGCTGAAATTTGCCGAAAAAACAACAATCTTCAATTTGAAATATATTATAATTTACATTATTTCAATAGTCAAACTCTTATATTTTATTGTGGGACACTTTTTACACAGCGCCATCTAGCCCAAACTAAACCATAAGCTTGTACTATAGGATCGAGACAACTAATACACATCTTAATTATATTATAAATGCGAAAGTTTGTATGGATGTTTGTTACTCTTGCACGTAAAAACTACTGAATAGATTTTAATGAAACATTACAGTAATATAGCTTATACATCAGAATAACACATAGGCTACTTTTTATTCCGGGAATAAGTTCCTGTGGGAAACGGGAACGGGAAAACTATTATACGCGGGCGAAGCCGCCGGCGTCAACTAATCTATTTATATATAAAAGGCAAAATCACTGACTGACACATTGATCACGAAATTTCTGAACCTACCATAGCTATGAAGCTCAAACTTCGTATAGAGATTCTTATTAATACGTAGGTTTCCGTTAAGAAGGGATTTTGCGAAATTCTACCCCTAGGGAAGTAAATAAGAGATAAACGGTTGTATGGAAGTTCGTCATTTTCAAAGTTACAAACATGAATTTATGTACACCTGTACACCACCTGTTAAAAGTTACAAATAAATGGGCACGTGTATCGCGGTTTGCAAAATTTAACCTATGAGGGCGTAAACAAGGGTTGAAAATTTATATAGGCAATTCTTCTTTTTTAAACATAGAAGCTCCAAATTTCTGTATAAAAATTAAAAATTACGCGTTAAGGAATTTTGATAAATTCTACCCTTAAGGGGTGTACGAGCAAACCCGCACATTTATATAGTTTATATTTTATGCTGATGCGCGATTCCCCGCGCTATACATTGTACCTATATAATTAAGTCAATTGACAATACATGTAGTAGTTGTTTAGTTTTTTCTTTAAGTATTTTGCAGGAAAATAAACATTTCCGGCTATCCACATCTATCATTTATATGTACTTCTCCGTACAAGGGGTAAAACAGCAGTTATTACATAACGGACTCATTCACCCCGAAACCTATAAAACTAATAAAGCTACGAAGCCCAAACTACGCATGGGGGGGTTCCTTTTAACGCGTAGTGCTCCCTAAAGTAGATTTTTTTGTGAAATACTACCTCTAAGAACGTAAATAATAAATAAGCGATAAACGGTTGCATGGAAGTTCGTCATTTTCAAAGTTAGAAACATGAATTAATGTACACCTGTTACTGGTTACAAATAAATGGGCAAGTGTATCGCGGTTTCACAAAAGTTTACCAATAAGGACGTAAAACAGGGATTGTATTAACTGACTCATTAATCACGAAATTCATGGATCTAATGGAGCTATGAAGTCTAAACTTTATTTAGGTTCCTTTTAACACGTAGGTGCCCCCATGAAGGAGTTTTGCAAATTTTTTCCCCTAAGGACGTAAATAAGGGATAAATAGTTGTATGGCCGACCGAATACGTAACAATGTGATACGCAATATGGCAGGTTTGAATGAAAGTGCCAGCGTTAAGCTGGAAAAAGGTGGGCCCCGTTGGTTGGACACGTTCAACGTATGAGCGAGGAACTATTGACGAATAATATATATTATATTGTGCGAAAGTAGAGGATAGAAGGAGTCAGGGTTGGCCGAGCCTTACATATGAAGACCATGTGAGCAAATTGGACATGTGGAAGATTGTCATTTTCAAAGTTAGTAACATGTACTTACGTACCTACACCTGTTTTAGAAGAATCTCCTAAGGCCTGTGTTACAAGCGAGTTCGGTGTTCCAACAGGAACCGAAACTATTTCAGTAAACCACGCACAGCATAAACATTAAACATGGAAACCTGAAATTTGGTGAATGTATACTGTCTTTGGATAAGCAATAAAAACGGGATTACCTATATTTTCATAGAAACGGGAACTACGCGGATGAAGTCAAATACAGTCTAAACAATCAAAAATAAGTATTAACCTGAAATTTGGTGAAAGTATTATATCTACCTTGAATCAGCACTAAGAAAGGAATACCCGGTATTCCCACGGGAACGGGAACTACGTGGTTAAAACTATACACACCCTAAAATTTGGTGAACGTATTACGAGTATTTACGTACCTACATGGCTACGTTAGATGTGCACCAAGAAATAATTCCTGGTATTCCCACGGGAATGTAATCTTACCAATATTATAAATGTGAAAGTTTGTAAAGATTTCTGTATTATATGGACGTTTGTTATTTAATCACATTTTGATGAAAATCGGCATAATAGTAGAAAAATTCCGAAACTTGATGCCCATGGCTCCGCTCACGTGAAGTCGTTATGTACACAAAAAAGTATTCTCGCGGGAAACTGATATTTTCCCGGGATATAAAGTAGATACCCTATGTATTAATTCAAGAAATGTCTCGCACAGGATATTTAGTTCAAGCAGTTTCACCCGCGTGTATATCGTTCTGTTGTAAGTAACTCATCAACAAGTATTCCGATTTCATTCAGTTATTTGTTGTTAAAAAGCAAATACTTCAGAAGTTGTTTTATAGGAATAGCCTACGCGCCACCCTTTTTAACTAATGTCTCTTTCTTTATCTGTTTCTCTTATGTGGCGCTAACGAAGTTGCGCGGGTCAGCTACTAATATTATAAATGCGAAAGTTTGTTACTCTTTCACGTAAAAACGACTGAATGGATTTAAATGAATCTTTACAATAATATAGCTTATACATCAGAATAACACAGGCTACTTTTTATCCCGGGAATAAGTTCCTGTGGGAAATGGGAACGGGAAAACTTCTTTGCACTTAGTACTTATATATTTCTAAATACATACATATTATACATAGAGAACACCCAAACTCCGAAACCAACATTTGTGGATCACACAAATATTTGTTCCGACCCTGGAATCAAACCATGGGCTACTTGCGCGGCAGCCGCACACTCTACCATTGCGCCATCGAGGTAGTCAATTTATATTTATACTCATTTGAAGGAGTTGTAAAAAATATGTAAACCGCCTTTTTAGTTTCAGCGGGTATCTTAAACCGATTTTCATCGCACACTCAGAAAACTTCTTTCTTCTTTGGGAGCTGTTATACCACAGACACACAGACACGTCAAACTTATAACTCCCCGTTGTTTTTGCATCGAAGGCAAATACAAGAAAGTAATTTACTGTATAGAAGAAATCTCTCATAGAGCCATATGTCGCTACATCTGACACAACGCGTATTATACCTATCACGCAAAATAGAAACAAAACTGATTCAATAAAGTGGGTAACCAATATGGACCCGTATGCTTTCAAATACAGGGATTCTCATATCTCCCGTACTTTCATTTGAAATCCCGTTTTCGTTTGCGTAACCCATTTTTGTTTTTCTTTTCAAAATATTCTCTCACAGCTGTATCAATTTATAGGTCACGCAATAAGATTTTATTGTAAATTCTACAAGAATGAGATTGTTCAAATGAAATCTGTGACACATTGACTATTCAAGTGGTTCTGTGAACCGACTTCGGAGTAAATTGAGGAAAATGGCTAAACATTTTTTGGTTAACGTGTTAGTTTTGAGCGCTCTTGCCAACCACTACGAGACCATTTCCCCTCCCCTGCCTCCATTTTGCCCCCGATCAAGAAACCCCCTCGCTAAAAGTTTTTGGCTATATCAAGGATTGTCCATGCCAAGTAGCATGCAAATCCGATGAAAAATGCGACCTGTAGACTGAATGGACGGACGAACGGTCGGACGATCGGAAATCTATAGCATTTTTTTCGTACCAGGACTTAAAACAGAGACTTTCGTCGGCTCGTTTCGCTCGCCTCCTAATAAAAGTATATCTAGTTATTTAACATATACAGAATGAATTTTTGTGAATTTTTCATGTATATATTAAATCCGTATTGGGTTGCATAAATTTTTGAGGCATAAATTAAAACTGCATAACGTTTTTTGGCATACTCTTCGTTTCGCATAACTTTCAAACCGAATAAATCATTAGGCATACTTTATTTTCCCATAACTTATTTATAATAACGATATACCCGCATAAAATGTTTACGTATAATTTTTTTTTACAATAACGATTACTAATCATAACATTTATTGGCATCTCACTCACTCTCGCATAAAGATTACAAGTCATACATATAGAATACCATAATGTTAACGAGTACATATTTTTATATCTAAGCTTGAACTGTCTGTGATTGAAATACCCACTGATTATAAATGTCGATATTTATTATTTATTTATTATATACTTTATTGTACGCCGAAATAGTATAACAATTTAAAAAAAATAAAAAAGATATAAAATAGCAGTACAACGGGCGGCCTTATCGCTAAACGCAATTTCTGCCAGGCAACCTTTGGATGGAAAAGTAAATTGGTAGGAGTAAACTGGTAGTTGTTGGCGTATTATCAAATAAACATAACAGTAAATATATAATACATAAACACACATACATAAGTACATAAATATTCAAAATATACCAATATTACAAAATAATTAATATATAAATATACATGCATATTAATTCATACATTCATACACAATTAAATATAAAATTATGTGTTCAACACTTTATATTCAGGAAAGGTTTTATTTGCTCAATTACCTGTTAAATAATATTTTTTAACAATAGATTTAAACTTTTGTAATGTCTCAGCACGCCTAATTTCCAGTGGTAACTTGTTCCACAAGCGAACTGCTGTCACGCTAAAGGAACAGTCAAAAAAATTTGTGGAATGTGGTGGCATTTTTAATTCTAAGTTTTCCGATGATCTCAAACATGCGTATCATGAATTAACTTAAAACGTTCTTTTAAGTAGGAAGGTGTAGATGGGTTAAACAATATATTATATAACAAGGATAGAATATGAGTATTCCTGCGAAGTCGAATTGGTGACCACTTGAGCTGTGTTCGAAACTGTGAAACGTGATCATACTTGCGCAAGCCAAATATAAATCGTATACAAACATTTTGGAGTCGCTCAAGTTTCTCAAATTGGTTCTCGGCAAGATCTAAGTAACTGACATCTGCATAATAAAGGATTGGAAGAAGCAAGTAGTTTGCAAGTGCAATTTTTGTGGCTGTGGGAAGGAAACGCTGCAGTCTCCTAATTGATCCTGCAGAAGCAAAAACCTTCCTGCTTAACTCTTGGAGTTGTGGGCCCCATGTCAAATTTGAATCCATAATTATACCTAAGTTCTTGACATTTTTACTAATAGGAACAATTGTCCCGTCAAAAATAACGGTGGGATTTGTGACCAATTTATTTTTGCTGTTGTTTTAGGACTGCCAATAATAATTATTTGCGTTTTAGATGGATTTATTTGTAGTCCATATGACCTACTCTATGACGATATGCTAGACAAATCCGAATTGATAACATCCACCGCTTCCGAAAGCTGATCAAGCGGTGCCTGTGTGTAGATTTGGAGATCGTCTGCGTAAAGGTGGTAGAAAGAATTTATTTGATTTGAGATAGAATTTATAAAAATTGCAAAGAGGAGGGGAGAAAGAACGCCATCCTGGGGCACACCGACGCTGGTATTGCACCAACTAGAAACAGTTTAAACGATAGTCACTATACTGAAGTTTAAAATGTCAACACTTATATATAGAATATATAAATGAAGTACAAAAGAAGTATGTAGATTAAAACGAGCGATTAAGTTCTGGCGCATCGCCGGCCGCTGCCGCGGCACGCTCGCTACGCTCGCTCGGCTCGCGCGTTGTGGTCACAAGTGACGTAACACTCCTCCTCGCTTCGCTCGTCGTCGTACCTATTTACGACTTTGCTCAAGACTAGTCTAAAATTAATAACACTTAAAATATCGTTTTATAATGTTACAGCTTACAAACGTGGCTATGAGTGAGATGACTATTTACAATGAATTCTCATCATTTCTTAAATTTTCTTAGTCAAATTTATTATTCATTTATGATTTAAACGGTTATCCATACCTCCATTATGCGTTTTGTATTTTATAATAAATTACCTTTAGGCGTATAACAATTATGCCCTTTACATGTATGCTGATTAAAATTATGATAAAAAAATTAGAGTAAGTTAATGTTATGCCAATAAAACCATTATGCGTTTATAACAATCTGCTTATCATAATTTATGCAAGAAACTGTTATGCCAAACTACATTATCCTGAAAAAAAATGCGATCGAAAGGGCACCCGATATTAATAGAATTCGAAACGTAGTTGGTTTACCCCTGGTAGCACCGTACGTGGTGGTAGGTATACGACTGCCTTAAGTTAATTAATGGCTTGTACTTGCCTGACTTCGGCCTATTCGCAATAACTCCAAGAAAATTAAGATATTCAATATCTAATAATTGGTTTGGCGAGTCTTGAATTCAATAAACAATTCTATTCTTCCTGGGTTCGATTCCCGGGTCGGAAAAATTATTTGTGTGATCTACAAATGTTTGTTTCGGAGTGATGGTGCAACACAGACGTGTAAATAGTCTGGCTACGTGGGCTTTATACCCTTATGTGCCCTAGGTTTCCCTATAACTCAAAAACAACAAGAAATAGAGGAGTCACCTACTACACATAATGAAGCGAACCACTAACCTGCAATCGGGCGTCTTCCTTCAGTAGGAGCGATTGCGGATGTCCAGGCAATGCTTGATGGTAATCAAAAATCACACGCGGTTCTTATTTCTACGGTAGAATGAACAATTCACACTACTAAATCCGTCGAAGTGACGAGATTAGGTATATTTTGATAGCCTTCAATAGGCGTATCACAATTCAATACAGTTGCAATAACTGGGAAACTGAGCTCTTCGAATATTACGAGGATTATTCAAATTCAGCCATTTTTACAAATATCGACGACAAGAGTGGATCGTCGTCCGCCATTGGTCCGCGCTTCAGCCAATCGCAGCGCTCACGTCAGAACACCACGACATACAGAATTAGCGGGCACTTCAAAATGGGACGAGATGCTCACCTAAATCTTATCGTTCTTTTGAGTATAGGTAGTATATAATACTAGTGGATATAAGCAAAAGTATTGCCTAACCACGGAGTTTAGGTGTTTACTATGTATAATATGTATGTATTTAGAAATAAATAAGTATGTTTATCAGTCGTCTAGATCCCATAACACAAGCTTAATCAGCTTACTTTGGGCTAGGGGGCGCTGCGCAAAAAAAATGCCCCACAATACTATCGGACTCAATTCCCTAATATTTAAATCGATTTATATTTGTTCCAAATATCTTGTAAGCTATTATAGGTATAATTTTTTTTTACTTGTCTTATACGAGACACTCAACTAATAAATATTCAATGTACATATGATACGAGTATATTTATGTAAACATTAGTTCTTATAGTACCAAAATGCGAAAACTAATCAATGGATTCCCAGATATGGCTCTGGAACTTACTTAGATAATTAGAAACTGTGCGTTTTCCAATAAAAATAAAATAAAAAATGAGAGATAATTATATCCCCGTTGTCCCACATAAACAGTGTCAAAATCGTTCAATAAGAAATACAATGATACGAACACAGAGGGATTTTTTGACGCGGGGAAAGGCTGCAGAAACGTTGTGTGAGACTCCCGGCTCTTGGGGGCCGTCCTAACCACTAAGCCCCGCGGTGTTCCGCCTTCTTCCCAAACGAGTTTCGGAATAGGCCTGAGTGCTATTCTTGGCTAAGGGAATGCCCCAATATATTTCAGCTTTCTGTGGATATAGGTATGTAGGTCGAATTTTTTGCTATTTTACTCGATCGTCCTTTAATTTTTTAGGGAAGAAATGATGTGTGCCTAAGCACATTAAATACGGAACATTTCGAGATTTTATAATACGAGTATTACCTGTACCGTGTAGTGAATGAAGACTTAAATTTGATAAATAATGAACATTAATATTAAATCTATACATATTCATGGTATTGCAGTATTTTTAACATAAGTTTAAGCACTTTCAAGAATTTGAATAGAACCTCTATTTAGCATAATGTTAATAGATTTAAATTGGAAAACGAGGCTTTGATTGGATCGTTTTAGATTTCAATAGGGTTGCCACAAATAACTATCATCCGTTCTACAATGTCTGAAGAGGTCGTTCTTTTTTGACATGTGGTTATTCTCATGGATGCTATGCTGGACTTGTAGCGACTAAAACCAAACGATGCCCTTCCATTACACGATTATGGCTGTGAGCCCTCTTTCTGTCTCTTCATCTTACTGTATTCCCAGCTACTTACAAACCCTGAATGCCACTTTTTTTTACTGCTATGACCAGCTTTTGTAATTTTCAATTTTTACATTGTTATGAGCGACTGCTGTCAGACCTCGCAATAGTAGCCTCGTCTGTTGGTCAGCAGGTAAGGTCGTTGGGCTACAAGGATATTGGTGGGGCCCTTTAACACTCTCCTGGGGAATCTTATCATAAATCAACAAGCCTTAACAAGAACTAGGTTAAAGAAATTGCCGACAAGGATCTTTTAATATTAATAAATAGAACTTTCTTTTAACCAAACTATTACTTTTAAATATCCATCACGCCTTATCCCCGAAGGGGTGGCAGAGGCATATTATATGCCCACTTTTCACCGTGTGGATTCCTGTCCCACGTAATAGGTGGAGAGCCCATTACTTTTAAACTTGAACTGTTACAAAATTAATTTTAAAAGGTCGCATTATCATAAAATTAATGTCTATAGAATATATTATTCTGTTTTACACAAAGAATCTACTTAATGGTAGGTAGTTAATTAAATAAATAAGTTAAATTTTGATTGTATAAATATCATATTGACACAATTTTGTTATCTGTATAAATGCAGTTCTTGTAAAACCAATGAAATTGTGACACGGTTACATATTCACTTCATTATACCCAGTGATACACTCCGTCCGTACTTCTTTTATACCCTTGCTTATCAAGTTAAAGAGTTAACTCTATAATGCACTTAAACTATATGTATCAATCACACCTTATCGCCGAAGGGGTGGCAGAGGCATATTATACGTCCATATTTCACCATGTGTATTCCTGCCCCTCGTAATAGGTAGTGAAGTGAGCCTAACGTGTTGAAATAAACAGACGCAGGTTGTGGCTTCCTGCTGTTGGAAATTTACAAGACGCTCTTATGGCTTTCAACTTACTATTTAAATATGCTTTTTGACATTCTTAACTCGACATAAAATATTACCAGAGATCTTTCAAAATATAATCAGAGACTCCTGTAAACCAGGATCTAAAGTGTAGATCCTGGATTTTGGTCTATTTTGGTCTTGGTTATTGCTATAGAATCTACAAAAAAAGTGACACCGGTCTTGAACTTTATAACATCTCAGAATCAGAAGATAACTTAAAGTCGAGATTCGATCGACTCAATTTTTTTTACTCCTTATATTGCTTGTGATCTACTCTTGTGGGTGGACAAGGTTTTGTGAAAGGCGTGGATTGAGTAGGCCCAGTGGTCTATCCAATTTCTATATTTTATTTACTCTACAAGGTCTTGTGGGTCTCCTCTTTTAATTCTTTTAAACGTCCTCCTGGTTCGGTTCATTACTTCATACGGAACCTAATAACTTAAAAACTATACTGCTAACTAAATTTGGTCTGTAACTACTATACATTCGTTTAAGCTGGTTGAGTCATGGTTCTGTAGAAAAGTATAGTTCTGTCGTTTGCATCTCAATGTAATGTCATCGACGCTAGACGCAAGCTTATTTTGTCCGTACTTTCGCTATTATTATATATCCATAGACCACAAAAAACATATGTCGTCAGATTGAGAGCCAGAAGAGGGTAAAGTAATTTCTATTCGTTTTATCATATGACGTGACTTACTTAGGTTTTTGGTAGACGTTTTGAAACTACTTTTATCATAGATTATTTTTAAATCATACATATATACCTATAGTCACGCCTTTATCCCCAAAGGGGTAGGCAGAGGCATACTGTACGCCCATATTTAACCGTATGCATTTTTGTCTCAAGTAACAGGTGGTAAGCCCATTGCCAGGTGGATTATTATTATTTATATAAAATTACAAAAATTACATATAAAATTTCTATCTAAAAAAACAAAGGTGATCGTTAGGTACATATAAATAAACGATATTGAGATATAGAATCAACGATGGTGTATGTGCTAGTATAAACTGTGTGACAGACACTTCCTCCCTTAAGAAACTAACAAACGTACTCAATACATTATATATTTATTTGAGTTTCTGTAGTAGTTTCATACTAATATATTTAATAAAAAATTATCTATACAAATATGTAAAGCAAAACTAATATGAAAAGAGTAAAGGGCGAAGCCGCAGGGTTTAACTAGATACGTTTATTTTTGAAGTGAAAACTTCTTTAGCGGCGTTGAGCACTTTTTCTGTAATGGGTATAAAATCTTAAACTCGCGTCAGGACACGTGACCTGATCGAAAAAGCGTAAGATTTTTTTATCATCATCATCTTTACGTCGATCCCGGTCAATTTTTGAAGGAAAAACTTCTTTTAGCGCGGTACGCATATTTTTAGATGAGATAAAATCTCTGGACTCGCGACCATAATCATCATCATCATCAAACGTTGATTCCGGTCATCTACAGGTCTTATTAAATAATGCTGTGTAATCAATTAGGACTCTTTCAGTGTAGAATTATTTTTTATCATCATCATCTTTACGTCGATCCCGGTCAATTTTTGAAGGAAAAACTTCTTTTAGCGCGGTACGCATATTTTTAGATGAGATAAAATCTCTGGACTCGCGACCATAATCATCATTATCATCTAACGTTGATTCCGGTCATCTACAGGTCTTATTAAATAATGCTGTGTAATCAATTAGGACTCTTTCAGTGTAGAATTATTTTTTATCATCATCATCTTTACGTCGATCCCGGTCAATTTTTGAAGGAAAAACTTCTTTTAGCGCGGTACGCATATTTTTAGATGAGATAAAATCTCTGGACTCGCGACCATAATCATCATCATCATCAAACGTTGATTCCGGTCATCTACAGGTCTTATTAAATAATGCTGTGTAATCAATTAGGACTCTTTCAGTGTAGAATTATTTTTTATCATCATCATCTTTACGTCGATCCCGGTCAATTTTTGAAGGAAAAACTTCTTTTAGCGCGGTACGCATATTTTTAGATGAGATAAAATCTCTGGACTCGCTACCATAATCATCATCATCATCTAACGTTGATTCCGGTCATCTACAGGTCTTATTAAATAATGCTGTGTAATCAATTAGGACTCTTTCAGTGTAGATTTATTTTTCATCATCATCATCTTTAACGTCGATCCCGGTCAATTTTTGAAGGAAAAACTTCTTTTAGCGCGGTACGCAATTTTTTAGATGAGATAAATTTTTTTTTCATCATCATCATTAACGTCCATCCCGGTCAATTTTTGAAGTGAATATTCTTTTAGCGCGGTACGCTTATTTTTAGATGAGATAAAATCTCTGGACTCGCGACCATTATCATCATCATCATCTAACGTTGATTCCGGTCATCTACAGGTCTTATTAAATAATGCTGTGTAATCAATTAGGAGTCTTTCAGTGTAGATTTATTTTTCATCATCATCATCATTAACGTCGATCCCGGTCAATTTTTGAAGGAAAAACTTCTTTTAGCGCGGTACGCAATTTTTTAGATGAGATAAATCTCTGGACTCGCTACACCCCGTTACGATACGCAGCTATAGTGTGTGCATATATGCATGTACCAACGCGTCTAGATAAATAAATTATTAATAAATTGAGTTTTCACTTCTGTCGGCACTCCCGGAGTGGATAGGTTTTTTATATTGGCACGTCAATATGGCGTCGCCTGCCTGATGGTTAGCAAAGACGACGACGTATAAATTAATTAAATTAATATAATAAATATGCATGCATTACATGTGTAAACGACAGATACAATTAATTGAGCCAAATTTGAGCTAAATCCCTTCCGCTTTGGAGCCCTATGTTGACAAATCAGTTAGTCAGGCTTACCCTTGCATAATAACACTCAGCTCATGGCACAATGTCGAGATTAGAACAAAAGCAATAAAAAGTAATTCAATGAAAATATGGAAGTACATTTAAGCTAGTCAAATCCCGTCAAACGGAGGGACAAATCCATTCAAGATTAATGTTTTAAGTCCCTCTCTTTGGTTTTAAATTTAAATTTGGTCTGTAATAAAATGTTGACCCCAACTCGGTCAAGCCTGTGTTTAATTTTGGCTGTTCTAATTGTCTAGTAGCTGCGGGCCGTCGTAAAATGTGGGATGAGGCTTATGGCTCGCATAAGCTACTGAATGTGGCAAAAAATTATAGTGTTTTGAGTAATACATCATTGTTAATCGTTGAACACCGATTGAAATATAAAAAGGTGCTTCTGGATAATACGAGTGCCCTTAGAATACATACATACATATTGTCACGCCTTTATCCCCGAAGGGGTAAGCAGAGGCATATTAAACGCCCACATTTCACCGTATGCACTTTTGTCCAACGTAACAGGTGGTGAGCCCATTGTTAAAATGGAGAGGCGCAGGCTTCGGCGACCTGCTGTGAGTTTTTTAAGCCGCCCATAAGGCCTTCAACTTGGCTTTACGACTGCCATTTTATTGGCAATCCGGTTGCCCTTAGAATATATTCAAAATAACCTGTTTGGATCGCTGCCCATGTCAACAGAGGTCTTTAGTAATTGACAACTATTAAAAAAACATGCCTGTGTTTTATAAATAGTATCTTTCTTAACAAAACAAAACCGAAACCTCTGAATGCATTAGGACGTTTTACTAAGCTTATTTGAACGAATCTGCACGCACGAACAAGACGCCGAGCGCTTCCAGTGCGACAATAAAACTATCTTCTAACGCTAACTATCATTACTTCTTATTTGGAAATTTTTTCAACTTTAGGTTGGACTCAAAGGCACTACTTCTCACTTTTCAATTGAGACGCTTATCCAACTAAGCTACAGAGGACACTTGAAACGACGACTTAATTCACCTCTTCCGTCTTAATAAGACGTAGAAGTCGAATGATGCCTATAAATTACGACTTCTAGGACTTTAAGATAGTTTTAGAAGCGCTCGTGGCCCCGCGGACTCGGTGTTCTGTAAACGATCACTGAGTTATGCAACTTTTACTATGGTCCTCGGATGGGTGACTACTTTGTGGCATTTACATTTGCGAGCGTTTCATTGCTTCGGAAGGCACGTTAAGCCGTTGGTCCCGGTTGCCAATAACATGGCAGTCGTTAAGTCAAGGAGAAGGCTTTATGGCGGTCCATGTATAAAAAAATTTCAACTGCAGGTAGGCACAACCTGCATCACCTATTACGTGGGACAGGAATACACATGGTGAAAAGTGGGCACACAATATGTATGACTCTGCCGCCTCTTCGGGGGTGTATATAAATAAATAAGATAGTTTACATTGTAAGACATGAATTCAATATCGGACAACTTAAATAAGATGTTTTACATTGTAATAAATATAGATTCAATCCTGGACAGTTGAGTAGACAAAGACATTAGTTACAAAGTCTGACTCGTCTTGGCAACAAACAAAAATCTTCGCAAAAACACGTTGTTACACAATTTTCCCGAGCTAAAAGAAAAATGTTCGCCTAGTCACGCGTCAATCGATGTCGTGAACATAATGAAGTTGTTTTTCATTTCTTCTCTATAAATAAGACATAGGCAAACAGAAACAAAAGAAAAGTAAAGTATCTATTTTTTACGGACCTAAAAAAGTACTAATATTACCTTGACTTTATCATCTGTGAAGCATCGATATAAGGGCCAGTTTATGTATGTGTGTGTATTAGGAAAAGAAATTAAGTATCTCTGCCACTTGTGTCCATTTTTTACGTTCGTTTGTTCTAGCAATTTTCTTAGAAAGGAGTACAAAGTATTTCCTTCACGTAATAATAGAACCTACTAGTGGATGCCATGGTTCCACCTACATGAATTTGACCTATTCCATTTCTTCCCTATGGGTTGAAATTTACAAAATCGTGCATGCCATAAATTATAAGCTTGGCGTTGATAGATGAGTAAGTGAATCATACGGTAATTATATTAATATAGATAGATACCCCCAAGACTAAGATTGAGCAACTTCAGTTATATCTGTACAGAACATGATGTAGAACTATATTTAAAGCGTAAATTGACAATCTCACACAACATATGTCGAATTCGTGATATATTCGCAAAGTTAAGTCAGCGCAGAGACTTGCAGCGCTATGAAACAACGCCTCAAGAGCTTAGAGATCCTCAACTTGTAACTCCATTACAATGGATGGTTACTTACAGAGGCTAGTAAAGGTACTCATGCATAATGCATCTTATCATAATCATAATGCAAAATTTATTTGACGTTGCAACTTTCCTAAGTGAACGTGAGTAAATACCATAAATTTTATGTGGAAAATTTTTCAGCATCGAGCTGGTTTCAAACCAGCTTACCTAACTAACCTATCGAAAGATACCTCTTTAAATTTATGGTATAGTTTGCAAACTAATTGCTTTTCAAATTGTTTCTACATCCATACATACATATTGTCACGCCTTTGTGAGCCCGTTGCCGGGTGGATTATTTTGATTTATATAAAATTACAAAGTAACAAAACAAACATTTCAAGCCGCCCATAAGGCCTTCAACCAGTCTTATCGTGCCTTCCAAAGCACGGAAACTCTGGCAAATGTAAATTCCACAAAATGGTCACCCATCCAAGGACCACCTATAGCGAATGTTGTTTAACGCAGTGATCGTTTACAGAACACTGAGTCAGCTTCTAATAAAATTGTTTCTAATGTTTGACAAATCGAATAGGTGCATTTTTATAAATTCGTAACTTTGCCAAGTTATTAAATGGGGCTTTATATCGCCTTAAGCTGAAAGACTTATTTTAATTTGTCAGTTTGAGTGTCTTTGATAGTTAAGAAGCTGGGTCGGGTCCAGCTCGAGGCGGAAAACTTTTCCACTTTAAATTTTTGATATAATTAGCACTCTAATTGCTTTTAAAAGTGTTTCTAATGAGTGTGTAAATGTGTATTATTTTCACATTTTTGTTCATGTGTCTAACCCTATAAGAATAGGTAGGTATAGATTTAGTGGACATTGTTAGTGAGTTTCTTATCTGTACAGTACCTAAATACTTACTTGTGTTCTGTAACTATGCAATCAACCATACAGTTTAAGAGTCTGTTTTTTATTATCGTATGGATATCCCCCGGATATTATGCCGACTATTATAGTCATGGTGCCTTCTTATTTGTCTAGCGCCGGGCACCCTGGGTA
Source organism: Thumatha senex (assembly GCA_948477245.1). Taxonomy (NCBI): domain Eukaryota; kingdom Metazoa; phylum Arthropoda; class Insecta; order Lepidoptera; family Erebidae; genus Thumatha; species Thumatha senex. The sequence goes on from OX419743.1 coordinate 18,032,374, forward strand.
AACCTTTCAAAGATGGCTCAGGATTCCCGATACTTCGGTTCGAATGTTATTCCGCTTACAATTAATAAACGATAGATTAATCGGGTGCCACTGAGGATCTAAATATATCACAGGCGAAGTCGCAGCGCTCAGCTAGTCAACTATATTTACTAAAAAGAAGATTTATTCGATATTTCCATAAGATTTCTTGATGTCGATAAACGTGAATGAAGCTGAAAGCACTTCAACTAAAGTGCCTTCAAATTTATATTCAATCACTTAACGTGTAACTGATACTCACACAACAATTTCATGATTTATGATACTCCATTAGATGTTTGCACACAATTTTATAACTATCCCCAGTAAATACATAACGATTTGTATTCATATGCAGTAAAATGGGGAAAATCGTATCTCTTAATCTTTGCGACAAAATTGATTACAGTAGGTAAAGGAAAATCGAGGTAAGTTGGATGGTGTACTGTAAAGTAAAGTAGGTAGTAGTGCGCAATAATGTTCATCGATAAATCAGTATCTTATTACTGGTTTGGTCCTGAGGCACTCAATGTAGATTCCTATAAGGGTGAGGTTTGAGGATCTGCTTGGCAACAAAGAAGGAACTCCTCTGGTTGAATAGATCTTTGCCAAAGGAAGCTTAAAGCGTACCACCTGTAAATGAGATTGCCGCAGTTGCAGAGATATCAGCAAGACTAGAACGACTTCTTCGTGCTCTATAGCAAATTCTTCGCACCCAGCAAGTCACGATCGGTGTAAGCCGACGCTACGCTGGGCCCATTATTGCTGTGGTGGCATATTTTACGGCGGTGGTTGAAAAAGACGCTGTTGTAACATTTTTGCAGTAAGTTTCGTGATTTCGTGAAGTATCGCATCATCTTATTAAACTAAATATATTAAAGTCATGGACTTTTATTTCACCATTTATGTGGTAAAATTTTCAAAAGTACGTAATGAATTTAATTTTTAAACACATTTATAAATAGTGATGGGCAAAAAATAAAGTCATGTTACGTACTTACATCATATGTATTTAAAAATCATTCATAGATGATTTGCAATAAATATAGCTGAGACTTTCAACAGAACTCCTTGAGTTGGTTCAGATAGAATGTTCCTCCAATAACCACGGATTCATGTCTGTTGATGTCCAAAATATTTTCCTAAGGATAAAGTAGTCTTTATCCTTAGGAAAATATTTTAGAAAGTAGTCTTGTGGGTAGTCACAAGTAATACACAACTTGTTTTGAGCTCTCATTAATTTATTAAAATTAAAATAATTATACTTATTTATAACACTAGTTTCTGGTACAGTCGAATGCCAGTATAATACACTCACCAGCTGTGTATAATCTCCATCCATTTTATCCAATATCAAAAGATATTCACACTTATAAACACTAGCACAAAGATGGAGGCAATGAAGGACTCATTTGCATCAACCATGAGTGGGATTGAGGAACGCCTGGCTAGTTATGAGTCGGAACTACAGAGAAGCAATAAGGTATCCAGTTCTCCAAATCTGGTGAGTCTTACATCAGTCTTTTCAAATTTCAAAATCTTTGTTTTGAGTACAATATCAGCTTTTCGTACTCAATTGGAATTCCTAGGACGTGAGTTGGACAATGGTGAGATGAGGAGTCGTCGCAAAATACTTTTGATGCATGGCATTCCTGAGGAGCAAGCTGAGCAGACATCACAAGTTGTGGTAAAAGTTATTTCTGATAACTTAAAACTGACTGATGTGGTGGTTAATGACATAAAGAGTTGCCAAAGAATGGGAAGACCTTCAAGTGCCAACAAGCCCAGACCTATCCTGGTTAAGTTCCAGCAGGTAGCAGTTCGTGACAAGGTGTGGTTCTCCAAAACTAAGTTTAAGGGCACTGGGTTTACGTTGTCGGAGTTTCTGACACGCACCAGACATGAAGCCTTCATGGCTGCACGCGAACGTTTAGGTGTTTCCAAGTGCTGGTCGCGGGGTGGCCAAGTATTCGTACTGGGTCCGGATGGTTCTCGGCACCGTGTAGCATCTTTAAGTGAGCTCAATCGGATGGATTGGGACGTGCAGAAAGCAGCACCCACTGCGAAAGTTACGACGAAGTCCAGGCGAGCCGTAAATAAGAAATAAGCAGCTCTTCAGTAAACTTTGACGGCTTCATTTGGCGCATGGGTACTGTAAACTCTCTTTGCGATTATATTATATATTCTTGAGTATTTCCTTAGTAAACATATATCTTATAACCTCTTAAACATTGTTCAACATAGTATTTATATTTATTTCAACTGAGTATGCACTCAAATTGTTTTGATATTAGCTTTTTCTAATCTATAATATTCATGTAGATGACAGTGCAGAACCGATCAACTGACGTTTAACGTTTCTTTTTTTTTATCTTACACTTATTCACCTGCATGGCGGGCAATGAGTATGACCCATACAGTCTAATACTTCTAATATTCATTTTTTTTCTTTATTTTTATCATGTGTAACTATCTCAAACTAATCTTAATATAATTATTATTAATAGGAATATATGGTATAATTGGTCATTTTGTTTCTTAAATTACTGTTTGTGAATATTTTTCCATTTTATAATTATTGTGCACAACTGGCGGGTGACTACGTTCACGACTAAATTATCGTATTTTTTTTTATTGGCGTTATAATATTCACTTTTATCTATCTATTTATTGTATATTTATTACTCTTGTTATTTATACCTATATATTAAATATTATATATTTATTTATACATTACATATTTTAATTAGCTATTAACTGATGTTAGATGCATACAATTTCAGTTATTGTGATGACAGCTTTACTACTGCAAGCAGCCAGGATGATAGCTTTGCAAGTCTACCATCTTTGGCTGAAACTATAGAGGCCCAGTTTTCCGATGTACCCAGGAATTTTAATGTAGTCCATATAAATGCACAGAGTCCCATTTTCCAGAGATGCTGACTACATTTGATTGTAAAAATATCCACGCAGTTCTGGTCTCAGAGACGTGGCTAAATCCCTGTCTTCCTTCTATTTCGTTCACTTTGCCTCACTTTCACTTAATTCGCAATGATCGTTTCTCTAGAGGTGGAGGTGTTGCCATTTATTTAAGGGAAAATATTAATTTCAAAATCTTAGAAATGTCACCTAAGCCACTGCCTTCAAATACAGGGGAATCAATTTTCATTGAGGTGGAGCTTTACCACACCAGGGTCCTGCTTGGTGTGTATTATTCCTCTTCATCTGCTATTAATTTCTTTTCGTCCTTCGAAAATATAATTCAACGTCTTTCTCCCTCTTACAGCCATACTATTGTAATGGGCGATTTTAATACATAACTAACTAACTAACTAACTATCTTCACGCTGTATCCCTGACGGGGTAGTCAGAGAGGACAGATCGCCAGGCTTCGCGATCCATGCATACTTCTTTCGCTTCTTCGAGATTCATCAATCGCTTCATACACGCACGTCTGGGTATCCGAGTACTTTTGACCTTTCCGTTTTTGAGCAATCTGCTCACGTGGTCTTCATATGTAAGTCTCGGCCTTCCCTGACTCCTTCTACCCTCTACTTTTGAACAATATATATTCTTCGTCAATCGTTCCTCACTCATTCGTTGGACGTGTCCAAACCAACGGAGCACGCCCTTTTCCAGCTTAACGCTGACACTTTCATTCAAACCTGCCATATTGCGTATCACTTCGTTACGTATTCGGTCGGCCAAGGTAACGCCGCACAATTTTCGAAGTGATCGCATCTCCACAGCATTCAATTTACTTTCATGCATCTGCTGACATACCCAGATTTCACTACCGTAAAGCAAAGTTGGCACTAGCACTGCGTTATGAATCGCCATTCGTGCTTCTTTTACGATGCTTTGTCGCTTTACTAACTGGGACAAAGCACCGTTAACTTTGTTTCCGGCAGCTACTCGCCGTTCTACATCCGAATCACATCTTCCATCCGCGCTAAACATACTTCCTAAATACACAATTTCATTCACTTGCTCTAGACGTTCCTGGTTTACCCTAATCTCACATTTAGTTCTTACGTCACCTCTTTCAAATACTAGAACCTTAGTTTTACTTGCATTCATGCGGAGACCCTTACTTTCACACCCCTCTTTCATATTAGTGACTAATGCCTGTAGGTCGGCTTCTGATGAGGCCATGAGCACCGCATCATCAGCGTACAGCAGACAGTTTACTGTAAAGTCACCCAAATTCACACCCATATTAAAATCTTTCAACTTCTGCAGGCAACTGTCCAGATACACTATGAACAGCCAGGCGGACATGACACATCCCTGTTTGACGCCTGTACAGACATCAAAAAGAGGTGACACATCCCCCCCTACTCGCACGCAAGCCTTACAGTCCCTATAAAGCGACTGTATTGCCCGCAGTAGCGAGCCGTCCACACCATATCCTGGCAGCAAGTCCCACAGCGTTTCTCTCACAACGTTATCAAATGCTTTCTCTAGATCCACAAAAGCGCAGAAAACCTTCTGGCTAAGAGCCAGAAACTTTTCCGCGATCATGCGGAGAGAAAACACTTGATCCATGCAACCTCTTCCACGTCGGAATCCGCATTGAGCCTCCCATAAATACCTTTCAGACTTTTCTTGCATTCGTGCCGTTATAACCTTTGCATACACCTTACTAGCTAAGCTGACCAAGCTGATCGCCCTGTAGCTGGAGCAGTTTAGGCGCGAGCCTTTCCCTTTGTAAAGAGGTACTACAACTGCTACTCGCCAGTCATCTGGGACCTCACCCGTCCGCCAGCACAAGTTGCATAACAGACAAAGTGTGTCCCAGACACGCGACCCACCGTACTTGATCATCTCAGCAGTAACTCTGTCTTTTCCCGCAGCCTTACCACATTTCATACTTCTTATCGCTTGTTCTATTTCTTTCATACTAATGACTTCAATGACATCAGGATCCGGAGCATCGAAGTGAGCTCCACTTCCCGATGTGGCATCTCTGTCTTTTCTTGCATACATCTTTCCATAATATTCACTCCATCTCTGCAGGACGTCACTTTGGTCTGTTAGGACGTCATTGTTAACACTAAGCACTTTATTCATACTGCAGATTGCCGAACAACTCCGGGTCTTGCCTACCTCTTTCCAGAAGAGCTTGGCATTATCCCGGAAATTGGACGACAACCTTTCATCCGCTTTCATTCTGCACCTTTCACGAGCTTCTTCTATCAGTGCCTTCGTGTTAACTTTCTGCAGCTTGTATCTCTCTTTCATATTAAAATCATTCCGCGAGGCTAAGTAGTCTAGCCATGCTTTCTTCTTCATTCGAACTGCTTCTTTCACTTCCTCATTCCACCATGCATCACGCTTATTACTACTGCCTCTTTTCGTTTCTCCACACACTTCCACAGCGGCATTTATCATACTGTCCCTAAGGTTCTGCCATACACTTTCCACATTCTCACTGCTTACATTGACGTCGCCAAGCTTTTCGGCTACCCTTTCATTATATTTATCCCTAATGGATGCATCCTGCAGCTTCCAGCTTTTGATGCTATAAGTCGGCCCAGGTTCAGGACACTCGGTACGATGACGCCAACCCGCGAACAGACCCCTAATCCTAGTTATGACTAGGTAGTGGTCTGATCCCAGCTCAGCGCCTCGATAAACCCTCGTGTCCATCACCTGTTTACGGAGCCGACTATCCATTAGGAATAGATCTATCATGCTTCTCTTTGACTTACATCTTTTATACATATTTTATCATTTTAATACATGCCTTGTAAAAAATGATCCCTCCTCCCTTGCTCGCTCGTCTACTTTCTCTAGCATTGTTCACTCCTGCAACTTGTCTATCCTGCCTTTAAACGTCACTCATCATTTTCCAAATTGGGTTCCATCCCTCTTAGATCTTATCCTCGTATCTTCTACTGAATTAGTTGTAAGGCATGGACAGTGCACAGCTGATGAATTCTCGTACCATGATCTAATCTATCTTTCATATAACCTCCGCCCCCCTAAACCTAAACCCAAAATCCTTACGCAGCGCAATTTTGGTGGCATGAATCTAGGTAGGCTACGTGAGGAGGCCTCTAACATTGATTGGGCTTCATTAATCACCGCTCATGGCATTGACGAGAAAGTTAGCATCTTAACAAATAAGTTAATTGAACTTTATGATGTACATGCTCCAATCCGTGCAGTAAGGATGCGACATTTGCCGTCACCTTGGCTTACAGCTGATATCAAATTGATTATTGCTAAAAAAGCTGCAGCTAAATGTAAGTTTAAGCGTCGGCCTACATCTGAGAATCACGAGAAATATATAACATTGCGAAACATCTGCAGCAAGGTGTGTAGGAAAGCACAACGCCAACATATCTATAAATCGGTCCAGAACGGGGACCCTGCAAAGATCTGGAAGTTTCTTAAAACGCTAGGGGTGGGAAAGCCTAAACAACAGGACATTCCTAAAAAAATTGATATTGATTCACTAAATCAACATTTCTGCTCGTCTTCATGTTATAATCAATCTAGCAAAGTAAGTACTTTACAATATCTTTCATCACTTCCAACTCCTCCGTTTCCACCGTTTGTTTTTGAACAATTATCTGCTTGTGATGCTAAGAGGTGCATAATGTCGCTAAATTCCAATGCTGTTGGTAACGACTGTTTGAGTCGAAACATGGTCGTGCCTATTCTGGATGAAGTTCTTCCCATATTGTGTCATGTCTTGAACCATTCCATAACTTGCGGTGTTTTTCCTTCAATGTGGAAAGAGGCACAAATAATTCCCATTCCAAAAAAACCTAACCCAACATCCTTTGCTGAATTTCGTCCTATATCCATTTTGCCTTTCCTTTCCAAAGTCCTAGAACGGCTTGTACACAGCCAACTTAGCTCATTCCTTACTCAAAACCACCTCCTTAACCCATTCCAGTCCGGCTTTCGACCAGGATATAGTACGACAAGTGCGTTGATCAACGTCACTGATGACATTAGGCTGGGTATGGAGAATGGAAATCTAACTGTACTATCCTTACTTGACTTTAGCAACGCTTTTAATTCAGTGGATTTCCAAATACTGCTCGGTATTCTGCGCTCGATTAACATATCTCCAACAGGTATTGATTGGTTTCACAGTTACCTGTTCGGGCGGCGACAGCGTGTATCCAGTGAAGAATCTATTTCTTCTTGGTGCGACACGACTGTTGGCGTACCACAGGGTGGCGTTCTATCCCCATTTTTTCTCTATTTTTATAAATTCCATTTCTAAATCTTTACTGTCTTCCTACCACTTGTACGCAGATGATTTGCAGATCTATATGCAAGCTCCGGTGCATGAAATCAGTGAGGCAATTTCAATAATTAACTCAGATTTAAGGCGGATATGTAAGTGGAGCAAGCTAAATGGACTTAATGTGAACCCCTCCAAAACTCAGGTGACTGTTATAGGCAGCCCCAATATGGTGACACGAATAGACAGGTCACAACTTCCTGACATCATGTTTAACGGTGTTGTGTTACAAATTTGTACAACTGTCAAGAATCTGGGCATTTTAGTTGAAGACACTCTTTCCTGGAGACCCCAACTGCAAGAAATCAGTCGGAAACTGTTTGCATCAGCAGAATCTTTACGTCGTCTGCGTAATTTCCTGCCAACGGCCACTAAAATTGCGCTCGCTCAATCTCTCCTTCTTCCCTTGCTAGATTATGCTGATGTCAGCTATTTCGATATCACCGAAGAGCAACTTGATAAACTTGAGCGGCTTCAAAACTTCTGTATAAGATTCATATTTGGGTTACGCAAATATGATCATGTAACCGAATATCGCAACTTGCTCGAGTGGCTTCCAATTCGCCTTCGACGGAATACTCATATCCTTTCTATGCTTTACAATGTACTGTTTAATCCGCGTTCTCCAGCATATCTCAAAGAACGATTCATGTTCCTTAATGACACACATTCAAGATCCTTGAGGTCGTCGGAATCTATGGAATTGGCAATACCTACTCATTCCACTAGTTATTATGATAAATCGTTTACCGTACAGGCTGTGCGGTTATGGAATGCATTGCCTATTCCAATTAGAAGGGCTCAGTCTCTGTTTGTCTTTAAGCGCATGGTAAAAGAACATTATTTGACCCGATAGTTAATTCCTTCTCTTATTGCTGCGACTCCGATAATTCTTATTCTATTATAAATGTATGTTTATATTTATATAGTTTGTAAGTGTATGTATGTATATGTCTAAGTATCTATGTTTATATGTAGTATGTATTATGTGTATTGTATGTATGTGTATCGTATGTATGTGATATATATATATATATATATATATATTACATTTATTATTATTATGTATTGTGCATATTGTATAATGTAGCTAATCATTTGCATTCTTTTTTTTTTTTTTTACACCAATGCTACCCATCTTTCCAACAATTAACATCCTTCTCTGTCCATCCCAAGGTTGCCTGTAAGAAATTGCTTTTTAGCGATAAGGCCGCCCTTTGTACATTATCTGACTAAAATATTTGTAAGTAATCTAACTATAATTTGGTGTACAAATAAAGTTTTATTCTATTCTATTCTATTCTAAAGATGTTGGAAGTCCTGATATCAAATATGTATGAGTCTATGTACGAGCCTGTGTAGTGTGTAAGCTAGACGTCTACCTTAGACCACTCAATATTTATTTTATAAATCTCTCATTCAAAGGACAACACTTGAATATCATTCAAACATTTATGAGATCATCTGCTTTGATCTCAAAATATACGAGTATTCAACTAACTTCTAACGTGAAACTTTTTGAATTACGAACTTAAAAGAAAACAGCTAAGTAGGATTTACAAGATAACAGACTTCAAAATGTATCTATTTAGAGGTTTTTTTATTGGCGTATCAAATTATCTTAATAAGTTATGTTTTTTATATTAAACTACTAATGAAGCGCTCGTGGCCGAACTCAGTGTTCTGTAAACGATCACTGCGTTAAGCAATTTTCACTATGGCTGGTCCTCGGATGGTTGACCACTTAGTGGCATTTACATTTGCGAGCGTTTCCGTGCTTCGGAAGGCACGTTAAGCCGTTGGTCCCGGTTACCAGTAACATGGCAGTCGTTAAGCCCAGATGAAGGCCTAATGGGCGGCTTGAAACTTTTCAATAGCAGGTCGCCACAACCAGCGCCTGTCCATTTCAACACGGCAATAGGCTCACCACCTGTTTCATGGGACCAAAATGCATACGGTGAAATGTGGGCGCATAGTATGCCTCTGCCTACCCCTTCGGGATAAAGGCGTGACAATATGTCTATGTCTAAACTAATAACCTGTAGCTCACATTTGAAAAAAACTGTCTGAATTTGTCGTCTGTACGAGCTTCGCTGTACATTGACAATACGAGCCTTCAAGTTCTAAATCTATACTTCTATACTATTATAAAAGCTGAAGAGTTTGTTTGTATGTTTTTTTTTTGTTTGGTTGAACGCGCTAATCTGAAACTGCTACTGTTGAAATTTTTCAAGCCGCCTATCTTCGCCGTCTTCAAGTTGGCTTCACGACTACCATGTTACTGGCAATAGAAAAGAGAATCAGCGAACCACGAGCGCTTCATGATTTATTTATTATATTGAGTAGTATTACAATTTAGAAATTTTATACAAAATAGCAGTACAATGGGCGGCCTTATCGCTTAAAGCAATTTCTGCCAGGCAACCTTTGGATGGAAAAGAATATTGGTAGGAGCGAACTGGTAGTTGTTGGCGATGAATTAATAATATAGGTATATATACAATAAATTACATTCTATATACATATATATACAATAAACTACATCAATATTACATATATATACAATAAACTACATCTATATTACATATATATACAATAAATTACATTCTACATAACATAATATATAGGAAAAACAAGAAAGACAATAAACATGAATGTGTAACACATTCATGAATTATATACATAAATACAAATATAGAAATAAATATTTAGGTTAAAATGTTTATACGTTTATTTATGTTAAAAAACTTTGTAAGTCGGGAAGATTTTAACAATTATTGGTAAAGTAATAAGAAGACCGAAGACGGAGAAAATGTAGGAAAGCGGACCCCGGGCGTCGTGAGACGCAACTGGGACAGACGCTCGGATGATGATGGGGGAATGGTAAAGTAATAATTTTTAACATTAGTTTTAAAATTTGTAATGTCTCCGCACGTCTAATTTGAAGTGGCAGCCTATTCCACAAGCGAACTACTGTAACACTAAAGGAATGATCCAAAAATTTTGTGGAATGCGGTGGCATTTTTAATTCTAAGTTCTTCGACGACCTCAAACATCTGTCATGCGTATCATGAAGGAACTTAAAACGTTCCTTTAAATAGGATGGTGTAGAGGGGTTAAACAAAATGTTATATAATAAGGATAGAATATGTGTATTCCGGCGAAGTCGTATAGGTAACCACTTGAGCTGTGTTCGAAACTTGGAAACGCAAGCCAAATATAAATCGTATGCAAACATTTTGGAGACGCTCAAGTTTCTCAAATTGGTTCTCGGCGAGATCTAAGTAACTGGCATCTGCATAATCAAGGATTGGAATAAGCAAGGACTTTGCAAGCGCATTTTTTGTAGCTGTAGGAAGAAAACGTTGCAATCTTCTAATTGATCCTGCCGAGGCAAACATCTTCCTACTCAACTCCTGGAGTAGTGGACCCCATGATAAATTGGAATCAATAATTAATCCTAAATTTTTGACCATATCACTGACAGGGATCGTAGTACCATCAAAAACAAACGGCGGAACTTGCGACCAATTTATTTTTGCTGTAGTGCTGGGACTGCCTATTACAATAATTTGTGTTTTAGAGGGATTGACTTCTAATCCATATGATCTACTCCATGATGTTATTCTAGAAAAATCCTCGTTGATAGCATCCACTGCCTCCAATAGCTGATCTATGTGTGCCTGTGTGTAAATTTGGAGATCGTCTGCATAAAGGTGGTAGGAAGAATGTAGTTGATTTGAGATAGAGTTTATAAAAATAGCGAAGAGGAGGGGAGAGAGCACACCACCCTGGGACACACCGACACTTGTATTGCACCAGCTAGAAACGTCATTCTCAATACATATGCGTTGACGGCGACCACACAGGTAACTACGAAACCACTCTATTCCCGTAGGAGATATGTTAAGAGAGCAGAGCATAGAAAGTAAAACGTCAAAGTCAACTGCATTAAACGCATTACTAAAATCTTGTAAACATAGAACAGTTAATTTACCATTCTCCATACCATATCTAATATCGTCCGTAATATTTATCAAAGCTGTAGTTGTACTGTGACCGGTTCGAAACCCTGACTGGAAAGGATTGGGGAGATTATTATTGCGGATAAATGAAGTAAATTGGATGTGGACAAGGCATTCAAGTACTTTAGAGAGAAATGGTAGAATGGATATTGGACGGAAGTCTGTTAACAATTGGGGATTAATTTTTTTTGGCAAAGGAGTGATTAGGGCATCTTTACATGGCGATGGAAAATGCCACTAGTTATGGAATAGTTTAGAATGTAGCAAATGATAGGTAGGATTTCGTCAAGTATAGGAAGAATCATGTTCCGACCTACACAGTAACTACCAACAGCCTTAGATGTGATTGCCATAATGCTCTTCTTAACATCACTAGCGGTAAATAAATAAAATAAATGGTGAATAGTTTGGGGTTGGAATAGTCGAAAGATAATGCATGGCCTGTGCCTGCAGTGTCCTATCAAAATTGGACATGGCAGTGAAATGCTTGTTAAGAACCTCAATATTCAAATCTTTTGGATTTAACTCTTATCGTGTTTTCCCAACCCCTAATGCCCTTAAAAATTTTCAGACCTTAGATGGGTCACTATTATGAACTGAATGGTGAATGTGTTGGCGTTGTGCATTCCTACACGCCTTTCCGCAGCGATTCCGAGCCAAAACATGTTTCTTGAAGTTTAAGTTAGTAGGATTAATTTTATAACGATATTTAGCGGCAGCTTTTTTAGAAATCAAAGATGTAATTTCATTAGTTAGCCACGGAGATGGTGGATGTTTGATTTTTATTGCTAGAACAGGAGCGTGCTTGTCATATAATAGAATAAGGTTTGATGTGAAAATATTAACTTGCTCATCTATGGATCCAGATGTAACCAGTGACGTCCAATCTATTTTACCGGTGTCTTCACGCAAGGTATCAAGATCCATGCCACAAAATTTACGCTGCAGAAGGATTTTAGGTTTAGCCTTAGGAGAACAGATTTTGTAAAAAAGATCATGATATGAGAACTGGTCAGCCGAGTGTTGCCCGTGCTTAGTGACTTGATCAGGAGAAGAGACCATAATAAGATCAATCTGAGTAGGATTACAATTTTGAAAATGGTGAGTTGCACCCGTGGGAAGAATGGAAAGGTTACAAGAAGTAGTGATGTTGAGAAGAGAGGAGGCACGGAAATCATTCTTAAGTAAACATGTATTCAAATCCCCATGATTATGGAATGACTGTAAGAAGGAATGAGATTCACTAAAAGTGTTCCGAAGAAGGAAAAGTAATTAATACTCATGGATGGACAATAATAAACTCTGAGCAGGAGTTTAGTATGGTTGAGTTCAACTTCCAGAAACAAGTGCTCACCCGCATCTTGAGGTGGTGGTTGTTGTGACATACTTATAACTGCATAAGGTATATATGTACGAAGGAATATCGCAACACCTCCAGCACGAACCCTTTGATTAGTCTGATCGTTTCTGATGAGTTGAAACCCAGGGAGGGAATAGGTACTAGAAGAATAAGAAGTTTTTACCCATGATTCTGAAACAAGAATAGTATGAATATTCTTACAGTCAAATGTAGCCAGCATTTCAGAGTGATGAGACGGAATACTTTAGGCAATGGTAAAAGGCAAATGGATTTACGATATTTGACGTAAATAGGCAATTCAAAAAAAACAAAATTATAACAAATCGAATGTTTTGACGGCCTTTAACTTTGTTTGACTGCCTCGGTGGCGCAGTGGTAGTGTATGCGACTGCCGCTACTGATGTCCAGTGAAATAATATTTAATGATAAAAATATTTTTGTGTGATCCACAAATGTTTGTTTCGGAGTTTGGGTGTTCCTATGTATAATATGTATGTAATTAGAAATATAAAAGTATGTTTATTAATAGTCTAGATCCCATAACACAAGCTTATATTAGCTTACTTAGGGCTAGACGGCGCTGTGTAAAAAAAAATGTCCCACAATGTTTATAAATATTTACAATATTTATGTTATCGTTTGGTATTACAGCCAGCAAAGTTACATATCTTATTGACTTCATTCAAAATTCAGTAAGTAAGGACTAGAAACTGCGCGGCAGTGGAGTAAGCACTGCCATTTTCAGGTCATTTTGCTGCTTTTCGAGATTTTCATGTAGTATGACTTTTGATTCAGAAAAGCTACGATGATATATAATCGGTATAGAACATCAAAACTGCCCAGGTCTCAAAGGAGTTGAAGGCTTTCTAGCCCAAAAAAAGCAAAAACAAACCTCGAAACAGAGCGTATAATATCAACCCGACTTGTCATGGTACAGTTATCCTATTCCGGACATAGACAAATCCAAAAACACAAATATTCATAAATCCTGTACACTCGTTCTGCAGTTTATATCTGAATTGTTTTACCAACATGTCTTTGTTTTATGTATATTGTGGAGGAACGGGTGGAGATGTTCCTCCGACACAAAGGGAGGATCCTCCGACCAGGCAAGGTGATCACGCCTGGCGGGCCGCGGCCCAACGGTTGATGTTGGGCTGTTGTATATATCATTCTTCAGCGTGAGAACTCTCATAGCGCGATGTAGGATTCTTAGTATTGATGTAGTTCGATAGCTTTACGCTAGGTGGCGCTGGTCGCCACATCACTCCCCTTCGAGACCGGAGGTCAATTGTGAGTATGAGTCTGGTGTCTTCGTCTGTTGTGATTCGCGCCAGTGCCAGATTGTGTAGTCCCAGTGAGTCGGAACTGTATGCCGCTGATCCCAGTGAGTCGGAATCGTATGCCGCTGAATCCAGTGAGTCGGAATCGAATGCTGCTAGTCCCAGTGAGTCGGGGCTGAGTGCAGTGCTGCGGTGCGCGGTGAGGTAACCCCAGTGAGTCGGGGTGGTTGCTGCGTAGTGGCTGGCTGCTGCGTAGACGGGAGAGGTGTACTCTTCTTACATTGACCGTAGTGCAGTGTGCTGTGCCTAGACGCTGGTGTGGCCGAGGAGGTAACCAGGCTGGAGCGGTCGCTTCTAGCTAGTGGTATCCCTGATGAGGCCGGAGATGCTGGCTGGCTGAGACTAATTACCGTCATACTGGAGTGCTGTGATGGTGGCGATGATGCTGCTGATCTGCTCCGTGAAGGCTGCTTCCAATCACGTCGGGGTCACCACTGTGGAGGAACGGGTGGAGTTGTTCCTCCGACACAAAGGGAGGATCCTCCGACCAGGCAAGGTGATCACGCCTGGCGGGCCGCGGCCCAACGGTTGATGTTGGGCTGTTGTATATATCATTCTTCAGCGTGAGAACTCTCATAGCGCGATGTAGGATTCTTAGAATCGATGTGGTTCGATAGCTTTACGCTAGGTGGCGCTGGTAGCCACATCACTCCCCTCCGAGACCGGAGGTCGATTGTGAGTATGAGTCTGGTGTCTTCGTCTGTTGTGATTTGCGCCAGTGCCAGATTGTGTAGTCCCAGTGAGTCGGAACTGTATGCTGCTGATCCCAGTGAGTCGGAATCGTATGCCGCTGAATCCAGTGAGTCGGAATCGAATGCTGCTAGTCCAAGTGAGTCGGGGCTGAGTGCAGTGCTGCGGTGCGCGGTGATTTTTTTTTTTTTTTTGTTTCTTTCCTTTTAAGGACCTGATGTGGACCTGTGTTAAGCAGGTTTCAAAGCTCCGCAGTTCACCTCCTCTCTAAGGAAGACGTGGGATGCGGTAGCAAGATCCTTAAATATGAAGACAGCCCGGTTGCCGTGACGCGTTGCTGGTGAGGGCTGGATTTTTGCCGCGAACGAGCGTAACCGTGACAGGTAATCTCTTTCACTATGACGCATAATTTTTTTTAGTAATTTTTGGATATAATATTCTATTTATATCATATGGAAAATATTATAAAATATTTATTTTTTACAATATAACGACACGGTAAATAAAACTACATTCCAACATAGAGTGCATCGCATCATACGTTCTGAAAATATTACCTGACAGGTGCAGACGGGCAAAAACTGATTACTGATTCTGAAAGAGCTTCACAACCTGTTTGAATGGACTAAAAAAGAAATGAAATGTCACATATACTATGCTATTGCAGTAGTATTGTAACATTTTATAAAGTTTAATAGCATAGATGTTATATTAATACCGTTTTAAGAAAATGCCAACTGCTTGATGTTCAAAAAAGCATTTGATAGAACAAGAGAATAAATCAAATATGAAAGTAAATTCATTTCATGTTTTAAATTAATAAATAAATATCGTTGGGACAACTCACATAATGCCATCTGATTCCAAACTAAGCAGAGCTTGTACTATGGTAACCAGATAACTGATAAACATACTTATATATTTCTAAATACATACCTATTATAGATAAATAACACCCAGACACAGAATAAAAAATCGTGCTCATCACACAAAGTTTTATACTGGGTGGGAATCGAACCCACGACCTCTTCCGTAGCAATCGAATACACTCCCACCGCGCCACAGAGACAGTCAAATAAATATGTCAGTTAAATATACAACTAGATTAAAATAAATGCAAAATAAAATCTTTATGATAGCATAATCTTTCGATAAATCTCGTAAACCATTGAAATAGCTAAATTTTTGAAGCAATAATTTTGCAAAATTTCTCATAACCTTAAAATGACGATTAAAATATGGTGGAGAATTTACACTTGATTCGATACGGTTCGGGTAGTCACGGGTTCAATTCGATTCGAGACGGGGGTCTCGAATCGAATTGTCTCTTTCCACTTTATTAAAAATTCATTCAAATAGCTGTTGATTTTCAAATTGCTGTGCAATTGATAACTTCCAGAAGTTTCTTCATATAATAAATAATAATAAATATTGTGGGTCATTTTTTATATCTAGGATAGTTTTTATATTTGATATTTGAGCGAGTACTTTTAACGTTTTCACCCTGTGTGGCATAATCTAAGATTAAATGAAAGAAGTATTAATTATATTTATAAGAGAAACTTAAAATTCTACTCCCAATGAATGAAAAGGGGTTGTAAAGTTTTTTCAATTTTGTTGTAGGGTAGCTGACACACTGGATTAACACGTAGCCTACTTTTAATCCCGGGATCGGGTTCCTGTGGGAAACGAAAAAAAAAGATACATAAATAAGCTGCTTAGTTTTGGCTTTAAGTCTGAGGTAGATATCTTTTTTATCCATATAATAATAATCCGGTTAGGATTTAATGGCCTAACGGGAGAGCAGTGAGAGTGCTACTCCCGGGAGTGCAGCAGATCTCAACTCTTCATTATACTTGGATATAAAGTATAATACCTAGTCAGGTCATAAATTCTGTCACATGTTTAATATAAAATAATTGAAACAATTTTATTCATTATGTAACCATTTATATACCAAAATGAACTTAACAAAACATAGATTCTTATGACAATAAAGTTTATTCAAAATGACCTCCGTGATTTTGAATACAGGCCTTCAATCTGCGCGGCCAGTCGTCTATCGCAGCACGAACGAGGTCCATGTCAATATCGGCGTCTGCCTTAATCAAGGATGTCTTGAGTGACTCCAAATTGGGATAAGGCTTCGAGCACGCCTTTTCCTCCAAGTGTTGCCATATCTTGTAATCTAACAGACTCAAATCTGGACTGGAGGAGGGCCAGTCTTCGTGCCGGATGAAGTCGATTTCACGCGCCGCCAGCCAGTCTTGTGTGCTCTTTGCTCTATGAGCTGGCGCCGAATCTTGTTGGAATACCCAGTGCCTGTTATTGAACATGGTATGAGAAACAGGTTCCACAAGGTTCGTCAGGACTGTATTTTGATACACAACTGCATTCGTTTTTACACCTTTCTCACAAAAATGTACCTCTGTTAAGCCCCAATAAGAAACTCCCAACCATACCATGAGCGAGGGTGGAGAATGACCTCGTTGGACACGCGGAATGCGGTTGCTCGCTTCTTCAATACTGTGTGCGTACACCTTATCATTTTGTTTGTTGTAGCTCTCTTCTACGGTAAACATTTTTTCATCCGAAAAAAGAATATCCCGATATATTTTTCCCGCGTACCGCTTCAGCAAAGCGCGGCATATCTTCATTCTCAGGTCCATTAGACGAGCATTTAAACGATGTCCTGTTTTTCTTCGATATGACCGAAGCCCTAAGTCTTCATTTAACACCCTTTTCACCGTGGTTCTGCTTAACCCCATCTGAAGGGCCAACAGTTTCTGCATACGTTTGGGATTTCTTTGAATTCGCGCCTTCACAGCTTTTATCACTGCTGGAGTCCTAACAGACCGAGGGCGACCACTTCTTGACCTGTCATCTACACTAGAGTCTTCATTGTATCGTTTGATGGTACGATAAACGAATCTTTTGGTTATATTCAAATTTTTCAGTATGTAAAAAATTTGAATTGGCGCGTAACCGCAACGATGCAACGCAATAACTTCTTTAAGCGTCCACTCCATATTTAAAAAGGAGTAAAATTCTAAAAATTATACATTTTTATTTTCATGAACAATTCGCGAAATTCAATAAACTTTTTTGTGGCCAGCATTCTAAAAGAAAAGTTTTTACTGTGTGACAATACTTATGACCTGACTAGGTATATTAAAATGGCAGACGCCGTCTTCATCCATAGTTCTTATCACCCAGTTCTATCTAACCCCCAACCCAATAGCCCATTTCGTGGTCAGCACATTTCACAATACTTTAACTCCCATTGGAGGTGATCCATTACCGTTCTTCTACATAAGGCGGGCGTGGATTATCTGTAGTGGGGGTCTTATTCCCTATTAGATTAAAATTCTCAAAAGGCCTCTGCGTGTTGGACCAATATGTCTCCATGTAAGCCTGCCAAAAGACCAAGTACCTTCATAAGAAAAAAAAAGAAGATATCTGTGAAGAAGAGACAATAATAATAATAATAATCTTTATTTTTCAAAAGCCTTAGGATACTTATTATACAAATTTCTGAGATCCTCCTAGTAAGCTTATAAGAAGCTTGTGGTCACGCTCTTCATATTAATTTTTTTACATGGGCCTATTATAAAGTTTTTAAGTGATCATGTTTGCGCGCATGTGTTTGTGTATGTGTGTGTCTGTGTTTTTGTGTCGTGTTTTGTGTGTCGTGTGTTGCGTGTGGTTGTGTGTGAGAATGAGAATGATAGATAAGTATATGTACCAAATATAAGGCAATAGTCCTATAATGGTTTTGGGATCAATGTTTTTGAGTATGTGAAAAAGGGAGTAGGTTGAATTATATCAGTGTAGTGTAGCCACTTACCTAGGTACCTTTTTAGCACACCAAAGGACTCACAAACTTCTCCGTATCACGGTAGTCCATAGAGAGTTGTCATTTATAGTTCTCTTGCATTCAGATATTTTTAATTTGTGAATGTCAAATTTTGTTATATATATAAGCTGATATTATATAAAATTGTCGTTTAGCAAAGTTAGTTTTAGTTTTATGTTCTGGGACGACCTTATGTTTATGACCTTCAGTTTGTTTACTGGGGTTAAAAGGTATTAATTTGTGCAATTTTAAAGATGTCAACAAACTGAATAGCTTCCTTACAGAAAGAAGTTTACTACTTTCATAGAGGTCATTTGTAGGGTGTCTTAGTGTCTTAAAAAACATTAATTATAATAAACATCTCTGCCCCCTTTCTACTTCCAGAAATTTAGATTTTGTTGCCCCGCCCCATACAGGAATAGAATAGGTAATTACAGACTGACCCAAAGTAATATAGATTTGTTGTAATAGTTTTCGTGATGCGACATGCCTAAGTGTTTTGAAAATCCAAATCAGCTTTCTTATTCTTTTATAAATATACTCTATATACGGATGCCAAGATAGTCTCTGGTCAAGTATAACTCCAAGATATTTAATGGAGTCCACTTTTTCCAGTGCTGTGCAGTTGCAATATAGAGTAGATTCAACCTCAGCCATAGAGAAATCTTTTTTAGTCCTGAGTCACTATCAAATACCTTATCCCACGCTGGTCCCTCAAAAACAACGGCCGTATCATCAGCATATGAAATAATGTTTCTATCGTCTATCTTTAGATTAGTTAGGTCATTTATATATATGAGGAACAGGGTTGGGCCAAGAACGCTTCCCTGAGGTACCCTATGTGTGATTTCCCTGTCCTCACTAACGTAATCTCCAATGCGCACCCTCTGCTTCCGCCCATACAAATATTCACAGATAAGTTTTCAGGGATACCCCTTATTCCGATCTTTTCTAATTTCCGTATGAGAGTGGGGAGAGAAACAGTATCGAACGCCTTCCTGAGATCCAGAAATACTGTAATGCATCGCCTTCTTGCGTCTAGCTGTTTCGAAATTTGTGTTGTCAATTCTATAATTGTATCCTCAGTGGATCTTCCCTGCCTAAAGCCATATTGTGCATTCGATAGGATATTAAAATTCTTTAAATAATCAAGTAAACTAATATTAATAAGTTTTTCAATAATTTTAGGAAATACAGTTAGTACATAAATAGGTGTTGTATTGTATTGTTAGGATCTAGTTTCTCTCAGGCGTTACTAAGGCAAGTTTTAAGGGGTCGGGAAATAATCCCTGTTGAAAAAGAAAAGATTCACGAAATGGCTGATTACGGGAGCAATTATTTCTCTGACTAGTATAATGAACCGGGTAGTCAGGTTGTCCCAACCAGGTGCACTATCCGGTTTATAACTTTTTGTGTGTTAGCTTCCAGTAATACAAAGGATGTCAGAGGGGGTTTATTGTATTTTTTAAATTCGTTCAAATAGGTCTGATCTGATATAGGCGTGATATTATCAGCCAGATTGTTCCCAATGTCAGCAAAAAACGCGTTTACAGTATTAACAGAAAGTATAGGTGTTGTTTCTGATTTAAGAAGCTTATTATTTGATGTTTGAGTGCCTTTAAAATGTGTGATATTAATAACAGTTTTCCAGAGGCCACATTTTCTTAACGGCCAATTCCCGGATCTACGACCGTGGCAAGCAGCCTCCAACAGTTGCTAGCTGTGCCAGTGCAATGTCAGACATAATTATCAGGCAGTGCGACGTCCGGAAGGTACTGCGGTCGCTCAACGTCCGTAAGTCCAGTGGCCCCGACGGTATTCCTGCGGTGGTTCTTAAGATGTGTGCAGCGGAGTTGACTTCAGTGCTAACACGCCTGTTTCGCCTATCCTACTCTACGGGTAGTGTGCCGGATGTGTGGAGGGAGGCTAACGTGCAACCGATCCCCAAGAAAGGGGATAGGTCAGACCCAGGCAACTATCGCCCCATAGCCGTCACCTCGGTCATCTGTAAGGTTTTTGAGCTCATCATAAACACGCAGATCATGCGTTATCTGGAAGATCACTCCTTAATAAACGACCGGCAATACGGATTTAGGCCAAAACGGTCAACGGGTGATCTTCTAGCATACGTTACACACCTTTGGGGTGAGGCTACGGATAAGCATGGCGAATCCTTGGCTATCAGCCTGGACATCGCCAAGGCTTTCGATAAAGTCTGGCACGCATCACATCTTTCCAAGCTAATGCTATATGACCTGCCACCTCAACTATGCACATGGCTCGCCAGCTTTCTGCATGGGTGCCGTATTCGGGTCTAATGCGACGGTCAGGCTTCCGACTACTTGCAGATAAATGCTGGCGTGCCGCAGGGGTCCGTTTTGTCGCCCACTCTCTTTCTTCTGCATATCAATGATATGTTGTCCCTGGGCAATATACATTGCTATGCAGACGATAGTACACTACATGGGGGATATATTAGTCACCCGGCGGTAAAGCGGACGGATGTTGAGGCTATGAGGGGACAAGTTGTGGCGGAACTCGATCGGAGTCTGGACCGCATCTCTCGGTGGGGTCTCGATAATCTGGTCGAGTTTAATGCCAGGAAAACGCAGGTGTGTGCATTTACTGCAAAATTATCCCCTTTCCTTCCCCTTCCAACTCTTCAGAGCACAATACTACCGCTGCAAAACTACCTCAGCATTCTGGGGTTGGACGTTCGTCGAGAGCTCAACAATAAAAATTATATCGAGGGGCGCATCAGCTTGGCCTCTCGCAAGCTCGGAATCCTGAACAGGGTGAGGCGGTTTTTCACGCCGGAACAGAGATGCTTATTATATAAATGTCAGATTCGTCCGTGCGTGGAATACTGCTCACATCTCTGGGATGGCTCCGCCAAATACCTGCTTGAAGCTCTCGATGCATTGCAGCGACGTGCCATCCGCATCATAGATTGTCCAGATGTTACTGGCAATCTTGAGCCGTTGGAAATGCGCAGAACGGTCGCCAGCTTAGCTGCATTTTACCGCATCTATCACGGTGAGTGTTCTGAAGAGCTCTTCCAACTAGTCCCACCCTCCACCTTTCGTTCCCGAACAACACGGGCGGGGCAGAGATGTCATCCTTACACTGTGGACACCATCTTGCATAGAACGGAAAGATTCCGTAGGTCCTTCTTTTGTCGTACCATAAAAATATGGAACTCTCTGCCGGCGCACGTGTTTCCCTTCTCTTACAATCCTGGGTCCTTTAAGAGAAGCGTGAAAAGGCATATTTCTGGGCCGTCAAGTTGAGGGTCGCTATCCTAGCCCTGTGGGTTAGGGTAGCGGCCCAAAATTACGGGTCGTCGTCTTTGTTTACCATCAGGCGGGAGAAGCCATTTTGACGTGTGAAATATTAAAAAAAAAACAAATTAGATTTCTGGCTGGTCCCTTTGATATTTGCGCTTTAATTTTTTAGATATCCACTTAAGTATAATTAAAGCCTACGGCCATGATACAGGCACAAAAAAGGTCCTTTTTTTGTAATATATCAAAACGTAGCACCCTGTGTTAGCGTATTAAATAACGTGAAAATTTTGACCAAAATTAAAGCTGTTATATTTTTTAAACATAACCTCATTAATGTGTAACGTATTTAAATATTCACATTACCAAAACTTGTGTCTGCCTACACATTCTCGTTAAGGCGACGCATTGAAATGTTAATTTTTAGGGTTCCGTACCTCAAACGAGAAAAAACTAAACCTTTAAAACTACTTTGTTGTCCGTACGTCCGTCTGTCTGAGAAGCTATGAAAAAATCATACAAGACTTATAAGTCATCAGAAGCCAGCCTTCAGGCATTAGTCACTAATATGAAAGAGGGATGTGAAAGTAAGGGTCTTCGCTTGAATTCAAGTAAAACTCAGGTTCTAGTATTTGAAAGAGATGACGTAAGAACTAAATGCAAGATTTGGGTAAACCAAAAACGTCTAGAGCAAGTGAATAAAATTGTGTATTTAGGGCGTATGTTTAGCGCGGACGGAAGATGTGATTCGCATGTAAAACGGCGAGTAGCTGCCGGTAACAAAGTTAACAGTGTAACTTTGTCTCAATTAGTAAAGCGACAAAGCATCATAAAAGAAGCACGACTTGCGATTCATAACGCAGTGCTAGTGCCAACTTTGCTTTTCGGTAGCGAAACCGGGGTATGTAATAAGAAGCATGAAAGTAAGTTAAATGCTGTGGAGAGCGATCACTTCGAAAATTGTGAGGCGTAACCTTGGCCGACCGAATACGTAACGAAATGATACGCAATATGGCAGATTAGAATGAAAGTTTCAGCGTCAAGCTAGAAAAGGGCGTGCTTCGTTGGTTTGGACACGTCCAACGAATGAGTGAGGAACGTAAAAATACTTTCGTGTTGTCGATATCGATCGACAATTATTTTGCCTTCATCCGGAAGCCTTTATCGGGATCATGAGTGCGGGGCGCTCGCTGTCACATCCCGTCCCGCACTGCGCCCGGAAGCGCGAAGGGCGCGGGACGGCGATGGTGGTGGTGGGGGGGTGCGGCGGTTACCAGCGCAGCATCGTGACCGACTCCAAGGCATCATCTTCATCACTGCTGCTTGATAACTCCTTCAAAGCCCAGCAAGCGAAACTAACCGTGTCACTTTCACTTTCCGTCAGATTACTTCCCAGGCTCCTATGAAAACACTTTCTCCAGCTCTGTGACAGCGACCACCCTCGGTCCCGATTGAAATTAGGACGCCTACTAATTTCTATAGCTCATCTTGAATTAAAACACTTGTACTGTTCCACTTATTTATTACTTAAACCTGACCGGTTTCGCCTTACGGCATTTTCAAAGATTAGCACATATTATTTGTATTTCGGATGTCATTGAGTATAATATGATAACTTATCATATTGTACGATTACGATGATAAGTGGAACAGTACAAGTGTTTTAGTTCAAGATGTGTAGCAAGTTCCACCAAGTGCCATCAATCACTAGTGTAAACAATTTCTTTAGCCTCACGAATCTTACGCGGCACGAACAACTACTCTCTCCCTAAGATCCGGGCTTTATCGAACCTCATGTAGTGTGTCGAATCGGAGGTCAGGGCGTGCTCTGCGACTGTTGAATTACTGCTATCAGTGTTCTTCATGGCCCGGATGACGTAAGTGATTTGTACACAAAATCCCGTTAATGTTTGTAATTATTTACAGTAAAGAGAAGAGCTGGCAGCTACCTCGGACAAAGAATTAGTCTAGCTATTCAAAGGGGGAAAGCAGCCAGTATCTTCGGAACCTTGCCTAAAGGGACCTCTTTTAATAATATATTTTAGTTATGTATCAAATTTTTAAGGTTATATTTAATGTTAATATTAAGTTAAATTAGGTATGTATTACTTACAATAACTTAAAAAAAATATTTACAATAATTTTGAACAATAAATATTTAAAATAAAAAATATAAAAAGTAAAAAAATGGGTACAAGAATTTTATTTTGCTATTAGGAGACCCGCCTTAAATTATCAGATTTAGAAAAGTCTAAGTTTTGATTTAAGTGGAACGGGTTCTGTCATTATCAAGGCTGTTTTTCTGACCATTCCAATGCATGTGCCTGTAGTATATGATTATTATTACTGAAAGATTCCGTGGTCTTCTAAACGGTGATATAAATATTTTTAGGTCATGTTTTATGTAAGTTTTTAAATATTTCAGTAATTTACTTTAACCCTTTTTGTTATAATTTTAACTAGCTGACCCCTGCCTGACCCTGATTCTGCCCGTGACGTACTTCGACCTCCGCGACATTTATTAATTTAACAATACTAAATAAAAATAAACCTGATTTGTTGACATTTTTGATTACTGCACCGCTCTCCTGGGTAGTATTAGCATGATGAAATATAGCATAAAGCCTATCTCGATAAATTGACTTTCCAACTTGAAAAGAATATCATTTAGATCGAGTACTTCATGAGATTCGTTCAACCAAACAAACAAACTCTTCAGCTTTAAACATTAGTATATAGATTACAATTATTGCAACAAAAACTTTGAACCAACTTTCTTCTGACTTACAACTGGTATGTACCCACTGTTGTTTCAAGTCTATTGATATGTAAATTAGTTATGTTACTTCAGAACTTGCCTACCCTATTGTCACAGTATTAAGAGAGCTGTGTTTTTGTTTTAAATACTTAAATAAATACTTGTTTTAAATACTTACTACATATAAAGTATCATTATATGTAGTCGAAAGTAATGGTTTTTGAAAGAGAGGCAAGTATGACGGATTGCTCAATTGTTGTGGAAGGAGAAAGAGTAGAACAAGTAAAAGAGTTTGTATATCTAGGTACAAAATTTGCGAGAGATGGAAAGTATGACTATGACATTGAGCGAAGAGTATTGGCAGGAAATAAAGTGAATGGAGCCATGTACGCCTTTATGAGCAGTCAGAACATTTCGAAGAAGGCACGATTGGCTGTACATAGAGGTGTGCTGGTCCCCACACTTATGTATGGCAGTGAAAGTTGGGTATGGCAGAAAACGCATAAAAGTAAAATAAATGCAGTGGAAATGAGAAGTCTGCGAAGTATAGCTGGAGTGAAGTTGATGGACAAAGAAAGGAACAGCGCGATAAGGGAACATTGCGGTATGACAGAAGATGTAGTGACTAAGATAGAAAAAGGGATGCTTAGATGGTTCGGACACGTGGAGAGGATGGATAAAAGTAGACTGACGAAGCAGATTTATGTGGCGAGAGTGAATGGGCAAACTGGTAGGGGTAGACCTCGGCGTACGTATTTCAATCAAATCGAAGACCTTTTGGAAAAAGGCCAGGTCAAGAGTACCCTTAACCGGCGAGCGTGTACGAAAACACTTATGAAAGTAGAAGAAGCGAAAGTGGTATGTCAGGATCGTAGCAAGTGGAAAACCATAGTCTCTGCCTACCCCGATGGGAAACAGGCGTGATAATATGTATGTATGTATGTAAAGTATCATTTGCGTAGATAGGAATGTGTGAACCGTAGACTTCGGAGTAATCTTTAGTTTTTTTATCAATTTCCCCTCCCATTTCCCCCCCGCAACTCCATTCCCCCCCCCCCCCCCCCCCCCGATCGAAAAACCCTCTCGCAAAAATTTATTGTCTACATCAAGGATTATCCATGCCAAGTTGCATGCAAATCCGATAAAAAATGCGACCTGTAGACTGAATGGACGGACGGACGGTCGGACATTAATAGCATTTTTCAAGTACCAGTGGAGTTAAAACAATCAATTTTACTGTACATCAACCACGCCTTATTCCCGAAGGGATGACAGAGGCCCACTTTTCACCGTGTACATCTCTGTTCCACGTAATAGGTGTTGAAATAGACAGACGCAGGTTGTGGCTACCTGCTGTTGTCACCTAAGTGGTCACCCATCCGTGACCAGTCATAGGAAAGTTGCTTAACGCAGTGCATGAGCGCTTTAATTTTATTATGAGTATTTTTACAAATAAACGCTAAGTTTACTTTACTACTGGTCTAGTAATACAAAGATGGTGATTCTCTACTCCGTGGTGACGACAGATTTTCGAACTTCCTAACCAGTTTACTAAGTTAGGTTGAATAGATGAATTTCCCGTTAGTGATACAGCGTGAAGATAGTTAGTAAGTTAGTAAACTAACCGATTAACGATTATCCCTAGCATGAACACCAGACAAATAACTATTAGGTAGATACGACTCTGATAGATTTTCCACTTATAATTTAAATATACTTACATACATACATTCATACATATCGTCACGCTTGTCTCCCATCAAAATAAATAAATGAAAAAAAAAATTAACGGCTTTTAAAACGATGATGCCAACCTAAATTACCGTATAAGTGTGTCTGGCCTGGTCGATTCTTCTGGTAATCATGGCTTTTTCTCGCTGATAGAATAAACATTTCCCTCCAACGTGCGATGCGGCCGATATTGAAACCTTACCAGTCTACTTCGACGGAGAGGAAAACTGTGTTTTAATATTGGTATTTAATTGGGACATTGTGGAACTTTTTTTTATTCTGCGCCTTCTAGCCCATAGTAATCTAATATAAGCTTGTGTTATGGGATCTAGACGACTGATAAACACACTCCGAAACAACACCCAAACTCCGAAACAAACAGTTCACACATCAACAGGATCACACAATCGAACCCGGGACCTCAGGCGCACAATCGCATACACTACCACGGCGCCACCGAGGCAATATATTAGATATCTAGTACACTTTTGCCCCTCCAACCTTGCCCCTTTTTTCAGTAAATATCTCATGTCAAGTGTGTTTAAAATTAGCTATTTGTACCAGTAATTCTGTTGTGGTATTCAAGTACTCGTATATCCTGATTTAATACAAACTTGTAAACCACAATAAAATAATATTGTTTTGCTAGTTTCACGTCTAATGTAATTTTAGTTGTACTAGTATTATAACTCTAATTAATTCACGCTTGTGAGAACAAAGCTAAACTACTACACACTCTCTGAACAACTTGTAATGGACGTGCAAACATTAGTTTAATTTAAAGGTTACCCTAAATTTTGCACTATCTTCACGCAGTATCCCTGTCGGGGTAGTCAGAGAGGACAAATCACCAGACTTCACGATCCATCAGATTCATCAATCGCTTCATTAATGCACGTCTGGGTATCCGAGTACTTTTGACTTTTCCGTTTTTCCGTGTTTGAAGTGATCGCATCTCCACAGCAGTCAAGTTACTTTCATGCATCTGCTGACATACCTAGGTTTCGCTACCGTAAAGCAACGTTGGCACTAGCAATGCGTTATGAATCGCGAGTGGTGCTTCTTTTACGATACTTTGTCGCTTTACCAATTGGGACAAAGCACCGTTAACTCTGTTTCCGGCAGTTACTCGCCGTTCTACATCCGAATCATATCTTATGTCTGCGCTAACATATTACCTAAACAAACAATTTCATTCGAAATTTAATGTCTTAAGGGCCGGTAGGCCAAGTCGCGTAGGCACCACAACGCTTCCTCAGCCCCCGCCAAGACAGATCGACGATGTATTTTCTGCTGGCACGCCACAGTAAAAATGATTGGCAGTAGCAATCGAAATAGAACATCTCTGTTATTGTGTTGGATTTTAATTTAGGTTTATGATATACTAGTTCACGCCCGCGGCTCCGCCCGCGGCTCCGCCCGCGTGATGAAGTTTTCCCGTTCCCGTTTTCTAAAGGAACTTGTTCCCAGGATAAAAAGTAGCCTATGTGTTATTCTGATAGATAAGCTATTTTATATATAATATATAGTTATAGTAAACTTTATTTCAATTCCATTCAGTAGTTTTACGTAACAAACATCCATACTTACAAACTTTCGCGTTTAAAATATTAGTAGGAGTTAATGATAATATATTTAATAAAAAATTTAGGCTTTATGTACAAGTACCAAATAAAATGTCCCGTACTCATTATACTATTATTTTAAATTACATTAAAGTCAAAAAATCATAATGTTATATTCCTGTCTTCGGCAGCTAGTCACCGTTGTACTTCAGAACATATCTTCCGTCCGCGCTAAACATTCTCCCTAAGTACACAATTTCATTCAATTGCTCTAAACGTTGCCGGTTAACCTAAATCTTGCTTTTAGTTTTTACTTTTCAAATACCCGATCCTTAGTTTAACATGCAGCGAAGACCTTTACTTTTATATTAGTGACTACTGCCTGAAAGTCGGCTTCTGGTGAGACCATCACTACCGCATCATCAGCGTACAACAGATAATGTACTGTAAAATTTCCAATTTTACAACACATCATTATCTTTTAACTTTTGCAGCCACACTTTTGCACAACTATCCAGATACACTATGAAAAAGAAGTCAAAAAGAGACGCTAGGTTAACATCCCCCTTGGTCGCACGCAAGCCTTACAGTCCGTATAAAGAGACTGTCTCGTCGGCAGCAGCGGGCCGTCCACACCATATCCTGCCCGGATATGATGTGGACGGCCAGCCAAGCCACAAGGACGAGTACCACAGAGTTTCTCTTACAACGTTATCAAATGCTTTCTCCTGATCCACTAAAGGGCAAAAAACCTTCGTGTTAAAATGTTGGGATTATTAATTATTAGTTACATGAAATATTATACATTGTTTAAGGCTACTAACTTAGAGTAAAACATGAATAAAAAGCGCTCGTAGCCCTACTAACTCGGTTGACTGACTTAAGAAACTCTCTCGGATTTTAGATGGATGACCGCTTTGTAGCATATTCATTTACCAGCGTTTTCGTGCTTCGAAGGACACATTAAGCTGTTCGGCCCGGTTAATAGTAACGTTGCAATCGACACTCGTTAAGTCAAGTGAATACCCTTTGAGCGACTTAAAAATTACAACAGCGAGTCGCTACAATCTGAGCCTGTCCATTTGAACACAGGCATTGGCCCGAAGGTGTGGCAGAGGCATATTGTGACACCACAATATGCCTCTGCCACACCTTCGGGGATAAAGTCGTGGCTAATAAATTTATAAATATACTTAAATAATTCATACTGAAAGCATCAAACAAAGGTTTTGGATACAATTTTAATAATTTATGCGAAGTGAAGCGAAGCTTCAATATAACAACTGCACTGATTACTTCAGCCAGTGGCACTCGGTATGTTTAAGAATGCTTCAGAATCTATTGATCAAATTTGTTTAGAACCCAATTGAAAGTATACGTTACAAAATATTTATTTTTGAAATTCGTCTAATAGGTAAACATACATTGAACGGCCCACTGGCTCAGTTGGTTATATAACTGCCTTCTAACCTGTGGGTACCGGGTTCGATTTTATACTACTTACAGGGATAATTCTAACGCTTCTGTGAATTGTAGATACTTTACTTTATATTACAACTCTCATATATTTTATTTATCTATCACGCCTTATCCCCAAAGGGTGGCAGAGGCATATAAGTGAGTCAAAAGGGCGCTCAACTTCCGATGCTGGTGTTGAGTTATTAAAATGTATTCATGAAGCTTGGGAAGACAAGCACGATGCATTAGGTATATTTTGCGATCTATCAGAGGCTTTTGATTGCGTTCAACATGAAACGTTTTATTGCGTTCAAAAAATTATACCACTATGGAATAAGAGGCAAAGCTCTCGACCTTCTGTCTTCATATTTGAACAATAGAATACAGAGGGTCGATATTAATGGTACACGTTCTGTAGGATCCATGGTTACAATGGGTGTGCCGCAAGACTCGATACTTGGGCCATTCTTGTTCCTCATTTATATTAATGATTTACCATTTTATGTAGGGGACAGGAATAGGATTGTTTTGTTTGCAGATGACACCTCATTAATTTTTAAAATTAAAAGACAATTTGATAACTATGACGATGTAAACAATGCAATTGCAAGAGTAGTTCATTGGTTCAGCTCAAATAATCTTTGCCTTAATGAAAATAAAACTAAATGTATAAAATTTACTCTACCAAATGTAAAACAAGTTGCGGCCAATGTTCAACTGAATGGACAAGTGTTAGAGTTTGTAGAATCAACTGTGTTCCTCGGTATAACTATTGATGCCAATTTGCAGTGGGGCCCACACATAGAAAAGACAGCCTCTAGATTAAGTTCGGCTGCATACGCTGTAAAAAAGATCAGGACTCTAACAGATGTGGATACGGCTAGAATGGTTTACTTCAGCTATTTTGATAGTATTATGTCTTACGGTATTCTCCTTTGGGGAAGTGCTGCAGATTTAAATATTATTTTTGTTCTACAAAAGCGGGCTGTACGTGCTATTCATAATTTGGGCCCCAGAGTTTCTCTCCGAGAAAAATTCAAAGAAGTAAATATTCTAACCGTACCATCACAATACATTTTTGCCAATCTTATGTATGTCCAGAAAAATCTATCACAGTTTTCTAAACTCTGTGATAAACATAATATAAACACTAGAAATAAAAATAATCTTTCAGTCCACCACAGTCGACTACATAAGATTGGCGATTCTTTCCAGGGTAACTGTATACGCTTTTACAACAAGCTTCCCTGTGACCTGAGAAATTTACCATTAAATAAATTTAAAAAGTTTATTAAAAACAAGCTTTGTGAAAAAGGTTTTTACTCCGTTACAGACTATTTGCTGGACAGGGACGCCTGGAAATGATCTGCTGGCAAAGTGAAATAATATTAAATTGTAAATAGGCCATCAAAAAAAAAAGCCGTCCTAAGTTTCTTGCCGGTTCTTCTCAGGTGGGCCGCGTTCCGAACCGGTGGTCTTTTAAATATTTTAAATAGTGTATGACATTTTGTAAGCGCCGTTAAAATGGTCTATGCAAAATAAAGATATTTATATTTATTTTTATTTATTATTTATAGTATATGCCCACTTTTCACTATGTGTATTCCTGTCCCACGTAATGGGTGGTGAGTCCATTGCCGTATATAACTCTCGTATATATACACTAAATAAGGCTCCGGGCGTCGCAAGATGCAACTGGGACAGACGCTCGGACGATGATGGAATGCTTACTGCTCTCATAAATATACTGTGCCATAAAAAACCTAACACAGGTCCTACCTTAGTAAGCGCCAGCGCGCGACTGATCAGGCCTCAGCGTCGCGAATCTGATATTATTTAAACATTTGTACTATAAAAATCACTGTATATAGTCAAAGTAAGCAATTATGTCTATAAATATTTAGTAGCTATAGTTGTGTATAAAAATTTCATGAAAATTGTCTGTAGTTTAGATTTGGCATTGAAAAAACATTTCGAAAGGGGGCAACTTTGGAAAGGAGAAAACCGTTTTATGTATGAAAACATACCTAGACTCGCCGCCTGCAAGCATAATTGAAACTTATAGCTGGATGCGACCGTTGAGTTTTCTGTGCACGCCAGAATTTTATGTAGCGAGCGGCTATCCACTGCCATTAGCCGCTCCGAGCGGTGCGCTGCCCGAATATGCCTAAACTGCGCAGTGACACCCCCCTGAGTTCGTTGCTATGTGTAAGTTAATCTAAATCTGGATAATTTCAATACATTATCGTAAAATTGAAAAAATATGGGCATAGCAAATTATAAAATAAGCTCGCCTAATTTCTCAACCCCTGGCTGAACTCTGTCTCTGCCCTGTCACTATTATATGTAGTTCCACCTATGACTTGATATTATTTATATCTCTTATATTTCTATCTGCTATTTACCACCTGTTACGTGGGACAAAAATGCATACGGTGAAATGTGGGTGTATAGTATGCCTCTGGCAACCCCTGTAGGGATAAAGGCGTGATAATATGTATTATATATATCGCAATTTCCAACTTTAGTGCATAGTTATAACCATAGAGAAAGGAATAAATAATTATAAATAAATATAATGGACACTTTTCACACAGCGCCATCTAGCCCAAACTAAGCTATAAACTTGTACTATGGGGTCTAGAAATTAAATCAATGTAACTCACGCGCTCTCTACTAGAGACGCCTTACTCTTTATCTGTACTAATATTATAAATCTGAAGAGTTTGTTTGTTAGGTTGAACGCGCTCATCTCAACAACTACTGGACGGATTTGAAAAATTATTTTGTGTTGGATAGCCCATTTATCGAGGAAGGCTATAGGCTATATATCATCACGCTACTACCCTGAAGAGCGAAACAGTAATCATAAATGTTGACAAATCGGAGAATTATTACTAAGCCTTTTTATTCACACATCTATTATGTTTGCATTTCAAATATTTGTGAGTTGTGTTTGTACATTTAAACTTATTAATCTAATGTTAGTATGGTTAGTTCTTCTTTTTAAAATGTGGATCCCGTGGTGAAGATCTCCTCTTTCTTCTTCCACAAATCTATATTTCTCTAGCCAGTGTCATCCAATCTTTCCCTGCTTTTATAATAATATCACCACCACCCTCTTTCCAAAAAAAATAAAACAAAAAGAAAAAGAAAATACTTTAAGAATTTGTACATTCCTAGCTCTATATTATTATGTTACTAGATGACCCTTACAGCTTCGCCCGTGGAATATTTTGACCTCCGGTCGCACCTATTTAATCCCGTCGCTTATAAATTCCACAATAATGTATTAAAATTTGCCCGATTTGTCGACATTTATGACTACTGTTCTGCTCCCCAGTGTAGTAGCGTAATAATATTTATACTATAGCCTTCCTCTATAAATGGGGTATCTAACACAAAAAGAATTTTTCAAATTCGATCGGTAGTTCCTGAGATTAGCGCGTTCAACCAAACAAACAAACTCTTCAGCTTTATAATATTAAAGTATAGGTATATATTAACTATGCACTAAAGTTCCTCCTGGAACTACTTACTGAACTATCTGGCCTATTAATTTCCAGCAGCTATTACCTGACTAACAAACTTACAAAGTTACACATTTATGATATAAGTAGGATACTTTAGGATATCAATAAACGCTTTATAGTGCTGCGCTCCATTCGGGTATATAGATCGTCAAATGGAAGCGTAGCGTATTGCTTACGATGTTGTTAACGATAAACTGATAATAACTTCTGTTACATTTTATGGTTATTTTGCACAATACAATCTTATACCTTTGGGCTTGCTCACTAATTTATCCCTTACGTATGCCTACGGGGGGCTACCACAATCTTTTAAGCAATATTTTTTAAACCCCGTAGTTTCACCACCCGTAAGAATACGGGGATGAAATTTAGCTTAAGTTACTCCTTATAATATTAACTATATGCCAGTTAAGGTACCGTTAAAATTGTTTCAGCCATTTCAGAGATTCGGGCGAGGTTATCCAAAAATGGCTGGACCGATTTTATTCTTAGTTTTCTCACGGGAATCGGGATTACGCTAGTGAAACCGCGAGACATTTGCTAGTTAATAATACATAACTATTTATTCGGCAGTCTGAGCTGAACAAACTTTTACTTTTACTGTGGAGTATATACACAGAACATATAATAATTTGTATTATTACAGTATATACAGAACATATAATAATTGGTATTATTACAGTATATGCAGAACATATAAAAATACCTATTATTAGGTATATGTTCTGTGTGTATACAACACATTAATCATAACAGCACAGTTTCCAAGCTAAACTATACTGATTTGAAATAAACTGATATAATTTCATAGTATGATAGATGTTTCCGAAGTATTCAATGCTTGGTTTCTTGCTTTTTATTTGTTTATTATCTATCACGCTTTATCCCCGAAGGGGTGGCAGAGGCATTTTATACGCCCACTTTTCACCGAGTGCATTCCTGTCCCACGTAGGTGGTGAAGCCCATTACAGAGGTGAATTAGACAGATGCAGGTTGTGGCTACCTGCTGTTGAAACTTTATTGGGCCCGGTTGCCAGTAACATGGCAGTCGTTAAGTCAAGTTAGGGCCTTTTGGGCGGCTTGAAAATTTTCAACCTGCGTCTGTATATTTCAACACGGCAATGGGTTCACCACCTGTTACGTAGGACAGGAATACACATGGTGAAAAGTGGGCATACAGTATGTATGCTTCTGCCACCCCTTCGGCGATAAGGCGTGATAGATGAAAACTATAGATTATCTATAGTAATATTATAAAGAGTAAAGATTTGTAAGTTTGTTTGTAATGAATAGGCACAGTAACTACAGAGCCGATTTAAAAAAATCTTTTACCATTAGTACGCTACATTCTTTGTGAGTAACATAGGCTATAATGGATTTTCAAAACCTTTAGGGTTCCGTACGAAATCTCAAATAAGAAAACTTCACTTTACACACATTAATAATAAATTAAATTCCCAATCCTTATAGGATTGTATCATTTATTAAACATTATAATTTCGATACTGATTCAGCAGATTCAATTAATATCTTAACTTTATGTGATGTAGATTGAATTAAATAATTTAGATACACATTCAATACATATTTATATTGATATCCTTAATAATTAGATTTTGTGCTATCGATTGATGTAATTCTCACTTCATTAATTTCAATAGAATAATAATAATAGATATTGCAATAGGTGCTTCTTTGATACAATATATAGTAGAGCTAATTTCATGTACTTCTGCAAGTCATTAACTACATAAAATCACATTAAGCTACACATATCTTTAATGAATTCATTTGAACATACTCTTCAAAATGCAATTTCTATTCGATTGGATAGAAATTAATGAATTTTTGAATTTTGTAGGTTGTGTCAAAATTATTCCAATGAGTTTAATTTTTGCATTACTTTAACAAAATTTATGTATCATCAAAGGCATTTTATACGCCCACACTTCACCTTTTTTTTATACCACAGAGGTGGCAGAAAAGCATACGGCCCACCTGATAGAAAATGGTTACCGTAGCGTATCATTTGTATTTTATCTCACGAAATAGGTGAGGCATTGCTGAAACAGACATATAGGGGCTACCTACTGTTGAAGTTTTCAGCCGCCAATAACAGAATCAGATGGAAGGAAGTAGTGTTCGCCGTCCTTTTTAACCCCCGACGCAAAAAGAGGGGTGTTATAAATTTGACGTCAATGTCAGTGTGTGTATATGTGTGTCTGTGGCATCGTAGCTTCCAAATGGCCTTCTTGGCGGTGATTTTTAGCTATGTTATAAAAAGCTCGGTGTGCTCAACAGCGCGCGGTGGGCTCGGCAGTACTTTACTGTGGAGCAAACATTACTCCTCTATAAGTCGCAAGTGCGGCCACACATGGAGTCACCACTGCTGTCATCTTTGGGCTGGTACACCTGAATACCAGCTTCCAGCAGTGTAAAAGTATCAACTCTTTTCCAAAATGATGTAAGCCATTTTTGGCGTGTAATAACTGTATTAAGTGCTTAACGTGAGCCAGTATAATTGTTAAATGACAATTAATTGAAAACTTCGACCTAATGTTGCAAACAGCATGGTCTCCAGAGAACCCGACTCTTCGAAAACTCACAGCAGACATATTGTGTTGGGTTCAATAGTATTTTAAAGGATTGTTTTGTATATTTCGGTATAGTGGATTTTTGAATTCTTAATTTAATTTATAGTAGCAAGCAAAATGTATAACAACAAGATCACTTTTAATAAGGCCGAAAATAAAATAGAATGTTACAAGAACTCAGTTTTAAGATGAATCAGTCAGTGGTATTAAAAAGAGAAAAATGTACACATCTCGTAAAGAGCTCTAACTTTGATGGAGACAAATGGCACTCATTCGTTGACCATTTTCTGTGCAGAACAGTCCAATTTATTAAACTTAATGAGTACGTTGAAGTTCATTCACGTTTCGTGAAATTGATTATTTTATCTCTTCGTCTGATATTACTTACGCATAGATAGTGAAGTAGAGAAAGTGAAGCACTCATAACCACACGGTTATGAGTGCTTCGCTTTACACACAATAATACTGCGCTAACAGTAGCGCAGTATTCTGTCAGCGATCCTCGCATTCAGCATCTTACACCGTTTGCATCTTCAATATGACTAAAGAACTGACAACCGTATATTAAGCCAAAAATTCCTCTTGAAGTGGCTTCAAAATTATCAGTCACAGCCTGTCTCTATGCATTATAGAATGGTAATAGAATCAGCTGCGTGATTGTATTGTAACACATATAGTGTTGCAATCGTCTTTAAGCTACTTCTAGATCAGGCAGGCCGCATGTTGCGTAGTGCCCTCATGGGCAGTGTTGGGTCGGATCTGTCACTGCAGGCCGTGGTGCGATCTAATGTCAGCAGCCGACAATGTTGGGCCGCCGTCGCCTTTTTTTACAAAGACGTGATGGCGGCCAAAGGAGAGGCGTTGCGGGTGCGTGAGCGAGCTGACTGTATACTTCCATCTCGCCGACAAGTGTGTGAGCTGAAGGTAGGATACCCCGCTCAGACCAGCCACCAGACGGCTCGTCGGACAGAGCCGTCTGATGTTTTAGTGTCCGGCCAGCCTCTCTCCGTCTCTACTGTTCTCACATGGACGTTCGAGGGTCGCACATAGCAGGCATAGCTTGACTGCCTCTGTGGCGCGGTGGGAGTGCATCCGACTGCTACGCAAGAGGTCGTGGGTTCGATTCCCACCCAGGATAAAACTTTGTGTAATGAGCACGATGGTTTATTCTGTGTCTGGGTGTTATTTATCTATAATATGTATGTATTTAGAAATATATAAGTATGTTTATCAGTTATCTAGATCCCATAACACAAGCTAATATTAGCTTACTTTGGGCTAGATGGCGCTGTGTGAAAAATGTCCCACAATATTTATTTTTATATTTATTAACCTCCTTCAGGATATTGTAGGGGAAGCACATCTGGCCTCCGAGGAGGGTCTTAACTCAACAGACGCCCTTAGCCGAGTCCCT
This sequence comes from Thumatha senex, assembly GCA_948477245.1. Classification (NCBI taxonomy): domain Eukaryota; kingdom Metazoa; phylum Arthropoda; class Insecta; order Lepidoptera; family Erebidae; genus Thumatha; species Thumatha senex. The sequence continues at coordinate 18,069,270 of OX419743.1, forward strand.
GTAAATAGCCCTCAGCTCTATGCTGCGACCCAGTTGCCAAGAAAGCCGTGAAGTTTAGTGGATAGAACGGGTTCTATAGAGACGGGCGTCCCACTCACTGTTTCCTCTGCCCCGCAGAAGGGATTAGAACACGTGGTTCTGGAATTTCAATAGCAAAAACTCATGATATGATTCTGTCATGATAGCTTATTCTTGTATATGTTATTTTTGTATATACTCGTAGACTAATGTATTTTCAGAAAAATACAGTTATATTCACTGTATTTACCTGATAAAAAATACCTTGAAGCGCTCGTGGCCCCGCGGTCTCAGTGTTCTGTAAACGATCACTGAGTTACGAAACTTTCACTATGGCTGGTCCTCGGATGGGTGACCACTTTGTGGCATTTACATTTGCGACTGTTTCCGTGCTTCGGAAGGCACGTTAAGCCGTTGGTCCCGGTTGCCAGTAAAATGGCAGTCGTTAAGCCTGGTTGAAGGCCTTATGGGCGGCTTGAAAAAGTTCAACAGCAGTCTGTCTATTTCAACACGGCAATGGGCTCACCACCTATTACGTGGGACAGGAATCCACAAGGTGAAAAGTGGGCATATAATATGCCTCTGCCACCCCTTCGGGGATCAAGCGTGATGGATATTTATTTATTTATTTTAAAAAATACCTCTCTTATACAGAATAAACCAAAATATCTATATCATGGATTCCGGTCACGAAACCTCTTCCTTCTATTAACAATAGTGGGATAATGTAATTTCTAAATTGCAATTCAGAATTTTATTGCCAGAGAATATTTTATCTGGTGTCTTAAGGTCTACGGACGTCTACAAATCTTGAGGATTAGAGAAAAAGCTTTAATAAATCGGTGGCTACTATAGAGCTGACTAGCATATTTTAGAAATGCAAAATAGAACTGCGCTGGATAATTCCTTCCACAAGCTTGACTAATTGAAAACAGATACTTTTGAATGTGGTTTAGGTTCTCCGTTATAAATGACTCCAGGTTTAAAGTAATGAGCAATTTGACTATGAAATTTTGATGACATTTCACATTATTTTTGAAGTGAAATCTTCTTTTAGCGCTCAACGCATATTTTTAGACGAGATAAATTCTCTGGACTCGTCATTTGTGCCATAATAAGTTTTCAGTTCTGTCGGCACTCCTGGAGTGCAACCCGTAATTTTTTGATAAGTAGATACGTTTATAGACATGTACGGAGTCCAAACGGAGTCCAAATGACCTCACCTACTAGCTATACATATGCTGGTAAACGGAAGAGGCAGTCAGTCACTAATACGCATTTTGAACTTTGGTGTTTAAAATGCGGGTTAGTTGGGAGTGACTGCCTGCCTCGTCCGCTAGCTGCTCCTAACAGGCACTACTTGGATGAAACCGCGGGGCATTCGCTAGGATTATAGTAAATTTATAGATCAATATTTTCATCTAACAAATTTGTTTCTAAAATTATTTCTATATTGGCTGGAAATAGGCTCTTTGATGAGACAATAATTTTTCAAGCCGTATGTATTTGTTTAAACTACTAACTGTCAAAGTAGCAGCCAAGCCTGACTGAAAGCAAGCAAGTAACAATAACAGAGGTGTTACATTCAGAGACAGTGATAAACTGTAGCTACCTGCTCATGAATTTTTTTCAAGCTATCCATCAGACAGGCATATGGGACCAACAGTAAAGCGAGTCATATAAGACATGGAATCGCTCATAAATGCAAAGGCCACAAACGCTCACCCAACTCAATACCGACCGAAGCTTAAAATGCTTAACGTAGTGATCGTGTACAGAACATAGTTAGAGGCTATGAGCAATATTTTAAGCAATATGAACAATACTTTAAGCGATATGAGCAATACTTAAAAATTAATAACTAACAAATCTGAAATGCCAAAATTGTTTTCATACATACGAGTATTCGCCGATATAGTCTATAGAGTTACTCTATCGTAGTGTTATGGCAGTGACAAGTTAACGAGCTGTTGAGGGGCCTCAGCCAACGTTCGCCGACGCAATAGAGGGTGACTGTTATTTAACCACACTAATAAATCCTGCTCTTGAGTGTACCGCGCTCACCACTTGATCGCTTCGTTTTATAGACGGATTGATTTGTCGAGAGACAAACTCTACAAGATAGTTCATTTGGGAAACGTTTTGTGACCATACAGTGAATAATTTAGAAGTCACGTTCAGCTGTCCTGGTTGCCAGTGACATGGGAGTCATTACACCAAGTTATAAATATTAATGTGATAATTCGAGACTTATACGCGACGTGCAGCTGGTGTAATCCTTTCGAAACGTCTGGAAGTATAAGGTAAGTTTTGTACCCAATAATATACGTCGTGACTAAGACCCGATATTTAATATTAATATGAGTGACAATTGAGACAATTCTAAACCATTAAGTTATAAATAAATATTGTGTGACATTCTTTACTTTTTTTTTTTAACATAGCGTTGTCGGCTAATATAAGCTTGTGTTATGATCTAATATGATGGTGAAATGTGGGCATATAAAATACCGCTGCCACCTCTTCGGGGATAAGGCGTGATATATAAATAACAAACATTTTTTCCATGCGTTGGATACAACGCGGTAAATAACAAAATAAGTTAGTTAAAAAAAACATCATTGTAAATATCAACCATGAACGCTGTGCTCATTTTTGTTCTGAAAACTACAGAGCATCTCTGTTCGTGAGGAAAATTCAAAGCCAGGCCAGGCTACTTAGCTTTGAGCTAAGCCGCCTCTTGAGTCGTATTTGTATGTTTATCTAAAGCACTGAAGCTTAGTTACTATTATCCTGAAGACTGAAGTTATTTTAAGCAATACTAGATGACCCCCACAGCTTCGCCCGTAGAATATTTCGACCTCCCGTCGCACCTATGTAATCCCGTCATTGATAAATTTTATAATGATTTTTCGACATTTATGACTACGGTTCTGCTCCCCAGTGGAGTAGCGTAATGATATATAGCCCATAGCCTTCCTTGATAAATGGGCTATCTAACACAAAATAGTTTTTCAAATCCGACCTGTAGTTCCTGAGATTAGCGAGTTCAACCAAACAAACAAACTCTTCAGCTTTATAATATTTAGTACAGACTAGTAACCCGACTCATCTTTGCAGAAGTGCAAAATAAATACTAATGCATGAACATATAAACCTTCTTATTGAATCACTCTATCTATTGCTGAAAATAAAAATACAAAAGTACAACATGAACACAAAAAATGCTACTATTAGGTGCACCTATTACTATTAGGTGGTCGCTTTAAATATTTTAAATAGTGTATGACATTTTGTAAGCGCCGTTAAAATGGTCTATGCAAAATAAAGATATTTTTATTTATATTTATTTATTTATTTACCACGAAAAGATTTTTTTTCGCCGTAAAAGTACCTTGTTCTCTAGTTATATAAACAGTTATGACAAAAACATGAAACAAGTCTACATTTATTTCTTTGCAAAGTCCTTTGAGAATATGCAAGTATTGATAAAAGCGCCTACGAAAACAGTTTTCACTCGAATGCATTATGTATTTTGTGATACCGGTTCCTATGGAAATGTAATATGGAACATTCTCACACAGCGCCGTCTAACCCAATATAAGGTAACATAAAATATTAGAACTAGGCAACTCATAAACCTATTTAAATATTTCTAAATACATACATTTAATAATGTCTTAATAATTTTAGAAAACAACTGCAATGCGACTATCTAAGAACAGACGTTTACAAGAAACTGGAAGAATCAAAGATAAGAATTTAAACAATATTAATATATACCTAGTCAGGTCATAAATTCTGTCACATGTTTAATATAAAATAATTGAAACAAGTTTATTCATTATGTAACCATTTATATACCTAAATGAACTTAACAAAACATAGATTCTTATGACAATAAAATTTATTCAAAATTACCTCCGTGATTTTGAATACAGGCAGCACGAACGAGGTCCATGTCAATATCGGCGGCTGCCTTATTAAGGATGTCTTGAGTGACTCCAAATTGGGATGAGGCTTTGAGCGCGCCTTTTCCTCCAAGTGTTGCCATATCTTGTAATCTAACGGACTCAAATCTGGACTGGAGGAGGGCCAGTCTTCGTGCCGGATGAAGTCGATTTCACGCGCCGCCAGCCAGTCTTGTGTGCTCTTCGCTCTATGAGCTGGCTCCGAATCTTGTTGGAATACCCAGTGCCTGTTATTGAACATGGTATGAGAAACAGGTTCCACAAGGTTCGTCAGGACTGTATTTTGATACACAACTGCATTCGTTTTTACAGCTTTCTCACAAAAATGTACCTCTGTTAAGCCCCAATAAGAAACTCCCAACCATACCATGAGCGAGGGTGGAGAATGACCTCGTTGGACACGCGGAATGCGGTTGCTCGCTTCTTCAATACTGTGTGCGTACACCTTATCATTTTGTTTGTTGTAGCTCTCTTCTACGGTAAAAATTTTTCATACGAAAAAAGAATTTCCCAATATTTTTTTCCCGCGTACCGCTTCAACAAAGCGCGGCATCTCTTCAGTCTCAGGTCCATTAGACGAGCATTTAAACGATGTCCTGTTTTTCTTCGATATGACCGAAGCCCTAAGTCTTCATTTAACACCCTTTTCACCGTGGTTCTGCTTAACCCCATCTGAAGGGTTTCTGCTTACGTTTGATATTTCTTCTAATGACTATGACCTGTCATCTACACTAGAGTCTTCATTGTATCGTTTGATGGTAAGATAAACGAATCTTTTGGTTATATTCAAATTTTTCAGTATGTCAAAAATTTGAATTGGCGCGTAACCGCAATGATGCAACGCAATAACTGCAACACGGTCTAAGCGTCCACTCCATATTTAAAAATGAGTAAAATTCTAAAAAGTATACATTTTTATTTTCATGAACAATTCGAAATTCGAATTCAATAAACTTTTTGTGGCCAGCATTCTAAAAGAAAAGTTTTTACTGTGTGACAATACTTATGACCTGACTAGGTATATAAAAAACTAATTTAAAAGAACTATTTCGTCAATGCTACGATCTCGTAGCATTTTCGTAGCACATATCAAGCGCTCGTAGGCTTAGCCCCACTAGCTTAGGACCGGGTGAGCCTATGGTGGGATGACGGTCCTAACAAACACACAAAAAAACACATTATAAATTTGGTCTCATGTAGTGGATGGTGATCCACTACATGAGACCAAATTTATAATGTGTTTGTTAGTAATTCCAACACTAAATGCATATTAAAGTATTGGTACGGTAGATACATAAAAAATCTGTTTGTTCCGACTAATCTCTGAAACGGCTGATGCTTTAAGGCGTAACTCAGCCTACATTTGATCCCCGTATTTCTACACGACTAGAATACGTAAACCGCAGAACGTCTGCCAAAACATATATACAATGTTTAGTATGCCTCTGCCTACCCCGTCAAGGGTAAATGGATTACTATATGTATGGTATCGTCGCAACTATAATCCTACTAATATTATAAACGCGAAAGTTTGTAAGTATTGATGGATATTTGTTACTCTTACACGCAAAATCTACTGAATGGATTTTGATAAAACTATATAGGTACAATATACAATTTTATAGCTGACACATCTGAATAACACATACGCTATTTTTTATCCAGGGAACAAGTTCCCGTGGAAAACGGGACCGGGAAAGCTTCACCTCGCGAGCAATGCCGCGGGCATAAACTAGTAAAACATATAGAAAAGAACTATTTCAAAGTTCTCTCGCAAAATCCCATAAGTTCTTTTCTGAAAAGTGTATTTAGTACACAGTAAAGTCAAACGCATTTCTCAGCTGAGTAAAGTGGATGTTTGCACCGGAGAGTGATTTATGATAGTAGTCCTTGTGCGAGACTGGGGATAAAAGATAAGCATTTGCAACTAGGAACTTGTGAGTTTCTTTCCGAGAACTTCGAAATAGTTTTGGGTTGACACATCTTGATTTATTATTAGAATATTTTTTGTTGTTTAGTTCAACAGTCCTTGTACTGCAAAAGAATCCCAACACGTGCTGCTTATGTAAGCTAGCTTTATTTTTAATAATAACCTACTATTAACAGTAAAAAATACAACAAGCAGCTGTTGTCCAGGGTAACTGTATACGCTTTTACAACAAGTTTCCCTGTGACCGAAGATGTTTGTAACGTTGCCGTGCTCCTTAAGGCACTTTATGCCATTAGTCCCGTTTGCTAGTAACGTGGTAGTTGTAAAGTCAAGTTTAATACCTTAGATGGCGTCGAAATCAACTGATTTCAGAGTTGACAAGGGAACTCCCTTGTTAAATAACTACTATGCCACATACAACCATGCATAAACGTCAAACTTATACCCTCGTCTTCTTGCAGGACTTTCTGAAAATCGTTTTTTTTGTGTTTGTAATTCTCAGGACAACGACAAAAAAATGTTTGAAAAATTTGTTTATATTTTTTTTATCGTAATTTAGAAGCCACGTAACGTGGTCACGTCTCTAGAATAAGAACTCGATGGAGAGACTGGTAGTTCAGGGCCAGGTGGAAGTCAAGAGAGAAGGCGTTCGATCGCCAAACCGCTGGATATACGTCACTATCATCATCGATCTAGTGAATAATGATATTCTGTTGGAAAAGTTGGCTTGTATCGGTTTCACGCCAGGGCTTCTCAATTATTTTTCCTGCTGCCTGAATAATCGGCGTCAGTATATGCAGTTAAGTGGATATAACTCCAGAGACTACTACACAAGGTCGGGAGTGAGTTAGGGTAGTACATTAGGACCTTTGCTCTTTGTTATATTTATTAACGATTTACCTGAAAATATTAAAAATTCCGAGTGTCTCCTATTTGCGAATGACCTAAAGCTAAGTTTAGGTATTAAAAGCAAGGAAGATGCGGTGGCAATACAGAGAGATATTGATGCGGTATCCATATGGAGTCAAGACAATCAGCTTCCGTTTAATAACCTAAAATGTAAAATAATAACATTTTCACGAAAATTGCAACCCATCATCATTCCGTATAACTTAACGGACGCTCTATTGGATAGAATTTATGAGGTTAAGGATTTAGGGCTAATTATAGACTCTAAACTAGATTTAACACGACGCCTATTAACAAAATTACCAAGTTAGCGCAAAAAAAATTAGGATTTGTTATTAGAATTGCGTCACAATTCGATAACCTGGGGGTTGCAAAGGTATTATACAACGCCTATGTACGCAACAAACTCGAGTATGGTACTGTTGTGTGGGATCCTTATCAGAAAATATATGCGCTTAAGATATACATGAAACGGTATGGATATTATCCATACCTTTATCCTTCATTATTCGTCTCAGGTATGATGGATATGAAAACGTTGAAATTTAGAAGGGCAATGTCTCAAGTTGCTCAATATCTGTCGATAATTCGTAATAGAATCGATAGCCCTTAAATACTAGAGTGGGTCCGTATTTTAGTTCCCGGAAACATCATCGGATTCAGGGGGTCAGGTGGCACCACGCCGCCGCCCGAGACTGCTGGAGCGGCCCGCCGCGCGTACCGAGCGTGCGCACCGCGCGCCCAACCGCGGGCTCCGCACTATTGGGGACATACTTGCTCAGCATCACGAACTGGACATTTACTTAGATTAGCCGATTCTCTGGGACATTTGTACAATGAATTTAGTATACATTTTAAAGCATATTTAATTTAATAATATTACCATGACATATTATTTGTAAATCATTCACAGAAATTGACATTTTAGTACGAGTATTTGCATCGTACATTTATCATAGTAATTTATTCTTATTGTATCTTTTGTGATTTAACGTTTATACTTTCATACTGTGACCATGATGACTACAACATAATCTATAATTTGTTGGTAATTAATATTGTAAGCGTTTTGGATAGCAAATATCTGTTAGCTTGTAAGATTTATCAATAAATAAATAAATAAATCACAGAGGCTACTGAGTCACCATGGTCCAGTTTACACCTATAACTGTTGGAAATGGAAACACATCGCCAGGAGAATTACCCTCGCAAATGATATCGACCCACCGAACACTCTACCGTGTGTTATTACTAAGTAAATGGTTGTACTCAGGTGTATATTTCGGGATCGCCCGACTATTTTCTGACCTAACGGAGGTCCTTTTCAAGAGAACGTCAAGCCACGTCGGAAGCTGCGATGGTACTGCGACTAATTTCGATAGCCTCGCGTACTTTACGCGGAACGAAGTTTTTTCTCTAGCTAGTACAGAGGCCTTATCGAACCTTATATAATGAGTTGTGTCCGTCTGGCAGGCGTGCTCGGCCACCGCTGATCTATTGGTGTCCATACTTTTCATACTGCGTTTATGCTCCTGCAGTCTTGTTGATATGCTGCGACGAGTCTCACCTATATAGCTCGAGCCGCAGTCACGTGGAATCGTATATACTCCTGGAGCACTCAGCGGATCCGCATCCTTCAGGGAGCGCAAGAGCTGTCTTAACTGCCCAGGTGGTCGAAAGATTGTCCTGATGCAATACCCACGACGTAGCAGTCCTCCTATCCTGTCGGTCACACCCCGGATGTATGGTAAGTATGCGGGGTTCCTCTCCACACCAGGTGACAGTCGATGGGCTGCCACACTCGCAGCTCGCATGCTTCGTCGCCACCGGTAGCCATTGTTCTCTAAAGCGCAACGGATGTGAGCCACTTCATCAGCCACGTACTGTGGATCACAGAGACTAAGGGCTCGGTTAGTTAGTGATCGCGGAACCGAAGAGAGCTGAGAAGGGTGGTAATGCGAGTCCGCCCGAAGGTATCTGTCTGTATGTGTCGATTTTCTATACACCGTATGCGACAGGCAGCCCTTAGAGTCACGAATCACCAACACTTCCAAAAACGGGAGCATTCCATCACACTCCTTCTCCACTGTGCACTGGATCTTACTGTGTACCGTATTAAGATGTTGTTTTAGTTCGGCTAGCGCTAGAGTGTCCCGGTTGACGACAGCAAATATGACGTCCTCATATCGCCACCAGTATCGAGGTTTCGAACGTGCTGTGCTCAGTGCTCGTTCCTCAAACCACTCCATAAATATATTTGCCACTACTGGCGCTAGTCGGGCGATCCCGAAATATACACGTGAGTACAACCGTTTACTTAGTAATAATGAACAACGCTCACGATAGTTATTATTCTAACTCTACCGTGTGCTTCATCAGCGCCATTCATCAGGACCACTCTGACAAGAAGGTCCGACTAAGAAGAAAAATAATTAAGAAGCAGAACATGAAATAACTCTACATCCATAGATTGAGTGAAATCCATCGCACCAATGTTTAAAATAGTTGTAACACTGTTCATAGGTATCAAAGTTGTTAAGTAGCTCGATAGATGGCTCTGGTCATACTCTTAAATGACGATTAAAATATAGGGAAAATTTTGAACTTGTTTTGGTGCGGGTCAGGTAGTTCAGTGGCTAGAACATTGCCCTGGTTAGGCAAAGGTCACGGGTTCAATCCCCGTCTTAAACCAAGTTGTCTTTTATTATCACTTTGATAAAAATTTATATGAAACAACTTATTAGATAATGCAGCGGACAGCTAGTTTCAAATTTTCACCAAATATTTTAGCCATTTTTACAAATTACTAACGACTCTAATTTTTAAAGTAGACATTGAACCAGTTTGACAGTCTAAACCTGTTCATTATGCGAATAAAATTAATAAACTCACAGTGTTTTATTCAAACGTCCGTGACAGGGCTGACAGCGTTAATTGGTACATAATTCTGAAAACTCATTAATAGCGACTGAGCTGCTATCTCCTATTCTAAGCTTCTAAAAGCATTAATTACTATGGATTTTTATTTAAATTTAACGGATATGCGGGTCCGCAGAAATTTATTTATTCCCTTAGGGTAATAATACGGTATTGTACAAGGTTTTTCCAAATTCGGGGCCCAATCGACCTCACATGGTAACTAACTAACTAAGTACGCGGGGTTCCTCTCTACGCCAGGTGACCGTCGATGGGCTGCCACACTTGCAGCTCCCGTGCTTTGTCGCCACCGGTAGCCATTATTCTCTAAATCGCAACGAATGTGAGCCATTTCATCAACTACGTACTGTGTATCCAGGAGTATACGCGATTGCATGTGACTGCGACTCGAGCTATATAGGTGAGACTCGTAGCAGCATTTCAACAAGACTGCAGGAGCACATACGTAGTATGAAAAGTATGGACACCAATAAATCGGCGGTGGCCGAGTACGACTGCCAGACAGACACGACTCATTATATAGGTATAAGGATCGATAAGGCTTCTGTACTAGAGACAGAAAAATACTTTGTCCCGCGTAAAGTACGCGAGGTTATCGAAATTAGCCGTCGGTCGTCCGAACTTCAACCGGCTATTAAACTTGCTCCTTATAATAATACTTCAGACTTGGAATGTGCTACTACCAGTTCAGTGTGTGCGATTCCACCAACTGCGATGTTAGTTAACAACACAGCAAGTATCACATCTACGACTTGGGACGAGGCACTGCAGCAAACGCCTACACTGTCACAGCGTGCTCTTTGCCAGAGAAGTCGCTGACAACGCAGTACCAGCGCAGCTTCCGACGGGGCTTGATGCTCCTCTTGAAAAGGGACCTTCGTTAGGTCCGAAACTAGTCGGGCCATCCCGAAATTACACGTGAGATAAACCGCTTACTTAGTAATAATTCAAATTTTAGACATATTGTCACGCCTTTATCCACGAAGGGGTAGGCACAGGCATACTATACGCCCACATTTCACAGTATGCACTTTTGTCCCACGTAACAGGGGGTAAGCCCATTGCCGTGTTGAAATGGACAAACGCAGGTCGTGGCGACCTGCTGTTGAAAATTTTCAATTAAGGCCTTCAACTTCGTCACTCATCTCAGGACCAGCCAGATCCATAACGTTATGATCGTTTATGGAACACGGAGTTAGCGTGGCTACAAGCGCTTCAGTTTCCAGATTGAAACAAGATTAGATTTAATTCACATAAAATCTTTTTTAAATCTCAATAGAACAAAGAACAGCAACAATAATATATCGTTTTCTTTTTTTGGAGGCAATTTAAAGTAAAAATTATCAAAGAAAGAAGTCTTTGTTCTGCATCGTGAATGAGAATGTTATGATTAAATTATAAATGTCTTCCTTCCGTATTGTTTAAGAAAACAGGAAAGAAATTGTTTCATAATTCAATTGTCTCAATGTTCCAAATGTGAATTATGCTTTTTTTTTATATTTACTTAAAAGCGCTTAATGGTTCTGAACTTAACAGTGTATTAAAAGTTGTTTCATCAAATGCGATAATATGTTTATTTATTCAAAAATGTCAACTTATTCAGTCACATTTTGGTAACAGTCCCACGGGCGTAGCCAGGTTTTAGTTACGGGGGCGAGGGGGGGTTTAACACTTATAATAATTTGTAAATGTTTGAATAAATCGCAGTTATTTAAGCATTCTGAAACATAATTTGGGTTGAATATGGCTCTACTTACATCTTCGGGTCTAAAGCCTATGAGGCCATGGCGAAATCGAACCCGTTTTGCCAGTGTGGTTCAGTAAGGCCAAAACCTCCCAATATGAAGGCATACACGGCAAACAAGAAATAGCATACACGATTTATTATTTGATTTATTATCGTAATCTATATAAACAAAAATGAATCGCAAAATATGTTGCTAAGCGCAAAACTCGAAGACGGTTGGACCTGATCGAGTATTTTTTTATTAATGCTTTAAACTTTCCATCAGGTGGGCCGTATGCTTGTCTGCCACCTCAGTGGTATAAAAAAAATAAAAGGCTTTTATGGAGAGATAAATTTGAAAAATGGCAACGGGATCGTGATAGCTTCATTACGCAGGCGGAGCTGCGGGCATCAACTAGTATCTTATATATTACAATACAAATGAACTGAGGATTATTATTTTAAAGTTTTGAGTTTACTCATACTCGTACTTAATTTATTACTCGAAACTTAATTTATGTTGCAACGACGCTTGGTCGTGTTTCTAACTTAACTTTACTTTCATTGAATAAAGAAAAAAACTAATAAAGGAAATGTAAAGGAGAGCATGTGATGTAAAAATGTATAGTCCGAGACTACCAGGACTTTAATTGGTCGTGCTAATTAGTGTCTAGCACATAAGACCTTTTAGCCTTTTTGTTATAACCCACTAAACAGGCAAAGGGTTCAAAATTTCTTTGAAATTTAACATCTAAAATAGACACATTCCGTGCTTCGGTTGGTTGCGTTTGCCGTTGGTCCCGGTTGCCAATAAAATGGCAATTAAGCGAAGTTGTAGGCCTTATGGGTGGCTTAAAAAAAATTCAACAGCAGATCACCGCAGCCTGCGCCTGTCCATTTCAACACGGCAATGGGCTCACCACCTGTTACGTGGGACAGGAATGCATACGGTGAAATGTTGCGTTTAATATGCCTCTGCCTATCCCTTCGGAGATAAAGGCGTGACAATATATATGTAAAGGAGAGCAGACAAACAAATTAAAAGCGTCGGGATTAAATGGGTGCGAGGCGGGTTCGAAGTGTAAAAGGTCACGGATGAAGCCGCGGAGATCAGCTAGTCATAAATATTATTTTATATCTATCACGCCTTATTTCCAAAGAGGGTGGCAAAGGCATATTATATGCCCACTTTTCACCGTGGGCATTTCTGTACCACGTAATAGGTAATGGGTCTTGCAGGTAAACTCAGCTCGGCAGCCTTTGCCGTTAGTAAAGTCAGGCAGCTCACTGATGTAGAAACTGCCAGGCTAGTATACTTTAGTTATTTTCATAGTGTCATGTCTTACGGCATTTTGCTGTGGGGTAAAGCAGCTGATCTACAAGTAATTTATGTATTCCAGAAGAGATTCCATACGTGCAATATATAAATTGAGTGCTAGAGTGTCTCTTAGAGAGAAATTTAAAGAAATTGGCATTTTAACGGTTACATCACAGTATATATTTGCAAATATCATGTTAGTTAAACAGAACATACATTCATACAATAGACACAGTGACATGCATTCGATAAATACTAGAAATAAGCATAAATTAATTGGAACGCATCATCGTTTACAAAAAGTTCACGACTCTTTTGCAGGAATTGGCGTACGCCTATATTATAAAATTCCTTTAGACATTATGAACCTGCCGTTACATAAATTTAAGGCGGAAATTAAGACGCACCTCTTGAAAAGGGCTTATTACACAATTAATGATTATTTGAATGATAAAAATAAATGGAAATGAGTTGCTTGCTCTTCGCTCGAGCTATTTAGGATTCGAATGAATCTTGTGTTATATTATCTACTTGTCTTGAATCTGCATATTTTATATATGTTGTATTTTTTTACATTATACTTTCTTTTACATTCTCCAGTATAAATAATTTGAAACGCCAGGCAACTAAAGGTATGGCTGCGTTTAGTCCCGGTAATAACTAATATACATAATTATATGTAATTTGACTTTGTTATTGTGTGAGCACTATGTAGATTTATTTATAATTTTGAAATTGACATGATATTTGCTTTGTAGTTTTTGGGTATGTCATGCTCGCCTAAAGTGTCCTGGCAATGGTGGCGTATGTATCGGGTCGCCTTGTTCCCTACAATACGGTTGAATAGGGCGATGGCTGATATATGCGTCATTCCCGTGAACGGGTGCCGTCTGTTGGGACTGGTCAGCTCATAGCTGTTATAGCAATTGTTACAAATAATATTGTTTAAATTTAAGGCAAACTAAGTTTAGTCGACTGTTCTCACATAAATCCAAAGGAACTATGTAAGTGTAATTTTAATGAACACAACATTTATTTAATCTTTTTTTTGTATAATTTCATTACTGTATAATTGGTTAAATATCATGTTAATCAAACTGTGTCAAATGGCGGTTAGAAAAGAGTGGCCATGAGTTTTATTGCCAGGTTCTTCCTCTGGCTCTACCTATTGATTTGCGAATCTGGCAGAAAATGTAAATGTAGAAGCAGTAATCTTGACGTTCATAAGTGTTACTTTGTGACCTACATGAATAAAGATTTTTTATTTTGATTTTGATTTGAGAACACTGAGTCCACGGGGCCACAAGCGCTTCATAAATATTGCCAGAGGAAATAAATTGATAAAACTTAGAGAAAAGTGAAATAACTAAACAGGCTGCATTTAATGCCTAAGCATAACAATAACACAGTAAAACTTCTAATCTACGGGCTATCAACCGTTCTCAAAGTAAATCTATTGAGCAAGAAACTTATCCACATAAATCACCACAAAGTGGAAAGTTGGGAGAAAATATGAAAATAACAAACAAAAAACTTGGGGACTGAGATTAAATTAACTGCTAGTCCCTTAGTAATATATAAAGTTTGAAGACATTTTGTTATGAACTTCATTATGACATTACTTAACACAGTAGTTAATAAATAAATATATAATAAATATTGTAGGATCTTTTTTTACATTTGCGAGCGTTTCCGTGCTTCGGAAGGCACGTTAAGCCGTTGGTCCCGGTTGCCAGTAAAATGGCAGTCGTTAAGCTTGGTTGAAGGCCTTATGGGGGCTTGAAAATTTCAACAGCAGGTAGCCACAACCTGCGTCTGTCTATTTCAACACGGCAATGGGCTCACCACCTATTACGTGGGACAGGAATCCACACGGTGAAAAGTGGGCATATAATATGCCTCTGCCACCCCTTCGGGGATAAGCCGTGATGGATATTTATTTTTAACACAGTAGTGAGGTTTTCTCTTCTACCAGTATATCTATTCTATTTATCTTTACTCTTTAATCTAATAAATAGAAATAAATCGTAAAATATGTTGTTAAGCGCAAAACTCAAAGACGACTGGACACCGCAGGAAAACAGCACCTTAGTTTTTAAAAAGAAGAAAACCGCACCGCAGTTAAGTTCGGGTGTTTCTTGGGTTGTAAGGCGTGCGTTATCTACGAGGCTTATAGCCGATGCCTACTCTATATAGGTACTCTATATAGATCTCTGCCTGCACCTTCGGGGATAGATACCTGATTTGTTTATCTATCTATCTATGCTTTATCCCTGACGGGGTAGTCAATGGGAACAGATCGTCAGGCTTCGCGATCGATGTACACTTCTTTCGCTTCCTACATACATACATACATATTGTGACAATATGTATGTATGCCTTTATCCTCGAAGATAGGCAGAGGCATGCTATGCGCGCCCACATTTCACCGTATGCATATTTATCCCACGTAACACGTGGTGAGCCAAATGCCCGAGCACGAGCGCTTCAAAAGATTAAAAAGAAGCTACAAACCGAAGTATTGATCAAGTCCGCGAGATCACGTACCATGAGGCTTCGTATAAATTTAATACTTGTTCAGTTCTCTACCGCATATTGAGGTAACACTAAAAATATGAATTCTGAACTCCTATTGTGTTCGTGGGCACGTGCAATAATCATAATAAAAATGATTTAAGAAAGTTCTACAGTTCTTATAGAACAGGAAAAGTAATAAGTACTGCCTCTATGCATTATTGTCATGCTATCCCTTTCCTTATTTTATTTTATGTGTATACTTACATAAAGTAATAAATAACTTTTTATAAGAGGTTTTCGTGCTTCGGAAAATACCGTAAGTAGATGCTACCAGATATATAGATACTACCAGAGAACTATATTATTGTGTGATCCCATAGAACAAAGATATATTAGATTAATGTGAGTTCGATGATGCTGTGTAAAAAAAATTGCTAACTATCTTCTTCATATATATAAATTACGTGTCAAGTTGTTTGTTTGCGATGGACTGCTAAACTACTTAACCGATTTTAATAAAATTTGCACACCGGGTGCAGTTTGATCCAACTTGAAACTTATTTCATGCTGTAGTGCCGAGCAGTAGTCTTAAATGTCGAGAAATCGGGCAAATTTTTATGCATTATTGTAGAATTTATAAGCGACGGGATTAAATTGGTGCGACGGGAGTTCTAACTATGCCACGGGCAAGCCGTAGGGCTCATCTAGTTTATTTATATAAATCATTCAAGATAAACATTTTAGCGATCTTTGAAGAAGGCCTTTAGCGGTGAATGGAGATTCATCTGCCGAAATAATGATTATACGAAACGGCACAAGCTCTGAAAAGTTTGTGTAATCTCAAAGTCAACCTTTTGTTGTTATTTTTTGCAAGGAAAATATGTCTAATAGTTACGATCCACAGTTTTTGCTCGGTCTTGTATGTGCTTGACAGGGGTCGAGCTTACGGACCGATCCCGTCCTTACTTGACCAATGAGGGTTCCGTAGACGTGACTTACATTGTTAACGCGTATTTTCACAATGCCTAAATTGTTGTATATTTTTAGTTACATAGCGTAAGAATCCTTCGATGGGGTTGGAATCATTTGAAACGTTCAGAATTTACAGGAGCCTCCGTCTTGAAAAATCACTTTATCCCTTTTAAAAAGTTTTATTGCCAGGTTTTTCCTCAGGCTCTACTTATTGCTTTGCGAATCTGGCAGTAAATGTAAATGTAGAAGCAATAATCTTGACGTTCATAAGTGTTACTTTGTGACCGACATGAATAAATTCATTTCATTTCATTCATCAAAATCATTTCATTTATCACAATTTAATTTTCGAATGGGTGAATACTTTGTGGCATTTAAATTTGCGAGCGTTTCCGTGCTTCGGAAGGCATGTTAAACCGTTGGTCTCGGTTGCCAGTAACATGGCAGTTGTTCACCCAAGTTGAAAGCCTTAAGCGCGATTTGATAAAATTCAACAGCTGGTAACCACAACCAGCGCTTGTGTATTTCAACACGGCAACCTTTTACGTGGGAGAGGTATAAACACGGTGAAATGTAGTGGTATAATATGCCTCTGCTATCCGTTCAGAGATAATGCGTGATTAATAATTTTATCTCTTACATATTTTTTTTTAATTAGTTCAATGATTAGGTTGTTTTATTTCAATCGTATCAAAATTTTAATCATCAATAGACATCTCATAAGTTTATTAAAGCTATATTGATGACAAAAAACGTGAGTGCTGAAATTAAATTTGAAACAAAACAAAATGCCGTATGATTGAAGAATTTCGTTAGAAATAAG
Organism: Thumatha senex; assembly: GCA_948477245.1. Taxonomy (NCBI): domain Eukaryota; kingdom Metazoa; phylum Arthropoda; class Insecta; order Lepidoptera; family Erebidae; genus Thumatha; species Thumatha senex. Next base: position 18,086,391 of record OX419743.1, read on the forward strand.
AAAAATAAAACGATATTGTGTAAATTCAACCCTTCACTATATTGCAATCGTCGAGCTGTCTGCTGCTATCACCATCGGAACCGCATCCTGACTCTGGAATACAATTGGTACCTATTAGTTAATAACCCTGATAGTTATTTTTTAAACTACAGATTAGATAATAATAACTGTTATAAAACGAATAATAATGTCTCGAATAACTGCCACAGCATGATTTTTATTCATAAATACATACATATTGTCACGCCTTTATCCTCGAAGGGGTAGGCAGAGGCATACTATATTTCACCGTATACATTTTTTCCCACGTAACAGGTGGTGAGCCCATTGCCGAACGAATTGACGAACTGCTGAAAATTTGATGTGATGATTTATATAACTCTGGCAATTATCAGTAAGTGAATAATTATTATAAAAATGTTTTGTTGTTGTGTCACAATGATGGTTTTGATAAACACATTAATTATCAAAATGATACAACTAAATGAGACCTTTTCTACGTTATTGATTCTTCTGAAGGGGAACATCTTACATTTGTTAGATGAGTTTGTTAAACATGGATTATTTAACTAACTAATTATCTTAACGCTGTATCCCTGACGGGGTAGCCAGAGAGCACATATCGCCAGGCTTTGCGATGCATGCATACCTCTTTAGCTTCCCGCAGATTCATTAATAGCTTCATACATGCACGTGTGGGTATTCGAGTACTTTGAATCCTTTTTTGAGCAGTCTGCTCACGTGGTCTTCATATGTAAAAGTCTAGGCCTACCCAGACTCATTCTACCCTCTACATATATAAATATAGTATTGAAAATCCCAGAATAACTAAATAAAGACTAATCTATTCACCTGCAACGACATTGTAGAAGATCTGTGTAATCATTACAAAAACAAACGAACATATCTTGACCAGGTCTGAAAATAAAATAAATTATAGTTTACATTAAATATTGCAAATCCTTTCGATTCCTTCTCCCAGCCAATAACTTATTTATTACACGGTTTATTTACAATATTTTTTTTACTAAACCAATTATAAATGTAAAGTACTAAAACAATTTAATAACCCATTATAATGAATAAATAAATAAATTACCCATTATTATATATCTCCTATAGATTTTCTTAATGAACTCTGTCTTCAACTAAAACTAAAGTGGCAATATATAACAACTCTGCACGATTAGTTCCAATGTACATTTAAATCGGTGATTATTGACCCGACCCACTTATCGATTTTGCAATCCGATTTGCTCTGCTCTAGGAGAAAAAATCAATATTCCATATCGAAATTTAAAATAATGAGCTATTAAAATCTTATTAGACACGCCTTTATCCCTGAAGGAGTGGCAGAGGCATACTATATGCCCCACATTACATCGTATGAATTTCAGTCCCCGTAACAGGTGGTGAGTGGTATCGTGTGGAAAATGGAGTGGCACAGTCTGTGGCATCCAGCTGTTGAAATTTTTGAAGTAACTACTAACTTGACTTGACGGTTGCCAGATTGCTAATCAGAACCAAGGCTTACCATGCTCCTCAAAGCTCGAAAATTCTCGCAAATGAAAAAGCCACAAAGCACTCGCCCAGCAGGGTTAACCAGTGCAAAAGAAGCTTAACGGCAGGTTATCCAAACAATTTTATATGAACAAATATATTAGCATAAAATTATATTTTAACAGAATAATATTTTAGCAGAAAAAAATACTTTTGATAAGATACATCTGTGGTTGGGATAAAATGGCCCGGTTGCCAGTAAAATGGCAGTCGTTAAGCCTGGTTGAAGGCTTTATAGGCGGCTTAAAAAATTTCAACAACAGGTAGCCACAGTCTGCGTCTGTCTATTTCAACACGGCAATGGGCTCACCACCTATTACGTAGGACAGGAATCCACACGGTGAAAAGTGTGCATATAACATGCCTCTGCCACCCCTTCGGGGATAAGGCGTGATGGATATTTATTTTATTTATTTTTATTTATTTCTACTCTCGTGTTTCCATTAGTACAAAAAGGTGAAGAAAATCACGTAAATATCTGTGGTTTTTTGCTCTTTCGTATCTATGATTAGAACAGCAAATGGGTTGAAAAGCTAGCTCGATTCTCGGAAAAATTAGCAACCAGCGTGGGTTTGCTGTGATGACACAGAAAATGGTCCCAACGCCCACATTTTACAAATGTCAGCTCTCAGCCCATTAGTTTCAAGGGTAAAACTATAATGTGACGGTAAAATTCGTCTAATTTTCTTGTACCATATAACAGAAACGTTCCTTAAAGTAATTGCCTCCATAACAACTAACATTTACTGACAATTTCCGTGAAATTTACACAACTAATATAATCCTATTGTAATAATAATATAAGCACTAACTTTGAAACATTTGTTTCCTAGCTATACTAACAGTAAAATCATCATCTGTGTCATTTTTAGAGTTTCGTATGACAAAAGGAAAAAACGGATACCTACAATCACTTTATTATCTGTACCTTTTATCACATAAGAACACGTTTCGCATTTTTTCGTGATTGATTTGAAATTAGTACTATATTATATACTCAGGTCTGTCGGGTATATGGTTCCTTGAATCTATTAAAAATCTAACTTCTAAATTGACGAATAAAAATGATGCAGCCTTTTCACTTACATCAATCACTTCTTACAATTACACTAATTACTACAGACAAATGTTGGCAACAGACATCGCGTATGCGATTTTCGCATACAGTTTGACATAAACTTGGCATGCGGTATAATTACTTAGTGAAATATTTTTATTCAGGACTGGAGTTGCAAAAGTCGTGTTTGAAACACAAAATTTCAGTCGGTCCCCAAGCTTTTACAATGTTCAATGCTTATACAATTACACTTATTACTTACTACAAATAAATAGTAGGCAACTGACAGGTCGCGTACGCGATTTGCTCATACAGTTTTCACAAACTTGGCACTACTGCTTTTTTAAATTATTTTTATTCAGTAGTGGAGTTCAAAAAGACTAAATCTCTGTCAGTCACAAAGCTTTTACAATGTGAGATATTTTTAGTGTAATCCGTTGGCCACGAAGCTTTACCTGTCTAAAACCGAAATCCGCCTACGTTCCTGCGGCGATCTCGTTTTGACAACATAGCCTTTTGTCGCAATCCTCTCGAAATGTTGTCATGAAATTAAAAAAGTAAAATATTGTATTTTTCTTAGTTAAATATTTTGAATGGTATTAATATGGTGTATAAAGCTACGGGTAGTCTGTCATATTATTTTGTTACATTTAAAAACAATTACCTAGTATCCAAGCTTTTTCATATGGACTTATTTATATTATAGAGAAACATGAAAGTTGATTATAAGTAAGTAGTAAGGGTAAAATTCTATAGTTTTGGTTCTGTACCAGTAGCTCAGCTGTATTTTAGGCAAAAACTACGGGTTCCAACCCCATCCGGAACCAATTTTTCATATTGTACTAATCCTAATAACATTATTATATATTTGACTGCCTCGGTGGCGCAGTGGTAGTGTATGCGACTTCCGTAACTGTGGTCTCAGGTTCAATTCCCGGGTTGAAAAAAATGTTAGTGTGATCCACAAATGTTTGTTTCGAAGTTTAGGTGTTTGCTAAGTAGAATATGTATGTATTTAGAAATATATATGTATGTTTGCCAGTCATCTAGATCCCATAGCACCAGCTTATTGACAGCGGTGTGTAAAAAAATTGTTACACTATTATAAACACGAAAGTTTGTAAGAATGTGTGGATGTATGTTTGTTAGGTAAAATGTATTTGTGGGATAATAATGTAGTCTAAGTTTCTACTTATAAGATCAGCGAGTGAAAAAAGAGCCATTCAAATCGGTCCAGCCGTTTCAGTTAGACGATAAGGTTAATTTTTAAAATTTATTATTTTCATGTACTCAAGTACCGCATACCGCATATGTGTGGATGTATGTTTGTTAGGTAAAATGTATTTGTGGGATAATAATGTAGTCTATGTTTCTACTTATAAGATCAGCGAGTGAAAAAAGAGCCATTCAAATCGGTCCAGCCGTTTCAGTTAGACGATAAGGTTAATTTTTAAAATTTATTATTTTCATGTACTCAAGTACCGCATATACTTCTATTTCATATATACTTACTCGACTGCCTCGGTGGCGCAGTGGTAGTGCATGCGACTGCCGCGACTGAGGTCCCGGATTCGATTCCCGGGCGGATCAAATATTTGTGTGATCCACAAATGTTTGTTTCGGAGTTTGGGTGTTTCCTATATATAATACTAGCTGACCCACCCGGCTTCGCCCGTGACATACTTCGAACCCCGTGGCACCCATTAAATCTTACGAATTATTATCTCTTATAATTATTAATTTCACGATAATGTATGAACATTTTCCAACTTACTTGATTAGGTACTTCTCCGCTCTCAAGAACTACGCCCGCACTTGCACGGCCCGGTCGAATTTTTGTTACACGAAATTAATTTCTTTAGGCATTTTTTTGATTTTACCCTATCGCCTAAGATATTCAATTAATTTGCAAAGTGAAAAGGGACAAAATGATCTTCATAAAATTCTGAAGCCAACTGACATATTAAAAATGATAAGCATTAATAATTAAAATTACCGCTTTATTATTGCTGCTTTTTTTTCTAAGTATTAAAATTGATATAGTACGGAATCCTTAAGAGATAGACATATACCGTCGTGGACTTTTTTGTAGACCTATATTAGATACACAATTCCACAATACATTATTTTGTTATATCTCAAAGGGTTTAGGCAGCGTTTTCGCTAATAAAAGCTCCCAGGCTGCTTATTTTTTCCGACACCGCCAACATATATCGTTATAATTAAGTTAATGTATACAAAAACTTAACAAAATATACATAAAACCCTTCTACATATAAGAATCACTCTATCTATTTAAAAAAAACTGCATCGAAATTCGTTGCGTAGTTTTAAAGATCCAAGCATACATAGGGACAGACTGAGAAAAACGACTTTATAATACCTAGGTAACACTGAAAATGTTTAGAACTGGCCAGAAAGAAATATTTACAGTTACTGCAGACTGGTACGTCAATCGCTGTTTGCCTGTTGTCTTAGAAAAAATCGACAGCAGCGCCCTCGAAGCAGGACCCTTCTTCACCACGACAATGCTTCAGCGCACTCCGCAAAACGGACTGTTGAATATTTGACTATGGCAGGTGTCGAGATAATGAGTCATCCGCCATACAGTCCCGACCTGGCGCCGTGCGACTTTCATTTATTCCCAAGAACTAAAGATATACTTCGAGGTATTCGCTTTACGAGCCCTGAAGATGCGGTGAAAGCGTACGAAAATGCCATAGAAGAGACCCCTTAAGAAAAATGGGCCCACAGCTTTTCTCAGTGGTTCCATCGAATGCGACTATGTGTAGAGAGGAACGGCGATTACTTCGAAAAACAATAAAAGTATTAGCAACTTTCTACATTAAGCCGTTTTTTATTTTCTAAAAATTTTCAGTGTTATTATTATTATTATTTTCAGTGTTACCCACGTATGTATTGATTATGTATATATTTAGAAATATATAAGTATGTATATCGGTAGTCTAGATCCCATAACACAAGCTTATATTAGCTTACTTTGGGCTAGACGGCGATGTGTAAAAAAAACATCCCACTATATTGATTATTATTATTTTATTATTATACATTTAGTAAAGCTGCTAATTTGGAATAACAAACATACACTTAATTTATATAAATGTATAGATATAGATGATGTAGCAGAAAATAACACGCTGTTGTTAATTTCACTTGCAATTTGTAAGTGGAATAGTTGCTCCTACCTACAACTTGTACCAATAAGTAAAGTGAAGCCATTAATTACACAAGCAATTAATGGCAACTGAAGAAATGTAGCTGAGAGTAATTATCTCCAAATTCGGCTTTTGGCGTTTTCTGGTGAAGTTGAAATGTGAATCGAATCAGACACAAAAAGAAAATGTGTGTATTTTCTGGAAATATAGGTAGTGATGAATGGTTAACATTATATAATCTCGCAGGCGCCATCACATATCTAGTTTTAATCATAAGCTAAAAATATATGCTTTTTCTTCTAATAAAAAAATAGCCCTCCGACTTTCTTGCCGGTTCTTCTCAGGTGGGCCGCATTCCGAACCTGTGGTCATGTTAGTAAATAGATTTAATATCAAATTAAAAATAAAATAGGTTTAGTGCTGATTCCCCCGTTCCCGTTTTCCCCCGTAAGTTATTAAAACGGTATTGTATAACTTTATATTGACAATAGAATTATTGTCTATATAAAGTATATATATTGTATTTATAAGTATACAATACCGTTTCGATTGCCTCCGAAATTTAAAAAATAGTACAGTTGAGCAAAACTAATTTTCTTTTATACAGTTATGAATGTTACTTAAAGTGCAGTGCATAGACTTAGAATGCAATGATATAGATAATTCGTATAGGCACAATGTTTGGTTCGTCGTCGATTGGTACCTAATAAAATAGATTAAACTGTTATATATAACTAGCTGACCCGCGCAGCTTCGCCCGTGACGAACTTCGAACTCCCGTTAGTTTATCAGTCACGCCTTTATTCCCGTCACTCCCATTCAATTCCGTCGTTTATTACTTTCACAATAATGTATGAATATTTGCCCGATATGTTGATTACTGCTCCGCTCCTCAGGGTAGTAGCGAGATGATACAGCCTTTTATCAGTCACGCCTTTATTCCCGTCGCGCCTATTCAATCCCGTCGTTTATTACTTTAACAATAATGTATGAATATTTGCCCGATTTGTTGATTACTGCTCTGCTCCTCAGGGTAGTAGCGTGATGAGGTAGCCTTTTATCAGTCACGCCTTTATCCCCGTCGCTCCCATTTAATCCCGTCGTTTATTATCTACTTTTATAATATTAGCCCGATTTGTTGATTACTGCCCTGCTCTTCAGGGTAGTAGCGTGATGATATAGCCTATAGACTTCCACGATAAATGCGCTATCCAACACATATTAGTATAGTTAACTTTATATTATAATTTCTTTTTATATTGTTGGGACAACTCACAAATCGCCATCTGATTCCACACTAAGCAGAGCTTGTACTATGGTAACCAGAATAACTGATAAACATTCTTATATATTTCTATAATGTCATAGATATCATAGATAAATAACACCCAGACACAGAATAAACCTTCGTGCTCATCACACAAAGTATTATCCTGTGTGGGAATCGAACCCACGACCTCTTGTGTGGCAGTCGGATGCACTCCCACCGCGCCACAGAGGCAGTCAAATTATTATTATTATAGTTACCAAGGAGACGCGCGGACTTCGCAGAGCTCGCTCGCTATTGGCTAGTCGCGAAGTCGCGCATGCGTAAACCGCAAATCATCGGCCATGCTTTTCACTTTTCATTTTAAGACCCATTTTTTAATAATGAATTATGTAATACATAGTTTTTGCGTAACTTTAATCGTTTACGCAGCGTTCGCAACGGAAGTTATCGAAAGGAATGTTTTGTCCCCGATTTTGTCACATTTATCATTGCTGTTCCGCACCTATTGGTCGTAGCGTGATATTATATAGCCTATAGTCTTCCTCGATTAATGGACTATTTAACACAAAAAGAATTATGCAAATCGAATCTGTAGTTCCAGAGATTAGCGCGTTCAACCAAGCAAACAAACAAACAAACTCTTCAGCTTTATAATATTAGTATAGATTCCACTTATTTATTATTTAAACCCGACCGGTTTCGCTTTACGGCATTTTTAATGGATACCACATATTTTAACCTTCAAAACATTGTTTTTAACCTTTGAAAATGCCGTTTAATAAAGAGGTTATAACAGGCAAGAGCATAAAGCTGTTTCAACTTGTTATTGTTTTTCGGTCGGCTACGACATCGTATTGTAGGTACAGGCCCTGCACAGCCAGATTTATTTTTGATGTGACGCTTCCTCTAGCCCAAGCGGTAGAAAACAAGAAGCTTCAAACTTGAAAAAATGCATCGTTTGATACTATTTTTTCCGAAACATCTATCAATTGTCCCGTTTCGCTAAATTTATATCATAGGGTGGCGCCACACTCACAGCGTAAGCTAAAAATGTCGTATGTACATCACACTCACAGTAGTATTTATTCATTTGAGTCTATGGTTTGTAGGTATGTTTCTCTACAATCTATATTTCTACTCAAAAAGGTATCAATTGTCGTCGGGAAGTAAACGTAGCAAGCCACACAGTAAACGTGCAGCAGCCGTTCGACACAAAACGTATAAACTGAAAGAGCTCTAAATCCTCTGTTCCCCTACAACATTGTGTATTATGAACGTATAGGGCAATTCTATTTCTCGTCCAGATTATGTTAACGTTGGTACTCTGCTCTCAAGTACGTCGTTCGATATAATAGAAACGATAACTCAATGCCTAATCCCTTAGTTCCTTTATGAGAAAGCGAACCAATTGAAAGAGGGGTGTGAAAGTAAGGGTCTCCGCTTGAATGCAAGTAAAACTAAGGTTCTAGTATTTGAAAGAGGTGACGTAAGAACTAAATGCGAGATTAGGGTAAACCAGGAACGTCTAGAGCAAGTGAATGAAATTGTGTATTTAGGAAGTATGTTTAGCGCGGATGGAAGATGTGATTCGGATGTGGAACGGCGAGTAGCTGCCGGAAACAAAGTTAACGGTGCTTTGTCCCAGTTAGTAAAGCGACAAACCATCGTAAAAGAAGCACGACTGGCGATTCATAACGCAGTGCTAGTGCCAACTTTGCTTTACGGTAGTGAAACCTGGGTATGTCAGCAGATGCATGAAAGTAAATTGAATGCTGTGGAGATGCGATCACTTCGAAAGTTGTGCGGCGTTACCTTGGCTGGCCGAATACGTAACGAAGTGATACGCAATTTGGCAGGTTTGAATGAAAGTGTCAGCGTTAAGCTGGAAAAGGGCGTGCTCCGTTGGTTTGGACACGTCCAACGAATGAGTGAGGAACGATTGACGAAGAATATATATTGTTCAAAATTAGAGGGTAGAAGGAGTCAGGGAAGGCCGAGACTTACATATGAAGACCACGTGAGCAGATTGCTCAAAAACGGAAAGGTCAAAAGTACTCGGATACCCAGACGTGCGTGTATGAAGCGATTGATGAATCTCGAAGAAGCGAAAGAAGTATGCATGGATCGCGAAGCCTGGCGATCTGTCCTCTCTGACTACCCCGTCAGGGATACAGCGTGAAGATAGTCAGTCAGTCAATGTTTTGCCTGGCATTCTGGCAAAAATTTTAAATTCTTCAAAATGATTGTGACTATTCGTACATGTGGGTCTTTCACCATCCGCCATACTGAGGCGTGCTAAGTTATAATTATTTATTATTGGAACGAATCGAATCGTAGAATATCGTACAAATCTTTTGAAACATGTCATAGAACGAGTTATCGTAAAGCCTGTTATATCTGAACGGAAGTCGACTGAAGTAATGCAAGACCAGAATACTAAATTCGTTCAGTACAGAAAACATCAAAGGTTGTCGATTTAGAAGTTAAAAATTTTCAGTTTGCTATGTGTACTAAGACGTAATGGACCACGAAATTCTTTTCTAAAGTTTCACGAATAAATTTAACAAGGGTAGTTACCTTATTTCGTTCATAGCCATGGAATAAACCACGTAAATTTAACTGATTATCTTTGTATAGAGAGAGATCGAGTTTTGTATCTATAATTCACAGTAAACTATTTTGTTTTGTAATGATTTTGAGATTATAAAGTACAGACTTTTTTTTACTAACGTGTGAAAATCCACCTTTTGACGTTCATCGCCATGGAATAAACCACGTACTTTTAACTGATTATCTTTGTATAGACTATAAACTCTGCCATTGCCGGTCCCAAGCCCGGATGAGAAAAGAGGAGGGTTGGCTGTGAAGACGAATAAAACCCGATGCACACACCAATGGAGTAAGAACACCTGACAGCCGTAAAAATAATTCGTCAACGCCGAGTAATGGGCGGCGGTGAACTAACCCACCAAACTGGCCATCGAAAACCATGAGTGACTAAATATCCTCAGAAAGTTCGAGAACGTCTGGGAAACGCCTGCCACTACGTCTCCCACCATTTTTAGGCAAATTGGATACTGGAAAATGCGACTTGCCACACGACCTGGCTAACCCCTCTAACGCGACGACAACCCTAAGCACACCAAGGGAGTAAGAACAGTTAACAGCTGTAAAAACAATGCTTCAGCACCCAACAATGGGCGGCGACGAACTAACCCACCAAACTGGCTATCGATAACCATGAGTGACTAAATATCCTCAGAAAGCTCGAGGGCATGCGCTTGGGAAACGCTTGCCACTATGCCTCCCACCACTTTTATGAAATATGAATATTGAGAAATGCGATTTGTCATGCGATCCGGCTAACCCCCGGCACCATGAGGTACCCGGGCTTCATGGTGGGAAATCTGCTACCGAAGACTGTGTTGACGTAGGTAACCAGGCGTCAACATCAGTAAATACTACTGAAAAACTTAACTTTGTGCAAACGGCCTTCCATCCTAGCCTATTTATACGTCAAAGAAGTGCATCACTTGGCAACACAGCCAAGCTCGAAACCATTACTCTAAGAAGGACTACCAACGAAGGAGCTCAGCCCAAAAAACCTCCAGAGTGGCAAAGATTCCCTATGTCCCGCAACCACAAGAGGAAAAGACTTTCTGCATCACCTCCTCCACAGGAAACTAGCACCAGTAACAGCTTCAATGGACTAACAATAGACTTAATTGAAGGGGAAACAGAAAGTGGAAACATTGAGAAACAACCAAGCAAACCCCCACCAATACAGCTATATGGTATAGAAGATGTAAACAAATTATCAGAGCTTCTGCAACCGATAGCTAATGAAGATAGTTTCAATCTGAAAATAATTACTAGAAACCAACTCAGAGTGAGCAGCAAAGATATTGAAACTTATAAAAAAATCATCTCTACAGTAAGAGAACATGGGTTAATAGGACACATTCAACCGCAAGACCAACGCTGCTACATAGTGGTGATCAAAAACTTACATCACACAACTCCTCATGAAGTCATTGAGACTGAAATAAATCAAACTGGCAACAAAGTCCAAGGGGAGATAATTAACGTAAAGTACGGTGCAGAAAAAAAGCCTACGTCAGCATTTTTTATGAACATCGCTCCAGGTCTTAATAACAGTGCAGTAAAACAAATTAAGAAAATCCATCAACAAATTGTCACAATAGAGGATCCCAAAAAAAGACATACTATCCCTCAATGCCTGAGATGCCAGCAATATGGCCATTCTAAGAACTACTGCATGCGCCCGTACCGCTGCGTAAAGTGTGCCCAGGCGCACAAAAGCTCAAAGTGTCCAAAAAAGGATCGCAATACACCTGCACTATGTGTACTCTGTGAAGGTGAACACCCAGCTAACTATAAGGGATGCAATGTCTATAGGGAAATCTTAGCCAGGCGCAAACCAAAGTCAGTAAGAACAGAGCCATTCTCTAAGACACAACACTCACATGATGTGGTACATAATGAATCCAACTCAACTAGACGCCTACAACCACTTGCATATACTGACCATACAGAACATCGCCCTAAGATAACTAAAGGAAAACCTCTCTACTCCGAGATACTCAAAAGCAGTAATGAAGAAACACCTACGCCAATCTGTTGATTGATTTCTTTCGTTTGAGTTTGTTTGTGTGAACGGAGTTTGTGGTTTCTTTAGTAGGTGTTCTATAGTGTTCTATAGAACACCTACTAAAGAAACAATCCCAGCAATTTGACCTTCTCCTACAACAAATGAGTATCCTTATGGGTCTCTTGAGTGCACTCGTCAATAAATTAAAATGATGACCTTAAGAATAGCCACTTGGAACATAAACGGACTAGCTCCAAATAAGTCCGATCTTGAACTCCTGATTGCCACTCACAAACTTGATGCAGTTCTGATATCAGAAGCACACTGTACTGAGAAAAGCAAGGTCAACATTAACGGCTACTACACATATATCACATACCACCCTGATGGGACTGGACATGGCGGGACTGCAATCGTCATACGAAAGTCCATTAAACACCACCTGCTTCCTGAGTATAAAACGCACCAGATTCAGGCAACCACAATAGCAGTTGAAGATAAAATTGGGCACTTTAATATGTCGGCAGCCTATTGTCCACCTAAATATGCAAACAACTGCTTTACATTTAGTGCGTACTTTTCAACGCTGGGTGGCAGGTTTGTTGCGGGAGGCGATTGGAACGCCAAACATACCCTGGGGTATTCAAGACTGACATCCACTAAAGGCAGACAGCTTAAACTGTGCCTCGACAGTAATAACCTTACCGCTGTCTCAACTGGGGAACCGACATCTTGGCCAACGGACCCTCTGAAAAAGCCAGATTTACTCGACTTCTTTGTCACAAAGGGACTAGGAAAACACTACCTAAAAGCTGAAGCTGTTCAGACCACAATCCAGTTCTACTGACTATTAGCACAACTCTAATATGCCTTGCAAAGCCTGAATGCTTGTATAGCAGACACACAGACTGGAACAGCTTCAGAGACCAAATAGACAAACGTCTAAAGTTAAATGTAGCCCTAAAAACCCCAGATTAGAGAGAAGAGGCCACTTTCCACATAACACTATCCAAGTTGCTTGCTGGGAAAACACACCGCCAAAAAAAAGTCTCCAAAATGTTATAAATCTGCCACCTTGACATTAAACAAAAAGTTCTTGAAAAAAGGAGACTTCGCCGTGTCTGGCATCACACAAGGCTTCCAAGTGACAAAACAGCGCTGAATAGAGCCACTAAAAATCTAAAAGAGATGATGAAAGATGTGCAGAACAGAACAATCCAGGACAAGTTGGAAAATCTTACCCCAACGGCATCCACTAACGACTCACTCTGGAAGACAACAAAGACGCTAAAAGGTCCCCAAGATGTGAAATACCCAACACAGACTGACACTGGATGGACGAAATCTGGATTAGAGAAAGCGAACGTCTTTACCAAACATCTTGCAGAGGTATTCAAACCGGACGAAAGTTGTAATCAAGAAGCAGAGAGGGAAGTGGATGCTCTTCTCATAATGGATCTCCAGTTATCTCTACCACCAAAGATAATTACAGTTGTTGAAATTAAAAAATCTATAAAGGACCTTAAAATAAAACAAATCCCAGGGTTTCACTTAATCATTGAGGAGGTTTTGGAAAAGCTCCCAAGAAAGGCCATAGTCTACTTGACTACCCTCTTTAATGGGATATTGAGGGTTCAGTACTTCCCGCGACAATGGAAGATATCTACTATAATGATGGTACATAAAGCAGGTAAACCACCATATACTGCAAGCTCCTATAGACCTATCAGTCTTTTGCCTGTCATGTCCAAGCTATTTGAGAAGATTAGCTAGCTAGAATAATACCCATTCTTATAAAAAATGAAACCATACTAAGGCATCAATTTGGCTTCAGATAGTACCATTCAACAATCGAGCAGGTGCATCGAGTATGTGAAGTCATAAGAAACTCCTTTGAGATTAAAGAGTATTGCTCAGCAGTATTCTTGGACGTGCAGCAGGCATTTGATAGGGTTTGGCACAAGGGTCTACTCTGTAAGCTCAGAAAAGTTCTTCCACACAGCTATTACCTTCTAATGGAATGCTACCTTTCTGACCGCATTTTCCAGGTCAGAGTGGATGATGAACTTTCAGACTTCTATAACATAAAAGCAGGAGTTCCGCAGGGGTCTGTGTTGGGCCCGGTGCTGTACACAATATACACATCAGACTTCCCTGAATCACATAATGTTACCACCGCTACATTTGCTGACGATACTGCTGTACTAGCAAGCAACAGAGACCCTGAGCTGGCATCTGCTACACTACAGAATAGCCTTAATAATATTAACGACTGGCTTCAAAAATGGAGAATAAGGGCGAGTACCACTAAATCTACACACATCACCTTCAACTTGAGAAAGGGCAATTATCCAAAGGTTTATCTGGGAAACAATGACCTTCCACAATGTGATACCATCAAATACCTCGGCATGCATCTGGATCGCAGGCTGACATGGAAGAAACACATCAAAACAAAAAGAGATGAACTCTACCTGCGGTACAGAAACATGTACTGTCTAATGGCGCGCAACTCGGTCTTGTCAACAAGTGCTTTATCTGTACCTCGGCATAAGACCACTGCATATAGAGGTTGCCTTAAATATGCAGCAACACGAATCTGGAACGACCTCCCACCTCCTATTAGGAACCTAAAATCAATGTAGACATTTAAGAGAAAGTCCAAAGCCTTCCTTTTGTTAATGCAAAAAACAAACAGTAAAATAAAGTTGGTAATATGTAACACATACCTTGATTTTATGTCCTTCAGGATTTGTTGATCCAGATTCGAGTTATGTTGTTTGGTCTTCCAGTGTTTTTGCCGAGTATTTGAGTGAGCCAATAACCTATTGGCGTCAATGATGAAACATCTGGGCAAAAAAAAAACCAAGTTAGATACTAATATTCTGTTCAATGTTTTAATGTAGAATAAGTTTGTACTATTATTGCTGTGTGAAGTTAAGTTGTACTCGATTGTGGTGTAGGTTATAGGGAAATAGTTAATAGTGGTAAAAATTATAAATAGCGTTGATACAATGAAATATAGCAGAGTTCATTTACCTTTCATGGATGCTTAGTTTCGCGTAGTTTTATAAGCAGTACAGTATTTTCATATGCTTTTTATTTAACAAATAAGTATTTTATTTAGCCTGGCGGCGCCGGGTATTACTTAAGGATGGCACTGAAAAACAGATATACTGAGAAATATCTTAGTACAAGCTGAGTGTCGTCCTTTTTGTGGGTCATGCATTGGACGGAATGATTTTATTGTGGATCAGTTACGCTAAATGCTGCATGTGCTAGACTTAAATTTATGTATTTTTCCTTACTTTTCATGTTCACAGTAGGTAATTCTCTCATTTTTCAGCACGTGCTAGCCACGTAATTATGACACGTCACCTTCACGTCACGCACGTCATTGTGATATGTCAGAAGTGTCAATTTTTGATCATTAATATTTTTGTTTTTTGTGTATCTATGGTCGCCATGAGCATTACCTTATTTATTAGAGTGTTGTTTATGGTGCCTATAACAAGGCAGAAAAAATGTAAAAAAATTATTTAAGTACTTTTTTTTTGGTAATGTACAATGATGTCATCCATAAATAAAAATTATTTTCTTTCTTTCTTTCTTCTTTGTCCATGGACAACAAGCTGCTCATCTACAAAACCATCTTGAAGCCAATGTGAACCTACGGACTCCAACTCTGGGGAACGGCATGCAACTCTAACCTAACCATCATGCAAAGAGTGCAGAACGGCATCCTCAGAAACTTAGCCAATACGCCATGGTTTGTCACAAATGCTGAAATACATGAGGCACTACAGTAAAGGAGGAAATAAGGCTCTTAGCTCAAAAGTATAAGAACCGTTTAAGGAACCATCCTAACGTACTAGCTTCTGAGCTAATTAATGTCAGTTACCAAAAACGCCTCAAGCGATGTGATATCCAGGACCTAGGTTCCCGATATTGAAAATTATCTTAAGAGATCGAGTTTTGTATCTATGATTCATAGTAACTTATTTTGTTTGGTAATGATTTTGAGATTATAAAGTACCGACTTTTTTTACTAACGTGTGAAAATCCACCTTGTTACGTACGTTCATCGCCATGGAATAAACCACGTACTTTTAACTGATTATCTTTGTATAGAGATACAGGTTTGTATCTATGATTCACAGTAAACTATTTTGTTTGGTAATGATTTTGAGATAATAAAGTACCTACTTTTTTCACTAACGTGTTAAAATCCCCTCGGATGTTATGTCGAACTTGAGCTGACTAAAACCACGCAGTCCCTGCCTATCTGTCTTTTGCTGGACGCCCCGGGAAAGATGTCCCAGTGCTCCCATCAGACTGACTACCACTGCGGACTCACCTAAGGTGTGAAAATGTTATAGCGCCTTTTTCGGGTTTGGTTTGGGTGTTATCCCGCTTCTTGGGGGGTTGAGTGGCGTGTGTGAAATTTTCACGTCACGCTGCCGTCTTGGGCCTGCTTCTGTAAGAACGGCGAGCAACCTATTCGCTTTTCCCAGGCCCCTGGTCATAAAGGCCCATAGTCTTGAACGAAAACAAGTCTGCAGCGTTCTCGCCGTAGTCTGCGGAACTGGGATGGGAGAGTCCACTTCCGTTCTTTCTCCACTGCCTCTTTCGCCGGCATGGCCTGCACGCAGAAAGACTCAGCAATGTGACGAATGTCCACGTGAGACGCGCCATTGACAACGAGAGAAAGTTCGCGTCCAGACTCGCCAAGATAGAGTACTTATTTGTTTTTTTTAACCGATATGTGATGCTTTATCAATTTTTTTTCCACAATATGAAACATGTCACCGATTAAAATTCTATTTTAGTTAGACGTATTAGGAATCGAAATTTGTAAGCGTTTTTTGATATGGAAATTATACTAACTAATTATTTGCACGCTGTATGTTTGATGGGAAAGCCAGAAAGGACAGATTGCCAGGCATCGCGATTCATGCATAGTTCCCTCGCTTCCTGCAGATTCATTGTTTGATTTCTACTTCCACATCTGGGTATCCGAGAACCTTCCATTTTTGGTCAATATACTCACCTCTATCTACCCTTATTTCTTACTTTGCGTGGAAAGCAATTTATAGTAGTCGTAAGAAGAAACATGTTCATATAAATATCTATGTCAAGCTTTTGGTCTCGGTTGTTAGTAGCTTGACAGTCATTGGAGGCCTTCATTCGCGGGTAATACTTGTCTTTGTCCATTTAATTACAACAACTTACATTCTTCACTTTTGGGGTTGGGAGTGCATTATGAGGTTGGGAGGTCAAACAGCAGTCACTCTCAACTATCCCAAAAATCAATAACCAAACGCTGATCTTAGCAGCTAATTAAAATCATACTCTAGGCTCCAAATCAGGTAACATTTGGAAGCAGTGTTGCCAACCGTACGATTTTAATCGTATATATTCGACCTTAGTTAATCTTTTCAATACTTATTAACAGTATTTATTAGAGGTTGCATGGATCAAGTGTTTTCTCTCCGCATGATCGCGGAAAAGTTTCTGGCTCTTAGCCAGAAGGTTTTCTGCGCTTTTGTGGATCTAGAGAAAGCATTTGATAACGTTGTGAGAGAAACGCTGTGGGACTTGCTGCCAGGATATGGTGTGGACGGCTCGCTACTGCGGGCAATACAGTCGCTGTAAGGCTTGCGTGCGAGTAGGGGGGGATGTGGCACCTCTTTTTGATGTCTGTACAGGCGTCAAACAGGGATGTGTCATGTCCGCCTGGTTGTTCATAGTGTATCTGGACAGCAGCCTACAGAAGTTGAAAGATTTTAATATGGGTGTGAATTTGGGTGACTTTACAGTAAACTGTCTGCTGTACGCTGATGATGCGGTGCTCATGGCCTCATCAGAAGCCGACCTACAGGCATTAGTCACTAATATGAAAGAGGAGTGTGAAAGTAAGGGTCTCCGCTTGAATGCAAGTAAAACTAAGGTTCTAGTATTTGAAAGAGGTGACGTAAGAACTAAATGCGAGATTAGGGTAAACCAGGAACGTCTAGAGCAAGTGAATGAAATTGTGTATTTAGGAAGTATGTTTAGCGCGGATGGAAGATGTGATTCGGATGTAGAACGGCGAGTAGCTGCCGGAAACAAAGTTAACGGTGCTTTGTCCCAGTTAGTAAAGCGACAAAGCATCGTAAAAGAAGCACGAATGGCGATTCATAACGCAGTGCTAGTGCCAACTTTGCTTTACGGTAGTGAAACCTGGGTATGTCAGCAGATGCATGAAAGTAAATTAAATACTGTGGAGATGCGATCACTTCGAAAATTGTGCGGCGTTACCTTGGCCGACCGAATACGTAACGAAGTGATACGCAATATGGCAGGTTTGAATGAAAGTGTCAGCGTTAAGCTGGAAAAGGGCGTGCTCCGTTGGTTTGGACACGTCCAACGAATGAGTGAGGAACGATTGACGAAGAATATATATTGTTCAAAAGTAGAGGGTAGAAGGAGTCAGGGAAGGCCGAGACTTACATATGAAGACCACGTGAGCAGATTGCTCAAAAACGGAAAGGTCAAAAGTACTCGGATACCCAGACGTGCGTGTATGATGCGATTGATGAATCTCGAAGAAGCGAAAGAAGTATGCATGGATCGCGAAGCCTGGCGATCTGTCCTCTCTGACTACCCAGTCAGGGATACAGCGTGAAGATAGTTAGTTAGTTAGTATTTATTAAATTCATTGTGTCGACTCAGATAACAAAAATCTAGACGAGATCTACATTTCTATTCATTTTAATGAACGCATCTAACAATTCCTGTCGTTTCGTCAGTTACAGAGCTTTTTGTTTTTACTTAAAAATTGAATTCGAATTACTGAAAAGTTTTTAATTTCCTTGTTCTTTTTTAATTGTTGAAATCTTTATTGGATTTCCATATGCCTGGTTATGCCAGACTTCTGCCGACATATCGTCCATGGTGTTTTAATTCTTTTTTGTTTTTTCCATTTTCCTTGGGTCCTATTTTTTCTTATAATTCTCAGCAAAATACGATCTTTTCTAGTATGTGGTACGATCCCGACAAAAATAAAGTTGGCAGCACTGTTTGGAAGTAATTGTATAGATACTATCCTATAAGGCTCTATATAAGCGTTACTTATGCTCATCCTTTAATAATGAACAGACTAAAACATGCTCTCTGTAGCGAAGCTTATGCTAATACATATAGTTATAAGAGTATTAGACATGGAGCTGTTGGACCTCTGTTTGGTCATTAATAATTGATCTCGCTTAGTAAACTGTTAACAGGATGGGCTTAGCATACTACAATCTAATTTACCGCTTTTCATATAGGTAAGTATATATTGTATTGTAGTGTAGAGGCTAGGATGCGTAACGATTTAAGTAACTAGGCTATGGAGACAGCTTTGGGGAGTAAGGGGTGTCTCGTCGCGATTTAATTGAGATGTGGCAGATTCGAAAGTCCAGAACCACATAGCGAAGAGCTATCAAACTACATCGATAATAAGATGCCTCAATCGCCTACCAATCCTGTATCACGCTATGAGAATTCTCACGCTGAAGTATGATATGTGTATACAACTGCCCAACATCAACCGTTGAGCCGCAGTCAATAGCATGAAAATATGCCTCATCGGAAGATCCTCCTTTGTGTTGGAGGGACATCTTCATCCATTCCTCCATTGTGTGGTGACCCCGACGTGATTTACACGGTATAATCTAGCCCCTTAACAGAAAGCACTTTGAGTGGTCCTACCAAAAACGATGAAGGTTGGTCAGTAACGGCTTTATCCCAGAGGGGATGGCAGAGGCATATTCGACACCCATATTTCACCGTGTGCATTTTATCCCACGTAAAGGGTGTTGAAAGAGACAAGCGTAGGTTGTGGCGACCTGCTGTTGAAAATTTTTAAGCCTTTATACAAGGACTTCAATTTGAATTAAAGACTGCTATGTTTACTGGCAACTGAGTCGAACGGCTAATGATTAATTTAGACCCAGTAATTAGAATAACTACAAAGCACTGGTTACAAGAGAAGGTAAACTCGAAACATAACTCTGTACCAACCCGTCTGACCAGCGCGGTTCAGTATGCTAATAACTCTCACAAAATGGCGAAAATTTGGAGAGACATAGCCAATGCTATGCGCCACCCGTCTGAGGGAAAGGTACTGCGATAACTGGCAATTTGAGGCATACTCTCGCACATACATATGTTTTGTTGTCTGTCACCTGTCGGTATCATGTAGGTTATTATAGTGTCTGTTTCAGAAATAAGCACGACAGATTGGCATGATTCGTTTTAATCAAGATTTTTTTTTATTCAGGCACACATTCCGTAAATTACATTAAGTACCTACTTAAAATCTATTAATCGGCATGCACATATAATGCAAATTTTCAGATGGCTCCTCTTAATTCATGATAATAAAGCAAAATATATTTAACAATTCGGTAAATTTAATAAAATAAATTAATAATAAAAATTACAAATAAAAATAAAATACAAATCAAATATGTTTATTGAAAATAATGTTAAGTACTAGGAAATGTTTCAAATTAATCTAATCAACGTATCGCAGTCACTTCATATTTATGCGAGAGTGGGCCTCAATTTCAATTTCCAGCAGGCGAGTGGCGACATTTTGGCGAGCTGAACAAAAAATGGCCAGTAATAGTCCCAAGTTAAACGCAACGCACCAAGTTTTAAAAGCTATTTACTGGTGGAGTGCAGTCGCTTTGATGTGTCCGACATAGCCTCAAGCAACACTACGCCGTTGGAGCTCATCTCGAGACTTTGAAGTTATAAACTACGGGTATGTTAGTGTATGTTCGCAGTGATGGCAAATTTCAAATAACGTAACACGTTGGTCTATACCAAGAGGATAGGAAACAGATGCCTATTTGATTAAGTGGTCAATACCACTCATTTAAGTAGGCATGTCGTGGGCGAATGTCCCGGTTGTCACATCCAAAGCAAATAAGATCAGCAAACAAGGTCTGCTCGCTTTAATCTGTAACTTTTAATAGTATATTCGTTGGAAGTAGTATCTATAAACAATTTTAATGGTAATAACTTTCAACTAATGCTGCTACTTACTATATGGTATGGAAAGAGGACCCACTGATTAATTTCAACTTTTTGAATCTTTTTCGAAAAATTAAGGTTTGCTTTTAAACCTTTTTAGGTTTGACTGAATGTGTACCTGAATAAAAAAATAGGTATATATTTCTTTATTTCTTGGTTAAAACGAATACTTTTTAGTTTAAAAAAAACTAGATTACGAACACAATCATACAGAAACCTTTGTGAGAGTTTGCAATGCATGCTCATTAAAATGAAAGGCGACAGGGAAAGGTCGCTCCCTACCGCCATATTCTTTTTTAATATATAACTTCCGCGAGTATAATTCTCGAAAATAAAAAGACTGCGTTTTATTTGACTAGTTCCTTATATTATCTATTAACTCGCAAAGACTGATTTTTTAATTTGACCCACATTTAACAGGCGTTTGTATGCAGATTATCTATAATTCAATAACCCAGCTCAAATGTCAAAGCTATTTTCACACCTTACTCTTCTATATCTGTGTTTCACACTTAGAACAAGGGTATTTTCACATTTGCAACTTCAGCATAGCAGAATGTGACAATGCGACAGAATTATTTATAGTACTAACGTACCATATAATAATTAATAGTACTACATAGGGTCTTTACAGAAATATTACGATAGGCCTTCCACGTGAGACACTATCCTTTAATAATAAAGCAGGCATCAGCTTAATTAAAATTCAAGTTTCTGAGGTAACCTTCACGCTCACAACCCGGTTTACACAAGTATTGAATCAAACCAGGGCGGGGTTCAAACCCGAGACTTGACGAGACTTTCCATCTTTTACAATACTTTTCTATCTACATCTGTCAATCTCCATCGTTGACAAGTTCTCTTATAAGTTTTATGATATAAAATTAACTAACTAAAAAACTAACTATCTTCACGCTGTATCCCTGACGGGGTAGTCAGAGAGGACAGATCGCCAGGCTTCGCGATCCATGCATACTTCTTTCGCTTCTTCGAGATTCATCAATCGCTTCATACACGCACGTCTGGGTATCCGAGTACTTTTGACCTTTCCGTTTTTGAGCAATCTGCTCACGTGGTCTTCATATGTAAGTCTCGGCCTTCCCTGACTCCTTCTACCCTCTACTTTTGAACAATATATATTCTTCGTCAATCGTTCCTCACTCATTCGTTGGACGTGTCCAAACCAACGGAGCACGCCCTTTTCCAGCTTAACGCTGACACTTTCATTCAAACCTGCCATATTGCGTATCACTTCGTTACGTATTCGGTCGGCCAAGGTAACGCCGCACAATTTTCGAAGTGATCGCATCTCCACAGCATTCAATTTACTTTCATGCATCTGCTGACATACCCAGGTTTCACTACCGTAAAGCAAAGTTGGCACTAGCACTGCGTTATGAATCGCCATTCGTGCTTCTTTTACGATGCTTTGTCGCTTTACTAACTGGGACAAAGCACCGTTAACTTTGTTTCCGGCAGCTACTCGCCGTTCTACATCCGAATCACATCTTCCATCCGCGCTAAACATACTTCCTAAATACACAATTTCATTCACTTGCTCTAGACGTTCCTGGTTTACCCTAATCTCGCATTTAGTTCTTACGTCACCTCTTTCAAATACTAGAACCTTAGTTTTACTTGCATTCATGCGGAGACCCTTACTTTCAATTATTATTTATAATTTTATTTTAAATTATTTACTTCAATAAAATTTATATGAACTTTTACCAAAGTAATTGCTTTGCAAATGTACCGTATATATATGTATACTATCAGAAATCCTTATATCATATAGATTTGTTTTTAAGAAAATTCTATTTGCAAATTTTAACTTGCAAATAGAAGGCGTGCTCGGAGTCATTTCAAAGAAGTGATAATTGGAAATTTACCCATTCTAAATATTATAATAATTAACAAGCTTAAACTTAATAATTGGATTGAATTTAGCGACTTATTTCTCCTTCATCTTATAGTGTAGGTATTCCCAGTTGTTTTAAAAATTTTCATGATTTGGCATTACTCCTGATTTTACGATTTCTATGGCTATTTCTGCCAGGTTCTTTCTTAGGCTTTATCTATTGCTATGCGAATTGGGTAGTAAATGTAAAGTAATAATAATCCTTCATAAGTGTTTCCTAGTGACCTACATGAAAATTAAGTATTACACATAAAGTACTACTGACTGTACCGTAGAAACCTGTTCATCCCCTGAAGCGTGTCGTTATGTTACAGAATGGTGAAAATAATGCATGTATTTACGCTCACTACAATAGCTATTATTTGACTGTTTGTTATTAAAGGTTTCCGTTGTACATTCTACCAAACCATCCTATATATTTTATCTTGTTCATGAATCGACTTTGTCTTGTTATGAGGTGACACATAAAAAATACAGGCGTATTGAATTCTTTTTTAATTGATAAGTCTCTACAAAGAGTCCCATACCAGTCTGAACACTACCTACTAATAGAAATTTCACTTTCTTTTAGAACCTAAATACTCATTTTTTTTGTTTGGATTAATGTGACTTCTGTAAACCAGGATCTACAGTACCTAATGACCAATGCCAGAAAACTTTCACCGAGCTAGGACTCGTTAAAGTCCCAGGAGAAGTTAGAATGTCTTGGAATCCGCATCGAAATTAATCAGAGAATACCTACCTAATGTCAATATTAGACCATTCCAATTCGAATCGCATAATCGAAAAGCTATAATTGAAATATAAGTTACTGTATACCCCCAAATTGCTACGAGGGTAATGGCCAGCAATATCTCGAACATTCTAGTTTACAAAGCTTATTGGAATTTGATCCCTACAATTTGTCATGGTAAATGAATTAGTACCCAAAAGTAAAACCATTTCATAGAAATTAATTACGTTTGGGAATGGATTTTATGGACAATAATCTATGTGCTTAGAATAATCAAACAACATAGGTACTGTGACACCCTTACGGAGTCGACAGTAACAGGAGTACGAGGTGTTGGCTTGCAACGGTCCGCTACTGGATAACACTGCTAGTCCACGCCTACTTCTGAGCTAGAGACGTGGGATACACTGGTATTTCAAATGCAAACACAAATATAGGCACGAAACGATTATATTATTTGGGTTTATCGCGAGATATTTTGTTACATGGAACTTTAATATACGGATCTCAAATTCTAAGCAGTATCTAAATCGGATTTTATTAGTAGCGATCAGCCACGAAGTCGTCGCCACGGAGCTCAACCATCCAATCTTCGAAGAAGTGACATCAGCCTATCTATCTTTTATTTATTTAAATGCAGCCCCATACCATGGTATGCTTCCTCTATACACAATATGGAGACGAATACCACAGTACCCAGTTATAGGTTTAACATGTTGCACTATGATATCAGCACAGTCCATGTCCAACAATCGAACTTTACCTAACAGATTCGATCGTCTGCTCTTCGATCCGGACTCTTTATCACGTTTTTATTAACTCGCTTTGTTGTATACCCGTCCAGGTGGGAATTTTGTAATTGATTTTAAACTAACTTACCGATGAGCTAGGTAGGTGCTTGAAATATGGACTATAAGTAGATGACAATGCATTGAAGTATGAAAAAAAACAGCTAAGTGCCTAGCGGACTGGCGCACATAAACTTCCGTGTTCCGTACTTTCTTCTTCCATGTTTTTCCCGGTGGGTGTGTCTGCTTAGTGCTGGCCAACACTATCGCCGTAGGTACAGGAGGACAGGCTGTATAATGCACTTATATACTATTCCTAAAGTTTCGGAGCTTAAGGAACAGATATATAAGTAATCCTATATCGTATAGTAATCCTATACGTGCTTAGACATCGTCGTACACTTTGCCAGACTTGTGCAGCACTGATCCAAGGTACCTGAACGTATCAGACTTTGTGATCAGGTTCGAACCTATTCGAATAGTGTTTGAAACCGTGCTGCCACAGGACATGTACTCAGTCTCCGCCAAATTTAGTCTCAGACCACCGTGTTCCAGCGTAATGGTAAGGTTCCGTACCATTATATGTATAAACGACATAAAAATCACGTTAGTTGCACTAAAATATTTTATTTACCTAATTATTTATTTGTAAAGTGAATATATAGCAACAATGCCGAAAACCCATATACAAACGATGAAAAATTACATTAACAGTGGCCCTCAACCTGACCTCGAATGCCCTCTTAAAATATTTTTGCCTCAGACCAAATAATAATAAGTACCTGTTATCATTTGTTCCAAGATCTTAATTTTTCTAAATAGGTATAGGATTTTGACGCCTAGCATATGTCAGTCCCATCAAAACCTAACCCACAATTTTCTGTCTACGAATACATCACAGACGCTATGAGTTCAAACAGAGCACCTGCATCATCGCCATTAGGTTGCGATAGGATTTTATGCAAAATAGTAGTTTAAATTCAAGACCTCATTAGACTATTTCTTATTTATTTCATACCGGCCACACTCCAACAGTAAATGTTGCAGGTCTTCAACCACTTGAAACACAAACCAAATATCTATAAAATACTAAGATACTCGTAGCTAAAGAATGAAACTAATAACAAGATACAAATTTAAAAAAGTATCTATTTTTTTTTTGTATTTGTATTAGTATTTCACGTCAGGGCGTGTACAAATGTGAGAGCCAAATACTACATTGCATATTGGGTGCTATGTTATTGCGGAACTTTCCAAAGTAAGGTAAAACTTTATCACAAGAAGTTTTAACGTTCTTATACCGATGAGGTGCAGAATTCGCTAGATTAAAAATGTTCGCTATCATCGTTAAACGTGACCGTTTTTCGCTTAAACAGGTTGTTTATAAAAGTTCTATTATTAGATACCGTGCCCACAAGTGGTAGATACCAGAACCATTAGTAAATTGTTGTTGCAATTGGAAGAATTATGCCTAAAAATGCAGTTGCATCTGGGTACAGATATGTTCTTCTGTCCTTACCGGCCCTCCTTTGAGTATCGCGTCTGATACGAAATGGAGAAACGGTGCGGATAAAACAATATATCTGGACCCAGCTTAAGGTAAAAAGATACAAGAGCCTATGCAAGAATGGAGTGGAAATGGAATGGTCCTAATTTGGTTGTTTTCAGTAACGCTGGCAGTGCTACTTGGCCGGCACTGGGCACATATAACAGTAAGGATACAAACGGATTCGATGGAATCGAGGATCGAGAAAAATGGTTCTAACAAACCAACATTTCTTGATAGATCTATTTTGTGAAAGGTACCTTACATCCTGAGGTGGACAAGAAAAAGAATAGCACCCGATCTTTACGTGTAAATGTACCCCAATTTCCCATTTTATTTTATGGTAACGAACTTTAATTTGGAACCCATCTTTGGTAGAATATCGTAAAGCAAGCCTTCACTGTTAACAGTGGCCCTCAATGGGTCTGACAAATATTTTTTACTTTAAATGCCACATAAATTACAAAAAAATACGCGATAACGGACTTTTAAACCTTTTTATATTTCAAAGTGAACGATCGAAATGATCAAAGTGCGTCAATCGCGGGTGACCGCATACTTCACTATCTTGCTCATTAACAGTCGCGCTTTCGATACCACCCGAACGCTGCGTCGCGCCTTGTCGCAGTCTGTGCGAAGCTGTGATGTCATAATGAACATAACATACTGTCACGCCTTAATCTTAGAAGGGGTAGGCAGAGGCGTACTATACGCCCACGTTTCACCTTATGCTTTACTTTTTGTCCCACGTAACAGGTGGTGAGCCCATTGCCGTGTTGAAATGGACAGGTGCAGGTTGTGGCGACCTGCTGTTAAAATTTTTCAAGCCGCCCATAAGGTCTTCAACTTGGCTTAACGAGTGCCATTTTTACTGGTAACTGGGGACAACGTGCCCTTCTAAGCACGGAAACACTGCCACAAATTTGTCACCCATCCGAGGACAGCCATAGGGAAAGTTGCTTAACGCAGTGATCGTTTACAGAACACTGAGTTAATGGGGCTACGAGCGCTTCTCGTTATATGGAACCTTAAAAAGAATATATAAAAATAAAACGTCAATGGAACGAGTAATAAAATATGATTTATTAAAGCTTAACTAGCATAAATAAATAAGAGAAGTTACAAAAAACAAAGCATACACTAAGGGCCTCCGCACACTAGCTTCTTTTAGTATCCGCCACCGGCGACTTAGTAGCTTTGTGGAAGCCAGATGCAGCGACCGAGCGCGACACAGTATCGTCACAGTCTCAGGTCCATATTCCAGAACGTTTCTCAATACTCAATCAACGCTTGATGCTAGATTTTGCCTTATAAAATCGATTATCAAGCGTCGATTTAGTATTCAGAAACGTTCTGGAATACGGACCTCAAAATCGCCGGTCGCAGATACTGAAAGAAGCCAGTGTGCGGTGGCTCTAATCGGCAAATGGGGATACAATAACAGTTGTTCGGTATCATACAATTTGGACACACCTTTTAACAAATATTATATACAATACGTACTTACTACTACTAAATTTATATATTTCCAGTTACAAGTTACACGTCAAGCACTAGGTATAAAATGGTTACAAGACTAGATAGACATATTCGCTGGAAGTTTTGGTACTTGAGGTCTATCGAGCAAGGAATCAATGACACTCGCGCCCCAATAGACCCCTTACTCTTTACATTACATACAAACCAAGTGTGTTTAGGGGGTGACACCGTTTACTCACAAGATTACACTAATTACTACAGACGAAATGGCAGGCGTAGCCGGATGTAGCTTGCCACGCGGTATATTATTACTTATACTAGCGGCACGCTATGAAGGCCGTTTTGACGTTTGTCCTTTTATGAAGTATCGTATTAATTTTAATTACATTTTACATACATACATACATATCGTCATGCCTTTATCCCCGAAGGGGTAGGCAGAGGCATAATAAACGCTCACATTTCACCGTATGCATTTTAGCCCCACGTAGCAGGTGATGAGGCCATTGCCGTGTTAAGATGTACAGGCGCAGGCTGTGGCGACCTGCTAATTACATTTTATTTGTAGGAATATGTGAATAGTCGACCACATTAGAGGGTATTTATACTACAGTAGCAACCAGAGTACTTATGTAAAGTAAGTAAAATATCATCACTTTTGTAATATGTCAAAACGGCCATCACAGCGTGCCGCTAGTATAAGTCTCTATCAGGGCGCGAATGAGGGAGCGAGCAGCATTCCTTGCTCTTTGGCGAGAACTAATAAATATAATTCATTAAATTGAAACTCCTCAGATAATTTTCTACAGATTTATCTCACCAATATTGACAGACATTCTTTCGAGGAAATAAAAAATTAAGAGTATGTGCTTAAGACCGCACGGCAGAAGTGAAAACTTCATTGGCAATCGCAGTCAATTATTACGTATGAATTAAATAAATAAACTAAATATACTTATATATAATTAAATAAATAAATAAAATAAATATACTAAACACAGCGACATAAACAGCGAAGATCAGCTGACTGTATCTTTCTCGCTCGGGTACACTCGGCGTTCCCGAGTTCACCCGATCGAGCTTTCCACCTCAGAGCGTGAAGGATCAGCCTAACTTACTACCTACGGAAAAATCTGTGAGCGCACCAAAAGAAGTTTTCACTTCAAAACTTTTCCTCTATGCAATGTCATCAAACCATGTCATTAATTTGTGCCATGATGTCCTACCGAAAACCTTGTATTGTAGCCCAGGGCAGCGTCACCTGTAGGGGAGAATTGGGAGAAGTCAACACCCAGTTGACGGCAATAGGCTGATTTAATTGATTAACGTTCATGGAAGTGAAAGTAACGATCGATGTTGAGTCGTTCGTTTGAGTGACACGAAAGTGATTTGGTCGGTATAAATAAGACTATAGAAATCGTAAAAACATTAAGACAGTAAATCCGGGGTGGCCCACCGGTCGATCGTGGGCATTTTGCAAAATCTTTTCTTAGTGGGTGTCTACAATATAAGGGAACCTTTTCCTAAAAAATCAAGTTGATTAGTGGAAGATGTTCAGATGTAATACTTACACTAAAGTTAAGTAGTTAATAAGGATAATTTTTGTGTTATATTTTACTTCTTGATACAATAAAAAAATGTCACAAAATATAGTACTGTATAAAAATTTTAAGAAACATGTGATTGGTAAATCATGCTGTGTTTGGTCAGTAATCAGCAGTTCTTAACTTCTTAGATAAAATCAAGTTGGCCACCCCTGCCATAAATAATGTCAAACATTACAATTACTACCAGCTGCTATTCGCTAGTCTACTGAAAGTATTACTACTGTTATGTAGCTGTAAGAAGGCACTGTTATCGTAATATATTGTTATACACTATATATTCTAAACGTGCTTTATATTACATACTTTTATCTAGGTCTATCAAATTTCTTAGATTCTATTGGCCAATATTTTACAAGTTCGTTCGTTGAGTCAACTCACACATCGCCATCTAATTCCAAACTAAGCAGAGCTTGTCATAGTAGAAGTAACCAGATAACTGATAAACATACCTAAATATTTTATATAAAAATAACACACAGACACAGAATCAACCATCGTGCTCATCACACAAAGTTTATCCTGGGTGGGAATCGAACCCACGACCTCTTGCGTATCAGTCGGATACACTCCCACCGCGCCCCAGAGGCAGTCAAAAAAAGTTATTTTCTAATATATAAAAAAAATCTCGTGTTGTGTAGTGCTTGTTATCGAACTCCTGTGCCGAAACCGTTAGAGAATATTTTTGGCTATAATAAGAAGGTAGACTATTATTTTTATATCCCTAGATGATAATGATAGCCCTCGCTAGAATATTTACATGGCAAAACAACATTTGCCTAGTACGCTAGTTTCTCTATGAAAACATGCCTTTCATAAGAAGCAAGGAGCTATCCAAGAGCCATAACAACGCCGAACTATCGTTCAGTTCGGGAGAAGATACTGTCCACTTTATGAGAGTGAACCTTCTTCGTGTTATTCAGGATCGAAAAGATAGCGGCTTTAAGTTGAAGTATTATCCATATCACTCGGGGTGTGGTATATTTGGTAAAATGCAACCAAGGAATCAATTGATATACGCTATTCATGTTTTGAGTTTTGCCTGTGAGTTCATGGTTTCTTATTAGTATATAAGACAATCTATAATGCGAATGGCACAACGTTTCTTGTTCCAGACGATTCACTTGTAGGATGACAGTAGGAAAGATACACTTAACTGGCTTGACGTGATGGAAAATGCTGTAGGAATTATGAAAACCGTGCGAAATGAAAAGAGAAGAGTAGGATAGGAGACCCAAGGCTCCATATCTTCTGCAGTTCATGTAATGGCATGAATTTTTTCCAACATATTGCATTATTAATACACTATATAGTTCTTATCTGCACTAAATAACATTAATACACTATAGTGACATACGATATTGATGTTTAAATTTTCACAATAAATTTGTTAAAACAGCCATTATACAAGATATTTGTGACAGATACGTATACTGAGGTCTGGAATATTTGAAGTGAAACTACTTTATCTACTTTTTTCAGTTACGCGCCGTGATGTTTTGAAGTGAAACTTCTTTATCATAAGTGAAACCTCTTTATCGTCGTATGAGAGAAATTTTATAGCTGTAAAAAAATGTCGTAAAGATGTTTCACTTCTTACCTGTGTACCCAGAGTACACAGGTAAGAAGTGTATGACATACACGTATATTTATATATTTTTATTTTGGGTATATATCGTACATACATTTTACTATAGAGAACAAGCTTCATGAACAAAATGTTCTCTATGTAATAACCCTACATCATAAAGTACCTCTTAACCCTATGGCGTCTATTCTGCACAAGGTTCATGAACAAATGTTCTCTATGATATAATCCTACATTATAAAGTACCTCTTAACCCTAAGGCGTAATTTCTGAGTTGTACGTGAGAATTGAATCAACTTTCTCATACTCCCTTGTAACGTTCAAACTTTTATTTACAGTTTATTATGACAAGTTACAGATCTCAGATCGCATCGAATTCATCTGAAATTCTTCACTATATTAAAATCGCCTTTTATCAGAGTAAAGTCAGAGCCATCTATCGCACTAGTTAGGAACTACGACATCAATAAATGGTTTTTCATGAATTATTATTACCGTTCCAAAATGACGCCATTGGGCTACGAGATATATTCTGGCATGATAACGTTCACAAGCCTGTAGTCCAAAGATGTAAAAGATAAAAAAAAATCTATGACAATATATGAGATATGTTATGTACAAATAAATAATCATTGCTGCCTCATTCGCTTTAATTAAGGCCCACACTGTAAACAGACACCGCATATGAAGAAATAATAGTATGTATTAAATGGGCTATTAGTGGTGTCCAATTAGAACGCGCCCTCGATCTGTGTAACCTTGGTAGGACCAATCAAAATGCAGTTCGGCTCTCTATCCACGTCTAAAACCTCATATGTAACAAAAAAGGTTGTTTATGAATTATTGAAAAATAGTCGTATATTTGTGTGTGGTGTTTAAGCCTGTATCATAATCAAACTATTAAAGATACATATTAAGGATTTTTAAGTAGTATTTTTTATTTAACCAGTTTAATTTATAAATAACAATTATGGAATATTTATAGATGTTTATAAAATCTAAACCATCCTATATAACCTCTATAGAGCTGGTATCGGTTTATATAAATTTTATATATTACAATTATTATAACTTATCATATATCCTTAAAACTAAATTATTTATATTATTATTTATATAAAACTTTAAGCTCAACAGCACGTTGTTTATTTTAGTGTCTCACAAATTTACATAAAGTTATCAATAACGGATACAAGGACGTTGAAACGACTGGATTTATCAATATGTGACTAATAAATACCCGATGGTACATAAATATAAGTATATTTATGTTGTTTCATTCGACCAGAATATAGGGTACAGTGTGCAAAATAACAAAGTATATACCTATTTCAATGTTATATATAATTATAATACAATAGAATATATTCATACTAATAATGGAAATATTTACAGAATAGAAAATGTGGAAATAATGTAGAAGACTTTCGACAGTCTTGTCTAGGCGTCGAAGGCAGTCTTCCTTATTAGACCATTTGGTTCTAGCACAGCTGGCACGCCGGCGGTAACAAGAGCGAAAAGAAGAATAAACAAGAAGAATAGCAGAAGAATAATCTTGCACTCCTGCTGCAAGAATGACCATGGTGCCCAAGGTTGTCGACTGCTTTTATTATTGTCAATACAGAACAGTACGTAGTTAGAAAGGTAAAATATATTAGAGATGTTCATTTCACTTGTCAATATTATATTTAAAAGGTCAAAAGTACTCGGATACCCAGACGTGCGTGTATGAAGCGATTGATGAATCTCGAAGAAACGAAAGAAGTATGCATGGATCGCGAAGCCTGGCGATCTGTCCTCTCTGACTACTCCGTCAGGGTTACAGCGTGAAGATAGTTAGTTAGTTAATATTATATTTATTATACAACGTATATATGTTTAATTTATGTGGCCAGGCGTAAAATATACTTTTATTTAATTATATATTTTGGTTTACAGGACTCTCAATAATGGGAATGTGGGTGAGCTTAGTCCCATTTGCAAATAAGTAACACTGCGAGCTATATGTACAGTAGGAGTGGCCAACCGGCTGATTATGAACGACTGGTCGACTGTGGCAAGGCAAAATTATAAATAGTTAAATTGCGCTAAATTTATTTCACTTAACGGAAGATGTAGAGGCAATGTTCACACAAATATTAAGTAGTTACTAAGAATAAATTTTATTTCTACGTTTTACAGTTAAAAATACTACAAAATTGTGTAATATTTCATTTAAGATTGTCTAATTCGGCACCACAACGTAATCCGACATTACTATTATTTATCAGACAGACAGTTGCTACAACTGATAGTTGCCTGTATCCTCTATAACTATGTTATGTTGTCCCTTCTATCTATACTAATATTTAAAGCTGAAGATTTCCTTTGTTTGGTTGAACGCGCTAATCTCAGAAACTACTGGTCGGAATTTTATTCATTTTTTGTGTTCGATAGCTCATTTAACGAGGAAGGCTATAGGCTATATATTATCACGCTACTACCCTGGAGAGCGGAGCAGTAATCATAAATGTCGACAAATCGGGCTAATTTTTGTACATTTTAGTAGAATGTATAAGCGACGGTATTAAATAATGTGCGACAGGAGTTCGAAGTATGTCACGGGCGAAGCAGCAGCAGCTCACCTAGTTGTTCATAAATAAATTAAAATTTTGACATGAAATTTAAGTTTATAAATATGCAATTATTTTTGTGTTTCAAATTCATGTAGGTAGTATAAGTGGAAAGAACATCAAGTAGATTAAATATATTTATAACTGTATCTAACAACTATTTATTATTTGTCACATATCACCAAATCCAGTACGTTATTACTTATTAACTATCTATATTGATATAGTACATATAATATTGTATTATTATGTTATAATTATATCACTTTTAGACGATGAGTGTGAGGCTGATATTACGACATATTCAGTATTTTTCATAAGATACAAAAAAACCTCTAGTGCTCACCACATCAATGCAAACTTTTGAGATTATATTATACACCTTTGCATTAAGGGCCAGCACAGACTATCTACTAGCAGTCTGCGGTGTTCCGTAATTAAACAAATTTTGACTCACATTTACTAAGCAACAACATAAATAGTATAGATAATTCGTTGATAATTTGTCAAAACTAGACGTTAGTTCTCAGTTTTTTTAAATAAATATGTAAAATTTAATGATAGAAATGAATATTATAAATTAAAAACCTTATTTTGTATTTGCCAACGATCACACAGCCAATATAGACACCGCGGCACAAGTGACACATTTCTCGTAGCTCATGTGGCAGAATCATAGTATGTTAAATACCTAAAAGTATGGATTTTTTAATGCTGGGATTATACTTGCATCTCACGAAGCTTCACTAAATTGTGCGATCTAGTTCCTAAAACGCCATACTACATACCCGGTACCGATATCTTTTGACAGATACTTCAATACCGTCAAATATGGCAGCTGTCAACCTATTTGATAATGTCAACCTCTTTGATCGACATATTGTAAACCGAAAAGTCGGGAGTGAAACTTTACGAGATGTGTGCAAAAAGTACCCGGAATTTTCGTTTTTTTTTCTAAAAAATATTTATTTATTCGTCTACATCAATGTCGTCCCCTTCAAAGTAGTCCCCCCCAGATATAATACACTTATACCAGCGTTTTTTCCAATCTTCGAAGTGAGCAGGTGCGTTATCGTGGTGCAAAAGCCATGAATTGTTTTTCCATAAATCGGGGCGTATTTTCGGATTGCTTCACGCAAACGTCGCATAACTTCAAGGTAATACTTCTTATTAACCGTACGACCTTGTGGTAAGAACTCTTGATGCACTATGCCTTTATAATCGAAGAAAACAGTAAGCAAAACCTTGACATTTGATCGAACTTGACGTGCTTTTTTCGCTCTTGGTGACGTTGAATGCTTCCAGGTGGACGATTGTGCTTTGGTTTCGACATCATGTTTCATCAAACCCATGTTTCATCACCAGTTATGACCCTTTCAAGTAAACTTGGATCGTCGTTGACGTCATTTAGCAGCTCCTGAGAGATGTTCAAGTTTTTTCGGTCAAAATTCAGCAAAATCGCCGAGCTCATAAAAACACGTCGAACCTTAACGACTACCACAGACAAAGTAAACAGTGCTTATAGCTGAAAATGTATCATACTTTAAGGGTATGTATACCAACACAATAAAAAAAAAATTAACAATCGGACTCTCCAGACCCATTAAAATAAAAAGATTCCGGGTACTTTTTGAACACACCTCGTATATTTTGCACGATAATTTGGTAAAATTATGAAGTCAGACGTACGTTCGACATGCAGGATCTCACGCTTGACACAGGATCGACGTTTACTTATGACGTAACATCAGTGGTGAGTCATTAGCCCGTTTCCTTTACCTCATCTAGCTGCCAAAACAGTTTTTACCGTAAAGTATAAAAACAATAAGTATCTATTAAGCTATGCGATCGTTGGTATGGGTAGTTAGGAATATTTAAAACAATATAATAAAACAACTATTTGAACCCAAAATAATCGATTACAATATGTTCATCAAGACTAGTAAAATAATCGCTATATATAAAGAGCTGGGCCAAATTTTAAAATTGATAAAATTATTAATATTATACCACGAAATTTTTGTTGCACGAATCGTAAAAGTCTAAACCGATTTCAATTAGTATATATAATCAAAAAGGTTTTCTCAAATCGTAGCACTATAGTTAACAGACGTACAAAAAAACTTTTTAAATATTGTAAAGTATCAATTGCTTTTGGTCTTTACAAATTCATGTTTATGTCATTTGACGTAGTGATGTAACGCCCGCTCTACACAGCGCATGTTCGACAGAATCAGAAAATTGTGGATCTTCCGCGAATTTCAAAGTAGATTCGTGCGCGAGTGAGAACCGGGTATTATAATGAGAATGTCCAGCGAATTATGTACGATGTTTACATAGAAGCTATTAATATACACACTATTAGTTATATTACAGTACGAATATCACACGTAGTGGCCTCACGAACTCACCGACTGTACTTGAGTTTAGGGGCCGTACGATCAAAGGCGGAACCGCGTGAGGAACGCTTCTGATCGCTACTGACCGCTGAGACGTCAACTCTGCGCAGGAGCATCGCGGTTATTGTAACCGCGCGTACCTGGAATTGCCAAAACAGAGCATAAGTTAGTTGATCAACAAAGAATAAAGTAAAATTTGGTTATGTCTAAAAATCTGTCTATGAAACGGCTGAACCTATTTTAACAGGGACTTTCACTGGCATATCTGCCATACGTTGTGACGTTGTAAAGAGGTAACTCAAGTACATTTTATGACCGTATTCCCATGCGGCTGAAACCGCTAGGCATCAATAATATTAAGCATATATTTATATTTAAAATTTAATAGTGAGAACTGTAACAGCCGCTCCTGATAAGAGGCGCGCCATTAGTCACAGTATCTAGTGTTACCAGATATAAAATGTCAAAGTTCAGATTTATCTGTAATAACAAAATAATAATCTTACTATTAAGATTGGAGCTCTCTCAGAACAGACCGTATAGGTTAAATAAAAAAATACAACATTGTCTTATCATTATATTTTTAATTTTTAATTTTTATTATATTTATAATTTATATTCTCACTTCAACTACCTCGGTGGCGCAATCGTAGTTTTGTTCCAATTATTTCTTGTGATCAACAAATGCTTGTTTCGGAAGTTGAATGTTTTCTGTATTCTGAAATACATTAGAATGTTTCTCAGTTGCCGAGATCCTACGATTATATTAGGTTAATTTGGGCTAGATGGCGTTCTGTCAAAAACGTCCCTAACTACTTATTTATTTAATACGCAATTGAGCCAAAAATAACTATAGAGAAAATAGGGTTGATAGAAATATAGAATGTGTTTGATTATGTTTTATTTTTTTTGTATTTAATTGTATTTTTTCCTTGTGGATTTGATTGTATTTTTTCCTTGTGGCAACCCTAGGTATAACAGCTGATTTGAATTGGCTCCGTATTTTATATTGTAATATTGCAAAAATAATTATAATTTTAATTAAAAACCAATTCATCATTGCCAAATAATACCATAATGAGTGTTAAATAATCATTTTCACCATTTATTGTGCTAAAAGTAAATAAATATAAACGTAAAAATTGTACCGGTGTAGTGACAGTTAGAACATCAGAAAAAGTTTCAATATTTGAAATTATTACTTGGATTTGGCAAGATTTATAAAACTAATAGTTTTTTCAATCAAGGTTTGTGAGTTTATTTACTTTTACATCCTCATATGTCCATTAATAGTGCGATTTTGTAATTTTCTATGAATAAAACATAACCTCGTTTTGTTTCGCATTTCTTTGCTCTAAGTCTACTTTGCTAATAATTACTGATTCTGTAGCACGTAATTATAACAAAATGTCGAATACTAATAACATGATAATGACGCGTAAGGCCTTGGCTCATCAACAAGAGACAAGGCTTCAATTAACGTTGAAAGAATTACAGATTTTTAGGGAGAAGTGCGATAAACTGAACAAGGAAAGGGACGAAAATGAGTTAGAACGAAAGTTTTTACCTCAAAAACTCTACAGATTGGTGGTCGTCCTGTTTTCAGTGACTGGGCAACACCAGGTATCTTTAAAAGTAGAAATAAATTATTTGAATTATATTCAGAAAAATCATATAATTTTAGGCAAACCTTTCAGGAATATGTTAGGAATATGTTATTCAAAGATATTTAAACAAACGTGTCATCTTGCTAAGTCAAACTTCATTAAAAATAAAATTTCTAATTCTGTAAATAAAATAAAAATGACTTGGAACATCATTAACTCTGAATGCGGTAGATCTTTAGTGACTGAAAGGGATTTCCACTTAAAAGTAAATGGTTGCCATGTTACAGGGGACCTGGAAGTGGCTACGGAGTTTGAACACTTTTTCAAAAATGTACCTATATTGACAACAAAATCTCTCCAAGCATCTTCCAGTTCCGCTGAACTTTTATTAGAAGAATCTGTTCTTTGTTGCAGGGATGCATTTGTATTCACAGATATTTGTGCTCAGGACATTGTAAAAACATTTAAATGTATCGAAATTAAGAAAACCGCGGACATTTGGGGATTATCGGTCAAAACTGCATCATGTATAATTAAGGTAATTGCGCCCCATCTAGCAACTGTGTTTAATGACTGTGTTTCTAGTAGTACATTTCCTGATTTAATGAAACACAGCAAAGTCGTTCCCTTGTTCAAGGCTGGCAGCGCTACAGAGCGGTCTAATTTCCGACCAGTGTCAGTGCTGCCAACTTTGAGCAAAGTATTTAAAAAAATAATCTTGAATCAAATGCTATCCCATTTTAATAGTCATAAAATACTCCATGCGAATCAATTTGGGTTTACGAAAGGGCGCTCAACTTCCGATGCTGGTGTTGAGTTATTAAAATGTATTCATGAAGCATGGGAAGACAACCACGATGCATTAGGTATATTTTGCGATCTATCAAAGGCTTTTGATTGCGTTCAACATGAAACGCTGTGCAAAAAATTACACCAATATGGAATAAGAGGCAAAGCTCTCGACCTTCTGTCTTCATATTTGAACAATAGAATACAGAGGGTCGATATTAATGGTACACGTTCTGTAGGATCCATGGTTACAATGGGTGTGCCGCAAGGCTCGATACTTGGGCCATTATTGTTCCTCATTTATATTAAAGATTTACCATTTTATGTAGGGGACAGGAATGATGCCAATTTGCAGTGGGGCCCACACATAGAAAAGACAGCCTCTAGATTAAGTTCGGCTGCATACGCTGTAAAAAAGATCAGGACTCTAACAGATGTGGATACGGCTAGAATGGTTTACTTCAGCTATTTTCATAGTATTATGTCTTACGGTATTCTCCTTTGGGGGAGTGCTGCAGATTTAAATATTATTTTTGTTCTACAAAAGCGGGCTGTACGCGCTATTTATAATTTGGGCCCCAGAGTTTCTCTCCGAGATAAATTCAAAGAAGTAAATATTCTAACCGTACCATCACAATACATTTTTGCCAATCTTATGTATGTCCAGAAAAATCTATCACAGTTTTCTAAACTCTGTGATAAACATAATATAAACACTAGAAATAAAAATAATCTTTCAGTCCACCACAGTCGACTACATAAGATTGGCGATTCTTTCCAGGGTAACTGTATACGCTTTTACAACAAGCTTCCCTGTGACCTGAGAAATTTACCTTTAAATAAATTTAAAAAGTTTATTAAAAACAAGCTTTGTGAAAAAGGTTTTTACTCCGGTACAGACTATTTGCAGGACAGGGACGCCTGGAAATGATCTGCTGGCAAAGTGAAATAATATTAAATTGTAAATATCCATCAAAAAAAAAAGCCTTCCTAAGTTTCTTGCCGGTTCTTCTCAGGTGGGCCGCGTTCCGAAGCGGTGGTCGCTTTAAATATTTTAAATAGTGTATGACATTTTGTAAGCGCCGTTAAAATGGTCTATGCAAAATAAAGATATTTTTATTTTTATTTTATTTTTATTATGTCACCGATCGTACAAATACGAATAATAATTTAACGTATTACTCTCAAATTTAAGCTGCGCTACCCACTGCTGTGTGTGTTTTTTTACATATCACTTCGAGACTTCTACAAATATGATCATGGGTGAAGAATAAATAAATAAAAATAAATATCGTTGGGACAACTAACACAACGCCATCTGATTCCAAACTAAGCAGAGCTTGTACTATAGTAACCAGATAACTGATAAACATACTTATATATTTCTAAATACATACATATTATAGATAAATAACACCCAGACACAGAATAAACCATCGTGCTCATCATACAAAGTGTTATACTGGGTTGAACCCAAAACCTCTTGCGTAGCAGTCGGATACACTCAAAGGCTAAAGAGGCAGTCAAATTAAACAACAATGACTCGACGCATAGGAATACTCAAATAGCAATCGCGTACGCTTAGATTGTAAAATGAACTCCCTGCCTGGGATTTCCAAAATGTCTACAGTATGGGGCACTTCAAATGGGGTCTTAGAAGGTTTTCAAGGGTCGACAATGCGAGTGCTGCCCCTCTGGTGTTGCAAAGACTAGGTTAAGGTGACCACTTTCCATTAGGTGAGCCGTATGCTTGACAGCCACTTCAGTGGTATAAGAAAAAGGCTGGCCACACCTTATGAAGAACCAAACCAGAAGGAAGAGAAGGAGAACCAACGGAGTTAACCAAACTTCTAGGACTGTATTCTTAGCAGCACAAGACTGAAACTGACGTTAAAACAATACCATGAAAATATTTTATAAATAATTGCGGTAAAGAATCTTACTTATTTCCATAACTACAACCGCTGCGCTCGCGCATTTAATACCTAATTATCGTAAGATAGCCCCGAGTAGTACTTAGTAGTCTATCAGCACCTTCCAGGGCCGAATGTAAGTACCCTCCTACCTAAACTCGTCCCAAAGGAGTTCACGCTCACATTTTACCGTTAGCAAATATCTATCGTAAAAATATCAATAAGCATTGGATTCAAAAACATTTTTATTTACACAGTTGTACATCAGTTATCACATGATACTTGATATCGCCGCAACTATGCAATAAAAATATGAATAACCGATGCGAGTTTACAAAAATAATAATACACGAGTGACGTAAATCCTTCAACAGTAAAAGCTCAAAAGCTAACACAAAATGGACGTAAAATTGATTGCATGAACAAAAACGCTTCATTAATAATGTTAAGTGAATATTTCGAGCTTTATATTTTTATTTCGAGCTATGCATACAATTTGTGAGTTTCTCAGAAACGCTCCTGGCCCCGCGGACTCAGCGTTCTGTAAACGATCACTGCGTTGAGCAACTTTCACTTTGTCTGGTCCTCGGATGGTTGACCACTTTGTGGCATTTTCATTTGCGAGCATTTCCGTGCTTCGGAACGCACGTTAAGCCGTTGGTCCCGGTTGCCAGTAACATGGCAGTCGTTACGCCCAGTTTATGGGCCGCTTGAAAATTTCAATAGCAGGTCGCCACAACCTGCGCCTGTCCATTTCAACACGGCAGTGGACTCACCACCTGTTACGTGGGACAAAAGTGCATACGGTAAAATGTGGGCGTATGCATACGCCCACATTTTACCGTATGCACTTTTGTCCCACGTGGTATGCCTCTGCCTACCCCTTCGGGGATAAAGGCGTGACAATATGTCTCAGTAGCAGTGTTGAAAAATCATAATATGTAAGTACCTAATACAGGTCCATCTGCTGACTAACGGACGAAGCAACGACGCAGGCGCACTTACAAAGTTGGGAGGTCAGACGGCATTCACTCCCAACAATGGCGAAAATTAAAAGTCAAGCGATAGCTGCTCTTGCCATATAAAAATTGGCCCATGCTCCACAACGAAGAAGCGTTTAGAAGCAACTGGGAAAACACTTAATTTACAGTTGGAGAAGAGCCTGTCAAAAAAAAAATCTAGAAAAAATATGTGTGTGTATCAGAGTACACAGGTTTTTTACAGCTATAAATCAAACGTCGATAAGGAAGTTTGACTTCAAAACAACATGGCGCGTAACATAAAACGTGACGATTTTTTTTACAAAAATATCCATCACGCCTTATCCCCGAAGGGGTGGCAGAGGCATATTATATGCCCACTTTTCACCGTGTGGATTCCTGTCCCACGTAATAGGTGGTGAGCCCATTGCCGTGTTGATATAGACAGACGCAGGCTGTGGCCACCTGCTGTTGAAATTTTTTAAGCCGCCTATAAGGCCTTCAACCAGGCTTACCGACTGCCATTTTACTGGCAACCGGGACCAACGGCTTAACGTGCCTTCCGAAGCACGGAAACGCTCGCAAATGTAAATGCCACAAAGTGGTCACCCATCCGAGGACCAGCCATAGTGAAAGTTGCGTAACTCAGTGATCGTTTACAGAACACTGAGACGTGGCCCCGCCACGAGAGATTTTTTTTACAGGTATACAATTTCTCTCAACGTCGCTAAAGAATTTTCACTTCAACAAGATAAATATAACTTCTTATAAAATTGATAGTTACACTATTTGTAAGCGCTCGTGGCCCCGCTACACGAATAATTACAGGTATGTCACAAAAGTTTTTTTTATTAACAATTTGATACCTACCTACGATGAGGGACATCTGCTATGTTGAATTATGAATGAAATTATAACGGCTTTATAACACGCGATTAGAACTATTTACTTTTATTACAAGCTCCCATTATTTTAGCGCAGCTGACTCGGTGTTCTGTAAACGATCACTGCTTTAAGCAAGTTTCACTATAGCTGGTCCTCAGATGGGTGATCACTTGTGGCATTTATATTTACGAGTGTTTTCGCCAGCGGACGTAAGATATGTGAGTGTTGCTGTGTGCATTGCTTTAACCCTCCGTCAGCTAACTAATCCTAGGAATGTCTTTCACACGTTACCAACAGCTGAGAAGAAACTACATGTGCATACATAATAGTGCCAAAATTTTATGCAAAAACTATTGAGTTGAGAAGACTCTAAATTAGCTGATAATGCAAACAACTTGTTAATTTTGTCCCATTTTTAATAAAATCGGCTTTTGCATTCGAAGCAATGGAAGAACCTAGACCACCTTTGGAGTGTCGTATTTTTGTCTACTATTGGATAAGTTAGTATCTGCCCTACTCTACCCTACCCAATGTCCTGTGCATTTAGCGTATGTTATTATAGCTGTAAGCGAGGAAAGTCAATAATGGCGAGTAATGCCCGAGAGAAAGAAAACGGTCTGCTGCTGATGTTCACATATTTGTATTGCTTGCCTTATAAAAAAAAAAGATAGAAAAAGCGAACTCCTTTGGACTGACCTGATTAATTAATAAATAATAATAAACAATAAATAATAAATAAATATCGTTGGAACAACTCACACAACGCTATCTGATGCCAAACTAAGCAGAGCTTGTACTATGGTAACCCGATAACTGATAAACATACTTATATGTTTCTAAATACATACATATTATAGATAGATACGAGGGCTGCACTAAAAATATCGGCAATGATACATTTCCACTGTTCCTGTCATATTAAAATCTTTTTAATTGAAAACTCCTTGGTTTTAAAAATCGAATACCATTTATTTATTTAAAAAAAAGATTCTCGGTCTCGTCACAAGGTTTTGTCAAACTTGTTTAGTCGTTGAGAAAATGGAATTGACTCGAGAAAATTCAAGAGCAATGATTTATTATGACTTTCGAAGTGGTTTAACACAAAAACAGTGTGTTGACCGGATGATTTCTGCATTTGGTGATGAAGCCCCATCCAAAACCACAATTTATCGCTGGTTTGCTGAATTTCAACGTGGACGTGTCAAGCTCAGTGATGATCCCCGTCAAGGTAGTTCAAAAACTGCAGTCACCCAAGAAAACGTTGATGCTGTGCGTAAGCTGATTGAGGAAGATCGACATGTGACATACCGCGAAATTCAGGCAACTTTAGACATTGGCACGAGTCAAATACTAATAATCTTGCATGAACAATTAGGTGTAAAAAAGTTGTTTTCACGATGGATACCGCACCGCATTCGCTCTGTGAAAAGCAAAAAGCGGCTCGCGTTACTTGGTGCGTTAGAACTCTCGAAAGATTCCACGCAGGATCTTCAAATGCTGTATACAACATCGTATCAGGTGACGAATCCTGGATATACGCGTACGAACCCGAAACAAAAATGCAGTCACGAGTTTGGGTGTGTTCGAAAATGAGTTAAAGCCAACAAAAATTGTTCGTTCACGGAGTGTTGCAAAAAAAATGGTGTCCACGTTCGTCTCCAAAACCGGCCATGTTGCGACTATTCCTCTTGAGGGATAAAGAACGGTTAATGCAGAATGGTATGCTAGCATTTGTTTGCCACAGGTCGTTTCTGTACTCCGTAAAGAGAACTGCAACCGCCGCATCATCCTCCATCACTACAATGCGAGTTCTCACACCGCGCACAGAACAAAAAGAGTTTTTAAAGCAAGAAAACATATAATTATTAGACCATTCGCCGTGCAGCCCCGACCTAAGCCCTAATGATTTCTATACTTTACCTAAAATAAAGAATAAATTGCGTGGTCAAAGATTTTCATCACTTGAAGAAGCTGTGTGCTGTACAAAACGGCCATTTTGGATACCCCAACTTCCGAATGGAATGGTTGCTTCAATGATTGGTTCCATCGTATGGAAAAATGTGTCCAATTTCGCGGAGAATACTTCGAAAAGCAATAAATACATTTTTAAATAGTAATGTTGTGTCACTTCCTTGATTCCCGAAATTTTCAGTGCCGCCCTCGTAACACCCAGA
The DNA here is from genome assembly GCA_948477245.1 of Thumatha senex. Lineage (NCBI taxonomy): Eukaryota > Metazoa > Arthropoda > Insecta > Lepidoptera > Erebidae > Thumatha > Thumatha senex. The sequence continues at coordinate 18,130,147 of OX419743.1, forward strand.
CACTGAATAAACCATCATGCTCACCACACAAAGTTTTATCCTGGGTGGGTATCGAACCCACGACCTCTTGCATAGCAGTCGGATACACTTCCACCGCGCCACAGAGGCAGACAATTATCTGTGCCATAATCCTAAACATGTTAACCCCATTTCAAGATATGGGGAAACATCACACAGACACAACAAATTCATAGTGTTCTTGCGTTCTGCAAGCAATATAATAAGGTGTGGTTTACCTGCGCTGTCTCGGCCGCTACAACTGGAACAGATCGTCATGTGCCCTCTCCAAACGTTTCAACGATGTGTCAACTCGTCGGCCCTGCGTCAGGGCTGCAGGTGGAGGAGGCAGGGGCGGCGGTATCACCTCGTTGTACGAAGTTGACGCCGTCATGGATGCAGATTGTCGTAGTCGAGCCTGCGGCCGATGGCGTACGAAACCGTCTTCCAAGTCTTTGCCAAATCTGGAATAAGCGCCATTGCTGATTAGTTTCAATTCTATTAAGCTAAATCTATCTATCTTCATGCTGACGCTGTATTCCTGACGGTGTAGTCAGAAAGAACAAGTCGCCAGACTTTTCGATCCATGCATACTTCTTTCGCTTCCTGCAGATTCATTAATCCTTTCATACATTTACATGTACATTTTGGTATCCGAGTACTTTTGACATTTCTCGGCATGCAAACAGTAGGTTATCTCTCATAAAAGAAATATAGATAAGCATACAACAGGACCTCATACCATCTTCCTACTTAGTAATGTTTTGCATGCATTTTTAGAAAGCCCTTTGTTGAATAGAAACATTTTTCAACTAGTAATTTTTTAAACTTTTTGACTCTGCCCAAACGTTAAAAATCTTTAATATTCTTTAGTGGCTAAAGACTATGTGTACATTATATGTAAACGAAGCTAGTACACGTAAATACTAGATAGTGGATAATATTATCACTAAGCTCAACAAATATAAAGTCAACATGATAATATCAACACAGATTGTTTGTACAAGTTTATTTTCAGCAATAAACATTCATCAGTCTGATATTAAAATGCTTAAAGAGCAAAACATCAAGAATTCGGATGTGACGCGTGACCAAAATGAAAATTCAGAAGTATATTTTCAAACGGACACTGGCAACAGTCCAGCAAATTTTCTATAGAGCAGTATCGGTGAACTCAGAACAGGATTAGTGAATGTCTTGCATATATCCACTCATATATTACGCGTTTAAAGGTTTTTCATTTCCCCCTACGTATATCAGCTCTTCTGTCAATCTCAACGTTGCCAAGAAGAGATTGCTTGTTAGCGATATGGTCACCTTTTGTACAGTCAAGGTTTTGGCAAAGTTACTAAAATTATTCTGCTTCTTTGGATATTTTTATACACACTTTTCATATACATAACGTAACGAAATTTTTGAACATGATTGTTACCTACTTGAAAACGTCACATTTAATTGATACTTTTCACACATCCATCGTAATGTCCTTTGAGGTTGCCATGAGGCGCTCGGTCAGATTTCCAAAGTAAATGTTGTGGCACAGTACAAATGGTTCTATTCAAAAGGTGCAAGTTCTGCCAAGTAATAAATAAATAAATAAATATTGTGGGACACTTATCACACAGCGCCATCTAGCCCAAAGTAAGCTAATATTAGCTTGTGTTATGGGATCTACTCGACTGATAAACATACTTATATAATGCTAAATACATACATATTATACATAGGAAACACCCAAACTCCGAAACACACATAATTATCAATACAAAAATGAAATCTTATCCTATTACCCTGATCAGGATCTCCACAATTAAACGTTGAAGTCCTACAGAGCTGCTAGTGAACGTACACCAGAATTTTCCTATGGAAATTTGCTGCCGATTTAACAGTATGATTAGGCATATCAATTGCATAGATATTAACAAATTGTCGAAAATTCGTATATAAATCTTGGAGTTACAAAAATTAAATTAAATAAAAATTTCGGAAATCGGTTATAAATTTCTGGCACATAAACTTCTGCAAAACATTAATGAACCGAATACATTACGTTAGTCATCAGTTCTGGCGATTCTTCATCCCGTAATGTATCATATTTCATAGATGCAAGCTCGGAAACAACCAGTTAAACAGTTTATGCGATAACTCGCATAAAGGATATTTTTAGTGTCGACGGACCACTAGTTTTAATGTCGCCTGCCTGCCATTGATAGGTATACAAAAACCCCTTTTTGTCTATCAATCAATGTCGAACGCCACAAATGCGATAACTGGATAATATTTTGCTAAAGTATATTTACGTATATTGTATACAACATTAGGGTGCAAGACGCCTTAGCTACGTCGGGGCCCAAGCAACTCAGTGTTCTGGAAACGAGCATTGCGTTAAACATCTTTCACTATGGCCAACCATAGTGAAAGATGCTTAACGCAATGACCGTATGCACTTTTGTCCCACGTAACAGGTGGTGAGCCCATTGTCGTGTTGAAATGGACAGGCGTAGGTTATGGCGACCTGCTGTTGAAATTTTTCATGGTTGTGAAATGTGGGCGTACAATATGCCTCTTTACGAGCTCATCTACCTACGGAATACTCTTCTACTCGTAAAAGTCATAAAAAAAAATAAGTAATAGTCATGCCGGAGTAATTTTGTAGTTTTGCTCAAAATGTATTTCCAATAGCCTAGACGTACGAGTAACAGTCCTAATTAAACAACAAATAAAATTAGCGGCAACTTGTAGGTTGACTTAACAGCTATTGATAATGAGAGTGACTAAAGTGTGACCAAAACTAATTACAGTATCAATTCAGTCACTTGGTTTCCGTCACTTGATTTGAGAAGAACATTGGTAAGGACCAGAAGCGGAGTGCTTATTGGCTTGGTTTTCGTAGAAGGCGTAAGAATGAAGCCCATATTGGTAACTTATCCATACTCTATACTAATATATAAAGCTGACGAAATGTTTGCTTGTATGTTTGTTTGTTTGGCTAAACACGCTAATCTCGGCAACTACTGATTCGAATTGAACAAATATTTTTGTATTAGATAGCGCATTAATCGAGGAAGCCTATTGCTATATATCATTAAGCCTATTACCTAGGAGAGCGGAGCAGTAATCATAAATGTCAAAAAATCGGGGAAAATGTTCCTAAATTTTTGTTTAAATAATAAGCGACGGGGGTCAGCTAGTCATCTATAAATTTACTTTACAATAAATGTACTATAAAGTAAATTTATAGATGACTAGCTTACCCCCGCGGCTTCGCCCGTTATATTTATTTTAGTTAAGAATATACTCATTGTACTTACAACTTTATAATCATTAGTAATGACTAATGATTGTAAAGTTGTAAGTACAATGAGTATTTTTCTAACTAAAATAAATCTAAATTAAGGTTGCCTGTAAGTAATAGCACTTAGCGATAAGGCCGCCCATTGTACATTTCTAAACCTGTATTCCATATAATGTTAATAATTGGTGTACAATAAAGTATATTTCTATTCTATTCTAAATACGGACCCTGTGGCAATATGCTTCAAAGGCTGGTAGCTTACTTATTCGCTGAGAGGAATACTTGTAACTGCCAACCCTTAGGTCATCAGTCTAGTCAACTAGGCGCTTTTCTGAATAAATCCAAAGTTTATAGTATACTTATGATTACATACCAGTAAGGTACTACGTACATACTTTATACTCTATTCGGGACTTCACGCGAATCAATAACTACTTTCATAACACCGACGTTTCAAACGCGTTGCAGCGCCCGTGGTCGTGGCTGGACCGAATAGTATATAAAGTATGAGTATACTCTGCAAAATATAAAAAAAAAGTAAAGATAGGTACTATGTAATAGAAACTTAGCAGAATAATAATAATGTATTCATCATCGTCAAGCCAGCAAACTACAGGGTTTTGTATAAAATTACCCTGTAAAATGAAGCCGTATAGTTACTATATCTGAAAATAAATAAGTCTGAGCGTCCATTTATATGGAACTTATTGAACTTTATTGTAATACATTTTTCATTTGTTCTATAAGACATCTTGTCACGCCTTTATCCCCGAAGGGATAGGCAGAGGCATACTATACGCCCACATTTTACTGTATGCACTTTTGTCTCACGTAACAGGTGGTGAGTCCATTGCCGTGTTTAAATGCGACAGCCGCAGGTTGTGGCGACCTGCTATTGAAACTTTACAAGCCAACCATAAGGCCTTTAACTGGGCTTAACGACTGCCGGGTTGCTGGCAACCGGGACCAACGGCATAGCGTGCCTTCCGAAGCACGGAAACGCTCGTAAATGTAAATGCCACAAAGTGGTCACCCATCCGAGGACCAGCCTCAGTGAAAGTTGCTTAACGCAGTGATCGTTTACAGAACACTGAGTCCGCTGGGCCACGAGCGCTTATTTGCGTTTGTTTTGTATTTGTTCTATAAATACCTGCAAGAGTGTTATTTTCGTCGACACTTCAATAAAAAGGCTCTTCTTAACAGAAACGTGACAATCCAGTGAAGTAAATTTTAGCATCCTTAGATATTGCAAGGACTTATAACAAAAAGAACCTTTGAGTTTGATAGTGATCAGCTTTCAAAAGACGTCTTTTAAGGATTGGAGATACTTAGTCAACACTATGAAGACAGAAGGAGAATAATAGATGTTTATCTTTATAACGACTGTGAACCAAATAAACACGGTACCAGCATCACACACAAGACAATAGGAAAGTACCTACAGTACGTACACAATGACATTCAAATACTAAACATAATTTTATTACAATAGAGTAAGTAGTCTTCATTACAACAGTACTATATAGTGAGCTATCTATGGGTGCCAACAATAAGCTAGCATGGCATTTAATTATAATTTACAACAGTATATAATTGGGGAGATAAGTGAGCATATGTAGTACCATAGTAGCCATCTACACACACACATATTTAAAGCAAGGTATTACAATATTCTCGAGGCAAAAGGCGTCACTGTTGAAGCCTCTTGCCTTCTGATAGGTGATGTAATTGTAAATAAAAAAATAAATATCCATCACGCCTTATCCCCGAAGGGGTGGCAGAGGCATATTATATGCCCACTTTTCACCGTGTGGATTCCTGTCCCACGTAATAGGTGGTGAGCCCATTGCCGTGTTGAAATAGACAGACGCAGGTTGTGGCTACCTGCTGTTGAAATTTTTAAGCCGCCCATAAGGCCTTCAACCAGGCTTAACGACTGCCATTTTACTGGCAACCGGGACCAACGGCTTAACTTGCCTTCCGAAGCACGGAAACGCTCGCAAATGTAAATGCCACAAAGTGGTCACCCATCCGAGTACCAGCCATAGTGAAAGTTGCGTAACTCAGTGATCGTTTACAGAACACTGAGACCGCGGGAATTGTAATTGTAAATGTTAAAAATATCAAACAATATCCTATATCTATGATTGAATATTTCGATCATCTCTCCATCTCACATTCATCTCAAACAGACTCGTATTAGACCCTAAATACCTGCTTCTATAACCAGTTAAAATAGACTCTTTAATCAAATCAGCCGATGGCAGTCCACTGCTGGACGTATGGGTCTCCCAATTCACGCCACAATATAAATAAATATTAATAGACTCAATAGTAGACACTAAATACTTTTACTCCAGTACCTACTCAGTCGGCTTCGGACACAATACGGAAGAAATTAACACGAAGTTAAAGAATTTTATAAAATAAGAGAAAGAAAATTGTTTTCGCAACATTTTATTTCAATTTAAGTCCTTTAAAACTTTCTTCCTCAACAAGCAAGTAGGTAGTACGAGTTTTTGCGCAAACCGTAAAAGTTTATAAAATGTTATATAAATAAAAAACGGTGACGCACAGACGACTTGTAATATTATGATAACATTGGCACACCAAAATTCTTCGTTATCAAGCTGGTACAGTACAGACAGACTGATATTAATAGACCTTTGAATATCATTGATATTGATCCGTTCGCACACGAGAAATGTAAACTTACTTTGGGCTTATAAATGGTGTTGAGATTGTCTATCTCAGCTTAAGGGGCAAGTCCTTAAAAACTCACGAAACACTACTTGGCGTTTGAAAATGATTATTTATATTTATCTATCACGCCTTATCCCCCAAGGGGTGGCGGAGGCATATTATATGCCCACTTTTCGCCATGTGTATTCTTGTCCCACGTAATAAGTGGCTAGTCCAATGCCGTGTTGGAATAGATAGACGCAGGTTGCCTTTATCTCGCCACGCTCTCCACTTACACTGATCCGGGGTCTCGTCTTCTATCTCCTCTTCTTTCCGTCTTCGCCCGCCGTCGTGTCCGGTCGCACCAGCGCCGCGCCTACGCCGCCGCCTCCTAGTGCAAGCTAAGTCCTTCCCTCCATCTCGGACACGCGGAAAGACTTCCAAGAGTGATACTTAACTAATATTTCCTCGGAACCAAGGCATCGAACCCGGCCCTGAATTTAACTAATTACTTGAAATTCTAATATACATACTGTTGTATTTAAATTGTCTCATCGCTTAATTTATCTCTCAAGCTCTCACCTACCTAAATTTCCTTAACTTGTTGACTTGGGGTGGTTGGTCTATCACCAACCCACCCTAACGTGACAATGGCAATGGAAACGCTCGCAAATGTAAATGCCACAAAGTAGTCACCCATCGGTGACCAGCCATAGCGAAAGTTGCTTAACGCAGTGATCGTTTACAGAACGCTGAGTCTGTGGGACCACGAGTGCTTGATTGATTGATTTATCTCTTTATTGTACACTAGAAATATATCATAACAGGATTTTTTGCGACAATTAAAAACTTAATACAATAACGTACGTAATACTCGTACAATTGACGGCCTTATCGCACAAGGCATCTCTTTGGATGGAGACCAAGATGAAAAATGATTTGGGGCAGTATGGTGTACATTCGACGTAACACTAGGGAAAAGAGTACTACAGAATTACGCGCTAAAATAAATTTACATAAACACTGACAAACAGATTATTAGTAAGGCATAATCTTAGGCATAGTCAGCGAGACGCATATAATAATTGTTAAAAACCGCATTGAAAGTGCTCAAAGTTTGTGCACGTCTGGCTGACACTGGCAGTGCATTCCACAAACGAACCGCCTGAACAGTGAACGATTTGTCTATGAAACCAGTGGAGTGCCCAGGCATTTTCAATCTCAAATTCTCCGATGACCGCATAAATCTAGAATGGGTGTCGCTTAAAAATTCAAACCGCTGTTTTAGGTATGAACGAGTGAAGGGATTCAACAGGATACTATATAGCAAGGATAGGATATGTGTATTCCGGCGAAGACGAATAAGTAACTATTTGAGCTTTTTGCGATATTCAGAGATGTGATCATATTTGCGCGAACCAAATATGAATCTGAAAAAATAATTCTGAAATCTCTCAAGTTCACTTAGTTGCTTTTCGATGAACTTGTAAGAATAGGAAAAATAAGTGATTGAACAAGGGCAGTTTTAGTTTCAATAGGTAGCAAATTTCTTAATCGGCGCAAGGATCCCGAGGCAGCAAATATTTTGCGGCGTAGCTCCTGCAGCTGAGGACCCCAGGATAAACATGAGTCTACGTGAATCCCTAAGTTTTTAACCGAACTTCTATAGAAAATGTCGAGTGAGGCCTGGGAATAAATTTGAAGATCTTCTGCGTAAAGATGCTAGGAAGAAGTAAAGTCCTTTGATTGAGTTTATAAAAACAAAAAAGAGTGTGGCGACCAGCGCCACTAGCGTAAAGCTATCGAACTACATCGATACTAAGAATCCTAAATCGCGCTATGAGAGTTCTCGCGCTGAAGAATGATATATATAACAGCCCAACATCAACCGTTGGGCCGCGGCCCGCCAGGCGTGATCACCTTGCCTGGTTGGAGGATCCTCCCTTTGTGTCGGAGGAACATCTCCACCCGTTCCTCCACAGTCACGTCGGGGTGACTGCCCAACGGTTGATGTTGGGCTGTCGCCACAAGAGTAAAGGAGAAAACACGCCGCCCTGTAGCATCTGGCAGATGTGTTGCACCAACATGAGAAAATACGAGGGGGGATCCAAAATTTCGTGGCCTAACATAGATAAAGCATTTTTTTAAATCTACCATCTATCATATTAAATCTACCATCGAATCCAAGCAACAATCGAAACAAATGAAAAGATCCGGCTCACCTACTACTAAAGCTAAGGTCGTTTTGTCGTTTTGTCGAGTAACAAAGTCATGGCTTCGGTATTCTGGGATGCGAAGGGAATCATTTTTGTGGATTATTTACCAAAAGGCCAAACTATAAATTCAAGTTATTTTTTCTAACCTTTTACGACGGCTTCGCGAAGAAATCAAAGTAAAACGGCCGGGTATGTTGCGTAAGATAGTTTTGTTCCATCAAGGCAACGCGCGGGTTCACACTTCTGCCGAATCAATGGCTGAGATCCATAATTGTGGTTACGAATTATTGCCCCGCCCACCTTATTCGCCGGATTTAGCCCCCTCGGATTATCATTTATTTCCGAATTTAAAGAAACATTTAGGTGGTTCGAAATTTTTAACCAAAGAAGATGTCATAGATGCAGTAAATGGTTATTTTGACGACATTAAGGAATCATTTTTTTTTAAGGTATAAATAAGTTGCAGTTCAGATGGAAGAAGTGCATTGAACTAGATGGTGACTATGTAGAAAAATTAAAATATAATAGTTTACACCCACGTTTCTTTGATTTTCATGGTCAGGTTACGAACTTTTGGATTTACCCTCGTATCATTAATAGTAATACACTGCCGGCGGCCGAACAGGTAGCTACGAAACCAGTCAACCACAGTTGGAGATATGATAAATGAGTATAATATACCAAGCAGGATATCGAAGTCCACCTTGTTAAAAGCATTGCTGAAGTCTAGCAATACTAGCAAAGCTAGCACTGTCAGGTTGCTGCTTTCCACACCTGTTCTTATGTTCTCCGAAATATGAACTACAGAAGTGGTAGTACTATGCACAGCACGAAATCCAGACTAAAAGTATTTAATAACTGGTTCTGGGAGAGGAAATTTGTGAGCTGAGTGTGAACGAGGCGTTCCAGGACTTTAGAAAGGAGAGCTAGAATAGAGATGCTATGGAACTGATGCCATTGAATTCTCTAAATTTATTACTTCCGGTTTCCTAAAGAATAACTACACCACGCGCGATTTACCTAAAAAAATATTTTTTTTTTAGAAATATTTTGTGTGTTAGGTTAGTATTCACATCACGAATACGGTGGTATGATTGGTCAGTATGTGCACCCAAAATTCACAATCGAAAGTACTACTATACTACGTTATCACCCCTTTCTAATTGTAAATTAACTAGAGGGATAAAGTATGGCACGCAAACAATATTTTTAGGTATTTACCTAAAAATATTGATTCTTTATTACGTGACTAACAAACAAACGTACTTCCACATCAGAATTTGTGAAAACGCGTAAAACCTAAAACCTTAAGACCTCACAATGACAATTATAATATAATATATTACAAAATTTTTGTTGAGAAAATTTTGTTATTCTTTTGTTTTCAAATTAGTCGTAGGTATTTAGACTTGGTATAGTAGTGAGCCTTTTACAGTAAACTCTAGAACTGTAATGTACCAAAATAAGTACTAAGGTACTGGTAAAAGAAAATTTGTTTACTTTGTTTACTCGAATTACGGAGCAAATCCAAAACAAAACGTGAACTAACGTGAAATCTCTCATAATTTTATTGATGTGTCAAAATATTATTACAACGCTAAAATCAGAAATAGTGTCGAAGTACTAACCCAAAACGAAATTAGACTAACTGACATAGAAAATCAAAGTAGCTACGCGAAAAGTGCTAAATTGTTTCACACGCACGATTCAGTAGATAATATTGAGTAACCTTAGTCACAATCACGGGCATGAAATGTTGCTCGGTCCCAATTTAGACGAATGTATACTTTACAGTATGACTATTTCGCATACGGTTTGACTTTACGTCTTTAGGCTCTTTAGGCCTTCCCTGCGAATCAAGACCATATATTATAAAAGTTAAGGGTTATTTCGGCTACATTACGCTGATTAGCAGAAAGGACTCTTATGCACTGCTTTATTTGCCGGTAATGGAATCGCAGCCCTGTGGGTAGGCTGCGATTCCATGCCCGAGAGATTAAACCAAAAATGTATAGGTGTTTTTTTGTTAGTTTTTCGACATTATGTAGCAAAGAGTGCTATGAAACTTTTGTAATCCGAAAGCAATTAGTAGTTACATATCTTTTAGCAGTAAACTTATAGGTTTATATATAGTATATATATATATATATATATATATCCATCACGCCTTATCCCCGAAGGGGTGGCAGAGGCATATTATATGCCCACTTTTCACCGTGTGGATTCCTGTCCCACGTAATAGGTGGTGAGCCCATTGCCGTGTTGAAATAGACAGACGCAGGTTGTGGCTACCTGCTGTTGAAATTTTTAAGCCGCCCATAAGGCCTTCAGCCAGGCTTAACGACTACCATTTTACTGGCAACCGGGACCAACGGCTTAACGTGCCTTCCGAAGCACGGAAACGCTCGCAAATGTAAATGCCACAAAGTGGTCACCCATCCGAGTACCAGCCATAGTGAAAGTTGCGTAACTCAGTGATCGTTTACAGAACACTGAGACCGCGGGGCCACGAGCGCGAGAGCGAGTTATATATAGGTAACGTATTTTACATAAACGGACACTTGATTGAACAGTTATCTATCGATAAACGATTATGCTTTGATACCACAATCGGGATTAACGTGCCGACATAGAGTAGTCTGAGTCTGATAAACTAAGTCTGATTCATTCGTAACATATTTATGTCTACAAAAATTAAGTGATACGATGTAAGGAGCAGCCTACACAAGCGAGTCAATTGCGGTAACATTAGTGAACGTACACACTAGGCCGTGTTGCAGGGTGACCCCTTCTAGCGGAAGGGGGAGGGGGTCTTCGTAATACCAGTCTTGGTCCCACGGACGGGAAGGGGGCTTAGGTTTTTGTCACGTAGTCAATATCCTCACGGAAATCTCGAACTATATTCGATATTTTTTTCATTTGTAATTGTAGATATGTAGACACTCTCGTTCGACTCATATTCACCTACAGTTTCTCCATGAAAGATTGAATAAGTAGTAGTGCCCTTGTCAGTACAATTTGGACAAGCCCAAACGCTAAGGAATTATATCAAATAGGTAAATTGTTTCCATATCTGTTTTCTGACTCATAATGAAGAGATATTTAGATCACATATTGAGATAAACCCCAATATGATAAATTTATAGGCAGACAGTATGTTGAAGAGAAGTCAAGAGAACAACGGTAAATATCAAAGCTGGATAATTGGATCCATACACAATAAATTTAAATGTTGAATCAACAATTGGTTCAACATAGAACTCCAATGGATCGTGTCTCCTAATAGCCGAAAAGAGCGCAGTTCCTAAGAGGACGTACAGTTGCCTTGTGCTAGATCTAGGGCAATCGTACACTGAATTAAGACAACGCTACAGTAGAAATAAACAGTTGTACCAATGATAACACCCATCCGTATACCAAGAATCCGTACCAACCATACATTCATTCAACAATCCCATGAATCCGGTTGATAAGACCACAGCTGCGTGATAAGGCCAATAGCACTAACGTTCCGACAATCGACATCAAATATAAACTCATGATATTTGTTTAGTAAATTCTAAAACGGCAGTTAATGTAAAACTTCGTACAATGTATCGTATAGCAGTGCTGTGTACAAATGTAAATGACTCATAATTGCGCTGAAATTAATATTTATGCATGTTTATGTTGCTTTTAAATTCCACTAGGATGCTATTTACATGTGTGTTTTTCATTTTATTTAAAAAACTAATATTACTGTTCAAAATGTTGTTTTTGTAAACTTCTGTAAAAGTATAACGACTAAGAAGCAAGAAATTTCGCTCCTTATCATTTATTAATATATTACTCATGTATCAAAATCAACATCAAATTAAATCATAACCTGATAAAGAAAGCGTAACAATTTTATTTGCTTTTTAGCCAAATAATGCATACATTAAGCTAAATATACCAAGTACCTAAATATATATCAGAAACACTTGCTGGTCTGCCAAAGCCCTTGGACATCTTTCCTCTGGACATTTTGGGTGTAAGAGGCTGCATCAACGTCTCTGAGGCCCAAGTCGACCTCACCTGCACGCGGTGCATCCTGATCAACCGACGGGGCAGCAGCGCAGGCGCTTAGAATGAGCCAAGATCCATACAGCGGCGGAAAGCTCCCAAGTAATCCTTGGCTTATGTTCGAGGTTTAGCGGCCGGACTTTTATAAAAAAGCATATTTCTGACATTGAGCTATTATACGCCAGTAATATTAGTTCAATAATATCTGGGCCGTAAACCTCATGGTCGTTATCGGAGCCCTGCTAGCTATGGTCCTTAATCACGGATCGTCATCTATGCTTTCTTATACGCGGGCGGCGCGTGCCGCGATTTTTTATGTGCAAAATATAAAATAAAACATCCTTCAATTAGAAGGAAGGATAATGAAGCAAATCCCGTCAAAACTAACCTAATATGATATTGCTATGTTCAACTTTTAAACGATCTTTGTTTAAAATGTAGGTATGTGTCAGTTTAAACTAATTTATTTCCTACAAAACCATTATGCAGCTAATTTCAACGTGTCCAGTACAACACTTTCACAGTAAATACAAAAAAAAACAGAATGTTGCTACAAAAAAATCATGTGACTGCGCATAGAAAGTATTCGCGCACACAATACGCAAGCGCAGACCTTGAATGACTCAATGTACAGTAAGTTATGTTTTTGTTGTCCACGTAAGATGGAAAATTCGGGCAACCGGAATAATTTAGCTGTCTCGAATAGTAGCAAACCTTTGGAAACCTAGCCATCTAATGGTTCAGGCCTATTTGAGGACTTAACTTCGACTGTGTCGTAATTTTACAACTAAAAATATGTGAGCACCAAACTATTGGTGGTGAATGACTACAATATGGTGCAGGCAGGTAATATAGGTGATATCTCCGCATGGTACGTTTGCTCGCGTCACTGCCGTTGTGATTTGATTCTACAGTAGAATTCTATTACAGTAGGCCGGTTTGTTCCGTGAAGGTCGTTCAATGCGTTACTTAAGGCGGATGGAGCCTATAGAGATGTATTCGTACATAGTCAGTTCATACTTCATATTATACCTAAATAAATTGAAACTTTCAGTAATGAAATATATCCTAGATTTGTCTGAATTGAGTCAGAGTTACAAATAGTTTCGTTTCGGCCATTAATGTATTGTTCACACTTTTGCTTTTTCATGAACTGTAAACACGCATCAATTGAGTTGTAATGAAGCAAATTTGGGTTTCAACATCGAGTTATGTGTATACAGCAGATAACTGATGTTATAAGGAATAACTTGAGCTATATTTTATCCTCGTATTCCCACACAGCAACGGAAACTAAGCGGGTGAAACCGCGGGTAATCGGCTAGCCTAACATATTTCGGTTGTGCACCGTTACCACAGTACATATATAAGCTTATTGCACGCCTCATAATTTAAAGCGTTTAGGTGGGTACTACTGTCACTTCGCGCATAACATCTGATTTTTCAAACTTAAAATGTCTCTATTTATCATATTTATTTATGTACATATTGTCACGCCTTTATCCCCGAAGGGGTAGGCAGAGGCATATTAAACGCCCACGTTTCACTGTATGCATTTTTGTCCCACGTAACGGGTGGTGAGCCCATTGCCGTGTTGAAATGGACAGGCGCAGGCTGTATCGACCTGCTGTTGATATTTTTTAAGCCGCCCATAAGGCCTTCAACTTGGCTTAACGACTGCCATTTTATTAGCAACCGGGACCAACGGCTTAACGTGCCTTCCGAAGCACGGAACTAGGGTGGGTCTAAAGGGCCGAATAAATTTAATAAAATAAAATGTGCAGAGTGTAGATGTTAAATTTGGAAGAAATTTTGAACCCGTTGCCTTTTTAGTAAGATGGTAACAAAAAGGCTAAAAGGTCTTATGCTATATGCTAGACATTAATTAGCACGACCAATAAAAGTCCTGGTAGACTCGGACTATTGATATCATATATGGCAATTGTAAAATAATATATACACACACATATCAAGAAAAAACACAATTTTTAACACTCATGAAATTTTTGATGCCATTTTTGCTAATTATACTAGTTAAAAACTGTTTAAAAAAGTTCCGTCTTGGACTTCCGTTTGTCTGTATGTTACGGATATTTTCTTGTTAACACGATAACGACCGAAATACTTTACTAATCAAGTCTTTTTTTTTCTCTTACGCTTCAGTATAATTAGGAATAGAACCCTTTCAATTTTCACGGTCTGATTCGATGTGGTTTAATTGTTAGTATCTTTACTTTATTTATTTCATAACCCCTACGCGATAATTCATAGCAAAGTTTGTAAGCTTGTAATTCTATTTTTTTTATAATATTATAAAAGCGTGTGAGGCGTGCACTTTTGGGTTTTCCAAATTTATTTATGTACTTTGCTGTTACTGAGGGTGACATTGTCGCGACGTAAACGTCAATCAACAAGAAATGTATGCCACTTAGCTACATTTGTTCTCGCAAAATAAATATGGTTGTAATCCGTTGTCACTAATTCAGTCAACATTGATTTATGTAAATAAATTAGATAAATTTTAGTTCCCTAGGTATAAAAAGTTAAGAGCAAATCGTCTACAAACTGTAAAAGACATTTAACCAGCTAAAAAATATGTATAAAAGTTGTAAATTAAACTGTGAAAAAATACTTAAAAATGTATGGAACGCGGTTAAAAGTTAGAATCATTAAAATACAAAATAGTCTATTGCTTTAAGACATGTATATAAAAGTTCCGGATTCGTAGTCAATCACTAGTATTTGGTTATGTCTGGAAAACAATACACTTAAAATATCGACAATTTATGTCCGTTTATTTGCCTCAATTACTTAGAAAGGTCGATGTGACCATGAGCGAGCCTCATGTCAGCCTCAATCATTAGACAAAATCGTGAAATCGACACCCTTAAGCCTAGCCTTAAAATGACAGTACAAAAATTGCTGCCTTTGTCGGCGAATCCATAAATCTAACAGTCTGGGAGCTAAAAATATTACGACAGTGTAATATTTCGAATTCTAGGCTGAATAAATATATTTCCAACTAGAAAAAGTAAGAAGCTTTATCAGAAAGGTATCATTCTACTAATATTATATAAAAGTTTGTAAAGATGTTAGCTGCTCAATCAGGCTCTAACCCATAAACCATTTTAACTGTAATTTGGTATGCCTATAGATAACAGATTCCTTTATAACGGGAATAAATACCCGTGCGAATCGGGAAGTTATTAAATTTATAGGTCAAAATGTCAAAAATTCATAACAAAAGTTAAAACTGTGAAATGTCGGTCTATAATACCTATGCCTCTGTCACCTTTTCATGAATCAAGGCGTAACTGTTTAAAATGTGGAGGTCGGAAGAGATGCTTAGTCTCCTTTAATATATAATACAAAAAAAAAGAAAAACGATTCAAAATTGGCAAAAAAATAAAAAAAAACGTGCATATTGTTTTGATAAAAGTAGTCAACATACAAAAATGTCAGTGTCATGTCAAGACGTTTTAAACCGGCACTAATATGCATCACTTCCTGCTGAAATCGTGGAGCAGACAGTGACACACAGACCCACCAATTGCTTAAATAGATAACTGAGGTACAAAATACGCCGTGACTCAAACTGGGTCGTACCAACATGTGACTAAGGGCCGTATTCCAGAACGTTACTCAATACTCAATCGACGCTTGAGGCTAGTTTTTGCCTTATAAATACTACTCTCAAGTGTTTCTTGAGTATTGATAAACGTTCTGGAATACGGCCCTAAAATACTAAAATAAGTCTTTTAGTTGTATAAACTAGCTGACCCCCGAGGCATTGCCCCTAAAATATTTCGAATTCCCTCATTCAAATCCGTAGCAATTTTACAACAATGTATAAAAAAACACGTCCGACTTGTGAGACATATATGATTACTGCTTCGCTCTTTTGGGTACTAACGGGATGATATATAGCCAATAGTCTACCTCGATATATGGGCTATCCGACACATTTATTTTTTTTATTCGAAGTAGCAGTTCCTAAGTTTAGGACGTTCAACCAAAGAAACTCGTCAAATTTATATCTACGAGTAAACTAATATTATAAAGCTGAAAAGTTTGTTTATTTGGTTGAATGCGCTAATCTCAGGAACTACAGGTCGGATTTGAATAAATATTTTTGTGTTAGATAGCCCACTTATCGAGGAAGGCTATATGCTATGTATCATCACGCTACTATGCTAGAAAGCGGAGCAGTAATTATAAATGTCGACAAATCAGGCAAATTTTTATGCATTATTATAGAGTTTAGAAGTGGCGGGATTAAATAGGTGCGACAGGAGTTCAAAGTATATCACGGGCGAAGCTGTGGGGGTCACCTAGTTAGTAAGAGCAATTCCTAATACTACTTTACTTCATTTCGATACTTACATTAGATACTAATGTAAGTATCTAGAATAAATTTATCTAAAAGATATACAATAAAAGTCAATAGGTCACAAATATTTACAATAATACTATTAATAAGATAACGCACAATATTTTTAATATCTTTGTAGACGTACATACAGTAATGTAACATAAATAAAATAAAGAGGATTTCAGGTTTACAGTCACAATAAAACCGTATTACCTACTGCCTTATCAATGAGATTATTATCTACGTAACTCTGTACCTCTTCTTCTTGTTCATCTTAAAGTGTTATCCCAGTTGCTTTCACACCATACCTTAATTAGAAAAAAAAGCGTCCGCATTTAGTTGGCTGCTAGAAGCAGCTTTCGATTGGCATTTTATTTACGTTTTGGTTGGGATCCAATGACTTTGAACCTCCAAAACTCGTAAGGCGACTGCGTCGATGCCTCGTCCGTTAGTCAGCAGGTGTACCTCTAGCAGGTGAAGTCGGTTGGGCTCGGGAGATCTTGGGAAAGAGGTGGCTTACACCGTTATGCAGAGGTGCACCTGCTGATGCATCTAGGATATTAATCTAATTTATCACATTGCATACTAGCAATGTGATAAATTAGATTAATATCCTAGATGTCGTGGATGGAGACATGAACGCCAACGATCTCGCTACTTGGGATACCGAAGACTATGCGAAATACATATAGTATAGCACGAAGACAGGATAAATATATGTCTTTACATTTATATACCACATAATATATATACCAGATACTCGAAAAAGTTCCTTCTACATGCGTTTCTTCCGTAAGATCTTGGATATACGCGTATCATACAAAGACGCTATCTTTCTATGATACGCATCATAGAAAGACAGGGTTACAAACGAGAGGGTTATAGAACTCATACAGCTGCCAAGAATTGGCGATGTCTGGCAGGTGCAGAGAATGAAAACTTTCCTAATAGCACGTCATATTCTCCTCGGGTGTGGTTGCAAATGCAAAATGAGACGGGTACTGTACCATGAGGGACACGGCCATTTTTAAGATTGATCTCCAAAAACGACAAATTGTAATAAATGCGACGAGGAAAGTCACAAGAGTTACAACACAATTAGGTTCTCGAAACTCGTTTATAAGAGACTGAGAGGATATCGAGGTGGCTCAGTGTCATTCGTGGCCAGGAACTTTTCTTGTATGGAATACAGTGAGTGGAATATGTCACTCCGACATTGCGTCATAATTACCATACTCTGATTATAGATGTAAAAGCCATACTCAAAATAGAAGAATTTACGTGAGCGATCGACGGAGACCTCATAGCCTTAATTCAAAAATTAAATTCAAATAAAGGTAGTGACTATTTACAGATTTGACATCTAAAATTAAAGTACCTATTATCGATTATGCAGTATGCTAATAAGACAGGTATTACTAGTTATTTTACAAATAGTAACTGTTCTCCAATATTCAATAACTATCTTCATTAGGTGCAAATTACACTCGTTTACTACTTACGAGTGTAATGTTGCAAAATATTTATTTTCTATTTACAGATAAACTTGCTAACTGAACTGTTTACAAAAAAGGTGTAGGTATGATAAAAGCCGAGTTTTCCATAACTTCTACTACTACTAAATATCTGTTCCTACTAAATATCTAACTCCTAGGTCTGATAGTCAATTTAAAAATATGTGTAATTCAAGGCGAAATGAAAAAGTAAATATACTTTAACTGTATACCTCATCTCAACGGAAAGTTCCATCTGCAAACAAAATCTGCACTACTTAAATTGAAAGCTGTGATTTTGTTTATTTTGCCGACTGCCTTTTAGTCAGCATGTGCTTCTGCTAGCAAGTATGGTTAGTTTAATTGCAGGAAATTTACCTGGGACTCTTCTATTACCAACTAACTGTCCCGGCGAATTACGTACGAACTCAAGAGCTTGCTCCATAGAAAACGAAATTCTTATCAATTTTTTCTGTTTTTTTTATGTTTAAATTATTCTGCTCAAGAAGGTAACAAATCCAGCAAACCTAAAATCATATAAAACGTCCCACCCTATTATATTTTTTATACTACTAAGGTGGCAGATATAATCTACGACCCATCTAATCGAACATGGTCACCATAGCCAATGGATCTTAAATGGTGTGATTAACATAGTTTTCTTTGAGATATATTATGTACAGAATATATTAACTAACTATCTTCAAGCTGTATCCCTGATGGGGTTGTCAGAAAGGACAGATCGCCAGGCTTCGCGAACCAAGTATACTTCTTTTGCTTCTTGTAGATTCATCAATCGCTTCATACATGCATGTCTGGGTATCTGAGTACTTTTGACTTTTCTCTTTTTGAGCAATCTGCTCATGTGGTCTTCATTTGTAAGTCTTGGCCTGCCCTGACTCCTTCTACCCCTAATCATTCCTCATTCTTTCGTTGGACATCCAAACCAATGGAGCACGCCCTTTTCCAGCTTAACGCTGACACTTTCATTCAAAGCTGTCATAGAATATATTGATGGATAAAATAAGTAGGTACAAGAAGTACTTGTTAAATAATCTGTGTGCAACTTGTTGATATTGTTGTGACATATGAATACCCCTAATATATAAATAAGAAACCCATTATCAGTGCTCCACAAACATACCTTATCAGAAACGACACTAACTTCATATATCAGTTAATTTAAATATGAGATTATTATATCACTAACAAAATAACTATATATTAATAGTTCTTACATGTCTGCTTTACAAACATATAATGCAAGGGAAGAGAATAAATTTTATTCTATTTAAGTATTTTAAATGCATCCTCTCTGTCTCTTTCAACACGGCAATGGGCTCACCTCCTATTGCGTGGGACAGGAATACACATGGTAAAAAGTGGGCATACAATATGTATGCCTCTGCCACCCCTTTGGGGATAAGGTGTGATAGATTAATAATAATACTCTCTGCATTACCTTATTTTCTGTCTCTTCAACTACATGCTCTTAAGCTACCCAGTCCATACAGTTTCAAAATGAATCAAATCAAGCAAACCATATCTCTATTTCTTAATATTCCTGAGAAATAAATGGGTACAATTTGACAGACAAACAGACTGAGCCGTTTTATTAGATTTTTCAAAATTTTTGGATTTAGAAGTCTAAAATACAACCATGCTAGCATACTAAGGTAAGAACATTTCTCAATACTCAGCCGATGCTTGACAGTAGATTTTATAAGGCAAAAACTAGCTTCAAATGTTGGTTGAGTATTGATAAAAAACATTCTGGATTACTCATGTAAGAGTCATTTAGTACACTGGTCTAAATTACTTTCACCAAATGCTGAGACTAACTTTGAATATTTCATTAATGCTGCTCTCATTGACCGACATGATTTTAAATTCATTTTAACATATTTTAAATAAAATCTTACTAAATGTTACATAGGTACTTTCATGAACTTGAGGTGCAATAAAAAAATATTGTGATAATTAACTTGATGAAAAGCATTTAAATTCTATTGATCATGGTGTTGACCTGTTTGTAAATTTGGGTTGTTATGTTAGTTGAATAAAAACTTATTTTCAACAGTTGAATTAGATCAGTATTTTAAAACTTGAAATCCTGTTATAAGATAAAAAGGAAATGTACTCACTCGCTAGTCTCCTTAGTTTTTTCTACATGTTTCTTGATGTCTGCTAGAGAGGAGTCTAATCTATTCAGAAACTCATCAAAAGTTTTCTTCTCGTCCGGGCTACCCGGAGAGAAATCCCTTGTGGGCATACCAGCGATGGAGGCGCGGTGATTTGACGGTGCCAACTCCGTGACCCGCTCACCGTTTTCATAGAAAGGAGAGTCTCTTGTTACTGGAATCAATAAATACTCTCGCAAAAACAAACTGTCCGAGGCGAACAAACGGTTCGCCCTTCGAATCTTCTCCATCTAGAACAATCAAATAAAACATATAGCACTTTATCTTCTTGAAATCGGAAGAAATAAGTAAATTATAAACACTTTTATTGCGATGTTAGTTCACTTACAGTAACACCATATTTGAGTGCGATCCCTTGTAGGGTATCGCCTTTTGCCATCACATGTTTTATATATTCTTCATTCCTTTTCATATGATTACAAGTACTCCCATATTTTTTTAAGGGTCGAGCTGAATCTCGAATAGAAACTCTTTCGTCAAAAAGACGTTCCTCCTCCATATTTGACGTGTGAAAATGACAGCGTCTAATCAACCGAAGTTAGCTATGAATTACGAGTGCAATGACCCATTGCCTATCGGAATGATAGGGAATGATAAGAGTAGTCATCAATCAAATCAGAAAAGTATGAAAGTAATATGAGATCATATTGTATGTTCTTAGATTTTAATTTACCTAATTCATTTTACAAATATTTAATTGAAAAAATATCTTTAGTTCCTATTGCTACTTGCGACATCTAGATGAAGTTTAGTGAATTTTACAAACGGACAAACTTAACTACTGGCTGATAGGTGTCGTTCCTTATATAGTGTTATAAAATTACACTAGATGGCGCTTTTGTAGTTAAATCACTAGCAAGCCGATCCGGGTATTTTGTAAGCTCGCAACCAATCATAAAGTAGTCAGAGAGCTTTAGTTCAATAGTTCATTCACTTGTTCTGTTCACTCATTTCATTCAGTCTCACATTACATCTGGTTGGGG
Source organism: Thumatha senex (assembly GCA_948477245.1). Classification (NCBI taxonomy): domain Eukaryota; kingdom Metazoa; phylum Arthropoda; class Insecta; order Lepidoptera; family Erebidae; genus Thumatha; species Thumatha senex. The sequence continues at coordinate 18,151,430 of OX419743.1, forward strand.
GTGGTGTCGTGCTGTGTGATTCGCTTGGAATTTGAAATTGTTGTGAACTGAAAACATTTGTATTGGTAGTGTTTTTATGTTATTGTACTAAATAAGACTTATTAAAAAAACCTGTTAACAAGTTTCTTTGACTATTTACATGATTATATTTATGATTTGTGTACATACACATGAAATGTGATCAATAAAATAATCGCAACTTAACGCTAAAGAGGGTATGTATGAATGAAAATATCTATTTTTTCTAGATTAGCAATAACACTGTTGTTTTCTGTCGTGTAGACGACATGCCGAGCTGGTCCCTAGCCGGGCGCACACCGCCCCATTGCGAAAAATATTGCGAGGGTTGTCCGGGCGCGTTCTATCCTCGATCGTTTTATTGCTGAGGGGCACAGTTTTTTAATTTGCTTATTTGGTGCGTACCGTAAATAAAATTATTTCGTATTTGGTAAATCGGTACGTGGTTATTTCGACAGGCAAGAGTTGAAGCTCATAGATAATATTGTTTTAGATACACTGTGTCTAAATCAGAATAAATAAGTTGTAAGTAAAGACAGTTATATAGCATAACACAGCAGGTGATATAAACACAGTCCACTTCTACATATCATCAGATTATAGCACAACATAATCAAAATGGTCACCCTTTTGCCAGATATTCGTAGCCAACGGTACGGTTGACACCTACTTTAAAAGCATAGCTATCAAAAGTTGTGAGTTATAGGCTTATTGATTGCAGAGATTCATACCAGGATATTGAACTCCCCTCCAACCAGCGTCACTTGCTGCCAGAACTGCTTGTTGTTACACCCGACAGATGACAGATGAGGCTCACGCCCGTTTCAGAAATTATGAAGTCGAATGGCAATTGCTGGTAGAGTCCAGCTCCTTGATTTTATTATAGTCTCAATTGCTAACATACCCTATCTGGATATGGAGCCTGAGGTCCACTTTTATTTAGCTACTAGGAGCATCGTTTGGATGATGATTTACAGAATTGTTGGCAGCGATTACGTCTGGCCTCTAAGTACCTAGGTATCGAAATTGTGTGTCAATATCCGCTTAACTGCTTCACCAATGTAGGAATTGGATTTATATATACAGCCATATAGATATGGCTGTTTGTATGTATATGGCTATCCCTAGACGCTTATAATAAACTATTGCGGCATTCCCTTAGCCGGGCCGCGGTAAATAGCCCCCAAGCCTATCCTGCGACCCGGTTGAGAAGAATGTGGAACACCGCGAAGTTTAGTGGTTAGGACAGCCCCCAAAGACAGGGAGTCGGTCCCACACACCGTTTCTGCAGCCCCTGCAGTAAAAGCATTCCACGCGTCAAAAAAGAAAACAACCAAAGGTAGGTTAAGTTTAGATACAGTTTTAAGTCTAATCAAGTCGAGTGCGATATTCCATGTAGGTACTTATACGTCCTGTCAAACTATTTTTTTTTAATCCTCTTCGGTTTACTACTTGGAACTACTGTGTGTGACTTGCCTATTATGTCCAACCACTGGTGTTTATAGGCACTAGGTACTATACTTATATACTAGCGCAAATAATCGCGATCGCGACACGCTGCACTGCCTTTTGCGTTTGGTACATGACGTCGAAACTGTTATAGTTTACTCGCACTATACCTATATGATATAGATACAAAGGGTTTACGAAAGCTTATAATAAATAAGTATACAAACCTAATGTTAATATATAATATCTACCTATACTATATTGTTTGGTTGAATGCACTAAATTTAAGCACTACAAGTTCGAATTAAATAATCTTTTTGTGTTGGGAAGCTCGTTTATCGACAAAGTGTATTTGTTTTCATAGTACATACTAATATGTATACGCTTTTCCAACAAGCTTCCCTGTGACCTGAGAAATTAACCATTAAATAAATCTAAAAGTTAATTTAAAAGTTTTGTAAAAAAGGTTATTAGTATTACGCTATTAATGACTATTTGTAGGACAGGGACGCCTGGAAATGATCTGCTGGCAAAGTGAAATAATATTAAATTGGAAATAGGCTATCAAAAAAAGTTTTCCTAAGTTTCTTGCCGGTTCTTCTCAGGTGGGCCGCGTTCCGAACCGGTAGGTACTTTAAATATTTTAAATTTATTTTTAGTTTTAGGTGTATGACATTTTGTAAGCGCCGTTAAAATAGTATACGAAAAATAAAGACATTTTTTTATTTTATTTTTTAATGAGTGCTGTAGTAATCATAATAGTCAACAAATTCGGTAAATTTTCATACATAATTGTCAAATGAATAATCCACTTCGTTTGGGAGTTAAAGCGATTCAGTTAGTATAAATATTGAATTTAATATTGATAAATTTTTAAAGCATTTATTTTTGCTAAATTTCTCATAAATTTTTATTAAAGTGGAAAAACAACAACAAGGGCTAGAACATTGCCCTGGTTAGGCAAAGGTCACAGGTTCAATCCCTGTCTCGAATCAAGTTGTCTTTTTCCACTTTAATAAAAAATTATTGAATTTAATAGTTACGTCGCCGTTTTTAATATAGGTCATGACATGAATTAACCTAACCCATAATTTCTTTAACATAACAAACTAATTCCATACCAATGTCTCATAAAATGGCCCTAAACAACCCTCCTTATTAATAGTGTTCCAAAAGCGCGGGAATAAAAATAATACGCGCGATTGAGTAACATGAGTCACAGAGTAACCGGAACCAGTTCAGAGAACCACCTTCAAGATCAGTATGTCATTATCTTGTGAATCATCGCCGTAGAATGCAAGCAAAGACAACCTTAAGAGATTCCTTATCTTAAATCTCTGGATTACTTTGTAACAGTCATTATAATACGTCTGATATCTTTGTTTATTTGACTCTTTGACGCTTTTTATTCACTGACTTGTTAAATTTGGAGATTTTGAATTCGAATTCATAGCGTTCGATATGTATGTTCGCGGCCAAGACCCATTTCTAATGGCCTATTTTTTTTTATTTTTTGGAATGTGTTTCATAAGGAACTGGCGATGAATCTTGTTAACCAAGGCGGGTCAGGGTCCCAAGGATTTCCTTTCGACAGCCTACAAAATAATGCCCTGGTCACATAGCCGTAAAAGAACACAGTCTATAGTATGGTTTTGACATACATATCCTAGGTCACGCGTGAGCTTCGATTAATCAGAATACTATGGGAAGTTCTGGAAAATGAGGTTTATATTTCATTTGTGGTCTCATATAATTACGTTGTCGGTATGCTATGCTAACTATTTCATATTTTTTTATATAAGTAAAAAATGACAACTCGTTTTAGGATGAGACTTGAACCAGTGACCATTGCCTAACTAGAGCAATGCTCTAAGTTACTGTGCTAAAAGAACCCTGTACCGAAACATTTTAAAATTCATAACTATACTTGTAAATGCCCTTCAAGAGTCAGGCCTTCTAGCATTCTACTATAGAAGTTACTAACTTCTACGGAGTAAAATTCTAATTTTTTTTTTCTTTTTTTCAATATATCTTGATAAATTTTTAATTTACCAAGAGGTATTTCAAATATTTTATTATTTTAATTATTGTTGTACAAAAACGCACGGCGACACACAAATATTTTCTTCCGCTTTGAAATTGGAACCAAGAAATAATACACTACGCAAATTATTACGTATTATTACCTACCTACCACACACCTGCATTTGCATACGTTAATACAGCTACTTGTATGTATCTATGCCAACAGCTGACTATTTAACTTGCCATTAGTATTTATAGCTAGCAAATGCCCCGTGGTTTCACCCGCGTAGTTCCCGTTCCCATGGGAATATGACGATCAAATGGAGCCTAAGTTACTCTTTATAACATCAGCTATCTACAGTAAAAATCCCGTTAATATCGGTTCAGCCGTTTCAAATATTAACCGAAACAAACTGACTGACAGACAAAAAAAGGTTTTCTATGTACTAACTGCTGTATACTTTCATCAACTGAACGATCTTCTTGCTGTATACCTAATGGGGTAGTCAGGGAGGACAGATCCCATGCATAAGTAAGGCTTTTAATTTGGAATTACAAACAGACACTTAAATTTTATTCATCTGTATAGATATAGATACGTCACTGACTGGTAACCCAACGCCTTTAACAAACCCGTATTGGGTTCTTCAAAAGGGGTATTAGAAGGTTTTTAAAGGGTCGGCAGCGCGAGTGCTGCACCTCGTCCATAGGCTACAGTGACCACTTTCCATCAGGTGGGCCCTCACCTCAGTGGTATAAAAAAACCCAACGCACCTTTACCAAGAAACGAAATAGATTTGTAAAATTTACGGCGCGTCATTCTACACCTGACATTGAGACTAACGGTAAAATTTGTAAGGTTATGTGGCCATGGTGACGTCACAAGTCAGTAAGCAAATGACACGACTAATGTTTGCAGATCCGGACTTCGGTTTCCGAGAAGGGTGCTATCATTGAGTGACCGAGTTTGCGATTGTGTAATGTTAAACCATCTTGCTGCCTATGACAGGACGGTAATGATGGATGATTGTGTTTTTGTGACTCACCAGTGCAATATTAAATACCAAAAGTCTTTTATGTAGTAACGCCAATATATGTATACAAGCGGACGCCCCGCAATTTCACCCGGGTAGTGGCAGTATTCTCGTGGTAATACTGTTATTAAATGGAGCCTTAGTTTCTCTTTATAATATTAGCTATCTGCCAGTAAAAGTCCCGTAAAAATCGGTTGAGCCAGAACAGGGGGGTCAAATAAATATAAAAGTATTTTTTTTTGTACTTCAAACCCTATGGGTCCATTTAATCCCTTGCTGTAGCTCCCCTGGGTAGTAGCTTAATAATATATAGGTAGTAGCACCATGATATACAGCCTTCCTTAATAAATGGGCTATCTAACACAAAAATATTTATTAAATTAGAACCAGTAAGTTCTAGAGATAAACGCGGTCAACTAAACGAACTCTTCAGCTTTATGTATATTACAGTAAAAGATTAGACCAACCGGAGCAGTTGAAAATTTCATTTTGTAAGTTATTTTGTTAACGTCTATGCTTACTCAAGATATATTGTTGTGTTCTCTATCAAAACAAATCGGTAGTGATCGCAGACATCTCTAAAAGGAAGCTAATTTTAACGTGAAATATAACAAAATGTTAAAAATAAACAAATCTGAGCTGCACACAAAAGAATCTAAATTAAAAACAGTTGCATATTGTTGACGCCTAACGTTAAAAGTTTGTGTTATCTGAAATTATAATCATGGCTTAATGTTGGAAAAGAAAAAAGAAACTATTATGAATTTGTTGTTCGGCCTCTTCATCTTTACTAACCAATTAATGTCCCTTGATGAGCAATCTGGGCAAACTGGGCCTCTCAAAAATTATATAAGACTCGGTCTTTTCATTGTGCCTAAAGCTTATAAAAATCAGAATTTGTTATTTTGGTTTTATGCGATTAAAGCATAAAAACTAACTAACTATCTTCACGCTGTATCCCTGACGGGGTAGTCAGAGTGGACTGATCGCCAGGCTTCACGATCCAAATCTATGCATACTTCTTTCGCTTCTTGCAGATTCATCAATCGCTTGATATATGCAGTCTGGGTAAATACCTAAATACCCCTTGTATCTATACTAATATTACAAAGCTGAAGAATTTGTTATTTTTTGCTGAACGCGCTAATATCTAGAATGGTTGATAAATTATTTCTGTGTCGGATATTCCATTTATTGAGGAAGGCTGTATATCATGGCGCTACTACCCAGGAGAGCGGAGCAGTAACCATAAATGTCAAGACATTGGGACAATTTTCTTACATTATTGTAAAATTAATGAACCGGTGGCATTAAATAGGGCTTTTCACGTGACATACCGCCTTATGTCACGTGAAAAGCCTCGGGGCTCTGCTAGTTTATTATGTGTGGGCCGACTACCAGGACTTTAATTGGTCGTGCTAATTAGTGTCTAGCACATAAGACCTTTTAGCCTTTTTGTTACCACCTCACTAAAAAGGCAACGGGTCCAAAATTTCTTTCAAATTTAACATCTAAAATAGACACATTTTATTTTTATTAGATTAAATTTATTCGGCCCTTTAGACCCACCCCAGTTCCGTGCTTCGGAAGGCACGATAAACCGTTGGTCCCGGTTGCTAATAAAATGGCAGTCGTTAAGCCAAGTTGATGGCTTTGAACGGCTTAAAAAATTTCAACAGCACGTCGATGCAGCCTTCGCCTGTCCATTTCAACACGGCAATGGGCTCACCACCTGTTACGTGGGACGAAAGTGCATACTGTGAAACGTGGGCGTTTAATATGCCTCTGCCTACCCCTTCGGGGATAAAGGCGTGACAATATGTATGTATGTATGTATGTATGGACCGCTGACGCCACATACTAAACAAGCAGAGCCCTTCAGCCTTTCTCGTGAAATAGTACGAACCACTGACGCACCTATTTAGCACAAGATTTACCCGACTGGTGATAAATGCGAGGTGATAATGCGAAAAATCATTGGCGGATAACCACAAAGGAATTCCTTTGAATAAATGACGTAAACCCTTGAATTTTTCCCTTGCCCCCTTTTCATTTGGCCCCTTGTTGAGGCCGATACTATACGTAGAGCCCGTTGTGTCTTGTGCACCATAAGAAAGTACTGTCTCACATATCTTGGTCCACAGCCAACTGTGGCGCAGTTTTTATCATCATTGTAGTTAAAAAAAGCTAGGTTATGTTATTTATTTATTTATCTATCACGCCTTGTCCCCAAAGGGGTGGCAGAGGCATATTATATACCCACTTTTCACCTTGTGTATCCCTGTTCCACGTAATAGGTGGTGAGCCCATTGCCGTGTTGAAATAGACAGACGCTAGTTGTGGCTACCTAATGTTGAAATTTTCCAAACCTTAACGTTTGTGCTAATGTTAAATATTAATATTTATTAAATATTAATGTAATTTTGCCGATTTAAATTCGTATATTATATCCATACTCGTATACACGAATTTAAATCGATGTACACCTGTTAGTTGATAAATCAATGCAATGGTTTATTATAATTTCGTTAATATTATTCACTACGCCTGCGGGCTCGGCGAACTTTGTTGAACTTACTATAATAATATAATATGTTCATAATTATAGCTGATAAATTAAATGAGCAAGTTGTAATTTCATGAACCCCCGTGGGTCTACTAGTGTGGAATAACTACATAGGTATTGATTCATGTTCCGTGGCCCACGACGACTGAACCTCTTTAACAGGGACTTTCATTGGCAGATTACTGATATTATAAGGAGAAACTTATGCTAAATTTTATCCTTGTATTTCCACGGGAACGGACACGACGCACACGAAACTGAGGTCAACTATATTATTATAAACTAACTAGTAGACGCCCGCGGCTTCGCCCGCGTAGAGAAGTTTTCCCGTTCCCGTTTCCCACAGGAACTTGTTACCAGGATAAAAAGTAACCTATGTGTTATTCTGATGTATAAGCTATATTATTGTAAAGTTTCATTAATATCTATTCAGTTGTTTGTACGTGAAAGAGTAACAAACATCCATACAAACTTTCGTATTTATAATATTATTAAGATTAAGATATATTAAGATTAAGATTGCCCGTTTTAGTATTACGAGTACGTGAACGAATAAGTTTACAATATCATCATAATATTTAGGCTAGATGGCGCTATTTAAAAAAAAATGTCCTATATGATAAATTTAATTACCTTAAATAATATATTATATAAAAAAATGATTTATTGATAGGTATATATTCAAACAATGAATAATAATTATAATAAATAAGAACATAAGATATCGATTAATCCATAACAATTTCTTAACTTTTTATATTGTTGATTTTCACATTATAAATAAGTAAAAAGCCTTTTTATCTAGAACATGTCAAGCGTTGCGACGATCGCCCAGCCGGCCGAGCGTACAAAATGGTTGTCAGTGAAGATAAAATCGGAGGTTTGTTGCCCATAATAGTCGGGCGACGGGGAGTGGACACGATTGTGACCCGGCTTGAGGCACTTGCCCTTGCTATCACGACGTGCCCGTGGTAATGATTTTATGTCACATCTTATTATTGTACTTTGTCCTATTAGCTTTTCATTACGTTCTGTGGACCTTTTGAGAGTAGAGATTGCCAGCAAAGGAACGTTACTTAAAAATATGTACAATTGGATATTCAAGTATTTCTTTATTATGGGCTTTTCCATAAATCTATCATTTATTTGCGTAAAACCGGTAAGAACAGAGTTGGTAAATCTTATTATTGCACAAAATGTTTTAATGAGCTTTGATCGTTTAATTTTGCTTAATATATAGTAGATAACTGATTAAATGCAAATTATTAAATAACCTTAAAATATGATATATAACTACAATATATATATAAGAGAACCGCTCGTAGCCCCGCGGACTCAGTGTTCTGTAAACGATCACTGACTTACGCAACTTTCACTATGGCTGGTCCTCGGCTGGGTGACCACTTTGTGGCATTTACATTTGCGAGCGTTTCCGTGCTTCGGAAGGCAAGTTAAGCCGTTGGTCCCGGTTGCCAGTAAAATGGCAGTCGTTAAACCTGGTTGAAGGCCTAGAAAATTTCAACAGCAGGTAGCCACAACCTGCGTCTGTCCATTTCAACATGGCAATGGGCTCACCACCTATTACGTGGGACAGGAATCCACACGGTGAAAAGTGGGCATATAATATGCCTCTGCCACCCCCTTCGGGGATAAGGCGTGGTGGATATTTATTTATTTATTTAAATATATTATTAAAAGGAGTCCCTTTAGGGAAGGTTTCGTTTAATTAACATTTAAAGATGATATCGCAAAACTTTACATTATTTTTTAACAAGTTAACTTCTTTTGGCGCGATAGGAAAAAATATGAGTGTAAATTTTTACGATGCGCGCGCAGACCGTCACGAAAAACCGACACCATGAAGTTAGCTGATAAGTATTTCCTTGACAACTTATAAACACCCTGAAGTTAGCTGATAAATGTTTCCATGGCAACTTATAACTACATTCAAAGTACTTTTCATTCTTTTGATGTTTTTTTTATTTTCCTACTAATTTATCGTTCCTGTTACGAACAAAGAGTTGTGGTATATATTATGAAATCTTATTAGACTAAAGAAATATAACTTCTAACGCGTGTAAATATACACACATACTTTTTATTTTGGAATGATACAGGTAGAAAGGCAACCAACTACCTGTCACTTCGCTGACAGGTATAATACATTGAGGTACACCTGTCTACTGTCGTCTACTAGTACTATGGGTCACAGTTTTGGCATGAGTGGCAGTGTGTGCGACTTCCGCTCTGATGTTTCAGGTTCGTTTCCCGGGTCGCAACACATATTTGTGTGATCCGTAAATGTATTTTTTGGAGTTTTGGTGTTTGCTATGTTTAATATGTATGCGACTTGTATAAAAACATTTGTACTACTCCACATTATTTACTTTTTCACGTTCCACCATGTCATAAATCATTTCTGATTATATAAGTTTGTTTATCAGTTGTCTAGATCCCATTTTACAAGCTTGTATATTTTGTGTTAGATGGCGCAATGTAAAAATAATCCCACAATATTTCTTTATTATGTGTACAAGTACACATAAGATTAACCAACAGCCCAGGGGTTAAGAACCTGTTCTCGTTAACCTGACAAAGAATTTAATTGGACTAGAAAAACTGAATACCGTGTGATAATTTATTTTGTCATTTTTGTACTTAAAATGACACGAGCTAAAGAACCCCTTTTCAATGAAATGAAAAAAAAACGAACAACAAGAGATTATTGTGTAAGTAGTGAAGATTGAGTAGCATAAGGAACAATATTCTTTGAGCAATGTAATATGAAACGCTTTTTTACGCCATAAAGCGATTATAAAATATTTTAGTTTATTTTCGTCACAGAAATATGAGTATACAATGTGTTTTACCTACTACCAATATGAACTTAACGTTAAATATAACCTTAAAAATATGATACATAACTAAAATATATTATTAAAAGAAGTCCCTTTAGGTAAGGTTCCGAAGATACTGGCAGCGTTCCCCCTAGCCTTAAATAGCTAGACTAATTCTAATGTTTTAATCTTTTTTTGTATTGTGAGCCAACAATTGATTTTATTTGATTTAATGAAGTACCTAATGGGTTGTACTCATTTTGGGATTATTACATTTTCATAACCGCTAACTACAATACTTATTTTTAGTATGAATCATTTACAGCTTTGTTAATATATTGTATTTAATGTCATCCGAAATACATAAAATATGTGCTAACCTTTAAAAATGCCGTAAGGCGACACCGGTCAAGTTTAAATAATAAATAAGTGGAACAGTACAAGTGTTATTGTTCAAGAAATACACTAGAAACAATTTTGAAAAGCAATTAGTATGCTAACTTTTTCTAAATTATTTTTTTTACTTTTTAGGGTGGAAACTGAGCAACTTCGCTAAGTGACTACCGATGGCGCCTAACGTCGCCTTAAGACGTATAGAGGTGGATTAATTCGTCAGTTTCGAGCAGGTCACGGTAGTGTAGTTGGTAAATGCTTCTGGTGCGTTGAACCAAAAGACGCCGCTGGTTCGAGTCCAAATCGTGACTGAAAAATTATTCCACTTTAAAATTTTAATAAATAACAAAACACACAATCACGTACAAATGCAGGTGTTCACAACATTTCTTAAATTAAATCTAATATAGTCACTTTAATTTTATTTTATTACACAGCAATTACTTTTTGCAACGCACTTGAAATACTTTCATTATGTCATAACCGCCGGAACCAGTTTTTTGGCAGTATAATAATAATGCAGATAATTTCGTCCATCGATACCGCGCAAGGTGCGTGCAGGGCGCAGATGATCGGATATAAAATCAGCAGCTGTGGTGCATTTTTTGCACAAACTTACGAGACATCAATTTGCAATATTCCTGCTATGGACCCAAGCTTTTTTATGGACTTTAAAATCTTTGATTGTATCGAACCAAATGTTTAACTAGATAATACAAAATGTTGATTTGTCCAAGTGTTAACTTAGACCACGTTTCTGATAGCACTGCACCTGTTATATTACAGACTAGCAGATGCCCGCAGCTTCGCCTGCGTGGTGAAGGTTTTTATTCGACATTTCGTACGGAACTCTAAAAGTTTTGGAAAATCCAATAGACTATCTTTGTTATTCACGAAGAATGTAGGTTTCTAATGGTAAAAGAATATTTGAAATCGGCCTAGTAGTTTCTGAGCCTATTCATTACAAACAAACTTACAAATCTTTCCTCTTTATAATATTTATTATACTAATACTAGTATACTCGTAAATACAGATTTTTAAATCGTATATTTCGGAATCGGTAATTTTGCCATAGTACACAACACCGGTGATGTAAAAATTTCCTATTACGTAGTAGAATCTGTACAAATCATTTCAAAATAATTATCTATTTGAAGTTCGGAAACAACGCGCGGTTTTGTTGAATACTCGTATTCATTAGTATCACTCACAATTTTTTTATAAAGTGGAAAAAGACAATTCGATTCGAGACGGGGATTGAACCCGTGACCTTTGCCTAACCAGGGCAATGTTTTAGCCCCTGAACTACCCGAACCGTATCGAACCAAGTTGAAATTCTCCACCGTATTTTAAACGTCATTTAAGAGTTAGACAATGGTCACTAGTTCAATCCCCGTCTCGAATTGTCTTTTTCCACTTTATTCAACATTTATTCATTAGGCATCTCAAATAAAGATTTGATTTGTATTTAGAACTCCAATACTGTTGGTCCAATCGGTAATACTAATAGGCAAAAGTGTTGCTATGTGAATAAGTAACTGCTATCCTCAGAACTCAAAATAGTATGTACCTGCTGCTGACTATTGTGGCTTCGCCTGTGACGTAGATACTTCAAACCCCTTTTAATCGTGTCCTATTCTCCCGATTTGTGGATATTTATAATTACTGCTCCGCTCTCCTGGGTAGTAACCTTTAATCAATACAGAAAGTTTTTTTTTCAAACAAGCAACATACCATTTTTTTTAAATAAAGTGTAATAAGACAATTCGATTCGAGATTAAACCGGTGACCTTTGCCTAAACATGGGCAATGTTAAAATTTTAAATTCTCCACCATATTTTAATCGTCATTTTAAGAGTATGACCAGAGCCATCTATCGAGCTAATGAACTCGATACCAATGAACAGCGTTACATCCATTTTTAAACATTGATGCATTGGACTCCTCTCAGACTATGGATAAAATTTTGAAGCAATTATGCTAAATTTCTCAGGTTCAATTCAATCATATTCAATCATATATTCAATTCAAAGTTCAATCCCCGTCTCGAATCGAGTTGTCTTTTTCCACTTTATAAAAAATTTATCCATGACGCGTGATCCCCGTAGGGGTGGCAGAGACATATTATATGCCCACTTTTTACCGTGTGTATTCCTGTCCCACGTTTTAAAGCCGCCCATAAGGCCTTCAACCATGCTTAACGACTACCATTTTACTGGCAACTGGGACCAACAGCTTAACGTGCCTTCCGAAGCACGTAAATTTTAAGTTGAAAGAAAAATATTTTTGCTTAATAATTGCTTTAAAAATGTATCCAAGCAACAAAACTTAAAAAACATCTTCACGTGGACGTGTAGTAGTATCCAACTTTTGAATAGATTTAGATTATTATTTGTTATGATTTTCTATCTAATCTCCGAAAATCTCGTATCACTGTTTTTGGACGAACTCCTCCAAAGCAGCTTGACCAAAATTAATGTTTTTTTTTTTTAATGTTTTGTATATATATGCATGCTTATACACTCTTCCATACATACTTGTTGAATCTATTATTTTGTACAAGCTAATACAAATAACATATTCTTTCAGTTGCTTTAAATTTTTTTTTTGTTATTGCCACGATTTAACTTAGCCTATTTAACCTAGTCATTTCAGCTTTACTATAAAGCTAAATATATATAAAAGGCGTTATTGTGTAATATTTTTCTAAGTGGGTTGTCGAGCTATGAGCGTCAGCATCAATCATCTGCGAAAGGGCAGAAGGCGACGCATAATGGGCACGTTTTTGTTATAAGTGACCTTAGAACTCCCTTATTGAAGCAATAACAGCTATCGGCATTTTTCGAAGTAAATCTTTTTCGCATCGCTAGACTGCAATTGATAGCTGGTTTAAGGCTATTGTTTAATTTTATGGTGTACTAGCGGTATCTCCGCTGTTTCACCCGGGTAGTCCCGGGAATAAGGTTTATAAAGGTTAATTATGTTTAAAAAATATATCTATCTATCTATCTATCTAAGGGTCAGCAGCGCGAGTAAACGTCCATAGGCTACGGTGACCACTTTCCATCAGGTATGGTTGTTGTCGTATGCTTGTCTGCCACCTCAGTGGTATAAAAAATATGAGGATATAATGTAATGTATTTAAGTTACTCCTTAACGCATCAGCTGTCTGCCAGTAAAAGTCCCGTTGAAATCGGTCCAACCGTTTCAAAGATTAGCCGTAACAAACAGACAGACAAGAAAATATTTTTTTATGTTCATGTTTTGGAATTTGATTGTTAAAAAACATATTAATATTTATTAATATTATACATATACGTATAATATACGCATAATAAATAATATTATACGTATGTCCACGGGAATGGTCACTACACGAGTGTATGTAAATTAAAACGTGTATAACTGTAAATTAAAACGTGTTATTTCAACCAAGTCCTAGCACAGTGATTCCATTTAACTTGGCAATCCGAGACGAGCCGAAGTTGTCTTCAGACAGACCTATTTTAGGGATGTGTCATTTATTTCTATATCCCGACTTGTCCTACGGATAGGCAATAAATATATCCGAAGCACTGTTTTACTTATTATTTTGTACACCTTTGCTTCCTAAGCAGGCAAATGAATGAAAGTGCTGAATATAAGTTTATTGTTTACTAGCTGAAACCCACAGCTTCGCCCGTGACTTACCACGAACCCCCAAGGCACCCATTTAATCCCTTCTTTAGGTATTAATCTTAAATTTTTTTATGAAAATTGTCGCATTCTGTACAGTTATGATTACTCCTCCGCTTCCCAGGGTATTAGCGTGATGATATATAGGCTATAGACTTCCTCGATAAATGGGCTAACCAACACAAAAATTGTTTTTCAATTCAGACCAGTAGACCAAAGTTCCTGAAATTAACGCGTTCAACCAAACAAGCCCTTCAGCTTCAGCTTATATATTTCTATAGATAATATATAAGGCACGTTAAGCCGTTGATCCTGGTTGCCAGTAACATGGCAGTCGTTAAGCCCAGTTGAAGGCCTTAAAGTCGGCTTTAAAAATTTCAACAGCAGGTCGCCACAACCTGCGCCTGTCCATTTTAACAGGGCAATGGGCTCATCACCTGTTACGTGGGACAAAAGTGTATACGGTGAAATGTGGGCGTATAATATCCTACTCCCTACCCCTTCGGGGATAAAGTCGTGACAATATGTATGTATGTAAATATAATATAGTATAGATTATGTATGTGTAATTGGACTAAATAGGACTTGTAGGCAATAGTTACGTATTTGTTTTGCCTGGAACTGTTTTATATTGTATGGTTATAATAGAACCAATTAAGTTGATGGGTTATCCAGTATTACAAGAATTAATAATATAAATAAGTAGGTAGATATAACTATTGTGCACCTTTACTAATTGAGGAAATTTTAATACGTAGGTAGGTATTTGAAATACCTACCTGGCTTGAACCTACCTACCTATTAATAATTGAATAACACTTGCATAAGTGGATTGTACTGATAACCTACTAGCGGACACTCCGCGATTTCACCCGCGTAGTTTCCGTTCCCGTGGGAATACCTGTATAAAATGTAGCCTAAATTACTCTTTAAAACATCAGCTATCTGGCAGTGAATGCCCCTTTCAGGTGGCCAGGGATGCCTCAGGACACGAATGAAAGACTGCCTCAGTCGCGTAAGTGGTAGTGTATGCGGCTCTGAGCGCCGGGTCGGAACAAATACTATTCCCTATAAAAATAATAATATGTATAATATTTCCCATATAGTCCTTGACAACTTCTCCATCCAAAGGTTGCCTGTAAGAGATTGCTCTTTAGCGATAAGGCGCTTTGTACTTTTATGAAACTGTTATCTCTACGTGAGTGTTTTATATATGTGTGCAAAAAAAATTCTAATATATTCTAAATACTTGTGTGATCTGCGAATGTTTGTTTCGGAGTTTGAGTTTTCCTATGTATTTCTACGTATGTATTTAGAAATATATAAGTATGTTCATCAGTAGCGTACTTTGGGCTAGATGGCGTTGTGTAAAACAATGTCTAATAATAATATTTACATTGATCAGGTTATGTTCCTTATAAAAATACTGAAACACGTGCACACCATGGGGAATTTCAGAAGCCTCTGATACTGTTCTTATGATCCTTCTCTATGTTAAGAAAGATTTAATGGGTAAATCGGGAGTCCCACACATACCTATCAGAGAGGATGATGCCTAATAGTATTCTTTTTTAATAGTATTTTTTTCGAAAATGTACCTATTGTGACGACTAAATCTCTGCAAGCGTCTTCCAGTTCCTCTGAACATATTTATTAGAAGAATCTGTTCCTTATTGCAGGGATGCATTTGTATTCACAGATATTTGCGCTCAGGATATTATAAAAACTTTTAAATGTATTGAAATTAAGAAAACCGCGGACCTTTGGGGATTAACAGTCAAAACTGCATCATGTATCATTGAGGTCATTGCGCCGCATCTAGCAAATGTGTTTAATGACTTTCCAGTGTATATTTTCTGATTTAATGAAACACAGCAGAGTCATACCCTTGTTCAAGGCTGGCAGCAAAGTATATGAAAAAATAATTTTGAATCAAATGCTATCCCATTTTGATCTTCATAAAATATTTCATACAAAACAGTTTGGTTTTACGAAAGGGCGCTCAACTTCCGATGCTGGTGTTGAGTTATTAAAATGTATTCATAAAGCCTGGGAAGACAAGCAAGATGCATTAGGTATATTCTGCGATCTATCCAAGGCTGGGGATGAAGAGTAGAAGCGTGCACGTCGCCATCCCTGCCAGCTACGGCTGCAATTCTACTCCAACACGAGTGCCACCAGGGCGATTACTGCTAGGGCATGCCCCCGAGGCGACGCGCACCAGTTCGTCCCCGCTGGTGCGAAAAGTGTGTGCCAGAGCGGCGTAGGGGACCGCCACCTTACACGCGCGGCCCAAACGGCGGGAAGTGGAGGATGGAGTGCAGGGTAGCTGCGTGGAATGTTAGGGGAGGAATGACAGATAAGATGAATGAGTTGATGGATGTTATGAATGAGAGAAAGTTAGATGCAGTGTGTTTGACAGAGACCAAGCGCAAGGGCAGCGAAGTCTTGGAGCTCCCGGGTGGGATGCTCGCGCTTTGGTCTGGAGTACCAGAGAGCGAGCATGGCAGTCGGGGGGTTGGAATTTTGCTGTCCTCGCGATTGGCCTCCGGTATGTATGAGTACAAACTGGTAGGTCCTAGAATCCTCTGGATCCGTGTAAAACTTGGTTTGACGAAGATTTTCCTGGTAGCTGCTTACGCGCCAGTATCTTCGTCGAACGCGAGTGAGCTAGAGGACTTCTGGGAGAGTATGAGAGAAGCTCTAAATGTGATAGAAGGAAATGAAAGACTTATAGTATGTGGAGACTTGAATGGATGGGTGGGTACCGCTCGCGATGGTTTTGAGTCGGTACTCGGGAAGTATGGGGATAAAAGGGTGAACGACGCTGGCAAGCTGATACTGGCATTTTGTAAGGAAAAGGATTTGTTTGTGGCGAACACAATGTTCAACCACAAACAAATTCACATGTATACGAGGAGATGTAAGTCAAAGAGAAGCATGATAGATCTATTCCTAATGGATAGTCGGCTCCGTAAACAGGTGATGGACACAAGGGTTTATCGAGGCGCTGAGCTGGGATCAGACCACTACCTAGTCATAACTAGGATTAGGGGTTTGTTCGCGGGTTGGCGTCATCGCACCGAGTGTCCTGAACCTGAGCCGACTTATAGCATCAAAAGCTGGAAGCTGCAGGATGCATCCATTAGGGATAAATATAATGAAAGGGTAGCCGAAAAGCTTGGCGACGTCAACGTAAGCAGTGAGAATGTGGAAAGTGTATGGCAGAACCTTAGGGACAGTATGATAAATGCCGCTGTGGAAGTGTGTGGAGAAACGAAAAGAGGCAGTAGTAATAAGCGTGATGCATGGTGGAATGAAGAAGTGAAAGAAGCAGTTCGAATGAAGAAGAAAGCATGGCTAGACTACTTAGCCTCGCGGAATGATTTTTATATGAAAGAGAGATACAAGCTGCAGAAAGTTAACACGAAGGCACTGATAGAAGAAGCTCGTGAAAGGTGCAGAATAAAAGCGGATGAAAGGTTGTCGTCCAATTTTCGGGCTAATGCCAAGCTCTTCTGGAAAGAGGTAGGCAAGACCCGAAGTTGTTCGGCAATCTGCAGTATGAATAAAGTGCTTAGTGTTAACAATGACGTCCTAACAGACCAAAGTGACGTCCTGCAGAGATGGAGTGAATATTATGGAAAGATGTATGCAAGAAAAGACAGAGATGCCACATCGGGAAGTGGAGCTCACTTCGATGCTCCGGATCCCGATGTCATTGAAGTCATTAGTATGAAAGAAATAGAACAAGCGATAAGAAGTATAAAATGTGGTAAGGCTGCGGGAAAAGACAGAGTTACTGCTGAGATGATCAAGTACGGTGGGTCGCGTGTCTGGGACACACTATGTCTGTTATGCAACTTGTGCTGGCGGACAGGTGAGGTCCCGGATGACTGGCGAGTAGCAGTTGTAGTACCTATTTACAAAGGGAAAGGCTCGCGCCTAAACTGCTCCAGCTACAGGGCGATCAGCTTGGTCAGCTTAGCTAGTAAGGTGTATGCAAAGGTTATAACGGCACGAATGCAAGAAAAGTCTGAAAGGTATTTATGGGAGGCTCAATGCGGATTCCGACGTGGAAGAGGTTGCATGGATCAAGTGTTTTCTCTCCGCATGATCGCGGAAAAGTTTCTGGCTCTTAGCCAGAAGGTTTTCTGCGCTTTTGTGGATCTAGAGAAAGCATTTGATAACGTTGTGAGAGAAACGCTGTGGGACTTGCTGCCAGGATATGGTGTGGACGGCTCGCTACTGCGGGCAATACAGTCGCTTTATAAGGACTGTAAGGCTTGCGTGCGAGTAGGGGGGGATGTGTCACCTCTTTTTGATGTCTGTACAGGCGTCAAACAGGGATGTGTCATGTCCGCCTGGCTGTTCATAGTGTATCTGGACAGTTGCCTGCAGAAGTTGAAAGATTTTAATATGGGTGTGAATTTGGGTGACTTTACAGTAAACTGTCTGCTGTACGCTGATGATGCGGTGCTCATGGCCTCGTCAGAAGCCGACCTACAGGCATTAGTCACTAATATGAAAGAAGGGTGTGAAAGTAAGGGTCTCCGCTTGAATGCAAGTAAAACTAAGTTTCTAGTATTTGAAAGAGGTGACGTAAGAACTAAATGCGAGATTAGAGTAAACCAGGAACGTCTAGAGCAAGTGAATGAAATTGTGTATTTAGGAAATATGTTTAGCGCGGATGGAAGATGTGATTCGGATGTAGAACGGCGAGTAGCTGCCGGAAACAAAGTTAACGGTGCTTTGTCCCAGTTAGTAAAGCGACAAAGCATCGTAAAAGAAGCACGACTGGCGATTCATAACGCAGTGCTAGTGCCAACTTTGCTTTACGGTAGTGAAACCTGGGTATGTCAGCAGATGCATGAAAGTAAATTTAATGCTGTGGAGATGCGATCACTTCGAAAATTGTGCGGCGTTACCTTGGCCGACCGAATACGTAACGAAGTGATACGCAATATGGCAGGTTTGAATGAAAGTGTCAGCGTTAAGCTGGAAAAAGGCGTGCTCCGTTGGTTTGGACACGTCCAACGAATGAGTGAGGAACGATTGACGAAGAATATATATTGTTCAAAAGTAGAGGGTAGAAGGAGTCAGGGAAGGCCGAGACTTACATATGAGGACCACGTGAGCAGATTACTCAAGAACGGAAAGGTCAAAAGTACTCGGATACCCAGACGTGCGTGTATGAAGCGATTGATGAATCTCGAAGAAGCGAAAGAAGTATGCATGGATCGCGAAGCCTGGCGATCTGTCCTCTCTGACTACCCCGTCAGGGATACAGCGTGAAGATAGTTAGTTAGTTAGTTATCCAAGGCTTTTGATTGCGTTCAACATGAAACATTGTGCAAAAAATTACATCACTATGGAATAAGAGGCAAATCTCTCGACCATTAGAACAATAGAATACAAAGGGTCGATATTAATGGTACATGTTTTGTAGGATCCATGGTTACAATGGGTGTGCCACAAGGCTCGATACTTGGGCCATTCTTGTTCCTCATTTATATTAATGATTTACCATTTTATGTAGGGGACAGGAATAGGATTGTTTTGTTTGCAGATTATACCTCATTGATTTTTAAAATTAGAAGATAATTATGACGATGTAAACAATGCAATCACGAGAGTAGTTCATTGGTTCAGCTCAAATAATCTTTGCCTAAATGAAAACAAAACTAAATGTATTAAATTCACTCTACCAAATGTAAAACAAGTTACGGCCAATGTTCAACTTAATGGACAAGTGTTAGAGTTTGTGGAATCAACTGTGTTCCTTGGTATAACTATTGATGCCAATTTGCAGTGGGGCCCGCACATAGAAAATACGGCGTCTAGGTTAAGTTCGGCTGCATACGCTGTAAAAAAGATCAGGACTCTAACAGATGTAGATACAGGCTAGAATGGTTTACTTCAGCTATTTTCATAGTATTATGTCTTACGGTATTCTCCTTTGGGGGAGTGCTGCAGATGTAAATAACATTTTTGTTCTTTAAAAGCGTACGCGCTATATATAATTTGGGCCCCAGAGTCTCCTTCCGAGAAAAAATCAAAGTAGTAAATATTCTAACCGTAGCATCACAATACATTTTTGCCAATCTTATGTATGTCCAGAAAAATCTATCACAGTTTACTAAACTCTGTGATATACATAATATAAACACTAGACATAAAAACAATCTTTTAGTTCACCACAGTCGGTTGCATAAGATTGGCGATTCTTTCCAGGGTAACTCTATACGCTTTTACAACAAGCTTCCCTGTGTGAGAAATTTACCATTAAATAAATTTAAAAAGTTTATTAAAGGTAAGCTTTGTGAAAAAGGTTATTACTCTATTCAAGACTATTTACAGGACGGGATGCCTGGAAATGATCTGCTGGCAAATAAAATATTATAGTCATAATATATTAAATTGTAAATAGGCCATCAAAAAAAAGCCTTCCTAAGTTTCTTGCCGGTTCTTCTCAGGTGGGCCGCGTTCCGAACCGGTGGTCACTTTATATATACATTTTTTTTCTTTAGTTTTAGTGTATCATCATCATCCGAGCGTCTGTCCCAGTTGCGTCTCGCGACGCCCGGGGTCCGCTTTCCTACATTTTCTCCTCCACTTCGCACGGTCGTCGGCATCCCCTGTGGTGAGACCATTGGCACGCATGTCATCCCTTACGACGTCAAGCCAGCACTTCTTGGGTCTTCCCCTCTTACCGGGACCCGGCGGGGCTGACATGGCCAGACATTTGTTACCTACGTAGCCCGGCGGTTGCCGCAAGACGTGACCATACCAACGAAGGCGACACTCTTGCAACTTGTCTGCAATGTCACGGACGTGAAGGCTGCCGCGGATGCGAGAGTTCCTCACGCGGTCCATCCGCGTGACTCCACACATCCACCGCAGCATCTTCATTTCCGTGACACGCAGCTCCTGCTTGTGTCGCTCCAATATCGGCCACGTCTCACTGCCATGTAAAAGGACAGGTCTAATAATGGTTTTGTAGACCTGTCCCTTCAACCGGATCGGCATTTTAGGGTCACAAATGACACCGGTCATCTCCCGCCATTTGGCCCACGCGGCAGCAATGCGTGACTTGACATCGCAATCGATGTCACTGGACGTGTGAAAAACAGATCCCAAGTATTTAACCTGGTCCGTGCGCTCGACCAAATCACCGCCTATGCGGACGGATGTGGGATCTGTCGAGTTTAGTGCCAAGTACTCGGTCTTCGCCACATTTAGTTTCAGACCGCCGTTCTCAAGCGTCTCCTTCCACGCCTTTACACGTCGCACCAATCTGCCCCTGTCCGCGTCTGCCAGCGCAATATCGTCAGCATACATGAGCAACCATGGAGGCTGCTCATGCGGGTTTCTGATGCTGTCCGACAATTCGTCTAATATTACACTGAACAGAAGCGGACTAAGGACAGAACCCTGGTGTACCCCGACGGTGATGGGGAAGGGTTTCGTGTCGCCAACAGCAGTCCGAACCATTGAGTCGGAGTCACAGTACATGTCCCGGATAGTGTCAATATAGACCTCTGGAACCCCTTTGGACCGCAGTGCCCACCAGATCATCGCACGAGGAACACAGTCGAAGGCCTTCTGCATATTTTTTTATCTTTTATCTTTAGTTTTAGTGTATGACATTTTGTAAGCGCAGTTGAAATGGTCTATGCAAAATAAAGACATTTTTATTTTTTTATTTTTATGACTTGTAAGGTTGTACATTAAAACTTCTGAAATAATGAATATGTTGTTTATTCACCTGAACATACACTTATTACTTTTTGTAGTACAGGCGTCCTTTGTAATTTATGCACCGTCGACTAGTATTGCACCTTACAGTACTCCCGAGAGATTTTATTCGCCAACGCAACCTCGTTTTTGGCGATTAAACTAAATATTGCAAATTGCTACAACTATACAACAATATGTTGGGCTGGAAACTACTACCGGACATTCAGTAGCGTGTATTATCAGTGAGGAGTTATCAAATTGTCCGCATTCCCTGATGTGTACATACAAGGACAACATATCATATTAATTATGACTATTCTGTGGTTTGTTTTATTTAGCTCTGTAAATATAGGTATTTGACCGATTTTACTTAACTTAACTATCTTCACGCTGTATTCCTGACGGGTTAGTTAGAGAGGACAGATCGCCAGGCATCGCATACTTCTTAGACTTCCTGTAGATTCAATCATCGTTTCATACATGCCCGTCTGGGTATCTGAGTACTTTTGACTTTTTCGTTTTTTAAGCAATCTGCCCACATAATCGCCGTTTGCAGCCGTTTGCATCAAGATTGATGCAAACGGTTTAGAAGGAGGCACTTGCGACTGGCGGTCTAAAGCTTGAGACTTACATAACTATGTGAGCAGATTGCTTACTACACAATATACTATAATAATATACATGTATATACATGAGTAATCAAGAAGTCTGCTCAAGTGAGTTACTGATGGTGAACTGACTAAGTTCCAATTGAACTTTTCGCACCTCAACTCTAACAGGAGCGTCGTAGGTCAGAAAGTAGGCTTCAACATTCGAGTTCTTTAGCGCGGAAAATTTAAATTTGGTGATGCTCGGACACGAGAATGTTGATAAGCATATGGCCCCGGTCATTTCTGTGAGCCATAAGGAACGATTATCGTTTTGTTTATAAAGCCGATACTTTTCGATTCGGTGGAATGTCTGCATTAACCTTCCCGAAAGTAGAACTTGTCGCCGGACGCAAGTGTTAGTGCTTATCCTACCCCTTTCTTCAGAGCTCGCACAAACCCCGTAATGTGCTAGTTTTTGCGACCCAGTTCTACCTCGTTTTCGGTGAGGCGCTCATCCAGCCGTAGGGTTACCAGGGTTAATCCTTCGATTCTTGGAGATTCTTTGCAAGCCCTCTTCCGCCATCACCACGATCGCTACGGTAATCAAGAACAACGCAAGTACCGGAAACTAGGGGCCATTTCTTGTTTGTGCTTTACAGGCACGCTGAATTTTCTTTTTGGCTACGCCCTTGATTGAACAGACACATTAGAAGAAAAATGGAATCACTACGATGACGTCAACACGCAACATAGAAATAATTTCATATTTTGCATGTTTGCACTTTGCAAGACATATTTGAGACAAAACTAATTTTCTAGACAAGCTTAGTTGGTAATTTTTCCTTATTTTAACGTACGGTATGGTAACGTACATAACTATTAGCTAATATCAAGAATTTGGATCAAGAAAATGAATCAAATCAAGAAAAAAATTGGATTTTTAGCTAATATCAAGCAATTTGTTGTATTGCACAAAAGGGGTTGACATATCAACATATAAAGTTAATGTAATTGATACTAAATTATCTACTTTAAGTTCAAAGACAGGTGTGTCAGGGTTTTGTCACGAATAATAAGAAGTTATCTATATTTCATAACCATTGTGAAATTAGGAATGTTATCTTCGATCAGTCCTTAGTTGTCCAGATTCCATAGAGCAGGAATGGCCAACCAGTACACAATTTGTGTACTGTTTCATTTCAAATTCCAAGAAGAATGTAATTAGTAGATAGCATACAATCGTAAACATTAGTTCTTGGATCTAGTCAAGTTAGTTACACCTGCCAGAGATTAAATTTATATTAGCGTAATTTGTAAAAAGTTCCTTCATAAATACAATTAATTTATTTATTATATTGGATTCGCTTCTCTTCATTGCATAGCTATAGCTTTGTCATCATTTCTACTTATAGTTAGCTAAAAATTTCGATTACACTGATAGCTAATAAATGTCGGCTAAACACGTGCTCCGGTTATTGACCTCACAGGACCGAAAATCATAACCCCCTCTGTGCAGCACACGTGTTCAAATATGTTTGCACATCAAGTGCTGGTACTTTTATGAGCTATCAATAAAGTTGCTCTACAATTTGTAGGTCAATTAACGCCCATATTGGTTAAACAAGAGCACGCTAAATTGTATTATACTGGCAAGGACTATCTTCAACAGGACTGTCTATAAATTAATTGGTTTGGTAAATTAAACGAGAATATAATCGGGTTTTCAAAGGATTTACTTTGTCTATTATAAGGGTCGACTTTGGCAAGGATATTTCTATTACAAGTAGTCTGTCCTACTAATCCTATCATAATAAATCTACTAATTATCTGGTTAAAAATCCCATTGAAATAAGCTCACGATTATTTCAATGGGATTTTTATGATGATGATGGCGTGTGTGAACACAACCAAATACAACTGGTGATATGGGAACATTATCACCAATTGTATTTGTCTATGAGTCAGTCAACCCCATCGGTTTAAAAAAGACGTGACGATGTGACTATATGGATGTATGGGGGAGAATCATGGTTGAGGAATGGCGTCTGCAACAATAGGTTTGAATCCTATCAAAACCAAAATATTATATCTCTATACCTATTTACTGTATTGTTCTCTGAAATATCGGAATTTTTTCCGTTCCCTATATTAACAGTCTTTGTCCCATTCCACTTCTTTGTTGTAACATCCTATTCTAGGTAAATACTATCTACAAAACACAGAAATGTATGTCTATTGATTATTTTGGCTCTGATTACTCTGAAAGCCAGAATTAATCTTCAACCTCTGACTTGACTGCCTCTGTGGCGCGGTGGGAGTGCATCCGACTGCTACGCAGGAGATCGTGGGTTCGATTCCCACCCAGGATAGAACCTTGCGTCTGGGTGTTATATGTTTCTGTGTCTGGGTGTTATTTATCTATAATATGTATGTATTTAGAAATATATAAGTATGTTTATCAATTACTATATACTATATTGTACCATAGTACAAGCTCTGCTTAGTATGGAATCAGATGGCGTTGTGTGAGTTGTCCCAACAATATTTTATTTAAAACCATTCTAGATATTCAAAAACTTTTCATCATTTATTATTCTGTATAGGAATAAATATTTATTTGGAAAAGAGTTATCCTAAGCAAATCAATAAATTTTATAAGTAACAAGCCTCTTATACCTAAGTTCTCATATACCTAGTCAGGTCATAAGTATTGTCACACAGTAAAAACTTTTCTTTTAGAATGCTGGCCACAAAAAAGTTTATTGAATTCGAATTTCGAATTGTTCATGAAAATAAAAATGTATACTTTTTAGAATTTTACTCATTTTTAAATATGGAGTGGACGCTTAAAGAAGACCGTGTTGCAGTTATTGCGTTGCATCGTTGCGGTTACGCGCCAATTAAATTTTTTGACATACTGAAAAATTTTGTGTATCAAAATACAGTTCTGACGAACCTTGTGGAACCTATTTCTCATACAATGTTCAATAACAGGCACTGGGTATTCCAACAAGATTCGGCGCCAGCTCATAGAGCGAAGAGCACACAAGACTGCGCGTGAAATCGACTTCATCCGGCACGAAGACTGGCCCTCCTCCAGTCCAGATTTGAGTCCGTTAGATTACAAGATATGGCAACACCTGGAGGAAAAGGCGTGCTCAAAGCCTCATCCCAATTTGGAGTCACTCAAGACATCCTTGATTAAGGCAGCTGCCGATAAAAGAGTCATCGAATATTCAAAACGAATGTCCTATATTCATTAGCACCAAGCTCGTGAAAATTGGAAACGGATCTCAAAACGCCAATTGAAGTGAAGAGTAGTCAACTTCATTTCTGCGAACTAGACATCGATAGTACCTATACAAAAAATACAAAAAGTATCTTTACATATACTCATAATATGTGATGAGTAAGTATGGAAAGAACTTCTTTGAATTAATATTTTCAAACAATCACAAAAGTAAAAAATAAAAAGAAATTGTCTGCTGGCAAGTAAAAATAGAATTGTCTGCTGTATCCCGGAGTCTGGAAAATATTACCTACTGGGGTTTCTAGATTGACGAAATGTGGATACATTTATAACACAGCAGCAGTGCAGTGTACCTAAACAAAACAGTGATATTTCAAGAGCGCTCAATATAAGTGTCGCGAGTAAAATTTTTATTTTCCTTATGTCACAATGCCCTACGATAAGAAGTTTTCTCTTCAAACACAACGCTTGAGGCTAGATTTAGCCTTATAAAATCTACTTTCAAGCGTCGATTGAGTATTGAAAAACGTTCTGGAATACGGACCTTAGACTTTATTGTAGCTACGAGCTGGTACAGACCATTATTCATTCCCCTCCAAAACATTCTAGTAAACAGCAATATTCAACGTGCATGTCAAAGAGATGTTACTATGGTATGAAGTATATGAGAAATACCGCAGGTTTTAGTCGGCATCGGTGATCACGATCTCTCGGGCAGTTGCCACCGCGAGTATTTGCATATCGTGGCCATCTTCGGTACCGTACACCTTCACGTTCCCGTTTTACTATTGAACGAACAATCGTGCTTGTCAATCACACTGATTGAATTCCGCAATAAAAAGATAGCTATTAACGTAATACTCAACAATAACGGGTCTATGATGAAACAGTAAAAACCATCCACTATCATTAGAAAAATCTGTAAGCTGAAGTGTTCGTTTGTTTGGTTGATTGAGCGAGCTGGTATAAGGAACTACTGGTTCGTATTAAAAAGTTATTTTTATATTGGAAAGATAGCCCATTTATCGAGGAAGGCTATATCACTCTTGACGGAGTGGTCGTGGTCGTCACATCAGGGTTGGTGGCACGTTTTACAATATGACGCCATTCCTTCCTTACTACGGCCTTCCTCGTGTACTCGTGGAGTACCGTAATCATAAATGTCAACAAACCGGCAAGTTGTCATCCATTATTGTAAAATAATAAACGTCGGGATTAAAGAAGTGCAAAGGGGATTCGAAGTATATTACAAGCGAAGTCACGGAGCTTAGTCAGTATATAATAAAGAAATGATATATTACAAAAGCTGTATCTATTATTTATCAACTTATTACTATCATGATATAGAAGTGTAAAAAAATAGTTTAGAGATGTTACACTCGAATGTAATTAAACAAGGTATTATAGTGATGGTATTCGTAGTACTGATAGTATGATAGTAAGATGGTTGCGTGTGACTCGTCATTACTTGGAGCCATCGAGCGGCACTGCCATGTATGTGGTACTATATGTTCGTAGTAAGGAGCTTTGTACTGCGTGGCCGATTTATTTTGCAAAAAGTATTGATTATTTATATGCAAATGCAATAGTCTCGATTGTATTCTCACCTCGTACTACGGGTCTACTATCCTTTGTCACGTACATATTTGGACTAGTTAGTAGTGGTACTGAATGACCCTCTAGTAGTTCATCGCCCACAATAAAATTTCGATAAGGAAAGCAGACCCTAGGCACCAAGGTTAAGCTTACTACGGATGGCGAGCTGAAGTAAAAGCCAAATCATTTTACCTGTTAAATTCTTATTAAATATGCCACGTGAGCAGATTTCAGAAGCGGAAAGGTCAAAAGTGCTGGAACACTCAGATGTGCATGTTAATGAAAATTTACAGGAAGCAAAAGAAGTATGCATGTATCCTGGCGGTCGGTACTGACTACCCCGTCAGGGATTCAACGTGAAGATAGATAGATAAATTAAACACGTTTAACAAACTACACAATAAACAGTAACAATACAATACAATATGCTTTATTGTACACCATAAACTTAATAGTAGAAAATTACAGAATATTAAAATTATGAACTTCAGATTACAGGGTACAATCGGCGGTCTTATCGCAAGGCGCGATTTCTTCCAGACAACCTAAAATGGACATCGTTCAATGAATTTGTGTTTATAGGTAGTTCATTGGTGCACAAAATTAGTATGATAAGTACACACGACTAAACTTAATTTTTATAATACCTACACATAGGTAATAAATAAATAGGTATAAATATCTTCATAATTTTATACATACCGCTTAATATATACAATACACATACATACATAGGTACACACATACTCCGACATTATAATCTATTTAATACACTCTCAATAAATAAATAGGTCAAATAAACTAACCGACAAACGGCTTATAAAGTTAGAAGTGTTAAGTGAGTTAGGTAAGAAGTATTAGAGGAGTTACAGTGATAGATAGTAATTTATAACCAATTTTTTGAAATTACAAAACGATTGTGTACGTCGCACAGTTACAGGTAAAGCATTCCACAAGCGAATTGCCTGTACTGTAAAAGATTTATCTAGAAATCTTGTAGAATGCATTGGCATTTTAAGGCGCAAGTTTTCCGATGATCTCAGGAACCTCGAATGCGTTTCACCTAAAAACGTAAAGCGTTCTTTAAGATAAGTGGGAGAACAGGGATTAAAGAATATATTATATAAAAGAAAAAGGATATGCGCATTACGGCGAAGTCTAATAGGAAGCCACTTGAGTTTCGTGCGAAATTCAGAAATATGATCATATTTGCGCAAACCAAATATGAATCTAATGCTGAAATTCTGGAGACGCTCAAGTTTATTAAGTTGTTCCTCCGTTAGATTTAGATAGCTGGCTTCGGCGTAGTCGAGGATTGGCAGCAGTAGAGATTGAGCCAGTGCAGTTTTTGTGGCAATGGGCAAAAAGTTACGTCTATCTCCTTAGGGCACCACCGGAAGCGAAAATCTTACGACTAACGTCCCGGAGCTGCGGATCCCAAGACATTGTTTCATCGAAGTACACGCCCAAGTTCCGTACCTTGTCACTGAATGGAATAACGGTACCATTGAAAACAATTTCAGGTAGTTTTGTGCAGTTAAGTTTTGGAATAAGCCCGGGACTACCAACAATAATAACTTGACTCTTTGATGGATTTACTGTGAGTCCATACTTAAGGCTCCAGTAACACCCTTTACGCTTCAATATCATGCACTTCCAATGACCACCATAGACCGAATAAGAGCGAATCTTATAGCTCCGTGTATAGAAGCTTAATTAAATTATAGCTCCGTGTGTGGTGGCCTTAAAGCCCAGCCCTCATGACCAAGGACATTTGCAAAGTCAAACGCAATTTCATTCATGAATTAACAAGTTCACCTTTGTTTGCCGGCTATGTATTAGCCGCTTAATTATGCTGCAGCGACTTCAGAACGGATTCTGAGCCACTGTCAGTAATAATAACATCGATATTGATGTATTTATTCCTTTGCTCTCTCGCTCGTGGCCCTGCGGACTCAGTGTTCTGTAAACGATCACTGAGTTACGCAGCTTTCACTATGGCTGGTCCTCGGATGGGTGACCACTTTGTGGCATTCACATTTGCGAGGGTTTCCGTGCTTCGGAAAACACGTTAATCCGTTGGTCCCGGTTGCCGGTAACATGGCAGTCGTTAAGCCCAGTTGAAGGCCATAAGGGCAGCTTGAAAATTTTAACAGCAGGTCGCCACAACCTGTCCATTTCAACACGGCAATGGGCTCACCACCTGTTACGTGGGATAAAAATGCACACGGTGAAATTTGGGTGCATAGTATGCCTCTGTCCACACCTTAGGGGATAAAGGCGTGGCAATATGTATGTATGTTATTCCTTTGCATAGGCAATTAAACATTCCACAGTAACCACACTTTTAACATAGTAATTACAGAAACTTGTTTGTATTGTAATTATTTTTTGTACTTACTAAAGTAAAAAATGCGATGACAGGTGTCTCAGTGATGGAACGCACCTGACGCGTAAATTTAAAGTAGTTTCTTAGCTAACGTATCATTGGTAATGGCTCAGGTACTTAAATCACTGTAATGAAGTCAGTTTACGTTTTTGGATTGGAATGTTAACGGTAGTCATTTTCAAAATCATAAGAAACTTGAAGACCAATAAGCTTGATAACGATTATAGGACTTGAGAAATATAGAAAAATCTCTATATACATGGCTGAAATAATTATATTAAAACTCACGCACATTATAAAACGGGACTTTGCGTAAAAACAACAAAAAACTTAAATTTTATCGATATCGATCGACAATTGTTTCGGCTTCATCCGGAAGCCTTCATTATTGATGGATAAAATCGGACACTTGTTACGTCGCAAATTCAGCATCAAAACGATATTCTGCATAGAAACAGACGTGCCATTTTTTTGTGACAAGTCTAGTCTATAAGTTTAGATTGTGTTAATCTACTTCTAAGGCTGGTTGAAATAGGGATTTTCTGTAACCTATATTAATAATTAAGTAATAGTAGCTACAACTACAAGGTCTACTAACTTTTTTGGGTATTTTTTTTCATTAAAGACTAAATACATAAACAGGTTGTAATATTATAGGTGTAAAAAAATCGTCACGTTTTTCGGTTACGTGCCTTGTTGTTTTGAAGTGAAACATCTTTATCATAAATGAAACATCTTTATCGACATATCGAGAAACTTGTAGCCGTAAAAAAACTGGTAAAGAAGTTTCACTTCTTACCTGTGCTATATTTAAATAATCGTGTACTCTGGTACACACACATTTTTTTTCTGTATTTTTTGTGTTAAAGACAAACAGTATAAGTTCTCAAACTATCCTGTGCCGCAGTTACATTGGTATACCTGTACTTATTAGAATTTTGTTTGTATGAAAACAAAGCGAATTATTACATATTGTCACGCCTTTATCCCCGAAGGAGTAGGCAGTATTATTAGAATGTTGTTTGTATGAAAACAAAGTTAGTTATTATATACAAGTTATAGTCACCGACTGATAAAATGTACCTATCTACCTATTTTTAAAAAAAAAATAAAAAAATAAATATCCATCACGCCTTATCCCCGAAGGGGTGGCAGAGGCATATTATATGCCCACTTTTCACCGTGTGGATTCCTGTTCCACGTAATAGGTGGTGAGCCCATTGCTGTGTTGAAATAGACAGACGCAGGTTGTGGCTACCTACTTTTCAAATTACCAAAATCGTATAATTACCACTTTGGAACCCTATTGCACAGGTTTCGACGAACACTTATTGATTTATGTAATCATTTTAAGTGTTTTTTTATGTTTAAAGCCTGTCTGTCATACTATGCAAAAACCGCAGAGATTGAAACTGACTAGGTCGGTCAATATATATTTAAAAAACACTGTATAATAACTTTTTTTGAGAAAGAGATGTACATATACAGATACTAAGATAAATTAATTAAGCCGAACGTGCATTGAATCCGTTCCGCCTTTGATATTAAATCGTTGGAATTTATAAAAACGAGAGCTTCTTGAGCATTTTGGTTGCACTTCAGTGCGTCAAATATTTACTTGATGCAGTCTTTTCTATTAATCGATGTGAGATACACAACGGAAACTGCTTGTTGCTGCGCACTTTTAATGAATACTTCCTTGATGAAAGCTTAATGAGACTGCGTGTGGAGTGGGATTGTTCACTATAATTGGGTTCTTTTTCAACGGTTTCTATTCCTGACAAATTGGGATTTCTTTTCGTGGAACCGTGCTTAAATGCAACTCGCTCAATTAATTTACATGTAATATGCGTCGTCTGGTAGGTCTCTCTAGAAACTTCCTCCAGTATAATGACGTATGTATAATAAAATACATAATGACGTTTGAGGGTACTCCTTTTTCATCTTCATCTGAACATTATTTCCGGCTATCCAAAACCTTGACTTCGAATCCCAAGGTCCGCTTTGCTAAGGTGTCGTACTGTTTAAACTATATTTTCTTTTCAAACCCTCAGCTCTAAATCTAAATTACTTACTTGACCAGTAAAGTCTTCCATTAGTCTTCCCACCCTTCGCACACGAAATCCGTGGGACGATAATTTATATTTTTCTTCGTGCGCCACCCACACAGGTCGGTAATTCCCTCCTTTGGTGCGATATTGTAAATCCAGCGGTGTTGGTTAGAATCGAGAATCGGGTTCTTCAAGCGGGTGTGTAAAAGGCACATCATTGGGTTACCAACTTAAGAGACACTATCAATAGCATTGTGGACTGTGACCTCTCACAGTTCACAATGATTATCCATTTTCAAAAAGATGACTTTCCGTCAGGCGTGCACCGTCGGCGTAATTTTGGCGAGTTACAACAAAAATAGCAAAAATATCTGCCTAGTCTTAGTCATGCCACAAGCTATGTTCATTTCCCCAGCTGTTAATTTATATTATTACATCAAAAAGTTCTAAACTGAAATCTTCGAGATTTAAGTGGTCCGTTTGTGAAATATATTAAGCTGACAGGATTTTAAGATAATTGATTCGTTAAGTATTTTGTTCACAACATTTAAATACGTATGTAGGCGCTAAATAGATTTATTATGATTTAATGATATATTTAAATGATTTCATTTATAACCACGGTGGAACCCTCGCGTGACATCATCAAATTATAAAAAAAATATAAATACGCATTAGTCCCGCTATGTTCCGGTGCAGGCCGGATTAAATTATGATATTTTTGCCTAATAACTGGGTAACAAACGTATAATAAATACCAATTAACTATACAATATTTCAATATAATTATATGGTTGTAACTATACAATCAGTTATGTGATCCCGCACATCTAATGAAGAAACAACGCTTTTCGTTTCCTGATATAGATGAACTTATGAATGTGTGTGTGTCCTGACCATATAGACATTTTTTTAACAGAATATATAAATATCCATCACGCCTTATCCCCGAAGGGGTGGCAGAGGCATATTATATGCCCACTTTTCACCGTGTGGATTCCTGTCCCACGTAATAGGTGGTGAGCACATTGCCGTGTTGAAATAGACAGACGCAGGTTGTGGCTACCTGCTGTTGAAATTTTCAAGCCGCCTAAAGGCCTTCAACCAGGCTTAACGACTACCATTTTACTGGCAACCGGGACCAACGGGTTAACGTGCCTTCCGAAGCACGGAAACGCTCGCAAATGTAAATGCCACAAAGTGGTCACCCATCCGAGGACCAGCCATAGTGAAAGTTGCGTAACTCAGTGATCGTTTACAGAACACTGAGACCGCGAGGCCACGAGCGCTTCTTTTTTAACAGAATACATTTTTTCTCAGCTCTTTGTAGAAGCGAGTCATGCAAAAGCAATAACCGGGTGCAATGAGGCACCACCGAAATCTTAAGGGCCCATGCTAGTACCGGCAAATGGTGAACTTACTTACTGAAATTTCTAGCCGCTCATATGAGCTCCAGATCTTAACGACTACTAACCTTTAACCTTTTGAAATTTTGAAATACATATGTACATTTTCGTATATGCCTATACCAGAAACGTTATAGATAACCTTAACAGCCGTTCGCAGCCGGACACTGTAATTGTTTAGTTAGAGAACTGAGTAGAAGGTGTTACGAACTCTTCACACTACAATCAAAACAAACCAATTAACCCATCATTCATCAGCATCACAGATATAGTGAGTGCATTGTGCAGTTCGTGCAATGGCGTCTGTAAGCGTTCGTTCCAAATCGTCCCACACCCTCTCTTATGTTGAACAACTATATAACATAAACAATGTGTGTAATAGAACATCAAACAAATAATGAGGAATATGTTATAAACAGGTGAACAATGAACTATTATTAACCAACCTGCCTTTCTAATGTAAGCTGTGATATACAATTATTGGAGTTTAATATACATTCGTGTCAGTAGATACAATGTGCACAGGATCGTCCAATAATGATAGATATTTTTTTCAGTACATCCTGTATATATTTTTTAAGGTTTTAAAATCGATTAAAATATACTTGCTTTGTAAAAAAAGTAAAATAGAACTAGGTTTTTAAGTCCTTTCGTAAAAATGTTAATTTATTATATAATATTTTTGCGACCTACATGATTGAAAGTGGTCATCGTAGTGTATGGTCGTTTACAGTACCAGAGGTGCGGCACTCGCGCTGCAGACCCTATATTCTTAATTTTTATTATTATTCTTATAGTTTATTGTTCATTTATCTATAGTGTGACAACAGATGACAATAAAAATTAGGTATAAATGTACCTACTGTTGACTAATTTTACTTCTCATACACATGATTCATGAACTCGTAAATATGTTAATTTGTACATTACAACTATGAGTAGCAGCTGTTGTCAAAACGTAACCTGCATAAAGTAAATAGTGCGTCGAAAACTATCAGTAAGGATAATAATGACGTCCATATTACTGTCTGTTTTTTTATATATTTATCTTCAGTAATGACATGATTTCTATCATCACAGTATAATACTTACATTACATACTTCAATGTTACGTACAAAACAAAATAAGTTACCTAGATAGAATCAATTTCAACGTGTTTTCCTGTTTTCACTCCCAATTTCACTGCTAGACGTGGACCTCCCCTAATGGTTATTGCTGTGGAAAGGTATTTGGCCGCTCCGTACCACATAGGTCATACGGGTGGGTTGGTACAGGGTTTTGTTTGAAGTTTTGCTTCTCTACGTAATAACCTGGTCCGTTAGTTACCTTGCAGGTGAAGCCAGCTTGGCTTCCATTGCACTCACCCATGTCAGTATGTTAAAACTAATGTAATTGTAGAAGTGTAAAACAGGACACGTATTCTGTGGTGTAATACAGAGAAATACTGTCATAATTTTTAGGTCTATTTATGAACAATATTAATGTTATGAAATAAATACATAAAAGTAAATGGTAATGCTAGTCTTCAGGTGACGTTACCACGCTGAGAACTGCTTTGTTTGCTTACTAAGTAGTTATAATAAAAGGGAATGTAGTTATGCAATGAACTCGGACAGAGTTTATTGGATTCAGTACACTACTGGACATAAGATTGAGAATTATTGAAGTCTAAAATGTATTGTTCCAAAAACAATCAAAGATTACCCGACGTTTTAGAATGACACATTGTGCATCTCAAGTGCATTTTGAATTAAAACTTAGTCGAATATAACATCTTCAAGAAGCAAAGCTTGTACGTAAATAACATTGATTTTATTTTCTTTTCAGATTGAGAAGGATGAGACGTCCGTGACGATTTGAATTCGCAGCGTATCCAAACAGGTGTGTATTGTCGAGACCGATGCGGGGTATCTTTTGCACCTGCTCGGTTTGGAGAACTTTAATCTGTTATCTGTGGCACGTTGTCATTTGGTTCGAATGGTTCGTTTATGTTGTTAATCCAAAAAAAAAAGGAATGGAAATATTGTATTACATTAAGGAATGCCGATTGCTGAGTGTTTAGTTCGATTCGAAACAAACTTTATATTCTAAGGACCGTATTTCAGATCGTTTATCAATACTCAAGAAATACTTGAGAGTAGATTTTATAACGCAAAATCTAGTCTCAAGCGTTGATTGAGTATTGAGAAACGTTCTGGAATACGGACCTTAACCCGTTTAAAATGATCTATAAATATTTTGTAAATGTTTAGAACAATCAACAAAATTAATCAAGTAAGTACTTAATGAATAAAATCTCAATTAATTTATCTCCAGTATTCAGGACCATATAATAACTAGTCGGGTCCACTCACTGACCTCTATACATACAAAGGTCCACTAGTTAGCTTTGCACCGCCTTAGAATTAAGTTCCATAGAGAATGAGAGAAAGAATGTTTTCATACTCATTTATTTAATATTTCTGTTATTTTTACGTATTCTTTTATTCGGGGTAGACACAAATTCAGCAAATCAAGGATCATAAAATATACCCGTTTCGAGTTATAAATAGTTTAACTAATACGTCTTTGTCATAATTATGTATATAAATAATGCCATTTATAGAATAAATATGCTTTGTATATGTACTTATAATATATAAGAGCACAGTATAATCTATAAATGGCATGTATCATGTACTTAATAGGAAAATAATATGCATTGGTATTAGTTTTAACAAGGAAAAGTACAAATATGCGGTAAATAACCATGCCAATAAATAAATAACCGCTCTACAGTGCAACGAATTACTCGCACATTCGCGACTTCCTTATTTAAATGTTCATATTATAGGTCAACACCTAGGATATACTGTAATGTAACGCTATTTACCTTTTGGTTATATCACCTCACGGAGGACAGAAAGTATGTAATTCTCTATTCCGTGTATCACCCTTTATATATTATATGTATGTTTCCTTCTTAAATTTTATATTTTAAAGTGAAAACTACCAAAAATAAACATGAAAATAGACCCAAAAAAAAAATTAAAGGCAAAATTCATGAAATAGATAAAGGACGATAAAACCATATTATAAAACTGAATACTTTGTTTGATTGAACGCGCTAATCTCGGGAACCACTGGTCGGATTTGAAAAAATCATTTTGTGTTATATAGCCCATTTATCGAGGAAGGCTATAGGCTATACATCATTACGCTATTACACTGGGGAGCAGAGCAGTAGTCATAAATGTCGACAAATCGGGCAATTTGTTATGCATCATTGTAGAATTTATAAGCGACGGGATTAAATAGGTGCGACGCGAGGTCAAAATATTCCACGGGTGAAGCTGTGGGGTCATCTAGTATTATATATAGAGTTACATAACAATACTTACACAAAACTATTATGACGATGACGAAACGTAGGACTATCAGATACTTAATGAATAAAATCTCAATTAATTTATCTCCAGTATTCAGGACCATATAATAACTAGTCGGGTCCACTCACTGACCTCTATACATACAAAGGTCCACTAGTTAGCTTTGCACCGCCTTAGAATTAAGTTCCATAGAGAATGAGAGAAAGAATGTTTTCATACTCATTTATTTAATATTTCTGTTATTTTTATGTATTCTTTTATTCGGGGTAGACACAAATTCAGCAAATCAAGGATCATAAAATATACCCGTTTCGAGTTATAAATAGTTTAACTAATACGTCTTTGTCATAATTATGTATATAGATAATGCCATTTATAGAATAAATATGCTTTGTATATGTACTTATAATATATAAGAGCACAGTATAATCTATAAATGGCATGTATCATGTACTTAATAGGAAAATAATATGCATTGGTATTAGTTTTAACAAGGAAAAGTACAAATATGCGGTAAATAACCATGCCAATAAATAAATAACCGCTCTACAGTGCAACGAATTACTCACACATTCGCGACTTCCTTATTTAAATGTTCATATTATAGGTCAACACCTAGGATATACTGTAATGTAACGCTATTTACCTTTTGGTTATATCACCTCACGGAGGACAGAAAGTATGTAATTCTCTACTCCGTGTATCACCCTTTATATATTATATGTATGTTTCCTTCTTAAATTTTATATTTTAAAGTGAAAATTACCAAAAATAAACATGAAAATAGACACAAAAAAAAATTAAAGGCAAAATTCATGAAATAGATAAAGGACGATAAAACCATATTATAAAACTGAATACTTTGTTTGATTGAACGCGCTAATCTCGGGAACCACTGGTCGGATTTGAAAAAATCATTTTGTGTTATATAGCCCATTTATCGAGGAAGGCTATAGGCTATATATCATTACGCTATTACACTGGGGAGCAGAGCAGTAGTCATAAATGTCGACAAATCGGGCAATTTTTTATGCATCATTGTAGAATTTATAAGCGACGGGATTAAATAGGTGCGACGCGAGGTCAAAATATTCCACGGGTGAAGCTGTGGGGTCATCTAGTATTATATATAAAGTTACATAACAATACTTACACAAAACTATTATGACGATGACGAAACGTAGGACTATCGGGAGAATCTATAGTTTGCTTTCTAAGGGCAAAGACGCGCGAGTACCGTACAGGTGTAGTACAATACACAATGGCTGATTGTGATTCCGGATGGCACGTCTTGGGGAAGTTGTATCATGTATGTCGACGGAATTCATGCTTCATTATAGATTCGATTCTTTTAACTTTGAGTACTTCTAGGGGAAATGACTTCCGTTTAGCACTGTTGGAATGTGTGAAATGAATTACTAGTACTGGTGAAGACCCACGGCGAATTTCGGCTAAATTTGGTTACCTTGCCTCTATAACACAGCCAACGAATTACAGAATTCATTATGACATGGCGTGTACTCGGAATACTTAAAGGTATCCGTAGTCAAATGTTACCACATTATCTGCATTTTAATCATTTAGTCGCCTTTAGACAGAAGAGATGCATCAATACGTCAGCGAGTGTACAAGGTAGCTTAGTTAGTTAAGCGTCTCACACTGCAAGCGAGAAGTCACGGGTTTGAGTCCCGCTCGAAACTTATTATTTTTCCACTTAAAATGTACGATATTTAGTAGATTTATCGATAAGAATACAAAAATATGTGTGGCATCTACTTGGGCATGAGCAACGCATTCGATTTTGTAAATCACGAAGTGTGACCCATATAATGGAGAAGACCAAGATGTTTTTGATTTCCTGATCGAAACGTCATGCAAGCAAAAGTTAAAAACATCTATCTTTTCCCTTAAATTGTAGAAGTGGGCTGATAATCTTCAAAAATTATAGCTTAAAACCATGTCGGCCATGACTTACTAACGAAAAAATCTATACAGCGCTGGGCGGCTCGTCAGCAGTAGGTCCAGCAGAGCCGGAGCATGATCTGACCTGTCTGGTATACGCGTAATCCCGCGTACATTCTGGGCCAGACCATGAGAGCCGCATTTAAATTAGTTTATCTGTTCCAGAGCTATGATGCAACACAGAGACAAATAAACAGACACACATTCCCACATAAACTTATAATATAAATATAACACACCTCATTTTCCGTCGGGGTTTAAAAAATCACATGCAACATACGAGTTCACTAACCCTAAACTCACGTCCGTAGAGAAATAGGTTCATGCCCGCTGTCTCCACAGCCACTTGACTGTCCCAGATTCTTTCTTCACCCACTACAAGCAGCTCTTTCTTATTAATTACTCCATATAAAGACCTATATTCTCATGATTACCAGTATCTGAACGTGCAATCATTGAAAGTGCGCTAGTAAATGATTCAGATTGCACTAATGATAGCTTTTATCGTAGGAACTCTCTCTGCATTAAAGGGGCAAAGGTATTCCATAAAATCTCTGGGATCCAACCTGCTGAGAAAAGGATGATGCTGACGCAAGCGCCCAGAGGGATTGGGAGTTTAAACCAAACAATGCTGAGTCTATATCTGCCCAACCTAAAAACTCGAACCTGGAAACTTGAAATTTATAGAGTATGCTAACATAATAATGCAGGCACACACTAAGAATTTTTTTTTAAATTCCACCTCTAATGACATAATGGGGGCAAAATACAAGGTTAACTGGTTAAAGACTATGGAGTATGTCACGGGCGAATCTAGCGGAGCATGGCTAGTTAATATGAAATTAGTATTGGCGCGAATGATATTACACTCGGTATTAATAATGAAAATCATTAATTTGAGAAACTAAATTGCAAATTTAAATTTATTGCAAAATTGCAAATTTAAATTCATTGCAAAATTGCAAATTTAATAAATTTGCAAATAAATGAATAGAATTGAATTGAAAAAAAAAAAATTTAAAATATTAAAATAATGTTTTGTTTGATGAATTAAATGCAAGAATATTTTTTTGATATTTGAACTAGTAAGAATTAAGAATAATATATTGAATTAATATTTTTTTGATTAATACTTATAGTTTGGGTGTTTTCTATGTATAATATGTATGTATTTAGAAATATATAAGTATGTATATCAGTCTGTAAATAAGTATGTAATAAGTGTCATACTTGTTGATAATACAATTAGTGGCCTAATCGTTTAAGACAGGCAACATTTGGATGGAGACTAGACCTAAAATATGCTCCTAATACCTAAGTGGTACTTTCTTATGCAAAGACTTAATGATAAAATGAGAGTAAGGCAGCCGTTCATTAACCCTAACGTGCTATTAAAACTCTGGAAAACCAATTTGTGAAGTAGGTTCGACCTATTTCTCGCGAGTTGCTGACTTGGTAGAACCCGAGCACAGTAAGTAGGACTTATGCCCTGATTAGTTTAACAGACTTCACTGTGATGTAAATTAGAAACTAAACCGTTTTAATTTGGTCAACTCAAATATTTGGTTTCAACTTGTTAAACTAGGATCGGTATTTGCTACTAAAGGTTAATTTTAATCTATATATGAGTATATAAAAGAAAGTCGTGTTAGTTACACTATTTATAAGGCAACAACGGCTGCACTGATTTGGCTGCTGAAAATTGGTGGGGAGGTAGCTTAGAGCCAGGAGACGGACATAGACTTTTTATCCCGGGAACAAGTTCCTGTGGGAAACGGGAACGGGAAAACTTCTTTACGCGGGCGAAACCGCGGGCGTCAACTAGTCCTAAATATATTTAACTCAACTCATTTTCACCAAAAATTCTATACCTATGTAAAGAATTAATTTTATCAAGATTATACTGTGAAGTTGGAAGAATGGCCAACAAAAAAAAGTTGCACTTTCACGTCACGCTCAAAACGAATCGATTTCCATGACTTTGGTGCATCAATAGATATAAGTATAAGTCCCTTAAGTCGTTTTAGGTAGCTATTCCCGTTCACACTAAATAAAATAAAGCAATGGAGTAAATCTATTCCAACACAACCGCAGACTATTATTCTACATGTAAGATCCCGTTTAAACCTCATATCAAGTAACGTTCATAAATGTCCGAGAGTCCTTATTTAATGACGCGATAAATCAGGCAACAAATCTGTCGACTAGTCGACAATAAAATCCTGCAGCTGGTGGAGGCGTGCAAACTAGGACACGCTTTGAGAGTGAAACCAAGTGCCCTGCAGGCTATCAAATGCGGTTGCCGTCACTCTTTGACGTGTGTTTACTTGTAAAAGACTTTCGGTTAATACAATGCAATGGCTTTTCACTGAATAGGTCTATTTTTAATGTAAGCTTGCTTCTAAGTAATATATACACGATTGGTTTTATCCTTAAGCACGAAACGAACGTAGGCGCCCTATAGTGTAGAGAGGTCAGAAAGGACTCCAAAACAGCGATTAGACATAAATGATAAGTTTAAAGAGTGAACATTCATAAATTCAAAAGCTTAATCGACTTTAAAGTCACCATAAAATTACCCACGCTCATTGAAATTAATGGAGAACGGAAATTTTTAAATAAATAAAAATAAATATCCATCACGCCTTATCCCCGAAGGGGTGGCAGAGGCATATTATATGCCCACTTTTCACCGTGTGGATTCCTGTCCCACGTAATAGGTGGTGAGCCCATTGCCGAGTTGAAATAGACAGACGCAGGTTGTGGCTACCTGCTGTTGAAATTTTTTAAGCTGCCTATAAGGCCTTCAACCAAGCTTAACGACTGCCAT
This sequence comes from Thumatha senex, assembly GCA_948477245.1. Taxonomy (NCBI): domain Eukaryota; kingdom Metazoa; phylum Arthropoda; class Insecta; order Lepidoptera; family Erebidae; genus Thumatha; species Thumatha senex. The sequence continues at coordinate 18,192,611 of OX419743.1, forward strand.
TTTACTGGCAACCGGGACCAACGGCTTAACGTGCCTTCCGAAGCACGGAAACGCTCGCAAATGTAAATGCCACAAAGTGGTCACCCATCCGACGACCAACCATAGTGAAAGTTGCGTACCTCAGTGATCGTTTACCGAACACTAAGAGAGCGGGGCCACGAGCACTTCTTAAATTTTTAACTAAGACTTAAACAGTCTAACTACATCTCGATATCATTGGTTGTATTGATATTACAAACCCTTAATTATGGTATAAGGTTGGAAACTGAATTACTTTTAAAACATAAGAAAGACAAAGAAAAAATAATGTGCTCTTCATTTGCATCTATTATTTTTTTCACAATTGACTTCTAATTAATTCCGTTCCCGTTCACAGCTACTTCTTTAACTCTAATTTTATTAAATGAAAGCCTTAAAAGATAGATGACAGAAATAGATTATTTTGAAGGAAACTGAGTAGTCCAATTTCCGTTTCCTGGTTAACTGTATTTCCTTAATGTGTTTCATTTTCATTACATCTTCGATTTTATTTTGTTTCTACTCTTCAAGGTAAAATGAGGGATAAAATATACCAAATCAGTACTTTTAATATAAAAGCAACCCTTTTATATAGTAGTTTACGTCATTGTCAGAAGTTCGTGCTGTGTATGGGTGCGGTGCTATATAAAACAACGATAGTAGCATATACATTTTCGTGTTTACAAATTATGTGTAGTCATTTTGCCTGTTGTCCTAATTGAAACTTATAATCGCGGGAAAAGGTTACGTCATATCGTAATAACCGCCCACGTCTTTTCGTAATTTCTTACTGACCTAAATTTCCACCTCTTAATACTCTCGAGTTAAAGTTGATTGAAAGTAAATATTATCTAAAATTGTTAGATAACCGATAACTTAATTCTATTAAATTAACACATATTTATAATTATATCTAACATTGGCACTAAGGTCACTTTGGTTTGTAATGCAAGAAAAATAAAGTTTAATTTCTGCCAATTTGGAGCCATCGTCTCAAAACGTGCCTTGAATGGGAACAAAATATTTTTTTTAGGGAAGTTTTCAAAACTTGAAATTAAAGATTGATACATTTTTAAAGCAATTATTTGCTAATTTCTCATAAAATGACGATATAAATATGGTGGAGAATTTCAACTTGATTCGATACGGTTCGGGTAGTTCAGGTAGTTCAGGTGGCTAGAACATTGCCCTGGTTAGGCAAAGGTCACGGGTTCAATCCCTGTCTCGAATCAAATTGTCTTTTTCCACTTTATTGAAATTAAAAGAGTTTCCAATTTCTGTCGATATCGGATTCTCTTAAATTTAAGCACACACTGTATTATAGCTCTAAATTATTTATAGAATCATTATAAATACGAGCTTGAATGTTTAAAACTACCTACAAAAGTTTTTTTTTGCTTTATATATTTGCAAATTTCTGTGAGGTATTTTTAAATTTATATCCACGGATTTAAAACAAATAAATGTATTTATTTAAAGGGTATAGCCCTGAATTTTATTGACATTAGGTATATAAATAATGCCTTTCATACAGACTCTTCGAAATGAGGTCATACATTAAGTATACGGAATTATGGAATAATGATAACTTCCGACCTAATTCTCGAGCCAAAAAGGAATTCTATAAATGTGATATAATAGTATTTAGCTGGGTGCGACCTCCCCTCTCTAAAATGACTTTGGGGTAACATTTTATTACGTCATTCACACCCCGTATTCATAGTCATTATCACGATGTTCCTTAGTGCCGAAATGGCATCATTGATTCATAATAATGAGCTGCTCAGTGGAGTTTTCGCAAATAGACGGGCAGCATGAATGGTCCAGTGGCTATCATCTTCTTCGTACCTCACTAATTGCATTGCAAATCATCAACATGTTCATAAGAAGTTGGTATTTTAATTGGAACTTACTTATTTAAAATAAAATATCCCACCGAAAACCTAAACCCAAATAAAAACCACCTCTCAGTACACAAGTAAATACCTAAATAACGCGCCCTTCACTGTCGTAAGGTATCACACGACTTCTAAATTGAAATCAGTTTCAAAACCAAAAGTGGTAGAAACTTAAAAATCGCCTATGCAGGTATTTTTTTTATACCCCAGAGGTGGCAGACAAGCATACGGCCCACCTGGTGGAAAGTGGTCACTGTAGCCTATGGACGTTTGCAACACCAGAGGTGCGGCACTCTAGCTGCCGACCCTGTGAAAAGGATCACATATTCATAGTGTCCTGAATCAAATGCCGCAAACCGTTTCTATCTCTTATGGTTCCTGAGAAATAGATGCGTACAGACGGACGGACAGACTAAGCCGTGTTATAAGACTTTTCTAAACTTTCGTGTTTAGAAGTCTAAAACAATGTAGTGCCACGAGAATAATTTAAGATTAAAGATTTGAGAAAAAGCAAGAGCAGTTGCCTAATTGCAATGTTAATGCATATAGCTGCATTAAGACTGCTAGCCGACTGCACCCTTTACTTGCATTGCATTGACGTGCAGTTATTCCTATGCCGACTTCAAGCTAGTTTTGCCTACGATTGGCAGTTTCTGTACTATTAAATAAATCAAGTGCATGAAGTCCAGTTACATTTGCGAGCGTTTCCGTGCTTCGGAAGGCACGTTAAGCCGTTGGTCCCGGTTGCCAGTAAAATGGCAGTCGTTAAGCCTGGTTGAGGGCCTTATAGGCGGCTTAAAAAATTTCAACAGCAGGTAGCCACAGCCTGCATCTGTCTATTTTCAACACGGCAATGGGCTCACCACCTATTACGTGGGACAGGAATCCACACGGTGAAAAGTGGGCATATAATATGCCTCTGCCACCCCTTCGGGGATAAGGCGTGATGGATATTTATTTATTTAAGTGCATGAAAATCATTGAGTCTATACTCTTATTTTATGTTTTGCATTTTAAATGCAGACCACAGTAACGCACAGTAATATTCTGTAATTTTTATTGAAAAGTATATTACTAATGTTTTTTTTTTACGTTTATTTATTATTAATTTTCTTGAGTAGGAGTAGGATTTTGTGAAGCCTGGCGATCGGTCCTCTCTGACTACCCCGTCACGGATACAGCGTGAAGATAAAATGTAAACTTAAAATATTTTTATTCTATTACTTGAGCATTTTAAGTGGGATGTACCAGGAGGCCGAGTCTACTATAGACAAGCCATAGAATAGAACCAGAATAATAGGCTGATTTTGCTGTCAAAATATTAGTAGACTATCAAAAATGCAACTGACTAACGGTCACTTACGCGGTACGTGTGTAGAATTCTATCGGCTGACCGATGGAATTCTATTGGAGTACGATTATAATAGTAGACTACGAAAAACTGTCAAAATTGTTCCGGTGGCTTTCTATTGAGCGACAATTTCGGCACGATTGAAATACGAGTAGCAGACTCTGCCCCCTGGGTGGATGTCGTATCTAGAAATGCTGGCTGAGCTGTGAGCAAAATGACGTGCTTTCCAGCCATTGTTTCCGAAGCAAAAGCAAACAAGACAATAGTGCGCCCAGACTCTACCCAGACTTCAGTCTTTATGTATCTAAAATGATTACAGTTGGTAAGTATTGTGAGGTCCCAGTCTAGCAGAAATTCACTTTCTAAATAACTAATGCTTTGTCGATTTTTTGGAGATTCGTTCGAAAACTTTACCAACAAAATGTCATTTGCCATAGAGTAATAGTTTACTATGTCAACCATATACTAATATTATAATCAAAAAGACAGGTTGTTTGTCGTGTTTGTAAATTGCAATACATTATATACATACATACTGTCACGCCTTTTTTCCCTAAGGGGTAGACAGAGGCATACTATATACCCACATTTAACAGTATGCATTATTGTACGGACAGCTCCATTGAAATCTCACCCCCTTAGAGTGTAAATCTAAACTACTGGGGGTGAGATTTCTTTGGAGCTGACTGTACCAAGTAACAGGTGGTGAGCCCATTGCCGTGTTGAAATGGACAAGCCGTCTACCGGGACCAACGGCTTAACGTGCCTTCCGAAGCACGGAAACGCTCTTAAATGTAAATGCCACAAAGTACACTAAATATAGTCATAAGTACTACAACTGTTTACTGTAGCTTGTGTTGGTACTTGTGCCCGCGCTAGTAAGTCGTGCGTAAAATCTAGTTTATAATAATGAAACATTTATTATTTAGTAATATTTCAAGTTTTCTATTAATATTATAAATATTGCGAATTATTGCCAAAAACTTAATAGTTTGTTTGCCAAGATATTGTTGTTATATAAAAACTTCTATATCTATTATGTAGATATACTGCAATAAGGCATTTATGTAAGTACCACCTTCACGGTCAAAAGTACATTAAGTAGTGCTCCATGCTCAAAATGAGCGGTTTACAAAAGTTTCGATCAGCGATACATGTATGTGTCACACTTTGATCATCATATTATTATCTACCGAAACGCCTATTGCTACTTAAGCGCAACGCCAGACTCTGTGCGCCCTTAGGGATTGGAAATTTCAGAGGTCATATAATAATATGACAGTCGCTTACAAAGATGCTTCAAAACAAAAGATAGCTGCTCACTATAAATAAAATAAATATGGACTCCAAATCTATGCACTTAGAGCCGTATTCCAGAACGTTTATCAATACTCAAGAAACACTTGAGAGTAGTATTTTTTAAGCAAAAACTAGCCTCAAGCGTCGATTGAGTATTGAAAAACGTTCTGGAATACGGCCCTTAGATAAACGCGCGAATGCGACACCGTCAGTCGACTCTCAATCAAGTGGGCCGTCTGCTTGTTTGGTACCTTAGCGGTATCTTAAACATGTGTGTGTACCAGAATACACAGGTAAGAAATGAAACTTCTAAACCCCGTTATTTACAGCTATAAAATTTATCTCATACGTAGATAAAGAAGTTTCACTTATGATAAAGAGCTTCACTTCAAAACAAGGCGCGTAACCGAAAAACGTAACCGTTTTTTTAAAGCTATACAATTTCTCTCAACGTCAACTTCACTTCAAAAAAGTATTAACATCATATCGGTCATCATCCCGTCAATAATAATAACATTATTACTTTCGTATAGTTACTGATAGTAGTCTAAGAACGCTTTAAGAATTTTTTATAGTTTCATGATGCGGAATGCATATTTCCTTTGTATCAAAATCGTGTACCCATTCAAGGTTTGCATTTTACTCTCTCCTATTCAACCAACCAGTCGTCTGTCTTTACTACCGACGTCGCAGATTACAAAGCTGCTATTGTATTGTGTGGTGCCGTTGTGCGACAGTGGCGTGCACAAGGATTTCGGACAGGGTATGCATACTACCCTAAACCCCCGCGAGGAAGTGAACTTGAGTTAAGCTCGTGTTTGTACCTACCAATCTATCTATACTACTAATATTATAAATGTGAAAATTTGGATGGATGTTTGTTACTCGTTCACGCAAAATCTACTTAACCGATTGCACCAAAACTATGTAGTATGTATCTAGGTAGATAGTTGGAGACCTGGATTAACACACAGGGTACTTATTATCCTGATATTGCCAGGGAAACAGCAACTACGTGGGTAAAACCGCGGGACGCTGCTAGTGTACCTACCTACAATAAATAAGTAAAAAACTTACCAATTTCAATTCAGCGACATTTTGACATGGCACATTTGGTTGTTGTGTGTGTATGTGGCCACCATGAATATCCAAATAAAATAATGACTGATGGTAAGAACAAGTCATTTAAATAATATCCAGCGATATTGTAGGTACATATTTCAAGATCACTGGATATCATTGAGATATTGTTGAGCTATCTCACTCAATACCTATGTATTGAGTGTTTCCTGCGCAAATGAGCAAAAATAAGTGAACAAAATTACTTACCTGCATACTTTACTGTGACTTTGTGTTGTACATATTATGTTAATGCATATAAATCTAATTAAAGCGGGTATATTTGTTAAAATATTTCTGTAGCCTTTTTTTTAATTAGATCCAAACCGCGAACAAAATGTCCTCTAACAATTATTTTATTTTTAAAAGACGACGTCGAGAATACCCTAGATTTTAACTTATTTAAACACACATCACCAGCAAAGATTTCAGGCTATAATTTTCTATAATTCGCACATTCAATTTCAATCACTGTACCAAAGTGAAATCATTTGACAGTGAAACAATATTACACAGCAAAATGGCGTATGATGCTACTTGACACAATACAAATATACAAATATTCTGTTTTCGACAACTATTTAAATCGGTCGGCTTACCATAATAAGCACTGCCTCTCTGCCCATAAGAATTACGCACACAATCGTACAATTTATACACACAAACAAAGTATCAATGTACTAGGAACAAGCATAATTTAGATCTGCTTACAGTCGCAGCCGGCGCGCGGCGCTGCGTTAATATCGACGCGTGACGTAAGAATGGTTGCTTTTTAGTAGTTCGCTCAAGGACTAATAGATGGCAGTGGTTGGGACAAGTTTTTAATCTGGTAATTTAAAAGGGAATTATATTATTAAACTTATAGTAGTAGATTTAGATTATACTGATTGGGCTAGGGTATGCAGTGCTTATTTGCATGTATGAAGCGCACGCATCTGTTGTGCGATATGTATATCTAATGTTGGTAATATGCCTATCTATAATAATTCGAGTCCAAGACTACCAGGACTTTAATTGGTCGTGCTAATTAGTGTCTAGCACATAAGACTTTTAGCCTTTTTGTTACCACCTCACTAAAAAGGCAACGGGTTCAAAATTTCTTCCAAATTTAACATCTAAAATAGACACATTTTATTTTATTAAATTTATTTGGCCCTTTAGACCCACCCCAGGCTTCTGAAGGCACGTTAAGCCGTTGGTCCCAATTTTTTTGGTCCCAAAGTTTAGTTGGTCCCAAATTGCCAATAAAATGGCAGTCGTTAAGCCAAGTTGAATGCCTTAAAAAATTTCAATAGCAGGTCACCACAGCCTGCGCCTGTCCATTTCAACACGGCAATGGGGTCACCACCTGTTACGTGGGACAAAAATGCATACGGTAAAATGTGGGCGTTCAATATGTCTCTGCCTACCCCTTCGGGGATTAAGGCGTGACAATATGTATGTATGTATGTATAATAATTCGTGAAATAAGCCTGACGGCACAAAAATATAAATCATGTCTATAATCTCTTCAAACAAGGTTATCGTACTTGTACTTATTTACTGTAAGAAGGTGTTATACCAGTAGCACAATCCTCAAGGACGCAAAAACATCGTCGCGAGCTATAGACTAGGTGGACATTTCTGAGTCGTACCGCCTAAAACGTCTCACAGACCTGGATATTTGGTATGAGTCTCTCATGGAGGATATCCCCAGAAATGTGTGCAAAATACTTAAAATTGCCACTCGGGGTCCGCTGTTCGTTAATTCGGTGCTAGGGGCAATTGTGTATTAGCTGTCGTCAAGCCTCCCAACCTTTGTATGCGGACACTGGAGCCTCATCTATTAATTGCAGGTGTCATAACTGGTTACACGACCAGCTTAGGCTCAGCAGACTAAATGAAGCCCTACCTAAAAACATAACCGGTGATGGCAATAAATTCGCAAATGGTGATTAGAAAATAGTTGGCGTAATGTAGTTTGTGTTAATAGACCTCTGCTTGCCTTTTACTTACTTTATTTTTAGCTACTAAAGTTCTACTCCCATAAATACTCAATGATTAGCGATTGATTGCTTTGCAGCTAAACGTCTAATAAAACCTCTATAATAGCATGTACTCCAACAAAAAGTACCGCCTTCAATGATAAATCAACTTCGTGTATTTATCAAGACAGTGAAACTTTTTATCTGATGTAATTATGTATTGATCGTTATGTGTTAAAATACCAATCATTCCGTTGTTAGCTACCGTCATATTTCATTTGGATTGCTAATTGCTACCATTCGCTCATAGGATTGTCAGTAACGGATCGTCAATCATACTGTAGATTGTCAGCCAATTATTGAGACGTTTTAAACGAATTTGTAGTTGATATATTTTCTTAAAATGGTATTTGTAATTACATCTCACCTAAATTTTGAGGTGCGTTTAAACTTCACATTCCTCACTCCTAGAGGCTATTTCCAGTGACGGATCGGCAAACAGAGGCGGTTTTCACGTTCGTGGAAACGTCCTTAGTAAAGCAAACGCTAGTGATTTTGGATAGCTAAATTATACTTATAAGTACTAGAATGGTAGACAGGTTTAATATGGGTCTCGACTTTTTGACCGAAAGCAGACAAGTACCTAATCCTGTTTAATCTTCGATTACCAAGTCAAACATGAGACTTCCTTACACTGCTGTCAAAATTCAGTCCTTAAACCTTCGATTAAGCGGCTAATAGGACTATAAAAATGTATTCAGACCCCGTTCCAATTTATAAGATCAAGAAAACATGCGTATAATGCCTAGTGGGTTTTATGAATGAAGAGTAATGTCGATTTAGGTCAGTCGCCATTTTTTTAGATTAGTATAAATTAGGACTCCGACTACTTTAAGTAGACAAATGTATTTTTTAACTGGGTTAAACTCAATATGACATTAATGACATTTAATGACTACTTAATTACATAGTTTCCATTACAAGTAATTTTCTTTGTGGCATTTTTTTTTTTAAATGCCGTCTATTCCAAAGTATGCTAATATAAGCTTGTGTTATGGGATCTAGATGACTGATAAACATACTTATATTTTTCTAAATACATACACATTATATGAAACACATAAACTCCGAAACAAACATTTGTGGGTCACGCAAATATTTGTTCCGACCCGGGACCGCAGTCGCGGCAATCTCATACACTACCACTGCGCCACCGAGGCAGTCGAAATATATGTAGACATTAGATAAATAATACATTCTCATAGCCAAATAATGCATTTTGGCTCCACAGCATATTTGGTATGCTACCCGTTACGGACAACACTGACTGGCTCCCTTTAACATCGGCGCTTTTACTGCATCGCGTTTTGGCGACTCTGGCATCCGGAACCAGCTTCGGAATCGCGCGTTTTACCGACTGCAACGTTTTGCGGTTTCCGATTGCGATTGCGACACGTTTTAGCGACTCCATCGCCGCAACTGGTGTTTTAAGTATGCGGTGTGGAGCACTGGATCGCTGTATTTAGCATCGAATAATCTACCAAATTGTAGGTCGCCGATGCTAATGAAAAGTTAGCTAGTCTGTGGTGTCCCTTAGTCGCTTTCTGTAACACCCACAGCAGAATAGTGGTATCCTAATCACTAATGGTTGGTTGGGCACGTCAATGGGGCTCTACCGAGTTTTCCCAGATATTCAGGGTCAATGAGGAGGAATGAATGAATGAACTGTTTTTTCGATACGCACAATATTACATACATGTGTGTATGTAATATTAATTTTACATGCTTACAATGTGTACCCAATAAAGTCGTCGTCTCAGCACAATGTGCACTAACGATTTTCAGCTGACACCTTTGAGGAAACAACAAGTAAATAGAAAGCGTACACACAAACTAAACCTTTCGCTTGTGGTCTTAAAATTCGAAATATAATGTACATGAATCTGCAAGAAGCGAAAGAAGTATACATGAATTGCGAAACCTGGCGATCTGTCCTCTCTGACTACCTTGTCAGGAATACATATAGGAGGAAACATGCATGAAGATAGTTAGCATATTCTATGTAAGTTAAAATGTAATAAACAGATTTTCCTGCGAGAACCAACAAGATTAATTACAGGATAAAAAGGATACAATGAGCTGCACAGGCAGTCAAATTATTATAATACCAAGTATCACGCAAATCTCTTTACCACTTTTATTAGTTTATCCTGTACATACAAACAGTGACATTGACACCGTTACAAATTTATTTTAAATATAGATAATCTATTACGAACGAACTGTAGGTTTGTCCTACAGGATTTCCTATTACGACTTCTACTACTACGCAATTGATGTATTTCGTAAATTTAAGATAATGTTCCAGTTCTAACTTAATAAATCAAAGTGTTACATATAGATTAGAACTAAGATTGATGACAGGGCGTTGTACGGACCTCAGATAAGGTAACCTTGGCGTTGACCTTTAAGGATACAATGACCGTAGTACCTACATTTTAGTCAAACCATATTTAAATCTATTATGTGTTTTGAGTTGACTTCCCTCAGTGTAGACTGTCGACAGATCCTGAAAAATGCAGGCGGCAAATGACTAAAACTTTGTAGCTATCTTTTGAGAAGCATAAGTGGGCATCAATTGACTGACAAATTCAGTCTATTTGAAGTATTTTTCTTAATTAGCGTTTGCAATATAGCAATGAATTTTAGCTTATTTTGGTAGGGTACTGTAACTCAGTGGTCAGCGCATTGCCCTCACGCAAGCATCACGGGTTCAAGATTCACCTGAACCAATGTTTATTATCTACATTTTATACTTGAAATCGATTCATTAAATAAATACAATTGAAGCGCTCGTGGCCCCGCGGTCTCAGTGTTCTGTAAACGATCACTGAGTTACGCAACTTTCACTATGGCTGGTCCTCCGATGGGTGACCACTTTGTGGCATTTACATTTGCGAGCGTTTCCGTGCTTCGGAAGGCACGTTAAGCCGTTGGTCCCGGTTGCCAGTAAAATGGCAGTCGTTAAGCCTGGTTGAAGGCCTTATGGGCGGCTTGAAAAAATTCAACAGCAGGTAGCCACAACCTGCGTCTGTCTATTTCAACACGGCAATGGGCTCACCACCTATTACGTGGGACAGGAATCCATACGGTGAAAAATGGGCATACAATATGCCTCTGCCACCCCTTCGGGGATAAGGCGTGATGGATATTTAATTTTATTTAAATAAATACAAATTCCCATAAAGCACATTAAGATCAATCTTTCGTTCAACAACAATAATTAACACAAAATGTTAAATTGTTATGTTCAGTTCAAACGCGCTTAATGAATGAAATACAACTCAATTAACTAATATTCTAAAACCCATAAAGCTGTATCTACACTTGTACAAGATCTATTTTGTACCGCAGCACGTGCCACTTTTTACGGCCATTAGATTACAGGAGATAAATTACAAAGACGCGCGTGCGCACCCGTCCTGAGCCAGGAAATTATAAAAATAAAAATCTAACTATAAACGGATGTTTCGTTAGCCACAATAGCTGACTTATCGGTCGTGTTGTATGGATTTAACTGTAATTGATTTAAACGTGAAAGTGGCAATGTTTATTTCTGGTACTTTAAGAAAATTATAGCTATTAAATTAACCATAAAACTCTTCGAGTGAAAGTTGAATTTGAATGTTGTAGTCATTGTCATTATTATGACTTGGGTGTATTAAATTGTCGGTTAATTCACCAAAATATTCGGGATCTAAGTGATCTGACCTGCAAGTGGTGTACCTACAGAGCAACGGATGACGCAAACAAATTTCTGACCACTCATGGAATCATATTTAGAACAGTCAACCTGTAATTAGAACTATCATCCATATCAGTTCGATACCTAGATCCTGGAATGTCGCAACGTCTACAGAATGAGGTTGTTCCCTATAGTATAAGGATCTTCCAAAAGGGTCTTAAAAAGTTTCAATAAGTTGCTTTCCCAAAATATTTCGTTTATGATGTTGTAAACGTCCATAAGCTGCAGTGGCTATTTTCGATCGAGTGGACCATATGTTTATCTGCCACTAACTAACTAACTATCTTCACGCTGTATCCCTGACGGGGTAGTCAGAGAGGACAGATCGCCAGGCTTCGCGATCCATGCATACTTCTTTCGCTTCTTCGAGATTCATCAATCGCTTCATACACGCACGTCTGGGTATCCGAGTACTTTTGACCTTTCCGTTTTTGAGCAATCTGCTCACGTGGTCTTCATATGTAAGTCTCGGCCTACCCTGACTCCTTCTACCCTCTACTTTTGAACAATATATATTCTTCGTCAATAGTTCCTCACTCATTCGTTGGACGTGTCCAAACCAACGGAGCACGCCCTTTTCCAGCTTAACGCTGACACTTTCATTCAAACCTGTCATATTGCGTATCACTTCGTTACGTATTCGGTCGGCCAAGGTAACGCCGCACAATTTTCGAAGTGATCGCATCTCCACAGCATTCAATTTACTTTCATGCATCTGCTGACATACCCAGGTTTCACTACCGTAAAGCAAAGTTGGCACTAGCACTGCATTATGAATCGCCATTCGTGCTTCTTTTACGATGCTTTGTCGCTTTACTAACTGGGACAAAGCACCGTTAACTTTGTTTCCGGCAGCTACTCGCCGTTCTACATCCGAATCACATCTTCCATCCGCGCTAAACATACTTCCTAAATACACAATTTCATTCACTTGCTCTAGATGTTCCTGGTTTACCCTAATCTCGCATTTAGTTCTTACGTCACCTCTTTCAAATACTAGAACCTGCCACTATGATGGTATAAATCGTGGTTAAGACCATCACCTATTGAACCCTAAAACGAAAAGCGTCATATATGATAAAAGTGATTCTAATTGATTTGAAGATTTTGAGATTGAATTCGTTTACTGTAAATAAATAGGTATTAAATGTTTGCAATGATTTTCTCCGAATCGTAATTCCATTTGGTACTTTCAATTAAAATACAAGTAACAACGGATCTGACAGACCTTATTCTACCCAAAAAAAAATCTATTATGTATTTGTAAAATAAAAATCCATCACGCCTTATCCCCGAAGGGGTGGCAGAGACATATTATATGCCCACTTTTCACGTCATGGGAAAATTAATACTTCTGCCTCCTAAATTGTCTCTTCGTGAATATTTGATCTCCATAACAGAATCATTTCTCGTTGCCTTCTGGCAAATTTAATTTGTTGACTAGAAATACCTATCATAAATAATCACATAATAACTTAATTAAGTTCATATCAGAAATATTCCCCAGTAAACATGGCATATTTGGGCCTACAAATTACCTATTGCGTAGGCCAATCACAATACCAATATCTCTACATCCTGGAGGCTGTAATTATGCCATGCGACTAGATCCTCCCCAGGCGTTTATTGTTTGCTAGAGAACTTTGTAATCACTTATTTTAATAGTTCTGTTATTAATTTCTGGTCTATTATCTTTGATGGCATCGCATCTCAAGATAGTAGGTAAATTATTTTATTTTATTGAGCTGAAACTGTATTTACTTACCACTGGTGAGTAATATTTAACCATAAAATGCCTTGGCATTTTTTGGTTAAATATTACATATATTTATGGTTCAAATACAAAAGTACTATTCGAGACTTCTTACTCAAAAATTATTACTTCGTTCTTGGCTATTCTACAAAACAAATAATGTGAACGAAACCATTACCATCTATGAACTAAGGTACGAAAGCACTGAATCGACTGAAATTATGTCAAAATTTGTAAGAAGAATCTAATTATGTAATTGATAGTCTTTGATTTTTCGATACTTTAAAAAATCGCTTTGAAACGTTCCTTACAGATCAGAAGACGATCACCTGTCAACACCCGTCAGTTTTTCTTTGTCTCTGGTGTTACGTTGTTTAAAATATTTTCTTTACAAATTTACATTTCAGTATCACAGATATTCCATTACGTTGGAAAATAAATCGTTTCGTATAACAGAAGAAAAAAACAGTCATAGAGCACACGAGAGTGCTTTGTTCTTTTAGTATAGCTACGTATAGAAGGAACCGTGTTCATTTGACGCCACATCCAACGAACTATAGCTATGTGTCGCATAGCGAAGCTGGCGAAGGGAAATGCACCAGTTTATTGCGATAGACTTGAAAACGGTATGTGCACAAACATCTATTTACGTATTAAGGTTTGTATCACATTTACTAACTAGCTCCAACAAAACACTGCTCCAACTGTATTTAAATAACATCAATGAACCAACTGGGATACGCACAAAATTTCTATTAGATCGGTTTAGCCGATCTCTATCAATATAGTTTTTGAGTACTCTCATAAAATCGGCTAAATTAATATACTTAGTTGATACGCAGTTTGGCTTCAAAACTGCTACAAGACTTAAGTGCAGATCGGTCTGCGACTAAAGAAGACTTTTTTATAATAGGTAGGCATAAAATGTTCATCTGTTTTCCCTGTTACTTCCAAACCCTACCTGGATTACCTACCTTTTGTTTTGGCTGCTGTTCCTAGCATCTAAGAGCATAATTTGGCTTATACATATTTTTATTCTTGTTGGGAGTGACTAACGTCTGACCTTCCAACCCGACCGAGCGAGCGGTGCAAGATCAAACGTTTAAGTAGAGAAAATCTTTCAAGAGTGCTTATCGGTTAAGTGACTCGTGTATCCTTGTAATGGTCACGCCATTACCCCCAAAGTGCCATACTGAGGCATAATAATTTTTCATATTTCTCATTTTTTTTACCTCGGTTTTATCTAGTCATCATATAGCTAGGTATAATTACTATCCACTACTTTAAAATACCTAGGTACCTTTAATTGTAGCACCAATTTTTTCGGGCAATGACCTGACTAAATGATCTTACTATTATTACATTACCACTTTTTTTCATTATGTGCTAAAGATCCATCACGCCTTATCCCCGAATGGGTGGCAGAGGCATATTAAATGCCCACTTTTCATCGTGTGGATACCTGTCCCACGTAATAGGTGGTGAGCCCATTGCCGTGTTGAAATAGACAGACGCAGGTTGTGGCTACCTGCTGTTGAAATTTAAAAACCGCCCATAAGGCCTTCAACCAGGCTTAACGACTGCCATTTTACTGGCAACCGGGACTAACGGCTTAACGTGCCTTCCGAAGCACGGAAACGCTCGCAAATATAAATGCCACAAAGTGGTCACCCATCCGAGGACCAGCCATAGTGAAGTTGCGTAACTCAGTGATCGTTTACAGAACACAGAGACCGCGGGGCCACGAGCGCTTCAAAGATAGCAAGATATGCAAATATTAAATAATGTAGTAAATTTTACTTACTAATAAATAAAAAAACAATCATAATATATGGACGTGTCTATACTATACTAAAATAAAATAAATATCCATCACGCCTTATCCCCGAAGGGGTGGCAGAGGAATATAAATATAAATGTAATTATTAATATAAATATAATTATTTTATAGTAGGTATACTAAAATTATAAATGTGAACGTAAGTTTGTTTGTGACGCTTTCCCGCGAACCATACTTAACTGATCATCATGAAACCTTGTACTATTCTTGGAGGTATAGGAAGCAATATAGGATACATATTATACAAAAAAAAATTAATAAAAAAAATTTTTGCCGAAACTCTCAATTTTTCTTTCTTTTGTGGCGCTAACGAAGTTGCGCGGGTAGAATATTGTGTTTGTAATGAAATAGGCTCATAAACTACTTTGCCGATTTCAACATTCTTTCACAGTTAGAATACTACATTCTTCGTGGGTAACATAAGTGATATTGGATTTTCAAAAAGTTTAGGGTTACGTATGAGATCTCGAATAATACATTATTCGAGATCTCATACGTAACCCTCCAAGGTGTAAAAACAAATACTCATAAAATTTCTTACATCGTGTACGCTGCGAAAAGTATTGACTATAAAAGAAAAAGAAAATTACAAATCTACAATTTTGGACAGGAGAAAGAACCTAAGATATTACGATCTCATGGCCATAAATAATCACCAATTTATGAACTCTGGAATAATTTTAAAAGTTTGCTTCGTGACTGAAAAAGTTAATTAATCAACGATATTTATGTCATTGCAGAAAGAGGGTGACGATTACGCTCGTTCTAAAGTAGTTGTTATTTATATTTTATTATAGTTGTATTTAAATAAAGTAGTGAGATAAGTTAACTTAGAGTACTTTTGATATGTCCTGTTTTGAAGCTGATGGTTTGTTTATTTGCTAACTGTCGGTATTTCCTTTCCCTTATCATAGCTGCCACCACTTCTAGTATAAAGGTGTGACCCTTTATCCTCCAAGGGGTGGCAGAGGCATACTATATGCCCACATATCACCGTAACCATTTTTTGGTCCCTAGTAGAATTTTCCGGTGCAGCAAATTCATTCTACGTACAAATCCTTGTTTATAAGATTGCCTTAATTCTCATTTATCACTGATCGAATCTTTAATTCATCACTATCCAGAATAAATAACGTCGAACTATGTACCATTAACTTAATCGTCGCGCGGGCAGTTTACTATCAATTTAATTGAACGGAATATTGTAATGCTTTCGAAACGTGAAACTTTAAGCCCTAATAAAGAGCGTTCAACGCAAGCCACGATGAGCTCAAACAAACAATGTAATCTACACCCTGAAACCATCGATACTTTACTTGTTCAGTAGTAAACTCAGTAATGGCTTTAAATTATAAAGAATCTTGTTATGGTGACTCTTGGGTATTTGACACAAAAAACGTCATGGCACATTTAAGCGATTGACCGAAACGCTCGTGGCCTAGCGGTCTCAGTGTTCTGTAAACGATCACTGAGTTACGCAACTTTCACTATGGCTGGTCCTCGGAAGGGTGACCACTTTGTGGCATTTACATTTGCGAGCGCTTCCGTGCTTCGGAAGGCACGTTAAGCCGTTGGTCCCGGTTGCCAGTAAAATGGCAGTCGTTAAGCCTGGTTGAAGGCCTTATGGGCGGCTTGAAAACTTCAACAGCAGGTAGCCACAACTTGCGTCTGTCTATTTCAACACGGCAATGGGCTCACCACCTATTACGTGGGACAGGAATCCACAAGGTGAAAAGTGGGCATATAATATGCCTCTGCCACCCCTTCGGGGATAAGGCGTGATGGATATTCGACCGAAACTTCCCAAAGATCACCACAACGCTGTGATTTTGCGCATTTGTTAGGACTTTTGTCCTTATAAAAATAATCTATTCGATCTACAGCCCACATCCTGCAATTGCTCGCGACGTTTGTTAGGTCGGTCATTAGTCCACCTAGAGGACGGCCTCCCTTCCCTACCTTCGTAGCCGAATATTTTTTTATCTGTCACGCCTTATCCCCATGGGATGACAGAGGCAAACCCATGTGTATTCCTGTCCCACGTAATAGGTGTTGAGCCCATTGCCGTGTTGAAATAGACAGACGCAGGTTGTGGCTATAAAATGTTAATAATTTTCAAGTCGCCCATAAGGCCTTCAACTTGACTTAACGACTGTCATGTTACTGGCAACCGGGACCAACGGCTTAACGTGCCTTCCGAAGCACGAAACGCTCGTAAATGTAAATGCCACAAAGTGGTCACCCATCCAAGGACCAGCCATAGTGAGTTGCATAACTTAGTGATCGTTTACAGAACAATGAGTCCGCGGGGCCACGAGCGCTTCAATATTTAGGTTATACGTACATTTTTCGTTTGTGAATTCATTTTGAACATGTTTCCCTTGATTGGACGCTTCCCAATATTCAATCTGACTACTCAAGCATTAAAGAAATTTTACGGTTTAGTAACTCTCAATTGTTCTCAACTAATCAACGTACATACCTACTACTTAAAATTTTATAATAGCTACATGATTGGAACCCTTCGAAATGTATAAACGAACTAGTTTTTGTCAAGATACGGGATGTGGCCGCGTTGCTTTCATCTCCCGAAATAAACTTTGATGTAGTCCTTGAAAACCGCATTGTCTTCCACATTAGGTAAAGACATGTTTCTCCTTCCCCACACTCTCAAAAGTGCCGTCTCATCTTGCTAGCTCACGTGTCCTTTGCTTATGAGCGTGTAAATTATGGATACGTTCGTGTAACAAGTGCTTACGTATTTTTATGGGAGTATGTACCTAATTCTAGATTTACTAGAAGAGGAAATGTCTCGTTTACAATTCGGCTAATGACATACGAAATTTTGGTCTGTCATAGATTTTTACGTAATTTTATTTTTCAAAAATCCATAAACCTTGGTTTATAGTAACACTAGTTGATGCCCGCTATGAAGCTTTCCCGTTCCCACAGGAACTTTCCCGATCCAAAAAGTATCCTATGCCCTTTTTCGTGCTTTAGACTATCTCTGTACCAAATTTCATGTAACTCGGTTCAGTAGTTTTGGCGTGAAGGCGCGGCAGACAGTTACTTTCGCATTTATAATATTAGCAGTAATTCCTTCAAAGTTACAATTAAATTGGAAAGTTCGATTATTTAAGTCAAAAGTACTCGGATACCCAGACAATATGTATGAAGCGATTAATGAATCTACAGGAAGCGAAAGAAGTATGCATGGATCACGATGCCTGGCGATCTGTCCTCTCTGACTACCCCGTCAGAGAGAGCGTGAAGATAAGTTAAGCTTTAAGTTTATTTGAAAAAAGTATACGCGATATTGTTTGAACTTTCGATAATTTAGTGATAATTGTAGAAACACAATAGATACAAATAATTGGATACACTTAAAAGCCTTATTCCCGAGGGTCCAAAGCTCGGTTACGCTCACTGGCATCCGTGTGAACTCACGTAATTTGAATACTCACTAGTCCATATCAGGCTTATAAGTGTAGTTGCTTATTTAATATGAATCCCTTTTTATAGGACTTTCACCCTTTAATGTAAGCAACATTGTTTATATCTATACTTTAATATATAAACCTGAAAAGTTTGTTTGGTTCAACGCACTGATCTCTAGAACTATTGGTCTTAATTGAAAAAATATTTTTGTGTTGGATAGCCCGTTTATCGAGGAAATAACCATAAATGTCAACAAATCGGGCAAATAATAATAATAATAAAGGAAATAATAAATGATTTTGAAGTATTACAATAGAATAATAAAGAAACAGAATCAACCTCAACATTATAAAAATGCAGTAAACAAGAAAATATGTTTATAATGTTTTTGAAGAATGACATGACGTCTGTCATGTCAAACTATATTACATACATAACAACAAACTTGTATCGCCAAAAGAACAAAAAAAAAAAAAAAAAAACAACAAACTTATGAAAATATAACAATATAAGATGTTAACTAGAGCCAAAAGCCGAAATGCACAACCAACACCACCGGATTCGTCGCATAGCTCCGCCTCGCAGCACATGGAAACCTCGGAACCGATTGCTGCTGAGGCTTTGAGCTCGTCATCGAGCGACGAGTATTTCTCTCCCCCGACGTCGCCAACACCTGTACGTCGGCAGGGGAGACGCCGGCCACCGACGTGCTTGGAGTCCAGAGGCCCGCCGGCTTCGAATAGGGCTCCCGGTGCCGGTGGTAATGTGCACCGCATACGATGGACTTCATCTATGAATGAAAACGTTATGCGGGCATATTTTGCGGCTACAGAGGGAGGAATTAACCTCACTGCGTACCGTGTTCGTATGCTGCCTTTGTTTCAGGTACTTGAGCCAACAGTCAACGTTTCGGCACAGCGGCTATCGGATCAAGTGCGAGCCATTCAACGCTGTCATATGTTGGATGATGCCGCACTTGGGAGACTTCGTTCAGAACTACAATGTAGCCACATCATCCCTCCTTCGTCTCAAACTAGTGAGGTTAATGAAATGTGTAATGCCAGAGAACTTTCATCCAGCAAATCCATTGATGAAGAACTGGATGATGTTGTTACAAGAGTAAGTACCCAGTACAATGACGAATTAAGGAGTACTTTGGAACGAACGATTAATGAGTATAGGTTTTCTGATCCTGAGTATCGCCCACGTCTACCGCGGTTGCCTACGCATAAAAAGAATATAGCGCTGGTGTGTGCTTTGGACTCGGTTCTAGCAAGCTATTTTGATACTTGTATAGATTTAAGTGATGCACACTCAATTCTGTATTGTGCGGCTGTTGCGGTTTGTCGGGTAGCTGGTGTTAAATTTACACAAGTTGAATCAGCTATTCGACCAAAATCTGTTCCAGCTTGGCAATGCAGAATTGAGCGTCGTATCGCCGAGACTAGGGTGCTCATTGGCAAGCTGTGCTGCTTCAGGGCGGGTAATACACGCCCGAAAGTAATGCGTTTCGTGACTCGGGCATTCGCGGGGACTGATATTAGTCCTTGCGAATACTCTTTTCGGGTCACGGAACGTATTGACCACCTGAAGCAGAAAATTTATGCGTGGGCAAATCGTATACGACGATACAAGAAGAGAGTGGATCGCTATACTCAGAATCGTTCGTTCCAAAAAGATGAGAGGTGGGTGTATAGAAGATGGGAGCAGCCTGATTTTTGTGTGACTGACATGTGTCTACCTGATGCTGAAGCCACAAACACGTTTTGGCGAAGTATTTGGTCGGCACCTGTTAGTCATACAGAAGATGAGTGGATGCAGGATGTCAGATTTTCATGTGAATCTATACAAACTATGGAACCAATAATAATAACATCTGATGACGTTGCCAGTGCAGTTCGTTCTTTACCCAATTGGAAGTCACCTGGGCCGGACGGACTGCACAATTTTTGGCTTAAATGGTTCCATAGTTCACATGACTGTTTGGCATTTCGCTTTCAAACATCACTTGAATCTGGGTTGCTGCCATCTTTTATGACTTCAGGCATCACTCACCTCCTTTATAAATCAGGTAGTACTACGGACCCTAAAAATTATAGACCAATTACTTGTTTACCTACGGTCTATAAGCTTCTCACGTCCATTTTGAGAGTGAAATTAAGAACTCACATTGAAAATAATACTATAATGTCCACCTCTCAAAACGGATGTAGAAGCGGGTCACGAGGTAGTAAGGAACTCCTTATTCTTGACATGGCTATTAATCAGCAGGTCCGCCGTAACCGAAGATATCTGGCAACATGCTGGATTGATTACAAGAAGGCCTATGACTCTGTGCCTCATACGTGGTTGTTGAGGGTGCTAGAGTTGTATAAAGTTGATACAACTCTACGCACCTTCTTGAAGGCATGTATGGGGCAATGGAAAACGGCTCTTGTTTATCCAGGATGTCGTCAGGTTCTTGGGAATGGTGAACCTGTAAAGATCGAAAGGGGTATATTTCAGGGTGACAGTTTGAGTCCCTTATGGTTTTGTCTGGCACTGAATCCTCTCAGTACTTTACTGGAGAATTCAGGGCTGGGCTATCAGTTTCGGAGAGGAGGTCAAGTTGTGTCGCATCTTCTTTACATGGATGATTTGAAATTATTTGCCTCCACCGAATCCCATTTGAATGAGTTACTAAAGGTCACTATAACCTTTAGTAAGTCAATCAAAATGGAGTTTGGTGTGGATAAGTGTGCTGTCATGCATGTTAAGAAGGGACGAATTGTGGAATCTGAAGGAGTACAGCTTTCAGATTTCACAAAACTTAGGTCCCTTTCCGCGACTGAAACCTATAAATATCTGGGTATGTCGCAAGCATTGGGTATTACTGAGACTGACATGAAACGTTCGTTGCAGGATTGTTTCTTGGGCCGCCTGAAAAAGGTACTAAAAAGTCTTTTATCAGGCGGAAACAAGGTGCGCGCTATCAACGGGTGGGCCATGCCAGTCTTAGTATACTCCTTCGGCATACTTAGGTGGACTCAAACAGAGTTAGAATCCCTGGATAGGAAAGTCCGTTCGTTATTGACATCATATCGGATTCATCACCCGCGTTCGTCCATAATGAGGTTGTATATCCCACGGAAATGTGGAGGTCGCGGCTTTTTAAACGCCAAGACTTTGCATAACCGTGAGATATGCAACCTTAGAGAATATTTTCTTCGTACTGACGTGGGTATGCATAAGGGTATGGTGACAGTAGATAACGGACTGACCCCACTCGCTCTTGCCAAAGAGAACTGGCGCAAACCACTAATACTAAGTACTGACGATCGCAAGGAGATATGGCAGAGTAAGGAACTGCATGGACGGTTTTATCGGGCTTTACATAGGCCCGATGTAGATTTATTAGCATCTGACTCCTGGCTACGGTTCGGTGATTTATTTGGCGAAACCGAGGGTTTTGTCTGTGCAATTACTGATGAAGTTGTAATGACGAATAACTATCGGAAGTATATTCTGAGAGATGGTACGGTTGACATATGTCGGGCATGCCACCTACCTGGTGAATCTCTTAGACATATAATATCTGGTTGTTCTCGTCTTGCCAACGGCGAATATTTGCATAGGCACAACCAAGTAGCCAGGATTGTCCATCAGCAACTTGCACTGAAATATAACCTTGTCGATTCAGAGGTACCGTATTATAGGTATGTACCCGACTCAGTTCTAGAAAATGGTCGTGTCACATTATACTGGGACCGATCTATTATCACTGACAGGACTATTGTAGCCAATAAGCCTGATATAGTGGTAATAGATCGGTCAGAACGCCTCGCATTAATCGTTGATATAACCATTCCACATGACGAGAATCTCGTAAAAGCCGAAAAGGATAAAGAAATAAAATATTTGGACCTTGCTCACGAGATTGTCGACATGTGGGATGTGGATTCAGCGATTATTGTTCCGATAGTTGTATCGGCACATGGTCTGATTGCCAAGAGCCTCGACCAACATCTCAAGAGGCTCGCGTTAGGCAGTTGGGTCAAGGGCTTGATGCAGAAGGCGGTTATTCTGGGCACGGCACGTATTGTGCGGAAGTTCTTGTCTCTGCAGCCCTGACCACCGGTAGCTTGGTCCCTGTACCCGATGCCGGCGGGATACTATTTTTTATATTTTTAAATAGATTTTTAATATGTATAATTTATTTAAAAATGTAATTTTTATGTGTATATAATAAATTAAGGAAATAATAATAATAATTTTAATAAAAGAAGATACCCGTGGAGAAGAAACAAATAATAATAATAAAGGAAATAATAATAATAATTTTATTTCTCAAAAAAATTTACACTTGCTTGAACAATAAGCTTTTTGCTATTTATTAGGAATTTACATAAGATTTAGGTACTCTAAAATTCCAAACTAGGTAGGAACCTGTATTTTGGAATTCAGTGAAATTCCAGGAAACTTTTATATAAACAACGATAAATAAAATAAAATTAAATTATATAACATTAAAATGAGAAATAGATACATGTTTGTATGTATGGATATGTCTGTGTGAGTGTGTGTGTATGTATTCGAGTTTATGTTAAAATGTGTATGTAGGAGTAAGTATTTTGGAGCAGAATTTTGAAATTATGTATTACCAAGAAGGTTTTCTGTTTCACCGTAATTTAATTTTTGTAACCAGTTTATCATTTTTTCCTTTATATCGAACTTTTTTAATAACTGTATGTCTAGTAATTTGTTCACGTTATTATAAACTTTACAATTAGAAATAGGAAGTTGTCGGGTGGATTTAAATTATCCTACGTTATAGTTAAAGTAATAAACTTATCTTCACGCTATATCCCTGACACGGTAGTCAGAGAAGACAGATCGCCAGGCTTTGCGATCCATGCATAAAGTTATAAACGACGGGACTAAATGGGTGTTCAATCAAAAACGAGGGGTTCGTCTAATTGTTCATATTCACAAATATTACTCAGAAGTAAATTTTCTCGAACTATACCTTTATATCACTACAACTACAACACTACAACTATACCTTTATATCACTACAACTACAACACTACAAATATACCTTTATATCACTACAACTACAACCATACCTTTATATCACTACAACTATAACTATACCTTTATATCACTACATTCTAAACGCCTAGATAAAACTAAGCGTGTCGTGATTGCTAATTCACCTGTTTAGCATTCAGCTCTAGGACGATTATCAAGCTAATAAACAGGACCTACTAAACGTTGAACAATTAATTGAAGAGGAAAATAACTTTATTTACTAATTATATGTACTCGTATTTCATCTTGATTGCTTTGTTCGTTTTGTCCATAAATAATAAGAAATTTTTACTTGTGTTTATATTGTTTTCCTCAAAAGTTAGGTTGCCGCTTTCTGGCATTTACATGAGCGTTTCCGTGCTTCGTAAGCCACGTTAAGCCGTTTGTCCTGGTTGTCAAGCCCAATTGAAGGCCTTATGGACGGCTTGAAAAAATTCAACAGCAGACCGCCCCAGACTGCGCCTGTCCATTTTCAACACAGCAATGGGCTGACCACCTGTTACGTGGGACAATAAATGCATACTAATAAGGCGTCTTCATATGTATGTATGTATAGTTTTCCTAGATTTAGAACTTTAATTTTGCCGCATCGAACTCGTGTGGTTTCAATATCTAAACCAAATACTCGGGCGTGAGCCCACTGTTTAGTCTACTATCCCCGTTGCGTACTCAAAACCAATATAATCGACGCCGGGGGCGCCGCGCCTGGTTTCATTTGATTTGGAATTGCATCACCTCAAAAACCTGATAAAATATGATCACACAAATGCCTCGCCTATTTGCTAACTGGAATTTCTTTGTCATGCCTGTCGCGTTAAACATGTTCTCGTAAAATAAATTTTAATGAATCCAAGTATATAATTTCAAATTCAAGTCTGTGCTGTCGTCCCCTACCCTAATTCGCACGTCTTTCTATAATACAATGTCATCACCCTACTTGTCTCGCTCATCTAATGGTCAACGCCCCAGCTAGGGCTAGGCATTTTTCTGACGCCTACTCACTGAACAGAATTCTGTCAAAATAACAAGTACTCCTGCACTTGCTACAAATTTATTAAATGGGGTGTCTCAATCTACTTAGTCGGTATCCGTTAACTTGTTAGTCTCAACTGATGCATAACTATTAAATAAAAAGGGTTTCAAGGTCTGTCATTCTCAAGTACGGAGTAAGTTTGGACATCCCGAAACACGATCACTAAAACATTGGGTATGTTTTAGTAACCGAGTCGGCATTGTTGAGCTCTGATGCACTTGTACTAGTTAAGTGCGCTCTCAAAAAATCGATCTTCGTGGCACTGTCTCTTTCAATGGAGCTAATTTAAATACAGTATTGAAGAATACAGTACATGTATACAATATTCCAAAGAAAATATAAATAAAGTCATTATTCTATTTATTACAATCATTACAAAATCATACTTTTTTTCAACTTTGAGCTCTCCTATTGATAGCAGTATATTTTAATACCCTTGCAAATTAATTTGTGTTTTAGAGGTAAATGTTCAATGCTTTTTGCTCTACCGGAGTAATTTCTCATAGAGGAACGTGAACGATGAATCAATCAAATTAGCTTAGAGCACTTCACTGCACTTATAGGAACGCCTATAGAAAAAAAGTGTGTGTGCACTTATGTACACGCGTTAGAAGTTATACTTTTTTAAATAAGATTTCATCACATCTGTAATATATATATAAAAAGAGTGAAAACTACTTTGAATGTAGTTATAAGTTGTCATGGAAACACCTATCAGCTAACTTCATGGTATCGGTTTTTGTAACGGACTGCGCGCGCATCGTAAAGATTTACTCTCATCATTTATCCCTAACGCGCCAAAATATGTATAACTTCAATAAAAAATCTCGGTACTGAGTAACAACCAACGGTACTATTGTGTAGATAACCTATTGCTCCGTTCCCGACCTTATAAACGAGTCTTATTGGACACCCACGCACCATGAGTAGTTGCGACTGCGGCATTCTTTTTACACGCTATCCTAGGTTTGTCCCCAGACACGTCCGCCCACCAGTTGTCCAGCGCTTTATTCCTGTTTGATTCAGCGAAATGTGGCAATGTTTAAATATACGGCGCTCATAAAACGTTAAGCTTGGTGTCCTGCACTCTGTAATAATGGGTATCGTATTGTGGGTATAACTGTGATTAAAATTTTTATTTATAGCATAACTAAAAGACGGAACTCGTCCGTGTGTAATTATTTTTACTGATCACAATCTCTGTAAAAAAATTGAATTATTCATTGTAGGACACTAAATAAATATTGTGGGACACATTTTACACAGCGCCATCTAGCCCAAACTAAGCTATTTGCCTGTACTATGGGATCTAGACGACTGATATACATACTTATAAATTTATAAATACATATGTACATATTATAAATACGAAACACTCAAACTCCGAAGCCAACATTTGTGGATCATATAAATATTTGTACCGACCTGGGAATCGAACCCGGGACCTCAGCGTGGCAGTTGCATACACTACCACTGCGATCAGATTTACTAAATGCAATAAAAAATACCCACACTAATTCAATTAACTAAATGAAATAGTATACCAAACAATACCTAACCAACTTTAACTCCCTTCAGAGTTGAATATAGTTTTTGAATAGTCCCATCTATTCAGAAGTTTTGAATAACAGTTCCCCGTTGAGTTGGGTATAGGCCCTTGGCAGCAATTGTCACAAATACTTTGAATACTGGGGCGCCGGCGCCATCTACAGACGGACACCTATACAGATTAAATATAAAACGATTGCGTACACAGATTTAGACCTATGTAATAAGATCATCTTCAATAATGTATTGACAATTTATCGAAATGACAATATTAGAAATCGGCTTAAGGTGTATTATAGTGTTAATACCATGCAACTAATTTTACATAGTATAGTAGTAGTACTTATAGTGGGTATGGTCAATAACTGAAGAGAGGATACGAATATTCTTAATTGAATCGCGTAACACCATCTCAACTTTAACTCAATCTTTATTATAATGGGTACGTCAGATAAAATGAACATCACGCTCATTCTTATAACTTACACTATACGTTAATCCTCCGGAAGCATGTGTTTGAATGTCATATAGGCACTATAATGCACTTCTATTGAACCTACCAGTCGATACGCAAATCGTAAGAAGTTTTAGTCGTAAGGTTATTGTACTTCTTGGAAGTAGCTGAACTGAACTTTATGGAAGTGGACAGATTGTTCTGCTAGTTTTCTATCTTTACAAATTGGTATAGTTGAAAATTGAACGTTCTAACCAAAAGAAATTATAATTTACAAGAATGTGTCTTCAATTCTCCCATAGATATGCTTTTTACAAATTAGGTTATCGGTTTCATGACTTGGAAAAATTAAGATATTCGTGCTCTTTCTGCATTTGGTTATTTCAATCGGTGCGGCAATTTTAGATAATTTGATCAAAATTAGTAGAATACATATCGAGGAGATAAACCGTAGCTCATTTTTGGAAACCTAATATTTGTATACCTAATAGTTCCTATACCTTTGAGTCCGTTGAGCTAATAGATTTTTACCCGACAAATGTATTAGGGGAATATTCCTAAACGGAGAACTGAAGCACGCTATTGCGTGTTACAATACCAAACCTGTAGATAGGGCTGTCAGTGTTTTATAATAATGCAGGCAAGGTGACAAGGTAGTGACTAGGACTATCTTATAGATGTAATATAATGATCTTCAAACCAATTATTTGCTTTTAGAGTCCAATACGTATACATTGTCGATCTATGTTTTCTAACAATAAAACAATATATATATTTCTCATCCGATTATTAAACCAGAAAGTAATGCACATGGTCATGCGTCATAAAATTCAGACGGGTACTAAATCTTACTAAATAAGGTTTCATTTAGATATTTAAAGGTCTGATGCGTTGATAACCCTATACATAAACAGACACACTCATCGATATCGAGTTCGCAGCTTTGTAACAAGCTAGCAAGGCGCGGCGCCGCTGTAATGATGATCCACAATAAGGGTTAAGTTGATGTAACGATTAAGTTTGTGTAAGGATGTCTGTAATTCTAGTTTGCTCCGTGCCCTCCATGTCCCATTGATGAAACACGGGTGATGAAACAAGTTTAATGCCTTGGTGTACTTTCTAAAGGCAATCCCTGAGATTCTAGAGAGTCGAGAAACTATTTACCATAGGGCACATACTGGATCAAGTGCGGTAAAGCGGATTAGTCCTCTCCCGTTATTTATCTGTCGCCTCCGTTGCGCACATTACCTTTCAAAACAAGTGGGGGCAGAGTTCCATGCACTTTCGTTGTTGACCGCCTATGGCCGCTACGGAGCAATGCAAAGCACGTCTACCAGCTTACGGAGGATCATGTCCTCGGAGCAGCCTAAGTCGTGGTGGCACTCGTGCGTTGGTTCCCGATGCAGTAACTTTTTAAAGCAAGCGTGCCCGGTGAGTACCTGCGTCAGTCTGTAAAAGAGGCTACCGTGGTTACTACCGTAACTACATCTAGCAAATCTTCCATGGCGGATCTCATATCCCCTATTGCCTCTGCCCTGCCATTTGATGACTGACGGTTTTAATGCTGTGACTGCAACGCGTTTTGGCGACGAACGCAGCGGATATCGGAGCTACGCGAGCAACTCAATTGCCGCGACTGACGTTTTTAAGTGTGCGGTGCGATGTAAAGTGCTCCACCGCTGCATTTAGCTTCTAAAAAGTGACTAATTCACCGGTCGCCGATGCTAAAAGTAGATAGTCTGTGGTGTCACTTACTACGACTGCATTCTATAAATATTATGCATTATTGTTACTATGTAAATATTTCCTATTTACGATTGCCGCAACACTGCGACGAGTACAAAACAGACATGACATGCACTGAATTATATTCTGCGTGAAATAACTCTTTCCTGTTTGTACTTATAAAGTCGGCTGAATATAGGCTATCCTAATTAACCTCTTGCCCGATCTTCCTCTTTTTGCTTACAGTCAAATTGTAGTATAATAATTATACTATGTATGTCTACAAAAAGGATAGATTAGATTCTATCTTCTCCATTGTAAGCAGATACTACATACTCCTCCTGCTACGGTCATCTGTTGAACTCGTATCTTTTTAAGGTGGCCTATTAGAATTTGACTTAATTTTTTTATTCAAAATGCAATTGCAAATCTTAATCACAGTCAGTTGTAAAATGTTTCTTTTGTTTATCACGCGATGAACCTACACGTCTGGTAGAAACTTTCACTGCCAAGTACTTCTCGCATCCATTATCTTCGACTCTCACGTCATATCAATACGGATACGGCAATTTTTACTATCGTTTAATATCCCGCACATCCTGCGAAACTATTGTCTTCGCAACTGCCATGAATCACTGCCATATTAAACTGGATACAGTTGGTAATTGTGCAAATAATGTGTTTTATTGATAACTGTGTGAGCCCTCGCGTAGTTATGCGCAAGTGATATTTCCGCCCGATAAATTGGTCTCGCCTCGGTCCATTGAAATGGCACTCTTTACTTGTAAAGATTCTCTTAATCTCTTTTTCTTTAATATCATTGTTATAAGTTATCTTACATTGAATGCAGGATTAAATGAATGACAATTTCTATTTACGTATCCGTGTTTCGGATAGCGCGTTAAGCCGCTCTGGTATCGGCTGCCAGTAACATTCTAGTTGTTAGTCAAGTAGAAGGCGAGAGTCTTATCGTTTCAACAGCAGGTAGCCGCAACCTGTCTTTGCCCCTTTATAGATAAAATACAAATGGTGTAATGTGACTTATAGCACAGCCGAAAGACATACAGTCGGTCGACGAAGCTGTCTAGACAGAGCAATCGTGCGGGGGGGACAAGGGACGAGACGCGGGAGGGTTTGTCCCGAGCTGCGAACAAAATATTGTTAGTGGCTCGGGACAGTCTTTCAGGGCTGACGCATTCACGACCGCTTGCTATGATTTTTGAATTTTTGTATAGATTTCTTTAATTCATGGGGTTTTTAATATTCTAAATACAAATTTCGTGTTCATTTTGCAATCCAATATGGCCGCCGCGCCATGGATATAAAATTTCATGTTGGTTATCGTATAAGGGGTTTTTTAGTATGCTAAGTACGAATTTCGTGTTAATTTTGCAATCCAATATGGCCGCCGAGCCGTGGTTATAAAATTTCATGTTGGGTATCATATAAGGGGTTTTTTGGTATGCAGAGTACGAATTTAGTGTTAATTTTGCAATCCAATATGGCCGCCGCACCGTGACTTTAAAATTTCATGCTGGGTATCGTATAAGGGGTTTTTTGGTATGCTGAGTACGAATTTCGTGTTAATTTTGCAATCCAATATGGCCGCCGCACCGTGGTTTTAAAATTTCATGTTGGGTATCATATAAGTGGTTTTTTGGTATGCTGAGTACGAATTTAGTGTTAATTTTGCAATCCAATATGGCCACCGCGCCGTGGTTTTATAATTTCATGCTGGGTATCATATAAGGGGTTTTTTGGTATGCAGAGTACGAATTTCATGTTAATTTTGCAATCCAATATGGCCGCCGCGCCGTGGATATAAATTTTTATGTTGGGTATCGTATAAGGGGTTTTTTGGTATGCTGAGTACGAATTACGTGTTAATTTTGCAATCCAATATGATCGCCGCGCCAACTGTTATAAATTTCATGTTGGGTATCACATAAGATTATTATGGTATGCGGAGCTACACATGTGGGACTATAACTATACTACGTTATCCTGTGTTCAAGTTTTTCGTCATAATTAATATTTAAACTTGTTCAAAGCGGAACCAATATTTTTGTGTTGAAAACAACAGTAGCATTAAGTCCAGTTAGTCAAAAACCGAAAATATTTATCATTAACTCATTTACTACTAATATAACCGACGAACTTCGTATCTCCATAGAATTTGTTTTTTTTTTCTTAGAGTGCTCATCGGGGCGGAGACAAATTGAACAAATTATTAATAATATACCCCTCGAAGACAGTCGTAATCTTTTATAGGATTAACGCAACCCTATGAGGGTATAGTAGATTCGCTTTTTGGGTCATCCACTTTCTGATATCAACAAAAAAATGTATCAGAAAGTTATTGAAAAGCTCACATCCGCAGGGCAGCTTGTGGCGAGCTGAATGTGCGTGGCTATACATCGGTCCCAATTGTGACCGATTGTGGCGATGGTGAAACCGGCGCCGCACCGCTCGACACCCCAAGCCGCTCACACCGGTGTTGCCTCCTGTCGCCTTACAGGCTTATCATGCCTATGACGATTGTATAGGGGGGCCATCTAGTGAGTTGGCGAGTCACCGTCTGCCAAAATTAGGATAATCAGATATTAAAATGGCAGACGCCGCCTTTATCCATAGTTATAATCACCTAGTTCATCAAACCCCCAAGCCAATAGCCCATTTCTTAGTTAGCATATTTTACAATAGTTTAACTCCCATTGGAGGTGATCCATTCCATCCTAAGACCGAGTACTTGGCACTAAACTCGACAGATCCCACATCCGTCCGCATAGGCGGTGATTTGGTCGAGCGCACGGACCAGGTTTAATACTTGGGATCTGTTTTTCACACGTCCAGTGACATCGATTGCGATGTCAAGTCACGCATTGCTGCCGCGTGGGCCAAATGGCGGGAGATGACCGGTGTCATTTGTGACCCTAAAATGCCGATCCGGTTGAAGGGACAGGTCTACAAAACCAGTATTAGACCTGTCCTTTTACATGGCAGTGAGACGTGGCCGATATTGGAGCGACACAAGCAGGAGCTGCGTGTCACGGAAATGAAGATGCTGCGGTGGATGTGTGGAGTCACGCGGATGGACCGCGTGAGAAACTCTCGCATCCGCGGTAGCCTTCACGTCCGTGACATTGCAGACAAGTTGCAAGAGTGTCGCCTTCGTTGGTATGGTCACGTCTTGCGGCAACCGCCGGGCTACGTCGGTAACAAATGTCTGGCCATGTCAGCCCCGCCGGGTCCCGGTAAGAGGGGAAGACCCAAGAAGTGCTGGCTTGACGTCGTAAGGGATGACATGCGTGCCAATGGTCTCACCACAGGGGATGCCGACGACCGTGCGAAGTGGAGGAGAAAATGTAGGAAAGCGGACCCCGGGCGTCGCGAGACGCAACTGGGACAGACGCTCGGATGATGATGGAGGTGATCCATTATCGTTCTTCTACATAAGGCGGGCGTAGACTGTCTGCAGTAGGGGTCCCATTTCCTTTTAGATTAAAATTCATCTTTCTTTTTTTTCTTCTTCTTTTTTTTATAACGACACGGTGGCGGTGATTATGGATTGCGAAATTAACACGAAATTCGTGCTCAGCATACCAAAAAGCCCCTTATACGATGAAACCCAACATGAAATTTTATAACCACGGCGCGGCGGCCATATTGGATTGCAAAATTAATACTAAATTCGTACTCAGCATACCAAAAAACCCCTTATACGATACCCAACATAAAATTTGAAAACCACGACGCGGCGGCCGTATTGGATAGCAAAATTAACACGAAATTCGTACTCAGCATACCAAAAAACCCTTTATACGATACCCAACATGAAATTTTATAAGAATAGTTCGGCGGCCATATTGATTGCTAGAAACCCCATAATTTTATATCTACTACGCGGCAGCCATTTCGTAAACGCTTTCTTATAAAAATAAACTATCATTCGACTTTTTATATATCGACATGAAATGAACCTTATTTACTTCCGTGTGCGGCAATTGATGAAATCTCAGATCCTTTTTTTAAACCGGTATTTATATTATTGATTTATTATATATACATACTAGTTGACGCCCGCGGCTTCGCACGTGTAGAGAAGTTTTCCCGTTCCCCATAAGAACTTGTTCCCGGGATAAAAAGTATATGTGTTATTCCGATGTATAAGCTATATTATTGTAAAGTTTCATTAAAATCTATTCAATAGTTTTTACGTGAAAGAGTAACAAACATCTCTACAAACTTTCACATTTATAATATTATTAAGATTAAGATATTATATTATAATGTTGATAGTTGATTGCGAGTACGAGTTAATAAATAAATTATAAATAACATCAGCCTTGTATACTTGTGACAACCCTACAAGCATCACTGTCTAGGTTTACTCTTTATACTGTGCTTATAGTATGGCTTTGCCCATTTGGGGATTAAGCGGATTATTTATGTACTCGTATATTTTTGTACGGTCCAGATATTCTTATTCGTACTTGGTATCTTCATTAATATTTGCAAGTAATGGAAGACGTAGACATATTTTTACGCCTTTATTCCCGAAGGGGTAGGCAGAGGCATACTATACGCCATTTCACCATAAGCACTTTTGTCCCACGTTACAGGTGGTGAGCCCATTGCCGTGTTTAAATGGACAAACGCAGGTTGTGGCACCATCTCTCCCCGTCACCCCACATTTAAAGATGCCAGAAGCAGCGACAGAATCACTTTATAAATCGCGAAACAGTAGGAATCCTAGCAGTCGCCAAGACGCTGGATACCGGTGCTGCGCACGGATGTCAGAGAGTCACCCAGACGCGAGGCAGCATCGGCAGTCTCAACTTCGCCGGTTGCTCATACTAAAAGAAGCCAGTGAGTGGTGGTTCTAACATTTGAGCAAAGTAATTTCACAATTTAGGCTCACCACCTATTACGTGGGACAGGTATACACATGGTTAAAAGTGGGCGTATAACTCTGCCACCCCTTCGGGGATAAAGCGTGATAGGTAAACAAACAATAATTTCGCTGTCAAATATTTAATGTTTAAAGTTATAAAAAAAACAATAAATATTAACGTATAATTTAATCAAAATATTTTATGTTACCATGAAAATTCCTTCTTCATTACGTTATTTGAGCATTCTAAAGCTGTTACTTTAATAGAAGATGACGAGCATCTCTACAATATTGATTTACACAGAGTAATAAAGACCGTAATCTTTTGGCTATACGATAACATATTTAGGGAGCCCCCTAGGATTAGGAGGGCGAGGGCAGGAAGTTTAATGTAAATTGATAGGAGTTTGTGGGGTGATTTTCTAAAACTCTAATGTACAAAGTGTCAAGTGTTTTTATCATTCTAGACAAGTCAATAATCTTAAACAATTTCCGTATCCTAATTTGGGGGTTAACTCGTTACAATTGTAATACCCCATTTACACTCTCGCGCGAGGCACGAGACGAGCTGGGAGACAAACCGCGAGCTTTAATAAAAATGTACCAAAATACTGCGTTTACAATCACGGCTCGTCTCGCAGCTTATCTCGTGGCTCGCGCGAGAGTGTAAAAAATAAGATTCGGGTTGAAATTGCGTGACTAATTTAAGGTTTTATTGGACAACGATTTTTTTTCTTAAGATCAAAAACGAACCTTCATATATTTCAAAAGAAAGCGTATGACCGACCTATCACGATGTCAAACAGTCAACCCCAGAGCGTCGACTTTTGAGATTATATTACGCTGCCTCCGCCCTTGATGGGATAAGCTCGACCTTGACGTAATCATATTGAGGGATCACGTTGCAAAATATTTTATGGAAATGAATGCTAGTCAAGATTCAAAGGAATTTACTACATCGAGACTGTTGAATATACTTAAGAACTATTGTGGACTGTGATTTATTTATTACTAGTTGACGCCCGCATCTTCGCCCGCGTAGAGAAGTTTTCCCGTCCCGTTCCCGTTTCCCGCAGAAGCTTGTTTCCGGGATAAAAAGTAGCCACACATAGGCTACTTTTTATCCCGGAAACAAGTTCCTGCAGTCTGATCTATAAGCTATATTATTGTAAAATTTAATTAAAAATCATTTAGTAGTTTTTACGTGAAAGAGTAACAAACATCCATTATTACAAACTTTCGCATTTATAATATTAGTAGGATGTTAATGCAAGTCTAAAGAAACTAAAAACCCGTAAACTACGACGCCAACCTCGTCAATCTAGGGTGGATTATTAAAAAAAATATTGTCTTTTGAACGAAATGCATCTGACACCATTTATATTATTTTATTTTTCTGCTTTGTATCCAAGAATAAAAAAATTGCTTCATCTCACCAATAGATATCTTTCTTAATGTGTCGTCGTCCATACATAATTATTTATTAAAGCTGTCTGTGAAAGGTTTACGCATTGCACGTGTCGATTATGTAATGTGATCTTCACGCGGGACACATTCCACACACGCGCACAAGCGTGAACACCGCAAGCACATGCTTGTAGCGCACGTGCTTGCTTACAGCTTTGAGAAGAAAACGAGTTGAAGCTGGCCCGCTATCTGCCAAGCCTTGGTTATTGGTTACCTAAATCTGTACTAATATATAAAGCTGAAGAATTTGTTTGGTTGAACGCGCTAATCTCAGGAACTCCTGGTTCGAATTTAAAAATTCTTTTTGTGTTGGATAGCTCATTATCGTAGAAAGCTATAGGCTATTTATCATCACGCTACTACTCAGGAGAGCGGAGCAGTTATCGTAAATGTCAACAAATCAGGCAAATTTTCAAACATTTTTGTAAAAGTAAAAGCGACGGGATTATATGGATGCGACGGGTGCTCAAATTATGTCACGGGCGAAGCCGCGGGGGTCATCTAGTGTCGATAGAAAGGGGCATGGCATCTAACATGTGTAAAATAACTTAAAACCTTCTGGGCAAGTGAAACTCTTTCTACAATTGTGTATAAATATAAAGGATTGTAAATGTAATTCACACTGTATCCCTGACGGGGTAGTCAGAGAGGACAGATTGCCATCTTTATATGGATACAAACAAATAATTCGCTCCCTTTTTGAGAATTCAACATTTTGAGAATTCAACATTTTGCAAATTCAACATTACAGGCCGGAGCGAAATAATTTACTATTCTCACTTCTCCTTATCTTATCATTTTCAGTTGCTTACAAACCTTACTCCTCCACTCGATGTTGGAATTAAAAAGAAAAATACCTTTTGAGTTCATTGACTGCTTCATTGGTGCTAATTCTGTTGTTGAGACCACTAAACTAAATTTCTCTAAAATTTCCTTATTTTTATTAAGAGATTGCCGTTGTAACGTGAAAAATGCCGACTAACTTGGTGATTGAACTGCCTATGTACATATTTCACGTTACAACGTTTTACACGTTTTCACATTTCAAACGGTTACTAAAATTAATAAACGTCCTACTAAAATTAGACTTTTAACTTTTGAAACGAAACTTTTGAAAAAAAAATTTTGTGTGGCGTTAAATTTGTATCTGATATCACTAAAATTAATTTTACCTAGTCAGGTCATAAGTATTGTCACACAGTAAAAACTTTGCTTTTAGAATGCTGGCCACAAAAAGTTTATTGAATTCGAATTTCGAATTGAAAATAAAAATGTATACTTTTTAGAATTTTACTCATTTTTAAATATGGAGTGGACGCTTAAAGAAGACCGTGTTGCAGTTATTGAGTTGCATCGTTGCGGTTACGCGCCAATTCAAATTTTTGACATACTGAAAAATTTGAATATAACCAAAAGATTCGTTTATCGTACCATCAAACGATACAATGAAGACTCTAGTGTAGATGACAGGTCAAGAAGTGGTCGCCCTCGGTCTGTTAGGACTCCAGCAGTGATAAAAGCTGTGAAGGCGCGAATTCAAAGAAATCCCAAACGTAAGCAGAAACTGTTCGCCCTTCAGATGGAGTTAAGCAGATCCACGGTGATAAGGGTGTTAAATGAAGACTTAGGGCTTCGGTCATATCGAAGAAAAACAGGACATCGTTTAAATGCTCGTCTAATGGACCTGAGACTGAAGAGGTGCCGCGCTTTGTTGAAGCGGTACGCGGGAAAAAAATATCGGGAAATTCTTTTTTCGGATGAAAAAATTTTTACTGTAGAAGAGAGCTACAACAAACAAAATGATAAGGTGTACGCACACAGTAGTGAAGAAACGAGCAACCGTATTCCGCGTGTCCAACGAGGTCATTTTCCACCCGCGCTCATGGTATGGTTGGGAGTTTCTTATTGGGGCTTAACAGATGTACATTTTTGTGAGAAAGGTGTAAAAACGAATGCAGTTGTGTATCAAAATACAGTCCTGACGAACCTTGTGGAACCTGTTTCTCATACCATGTTCAATAACAGGCACTGGGTATTCCAACAAGATTCGGCGCCAGCTCATAGAGCAAAGAGCACACAAGACTGGCTGGCGGCGCGTGAAATCGAATTCATCCGGGACGAAGACTGGCCCTCCTCTAGTCCAGATTTGAGTCCGTTAGATTACAAGATATGGCAACACGGCAACACTTGGAGGAAAAGGCGTGCACAAAGCCTCATCCCAATTTGGAGTCACTCAAGACATCCTTGATTAAGGCAGCCGCCGATATTGACATGGACCTCGTTCGTGCTGCGATAGACGACTGGCCGCGCAGATTGAAGGCCTGTATTCAAAATCACGAAGGTAATTTTGAATAAACTTTATTGTCATAAGAATCTATGTTTTGTTAAGTTCATTTTGGTATATAAGTGGTTACATAATGAATAAACTTGTTTCAATTATTTTATATTAAACATGTGACAGAATTTATGACCTGACTAGGTATGTGATAAGATTCAACAAAAAGTGAAAAATGTACAATAGACAATTAAATCACTAAGTTAGTCGGCATCTAAATACATGTTTTGTTGAATTTTATCACATAAATGGAATTTTAGTGATGTCAAATACAAATTTTGTGCTGTTTATGATATCACCAAGTTTAGTTCGACATAATAACAGAATAGCATTTGGCAATCGCTAAATAAAAATAAGAAAATTTTAGAGAAATTTAGTTTAGTGGTTTCAACAACAGAATTAGCACCACTATCTTTACTCAGACGACGCAGTCAGAGAGAACCAAGGGAGAGATCGCCAGGCTTCACGATCCATGTATGATTCTTTCGCTTACTGCAGATTCAAGCTCTGCAAGTCTGCGTATCCGAGCAGTATACAATTATACTTACATATAACGTCTGCAACTATTACGACTTGTAACAAAATTGACATAATAAACAAAAACGAACAAGTTAATGTTTATCACTCATACACAACAATACCCACTCCATACAACCAAAACCTTTTTTCAGTTTCATCATTTATCTAAGAGCCCGACTAAAGCAATAAATAAAAAGATATGAAGGAGTTGCCACTCTGATATAAATTGAGTGCTAGTACATTTAGTGTCACTTAGCCGAGACAAAGACGGCTAGATTCAATTTAAATTAAAAACTTTGTTTAGAATTATCCATTTCTGTAAATCCACAACTCACTGAAGGTCATTACGATGATTTAGTAATACAGTAAACAATTCACACCTTATTGACACGAAAGGTTTGGTGGAGGCGTAGGCGTGACAAACACAAATCATCGTGAAAGTAAGAATCGCGGGTGTATTGTTGCAGAAATGAATAAATAAATAAATAAATATTGTGGGACATTTTTTTTACACATTGCCGTCTAGCCCAAAGTAAGATAATATCAGCTTGTGTTATGGGATCTAGACGACTGTTAAACATATATTTCTTAATACATAAATATTATACATAGAATACACCCAATCTGACCCACCTAACCACCTACCAAACCTCACTCAAACCAATGGAATCCGGGACCTCGGTCGTGGCAGTCGCATGCACTACCACTGCGCCACAGTTTTAACAACGTACCTGAACGTACCTTCAAGTAATTATAAAGTATCTCTACGATACAGGAACCATCTTAAAAATAAAGTTAGCCGCGGTCCTGACATACTATTTACATTTTTGGCAATGTATAATAACAATTTATAATATGTTCGTGTCTAATTGGTGCGAACTTATTGCTGGGGTCCTCAGGGCGGGATAATTAAAAAATTGAGAAATAGGGAAAAAAGAAACAGAAGTGTTTCTTTTTCCCAATTTATCAATTTCTTGACCTACTAACTTTGTATCCTCCAACCCAGACCAAAGTTGATCTGTCCAAAGAATATGAACTATATACACAATATCTAAGAAAACATATGATTTTTCTTATATTTTTAATCTATGCACAATGCAAAAAATGTCCCACAATATTTAATTATTTAAAAAAAAATATCCAAATCTGTTAAAATTATAGTTCATATTCGTCTCTTCTTTTTTACACGGGTATTTTCTTTTTTTTTTCTCATGAAGATACCCGTACTTTTGGTAGGCTTACATGGGGACATAGTGGTCCAACACGCAGAGGCCCCTTGAGAATTTTAATCTAATAGGGAATGGGACTGCAGATAGTGCACGCCCGCCTTATGTAGAAGAACGGTAATGGATCACTTCCAATGGGAGTTAAACTATTACAATATGCTAACTACGAAATGGGCTATTGGGTTGAGTGTTAAATGGATTTGGTGATTTAAACTATGGATGAAAACGGCGTCTGCTATACAATCGCCATAGGCACGATAAGCCTGTAAGGCGACAGAGTGCAACATCGGTGTGAGCGGCTAGGGGTGTCGAACGGTGCGGCGCTGGTTTGGCCACCGCGGGTAAGACCCGGAGCGGGTTTCCCCGTAGTTTTGCCCTTGAAAATGACACTTCCACCCCCGAACATATCGGTGAGAGCACTTCCGGGAGTAGCACTCTCACTGCTCTCCCGTTGTTAGGCCATTAAATCCTAACCGGTGCAGAAGGGCAAAAAAACTCTGAGGAATCGGGACCGATGTGTAGCCACGCACATTCAGCTCGCCACAAGCTGCCCTGCGGATGTGAGCTTTTCAATAACTTACTGATACATTTTTTGTAGGTATCAGAAAGTGAATAACTCAAAAAGCGAATCTACAATGCCCTTATAGGGTTGCGTTAATCCTATAAAAGATAACAACTGTCCTCGAGGGTAATAATATTCGTTATTATTATCATAATTTCTGCCGATTAACGTCCAGTTGGGGGCCATAGACCTCCCCAAAAGATCGTCAGAACGTCTGCGCCCTTGTCCAGAAGGAAGGAACTGGCAAGTTTACTTATATCTGTCTTTTTCTATTCCAGACACGATGGAGGAGCGGGAGAGCGACACGGACCATGCGGTCCCCGACATGACCATGATGCCTCAGATCACGGAACAGGCTATCAACGACAACTTAAAGAGGCGATACATTAACGATTTGATTTACGTATCCTTTTATAACGTTACCGATCTTTGAACATAAAATAAAATAGTAAAACGGTTTAATACTTATTTTCTATCACAGTTCTGTAAAATGTTATTTAATCATAATATCGTACAAAAATCACTAAAATACCTATAATTTAATATGAAATAAAGGAAAATCTCGTGGTGGTATGTATGTATGTACTTATTGAAAGGAATGTAACGGAACTCAACATGAACACTTTAAAATTCGCCGAACGTATCCTGACTGCAATGATTGTTGCAATGTGATAACTTGGACACGACATAACAAGTGTAACTTTGGCACTTAACACCGTGCAGTATTTGGCCAATGCCCTTTTGATAACAATCTCAGTAAAAAAACTATACATTTGCATCATGCTGATTTTATCGTCTCGTATATCCGTAATATTATTTTTTTTAAATGGAAGACTTTCAATTAAATCATTTATATGCCTAGTTAGTCTAGACCAAGTCTCTCACAAGTCAACCTTTAGTCTTATTTTATGCAAGGACATCCCCAGGCTACCTTCCAACTTAAATAATCGATAAATATTATCCTGTGATGTAGATTCCCATTGCTAACAAGATATAATATATTTTTCTTAACAATACTCTACAGACATACACAGGATCCATTCTAGTCGCAGTGAACCCTTACAAGGAGTTGGGATGCTACACAACGGTAACACCTATATCTATTGAGCGAGCTTCTAGCTATCTCTTGACACAACTGTGAATGTGACTCATTTCCACTGGGCAAACCTGCTGCATGCTCTAGTCGCTTAGAAGAACAAGAAACTTTTTTTAACTATAAGAAAACTTGTATAGTTCTCGCCATTTCAAACTTCCATTTCCCTATGCATCGTAGTGCAGTTCTTTTGACATAGCAACTAACAGAGCTAATAGTTTGGCGTGACCTATACTTGCCTAAGCTATTATCCACAAAAACATGTTCCTTTCTGATCGTAAAACTCGGTGTCTATTCATTATTATAACTATTTCTCAGGCTTTTTCACCTCACAACACATTCAATAAGAGGCAAAAACAGCTTAAGCACGCTTCCTAATTATTGTTTTCACATTTCTAAAAGTCATGTTTGAATTTTCCATTATACTGTTAGATAATTAAGATGCAAGATGAGAGGAAATCTTACATTATTATCTACTACAAACAATCACAAGTCGAGCTGACCAATGTGTACAGTAAATACTCTGTTATTTCATGTATGAATGATTTTAATGTGTTAGCGTCCGTCTGACAAACGGGATTATCCACTTTAAGCTGTGTAAATGGTATTAAGGGTTTAATTGCTAAAGTTTATACCACAACAATCTCGACCATCATGATCCTCTATTCGACACCATTATGAAATGTGAAAAAAATTCATAAGCTCTCGTATATGATACGAACCTGCGTCCGTTTCTATGCCATTCATTTCTATTGAGCGATCAGCTACATACCTCTAGTCGATTAGAAGAAAATCAACGACGATTTTTAACTGAAGAAATCTTGTATACCTAGTTCCAGTGCCTGTATTATAGTCAATTTTAGTATAGTCAGCATCATCCTCTTGCCCTTGTCCCAATTTACTTGGGGTCGGCGCAGTATGTCTTCTTCTTCCATTCATACATTTTATTCGTCATCTGATCATTCACTCCTTTCATATTCATATCACTCCTTACACAGTCCATCCATTTTTTCTTTGGCCTTCTTCTAGCTCTCCATCCATCAACTTTCATATTCATGGTTCTTTACACGGAATAGTTTAGTATAGTCAGCATATGCATACTAAATGTTTTTCAAAAATTATTTCATATGCATCCTGCTTGTCCGTCCACATTAGTACCCCTGGTCTTACTGACAGTTTTGATTTATGACTTTTATTCGACATAATTAAAAGGACCTGCAGGAACTATCTTTCAATCCCTCTCTTGGTGGAACGGATCTCCAGTGCCTACTTTCTATTACAATATCTTCAATTTCTGCCGTCGGTGGAGACTTCTTAATTTTAAGAACGCAGTATAAAATAATTGTTCCATCACATTTTTTACAGGAACACATGAAAGAGTATCGGGGTAAAGCCTTCGGTACAATGGCACCTCACGTGTTTGCGCTGGCTGAATCAGCGTACAGCTCACTTCAGGTATGTGTGTGACATCATTATACCAACATAACTATCTGCTTGTTGTCTAAAAAATATAAATAATAATAAATACCTACTTAAAATTGTAAACTAATCAGTAAAAATCTGTCAGTAAAGTCTTTATAATTATCGGTATAAGACTAAAATTTATAAACATGAAATAATTTAGAGCCTCTATCAAAAATCTAATCACATATATTCATGTATCCATTAAAGGTCAGCAACCTCGATTAAAAATTTTAAGAATTTCTGGTTGTATCTTCTGCATAATCGAAAGGATTATGCAGAAGATACAACCAGAAATTCTTTTGATTTTGATTTTTTTGATTTGAGTAAACAATTAAATAAACGTTTAATATTTTACAGAATGGTGAAAGAAACCAATCTGTGGTGATATCTGGAGAGAGTGGTGCCGGCAAGACGGAGACTACAAAGCTTATACTGCAGTATTTGTGTGCCGCGGGCGGACAGGCTTCATGGGCAGAGCAGCAGATATTAGAGGCAAACACAGTGCTAGAAGCGTTTGGTAAGTGTCAAACTTGCTAGTGAATTATCATAAGCATCATATGACTGCCACGGTGGCGCAGTGGTAGTGCATGCGACTGAGGTCCCAGGTTCGATTCCCGGGTCGGATCACATATTTGTGTGATCCACAAATGTTTGTTTCGGAGTTTGGGTGTTTCCTATTTATAATATATATGTATTTAGAAACAGTATGTATATCAGTTTATAAATAAGTAAACGGGATTACTCACGTTTTTACGACCAGTAATAGACCGACCGGTTTCAGCTGTTCAGTGTGCGTAAAGAGTGCTCGGCGAAGGGTTCGCACCTCTGAAAAAGGCTGTCTAAATACAGCTGAAACCGGTCGGTCTATTACTGGTCGTAAAAACGTGAGTAATCCCGTTTACTTATTTATAATGTGTAATAATAACGTTAGTTTTCTA
This sequence comes from Thumatha senex, assembly GCA_948477245.1. Classification (NCBI taxonomy): domain Eukaryota; kingdom Metazoa; phylum Arthropoda; class Insecta; order Lepidoptera; family Erebidae; genus Thumatha; species Thumatha senex. The sequence goes on from OX419743.1 coordinate 18,235,424, forward strand.
GTTAAAAAATGTATATCAGTTGTCTAGATCCCATAACACAAGCTTATATTAGCTTACTTTTGGCTAGACGGCGCTGTGTAAAAAATATATCCCACAATATTATTTTATTATATTATTGTTATATTGGCTTCCTTCCAGAAAGGCCTTTAAAGACTGCAAAAGTGAAAAAGGTGCTGTGTGCTGGGTGCGATTGCTGCACCTCCCGTGTTGCAAACATCCATTAGGTACGGTGACCACTTTACATCAAGTGGGCCGTATGCTTGTCTGCCCATTCAGTGGTGTAGAAACAAATAAACTAGGGGAAAGTGGTTGTTGTAGCCTATGAACATATGCAACACCAGAGAACTCTTGTTTCTTATCCTTAACTAGTCAAAAAGCAAGCTCAAGTATAGAAAGTCCCATACTGGTAGGCATATATAGATACTTTATCACGTGCATCCTTTACAGGTAACGCTAAAACTGTTCGCAATGATAATTCATCCCGCTTCGGCAAGTTTGTTGAGGTACGGTTGGATCACCGCGGTGGCATTAAGGGTGCAGTGCTCAGAGACTTTCTACTGGAACGAGCAAGAATTACGGGACCTGCGCCGAAAGAGACCAACTATCATGTATTTTATCAACTGGTTGAAGGGGCTAAGGTATGAAAACCACATGTAATAATATAAGACCGCAAACCTAAGCTTCTTGGTATTGCTTATAAGTGATTTCTCTCCTCTCTACAGCATAATAATGAACTTCGGACAACCCTACGCCTTCGAGAAGATGTACAATATAAATATCTTAGACCAGAAGATGAAGAGGCCCACATAGGGCGTGGAGGTGAACAAGGAAAGCTAGAAGCGTTGCAACTGGCACTTACCGTGCTACAAGTTCCGCCACATATGTGTGAAGGGTTGTTCAAGGTGCTAGCGGCTATTTTATGGCTGGGAAATATACATTTTGAGGTACGCATGGATTACGGTTCCGTGACTGTTATTACTGTCTTATCTACTGTCCGAATTCCTATCATGATATTAAATCGCCTACGCCTGCTTGAAATAGCTATAAATGACTTAAAGGTTTTTATGATGCGCTTTGGCAGTAAAATTTTCTTAAATGTGAACACAAATGGCATAATGGTTTGTTTATTTTTTACCAATTGATTTTAATTAGAAACATTATGACCAACATATGGGAAGCTCAACTTTTTTTTTTAAGGATGTGGATGGCGAACGTACAACATTAGCTGCTGATGATTCTGAGGCAGTGGATGCAGTGGCTAATTTATTAGGGCTGCCCCTTCCTACCGCGCGCCGTGTGCTATTGGAGAGGCAGATTAACGTGCGCGGCAATGTCACGGATATTCCACTGCGGTTGCCGGAGGTAAGAGTTCAGTTGATATATGCTTAAGTTACCATAAGAAATGGTTCTTTAAAGAATTGCAACTTATAAAATGGCAGTATGATTGATCCTTATTTATAATTCAAATATTTGAAGGATCTGCTAGATTTAATGTCATTGCATTTGATGAAACGTTTGATTATAAATATCATCAGTTAAACGTTATACCTGTGTCCAAAAATGGAAAAGTATCGTTGGTACAAATTCATCGGGGATATTTAGTTTCTATTTTAATAAAAATACTTTGTATCGAACGGGATTTCGCGCGGCACTATATTATATAAAAGGTTTGAATGCCTTTTGTACCTTGACGATTTTTAACAGGCGACAACCTGTCGTGTTAATACAAAAGTATGTGTTCAACGCGTGTTATAAATAAATAGACAAGTATTATCACCTAGCTATTTATCTACTATATCCACTATAAAAAAATATGTGTGTGTACCAGAGTACACAGGTAAATAAATGAGACTTCTTTACGACATATAATTTTTCTACTATTTACAACTTCACGAAAATTGAGTAGATAACGCTTAAACGTTTACTTAATAATGTTAAGCTTACGTATAACGTCGATAAAAAAATTTCACTTCAAAACAACATGGCGCGTAACCGAAAAACGTGAAGATTGATTTACAGCTATGAAATTTCTCTCATACTTCGATAAAGAAGTTTCACTTCAATAATATGCTAGCTTAAACAAATAAAAAGGATGACTCTATTTAAAAAACTCTCACGCGACAACCCTATTACTTTACACAGGTTACTTTATTGTGTGCGGCTGACATACATGTGTGCGTAGGCCCGCGAGAACCGGCACGCGATGGCGCGCGCCCTGTACGCGCGAACGTTCGCGTGGCTCGTGCGCCACGTGAACAGCTGCTCGGCGCCGGGCCGCGCGGCTCGTGCGCTAGGCGTGCTCGACATCTTCGGCTTCGAAAACTTCCGCACCAACTCGCTCGAGCAGCTCTGCATCAACTACGCCAATGAAAAACTGCATTGTTTCTTCAATAACTACGTGTTCGCGCTCGAACAGGAGATTGTGAGTAGTTCCACTTTATATATGAGTGCATTTGATTCCATATTTGTTGATTCAAATTGGTCTAATTCTTAATTGTATTTGGTGAACTTAGGAGTCTAGAAGATGTTTAATGGTAGAAGAAAACGTGGCTTCAAGAAAATTATTAAAGGAAAAAGAAAGAAATAAAATTAATTTATGGCAACTAAAGTACCATATATTTATAATTAATATAGTACTTATCGGTTTTATAAAGCAACTTTAATACATTTATTCTGCTAAAATAGCTAACTATGCACAGTCTACCTTATTGTAAATGACCAAAATGCCTGCCTGTACCTATGTTCGTTTCATATAAATGTGATTTCAGTATCGCCAAGAGGGCATCGTGTACAATCAAATCCCATTCACGGACAACGCCGCTTGTCTCGAATTGCTGGAGAAACCACCTCGAAGCTTGCTCAAACTCCTCAGTGAACAATGTCATATGCCAAAGGTAAATAAACTTCCACTGCAATTTAGCTGTCGTGATTTTTTAACAGTCTTCCTAAAGCCAACAAAAGGTTGTGAATATTTTGCATTCCTTTTGAAATGTTTTCAATTTATTTTTAAAATATTTATAATTTCTAAAAAATGGGCGAAATATGTCCAAAATCTTCAAAAGTAAAGACATTTTTATTGTAGGACATTTTTAATTTTTGACATTATTACACCGACCCTATACGATATTTTTCTTTCAGGGATCAGACAGCGCCTACTTAACAAACATCCAGGGAGAGTTCGGTGAGCACCAGAGCTTTGTGAAAGGATCCCGAAGGAAATGGGAGGAGGAGTTTGGGGTACAACACTACGCTGGTACAGTCAGCTACAGCGTGTATGGCTTCGTCGACAAGAACCGGGATACGCAGCAAGATGTGTTCATAGATCATCTGTCCCGTTCTGCTAATCCGTTTGTGAGGGAGCTAGCGGATTATGTACATGATTTGGCCCCGCCTGGACAGGTCAGTATGCGATAGATATTTGTGAAGTTAATGCTGAAAATTAATCAAAGGTGGGAAGGTCCGTATCCGAGCATCTCAGTACCGATTAAGGGTTAATTTTATTCACAAATCTAAAATTTCAAAAAAAACTAACTATCTTCACGCTGTATCCCTGACGGGGTAGTCAGAGAGGACAGATCGCCAGGCTTCACGATCCATGCATACTTCTTTCGGTTCTTGCAGATTCATCAATCGCTTCATACATGCACGTCTGGATATCCGAGTACTGTTCCGTTTAAGAGCAATCTGCTCACGTGGTCGTCATATGTAAGTCTCGGCCTACCCAGACTAAAATTTCATTTCTAAAATATCGTTTGTGATATCGTCTTCTGAGGCTGACTACCTAAGTCCTAGCGCCGTAAATAATCTAGTAATTACGACAAATTCCTATAACAATATCATAAATCATCGCATATTGTATGTAATCTTTTTTGTTATTTATTCTAGGATATTTCGTTATCGAGCCCAAACTCGACCAGCACAACCCAACGCGGCACATCGAAGGGACGACCCACAGTCGTGGACACGTTCAGGGCTCAGTTGCAATCTCTGGTCGACATGCTGCAAGCTACTGACGTATGGTTAGTACACTTGTTTACTTTTTGGAAACAATTCAATTTTACTCTGCGAAAAGAGACCATTTTCATTAAAAAACAAAGTGAGACCGGTTAGTTATTTCTGCTGCATTTAGGAACGTATATTCAAAAGCAAAATGACAAAAAGGATTTCAAATTGTAAATAGAACAAAAGCGTAAAGAGTCGCAAGGTGCAAATTCTCAAAAGCACAAAAGCATGATTGTTTTTATATATGTAACTAACTGTCTTCACGCTGTATCCCTGACGGGGTAGTCAGAGAGGACAGATCGCCAGGCTTCGCGATCCATGCATACTTCTTTCGCTTCTTCGATATTCATCAATCTCTTCATACACGCACGTCTGGGTATCCGAGTACTTTTGACGTTTCCGTTTTTGAGCAATCTGCTCACGTTTTTATATATATGTGTGTAACTATAAGAATTATAATAATTTGTGTTTTTAAATTTTCGCGATTTACACTCATAGTTATGATATTTCGGGTCTTATTCGCGACGTATATTATTAGGCACAAAGCCTACCTTATACTTACCGACGTTTCGACCGGATTACACCAGCCGTGGTCACGGGTGGACTAACGGGTGACCACGGCTGGCTATCATAAATAGGAAATATAAAAATGTTATCTGTGGTGAAAGTAAAGCATGGATATATCAAAGTGATGATTTAGTGGTGATCCCGGTAACATTTTAGATTATAGTGCTAACTCCGGTTGAGCTTTACATTATTATGCTAATATCGGTTGCGGCTCAGATTATTGTAATAATACCAGTAGCCACCGTGCTTATGGTGCTAATTCTATTTGTATAATATGTAGATTACAGCTCTGATCCCATGATCCCATTTTTGCTTCTGACTCTGAGCAGGGGGGTGTCACTCCGCAGTTTAGGTATATTCGGGCCGCGCACCACTCGGAGCGGCTAATGGCAGAGGACTGCCGCTGCTGCTCGGCTCGCACGTCACGAGCGCTCTAAATAAATCAACTAGGTACAAAAACTTGTAAAGTGACAACCCCGCGCGAACTACGCATCTCGGTCATAAAACTGGGGCGCGCAAAGAAAACTCAACGTTCGCGCGCAGTTATAAGTTTTAATTTTGCTTGCAGGCGGCGAGTCTAGATATGTTTTCATACCTAAAACTGACTTTTGTAAGGGAGTGAAACTTCTGTACGTAGTACTATTACTTATTGTGTGCTCTGAGGTCAGCTTTTCAATAGTGTTTTTTCTGTAATAATTTCAAGGAATCCTACGCTTATACACTATTTGTCATCATTTCTTATTCCAGGTACGTCCGCTGTATAAAGCCGAATGAGAACAAAGAGGCAGGCGAGTACAATGACCAACTGGTACTAGAACAGCTTCGGTACTTAGGCATGAACGAGATCGTTCGCATACGCCGCGACGGGTACCCGGTACACCTACCCACGCCGCACTTCCAGGCCAGATACAGATGTTTACTTTCTCATCCTAGACCGAAGAGCCCTGAAATAAAGTGAGTTTTCTTATTTATAATTATTATAATGATGTGGTAGGGATAGTAGTTCATATTGTCTTTACACGCTAATGGTAATATTTCTAAATGGTAGTGCAAAATAAATGTCCCTGAATGGTATTGCGGGCAATTTATTTATTTATTTATCCACCACGCCTCATCCCCGTAGGGGTGGCAGAGGCATATTAAATGCCGACTTTTCACCATGTGTATTCCTGTCCCACGAAATCGGTGGTGAGCCCATTACCTTGTTGAAATAGACAGACGCAGGTTGTGGCTACCTGCTGTTGAAATTATTCATGCCGCCCATAAGGCCTCCAATTTGACTGGACTGTCTGGGAAGTCCCCAGCTTCGTAAGTGTAGAGCTAGTGAATTGATATTTATAATCATAACCAATGTTTATCGTTCTACAGCGCCATAACAGCGATAGTGAATGCTCCAAAGAACGACTGGCAGATTGGTCACACGAAGATATTTATGAGAGCTTCTGTGCACGCGCCGCTTGAAGCTAAACGAACTGCGTTACTACAGTCCTCTGCTTTGCTTATACAGAAGGTAATAAAATAAAATATTTTAGGACATTCTAACACAATGTCAACTATGCTCATCATAGCTACTTGTATTTATCTATAAAAAACATCCAAACTTCAGGATAAACATTTGCGAATCATACAAGTATTTTGATTGAATTTTTGGATTCGAACTCTAAAGGTAGCTTTCCGTTCTTAGCGACCCGCGACGGCGACCAGACGACCACGCGACCGCGGTCGCCTGTCGCGGGACGACCACTAGCTTTCCGATGTCTGCGACCGCGACGTCTTCCGCCACTCTTTCCGCTGGTTTTATGAGCGCAGAGTCGCGATGGTTACTTAAAAGAAATGGCTTGTCATACTAGTGTGATAAAAAAATTCTAGATTTATTATCATCATTCTTTGTGAGTCCACCTGACCAAGTCGTGTGGTAGGAAAATCGTATAAATAGAAGAAATTTATGTTTCAGTTAAGTAATTTCAAAACAGTGTTTTGAAAAAGTGTAACTAGTAGATCTCGTCGTCGTGAGTTGAAAACAACGCTATTTTGATATGCTTGTCGCCTGCGTCGCGCGACGGCACTGCCTCCGACGCGACCGGGTCGCGGTCGCCGCGCGACTCTCTAGCCACGCCCACCGGTCTCGCGACGCGGTCGCTTCATGTGTTTTGTGTTCCATACAAATTCATACGAAGCTAGATAGCGCGAACCTGTCGCGGACGCGCGTCGCGGGTCGCGGTCGCTAAGAACGGAATGCTACCTTAACCCTCAGCACGGCAGTCGCATACACGTGTCTAAAGAAAAAAAATCCGACGCATATTGTGGAGTTTTCTTGGACATCATCTATCATCATCATGGAGCTATCGGAGGCGGTGAATAATATCAATGAGCATTTGGCTCGTGTAGCTTCTTGTAGATTATACCAGCTATTTAGATCTCACCGAAAACCAATTAGATAAACTTGAGCGTCTCCAAAATGTTTGTATACGATTCATATTTGATTTGCGCAAGTATGATCATGTTTTACAATTTCGTACACAGCTCAAGTGGTTACCTATACGACTTCGCCGGAATACTCATATTTTATCCTTATTGTATAATATTTTATTTAACCCATCTACTCCTTCCTATTTAAAAGGACGTGTTGAATTCCTGAATGATTCGCATAATAGATGTCTGAGGTCGTCGGAAAACCTAGAACTAAAAATGCCACATCATACTACAAATTTTGTTAACCGCTTCTTTACCGTAACAGCAATTCGGTTATGGAATAAATTGCCTGTGGAAATTAGACGAGCCAAGACATTGGCTAAGTTAAAATTTTTGCTTAAAAACTTTTATTTATGATAAGAGTTAAATTTCTCTCTTAGTTTATTTTGCTGTATGTGCACGTAAGTCTATTTAATATATTTATGTCTATTCCTATGTATATATTTATGTCTATGTATGTATTTGTATATGTGTATTATATTTCTATGTATGTAATGGTATTATTTATGTATTATTATTATTATATAATTTTTCTTTTTAAATTCTACATCTTTCCCCTTTTGTTAGATTTAATTGAACACCAACAACTACCAGTCACTCCTACTGACATATTTTTTTCCATCCAAAGGTTGCCTGGAAAAAACTGCTTTAAGCGATAAGGCCGCCCATTAGTTGTAACAAATTATCACTCTGTTATTATTTATATTTCTTTGGTGTACAATAAAGTATAAAATAAATAAATAATCGACCGAAAAATACTAGCATTTATGATTCACCATTTTGGCGATAATGGCTTACACATAAAAGAAATACACACACATTACATTTTTCAAACATTCGCGTTTATAATATTAGTGTGATGGATGTAACTTAATATTTTTTACGGAATCCTTGGTGGGTGGTTCCGGCTCACACTTGTCTAACTTTTTTGTCCAAGTAATTTTTTTTTATACCACTGAGGTGGCAGCCAAGTATACGGTGCACCACTCGCGCTGCCGACCCTTTATAAACCTAAGAGCCCTTTTGAAGAACCCCATACTGTAGACATTCGGGAAAACCCAGGAAGTGTTAACGATATAATTATTTGGTGGCAGTGGTACAAGGGCTGCGTATCCCGGAGCCAGTACCGCGTGGTCCGGCGCGCCGCGATCGTTCTTCAAGCGGCGTGGCGCGGCTGGATGGAACGAGCCGCCTTCCTTCGCCTGCGACGCGCGGCCCTCACGCTGCAGAGACACCTGCGCGGCGCCTTCGCACGAGAAGTGGCGGCTGCTTTGCGCGAGATGAGGAGGGTCAACCAGGAGATGAAGCTGCGGGAGGAGAGGAACAGGTAACACATTTTTATGGACCGAAGTTCCCGAACGTGGCTTACTAGTGGTGTGATTTTAGTAGAAATCGTTACTAACTACATAAATGGCGTATGCTGTGTGTGTATCGAGCCTGCTATAAGCAATTGAGCACACTAGCAAGTGAGTGCACAGACGGGTGTGCAACTCTCTCTCTGTCCCTCTCTTTTTATCACACAATTTTTTTTTTACAATGATTTTTTTTATACGTTTGAAACTTCGTTCTTTTTGCCCACTACCGCTCAATTCTTTTATTCTCTCAGCACAAATTGACCTCTGATACAGTATACTTATGTACATTACATCAACTTAAATTTGAGAGAGAATGCTACCTGGGGTAAATTAGCGAACAAACGTGTGTTACACTTTTTTTTTGTTCGCCTAAAAGTTTGTGCAAATTTCTCATACTGTCTGGTTGAACTCAATGTCACTCGCGCCCTATTTTTTTTTACTACAATTGTACTAATTGCTAAAGACGAATGGCGGGCAACTAATTGGCCGCGTATGCGTATCTTAAATATTAGCATGAAAATAGAACCAGGTCTATAATTTTCATTTCGTTTATGAAATATGATATGGAAATCTTCATTCCAGTCTCCAAGAGAAAGCGAACTTAGAGCGAGCAGAGTTAGAAAACATGGCCGACCAACTTCGCGGACTGTCTTGTCCGTCCAGTACCCGGGCCGAGTCGGTGAACTTGGACAATCTGTTCGACTTCCTGGCCGATGTGCCCACGCAACGCGGAGCTCCCGACGGACAGCCCGATTGTCACCAACCTACGATAGCGGAGATAGGCGACTCTATGGAGAGGCTTGCTGATGACCTGCATCAAGAGGTTTGTATTTTGTTCAGTTATTTTCCACGGTTCAACTAAGCCTGAAACTACAAGTCAAGTGAAAAAGTTGGTGATTAATATTTCTTACAAGTCTCTCTCTTGCTGCTCCCGTGTCCCTGGCTGCCCTGGAAGAAACTCCAAAATTGTGTACTCATATTTTAATATTTTTTAAATTATGATACTATATATCTTTACGCTGTATCCCTGACGGGGTAGTCAGGGAGACAGATCGCCATTTGCCAGGCGTCGCGATCCATTAATACTTCTTTCGCTTTTAGCAGATTTATCAATCGCTTCATACTTGCACGTCTGGGTATCCGATGACTAATCAGAGTATTATACTAAGACATGGAATCAATTTGTTCTGATGGAAACTTGATTCTCAAGAGCATAGAGTTGCCAGAGTGCAAAATAAATAAAAATATATTATATTAAATATTGTATTACATTTTTCATACAGCGCCTTAAAAGCTTTACCCTTTGTGGGATGTAGATAACTGATAAACATAATTTCTTCAATTCATACTTAGGAAACACCCATACTAATCAGAGTATTATACTAAGACATGGAATCAATTTGTTCTGATGGAAACTTGATTCTCAAGAGCATAGAGTTGCCAGAGTGCATAATAAATAAAAATATATTATATTAAAGATTGTATTACATTTTTCACACAGCGCCTTAAAAGCTTTACCCTTTGTGGGTTGTAGATAACTGATAAACATAATTTCTTAAATTCATACTTAGGAAACACCCATACTCCGAAACAATAATTTGTGGATCACACAAATATTTTACCGATCAGAACCTCAGCCCTTAGCGCAGCAGTCGTATACACTACCACATACGCCAACTAGGCAGTTAATAATAAAAGATCAATTCTATTTTTAATAGAAAGACATGCTCTAAGTACTCTCACAGGCCCTTACCGTTGCAGTTGGAACACGTGCTGGCCGCGGAGATGGACGAACTGAGCAAGTCCCATACAGAGGCTCAACGCAAGCCGGACGGAGCACCATCGGACGCTATACCACCGCCGCCACCATGTTCGCTGCCGATACAGCCTATCGTAATATCACCTACGCCTCCACCACCACCACCACCACCTCCACCGCCCAACATGACTGCCTCTGTCAATGGTAAGGGATAAATGCGAACATATAGAAAGCAATAAGTGAATGTGTCACTTATTGTTGTAATATTAGGGTATAAGGTATCAAAATCAAAATCTTCGGGGCCCAATTTCTTTTTTTTTTTTTTTGTAAATAATTTTATGGCCTGGTTACTAAGACCTTTTAACCAAATCTTATTTATGTCATATTTATTCAATCTTATCTTTTAATTCAGTCCTGTCCAGTCCTTTGTCGATGTCATGTCTAGTCCTAGGTCCTGTGTCCTTGCCCCATTAACGTGGTAGAGCGTTGTTGAGGCTTACAGTGAAATTTGCATATATCACTGTCACTATAGCACGTTTACACAACTTTTATGTCTAAGAAACTCCCGCGCAAAGACCCCGGGGGTCCAAGCGACGGCACCTGCTAGAGGTGCACCTTCTGATTAAGGGACGTGAAAACGGAACGGAAGTCGCTCCCAACAATGCAAATAATAGAAATTTAAAACCAAAAAGTTGCTCTCATGGGGCTATGTATGTATTATCAAATTGATTCAATCACTTTCAGAAATATTGATACGATTTAAAATTGTAGTCAAATTAATTTGTCTTGTTTGTATTGTATTCTAACTTAGTGATCACTCTCAAACGTTCTGCTCGTTTAGATATATCGTTATTACCATTTGGCAAGAAAGATTTGCTCTTTGACAGGAATAATGTCCACCTCCTTGACCAACGGCACATCACCGATGTCGAACGGCGACGCTATGACGTCATCGCTGATATTACCTCCGCCGCCACCGCCGCATGAGCTAATAGCGGAGGAGTCGCCGGTGTTCCCGCCTCCGCCTGTCACTTGTACTCTACCGGAGCCGGCTGGGCCACCACCTCCACCTCCTTCAGCTACTAAAGGTATGATAGTATCACAGATTTAGAAGAGTAAGCAGATCAAACATATTCCTTTGTTTATGGTGTAATACTTCATCCTTTTCACTCTTTTTATTTCTTGTATAACTTTATCTTTTTTTGTCATGTGTAGCGACATGTAACTCACACATAGACAGCGAACAGCGCGTAGCCTAATTTTCTACATAATTTCAACTATTGCCGCCATTTTTGAATCAGGAATTTGTTAGTGTTTTGTGCCGAAGGGAAAATATTGTGTATATAAATAAAGGTTATAAAAGTATAGAAAACATGGTGAAGTGTTGTGTAAAATGTTGTGATATCTCATCTCAGAAATCACCAGGAATAACTTTTCACAGGTAATTGATGTTTTAGTTACGACTGCGTGTTATTATTCTAAGATTTTTATTCAAAAATGGTGATTTTTCTAGACAAACACTTGAAAAGTTGTTAATATATGGTTCATAGCATCTGTTCCATAAACCGTCATCTATATCTAAGATTTTTGTTAATTTACATACATTTTGTACTGTTGCGGCATGGGGACGAATTCAGTTCAGCAAATTGTTTGCAATTTCAATATCCAAAGTCAAGCTAGATTTAGTGCCCGATTCAATTAATTATGTTAATATTGTTTTAGGTTTCCTAAGGATACCATTAAACAAGATGTTTGGTTAATAAACATAAATTATGAAAGATATTAAAATGACATGATATGATAGCTGAATGCGACCCTGGATTAAGCTACCTGTTTATATGTGTGAAATAGGCTACGCTATTTTTCGCAAATGTTTGATCTGCTTACTCTTCTATATCTGTGGATAGTATTTATATTTTTGTACTGGTGATGATTTTTTTGGACTTAAAATATTTTTCTCTTAAATTTATCCTATACATCATTTATAAGCATAGTGATCTAATTTATAATTATATACGTATTTTGAGTTCCTCCTGCCGGATTCCGATTAAATCCGGCTCGAGGGACCAAATAATTTGCTTACATGTTTTTGAATTGCTTATGTTTTTTGAACACATACATACATACATAGTGTCACGCCTTTATCCCCGAAGCGGTAGGCAGAGCCATACTATACGCCCACACACAAACCATAGATTTTCGAACCCAACAACGAAGTAACAGAATTGTCTACAATTATATAATACTTTTTCAGATAAAACACCACCAGAGCTCACCAATGGAGTAATACCGAATGGAAAACTGTCTGTGGTTAATGGTAAAGAGCCGATCTATGAGTCGGTAATACCACGGCCTGGGAACGAAACTACGGCACCGATACCATCCCCACAGCCACCCACGGATACTGGGTAAGTTCTAGTTCATTGTTTTCGTCCCTTCATTCCCCTCCACAAAAGGGACCTACAAAGTCTTCAGGATCACGTGATATAACTGAGGGCGCACAACCGAATGTTATCTCTATAAAATGTCCTTTTGCGACTCTGTTGTTCATTTTGAGAATTAGGCCTTCTGCGAAACCATTTGGGAGACGCCTATGCCTATATAAGTGGGTGTCCATCTTCAGCTCAGACGTTTGACAAACATTTTCAAGAAAAACCCTACGCACGCTTGGCTTGGGGAGTAAGCGTGCGTGACGAGAGCATTACGAAAATTGTAATCGGCCGAGGCGAACAGAAGTTGAAAGGGAGATATATAAGTTACTAAAGATAGATAGAGAGAGAGTTACGTTTCGTATATTTATGTAGGGGCAAGATAGAGAGGTGCGAACACACGTTGTCTTCCTCTTTCTCTCATAGGCATTACAGGAGTTGGAGCAGTTTTGCCTCACTTGTATGGTCTAAAGTACACTCGACGTTTTTTATTTATTTAATTAACTAAAATTCAAGAAAATTCCATCTAGATTTGTCTCGCAAAAAACCAAAGAACCAGAGGTGGAGCCAGAACCTACTGAAGCTCCTCTCCCGCCATTGCCTGTACCCGAGCCCGTGGTGTCTCCACCGCCGGTACCCATGGACACCTGCATCAGCCCTCCGCCTGTCATCAATGGAGATGCTACTGTAAGTACTTACATAATATTACTTTTCTAGCTCACTCGAAGTTCCACTCTACATGGAAAGCTCATCATCTTATTGTATTCCCAGGTTTTTGTATTTCGGCATTGCTTTGCGTCTGTGCTCCGAATCCCCTGCGTCGTTGTCTCGTTAGTCAACAGGTTACATTATTTAGATACTCCGAAATCTTGGTTGGGGTTACACCCAAGCATCGATTACCTATAAACTCTTACATTAACGGATCTCAAAACAAACTGCTGTAAGTCGATTGTACATACATTTTTTTTATACCACTTAGGTGGCAGACAAGCATTCGGCCCGCCTGATGGAAAGTGGTCACCAGCCTATGAACGTTTGTAACACCAGAGGTGCAGCACTCGCGCTGCCGACCGTTTATAAACATTCTAAGACCCCTTTTGAAGAACCCCATACTGTAGACGTCCGGGAATGCTATTAATGAATAAATATAATTTAAAATATAATTTCCTTCCAGGGCTACGATCGCAATGCACGTCGTAAAGAACGCGTGGAACGCCGCCTTCACCAGCTAGAAGCTCCCGGCCCGACCACTCCGCCCGCTGCGGACCCCGCCAACGACATCACCGAGTTCGCCAAAATGTACTTCAATGACCACCCGAGGTCACCCGAAGGTAATTATAGTACCCGAATGCATCATTTAATCCGATGTCACCCGAATATAATCGAATTTACCCGATCGGGTAAAATAATTAAAATGTAAATTGATTTTAGAAGAGACTTGTTTAATAATACTTTTGATTAAAAAAAATGTTTCTCAGCAAATCCTTTTATTTCATATCCATTGGTATTTCGCTGTATTAGATTTAGAGTGACGTCACTTTATTTTTCAAGTTATTCTCAGCAAGCCCTTTTATTTGATACCCACATTGTAACATTGCTTTATAAATAACTAGTCCGCCATCTTGAATGTTCCACCATGTTGGATTTAGATTATTAACTCAATCGTTTGGAGATATCTGCTTCAAAAATAAGTTACGAGATTTCACCCGAAACTCGAACAATCTGACATACTTAGGAAGTTAATAAAAAGCTTGTAAAATAAGCTCTAATATAGTAAAAGTTTGCTTAGTTTGACGTTAGATGTCGTTGTGTTATATTTGTATTTACTTTCTGTTCCTCAGGCACAATAATAGCGACTTTGACGCGCAAGAGCAAATCTATGGAACTACTGACCAAAGAGGAGATGATTACATACCACAAAGGCAACAACATTCCTACCTCGCACATACAGTTGCACGATCCGGATAGCGTCACCGCCGCCATTAATATATTTAGGGTAAGTACCTTGCATCTATTTACAATGACCTGACCATTAGGGTTGCAAGACCTGACTATTGTCTTGGTGGCATAGTGGTGGTGCATGTGACTATCGCGGCGAGGTCCTGGGTCGGAACAAATATTTGTACGATCAACAAATGTTGGTTTCGGAGTGGTGTTTCCTATGTATGTACAATATAAGTATGTATATCAGTGGTCTAAATCCCATAGCTTATAATTTAAGCTAATAGATTAGTTTGGGCTAGATGGCGCTGTGCAAAAGTGTCCCACAATATTTATTTATTTATTAGGGTGGCCTTAAGTTTAGACTACAGTCGGAAACTTGAGCGTAAGGCGCCGCCCTACCAAGATCTGTGGGGCCCAAGCGACGTCCCTGCTAGCACCTGCTAAGTGACGCAGGCGGTCTAATGGGGTTAGGAAGTTAAACGACAGTCGCGCCCAGCAATACGGAATATCAAAAGCCTAACTTGGCCCTCACACCCAAATAAAAGTGAACCGTTTAGTACCATATTGTCCACTTCCTAAAATGTCCACTTTCCAAAAGGACCTCATCCCAGAACGACCACTCCTAAAACGACCAAGTGTATACATTATAGTACTAAACGAAGTGAACCCCAGGCTCCAAATCCAGGTAGGGTTTGGAGGCAACTAAGAAAGCGCTGAAATAAAGACCCTGAAAATATCTTCCAAACGTGTTTCATTCTGATCCTTGACCACCAGGAACTTATGGCGCCCGAATAAAAGTTATTATTAGTTAAGTAGCACTTAATTGAGTACGGTATAAGCACATTGGGGTTAATGAGGTCTACTGACAATCGCTTAAAAGTGATCTTTCGACTTTAACCAGAAAGATGAATGCTAAGCTGTATTATACTCGTAGGTTCCTGTACACAGGCGAATTAAACTTTCCTCGTCCATTACATCTATTTTGTTCTGTACAAAACACAACAACTCATTAATTACTATATTGCACTGTACACACTTTACTTTCACGGAGGACATTTTTTTCGTCCGAACGCGTCTGAAGCGAACTCTCTAGGCTCTCTAGGCTAAGCGGCAATAATAATTGTATTAACTAACCTGATGTTCCTTATGTTGTTGATAGGATTTGTGTCGGTACATGCGCGGCGAGTTGACGCCGGACAAGGAGACCCAGGTGATACAGTCGATCATTGGCAAGGGTATCGAGCGGGAGGAGTTGCGAGACGAAATATTTGTGCAGTGTCTTCGACAGGTGCGTATGTATATCATGCTACCTGCTTGTATCAGTCTAGAACGCTTATTATTTATGTATTTCATATATTTAGAAAGAAATGAGTATATTGAATTGTTCAATCGAATCATTCCACGTTTTAGCTGCCTATTAAAACGTATCTTTAAAACAATATTAACTTGACAGTTAACACGACAACTGTTCTGTTCTTATAAAGTCATTAATTGAAATAAAAGACCTATGTTGCCGCGTGTTACAGTGATTTCATACTCATCAACGTTTAGGTCTGTAAACATAAAATGTAAATCTTGGGAAACTTTGATCTCATTGCTCTTTTTAATAACCATTTTATATCCAGCGAAATAAACAGAATATAGTAAATTAGAATGTACCGAAATTTGAGCTTACGTATGTTGTCCGCAGCTAACAGAATGTCCGTCCGAGGAGTGGGCAGAACGCGTATGGCTGGTTTTATGTCTATGCGCGGTAGCATGGCAGCCGTCCCGCGGCCTGGCCCGCTACTATTGCGCCTGGCTTCGAACCCGGGCGCGTCTACTCGCCACCAGTCCTCTAGGTGGTGGAGGGTCTCCGGTGTCTGCGGAAGCCCGAGCGGCTCACTGTGCACAGTGGTGTCTGGATAACTGTCGAGGAGCGGCGCCAAGACACCTGCCGCCCAGTACTGTTGAGATAGCGGTCAGTATTGTATACAAATTGCTCGTTTTCTATTTCAGCACTTCGGTTGCGTGTACGTGCATGTACACACACCCATACACACTAGCGGTGGCAAAAACGTATCTATGTTGAGAATGGATCATTTGTATCTAGATCAGTTCAATGATACGAATCAGTAAAGTGCTTCAGTGCTTCATTTGTATCAGTGACTCAACTTGTATCTAAGCTCGATTTATTAGCGCAAATAAATTAAAATGAATCGTTTTTATTGACTTTTGTTTGACGAATTATGTAAAGTATATACTATGTTAGTAATATTAATATAGTAATATTATGTTAGCATTTTGTTAAATTGAACTTCATGTGCCTAATGTGTAACATAAAAATCGATTTTCCTTCATACTTTCTTCAGGCTTAGGACTGACAGACTTACTCTTTCACTAAACTGTCTTTAGTTCTTTACATATTGTAACACTTATGTAAGTGAAAATCACAGATCCAAGGTAAACAAACCGGTGTTTTCTTCCACAAACAAAGGTCAACTAAAACAAACAAATAATAACAACGCGTACCTAATGCGTGCATTGGTGAGCTAGTGTTGCTGTCTCTATCAATCACCCACTAGTAGCGAATCAGTAAGAGAGACGGAGTCGGCGCTCTCCGACGCGACGGCGACTATGCTACCCGAATCGCTCCGAACAGTGTATCTCACTCAATCGTGTCAGCGAGCGCCGCGAGCCGATTGAAACCGAGATTCAATAGAGCAGAAGAGCAAAAGATTCATTTCAAGCGGTGTAAAAGACTTAAATCAGTGACTCACTTAAAAAACACGACTCCCAGAGTCGTTTCAGTAAAGAGCGACTCACCTCTGGTACACACCTTTGACATACCAAGCTTTGATGTCGCAAAACGAAGATAAATTTCCTTTTACGCTTTCAAGTTGTTTTGGGTTTTGCGGTTCTGGTTCCTATTTCTCTCCCATACTACTTGAAATCGTCTGGGACCCTCTGGGATCCCTGGGCCCATTTTCGATCATACGACTTGAAAGCGTAGACGTAAATTTACTGATACAATGTCTTTGGTCTCGTTTTTTGCCATTTCTAAAAATGAAACAAATCACATTTTTTCAAGCTAATTTCCGTTTACGCTTTCAAGTCGTGTGGTCGAGAATTGGCCCCAGAGCGGTAATACCCAGCTGTGTGATTGGGCCTTAACCGCATCACAGGCAGGATAAACATTTGAAACTGGTAGACACAATGTCCGACACAATGTCCGCTTAGGTCATGATTCGATCTCAGGCTTCTGATTCTTTGGATCTTGTTTGTACTGTTACGTCTTAATGGTCAACAGCCGAGTTGACGAGAGGTTTGGTGAAAACCATTTATACGCACCCGCCTGTACCTTTAAATAAAGCAATCGCACACTACATGATAAATTTTGTTTAACTAATCGACTATACTCGATTTTTCCATTCGTCAAATTTCATTCATAAAAAAATAAAAAATAAATATCCATCACGCCTTATCCCCGAAGGGGTGGCAGAGGCATATTATATGCCCACTTTTCACCGTGTGGATTCCTGTCCCACGTAATAGGTGGTGAGCCCATTGCCGTGTTGAAATAGACAGACGCAGGTTGTGGCTACCAGCTGTTGAAATTTTCAAGCCGCCCATAAGGCCTTCAACCAGGCTTAACGACTGCCATTTTACTGGCAACCGGGACCAACGGCTTAACGTGCCTTCCGAAGCACGGAAACGCTCGCAAATGTAAAGGCCACAAAGTGGTCACCCATCCGAGGACCAGCCATAGTGAAAGTTGCGTAACTCAGTGATCGTTTACAGAACACTGAGACCGCGGGGCCACGAGCGCTTCATTTATAGAATCACAACTTAAAATTGATTTTGTTTTGAAACAGTGCACGAAATTTGGTAAATCATCCATGAAAAGTACTCATGAAGTGTGTTTGGAACGAAGTCCTAAGTTCCTTTTGAATCTGAAATGCGATACTGTTCAAAAACACCTACGTTTTAAAAATGAAGTTGCATACTTTGGAAATGTTGGAAGACGGAGAGAGGTACTTTGTTTAAATGTTCTGCTCAATAACGTATGAGAAAGTAGTTACTGTACGAAGTCATAGAGATTAATCAATTTGTTGAAGTATATAGTATGCGACAACTCATGTAGATTATGAACTACTGGTTGACGACCGCGGCTCCACACGCGTGGTGATGTTTTCTCGTTCCCGTTTCCCACAGGAACTTGTTCCTGGGATAAAAAGTAGTCTTTGTGTTATCCTTATGTGTAAGCTATATTATTGTCAAGTTTCATCAAAATCCATTCAGTAGGTTTTGCGTAAAAGAGTAACAAACATCCATTCTTACAAACTTTCGCGTTTGTAATATTAGTAGGATGAAACGTTAATGAATAGAAACGCATAAAATTGAGTGATTATTTATTATTATCATACGTATCGAATAAACACTCCTAATAACATAAGGTTCAAATACCCTAACTTTTAGGTGGGTTAGCTAATAGGTAAGAATTACCGACTGTACTTTGAATTGGATAACAATACAATATGTACTAGATTTCAAATTTTCTGGGAGAAACGCTTTTCAACAATAGTCATGTTTACTCTTTTTTCGTTCAGAAGAAATATCGAATAATTCTGTAGAAATAGTTTTACTTCTGCACAAAGGCCCATGTTTATTTTACAATTACGCAAAATAATAATATCGCATAGCAAGTCGAAGGCTTAACTAATTTATGCGTGTCTAGAGGCGACCGCAACCTTCTTGTAATGTGATTGTTCTAAAAACATTGCGAGAAAGTGGTTCCCAAATCGGTTCGAAAATCTGTGACCGTAATACGTCATCTATAAGGCAAAACGTTTGTTTCTAAACAGGTCGCTAAACTGGCGTTTGGTAATGCATGCCGGTTGTAGATATAATTGTATACAGACGTATGAACTGCTTCAGTTTTGTCAGCTTAAACTACACAACTTATCTCCAAATCTTGTATAAGAATCTGGAATAAAAATTATTTAGAATAATTTTGAAAAGCAATAAATTTTTTGTTGAGTATACCAAAATACCATGTGGACTAAATATTACACTCGAACTTGCATATTCTTCCTTGCCGGGGGAATTGCTTTATACCGCTAAGCTATAGAACCACTCTCAGAGTTGACGAGACGAACATTCCTACCTATACATCGTGAGACTCGTGGGGCCATATAAGCGCCATCTATCGGCACTTAATGTATAGAATTGAAACCATAATAAATAACAGCTTTTGAGCGTAAAATCTTTTACTATAATGCACTGTTTTTAAAATACCATGTTTTCGATAGGCAATGCGTCGCCTAGGCACAATAGTGTGTCGATTCTTCTTCCTGGACGGACGCACGAAGGCCATTGATGTTCACCCGGCGGATACGGCCGCTGCCGCAGCGGCCCGACTGGCTGATAAGCTGGGACTTTCTGCGCATGCGCGTTCCGGCTGGGCCGTGTACCAACAGAGGGCCGGTACCGAGGAGCATGTACGGGCCACCACTTACCTGTATGACGTCATCGCCGCCTGGGAAGTGTAAGTCTCACAGCTAATTTCCCTGAAATCATATAGTCGCAGTTAATAACTTTTAAACGATCGCGATGCATATCTACTACATTGCATACTATAGGTGTATTAGTTATTATTGGGACTAAACGCGGTTATTTTTCATACTTTTTGTTGTTTGACGTCTCGACCAGGTTGTACCATTGCACCTCACCTGTTTTCCTGTTTTTAAATGTAAGGACGACTGACCGATTTGTTGTTTTTTATGAGTAGTGTGTTGCTCCCGTTGATAGTTGCTTTAAGGTTCTTTATAAATGGTTAGGTCCTCTATAAAAAGGTAACCTATTACGATAATGATGATGATCGTCGGTTATTGTTTATTACTTTACCAGTTGACGCCCGCGGTTCCGCACGCGTGGTGAAGTTTTCTCGTTCCCGTTTCCCACAGGAACTTGTTCCTGGCTTAAAGCTTAGCCTATTTGTTATTCTGATGTGTAAGTTATATTTTTATAAATTTCATCAAAATCCATTCAGTACATTTTACGTGAAAGAGTAACAAAAATCCATACTTACCTACAAATTTTCGCGTTTATAATATTAGTAGGATATTATGTAAAATGGAAATGTATTAGATTTGTTTTATCCTAGTTATAATCATAACATGGTTTCTAGGCAACAAGGTCCCGGTGGAGGTTCAGCAGACAATCGCTTTGTGTTTAAACGCCGGTTGTTCCGCGGCGGACGCGAGCTACCTCAAGACCCAGTTGAAGTAGCTCTGCTGTATGCACAAGCAGTTCACAGTGTTGTTAAGGTATTTTTGTAACTGTAAAATAATTATGCAAATCTTCTTAGGATTAGATCAGGGGCCTAGGTCAAGTCCCTAAATGTATTGTATGCCATACTTAAGACATTTGGGACCTACTTTACCCTATTCCTTATAACCTTCTAAAACCTTACTTTCAAATATAGTTTTAGAAGGTGCCACTCGGTAGCGCTATTTGTTCGTTCGCTCGCACCGTTAAACAAAATTAATGAATTTAAAATCGAAATGCAAGACTATCATTTACAATTATGTTACTATTAAGTACTAAATCAATGCAAAACCAACTACCGTGTGTTTTAGTACATGATGGCAGCGGTGGGATTTATTTTTTCCGTAGCTCGAAAAAGTTACAAGTGTTACAATTGTCAAAGTATACATTGTTTACGTTCTCGCGGTCAGATGCACGAACTAATAAACCAGCTATTGAGGATTGGTGTTGTATTTGGTAGCTGGACGAGTTCCCGGTGTCGGAGAAGGTGGCGTTACAGCTGGCCGGTCTGCAAGCGCAAGTGGCATTGGGCGAGCCGCCGCCCAGTCCACCGCCGCCTCACACTCGCGCCTACTACGCACAGCCCGAACAGTTTCTGCCGCAGCGGGTCGCTAGAGCACGGACCACCAACCAGTGGGTCAGTACACACTCGAAACAAGTAATACGTCCTTACTATCGTAGCGAAGGAATAGGATGACTTCTAAATGGAAACCAGTTTCAAAACCCGAAGTGGTAGAAACTTCAAAATCGCCTATGGACGTATTAATAACTAACTTTACGCTTTATCCCTGACGGGATAGTCAGAGAGGACTGATCGCCCGGCATCGCGATCCATGCGTACTTCTTTCGCTTCCTGCTGTTACGATTAATCGCTTCATACCTGCACGTCTTGGTATCGGAATACTTTTGACTTACGTTTTTGAGCAATCTGCTCACGTGGTCTTCATATGTAAGTCTCGGCCTACCCTGACTCCTTCTGCCCTCTTTTTTCGCACAATATGTATTTCGTTAATTGTTTCTTACTCATTAGTTGGCGTCCTTTTCCAGCTTAACGCTGACACTTTCAATCAAACCTGCCATATTGCGAATCACTTCGTTACGTATTCGGTCGGCCAATGATATGCCGCACAATTTTCGAAGTGATCGCATCTCTTAACGATTTTGTAATACAAATAGCCCACAATACCGCTCTTTGTGTCAAAAAGTAAAGAGACAGACGTTGATTTATATTTTGTTGTGTATTAGGCGACTATCCTGGCGCAAGCTCACCGGCAGTACGGAGCGGGCCGAGCCGAGCTGACTGCTAAAGCGCTGTACCTATCGTGTGTGATGCAGTACCCGCTCTATGGAGTCACACTCTTCCCCGTCACCTACAAAGGGTATTGGGCTCACGGTGAGTACTATTACTATTATAATTGCTTATCAAAATTGTTTCTTATGTTTAGCCAGGAGTCATAAAATCAACACATCGAATACAACAACCAATCGAATGATCATTGGTGCAATGCTATACATTCATACCATGTAACTTTACCAAGTGCTGGTAGATGACACCTACATCGCATTAAGACGGAAGAGGTAGAATAATTCGTCAGTTTCGAGTGGGTTTCGGTAGCTTAGTTGGATAAGCGCCTCACCCTGCAAGTGTTCGAGTCCAGCTCGAGACTGAAACTTTTTTCACTTTATTTTGATATGGTTGGCATACTATTTGCTCTCAAAATTGTTAATATTTTGATTTGTAACAAAGTACCTTTGTTAGATAATAATATACGCACACAGAGACAGACAGCAGTTTATCCCCCTTCGTGTCCTTGAAACCAGGTAATGCGGCAAGGGCTACAGTGAGTGTGGCCAAATATTACACTATTGTCGATAGAATAATCGAATTAAGTTTGCCAGGTAGACACAGTAAAAATACCAATGGTGCTGTTCCTATAACTACTTTTAGTGTATAGAAATTCTAGGTGATGCTGTAGATGCGAAAAAGTGATAATTTCAATCACAACAAAATAGTAATAGCCTGACGTAGAAAATGCGAAACGAAGCACGCAAATATTACAAAGTAAAAAGATAAAAATATTTAATTATTGTTATTTTATTATTTTGTATTATAAATAAATTAATATTGTTATTTTATTATTATGTATTTAACCTTCTGGTTCCAACACCAGGAAAGCCAACGGTGAAAAAGAATATGTTGGTATCGAACTAACTAAAACCACACTATCCTTCATGACCGTGTATAGCCAGGGAATTAGGTACACACCCGAAAATATAAATGTAAAAATATTATACGAACACAAATAAACATTATTTTATTTGATAGGTCCAAACGTATTACTGGGTGTGGGTTCTGAAGGCGTTGTGCTAGTGCGGCCGACGGACAAGGTAGTGTTGGCGGAGTACCCGTACAGTAACATCGCGGCCTTGCTCATGGATCCCGTCGACAACGGACTGACCATCAGCTTGACACACCACGGACAACACGATGGACACAGGTAAATAAATACGACAAAATATTGGTAAACGTTCTCTTATAATTACACTGGTATTGGTGGAAATTCTAACTAAATTTGAATAAATTAAGGAATTTTAAAGTTAGAAATAATGCAATTTATAAAATAAAAGGTTTATGCACTTCTCCATATAAACACCTTATCTGTGACAAATTTTACGTTGTATGCGCAATTTATGTAAATATATATAGATGTAAATCTACATTTAAAATGGGTTCTCCACCATGTCACATTTATTTCTCAATAATGCAATTTATAAAATAAAAGGTTTATGCACTTCTTCTCCATATAAACACCTTATCTGTGACAAATTTTACGTTGTATGCGTAATTTATGTAAATATATATAGATGTAAATATATATTTAAAATGGGTTCTCCACCATGTCACATTTATTTCTCAACCTCCGCGCTCGCTCTTTGGTAAAAACAAATAGCGCGCGCTTCCCCGGTATCATGTAACACATTTTTGTTCCTTTTCTAAAATCACACCCACAAAAATATCCAGCTATACAGAGGAAAGTTAACTCTCTCTCTTTCTACGAGTATCTTCACTAACTTATACCTCCCTCTCAAGTTTATTTTGCCTCGCCCGATCACACTTTCGTAACGCATTCACGAGCTTACTCCAAGCTTACCACAAGTGACCACTTAAAAGCATTTGTAGGGAGTCGTTTGAAACGGACCTTTCACGTATTGACTGGCAAAGTATTGCAAGGCTAAAGTGCGTCAACAATATGGTAGGCCGTTTTAGTGTTGAAATTATTGCCTTATTAGATAGACATGCGCCGAAGGTACATAATCGTTTAATAACACGTCACTCTCCTCCTTGGATCACTGAAAATTTCAAGCTGATGATGAGTTTGAGAAATCAGGCACATAAAGCTTACTTAAAACAAAAAATCCAAAGTAAGTTACAATACTACGGAGAACTAAAATCACTTGTAAAAAGGTCATACTATGAGCACTTTCGTTTTGGTGATGCAACGTTCTCTTTGCATTCAATATCTTGGACCTCAACATTAAAAATACTTCATAGTATCAAGTCGAACGCCGAGGGTTATGATAAAATAAACTTGGATATGCTACTCTTGACTAATGAGACGCTAACAGCTATGGTTAACACTAGTATTGAATCGTCTACTTACCCAGATTTATGGAAAACAGCTGTTATACGCCCATTACCTAAGACGAGTTCACCGACTGAGGCTAGGGATTTAAGACCAAAAAAAAAATGACGATATAAATATGGTGGAGAATTTCAACTTGATTCGATACGGTTCGGGTAGTTCAGGTGGCTAGAACATTGCCCTGGTTAGGCAAAGGTCACAGGTTCAATCCCTGTCTCGAATCAAATTGTCTTTTTCCACTTTATTAAAAATTTATGAGAAATTTAGCAAATAATTGCTTTAAAAAAAATTACCAATAAGTTTACTTCCCGTTATATCCAAGGTTGCTGAAAAAGCAGTTTGCTCTCAGTTGGTACAGTTTTTAGAGGAAAATAACATATTGCCAGTAAATCAGTCTGGTTTTAGAAAAGCGCATAGTACTACTACTGCGTTGACAGTGGTAACTGATGACATATTATCTGCTCAAGACTCTGGCATGTGTACGCTGTTGGTTTTGTTGGACTATTCTCGTGCCTTTGACACTATAAGTATCCCGATACTGTTGTTTTGACAACATGTCATTTTATGGATTCGACACATCATCATCATCATCATCCGAGCGTCTGTCCCAGTTGCGTCTCGCGACGCCCGGGGTCCGCTTTCCTACATTTTCTCCTCCACTTCGCACGGTCATCGGCATCCCCTGTAGTGAGACCATTGGCACGCATGTCATCCCTTAAGACGTCAAGCCAGCACTTCTTGGGTCTTCCCCTCTTACCGGGACCCGGCGGGGCTGACATAGCCAGGCATTTGTTACCTAGGTAGCCCGGCGGTTGCCGCAAGACGTGACCATACCAGCGAAGGCGACACTCTTGCAACTTGTCTGCAATGTCACGGACGTGAAGGCTGCCGCGGATGCGAGAGTTCCTCACGCGGTCCTTCCGCGTGACTCCACACATCCACCGCAGCATCTTCATTTCCGTGACACGCAGCTCCTGCTTGTGTCGCTCCAATATCGGCCACGTCTCACTGCCATGTAAAAGGACAGGTCTAATAATGGTTTTGTAGACCTGTCCCTTCAACCGGATCGGCATTTTAGGGTCACAAATGACACCGGTCATCTCCCGCCATTTGGCCCACGCGGCAGCAATGCGTGACTTGACATCGCAATCGATGTCACTGGACGTGTGAAAAACAGATCCCAGGTATTTAACCTGGTCCGTGCGCTCGACCAAATCACCGCCTATGCGGACGGATGTGGGATCTGTCGAGTTTAGTGCCAAGTTTATGGATTCGACACAAAAACAGTTAAAAGGTTCCATAGTTACCTAAGCGGTCGATCTCAATTTGTTGAAATAAATGGAAAAAGCAGGAATGTGGTGTAGTCATCTGTACGGTCGGTGACTAGGGGAGTACCCCAGGGTTCCATTTTGGGACCAATCCTATTTATATTATATTGCGCCGATATAATTAAGACCATTGTTTATTGCAAGCATTACATTTATGCGGACGACACTGTGTCTTTTAAGCCGGAAGACTACGATGTGGCTATTCACAAAATTTGTAGTGATTTGGACAGAGTGGTGGAATGGTCTAAACGGAACGCCCTTGCTCTGAATCCGCTCAAGACCAAATATATGGTTTTCGGCAATCCCCTTAAATGGTAGTCCGGTTACATTGATGGGGCAGCCAATTCAACGAGTTTATGAGGCGCGTAATCTAGGGCTTATTATGGACCATGACCTACGGTTTGAGAAGCATATTTCAGAAGTCGTGTGCAATTGCTTCTATAGGCTTAGGGTGTTGTATCGAGCACGGCCCTTCATAAGTGAGGATATACATGCGCTAGGTTTTGTTGTACGATGCCTAAAAGGTCTCATGTGACACCTTTCCTTAATCGACGTAGCATACTCAAGATGGAAGCGCGCAGAAAATTACATATGGCAAGCCTTTTATTTGGAATCATTCAATCGAAGAAACCGCACTATCTCTTTACTAAACTGAGGTGGACATCTGGCCGAAGAAATTGTTCCCAGTTGTTATCGATCCCTCATCATAGGACTGCTGCGTTTAGAGGAAGTTTCTGTTACTCTGCATCTAAGTGTTGGAATAACATCCCACCTCCAATAAAAAATAGTGGTAGTTTTTTCACTTTTAAAAGAGATTTGTATCAATTAAACGTTTCTTTCTTTCTTCTTCTTTAAGTGTGTTTAAAGAAATTTTACAACTAAAAATTTTTTTTGTTTTATCTATTACGCCTTTATCTCCGAAGGATTGGCAGAGGCATATTATACGCCCACATTTCACGGCCCACTTTGATGAAAACGTTATTTTTGTCATACACATGATTTTAAGTCGGTGCAAAGCTCACATACATACATATTGTAACGCCTTTATTCCCGAAGGGGTAGGCAGAGGCATACTATACGCCCACATTTCACCGTATGCATTTTTGTCCCACGTACCAGATGGTGAGCCCATTGCCGTGTTGAAATAGACGATGCAGGTTGTGGCTATTTGCTGCTGAAATTTTTCAAGCCGCTCATAAGGCCTTCAACGTGGTCACCCATCCAAGGACCAGCCATAGTGAAAGTTGCTTAACTCAATAATCGTTTACAGAACACTGACTCCGCGGGGCCACGCCACGAGCGCTTCAACTTTTACTATTTAAAATGTATAGTATTATTGCGTAATGCGATAGTGTTGTTGCGCAGATGCATCGTGCTAGAGTGCGGCACGAAGGCTGAGGCGGCTTGGCTCATGGCCGCGTACAGTCCCGTGCTGGCCAACGGGCTCGCCGACGAGCCGCCGCGCCGGGCCGCTCCTGCCGCCGAACGATCCCGACTTGCTGCCGCTCTACGCTCGGCTCGCCGCGCCATCGTCGACGCTGGCCTGCTCAGGAGACCTGCTGAAGGCACACCCGGCAACTTCCTGAGGAACACGCTACGCAGGTACGTGCAAAGGAAGGGGTTTACCAACATCTCCGAGGCCCAAACGACCTTATTTGAGTGCTGAGTTTCAGTGGGCGTACATCCATACATATCATCACGCCTGTCTGTATTGGGATAATAATATTGCTTTCCACTTTCTACGATCCTGACATAGAACATTCAGTTCTTCTACTTTTAATATACATTTACCGGTTAAGGGTACTCTTGTCTTGACCTTAACATACCGAGATCGATTTGCGTTGTGGACAGTTCGCAACAAAAAGCTTTTATTTCTCACTTCAACTTCTTTCCGCTTTACACGATTTGAAAAAGTCAATAGTTAAATTGACTTTTCAAATCGTGTGAAACGGAAAAAAGTACATGGTATGAAGCGATTAATGAATCTGCAGGAAGTGAAAGAAGTATGCATGAATCGCGAAACCTGACGTCTGTCCTCTCTGACTACCACGTCAGGGATACAGCGTGAAAATAGTTAGTAAAAGTTTAATTAAAGGTTGCCTGGTAGAGATTAATTTTAGAAATAAGGCCGCACACGGAATGTATTTAAACCAATTTTAATTTAATTGGCGTACAATAAAGAGTATAATAAACTAGATGACCCCCCACAGCTTCGCCCGTGGAATATTTCGACCACCCGGCGTCGCACCTATTTTATCCCGTCGCTTATAAATTCTACAATGTTGCATAAAAATTTGCCCGTTTTGTCGACATTTATGACTACTGCTCTGCACCCCAGTGTAGTAGCGTAATGAAATATAGCCTTCCTCGATAAATGGACTAACTAACACAAAAAGAATTTTTCAAATCCGACCAGTAATTTCTGAGATTAGCGCGTTCAACCAAACAAACTTCTTCAGCTTTATAATATTAGTATAGATAAATAAGATAAAATTTTGGTTAATCGTGACCAATGGTACGAGTTTATTTAGATCTGGTCTTATTTGTTCAAACTTATTATAACTTGTTGCCAACTATTATTATCACAGTAAACATTATCTACAGGCGACTTCGAGGTTTCAACAGACCACGATAACCTGTCTTCAATGACATTATAAAAAGTAACTCTCCACACTTTACTTTATTTTACAACATTAGGCTCATTTGTTATTTTACTCAACTCACGAATATCTTATTTATGTTTTTTATTTACATTTTTTACTTTAAAATAACAAAATAACAACTTTATATCAGATGTGTATCTCTGCGTTACTAACAAAAGATAAGTACTATACGATTACTTGCGTTAACAAGTCCTAAGCGGCTATACATAGAACTGTAGTGAAACAGAGAGTGAAGAAATGCATCGCTCGTCGGTAATCTTCACTCTGTTCTGCTACAGACATATAAAAGTATTGGACGGTACACACTGTAACTGTAACCGCGGCTGCATACGATATACATGAATTTATACGTGAGCGCTGAAGTTGACAAATAGTTTGTTTTAACCGGACAGTGTCTCCCTCCGGTATTTTATCCCTCTTTTCGTCATCTGGAGCATTGCCCCTACGCCTAACCTTAACATCACAGTCGCCAAAACTAATAACTATTAGTTTTTTTGTTTTCTTAGATACATTTTCGTTTCATCAACAAGAAGTCATATATTAGAATTATTACGATGTGAAATGCAACGAATCATCGACTCTGGCGCAATTGGCTGGTCAAACCAACTTGCTGAGATATAAATATTCTTTCGTAGGTTAAGTAAGCATAGACTAGAGAAGATGCGACTGGACATAGCAGCCGAGTCTTCTGGAGAGAGTTACAAGAACTTCCCGGCCGCCTACTGGTGTTGGTCTCGCACACTGCCGCATAGTCTTACTAAACTTAACGAGGCTGAAGAAGTTGCCGCTATGCAAATATTTAAGGTAAATAGCAGTTTAACTTGTCTAATCAAAAATGGATACAGCAATATTACACTTTTTGAAACAAAAACTAACTGCGTACGTATGGACTGCTCTCCAAATTGCAAAATAGATGTAATAGATCAATGAACTGTCCATGGATTGCTTTGTATGTTGTCGAAGCTAGTAAACCTAATGTTTTGTTGTTACGATGCAGAATCCTTTCGCTCTATGAGAAATAGCATGCAGTTCACATAGAACTTCTAGGATATTGATTTCATACGGCATCAGGGATCTGCAGATCTCTTTTATCCGTGTGGTTATGTAGTTTAAAAAAATAACCACTGTTAACCAGTAGTACACTATTTTATTGTAATAAAATTTCATATAAGTGTTATAAGAAACAGTGATTCAGGAGTCTCCTCGTGACTACAGCTCGACTATTTTGCAATCAATGTAGCCAAAACGTCAAGATAAGAGAAAAGTTTCAAATATATTATATTGCGAAAAAGACCCGAAGAGCGTTACCAATTTTCCTAAATCGTGTAAATCTAAAGACATTAATCCTAGAGAATACCTCTTTGGGTTACAAATTAAAACTATTACATCGTCTTATCAACCATCTGGCTATTTAAATTATAGACCATTTTTTTATGATACAGGATATAATGAGTCACGCGGGTCTGAACACCACGAACGAGTCTGGCAGCACCACAAACCTGACTAACAACAATGTCATCACGCCTATCAGCGAGACGGACAGCGACGATCCCACGTCGCTAGCCCAGGCGCTACTGCAGCGATGTCTACAGAAGGATACACTGCTTTGTGAACTGTATATGCAGCTTATTAAACAGGTAAGCTATATATGCTCCTATTTGCCCCTGTGTACTGTGCGACGAATTTATTATAATAAATAAAAGAGATAAATTAAAGAGAGGGCAATTAAAGAGGAATAATCTGTTAAAATGTTGCGAAAATTATTCAATAAAATTGATAGAATTACATAATTACTGATATTCTTATATACAGGGTGGAATTTTGTAATGCCACCTGAAGGGAAAGTATTTTTAATACTGTAGACAGAAAATTTTACTCAAAGGAAACATTCCTTAATTTTGAAAAGAAAGAAACTACATTCAAAAATTCGTGTGAATCCGGTTCGGGTTCATGAAACTAACAATCAAGTAAGATTTACTTTTAACGTTTGGTGCGGAATCATGAGAAATATGGTTGTGTTAGTCTACGTGTACGAAGGACATTTAAACACTGTCAAGTATCTAGAAATACTGGATCTCTTAAGAAATGAGTTAAATGGTTTCCCCGAGGAAGAGCGAAACCAAATTATTCTACAGCAAGATGGTGCTCCAGCCCATAATAGCAGAATCATTACTGCCTACATAAATAACGTATTTTAATACATGGATAGGTATTAAAATAGTACATACGGCACAATCAGATGGCCTGCGAGATCACCAGATCTCACCCCTTTAGATTTTTTCTTATGAGGATATGTAAAACATCAAATTTACCTTAAATCTTATGCTAATGTAAATGAGTTGAGGGTTGAAGTTCAGAATACGATTCATAATATTCACCACAACACGTTATCAAAAGGTTACTAGAAATGAATTTGTTAGTAGAATAAATTTGTGTATTCAAGAGAATGGAGCCCGTTTCGAGCAACTAATTAGATAGTTTACCATTTTATGTAAATAAATTATATAATTAAGGGTTTCATGGCTTTCCTTTCATTTAATTTATCAAGTTTAATACAGAGATTTCGTCTTAATAATTGACCCTAACGATCGATGCAATAAAAGTACAGGATGTAATTTTAATTGAAGCGCTCGTGGCCTTGCGGTCTCAGTGTTCTGTAAACGATCACTGAGTTACGCAACTTTCACTATGGCTGGTCCTCGGATGGGTGACCACTTTGTGGCATTTACATTTGCGAGCGTTTCCGTGCTTCGGAAGGCACGTTAAGCCGTTGGTCCCGGTTGCCAGTAAAATGGCAGTCGTTAAGCCTGGTTGAATGCCTTATGGGCGGCTTGAAAAATTTCAACAGTAGGTAGCCACAACCTGCGTCTGTCTATTTCAACACGGCAATGGGCTCACCACCTATTACGTGGGACAGGTAAATCCACACGGTGAAAAGTGGGCATATAATATGCCTCTGCCACCCCTTCGGGGATAAGGCGTGATGGATATTTATTTATTTTATGTAATTTTTACACATTTTAGTTGGTTCGACTTCCGGGTGTGGCAAGCGAATTTTCAAAGCAGTTTTCTTTCTTTTCAAAAATAAAGGAATGTTTCCTTTGAGTAAAATTTTCTATCTACAGTATTAAGAGTACTTTCCCTTCAGGTGGCATTACGAAATTCCACCCTGTATATAAAAATGAATTGATATGCGTTAGTTTCGCTAAAACTCGAGTATGGCTGGACCGATTTGGCTGATTTTTATCCTTAAAGGTTTGTAAATTTTCAGGGTAGGTTTAAATGGTTAGAAACAATCATAATAAATAACGCAAAAACTAAATATGACTATTAAATTTTTCAATACACAATGTTTCTGCCTGTGAAATTTAAAGTTCCTTGAGTCTCTTTTATTTAGAAATTTAAAATAGTCACTTGGTTGTCAAACATTTATTGATGTGTTTCATAGCTATAGTAAGAGGTCCCGACCTCTTTGGTCTATTTGGTTGAAATACAAAATAGTTCCATTTCAGATATAAAGAGTTTAGAAATAAAAAATATAGTGGCTGTTGGTGCCCAAAAAATTTTAACTTTAAACTGTATGTGTTTTTCACCCTATACGACAGAACGATTTATGATTTGTTTGAAGTTACAATTGCACTCGGTAGACGGCGATTTTTTTTTCAACACCTACTGTAGATTCGATATAGGTTTTTGTATTATTTTTATACTACTAAGGTGGCGAAAGTAGTCACCGTAGCCTATGGAGTTCGTAACGGCGGCACTGGCGCTACCAACCCGGCAAAAACCTTCTAAGACTCCTTCTGAAGAACTCATGTGAAGCTTTTTTATACCACTGAGGTGGCAGACAAGCATACGGCCTACCTGGTGGAAAGTGGTCACCGTAGCCTATGGACGTTGGACCAGAGGTGCAGCAATCGCGCTGCCGACCCTGTAGAAACCGTCTAACACCCTTTTTGAAGAACCCCATACTGTAGATGTTCGCGAAAACCGGGAGCTCATTCCACAATCAAAGCGTACGCGGAAGAAACCCCCTATCTGACCTAACCGTATTTGACCACTCCGGACGCTAAGTCTTTGGGTGTTCACCTGTCTATGTTAAGCGGTGCGCTGACAAGAAGTAGCCATAGGCATCATATCAAACAATTCCTTTTACTGCCGTAAAACTTAGCTAATCGAAGTCCGCCGGGTCAGCTAGTAATAATATATAAATAACTGATTGAAAACGCTGCCTAAACACTGAGAAATATGATAATGTACAATGATATTATTCCTTTTTATAGGTCTACAAAAAAATCCTTGGTGGGTATATGTACGAGTATGTGTACCTTTAAAGTTTATCTAAGCTCCGTGGGGAACAACAATTTTTACTAAAGGGTGAATGCGGGCATCGTAAATTAAATAGTCAAATATATTTTTAAAATAATCCAAATAATTTCCCAATACCCAAGTCTTTTTTATTTAAGCTTATCAAAGTACGACTGTTTATTTATGGCTGACGTCAACGCATTGTATAGACAAGGACTACTAACACCAAAGAAGAACCTAACCCTGTAAAAAAGCACCCTGCCCCTTGTAAAGGTTCGGAGTACTGAAAGGCTTGGAAAGGCACCCGTGTGGTGGCGGGCAAACCACCAAACGATAGCATTCCCAAGGAGGGTTGGTGTCAGGCTGGCGGCTGACCGTAAAAACCAAGCTAAAACATTTTGCAGTATGGAATTTAGACATACTGCGCCGACCCCAAGTAAATTGGGACAAGGACAAGAGGATGATGAAAGTACGACTGTTTATTTGCAGACGACAGACCACCCGGAGCCATCTTCTCGCGTGTCGGCGCGTCACTGGGCGCTGTTGAACGCGGCCGTGGGTGCCGCCCTGCCTCCCATCAAGCCGCTCCGACGCCTACTGCTGGCGCACCTGCGGTACCGTGGCACTGCGCTGCATGCAGGCGAGGAGGGGAAATTTGCACGCCGCGCCGAGCAGGTATGTAAACGACACAACTAAGAAATGCTACTGGACAGTATGTATTCCAAACTGACATTAGGCATTGCCATCGTCATTAGGTATTGCCACCTGTCATTAGGCATTGCCACCTGTCATTAGGCATTGCCACCTGTCATTAGGCATTGCCACCTGTCATTATGAATTGCCACATGTCATTAGGATTGTCAACTGACATTATGCATTATTAACTGACATTAGGCATTGCCAACTGACATTATTCATTGCCAACTGACATTGAGCATATTCTATTTTTAAATAATATCTGACACCCGAATCTATTCTGTAATTTAGGTTTGGATTTATGTACTTCTATGGTTAACTGCATAATGTCTGCATTACTTAGGTGGCGTTAAGCATAGCACAAGTCCCTCGACGGTTAGCTGCCCCTTCGAAGGAAGAGATTCTATGCGCGGCGGCTCGGCGACCCATGCACGTGCGCGTGTTGCTGCTCGACGGCAAGCAGCATGGGCTAGTGTTCGGCCCGGCCGCCACTGCAGACCACCTCGTCACCATGCTTAGAGAGAAGATCGGACTCAGTGATGCTGCTACAGGTCGGTGAACTAGTTTAGTATTTGTATAAACTGTTGATGGTTTAGGAGCAGATTGCCAGAAACGCAAAATGACAGATTAGCAAAATGCCAGGCGTCGCAAAATGACAAGATCTGATAACGACAGATTCGCGAAATGCCAGATTCGCATAATGACAAATTCGCATAATGACAGATAAATATTAAATATTGTGGGGTATTCTTGTACACATCGTTATCCAGCCCAAAGTAAGCTAATATAAGCTTGTGTTATGGGATTTAGACTGCAGATAAACAGGGGCATGTATGGCACTATAAATCTGCAGACTGGGATGGACTGCGAGAGTTCTTTGCGTCATATCCGTGGAGGCGGCTTTGCTTCACTTCAGACGATGTGAACTCCTGCGCTGCAGCAGTTGCTGAGAGGATCTTGGCGGGCATGGAATCTTTTATTCCTCAGTCGCTCGCCATATTCAGGTTATTCTGCCTCACACCTTGCGTCCGTAGCGCTCACATACGGTTAGGCCAGATGTAGGATTTATTCCGCGTACGCTTAGATTGTAGAATGAACTCCCTGCCTGGGGTTTCCCAAACGTCTACAGAATTGGGGTTCTTCAAAAGGGGTATTAGAAGGTTTTTAAAGAGTGCAGCGCGAGTGCTGCACCTCTGGTGTTGCAAACGTCCATAGGCTACGGTGATCACTTTCCATCGGATGGGCCGTATGCTTATCTGCCACCTAAGTGGTATAAAAAAAAACAATTGGGTTCTTCAAAAGAGATCTTAGGTCTTTAAACAGTCGGCAGCTCTGCTGTTGCAAACGTCCATAAGCTACGGTGACCACTTTTCGTCAGGTATGCTTGTCTGCCACCTAAGTGGTATAAAAAGAAACATATTATACAGAGGAAACACAACTTCCTCAATAAACATTAGGTAGTGGATCACACAAATATATTTTCCGACCCGGGAACCAAACCCGGTACCTCATGGCGGCAGTCGCATACACTACCACTGCGCCACTGAGATAACTTCTAAATAAATAAAATACATCAAGTAATGATTTTAAACAAAAATCTTTATTTGCCAGTATAAATCAAAGTAATTGTTCAAATAAAATCAACAATGAGAGACAGAAAGCCATGACGACATCTAGCGAATTGAGGGGCACTCTCTGTCTACATGAATTCTGACAGCATCCCTCAAGTTGGCAGCCTAATGATGTGCCTCTTTACGCTCTGCTTGAAGAACCCGGGATTGTAAGAGGTAGGAATCACGTGCCGTGCCCTGGCAGAGCGTTCCAGGTTACTATAGTTCAACAGAGAAACGATAATTTTATTAATTCCGTTCTGGCTAAAATTCTCTCCACCTCTGCCCGGCACGCGTTGTTCGGGACCGAAAAGGAGAGGGTGAGATTAGGTTAAAGAACTCTTCAGAACACTCGCCGTGATAGATTCGGTAAAATGCAGCCAAGGAAGCTATGATTCTATGCTGTGCCAGCTGCTCAAGACTTCCTGTTACCTCTGGACAATATATAATGCGAATAGCACGTCTCTGCATATGCGTCTCTTTGGCCTTACTCTGGCTCTAAATCCATTCACTTTCATATTACAATAAAATAATTTACCCTTTAGTTAGGTATATATTTAATCTTGCGAAAATATATTTTATTATGAATTGTTTTGAACTAATTTTGTTTTCTTTTAATAACTCCGTGTATTTTTTAAGCTTTTTATTAAAAGTAATGTCGGAATTACGACGATTTTTTTTCCGAGTAACTATTTCTTATTATGTAGACAAAATGTTTACTTTCTTTTATTTTTTTTTGCACAAAATTGCATACTTGCGGCTTTTTAGGAAATTTGACGCTAAGGCGATAGTGCCAGTGCCAGCCCTCCAATGCATTTGTTGTTCTATGTATGTTTTCAGAACAGCTCCATGGTATGGTATAAATATTTTCATTTATTGTACTCGTATTATATTTTAACAGACTTACCTTGATACATTGGCAACTCGAACTTTAGCAGAATTAACCGTACGATTTTTTTTTTAAATTGGTTATAAATACCATACCTATAAATAAAAGTATACCACGTGGCACCAATCTACCTTAATACTCAGATCTGGCGTTTTGCGTCTGTCTCATTACGAACTTGTCATTTTGCTAATCTGTCATATCGCGAACATGTCATTTTATTAATCTGTCGCTATACGATTCTGACCATTTGCGAGACATTTGGCGGGAAGAGTGACAAGTGAGGACGCTTGCTTTATATTATTTTCTAAAACTAGTGCATTTATCTTGTTTTATGTGCGGGAGTGGTGGTTTCTTGGACATAAAAGTGGTGTTAACGTGCTATAGTGAAAGACAATGATATATATGCAGTGAAATGCTATTTTCTCTCTTGCCGCGAAACGTCCATTGACAACCTTAGTATAAGAATCACCATTATACTGAGGGCAAGGACCAGGACGGACAATGAGGACACGACATCGACTGGACAGGACTAATTAGAAGATAAGATTGAAGAAATATGATATAAAAAATAAGATTTGGCTAAAAGGTCTTAGAAACCAGGCCATTAAATAATTATTAAAAAAAAAAGACCATTTGCGACAAAATACTGACAATTGACTATTCGCTAATCTGTCATTTTGTGTTTCTGACAATCTGCGCCTGAACCCTGTTGATTTCAAATGTGATTGGATGTCTCACCATATTTCTAATAACTTAGGTTATTCATCCAGTGTTCATTGTTCCGTATGATTTTTAGAATGTAATTATTATACGAACTTCAAGATCAGACCGGACAGTAAGATTGCTATCTCTGTCGCTCGCCCCGCGCCACCGTCCCGTGCGAGAATAGAACAGCATGATGGCTTTTCAAATATGTAAAAATTTGTGTGCATTTACGTATACCAAAAATTATGAATGAAACTTGATTATATTTTGATTTTCTTTAAGACATTGTGTAACTAGACAATATAAGCTGTTTCTTTTAAAATTACATAATGATTACTTGCGTTTTTAATATAAAATAAATAGGTGGAAAATATGTCGTTAATGTTGAAAAATGTACGAAATATAATCGCATATATTTTTAAGTAGGTAAATATTTTTAACAAAATTTTGAAACGAAACATAGATAA
Source organism: Thumatha senex (assembly GCA_948477245.1). Lineage (NCBI taxonomy): Eukaryota > Metazoa > Arthropoda > Insecta > Lepidoptera > Erebidae > Thumatha > Thumatha senex. Next base: position 18,272,571 of record OX419743.1, read on the forward strand.
ATACTTTCTTAATCCGAATAACAGCGATGATATGTCGAGATATTCTCAAATTAAAAATGGTTTTGGTATTACGTTTGTATTGAAAACTAGTTGTTCACCGCCTTCTTAAGTGATGTTGGTGTACACTAAGAAAAGAATTTCGAAAAATCAACCTCTAAGAGAGTGAAAAGTTAAGGCAAAGTTTATATGGAACAACGTGTTTTTTGTGGAAATTTTCAATGTTTTGTGAAGGTAGCTGACACTAATTAACACGCCTTTTATGAAGAAGTATGCATGGACCGATGAACGCGTCGGGCGTCGCTGCTACTAGGGGATGTATGTTCGGTTGCAGGGTACGCGTTGTACGAGGTGTGCGCCAACTCGTGGCCGGCGGGAGCGGGCGAGCGCGCTCTGGCGGGCGCCGAGCGCGTGGGCGACGTGCTGGCGCGCTGGGAGCGGGCCGGCGCCACTGCCGCCGCCTGCAGGTACTGGGCCCCTTTCTGTGTCATGGGTCCACTAATATCTCCGGGACCCAAGGCACTTCACCTGCTAATAGTAGGGGAGGTAGCGTTAATGCTCACTAGGAATTTTATAGACATATTGTCACGCCTTTATCCCCGAAGGGGTAAACAGGGCATACTATACGCCCACATTTTACCGTATGCACTTTTGTCCCACGTAACAGGTGGTGAGCCCATTGCCGTGTAATTTTATGCCGGCTGATTCTCTTAACATTAATAGTACGTTACCAGTACATAACAGATTTGACCGGAAGTCAGTCTGGTAGTGGTGGAACCAAAAGGTATAAATTGCCAATTAGGCTAGGCCTCCAATTTGTAAAAGCGCTCATACAACTCAAAGGTCTATGTTAATTGGTATAAACTATGTATGTATGGGGTCTTTACAATTTTTTTTTTTAAGTATTTGTTTTATTTGTCCTGTAAGACCACGTTTTTAACCAAAATTGACGATTCTAGGTCCCCATACATACATAGTTTATACCAATTAACATAGAGTTGTATGGGCACTTATACAATTTGGAGGTATAAGTCTTAATTGGCATGTTATAACTTTTAGTTCCACCACTACCAGACTGACTGACGGTCAAATCTGTTATGTATTGATAAAGAACTAATAGTGTTATGAATATCAGCCGGCTAAATTACTTGTGAAAATTAACGCTACCTCCTCTACCATTAGGCACTTCACCTGCTAAATGATGACGACACCCACACTGCGTAGGAGGTGATACAGCAGTCGATCTCATAATGCCGATAATAAAAAGCCAAATCAAACTGTCCTAGCAGCCAATTAAGGATCTTTTGCTCCAAATCTATGTAGAGATTGAAAGTGAGTCTAATACGATAAACGAAGTTAAATCATAATGAAACTGACTTTTGGCGGACCAGCGCTCAGATGATGATGATAACTTCCAAATTTTGTGCCTTTAAGGATAATTTAGCAAATTGTTTGACTATCTAGTGAGTTAACGATTCCAATGTCGTTTTGGTCCTTCGAGCCGGATAACGATCCCAACCCTTACCAAATTAATATATTGTTATCGCTTCGTCCGTAGATTGGTATTCAAAAAGCGTCTGTTCCTGGGAGAGCGCCCTCTGCAGACGACCTGTGCGGCGGAGATGGAGCTCCTTTACTACCAGGTGTTGCACTCGGTGCGACACGATCGACTACCCATCGAGACCGACGAGGCTGTAAGTACTGGAAATATCCGATACTTATCACCTTAACAAAAAATGACAAATGAAGCTCTCGGAGCCCCGTCAGTGGTCTGCAAACGATTACCGAGTTAAGCAACTTTCACTATGGCTGGTCCTCGGATGGGTGACCACTTTGTGATAATTTACATTCGCGAGCGTTTCCGTGCTTCAGAAGGCACGTTAAGTCCTTGGTCCCGGCTTCCAGTAACATGGCAGTCGTTAAGTCAAGTTGAAGGCATAAGGCCTTTAACTTAATGGGCGGCTTGAAAAATTAAACAGCAGGTAGCCACAAGCTGCGTCTGTCTTATTTCAACACGGCAATGGGCTCACCACCTATTACGTGGGACAGGAATACACATAGTGAAAAGTTAGCATACAATATGTATGCCTCTGCCACCCCTTCGGGAGATAAGGCGTGATAGATAAATAAATAATAAATTAACAAAGAATAGTAATAAACATACGACTATAAAACTTGATTATGCTACAGGTGATGCTAGCGGCTCTGCACGCGCAAGTCGTCGCAGGCGAATGTACCGGTGGTGAGGAGTGCTTAGCGGCCGCAGGGGCCGTTCTGCCCCCTCGGCTTGCACAGCCGGCTTTGCCCGCGCCTGCGGTCCGACGTCACCACCTGGCGCTGCGAGGCACTCCGACCTCAGCCGCTATGCAGCGCGCTCTAACCCTGGCCTCATCATGGCCTTTGACGCGAGCAACGATATTCGACGTCATGCAGTCGTTCACGTCGAACTGGCCGCGTGCTCTCTGGTTAGCAGTGGACGCGCGTTCGCTGACGCTGCTGCGACGCAACTCTCGCGCCGCTCTCGTGTCGCACGACCACGACCAGTTGATGGCCGTGTCGCCCGCACCCCGGGCTCTACTGCTAGTCACGCGTGCCGATAGAAAACACGCCAAGCTTGTGCTCACTACTGATCAGGTTTGTACCGTTTGATTATATGGCTATCCGAGCAGGTACTTTGTCTATATCACGCTCCTATACAACTAAATTGTTCGTTCCTACTTTAACTTTAAATCCTGTTTGCTATCAAGATCGGCACCATGAGACCCAAAGACTTATCGGCTGCTAAAAGCAAGTGACTGCTAACCTCAACCAAATTGCAAATAATCTTGACTTGGATCCCGGAGATTGTGACCACTTTGCGTCATAAATATATAAATCTCTTTCGTATCGATAGGATATCATTAGACGCCCTATGATACACTTTAAAAGCAAAGGGTTCTATAAGCGGATCCTCCCTTTTAAGCTACAAGTTGGCTCTCAATCACATAACTCTTCTATTTGGAAAATGTAAGGTTGCGTCGTCAAACAACGCGACTCGACCGGCGCGTAGCAGCCCCCCCAACGTCCGCCATGTGAACTAAACTGCTTTGTACTATAGCCTATGCCATTAGGCTCATACAGTGCGGTCCTTCGAGCCGGATGACTAATATCATAACTGATTTTTTTACCTCCAGGCGTACCAGATCGCGACTCTAATCAAGGACTACATAGAGGCGGTGCGGGGCCCCGTGTCTCCCGCAGTACCGGCTGTAGCCGGGGCCCCGCCCGCGTGACAGGCGGCCGCCTAGTGCCAGTGCTTCCACGTCCGCCAAGGGTAAGGGCCTGCGACACTCGCGCCACCACACCGTTACACGTTGCACACGATTTTAAACACACTGAACCGACCCATCGAGTCATTCTCGAATCGATTTAAAAATAAAATATAATTCTTTCTAGTGTATTTATTTGAATGTTCGAGTCTTCCATTACAACGATGGGTTTGTCCGACATAAAAAATCGTGTCGCGTTAATGGCGTGTGTCGTCGCGCTCGCTGTCGAACAGTCGGTATCGCCAGTCACAGAGAAATGTATTGAGAGTGACAAGTAAATGAAATATTAAGCGATTATATCTAATTGTCTACAATATTGTTCTATGTAATTGATGATTATCATATTTTCGAGACAACATAACGCATTTACTTCACAAGGAACAGATCTGAACGAGTGGTGTTCGGTTTTGAGTGTCAGAATGGACGATTTCAGTTGCCGGAAAAGACGGGGAAGCAAAAATATACCACATAATTTCATAGTTACAGTTTTATCCGATTACCATAAAATAGTTGATATATTCCGATTTATAGAACTCCTATTAAATTAATATCAGTATTACTACTGTTAAATTGTGTGCTAGAATAATTATTACAAATAGGCTGGTCACACCTTTAACACAACAACGTACGAATACGCATAACGAGTTATTAATCGACTCCGGTCTCTCGTGCAAATTCATCTCGTACGTTTTTGCACAATAAAATGTGACTGGCCGTAAATATATTGGACGTTAATACTATAATCCGATAGTAGGCATAAATCAATCTTATCCCCTTTAGTCTTTGGTATTATAAGATCTAGCTGTATCGACATTTTAAATAGGTTTTAATTAGTCCAAATCAAATAAGAATAGTATGTCGATATTAGCGGCTAAGCCAAACCCACTGTACATCAATCTGTTAATCATATCTTTGTTGTAGAAAATAATGTATCTAATAGTGACCGTGTGAGTTAGTCTGCTGTTGAAATAATAATATGTATAAAAAGTTATTATAGACAGAAGGCAAAAGGGTGACAACTGTGAACTTTTTGTCGTGACTGTACTTCCACGTATTTAACCGCATGCTCGCGATTCTTAACCTGTATTCTATACCTTCATAATATTTCTCTAAACAGATTTCGGTAGCATGTAAAGTCATATGAAAGTGTCATTGTTATCTATGCAATAAGCATATTTTCTCTAGAACTCTTGTTTTGTGCCTTGTATAAAGCTGAAGTAATGTCGCTGATTTGAAGCCAGTTGTTTAAATCTCTATAAAATTGCATTTTATCAATTAAAATAACGAGTTTTAACTAAATATATAAACGGCTATCAGCACATTATTTAGGCGCATTTGTGAGTGTTTGTGCAAATTCATTGTGACTGCAAAATAATTACAGATTGTTTAAAATATATAACCTTATATTGCACAATGTTATGTCTCAATATTTTATTGTAATGGTAAATATATAAGACAGTGGTGTCGATTAGGTTGTACACTTCACTAACATTAACTGCTTTGGATTATATTTAAACTGAATGAACTTTTTTAAGACTATTTTATTTTAGTGATTTTTATTAGATAAGTTTAGTGAAGCGTGGAACATAATCTTTACCATTAAAGAGTTAATTGGAATAAGGAATTTCACTTTGTGATGAATTAATGACTTAATTTGGGCCGCTGTTGCTCAATTGCTTGCAATGGAAACTTCGAATATGATATAAGTGAAGTGGTTCCCGCTTTTGCCCGTTTAGTAACGACCGCAGCGGGTGTTTGAAATGGTTCGAATTTATTATCTAATCTCACTTCTACAGATTTGTAGATGTCATGATCTGTCAAAAACGACTACGATTGAATCGAATATATGTGAATCCCGAATCCCACTTCTACAGATTTGTAGAAGATGTTATGGTCTGTCAAAAACATTGACGACCCGTGATTGAATCGAATATAGTTGTGTATAAGTTGATGTCTCTCGTCTTGCGTGGTCGACGCGGTTATTTCTGACCTCTTTGGTGCTTTGTCCCGGAGTTGCTTAGTTTGTTTCTGATCTCATATTGAGTATTATTTATTTAGATGCCATATTTTGATTTACGAGCAATATTTGATTAGGATTTATTTATTTTTAATTATGTATTTTGATAACGTTGTATATAATTGGTGAACCAAAGACTTGTGACGTCTTTTTGGATAATTGTTACTTTTACTGATTCCAAATAGATATGTAAATAAATATAGACATCAATATACATAATATACTCATTGACGTGAAATTCTCGTAAATATCATAGAGGCTGAAATTATATTTAAATTATTCAAATTATTGGCATTCGGTATGATGTATTTGGCTTTCAAGTTATTGTAAGACAAATTATATGTATTATAATGGCAATTTTAACATTAGTACTTAGTACACACAATTTATAAAATAATACGTGCACTATTTCAATGGAATGTGTTATGAAATATTCCAAGTTAGGATGTTATTGCACTCATTCGTATTAGATACTATTCGCATTTCTAAACATACGTTAAATTCGATATGGTCTCAAATGATCACCTAAGACCTATTTTAAGATGTGGTAATCTCAAACCTACTAAAACCCCCGGTTCCGACCTACGTGTCAGTATCTAGCGTCCGGGCGCCCTGCGTAACTCCTTAGAAGGATGTCGCGGAGTCCCCGACATACTTTGGCTACCACTGCGGCCTCGCGGTATAACACTCGAACCGTTATCGAATGTTATCCCGCTACTTGGGACGTAAGGCGTGTATGAAAGTCTCTGCTCACTTCGACGTTTTGGGCCTGCTTCTGTAAGGACGGCGAGCAGCCCACCCGCCGTCCCCAGATCCTCGGTCCGGTTGGAGAGGTTGCCATGGTTCTCTTCAGCCACTCCCCCATGACCGGTCGGACCATCCGATTGTAGTGTTTTTCCTACCTTGGTTGCCCAAATAGCACCCTCCATATCTCTGAGGTTCCTGGTGGAGCTGGGACCACAACCTCGATTTCTTGGTACAGTGCTGTGGCACCTCTCCAGCGCCTCCTTGCGCGTTTGAAAAAACAACGCTTTGGTCTCTCGCTTTCATGTCCCATGGAGTGATCTCGCATGCCGCCTCGTGAGATCGCGTAGTACTCTTATCTCCCTGACGGTCATTACCTTTAGGGGGCTATGTAAAATACCCATTCAGCCGTCAGACCGTGCTACGTAAAAGAGCTAACACACGACCGGATTTGGTCTGCCGGACCTGGACAGATTTGATCCGCCGAGTCTGCCGACCAAATCTGTTGTCGCAACAGACGACCGGATCACACCGCACCGGACGACCAGACAGGGTGTTCAGATTAGGGGCTTTTTCCCTATTCTAGTGTAAAATTATTTTTTTTAAGGATCTTTTGTGGAAATGAAAAGTTTCTAATAAAGTATATTATTTTATATGCATTTAGTGAAAAGCTGCAAATTTGCAATTACACACACATTTCAATTTTACTTATCTATGTAGATAACTGGTATGCATAGTATTCCTCTACATAGAGTAAATAAACACTACGTTATGTATTAACGTAGCTCTTTTTTCTTTCTGGCAAAAAATGTATGAAAAAGTAGTTTTTTGGGGAAAGGTAAAAACGGTACTGGGGACATTTTTGAAAAACTAACTAAGATGGCAACATTGGGAAAAAAAATTATAAAAAAGTGTCTATTTGTAGAAAAATTAAATTAAATCTGGGGAAATTTACGACAAAGTAGCTAGAACGACAACATTGATCACATCCGATGCGGATCGAGGCGGACTCAATTAATAATAATTATGTCCGCCGGACTGCTTTACAGACGGTAAGATTTGGTCGGGCGGCAAATCAAATCCGCGGTCTGGTCGGATCAAATCCGGTCGTGTGTTAACCGTATAAGGTCTGGCATCCTCTTCTTAGGACGGATCAATATAGTTGCGGATAATATTTGTATTTTATATTGAGATTACATCATGTCGCTTTTAGGCAATATTAATGTTTATCTAATATGAATTAGAGCAAAAACAAACCAAATCATTCGATATAAGACCTGTTACTCATACTCTAAATACTTACGAACATTACAGATAGTATCGTTTGTCGTAGAAGTAAGTTTAATACTAATTATATGTAACCTAGTGTAATGTATGTCAGTGAACATTGACTGTGTGCACATGTACGTGTTATAACATTTCTAGCCACCACACATACTGCCCAAAATAGACTGAAGGTGTCCAAATATTTTAACGAATGATTGTTTTTGTTACATTGTGTATGGAGTTTTACTCAATTATTTGAATGCCAAATAAATAATTACAAGATGAAATTGTTTTGCTTTTTTATTCTTACACATATAATATACTATACAGCTTTATACTAATTATTGTGTCACTAATCCTAAGTAGTCGTCCATCAATGTCCCAATAGCGAACTGAAAAGAAGAAAAAAAACATTGCTATAAACATAGGTAGGTTAGTGTAATTAGTCTTATTTATTTTTATCAATCCAATTTATTGGAGATTACTCCTTGAGGAGTAAAATCGAGCGGTACTTAAGTAGGGCGTTGCGTTTCTTTGAGCAACTTTCAGCCCCGGTGCTAAATGTCAGAATTGTAGGATACCTAATCAAAAAGTAGTCCGCTGTCGAAAGAGGTCAGCTGCCGGGATCTCAACTGTCAAAAGACATCATAGACGATTCAGAGTTCTAAATCGTCTGGTTGCTAAGATGAACACTGAATGAATTGGCTATTGCAATAATATTTTAGATAAATTCAATGTCGAACAACTCACAATGCCAGTGGCGTCGACCCTGGTGCCTACAATCTTTAACCGGATGACATCCTCTTCCTGTATGACGTTGTCTTCCTGTTTACTCTTGTAGCATGGCGGATTCACGTTAGGGCAGAACTCCATATCGGCTGGAATGGACTGTAAACACATGAGCTTTTTATTTCTCTTAGCTTAATTTATTTACCCAATTTGTAATTTTTTTTATTATTTATTTATTTATATATCACGCCTTATCCCCGAAGGGGTGGCAGAGGCATACATATTATATGCCCACTTTTCACCATGTGTATTCCTGTCCCACGTAATAGCCCATTGCCATTTATTTTTTTATTTCTACTATTACAATACATCTTATCCCCGATTACACATGATCAGTAAAAGACCAGTGTTAAGTAGAGTCAGTGTTACTGACATTGATGCGCGCCAGCAGTAGGTACACATACCTGTATTTCACAGGTATGTACCGCAGACGGCGGGGACAGAAATTTACCATCATTTATCTGACCGCGTGAACTTCACAATATGTACTAATCTTTCTTCTGTATTAGTTACCTTAGAAAAAAATGTGTTTGTGCACAAACTTTTCTTTATGACATTTTTTACAGCCAATAAATTTGTCTCATACGTCGATAAAGAAGTTTCACTTCAAAACAACATGGAGTGAAACCGAAAAACGTGACGATTTTTTTTAGCTATAAAATTTTCTCAACGTCTAAATCTAATAAAGAAGTTCCACTTCAATAATTTACTACATAGGGTACTTAAACAAGTATCATTATCTATGATGTCAATTAATGTCCAAGATTAGCCAAGAGACAGGGAAGGTGGGCTGGCAGAGAACTTTCCCATCCGAGTTCTGCAATCTATCTGCAGTGAGAGTTTGACTTACACTAAGATCCTAATATTATGGGCAAGCAGGCCCAAAGAAGCGGGATAGCACTTGAGCTAACCCAAAGCGAACGTCAGATAAGACTCAAACTCATAGGCGAATCATCATCATCATCACCTGGGAGAAGATAATTACAGCAGCAGTGCATATGACATTGTACATTTTAGGATACTACTGGGTCTGGGTATATTGTGTGTGAGGTAATCAATGATTGTTGTGATCAGTAGGATTGATGAATTAGAAGGTGTGCACAGAAATCCTTATCCCCAGTACTCTTTTATTATTGTTCTAGGGTAATTCCCTTATTATGAATCAAGATGTTATTATCTATGCATGAATCGAGAAGCCTGGCGATTTGTCCTCTCTGACTACCCCGTCAGAGATATAGCGTGAAGACAGTTATTAATCAAGATCATTTGTGTCATAAATTTCTATGTATTAACATCTTAGAATAAATTCATTGTATAAAAACAAATTGTATATCTCTCAGAATTAAGTATCTGAGTAAGATCATATTTGCTAAATACAATTGGAAAAAGAAATAACTTGGCAATAATACTTACATGGTGAGAGATAAAACAACTTAATGGACCAATCTGTGCGAACATTCCAACCTAGAAAGTAAAATTATGAATTATTAAGAAGAAAGAAAAAGTCCAAGACTACCAGGACTTTAATTGGTCGAGCCAATTAGTGTCTAGCACATTTTAGCCTTTTTGTTATCATCTCACTAAAAAAGGGCAACGGGTACAAAAAAAAATCCAAATTTAACATCTAAATTAGACAGATTTTATTTTATTATATTTATTCGGCCCTTTAGACCCACCCCAGTTCCGTGCTTCGGAAGGCACGTTAAGCCGTTGGTCCCAGTTGCCAATTAAATGGCAGTCGTTAAGCATATGGGCGGCAAAAAAATTTCAATAGCAGGTCGCCGGAGCCTGCGCCTGTCCATTTCAACACGGCAATGGGCTCACCACCTGTTACGTGGGACAAAAATGCATACGGTGAAATGTGGGCGTTTAATATGCCGCTGCCTACCCCTTCGGGGATAAAGGCGTGACTATATGTATGTAAGAAAATTGATTTTTGTATTGAAACCGAAAATGATTTAGATCAATATTTTCTGCAACTGGTTCTTGGTTGGAGGTGGCCCTCTGAGGTGGAGCAGATCACTAAAATTATTCAAAGTGCAGCTTCGTTAAGCACCCTATCACTAGTACCAAAATCTAATTCATCACAAGAAGTCAAATTACCAAAATTCATAAAAGACAAGGTTCTAGAAAAACGACGGCTTAGGAGAATATGGCATGCCAGTTAGCATCCAATCGACAAAAGGGATTTCAATTGGGCAGCAGCTAAACAAGAAATTCTTAAAAGATCTGGAGAATGATATCCTGGAGTCACACCTGCAGTCTTTAACACCAACTACATCGTCCAAAAATGAAAACTCTCTGTGGAAGACTGTAAAATATAGATACAAGCCTCGTGTCGCCTAATATCCCCTTAAAATGACACAAACAAGGAAAGAGCAGATGCCTACGGATGGTTTTTAGCTGATGTGTTTACCTCAAACCAGGATCATGACATGAGTAATATGGATGAGGTGGTTTCATCATTTCTAGAAAGTGACCTTCAGCTCAGTTCTCCTCTTAGACACTGCACACCATCTTAAGTCAGGCGCACAGTGATGGAACTGAAACTGAAAAAAGCTCCAGGATTTGATCTTATCACTGCAGAAGTGCTACAGAAATTACCAAGGAAGAGCATAGTCTACATCACATCACTCTTTAACGCCATACTAAAAACTGCGTATTATCCGTGCTGCTGGAAGGTATCGCAAGTGACAATGGTCCTCAAACCTGGAAAACCACGTAACCTTACATCATCTAATCGACCTATAAGCCTTTTACCAGTCTTATCGAAGGTACTAGAAATATTGTGTCCACTCGCTTAATTGAAATGCTCACTGAAAATGAAGCTATACCAGAACACCAATTCGGATTTCGGAAACACCATTCAATTGTAGAACAAGTGCACAGGGTATGCGACTATGTGAGAGATGCCCTAGAAGACAAACAGTACTGCTCTGGAGCATTCTTGGATGTCCAACAGGCTTTTGACAAGGTCTGGCACAATGGCCTGCTCTACAAAATAAAGAAGCTCTTGCCACACAATATGTACCTTCTCTTGAAGTCCTACTTGAATGATCGCATCTTCTATGTCAAAATCGATGATGCAACCTCTGATTTTCATAACGTACGAGCCGGTGTCCCGCAGGGATCCATATTGGGACCTTCACTTTACTTACTGTTTACTGCAGATGTACCAGAATGAAAAAATGTGATTATGGCCACCTTTGCAGATGACACTGCAATACTATCGACCGATAAAGACCCAGCCGTAGCATCCACAAATCTACATGAGCATTTGGACAGAGTTCATTTTTGGACGCTTTCATGGAAAATTAAGGCTAGTGCCACTAAATCCAACCGTATCACCTTCATTTTAAGAAAAGAAGACTGTCCACCTGTAAGATTAGGCCAAGATGTTTTGTTGGGTGTAAAGGGCCCCACCAAGATCTTCGGGGCCCAAGTCAACCTTCCGTGCTAGTGCGTGCACCTGCTGATTAACGGACGAGGTTCTTGCGCTGGCTTTCCCCTCTGGGGTTGGGAGGTCTGCGGTGGTCGCTCCCATAAAAGCCACCCTCCGAAACAAAAAAAAAAGAACAGTCATAAAAGGAATGCTGCTAGGGATAGGGCGCCGCCGCAAAACGGCGCGCAGGAGCCCCGCCCGACTCCTGTGGCAAGTGGGCTAGGGCTGCCGTGTGTCGGGCCAGCACGGCTAAAGATGTTAGCCCCAACCCGTATCCGCTCCGCATATTGTAACATTGACACGCTGACTGGGCGTGCGGTAGAGTTGGCCGAAGTGCTCTCCAGGCGGAGGGTGGACGTGGCATTCCTACAGGAGTCTTGGTGGAAGGGAAACAGAGCCCGGCCCTTGCAGAACGGCTACAAGCTGTATTACACGGGTGCGCCTGGTGGGGAGAACGGGGTGGCCGTGGTGCTCTCCGAGGGGCTGCAGAGTGGCATCTTGGAGGTGAAACGCTGTACGAACCGGCTTATGATCGTGAGGGTGCTTATCGATGGGATTATTACCCACCTGATAAGTGCCTACGCGCCACAGGCACAGCCTCCGGACCTCCCTCCGAATCAGGGACTAGTGCCACCGGTAACGCCTGGAGAAGTCCTGACTGCGCTTCGCTGCATGAAGAATCGGAAAGCTGTCGCACCCGATGGAGTCCCCATCGTAGCCTGGAAGGCGATGGGTCCTCGCGGTGTGGCTATCTTAGTAAACCTTTTTAACCGCATACTCCTCAGCGAGCAGATCCCAAACCAATGGAGACTGAGTATTATTACTCCAGTCTTCAAAGGTAAGGGGTCAGTGCAGGAGTGCGGGAGCTACCGCGGTATTAAGCTGATGTCCCATACCATGAAGATCTTCGAGAGGATTATAGACTCTCGGATCCGGCAGGAGTGTACTCTCTCGGAGTGTCAATATGGGTTTCGCCCTGGTTATGGGACCACGGACCCTGTTTTTGCCCTGAGGGTTGTTGCAGAGAAATACAGGTCGAAGAACACGCCTCTGCACTGTTTGTTTCTAGACATGCAGAAGGCCTTCGACTGTGTTCCTCGTGCGATGATCTGGTGGGCGGTCCAAAGGGGTTCCAGAGGTCTATATTGTCACTATCCGGGACATGTACTGTGACTCCGATTCAATGGTTCGGACTGCTGTTGGCGACACGAAACCCTTCCCCATCACCGTCGGGGTACACCAGGGTTCGGTCCTTAGTCCGCTTCTGTTCAGTGTAATATTAGACGAATTGTCGGACAGCATCAGAAACCCGCATGAGCAGCCTCCATGGTTGCTCATGTATGTTGACGATATTGCGCTGGCAGACGCGGACAGGGGCAGATTGGTGCGACGTGTAAAGGCGTGGAAGGAGACGCTTGAGAACGGCGGTCTGAAACTAAATGTGGCGCACCGTAAGACCGAGTACTTGGCACTAAACTATGGAACTATGCATGGGCGTACCCAGGATCTACGCCAGAGGGGGGCAATTCAGATATTTTATAATGTTACCTGTTTTTAACCCCCCCCCCCCCCCCCTCAAAAATAGGGGTGTTAATGTTATAAGTAAGACGTAGATTTCGGTGTGTGTATGTGTATATGTAGTACCTACTTTTTAAGGGTTGTTCCTTAAAATACAAGTAATTATAAAAATTAATATATTTGAATTTTGAAATTTAATTTATTTTTTAATGTATTTTTTTTTTATTTGGTTAAGATCAAATCTATATGTACAGATAAATAAAATTAAAATGTCTGTTTGTAATTCCAAATTTACAGATTTTCACTACAGAAAAAAAGTCTTTATTTTGCATAGACCATTTTAACGGCCCTAACAAAATGTCATACACTAGTTTAAAGATACATTTAATATTTTTAGAGTGACCACCGGTTCGGAACGCGGCCCACCTGAGAAGAACCGGCAAGAAACTTAGGAATGCTTTTTTGATGGCCTATTTACAATTTAATATTATTTCACTTTGCCAGCAGATAATTTCTAGGCGTTCTTGTCCTGCAAATAGTCTTTCAACAAACAAGCAAACAGCGTAATAACCTTTTTCATAAAACTTTTTTTTATTAACAGAAGAAGAATTTGAAGACAGAATGTCGAGAGCTTTGCGTCTTATTCCATAGTGATGTAATTTTCTGCACAGCGTTTCATGCTGAACGCAATCAAAACCTTTGGATAGCTCGCAAAATACACCTCATGCAAATTTCACGCTCGCCTCACCGCCTCAAAAAGCGGGATCCAAACTAAACTCCAAAGAAGCTGGATAACGCCCAAACCATTAAAAGACGCCGCGATGGTAGCCAAACTCTACCGGGAACCCAGGGAGGATTTGCGAGTAGTTACTGGGGGCGCCCGGAGTTAAACTAATTGGTAGAGATCGTGAGTTTTTTAGTCGTTTCAAGTCCGGCTTGACGCTGCTAACAAACAGTTAAAAGCGACGTACCTCACGATTTTTAAAAGATGTATAAGGTATTGCAAATGGGAAAAAGTTATTTTTGTACTATTATCGACAAAAGTAGGAGACCAAAGCAAAGCCAGGGGGGGCAGCTGCCCCCCCCTGCCCACCACTGGGTACGCCCATGGAACTATGGAATTTATGGTTTCAACCCTGATGAACGATATAGTCAATTCTCATTGGCAAAACACATCATTTCGTTAGGTGGATTGTATTTACGATATTTTTTGTTTTTATAATGTGAATAGATGTTTAAGTATTAGTCTAACTAAAAAAAACTAACTATCTTCACGCTGTATCCCTGACGGGGTAGTCAGAGAGGACAGATCGCCAGGCTTCGCGATCCATGCATACTTCTTTCGCTTCTTCGAGATTCATCAATCGCTTCATACACGCACGTCTGGGTATCCGAGTACTTTTGACCTTAACGTTTTTGAGCAATCTGCTCACGCGGTTTTCATATGTAAGTCTCGGCCTACCCTGACTCCTTCTACCCTCTACTTTTGAACAATATATATTCTGCGAGTTTGGAAACTAGTTGAAAGCGTTTCTTTTGAGGGGGTGCTATTACTCTGTTGATGAATTGTAAGTGACTAATTTAACTGTAAATTTATAAGTAATTAAGTATTTTTGATTTAATAATTTTTTTTAGGCAAATAATATAAACAACAACTGACTTCTAATAATTTCTTGTTATGACTAATTATTTATGATGGTTTGACATTTTTGTTATGTTTGTTATTGCTGGATATTGGTTGCATGTGTATATATTATGTGTATATGAGATGTAGTTTGTGTTTAGTGCCATTTTGTTATTATAATTCAAACACAATGTAAAAATTGTTAATGAAAAATATACAATGCAATACAAAGCCAATCTGGACTTATGGCATTCAGATTTAGGGTTCGGCAAGAACTTCGAACATTGAGATTCTGCAGTGGTTTCAAAATGGTGTGCTAAAATCAATAATAAATGCTCCATGGTTCACAAAAATTGATGAGGTACCTACACGAATATCTGAATATGCTCACAGTAAGGGAGGAAATGGTCAAAAGCATAAAGCTCTATAAGACTCGAATCAATAATCACCACAACAGACTAGCTCAGAGTCTTAGTAATCCCATAAACGCAAGACGGCTAAAACGATCTCACACCTGGGATTACATCTAAGCAACAAAGGAGGCAGCTCACCTATGGGACGGCAAGCCTAACACGCCAATAATACTTTAATAATAACTGCTTATGGTCTAGCTGAGAGACTGATTGCATGTTGGTGTAAAAATATAAAAAAAAAATGTTAGTGAAAAAAACACCTTACAAAATAACATGATTCCAGGTGTTAGAACGCAACCACACTTCCACAATGTCTGTGGAAGTGTAGTTCAAAAAGATTTTCATTTCTTTGGATGTTTCCTATCTATACTAATATTATAAAGCTGAAGAGTTTGTTTGTTTGGTTAAACGCGCTAATCTCAGAAACTACTGGTTGGGTTTTCTTACTCTTTTTGTGTTTTATAGCCGACTATTGAGCTATGAAACACACCTTATAATATATATATTTTTCAAGCTGCCCCTAAGGCCTTTAGCTGGGCTTAACGACTGCCATGTTACTGGCTTAACGTGCCTTACGAAGCACAAAAACGCGCGCAAATGTATATGCCACATAGTGGTCAACCATCCAAGGACCAGGTATAGCGAAAGTTGCTTAACACAGTGATAGTTTACAGAACAGTTTCTACAATACATATTTTTAAGGTTTAGGCGCAGATTGCCAAAAACGCAAAATGACAGAAATGCTAAATGCCAGGTGTCGCAAAATGACAAGATCCTGAAAACGAAAGATCCGCGAAACGACAGATTCGCAAAATGACAGATTCGCATAATGAAAGATTCGCATAATGACAGATCAATATTAAATATTGTGGGAAGTTTTTTTACACATCGTTATCCAGCCCAAAGTAAGCTAATATAAGCTTGTCTAATCTGCTGTCTAAATCCCATATGTATGGCACTATAAGTCGGCAGACTAGGATGGACTGCGAGAGTTCTTAGCGTCATATCCGTGAAGGCGGCTTTGCTTTACTTCCGACGATGTGAGCTCCTGCGCTGCAGCAGTTGCTGAGAGGATCTTGGCGGGCATGGAATGTTTTATTCCTCAGTCGCTCGCTATAGACAAGTTTTTCACCCTCACACCTTGCGTCCAGAGCGCTCACATACGGTTTGGTCAGATGGAGGGTTTATTCCTCGTACGCTTAGATTGTGGAATGAACTCCCTGCCTGGGTTTTCTCAATCGTCTACAGAATGGGGTTCTTAAAAATGGATCTTAGAAGGTGTTTAAACGGTCGACAGCTCTGGTGTTGTAAACATCCATAAGCTAAGGTGACCACTTTCCATCAGGTATGCTTGTCTGCCACCTAAGTGGTATAAAAAGAAACATATTATACATAGGAAACACAACTTCCTGAATAACATTAGGTAGTGGATCACACAAATATATTTTCTGACCCGGTAACCAAACCCGGGACCTCATTGCGGCAGTCGCATACACCTTAATACTCAGATCTGGCGTTGTGCTAGTCTGTCACATCACAAATTTGTAATTTTGCTAATCTGTCATATCGCAAACATGTCATATTGCTAATCTGTCGTTTTACAATTCTGACCATTTGCGACAAAATACTGACATCTGACTATTTGCTAATCCATCATTTTGCGTTTCTGGCAATCTGCACCTAAACCATTTTTAAATATATAGATTTAAATATTTTTAAATACAACCATATTATACATGGGAAACACCTTAACTCCCAAACAAACATTTGTTCTAACCTGGGATCTCAACATGGCATACAATACCACTTAAGCCACAGAAGGAAGTCAAATAACAGTCATTTAAGGATGCATGGGTCACCTTGTGATCAGCCTTTTCTGACAACTCGGGCAGGGATACATACATACATATTGTCACACCTTTATCACCGAAGGGGTAGGCAGAGGCATATTACACATTTCACTGTATGCATTTTTGTCCCACGTAACAGGTGGTGAGCCCATTGCAGGATGCAGCATGAAAATACTGGATATTTGTAACTTATTCACGTAAAAACTATTGAATGGATTTTAATGAAACTTTACAATAATATAGCTTATACATTAGGATAACACATACGCTACTTTTAATCCAGGGAACAAGTTCCTGTGGGAAATGGGAAAACTTCTAAAAGTAAGATATATTTGTTTATACAATAGTGAAAAAAAGAACCATAACTCACCTTGTTTACTTGAGTTACAATGGCATCTAAAACTTCTCCTTTGAAAGGTCTAAATACAATTGCTTTGTACTTAACTGGATACACCACAAAGCCTTGGCCTGGTTGAATCAAACCTGCACCTATACTGTCTATCGCTGTCACTGCTATTACAAAACCGTACCTAATAACATGGTGAAAATATTTTATGGATTGTTATTTAGAGAAACGAACCTATTAAAATAATACTTCTAATATCTTAAGACTGTAGAATGATGCAGAAAGTAGTTTTAATATAGTTAAAACATTGGTGTGTAAGTATATCGTATGAAGTATCGAGTAGTACATAAAACACAATTGTTTCTAGCTGCCAATAGCAGCAGACAAAGGTTGATGAAGGTTGAAATGTTGGATGCAACTGAGAGTTGATATTAAGATAAAGTTTGAATTCTCGTATATTATACACAGAGATGAAAATATTTACGGTTCACAAATTTTATTCCAGATTTGTATACATATATTGTGTGAAAGTAGAGGGTAAAAAAAGTCAGGGTAGGCCGAGACTTACATATGAAGACCATGTGAGCAGATTGCTCAAAAACGGAAAGATCAAAAGTAATCGGAAAGCTAGACGTGCGTGTATGAAGCTATTAATAAATCTTGAAGCAAAAGAAGTATGCATGGATCGCGAAGCCTGGCGATCTGTCCTCTCTGACTACCCCGTCAGGGATACAGCGTGAACATAGTTAGTTAGTTTTTTTTTTATGTAAATATATAGCATGCAGTCTCAAATAGTACATAAAACACAATTGCTTCTAGCAGCCAATAACAGCAGACAAAGGTTGATGAAGGTTGAAATGTTGGCTGCAACCGAGAGTTGAAACTAAGATAAAATTTGAATTCTATTAAATTATCCACTGAGATGAAAATATTTACGGTTCACATTTTATTCCAGATTTGTATACTTACTTTCCAGTACAGGTTCCTTCCACTTCTGTATATAGTTTTTGTTTGACAATATCCAATAACTGTGGCCCAAAATATCTGGGATGCAAGAGAATTTCGTGCTCTAAAGATATCTGAAATATTTGTTTACAAAACAAACATCAAAATACTATTTTATTTTCAACGATCATTCAATTTCAATTTACAAAATACTTACATGATAAAACATTTTGAAATTAGGCTTCCGTTTCAAACAATGTACTAATTTTCATGTAATTTATAATAATAAATGCACAATGGTAATCATCAAATCATTTTACAATAAAAATGCGTATGTGTTGCTTCGGCGGGCCAGGCGACGTATTTGTCAATTTTAGTTCCCATTTTGACATTGACATGACATAATTGACATTTGACATGTTTTCAATGTTTAATTTTTTTTAAATATTTATTTAATGGCTTGGTTTTTAAGACCTTTTAGCCAAATCTTATTTTTTATATCATATTTCTTCAATCTTATCTTCTAATTAGTCCTGTCCAGTCGATGTCGTGTCCTCATTGTCCGTCCTGGTCCTTGCCCTCAGTATAATGGTGATTCATATACTAAGGTTGTCAGTGGACGTTCCGCGGCAAGAGAGAAAATAGCATTTCACTGCATATATATCATTGTCTTTCACTATAGCACGTTAAAACAACTTTTATGTCCAAGAACCACTCCCGCACATAAAACAAGATAAATGCACTAGTTTTAGAAAATAATATAAAGCAAGCGTCCGCACTTGTCACTCTTCCCGCCAAATGTCCTGACATGTTTTCATGTGTGATAGTGCTACTCGTGTATTTTTGATCTATAATTAAAGACCTAATTGTTGTAACTTACATATCAACCCTTTATAAAAAAAAAGTACGAATTTGTACTTACACAACTCTTTGTTTGTTACAGGAATGATAAATTAGTAAGAAAAGTATGAAAACGAAAAGTTTTTAATCAACACCATATATAGCTTCGTATGCACTCTGATTAACGAATGTTCAGTCGTATATAGCATCGTATGCGTTTCGACAAAGAATATCAATTTTAGTCCTTAAAGAATTCAGAAATTCTTTAAAACAATTGCGTCTGTCATTATGACACAAAGAACACTACGTTACTTACATGATGCGAAAGAACGAATTTTTCGAATTTCATTGGCATATTTTTTGGGTTTTCCTCGTCCACATCGGGTAATCGTTAATTTCATCAAAATGTGCAAAATCCAGTGATATATCTTGATGCTTGGCAGAAGTCTTTCGAAACCTTTTCGCGAGTACCTATTGGTGAGTTAGGAAACTAAATGGGGAGCCTTGGACAGTTACTTTTTTTAGGAATAACAGCTTTGCCTACCTTACGCATATGCTTGGAAACAGAAAATTTTCAATCAAACAAAGGCTAATAGTTTTTATTATATTTATGCATGAGCATGTTAAAAATCCTCTTGATTTTTATTTTTTTGAGGTTGTCAAATAGAATTATTTATCTACGACATCTATTTACGACATTTTTTAGTTACACGATGAAATGTTTTTATAGGTGCAAGTTTGTTTTTTCATATTAAAATCCTTAATTGCCTATAAATAAATTAATAAAATATATGGTTAAATTAGTAAAAAATAGAATTGAAATATACTGCAACCTTTAAGTATTATTAACTATTATTAACAAAATTATAAATGAAAACATTCCAGTATTATTCGCAACGTGTGAACGCATAAATTAAGAAGATATTGAAGACCAAGACCACTTACCACAACACAGTTACTTACGGCTTGTTCTGTACGTAACTGCAGTCAGTCACACACAAACACAAATACATTCTCAACGACCAAAATCCTGTATAGTGTATAGTATTTTTATGTTAGAAACTATTTTCGAAAGTTGACTTATATTTCTTATTTCACATTGGGGCATCAGTCGGGGTTAAGATTTAAAAGGAAGTTAATAAAATAAAAATGCAAGAAGTAATGGGAAGGATGTCAAAATAAGGGATTATTTCGATACTTTTTATATATTCCGAGTCTAAAATAATATCTCATCGATAATGTTTCGATGTCAATGTATCGCAAGACCACATCACTATGATTACTCAAAAAATGCCATATGAATGGCAGACCTATGTGTATCGTAATCAGATTCTTGTAAAAAATGGCAAAAACTTACGATTATTTATTTAAATTACTTCTGATAGGTGATTCTGGAGTGGGTAAAACATCTATATTGTTCAGGTTTTCAGAGGATGCTTTCAATATTTCATTTATATCAACTATTGGTGAGTACTCTGATTCTTGTCTGTATATCAAAGGTTATTGTAAGATAATTTTTTATATAAATGGTCATGAACAGGATTTTTTGTGTCCGTGTTCATTGTGTCTATTTCTTATCGGTATACACGGTATACATGTTTTGCGGCGGATAGGGCGCGGTGCCATCATAAATGGAACCCTTATCGAATTAAATGAATCGAGAGTTCATGACATCATACGTACTAATTAATTAGTAGCCTCCTGAATAACAGTTAATGTTTGTTTTGTTACAGGCATTGACTTTAAAATTCGTACAATAGACCTTGATGGTAAAAAAGTTAAATTACAAATATGGTAAGTAAATTTCTTTTGTGTTCATACTCTATCAAATCTGTTATAACTTGAAGAACTCTCTAAGTAGTTCTGTTGTAACCTTAAATTAGTCACGTAGCTGGCTTAGTGTGCCTACTTCCTTTTTTAATTGTTCACTAAAGAGACAATAGCATAAATTCCATTTATTCTAATGCCATGTAGCTTGTTGCTGATAAAGGAGACAGTAATGCACAGTGCTTAAAAAGAAGTTTATTATGTGATAACAATTAATATTTCGAATCTCATTATAAATATATAGGTAAATATTGTGGGCCAATTTTTAAAGCTAATACATGCTTAATTTGTTAAGAAACAATCATTATTTTTAATACAATTTTCTTTTTTCTTTAACATAATGCTAAACCTATAGTAATGTATGCAAATAATGCCCATAGTAAATGAGACCACTCTTCCATAGCATATAGTGCAGTTAACTTTTTACTTATAAATATAAATTAATTTATTCATTTATCAGGGACACAGCAGGCCAAGAACGTTTCCGTACAATCACGACAGCATACTACAGAGGATCAATGGGTATAATGCTTGTTTATGATGTAACAAATGAGAAGAGCTTTGAAAATATTAAGAATTGGATTAGAAATATTGAAGAAAATGCCAGTGCCGATGTTGAAAAGATGATTCTTGGAAACAAGTGTGATTTAGAAGCTAAGAGACAGGTATATTGGCATTACTTTTACTATGATGAAGCGCTCATGGCCCCCTGGACTCAAGTGTTCTGTATACGATCACTGAGTTACACAACTAACACTATGGCTTGTTCTCGGATTGGTGACCACTTTGTGGCATTTACATTTGCGAGCGTTGCAGTGTTTTGGAAGGCATGTTAAGCCGTTGGTCCCGGTTGCCAGTAACATGGCAGTCGTTAAGTCAAGTTGGAGGCCTTATAGGGGTGCCTTTAAAAATTTCTACAGCAGGTAGCCACAACCTGCATCTGTCTATTTCAACACGGCAATGGGCTCACCACCCATTCCAATACACATGGTGAAAAGTGGGTATATAATATGCCTCTGACCCCCCTTCAGGGAAAAGGTATGATAGAAAAATAAATCAATTTTTACTATGAGATATTGTTGAGTATGAACTCAATATTTTTGCACTATATAAATTTTATATATGTATCTGTTATGATAAGCAATAGCTTAATCTTATAAATGTAGGTCATTTAAAGTGCATGATTAATGAAGATGTGTCAATGTTTGTTACTTTCATAGACACTTAAAAAATTTTTAAAGCAACATTAGCACATAGAAAGCTTTATTTTCTGATCGAAGATTCTTCTCCTAGGGCTGTGTATAGTAGTGGAAATATCTAATTTTGTGAATTTCCTTAGTAGTAACCCTAAAACTCGAATTATATTCATAGGAAAAAAAGTTAAAGTCAGAAGTAAATATAAATAAATAAATAGCGTGGGATACTTTTCACACAGCGCCATCTAGCCCAAAGTAAGCTAATATAAGCTTGTGGTATTTGCAATAGCTCTGCAGCTACATCAGGGTGTCCGTTGCTGGTCATTAATGCCGTGTGGCAGATCAGAAGTGTACAAAATCGGCCCCAACACCGAGCCCTGAGGCACCCCTGCCGTAACTTGGTAGAACTTAGATGTGGTTTAATATGTATTTCTTGACCTAAAAGATTCTCTCTGTGAGTAAAGATTTCAGTAAGATGTAGAGCTATGGCGGAAGCACGTCTTTATCTTATAGAGAAGACCATCATGCCAGACTTTGTCAAAAGCTATTCTTGGATATCTAAGAATGCAGACGAGCAGTATTCTCTTTCCTCCAAGGATTTTCTGATCTTTTCTACAACTCGTATGTACTTGCTCTATGGTAGAGTGTCGTTGCCTGAAGCCAAATTAATGGTTGGGAATGACATTGGTATTTTCGAGTATTGGCATGATGCGACCTAAGACCAATTATTTACAGACCTTCAACAGGATGGGCAGAAGACTAATGGACCTGTATGAGGTGGCATGAGTTATTGGTTTTCCTGCCTTATGTATCATCAGAATCTGTGACACATTCCGAAGATCTGGGAAAACCTGGACTCTTAATATGCTATTTATTGTAGAGTAATGTCAGAAAGACCAGCACTTTTCTTAGTAGTTTTCTCAAGATTTCTTTTGTGATGAGGTCGAATCCTGGTGCCTTTTTATCTTTGAGGCCATTAATAATCCTCCAAATCTGGAACCATGGCCGGAGCTGGTGACAACGACATTTAAAGGGGTTGAGCAAGAACAGACTCCACCTCTGTTTCAGCATGTGTGTCACTGACGCTATTTGGACTGAGAATATTTGATATATGTTCCGCAAATAAGTGCGCCAATACCCGCGGCGTGCGAGCCCAGCCACTGTCAGTACGAAGCTGAGTCTTTAACCACTTGTGATCTATCATTCGAAATCATGAATTTCCACAGTAAATAGTTAGTAGCCGCAGTATGTAAGAGATGTAAGTTGAGGCTTAAGGGTCCTATTGTGCCAGGTCTTCAGCATGTCTCTCTTCTTATGACGCTTGCCTATTGAAATTAGTCCTATCAGTCTGCTCAGTTGCCAAACACGGCGCAGCCTACGTTTTTCAAGTACCGCTTTTTTTTATTTCCAACGGGTAGTTGTGTATCCGTTTACCTAGATTCCAATGGGGGTGTACTTTTACAGCAGGCCTCCTGGATGACATTTGTCAGGCGTCTAAGGGGCTAATTTTTACTTAACATGCACCATATGACTTACTTTAATTGCTTGTTTCCGTAATACATAATATTATGTTACAGGAAAACTGTTTAGGATATATCTACAATTTTATTTGCAAGGGACTCCCTTTTAACAGTCAGACAATGCTATAGACTGATAAGGGGATTCCAGTCTGGTGTACAGCATATTAGCCATTTTCATGTAAAAGTAATATTTATTAGGCGTTAAATATAAGTATTTTTAAAACAAACAAACAAACAAATGAATCAGATAAAAATTATTATACTATATTATCTTCACACTGTATCCCTGGCAGTATAGTCAGAGAGAAAAGATCGCCCGAATTGCGATCCATCCATACTTCTTTCGGTTTTAATTCATACATCCAAGTACTGGATTTGAAACCAATAGTTTCTTAATTTTGGCAACAATTTGACATCCCAAGATTGTGTTTCAATATCTTGCCAAAAATAGGCCACTTATAGAATCCAGGATTGTAAAAAGAGGAAATCATTAATCAAAAATTAATAAATAAAACGTAATCTCGTCTCTTCAGAGAGAGATTGCATTCAGATAGGCCGTATACCTGTTTGCCGCCTCATTGATATAAAAAGAGCAATAATTTTCAGAACCCCATAATGCCAAACAATATCAGTCACGCCTTTATTCCTGAAGGGGTGGCAGAGACTTACTGTATGCTGACATTACTTCACGTAGGCATTTTCGTCTCACGTAACAGGTGGTGGGTGAACCCTTAATACAATATGTTTATATTTATTCCAGGTATCAAAGGAACGGGGTGAACAGTTAGCTGTAGAATATCAGATAAAATTTATAGAAACCTCAGCGAAAGACTCATTAAATGTTGAATCGGCGTTCTATACACTAGCACGAGATATCAAGGCCAAGATGGAGAAAAAACAGGTACGTTTTATATTTATACGTGAAGTAAAACCTTTGTTCTAAGTAAAACCACACGTTCTATTCACTACTAAAAATACCATATATTCACTACTAAAAACAAATACTAAATAAATTGAAATTGTGTATGAGCGAGAAGTTTTTACTCAACAACACTGGGATGATAATGGTATGAGATTTGATATAGTTTGGTGTCGTATAAGCAGAGAAAGGAGTTAATAAACGTACAATAAATTCAAATTCAATGCCTAGGGGAATTTCATAAAACGAAAATTTACTGGTAAAATGTAATTTGTCTCATTTTAGAAGCCCCAAACCAACCACATGAGAAGGAGTCATTTCACAATTCAATTTTCCTATACACTTTATAAGTAGTTTGGTTTGAAATTGGAGGCCTTATAAATTTTCCTTGAATCATGTCATAGCGACACTGCAGGGGACCGAGTCTGCTATTTCAATCCTGACGAAAAAGAATCGAAATCGTCGCTCAATAGAAAGCCACCGGTACAATTTTGACAGATATTTGTAGTACGTACTCCAATAGACTTCTATCGGTCGGCCGATAGAATTCTATTAACATGTGTTCATTATTTTTATGTGCGGCGCCAATTGCCGCTAGTCAGTTGCATTTTTGATAGTCTACTAACATTTTGAAGGCCTGCTGAATTGTTACTTTTAGCATTAGCGATCGGCGATTTTGCGTCTGTATCGATTCTACATCGCGATTTCGAGACTACCTGCGTTCGGATGCGGTATTGCAGTAACGGGTTTTAGCGAAGGTGTTGAGCGCTTGATCGCTGCATTTAGCTTCTAAAAAGCAACTAAATCGCCGGTGGCCAATGCTAAAAGCATTGCAACTTTATCGCATTTATATAAATACTACTATTAAATGCCCGCAGCTCCGTCCGCGTAATGAAGCTTCCCAGTTTCTCTCACGAACTTGTTCCCGCGACAAAAAGTTGCATTTTTCCTTTCTCGGGCTCTAAACTATCTCTGTACCAAATTTAATTTAAATAGGTTCAGTAGTTGGACGTAAGAACGACACATATCATTACTGTTGCTTCGAGATTAGTTTACTTATTAATAGGATACTAATTTTTTTTTCTAAATTAAATATTTATAACTTTTCCCAGCCTCGGGTGTGCTTATCATTAAAATTGAGATAAACCGCGGAACTCCCAATCTGCAGCCGCGTTCAGCGTGTTATCATAGTATTATGTATATGAGTTATAACCGCCGCTGTCGTTGACCCAACTTTCCATAGGGCTACAACACAACTACAAGACACTATATCCTGTACTGTACTCTTCTACTAATGTAAACATATGTCATGTCAAGTGTTTGTTCGCAGTCCTCGGAAACGGCACGGCCTATTTTAACGACTTTTTTTTATTTAGTAGGTCTGATATCGTATCGTATTTTACACCCGCCTCTCCATCGCCCATTTAATAATTGCGAATTAGTATTTTTGTATGAATAATAAATCGATTATATACCTATACCTGTTAAATCGATACTAACGTTCGATTTCTGTAATAATTAATAATAATTATTTAATAATTTAATTACGGTGACCATATTCCATCAGGTGGGCCGTATGCTTGTCTGCCACCTCAGTGGTATAAAAAAATCTATACTAATATATAAAGCGGAAGAGTTTGTTTGGTTGAACGCGCTAATCTCAGAAACTACTGTCGAATTTCAAAAAATATTTTTGTGTTGGATAGCCCATTTATCGAGGAAGGCTATGTATCATCACGCTACTACTCTGAGGAGCGGAGCAGTAATAACAAATGTCGACAAATCTGTCAATTTTTATGCATTATTGGATAACTAGCTGTCTCGCCCGGCTTCGCCCGTGACATACTTCGAACCCCGTAGCACCTATTTAATCCCGTCGATTATTAATTTCTCAATAATGTATAACCATTTTCCAAATTCGTTGATTACTTCTCCGCTCTCCAGTACCTACGCCGCCGCGGCCCGGTCGAATTATGGTTACACTAAATTAATTTCTTTGCACATTGTTTTTCAATTACTCGTAAGATATTATATACAAATGCTGAAATCAACTAACGTAGTAAAAATGATAAGGATTAATGATGGCTATTTACACAAGTAAATAGCCACCAAAAAAAAAAAGAAATAAAACGATCGATTTATAACCGCGTTATAAATGATGGTTTTTTAAAGTATTAAAATGGATATAGTATGTTATTCTTAAAATATAGACATATACCGTCGCGAACTTTTTTGAAGACCTACATTAGATAGCAGCGTTTTCGTTGAAAGCTCCCAGACGGCTTATTTTTTCCGGCATCCCCAACAAATATCGTTATAATTTTGTCAATGTATACATAAACTTAACAAATTATACATAAAATCTTTTCTTATGAATCACTCTTAACTATTAAAAAAATCTACATAGGAATTCGTTGCGTTGTTTTAAAGATATAAGCATACACAGGGACAGACAGCGAAAAGCGACTTTGTTTTATAATATGTAGTAATGATGAATAAGCGACGAGTTCGAAGTATGTCACGGGCGAAGCCGTGGGGGTCACCTAGTAACGGCTGAAAAACGTTTGTTATTATAATAACGACCCACTTAAGATTTTGATACTTAATCCCTGAATAATTTATTCTATGGGTAATTTAAGGCATTGAGAGCTAACTTTTTCCGCGGCATACATCGAATCGACAATATTTTTATGGACCTTCCAACATAAAAACATTTTTAATTCGAACCAGTAATTCCTAAGATTAGCACGTTCATTCAAACAAACAAATTCTACAACTTTACACTTAATAAGGTGACCCCTTCGCGTCATGGCTAAGCTCGTGCCATACTTCGAACTCCCGTCGTCCCGCCCCTTGTATGTCGCTACAATAATGCATTAATTTTTTCCAGATTTCTTGACATTTATTACTACTGCTTCGCTACCGCCTTCCTCGATAAATGAGCTATCTAACACAAAAATAATTTTTCATATCCGACCAGTAGTTCCTGAGATTAGCGCGTACAACCAAATAAACAAACTCTTCAGCTTTATAATATTAGTATAGATTGGTTTATATACCTAGATAAACAAAATTCTTTATTGGTATGGCATATTAGCGTTAGTAGTACGTTTAGTACTTGAGATATCGTTTGTCGGGTTCGATTCTTAGGTCAGGTAGAGCATGAAGCACGAAAAATTAACAATACTCGCCGTAGTGTTGTTTTCACTGATTCACTTGTATAAGAATGGTAGGTAGATGCTACTTTATTAACAAATAGATTGTGAATTTAGTAGCATCGACAGGAAAAGTGTTAAACAATATGGCCTAGTATATATATTGTTCTGTTTGGTACAAATTGGTGAAGGTCTTATTCATAAGTGCGACTAAAGTTGCTAGAACTAAATTATTCTCGCTGTAGAACTAAATTATTGCAACAGACAATGAAAATACTCTTGTTTGTTTTTTTTAATAGGCAATCGTTTTGAATACTATTATGCACTATTTTTAATTATGGCTGCACCTTGCACATAAGGAGTAACTTCACTAATTTTTTATCCTCGTATACCAATGGGACCGGGAAATACGCGGGTGATAATTAGGTATGTACATACATACATATTATCACACCTGTTTCCCATCGGGGTAGGCAGAGACAATGGTTTTCCACTTGCTACGATCTTGACATACCACTTTCGCTTCTTCTACTTTCATGAGTGTTTTCACACACGCTCGCCGGTTAAGGATACTCATGACCTGGCCTTTTTCCAAAAGGTTGATTATAAATAGACACCAAACTCATTGAGTGTCGATTAAAAAATTCATAAATATAACTAGTTGTTTTTCTTATATACTGTATATGTTTTTTAAATGTATCTTCTTTTGTTCCATGACATTCTTGCGAAAACAGAAGGTAACGGTCTGAATGTGCTTTTCTTGTTTTAGTGTTGTTTTTTGGCTTGTTTAGTTGTAAATTAGTCATACGAAAATAGCATGAGAGTTGCGCTACACTAATTAACTAAATAGAGTTGTGTGAATTTATTCACAATAGTATTTACCGTTCATTTTGATATTGCAAGTTTAGCTTTGGTGTTATTTATAATCATCATTATCAAATGCATTTATTGTTAGGGCTAACATCACGGTAGGGGAGCGCCGCGGAATAAGCGGGTCCTATTTAAAAAAAAAAACTCTGCACCAGTACATTGTTTATTGAACTGCAATGAACAGCTGGATGGTATCATTTCACCGAATATTCGGGAAAGTGGGAATGACAGAAATAATTTCAGGCCCAGTAATATGAAGAACGGGTTTGTAAGGGGAAGGAAACGCGTGCGCTGGCAGAGCGTTTTAGGTTTAATTACTTTCATGTTGTCTTTGTTGTTCAACAATATTGCCGAACTTCGTGCATTAAGCCGCTCAAAATACCTATGTGTATTGTCGAAAGTAGAGACTTGGTCAAAATGTATACGGTACGGTATAGGTACCTACTTATTTTTAATAAATAATAATAAATGAATACAGTAGGCCACTTTTTAACTTAAAATTAGGAATTTAAAAAAAGAAGTACCTACGCAGTTTTGTGATCTAGCTTTTCGATAAAAGGTATACACTCAGAAATGTATAGTGAGAGCAAATGTTCTCTGGCTTGCTAAGGTGCCAATTGTAAAAAGCAGCTTGCAAGTTAGGCCTTCTTGAACCATGAACACTTTGGTTACACCTTGCACGTAGCATAAAAATACCCAATATCTACTCCATTATTCGATAATAGTTACATTAGTAATGCATTTTCAATGTTAACATCTTTAGTTATCAGATTAGAAATAAAAAAAATTCTTTCGCTGCTAGTGATGGAATATAGAGAAGAATGAATAGGAAGGGGCTTAAGGAGCCCACAGCTATTTGAACAACAGACGAGATTGTGGGGCGCCCTTTATTCGGGATTATAGTTACACGACAATCGCTCACAAAATTAATTTTCTTTTATAATGTACCCTAAACTCCAAAGCGTAGGCTATTAATGCTACTGGGAAGACTTATAGCAGGCCTAAGTACTAGAGCGTCCGCGGCATAGCGTGGTGTTAGTAGGTAAAGAACCTCCATTTCACATGCCGACGATGGGTCACTACAACGCATAGGTATGTGTTCCGTATGCACGTGGCGCGCTCCGACCTTCCACACCACACTCGTCATGCTCAGGCCATGGAGTTAGTTGAAGTTCAACGCTGAAGTAGATTTGTGTCTAATGTACCGATATTAGTAATATTATACACTTGAATTTTGCTAGTAGATGCACGACTGTGGTACAATACAGCAAATAACACCTACAAAATGTCACAGTGGTTACGTAGTGGGCAAATAGGTACAATGACCCACCTATTTAGCCACTGTAACGCGCTATCTATCCGGTTAGATACGGACATTATTTCATCGAACTGTTGTCCGGATATGAAGTCTCCATGGCTATTTTATAAAATGAGACTGCTTGTTATCTTTTCCATATTACGTGGAAATTCCCATGGATGTCACGCCGAACTTGAACCGACTAAAACCACACGGACCCTAACTCTGAAGTCTGTCCTGGGATTCCCGACAGACTTTCGCTATTTCCGGGGCCTCTCTTAAGGGTTCAAATGTTATCCCGCTTCTTTGGGGGTTAGTTCGTGTACCATCCAGCTTCTTGTGGCGCGGGGCGTGCCTGAAATTCTTTCATCACGTCACCGTCGTTGTTCCTTGCAGTCTAATAAAAACGAACCTAGTTAATGACTAGACTACCCTAATAATCGCTTCTATTCGACTGTATGTGTTTCCTTGTATCCGAAAACAACAGGAAAACACTAAAACCAAGGCTTGGCACTGCGTTATTTGTTGTTGTACAGCCCTCTCCCTTAAACAGACGTTCGTTGTCTTCTACATCTATGTATAGCTATTTCACTGCTACCAGCCAGTGTCATTTCCACTACTAGACTTCGTGCTTATGTTATGGAGAAACTTACCCTACCGAGCCACTCGTACTCCGTCCACGGCCTATACTTGCCATCATCAATATCGTAATTAATATTGATATCTAGGTACTACCGATTTCGTTTAAATAGTATAATATACGTAATTATAACATCTAATATATGCAGACATATACGTAGCATGAATGTACATTCTGTAAATTCATTTGATGATGTAATTATAAAGACGTAACCTTGTATGTAGGTATGCGGCTGAAACGTAGTTACACATTTCCAAGCATTGTTTTCAACATGCATGTTAGATGTCGATAGTGTGGCACTTTGATAACATTTTGGTACATAAATCAAGTTGAGATTTTATCAGTCATACATATGTAAACAGCATTTTCCATTATTAATAAACGTTTATATCATTTTCCATGATCCTCTACTATGTTGGTATATTGATGACGAATGCGTAGATAGATAACAATTTACATTATCAATCTTTTCTGAATTTATAACTTGTCAACATCACATCGCTGGCTAAATACGCAGGTCTTACAGAAATCCCAAAGAAATGAATATAATAGACGATGGTAAATAAATTAATCTTTAGGATAACTATACGGGATAGAAAATAGTCCACACTCAGCGGTATTTGTTCATTTCTGCTCCTTTTTGAGTGAAACGAGGTCAAACAAAACGGCTCGATATATTTGGATCACAAATGTTTAATAATTTTAACGCGTTGATGATAAATTATCACGTTATTAAAAGTATTACAAATTTCTGATCCAATCTACCCTTAAAGAATTTTTTTGCTCGATTGGGGGAACAGATTCCAAACTGTAGTGTGTATAGTGTTTCTTTTTATCTTTGTGTAATGCCAGTTGCTTCTAAACCTGGATTTGTATTCTGGGTTTCCACTATTATTTAGCTGCTAGAAACGGCTATCGCTTGACTTTAGATTTCCGGATTAGGAGCGACTGGTTTAAACTCTCAACCCCATAGCCACATCCGTTAGCACCGCTAGCAAATAAGGCCCCTTGTACATTGTAGTGTAGGTATATAAGGTAACCCACCTTATATACCTACACTGTGCTATGTACTAAAGCTTGTGCGGGTACAGGAGGCGAGCAACCCGGCGGGCGCCCGGAGCGCGGGCGGGCACCAGCTGCGCGCCAACGAGCAGCAGCGCAAGCCCACGTCGTGGCTGTCGCGCTGCAGCTTGCTCTGACGGCCCGCCCGCTCCACACATACACACACCACCCACCCACCTCGACTATGTTTTTCGATCTTCGTAACTGGTGCGTCGACTCTGTAGGGGGATCAGACTTGCTTTTGTATTTTTATATCCGCGACCACGATACTTCGAACTTCAGTTGAAACGGAACAGTATTTTTTTATTAAATTGTAAATTTGTTTATTAATTATTCTAAAGTGACAATTTATTTTTATATTAGGGCGAAATTACGGTGTTACATCATGATAATGGTTGGAAGGTTTATTCGTTAGATTGTTTAGCTGTATTTTACTTTTTTGCAGTTAAGATATATATATTTTAATGTAATATAATATTTAATTTGAATAAAGTGCTTTTTTACATAATGTATTTTTAACTTAGATAAAATGTCTATAGAAGGGCAAAGTGTATGTAAAAGACAGTATCATATAACTCTGACAAGTGTCATAGGTCTTTATTATTCTTAGATATTATATATTTGTGATGTTTAAATTTATGGGTTTTTAGTGCGATTAACAAAAAAATTAGCCCTGATATAATAATGAGACTGCACACTAAATAGATAAATGTGTGACCACTGCAGTGCCATCTCTCATAAGTTGATCTCTCAAATTCCACATGCCATCTTGAGAAAACACCCATTTTTTTTATAATAAAACTCCTATAATTATAGAGAAATAACTTTTTATTGACCAACTTTATATACAAAATAAAGATGTTATCGCATTAAAGGGCTAACTTCATTTTTGTGTACCTCAATTTCAGTCCCTGCACCGAATGGTACATCTTACTAGAATTTAAATAACAATAACAAGTAATAATAAATGCTTTCATGTTGCTTGCACTTGCTTGCGGGATGATCTGAAGGGCCACAAAATTATAGTCTTCATTCCTATTAAGACGCCTTTTGTACTAAGTACTAAAAGACGCAATAGTTGCTTTGTTGACAATACAATAATTTCTCCAGTGAATTGCGACCCTTTTCGCCAGAGCACAACATGTCGAGGTAGCGGCGGAAGACAGTCTGACCATATTCCATTGCGGTAATTCTTAGCATAAGCCTCTGCTGATAACAAAGCTGGTGCCAATTGTGATTCAATAGTGTTCTTCTTGATGTTTCCAGGAACTGATGCTTTCGCATATCCTAATTCTACAAGCTTTTTCCCAATATCTAGTGTTTCCACTGATTTTACCTGAAATGAATCATACTTAGGCTTTATTGAAGCAGAATAGAAAAATAGACATGGAAATTTAAATTTATTTTAAATTTACTGGTTCCATAGACAACAGAACCTTAATACTACATCCTAAATTCCCCAAGTATACCTACTGCGATTTTTGGCTGTATTTTTACTTTATTCGGTTTCATTTTTTGATTAAAAGAAGCAGACAATCCAGGTCTCAATAGTAGAGTGAGCAGATGTTTGTATAAATTGTAAAAAGTGATTCTAATAATATTAAATGAGGATTCTTTAAAAATATCTTATTCTTTGTCTTAATCGAAGACTTTAATGAACCCTGTCCAATATAAGCTACATTTAATGTCCAATGTAAGCTACATTGGTCAGGGTTCAAGTCATTGATGTCCTTCAAGTTCACAGTTTGAATCCAGTTTGAATTTGGAGCTATCTAATGATGCTATTTCCTTTGCTTCATATTCTATAGAAACCTATCAAACTATGGAGTAGAAGAGTAAAGAGGTACTGATGAACTAATGAACTTCCAATAAAATTATTTACACATGGTTAAGTAACATCAAGTCCCATAATAATGTTCCTATTGGAACAGTGTCTGATATGTGCCCCACAGTACAATATCATGGCAGTGGTGCCACAATATTAGCACTGCCACATTGATGGACTGCACTGCAATCTTTTTATATATCGAGTATTTAAGAAGTATAAAGCAAGTACAGTGTCATATAACAATGGTGAGAACAGGATTCCAGCTGTCAAAAGTGAAGAGCTTTACAGTAAATATTCATTTATGAAACTCAAAGGGTAAGTATAAAATAATGAAGATAATTTTAAAAGGTTTGTATCTTATTATTTTTTAAGTATTCTCTGTGCCGTAGGGCAAGAGGCTCCTTCAACTTTCAATATTGTCTATTTTTATGTGTCTTTTAGCTAGCTCTCTTGCATATAAGGCAATACTTCATTTAAGTAAAATGTAATGATAGTTCTAAGATACCTTCTCCTGTGGTAAATGCAGTAGTACTGTAGAAACTAGGTCATCTTTGTCTCGTCCAATAGGTTTAAATGTAACTTGGTGGCCTTTTGCCACACACTCTAACCAATTCACAGCATTTACACTCACAATCTCTACTCCCCACAGCTGAAAATGATTATGTTTCATTAGTGGAAGCTAAATTTGTTTTGCACTCTATTAAAATATTAGAAACCAACCTTAACTGGAAGTGGTGGTTTAGTTGAATGCCAAAGAGGTAAATATATAGGAGCTTTATGGTTCACCAGGACACGAACCGGTGAATGCTGCACTCCAGCATATACTCCTTGAAGTGGTTCATGATTGCGTATAAAATGATCAGGAACTTTGCTGGCTTTTGAGAATTTACTAACCTATAATAACAACATAGTGAGATTTTAAAGTTATGTAATGTTATTATTATGAATAAAAACAAATGTAACTTACCGGACGAATCCTGTGAATAGATATAGCGAGCCCTGTAGTCGCCAAAGCATAAACAGCTATCTGTGAAATCGTAAATAGTAGTCAAGTGATATAATCAGAACTCGAAGTGATTACCTACAAGTTTTAGATTACTTACGTTGACTCCACGATAATCTTGTTGTAATAGATTCTGAACATTATAAAAAAGGCCGCCTTCTTGAAACATTTTATATTATACTTCCCACCAAAGTATCATAATTTTCGTAATATTAGCTCATCAATATTTTCAGATTTGAGATTTTTAGTAGAAATTTCAATTCAATTTGCTTCATATTTTGACATTGACATTTTGATCTCAGTGTTGCTAGTCGCTGAATTTTTTTTTAATAATTATTTAATGGCCTGGTTTCTAAGACCTTTTAGCCAAATCTTATTTTTTATATCATATTTCTTCAATCTTATCTTCTAATTAGTCCTGTCCAGTCGATGTCGTGTCCTCATTGTCCGTCCTGGTCCTTGCCCTCAGTATAATGGTGATTCTTATACTAAGGTTGTCAGTGGACGTTTCGCGGCAAGAGAGAAAATAGCATTTCACTGCATATATATCATTGTCTTTCACTATAGCACGTTAACACAACTTTTATGTCCAAGAAACCACCACTCCCGCACATAAAACAAGATAAATGCACTAGTTTTAGAAAATAATATAAAGCAAGCGTCCGCACTTGTCACTCTTCCCGCCAAATGTCCGCTAGTTGCTGTACTTGCTAAGTAGGGCTCGTTCCACTTAATGACCGTGACCGTTAAAGTTGCCGTTCCACTAACGTAAATGGACCGCGGGCGTTGTTGTAGAAATTTATAAGTGAAACGCACATCTTGAGCGCGGCAATCCACGAGCCTTAGGTGGAACGATACATTGGGTGTTACGATCTTTGCCGGCGTTTAGTGGAATGTAGCCGTAGTAACTATTTGTTAGAACCATGTTCGTTAAAAAAGTGATTCAATGGATATAATGATGAAGTCACGATATCAATTTTACTATAGATAGATATTTAATAATTAACACTCAGAGTTTGCTAGTTGCAAAACGACGACGATATTCTATAGAGCTAGGTGAATCTTAATTAAACCTTTATTCAATTCCTGATAATAACCCGATTATATATTCGATATATTAGTTAATTTGGATTAAAATTCAAAATTATTTTAGCTCTATGTAGTATCTGTATATATTTTACTATTTTTAAGTAGTTATTTTTTTTTTCTAGTTATTATAGTTTCCAAGATATCTCGATTTTAGTTAATTAGGTCATAGATCAATTTTGAAAAAATAGGTTTAGCGTTTAGTGGAATGTAGCCGTAGTAACTATTTGTTAGAACCATGTTCGTTAAAAAAGTGATTCAATGGATATAATGATGAAGTCACGATATCAATTTTACTATAGATAGATATTTAATAATTAACACTCAGAGTTTGCTAGTTGCAAAACGACGAC
Organism: Thumatha senex; assembly: GCA_948477245.1. Classification (NCBI taxonomy): domain Eukaryota; kingdom Metazoa; phylum Arthropoda; class Insecta; order Lepidoptera; family Erebidae; genus Thumatha; species Thumatha senex. The sequence continues at coordinate 18,308,426 of OX419743.1, forward strand.
GATATTCTATAGAGCTAGGTGAATCTTAATTAAACCTTTATTCAATTCCTGATAATAACCCGATTATATATTCGATATATTAGTTAATTTGGATTAAAATTCAAAATTATTTTAGCTCTATGTAGTATCTGTATATATTTTACTATTTTTAAGTAGTTATTTTTTTTTTCTAGTTATTATAGTTTCCAAGATATCTCGATTTTAGTTAATTAGGTCATAGATCAATTTTGAAAAAATAGGTCATCATTAATCCGTAACGTGCAAATGGCTAGGATTCGACACAATTCATATTGTCACGTTAGATTCAATCAATTTAAAAAGACAGATTTTTTTTGTTTGTAGCAACATCTGTTCCACGTCAACCGGTAGTTGACGTTGACAGCTGGTTCGATTTGGATTTGGTAGATCGCGCTTGTTCAGTACTTTTTTTGTAATAAAATTATATAAAAAATGATTACTGTTCTAAATACAATCGATACGGGTCACGAAGATATGATACATGATGCTGAGTTAGATTACTATGGATTGCGACTGGCCACATGTTCGTCTGATAATTCAGTGAAAATTTACGACATCAAGAGTGGTACTCAAACTCTTGTTGCCGATCTAAAAGGCCACTTCGGACCAGTATGGCAAGTTGCTTGGGCACATCCCAAGTATGGAAATCTGCTAGCATCGTGTTCATACGATAGAAAAGTTATCATATGGAAGGAAGCCGGCGAGTGGACCAAACTTTATGAATACACCGGACACGATAGCTCTGTGAACTCGATAGCGTGGGCACCCGCTGAGTACGGTCTTATATTAGCTTGCTGCAGCTCTGATGGTTCTGTTTCCATTATAACATACTCCCAGGATAGTGGTAACTGGGATGCCAACAAGATCTCAAGTGCGCATGCAATCGGCGTAAACTCTGTCAGCTGGTGCCCTGCGATATCCGCAGATTTGAATATGGATCCTCTGAGTAATAAGGAAGCTCCAAAGAGAATAGTCACTGGTGGATGTGATAACTTGATCAAGGTGTGTACTTATAATGTTTACATTGCCATATGCCACTTATGTTTATTCCCTTTATCTACCTCGAATTGTAATTTGTTTGAAAGAAATTGTGAAAGGAGTCCTTTCTTTCACAATTTCTTTTTTCTCTTGGGAATGATAAATAGGCAAACAGTAAATGACATAAAAACATATTAATCTTGGGAGTGTGAAACTATAGGCAGAGTGAAAATGGAGGCTTTGATATTATGACATTTGGTGAAAAAATAATATCACAATATTCTTTGCTTAAAAATTTGCTTATTGTAGTGAACTTTACTGAAGCTGTAGATTTGATATTTTAATGAATTTTAACTACATTGTTGCATACTGATTTATCATGTCCAATAGAACCTAATCTGTTCACTTTTTTATTAAGATAAGAGTAATTCTATCCTATTCAATTCAATTTATTCAGTAACAAAATTAACATTGTATAGGAATGAAAAATGAAAAAATAAATAAATATAAAAAATAATATGTGAATTAATTCTATTTTACCAAATAAATAGTAGAGGTATACTGTACTGTACATAGTAGTAATTTATTTGGTTCATCCTCATAGTCTATGCCTCACTCTTATTGAATAATTTGCACAATTCGTGCAGGCTACATTTGGTAAATGGATATTGTCATTTAATTTATTAAAATTCTTTCCTATGAAATAAATTAATAGTTTGGCACAACTACTGGGGTAGGCTTTATTTATCATCGATCGGCCCATAGAGAGGGGCTGTCCTACCCACTAAACGCCACGGTGTTCCGCCTCACCTTAAAACTGGCTCGCAGGGTAGGCCTGAGGTTAAATTACTGTGAGCTTGGTAGGGTATTTTAAACCACTCGGACACCTTATTTAAAAATTTTATTTTGTATGTAAAGCATTTAATATATTTTTATATTTTCAGATATGGAGAGAACAAGGTGAACAATGGGTAGAAGAAAACAAACTTGAAATGCACCTGGATTGGGTGAGAGATGTGGCATGGGCACCTTCCCTAGGACTCCAGCGGTCTATGATTGCCAGCTGTTCTCAAGATAAAAGGGTTGTTATTTGGACAAGTGATGATAATGTGTCCTGGAACCCCACCATTCTGAATACCTTTGATGATGTGGTGTGGAGTGTGAGCTGGTCATTGACTGGTAATATTTTGGCTGTGTCTGGAGGTGACAATAAAGTGAGCCTCTGGCGTGAAGGGGCTGACGGACAATGGCTATGCATTAGTGAAGTTGCCAAAGGCTTAGGGCAAACCTCTAATGATGAGCGAAGCACTCTATGAATTCCTTTTTTTATTTCTATATCTGTGAATAATATCTTAATAGTACTAATTTCATAATACATGTAATATTAAATATCTTTGTGCTTTTTATTACACTACAAGTCAACAGAAATTTACTATTTTTGTGCATAACTCTTGCTTTATCTCTTAGTTTGATGAGTCTGACATCTTGGTCTTCCGAGAGCCATCATCAAGTAACAAAATATAAACTAAACTATAATGTATATTGGTGGGTGCATTATATGACCACTTACCTATTATGTAATAATAAGCTACACTTTATTTTTAAACCAAACATTAGCAATTTGACAACAGCTTTCTTTTTTATACCATGTCATTACAATAGTCAACGGAATGACGGTAGCAAGTTATCATGGGCTTCGTTTCTAATAATTCTTCAGTGCTAAATCATTATATAGGAGTGGTACAACTCCAAGATTATAACTTAAGGGGCTCAACACTGCTTAAATTGCTGAATTAGCAGGCCTATGTTAATAATTAATGTTAATTATTGTCCTGCTAATTCAATGTTCTGTACTTATGCTGCTTCTCTCCTGAGTGCTTCTGAAAACACGTTAAGCCGTCGGTCCCGGTTGCCAGTAACAAGCTAAGTTGAGGACGTTAGGGTCAGCGTCGATGCATGGAATGGCTGTGAAGAGACAAATTTAGCAACATTTTCATTTCAGCCTAAGTTCTTCTGTGTATGAGTGTATTTAGTACATCGGAATAAAATGATGGTGTGCGACTCTAAGCGGAGTCGAGAGGCGCGCGACGGCTCTCATAGCTACAGGCGCGGCGCGTCGACGACCGCGCGTTGCTCAGTGGGTTTTGTGTCTTCTAAACTGCTCAGGTCCGCCCGTCGGTGCTGACCCTTAGTAGCAACTTGAAAATTTACAACAGCAGGTAGCCACTGTCTGTCCTTGTCCGTTACGACAATAGGATCGGCTGTGCAAGCGTAAAAACTGGTGTTGTTAACGTCTATCAGCTTTGGTAACACTTCTGAAAGGGTAGGCAGACCCATACAGCTTGCTCTTACCTCGAGTTATTTCATTTGATTTTAAGATTTTGTTTCTATTTTATAAACTCATACATACATATTGAAATCGACAAGCGCAAGCTGTGGCGACCTGCTGTTGAAAATTTTCAAGCCGTCCATAAGGCCTTCAACCAGGCTTAACGACTGCCATTTTACTGGCATCCGGGACCAACAGTTTATGTGCCTTTCTAAGCACGGAAACGGTAGCAAAATGTAAATTCCACAAAGGGGTCACCCATCCAAGGACCAGCTATAGCGAATGTTGCTTAACACAGTGATCGTTTACAGAACACTGAGTTAGCGGAGCCACGGGGCGGGGGGAAGATCAATCAACTAAATGAGTGGTTGGTGTTCCTCCTACTCCCAACATCTGTCCGGTGTTGGGTTTGGCGAACGGTCTAGGGAGTAGCGCAGGTCGCAAGGATCCCCTAGACAAGGCCAGAGGACTATCCTCCTCGAGGTTGCTGCCACAGCAAATCCTCATCCTATCCATGATCACCCCCTTTTCTCCTACCCAACCAAACCCCTCCCCTCCCCACATACAAACTGGCCGCCCCGGACTAAACTGATTATGCGCAAATGTCTAAAATAGTGTCGTGTTTACCACAGGAGGGTACCGGCGGGGCCGGAGAATCCCTCCCTGCGCCACCAGCAGTATCGAATAGTGCTGCAGCTGGTGGCGCAGGCAGCTCGGTATCTGTGGAGGAGCAATTTGCGCGAAACATCACGAATAAAGAAGAGTAAGGCAATCGCGGACAGATGCATCCCGGTAGGTCTCTTTCGGAGACTCTCGGGGACGATCTGTCGAGAGTGAAGATTGAAGATGAGGAAGGCTGGGTTTCCTACTCAAAATGGAAGCGCCTCAAGAAGGCCCGAAATAAGCAGAGGGTGAAGGGACAGGAACAGGCTCGAACCGGCGTGGCCATGGCTAACCAAGTCAGTGCGACGGCGGGGCGGGCAGTCGCAGCAACAGCCACCGAAGCGCCCAAAACCACCACGCTGAGCGGGGCGAGGGATCACGGCGACCACAGTCAAGTCAAAGTGATTTTTCGGTAGTCATTCAGCGGGAGGATGGGGCACCGGTGGATGAGGCTGCGGATGCTGAGATCAGGCGAAAACTGACTCTTCAAATCGAGAAGGCCATTATCGCTGGACTGCACAGCGGGAGTCTGACCTTCTTGGTTTCGGGTCTGGTGGAGGAAGGATACTACCTCGTGACGCCGGGCACCGAGGACTCGATATGGTGGCTGCTGGGCTGCGAGTTTGGTGAACAGGATGGCGTGCCTCTAAAGGCGAAGAGGCTGAAGAGGCACAGAATGTGCATCTGGCTCCCTGGAAGCGCAGAGGGCCTTACTATTGATCCAATGGACTTTATTAGGGCCCAAAACGATAACAGGGAGAATAAGTTGAAGGTTTCTCAGTAGACGCCCATTCGTAAGGAAACACTCCCACTAGAAGTGCGACTTATAGTGGGAGTTCCTGAGGAGGCGGTGACGGCGGGAAACGTGTGGCTAAACTACCAGGCCACGCGTATTCTTGCCCGACCCATTACTTTAAGACTGGGAGAAAAGGACGATCAAAGGGGAGCAGCGCTTGTTGACAGCGGCAGCACCAATCAGCCTGGAACCTCTACAGGAGGTCCCACTGAAGGAGTCAAACCGAGCCAACGGAGTGCTAACCCCACAAACACAACACACCACACAACCACGGGAAGAGAGCTGCCCTCAGGTAGCGTGGGCGAAAAGCAGAGGGCAATCCCACGGGAGAACCCTTCTGATAGTCGTGACGCACCTAAACAACAGCAGGCGACTACCAACAATGTCAACACAACACCAACACACTTCACAACACACCCCCTCCATACCCTGCGGAAGGACCTGACTCCCCCACAGAGAGCTGCACTACTGCAGCCGTACTGGTGCAAGGAGCAGGCCGCGGACGCAGACCACTAGTAAGGAGCGTACAAAAACACATACACACACACACAATAACACACACATATGACAACCAACACATACAATAACACAACACAATAACACAAAATAAAAGTAGTTCAACCAAACCTTCACCACTGCCGCGAGGCTACCACCGAACTTTGCCGCTATGTGGTGGATGAGACAATAGATATCGCCCTGCTGCAGGAGCCATACGTACTAAATAAACGTATTGTTGGGCTCGGCTCTTTGGGAGGAGACTGTAAACCTTTAGGTTGTACAGGACCCTACGGGAGATAAATAAAATTGGTAGTAGATAGAATATAAAAATATATTTCCCGATAGGGCCAAAAGTAGTCAAGTCATGGTCGCGGGTGTCGAATATCGATAGGCAACCGTAAGGTGGACTCTGCCGCGAGAGGCTGCGGAATCTGGACTTATCTGAGGGAGGGCCAGGTGATCTTCCACGTGTCGTATCTTGTTCCTCTCGCAGTCGTAGTAGGTTCTCCGGCTTGGCGACGGCTTCCACTCCCAGTCCAGGCGCAACCAGAAGGAGCCTCCGAGCAGCTCTCAGCCAACAGATAGTAGGTAGTAGTGGTGGAACCGTAAAGGTTCAACCGTAACAAAGGACCCTGGAAGACAGAAGCCTTGGGTAAGAACCTCAGCCGGAAACCTAAAAGGCTTCCAGCCTCTCCTCAGGCCCAGGTTGGCTGGAGAGGCGGGAAGTCTTACATATAGGTTGTAGGTGGTAGGTACATAGAATTCAATTAAATAAGGGTTGGTTGGCACACTAGTGAAAATTAAAGCTTTATTCCTACCCACTTATAGCTATAGCTGAAAATTAGCGGTTGTAATAGACTTAGCAATGATAAAAATAGCTATTAATTGCGGTAATACATACGCTGAAAAGGAAATAGGTAATAACACTATAGATAAAATTACGATTAAAACACTCCTTCCTGTAGGAAACAAAAGTTAATAAGGATGATTGATTATAATTAGAAACTTACCGGGATATTCCGGGTCCAATATTTTTACAAATATTTTATAAATGATTTTAGTTTTAGGAAAGTACTTGAGCAACTTGTATTTAATTTGCAATTACTTTATTTTATATTTCTATTTTTTTTGAGACTATTGTGTGGTAGTACACAGTATCGTAATTGACAAATCTAGGTTGTTCCCGAAACTTCCTGTCAACTGCTTATATAGGGCCCAGGGGTGGATCGAGGTGAGACGAAACGGTCCCCAAAACTCTCACTCCATGCTAATACGGCCGTTACTTTAATGCCACATTAGTCCGATAGATGGCGTTAGTCGTATGATGGCGCAGCTTAGAAACGCATCATTACACATTGCATCATTACATTACACATTGACGATGGTGAGTCAATCCCAAGGGCTTGCATTTATGCCAGCAGCAGGACAAGAACCCTAGGACTAATAAAAGTAGATTGTTACAATGACCTCGCCAGCGTTGAAATAACGCTACAGACAGGAAAAGGAAAGGGTTCTTCTAGTCTCAGCATATCTACCTAGTGAGAGAGACTTCGAACCACCTACATAAGAACTTCAAGAAATCGTCAAGACATACCAAGGTAAGCGCATCCCTATTGCCGTAGGCTGTGACGCCAATGCCCATCACGTGGCCTGGGGCAGCACAGACTGCAACAAAAAAGGAGATTTGCTTCTAGAATTTATAAGTACCTCAGATCTAGGTATAATGAACGTAGGTAACACACCCACTTTAGTTACGCGGTCGAGGAAAGAGGTGTTAGACATCACTATCGCAACAGATAGGATTCGACACATTAGTGACTGGTGGGTGGACGAAAGTGACTCCATGTCGGATCATAGGCGAATCACCTTCAGTTTAGAGGGGAAATTAAAAAAATATGATTAGAAACGCGAGGAAAACAAACTGGGCGATATTTGAAAACCAAGTGAAAGAGAACTGGAACCCAGGACAGAAAACATCGATGAAAAGCACCATGGATATAGAACGACAAGCCAGTAGACTGGATAAAACTCTGAGGGAGGTATACAATAAAGCATGTCCCCTAAAAGAGATTAAACCAGGTAAAGGACAACCCTGGTGGACTAAGGTACTAGGTAAAAAAAGGAAAAAAAACTCGGCGGGCTCTCAGACAAGCCATTAAAAAAGGGGACGATGAGATATAAAAAAAGAATAAGGAAAGAAGCACTCGTGGCCCCGCGGTCTCAGTGTTCGGTAAACGATCACTGAGGTACGCAACTTTCACTATGGCTGGTCGTCGGATGGGTGACCACTTTGTGGCATTTACATTTGCGAGCATTTCCGTGCTCCGGAAGGCACGTTAAGCCGTTGGTCCCGGTTGCCAGTAAAATGGCAGTCGTTAAGCCTGGTTGAACGCCTTATAGGCGGCTTAAAAAAATTCAACAGCAGGTAGCCACAACCTGCGTCTGTCTATTTCAACACGGCAATGGGCTCACCACCTATTACGTGGGACAGGAATCCACACGGTGAAAAGTGGGCATATAATATGCCTCTGCCACCCCTTCGGGGATAAGGCGTGATGGATATTTATTTATTTTATTTTAATAAGGAAAGAAACTCATTCAAAAACGAATGCAGAAAGAAAGTAGAAGGAGTTGGAGGGCGTTCTGTAAGGGAGTCGAGAAACAACCAGACGCAGCACGACTGATGAAGACGCTCTCCAAAGTAAACTCCTGAAAACTAGGTAGTATAAAGAACGGGAAGGAAATTATAACTGATCTCGGAAAAATTGTGGAGATTATGCTCAAGACGCATTTCCCAGACTTGAAGAATCATAAAGAGGATGCTATGTCGGCTGACTCAAGTAACATTGAGAATGGACGGCTGAACATAACCATCACAGAGGAACACCTCCGATGGAGTGTCCGGCCCTTTCAGCCCTACAAGACAGCTGGACCAGATGGGATATTCCCGAAGATGTTGCAGACAGCTATCGATATAATAGCTGAATACATACTTGCTCTGTATAACAGCAGCATCAAGACAACGTACATCCCAAAGAAATGCAGAGAGATAAGAGAGTCGTATCAGGAAGCAAAGGCTTTCAGATGCATTAGTCTGTCCTCCTTCCTGCTCAAGACACTAGAGAAAATACTAGATAGAGTGATCCGAGAACAAAAAGTCAATAGTGGATCGCCTCTGCACTCTAACCAACACGCATACATGGAAGGTAGATCAACTGACACGGCCCTTCACAACCTGGTAAACAGAGTGCAGAGATCGATAAACTACAAGTAATACGCGCTAGGATGCTTCTTCGATGTCGAGGGAGCCTTTGATATGGCCACTCCAGAATCGATAGAAACCACCTTAAACCGCGAAGGAATAGATAAAGACATATCAGAATGGGTGAAAAAATGCTGAAACACCGACTGATAAAGGCTGAGTTGGCAGGTGTCCCGATAACGGTAGAAGCGAGAAGAGGATTTACACAGGGAGGCTGTCTATCGCCGCTGCTGTGGTGCCCGCTAATAGATGAGTTAATAAAGAAAATTAATGGGATGCACATCTACACGCAGGTCTATTCCGATGATGGGGTGCTCCTAGGCGCGTGCGCTTCATGTTAGAGGTTGCATAGCATCAAGCGAGAACTCTTTTCAGTGTATGTTATGTCACGTAGGAAAAAGTAGTAGTCTGATATATGTAATGTCGTATGTGTCAATGTAAATAAAATTTTGCTAAAATGTTTTGTGTCCAACTAAAGTCTTTATCTTTCAAATGATTAGCCATATGTTTCAACTATAAGCTTCCACTAAACACGCGTACTCGCGACACTTCATACATGCAAATAAGCACTGCATACCCTAGCCCAATCTATATAATCTAAATCTATTATTTAAAAACAACAAGTTATAATAAATACGCAATAAAATTATCAGATGTGTATTGTGCCTCTGCCATCTATGAGTCCTTCAGCGAACTAAACAAACAACTAGTACATAATAAGTCACGCGTCGCCAACCAACCCAACGCCACCGTGCCGCGCGCCGGCTGTAAACAGAATGTAATCTTGCCTACTCAGGAGTCGTATGAACACAGTGGAAACTTTGTTTGTGTGAGTAAATTGAACGATTGTGTGAGAAATTATCACACATGATTTAAGCAGTGCTTCTTTGACGAAGCGACCGAATTAAGTAACTGTCAAAATCAGAATAATTGGTGGATGTGTTAAGCCTATTTAATTTACTTGCATAATATTGTCGTAATATAGTTTCACTTCACATATCTTTCGAGTGATTTCGAACGCATCTATTTAATTTGTTAACCTTCTAGAATTACTGTGACATATTTAAAATTATAGCTGTTGTGTGTGTATAATTATTGTGTTGGTGACGTGTGTTTAATAAATAAATCTAAAACTCGTGTTTGATAAAAAAAATAAAATAATTGTTAAAGGACGTTAGTTTACGATTTGGATCTAAAGGGTACGTACGTACGTACGTCCTTTTAATCATCATCATCATCATCCGAGCGTCCAGTTGCGTCTCGCGACGCCCGGGGTCCGCTTTCCTACATTTTCTCCTCCACTTCGCACGGTCTTCGGCATCCCCTGTAGTGAGACCATTGGCACGCATGTCATCCCTTACGACGTCAAGCCAGCACTTCTTGGGTCTTCCCCTCTTACCGGGACCCGGCGGGGCTGACATGGCCAGACATTTGTTACCTACGAAGCCCGGCGGTTGCCGCAAGACGTGACCGTACCAACGAAGGCGACACTCTTGCAACTTGTCTGCAATGTCACGGACGTGAAGGCTGCCGCGGATGCGAGAGTTTCTCACGCGGTCCATCCGCGTGACCCCGCACATCCACCGCAGCATCTTCATTTCCGTGACATGCAGCTCCTGCTTGTGTCGCTCCAATATCGGCCACGTCTCACTGCCATGTAAAAGGACAGGTCTAATAATGGTTTTGTAGACCTGTCCCTTCAACCGGATCGGCATTTTAGGGTCACAAATGAAACCGGTCATCTCCCGCCATTTGGCCCACGCGGCAGCAATGCGTGACTTGACATCGCAATCGACGTCACTGGACGTGTGAAAAACAGATCCCAGGTATTTAACCTGGTCCGTGCGCTAGACCAAATCACCGCCTATGAGGACGGATGTGGGACCTGTCGAGTTTAGTGCCAAGTAATCGGTCTTCGCCACATTTAGTTTCAGACCGCCGTTCTCAAGCGTCTCCTTCCACGCCTTTACACGTCGCACCAATCTGCCCCTGTCCGCGTCTGCCAGCGCAATATCGTCAGCATACATGAGCAACCATGGAGGCTGCTCATGCGGATTTAGGCTGCTCATGCGGGTTTGGCTGCTCATGCGGGTTTAGGCTGCTCATGCGGGTTTAGGCTGCTCATGCGGGTTTGGCTGCTCATGCGGGTTTGGCTGCTCATGCGGGTTTGGCTGCTCATGCGGGTTTAACGTACGTTCTTTTAATAACAAGTATTAAGATAATTACGTAATCCTGGCTAGCAGGCTGTGTACACAAATAAATTATTTTAAAAATTAATAAGCGCTCATGGCCCCGCGGTCTCAGTGTTCTGTAAACGATCACTGAGTTACACAACTTTCACTATGGCTGGTCCTCGGATGGGTGACCACTTTGTGCCATTTACATTTGCGAGCGTTTCCGTGCTTCGGAAGGCACGTTAAGCCGTTGGTCCCGGTTGGCAGTAAAATGGCAGTCGTTAAGCCTGGTTGAAGGCCTTATGTGCAGCTTGAAAAATTTCAACAGCAGGTAGCCACAACCTGCGTCTGTCTATTTCAACACGGCAATGGGCTCACCACCTATTACGTGGGACAGGAATCTACACGGTGAAAAGTGGGCATATAATATGCCTCTGCCACCCCTTCGGGGATAAGGCGTGATAGATATTTTTTTTTTTAATTATATTGAACAAAATCAAAATAAAGTTTGGACCTTTAACGGATATTCAGATTTAAATAATTTTCAAGTATGTAAGTAATTTTATTTATTTATTTTTGCTTATTTCGCAATTAACGCAAGCGTTTCCGTGCTTCGGAGGGCACGTTAAGCCGTTGGTCCCGGATACCAGTATGGCAGTCTTACCGTCAAGTTAGAAGCCAAGTCTTGAATAATTTCAATAGAGGTCGCCACAAACTGCGCCTGTCCATTTCAACACGGCAATAGGCTCACCACCTGTTACGTGTATATGTATATGCCTCTACCACGCCTTCCGAGATAACTCATTAATGATAAGTATAAATATATAAATATTTGTAGTTTGGTTTTTTTTATTTTGAAGTGTATAAACGCTAGCTTACCTCATTGAGATCACTTTCTTGCAGGGTTTTCGGGTAAGTGCATACCCTATCCGAAATCCTTGAGCACGCCACTGGGTGCTCCTGGTAACAGGCACAGTTCTAAGCGTCATGTGCGACATCATTAACAAAGGACTAAAGGTAGCTTTGGCATAGTGTAAGAGCAAAGGGTTGAATTTAAATCCCGAAACGACCAAAATTGTGTTATTTAGTAACAATTAAGATAGGAGATGCTGAGCCGGTGAGACTGAACAACCACGTCCTGGAAGTGGTTAGGGAAATCAAGTACCTGGGAGTAACACTAGCTAGCAAATTGACTTTTAAGACGCACATAAATAACACATGCTCAAAAGCCAAAATGGCTCTGATGCAGTGTAAAAGTGCAATAGGGAAGACGTGGGGAGTAAAACCCGCGACAGCAATTTGGATATATAAAGTCATTATCCTACCCAGGATACTACATGGGGCCTTAGTTTGGTGGCACAAGGCCATCACTAAGGCAAATTAGACAAAACTAGATAAGGTACAGAGGTTGGCGGCCCTGATGACGACGGGCGCGATGCGGACAACTCCAACAGCCACGCTTGAGATCGTACTGGGACTCCACCCCCTGGATTTGGAGATAAAAAAGAAGGCAGTAGAATAATGGTTCAAACTGAAAGGGAGTGTACTCTCTCGGGGTGTCAATATGGGTTTCGCCCTGGTCATGGGACCACGGACCCTGTTTTTACCCTGAGGGTTGTCGCAGAGAAATACAGGTCAAGAACACGCCTCTGCACTGTTTGTTTCTAGACATGCAGAAGGCCTTCGACTGTGTTCCTCGTGCGATGATCTGGTGGGCACTGCGGTCCAAAGGGGTTCCAGAGGTCTATATTGACACTATCTGCGACATGTACTGTGACTCCGATTCAATGGTTCGGACTGCTGTTGGCGACACGAATCCCTTCACCATCACCGTCGGGGTACACCAGGGTTCTGTCCTTAGTCCGCTTCTGTTCAGTGTAATATTAGACGAATTGTCAGACAGCATCAGAAACCCGCATGAGCAGCCTCCATGGTTGCTCATGTATGCTGACGATATTACGCTGGCAGACGCGGACAGGGGCAGATTGGTGCGACGTGTAAAGGCGTGGAAGGAGACGCTTGAGAACGGCGGTCTGAAACTAAATGTGGCGAAGACCGAGTACTTGGCACTAAACTCGACAGATCCCACATCCGTCCGCATAGGCGGTGATTTGGTCGAGCGCACGGACCAGGTTAAATAACTGGGATCTGTTTTTCACACGTCCAGTGACATCGATTGCGATGTCAAGTCACGCATTGCTGCCGCGTGGGCCAAATGGCGGGAGATGACCGGTGTCATTTGTGATCCTAAAATGCCGATCCGGTTGAAGGGACAGGTCTACAAAACCATTATTAGACCTGTCCTTTTACATGGCAGTGAGACGTGGCCGATATTGGAGCGACACAAGCAGGAGCTGCGTGTCACGGAAATGAAGATGCTGCGGTGGATGTGTGGAGTCACGCGGATGGACCGCATGAGGAACTCTCGCATCCGCGGCAGCCTTCACGTCCGTGACATTGCAGACAAGTTGCAAGAGTGTCGCCTTCGTTGGTATGGTCACGCCTTGCTGCAACCGCCGGGCTACGTAGGTAACAAATGTCTGGCCATGTCAGCCCCGCCGGGTCCCGGTAAGAGGGGAAGACCCAAGAAGTGCTGGCTTGACGTCGTAAGGGATGACATGCGTGCCAATGGTCTCACTACAGGGGATGCCGACGACCGTGCGAAGTGGAGGAGAAAATGTAGGAAAGCGGACCCCGGGCGTCGCGAGACGCAACTGGGACAGACGCTCAGATGATGATGATATCCTACCCAGGGCACTACATGGGGCCTTAGTTTGGTGGCACAAGGCCATCACTAAGGCAAATTAGACAAAACTAGATAAGGTACAGAGGTTGGCGGCCCTGATGACGACGGGCGCGATGCGGACAACTCCAACAGCCACGCTTGAGATCGTACTGGGACTCCACCCCCTGGATTTGGAGATAAAAAAGAAGGCAGTAGAATAATGGTTCAAACTGAAAAGCCTGGGCCTATGGACAGAATACTCAGGGGAAAGTGGACACGCGAGTATCAGCAAAGGCTATGAAGAAAAAATGTCAATGATACTCTTTAATAATGACCTAATTAAAAAGGAGAGGATCTTTGTCAAAAAGTATAGAATACATATAGGACAAAAAGAAAATTGGCGGATAGACAATGATGAAGGTACTATCTGCTATACAGACGGTTTCAGGAAGGAATCGACAAAGACCACCGGTGCTGGAATGCATATAAAATGCGAAAGCAGGTCCATAAGATTAGGTAAGTTCGCTAGTGTCTTCCAGACGGAAATTTGCGCCATAACAGAATGTGCGCAAATTATCCGTAACGAAATTGAAACGAATTTGCGACAGTCAAGCAGCACTGAAAGCCCTTAACAAGATACTGCGTCAACAGTGGTTGAAGAGTGTAAAAAGTCACTTGGCCGGCTGACAAGAAAAATAAGAGTAGATGTTGCATGGGTACCTGGACATGAAGGAATCTCGGGCAACGAACTAGCTGATGAACTAGCCCGGGAAGGAGCTGATGAAAGCTTGGTGGGACCGGAGCCATGCCTGCCAATTGCTCACAAAATCACTAAGGGAGTAATCAGCAGGAGGATAGTGGTAGAAATTAACCTTAAATGGAGAACTTCGACAGGCATGCGACAGTCGAAGATCTTTATCAAAGGAATGGATTCAAAAAGAACTAGCCAACTACCAAATAGTTAGAGTGATTTATAGGGAAGGTTTATATGTATAATTTGTTACGTTTTTGGATACATTAACTTAATTATAACAATATATGTTGGCAGCGTCGGAAAAAATGAGCCGTCTGGTAGCTTTTACCAAAAACGCTGCCTAAATACTAAATTTGAGATATAACAAAATAATGTAATAATATAATAATTATAATAATATAATAATTATAATAATAAAATATGGATATCCTTATTCCTGTAGGTCACAGGACGGGATATCCATTAAACCAACTTTAAAGTTGAGTAAAGAAACTAGAATCTTGATATATTATAATAATATAATAATATTTTCATTATTGACACTCCGGTAGCTGATGCAGTTCGTCTCTGAATAGCTTTAAGGTCAATTTTTATTCCCTCCTCAGGTTCCTTTTTTATGAATTGCAATAATACACCATTTTTTTCGATTGCCGACGTAAAACGTTATTGCGTTTTGGCATATTTAATAATCTTATCAAAGAAAACAAAAACAAATACTAAACAAAATCTTAAAAAAAGCTAAATATTTAAATAAACCAATTGAAACTAAAAACAATAACAGTCAACAAACACGGAATGTAACTAATAATATATTAAATTTTAAAAACATTAATTATTCAATCTATTCCCGACTGTATTCTAGGAACGAATGAGCAGGATAACAAGCTACGATTAATTCAATTTTCTTCGCGCTCGCTCTAATGGCGCGATGACACCCCCGAATTCTCGGCGTTCGGGAACGTTCGTGTGATTACGTAGCACGACCTTCCTCCCGCTCCCCGCGTCCATTCCCTACGACACCTAATATTGCGTTCTGCGCAAGTGACTCGCTACAACTCGAGGGACCAAGATGTTTGAATTCACCTATACTGATACTAACCTAGGTTCTGCAAACGTACGGTAGGACGAGATGGACTGTTGCAAGTGACTCGCTACAACTCGAGGGACCAAGATGTTTGAATTCACCTATACTGATACTAACCTAGGTTCTGCAAACGTACGGTAGGACGAGATGGACTGTTGCATGGGTACCCTGCCAGATGGACTGTTGACCTGGAAAAAGTCGCAGGAAGGGACTGGATGCGGAAAGCGCAGGAATGTGTTGTGGCGTGAATTGGGAGAGGCCTACGTGCTGCAGTGGACTGCTATAGGCTGATTGATTGATACATACCTGGAGAATCGGTGGCACCTATAGCCGGATATTTTATAGAATTAGTGCAGCATTATTTGACTCATTATGTAAGTAAAACTTTGTAATTACTGGCGATTACAAAAGTGTAGCCATGAGTTTTATTGCCAGGTTCTTTCTCAGGCTCTACCAGGCCTTGCGTATCTAGCAGTAATTCTTAATGTAAAAGTAGTAATATTGACGTGAATAAGTGTTACTTTGTGATCTATATAAATAAAGACGTTTTAATTTCATTTTTGTATACTTGTCTACCACTTCAGTAGGTTTAATTAAATAGTGAATAGATTTTATGGTGTAAAATTCCCATAAATAATAGACGTTAGAAAAATTTTAAAAACATTTTTATTATACTTAATGATAAAACTACAATAAAATATCACATGTTGCCCAGGTGGAATTCTATCAGTTCGAGGAGTAATGGCATTTTGTAATACTCTGCTATTGTTTTAAAGGTGGTCAGTTGTGCCTGGATTTCCTTCGTAGACACCATGAGAGCGAAAGCGCCCGCACATTCGCATACCATTGTCATATTATCTCGTTTGACCTGCAACATATATATAAACACTTTCAAGTTAGTTGCAAAACCACAATTGTAAGGATTAAAGACCAGAGCAACCCAGTCAGGTCAGGCATATAGAGTACTATTTTGTTCATCATGATTACAGTTGTTTAGAATACCCATCTAACTTAACTTTACTTAACTATCTTCACGCTGTATCCCTGACGGGGTAGTCCGAGATGACGCGATCCATGCATACTTCTTTCGCTTCCTGTAGATTCATTAATCGCTTCATACATGCACGTCTGGGTATCCGAGTACTTTTGACTTATCCGTTTTAGAGCAATCTGCTCACGTGGTCTTCATATAAGTAAGTCTCGGTCTACCCTGACTCCTTCTGCCGTCTACTTTCGCACGATATATTTTCATCGTCAATCGTTCCTCACTTATTCGTTGGACGTGTCCAAACCAATTTAGCACGCCCTTTTCCAGGCAGGTTTGATTGATATTGTCAGCGTTAATTTCATTCAAACCTGTCATATTGTGTTTCACTTCGTTAGATTACCCATCTAAAAAACTATAAGTACCGTGTACAAGAAGTCTCGTAACTAACTGAAGGCTGAGGGGACTGAACTAACAAATGTATAGGGTAGTTCAAAGTGACTAGGTGCTGCAACACAAGCGGCAACAGAGTGAGAATGTATGCAAATGTTCTTACATTGGTTGCCTTGTGTATGTTACAATGTCTCGGCGAAAATGTTTAAACAATTTTTTGTTTTGGGCTGAAAAGTATTTCTTTTATATAGCGGTAATTTTTTTACACAGCGCCATTAATTCCAAAGTAATCTAATATAAGATTGTGGTATGGGATCTAGATAATTGATAAACATACCAAAAATATAACTCGGAATAAAACATTTGTGGGATTACACAAATATTTATACCGACCCGGGTCGGATTAAATCTTATCTCAATCTTAGGGCGGCAGTTGCATACACCACCACTAACGCCCCTAAACAGTCAAAACGTAATTTCGTAACATACATACGTATTGTCAGGCCTTTATCCCTGAAGGGGTAGGCAGAGGCATAGGTACTATGCGCTCACATTTCACCGTATACATTTTTCGTAAATTGTTAATAATTTGGCAATTTCTTATTTTAGTGTGTATTCTCTTTTTACATCATAAGTGCAAGTACTGGCGTGGTCCTTCGAGCCGGATAACAGTTATAAATATTCTGTTCGAATTCTTTTTTTTTATGTTTATTTGTATCTACTAAAACGTAGACATAACCGGAAAATGGATTGTTTGAGAAGCATATCTATTATGAAAGTAGACCAGTTGACTAAATAGAAAAGTAAACTGATGAGATGAGTCAAAATGGACCGATGATCCCGGAGGCTACATGTGAATGGTATGTTGACTGACCTCGTGACATCTGGTACATATAAGGTCCTGCAGCATAAACGCCATGGTGCGCCGGTTCATGATCTCCACTAGCCGCCACTCGAGCTCCTGGTTCTCATACGGGGTGCCGCATGTTGGACACAGGCATACGGGTCTGGGGACAAAGAACAGAAATCCCAATAGTTTCATTGACTTGGTTTCTACTGTGAGAACAGAACACTTCAAATAGTCTAAAACGGATGAATCTGAAGCTATAATGCTTTTAATATTTTACATAAAAGTTTGTCACGATGTTAGGATGTTTGTTGATCAATCACGCTTTAACATCTGAACCAACCAAATTTTGTATACATATAGCTGTTACCCCGGTTGAATCACTGAATTGGTGTGTGAACACATTGATTATCTCGGGAATAAGTTTCTGTGTAAAATGGGTACGGGAAAACTTTACCATGTGGTCAGAACTACGAGCACAGCAAAGTTGTTGGGATGTATAGCCTATGCTTTTGGTGACATAAATAAATTATGTTAAATCTGTAAACTATCACTGTATTAAGCAACTTTCGTTTGGCTGGTCACAGATGGGTAACCACTTTGTGGCATTGCGAGCGTTTCCGTGATTCGGAAGGCACGTTAAGCCGTCGTTAAATTAAGTTGAAGGCCTTATAGGCGATTTGAAAATTTCAACAGCAGGTAGCCACAACCTGCGTCTGTCTTTCAACACGGTAATGGGCTCACCACCTATTACGTGGGACTGGAATACACGTGGTGAAAAGTGGGCATACAATATGTATGCCTCTGCCACCCCTTCAGGGTTCGGCGGCTCATTGCCGCGTTTAAATGGACAGGCGCAGACTGTTGCAACCTGCTGTTGAAAACTTTCAAGCAGCCCATAAGGCCTTCTACCAGGCTTAACGACTGCCATTTTACTGGCAACCGGGACCAACGGCTTAATGTGCCTTCCGAAGCACGGATACGCTCGCAAATGTAAATTCCACAAGGTGGTCACCTTTCCAAGGACCACCTATAGCGAATGTTGCTTAACGCAGTGATCGTTTACAGAACACTATTTTTAATATATAATATACGGCTACCGTCCTCCATGTTCTATAGTTCCAATGTAAAGTTGCCGACACCATAGATAAACATGGCAAAGATTTAGAGGTGTTTAAAGGTACTAACACGTTGTGGTGCGTGGTCCGATGCGTGTCTCGGCACAGGTCCAGATCGCGGCAGTGGTTGCACACCTTGCAGATCACCTCGGTGAGCGTGCACGTGTTGCACGCGTCGCGCCACTCTGCCAAGTTGCTGAACTCTCCCACGCCGATCAGCCGCAGCAAGTTGCGGCGGAGGAGAGTAACCTGATAACATCACTCAATAAACTCCATCGCAGAGGTCTAAAGGTATGGCGACCAGCGCCACATAGCGTAAAAGCTATCGAACTACAAAGATACTAAGAATCCTACATCGCACTATAAGAGTTCTCGCGCTGAAGAATGATATATACAACAGCCCAACACCAACCGTTGGGCCGCGGCCCGCCAGACGTGATGACCTTGCCTGGTCGGAGGATCCTCCCTTTGTGTCGGAGGAATATCTCCACCCGTTCCTCCACAAGGGGCCCCACCAATATCTAAGGAGCCCAAGCGACCTCACCTGCTGATTAACGGACAAAGTAACTACGCAGGCTCTTGAGGAGTTGGAAGCCATACGGCAGTCGCTCTGTATTAAAATCCAAATGATAGCTGCTCCAGGCTTCAAATGAAAGTGGACCTCAGGCTCCAAATCCAGAGAGGGTTTTGGTAACGACTGAGATTACATTGGGATAAAGAAGAATAAAAGCAGCGCAATGACCACAACCATTTAATAGCTTTAGACAGTAGATCTATCAGTAGATCAAATCGCGTATACCAAACTTAGGTATGGTTTACGCAATTTGTGCGATCTGAAATCGGGTAAAATTATTGAAAGAGAAAAAATCTTGAACATAGTATATAATAGTTTCAGTACATAGTAGTTTCTCATAGTCCAAAGTTAAACTAAAGGTAAATCTCGATACGCAGCAAAATGACCTCAAAATGGTGGTACTTTCCCCTCCGCCCCGCGTGATGTATCAAAGCCTTAGCTTAATAAATTCTTTGGTACTTTAGCAGTGGAATTGAAATCCCCCGATTTTGTTATCGTTCTCCCTATGGAATTAAAAAACGTAGTCATGTCAAAAGGAATTTATAGACCGTGACCTTGAATTTAGGATATAATCTAACTTTCCTGTATGTTATGGCACAACCCAAATGTATCACCGAACTCTATGAAAATAAAAGCGCCTGCAATGTGTTTACAGAGTTCTTAGTCCCTTTATCTTGACGTCTTCTAAGTTGCTTCCAAAACCTACCTGGATTTAGAGAGATATGAGCAGGGTTGCAGCCATTTTTTTAATATAAAAAAGTATAAACACCGATTTTCTCGTATTTTTTGTACATTTATTTGGCATTTAAAGTAAAAAACGTTTGTCAGACCCATTGGTTTAAGCGGCTACCACTTGACATACCTACCGCTACACTGCTGTAAAGCTTTGTCAGATGGTTATAAGATGGTCTATGTAATGTTATCTTGGGACCCTAAGATCCTGATGAGGCCCCAGCATATCTCGTTCGTAGTCTAACAAAATATCAGTTGATTCTTTATAAGATTTAATAGATATATTACGCACCTCATCTTCCAATGCGGGATTTAGAGAAAACACTCTACAGATGGCGTTGACGTAGAGCAGAGCGGGAGACATGTCGCCGGTGAACGCGTCCGCCTTCAGTCCCGGCTGAGGGTCGATGTCCGAGGGCCGCAGTACCGGGTGCCTCGTGTTGATCTTCTCTGTCACTCTACACGACAAAGTACAGCGTAATATCATTCACGTCTTTACCTCGAAAAAGTAGCAGAGGCAAAGTGCGTACCAGAGTACACAGGTAAGAAGTGAAACTTCTTTACGACATATCATTTTTTCTACTATTTACAACTTGACGAAAATTGGGTAGATAAGACTAAGGTACGCATACGTCGATAAAGAAATTTCACTTACGTCGATTTCACTTCAAAACAACATGGCGCGTAACCGAAAAACGTGACGAATTTTTTTTACAGGTATAAAATTACTCTCATACGTTGATAAAGTTTCACTGCAAAAAAGAATAATAAAAATAAGCTCGATGTGCTCAAAGTATATACGAGTATATAAGGTACAAACCAGGGGATCATTCGTGCCTAATACGGTGACCTCCCATCTACGTAACACATTTTCTATCATAGCTTGGTTTTTACATAATTTATGACCGTATATATTGTTATTAAGCCGTTGGTCTCAGTTGCCAGTAACATTGCAGTCATTAAGCCAAGCTGAAGGTCTAATGGGCGGTTTGAAATTTTTTAACAGCAGTTCGCCAACCTGTCAATTTTAACACGACAATGGGCTCACCACAGTTACTAAACTAAAATACATACGGTGAAATGTAAGCGTATAGTAACTACCCTTTTAGCGATAAACGCGTGATGATATGTATGTTTAGATTGTGGTGGTGGTACGTACTGGAAGAGTTTCTGCGAGATCTCGCCTTGCAGCAGCGCGGCCAGGTCATCAGGTCTGGTGTAGGCTGCGCTGAGGAATCCCGCCACTGCCGATCCGAAGGACTCCCGGACCGGCGCCGGCAGGAAGTTCGCCAGGTTCCAATGCATTGTGATTGAGTTCTCCTGTAAGAATGTATATTGTGCTAAAGTTGAAAGTGCATTTCCATTACTGTGACTCCTGTAAACCAGGATCTACAGGCAATGACCAAAACACCAGAAAAGTTACACCGAGCTCGATCTCGGTGAAGTCCCAGGAGAAGTTAGCATGTCTTGGAACCCGCAACAAAATTAATCAGAAGAATGTATAATGTGAGGAAGTAGGAAAATAAGTCAAGGTATACAAAGACATACGAAGACTACTTGAGCACATTGCTCAAAAACGGAAAGACCAAAAATACTCAGATATGTACATAGTTTACCAATCAATAAGTTACAGTATCACTCACTATCACAATCACTGCCTACCTTTTTAGGAAACATACCTCATCCTCGTTAATTTCTTCGCTGGCGGCAGGCAACTGCGATGAGCCAACTTCAGCTAAACCTTCCGGAAGTTTACCCTTTTAACAGAACGAGAAAAAAATTACATAATCAATACTTGTTACTCGCCGTTTCACAAAGGAACTTCTTTTTTTTCTTCATCTTTGCGTATTCCCAATAAATTCTAAACCATACCTGGATTTTGAGCGTGGGGTGTATTGACTGCTAGGAGTTTTGCGAGATTTCTGCGCGGGAAAGTCGACAACTACGGACGCTTGCTGTATATTATTTTCTAAAACGTCTGCATTTATCTTGTTTTATGCGCGGGAGTGGTGGTTATCTTGTTATTGGGGTTGGTTTTACCCCACCACTTCGACCCTATTGGGTCTTTAAACACGGTGGTTTCTTGGACATAAAAGTTGTGTTAACCTGCTATAGTGAAAGACAATGATATATATGCAGTGAAATGCTATTTTGCCGCGTAAAATCCACTGAAAATCTCAGTATAACAACTATCATTATACTGGAGTGAGACTGCCTTTTACTTAATAATAATCCATTTATTTCCGACAATATACAGTCCATTAGTTTAGAAATATTAGTAAATACATTCCAATACACTTAATAAATTTCACAATTATAAATTATTATAACTACATAATTCAAATAGATTAAATGAATATATTAAAATGAAACAAGACTAGACTTGACAAAGACGTAGAGGACTGGGACATTTTAGATAATAAGAAAGAAGATTTGGCTAAAAGGTCACTGCCAGTAGTAGTAACCAGGCCATAAAATAATGTAAAAGAAAGTTTTGCTTTTTATTTTCAGTTTTGTTGGGACTGCTGACCCAAGCGACCTTACTTGCTAGCAGAGCATCTGCTGATTGGCAACGCAGGCACTTTTAGTATATTATGAGGTCAGACGTCAGTCGCTCCGAACAATGTCGAATATCAAAAGACGAACCTATCGATTATAGATTGTAGATTTATTTGTCATTTAAAGTAAACAACGTTTGTCAGACCCATTGGTTGAAGCGACTACCACTTGACATACCTACTTCGTCACTGCTGCAAAGCTTAGTTTGTTATTTTAATGGATATCAAAAGACGAACCTATCGATTGGCTATCCTGGTCCTAGCAGTCAAATAAAAGTGGTTTCCTGTCTTCAAATCCAGATAAGGTTTGATACGCTACTGGGAATTAACATTAAAATGTAGAATGAGAAAAATAGGGGAGGGTATAGAGGTAATATAGATCTATATTAAGACGAGAGAAGCCACCTGCGATAGTTAGTTAAGTAGTAGAAACGCTCGTAGCCCCGCTAACATAGTGTTGTGTAAACGATCACCGCGGTAAGCAATTTTCGCCATGGCTGGTCCTCGGATGGGTGCCCCTCTGTGGCATTTCTATTTAAGAGCGTATCCGTCCTTCAGAAGGTCTAGATCCCGGTTGCCAGTAACATGTCAGTCGTTAAGCCAAGTTAAAGGGTCCTTGTCCATTTCAATATGGCAATGGGCTCACGAACTGTTGCGTAGAACAAAAGTGCTTACAGTAAATGTGGGCGTATATATGCCTCTGCCACCCCTTGGGGGATAAAGGCATGATAAGTAAAGTGGTATGCACCTGAACCCCAGCGTAGTTGGCCTCGTCGAGCCACAGCAAGTAGGACCAGCACTGCTTATACCTGATGTCGATGCCGTGGAACAGCTCTTTGTTCCTGATGCTTTGGACCACGAACTCCACGTATCCTGGACAACATATTCAAACTACTATAAAATGCTTCGTCAGCAAACCACGTTTTCTTATTTGAGTTGTTTCATACATATAGTTTAGGCCGTATCTACGTGGTTTAAGGTTGGACCTTTTTATTTTTGCGTATTTTGTGTCCTACTCCATTCCTAACCCTAATATACTGCTGTCCTACTCCCACTCACTCTACGTCTACAGCCACGAAGCGGGAAAGGGCATAATTTCGCAATGCATAAGATACTTTTTGTGACAACTTCACTTCGATTTATAACCCACGTTGATCGAGATGTACCGCGCCGCGCCGCCATATGAATGTCCGCTACCGCGTCTACTAGAAGACCTATTATTGCCAAGAATCGAGAAGATATTTTGGGAATAGAGAAGGTAGGTGCTGGTCAGCCCTGTAAGGAGCCGTGATAAGCTGTGTGAGTGAAATGCAAATAACATTGCATTGGAGCAACAGAGATAGAAATAACGAATAATTGTATGATATTCTACAACGAAAAACAACTCGACCATAGACCATGTTCCAAAACTATTACCGATTCCATCCATGACAGTATTCTTCTTGGTACTGAGCAATATTCTGTTGAAGTCTGCGAACACGATCTGCGAACCGAGCCGCTTGAACTCGGCCACCAGCATGAGGAAGAGCTTCTTCATTAAATTGTACAGAGTCCTTCGCAGCCCAGGGTCGTATAAAAGAGATGAGGAGGTTTTGAGCCACCTGGTAGAAATAAAAATATTGTGAATTGAATAAATTGAAGGCATATGGTAATAAGTCACCTAGTTTCACTATAGTTGGTCCTCGGATGGGTGACTTGACTGAAATTATGTGGTACTTCTATTTACAGATTAATATTCTGAAGTCACTTTAAGTCGTAGGTCCCGATTGACAGTAACACGGCAGTTGTTAATCCAAGTTGAAGGCCTAGGGCGGCTTGAAAACCTTCAACAACATGGCGCCATAACCTGCGCTTGTACAATTGAACACGGTTCACCACTTTTTACGTGGGACCAAAATGCTTACGGTGAAATGTGGGCGTATAGTATGCCTCTGTCACCCCTCCGGGGATAAAGCTGTGAAAGATAATTAATAAGATTACAATATAAGAATGTTACCTGTAAAAGTGTGATATCTGGAAGTCTGCGAAGACGTTTTTGTACTGTGTGACGTCACGGAGCCACGACGCCACCATCGTCCGTAGGATCTTGAAGGCCGCACTGCACTGGGCTGTTTCGTCGTAGCTGAGAGACGCGTTCACACCTGACACGCGGAAATACAGGAAAAAATATTCAAGCGTTTGTTTTAAAAGAGAAACTTCTTAACGAAGAAACTATATAGCTGTAAAAATATCGTCACGTTTTTCTGTAAAGCGCCATGTTGTTTTGAAGAGATACTTCTTTATCGACGTATGAGAGAAATTTTATAGCTGTAAAAAATTTCGTAATAAGTTTAACTTTTTACCTGTGTACTCTGGTACACACATATACTTTTCTTTTACAATTTATCTTCCCACTGTATCCCAGACAGGGTAGTCAGAGGGCAGGCTTAACAATCCAATGCATACTTTCGCTTCCTACAGATTCATTAATCGCTTCATACATGTACGTCTGGATATCCGAGTACCTTTGACCATTCCATTTTTCAGCAATCTGCTCGTGTGGACTTCATATGTAAGTCTCGGCCTACCCTGACTCCTTCTACCCTCTATTTTCACAGAGTATATATTCTTCGTCAATCGTTCCTCACTCCTTCGTTGGACGTGTCGAAACCAATTACACTTTCATTCAAACTTGCCTTATTGCGAATCACTTCATAATTCCATGTATTCAAAAAAGTACTATCACGCGCAAAATAGGTGTTCTCTGAAAGAAACTCTCATATAGGGCAGTGAGCGCTTTGAAATAACAAAGTGGTAAAATATACTTTCTAATGGTAAGAACGTTGGATGTTCAAAGGTGCGTTTCGCTTTGGACAGATATAAAAAATGCATACGGTGAAATGTTGTCATATATTATGCCTCTGCCTACCCCATAGGGTACAAAGGCGTGATGATATCTATGTATGTAGGTATGTACTACTAGTTGACGCCTGTGGCTCCGCACGCGTGGTGAAGTTTTCTCGTTCCCGTTTCCCATAGGAACTTGTTCCCGGAATAAAAAGTAGCCTGTGTTATTCTGATGTGCTGAATGAAGCTATATTATTGTAAAGTTTCATTAAGATCCATTCAGTAGATTTTGCGTGAAAGAGTAACAAACATCCACACATACTTTCGCATTTATAATATTATTTAAGATTATTCGTCAATCTTTCCTTACTCATTCGCTGGACGTGTCCAAACCAACGGAGCATGCCCTTTTTCAGCTTAATGTTGACTTATTCATTCAAACTAGCTATATTGCATATCACTTCATTATTCCATATATTCAAAACAGTACTAGCACGCGCAAAATAGGTGTTCCCTGACAGAGACTTTCATATAGGGCAGTAAGAGCTTTGAAATAACGTAAAATCTGTGGTAAATATACTTTCTAATAGTAATAACGTCGGATGTTTAGAGGTTGCGTTATGCTTTGCAAAGTTATAAAAAATGCATTCTGGTTTATTCATGTAGGTCACAAAGTAACACTTATTAACGTCATGATTATTGCTATTACATTTACTGCCAGATTCGCACAGCAATAGGTAGAGCCTGAGGAAGAAACTGGTAATAAAACTCATGGCCACTCTTTTCTAACGGCCAGTAAATACATTAGTTAGATTTAATTATATGATATGGTTATATAGTATGCCTCTGCTTACCCCTTTGTGTATAAAAGCGTGATGATATGTATGTATATAAGTATCTACTATCTAGAAGCCACTCACCAGTGTTAGAGATGACATCCTGTATGTTGTGATGCTGCGCTCCAAACGACGTGGCCACCGAGGTTCCTTCCAGCTGCAGGATGTGATGCGCCTGTAGGAGCGCGCATACTCCTAGCGCGTCGGACTCCAGCTCCACGCACACGTTGCCATACGCGCCGCTACTGTTGTGCGTGCAGCCTGACAGATCTTCTACCTCGCTCATCAACCTGATCAGCAGTCCAAAGTTAGGAATAGTCGGAAGAATAGTCGTATTTTTACATTAAACAGGCGCCATCTAGCCCATACTAAGCTAATATAAGCTTGTGCTATGAAATGTAGACAACTCATAAAGTATTATATAGAACATAGAAAAATACACAAAAGCAAAAACTGACTGACTGATCAATTAACACACAGATCTAGCTAGAACCATGAAATTTTGCATTAAGAAAGGATTTTTGAAAAGATGGTTAAAGATGCAAAGTTTGTTTGAAACAACCTGTTTTCTTAGTCTGATCAACATGGACACGCGGACAGAGCAGCAGGTGTTAGCTAGTATTATATATAGCAAACACCCAAACTTTAATGCCACTGCCGCGCATGAGGTCCCGGGTTTCTATTCCAGGGTCAGAAAAAATATTTGTGTAATCCACAAATATGTGTTTCGGAGTTTGGGTGTCTCTTAAAAAAAATAAAAATAAATATCCATCACGCCTTATCCCCGAAGGGGTGGCAGAGGCATATTATATGCCCACTTTTCACCGTGTGGATTCCTGTCCCACGTAATAGGTGGTGAGCCCATTGCCGTGTTGAAATAGACAGACGCAGGTTGTGGCTACCTGCTGTTGAAATTTTCAAGCCGCCCATAAGGTCTTCAACCAGGCTTAACGACTGCCATTTTACTGGCAACCGGGACCAACGGCTTAACGTGCCTTCCGAAGCACGGAAACGCTCGCAAATGTAAATGCCACAAAGTGGTCACCCATCCGAGGACCAGCCATAGTGAAAGTTGCGTAACTCAGTGATCGTTTACAGAACACTGAGACCGCGAGGCCACGAGCGCTTCAGTGTCTCTTGGTTAATTTTTTATTATTTATTTTATTTATTTATTTGTTTATTTAGATCTAGTTATCTAGATCCAATACCACAAGCTTATATTAGCTTATACTTTGGCCTAGATGGTGCTGTGTAAAAAGTATCCCAAAATATTTTTTTATTTATCTATCCCCATAGGGGCGGCTGCGTCCATCGTTCGTTCGTCTACAGCAGGTGCATCGTTTGCAAGTGGGGTCGCTTCGGCCACGTGATCTTGATGGCCCTTACACTTATATTACCGTACATAAATAAGATAGCCGTACAAAAATATCGAAAGGAGATAGAGTTACCTATTGTCATCGTTCTCTCTACCGCCGAGATCGGGTCGGTCAGTGTTAGAGCACCACAGTACGAAGTTGTGCTTGACAAGGTGTCTCGCGTAGAACAGGTCTGCGCCGAACAGAGTGGGGTCGGCCGGCACGTTGCCCATTGGCACGTGGAAGTACCTGTCACAACAGGATCGAATATTTAAAAAAAAACCTTTTAACAAATGCGGCCCTATATGTTTTTAGAGAGAAAACATATAGGGCCGTATTCCAGAACGACAACGAACAGTCCGAGACTACCAGGACTTTAATTGGTAGTGCTAATTAGTGTCTGGCACATAAGACTTTTTAGTTCAAATTATTATATTAATATTATATTAGTATAAAACGGGTTCAAAATATCTTCCAAATTTAACATCTAAAATTATCACATTTTATTAAATTTAAATTTCCGTGCATCGGAAGGCACGTTAAGCCGTTGGTCCCGGTTGCCAGTAAAATGGCAGTCGTTAAGCCCAGCTGAAGGCCTTATGAAAAATTTCAACAGGAGATCGCCACATCCTGCGCCTGTCCATTTTCAACACGGCAATGGGCTCACCACCTGTTACGTAGGACAATAATGCATACGGTGAGATGTGGTCGTATAGTATGCCTCTGCCTACCCCTTCGGGGATAAAGTCGTGACAATATGTATATGTATGTAGGAGTATTTTAGACAGAAAACCAATATTTTGAGTGTCTCAGTGGTGCAGTGGGTAGTGTATTAGAATCTATACTAATATAAAAAGCTGAAGAATTTTGATTGTTAGTTTAGTTGAACGCGCTAAGGCCTGTCTCCCATCTGGGTAGGCAGAGACTATTGCTTTCCACTTGCTAAGATTATGGCATTCAACTTTCGCTTCTTCTACTTTTATAAATGTTTACATATAGGTACGCTCGCCGGTTAAGGGTTCTCTTGACCTGGCCTTTTTCCAAAAGGTCATCGATTTGATTGACATACGTACGGCGTAGTCGACCCTCACCAGTTTACCCATTCATTTTCGCTACGTAAATCTGCTTAGTCAGTCTCTTTTCATCCATCCTCTCCACGTGTCCGAACCATCTAAGCATTCTTTTTTCTATCTTAGTCACTACATCTTCTGTCATACCGCAATGTTCCCTCATTACGCTGTTTCTTACATTATCCATCAACTTCAGTCCAGAGCTATACCTCGTAGACTTCTCATTTCCACTGCATTTATTTTAGTTCTGTAAATGATTACTGCATTAAGCTACTATCACTATGGCTGGTCATTGGATGGGTGACCACTTTGTATACCCAGTTTTCACTGCAAGCGTAGGGACAAGCACACCCCTATGTACAGCCAGTCTTGCTTTCTTAGACACGTTCTGGCTGCTCATAAAGGTGTACATGGCTCCATTCACTTGGTTTCCAGCCAAAACTCTTCGTTAAATGTCATCATCACACTTACCATCACTCGCAAATTTTGAACATAAATATACAAATTCTTTCACCTGTTCCACTCTTTTCCCTTCCACAAAAATCGAGCACTCCGTGATGTTTTCCTCTCATTCAAAAACCATACTTATTACCTGATCATCAGCGTAAAGAAGACATTTGACAGTCAGATCAGTCATTTTTAAACCATATGCACCCTCTTGCAGTTCTTTCCAAAAATGTCAATGTTTATTGGACTGCTTCGGTGGCGCGGTGGTAGTGTATGCGACTGCCGCGCATGAGTTCCCAAGTTCGATTCCCGGGTCGGAACCAATATTTGTGTGATCCACAAATGTTGGTTTCGGAGTTTGGGTGTTTCCTATATAAAATATGTATGTATTTAGAAATATATAAGTATGTATATCAGTTGTCTAGATTCCATAGTACAAGCTTATAGTTTAGTTTGGTCTAGATAGCGCTGTGTAAAAAGTGTCCCACAATATATATTTATTTATAGATTAAACAGCCACTGTGACGCTACACAACCATGTCCTACACCTTTTTCTATGGGAATAAAGTCTGTGCAAGCTCCGTTGACTCTGAAACAAGCACTGGATCCCTCATATAGAGATTTCAGTGCTCGTATTAAGTTCAATTGCGATTACAATGTAAATTATTAACTCAGTCGCACACCACTATTAACAATATTACTTACTTTTTATGTATGCTTTCAAGATATCATTAGCCAATCAAACTCGCAATGGAATGCAAAGCTTGCGATAAAGTCTTTTTATTGGGATATCTAGGTGCGTCCACACGTCGCGGAAGCCCGATAAATTTGGCTAAACGCTGCGTTCGCCATATCTCTTTAGTTAAGATAAATATATGAAGCGCTCGTGGCCCCGCGGACTCAGTGTTCTGTAAATGATTACTGCGTTAAGCAACTATCACTATGGCTGGTCATTGGATGGGTGACCACTTTGTGGCATTTACATTTGCAAGCATTTCCGTGCTTCGGAAGGCACATTAAGCTGTTGGTCCCGGTTGCCAGTAAAATGGCAGTCGTTAAGCCCGTTGAAAAATTGCAACAGCAGGTCGCTACAGCCTGCGCCTGTACATTTCAACACGGCAAAGGGTTCACCACCTGTTACGCAGGACAAAAAATGAAAATGTGGGTATATAGTTATGCCTCTGCCTACCCCTTCGTGGATAAAGGCGTGACAATATGTCTGCGACAGTATAGGTGGAGTGAAATTGATGGACAAAGAAAGGAACAGCGTGATAAGGGAACATCGCAGTATGACAGAAGATGTAATGACCAAGATAGAAAAAGGGGTGCTTAGATGGTTCGGACACGTGGAAAGGATGGATGAAAATAGACTGACAAAGCAGATTAATGCGGCGAGAGTGAATGGGCAAACTTGTAGAGGTTGACCTCGGCGTACATATGCCAAACAAATTGAAGATCTTTTGACAAAAGGCCTTGGTCAAGAGTACCCTTAACCGGTGACCTTGAAACACTTATGAAAGTAGAAGAAGCGAAAGTTGTATGCTAGAATCGTAGCAAGTGGAAAGCCATAGTCTCTGCCTACCACGATGGGAGACAGGCGTGATGATATGTATGTGTGGAGCTGACCTGCACTGCTCCAGGGTAAGCTGCAGGATGGCGTCCAGGCCGAGGTAGTGTCGCACGATGGCCCGGGCGCCCACGCGCTGCCAGTCCAGCCCGCTGTAGATGGTCTCCACATCGCGGACGTGCAGCCTCACCACCGGGAACTCCGATATCACTGTAACACAGAACAGTACCGTGTATTGTATTGCCTCCGTTTGGAAGCACTTGAAATGTATTTGTCGGGAGCTCAGGGGGCTATCCGTCACAGAGACTCACTTGAGACCCCCGGCCATAGACCTACTACTGTACTGTAAGGTTGTTGCTTCCGTTCTCCCACATTTTACAACTCTATAGATATTTTCACGTCAAAGAGACGATTGAATTGAAGGGATATTTTAGGTTATACATATGAAGACCACGTGATCTGATTGCTCAAAAACGGAAAAGTCAAAAGTACTCGGATACCTAGACGTGCATGTATGAAGCGATTAATGAATCTGCAGAGGGCCGAGTCCACTATTGACAAGCCGTAAAATAGAACCAGAACTGCTGTTTTAGCAGTCAAAATGTTAGTAGACTATCAAAAATGCAACTGACTAGCGGCCACTGGTGTAGTACGTGTTAGTAGCATTGTATCGGCCGACCGATAGAAGTCTATTGAAGTACGATTGTAATAGTAGACTACGAAAAACTGTCAAAATTGTACCGGTGGCTTTCTGTTGAGCGACGGTTTCTATTCTTTTCTGACGCGATTGAATTAGTAGACTTGAGCCCTAGGAAGCGAAAGAAGTATGCCTGGATCGCGAAGCTTGGCGATCTGTTCTCTCTGACTGGGGTAGTCAGTCAGGGATACAGCGTGAAGATAGTGAAGACATTTTAGGTTAGGTTAATACAAGTGGGTAGTTACATGGCATGTGTTGTAGGCAGGCGTGCGGTGTCAAGGCGGTTTGCAGGGCCAGTAGTGTCGGTCCGCAGCGTTCATCGCGGTACCTCTGCAGCGCCCTCTGTAGGTGACGAGACACGGCGCGGATATCCGTCTCCACTACCACCTCCCAAGACACCTCGGATCCTGGGAGAGTGCTTTCTTCTGTACCCAGATTAATCCTGCATATAATCACATATGTATCTAATAACTTGTTCTTGAGACTTTATGTATACTATTTACTGCCTCAGTGGCGCAGTAGTAGTTATGAGGTGCGATTTCCGGGTCGGAAAAGTATTTGTGGAATCCACAAATGTTTGTTTCGGAGTTTGTGTGTGTGTATATATGGATTTAGAATATATAAGTATGTTTATCAGTCGTCTAGATCCCATAACACAAGCTTCTATCAGCTTGCTTTAGTCTAAACGGCGGTATGTAAAAATGTCCCACAATATTCATTTGCATGTTTGTTTGTTTGTATGTATGGTTTAACGTGCTAATCTGAAAAACTTATGGTACGTATTGAAAAAATATTTTTGTTTTGGATAGCCTGTTTATCGAGGAAGGTTATATAGGCTATATATCATCACGCGGTGAGCGAAGCAGTAATCATAAATATCAACGAATTGGACAAATTTTCAAACAGTATACATTGTAAAGTTGTTTATAAAGGACGGGATAAAATGGGCCACAGGGTTCGAAGTACGCCACACGTGAAGTCGCGGGGGTCTGTTAGTTATTTTAATGAGTTTATTTTGTCCAAGGTACCAAGTGTTGAAGGAATAGGTGTAAGCGGCCCAGTGACCTCACCAGGTAGCGGAGCTCCTGCTGACCAACAGACGTGGCAGAGACGCATGTTCTCTTACGAGGTTGAGAGGAACCATTTTGAGAATCCCTGAACCCCATGAATTATAAGTGTACCAAACAAAATAATTTTATAACTACGACGCGGCAGCCATTTTGTAAACACTTTCTAATGCTACGCCGGTGGACTAGTGTGCAACTTCTAACGTCATTTTCTGGGCCTTGGAAGCGTTTTCAGCTGGCTGAAGTTGCCGTTGTTTTCAGGCGCCTGAAGACAACGGTAACTGAGGTGAAATTTGGATAATTTAGTATGTGATAGAGCCTTCGCGGAAACGGCCTGAAACCGCTTTCAGCCAGCTGAAAACGCTTCCAAGGCCCAGAAAATCACGTATGAAGTTGTTAACTAGTCCACCGGCGTAACATTAATAAAAACAACTATCCATACGACATGAATAAGGATCTGCGATTTCATCAATAACCGCACACGGAAGAAAGGTAAGGTGTTATTTTTCTTCCGTGTACGGTTATTGAAGAAATCGCAAATCATTGTGTGTGATGATGACTTGCAAGCTCTTACAGCTCAATTAGTATGCTCCATTTTTATTTTTTTAGTAATTATTTAAAATAATTATTGCAAGCAATCGTGGATGTGTCAGCTCTGAAAGACTTTCCCGAGTTACCAACAAAATTTTGTTCACAGCTCGGGACATTCCTTTCTGCGTCTCGTCCCTTGCCCCACGCACGATTGCTATATCTAGACAGCTTCGTCGGCCGACTGTATTATCTTTCGGCTGCGGTATTACTCACTTAGCAGTTCTCTCCGCCTGATATAGCGTGTTCATATTGGGCACTTGGTTGGTCTTCACCGTGTCCAGAACGTATATGTATGCGCGTTTGACCGGTGGAAGCACTAGTGCCCACATGCTTCGACTCGAGTTGGGCGCAGAGTGTTGGTAGATGTAGATATGCTTCACTGGCGCTACACCGTCCTGGGAATATTCGAGTTACATCTAATAATAATCGTTCCAAGCCGTTTTCGGCTACGGCGACCGTCCCTTCACCTACTGGCGCCTCTCATGGACTCTCATGTGGCTAGAAAGACCACCTTTATTTATAAAAAATCTTGCACAGAGTGGACAAGTGAGAGCACCATTGACTTGATATATAGTGGGAGGTAGCGTTAATGCTCACTAGGAATTTTATATCGGCTGATATTCATAAGATCTTTTCAATGGGGAAGAAAACGCAAAACTTTTATGTAGAGGGCGCTGTGTGTTTGTTACACAGAAAACGTTATGATTCATAGCAAAATCCTTAATCTGCTTCGTCTTGCGTTTTGTTTTTGCTCTAAGTTTCTTTTTTTGGTGCAAAAAGCTTTACAACATATATTCTACCTAGCGAGTCGATGAATTAAACGAGGAATTGAAAAAAGAAAACAGAGCCACATTTAAAAGTCACACAGCGAATAGGTATTCTTTAATAATTAATTAATAACGCGTATTTTCTAACACAATACTATGAAGATTGACAGTTGCTTTGTAACAAACATATGGCGCCTTCTACAATGAACTATTTGACAGTTTTCTTCCCCATTCTTTTTTTTGAAGATTTTCTTTTATTCGTGTTGTAATAACACGCTTTTAACCAAAATTGACAATTCTAGGTCTCCATTAATACATAGTTTATACCAATTAACATAGACGTTAGAGTTGTATGGGCTCTTATACAATTTGGAGATTTAGTTTAATTGGCATGTTATAACTTTTGGTTCCACCACTACCAGACTGACTGACGGTCAAATATGTTATGTATTGGTAAAGAACTATTAGTGTTATGAATATCAGCCGGTATAAAATTCCTTGAAAAATTAACGCTACCTCCCCTACTAATTGCTTTTATATTAGAAATTAACAACTTTGCACTAAAGGCAAACAGTATATACGGTATTTATATTTTTCTCTGTCTATCAATTTGTTTGTGCAGGCTAATCTCTGAAACAGCTGGATAGATTCTATAAGCAATTTTAAATTTTAAATCATAAGATTTTATAACCAGCAAACTTAGGTTACATTTACACCCGGATTCTTACGGGAATGGGCACTACGCGGATAGAACCGCGGGTCGCCCACTAGTTTGATAAAAGTTTTAAACACTCAACTTCGCAGTTTGGCATAAACATTTGTACAAAAACAGTACGAGTAGGGCTCCATTGCACCATGTTTTAATCCTTTGTAGGAACGGATGTTTGTTACACATCAGAATAACACATAGGCTACTTTTTATACCGGGCACAAGTTCCTGTGGGAAACGGGAACGGGAAAACTTCCCCAATCGTGCGGAGCCGCGGCCGTCAATAAGTTACCAATAATAAAACGATCAACATCGACTTAATATTATAAAATAAATACTCACCTGTTTCTGTAAATAAGGCTGATGTGCGACACTCTTAAATTGGAGCTGGTTCAGTGAAAATGAATCCATGTTGGTAGAGCCAAACTGGATTTGCCTGAAATACAATAAAATGGTGTTAATACAATTAACACTAATTTTTAATTAATTGCCACTTTGTGGCATTTATATTTGCGAGCGTTTCCGTGCTTCGGAAGGCACGTTAAGCCGTTGGTCCCAGTAACATGGCAGTCGTTAAACCAGTTGAATGGCTTGAAAAATTTCAGCAGCAGGTCGCCACAACCTGCACCTGTCCATTTCAACACGGCAATGGGCTCACCACCTGTTACGTGGGACAAAAAGCAAAGCTTACGGTGAAAAGTGGGCGTATTGTACGCCTCTGCCTACCCCTTCGGGGATAAAGGCGTGAAAGTATGTTTTTTTTTAATACAATTACATGTCA
Organism: Thumatha senex; assembly: GCA_948477245.1. Classification (NCBI taxonomy): domain Eukaryota; kingdom Metazoa; phylum Arthropoda; class Insecta; order Lepidoptera; family Erebidae; genus Thumatha; species Thumatha senex. The sequence goes on from OX419743.1 coordinate 18,343,627, forward strand.
AAAGTACTAGGATACCCAGACGTGCATGTGACCCCCCAACTCCGTAAGTGCGCCGGCGTCGTTTTCTCGTCCATTAGTTAGGTGCACCGCTAAATGGTAAGGTCGCTCGGCATCTTGGTGGAACCGTACACAATATTTCAGAGATTTTTTGCCACGCATCTCTCTTAGCATAAAAACAGTATGAATGGCATATAGTAACATAATATAAACATAACATACTTTCACGCCTTTATCCCCGAAGGGGCAGAGGCGTACAACAAGCCCACTTTTCACGGTATGCTTTGCTTTTTGTCCCACGTAACAGGTGGTGAGGCCATTGCCGTGTTGAAATGGACAGGTGCAGGACCTGGTGCCTGGTTCCGCAGGTGGCATATAGTACCGCTTGAATTCCCTGTAAGGGATCTGTTATGACCTGATTAACATTCTCATTTGATTGTTTTGGGAAATGTGGAAGCTATAATGTCTCTGCTATAAAGTTGACAACCTTTTGATACGCCTCTTCACCACCACCTTGGGCTCTAAAGATGTTGGTACATATAGCTGGTACCCTGGATTAGCAAATATGCTACTTTATATTCCGGGAATAAGTTCCAATGGGAAACAGGTACAGAAAAATTTCACAATGCAGCCGGAGCCGCGATCATTAGCTAGTAATACATAAAGTGTCTCTCACTTCCTCGCTTCAGCCGGATCCACGGTACATATACAGCCGAGTTGTACCAGCGCCCTGAACTCCAGACTCATTTGCGTTTCGTAAATGCCTTCAATTTCTGGGGCGCACAGTTCTGCCATCAATTGTCTGAAATAAATGAAACCCATTTTGAACTATTAAAGTTTCTTAATATGTGAAAACCTTGACGAGCTGAACCCTGCCGAGGTTAGAGCTCGACGAGATCTAACCTCATCAGGGTTCAGAGATCATCTCGTCATCAATCGACTAAAAGTACACTATGGTCTTTCACGCCTAACTGGTTTGAAAATCATGTCAAATACAAAAGAGGTCTCTCGAACTACAAAGCCTTGTTTTAGAAGAAGAAACTTTCAGTAATATGTTAATGGCATGTGGCCGTGGAAGCGGGAAAAGGCAGCGAAAAGATCGGTAAATGAAATCAATTATTAACTCTTCTTGTTTACGCAGTACTGGTGTAGATGTAGCACGGGATCCAAGCGCGACAGAGTACTGTTACCGTTGCCCCAGTAATTAACGAACAGAATACGGACTCCTATTAAATATCGTGGGACAATTATTTTTTACTCAGCGCCGTCTAGCCCATAGTAAGCTAATATAAGCTTGTCTAGACGACTGATGAACATACTATTACATATATTTCTAAATAGATACATAGAAAACACCTAAACTCCGAAACAAACATTTGTGGATCACACAAATATTTCTTCCGAGTCGGAGTCGCGGCAATCGCATACACTACCACTGCGCCACTGACGTAGTCAAGAAGCCTAAAGTTCTTCATCACACATTACAGATAATAGAATAGGTGGGGCGGGGCAAGTTTAACAGTATACTGTTACAGTTGCCCCAAAAACAAACGAGCAGAATGCTGACTCGTAAAGTTCTTGGCCACACATTACAGATACAATACGTGGAGCGGGGCAAGTTTAATAGTATACAGTTGCCCCAGTAGTAGCCTTCCTTGAATACTCACTCCTGATGCTCTCTATACAAGTTTTCTGGCACACAGTACTGGTACAAATGCAGCACGGGGTGTGATCGAGGCAATATTCGGTTGCACTTGCGCCAGTACTGGCCACTGTCCGTGGTGCGAGCCACTCGCTGGTTCACGTAGAATATGCGTGGCACTGACAGCTTCACTTGGTGCAACTCGGTACCAACTAGCGCCCATACTTTGAATAAACCCGATTCTGCTGTTTCAGCTACCTGCACAGATTATAATTTATGTTCATATTACTATTTGAACCTATCTGGGTACATACTGTAAAGCGACTTTGTTTAAGGCTCCTACACTATCTACATTTGGAGCCTGAGGTCCACTATTACTTGGCTACTGAAAACAGTTATCATTTGGCGTTTGATTATTTTGGCTGTGTACATTGTCATATAAAGGCACAGAGGATCTCATAACGTCACCGCGCCAATGATACGATCCACACACACCCACAGACACACACACACACACACGCATGCACGCAGGCACTCACGCACGGACTCACGCACGCACGCACTCACGCACGCACGCACTCACGCACGCACACAGACACACAATTTTAGTCTTTTATATATATACTTACCTCTTTTATAATTTGGCTACTTGTTTGAAATTACCATTTTGGTCTTTGTCTGCGTCACAGTTTATTACTATTGCAGGAATCATCGTTCAATTAGGCCTGTATGGGCGTTTGTGAGCCTCGTTCGGTAGTCAACCAGATCTCACATTGGCAAATAGCTGAAGTTTAAAGGGTTCAATGCCTGTCTCGAATCGAATTGTATTTTTCCATTTTATTAAAAAAATATGAGATAGCTGATGTTATGAGGAGTAATTTAGGCTACATTGTATACACGCGGGTGTAACCGCGGCGCGTTCGCTAGTCCTGAAATAAATTTTACCTGTATAATCTGCCACGGAGTATTGAGCAGTGTGCGTTGAGCTCTTCGGATAAACCCACCGAGTGTCGTCGCGGGACCGGTACTGGCTGGCAGTACTGATACCTCCTTGTCTACTTTACCTACCAAATGTAAAAAGAACTTCATTATTTCAATGATGACAAACGTTTTTTACTTCAAATAAACCCAAAAAAAAAAAACGGTAAAAACGGGGTTTGTACTTCTTTATATTTCAAAAATGGCTGAATTATTAACGAACAAAGTGCGTATAACGCGGGTGACCGCTTATGTCCACAACTCTGCTCATTCGACAGTCGCGCTCTCGTTCGCACCCGAATGCACCGCCGCGCCTTGTCGCAGTCTGTGTGAGGCTGTGACGTAATAATGGGCGCTCCTAATCTCGGAAATTCAAATAAGGACTATATCTTCTCGTCGTTATAACTTCGGAAATACTGCATGTATTGAAGTGAAATAAAAACTAATTTAATGTGCATGAGCTACGCTCCAATTTTAGCTTTGGTGAAAGATCTCCTACATTATATTAATATCCTTGATCAGCGTTAAATAAAAAAAAATACTTCACAGATTTAAATCCTCACGCAATATATAGATAGATCAATACTACATAAATGAGCTTACCTCGTTTACTACGATTTCGCAGACCACGTTGTTCCATTTGCCATAGCCATTTCTTCTTTTGAAACAAGATCCATTGCCTTCTTTCTGCCTGGTAAGAAGATAGTATACACCAAATAAATGATTGCATATTTAAAAATATAACATGGATTTTATATACCTCCTTGCATGAACCTCCATGCCGTACTCCCACTATACCACAAAAACGCCCACGTTTTATGTCGATTGTGTCTTACTTAAGCAGAGTTCGTCCGCTGCAACGTGTTTTCGTGTTTGCTAACTCACTAAAATGGTTTACAAACATGTTAGGGGCGTGGTCTAACCGTTTTGTAAGAAAAACACCAAAACATGTTTGCTTCGGACGGCACGTTAAGCCTTTGGCCCCGGTTGGAGGTAACATGATGGTTGGTCGTCAAACCACGTTAAAAGGTACACAGTACGTATTTGGGACTAATCCCACCCACATTCCCATTACTGTGACTCCTGTGAACCAGGATCAACAGCAATGACCAAAACACCAGAAAAGTTACACCGAGCTCGATCTCGGTGATGTCCCAAGAGAAGTTAGCATGTCTTGGAACCCGCAACGAAATTAATAAAATAAAATAGAAAAAAAGAAGTAAGAAAAGAACGTAATGCCTCTTCCCTTCTTTGCAAAGCGGGAGACCTGGAAAGCAACTAGGTGTAAATCATATAGAAATAAGGAAGCACCACGGTAATACCTAGTCAGGTCATAAGTATTGTCACACAGTAAAAACTTTTCTTTTAGAATGCTGGCCACAAAAAGTTTATTGAATTCGAATTTCGAATTGTTCATAAAAATAAAAATGTATACTTTTTAGAATTTTACTCATTTTTAAATACGGAGTGGACGTCTAAAGAAGACCGTGTTGCAGTTATTGCGTTGCATCATTGCGGTTACGCGCAAATTCAAATTTTTGACATACTGAAAAATTTGAATATAACCAAAAGATTCGTTTATCGTACCATCAAACGATACAATGAAGACTCTAGCGTAGATGACAGGTCAAGAAGTGGTCGCCCTCGGTCTGTTAGGACTCCAGCAGTGATAAAAGCTGTAAGGCGCGAATTCAAAGAAATCCCAAACGTAAGCTGAAACTGTTGGCCCTTCAGATGGGGTTAAGCGGAACCACGGTGAAAAGGGTGTTAAATGAAGACTTAGGGCTTCGGTCATATCGAAGAAAAACAGGACATCGTTTAAATGCTCGTCTAATGGACCTGAGACTGAACAGAAGCCGCGCTTTGTTGAAGCGGTACGCGGGAAAAATATATCTGAAAATTTTTTTTGGGATGAAAAAATGTTTACCGTAGAAGAGAGCTAAAACAAACAAAATGATAAGGTGTACGCACACAGTAGTGAAGAAGCGAGCAACCGAATTCCGCGTGTCCAACGAGGTCATTTTCCATCCTCGCTCATGGTATGGTTGGGAGTTTCTTATTGGGGCTTAACAGAGGTACATTTTTGTGGGAAAGGTGTAAAAACGAATGCAGTTGTGTATCAAAATACAATCCTGTAGAACCTTGTGAAATAATGAATAATAAAATATAACCTCATAGAAATAATGTTACTAGCTGAGCCCCGCGACTTCACCTGTGTGGAACCCCTTTAATCTCGTCGTTTATTACTTTTCTATTGCCTATTGTATGAATTTTTGGACGATTTCTTGACATGTATGAGTACTACTTCGCTCTCCTGGGTAGTAGCGTGATGATATATAGCCTTCCTAAATAATGAGGTATTCAATACATAAAGATTTTTTTAATTCACACCAGTAGTTCCTGAGATTAGCGCGTTCGACCATACAAACTCTTCAGCGTTATATATTAGTATAGATATAGATTATTATTCAAAGTATCGCTAATGGTACGTAAGTACACAATAAGTAAGTACACAAGAAGCGCTCGTGGCCCCGCGGTCTCAGTGTTCGGTAAACGATCACTGAGGTACGCAACTTTCACTATGGCTGGTCGTCGGATGGGTGACCACTTTGTGGCATTTACATTTGCGAGCGTTTCCGTGCTTCGGAAGGCACGTTAAGCCGTTGGTCCCGGTTGCCAGTAAAATGGCGGTCGTTAAGCCTGGTTGAAGGCCTTATAGGCGGCTTAAAAAATTTCAACAGCAGGTAGCCACAACCTGCGTCTGTCTATTTCAACACGGCAATGGGCTCACCACCTATTACGTGGGACAGGAATCCACACGGTGAAAAGTGGGCATATAATATGCCTCTGCCACCCCTTCGGGGATAAGGCGTGATGGATATTTATTTATTATTTATTAAGTACACAATAACTTTCGTAAACAAAATCTAATTCCAATAATCAAAATTATTATCAATAGTTATACATATAAGTAATACATTATTTCAAGCGATCTGTCCTCTCTGACTACCCCGTCAGGGATACAGCGTGAAGATAGTTAGTTTTTTAGTTTTTATTATTTCAAGCGGAATTCAAACACCTGTGTAATATTTAAAACGATCGCGGCAGTATGTATGGCGCTAGAGATACTGACACGTCTAACTCAAACACTGCCTCAACCGCAAGACCGCGACTGACCGAGCGTCGAAGAACGCCAATGTTCATCACACTGGCCTGGAGATGCGTGCGTCTGTGTGAGTAAATTATTTCGCACGTTTGTAAGGAGTTTTCTTACTTCTTATTTTTGTACTTTGTTAAAGGCTATTTAGGTGGCTTGAAAGATTTCAGATCACCACAATCTGAGCTTGTCCATTTCAATACCGCAATGCACGCGGTGAAATTTGTGCGTATAATATGCCTCTGCTACCCCTTCGGAGATAAAGGCGTGATTGATGATCAAATTAAATACCAAACTCACCTTCGTGGTGCCAAAAGGTGGTGGGGTTCCGAGAGCTTCCTTCCATGTTTGGGGTTTAGGTGGAGACTCCTCGCGTTTCCTCTTGACCGTGTGGACTATCGGTCTGATAGTGTGGTCCTTGTTTGTGTTAGATTTACCTATGTCTTCTATATCCGTTTCTGTGGGCTATTAAAGAAAAGGTATTGGTAAATATGTGATGTAAATATGTTAGGGGCTCATTTGGTGCACCTGCTGAGCAATGTATGAGGCAACGACTTAGCCGCAGGAAGGTCAATAGTAGCTCCCAACGACGCCTAACATAAAAAGCCATAGCATAGTTCCTCCTAGCAACCCAGCGGACTCTAAGCTCCAAATACAGATATTGCTTGAATATAATTGAGTATATGCTAAGAATACGAGTAGTAGAATAAGTATCCTATAATAAGGCAAGAAGCAGATCTAAAAAGTCAAGGTTTTACTTGCGCCATGGGGGATACCATGGTTGGAAATAGTCTTACTAATGGTAATGCTGAAGACAATAATTAAAACCCGTAATCCCAGGTCAAATTGAAAGTGTAAAAGCTTGCTCAGATACTTTTGTCCAACAACATATGTTGTCAGATACAGTAAGCTGTTTCACTCTACCTTTTTCTTCTAATATTATCTACTTCTATCTTTTAATATTATAAAGAGGAAATATTTGTAAGTTTGTTTGTATTGAATAGGGTCAGAAACTATAGGGCCAATTTTAAAAATTCTTTCACCATTATAAAGCTACATTTTTCGTGAGTAACATAGGCTATATTGGATTTTCAGAAGTTTAGGGTTCCGTACGAAATCTCGAATAGTAAAATGAAGTTTTACGCGCGGGCGGGTTATAAAATGCCCACAGATGTGGTGTACTGGGCCCCAATTCTCGAACACGCGACTTGAAAGCGTAGACGTAAATTTACTGGTGAAATGTCTTTTGTCTCTTGTTTAGCCGTTTTAAAATATGAAACAAATTACATGTCACTAGCAATATCTACACTTTCAAGTCGTGTGGCCTAAGATGGAGAACACAAAAGGGTCAAAATATTACCAGCAAATACAACTAAAATTGGAGCGTTACTCATATACATTACATCAGTTTTTATTTCACTTCAATACGTACGTACGTAACGTAGCACAGATTGCGACAAAACGCGGCGCGGCGTTCGGGTGCGAACGAGAGCACGACTGTTGAATGAGCAGCGTTGTGACGTATGCGGTTATCCGCGTTATACGCACTTTAATAGTAAATATATCAGGCATTTTTTGAAATATAAAAAAAGTAAAAACACCGTTTTACTCTAATTTTTTTGTCGATTTATTATTATTATTATATTTAAAATAAAAAAAAACGTTTGTCAGACCCCTTGGGCCCTGGTTTCTATTTATTAGCTGTAAGTGTGTGCTTACCGATTCCTTTCTTTCTACACAGATGAAGTTTATCGTCCGATATTTCTAACGTATATCCTCAGAAATAACATATGAAGGGTCACCGTTAATATTTCTGTCATGATTTCAGAACCCAAAAATATCGAAAGATGCGAAAACGTATGTCACCTGCTTAAATTGAATCAATATTTTACCGTCGTCCTGGTAAAGGTATAAAACGCATTGAAATGTATAAGATAATACCGACGGATAACTTTCTGTGTTTATTTCTTTTGTAAATTGATACTAAGAAACCGTATAAATTGTGTTTCCTATGTATAATATGTATGTATTTAGAAATATATAAGTATGTTTAGCAGTTATCTAGATCCCATAACACAAGCTAATATTAGCTTACTTTGGGCTAAATGGCGATGTGTGAAAAGTGTCCCACAATTACCATAACGCCATCAGAACTAGTGGAAGGTTCCTCGCCATCTTCTGCGCTCTTGAGCTCTTTTGGCTGCACACTGAACATGTCTGTGATCTTCCTTGTCTTGAACTTATCCGTCTTTGCCAACATTTTCTTGTGGAGCCAGTCCGGGTATTGGCAGCGAGGTACTGGGTTATCCAGCTGAAGTAATTTCAATAAGTGTTATCAACTGTGATACCAAGATATTTCGATCCTTCGATGCAATGGAACCCTACGGAAATCTTCAGGCTTCAAGCTAGCCTCAAGAGCAAGAGGTGCAACTGTTAACTAACAGACCAATATAATAGAATAGTGAGCTAGCAAGCGACGTACGAGGGCTTCACCTAAGATTAATTATGCCAAGATAACCATTTCAACTTTACTATGAAAGTATGGCGGTAATACTAGTAAGTTGTTCACAGTGGGTAAGTAGGTAAGCTAAGGTGACGGAAGACAGTATAAAAAAAATGTGTGTTCCTCTGCTTTGGCGCAACAAGACTAAAATCTTTAAAAAAAAAAAACATTCGCCTTATTCTACGTTTGTAGAAAAAACTAAAATGTTGACTAAAGCTAACTTCAGGTTGTTTGAAAACTAGTTGTACTAGTTACTAGTTATAGTTATAAGTTGTCATGGAAACACTTATCAGCTAACTTCAGGGTGTCGAATTTTCATAACATTGTGCGCGCATCGTAAAAATTTCTCATAATTTTTCCCTAAAGCGCCAATATAATTATAACTTCAAAAAAAAGCTCACCCCTTGCATAGCAGCCGGTATGGTAATGATTTTCTGTATAGCTCCACTCAACCTCTCGATATAATAGCCCCAGTCGAGTACATCTCTAATATCGATATGTTCAGTTATGCTACTGTCTTTGAGCCATCGACGCAAATGGTGACGTTTCACTGAAGCTGGAGACTGGAATATTGCGAGAGGGATTGCTCGCTCCGTTACTGGAGCGCCTTCTGGCTTCTTTGATATTATAAATCTGTACAGGTTACAAAAAATAAGTGAAAATGTGCGTGTGTCTGTCTATGTGAGAGTTGTGTGTATGTATGTGTGTGTAATTCACCCTCAAGTTTCGTTTCAAGAGTCCTTTACGACTTGCAAGTTGTAACATGAATATTTAAATAAAATAAATATTCAGTGAATTTATTCACACAAGCATTAGATACTTAAATAAATAGGGCTTAAGAAGAAGTAAGATACACAAAAATACCCAAACTTCAAAGCAAATATTTGTATGACTTTGACACAGCAGGTCACACAAACTATCACTCATTTTGCCATAGAAGCTTATAAAAGCTTCTATGGCAAAATGAGTGATAGATGGCCGTTGGCCAATAATACCTATATATAAATATAGGTATCATTGGCCAACGGCTTTATTCTTCTCTATGTTACTTTTATGATGAAACACATAGAAACAAAATCGAAACATACCTGCATGCTAGCCCCGCATCCTTCACCATCTGATCTCCAAGAAACTCCGCCAATCGTTTAGCAGTAGAGATAGACGTGGACTTCTGACCCCCATAGTCTTCTAACTTCTTCGACATCGAGCGGTTCTCTGAGATCAGCTCGAAAAGCTCTGAATCAGGCATGTTACTGCCCTTGGAATATAGCACGTCGAGCCAGTAGTCCGCGACTTTAGCCACAGCGCCATAGCAAGACTTCAAGTCATTGCCTTTGAGGAAAGCTTCAAATACTGAGGATTGGAATATCTTGATGAGTTGCAGTTCGCCTCTGCGCTTTACTTCGAAACCTTGTGAAGAAATGTTATCGTTTTAAAGAGGTAATTCGTAATTCGCTCAAAAACGAAAAGGTCAAAAGTACTAGGATACATAGACGTGCATGAATGAAACGATTAATTAATCTGCAGGAAGCGAAAGAAGTATGTCTAGATCGCTAAGCCTTGCGATCTGTCGTTTCTGACTGCCCAGTCTGGGATACAGCATGAAGATAGATAAGTAATTCGAGTTGTATTGTGGGTGTAAGGGACCAAACCAAGATCTCCAGAGCCCAAGCGTCACTATCAACAATGCCGGAAAGTCAAACGATAGCTGCTTAAACCCCAGGCTCTAAATCCAGGTATGGTTATGGTAGCAACTTGGAATACATTACAGTTTTTATTAGACATTTACTAACACAACTAAAACAAACTCTTCAATAGATACCGTACCTTTCAATTCAGCAAGCGATCCATCGAAGTTGAACACAGCATATCGCTTCTTCAGCCGCTTGCCTTCCTCCTTGGACGCGGGCAACACCATGGCTAAGTAAGGGCCGTCCACTTCAAAGAATATCGAGTTTTCAGAACGCTGCTCGTACTTCTTTTCTACGGGGTCGGTTAACTCGAAGTACTGGTCGTTTGTAAAGTGGTCCTGGTGTGAGAAACGAAACTGTCAACTACTGCTGGACGAGCTCCTGTCAGAAGCGGCTCGCTTTCAATAGGACTTGTGGATTTTATTAGAAAGATCTCTTCATCACCTAGGAAGCGAATGGATGATCAGCAATTTTTTTTGCCTAAGAACTATCTCGTTCACATCGACTTTCGAACAAAAAATATGTCGAATGCAGCCACCGAGGGTTTCGTAAAAATACGTTCTTTTGCGTCATAAACATATCTTTTATTTACGTTAACTTTAAAGTTTTTTTTTTTATTCAACTGAGGTGGCAGACAGGCGTACGACCCACCTGATGGAAAGTGGTCACCGTAGCCTATGGACGTTTGCAACACCAGAGGTACAGCACTCGCGCCTTTGTAATCCTTCTATGACCCCTTTTGAAGTACCCCATACCATTTTTACATTTTAATCAAAGAACCGCAGACCAAGTAAATAGTTTTCATTTCTACTCGAAACCTCCACGTGAGTGTTCTCGAGATAAAGAGCTTGATAGACTTACGGACGGAAAGAGTTCTGTTTTTTTTTCCCTTTTGAGGTATGGGACCTTAATAATTAAATCAAACAAAATTAGTTCGAGAGTTCCATCATCATCCGAGCGTCTGTCCCAGTTGCGTCTCGCGACGCCCGGGGTCCGCTTTCCTACATTTTCTCCTCCACTTCGCACGGTCGTCGGCATCCCCTGTGGTGAGACCATTTCGAGAGTTTATGATGCCACAAAAAATTACACGTGTAACTTATAAAATCCCTTGTTTTCCGTCAGAGGTTAAAAACCAAAATAACCGACAAAGTGCACACCAGCTCGAATTCTTAAAGTGAGGAGTTAGAATGGCTAATACTTACTTTGACCATAGCATTGAGCACCGCGTTCGGGAAGGACACGTTGATTTTTTTCTTCTTAGCGTGTGTCGTGTGAACTGTGACGTTCTCAGGGAACGAAGACGGTAGGATGCACCAAATACCTACACATTTCAACATTAAAAAGAGACATAAGTTTAAAATAACAATTGTTTGTTGCAGAGTTTGGGTGTTTGCTTTATAATATGTGTTATAGCTTATATAGTCTTAGTGTAGGCTAGATGGCGTTGAGTACAAATGAAGTGTCCCACTTTAAAGTCTAAATTAATAGTTTTAAAGCATCTCCATTTCTCAAGTCACATCTACTTATTCTTCTTCTTCGTATCAATGGCAACAAAATTAAATGTGTCTAGCCCAGAACTCAGCGACATGGACGGCTCTTTTGGTGACACAGTGCACACGATAAGAGGTGGTCCATCATTTGTAGGGGGGCACTTCAGTCACAACCACCATCCCCCGCATCCAGATAACCGCATTTTACCCGATCCGCCCTGCAGCAGTCGACCTGTGATCGAAATCTATTAAAGGATTTCCAGATGCCACTGCAGTTCATGTCCAGAAGCAGCTTTTCTGAGGGTTGAATGTAACCTGTCGGGGGAGCATATTCTGTGACCCCTGTGTACCCTTTGCGTCGGGCAGTCTCTACTCGATCTGGTACAGCGACCGTGCAACGCAGAAAGCTCTTTTTGCTCTTAAGGCGTGAACCGAGCATACGATGTAGATACAGAGGGTGGAGTGCTTCAGTCTCCTGCTTTCCCTTAACCACCCCACATGCCACAGGTCGTCGCACCGATGGTGGTGCGATGCCAGCTATTGGGTACAGTTTGTTTAGGGATAGTAGGCTAGTTGATACACAAAAAACCTGGTGCATATACACCGACGGAAGCAAACACAACGATAAAGTAGGAGCAGCATTCGTAGCAATACACAATAATAACACAAACACAAAAATATACACCAAAAAATATAAACTACACGACCTCTGCTCACCCTTTCAAGCCGAACTCCTCGCCATTTCTAAAGCCACTGAATGGCTTGCGCACTCACCCAAACCTCACACCAACTATCACACATTATCTCCGACTGCAAATCCGCCCGCCACGAACTGTCCAACCCTAACACAACAAACCAATTAGCACTACAAACACACAAAAATATTGCACCTACAAAAACACATAATCTAACACACCTTCCACTGGATCAAAAGTCACATTGGAATAGCGGGCAACGAACTTGCCGACGAAGCTGCCAAAGCTGCTGCTTACATACATCGGGGCCCCACATATACACACATTCCTATAAGCCACATTAAATACACAAACAGAAAACACACAAACGAGCAAACCGTTCAATTATACACCGAAGCCAGTCCACACACCCTCACACTTCTCCCTACATACGAACAATTAACTAAATTAGGCCTTATGGGCGGCTCGAAAAGTTCAACAGCCGGTAGCCACAACCTGCGTCTATTTCAACACGGCAATGGGCTCACCACCTATTACGTGGGACAGGAATCCATACGGTGAAAAGTGGGCATATAATATGCCTCTGCCACCCCTTCGGGGATAAGGCGTGATGGATATTTATATTTATTTTAACTAAATTCATTAGCACATTCGGAACCGATTTCCAAACCACTCAAATTCTAACCGGCCATGGGTACCACAAAGAATACTTACACAGATTCAAAATCACCACCGATAGTTCCTAACGACGTGAAAGAAGGACAAACAAACATCATTTCTCATTTACAATATTAGTATCAGTAAGCATTATCGCAGGCATCAATCCTACTAATATTATAAACGCAAAGGTTTGTAAGAATGGATGTTTGTTACTCTTTCACGTAAAAACTACTGAATGGATTTTAATGAAACTTTACAATAATAGCTTATACATCAGAATAACACATATGCTACTTTTTTTCCCGGAAACAAGTTCCTGTGGGAAACGAGAATAGGAAAACTTGTCTTCGCGGGCGAAGACGCAGGCGTCCACTAGTTAAACTAACTAACTATCTTCACGCTGTATCCCTGACAGGGTAGTCAGAGAGGACAGATCGCCAGGCTTCGCGATCCATGCATACTTCTTTCGCTTCTTCGAGATTCATCAATCGCTTCATACACGCACGTCTGGGTATCCGAGTACTTTTGACCTTTCCGTTTTTGAGCAATCTGCTCACGTGGTCTTCATATGTAAGTCGCGGCCTACCCTGACTCCTTCTACCCTCTACTTTTGAACAATATATATTCTTCGTCAATCGTTCCTCACTCATTCGTTGGACGTGTCCAAACCAACGGAGCACGCCCTTTTCCAGCTTAACGCTGACACTTTCATTCAAACCTGCCATATTGCGTATCACTTCGTTACGTATTCGGTCGGCCAAGGTAACGCCGCACAATTTTCGAAGTGATCGCATCTCCACAGCATTCAATTTACTTTCATGCATCTGCTGACATACCCAGGTTTCACTACCGTAAAGCAAAGTTGGCACTAGCACTGCGTTATGAATCGCCATTCGTGCTTCTTTTACGATGCTTTGTCGCTTTACTAACTGGGACAAAGCACCGTTAACCTTGTTTCCGGCAGCAACTCGCCGTTCTACATCTGAATCACATACTTCCTAAATACACAATTTCATTCACTTGCTCTAGACGTTCCTGGTTTACCCTAATCTCGCATTTAGTTCTTACGTCACCTCTTTCAAATACTAGAACCTTAGTTTTACTTGCATTCAAGCAAAGACCCTTACTTTCACACTCCTCTTTCATATTAGTGACTAATGCCTGAAGTTTTGATAAATTTTCTAAAGCAATTATTTGCTAAATTTCTCATAAATTTTTAATAAAGTGGAATAAGACAATTTGATTCGAGACAGGAATTGAACCTGTGACCTTTGCCTAACCAGGGCAATGTTCTAGCCACCTGAACTACCCGAACCGTATCGAATCAAGTTGAAATTCTCCACCATATTTATATCGTCATTTTAGGGAGTATGACCAGAGCCATCTATCGAGCTAATGAACAACTCGATACCAATGAACAGTGTTACAACTATTTTTAAACATTGATGCAATGGACTCCGCTCAATATTTTGATAAATTTTTAAAGCAATTATTTGCTAAATTTCTCATAAATTTTTAATAAAGTGGAAAAAGACAATTTGATTCGAGACAGGGATTGAACCTGTGACCTTTGCCTAACCAGGGCAATGTTCTAGCCACCTGAACTACCCGAACCGTATCGAATCAAGTTGAAATTCTCCACCATATTTATATCGTCATTTTAAGAGTATGACCAGAGCCATCTATCGAGCTAATGAACAACTCGATACCAATGAACAGTGTTACAACTATTTTTAAACATTGATGCAATGGACTCCACTCAGTATATTGATAAATTTTTAAAGCAATTATTTGCTAAATTTCCCATAAATTTTTAATAAAGTGATAAAAGACAATTTGATTCGAGACAGGGATTAGACTAACCTAACCAGGGCAATGTTCTAGCCACCTGAACTACCCGAACCGTATCGAATCAAGTTGAAATTCTCCACCATATTTATATCGTCATTTTAAGAGTATGACCAGAGCCATCTATCGAGCAAATGAACAACTCGATACCAATGAACAGTGTTACAACTATTTTTAAACATTGATGCAATGGACTCCACTCAGTATATTGATAATTTTTTAAAGCAATTATTTGCTAAATTTCTCATAAATTTTTAATAAAGTGGAAAAAGACAATTTGATTCGAGACAGGGATTGAACCTGTGACCTTTGCCTAACAAGGGCAATGTTCTAGCCACCTGAACTAACCGAACCGTATCGAATCAAGTTGAAGTTCTCCACCATATTTATATCGTCATTTTAAGAGTATGACCAGAGCCGAGCAGAGATTAAAAATTTATAATGCCTTAAGGTCGGCTTCTGATGAGGCCATGAGCACCGCATCATCAGCGTACAGCAGACAGTTTACTGTAAAGTCACCCAAATTCACACCCATATTAAAATATTTCAACATCTGCAGGCAACTGTCCAGATACACTATGAACAGCCAGGCGGACATGACACATCCCTGTTTGACGCCTGTACAGACATCAAAAAGAGGTGACACATCCCCCCCTACTCGCACGCAAGCCTTACAGTCCCTATAAAGCGACTGTATTGCCCGCAGTAGCGAGCCGTCCACACCATATCCGGGCAGCAAGTCCCACAGCGCTTCTCTCACAACGTTATCAAATGCTTTCTCTAGATCCACAAAAGCGCAGAAAACCTTCTGCTAACAGCCAGAAACTTTTCCGCGATCATGCGGAGAGAAAACACTTGATCCATGCAACCTCTTCCACGTCGGAATCCGCATTGAGCCTCCCATAAATACCTTTCAGACTTTTCTTGTATTCGTGCCGTTATAACCTTTGCAAGTAAGGTGTATTTACTAGCTAAGCTGACCAAGCTGATCGCCCTGTAGCTGGTGCAGTTTAGGCGCGAGCCTTTCCCTTTGTAAATAGGTACTACAACTGCTACTCGCCAGTCATCCGGGACCTCACCCGTCCGCCAGCACAAGTTGCATAACAGACATAGTGTGTCCCAGACACGCGACCCACCGTACTTGATCATCTCAGCAGTAACTCTGTCTTTTCCCGCAGCCTTACCACATTTCATACTTCTTATCGCTTGTTCTATTTCTTTCATACTAATGACTTCAATGACATCGGGATCCGGAGCATCGAAGTGAGCTCCACTTCCCGATGTGGCATCTCTGTCTTTTCTTGCATACATCTTTCCATAATATTCACCCCATCTCTGCAGGACGTCAGTTTGGTCTGTTAGGACGTCATTGTTAACACTAAGCACTTTATTCATACTGCAGATTGCCGAACAACTCCGGGTCTTGCCTACCTCTTTCCAGAAGAGCTTGGCATTATCCCGGAAATTGGACGACAACCTTTCATCCGCTTTCATTCTGCACCTTTCACGAGCTTCTTCTATCAGTGCCTTCGTGTTAACTTTCACTTTATTTTTGGTCACTGCAGCTTGTATCTCTCTTTCATATTAAAATCATTTCGCGAGGCTAAGTAGTCTAGCCATGCTTTCTTCTTCATTCGAACTGCTTCTTTCACTTCCTCATTCCACCATGCATCACGCTTATTACTACTGCCTCTTTTCGTTTCTCCACACACTTCCACAGCGGCATTTATCATACTATCCCTAAGGTTCTGCCATACACTTTCGTAACGAATATAAACGCATATTACCGTCAGTATCCAGCTCGAGCGGACGTCCAACTTGTTCGATGATCTCGCGCGCCTTCATGATAATGTTGGCGCCCGTGTAACACACTATACCCGCCATCTCCATGCTGTGCCAACGTGCGCTGTGGACACGGTATTATGTTAAGACAGGTTCACACTGAGCCAAATATGGACATAAACGATTTAGAAAGTGATGGAGGAGTAGAAGGAGCAACTTGAGGGACCGGACACATGACATTTTTTTCTTTATATTCTAATGTATTCCCAGTTGCGATCTGTCCTTTTCAACTACGTCAGGGATGCAAAATAAAGGTGGAAAGATAGATATACCCAGTTGCTTTCATACCCTACCTGGATTTAAAGCCTAGGGTCTACTTTAGCACCGACGTCTGACCAGTCCAGACTCCGTAAGTGCGCTTACGTCGTTGCCTCATCTGTAAGTGAGCAGGTGTAGCAGTAGCAGTTGAAGCTGCTTGGGCCCCGGAGTTCTTAGTGGGGCCCCTTACATCGAAAACACGAAATAACAGGTAAATATCGCGTTAAATCTAACACATACATACATACAGTCACGCCCTTTTCCCGAAGATATAGGCAGATGCATAGTATACGTCCAAATTTTACCAATTGCATTTTATCTCATGTAACAACAGGTGATGAGCCTGTTGCTGTGTTGATATGACAAGTTGTGGCTACCTGCTGTTGAAAATGTTTAAAGGTCTTCAATTTGTCTTAACGACTGCCATGTTACTGGCTACCGAAACCAACGGCTTAACATGTTTTTCCAAGTGATCACCCATCTCACAACCAGCCATAGCGTATGATGATTCAAAGCGCTAACTCAAATGCTAAGGCAATAGTATGTATTTAAATTTATCTAATACGTCACTTTGGCTAAATGTAACAAGATTCAAATAAGTAAACACGAATGAACTCACCCTCTCCTCATGACGTATCCGTAGAAAGAGTTAAGGATGCACTTGTGTGCGAGTTGTAGCGAGTCGTACAAAACTTCTCGACTCTTTGCGGACTTGATCTCGGCGGCGTCTCCACTGGCCACCGCCTCAGATACCTTCGCCTTGGCTTGTTTGTTCAGAGCTTTGTACTCGTAGCGACGATCTCTGAACACAACAACGTCTTGCAAATTTGGGAATGTCTTTTCAACTTAGTAAAGTTGCTTCCCAAATCATGTTGGATTCACTTTCTTTTATTTGATTGCTAAGAGCAGCTATCATTTGACCGCCGTATGACTTCCCAACCTGTTGCATCGTCCATTCATTTATTTCCAAAAGATTTTGGTGAGGCAGGCATGATTTTAACAAGCTATCATTAAAATCAGACCGACATAAAAGCCTGCGGAGGTCATACCGGCGGGCCGACGGTTTGGGTATGTAGACAGCCTAAAAGATTTAGAGCAGGTGTGGGAAGGGTAGAAGAAACTAAATCTTTTTTTTAAACCGTAACTGTTTTGACTGAGTTAAATAGTAACTTATCATTTGAAACATTAGCATTTGATATGAGTGACTTACCGGAACGCTCTGACGGTGTCGACGTAGAAGGAGTTTTCCTTCTGGCAGATGGTGGTAGTCCGCACTTCGGTGCGAGTCACCTTAGTCTTCTTGTACGCCACCTTGCAGTAGTCTGCTAGACGCTTCTTTTCGTACGCAGCCTACGAATTTTACGTCAATTTAATTTGTTTTCTTAGGTAGAAATTAACATTAAATTCGCAAAGCATTAAATAAATATAAATAAATATTGTGGGACACTTTTACACAGCGCCATCTAGCCCAAAGTAAGCGAATATTTGCTTGTGTTATGGGATCTAGATAACTTATAAACATACTTATATATTTCTAAATACATACATATTATAGATAAATAACACCCAGACACAGAATAAACCATCGTGCTCATCACACAAAGTTTTATCCTGGGTGGGAATCGAACCCACGACCTCTTGCGTAGCAGTCGGATGCACTCCCACCGCGCCACAGAGGCAGTCAAACGTGAGCAAATTAAAAAAAACGATTTTCGGAAAAAATGGACCATCTTTAAAGAGTCACTTGGTCCTTATAGGGTTTAGAGCGCAATAGTGGGGCTGAATTTGTCGCAAGTTTATTTTACTTTATACACGTATTTGTCAAAAATGCATAGTTTTTGACTTTTACAGCAAAGAGTGAAAAAGCTCTTAACATTTTGCAGTTTATCACGTTTTGCTCAGCTAGCACAACTTATTTGAAGTTGCAAATTGTGTTTTCCAACTACGTTAACGGGTCCAAACAACATACTAAAAAAGCAGCACTATTGTTTTGCGAATTTAGCCTTTTTATTGTCGATTTCTACCAGCCTATAACTAAAGAATAATATCAAAATAATACTACGGACGTCAATCGATGCTGACAAGCTGACATCATAACTTTAGTCGATTGATGTCCATCTCTACGACAATTCCTTCTTATTTATATTGTGTCTAGAAGCAACTGGGAATACACTATAAGATAAAGAGAGCAACAGACACAATGTGCACGTTATGAGATTTGTGGCTGGACACTTCATGGGGTCAGACCCATCACTATCAACTGAACAGACTATATTAAGCTAAATTTAAAGGAAGTCCTATTTGAAGCGCTCGTGGTCCTGCTGACTCAGTGTTCTGTAAACGATTACTGCGTTAAGCAATTTTCGCTATAGGTGGTCCTTGGATGGGTGACCGCTTTGTGAAATTTACATTTGAGAGCGTTTCCGTGCTTCGGAAGGCCGTTGGTCCCGGTTGGTAGTAGCATGGCAGTCGTTAAGCCAAGTTGAAGGCCTTATGGGCGGCTTTTACGTGGGACAGGAATACACACGATGAAAAGTGGGCGTATAATATGCCTTTGCCACTTTGATAAGGCGTGATTGATGAATATGAACCTATTTGTACGGAAGTAAGGGGTCCCACTTGAATCTTCAGAGCCCAAGTAGGCGTCCTTATGGGGTTCGGAGGTCAGACAAAATTCACTCCGTAATTCAAACGCCAAACAATATCTGGTTAGAAGTAACTGGGAATACGCTCTGAAGAAGAAGAAGAGAAGAAGTTCTATGAATGATAGTTCCTTTTTACTAACCTGGTCTTCTTTTGGCAAGGCATGGAATGCTCTGGTAGGCCCTCCAGGGTGCAATGGAGGAAACTTCTCCGTCTCCAACTGCTGCTGTATTCGCTGATATTCACTTCTTGTAGCAGGTACTATACACAGCAATATAAATAAAAGATTAATAATATAAATAAAATAGAAAAGAGTTTTGGGTTATTTATTATTATATGCATACTGATAAATAAAATCGGTGTCTGTAATTCCAAATCAACAACTTTTCACAAAATTTATATGAAAGCATCGTGAAATATATAAAAAAACTGTCTTGTTCCAGCTAGTCTCTGAAACATACATATTGTCAGGCCTTTATCCCCGAAGGGGTAGGCAGAGGCATACTATACGCTCACATTTCACCGTATGCTTTTCGTCCCATGTAACATGTGGTTAGCCAATTGCCGTGTTGAAATGGACAGGCGCAGGCTGTGGAGACCTGCTGCTAAAATTTTTCAAGTCGCCCATAAGTCCTTCAACTTGATTTAACGACTGCCATTTTACTGGCAACCGGGACAAACGGCTTAACGTGCCTTCCGAAGCACAAAAACGCTCGCAAATGTAAATGCCACAAAGTGGTCACCCACCCGTGACCAGTAATAGCGAAAGTTGCTTAACGCAGTGATCGTTTAGAGAACACTGAGTCCGCGGGACCACGAGCGCTTCACTTCTTTAAGATTTGAATAAAAGTTTTTACAGAGAACAAAAAGTATAAATAAACTGCCTCTGTGGCGCGGTGGGAGTGCATCCGACGCAAGAGGTCGTGGGTTCGAATCCCACCCAGGATAAAACTTTGTGTGATGAGCACGATGGTTTATTCTGTGTCTGGGTGTTATTTATCTATAATATTTATGTATTTAGAAATATATAAGTATGTTTATCAGTTATCTAGATCCCATAACACAAGCTAATATTATCTTACTTTGGGCTAGATGGCGTTGTGTGAAAAGTGTCCCACAATATTTATTTATTTATTTACTTACAATATTCTCCCCTCCACATCCACTCCATATGTCTTTGGCAAGTAGCACCGGGCCGGTTGTAGTCACACACAGCGCAAACGCTCGCATTTACCATCGCTGATGGCTGTAACCTACACAAAGCAAACAGTAATAACATATGATGCAGAGCTTGTATGGTAAAAACAATTTTGAAAAGCAACTAGTATGCTATCTTTATTCTCAATTTTCAGTTTCAAACTGGATTCCAACCCGTGTCTTCTGGCTTAACGTACCAGTCGCTTTACCAACTAGGCTATCGAGACCCACTCGAAACTGACGAATTAATCCATATCTTTCAGTCTTAAGGTGACGTAAGGCGCCATCTACCAGCACTTAGCAAAGTTACGCGATACTAATGTATAGAACTGCATCTAGAATCATTCCATTTGTGTTGTCTAGTTAAAATTACCTAACCTGGGAGCAATCAGAACAGTCTAACCGGTAACTGAATATACCTTAATGGTAGGCAGAGGCATACTACACGCCCACATTTCACCTGTTATAATTAGTCTCATGTAACAGGTGGTAGGACCTATTGCCATCACCGTGGTAACTGAATGACTAATATACAAAATGCAAACATTTATATTATCCACATTTTGTGCACAAACAAGACTTTCAGGTTCATTTAAATTGAAACAAGCTTTACCCAAACCTGGTACACAATGACCCGCTACCCCCGTCACTGTTGCTCCCGTTATATTTATATTGACATCTTACTCGCACTTACTACTTAATATAATTTCACGGCAGGATACGAATAAGTAGAAACGAGCACCCCTGATTTGTTGCAGCAAAATGTGGCACAGAACTATGGCTTTCATACCAATAGTCCTCTAATTTTGTTTGTTTATAATAAAAAACTCGAAAGATTCTTACCTATTCGTTAAAATAATGTTAGGGTACATAGCTCCTACATCAAGATGGTATATCAAAGGGTTTTCATCTCTTCGCGGGTGATCTTTCATATGTTGCAGTTTCGCTTTGATCTCCGCGCAAACCTCGTCGAAATTCGTCACCAGATCCAATGGGATGCCCTCCTCTACCTCTATGGCATGCTTCATAGTCTTCTCAGTCGTGTCCATCAGTTTGTCTATGGCCGATGGCACGATTTTAAATTTACATTTTATGTCAGCTCTGAAGACGCCTGTTATTTAAACAATAGATTAATTGAAAATTCAATAGTGACCTGCGCCACAATACCCTGTCTTCAATGCTCCATCAAAATAATTTTTGTCTGCAGCGGACAAATAGGGTAAGGTCAGATAAGGGCTTAGTTTCTGTGTATGCTGAGATTGTGAAATGAGTTTCCTACCTTGGTTTTATTCAAACTTAAGGTTTTTGCAAGGACGGAAGCACGAGTGTATCTACGGTGACCGGTTATCTCTCATCTTAATATCAAATCCCAGTTGCAGTTAACATTTCCAGTTTGAAGCCCAAAGGTCTATATTGGTTGGTAAGAGCAGCTTTGATTTTGCTTGGTTTTCACCATTCTCCAACAGAGGTAAATGAAGTCAATCCCCCCATTTTCCTCTATAAGCGCCTGCGTGTATCTCATCTTTCATCAACATGTACAAAACTGGAGAGCTTAATTCTTGAAGATTTTATAGAAAGATTGAATTATTACACACAATCCTTTCGGCGGAGCGAATTAATCGTGAAATTGTAACAGAAAGGGATAGAGCTACTGTCGCTTATATGTTAGAATGGGATAGAATATAGATAATAACATACCCGATTCCAAGGCTTCGACGTGTCCGCCGACATAAGTCTCAGTCTCCAGCACGTGTCCGTCACCTGTCAGTTTGTTTAACTCTTCCACTTGCTTGTTGGGGAACACGATGTTCGCATGAAAGGCTTGCACCATCAATAGTGACTCGCATAGTGTGCCTGAACCTTTTCGGAGTACCTGTAGGGAAGCAGATTGTTCATTTACGTACAGTTAATAATATTTGTAGGATGTAGATTTTTTTTTAAATATTGAGGGACATTTCTTTTATTTCTTTTTTTTTACACAGCGCCGTCTAGCCCAAAGTAAGCTAATGTAAGCTTGTGTTATGGGATCTAGACGACTGATAAACATACTTATATATTTCTTAATACATACATATTATACATAGGAAACACCCAAACTCCGAAACAAACATTTGTGTATCACACAAATATTTTTTCCGATCCGGGAATCGAACCCATGGACCTCAGTCGCGGCAGTCGCATATACTACCACTGTGCCACCGAGGCAGTCTGTCATTCTGCAATCATTGTCCTGATAGTCGTAACAGCACATGGGCAATGGCAACTAATGCCAAGAGCCTCGATCAACATCTTATGAGGCTCGGGTTAGGCAGTTGAATCAAGGGCTTGTTTCAGAAGGCAGTTCTACATAACACGGCACGCATCATAAGGTTCCTGTCCCTGTACCCCATACCAGTGGGTCACTATTTTTTAAATTTTTATTTTATTTCGTTTTTATATATATTCTAAAATGTAATTTACGTTTGTATTGTAAATAAAGAGAATAATAATATTGTAAGACATTCTTTTGCACAGCGCTATCTAGCCCATAGTAAGCTAATATAAGCTTGTGATATAGGATCTAGACAATCTATAAACATACTTAAATATTTCTAAATACATACATGTTATACATAGGTTTCTGTTTATTATATCTCAACAGGGTCTCAGGGCCGCAATTCTCATGCCTTCGAAACAGTCTCGATTTCGAGATAAATTTCGAATTCGAACTTTATTCGAGTTTTATTGACGTTTAGCTATTCTGCAAATCTCGAACTCGACTTTTCTCGAAGGGAAGCCACTCGAGTTGCTTCGAATGGTTGGTAGCAGTCGAGACGCAGATTTCGAAGTCGAATCACTATAATCTTTGGATATTTCTTAAGTGACCGACCCTAAATTAGCATTATATTACATTTTACATTTAATAAATATCAAAATGATTGATAAATTAATAGTTTAATACGTGCAAAACATATTGCAACTCGCTTCAATTTCAAACACGTCGTCGCCGATGTTTCAGCAATGTGGAAATTTCAGCAATTTGATTTGTGATTACAAATAACACAGTCTTCAATAATATAGACAACACACAGTGACAGTGACACATTCAGATATTTTTCATTTTACGGGACGGTATAAGCAATTCTTAAAATATACATTAAGTAACATTTATTATTTGTCCAGTCATTACGTCGAAAAATTGGGTTAGAAATGCAAATGAACCGAGAAACCCAAATTTTGGATATTACGTGGGGGGAGGCTAGAAAAGCTTAAGTTCAAATTGTCGACCAAAATAACCTAATGGGTTTTCCGCCATCTTGAAAAAAGTTATATTCAGTTTTTTCATCATAACTCGGTTCCCCGTTGAGATAAGAAATTTTTTTTTATTTTGAATTTTTTTTTTAATTTTTACAATACTATAATTTTTTTTTTTTTTTTACTTTTTTCAAGATGGCGGAAAACTCATCCGGTTATTTTGGTCGACAATTTGAAATTAAGCTTTTCTAGCCCCCCCCCCCCCCCCCCCCCCCCCCCACGTTATATCCAAGATTTGGCATTCTCGGTTCATTTGCATTTCCAAATGTATATATAATGGACTGTATGCAGTTTACAATATTTTTTCCTTTAATAATTACTATAAAATACGTAATTATTGTTTATAACGTGTAAAATAAGCTTAAAAAACTTTTAGAACATTTTGTAAGAGTAGTCTTGTTGTAACCGTTTTAAAACCGGATGAAAAGTGTCGAACAGAACGCATCGTAATGTGACATGGTTCTTAAATAGCAACATTTCACACAATAAACTCGAACTTTAGTTCAAATAGGGTGAGAATAAGACATTCGAAAAAACTATCTCGATTTACGAGATATTATGGTCGAAAAAGGATTCGAAGAGTGAACTCGAATTCGAGATTATTTCGAAGAAAACGAGAATTGCCTCCCAGGTAATATTTATACAGGAATACAGGATAAATTAATTTGTATATACATTCTTCTTCAGACATTTCTGTAACAATTAAAGGCCTATTCGCACACAACAGTGCCGGCGCAGTGCCGATCAGTGACGTCACGAGCCGATCAGCGACGTATACATGAGTGTCAGTGAAAAATTATATTGTTGCATACATTTTGTACGACGCTATCCGCACTCGTCAGTGACAGTGCCAACACGTCACAACAAAAAAGCCAACAGTGCCGGCACTGTTGTGTGCGGATAGGCCTTAAGTCGTCACGTTTTCTTCTTGCAGGTCTTATAGGTATTAAAATTTCTTAAAGAAATAAGAAATACCGGTGTACTATTGTTCTTCTACAATACTTCACAAACTACTTTCTTCTATAATCTATACTTATATATAAAGCTGAACAGTTAGTATGTTTGTTTGGTTGAACGCACTAATCTCAGGAACTACTGGTCCGAATTGAAATAATATTTTTGTGTTGGATGGGCCATTTATCGAAGAAAGAAAGCTAAAGATTAATTATCATCACGCTACTACCTAGGAGAGCAGAACAGTAATTATAAATATCAACAAATCGGGTAAATTTTCATACATTTTTGTAAAAGTAAAAAGCGACGGGATTTAATGGATGCGACGGGGATTCAAAGTATGTCACGGGCAAAGTCGCCGGGGTCAGCTAGTACTTATATAAACAAAAAGACAAACACATAAAACCCTTTACCACAATAAACTTACCTCGTCTGGCTCTAGAGGGATGATGGTGCACAAGGCGAATATGAACGGGTGGACGTATTTCATGTACAGGTAGTAGGTTGCCACCGCGTCCGACACTGAATAGTTCGATAGCACCTGAAACATTATCAATTTCAAGTGGAAAAACTTTTAGCCTCAAGTAGGACTCGAACCCATGTCTTCTCACTTGCCGGATGAGACGGATACCCAACTAAGCGAAATATTGATACAACACGTAAAATGTTAGCTTACACCCATGGCTCCTTCGGTGTCTCGTCTGGTTATAGTTTATGTGTGCGTGTTGGGTAAAGATTGAAGCATGTTTGTGAGACCCAAGAATGTATTACAGGAATAAAAATTAATTGAAGCATTGAGTAGTATGAAATTGGGTAAGGCTGCTGGATTTGATAGGATTTCTGTCGAGATGCTGAAAGCGGGACATGGCGTGGTAGCTTGCCAGCTGTACCGCCTTTTTAATCTTTGCTGGAGGAATGGCAGCGTGCCAGGAGATTGGTGCAAGGCTGTCATCGTGCCGCTTTACAAAGGAAAAGGGTCACAGCAAGAGTGCAAAAACTACCGCGGCATAAGCTTGCTCAGCATCGTCGGCAAATTGTACGCAAAAGTTTTGATAAAAAGAGTGATGAATGAAACTGAAGCAAAAATGTGGGATGTACAAGCAGGATTTATGAAAGGAAGAGGATGCACGGATCAGGTCTTTTCCTTACGATGCATAGCCGAAATTTTTTTGGCAAAATGTCAAAAGGTCTATTGCATATTTGTAGACTTGGAAAAGGCCTATGACCGAGTGGTGAGGCATGAACTATGGACAACACTGGCCAAGTATGGAGTAAGCAGTCACTTGATACGAGCACTGAAATCTCTCTATGAGGGCTCCAGTGCTTGTGTCAGGATCAACGGAGCTTGCATAGACTTTTTCACATTGAAAAAGGTGTGAGACAGGGTTGTGTAGCGTCACCGGCGCTGTTTAACCTATACATGGACAGTTGTTTGAAAGAACTGCAAGAGAGTGCGTATGGTTTAAAAATGAATGAACTGACTGTCAAATGCCTCCTATACGCTGATGACCAGGTAATACTGGCATCATCGGCGGAGGAGTTGCAGTTGATGGTTAACAATATGCATGATACGCTAAAAAGCAAAGGAATTAAAGTGAATGTAAATAAGACAAAAGTAATGGTTTTTGAACGATAGGAAAGTATAACAGATTGCTCGATTTTTTGTGGAAGGAAAACGAGTGGAACAGGTGAAAGAATTTGTATATTTAGGTTCAAAATTTGTGAGATGGAAAGTGTGATTGTGACATTGAACGAAGAGTTTTGGCTGGAAATCAAGTGAATGGAGCCATGTACGCCTTTATGAGCAGTCAGAACGTGTCTGAGAAGGCATGACTGGCTGTGCATAGAGGAGTACTTCTTCCTACACTCATGTATGGCAGTGAAAGTTGGGTGTGGCAGAAGAACATAGAAGTAAAATTAATGCAGTGGAAATGAGAAGTCTGCG
Source organism: Thumatha senex (assembly GCA_948477245.1). NCBI lineage: Eukaryota > Metazoa > Arthropoda > Insecta > Lepidoptera > Erebidae > Thumatha > Thumatha senex. Next base: position 18,370,421 of record OX419743.1, read on the forward strand.
GAGTATAGCTGAAGTGAAATTGATGGACAAAGAAAGGAACAGTGTGATAAGGGAACATTGCGGTATGGTAGAAGAAGTAGTGATTAAGATAGAAAAAGGTATGCTTAGATGGTTCGGACACGTAGAGAGGATGGATGAAAGTAGACTAACGAAACAGATTTATAAGGAGAGAGTGAATGGGCAAACTGGTAAGGGGCGACCTCGACGTACATATGTCAATCAAATAGAAGACATTTTGGAAAAAGGTCAGGTCAAGAGTACCCTTAACCGGCGTGTGTGTATAGAAACACTTATGAAAGTGGAAGAAGCGAAAGTTGTATGCCAGGATCGCAGCAAGTGGAAAGCCCTAGCCTCTGCCTACCCCGATGGGAGACAGGCGTGACGATATGTATGTATGTCATCATCATCCGAGCGTCTGTCCCAGTTGCGTCTCGCGACGCCCGGGGTCCGCTTTACTACATTTTCTCCTCCACTTCGCACGGTCTTCGGCATCCCCTGTAGTGAGACCATTGGCACGCATGTCATCCCTTACGACGTCAAGCCAGCAATTCTTTGGTCTTCCCCTCTTACCGGGACCTGGCGGGGCTGACATGGCCAGACATTTGCAACCGCAAGACGTGACCATACCAACGAAGGCGACACTGTTGCAACTTGTCTGCAATGTCACGGACGTGAAGGCTGCCGCGGATGCGAGAGTTTCTCACGCGGTCCAACCGCGTGACCCCACACATCCACCGCAGCATCTTCATTTCGACACGCAGCTCCTGCTTGTGTCGCTCCAATATCGGCCACGTCTCACTGCCATGTAAAAGGACAGGTCTAATAATGGTTTTGTAGACCTGTCCCTTCAACCGGATCGGCATTTTAGGGTCACAAATGACACCGGTCATCTCCCGCCATTTGGCCCACACGGCAGCAATGCGTGACGTGTGAAAAACAGATCCCAGGTATTTAACCTGGTCCGTGCGCTCGACCAAATCACCGCCTATGCGGACAGATGTGGGATCTGTCGAGTTTAGTTTAGCAAAGCAAGATTAGCAAACAATTTATTGTACACCATAATATATAGTCTTCGCTCGTGCCCTGCGAACTCAGTGTTTTGTAAACGATCACTGCGTTAGCCAACGTTCACTATGGCTGGTCCTCGGATGGGTGACCACTCTGTGGCATGTACATTGGCGAGCGTTTCCGTGCTTCGTAACACACGTTATACCGTTGGTCCCAGTTGCCAGTAACATGGCAGTCGTTAATCCCAGTTGAAGGCCTTATGGGCGGCTTGAAAAATTTCAACAGCAGGTCGCCAGTCTTCGCCTATCCATTTCAACACGGAAATGGGCCCACCACCTGTTACGTGGGACAAAAATGAATACAGTGAAATAAGGCGTGACAATATGTCTATGTCTATAAAAAGTCTTACAATAAATAAATTCTTATAAGACTTCTTAGGCGTACAATAGTTCGTGTACCATTTTTTTGCAATATATTTATTACTATCTACCAAGACTGTTTATAAGATGGTTATGTTCGAATTTCCTTTGAAACTTATAAAGCACTCTTTTGAAACTTACAAAGCACATTCTTATAGGTGTTGTTTTGTTTACTGAGAAATTACCCTTATACTAAAAGGCTCTAAGTACAGGAATTAGTTACCTGTGGTTGTTCAGCTGCCATCCTGCACATGTCCTCAGGGTCTAATTCGACGGGGTCGTATCGTAACTTTGCTTTAGCTACTGCTTTCAATCCTTGGGAACCCACTGGCAGGTAGGAGTCTCTTTTTACCCAACTGGAAATTCACAAGAAATAAATAAATATTGTGATACACTTTTACACAGCGCCATCTAGCCTAAACTATAGCTATAAGCTTGTACTATAAGATCTAGACAACTAGATAAATACTTTTATATTTCTAAATACATACATATTATACATAGGAAACACCCAAACTCCGAAATCAACATTTGTGTGATCAAATATTTGTTTCGACCCGGGAATCAAACCCGGGACCTCAGCGCGGCAGTCGCATACACTACCACGGCGCCACAGGGGCAGTCAAGATTAATTAAACCTCACTTCAGGCAAAATCAAAAGCCGAATGATAGCTGCACCAAATAAAAGTGGAAATACACAGAGATGAAGAAATTACCATAAGCAGTCCATGTGCATGGCAGGTCGACAAGCGTATGTGCCATCCCTGGTAGCTATCTTACTGAATCCTATTTCCTGCTTCATGTCCAGTCCTAAAGCTGCCGCACGAGCTTCTACGAACGGCCAGTCGAAGAAATCACCTTAAAGATACAAACTGAATTTTGGAAACATAATGAGAGAAAGACATCTTTTCAAACTCACACTTCAGTTTCAAGTGAAGTTCAACTTTTATTTTAGGACTAGAGCTGTAATACTATATTATTTTTTATTTGTAAAGTTTTACTCACAGACTAAATAAAATAATCTTATTTAATATTAATCCTACTCATATTATAAACGCGAAAGTATGTAAGAATGGATGTTTGTTATTCTTTAGCGCAAAAACTGCTGAATGGATTTTGATGAAACTTTACAGTAATATAGCTTACAGATCAGAATAACACATAGGCTATTTCATTTTATCATATCACATTTTATCCTGGGAACAAGTTCCCGTGGGAAACGGGAACTGGATAAACTTCACCACGTGTGCGAAGCCGCGGGCTTCAACTAGTAAAAAATAAATCTATAAAAAATATTTTCTATAAACATGTAATTCCGTTTTCAAAAACATTCCACACATTGAATAATATATTTCAACCAAGGTAACTTAATCCAGAGTCGCTACCGGCAGCTATGCAGTTATGGCCGGCAGCCGACTATGTTGGGTCACCGTCGCCTCCTTCGTCAGTGAGATGAAGGTTAAAAAAGAGAAGCGAGTTGGACGCACGCTTCCGTCTCAATCATCGTTCATTGGTGATCAGGCACCCAGCACATCTAGCCCTCCGAGGAGAAGAACATCATCCCGGTGCATTCCCTTAGCTGGGTCACTGTGGCTCGCCCGTAGGTCTATCCTGCGACCCGGTTGGGAAGAAGGCGGAACGATGGAGCGCAAGCGCAATCCCCGTGACAAACAAAAAAAAACCCGGTTGTGGGAATTTTTTTTTTGAAGTTAAGCTATCTATGCAATTTTTGAATGTTTTAATAAACCTTCAGGGTGTTGTAGTACCAGTTATAACATTCCGGGCTGTTACAGTGCCTGGACTATCTTGCATATCCAGTTACTTAAATTATCAAAATCGAGTTTCATTACCATAATCATATTCCTTATGTATAGAAATTATACCAGTACTTAAATTTTAATAAACATGTTCATTTAAACAATAATTACCGTTGTAAGTGACGAAAATATGTGGTTTGACATCCATTATGTGATCAAAGAATTTTTGAATAAGACCTAGTTCATTTTCTTCATTGAACACTATAAATTGTCTGAAAAACAGAAATGAATCAATAACACTACACCCACATAATAGACAAGTTACATTTCTCATCTTTGAGCCTGATCACTTATCCCCGAAGGGATGGTAGAGGCATATTATATGCCAACTTTTCACTGTGCGCATTCCGATTCAAATATAAAAAATTGTGATCCCCATTGCATTGTCTACCAAACCGTCTTTGTGTGACTGGCATTCTGCTATTAATTTCTAAAAAAATAGTAAAATTTATTAATGTGGAATATACATGTTCTTTATCCAAACTTACCCTTCAAATTCAGGCTTTGGGGTATACTCAAAATCCTCTACATCAACTGATATAATCTGCCTGTTGGTGATCAGATACCCTTGGCCATCGATCATGTAAGAGATCATCATAATCTGGTCAGTCTGTGAATCTGGGAACTTTAGTGGTAACTTTGTGGTCTCTATATCAAATGCCAGTACAATAGGGTCTGGTCTCTCAATTATGTCATCTCTTTTAGTAAATATTGGTGTTTCTGTCCCTCTGCTTTTGATTGTGTACCAGGTTCCACAGAAGATCTCCATATCAATAGCCACTCTGACATGGTAAGGTACATCATGTTCTCTGCAATGATAATGTTCATTATTTTTTAAATATTCTATATATATAGTAATATATATATATATAAAGGTGACCACTTTGTGGCATTTACATTTGCGAGCGTTTCCGTGCTTCGGAAGGTACGTTAGCCGTCGTCCCGGTTGCCAGTAAAATGGCAGTCGTTAAGCCTGGTTGAAGGCCTTATAGGCGGCTTAAAAAATTTCAACAGCAGGTAGCCACAGCCTGCGTCTGTCTATTTCAACACGGCAATGTGCTCACCACCTATTACGTGGGACAGGAATCCACACGGTGAAAAGTGGGCATATAATATGCCTCTGCCACCCCTTCGGGGATAAGGCGTGATGGATATTTATTTATTTATTTTTAATTTTCAAATAATGATATCATAAATTTGCCTAATCAGAAAGTCAAGGACAACATTCTAGTATTTACACTAGCTACATATTTTTAGGATTCCATATGACATAAAAGCATAAACATTATACATACACACATTAAATCATACCTATTGCCACATAAATAAATAAAATATTTATTGTGGACATTTTTTTTCACAGTGCCATTTAGCCCAAAGTAAGCCAATATAAGCTAGAGGTATGGGATCTAGACTACTGATAAACTCACTAATATTTTCTAAATACATACACATTAAACATAGGAAACACCAAACTCCAAAACAAACATTTGTGGATCACAAACATAGGGGTAGGCAGAAGCATATATGCCCAAATTTCAGCAGATATATTTTAGCCCACGAAATAGCTGGTAAGCCTATTTATTTGTAGAAAATGACCATGCCTGACTAACAAACATGTGGCTGCTAAACCAACTTGCCTATAAGCCCTTAAGCTTGGTTTAGCTTCTACCATATTACCTGATGTCCAGAATATTTTCCATATGGTCAGTAGTCTTTTTAGCATGTTCCGTAGCTGCTGCACTGGTCAAGGCATTGGTTAAAAGTTCAGTATAAATATGATCTTTTTTCTCTCTTTCTTTGTTTTTGTTCACTGCAGTCAGTATCTCTCTCCTGACCTTCATCATTTCTGTTTGAGACATGAATGATAGTTTGATATAGCGCTGCTTCAAGCCTGATAGGTGGTTCAGCTACAACAGGAAAAACATGGCAATTGAGAATTTAATAAGTTGTATTTAGACAATTTTTTTTTTAAAATATTATTAGTATTATTGGTGCACATATGTACAGGCACTGATTTGTAACAAAAAAGAAAACATTACTCTGCAGACAAAGGCATATTTATATATACTTAGTTGTAAGTTAAAAATTGTTATTTTGAAGCTAAGGCAGTATTATAAAATAATATAAATATCCATCACGCCTTATCCCCGAAAGGATCGCAGAAGCATATTATATGCTCACTTTTCACGGTGTGGATTCCTGTCCCACGTAATAGGTGGTGAGCCCATTGCCGTATTGAAATAGACAGACGCAGATTTTGGCTACCTGCTGTTGAAATTTTCAAGCCGCCCATAAGGCCTTCAACCAGGCTTAACGACTGCCATTTTTCTGGTAACCAGGACCAACGGCTTAACGTGCCTTCCGAAGCACGGAAACGCTCGCAAATGTAAATGCCACAAAGTGGTCACCCATCCGAGGACCAGCCATAGTGAAAGTTGCGTAACTCAGTGATTGTTTACAGAACACTGAGGCCACGAGCAGTATTGGATTTGTAAATTACTTGGCTACTGCAGCTATACATAAAAAGATGTAGTTGTTACTATTAAATTAAAAAATGACATTCTTCTAACATATTTAGTAGTATCATTCTACATCTACATTAAACACATACAAATAAAACATAGATCAATATTGAAACTCACAAAACTTAGATCCTACCTAAGTGTGGCTAAACATTAATTGTCAATTTCCCATATATATACAAACAATAACAAAAAAAATACCCACCAAGTCTAAATCTTCCTTTTCTGTAACAGTAATCTTATGTATAGCACTAGAAAACCTTTTTGATAGGAACTGTGTGACTTCCTGTTCACAATCTTTTCTAGCCAGTATGAGAAAGTAAGGCTGAAAGGTCAATGAGACTTTGAACCTAGTGCCGTCCATCTCTATGAAGTAGTAATCCATTGCTGCAACTAACCTTTTGTCCTCATCTAATATTTCAGCCTGGAAACAAGATAATCTATTTAGGCAGTGATATTCAGACGTAAAAATTTTATAAATGAATCGTATTAGTTTGATAGTAGTGTTATGTAGTATAGATATAGATAGTTACTTACAGTATGCATGTTTATTAAATACCCAGTCCACTCTTTAACATCTCGAACACGTTCAAAACCATATTTGGCATCGATCTTATCATTCTCCAAAGCCACACGGATGCGAGATTCTGAAGATTCTTCTCTATAAAATTAATTAATTATAAGAACCTGATAAGTTGGATAGTAAAATTTACCCCTGGAAATACTCACCTGGGTCCAGATGACGAACTTGCGTCATTTTTATTAAAATTTCCTCTATCAGCTCGGTACTTTCCTGTGTTTTGTAAAACCATTATCAGATATTTTATAACTCTGTATCACCTTTTAATAACAAGCACCTAATCTAATAAACATCCATAGTTTTTATCAAAATGTAATCCTCCTTTAAATATACTATTGTGTTCATTGAAATAAACCCACAATCCAATTCTTATTAGGGCTTTCTGTGCTCTTTGCAAAAGAAACCCACATCACAAGAACTGAAGAAAACTGACATAAGATGCTGAAGCTGTCAAAATTTCGCGCCTTTTTAACGTTTCAATTCACTCAAGACTTGCCTAGAAAGCAGTATCTCAATCTCAAGCAAGTTAAGCACCATGCACTGTCCAAACAGCTCACAAAAAAAAACAGTTTATATGACCCAGTCCCCAGTCGAATTTTGGCGCTAATACTGGAACATGACGCACGGTAGCCATATTTTATTTTCCAAAACCAGTGTATAATTCGTGATTTTGTGTTTAATATTAGTGTTTATTAGTCAAGAACGAAGCAAGTGGAAATACCATAGTCTCGGCCTACCCCGATAGGAAACAGGCGTGATAATATGTATGTATGTATGTATATTAGCATGAGTTATGGAAAGTTAAATGCTGCAGTGAACACTTGAACAGTTGTGTTCTATGTGTTAGTATCAAATCTCCTTAGAAAGCCCTAGTAAAGGGCCTAAGACAAAAACTAAATATTTAGAAAATACATAGGTCATACTGAATAAGGAAACTAGTTAGTAGTAGTACTTTAGTTTCCTTGTTCAGAGATAGGTATAATAAAATCAGCCTGTATGGACTGAGTTTCCTTTGCCTGCGAAGACAAATAAAATAATTTGAGTTTATTTGACGTTATTTGGGATGCTATGCGGGAAAAATAACAAGAGCGAACGCTTGCCCTATATTATTTTTTATAATTAGTGTATTTTTCTGCAATTATTTGCGGGAGTAGTGGTTTCTTGGACATCAAAGTTGAGTTAGAGCATGAGTGCACAAGCCACTTTTGTCTCTGAAACTATTTTGTTTCTCACATCAAGTCTACGGGACAGTATAAAAGTGCGCACACTATGCGACGCGACTCCCGGGAGACGTGTTTGTCTGCGGATTTGGAGTCTTGTCTTTTGAATTCTATACAATTGCGCGAACGGCGACAACTAAGTGCAGATCGGCCAGTTGCCACTATAGATAATACACTAATGTAGCCACTCATTCGTCGCCGCGATGATAGCGTGAAAGGATACATCTAAGTACGCAGTAGCGCAATTCACAAATTTCGCATCCTAATCCTCTACTGCGCAAATGTCATCGATGTTCATAGAACTCAAATATCGATGACATTTGCGCAGTAGAGGATTTGGATCCGAGATTTGTGAATTGCACTACAGGTTTCAGTAATAGTGATGGATCAGAAATATAATGATGTTTGTTACTAGTAAATATAATTCATGTCTCAACGATTTATTTCGCTTACCATGTTAGTGGCATTCATTGTTATATAAATCACACCTTATCCCGAAAGTGGCGGCAGAGGCACATTTCATCGTGTGCATTTCTATCCCCCGTAATAGGTGGTGGGTGAACCCATTGCCGTGTTGAAATAGACAACTGTTTTTTGGTATGCTGAGTATGGATTTCGTGTTAATTTTGCAATTCAATATGACTCTGCCTACCCCTTCGGGGATAAAGGCGTGACAATTTGTATGTATGTATGTAAAAGGTCTTATTAACCAGGCCATATAAAAATTACAAAAAAAATGCACAGGCCACGACGGTCTATTCGAAATCCATGTTGATGACTGCGTAAAATTTTCAAGAAAAAGTTGCGTTGTCTCTCTCGTGCGCGCAGCTCACAAATCGCTGCAATTAGACGTGACAGAGACAAAAAATTGCCATGTCACTCAATCGCTCGTGCGCGCGGGCCCTTATTAAGGTGCTATAGTAAACGACAGTGATAAAATGCAGTAAAATGAGATTATCTTTCTTACCGCGTAAAATCCACAGAAAACCTCAGTATTATAATCACTATTGTGAGACTGACCTTGAGTTTAGACTAGTCTTGACTAAGACGTAGAGGACGGGGACTTTTTAGATTGGAGAAATATTAAATAAGATTTGTCTAAAAGGTCTTAGTAACCAGGCCATAAAATAATTACAAGTAGCTGTCCGCATCCGCACAGAACTTCACAGGTTAGAAATATTGTGATTGTGAATTGAATACAACGATTTTTTGCCGGCGAGAGCTGCCAGACCCATAATTTTAATTGAATTAATAAACTGAAAAAAATTAAACCCAATTGAAAATTCCACGTATTGTTGTTGTATAACTTAACTCAGTGACTTCTAATGAGTTTGCGAATTTTCGTTTATAAAGATGAATTGTAGTTACAATTATAGTTTTAGCAGCTATGAAGATTCTCCGAAACATAATTCTACACGCAAAGGAGGTACAAACATCAGTAACGAACTTGCCGACTTGTGTGAGAGATTACGTATTTCCGCTTTGACAAAAGCTGCCGAAATTAGTCCGCTAGTAAAGGAAATTACTATAGGACCAAACAGTCCTACGAAAACGTGTTTATACAAGGATGAAACACCTATTATTGAGGAAGAACTACCACAAAAAACCTTACTAGAAGATAAACTACGAGAGGATCTTCGATATTCACTTTTGCTGAAGAGATGCGAAAGCAAAGTCCAAGAGACATCTAACGAACTGTTTAACGATATACTGGGAAATATGTTATCCAAACGCGCTGAGGCTACCAAACAATTCTGGCAGATCCAGGAAAAAGAGTGCCACAGAAGGGCCTTGCAATTCAAGGAAAGAAAAATGAAAATGTATAAAAGTTTACAAGAGAATGACAACATGACTCTCCTGGAACAAGCTCGTACAGATGAAGAACACAGTCAGATTGTAAACACACATACAATTGCGAACATGAATAAGATTCTTGAAGAACAAAATAGAGCCACTGCCAGATTTGCTTCCATAACAGATAGTTACACGAAAATATTAAAACACTATATGGAGATCTACAATCTTCCTAATACAGAACCACTGGCAAAAACTGTATGTGACACTTATATGGTTGGTATAAATACTGTTGTAGAAAATATGAATGTTATTTTGGATTATTGTAAAACTGGTACTGTGTCTGACAAAGATGTAAAACAAGCTCTGCTTTTAGCATTAAATATTGAAAATATTGCTAAAAAGGTTAATAATGACTTGGATACTTTAAAGAAAGAAGCACTTCTTGAGAAACAAAAACTTGCAGAATTGGAGAAGGAAATAGAATTAGAAGAACAGAAAGCTAAAGCATTAAAACTAGCTGAAGAAGCAGCTGCTGCCGAACAGCTGAAGATTGAACAGGCTAAGAAGACAAAACCAGTGTTTTATTCAAATAAGAACTACAGCTATTATAAAGAACTTCAAACCTATTTAGATGAGTATGAAGCACAGTATAAAGATCTTTTACAAGATAACAGTAAGAAGAAGTTCAGATTTGACTGCCAGAAAGCTGTCAATACCCCAGTGAACGCAATATCTTCAGTTAGTGTGCTGCACATGAAGGATAAGTATGACAAGCTTTCAAAACTACTGAAAGGAGAAAGGGTGCAAGTATTAGATATTTATGTAACAGCCACACAACATCCACAGGGCCTGGCATACTGTACCGCCTTACTGGCAAAGAAAATAGTACGGCAAGGAGACCTATTGGTATCTAGTAACACAGAAGCGGCATATCCTCTTGCAGCTGTAGCTGTGGCTCTGTGGGCACAATTCCCCCATTTTGGTAAATTAGTTGAAGCTTATTTTCACAGATTGTGCCCTTATCTTGTTCCTATGTTTCTACCTCAAAAAGAAGGACAGACTGATAAAGAATTTTATTTATCAAGAGGCTACACTTACAATGATGAAGGTGTGGTAGAGAAACAAGATAAGTTTCTAAAAAGAATGTCGGGCATATTTCGCCTGCATTGTGCTATATGGACAGCTAAAATGCCTACGTTCTTAAACATACCACATCCACATGGCCTCCGTTACGCTTGGCAGTGGATTGCCTCTTTTATTAATCTAAAAGCTGAACCAGATATCTCTGCCACTTTGATCCATGATTTTTATACTATGTGTGGATCTATATGTAACAAAAAATATGGAACACAATTTAGAAAAATATTATTACTCACGAGTGCTCAGTATCTTAAAATATTAGATAATATTGATGAGGGTGGACCTAAGACTAGGCTTGAAGTCTATCTCCAAACTGCGCTTCAATCAAATGATATTCCAAAACCACCAACAGCAGCCCAACAAATTAATTGGTGAACAGGTGACAAGTATTATTAAATTCAAATGTTTTTGTATAAAGTAGGCCTAATATTAATTAAATCTACAAGGACTGACATTTATTTTGATAAGTTAATTCTAGTATTGTAATTTTGTTTGAAAATATTGTAATTGTGATAATTAATTAAGTAAACATTTTAATTAGTAAGTAATTAAAGCTTGTTATTGAACTACAATGTCATGTCTTTTAATTTTGTTGTTTTACATTGCCATTATTTTTCCTATCAAAAGTGGAAAAAATATAAAATGTAGGATTAATAGCTCAAGCAAAAGAATCATCATCACAACTTAACTATCTTCACACTGTATATGTGATGGGGTAGTCAGAGAGGACTGATCGCCATTTTCAGCAATCTGCTCACGTGGTCATGATTATGTAAGTCTTGGCCTACACAGACTCCTACCCTCTATTTTATTTTACTTTTTTCTACACTCATTTAAACACGCCGGACTGCCGGTCAGCAAGCAGGATCGTGAATTAGAACGCAGGACTGCAGTCTGCTATTTTGTTAACAATGGAAAATACGAGATAAGAGGAATTTATTAATATATATATAAAGAAAATCGCTGTTAGCGGGAGTCCTGCATCAGTACTTTTTCTGTCCTCTCTGGTATCGGTGGTAAACTAGGACGGGTAAAGTGCTAGTCAAACTCGTGTGCCAAGTGTTCCGAACCTACTGATTATACCGCCATAATAAAATTAGTACGTTATTCGAGGCATTTGTCAATTAAGCGGGACCTTTAAATTATATGAGCATCCATCCAACTTAAAGGTCTATCTTAATAAGATCATATTTGATGTTTCTATGTAAGTATTCGGACACTCCATAATTAACAACTTTTTGTATTTATGGAACTTTTCCTTTATTTGTGCTGTAAGACCTAGCTTTTGGCCAAAGGGTAATGGCAGGTTTCCATATATGAAATTAGTTGAGAAGAATTGGAGCGTTTAGATCAGCAACTTATATCAATCGATTGAGAATTTATACTGATAGCCAAAGGACCCTAAGAAAAAAGATATTGTATTTTGAATTTTTGGAGGTTATGTTGTTGTTGTTTACTATTTACGTGGTAAATTGTTATGTGTATATATACGTCGCAGTCGCAGATAAATACTTGATCTGCCGTTCATTTAACAGCCTAGCCTTCTGTTCAACTAGCAGCCTGACATTCAGCTCTAAGCCATAAAAATAAATTGGGAGTAATAATGTTTAAACTTATTTTACATAGGTAGCCTGATGGAATAGGTATATTTTTGTGTAACCCGATTCAAACACGAAAGACGATACTTTCGAGATTTATCAGCTGATTTTAGGCATATCAGTATAAACCAAACTCGAACGCGTGATTTTTCATTGGCATTTTTTTTAATGATTTCAGCCACTAGCAGTGGGGTTGGTCTGACAATTCTGTCTGTTTTGTAGTACCCAGTCCAAGGAATTTATCCCTTTTTAGTCTTAGTCCTAGTTGCCACAAATAGCCTTAATTTCCACAGTAGTCAATTAAAATGGTTTGACGAGCTTTGTATCAGCACTGTTCGACAGCAAGTGAAGTTGACTTGGACCTTATGTAGATGCAGATCATAAATCAGGGGAAAAATAACTATACAAGCATATCACATTGAATATTTATTGAAACAACATTTTATTTTTTCTTTATTTACTCAATCTGCTGGTGGGACTACATTGTATTTGTCTGATGGAAATGCAATAGTTGTCTGAATCTGAAGTTGCAGCTCTTCTATAGCCTAGTAAAGCAACATCTGTAGTAGGATTAACTGCAAATTGCCATTGCTTCCCAATGGCTGCTGCTCCAATTGCACATCAATCAAACACAGTATTCCACTTCTATATTATAGTGCACAACCCGAGGTGATCAGATGTATTAATCTGAAATAAATAATAATAACACATGATCACATATATTAATCAGAAATAAATAATAATAAAATAAAAGCAGGAGTAGGTACTTTATTTTTCATAAAGTCATTGTATTTTATAAGAGAGCTATTGCGGGTTCACATTAAATCTTATTGCTGAAATAATTACATGTTATAGTATATTATCTTGGATATCAATAATTGACAAATCGGTAACAAATAATTTATTCTGTGACGACTTGACAATCAATGACAATAGAGGGGTTTTTAGGCGGCAAAATGGATGATACCGTACGCTTACTATCAATTGTTTTCTAAAACTAGTACATTTATATTGTTTTATATGCAAGAGTACATAGGTAGAGGCAGAGGCATACTATACGCCCATATTTCACAGTATACATTTTTGTCCCACGTAAAAAGTGGTGAGAGCTTTAGTGAAAGACAGTGATATACCTTTATGCAATGAATTGCTATTTTGGAAAGCGAAATATTACAGAGAACAGCGGTGTTCTTTGTGTTAGTGCTAAATCTCCTTAGAAAACACTAGTAAAAGATGCACTGCTTTACTAGGGCATGGACCAAGGCCTAAGACTGAGAACTTGACATCGACAAAGTACTAGACTTCACTAAAACTAAATAATAAGAAGTGTCCTTTGCCTGCATAAGATGGGCGAAGACAATTAACAACAACAACAACATACATATGACTATGGACTTTGCGCGGGAACAGTGACAAGTGCGGACGCTTGTTGCTGTGTATTATTGCTGCATTGCTATCCCTAACTGTAAGTATTTATCTAATTATCCTATTAATAATCTTTCTAGTATCCTAAAAATAAGTAAATAAATTATTGTTCTCTGTTAAATTACTGTTCCTCATATTCTGCAAGTACTTGCACTAATTTAAAGGACTGAAGAAGCAGATTTCGGTATATAAATAAATATTTATGTATTTATAAATATATACCTAAGTAAGTATGTTTATCAGCTGTCGAGATTCCATAGCACAAGTGTCCCTCAATATTTATTTATTAAATTGCTGTTCAAAATCGGGTTCCGAAATCTATGTCATAATGTGTCAAAAAGCATGTTGTTGGTTCGATTTGAAACTCCTTTATTGCCGACTCATTTCATTACTAATAACCTATCAACACGGTTATTTATTAAATGATAGCTGAATGCGACCCTGGATTAAGCTATGCTATGTGTGAAATAGGCGAAAATAGCGTAACCTATTTCACACATATAAACAGGTAGCTTAATCCAGGGTCGCATTTCGGAACCCGATTTTGAACAGCAATTTAATAAATAAATATTGAGGGACACTTGTGCTATGGAATCTCGACAACTGATAAACATACTTATATATTTATAAATACATAAATATTATACATAAGAACACCCAAACTCCAAAATAAATATTTGTGGATCACACAACTATTTGTTCTGACCCGGGTATCGATCCCGGGCCTCAGCACAGCAATCCCATACACCACCACTTACGCCACCGTGATAGACGATAATCGATGCAGTGAATCGCGGCATAGGTTTTAGTAGGTATATACAAAGTAGACCATTTGTAAAACTCCAGCAAAATGTCAAGATCAGGTAGCTAACAGCATAATCAATGACGATAAAGTTATTCCATTCTTTTAATTTTAGGGTAGATACCTATTGCTTGAATTATAATATCCTGAAAATCACAGGCGATGGGGGTGGGCCGGTGCTAGCTCCTTTGATCTTGACCTTTCCAACCGCATTAATGCGCAAACGTACTTTGTCCATTGAGACATGCTATACTTGACGAAGAAGAGACCTAGGACTTCTATGAAGCAAACCCATGGCGCAGCTCGACAGTATAATGCTGACAGAACCTGCTCCGTAACAAATTGACAAAAATAAAAGACACGTCGGTGATTAGGACCTTAGCTATCTACTCCTGGCTATTTCCTGGTGTATAAGACATACGCAGTATTCGTGAGTGATGGGATACCAAATAATCCTGCAGTTGTGGTTGATAACGATCGCAAAAATATGACACCTGCATGCCCATATTTCTTATTATCTTCGCCAGGAAAAATACTGTCCTACAGTATCTAAAGATAAGGATTAAAATAAAAAACAGTAATTTGAAAAGTTTTTTCTTTTTAATCAAAACAATAATTATTTAACTAAAAACTAACTATCTTCACGCTGTATCCCTGACAGGGTAGTCAGAGAGGACAGATCGCCAGGCTTCGCGATCCATGCATACTTCTTTCGCTTCTTCAAGATTCATTAATCGCTTCATACACGCACGTCTGGGTATCCGAGTACTTTTGACCTTTCCGTTTTTGAGCAATCTGCTCACGTGGTCTTCATATGTAAGTCTCGGCCTTCCCTGACTCCTTCTACCCTCTACTTTTGAACAATATATATTCTTCGTCAATCGTTCCTCACTCATTCGTTGGACGTGTCCAAACCAACGGAGCACGCCCTTTTCCAGCTTAACGCTGACACTTTCATTCAAACCTGCCATATTGCGTATCACTTCGTTACGTATTCGGTCGGCCAAGGTAACGCCGCACAATTTTCGAAGTGATCGCATCTCCACCGCATTCAATTTACTTTCATGCATCTGCTGACATACCCAGGTTTCACTACCGTAAAGCAAAGTTGGCACTAGCACTGCGTTATGAATCGCCAGTCAATAATTATTTTACAGTTATTAATTAATTCTTACGAGCTCACAAATATTAACTAAAATATGAACTTAGTAAAATCTTTATTTTCTTACGAAGAAACTCTGTCTTTTGGTAAGCTTAAATAGGGACATTCTGGTTAATACGCAGAGACCCTTGAGAATTTTTGACCCTTGGGACTTATCTAATAAGAAATGGGACCCACATTCGAACGGGTGCCCCTTCGATCGCATAATTTTTTTTTTAGCATAATGTAGTTTGGCATAACAGTTTCAGCATAAAGTCTTCTCGCATAAATTATGATAAGCAGAGTGTTATAAACGCATAATGGTTTTATTGGCATAACATTAACTTACTCAAATTTTTTTATCATAAATTTAATCAGCATAAATGTAAAGGGTATAATTCTTATACGCCTAAAGATAATTTATCATAAAATACAAAACGCATAATGGAGGTATGGATAACCTTTTTAATCATAAATGAATTATAATTTGACTAAGAATATTTAAGAAATGATAAGACACCATTGTAAATGATCATTTCATTAATAGCCAAGTTTTTAAGCTGTAACATATAAAACGATATTTAAAGTGTTATTTTTTTTAGACTAGTCTTGAGCAAAGTCGTAAATAGGTACGACGACGAGCGAAGCAAGGAGGAGTGTTAGGTCAATTGTGAGCACAACGCGCGAGCCGAGTGAGCGAAGCGAGCAGACGGCGGCAGCGGCCGGCGATGCGCCAGAATATAATCGCTCGTTTTAATCTACCTACTTTCTTTTTGTATTTTATTTATATATTCTATTTATACGAATAGTTTTTAACAACCAGAAAAGAAGAATTGGGGTAATCAGTAAACGTAACTTTATCGATATATCCAGTCCAAGATTTCGTCCCATAAAATCTACAATATGTAGATACGTAAAAAATATTTGGTCAGTGTCTCACCGCGCTCACGGCTCAGAGCAGGCTCATGATCACACGAGCCCGTGCGGCTCGTGTGATCATCGTCAGGTTGCAAAGCTAGTGAGCGAGCGACGAGCGAGTCGTCGCGCGGATGTTAATTGATGCACTTGTGTGTTACTACCGCAGCACCGCCGTGACAATCGACTTACGAAATGGCATACCAATTCACGAATCGCGATTACGTACTCATGCTGCGTGCATATTTTACCGCGAGCTTTATCCAAACGCTCGGCAACCAAATCACTCCACGATGTGCGGCGTGTACCAGCGTTTGCTAGACCACGGGTCACTCCACATGCCCTCGCATGCACACGGCAGAGGAAGACCAGCCCTCTCATAAAACTTATATGACGAGATACTAGAATTTTTCGCAGAAGATCCTCGTCGGAGCACTAACGACGCCGCACGTCGTTTTGGTATAAGTCAGCGTTGAGCCTGGAAGATAGTGAATTCCGCTGGAATGCATCCATACCACTACAGAAAGGTCCAGGAGCTCACTGCAATCGATGTAGCGCCAAGGATTGCATTCTGCAACTGGGTGATCACTAACCCTAACTTGAATGTCCTGTACACAGATCAATATCTGTTTACGCGGATCGGGCTGTTCAACCAACACAACGAACATTATCTTATCAAAATCCCAAATTAACCCGACAGCATTCATTCCAACAAAGGTTTAGCGTGAACGTGTGGGCTGGGATCTTAAACGAGCACATTGTAGATCATACTTGAGGGTCGGCTGACGGGCGAAACGTATCTAAATCTTCTTCGTTCTATGCTGAACAATATGCTAGACGACATTCCCTTAGTAAACCTAAGAGGGCTATGGATACAACAAGATGGGGCTCCACCGCATTACCATAGTGCGGTACGTACCTACCTTAATGCGGAGTTCGGAGATAGATGGATCGGTCGCGGAGGTCACATCGCGTGGCCCGCGCGATCTGCTGACTTAACTCCAAAGGACATTTTCATGTGAAGTGAGATAAAACGAAGAGTGTATGTGAGTGAACCAAATACCCGGGAAATTTTAAAGGAAAGAATAATTAACGCCTTTGACGAAGTTCGACAACAAACAGATATACTATTAAGTTTAAAAAACAACTTACAAAAACGTGCACGTGTTTGTGTCCAAAATAATGGTGGGCATTTCGAACAACAATTAAAGTATTTGTAGGTAAGTTGAAAGTACTTAACTATTTACTAGAATAAATCACATCAGCTGTTTGATCGTGTTCATATACCTACCTATACACCGACGCGCCACACGGGCCGGGCCGGTGAGCGGTCGCGTCATAGGCAAGTGAACCATGATTTTTGATATGTTTTTAATATTCATAATGGTAATAACTTTGTCATAGTAAATAATAATAATATTCTCATTAGGCCAATGTCAAAGTATATTTTGTCTGCTTCTGCCCTTAAATTTTTTCTGGTAGTTAAAAACTTTTCGTGTATAAGTGTTGAAATTTTGAACTTCAGTATAGTGACTATCGACATTTTTAATCAGTGGGCATTTCAATCTTAGACAGTTCAAGCTTAGATATAAAAATATGTACTCGTTAACATTATGGTATTCTATATGTATGGCTTGTAATCTTTATGCGAAAGTGAGTGTTATGCCAATAAATGTTATGATTAGTAATCGTTATTGTAAAAAAAATATGCGTAATCATTTTATGCGGGTATATCATTATTATAAAAAAGTTATGGGAAAATAAAGTATGCCTAATGATTTATTCTGTTTGAACGTTATGCGAAACGAAGAGTATGCCAAAAAACGTTATGCAGTTTTAAGTTATGCCTCTAAAATTTATGCAACCCAATACGGACCCCATTCGAACATACAGCTGTAGTTGGGAGAGGGAAGACTAACCGGTCAACAAGGGCAAGCCTGTTGTGAGATTTGCTGCACTCCTGAGATATAGACCCACGATTTATACTACACCGAAAGCACCTTTACCAAACAGAAATACTGTCTTATAGGGTCTAAGATAAGATAAAATTTAAACCATTATTGTACAAAGTTATTTATTTTTAATTTACACAATAACATTTTTTTTTACAATTTTTAACAGTTATTTATTGATTATATTATTGTAAACCTAAAACTAGATTTCCATAAGATTTAGATATAGGTCGCGCGGCGAATGATGAGCTCTGTAAGAAAGTGGAAAGGGAATGCGCAGAACTCATAAATTAGGTCTAATTGGCGGGGTGACAGGGGGTGAAGAGCGGGAGTGTAGGAGCGTGGACGCAGGAGTGGTCGAAATCCTACACGCACACTAGGGCACAGCTGCACACTACTCCGCGATATGTCGGCACGTGTTGTCATTAGTCTCGGTACTGTCACGCACATAAAATATTCTACTCTTTTTGACAAATCTTTTAATAGCGTATTGAGGCTCTGATGCCCCGAGAAAATTGTCTGTCCAATCTGGACACAAAAGAAACATGGTTTATTATGTATATGGTTTGAACAAATATTTATACCAATTATAATTATATAACGCAGTGATAGTGCCAACGTTTCTTTACGGTAGCGAAACCTGAGTATGTCAGCAGATGCATGAAAGTAAATTACATGCTGTGGAGATGCGATCACTTCGAAAATTGTGCGCCGTAACTTTGGCCGACCGAATACGTAACGAAGTGATACGCAATATGGCAGGTTTGAATGAAAGTGTCAGCGTTAAGCTGGAAAATGGTGTGCTTCGTTGGTTTGGTCACACGTCCAACGAAGGAGTGGGAAACGATTGACGAAGAATATATATTGTGCGAAAGTAGAGGGTAGAAGGAATCAGGGTAGTCAGAGAGTGTCCTCTCTGACTACCCCGTCAGGGATACAGCGTGAAGATAGTTAGTTTAGTTATAAATTAATGACAATTTCATTTGCTTAATACATAAAAAAAATAAAATCACGCCTATCATTCATCGGGGTAAGCAGAGACTTCTTCCATTTCTTTTACTTTAAATAAGTATTGTCAGTGTCACACACATTTTATACCTATTTCTACATTAAAATAGTACAATAAAAATGTTTTTTTTAATACGATCACTGAAAAATAAATGAAATATCTATCATGGTTTAATATTTTAACGCAAATCACTTTGAACTCACTTGTTGTAAATAATATAAACCTACTTACGTACCCACCTACGTAAGTTATAAAAAAAAATGTTTAATGGTTCAAAGCAGAGTCGTATTAAACTTGATACTTTGTGTAAATATATTGTGCGCGATTATACATGCGCAAACTATCCCCACAAATTTTTGTCAGAGCTCATCATTCGCCGCGCGTGTAGTAGTAATAGTAGTGTATAGACACTGAGTATTGAAATATAACATTTTGTGGCCTCTGTACTAAATTCGTCCCCGATTACTTGAAATAGCATTACAGTACAAAGTGTAACTAAATTAACAAAAAACTTAGCTGTAGATGACGACAGCAACCAAACGATTTATGGAACAGATACTATGAACAGTTAGCAATAACCTTTTCAAGTGTTCACCAAGAATTTTCATCAATTTGGATACAAATCTTAGTGTAGCAGTACGTAGTCGTAAGTGGTACATAAATTATCCATGAAAAGTTATTCCTGGTGATTTCTTGTTCACCACTCTTTGTTTTGTTTGAATAATTGAACCGTTTACATAGTTTTTTACTACTTTTGTTACATTTTACAATAATTTTATGTATAATAATATAAAATAGTTAAATATTAATAATATTAATTATCAATAGTTTAATATTAAACACTTGACCGTTATTTGAAGCTTACTTATTGAGAGTAGCGTGAGTCGTTTTCCGCCTATTTCCCCTCTCTTTCACTCTTTTCGTTACGTATGTATATCTATCTCGCTCGCACATCCAACCTCCCACCAGGCACCCCCACCCGAAATGTGAGGTGTCTTTGGGTTTTGTAGTCATTGGCGTCTTGTTTTCCGCCGAGTGCAGTCAATTTTTTGACTACTTGCAATTTGTAACTAGTGCTAATGCAGTTCTAAATTTTTAAAAGAATTAATCGTGTATAATAATAAACGTGAGTAAATTCATGTCAGTAAATTTTATGTGATATAGTGCTTCCCATCGGATAAGCCGTAAGTAATACCTATTTGTAAACTGTCTTGATTAAATGGGTAAAGTTATTACAATAACGGTGTTACCGTTCGTCTTTACCCGTTATAAATTGCATACTTAAACATTTGTTTTAAGTTTAGAAATATTTTGTTTTTCATAATTACCCTCTTAAAATTAAGAAAGATTTGTTGACTTTTTTTTTTTTTCTCTTTTCGTTCTTTAATATCTGTTTTTACCTGGATATACTTATTTAGGTATACCTACTACCATAATAGGCGTTATTAATCGTGTGAACTAAAGATTAAAACATTGATTTAATAGATGGCTGACCCAAGTGAATCTGCTACGATTCCCGGTCCATCCGGTCTGCAAACCTCTATGCCACGCCGTAAATCACGGGCAAAGATCAGCTCATCTTCTAGTGAAAGCAGTTCAAGTTCTTCTTCGTCATCACCTGCATCGTCTTGTAAAAATAAACGCCGTCACCGCCACCATCATAAAAAAAGGGGAGGCAAACGTGTTCGTAAAGATGATCTATTACATCAATTATCTTGTGAAGTAAAAGAACTTGGGAATCGTTTATATGATGGTAGCGTAGGCCACTCAAATATGCATGCTCATTGCGATTATAAAGAAGCACAAGGCAATGAGGATGAAATATCTTTATTAGATGATCATGATAGTATTTCTTTATATGATGTGGGTAATGAACAGACAAATAAGTCCGATAGTTTTAAATTTGATTTTCAAGTAAAATTAAAGGAACCTGCTGTACCTAAAACCCCCGCGAGTTATCTTAAGGTGTTAGAGGATATTCAGCACTTCGACAAAACTGAGTGGAGTGAGGTTAGATACTCAGAAGTACAGAAACTGTACAGCCACGCTCCTGGCTTTACGGAACTGGAGATTAATGAGGAAGTCAAACCCTATGACTCTCAGCGTCACTTGACTTATGCCGATAAAGCCTATGGTGCCTTAACTTTTTGCGCAATTAAGCAGAGAGAGGTGTTAGAAAACAGTATGACGGATCTAATTGCTTCGATCTAGGGCTCGAGAAAGAGGTAGTGTAAGTACCGAACAGCTTCATGAGAAGATTGTTCAGTTATTTTCTGAAGGGGAATACCACAAGGTATCCTCCGACATGCTGCAGCTCATATGTGGTCATCGAGCAGAGACTATACAAATGCGCAGAGATGGTGTAATCAAGCACGCTCGAGATCCTTTAGTCAAAGCGAATTTACGCAAGATCCCGCCTTCAAGTCAACACATCTTTAATACCGAACAAATGACACTGTTCTTAGAAAAACTTGGAGGCGTCAAAAAGGCTTTCTTGCCCTTGAATAAAACCAGTGGCTCCAAAACTGCCTCGCAGGCAACAAACATGAATTCATCGGGCTACCCCTCGCAGGGGTCAGCAAAGTGTGATGTGCCCTCGCAGGGTATCATTCAAACATGTGGAATTGTTCCATGTTATATCCAGCCCCCGCAGGGTTGTAGAAATAATCATCCTAGCTGTGGACATAACCATCCCTCGCAGGGATCTGGTAAAAGAAATAGCTACAACGGTGCACGAGGCACTAGCTATAGCTCACGTGGGTCCTTTCGCTCACGAGGAGGTAATCAACGAGCCAGTAGATATGAGCCGCTCAAAAATAACAAAAAACGCTCAGCGGCACAGGATAACCATGCGGGAAGTAAGAGAAGGAGGTTCTGACTACTTCAAAGCGGGCCAGTTAATACATTATGTCGAACGTTGGAAGGAGCTGGGAGCACCAGACACACTACTCCGCATTATAAAGGGGTATCGCATACCCTTCCTCCAAAAACCTCCTCTTGTTCTACCCAATACAAGGAATCTATTCAAATCCTTAGAATCAGAAGAGATGACAGCTATCATTTCGCAAATGATATCTCAGAGGGTACGGGAAAAAGTTCCATGTTCTCCAAGCTTCTTATCGACAATGTTTCTGGTCCCCAAGAACGATGGTACCAGCCGACCTATTTTCAACCTAAGGAGCCTGAACGAATTTGTCCTAACAGAACCATTCAGACTCATCAATGTATTTCGTGTGCCAGACTTCCTTCAACCCGGAGACTGGCTTTGCAAAGTAGACCTATCACAAGCCTACTTCAATGTACCAATTTGCCTGTCACACAGGCGATTCTTGCGTCTAATGTACAAAGGCGAATTGCTAGAAATGACATGCCTTCCTTTCGGTCTCAGCACAGCCCCCAAGGTCTTTGCAAAACTGACCAACTGGGTTGCAGAAACATTAAGACAGGAAGGTGTTCGGGTACTTGTATACCTAGACGATTTTTTAGTAGCGAACCAAGATTTTCAAACACTAAAAATTCATACCCAAATGGTGTTAACCCGGCTTCATTATCTGGGATGGCAAACGAACCTTCAAAAATCCATAACGTCACCGACCAAAAGCCTCGTATATCTAGGCATTCTTTGGGATCCGTGGCTCAACGAGAGAGCTTTACCACTCGAAAAAATGTTGTGCCTAAAGGAGAAGTTATTAGCGTTTTTAAACAAGGGTACAACGACCCTAAAAGCCCTACAAAGTTTAGTGGGCGTCCTAAACTTCGCCAGTTTTGCCGTACCCCAAGGCAGAGTTCACTTCAGAGACACGATTACGTTTTTAAACAATATTCTCAAAAAAGCCCCTGTCGATGCGTACATTATACCAACAGAGGTAAGAAAGAACTTAGAATGGTGGCTGCTGAACTGCCACCGTACAGCCCCGATCCACTGGCCCCCTCCGTCGCACTATCTAACCACAGACGCGTCCAACGTAGCATGGGGTGCTCAGCTCAACGGCAACACACTATCAGGCCTCTGGACAAAGCAAGAACAGCACCTTCATTGCAATCAAAAAGAGATGCTCACAATACTGAAAGTTCTAGAACAGCAAGGCCCTCGGATGATAAAATCAACGATTTTGGTGCAGTGCGACAACCGGACTGTTGTAGCATACCTAAGAAACGAGGGAGGTACCAGGTCTACCCCACTGATGCAGTTAACCAAACAGATTTTTCATATATTAGACATATATCAAATCAACCTGAAAATCCAACATATACCGGGGAAATACAACGGTCATGCAGATCACCTATCACGTCATCGGCACCCTCCAGAGTGGCATCTCTTACCTCAATGTACGGAAATCATTTTCCAGAAATTCGGAATACCAATGATAGATCTGTTTGCATCAGAACGGGCAAAGGTAGTGACAAACTACGTGTCACTGGATCAGAACGACGGTCACGCAATGTATCACGATGCTTTCTCACAAATCTGGAATTACCCCAGAGCTTGGGTATTCCCACCTCCTTATCTGATACCGAAAGTATTAGAACAGCTGAACTCTGCGTCCGGAATATTCCTCTTAATAGTTCCGAGATGGGAACGGGTGTTCTGGAGACCAGACCTGAAATCCCGAGCATTGGCACCTCCATTCACCATCAAGAACCTTCACCTACACCTGATAGACGTGTCGACCGGACTGCCACCCCCCAAGGTACAAGAAATGACGATGGAAGTATGGAAATGTGGGGGTGGTCACAAAATTTGAGAGAATGGAATGATGCTCAAGTTCACCTTTTGAAATCCGCCTGGCGTCCATCCACCAAAAAGACTTACAACATTGCATGGAAAAGATGGCTTAAATGGTCTGCGGATCACAAATTAAATCCTTTACACCCGACAGGGTCAACCTTAGCTCGCTTCCTAGCAGATTTATTTATTATAGATGGTCTGTCCTATAACACAGTTTTACTACACAAATCAGTAGTATCCACTTTGTGCAGCTCTGACAATGCCAGTAAATTGAGTTCTAACGTTCTTGTTAAACATATTCTAAAATCCATCTCTTTAAAAAAGCCAATATCTAAAAAGCCCGTTGTCTGGGACATAGATAAATTAGCATCGTTTTTAAGTAGTTATCCTATTGATGAAAACAATATTTTTGTCACTTGTCGACATACTGCAACATTACTTCTACTGTGTTCTGGAAGGAGAGTCCATGACTTAACCCTGCTTGCAATAGACTCAAATCACCTATCAGATGATGATGACTTTTTGATTTTATGGCCTATGTTTGGCTCAAAAACGGATACCGCTAATTACCGACAGTCTGGATGGAAATTGTCCAATAACCTATTAAATAAAAACTTGAATCCGGTTTTTTGGGTGAAACATACTATATTTCTTCTAGAAGAAAAACGTCGCTCAAGTAAATGTAATAACCTCTTCATTCATATCAGAGGAATGCCAAAACCTGCCTCTCGCAGTGTGATAGCTGGATGGGTCAAATCCTTGTTGCTGGAAGCAGGTGTTGTAGCCTCACCTGGCAGTCTTCGTTCTGCCGTAGCATCTAAAAATTGGGCTGACAATTGTCCTTTGGATGAGATCCTGTCGAGGGGCAACTGGAGATCTGAGAATACGTTTGCCCGATTTTATTGTAAAGTAGTTATACCATCAAACACTAGCTCTGGTATAACTAGAATGTTTGATCCTATTAACTAGTTGTTTAACTAATTTTAATTTTTGCTAAGAATTACAAATCGGCCTCATAATTAGTATTAAAGTTACTATCATTTCCTAAGTTTATAGAAGTATTTCCTTTGTTATATATATAAGTTTCTGCTAATTAATATAATTGTAAAGTTGATTTAATTCAAAATATTGTTGTGCTTATGTTAAAATAAATTAAGTTCCTCTTCGCCGCACATCCACTGCTATTATTTATCTATGCATTGCCCTTAACACAATCTTAGATGAGTAATTAATTTCTCATAAAAAGTACTACCTCTACCTGGGTAGATACTTTCCTCACATTGGCGTCTCCCACCAGGCGATAACAAACACGTCTCAATAGGTAAGCTTCAAATAACGGTCAAGTGTTTAATAGCAGTGTTTTACCTGAAAATAAAACACATATTAAATACTTACCTTATTTGAAGCTTACACTTTAAATTCTTCCTGGTGCAGATCTTCGACTCAATGACTACAAAACCCAAAGACACCTCACATTTCGGGTGGGGGTGCCTGGTGGGAGGTTGGATGTGCGAGCGAGATAGATATACATACGTAACGAAAAGAGTGAAAGAGAGGGGAAATAGGCGGAAAACGACTCACGCTACTCTCAATAAGTAAGCTTCAAATAAGGTAAGTATTTAATATGTGTTTTATTTTCAGGTAAAACACTGCTATTTTCACTTCGATACAATTCAATTCAATTCTTATTATGGCTTTCTGTGCTTTTTGCAGCAACTTGCCAGTGTCCCGTAGCTAGAACTAGTAACGAAGGAGGCATACAGTGGCTCGGGATTTGACCGGTGGCCTTGGATAAGAAGTTAACTCAGCCAGAATTACACATGAAAAAAGTCAACACACACTCACAAATACAACAGATAATAAATATAAGCCAACACATACAGATAATAAATATTAATTACTAAAGATTTAGGGCCATACATTAGCTAGGTATCAAAAATAAGTAATGGGGAGCAAAGTAAAAATTAAATTTTTAATTGATAAATTTCAATAACTTTACCCAGGGATTTTACAAAGGGAGTGAAAACTAAGGAAAGAAGGGATTCAACAGTGGCGGGGCGAGGGATATTGTCCGGAAGAAAATCATACAGTGATATTCTATAGAAGGGACAACTGAAGAACATGTGATTGACGGAACCTTCATCTAAACCACACTCGCAGAGAGAATGATCCCTTACCATAATCTTCGCCAAATGAACCGGAGTACAGGCGTGACCTAAGCGGAGGCGACAAATTACAGAAATGGCATGCTTGTTCATACCTGTCAAAGTGTGATCTAAATACATAAAATGACATAAATTAACATGTATGTGCGAGTTACCATCTACAACAACATCATTGAGAACAAATAGTTAAACTTATGAAGAGAATTTTTTTTTATTAAGTTGTTTACGAACTATGCTACCACTAGCGGTAATTTTTAAGGTTTTCGCTCGTTTGAAGCCAGTGGAAACCCTCATAACAAATCCCAAAGCCCTTGAAATGGTAACATAGCATGCCTCTGCAAATCCCTTCGGTGATTAAGGCGTGACAATATGTATGTATGTATGTAATTCATAGCTCTTATGAGTTATATCAAAGGCACAATATCTAAATGTTGAACTAGAGTTGATTCAACAAGAATGGGATCTATCTTGTTGAATCAACTCTAGTTCTAATGGGATCTATCTCCCCCAAAGAAGCAGGATAGCACCCGAACTCTTAGGCGAGGCCGCGATAGTAGCCAAAGTCTGTCGGGAACCCTAGGACATCCTTCCGAGGATTTCCCCGGGGTGCCCGGCGATAGACAGACAGGTAGGGACCGTGTGGTTTTAATCGGTTCTAGTCAGGCATGTCATACGAGTGGATTTCCACACGAAAAAAAAGGAATCTATCTAGACTTCCACAAATTAATATTTTAAAACAAAATTACCCGAATCGGTCAGTCGGTAGGTCGGTAGAGTTTTTTTGGAATGCTTATCTAACAGTTGCTAGGTATGCTATTTTATTATTCAACTTCAATTTGAAAATTTATTTTTCACTATGTGTCTCTGTAGTGTAATTTTTTTTTTGTGTGTTCAATCGATAAATAAAAAATGTGTTATAAATAAATTAAAAAATAAATGACCCCTAAAATTGCGGTTATCCATTGCGGTTTTCAGTACGATAACCTGTAGAGAGTTTATCTGAAATGCTAAAACGTCTTACGCCGTACAATACATTTAAAAAAAAGAAACCAACCATAGATCAAAAACATAACCTCATCGGTATGTTGTTACGCTGTTGTGTCAATAAATCTTTACAACACTACAATACTGAATAATTTAAATATATGTGACCATTGCTTTAATACTATTACAGTGCAGTGAATATATATACATATATAGTTCGTTTCAAAATTACTAAATATGGACGGGCCACCAGGTACGGGGCCGCCGAACAACAACGGTGGAATGGGTCCGCCGGGGATGCCGAGTTTTCCTCCGATGCCACCGCCGCCGGGTGCAATGGGCCCTGGAAGTATGCCTCCACCACTGGGCGTTATGGGCCCTGGAAGCATGCCACCGCCACCGGGTGCTATGGTTCCTGGAAATATACCTCCGCCACCGGGTGTTCTAGGTCCTGGAAATATGCCACCACCACCAGGCGCTATGGGTCCTGGAAATATGCCACCACCACCAGGCGCGATCCCTCCACCACCGATGGGCCCACCTGGAATTATACCGCCGGTCAGTGCATCCAGTGGACCTCTAAATATGCCTCCGGGTTCAATGAATATGCCTCCTGGACCACCTAATATGCCACCGGGACCTCCAAATATGCCTCCAGGACCACCTGGAATGGGTCCACCTCCTGGTATGATGGGAATGGGACCTCCACCTCCGGGTATGGGTCCACCAGGTATGGGCCCACCAGGTATGGGAATGGGGCCTCCAATGGGTCCCCCTGGAATGGGACCACCAAGGATGCCACCAAATATGATGCGCGGACCTAATATGCAAGGTAATTTTAATAATCAGGGAATGGATATGGCTCCACCTGGAATGGGTCCTCCACCTAATATGGGCTGGGATGGCCAGGGCCCTCCGGGCTGGGGTAGACAAGATGGGCCTCCGGGATGGGAAGAGCATCAGGAAGAAGATGATGAAGATGAAACAGAAGGAGATGACCCTGGTGGAATGCAAGGACCACCATCATCCTTGCCATCATTATTGACTATGAAAATTGACACTCCAGAGGAGTTTAGGATTAAGTCTGCACCACCTCCTGGTGTGGTGCTGCCAAAGGCGTTGGAGGAAGCTCTTGCCTACAAAGATCAGAGGCAAGCTGTATTAGATAAGGATGAACAAAGAGGTAAGGAATTGGATGTCTGATTTGTTTTATTTTGTAGTAGGTTATTTTGTAGACTGATATGATGATAGGAGTCTTGTAAAATCAATATCCATTCTAACATAATAATAGCAATAGGTTTATTTAAGACAATCTAAACAGTAACAAAAGCTCATGGATGTCCATTTATCAAGGAGAGTGGAGTAGTAATCCTAAATGTTGACAAATTGGCCTAATTTTAAAACATTGAAGAATTTATAAACGAAGGGATTAAATAGTTGCGATGATGGTTGAATTATGTCACGGCCGACCCATCCAGGTCACTTTGTTTATAATACTAGCCCTGTTTCCTAAACTAAGCTATAATAGCCTGTATCTTAAGGAACTAGACTTAGACTTTAACTTAGAGTCCGAGACTATTAAATTTAACATCTAAAAGAGACACATTTTATTAAATTTATTCAATATTCAAATTTATTCAGCCCTTTAGACCAGAGGTTCCCAAACTTATTTTGTCTACTGCCCACTTTGAGACTAAATAAATTTTAGCGCCCCCATTTTTTCACCTACTTAAAAACCACTATAGCTCCTAACTAGGAGTTGCGCCGGTACTTTCGTCGCGAATGGTTACGTTCTAATGTTAGATAAGTTTAATGTGCAACACAAATTCTCTAAAAACTTTTGAACTTAAAAAAGCTTTTTATCATATAAGTGAAAAAATGTGATATCAGTGCAGTGATAAGTGTTATCATTTTCTTTGAAATAACAAAAACATTTTAAAACTTTTATTAACATACCCTCAAACTTTGCGCTAAGTAAATAAGTACATTTTCGCAATGGACTCTGGAAAATGAGGAGGAGGATGATCAAATAGTGAGAGTTACCCTGTCACCTGCTGAAATTAATCAGGTTATAATGGGGTCAGAAACAGAAGCTACACTAACACAGTCTGAAATACTTGGTGATGAGGGTAGGGAAAAAAAACCTAGACCATTGTCTAATGATGATTCAGAGGAGTTTGTAGTAGCTTCCAGACGGGGGAAAAGGAGAGCAATCAGAGTAACACATAGTCCTGAACCTAAAGAAACATATGAAATAGCAGTTACCTCTAAAGATATACTACCAAAACAACTAGGTATGGCAAGAATTTTAGGTAAGGCTGGCATCCAAGGAATTACTAAGGTGTCATACAAGAATCCATATAAAATTCTGATCCATTTTGATACCTACGAGCATTCCATAGCTCTAACAGAGTGTCAAACTTTAAAAGAAAAAGAATGGACATGCCGTCGAACAGGGGAAATGTCACACAGTTATGGAATAGTTAGGGACATAGATACAGATGTAGAAGAGGAACAAATAATAGATATTTTGAAGAGTACTGTGGAATTAATTAAAGTTAAAAGGTTACAGAAGAAGGATAATGAGGGAAAATGGGTTAACAGTGAAACAATACGCATTTGCTTCAAAGGTTCTGCCTAACTCCCATATGTACTAGCATATGGCTGCAGGATGAAGGTGGAACAGTACATTTTTCCAGTGACACAATGCTCCAAGTGTTGGAAGTATGTTCGATTGTCATAGTATATTCGATTTTATTATCCGAAGAAATCACTAGTGTGTCCAAAATGCATGGGCAATCATGACAATTGTGGGAATACTAGCTAGAAGTGTGTAAACTGCAAAGGTAACCACATGTCGATTGTTAAGAGTATGTTTCCCGCTTTCCAAAGAGAGAAAGAAATTAGGGAGATCATGGCGAAAAATCAATGCATTGAATTGAATGCAAATCAATGCGATTACAAGACAGCTTTGAACGAGATGGCAAAAACCAAAACTAAAGAATATTATACACAGAATAATTATGACAGTGATTTTCCGGATATACTTACAACACAAACAAATAAAACTATGACTGAGGTATTCTCAAACAAACAGTATGCAGATGTTGTACAGAATGGTAAGTCAAAATATAATGACCATCCCTATACCTCCAATAAGCAAAAGAAGAGGAAACAGGACATAAATAAGGCAGGTAAATCTAAAGTAAATGATACATTTGATTGGATTTCATCATTTTCTATTGAGGGCATGCAAGAAGATGAGGAACCAAGAGCTCCTAAAAGTAAGTGGTTTGAAATAAAACATTTTATAAATAAGATAAAAGAAATTCTTAATTCAGAGTTGGAATTTGGTAGAAAAATTTGGTGTATCATATCATATATACTGGAGGAGTTATACTCTCTATTTCATGAACACATAAATATAAATTTATTGTGGGAGCTGATAGGAATGACAAAAAATAAAAATGGATAGAGGTAGAGATGGTTTGGTGACTGTGCTTCAATAGAGTTCTGGCAGTCTAAAACCAAAATTAAGTGCATTGAAAGCCCTGCTACACCAAGAGAAAGCACATATAGTATTGATTAGCGAAACATGGCTATCAGACAATGATATAATTAGGATAAGTGGTTATAATATCATTAGAGCCGATAGAGATGACGAATATGGCGGCATATGTTTACTATATCACATATCACTTCAAATTGTACGTCAGCAATGCACAGTAGCTAACCCAAACATAGAGATTATCAAAGTTGAGATTTTTAATGTGCCAGGTATTAAAAATATAATCCTCATTTATTGCCCACCTGGCATCAGCACAAGTCAGAGGGATTGGGACCAAGTGTTTGGTCTGTCTGACACAGGAAGCATAATTGCAGGAGACTTTAACGCACACCATCCACTATGGTCCAACAGAATAAATTCTAGGGGACAAATGGTTTATATAGCTATGTTTGACAATAACTATGTGTGTTTGAATGATGGACGAGACACAAGATACAGAATGGTTAATGGATACCTACAAAAATCTACTCCTGACATTACATTTGCTAGTACTGATATTGCAATAAGATCTGCATGGCTCGCCACCAATGAATCACTGGGTAGTGACCACATTTTTATTAAAATCACATATGGTTTTATAAGAACACTTTTATTTACAAAGAGGAGAAATTATAAGAAAGCTGATTGGACGGAATTTCGAAAGAAATGTGATCAAGAGTTCTCGAACATGTCTATGTATGACGGTAACCTGAATGTACAAGCCAGTTACGATAGTTTCGAAGGCAAACTTAACAGGATAGCGGATAACACCATACCGTGGATTAAAAATTGTCATGATCCAAATAAAAATTTTACCCCTAAACCATATTGGAATGAAAAACTTTCGAAAGCAGTGAAGGATGAAAAAATCCAACACCGGACAATTATAACAAAAAAAAAAAAATATCCATCACGCCTTATCCCCGAAGGGGTGGCAGAGGCATATTATATGCCCACTTTTCACCGTGTGGATTCCTGTCCCACGTAATAGGTGGTGAGCCCATTGCCGTGTTGAAATAGACAGACGCAGGTTGTGGATACCTGCTGTTGAAATTTTCAAGCCGCCCATAAGGCCTTCAACCAGGCTTAACGACTGCCATTTTACTGGCAACCGGGACCAACAGCTTAACGTGCCTTCCGAAGCACGGAAACGCTCGCAAATGTAAATTCCACAAAGTGGTCACCCATCCGAGTACCAGCCATAGTGAAAGTTGCGTAACTCAGTGATCGTTTACGGAACACTGAGACCGCGGGGCCACGAGCGCTTCAACAATTATAACAAATATAAGCAAAGAATTAAAAATGTCCAGGAACTTATTAGGAATGCACAATATGAGGCATGGTCCGAGTTCTGCTCTAGTATAGACAGTGCAGCTACTTCTTCATCCATGTGGAGGAAAATGAAGTGGATCAAAGGAATCAGATCAACTTACACAGTGGATCCAAATAGAGCTAGAGACTTACTATACTCCTTGACACGGATAGTGTCGGGGATGTACCACCTATATTTCAAGAAAATAATAACAATAACCTTTTGAGTAAAAAAATAACTATGTGTGAGTTAAATAATAGCCTTAAACATAAGGATACATCACCTAGAAGTGATAACATTTCGTACTCTATGATATTTAATCTGTCAACATCAGGGAAAGCATTTCTATTATTTATTTATAATTTAGTATTACAGATTGGTATAGTGCCCGATCAATGGCGAAACATTAAGATTGTACCAATTCCCAAACCGGGAAGAGATCCTAGCTTGGTAACATCTATGCGTCCTATTTCATTGTCCTTGTAAAATATTTCATAGCATAATCTGTAAACACCTGGTATGGTATGTAGAAAGTAATAAGTTGTTTAATACTTCTACTATTGGATTTAGGAAGGCACATTCAACTTTAGACAATTTAACACGGCTTGTAACTACTATACAGATTGGATTTGCTAAGAATGAACCTATACTGATAATGCATATAACAATGTAAATATTAGTGCACTTGTTGAAATTTTGGGAGATATTGGGATAAGTAGCAATATAAGCAAATATTTATGGAATTTTTTGTCAAATAGAAGATGCCAGATTCAATTGCAAGATGGTAATAATGTTTTGGAAAGGCATTCTAACAGAGGCTTGGCTCAAGGGGACCCATTATCTCCTTTGCTTTTCATCATAGTAACTATGAACATATGTAAGAAGATCGAACACATAAATGTTTCACAATATGCAGACGATTTCGTCATTTATAAAAATGTAGGGAATGAAAATTTCAATGAGATGTCTGTGTGTCTCAATGAGCCTTTACAAAAATTGACAAGCATGTTGGGATATATTGGTTTGTTCATATCACCATCTAAAACGAACTTGTGTATATTTAGTAGAAAAATGAGACAATATGACATATCTATAAACATAAATGAAGTACCTATTAATATAGTTAATAAAGTTAAATATTTAGGAATTTGGTTAGATAGGAAATCGCTTTGGGGAACTCACATCAATGAAACGTGTGAAAAATAAAATGTTAAATATTTTAAAAACGGGATAAAGGCGTAACGTATATGTATGTATGTATGTATGTTAAGGAACAGTATTGTATGACGTTATAATCACAATAATACTGAAAAATCATATTTGAACTGATTTTATTTGATTGGTTGAACAGATTTTCCTTTTCCCATTTGAATGAAACATCTTAAAATATACATATTAGTTTCTAATTTGAATGATGCAGATATACTTATTTATGTATATAACCAGTAATATCTATAATGTCTTCATTATTGTCATCTATATCCTTGTTGAAGTGAAAACTTCTTTAGCGGCGTTGGGTATAAAATCTTAAACTCGCGTCAGGACACGTGTCCTGATCGAAAAAGCGTAAGATTTTATCATCATCATCTTTACGTCGATCCCGGTCAATTTTTGAAGGAAAAACTTCTTTTAGCGCGGTACGCATATTTTTAGATGAGATAAAATCTCTGGACTCGCGACCATAATCATCATCATCATCTAACGTTGATTCCGGTCATCTACAGGTCTTATTAAATAATGCTGTGTAATCAATTAGGACTCTTTCAGTGTAGAATTATTTTTTATCATCATCATCTTTACGTCGATGCCGGTCAATTTTTGAAGGAAAAACTTCTTTTAGCGCGGTACGCATATTTTTAGATGAGATAAAATCTCTGGACTCGCGACCATAATCATCATCATCATCAAACGTTGATTCCGGTCATCTACAGGTCTTATTAAATAATGCTGTGTAATCAATTAGGACTCTTTCAGTGTAGAATTATTTTTTATCATCATCATCTTTACGTCGATCCCGGTCAATTTTTGAAGGAAAAACTTCTTTTAGCGCGGTACGCATATTTTTAGATGAGATAAAATCTCTGGACTCGCGACCATAATCATCATCATCATCTAACGTTGATTCCGGTCATCTACAGGTCTTATTAAATAATGCTGTGTAATCAATTAGGACTCTTTCAGTGTAGAATTATTTTTTATCATCATCATCTTTACGTCGATCCCGGTCAATTTTTGAAGGAAAAACTTCTTTTAGCGCGGTACGCATATTTTTAGATGAGATAAAATCTCTAGACTCGCGACCATAATCATCATCATCATCAAACGTTGATTCCGGTCATCTACAGGTCTTATTAAATAATGCTGTGTAATCAATTAGGACTCTTTCAGTGTAGAATTATTTTTTATCATCATCATCTTTACGTCGATCCCGGTCAATTTTTGAAGGAAAAACTTCTTTTAGCGCGGTACGCATATTTTTAGATGAGATAAAATCTCTGGACTCGCTACCATAATCATCATCATCATCTAACGTTGATTCCGGTCATCTACAGGTCTTATTAAATAATGCTGTGTAATCAATTAGGACTCTTTCAGTGTAGATTTATTTTTCATCATCATCATCTTTACGTCGATCCCGGTCAATTTTTGAAGGAAAAACTTCTTTTAGCGCGGTACGCAATTTTTTAGATGAGATAAATTTGGACTCGCTACTCCCCGTTACGATACGCAGCTATAGTGTGTGCATATATGCATGTACCAACGCGACTAGATAAATAAATTATTAATAAATTGAGTTTTTTAAGTGAAAACGCCTCTTAGCGTGGTACACATATTTTTAGAGGAGATAAAATCTCTGGATTTGCGACTATAATCATCATCATCATCTAATGTTGAACCCGGTCATCTACAGGTCTTATTAAATAATATTGTGTAATCAATTAAGACTCTTTCAGAGTAGAATTTTTTTTTCATCATCATCATTAACGTCTATCCCGGTCAATTTTTGAAGTGAATATTCTTTTAGCGCGGTACGCTTATTTTTAGATGAGATAAAATCTCTGGACTCGCGACCATTATCATCATCATCATCTAACGTTGATTCCGGTCATCTACAGGTCTTATTAAATAATGCTGTGTAATCAATTAGGAGTCTTTCAGTGTAGATTTATTTTTCATCATCATCATCATTAACGTCGATCCCGGTCAATTTTTGAAGGAAAAACTTCTTTTAGCGCGGTACGCAATTTTTTAGATGAGATAAATCTCTGGACTCGCTACACCCCGTTACGATACGCAGCTATAGTGTGTGCATATATGCATGTACCAACGCGTCTAGATAAATAAATTATTAATAAATTGAGTTTTCACTTCTGTCGGCACTCCCGGAGTGGTTAGGTTAGGTTTTTAATATTAAACCAGCCTTCTGGGTGCAAGTTTCATGTTAATATGAGTTTGTTGATTAATAGAAATCTTACTCTACAAATAATTGTAAAGTATATTGTGCCAGGCACTGTAGCATGTGATTTACAATATAGTAATACTCAACACTTCCGCAAACTCATTTGTAAGTTAATTTAAATATACCTGGATTTTCTTCTCCCAGTGATAGCAATAGGTTCAAACTTAAATATCTTCAAGTAACTTAAGTTTAGTCTAATACTTAGCAAATTTGTTTTCTTAAGACTCTGATCCCTATTAAACACAATTTGTATGTATTTATAGATGCAAAATTCAACCCGGATTAAACAATTTCATTTAACTTAGGCTTCAACCCACCCACATTTCAATGGTGTAACTGTATATGAATGTAACTTTTCAGATCGTAACATGCTCCCGGAAGCTCCTCCGGCCCCAGTGATAAGTACTGAGTATGACGCTGAAGAAGATGAAGGTGATTCAGATGATGAGAACATTCCTGATGCACCGCAGCCTCCGGTTATATCCAAACAAGAGGTTTGTACAACATAATATATACAAATAATTGTGCAGTTTGTTTAAGAACTATAGGAATCTATCATAGATATTTTGACTAAATAGAAATTATAATATACTTCTTCTCTCTATTCTCTAGGCACAAGCAAGCAAAGCAACTAAAAACAAAAGAAAGAAGAAGAAGAAGAAGGAAGCTAAACAAAAAAGGCGGGAGCAAGCTAAGAAGAAAGGTGATGGTGACACTGCATCTAGTCAGAGTGACAGCAAGAAATGTAGTGACAAAGAAAATGAGAAGGAAGCTGAGATTGAGTAAGTTTTTCATATAGATAGATAGTTTTTAATCATACTGTCACCTGGAGCCGTACTAAGCTAGAATCTGAGCTATGAAGAGAAGGGGTGTAAAATATGCATATACCAAGTGGTGATCGTAAAGACCTAGGTGTACGCGCGCCCGTACGATTAGTGTGCCCGTACCATTCTGAATACATTTGAAAATCAGCGCAATAAACGACTTGATTTATTTTATTACTGTCTTAGTGTCTTCTTAATAACGAAGTAGACGGCAAACCACGCGCTCCAATCGTTTGTCCAGCGGTGCCGGCGTCCCCAACAAGAAAAAAAAGCGTCTTAGAAACATAAATCATCAGGTTCGATTGGAGAATAGTCCACTCTCCTGTACTCAACCCTGACGGGGTGGGTGGTACTGCAAGGAAGGCTATAGGATTTCCACAAGAAATAGGGTTAGCAAAATGAATCGTTAGGTGACTGGGATCCCACATTGAATTTCGGACCCATACCCACCTCACCGCAGTCGCTCCTAGCAATACTGAAAAAATTTAAGCTAAATCGTAACTCTTTTAGCAGCCAATAAAGTGACCCCAGGGTCCAATCCTAAGTAGGGTAGGACGACGCTAAGATGTAGAAGAATCATATCGTATAAGAGCACATAACATCTAAATAATCAAATTCATTGACAGGTATGTCCAGGAATCTATTCAATTCCATGAACTAGAACCCATGTACCGACAGTTCCATCGTATCCTGGAGTCATTCAAGATTTCGGAAAAGAGAGATGAAACTATTAAGGAGGAAGACAAAGATACTCCAAAACCTTCTAAGCCTCTAGAGAAGGTTCAGGATCAATTCGCCGCTGATGAAGAAGCTGTTGAGGTGAACAATGTTTTATTTCATACTTCTGAACTGATTTTTAATATCCTATATCTATACCGTATCCAAACTCATCTAAATATTTCTAATCATCAGGATCATAATCATTACTCTTTAGAATTAGAATACATTCATGATATATTTTTTTTAAAAACTGTTCCTTACAAAAATACTGCCAGCTAGAGACGCCTCTATTTCTTAAGCGGGCTGTATTGTAAATTGTAAGATAAGAGGTATCTCTGAAGGGGTGGGTAGTGACGTCACGGAATGGTGAATTTGGAAAACGGGAGGGAACTTTTCTTACGACACTTTGCTTTGAAGTTCCTTATACTTTAATGAAAAAGTATATTATGTGTGCTTACAGAAAAATGCGGCAGATGAGAAAGAACGTCTGTCAAAGCGCAAACTGAAGAAACTGTCACGGCTATCCGTCGCCGAGCTGAAGCAGTTAGTGTCGAGACCGGATGTGGTTGAGATGTATGACGTCACTGCTCGGGATCCCAAGTTACTGGTCCAGTTAAAAGCACATAGAAACACTGTTCAAGTACCACGCCATTGGTGTTACAAGAGAAAGGTAAGACACATGCTGTTTATTGTGATATATTTTTTCCCTGATCTCATTCATTTACGAAAGTCAAGATGTACTTTGAAAATAGTTTATGAAACGAATGAGTGACGAACGATTGATAAAGAATATTTATTGTGCGAGATTTACATAATATAAAGGTGAAAAATACTCAGATACACAGATATGCATGTATGAAACAAAACACCTTTGCTTTAACTTTATAAGTTTTAAGAGTAAACATACTAGTTACTCTCTCTTGTAATACTATATGAATTACATTTAGTAATGTGTAATTAATAACCATAAATAAAGTTAAAAAAAACGTAAATAATTAACTCACACATTTCAAAAAATGCTTCGTTGACAAAGAAAATAAATTTGTTATAATATAACTGAGCACGACTGGTGACTTATAACCTGGGTATGTCAGTAGTTGCATGAAAGTAAATTGAATGCTGTGGAGATGCGATCACTTCGAAAATTGTGCGGCATAACTTTGGCCGACCGAATACGTAACGAAGTGATACGCAATATGGCAGGTTTGAATGAAAGTGTCAGCGTTAAGCTGGAAAAGGGCGTGCTCCGTTGGTTTGGACACGTCCAACGAATGAGTGAGGAACGATTGACGAAGAATATATATTGTTCAAAAGTAGAGGGTAGAAGGAGTCAGGGTAGGCCGAGACTTACATATGAAGACTACGTGAGCAGATTGCTCAAAAACGGAAAGGTCAAAAATACTCGGATACCCAGACGTGCGTGTATGAAGCGATTGATGAATCTCGAAGAAGCCAAAGAAGTATGCATGGATCGCGAAGTCTGGCGATCTGTCCTCTCTGACTACCCCGTCAGGGATCCAGCGTGAAGATAGTTAGTTGTTTATGACATGACGTTATGTTTTTTTTTGTCTGTGTTCACAATATATTATAACCTCTGCCTGTTGCACACAGTATCTCCAAGGTAAGCGTGGTATAGAAAAACCGCCGTTCGACCTACCGGACTTCATCAAAAAGACTGGCATTATGGAGATGCGAGCATCCCTGCAGGACAAGGAGGAGACAAAGACGCTCAAAGCTAAAATGCGAGAACGTACCAGGCCCAAACTGGGCAAGATTGATATCGATTATCAAAAACTGCATGATGCTTTCTTCAAGTGAGTTTTAATAATACAGTTTAACTATATTATTATTTAATAGTATACTAATAAATTTATCTATTACGCCATATCCCCGAAGGGGGGGGGGGGGGGGGGGGAGAGGCATATATTTTATAAGCCCACTCTTCACCATGTGTGTTCATGTCCCACGTAATA
Source organism: Thumatha senex (assembly GCA_948477245.1). Taxonomy (NCBI): domain Eukaryota; kingdom Metazoa; phylum Arthropoda; class Insecta; order Lepidoptera; family Erebidae; genus Thumatha; species Thumatha senex. Next base: position 18,409,483 of record OX419743.1, read on the forward strand.
GGTAGTGAGTATACTATTAAATAATATAGTTTTTTAGTGTAGTAATTTGAATCTTACTTTAATATTTCCACCGAGGCCTCATCAGATTTAAATCTATACAATTAATGAAATTGAACCATCTGTTTGTAATGTCCAAGTAAAAGCTTCTTACTAAATACACAATAATGTATACAGAATACCCTGCCTACCCAATAGGTTACGGTGACCATATGCTTTACTGTGAGGCCGTACGATTGTCTGCCACAGTGGTATAAATAAAAACTGAGATCTCATAAAACAATAGTCTATTAAATGGTTGGTAACATTAAGTTTACGAAGTCAAGGACGTGAGCTAGTTTCAAAATAATATTCATTGTCACTGTTATTATAATTTTAAAATAAAATAATTATAAGAAGCCGCGCACATTGTCCATGGTCAAAAATAAAACTTCGATCCCGGTCACAATGCACCATTCTGTGAAACTTCATGGACTAAAGTGATCACTAAACCACTGACCGCGGGACAATGTGTGCTGCACCTCAGATACTGCAACATCTTTATAACCATGTGATCAAAAAAAGTGAGTTTATTGAACTCCTATATTTTTGATCACATAAGACCCAGTTTGAATACTCGGCTCCAAGTTTTCCTTTAGCGAAGAAGACTGAAAAATTATGGTTTTAAGAAGGACATTACCTACTTAAATGTGAGTATTCTATTATAAACATAAAAACTAGTATAATGATATTAATATTTCCTATTGCTCAATATTTTATTTAAGAACAAAGTTCCTAGGTGAATGAAATGAAAATGTGAAACGATGAATGATGACGAATGAAATGTGTAAAAGGCGCGAAACTTCGTTTTGATTTGTTCTGGCGATCGTGGGCGCGTTCTGATTGATCACGACTCAGCGCGACAATTGTAAGCCTACAGCGCGTTCCACTTATCGCCCGCAGCGCCCACGGCCGCAACCGCTGAAATTGCCGTTCCAATAACGTACCTAAATGGGCCCGCAGCCCGTTGTAGTCGACATTGATAAGTGGAACGCACATCTTGAGCGCTGTAAGGCCACTTAGACCCACCAATCTTTGTGTGCGAAGTGGGCGTCATGTGGTCGCGAACAGTGACGTCATGTATAAAGTCAAGCGATCGCTCGCAGCGACCACGAGCCTCAGGTGAAACGATACAGAGGGTGTTACGATCGTTGCGGCTGTTAAGTGTAATGGAGCCTTTATGTCTCTATATAAAAGACTATTTTTTACCTGATGCATTGCTAAAAATATGTCGTCTGAAATTCAATTGGCTAATGTGTTAAATTTTTGATAGTCTTTTGATCTGACCGGGCATGACGGAATATCCTAACAATTTATATTCGTACGTCGCGCTCACATGATGGCGCTCAGTAGTATGAGTGAATATCGCGTCGGTGTCCCTTCACATCCGCTGTCTGAGCAAACTTTAACTTAGCAATGATTAAGGGGTCAGGTTTTACGATAAGGTGTGTAGGAACTTTCTTTTACAACAATCAATTTATCTTGTCTGTCTAGTTGTAGAATGTCCCACCAAGAGCTCTGGGGCCCATGTGACCTTATAGGGTGCATCTTCTGACCTACATCAGACGGCACTCACTCCCAACAATACCGATAATTAATGCCAAAAGATAGCTTATTCCAGTAGCTAAGTAAGACTGGACCCCAGGCTTTAAATCCAAGTAAGGTTTGTAAGTAACCGGGAAAACACCAAGATGAAGAAAGAGTCAATTTAAACTTTCGCGGTTTATACTCATATTTTATATACTACTCGGGACTTCACGCGTAACAATTTTGTACTTACATTCACCGACGTTTCGAGCGCGTTGCAGCGCCCGTGGTCGCGGCTGGACTGGTAGTCCCGAGTAGTATATAAAATAAGAGTCAATTTATCTTAGCTTGAAGAGAATTTCTATACCTAGAAGCATTGATTGATTTTGATACATTGTCCTACAGGTGGCAAACAAAACCGCGTATGACAATTCACGGTGACTTGTACTACGAAGGTAAAGAGTTCGAAACTCGGTTAAGGGAGAAGAAACCTGGCGATCTAACTGAGGAGCTGAGGACTGCTCTTGGCATGCCAGTGGGGCCTGGCTCTCATAAGGTTTGTAAAGCCATGTACATATCATTTACCACTCAATATGACTAGTCGTTCACTGTTCTCTCACCTTGTAAAATCGTTCGATTTTTCAATTCGATTTTTTTAAAAAAAGTACTTATGTACACAGAAAAAGGGATGGAGAGCACAAAAGGGTCAAAATATTACTGTCAAATACAGCTAAAACTGGAGCATAGCTCATGTACATTACATTAGTTTTTATTACACTTCAATACAAGCAATATTTCCGAAGTTATAACAACGAAAAGTTTGTCCTTTATTGAGATTAGGCGCGCCCATTATGACGTCGCAGCCTCGCACACACTGCGACAAGGCACTGCCGAATGAGCAGGGTTGTAACGTATGCGGTCACCCGCGTTATACGCACTTTATTCGTAAATATTTCAGCCTTTTTTTATTCGTAAATATTTCAGCCAACTTTGTTTTTACTTATTTTTAAATATAAATAAGTAAAAACAAAGTTTTTTTCATGGATTTATTTGGCATTTAAAATAAAAAAATATTTGTCAGACCCATTGCTCCCTCTCACTCGTGCCCTAACATAGCCGATAGTAATAGTAAAACCGCGTGCCAAGTTTACGTCCTCTTAAAGAGCAAAGTCGCATACACGGCTTGTCAGTTCCTTGCCTTCGTTTCTTCTGTAGCAATTACAATTCGTCTGTAGCAATTAGTGTAGTCGTATAAGTTTTCAATACCTTAAGGGTGACGCCCCCTGATATGTTTCGTTGTATGACATATATACAGTAAGGCGTATCTAGTAGAGAGCCAGTGATTTGATTCCTTGCTCTGGGGTTACGTACGTACGTACGTACACGTCCAACTAATTTAACTCGATTTTTTGTGTGTGTTACAAAATGCCGTCCGTATTTCCAAAAGTCTGTATTTTATCGTTTTCTTAATTACTTTCTTTGTAAATCGGGATTGACAAAAGGCTTTTGCCCAGTATCTAATTACAAAAGGTTTTTGCCCAGTGTCTAATTGGCGACGCGTAAAATCGTTAGAAATGATCGTCTAAGAGCCACCGCACACTGAGTATCCGCAACCGGCGATTATGAGACTGTGATTGCCGTTTGCACTAAACTTAGGAGTATCATAACTTTACATCTATGGTTCTTATGTCAGTCCTAATGAAAAAATACATTGCACCAACACTAGGCGTATCTTAAATACGGTAAGTCGATGCTTAAAGTTATGACATCGATTATGCCACTCTTATATCATCTAAGTATGTCCTAACTTCTAATGTCATTGTCACATTTGATTTCTTTTAGTTCTTTTCGCCCTTATCTTGGACAGGCAACGGAAATTTAGTTCATACAGCCTCGTCATTAGTTTCAAATTTGTTTAGTATGCGTGATTATCTGCTCTTTGTCAAGTCTAATTCTAAGTGCAGTGTTCTAGTCTCAGTAAAGCGATAGAACCTTTACTGTTGCTTTCTATAGAGATTTTGAAGTAACACCAACAGAACACAGAATACGCTTTTGACTGCAAGTTGCAGTAAAAAGTAGGTAGGTTGCAGTCTGCAACCCAGTGGCGTGCACAAGGATTTCGGACAGGGTATGCATACTACCCTAAACCCCCGCGAGGAAGTGAACTCGAGTTAAGCTCGTTTTTGTACATTTCATCCTATAAATATTTTTGTGTGTACCTTACCTAACAATCTGTCTATACTAAGTACTTATATTATAAATGTGACAGTTTGGATGGATGTTTGTTACTCGTTCACGCAAAATCTACTTGACCGATTGCACTAAAACTATTTAGTATGTACCTAGGTAGATAGTTGGAAACCCGGATTAACACACAGGGTACTTATTTTCCTGATATTGCCACGGAAACAGCAACTACGTGGGTAAAACCGCGGGACGCTGCTAGTGTACCTACCTACAATAAATAAGTAAAAAACTTACCAATTTCAATTCAGCGACTTTTCGACATGGCACATTTGATTGTTGTGTATGTATGTGGCCACCATGAATATCCAAATAAAATAATGACTGATAGTAAGAACAAGTCATCTAAATAATATCCAGTGATATTGTAGGTATTTCAAGGTCACTGGATATCATTGAGATATTGTTGAGCTAGGTATTGAGGGTTTCTTGCGCAAATGAGCAAAAATAAATGAACAAAATTACTTACCTACATACTTGACTGTGACTTTGTGTTGTACATATTATGTTAATACATATAAATCAAATTAACGCGGCTATATTTTTTAAATAATTCTGAAGCCTTTTTTTGAATTCGATCCAAATCGCAAAAACAAATGTCCTATAACAATTATTTTATTTTTAAAGGATGACGTCGGTATATAAGTTAAAAACTAGTGTATTCTCACACTAGTTTTTAATTTATATAAACACACATCACCAGCAAAGATTTCAAGCTATAATTTTCCATACATTTAATTCACACATTTAATTTTAATCACTGTACCAAAGTGAAATCATTTGATATGTCCACCAAAACCGTACTCAGAATTCTGGCAGCATTGCAACTTTAATTATACACGAGATTTGAAAAATAAAAAACACGAAGTCTGCATTGCTTAGGCCCACTTGCATGAATGCTGGGGTTAAATAAATAATAATAGAGTTAGTTAACTCGGAATTAAGTAAATAACTTTTTAACCCTAATCATGTCTTGCACTATATAAAAATATCATCGGGTTAACTAACCCAGTGTTTTATGTCAATCTATGTCATCCAAACAAACACTAATGATTGAACAAAGAATGAATCAGGTATGTCTATCTCTTTTACACTACAGTTTGCCACATAAGACTTTTTCTTACACGAATGAATGTAACATGACAGCCGAGTGCATTTTATTTTTATCGTATTATGTTTGCGCGGCGTGTTATTTTGAGGAGTCCGTGTCACGCATGTGTCACGTGCCACTGCATTGTCTGTCAGCTGCTAACCCAACGTTTGACGAATTAACCCACAGAAATCGGTGAGTTAAAATTTTTTCGATTTAACCCTAGGTATACCCTTAACTCGGGGTGATGCGAGACAAATTAATGATTTGACTCGGGGTTAGTCCATACCTCCGAGTTATACACGTTAACCGCATCACGCAAGTGGGCCTTAGGTACATAACATGTATCCATGTTTTCAAGGAGATATAATTTTTTTATTTAATTCTCCGACCACAACCGCTGTTTGTAAAATACTTCTTTATTTTTCCTCTTCTTCTTGGACTTCTTGGCTTGAGCCAGTGCTAGATTTAAATAATTAGAATCTTCCTTGTTATTTATATTTCTTTGTCAAGTCCTTAATCAGAATCTTCTTCATTTAAAGCTACATTCTGTGTATAGTAGCATTTTCATGTATAGGTTTGTTTGTTTACTTGCTGTTTGTAACTTTGCTGGAGCTATATATGTATGTTAGAAAAAACGAGATTTCACTGACTTCTCCAATTGTACAACACTTTTGCACGTTGTCGAAACTTATATGTTTAGTATTCCACCATTTTTACATATAAATACTCGGAAATATTTATGAATTTAAAATTTATTCCAGCTGTATGTAGATTTTGGAAAGAAACAGAAATATCTGTTCCGCTGACTTATCCAAACGCACAACACTTGTACACGTTGTCGAAGCTTTTATGTTTAATAATTCTTGATACTAGGCCCATTTTTACACATAAACACACGAAAATACATTCGTTTAGATTGGTTTAGATAAAATAATATCTTTTACTGCTAAAATCCAGAAAAAATGTGTATTTTGTTGACAGTGGTTGACCGTGTTAGGAAGCAACAGACTAAAAATACATAGATAAATCATCAATTTCATTCATTTTCATTCACTTAGCTATGAACCAGAAAGTTAAGATTATCTTAAGATAATAACATTAGTGCAAATGAAATGTCAACATAGGCTATGCTTAGACTAAAGAGTTTCATAGTTAGGATTGACTTAAATTGTGTTTAGTGCAAACGGCCATGAGTGTCGTTGCTGCGTCGCGTTTGGGCGACTTTCTAGCATTCAGGCGCAGTATCCCGCGTCTTGGCGAGTGCTCGGACACTGTTTCGCGATTTGAAAAGTGTTTCAGTCGCCGCTTCCTGCGCTCGGTCACTGCATTTGCGCAAGTCGCCGGTTGCGGATACCAAAAGAAGCTAGTCTGTGGAGGCTCTTAATCACATTGCGTATACACAAAATGTTTCACAAAGGTTATCCAGTTACTATGTGTAGTCTTTCCATCGCACAACATTGTTCTGACATGAATCCACTTCGACTGAACAGGTCACCTATCTACTACTACAACATAAAGACCGTTCACTTTAAATGGTGTGCTTATCTTTACAAATATTTAAATTCCAGGTGCCCCCACCATGGCTGATCGCTCAACAACGTTACGGGCCGCCTCCTTCGTACCCCAACTTGAAGATCCCGGGTCTAAACGCGCCCATTCCAGATGGTTGCGCGTTCGGCTACCACGCGGGAGGTTGGGGCAAACCGCCCGTAGATGAGACGGGTAAACCGTTGTATGGAGATGTGTTTGGACACCAGAGTAGTGGACAGGATGTAAGTAATCTGATTCGAACTTTCTTCATACATCCATACATGAGATATATATCATATTGTCCCTTGTGCCGGATTTGATTTGTGTGTGCAGCCATTTTAGTCAGAACTACATAATTGATAAATTATATTTATTGTTTGACAGGATGTCGACGACCAAGACATAGACAGGACCATGTGGGGAGAACTGGAATCAGAATCTGAAGAGGAATCAGAAGAAGGTACACATGGTTCATTGTATAATCGTTTTCTCTACTGATTTAGGGTGGAGGTGTTACACGTTGTTTACACAGTAAATACATTATGGTAATTTTGAAACTTCATACCATGGATAAATTTGAAAGCAATTGTTATGCTTATTTTGTTTTATTTTAAGTTATTAAAATATACATAGAAAAACCTTTAATCAAAGCTTTAATCCATTACTCAAGATTTATAACTTAAAATATAAAGCGCTATAAATGGTGAACCCGACGTAATAAACAAAATGACACTCGCTAAATGAAGAAAGACGCCTTTGTTGGGTATGGAAGTTGAGCCTGTGACTCCCGGCGTTAGGAGCAACGCTCTTTGAATTATAATGTAGTTGATTGGGTGAACTGTTAGGGTAGCTTAATCCATTAAATAAGCGAATGAGGAAGCTTATATTGGACTTTACGGTACGCTGTGCGAATAACACCTTGTGCGCATTAAAAAGGAGGAATTCGTAAAGTAGGAAAAAGACAAAGTGGAATTGGCGGTCAAAAAGGTAGTTCGGAATAATAATGTTTTTTTACATTCCACAGAGGAATCGGATGAGGGTGAAAAACCAGGCGAAGGAGAAGTGGCCGCTGGTGTGGCGACTCCCGGCGAAGGGCTGGTGACTCCGCTGGGGATCAGTTCCGTGCCGCCCGGCATGGAGACACCCGACACCATCGAGCTCCGGAAGAAAAAGGTCGAGAGTGACATTGAAGGGTAAGTTGGCTAAAGCGTTACATGTCAGCTTAGATTTATGTGTAAACTCTATAAGTTCATCATCCTCATGCCCTTGTTCCAATTTACTTGGGGTCGGCGCAGTATATCTTCTTCCATTCATCCCTGTTATTCGTCATCTGATCGTTCACTCCTTTCATATTCATATCACTCCTTACACAGTCCATCCTTTTTGTCTTTGGCCTTCCTCTAGTTCTCCATCCAACTTTCATACTCATGGTTCTTTTAGTGACATGACTTTCATCCCTTCTCATCTCATTCCCATATTCTGGCTACTCTATTTATTTAATTTTTGTAATTATTTTATGGATTGGTTACTAAGACCTTTTAGCCAAATCTTAATACAATTTTTTTTTCAATCTTCTTTCTTATTATCTAAAATGTACCCGTCCTCTACATCTTAGTCAAGTCTAGTCTTATCTCAAGGTCAGTCTCACCTCAGTATAATGGTTTTTGAATTTTACGCGGCAAGATAAAAAATAGCATTTCACTGCATAATGTCATTGTCTTATAGCAAGTTAACACAACTTTTATGTCCAAGAGATCACCACATAGAACAAGATAAATGCACTAGTTTTGGAAAATAGTATACAGCAAGCGTCCGCACTTGTCAATGTTCCCTAATACCAAGTTGTAAGTACGAAGAATAAGCAATATAATTTAATCGGGATATAACTTTTTTTTTAGCAACAAAGATTCTTTATGTGACATATAACAGTATCTACATATTTATTTCGATAAATTGTATATAATGGTCAACTTAGCACACTTATATCATAATGTACTATAATAGCTCTGTTTATTTGTAGCGATGATACGCCAGCCCTGTACCAAGTGCTGCCGGAACGTCGCGTAGGTCTATCAGCTGGTATGATGGCCTCCACCCACGTGTACGATATCAGCGCTGCTAATCCCGGTGAGTATCTTTATATTACAGTTTAGATAGATATCTATTCTCGTACACAAAAATAAAATTTAATTACTTGTTTGTAATTCTAAATTAACAGTTGTCCACTATATGTAAATAAAGTCCCTGAAAAAAATTCACCTGTATACTTTTATATGTATATAAAAGTATACAGGTGAATTTTTCAAGTGGGCCCTCAGGGCTAAATCCTAAACTGTAAGGAATATCGAAAAATGCTCAAAGGAGTCGCGAGCCCCATTTGTGATGAAATTCAAATATGCATCATTGCATTTTTGAAAAATCAATAATCTTAGCCAGGAATCGAAACCAATGTATTATTACACCATTCCATTGTGTTGTTAATAAGGATCGATATCTGGGAAGTAATGATATACGGGTAACCTAAGAAAAGAGCATTTTTATACAAAATGTTTTTTATAGCGCGGTACGCATATTTTTAGATGAGATAATATCTCTAGACTCGCGACACCGCTACGAGGCGCAACTATAGTGTGTGCATAATATATCCATGTACATATAGCAGACCGCGAACGCGTCTAGATGAATGAATCATTAATAAATTTAGTTTTCATTTCTGTCGGCACTCCTGGAGTACAACCCGTATTTTTTTATTTAACCTATCTACTAAACCTTAGGTCGGTAAATGTTTAAAATGATAACCATTGTTTTCAATACATAGCCGGATTCGTCGTCTCAAGGTTCTTTTTTGTATTAAAAAAAAAACTATCTTCACGCTGTATCCCTGACGGGGTAGTCAGAGAGGACAGATCGCCAGGCTTCGCGATCCATGCATACTTCTTTCGCTTCTTCAAGATTCATCAATCGCTTTATACACGCACTTCTGGGTATCTCGGATACCCAGACGTGCTACTTTGAACTTTCCGTTTTTGAGCAATCTGCTCACGTGGTCTTCATATGTAAGTCTCGGCCTACCCTGACTTTTTCTACCCTCTACTTTCGCACAATATATATTCTTCGTCAATCGTTCCTCACTCATTCGTTGGACGTGTCCAAACCAACGGAGCACGCCGTTTTCCAGCTTAACGCTGACACTTTCATTCAAACCTGCCATATTGCGTATCACTTCGTTACGTATTCGGTCGGCCAAAGTAACGCCGCACAATCTTCGAAGTGATCGCATCTCCAAAGCATTCAATTTACTTTCATGCATCTGCTGTATTCAACAACACAATAATACTAATTCCGTTAAGAATATTTATCAATTTTCGTTTTGAGTCATCAATTGTATTATACGTGTGTTTGTAGATTTAGTTTTTTGCATTTTTTTTCAATCTAATCGTTCATCATTTATTAAATCCATCGTCAACACACAGTCCAAGTAAGTACTGTTTGAAAACTAACAAAATACGAAAAAGAAGCTTTGTAGTCTAATGTACAAAATGACTGATCGTGTCGTACAAGATTTAATTGTTGTTGTCGTTGGTTGTCTTCGCCCATCTTGGGCAGGCAAAGGAAACTTGGTCCATACAGCCTGTCTTCAGTATTTATGTTTTCTTAGCATTTACTCATGTCTAGTTACTATGTCGATGTCGAGTCCTCTGTCCTAGGTCCTGGTCCTTGCCCTCAGTATAATGGTGGCAGTGGACTTTACGCTGGAAGATAGAAAATAGCATTTCACTGCATATACAGCATTGTCTTTCACTATAGCACGTTAACACAACTTTTATGTCCAAGAAATCACCACTCCCGCATATAAAACATGAAAAATGCGCTAGTTTTAGAAAATAATATACAGCAAGCGTCCGCACCTGTCACTGTTCCCGCGCAAAATCGTACAAGATTTTAATTATTGGAGCCAATTCGCTTCACGTTTTAATTTCAAATGTTTACTTTTTTACTGTAGCCCATAACTGCAAAGAAACAATACTTCAATAGAAATTTTAAATCCGAACATAATTTTCACAAATTCACAATTCACTGTATACGGTAATTAAATAAAAGAAAATATTAATATAAATGTTTGTTCCGGCTTATCTCAGAAACGGCTGCACTGATTTTAACGGAACTTTCAATGGTATATAATATTGAATTTTATATGGAGTAACTAAGGCTACATTTTATCCCCGTATTCCCTCGGAAATTGTCACTACGCGGTTGAAAGTTTGCATTCTATACTCGTTGATGCCCGCGGATTCGCCTGTGTGATAAAGTTTTACCGTTCCCATTTCCCACAGGAACTTGTTTTCGGGGTAAAAATTATAGCTTCGTTCCTGTGTTGTTCTGATGTCTAAGCTGTATTATTTTAGTTTTAACACAATCCATTCAGTAGTTTTTGCGTGAAAGAGTAACAAACATACATCAATATATTCTTGCAAACTTTCGCGTTTATAATATTAATTAGGATTGTACAACATAATACTCAAAAGCAAAACTGCATTCATAGATATAAAATAATACATGACATGGTTCCTTAGAAGAGATCTTTTTATGTCTTAAAGTTTCAGAGTTGCTCATACTGACCATTTTAAATGGGCCACCCTGTATATTATGTATTTCCCATTTCGCGTCTCTTCTCACTCTATCTCTTTTTATTTATTTATTTAAACTTTATGCACAAACATTTTGTACAACGGCGGACTTCATGCCAACGGCATTTTCTACAGTCAACCTTAGGGTGGTGCAGAGACTTTCTCACTTTTAATCACTTTCCCGCACCGTCTCTTTACTGCTTTCCATCCGCCTTCTGCCATGATGTCATCACAACAGCCGACCACGAAAATGCGAAAAATATTTTCATAGGTTCAGATATTGGAAATTTCAGTACATAATTGTCAGATTATGGGTCAATGCGACTGGGATATCAAGCAAAACCGTCTCTGTATTACAGTATTAATATGACACGCTCGAGTATGTCATTTCACGATTTTTTTTGGCATTTTCAAAAGTCAGTCATGAGTTTTGGTCGCGGCCAAATCCACATTTAGCATCTCGGGCTCCTCCTAGTTATTTGTATTGACTATTGAATACAATATAACTACGGTTGACATAATTATTACTAGCTTTATATTAAGTTGGGAAAAAGGTCTACTCATAGGTATATATACATGGGGCACACTAAAAGTAACTATTTGAATTTCGAAAATAATATTTTTTGAAACGTTGCAAACTTCTTAGTAATAAGTAAAAAATAATAGGCCGGAAATAATTTATCAATTGTTTTTTATCACACATCGAAGATCTACGTACGCAACGAAAATGAGTAGTTTTCGGGTGTTTATGTGTAAAAATGATGGTGTTTTAAACATAAAAGCTTCGATAATGTGCACAAGTGTTGTGAAATTGGATAGCTTAGTGGAACGCGGTATTTTCTGTTGCCTTCCAAAATCCACATATAACTGCAGTAAAATTTACCATCATTTTACTGCAGTAGAACTTTGAACAATATATTATATATGTATACATGAATACACTGCTATCAATAAGAATAATTAACTCCTTTGAATGAAGAAGATTAATAATCTACTTGAAAATTATCACTTTTGAAGAAAATTTTAATACGTAATGGAAGATGGAAGATCAATAAATTTTGTTGTTGGCAATCGCGTCACCGTGCGTAGCCAGAATTAAAAATAAATAAAAAGATTTTAGAGCGATGATGATTTTAAAAGTTTTCTCTCTTCGCAAAACTGAGCCGCTCGTCTTGTTGTAAATGTTTTTCGGAGAGAAGCACCTTGTTTGAGCACCGTTAGGCGATTGTTTTCTGAATTTGAGAGAGGTCAAGTTTCTTTACATGACGAATTTCGTGAAGGGCGGCCTTGTACTGCCGTCAACGAAAATAATGTGGCTACTGTTAAGCGGCTAATTGAAGAAAACCCGCGGATTACCTATGAGACAATTCGAGGACTATTGGGGATTGGTATGAGCCAAATTCCGAAAATTTTACACGTAGAATTGAAAGTTCAGAAACATTGTTGTCGTTGGATCCCTCATGAACTGACAGCGGAGCAGAAGCGGGCTCGCGTGGATGCTACTGAAGTACGACCACGGACATTCTAATGCTGTTTATGACATTGTCACAGAAGACGAAACGTGGATTTATTGATTTAAACCCGAAAAAAAACAGTAATCTTGTGAATGGGTGTTTGAAAATGAGAACAGGCCAACAAAAGTGAGGCAGGTGAGAAACGTTGGTAAAAAAATTATTGCGTTTTTTTCTCAGCTACGGGTCCCATCTGTCCAATTCTGCTTGAAGATCAAAAAAGTGTTAATGCCGAGTCGTATTCTACCATTTGTTTACCCAGGGTGTTAGAAAAAGTTCGCGATAGACGACCAAAACGCCGCGTACTCCTACATCAACGCGTTACACAAACGCGTACATCAACACTTCTTCACACACGGCCAACAAAACAAAGTCATTTTTAGCTTCCGAAAAAGTACAACTCGTCACCCGCCCTGCGCATAGCCCCGACCAAGCACCCTATGATTTCTGGATTTTCCCCAAAATCAAAGATTTGATGAGATGTTTCACTTTTACCAACTCCGAAGAGGCAGTGATAGCGTTCAATCAGCACGTAGAAAACATGCCTTCAGATGGAATGATCCTCCTGTTTTACAAAATGGTTTGATCGCTTGAACATATGCTTAAAATGTAAAGAAGAGTATTTTGAAAAGCAATAAACATAATATTTTGATTATAACATGTTGTTTTTTTAAGTTACGCAAAACTTATAGTGTGACCTACGTAGTATGTATGAACTTTTAAATTTGTATCTGGCTGGTTTTGTTTGGTATCATTAAAAAGTTTTAATTTTAAAGAATATAATTCTAAATTCAAATAAGGAATATTTGTATTCCTTTTTTCATTTTCTTTCTTCTTCGTCATTCTCGATTTAAATATTTTGCCAAACTAGTATATTCCATCAAAGCCCTAAAATTTCTATAGCAATGGGATCAAGTTGCTACCTACAAGATGGCAAAATGGCACCTACTGTATTAGTCGAGACATTCCGTATGCTACAGGGATTCCTTTAACTGGGTACCCCTCTGGAAGCTCTTCTCTTCCAGGAGGAAGTGTTCTCTTAACTGACATGAATAGGTCAGCGTTCCTACTTTCCACGTCAACGACACAATCTTCCTTAATGTGTTACAGGAAAGCGAACAGTGCCGAGCGCGCCGGCGGGAGCCACGAGCGAGAGCAGCGGGCGGGCAGCGGACGGCGTGGAGGTGACGCTGGACCCCTCGGAGCTGGAGCTGGAGCCCGAGGCCGTGGCGGCGCGCTACGAGCGGCACCTGCGCGAGACGCGCCCTAAGGCGCACGAGGACCTGTCCGACATGCTGGCCGACCACGTGACGCGCCAGAAGGTATGTAGCCGCAACCACTGGCTCGGTGTCGCATGTCGCACCCTCCACCCTTCGGAGCTGGAGCTGGAGCCCGAGGCCGTGGCGGCTACCATACCTACCATATTTGGAGCGTGCGATCTGCTTTTATTGTCTGCAATGAAGTTGTTTTATCCGTCTGATCTTCTTCTAACCCTTTAGGGAGTTAGTTGGGTTGTTAATGGGTTGGGCACCTTTTTTTGTACGAGAGGTAATTAGCTTATTGACTCCTTGTACGTACTACTGACTGCGCAATGCGCTTGTGTCGCCGAGCACCTGATGAAATGAAATATTTGACCTATCTACCAACATGATGAAGCGCTCGTGGCTCCGCGGTCTCAGTGTTCTGTAAACGATCACTGAGTTACGCAACTTTCACTATGGCTGGTCCTCGGATGGGTGACCACTTTGTGGCATTTACCTTTGCGAGCGTTTCCGTGCTTCGGAAGGCACGTTAAGCCATTGGTCCCAGTTGCCAGTAAAATGGCAGTCGTTAAGCCTGGTTGAATGCCTTATGGGCGGCATGAAAAATTTCAACCACAGGTAGCCACAACCTGCGTCTGTCTATTTCAACATGGCAATGGGCTCACCACCTATTACGTGGGACAGGTAAATCCACATGGTGAAAAGTGGGCATATTATATGCCTCTGCCACCCCTTCGGGGATAAGGCGTGATGGATATTTATTATTTATTTATTTATCTACCAACTTAATCCTATAAGTTGACTGATCACTTTCAACAAATGTTGTAATACCTAGTATTAACAGTATTTTTTTTATTTTACAGAACAAGAGAAAAAGAGCACAACAAAACACAGACTCAAAACAGAAGAAATACAAAGAGTTCAAGTTTTAAAATTGATACTCCACAAATTATTGTTATTATTTAAGCGTATTCTTAATATTTGCGTGTAATACAAATTGATATATCCCCAGATTCATTCCCATACAGAGTCTCAGCGATTCATAGTCGTTCATAAAGTGAAAACAGTAGTACAATATCAGTCCAGTCGTAACATACGCGCAAAAAAATTGTTGAAAGATTTGTAAAATATGATATCCATAAATTTATAATGTAATTTGTCATAAAATAAGCTCAAGGATTTAAGTATAATACGGCAAATTTCAATGACCGAATACACAATCCGCGACGGATCGTTTGGTCGCAGCCGCGTAATACTGATCCTGCGCTCTCAACTATATGTAGTCTTTGTAAGGACGATTTTGTGTTTATTCGATAAGAACTTGGATATTTCAAATTTCATGTTTTTTTTTAGACGCTTTGTGATGTGACATTGAAAGGGAACTGGATCTAGGATTGATTTAAGTCAATGGTAAAATATAAAATTATATGAAATACCGATTATTGTTTTTCTTGTGTGACCTGACTTACTTAACAAAAAAGTTTTGTAAAATAGAGGCAGCATTGCGGCGGTGGCGTAACCTGCTACACGAATGACTAAAACCATTCCCAACAGAAGCAACCAATTGAAATTGTTGATAATTCAAATTCTCAAGGCTCTGGCGAAGCAAGGATTACGGGGTGGATTTCGCAGGGCACAGGCCTGTAGTCCCGCTCTAGCACATCCATGCGCCTTTAATGCAAGGATGCCAGGGCCCTCGCTTCCAGGTCCCTTTGAGACATATTACCTTGTGTGTGTGCATTTCGATTGCTCCGCCACGGTGTCCAATCAAAAAAGCACTCCGTCAAAATATGTCGGAATTTGTCAAAACCGAATTTGTTGCTTTCGGTTTTGACAAATTCCGACAAATTTTTGATGGAGTGCTTGCTTTTTGTCACAAAAATTTGTCAAAGTAGAAATAAAGAATATAATAGAATTCAAAGTTGACAGCGCGAACAAAACCAAAACGTGGAGGGTTACGCGGCCACGGAGATCTCAACAACTACATGGGTAGAGTCTTACATATCTGATAGACACACTTTTATATCTTATACTAGTTGACGCCCGCGGCTTCGCCCGCGTAGAGAAGTTTTCCCGTTCCCGTTTCCCACAGGAACTTGTTCCCGGGATAAAAAGTAGCCTATGTGTTATTCTGATGTATAAGCTATATAGTAATATAGCTTATACATCTGAAGGTGAAGGTCATCTTGAAATTTTAATGAAACTTTACAGTAGTAAAGTTTCATTAAAATCCATTCAGTAGTTTTTACGTGAAAGAGTAACAAACATTCACGTTTATAATATCATTAGGATATAAAATTCTTGTGTCACAATGTTCGTACCCATACTCTGAAACGGCTCGACCGATTCTTATGCATTTTTTTATGCACGTTCTGTATGCCTGAGAATGGGCTACTATCTATATTTCAAATCCCTAAGTGATAAGGGGTGTCCACCCCAAAAAATTCTTTTTTTTTTTTATTATGTGGCATTAAAAAATACATAGGTACAACCCTAAATCTTCACTTTTTTAACACCCACCCCTATTTTTTTATAGCGTTATTTGTAATTTAACATTTTTTAACTCTGATCTTTTAATTAACGAATTAACGTCATCAGACGGAAAGAGGTGGATTGATTAGTCAGTTTCGAGTAGGTTACGGTGGTGTAGTTGGTAACACGTCTCCTGTTTTAAACCAGATGATGCTGGTTCGCGTCCAGCTCGAGACTAAAATTTTTTTCCGCTCTAAATTTATATTTATAACTAGTTGATGCCCGCGGCTTCGTCCGCGTAGAGAAGTTTTCCCGTTCCCCACAGAAACTTGTTCCCGGGATAAAAAGTAGCCTAAGTGTTATTCTGATGTATAAGCTATAATATCGACAGTGGAAATTTCAAATGTCGTAAGGGACATTTTGTCGTAAGTACACTTTATATACCATTCGATGGCATCTCTTCAAATACAGGAGTTATAGCATCATACACTTTGTCGTAACGTACGAAAAAATTTAACAATTATGCCATAAGGGTCATGACCTTAATAATACCATATTTTAGACGTCGTAAGTCTTTGTAACTGTGAGAGATATTTGTTGTAACAGCCTAACCAAACTAATAAAGTCCTTTAAGACATATTTTAAAATTATTATTTTTCTTACATTTAATAAAAAAATGTCGTAAGTAACACCAGATAATTACATTAAGTCCTTTGCGACATTAAGTTCAGAAAATAAATCTTAAACATCTGATGAACTTTGTCGTAAGTAGCGAACCATAATTGCAACATGTTTGTTACGACAAAATGTACACCAAAATAATAAAAATAATATAATGAAGTAACTACTATTAAAATAAACTAAGATCTATAATTTAAAGATTTTTCACACGAATAAATGTGAATATGGTTCTTACAACTAAAAACACTGACGGTCTAAAATAATTTGTAATAATGTTGTTTGTCTTACGACGTTTTTGGTTTATTTCTCGTCACAAACTGGATGCTCGGAAAGAGCAAATGCGGATGAAGTGCGGGGGCACGGAAGGACAAGAGCCGGCTTGTTTGTTTTCGGTACTCTCATTTCAGTGTCAATACAAGAAATATGAGAAAAGTAACAAATACATTCATAAAATCTTGCATAGACTTCCTCGATCAATCTGAAAAGGGAGATTTTTCAGCTGGAAGTTCCGATGAATGGTCCGCTCAGGAATCAGAAGAAATTTCGTCAGATAATGGGAAACCTAAAAGCTCGAAAAAGAAAAAAAACAGACTATAACTATTAAAAAACGTGTCTAAATTAAGAAGGAAGAAGGATGGCGGTATGAATTATGAAACACGCAAAGGAACAATTGTTGAAGCCAAATCAATGAAAATAAACCCGTCTAGACGGAAAGTGTAAGAGGGCATGCAAAGACATTCCAGAAGAAAGACGAGAAAGTATTTTTAAATACTATTGGAATTTAAGCGTACAAAGAAGGAAAGACTGGTTGGTGCGATGCGCTCAAAGAGTTCCTATAAAGAGAAAAAAGACTGATCAAGATATTAGCCGCCGTTCAGTGACCTACGAATATTTTGTCACGGATGGTGATGGTTACATTCAAGTGTGTCAAAAAATTCTGTTGGATACATTAGATATAACGCAGCGTCAATTATTGTACTCATTATCTAATGAAAACCAAAAGATGGCTCAATTAGACCAAAGACATTCTAATGTTCCTGTAAAGTACGACGAAATAGTTGTCAACTATGCTAAACAATTCATTGAGTCATTGCCAGCAGTGCAATCGCACTATTGTCGTCAAGACACGAAAAAAGTGTACCTTCCTCAACAATTTAAAAATATCAGTAATTTATATCGGTTATACTTAAAAAAAGTAAAGGAAGACTTGCAGGATAATAAGTTGAGCGAGAAGGTATTCAGAAATATTTTTATACAAGAATACAACATCAGTTTTCATTCCCCGAAAAAAGATAAATGTTTGCAATGTACTAAATTCGAGAACCCAGAAAATGAAATAACTGAAGAGGAAAGAGAGAAGATGAAAAAACATATAGAGGAAAAAAAGGCTAGTTACGCTCGGTTTAATTTAAATTACACCAAACCTTAAAAGATTCGGAAACGCTAACTACGAGTTTTGATATGCAGAAAGTTCTAAATACACCACACGGGGAAAGCATGCTTTTATATTATTCTCGAAATTATGCTATGTACAACCTAACATTTTACGAAAGTAGAACCCAAAATGTATCTTGTTTTCTTTGGGGAGAAACGGATGGAAAAAGGGGAAGTCAAGAAATTTCTAACTGCCTCTATCGGTATTTAACAGATGTCGATAATAGAGGTATAAAAAAATTATTATTATATTGCGATTCTTGTTGCGGACAAAATCGCAACAAAATGGTTATGGCTGCACTTAATCATTTTTTGAAAACGTCTAAACATTTACAGGTCATTCAAATTAATTTCTTGATTCCCGGACATACTTACATGCTGGTGGATTCCGTGCACGCAGTGATAGAAAATGAAGTGAAGAAACTGATTGTTTGGAGTCCATCGCAATGGCCAACTTTCAATGAAGCAGCTAGGAAACGACCAAGACCTTATAGTGTACACATTCTAGAACACTCAGATTTTCTAGATTTTGGCGATATAATGTCTCAAGCTTTCACGCCTCAAACAGCAAAGGCTATAAAATTTCAAAAAGTGAGAATTGTAACATTTAAAAAGAAGTGTCCGGATGAAATGAATGTCAAATATTCATTGAAAGAAGAATCTGAAGTTCATAGATTTAAAATGAATCTAAAACCTAATATAATAAAAGGAAAGGAAAACGAAAGGGGAAAGGGAGAGGAAAGAGAGACGATGTGAGTTCACAAGAGCATGCTCGATATGCGGATAATGTGGTAGTTCCTATGAAACGCCTATATAAACAAAAAATACCAATTTCAATTGCGAAATATACAGATTTAAAACGATTGTGCTTAAACAGCACGATTCCGAAACGGTTTCATGCCGAATACCTTAACCTTCCATATTTGACTGAAGCCCCGGATACTTTAGCTGAGACGGATGAAGAGGATGATATTGTGAATGACGAAGAATAGATAAAATTATGTATCTACACAATAATAATGTTAGCTATAATAGGCATCTTCTTCGTAATAGAAAAAAAAACCTACTCTTCTCAATTTCCAGTACAATAGGCTATTATTAGTTTTAAGTCTTAAAATAAGCTTACATTAAAATTTGTTTTCAACATAATAATAATGATTGTGATTTTCTAATACCAAAAATGTTTCAGGAAAAGATGCTGTTTTATAATAAGTATTTATTTTTAGATAACAAAGACCAAGTAAACCAAAAATATTACCGCATAATGCTACCTAGTGTGAAATTTGCCTGAAATCACTTAATTATAATTTTGGCACCTTGTTACATACCTTGTTTAATTCTAATAATTGTTGAAGGTACTTTTATTTTGTTACCTACTAATAAAAAGACATTGAATCAATCCATTGTTTCTTTTCTATACTTTCCTAAAGCTTAAAATAATTAGTACCTAACCGCCAAATCATCTGCATATTCTGCCAATTTTTAAATGAGTATTCCAAGGACCCAGCTATCTACATACCAAATTAATCACAGTTAGTTTAGGAAGTTCCTAAAGATTTTGCTAAATGAGTACCCAGTTAACTCATATTTGGTAGTTACTATTTAGTATTCTGCAATTTTCTATGATGTTATTTCATTGAAAACAATTATGTTCTTGTAAGTTACTACATTATCCTGATTATTAAGTATGCTTTACAACATTAAAATGCCAGATGATTCAGACTGCTCGGTTGTTACAACAAAATTGTTTCCCTTTGACATTGTTTGTAAGAAGCATTTTATAACAATCACATTTTTTTAAATGTTGTAACGGAAATTACTTTAAAAATGGCCACGTGTAAGGGACGTTTGTTCTAAAATTGCCGTGTGTAAGGGACATCATCTCCTAAACTATTGTGTTTATCTAGGATTATTTGACTAATTGCTGTAGATTATGTCATTTGAAACAAAACTATCTAGAAATCATTTTAATATGTCGTAAAATGAAGGAGTTATGCCATTTAGAAAATTAAAAAATGTTTTTTTGCTCTCCTGTAAAGTCGGGGTTTGTCCCTTACGACATTTGAATTTTCCACCGTCGATATTGTAAAGTTTCATTAAAATCCATTTAGTAGTTTTTACGTGAAAGAGTAACAAACATCCATACAAACTTTCGCATTTATAATATTACTGGCTGTCCCACCCGGCTTCGCCCGTGACATTCTTTGAACCCCATGGCACCCATTTAATCCCGTTGTTTATAAATTTCACATTCACAATAATGTACTAACATTTTCCAAATTCATTGATTACTTCTCCGCTCTCCAGTACCTACCTACGCCCGCACGGTCCAGTCGAATTATGGTTACACGAAATTATTTTTTTTGCGCTTTATTTTGAATTTGCGATAACTCGTAAGATTTTAATTTAATTTGCAAGGTGTAAAGCGACAAAATAATCTTTATGAAATGCTGAAGCCAACTAACGTTGTAAAAATGATAAGGATTAAAAGCATGTTTGTGTAAATAGCCTTTAAATTACCGCTTTATAATTGATGGTTTTTTAAAGTATTAAAATAGATATAGTATGTTTTTCTTATGAGATAGACATATATCGCCGCGGACTTTTTTGTAGACCTACATTTATCTAATGTAGGTCTACAAAAAAGTCCGCGGCGATATATGTCATCATACATTACAACACATCAACACACACACAATTGCATCATACATTATTTTGTTATATCTAGGCATCTAGGCCTAGGATTTAAGCAGCGTTTTTTGTTGAAAACTCCCAGACGGCTTATTTTTCCGACATCCTCAACAAATATCGTTATAATTTGGTCAATGTATACAAAAACTTAACAAAAAACCGCATAGTTATTGGTTACGTAGTTTTAAAGATCTAATACATAGGGACAGACAGCGAAAAGCGACTTTGTTTTATAATATGTAGTGATATTAAGATTAAGATATTTGTAGGATAACATTGCCGTAAAAATGCCGGAAATTTTTACCTTGATGTTTTTTTTTTAGTTCACCATATTTCAGGTATCCTTTCCCGTAGGAATGTCAGGTTTTCCTGTCTTAGCGCTTATATGAGGTACTACTACCTTAAGAATACTATGACACAATTTTAAGTTTCCATAGAAAAGGGAACTACGCAGGTAAACCACACACAGCCTAAACTATTAAACATAGAAACGTGAAATTTGGTTAATGTGTTCTTTAGATGAGCACTAAGAAAGAAATACCCGGTATTCCCTCGGGAATGTATTCCTACTATAAATGTAGTAATGTTGTAAAGTGTATAATAGAGAAAAACCTTTTAGATCATCTAGAATTGTATTATAGATTCTTACGCCCCGCTCAGCTAGCGGGTCAGCTAGCAGCTATATTAATACATACATATTATATTTAGGAAGCACCCAATCTCTGAAACCATAGATTAGAATACGTACTACGTATATCTGAAACAAACATTTGCGGTTCACACAACACGTTTCCATCGCACACCTTCACATCGAAATTACGATGCCATGTATGTCAAAATTACAATCAGCTTACATAGGTGACCTACATATGTATTTCATTGGAATGATGTTAATAAAATGAATGACTTATTTTTGCTTATATTATTTACACAATAATAGCTCATAAGGAGTAAACTCTAATCGAGCGTTGGAACTCGACACATTTTGTATTAACTGTAATAAAATCATCGTGAATTAAGAATCATATACCTGTAAGAGATTTCTTTTTAGTGATAAGGCCGCCCGCTGTATAACTGAAATTATCTCTTTATGTTAATGTTTTATATTGGTGTGCAATAAAGTTTATTCTGTTCTGTGTCCATACAAAAACATTGGTAGATATATACACGTTTACTCCTCGACTACAAGGAACTGGGTAACTACCATAGATTAGAATACGTACTACGTACAGTACCTACTCAAAAAACAGAGTGAAAAGATCGGGAAACTGTATTACCCGGCCCGAGAATTGGACGCCCGATAAAACCCAGCCGCGGAAAACCCGCCCCGGGATTTCATGTACAGTGTACACGAAGTATCGGTACGGCAAATCTCGGGACGGCAATTCCTGCCTGATACATTTTTTACCGGGCAGGAAAACACAGCCAGTGAATACCCATCCGCGATTACCCATCCCGTGATTCACCGGCCCGAGATTTGGAAGCCATTTGCATAAGTACATGTACATGAATTCCAGGGGTGGTAAGTACACGGACGGATAATCACTGGCTGCGCATTCTCGTACCGTACCGAGATTAACCGGCCCAGGAATAACCGGCCAGGAATTGGAACCCATTTCGTTCTTTTTTTATAAGGTCTAGTTCACCATGTGATATTTAAATTTTAACATTTTAGTTTATCTATGGTTGATCATCAACATTATTAAGAAGTAATAGATGCGTTCAAATTATTTCGTACAAGATCATTTTTACATTATAAATTGTGGTCTTTTGGTTGTATTGAATCTGACCTAGAAAATCCTTTTGCCAATTTTATAATTATTTAATGGCCTGATTACGAATACCTTTTAGCCAAATCTTGTTTTTATATCACATTTCTTCAATTTTATATTCTAATATTTAGTCCTACCTAAGATAAAGAGTATATTCTTTATCTTAGAGTCCTAAAATGCTATTATATTACTTTGACAGTTCATGTCGCTTTTGGTATGTTCGATAGCCACCACGCTTTGAAAGCAACTAGCATGTTGCGTGAAATTGGTATTACGTATCACAATTCAAGTAACGCTCGTGGCCCCGCGTAGGTAGTGTTCTGTATACGATCACTGCGTTAAGCAACTTTCACTATGGCTGGTCCTCGGATGGATGACCACTTTGTGGCATTTATATTTGCGAGAGTTTCCGTGCTTCGGAAGGCACGTTAAGCCGTTGGTCCCGGTTTCCAGTAACATGATAGTCGTTAAGCCAGTTGAATGCCTTATGGGTGGCTTGAAAAATTTTAACAGCAGGTCGCCACAACCTCCACCTGTCCATTTCAACACGGCAATGGGCTCACCACCTGTTACGTGGGACAAAAAGCAAAGCATACGGTGAAACGTGGGCGTATTGTACGCCTCTGCCTACCCCTTCGGGGATAAAGGCGTGAAAGTATGTAAATGTATGTTATTACAATTCAAAGCGACCGAGGCACGGTGGCTTTCAGCAAACCTTTTGATATTTCTATCATTTTATCGACATTACGCGGCCATGATAAATACAACTATTTAGCCGTTATCTTTGTAGAGTTCACAAACATTTTAATGTAACCGGTTTATAATTGATATACACCGAGAATTTATGAAATGTAGGTTATTTGCGGCAAATTTGAAAACCTTGTTAAATGTTTGGCATCCGAAAGCTATTGTATTTTTTGTTTTCTACTATTCATTGAATATTATAATGTGAGTAAATTATGGTATTAGTTTAATGGTATCAAGATTTCTGTAGAGGAAAATTTGATGCAGAAGAGGAAGGGTCCGAATTATAAAAAGTCAGGTATTAAGGTACTTGTCGTTTCAATGTTCATATTTTTTGTATTATGATATTGACTATATATGATTTTGACAATGGTAATATAGTAATCGCAAAAGGCAGGCATAAGAAAGGCGACTTGGTTTTGTAATATTAAAAATAATAAATAAAAATCTAGAAAAAAAATAAAAACATGAAATTTCTATCATATACATCTTTTAATTAGTAGTGAAGGAGGTGTTTGGTTGTTACAAAGGGGACCGAAAATCACATCATTTTCAAGCTTAGACGCACCGTTTTAGAGATATGGCAAAAAATGTCTAAAAGTTGGTTAGGTAAGTATAGGAGTTGCTTGCGTACGATAAACCGTAGATTAAATTAGTATTGTCACCAACACCGCAAGAGCCCTTTTACCAATACTAGGTACATGGGTCCAAATCGCGAAATATTCACATCACATACCTCGATAAACCTACATAACTACCCAAAATTATGCTAAGTTTCAACCTCATATAAAATCAATCAAAAATTGCCCAAGCCTTATAGGCATATTATATGCCCACTTTTCACCGTGTGTATTCCTGTTCCACGTAATTGGTGGTGAGCCCATTGCCGTGTTGTGAAATAGACAGACGCAGGTTGTAGCTACCTGCTGTTGAATATTTTTCAAGCCGCCCGTAAGGCCTTCAACCAGGCTTAACGAATGGGTGTAAGGGGCCCCACCAAGATCTTCGGGGCCCAAGTCAACCTCCCGTGCCAGTGCGTGCACCTGCTGATTAACGGACGAGGCTCTGGCGCTGGCTTTCCCCTCTGGGGTTGGGAGGTCTGAGGGCGTCGCTCCCATAAAAGCCACCCGCCGAAACAAATAATGAAAAGAAGTAAAAGGAATGCTGCTAGGGATAGGGCGCCGCCGCAAAACGGCGCGCAGGAGCCCCGCCCGACTCCTGTGGCAAGTGGGCTAGGGCTGCCGTGTGTCGGGCCAGCACGGCTAAAGAAGTTAGCCCCAACCCGAATCCGCTTCGCATCTTGGAACATTGGCACGCTGACTGGGCGTGCGGTAGAGTTGGCCGAAGTACTCTCCAGGCGGAGGGTGGACGTGGCGTTCCTGCA
This sequence comes from Thumatha senex, assembly GCA_948477245.1. Classification (NCBI taxonomy): domain Eukaryota; kingdom Metazoa; phylum Arthropoda; class Insecta; order Lepidoptera; family Erebidae; genus Thumatha; species Thumatha senex. The sequence continues at coordinate 18,434,492 of OX419743.1, forward strand.
GGAGACTCGGTGGAAGGGCAACAGAGCCCGGCCTTTGCAGAAAGGCTACAAGCTGTACTACACGGGTGCGCCTGGTGGGGAGAACGGGGTGGCCGTGGTGCTCTCCGAAGGGCTGCAGAGCGGCATCTTGGAGGTGAAACGCTGTAGCGACCGGCTTATGATCGTGAGGGTGCTTATCGATGGGATTATTACCCACCTGATAAGTGCCTACGCGCCACAGGCCGGTTGTAGCGACGCCGATAAGATGTCGTTTTGGGGCCAACTCGAGGGAGTGCTTCGGAGCATTCCGTTGTCACAGGGAATCGTTTTGGGCGGCGACCTAAACGGTCATGTGGGTGAGAGGTGTGAGGAGTTTGAACGTGTTCATGGTGGTTTTGGATACGGCACCCGCAACACTGAAGGAGAAACTATCCTCAGAACGTGTGCGGCTGCCGATCTGGCCATTGTGAACACGTATTTCAAAAAGAAATCCGAACATCTCATCACCTACAAGAGCGGGAGGCGTACAACTCAGATCGATTTCCTACTCACTAGGCGACACAGCATCGGCAAGGTGGCCAACTGCAAGGTCATACCCGGTGAGAGTCTTACTGCACAACACCGTCTCCTTGTCATGGACCTCTGCGTGAAGCCTAAAGGCAAACGCATCGAGCGGTGCCAGCGCCGCATCAGATGGTGGCTGCTTGATGAAACTAGGTCCCAGGAGTTCGTCTCAGCTGTCGGTGACAAGTGCACCGACACTGAAGGCGAACCAGTTCAAGATTACTGGGACAAAGTTCAGGCGGCCATCCTTGGAGCGGCGAAGGTGGTGCTCGGTGAGTCTAAGGGTGGACGCAAATGTGACAAGGAAACTTGGTGGTGGAACGACGCAGTCCTGAGGGAGACCAGGGAGAAGAAAGCCCTCTTTAAAAAGTGGCAAGCGACCGGATCTTCCGAAGACCGCGACGCGTACAGGGCTGCCAAGCGCGCCACAAAGAGAGCTGTAGCCAGAGCCAGACGAGACCACTTACAACCTTTGTATGATAAGCTGGAATCGTCTGAGGGGCAGAAGCTCATCTATAAGCTGGCGCGCTCCAGGGTCAAAGCGGCACAGGATATATCCAAGTGTCGCTGTGTAAAAGACCCTGAGGGCAACCTGTTAAGCGAAGACCTCGCGGTAAAGGAGAGATGGCGCTCGTACTTCCACGAGCTGCTTAATAAGCAGCATAAAGAGGTGCAGCCTCCGGACCTCCCTCCGAATCAAGGACTAGTGCCACCGGTAACGCCTGGAGAAGTCCTGACTGCGCTTCGCCGCATGAAGAATCGGAAAGCTGTCGGACCCGATGGAGTCCCCATCGAAGCCTGGAAGGCGATGGGTCCTCGCGGTGTGGGCATCTTAGTAAACCTTTTTAACCGCATACTCCTCAGCGGGCAGATCCCAAACCAATGGAGACTAAGTATTATTACTCCAGTCTTCAAAGGTAAGGGGTCAGTGCAGGAGTGCGGGAGCTACCGCGGTATTAAGGTGATGTCCCACACCATGAAGATCTTCGAGAGGATTATAGACTCTCGGATCCGGCAGGAGTGTACTCTCTCGGAGTGTCAATATGGGTTTCGCCCTGGTCATGGGACCACGGACCCTGTTTTTGCCCTGAGGGTTGTCGCAGAGAAATACAGGTCGAAGAACACGCCTCTGCACTGTTTGTTCCTAGATATGCAGAAGGCCTTCGACTGTGTTCCTCGTGCGATGATCTGGTGGGCACTGCGGTCCAAAGGAGTTCCAGAGGTCTATATTGACACTATCCGGGACATGTACTGTGACTCCGACTCAATGGTTCGGACTGCCGTTGGCGACACGAAACCCTTCCCCATCACCGTCGGGGTACACCAGGGTTCTGTCCTTAGTCCGCTTCTGTTCAGTGTAATATTAGACGAATTGTCGGACAGCATCAGAAACCCGCATGAGCAGCCTCCATGGTTGCTCATGTATGCTGACGATATTGCGCTGGCAGACGCGGACAGGGGCAGATTGGTGCGACGTGTAAAGGCGTGGAAGGAGACGCTTGAGAACGGCGGTCTGAAACTAAATGTGGCGAAGACCGAGTACTTGGCACTAAACTCGACAGATCCCACATCCGTCCGCATAGGCGGTGATTTGGTCGAGCGCACGGACCAGGTTAAATACTTGGGATCTGTTTTTCACACGTCCAGTGACATCGATTGCGATGTCAAGTCACGCATTGCTGCCGCGTGGGCCAAATGGCGGGAGATGACCGGTGTCATTTGTGACCCTAAAATGCCGATCCGGTTGAAGGGACAGGTCTACAAAACCATTATTAGACCTGTCCTTTTACATGGCAGTGAGACGTGGCCGATATTGGAGCGACACAAGCAGGAGCTGCGTGTCACGGAAATGAAGATGCTGCGGTGGATGTGTGGAGTCACGCGGATGGACCGCGTGAGGAACTCTCGCATCCGCGGCAGCCTTCACGTCCGTGACATTGCAGACAAGTTGCAAGAGTGTCGCCTTCGTTGGTATGGTCACGTCTTGCGGCAACCGCCGGGCTACGTAGGTAACAAATGTCTGGCCATGTCAGCCCCGCCGGGTCCCGGTAAGAGGGGAAGACCCAAGAAGTGCTGGCTTGACGTCGTAAGGGATGACATGCGTGCCAATGGTCTCACCACAGGGGATGCCGACGACCGTGCGAAGTGGAGGAGAAAATGTAGGAAAGCGGACCCCGGGCGTCGCGAGACGCAACTGGGACAGACGCTCGGATGATGATGATGAAGAAAGGCGACTTGGTTTTGTAATATTAAAAATAATAAATAAAAATCTAGAAAAAAAATAAAAACATGAAATTTCTATCATATACATCTTTTAATTAGTAGTGAAGGAGGTGTTTGGTTGTTACAAAGGGGACCGAAAATCACATCATTTTCAAGCTTAGACGCACCGTTTTAGAGATATGGCAAAAAATGTCTAAAAGTTGGTTAGGTAAGTATAGGAGTTGCTTGCGTACGATAAACCGTAGATTAAATTAGTATTGTCACCAACACCGCAAGAGCCCTTTTACCAATACTAGGTACATGGGTCCAAATCGCGAAATATTCACATCACATACCTCGATAAACCTACATAACTACCCAAAATTATGCTAAGTTTCAACCTCATATAAAATCAATCAAAAATTGCCCAAGCCTTATAGGCATATTATATGCCCACTTTTCACCGTGTGTATTCCTGTTCCACGTAATTGGTGGTGAGCCCATTGCCGTGTTGTGAAATAGACAGACGCAGGTTGTAGCTACCTGCTGTTGAATATTTTTCAAGCCGCCCGTAAGGCCTTCAACCAGGCTTAACGAATGCCATTTTACTGGCAACCGGGACTAACAGCTTAACGTGCCTTCCGAAGCACGGACACGCTCGCAAATGTATATGCCACAAAGTGGTCACCCATCCGAGGACCAGCCGTAGTGAAAGTTGCGTAACTCAGTGATCGTTTTACAGAACACTGAGACCGCGGGGCCACGAGCGCTTCTATTTTTACGCATCATTTATACCCCATATATATACTACTCCTTCAAAAAAATGGTGGTGTGCAGTGTACGCACCACCATAGACTCTATCTAATGATATATTTTATTGTTAAGATATTCAATTTCTAATATTTTGGAAAGCATATAGATTCTTCATATTTAGAAAGTATATAGCGCGGTCGGATAAAAAATCTCGTATTGCTCGTCTGCGCAGGCCTTTAAAATAAATAGGCATAGAAGGAGTAAAGAAAGAATGGACCCCGTGACTGTGTGGTATATATATAGCGAGATAATCTGACACCTTATTATTTGTCCCTGGAAAAGATGCAAGCTATAGTAGAGGTTGCGACTAGTCCACCCCCTAATTTAGGGCTTGAACCAGATGAAAATTACGCTAATTGTTACCATAATATATTAAACGATGTCTGTGTATTACAAAACAAAAACGTTTAGTTCCGATGAATTTATTCGTGGACCTGTTGGGTTGAAATACTGGGTACTAAAGTAGGTAACGTAATAAGCATAAATATGTAAAAATCGTAATTTTTTTTATTTTAATTTAAGCTCTAACATAGTAGGTGGACTATTTAGTTAACTAGAGTCAACGATATACCTACCTCATAAGATTAGTCAGCGGAAGTGGCTGTGGGCTTACAATATTAGTCGCAGAACCAATAACCGCTGGGGTAGACGTGTTCTGGAGTGTAGACTAGGTGGAGCGACCATCTTCGCAAGGTAGTAACTGGATGAGAGTAGACTAGCCGAGGATCGTGCTCAGTGGCGTGCGGTTGGAGAGCCCTACGTCCAGCAGTGGATTGCGATAGGCTGATGATGATGTAGTGGGTGCATGGAAATGGAAATTTGCACCCACCAGTATGGTGCCAACATGCCAAAACTCACCATCTACCCTCTTCCTTCATATTGTTGCAAAAAGTAGTAAGTATCTGATTAACTTAAAACTCTAACTTACCCGGAAACCGAAAGAAAACACATTGATCCCTCTAATACAATTTACCTTAATACCCACCCATTATGCTCCTTATTTTCATACCTCTTTTTTAGCCAGTATCTCTAAACCTATCCTCTTGTATTTAGTTTCACACGAAACTAGTGTTACGTTACATACAGGGACTCTCTATAAAATCCAAATCACACCGTAGGTAATATATAATTTAAAAAAAAAAAAGTAGTTTAATAATTGAGTCTTATTAATTGTAATAAGTATTTTCACCACTTCTGTAAACCTATGTAGTCCTAAACTTACTCATAAAAATAATGCAAATAGAAGTGAATGATTTACATTGCTTTATCCCTAAAATATTTTGTATAATACATAATGTAGATGAGTACTACCATTTATTTACACGTTTTAGCGGTTGGCAGTACGTTTTAGTGTTCCCAACTTAGGGGTTTTTCCCCCAAATTTAGGGGGTAAATAGGCGAGATGGGATTTTTTTTGGGGTATTTTTCTTCCTTAATAATATTTATTCTCTATATTTCTCATTATTTTTTAAAAAAACTAAAATAATAAGTAGTGTAAAAGTATTGGGTCTATGGAAACATTATATTTGATCCGACTGCGTCGCGGTATGAATTACTTACTTCTGGATTTTGTACAATGTACAAACTGTTGATTTTAAGCAACTTTCGTTATGGCTGGTCACGGATGGGTGTGCATTTTGTGTCATTTATATTTGCGAGTGTTTCCGTGCTTTGGAAGGCATCTTAAACCGTTGGTTGGCTTAACGACTGCCATGTTGACTGCCTCTGTGGCGCGGTGGGAGTGCATCCGACTGCTACGCAAGAGGTCGTGGGTTCGATTCTCACCCAGGATAAAACTTTGTGTGATGAGCACGATGGTTTATACTGTGTCTGGGTGTTATTTATCTATAATATGTATGTATTTAGAAATATATAACTATGTTTATCAGTTATCTGGTTACCATAGTACAAGCTCTGCTTAGTGTGGAATCAGATGGCGTTGTGTGAGTTGTCCCAACAATATTTATATTTATTTATAAATTTGCAACTATCCAATATTGGCAGTTACCACTCTTTTGCTTATATTCATCAATGTTACATGGCAAACGATACTCTAGTTTGCAATGGAAACTCTGTACTGATCAACATAGAATAATATTTTTTTTGTGTTTAAGTATAGATCCACGTAAATATGTTAAATTGCAGCAATGCAGAGGTAAGTCAACCTACTTCATCACTATTTGATTTGGTTTGCTGCCCTCATTGTTCCCAAGCCCGTTTCTTCAGGGGTGAGCGGGGTTTGAAAGTACATGTTGGGAAAGTGCACAACTCCAACATGTGTTTGTGAAACCTTCACAACCTGTTTCTCCCATTACTTTAGATTATAACAGTGCTGAGATCTCTTTTTGGAAAAAGCTCTCAAAATTAAAAAAAAGCAGTTCCCGTTTTAAAAAGAATTGCCCGGGGTGCAAGACCTACAGGAGCCAAATGTTTAGCTAGTTATTTGTGTCTTGCAGTCCGAGAAAACTCTAAATCGGCTTAGAGGCAGCTTCTCACTTTCCCATTCAAAATTCTTCACATTAATAAGGACAAAACTACGACCTCGAAATCTTTAACTACGCAAATAAAAAAGATTTGCAACAATTTGACAAATCATTTAGATGTATTTTCAAAAGTGCGCTAAAATAATATTTTCAATTTAGTTGAATCAAAATTACGTGATGGTGACATAAGTGGGGCGTCGAGACTACTTTTCAGTAGTGACGTGGTGGCGCCGTGTACTCCAGAAACACTTGCAGTCTTGCAAAGCAAGTACCCGGCGCCTGTGGATGACCTACTTCTCCCTGAGGCTCCTGACTCTAGCTGCGTGCACAAGGATTTCAGATAGAGTATGCATGCCCTAACTACCCGAATCCCCGCGAGAAATGAAGCGCTGACTCAGTGTTCTGTAAACGATGACTGTGTTAAGCAACTTTCGCTATTGCTGGTCACGGATGGGTGTGCACTTTGTGTCATTTATATTTGCGAGTGTTTCCGTGCTTTGGAAGGCATCTTAAACCATTGGTTCGCCTTGTGGGCGACTTTATAATATCAACAGCAGGTAGCCTTAACCTTTCATCATGGCAATGGGCTCACCACCTATTACGTGACACAGGAGTATATACGGTGTAAATTGAGCGTATAATATGCCTCTGCCTGCCTTCGGGGATAAGGCGTGACTGATAAACATAAATGTGAAAGTTTGAATGGATGGATGTTTGTTGTACTTATTGGCGTATGGCAGCAAAAATGTGTTGTAATTTTTATAAAGAGAATTTCGCTGAGGAATTTCAGTCTCTCCAAATCGGTTTTGCCCATGCGGAGAAATTTTATCACGCATTTTTAGTTTAGAATTAATTAATTTACGAACTTATGACATAATCAAGTATTTAAATATATTTTTATTATGATGTAAATGAATTTTATAATAATCATTTAAGCATCTTAAACTGTCATTTAAAAAAATATATAATAAGCTGTAGGGGTAAATATTTTAGAGAGTTGATAACACTGAAGCCAGCTAACAAGTAGAATCACACACGAAGAACACTGTAGAATCTGCCACGATAGCGAGCCTACTCTCATATATTAGTGTATTATCTATGGAGCCTACCGTGGTATTGATACCGTGTGGACACGTTATGTGTAAGTACACAATGTGTGTTCGCCCTCGAACATGAGCAGCAATTTCAATGCCCTTTTTGCCGGGCCTTTGTGGCTAGAACGAATCCCCTTTATTTAAATTAATTAGCGACAGGCCCTGGCTAATATTTTAAGTACGTCTTTTTAAGGTTAACGTCTGTAAGATTTTAAAAACTTCATAAAGTCGGTTATAATATTCATATCTCTATAAGTATTCATATCATATTCATATCTCTAGTCAAAATGGAAGTTTTACAGGGATCGATCCTGGGGATCGTTTTTGTTTTTGGCGTACATAAATGAGCTCCCTTTCATGGTGAAGGCCCTAGCAGATACAGTACTGTTCGAGGATGATACCTCAATGATCTTTAAAGTAAATAGAAAGGATAGTGAATTAGTTCACGTAGGTAAATAAAGTGTTAGATGTTGTTTCTTATTGTTTGCTGCAAAAACAATCTCTTATTAAATGCATAATATTTTCATTGCCTAACTTTAGATACGTAGAGTCAATTATAACGCTAAAATTAGAAAATTAACAGATATAGCGACGGCTCGGCATTATGGGCACATCGACTCGGCTAGTTTACTTTGCATACTTCCACAGCTTAATGTCGTATGGCATTTTGCTGTATGGCTCAGCCGCGGATGTTGAGGACATTTTTATTTTGCAAAAACGGGCAGTTCGCGCATTGTACGAGTTGCGAATCGTTAAGAGGAATATTTAAGGAAATTAATATATTAACTTTGCCTTCGTTGTATATATATAAAATATCATGCATGTCCGTAAAAATTTGCACAACACAATTTCAAATTAAACAGTGATCACCAATATCTAGATACCAGAAATAAGGATAGAGTTAATGTACCTGGTATTTGATTGGTTAAAACAAATAAGTCCTTCATGGGCAATTGTGTACGTTTTTACAATAAAATCCCAAAAAGTATAACTAAGCTCACAGAAGATTCAAAATGTGTGTGAAAACATTGTTTATGCTTATCAATCACCCCTTATCTCCGAAGGGGTGGCAGAGGCACATTAGACGCCCACGTTTCTCTGTATGCATTCATGTATTATTTGATGTTGTGATGTAAACGTGTTGATCTGATTTTATTTTGTACTAGTTGAAACCCGCGGCTTTGTCCGCATAAAGAAGTTTTCCCGTTTGCCCAAAGAAACTTTTTCCCTGGATAAAAAGTAGCCTGTGTTATTCTGATGTATAAGCTATATTATTGTAGTTTCATTAAAATCCATTCTGGAGTTTTACGTGAAAGAGTAACGACTTTTACTGCATTATTATAAATTATTACTGTAAGATATATTTTTTTTAGTTTATAGTTTTTTAGTTTATAATATAAGTAGGATTAGTACTATTTTTAATTTTTATTAAAATATTTATCATTGAATTTTGTTTCATTTCATCAGTTACCACACCATTAAAAACGGGAACTGAAACTTTGGATGCAACCGGGATTAACGTCTGGATGATAATGCATTATAATTTAATGTGTTGGGTGAAGGGGCCCGCTCGATATCTCCGAGACCCAAGTGACCTTACCTGCTAGTGGTGCACCTACAGACTTACGAACGAGGCGACTCAGGACTCATGCTGAAAATAAAGGTAAACAATAGCTGCTCCTAGCACCAAAATAAAAGTTGACCCCTGGCATTAAATCTATGTAGGGCTTGAAAACAACTGGGAATACATTTTGATGAAAACAAGACGAGCTGATGCATTTATATTTACTGTGTTTACACTAAACTGTGACTTTTAGTAAACTGACTGCTGTACGCTGATGATGCGGTGCTCATGGCCTCATCAGAAGCCGACCTTCAGGCATTAGTCACTAATATGAAAGAGGAGTGTGAAAGTAAGGGTCTTCGCTTGAATGCAAGTAAGACTAAGGTTCTAGTATTTGAAAGAGATGACGTAAGAGCTAAATGCGTGATTAGGGTAAACCAGGAACGTCTAGAGCAAGTGAATAAAATTGTGTATCTAGGGAGTACGTTTAGCGCTGATGGAAGATATGATTCGGATGTAGAACGGCGAGTAGCTGCCGGAAACAGAGTTAACGGTGCTTTGTCCCAATTAGTAAAGCGACAAAGCATCGTAAAAGAAGCACGACTGGCGATTTATAACGCAGTGCTAGTGCCAACTTTGCTTTACGGTAGCGAAACCTGGGTATGTCAGCAGATGCATGAAAGTAAATTGAATGCTGTGTGATGCGATCACTTCGAAAATTGTGCGGCGTTACTTTAGCCGACCGAATACGTAACGAAGTGATACGCAATATGGCAGGTTTGAATGAAAGTGTCAGCGTTAAGCTGGAAAAGGGCGTGCTCCGTTGGGTTGGACACGTCCAACGAATGAGTGAGGAACGATTGACGAAGAATATATATTGTGCGAAAGCAGAGGGTAGAAAAAGTCAGGGTAGGCCGAGACTTACATATGAAGACCACGTGAGTAGATTGCTCAAAAACGGAAAGGTCAAAAGTACTCGGATACCCAGACGTGCGTGTATGAAGCGATTGATGAATCTTGAAGAAGCGAAAGAAGTGTGCATGGATCGCGAAGCCTGGCGATCTGTCCTCTCTGACTACCCCGTCAGGGATACAGCGTGATGATAGTTAAGTGTTTACAATTTATGGCACACCTCTGCAGGCCCCTTCGGGGATGTGGGCGTGATTATATGTATTTACATAAGTACCCAAAAAAATTTTAGGTTAGACGATGTGTAATATCGATGAAAATAATGTGTGAACAAAACCTTGTATGGCGGCCATCTTCCCTGGTATCGTTGTCGGAGGCGACCTCGAAATAAAACTACGAAGGCGTTATTTGTTTTCATTTATTGTCGTATACAGAAAATTAATTAATTCTGACATATTGGTATCAAAAAAAGCTTATGTAATCCATTGAGTTAATATTGTACTACTACATAGAGAAGCCACCGCCCTATATCGCCAGTGCTCCATTCAACTGTGGTGCATGAGCCACAGTTCACTGTTGCTTTCTCGCTCTTGAGCGCGTAAGTCGTATGGCTCGGGCCTGCTCGGGCGCCTCCTCCCCCAAACCCCGCACCGCCGCGCGTTTCGCACAGATTTTGTTCGCGATGTCTGCTCCATGTACGTAGTACAATATTAACTCAATGATGTAATCTATTATATTTATAAATAGGTTAGATTGATTTCTATGCCCTCATTTAATAGTAAAGTTCGGTCAAAAGATAGATTATTGTAAATCCTGCAGACATCTACAAATTCTATAATATTTTTCAGTGATTCATTTTGAAATATTAATTGTATTTTACATATAAATATCATATGCAGATTACTGGCATTTTTTCTGTGATTGCATTTTCGGTGTAGCTTGTATGTCTCTTCACATTTGTATGTCTTTATACATAGTCTACAATTCATTTACTTTGTCATTTTTCTGCAGATGTAACCTGCAGTATAAGCAGAACAATAGACTGATTTTTTCTTCAATTACCTGACCCATCAGATCACTTTTAATATTCGATAAACAGGATGTTATGTTACTGAAGTTAGTGCAGACATGTACCTTATTGTCTATAATTTTACGCTTTACATTGAAAATATGACACAAATTCATTAATGTCTCCCCTTCATCCTGCTCACAGTTTGCAAAACGAGAATGAGGGCGCAACACACTGGACAGTATCAATGACTTAAAACTATATATATAAATGTATTGGCATTTGAATTAACATTTCTATAATTCAGAGCCCTCAACCGTCCAAAGAAATTTTATAATGGGTCTTGGTTTATATATCTCGGATAAAAAAAATGTACATTATTACATTAAATTACATCATTACGTATCAAATAGTTTGGAAATCTTCATGAAACTTTCCAGGGTTGTGATCCAGCCTTCCAGGCACGGTACTCTGATGAAACGAGGTTGTCCACTTTGTTTGGCTGCTTTACTATAATGGTCAATTAATTGAGTGGCTTTTAAAGTTTTTACAGCACAACTCCAAATATTTTCATAGGCTGATTGCGTTTTACAGCTTTTCGAATTTTTCCCTTTTGACCACCTCTAGGACAGCCATTTACACTGTCAAATAAGTTGTCTGCGAACTCATGCAGCGTTTTCATGGTAGACGAAGGAGACTTACCTGTAAAAAGATTGACATCAGAAATGTAATTTCACATTTCACATAAGGATTGTATTTATTTCTAAAAATCCTGTCCACAGCCTGTCCAAATTCACAACGATAAACCTGCACATTAATGACTATTTCCGGGTCCTTCCATACCCTACCTTGATGCGGCCTAGACTAGAAACCATTTTTATTAGCTCCTAGGAGTGGGTATGATGTTACTTTTTACTTTCGGCACTGTTGGAAGCTACTACAGTCTGACCTGCATCTGTGCTGCTCATCCGTTGGTCAGCAGGTGCACCGCCTAGTAGGCGAAATCGCTTGAGCCTCTTACTACTAATAATACAAACTTAACTGCCTCTGTGGCGCGGCGGGAGTGTATCCGACTGCTACGCAGGAGGTTGTGGGTTCGATTCCCACCCAGGATAAAACTTTTTGTGATGAGCACGATGGTTTATTCTGTGTCTGGGTGTTATTTATCTATAATATGTATGTATGTTTGCGCCGAGCCTTACAGAGGCTTACGACGGACCTTAAGCGGCCACTAATGTATGTAGTGGAAACCGGTTCCCGGGTCAACACCACGACGACCGCTGCATTCGTTACTTCTGCATTCGACATACAACGACCCACTAGATAATACCAAATTACTATTTACCTAATTCTACATTGTTTTATTAAAAGAAGTTTTTATTTATAAATATACAATCGAGTCTGAGAAGTCTAGAACTTTTATTGTAAGAAGACCACAGGACTTTGTTTCATTATAGATAAGGCAATCAATTTTTCATCTAATGTTAAATGTCGACCCATTTTTTCGATTGACATGCTTTAACGGCATTTCTATAAAAGCTCGGGCATGTTTCGGTAACTTGCTGGACTTGGTAAAATTTGCTGAGCTTGTTGCAGGTTTTCTCTGGTCGAATTTGTCACACTATTACGTGAAATGGTTAAAATTTGCTTCACCAACTACTTCTGCTTGAGCTGAAATAAAACAGACTGAAGTAATTAAATATTATTACTTTGTATTTTAGATTTGTATGTTCAGAAGATTATGTTTTTAACTTGGACAGTATAGTTAGTGAACTTCACTAACTTATGTCAATGGTTATTATTATGTCAAAGTTATTAATTGTGTGTGTACTGAATTTATATAATTTATATTTTTTTTTTTTTTTTATATTTATACCTCACACTCTTTCGCACACCCTCTAACTTGTTAACTGCCTATCACACTCTAAACAATTGAGTTATTTCTAATTGGAACAAACTTTCAGAAAGCATATTGACTACTAAATCAGTTAACTAGTTTGAAGTGCAAAATAGACAAGTAAAAAAAAAATAGACAAGTGGTTCAAGAAAACGACCCACTACACATAAGTGACACATAATAGACTCTACTTCAGTGCAGTGATGTGGACTTATCAGCGGTCATGGGTGTTGTCTTGTTTTATATAAGTAAAGACTCAAATGGTAAAACACAATTATATAGGTACCTGATGTTTGAACATTTATTGCTGCTTCATGATTATCATTGCAAGTTTGAGCTTCTTTTACATTTATGGTTAACGACACAAACAACGTCCTTGAGCAACACTCTTGAGTGTTGCTCAAGGACAATGTCAACTGAAAAAGAGAAAACATATTGTTTACAACAGCATTAAAAGTAGCTTGCAGGAAAGCTTAATTTTAGCAAGTTACATTTCAAAGAATGAAGAACTATATTGTACAAAAAAATAATAGTAAAGATGTTGTCATTTCCACAGGAAACACTTTTAGTGAATTAATCCAATTGCATGCAGGTGGAGAAATAAAATATTCGGCATAGTATTAGTATGGCGACTTGACTTACCTGCAATATGGTTACTTTCAATATTGCATTCTTCTGTAACCAGAATATCACCTTGACTTTTGAAATAATTATGCTCACTTAGAATATTCCAATCTGAAAATAGTATTTAAATGTAATTATAATTTAATCATCGATATATTTGATTTCCATGTCACATAAGTTGATAAAAAAAAACCATTTAGTAAAAAAGACAGAAGGATATGACTACTATATGCTAGAAGTGGTTATACTAAATAAAGTGCTACCCATACCTAGCATTCTAGTATCAAACACTTGTCTATCTTAACATCATTACATTAGCATTAGAGTCACATTTTCTTTAGAAATCTCAAATCCGGATAATATTATACATGTGAAAGCTCTTTTTACAAATTATTGTATTTATTATCTTTCTTTCTACGATGGATTTCCGCTTACGATGGTTTTTGATGATACAGATTTTAATAAGCAGATCGCGAATAACACTTACCAGCATTACGAGGTTCACCAACAGCTATTTCTAGATTAGAGAACAAACAGGAATATGTTTAACGAAGGCGATGTTCTTTTGCATCAAATTGCTGTTTGTTTATATATTTTTATTTATTTACCATGTTCTATGGCTAAGAAAATAGTCTATGGCCACTGTTTACCATTTCATAGTGAACACAGCTTTACATTTCAGTACAAATGTCAATTTAAATCCACCAATAGTAAAGATCGTAGTCTGCTATATGACCAATAACAAGAAAGGAATTCAGCCAATAGGACGATGGGCGCGTTTTCCTTGGCCGGTGAATCCGTGGCTGACAAATCTCGGGCCGCGTTTTACTGCCCGATAACAAAATAACCGGCCGGGAAAACGACGCCCGCGAATTGCCACCCCTGGAATTCATGTACGTCGGTGGTGTACATGAATTCCATGGGTGGTTTTTCTCGGGCTGGGTATTCCTGGGTCGACAAATACGGAGCGATACATTTTTTAACGCGGTGGATTACGCAGCCACGTATTTCGCATCCATGGAAAACCCACCCCTGGAATTCATGTACATGTACATGAAGTATCGCGCTGCGTAATCGCGGGACGGCAAATCACGGGCCGGGTTTTCCATGGACGGCAATTATACACACTCAAAAGATCGAGCACCATACATTGAAACTTCTGTCAAAAGATAAGAAAGTGACGTAACATTTGGCGGGAAGAGTGACAAGTGCGGAAGCAAGCGTCCGCACTTGTCACTCTGACAAGTGCGGACGCTTGCTTTATATTATTTTCTAAAACTAGTGCATTTATCTTGTTTTATGTGCGGGAGTGGTGGTTTCTTGGACATAAAAGTTGTGTTAACGTGCTATAGTGAAAGACAATGATATATATGCATTGAAATGCTATTTTCTCTCTTGCCGCGAAACGTCCATTGACAACCTTAGTATAAGAATCACCATTATACTGAGGGCAGGGACCAGGACGGACAATGAGGACACGACATCGACTGGACAGGACTAATTAGAATATAAGATTGAAGAAATATGATATAAAAAATAAGATTTGGCTAAAAGGTCATAGGAACCAGGCCATTAAATAATTATAAAAAAAAAAAAAAAAAGTGACGTTACTGACGTTTAAATTAAAAAGTAAGCAATACTGAACGGACTTTTGGCGCCAAACCGAGCGGTGACGCACTTTGTCGTATATTATTTTTAAAAACTAGTGTAAAATTCGTGTTTTTGTGTTTATTAATGGTGGAATATTATACATAAAGAGTTCGGAAAAGTGCATTAGTGAACGAAAGTGATATATTGCAAAGAATAGCGGTGTTGTTTGTGTTAGTGTCAAATTTCCATAGATAGCCGCAATAAGGGATCCACTGCCTTATTGAGGCACGGACTAGGACCTAGGACTGAGGACTTGACATCGACAAACGACTAGACAGGACTAAAACAAAATTACAAGAAAATAATAAATACTGACGACTAGGCTGTATGGACTAAGTTTCCTTTGCCTGCCCAAGATGGCCGAAGACAACAAAAAAAAGCAATACTGAACTTTGCACTACGTTGGAAGTTTTTCATTTGTTTTTATTTTAATTAATTAACGAATTGGTCTGAGCACAAATAATTAGAGCAAAATAGTGAAAATGTCTCGAGTTTTAGTCGGAGTTAAGAGAGTTATCGACTATGCCGTCAAAGTAAGTAATGTTAATTGAAATTTGTTGAAATTATGTAGAGTGCAAAGGTTAGAAACCAGGATTTTGTTCTTATTTCATTGGTAAATAGATACTGATTTAAAATTGAAGTTCTAAATCTAGCTTACGTTATTTAATGCATGGGAGATAAAACACAAATTATTATATTATATTCAATTAAACTTTTTACTGTTATCTTTTATTAGCAACAACCTTGAACTGAACTAAAAACATAAGTTTGGAGCAAATTAATTATGTAACTTAATTTTATCGCACACTGAATGAGCAAAAGTAGAAAATTTTTCGGGCGCCAATCATAGCTTCAGCTTAGAATGCAACACATCATTATTTTATCAGAATTAAGATCTGATCACCCATTATGCTGTCTAAACTCAAATTATTTATTTTGCTATAAATGGGGTACATTGAGTGATGTTATAAACAATTTTTAATGCTGTTATTGTATTGTTATGATTTGTGGTTATATTTACTAAGTGCTATGGGGTATACAAGTGACAACAATCAAATTTCAGTTATGAGATATTTCTAGACTTTAGTCATTCAGTTTTTTCAGCTAGTTGTCTATATCATATATACACACTAAATCATAGAAATAACCATTTGTTTGGCCCCAGCATTACTAAAGATACTTTTTAGTAAAGCTGGCTCTCTTAAAATTTCAATACTATCTCTATAGATAGTAACAAAATAGTAAATTTACAAAAAAATCTCACTCTCAATCTATGGTTCTGCCTGTGACTGATTAAGCACAGCTAAAACATTTCAATTCATCATGAAAATTGTAATACAAAATACTTTGATCATGTCATTCCTTGCACTATAGTGTTTTCTAGTTATATATAACTGCCATATAACTACGATTAATTATTTATAATTTGCTTATATTACATAAATTTTCAGGTCCGTGTCAAACCTGACAAGTCTGGTGTAGTGGTGGATGGTGTAAAACACTCAATGAACCCCTTTGATGAGATTGCTATAGAAGAAGCAGTTAGGTTGAAGGAAAAGAAGATCGCTAGTGAAATTATAGCTGTGTCATGTGGACCTACACAGGCACAGGTCAGTAAATTAATCTATGACATGCGTATTTAGCATGTGACCCATGCAGCTGCTAATTACCACCTTTAGGTCCTTATAAAAATTGTTAAAATAGTCACGGCAATGAGCTCACCACATATTACGTGGGACAAAAATGCATACGGTGAAATGTGGCGTATGGCATGCCCCTGCCTACCCCTTCGGGATAAAGGCGTTACAATATATATGTATGTAAAATAGATATTAATAAAATGAAGTGCTACTAATAACAATCAATTTTAATGCTATGACATGACTCACCACCTGTTATGGGGGACAAAAATGCTTAAGGTGAAATGTGTGCATGATATGCCTCTGCCACACCTTCAGGAGTAAAGGAGTAAATGATAATTAAATAAATAATAAATATCGTTGGGACAAGTCACACAGCGCCATCTAATTCCAAACTAAGCAGAGCTTGTACTATGGTAACCAGATAACTGATAAACATACTTATATATTTCTAAATACATACATATTATAGATAAATAACACTCAGACGCAGAACAAACAATCATGCTCATCACAAAAAGTTTTATGCTGGGTGGGAATCGAACCCACAACCTCTTAAGTAACATTTGGATAGACTCCCACCGCGCCACAGAGGCAGTCAATAAAAACTTCTTGATTCAGACAGTTTTCAGAAAAAGTTGGTGAAGTGGGTCTTTGATCAATCCACCCCAGTTCCTGAAAACAGCATCTTAATGTTACTCTTTATTTCCTGATTTGATAACATAATTAAATTTCTTTTTAAAAACCCTAAAATTGGAGAATGACAGTACTGTGTTTACTACAAACAAAGACTTCAACCCAAAATTCTTTTGCAAAATGCCAAATTTCCTGACTTCAAGTTGTAGTCAAATTATCTTTGGATTTGTAGGAAACCCTAAGGACAGCTCTTGCTATGGGAGCTGACCGAGCCATCCATGTTGAGGTTGCTGGTGCTGAATATGAAACTCTACAACCTCTACACATAGCCAAGATATTGGCTAAACTATCCAAAGATGAAAAAGCTGATTTGGTCATTGTTGGGAAGCAGGTGAGTTTTAATTGGGTACCCAAAAATCCTCCCAATCTTAGTGTAATTGCTTCCAAACCCCACCTTAGGTCATGGGACATGGTCCACTTTTGGCTACTAAGAGCAGCTATCGTTTGACTTTTCATTATTGAGAGACACTGCCGTCCGACCTCCCACGTAGGGGCGCCTATGTCATTGCCTCATACTGTTTATAAATAGGTGAACCGCTAACAGGTGAGGTGGCTTGGGGAGTTCTTGGTGATGGGGCCCCTTACACTGAGAGCAAAGTATATTAGCCATAGGATCAATATTTTTTTAATACTTAATCTTTTCTTCAATATACAAATATGTAACGTTGTAAAACGTCACATTGGAATGTCATTGTTAGTCTTGAGATTTAGAGAGAGAGGTGAGTAGATTGTTGACTCTTTCGCTCCGTGTGTCATTGATTTTAAACAAATTGCGATTTCTGTAAGGCTGTATGCCTGCCTTAGTTTCCATGCCATAGGTTAGACTTGGAAAAAAAAAAATGTCATTTGTCTGTGGTGGCGGAACAAGCATTCGTCTAGCTACATTGACGTCAAAAAGATGTCGATTGTAAATATATTTTTAAACTTCGCTAAAAAGAAATAATCCTTTATAAATTGTACATGGAAATTCACGCCTGTGAATTCTTATAAATGGTTATACCAAAATAACTATGTATTTCGGTAAGAACTTTGGATTTTTGGAACCACGTTTCTAACCTTGGTGATCTTTAGTATTTTGACGAAAGATTATTCGTTTGTTTACAGCTTATTACGAAGCTTGGAGCGGCGTTAATGGAATATTTGCCTGCTCTCCAAGATTTATTGGTTTTTTCTTTGAAAAAGTGGTAAGTTCTCTTTATGTGTTCAAATCACGAACAAATCTCCAAGTGTTTTTCCAAATCTAATGGAACTAATTCTTTTCTTTGCAGCTGAAAAAGCACTGTTTTTTTATTATAACTTTATTCTTGGATGAAATTTGCCTTAAATGCTGACCATGTGGTTTCGGGCTCGTCATTCTCGTGGAGACGGCACCTGTCGCGGTCTGCAGATGTGATTTCGAATCCCGTGGTAATGTAACCACCCTTCGGGTACCTAGTTTGAATTGTTTTTGTGTAGATTAATCTAGTAGTGATGCACGACTCAATGATCAGGCCCAAGTAATGACTCAATGATTAGACTCAACGATTTACGACTCAATGATTTGGCTCATGTTTTGAATCCTGTTATGATATATATTTTGACTCATGAGCTGGTATTATGCTGGATCTCACTATTCTAAATTTCACGCCTCAACCCTGTGAATAGTTAATCTTTAGCTTACTAAATCACTTGAATAGGTTATACCAATAGTGATAACGTATACAATGTATATTCAATCAATTCGCCTATAAGAATATAGAAACTTTCTTCTAGAGATGTATTCTATTATTTTTGGTTCCTGCTCTTATGATTAGAAGCTCAATCTCTATCGCCGATATCCGTGTGCATAAAGTTGGTAGGACTTATCCTCCTGGCGCCTGAACCGAGTTATATCTTTTGTTAGTTTGTTAGTTCATGTGTCCATAATAAGACAATTGAAATATTATTATTATTACAAATGGCGCCTGTGAACAGAGACTTGAAGGATTGATTTGAATATACATTTGCTTGTAGTGAGTGAGTGAGTCGTGCATCTTATAGTTGTATTGTTATTGTTATTGTTACATTGTTTTGCTCTGAAATATATATTTCTATATTTTGCTTAGAGTATATTAAACTATTTTGTTATTGAAACATTCTCAACAAATGAAAAAATACTGTTCTACTGGTATATATATATATATCTAAAACTGGAGTAATCTTAAACTAAAGTAATTATGATTTCTTGAAAATAACCTATAACTTAACTTTTGAATAATATGAAGTAATAAGTTTGTATACTAATTGTATCTACATATTGATGTGACTTTCATAACTATTATTTGCTTTTTATGATATAAAAGTAGTGAGTGAATTGTTATAAATAACATAACAATGTTTTAAATGATTATTTGTGTTTACAAAATAATACATTTTGTGACAAACTTAATTATTATAGCCTTACTATTTGTACGAGCCATGCATCATTAATGGTTTAACATTTTTGCAGCATATTGCTTTACAGCCTATTAATAGGTTATATTAATATAAATAGAACATAACCATTAAAATTAAAATTATTCATCTGAGATCTTTCCAATCACACTTGTATAACTTTACAGGGGAGTGTTCGAAGCTTTTGAAACTTGTTTGAATGATAATATTTTGCTTTTTGACAATCATCATCTGAGCGTCAAGGCCTGGTTGTGCTTAACTATAGCAGTGATTGATTTAATTGAGTTTTCAGTGCTTTCTTTGAATTTGTTTTGGCTTTTGGATGTTAATAGCTGACTGCTGACTATTACTATCATCTTACCATTCGGTCTCGGTTGCCTTTGGATATTTTTGCAATTACATGTTTTAGCTTTTGAATTTCTTTGATTTTTTACTTGTCAACTATGGACAAGAGCGTGCAGTTTCCACCCTTGCCTGATGATAAGGAGGAGTAATAATGATAACAGTTCAAAAAACTGATTAGGTCCCATCAAGCACAGGTTTGTGTAAGAACTGATAGTGACTCAATGTTAAAGAAATTTAGTTATGCTCCTATTGCTGCAACTAATGAAAGAGAACGCAGTCATTGGCAAATTTTTTTAAAAGTTTATTTTATAAACATAAATTCTGCTCCTATTTTGTTTGTTAAAAGTAAAGATACTAGACCTTACTTAGAATTTCTTATAAATAATAGAACTTATTCTGGTCATCGATATATACTTTCTGTTGTAGACGTTTTACTAAATACTGTTGGTTATTCCCAATGATAAATGCTACTACTAATGTAATTTGTATTTGAGAAGGAGATTTTCCTCAAGTATGGAACTCCAAAAATATTTGTTTGTGATAATGGAACTCAATTTACTGCTAGACAGTTTGTTACGTTTCTCAATGGTTATAATATAAATAAAATATTTTATAATTCCTTGTATACTCCTCAAAATAATCCAGTTGAAAGATATAATAAAACCGTTGAGACATGTATAGCAGGTTGTGTTAAAGATGATCATAGAACGTGGTCGAAGTTTTTATTTTGAATAATAGTGTGAATGTTGCGACAGATTTTACGCCTAACTTTTTAATGTTCGGTAGAGAACTTATTTTTGATGCATCTTTGCACCGTGTTAGTACCTCTATTGATAATTTAGATCAACTAGAGGTAGGAGATAGAAGTTCTTTTGCCACTTCACTCAATTCACTTAGTGAAATCTTTGTTAAAGTACAATCTTGTTTGTTGAAAGCGTATAAGCGAAATGCTAGTTATTATAATGTAGGCAGGCGAATTATTTCTTTTGGTGTTCATGACATTATGTGGAGGAAAAGCTTTGTGCAGTCTAATGCACCTGCATATTTTTCTGCTAAACTTGCACCTAAGTTCGTTAAGTGTAAAGTAGTTTCTAAAGTTTCACTTAATGTTTACCTACTGGAGGACCTGAATAAAGGTACCACAGGTCGCTACCATGTTAAGGATATAATAAAATATTAAATAATTTGTTTTGAATATTACAGACTTCGGTCTTGGTTTTGGTATTGGTGTGGAAGGAATTCGACCTTTGTTAGTATGAAGTATGAGAGGGATTGGTCGTTTGAAAGAGATGTATGTTAGGTAACTTCACAACTTTTATTAGAATCAAGTTCTGAATCTTTAAAAAATAGAACTTAGGATATTACAAATTGATTAAAAATTTATCAATTTACCTTTTGGAATTATCAAAATTTGCCTTTTTGAAATAACATTAACTTTCTCACACAAATAACTGTCATACACATCAGAAGATCTTATCTTTTTGTTTGTTTGTTGGAACCTTAATTGGTTATTAAAACATTATTATTCCACTTATATTATGGAATGATATTGTTCTGCTTGTAGGAAATTTTCCTAGTTTTGTTTGTATGTTTAGGTTATTACTCCTAAATTTTATTTTGTACATATTGTATTCTTGTATTGGGATGATAATTCCTTAGGAATAGTTTTGATGTTGCGTTTCTGGGCTAGTGGAAGTAGCTGTATCTCAGTTCTTCTGATCCCGAGGCCATGTCGCAGGGCTGACCCACGCATATTGTATATATTTTGTTTGTTTGTTAAGTTATTCAAAGTTTCCCGGATATGACTTTTGAAATACCTTTTGATGTTGATATCTGTCTCTTTTGACTATAGGATCACATCTTTATATATGCATTTGTGTTCGGAAAGTCGGTAGGGTTGTGCCGGTCACATTTGTCATATTGGTTTTGTTACAGCATTTGTGCTCGGGAGTTCGGTGGTGTTGAGACGATCACATCTGTTTGGTTTTGTTACAGCATTTGTGCTCGGGAGTTCGGTGGTGTTGAGCCGATCACATCTGTTTGGTTTTGTTACAGCATTTGTGCTCGGGAGTTCGGTGGTGTTGAGCCGATCACATCTGTTTGGTTTTGTTACAGCGTTTGTGCTCGGGAGTTCGGTGGTGTTGAGCCGATCACATCTGCTTGGTGTATTTTTCCACAATATTTTTTGTTGGAATAATTTGTTCGTCACGGCACTAACTAGTTACTGTTTGACTTTGTGTCTTTGTTTGTCACAGCCACGTTGGTGATGCTGTTTGATATTGAAGTCGTTCGTTTGTCACGACACTTTGTACAGTTGCTGTTTGACTTTGTAATTATTACAAGTTACAGCACAGTTTTGTTTGCTGATATTTTGATTTTTATATGGGATTGTAAGTGAAAGAAGTCGGTGGCGATAGGGCTCAACCGCATCTTCAGTATATATAAGGATAAGATTGGATGAAAGAGTCAGTGGCTAGATAGCTTAACTGAACTCCTGGTTTGAGAACTTGGTTGGATTTGTTATTCTTTAGTACTTAGGTTAAGTCAATGCTTTGACTTTAAGTTTTTTGTTGTATCAATTTTGATATTCTTATTTGTAAAGAGTTGGATGATAGAGTCGGTGGCTATGGTGCTCAACCGTACTTTCGTATTTAGTTTAGTGTTGCTAGAGTCGGATGTTTTTCTGAACTCATGGAATGTGAATGTTACTGGAACTATACTTATGGTTAGTTGGTTATTTATTCTTGTTACAGAATTTTGTTTTTGGGATTTTGATTTTCCTTTATTGGAATTATTTCCATTTCTTTCTTAGAGCTTTATTGTTTGAAAAAGAAAGTTCCTTTCTTTTATTGCTGGTTGGGGTGTGATGTAACGTTGTAAAACGTCACATTGGAATGTCATTGTTAGTCTTGAGATTTAGAGAGAGAGGTGAGTAGATTGTTGACTCTTTCGCTCCGTGTGTCATCGATTTTAAACAAATTGCAATTTCTGTAAGGCTGTATGCCTGCCATAGTTTCCATGCCATAGGGTAGACGTGGAAAGAAAAAAAAAGAAAAAAATGTCTTTTGTCTGTGGTGGCGGAACAAGCATTCGTCTAGCTACAGTGACGGCAAAAAGATGTCGATTGTAAATATATTTTTAACCATCGCTAAAAAGAAGTAATCCTATATAAATTGTTTATGGAAGTTCACGCCTGTGAATTCTTATAAATGGTTATACCAAAATAACTATGTATTTCGGTAAGAACTTTTGATTTTTGGAACCACTTTTCTAACCTTGGTGATCTTTAGTATTTTGAGGAAAGATTATTAGTTTGTTTACAGCTTATTACGAAGCTTGGAGCGGCGTTAATGGAATATTTGCCTGCTCTCCAAGATTTATTGGTTTTTCTTTGAAAAAGTGGTAAGTTCTCTTTATGTCACGAACAAATCTCCAAGTGTTTTTCCAAATCTAATGGAACTAATTCTTTTCTTTGCAGCTGAAAAAGCACTTTTTTTATATTATCTTTATTCTTGGATGAAATTTGCCTTAAATGCTGACCATGTGGTTTCGGGCTCGTCATTCTCTTGGAGACGGCACCTGTCGCGGTCTGCAGATGTGATTTCGAATCCCGTCGTAATGTAACCACCCTTCGGGTACCTAGTTTGAATTGTTTTTGTGTAGATTAATCTAGTAGTGATGCACGACTCAATGATCAGGCCCATGTAATGACTCAATGATTAGACTCAACGATTTACGACTCAATGATTTGGCTCATGTTTTGAATCCTGTTATGATATATATTTTGACTCATGAGCTGGTATTATGCTGGATCTCACTATTCTAAATTTCACGCCTCAACCCTGTGAATAGTTAATCTTTAGCTTACTAAATCACTTGAATAGGTTATACCAATAGTGATAACGTATACAATGTATATTCAATCAATTCGCCTATAAGAATATAGAAACTTTCTTCTAGAGATGTATTCTATTATTTTTGGTTCCTGCTCTTATGATTAGAAGCTCAATCTCTATCGCCGATATCCGTGTGCATAAAGTTGGTAGGACTTATCCTCCTGGCGCCTGAACCGAGTTATATATTTTGTTAGTTTGTTAGTTCATGTCTCCATAATAAGACAATTGAAATATTATTATTATTACATATACAATATAGATTTGATAAATTCCTCGCAGCTAATTACCGCCCTATTAGCCTCACTAGTATAGCCTGCAAAACGATGGAAAAAATAATTTCGTCTAAGCTAAAACATTTCATCAGTATGGAAAACATAATTATTGATGAACAGCATGGGTTTGTTCAAAGGAGATCAACTGTTACAAATCTTCTCACTTGTCTTGATAAATGGACTCTTAACTGGGACAATAATCAACCCACAGACACTGTATACTTGGACTATGAGAAGGCTTTTGATCGCGTTCCCATTAAGAGATTAATAGCTAAGTTAGAGCACTTTGGGATACGACGAGCGCTGCTTCACTGGATATCTGAATTCCTGACGGACAGCAAATTCAGGGTTAGAGTGGGAGACACATTTTCAGATACTTATGATGTACACAGCGGAGTACCGCAGGGATCCGTGATAGGACCTGTATTATTTGGAATTTTCATTACAGACCTGAAGGGTATTGTCCAGTCGGATTTGTCTATATTTGCTGATGACATCAAAATTATGGGAAATCCTCTTATTAGCCACTATATAATACAACAGGACTTGGATCGTATCATACAATGGACACAAGATTGGCTTATACCACTAAATACAACTAAGTGCACAGTTTTACATATGGGTAGAAACAATCCAAAAATTCAATTCAGCATTGGTTCGAAACATGTACAACCAGTAACTTCACAAAGAGATCTTGGTGTGACTGTAACACATAACATTAAATGGGATGTACACATCACAAACATTACAAAGAAGGCTAATTCTGTATTGTATGTGGTCAGAAATGGGTTTAATGTCATTACTAAAGACTTATTTTTGAAAATTTACAAAACATACATACGACCCCTTTTGGAGTATGCATTTCAAATATGGAAGCCATACTTTCGGAAAGACATAAATATTTTAGAGAAAGTATTGGGATCGAGAATGAGTTGGGGTTGACTACATTGGAAGATCGTAGAAAGAGGGGCGATCTTATTGAGACGTACAAAATATTAACTGGACACTACGACGTTAAAGGTATTGGCGAGCTCTATACAATGAACCCAAACTCCCACTTGAGAGGACACTCTGAAACTCACCAAGTCTCCATCGGCTAGCAATACTAAAATATTTTTTTTGCCAAATCGCGTGGTGGATATGTGGAATAGGCTTCCAGAAACTGTAATAGGTGCTCAATCAGTGAATACTTTTAAGAATAGACTGGATTAATATTTAAAACTGAACTAATGTATAACACACGTGCAGTGATATGTACGCATCAGATCTGAAGATCTGCTAGTGCATTATAAATAATAATAATAACTACGGGGAAGCCCGCTCCGGGCCTGTCCCGCGAAGGTGAAACCAGTGCCGCACCGCTCGACACCCCAAGCCGCTCACACCGGTGTTGCCCTCTGTTACTTACAGGCTTATCATGCCTATGGTGATTGTATAGGGGGCCCATCTAGTAAGTTGGCAAGTCACCGTCTGCCAGTATTTTTAAAATAAAAATTTTGGAAAACCCAAAAGTGCACGCCTCACACGAATAGAATTTCATATATTACAGCTTACAAACTTTGCTATGAATTATCGCGTAGGGGTTATGAAATAAATGAAGTAAAGATAATAACAATTAAACCACATCGAATCAGACCGAGAAAAGTGAAGGGGTTTTATTCATAATTCTGAAGCGTAAGAGAAAAATAAAAGACACGATTAGTAAAGTATTTCGGTCGTTATCGTGTTAACAAGAAAATAATCCGTAACATACAGACACACGGACGTCCAAGACGGAACTTTTTTAAACAGTTGTTTAACTAATTTAAATAACAAAAATGGCATCAAAAATATCATGAGTGTTAAAAATAGTGTTTTTTCTTGATATGTGTGTGTATAGGTATATTATTTTACAAGTGCAATATATGATAAATAGAGACATTTTAAGTTTGAAATATCAGATGTTTTGCGCGAAGTGACAGTATACAACAGTATAGATACAACGCTTCGCTTATGAGGCCTGCAATAACATATAAAAATGGCAGACGCCGTATTCATCCATAGTTTAAATCACCAAACTCATTTAACACTCAACCTAATAGCCTATTTCGTATTTAGCATATTGTATAATAGTTTAACTCCCATAAGGCGGGCGTGGACTATCTGCAGTGGGGGACCCATTCCCTATTAGATTAAAATTCTCAAAGGGCCTCTGCGTGTTATACCAATATGTCCCCATGTAAGCCTGCCAAAAGACCAGGTATCTTCATAAGAAAAAAAAAGGTACCCTTGAAGAAGAGACAATAATAATAATAGTTTAAAAAATCTAAGAATACCATTGAAGATTCTCATAAGTCTGTCCTTACCAACATTATTAAATTGCAGGCTATTGATGATGACTCCAATCAGACTGCACAAATGACTGCTGCACTCTTAGACTGGCCGCAGGGTACCTTTGCATCCAAAGTAAGTATTACATTTTTTGTGAGTTTGCAGTTAGTTTACAGGTTTACAGATAGGTCCATTTGATCAGAGTTCTGTCAAAAATCTCTGGTTTTATTAGCATTTTTGACTGTAATGACTCCTGAGGTGGGTGAATGTGCTTTGGGCATTTGACTGTTGGCACTGGCTTCCACCAACAGGGTAGTCATTAAGTTAAGCTGAAGGTATTAAAGGCAGCTTGAAAATTTTTCAACAGTGGATATCTATAACCTGCGCTTTTTTCAACACAGCCTATGTTTCACTAATAAGATCAAGAGAACTGGGGGCTGAGTCTGCTATTTCAATCGTGTCGAAATAAAACCGAAATCGTCGATCATTAAAAAGCCACCGGTACAATTTTGACAATTTTTCGTAGTCTACTATTACAATCGTACTTCAATAGACTTCTATCGGTCGGTCGATAGAATTCTACTAACACGTACTGCGCCATTGGCGCTAGTCAGTTGCATTTTTGATATTCTACAAACATTTGACAGCTAAAAACAGCAATTCTGGTTCTATTCTACGGCTTGTAAATAGTAGACTCGGCCCCCTGGTAAAATGTGGGCTATTTCATTATGGGCAAAAGACGTGGCAATGTATGCTAAAGTGAATTGTTCCTGTGTTATAGGTGGAGAAAACAGATGCCGGTCTGACAGTAACCCGCGAGATCGACGGAGGCCTCGAATTGATCAAGACGAAGATGCCCGCCGTGATCAGCGCCGATCTACGCCTCAACGAGCCCAGATACGCGACCCTCCCCAACATTATGGTAAGTGACGTCACACAGTTCCAGTCTAGCCATTTAATTCCAACAGATTATTTATTAACGATGCGCGCGGAGACAGTCACGAAAAACCGACACCATGAAGTTAGCCGATGAGTGTTTCCATAACAACTTATAACTACATTCAAAGTAGTTTTCGAACACCCTGAAGTTAGCTATAGTCAACATTTTACTTTTTCTACAAACGTAATTAAAAAAAAAAATTTTTATTACGCCAAAAACGTCAGTTTCAATTTCTAACGCGTGTACATAAGTACGGACACACTTTTTTAAATATGTGCGAAACGTTACAAGGGCACCGCGGCTTAATTTTTTTGGCGTTACAGATACTGCTAGGATCTTTACTGGTATAGCTACTTGTTTATCTCACTTTTATTTTTGTAGGTTATTTATGTGTAGAATATGTCTTTTAATTCCTTACTAGAAATCTCCATATTTGGATTTTCAAAAATCGAATTCACTGTCAATCTGTTATATCATAGAAATGACCGTTCATACGGTTAGGTCCGATAGGCTTTATTTCACGTACGCATAGGTCGTGGAATGCCTGGGTTTTCCCGAACGTCTACAGTATGGGGTTCTTCAAAAGGTGTCTTAGAAGGTTTATAAAGGGTCAGCAGCGCGAGTGCTGCGCCTCTGGTGTTGCAAACGTCCATAGGCTACGATGACTACTTTCCATCAGGTGCTTGTGTATAAAAAAGTGTATTAATCATGTTGATAACTTTCAGAAAGCCAAAAAGAAGCCTTTAAAGAAGATGACCGCCAAGGACCTTGGGGTGGACTTGGCTCCCAGGATCAAGATAGTGTCAGTGGAAGACCCGCCTGTCAGACAGGCTGGTTCTATCGTACCTGATGTCGACACCCTTGTCGCTAAGCTCAAAGAAGGAGGACATATATAATTTTTATGTAACTCCTGCGATACTGTAATCATGATTTTGAAGTTTATATGAAGATAATATGGTATAGATTATGTGAAATATTGTTATTAAATAATTTTAAACTGTTATCTTAGATTTTTCTTAATTAGTTTTAGAAACTTTGCTCACCTCTCGAATTTTCTGGTGATGGAATGTAATGGGTTCGATTAGACTGGGGATAGCGACAGGCGTCATCACCTTATTTATGGCCTTATGGTATTTCGTATTTTAATAGTCATTAGGGCCACGACACACTACACTCACGATAACAGGAAGTATATGAGGATGCATCTAACGTAAAAAAATTGCCAAACAGTAATTAACGAAATATGATACAACTATTTCGGTTGTTGAGTATTTTGTTATCACTTAATGAAAAAATCAAGAATTTTACATTTGAATAGTTTATTAATCACGCCTTTATCCGAACAGAGGCATACTATACGCCCACATTTCACTGTGTGCATTTTTGTTCCACGTAACGGGTGGCGAGCCCAATGCTGAGTCGAAATGGTCAAATGCAGGTTGTGGCGACCTGCTGTTGAAATTTTTCAGGCCACCTGTATGTCCCAGTCCAACTTAGCTTAACGACTGCTATAGTACTGGCAAACGTTAAGCCGTTTTGCCTCAGCCACCCCTTCGGGATAAGGCGTGATGGATATTTATTATTTATATTTGTTTTGTATTTAGCGCTGAACTCTTTAATAAAAAATCTGCACAACAAGTTGATCGGAGCGGAAAGAAAGAAACAACTTTGTACGAAGGCTCCTTATTTGTTATCACCAAATTTGTATATTGAAGTTCCGCCGGGATAGACATTTCAGACGTACTGGCGGAAACAGTTACTGATCGAGAACTCCGCAATAGCTATTATCTATAGCTAGATACACAAAATTCAACTTATGGTATACACAATCACATGAGATAGACATTCACATAAATTTACATTTTACATTTAGAAGCCAAAAGCTTCCAAACAAGTCTCTCAGTCATGTCCATACATTCATTCTCATTTGCAATTGTAGCGTCGGGCAGGAAATGAAAAGTTACGACAACAAAAATCTATTACAATTTACAGTTTATTAAGTATCTGAGACAATGCCTCTAGATCAGCACAGACGTTGACTACATCAATTGCACGTTTACAATTTCACATCGAGTCATTTATGTAGTCTTAACAACATTAAACAGTTAGATTTTAACTTTGGCTCCATTATAAAAACATTAGCTGCGCTGTATTTTACCATATACAGCATACGATATGAGAAAAAAATATGTGTGAGTACCAGAGTACATAGGTAAGAAGTGAAACTTCTTTACGACATTTTTTACAGCTATAAAATTTATCTTATACGTCCATAAAGAAGTTTCACCTATGATAAAGAAATTTCACTTCATAACAACATGGCGCGTCACCGAAAAACGTAACGGTTCTTTTTTTTTTACAGCTATAAAATTTCTCTCAACGTCGATAAAGAATTTTCACTTAAAAAAAAAAGCAAATTTATAATCATCCACATTATTCAATTCCTTTATAGACTCCGTAGAATTGCGTCGATTTTGTAGCTTTTTGGAAGCTAAATACATCAATAGTCTCAAAATCGCTGGTTGCGGTATACTAAAAGTAGCTAGTCCGCGGGGTCTTTAAAATCTTAAGGACCACCGCGTTGGTTGAACCACCCTGCATTGGTTCACCATGTGGACCCATGGAAAAAATATTCTGTAAAATGAGCCAAGAATGACCTTGCCATGTGTCATGAACTTTAAAGCTACGCTACGACTCGCGAACACGCTCAAGATAGCGCAGGTCTTTACAATGTTTTTTTAATTAACTCCATCTATCACAGCTAAGTATACAGGACTTCTCACGGCTTTGTCACATGAAGGGAAAGTATGTAACTTAATTTTAATTTTTAAAAACAATTTAACTGCATTCAGGGATTTTCGAGTTATCACCTGTCTGACTGGAGCAACATGCTGAAGAATCAGATTTCGTCATAAGGCATCGAGAAGATTATTAATCTTCCATCTTAATTGTCAAGTGTGTCTAACTTTAAAATTCCGACGGTTATTGGTTCTGTTAACAATCGTCGCGTTCGATAACTGGTTTAGACAGGCCATGACTTAAAAATCTTTAAATACAGCTTAAATTGTTTTTAAGATTAAATTATAAAGTCTTATTTTAGTTAAAAATTGCGTCGCGTAGCAGTGAGACGCCCTTCATATTACACAGAAATTTCTTACGATAAATAATGACGGTGACTTTAAATCAGGACACAGGAACCAGTATTCAATCGATGGCAATAACATTTCAATTAGAAGCTCGTAAAACAATTTTTTTTTATATATTTAACAGAAATCATTGTTACCCTATGCCTATCAATCTTAGAGATAAATTTCACAATACGGTCGTTTTTGAAAAAAAAACACAAAAAATCAAATCTTATTACAATTATTTACTTTATAAAAGTTGTCAAAAGTAATACATTATTTAACTGATTAATACACCTCAAGGAATGTAGGGTAAGCATACAATTTGTTTAAGTACATAATTGTTTTATCACTTTCATTATTAATTAAATAGTTATTACACACGCAGTTAGATAATTTTAATTTTTACCAGGTTGTAAGATGAATTGGTTCCTGTAGAAGTACGCATGGATCTCAAATCGTTTGACTACCCTGACTACCTGAAGATAGTTTTTCTTTTCACTATTTCAAAGTCACCGTATATAAAATGCAATTTTGGTTTAAATCTTATCGTATAAAGAAGCTGCACATCAAATCTGAATTTAGTTCAATTCATATAGAGGTTGAGTTATTGGTATCTATCGGTATATATTTTTTACCAATTTATGGCTCAATTTTAAGACCCCAATAATATCGACTTGTAGGCAACAAGTGATATGACATTTTGTGAGGTATTTGTATCGGTTATTTGAAGGTGTCTGCTGAATTGAAATCGAAGTACTATAAATACTTTGAGATCACTTAGGGCGGAAACATTCTCTGAAAGAGCTACTTTTATTAAAAAATTGGTGGACGCTTGCAGTATATTATTTTTCACAACTAATATATAATTCGTGTTTTATGTATAAAACTGGCACATCGTCACAAATCGTATGACAATGTGCAATAATGGAGGGATTTTGTTAAGATCCAGAGAAAGTTTATGTAAAGTCTCATCCACTTTACTTCGACACAAGACAAAGAAACTAAGAACTAACTAAGACGAAGTATAATCACGTTTTGATACAAAATGGAGAACACAAAAGGGTCAAAATATTACTATCAAATGCAGCTAAAATTGGAGCGTAGCTCATGTACATTACATTAGTTTTTATTTCACTTCAATACATGCAGTATTTCCGAAGATATAACGACGACAAGTTATAGCATTCTTTTGAATTTTCGAGATTAGGCGCGCTGATTATGACGTCACCACGTAGCACAGATTGCGACAAGGCGCGGCGCGGCGTTCGGGTGCGAACGAGAGCGCGACTGTCGAATGAGCAGTGTTGTGACGAATGCGGTCACTCGCGTTACACGCACTTTGATCGTAAATATTTCAGCCATTTTATGAAATATAAAAAAAAGTTAAAACACCGTTTTACTCGTATTATTTTCTAGATTTATTTGGCATTTAAAGTAAAAAACGTTTGTCAGACCCATTATGGCAGTATGGTTTTAACAACTTCGTCTGCTCTTTAACAATAAAAAAAAACAATGATCGAACGTAGTAGAACTTTTCAAACATGTTCTTATAATTTGCTCACCTAAACATTGGTAATCATCGACTTATTAAAAAAAAGTGGACAAGTGTATGTCAGACTCGTCCACCGAGGGTTTCCTACAAATTTATACATAGTTCAGGAACATAATTATTAATAGTTCAGGCATCGGCTCTCGCAGTTTATTTGATTTAGATTGATTACGTACATTAAATAAAGACTATTTTTATGTTTAATTGAGGTTTGGACAATCTCTTTTCGATATAAAATGTAAAATCTGGGATGTATTGGAATCCCACCAAGATCGTGGGAGCTCAAGATATCCCACCATCCAGCTAATTCAAATGCTGGCTGATGGAATAGGCGTAGTCTTTTTTACCAAAGTTATGACGTACGACGCTAATGGCATACAATACAATAAATCCAAAGCCCCTGCCTCGAGAAAATGATTTAAAGCGGAACCTAGATTCACCTAGCCTTGATGATATACTAAAACCTCAAGAGACAGTGTCTCAAAATCCTCAAAAAATTAATACACTACTTATAAATTCCCGCCTTTAAAAAAACAACTTTATCCTGTAGGCGTAACAATAAATTTATTTTCTTCATTACAAATTACGACTATTCAGATTTTATTATTTGTTTGGTATATCGGCTATACTTTGTGTGATTAGTAGAGACCTGTTCACATTTTTGTGATTAATAGGTACGCGGAGGGGGCAAATGGATACGTAGAATAGGGTAAATAGAAATCAAGAACAAAGGTGAATAAAATTTTGTGATAAGGTCGAAAGTTCTAAATGATCTAATGGATGCCATCTCTTAAACGATAATATAATCGAATTATTCTATTCTCCCCTGTGGTGTTACTATAGACCCCAATTTACATAATTAGGAATGAGTTCCTTTTTCTTCCTCAAAATTACCAAAATACATAACTATTGCATATTAGTACATTATGTACGATAAAATAAATCGAGAACACTCACAATTAAAAAAGCAAATGTTGTCCCTATTCACTCCATTTGCGGTAAGTACAAGAGTCACCCAACATATTTACTACTGTTTATACACAACATGATTGGAGAATATTGTAAACTCAACATGAATCAACCACAACTGTTACCTATAAAACGACAGACACTTCAGAACATCAGGAACTAAAAACAGATCAAATAATAGTTCTATATTTTAAAATGATTCACCACTAAAAGGTTGGTACCACACTATTTTGCCTTCAAGGCAGCCGGTGACGAGCATGTGGTACCTTGGACTAAATCTAGAGCTCACTACGAGGTCTTGGTGGATGCCTAAGCTCTGGCCAATTTCGACCATTGACTTGACTTCGCGAAGTTCCTTCACGCAGCTCGAGAGCTCGCTACAAGAGTCGTTTAAAGCTAGCAGCCTCATACCTCGACCGAAAGGCGAACAGACGATACGCCCGTCCGCTGAGTAGCACAGCTCCTATAAATTAAAGGTAGGGTAAATTAGTACATCACTGCGGTTGTAGCTGCACTAGGCATCGATTAGAAAAATAATATACATTGTCTTTGGTAATATTATATAGGTTTTATTTCTTAAGGGGTATACAATATTAATTACAGTTTTATTCCAATATCTACATATTAAATAAATAAAAGAAACAATTTTTTCTAAATTTAAACCACTGTCTTCGTGTTCAACGCACCAGACGCGTTTACCAACTACACCTCCGTGACCTGCTCGAGACTGACGAATAAATCCACCTCTTTACGTCTTAAGGCGACGTAAGGCGCCATCGACCGGCACTTAGCAAAGTTACACAGTACGAATGTATAGAATTGCATCTATAATCATTCGATTTGAGATGACACCTGTCTAAACATTAGAAACAATTTACATTAGAAACCAGAAGATAATTTACATTGGAAACTAGAAACGCTGGTTCGACGAGCTCGTGACAGAAAAAAAATTCCACTTTAAAATTTAAATTTAGAAAATGTTAGCATAGTAATGGCTTTTCAAAATTGTTTCTAATGTTTAGGCAGGAATCATCTCAAATCGAAACTTCTAATTCATGGTGTTCTTCAAACTTATGGTTCCTGAGAAATAGATGAGTACATACTAAGCCGTTTTATAAGACTTTTCTACAGGGTCTAAAACTCATTCAACTTCAAAGCAAACTAATAGTTTGTCGTGATGTATGCTTACTTTTATAAATCCTTTCCCTTCGTTGGTCTCTTCTGTGAAGTACAGCAACCTGTTTCTGTTCTGTCGTATTTGATCTCGTGTCGGCGCCACCTCAGCCTCGCTCGCGCTGGAACTTGACGAATCCGGGGCCGGCGTCTGTCCCGACGTTGAGGGTGATGTGCTGATGTCACCGAACAAATATACATTTCAGTGAATTTAAAATGTCATGACTAGTTTTTTATTAAATATATAAATAAATATTGTGAGACACTTTTCACACAGCACCATCTAGCCCAAAGTAACCTAATATTAGCTTGTGTTATGGGATCTAGATAAACATACTTATATATTTCTAAATACATACATATATACAGGATGAACCAGAAATAATGAAGGTCCGTAGGCGAGGTAAAATAATGCACTGCAACTTTGATAGCAACACTATATTACACTATAGGTTAATTTGGTTCACACTCAAAACATTACAATAAAACTATATTGAAGATTATACAGAACAAGTATATCGCGATGTACCTTGTACATACACTGCCCTCTATCGAGCGTATTGGCAACTCACATTTCACACGCAATAACATTATCTGATGTAACGACCTCTATCAGCACAGTGTTAATAAACTCAATATCCTAACAATTTGGACATACCGTCCACCAAGGACATAATTTGCATACATGCCTTCATCTCCGCCCACCTTAAAACGTCTAAATTAGAAGAAACAAAAATATTTAATATTTATACAGACACCAAATGTTTGAAAACAAAAACAAAACAAAAATGAAATAAAAATAAAGTAACAATAAAATGCATTAATTTGCGGTAGGCAACATACAAAGTTTAGACGTAGGTCTTTTTATTAACGAAGTCTGAGTACGCAAGGTTACGACTCGAGTAATTCCGTCAGGTCCAGGATGTTTTTGCTCGATTTTGCCTAATAACCATGTGCCAGGTAGCATATCATCTTCTTTAACCAGCACTACGTCACCCACAATCAATTTGAGATGTCCATTTAAGTCTCTGCAAAAACTGATTTAATAATCATTCGACCATCGTTTCCAAAAATCCTGGGTCATTCTCTGGTGAAATTGCCAACTTTGTAAATTACCAACATTCTTACTCATATAGTCCGTTTCAGGTATCACAACTAAAGGTTCGCCGATCAGGAAATGACCAGGGGTCAATATTGTCAGCTTGTTCTCATCCTCAACGTAAGAAAGTGGCCTTGAGTTGAGGCAAACCTCAATTTGTGCTAAGACCGTGGCCATCTCCTCGAAGGTTAAAGTGGAATTACCTATTACTCTTTTCAAATGATGTTTGGTGGACCTTATATCTCTTAAAGGCTGCCATAAACCCTTTAGAGCTCAAATCACTAACTGCCTTAAAATGCACTGCCCTGGTGGAAAATGCAGATAAATAACTCTATGTAGCCCTTATAGGATTTATTTCCAAGTCCTTTTGATATCCTTATGTTTATAGGACCCGCGTAGTCCACTCCAGTACTTGTAAAGGGTTTGCCTGGCTTTAACCGAACAGATGGTACTTGTCCCATAAGTTGAGTCTATGTTTTAGCTGCATATCGAACGCAGGCAACACAACTTCTCACATATTTCTTTGTAAGAATCTTAACTCCTATAATCCAATACTTCGATCTTAAATATGTGATCATAAGCTGGGGGCCACCGTGCATAGTTTTAATATGAGCATCGGCTATTAAAAGTCCAGTTAAAAAAGATTCTTTCGGTATTAGAATAGGATGAATCCGATCATAATTGAAATCTGACATTTCCAGCCTACTTCCTATTCTTAATTTACCTCGTATCTTTGAATCAAAAAATAAATTTAAAGATTTCAAACACTTCGTTTTTAGGTGCTTATTACCTTGTAATTCTTCCTGAACTACCGGAAACCATTCCAGCTGACAAGTTTTAATACATAGCTCCATACAGTCTTCAAGTTCCTGTTTGGATAGTTCTCTTGAAGTGCTGATACCCGTTAACTTGTCCCTAACTCGAAGAAAACGGCGGCAATAGCTCAACACCCGTACTAATCTCGATAGCGAAGAAAACCGATTCCAAA
This sequence comes from Thumatha senex, assembly GCA_948477245.1. NCBI lineage: Eukaryota > Metazoa > Arthropoda > Insecta > Lepidoptera > Erebidae > Thumatha > Thumatha senex. The sequence goes on from OX419743.1 coordinate 18,470,697, forward strand.
AATTTGTATCAATTACCGCTGTGTGTACTTTGACTTCCTCTAGGTGGGTAATTCTATCTTTGGGTTTTTTATATTCAATGACCTCACTTCGTAGAAAGTCTGGACCCTTCCACCACAGCCGAAAGACATACAGTCGGTCGACGAAGCTGTCTAGACAGAGCAATCGTGCGGGGGACAAGGGACGAGACGCGGGAGGGTTTGTCCCGAGCTGCGAACAAAATGTTGTTAGTAGCTCGGGACAGTCTTTCAGGGCTGACGCATTCTCGACCGCATGCTATGATTTTTGAATTTTTGTATGGATTTCTTTAATTCATGGGGTTTTTAATATTCTAAATACAAATTTCGTGTTCATTTTGCAATCCAATATGGCCGCCGCGCAGTGAATATAAAATTTCATGTTGGGTATCGTATAAGGGGTTTTTTAGTATGCTAAGTACGAATTTCGTGTTAATTTTGCAATCCAATATGGCCGCCGCGCCGTGGTTATAAAATTTCATGTTGGGTATCATATAAGGGGTTTTTTGGTATGCAGAGTACGAATTTAGTGTTAATTTTGCAATCCAATATGGCCGCCGCGCCGTGATTTTAAAATTTCATGCTGGGTATCGTATAAGGGGTTTTTTGGTATGCTGAGTACGAATTTCGTGTTAATTTTGCAATCCAATATGGCCGCCGCACCGTGGTTTTAAAATTTCATGTTGGGTATCATATAAGGGGTTTTTTGGTATGCTGAGTACGAATTTAGTGTTAATTTTGCAATTCAAAATGGCCCTCGCGCCGTGGATTTAAAATTTCATGCTGGGTATCGTATAAGGGGTTTTTTGGTATGCTAAGTACGAATTTCGTGTTAATTTTGCAATCCAATATGGCCGCCGCGCCGTGGTTATAAAATTTCACGTTGGATATCGTATAAGGGGCTTCTTGGTATGCTGAGTACGAATTTCATGTTAATATTGCAATCCAATATGGCTGTTGCGCCGTGGTTATAAAATTTAGTGTACGGTATCGTGTAAATGTTTTTTTGGTATGCTGAGTACGAATTTCGTGTTAATTTTTCAATCCAATATGACCGCCGCGCCATCTGTTATAAATTTCATGTTGGGTATCGCATAAGAGTATTATGGTCTGCGGAGCCACACATGTGGGATTATAACTATACTCTATACTATGTTATCCTGTGTTCAAGTTTTTCGTCACAATTAATATTTAAACTTGTTCAAAGCGTAACCAATATTTTTTTTGTTTAAAACAACAATAGCATTAAGTCCAGTTAGTCAAAAACCGAAAATATTTGTCATTAACTCATTTGCTACTAATAATATACCAAATATACCCGGCGAACTTCGTATCTCCATCGAATTTCGTTTTTTTTTCTTAGAGTGCTCATCGGGGCGGAGACAAATTGAACAAATTAATAATAATAATATACCCCTCGAGGACAGTTGGAATCTTTTATAGTATTAACGCAACCCTATGAGGGTATAGTAGATTCGCTTTTTGAGTCATCCACTTTCTGATGTCAACAAAAAAATGTATCAGTAAGTTATTAAAAAGCTCACATCTGCAGGGCAGCTTGTGGCGAGCTGAATGTGCGTGGCTACACATCGGTCTCAAGTTTTGTTGCCCTTCTGCACCGGTTAGGATTTAATGGCCTAACGGGAGAGCAGTGAGAGTGCTACTCCCGGGAGTGCGGCAAATCTCAACTCTGACTTGCCTCAATTGGCCGGTCAGAGGGAGGGAGCCAGAGCTATATGCTCGGGGGTGGAAGTGTCATTTTCAAGGGCATAACTACGGGAAAGCCCGCTCCGGGCCTGCCGTGAAACCGGCGCCGCACCGCTCGACACCCCAAGCCGCTCACACCGGTGTTGCCCTCTATCGCCTTACAGGCTGATCATGCCTATGGCGATTGTATAGGGGGCCCATCTAGTGAGTTGGCGAGTCACCGTCTGCCAAAATTAGGATAATCAGATATTAAAATGGCAGACGCCGCCTTTATCCCTAGTTATAATCACCTAGTTCATCAAACCCCCAACCCAATAGCCCATTTCTTAGTTAGCATATTTTACAATAGTTTAACTACCATTGGAGGTGGTCCATTATCGTTCTTCTACATAAGGCGGGAAATGGGACCCCTACTGCAGACAGTCCGTCTGCAGTAGGGGTCCCATTTCCTATTAGATTAAAATTCTCAAAGGGCCTCTGCATGTTGGACCATTATATCCCCATGTACGCCTACCAAAAGCCCGGGTATCTTCATAAAAAACAGAAGATACCCGTGAAAAGAAGAAACATAATAATATGAGATCACGTAAGTAAAAAGCTCACCCTTGTTTGAATTCCCAGTTCCCATCCCCAGCTTCCAGTTCCCATTTCTCATCGTCAATTCTCATTCCTGGTTCATGCTCCCATTCCCTTGATTTTTTTTATAACGACACGGTGGCCATTATGGATTGCGAAATTAACACGAAATTCGTGCTCAGTATACCAAAAAGCCCCTTATACGATACCCAACATGAAATTTTATAACCACGGCGCGGCGGCCATATTGGATTGCAAAATTAACACTAAATTCGTACTCAGCATACCAAGAAACCCCTTATACGATACCCGACATGAAATTTTATAAGAATAGTTCGGCGGCCATATTGATTACTAGAAATCCCATAATTTTATATCTACTACGCGGCAGCCATTTCGTAAACGCCTTCTTATAAAAAAAAGCTATCGAATCGACATGAAATGAACCTTATTTACTTCCGTGTGCGGCAATTGATGAAATCTCAGATCCTTTTTTAAACCGGTATTTATATTATTGATTTATTATATTTACATACTAGTTGACGCCCGCGGCTTCGCCCGCGTAGAGAAGTTTTCCCGTTTCCGTTTCCCATAAGAACTTGTTCCCGGGATAAAAAGTATATGTGTTATTCCGATGTATAAGCTATATTATTGTAGTTTCATTAAAATCTATTCAGTAGTTTTTACGTGAAAGAGTAACAAACATCTCTACAAAATTTCACATTTATAATATTATTAAGATTAAGATATTATATTATAATGTTGATAGTTGATTGCGAGTACGAGTTAATAAATAAATTATAAATAACATCAGCCTTGTATACTTGTGACAACCCTACAAGCATCACTGTCTAGACGTTGTCGGCATTTTTGTCAACTTCAAAGGCGTAACGCTACTGATAGGTTTACTCTTTATACTGTGCTTCCACCATATTAAAGTGTCCTCAAGTGTAGCAGGCGCTATTCCACGGGAAGCACAATCAGCTGGGTTCAACTTGGACGCCACGTGAGACCATTGGTTAGCATCTAAAGTGGTCAGAATTTCAGATACTCGATTGGCCACGAAGGTTTTCCAGCGGTTGGGATGGCTGTTAAGCCAAGCAAGAACCACTTCACTGTCCGTCCATGCATGCCAATCAATTTTTGGCACATCCAAAACTTCACCCACTTTTGCTAGTAATTTGGCTGCCAATCCTGCCTCGCAAAGTTCCAATCGTGGAATAGAAATTTGTTTGATAGGTGCTTCTCTTGTTTTAGCAGTGATTAGCGATACGTTAACATTATCAAACGAGTCTATAGCTCTTAAATAAATAACTGCGGCATAAGCCGTTTTCGACGCATCTGAAAATACATGCAGTTCAGTTTTAACGACGCTAGAATGTGTGTGACACCATCGTGGGATTTTTATGCTACTCAAAGAAGACATTTGAACATGGTAAGTTTTCCACTCCTTTGATAATAATTTTGGTATATTTTGATCCCATGGCAAGCCTGACAACCTTTGACGTTTTGGATGAAAACTTTTGCCAAAATAAGACTATATATTTTATTTATTTTTTATTTATATTATACTTTTCTTTTTGTTAAAGGTTCATCCAATATAGGAAGATCAACAGAATATTGAGGACGTCGTTATTGGGATCCCAGGTAAGTCCTAAGACTTTAGTTATTTTATCCTTTGTAAGGTTTACCCTCTCATCCTTAGTATCTTCCATATCACTTATTGCATCCAATAAATTTTTACTGTTGCTATTCCATTTGTGTAACTGAAATCCTCCCTCAGCCAAAATTTCCTTCAATTTGGTATGAATTATTAACCCCATTTCAACGTTCTCTGCACCCGCCATTACGTCATCCATTTAAAAATTATTTAAGATTATATTGGCGATCTCTGGCTCTTTTTGACATTCGTCGTATGTCGTTTGCTGAAGACAGTTTACAGCCAAATATGGCGTTGAGGCAGTCCCGAATGTTACTGTGAGCAATTCATACTCGTCAATTTCATCTTCTGGATTATATCTCCACAGAATGAGTTGTAAAATGGTATCTTGTCTGTCAACCAAAACCTGACGATACTTTTTTATTATGTCAGCCACCAAGCATATTTTATGTTTTTGCCATCGCATTATTGTGTGGCGGAGTTCAGCCTGTAGCATTGGAGCCACTAACATATTGTCATTGAGAGAAACTCCGTTTGGACCCTTGCAAGACGCGTCAAATACTACTCTCACCTTTGTCGTTGATTTGTCTTCTCGTACTATGGCGTGATGAGGTAAGTAGATGGCTGACTTGTCCAGAGTTTCTTTTCTCGTTACCTTTACCATATGACCCAAATCCAAATACTCCTTTATTACCTTTGCGTAGTCTTCTTTAAGCTTACTGTTTTTGCCTAGTTTTACTTCTAGACTCTTCAGCCTTTTTGCTGCTATTGCTTTAGTCTCCGTAACCGTAAATCAGCTCAGGATCACGCAATGGCAATCTTACGATATATCGTCCATCTTCATTGCGCTTCGTAGTAGCTACAAATAATTGTTCGCATCTATTTTCCTCTTCCGTTAGCATTTTCTTAGCAGCAAGCGGTTCATGCTCCAATTCCCAAAACTTCAGCATGTCATCTTCTTGGACACTAGCATGCATTACGGTTACGTGTGAGTTAGACTTCGCTTCACTGTCTACTTCGCAGACCCCTGACAATATCCATCCCAATGTAGTGTCCTGCGCCAGGAGGTTTCCACTAAGATTCCTCTTGATGCCCTCTTGGATGATTTGACTGTAAACCTCAGCACCTAACAAAATGTCAATTTTATTAGGTCTATGGTATTCGGGATCAGTAAAATCATCATCAGCCAAATCCACCCATTCTACCCGGGTTACTTTCGTAACCGGTAGAAGAGCAGTGACCGATTTTAGGACATAAGCATTGACTCTTATTATGAAGTTAGGGTCCCTCCTTGATTTCACATTTATAGCTACAGTCGATCTTGCGAGCTCATTTCTGTTACCTCCTACACCAATAACGGTTTGAAGCGTAGCTATTTTCCGCAGGCCTAAATATTGTACGGTTGCCTCAGTGACAAACGAACCCTGCGACCTTTGATCTAACGACGCCCTCAGAACGCGATAATTCCCATCTCTCGACTCAGTCTTCACGAAAGCCGTACTTAATAACACGTACTTACGACCGTTTCCTGTCGACAGACATGAGATTAATGACGTGTTAGATCCCTCCGCTTGCGCGGCTATATTAGCCTTTTTGACCTCTTCTCGCTATCGCGGTGAAGTTTCCGCGTTACGAATATTATCTTCACTACCTCGCTTAGAGACCCAGGAACACCTGTGGGGTGTAGTAATGAATGGTGGCGGCGTTTGCACACCTGGCACCTGAGAGTGTTTTTGCAAATCTTAGCAGAGTGGTTAGACTTCAAACAAATGAAACACAAATGCTTATCCTACACGAAATTACGTCGATTCTCATTAGACAACATACAAAATTTTTGACAAGATGTAATTTTATGATCGGCGGAACAATATTCACAAAATACATTTTGCTTATCTTTATTTACAACAAGTAAAGAAAAGTTCTTTGGAAATTTCACCCTAGCTTGGGCATCAGGCTTAGTATCTAAATGTTCGTGCCCTCGGAAGCGACTATTTAAAAACTCTGTGAATTGCTCCAAAGTGGCTAATTCGTCACTGGACTCTGATGATACCTTCAACTCCCATGCTCTCTGGGTCTCCTTATCCAATTTACCACTTACTATATAAATAATAAGGATGTCCCAAGTAGAGATATCTATCCCAAGAGTTTTAATTGACTGTAAACATTCAGATGTGGTATTTAAAAGAGATTTTATATCACTAGCCGATTCATTAGTTAAAGATTTCTGTCCGAATAAACGCTTTAAAATACCATTAACCAAAAATCTTTTATTATTGTACATACTATCTAACTTCTGCCAGGCTGTTTTATAATTATCAGCTGTGACACTAATATTTCTTAGCAGTTGTTCGGCCTCCCCTGTTAAGTAACCTTTTAAATAATAAAACTTCTGTGAATCGTTAAATAATTTATTATTATGAATTAATCCCAAAAACAGATCCCTAAATGTTGGCCATTCGGAATATTTCCCTGAAAAAGAAGGTATTTTTATTTCAGGAAGTTTAACCCTAGTAACCAACTTGTCACAGACTGATCTGATCACAGACCAACTTGTGACAGATATTGCAGAAGAAGAGGCAGGAATTTCTCTTTTAATCAACATTTCTTTTAATTCGCACTTATAGCTAATGTACAACTCTTCAACCTCATCATTTACATTATTTTTATAATAATCTGAATTATGTAGTTCTGTCTTTTGAATTTGAGTTACAATTTGTATGTGAGTTGAAGAAAACAAAGACCACTGTTTCTCCAAATTATCTAACCTAATTTCAAGATACGATTTAGTCAAACGTTCTTTAGGTGACTTTTAAAAAAATAGTCTGAGCTTTAAACATTTTTGATCTAATGTCATCCTGAAGCTGATTGAATGCTTCCATTATTGTAATCACTAATATAATATAAAAATACAAGCGCTTTTTATTTAAAATTAGTATACGTTTTTATTACTACTAGAATATGCCTCAAATGATAAAGTTGTTATTATTTTTAATATTTGCTTAAAATTTCCCAAGTCTGAGTATCCAAAAAGGATTCAAAATATATAAAGGTATAACAGAAATATAAAATTTAATAAAAATCTTCGAAGTGCTTTGCACTTTTAACACAAAAACTCAAAATCCACAATTCAACTTATTTTTTTTAAGTGTCACGACTAACGCCAAATTTTATAAGTCCACTATTCACCAAATTTTCTAAGTGTTTTACGATAATGTCAATAAGGTATAAATTCGGGCATGGATTCCCCGTCTCAACCAATATGTAACTTAAAATCTTACAAGTCCTAATTCCCCGTCTCAACAAATATGTAACTTAAAATTTTACAAGTCCTAATTCTATTAAATTTAACTAAGTCCCTAAACCTTAGAGCAAATCTTGATGATTATTCAAATATTCAAAGTTAAATTTCTTTAAGTAATAAGATTCAAAACGTACTCACAATTTATCTGCACTCACTGACACAAACCGTATTCTGCCCGTGGCGCCCTCTAGCGGCCACAAGTTCCACTCTGCGATGCTTGAGTTTCCCACGCGTTGATTTCCTCCAGATGTCGCCACTGCAACTGGAACTGCTTTTAGCGCCACCTGGTTTCACTTTAATTAAAGTGCTTTTAGCGCCACCATATGCTTCTTCAATTGAAAGTGTTTTAGAGCCCCCTGGTGCCACTTCAATTTGAAGTGCTTTTAGCGCCACCTGGTGCCTCTTCACTGGCACTATACGCCGTGCTTTTCTTACTGAAAAGTTTGCTCTGGGCAGCGATCCACTGCCCAGTATCAACGCAATGGGTGGTATTCCCTTACCACCATGGAAGAATACCGAAACACCCTCTGCCAGATCCGTCTCGAGGGACCAATGAAGCAGAAATAATGAGGGTTCCGTAGGCGAGGTAAAATAATGCACTGCAACTTTGATAGCAACACTATATTACACTATAGGTTAATTTGGTTCACACTCAAAACATTACAATAAAACTATATTGAAGATTATACAGAACAAGTACATCGCGATGTACCTTGTACATACACTGCCCTCTATCGAGCGTATTGGCATCTCACATTTAATAAAATTCTCTCTCTGATGTAACGACCTCTATCGAGCACAGTGATAATAAACACAATATCCTAATGTCTAACTAAAAAACTAACTATCTTCACGCTGTATCCCTGACGGGGTAGTCATTGGTATATCCTAATGTACTATCTTTAAATTTAAATAAAACAAAGTTTGTGTGAGATATTATCGAAATTATTTAATTATTTGAAAGATGCAGTGATGCCATTGTGTGTGGAATGTGAAATCATTCAAATGTCCGCCACGGCTTCCCTGGGTGGAGCGCATGCGAGATATCCAATTTTCCATGACTTTTGCGCATAAATCAGGCTGAATTTGACCTATGGCATAGGTTATGTTGGCTTTAAGGGGCCGCTGTGGTTTGTGGTTTATTCGCATAGACCTGCGACTTAAGAAAACCCCACAAGAAAAAGTCTAGCGGGGTTAAGTCACACGATCTCGGTGGCCAGTTCACATCAGCTCCACGTGAGATAACCATGCCCTCAAATCTCTCATGCAGAATATTCAATGTGGCATGAGCTGTGTGGCACGTAGCTCCGTCTTGTTGAAACCACATGTGGTTGGTGTTCAGATGATCCAGTTCATGCCAAAAAAAGTTGGTAATCATCGACCTATAGCGCTCGCCGTTGACAGTGATGGCCTGGCCAAAGTTGTTCTCAAAGAAATATGGCCCGATGACGCCGCCAGCTCAAAACCCACACCAATCTGTAACTTTTTCAGGATGCATTGGACGCTCTTGGATCTCATGTGGATTGGTATCGACCCAAATTCGACAATTTTGTTTGTTAACGTACCCATTCATCCAGAAATGGGCCTAATCGCTTAAGATATTTTTTCTGTGAAAATTACGGTCAGTTGTTAACTGCTGCCCATTCAGCGAACACACGTCGTTGTCTATGGTCGTTTACTTTCAATTCCTGGGTGAGTTGAATTTAATACGGGTGCATGCCCAAGTCACGACGCAAAATTCGCCAAGTTGTGGTCTGTGAAAGGCCTAGTACTTGTGAGCGACGCGAAATCGACTGCCTCGAATTCTCCTGCACACTCTCACGGACGATTATGGCGACCGTAAAATGGGCGAAGCGCGCGGTGCATTGCCCGAACAGAACACTCATTTTGATAAAACAATTTTATCATTTGCACGTGTTGTTGAATGCTATAGCTATCCATGATGATTTGGCAAAACAGAATGAATAAATGACAACCAATTTGACAGATGTAGCTTCAACAAGATGGCCGCTACCAACTGCCAAAGTTCAGACGTGCCTAATGGAAGACCCGGTACATAGGAAACACCCTAACTCCGAAACAACCATTTGTGGATCACACAAATATTTGTTCCGACCCGAGAATCGAATCCGGGACCTCTTGCGTAGCAGTCGGATACACTCCCACCGCGCACCGCACACAGAGGCAGTCAAAACTTTCATCTTCTATTTTGTAGCCTGAAACACGTGTTTATTTAGTTTTAAGTTGCCATCTTTTTAAAAGAAGAAATTCTTAAATAAACTTACAACCCCTATTTGACACTTTTTTAGGTAAAATTTTGCAACATTATGCGTGTCCATTTATTTGTAACCTGAAAGGTATACGTTATTTAATGTTTCTAACTTTTAAAATGACAAACATTTTTATTTATCTTTAACGTTTATTCCTTATTGTACCTTCCTTTAGAGGTTAGAATTTAAAAAGTATTTTTTTATTAGTGGGTGTCTACCTTATAAGAGTAGCTTACCCTAAAACTTTCATGTTCCTAGATTTAAGAGTCGGGTGAGCTTTGATAAGTGAGTTACTCGGTAGTTTTTTTTATTTAGATAAAGATGTGAAAGTGCGGGTTGAGGATAAGTGTGTGTTTAGTACCTCATTTCATCATCGTTTCCTTGCGTCGCGGGAGGCAGCGCGGCGGGTGGCGTGATGCCCGTGTTCACGCCCGTGATTCGCTGCATGTTGAAGTTCCGCCGCATTTGGCCTCTGCACGTACAGTACATGTTTTATTAGTTTAGGAAATAAGCCTTAGCTAATTCAAGCGCACTCTTTCAAAATTATTGCGCAAAATACAAATCAATTCTCCGATGATCGCAGAAAACTTGAATGGGAGTTATTCAAAAAATCTAACCATTGTTTTAGATAAGGACCGAATGGATTAGAGGTGATACTGCATAATAAGAATTTGTGTATTTTTAATGATAGTATAGGGTGGGGATCACCAATAATATTTTAATGTCTAAGTACACGTCACAGATAGCGTAGTTGTGTCCAGGACTCATATTTTTTTATATCACTGAGGTGGCAGATATGTATACAGTATACGCCTCACCTGATGGAAAGCGGTCACTTAGCCTATGGACGTTTGCAACACCATGGTGACACATGCACACAAGCGCGCACACACAAGATTAACGCAACTCTATGAGGGTATAGTAGATTCGCTTTTTGAGTTATAGACTCTCTGATACCCACAAAAAAATGTAAGTTAATAAATAGCTCGCATCCGCAAGGCAGCTTGTGGCGAGCTGGATGTGCATGGCTACACATCGGTCCCGATTCTTCAGTTTTATTGCTCTTCTGCACCGGTTAGCATTTAATAGGCTAAAGGGAGAGCAATGCGCTACTCCAGGGTGTGCAGCAAATCTCAACTCTGGCTTGCCTTAATTGGCCGGTCAGAGACAGGAAGTCAGAGAACCCATTCACATATATTTGGAATAGTGTGGGTCCCAGGATACTACCTTGTGGTATGCCAAAATTCACAGAGTGTTCTTCACTGTGATAGGAGTCTATCTTTCTTTGTGTTCGATTTTTAATATAGTAATTAAAAATATCTTAAGGCGTATCACGAACACCAATAAGTTCCAGCTTGGAAATAAGGAGAGGAACTGAAAATTAAATAAACTAAGGTATGTATGTATTTATAGAATAATTTTGGCAATGGGCTCACCACCTATAACGTGGGACAGGAATACACATGGTGAAAAGTGGACATACAATATGTATGCCTATGCCACCCTATTGGGGATAAGGCGTGATTGATAAATAATAATATTAAATAGTCTACTTAGAAGTTATTGATAGTGCGATGCAGGTAAAACAAACCAACTGTAAGTGATGTGTTCAAAACTAGAAAGATCCTCATTTATCATGAGAAGCGGTTAAATCAAAAGTCAGTCAGTGCCCTCTCACCTGCTGAACATTTCTTGCATTATTCTGTGTTGTTTGATCGTAATAGTGGCCTCCCACACATCGTTCTGAATACCAGCCAGACCCTGGAAAAAGGGCAGGCATTTATTAACGTTTTTAAGACATCGAATTATAAGGATATTTTAGTGCACCAAAAACGGTTTCATATGTTCTGAGATTAAAATAGTTTTTAAATAATATGCTACTTAAAATCATGTTTATTTTATAAATTCTTTAGCGGAACTGGTATTTTTAAAATTTTATATCAATATAATTTATTATAAACATTAATTTATACATTTTATAAAATAATTTCATAGTTAAATTATTTTTCATATTTTAATCTTAAGGGATCCTACCTACTACCGTTTTATATTAATATCATGAATAAAATTATAAATTTATAGATATTTTTTAAAGCTTTTTATTGTTAATGTATATTTTTATTCTTTTTAAGCGTAAGGGGTATAGCTTACCCCCTGAAGGCGCGAGCGGTTGGGCGGCGCTGCACCAGGGGCTCCCCCATCCGCAGGTCTTGGGCCTCCCCCTTCCACCCCGGGGTAGCGCCTTGTGTTAAAGGAGGGAGGTGACCTGTAGAGTATACAAATTATAACTTCCTATACACTAAATCATAGTGAGACATATTATGGGACATTTTTTTGACACAGCGCCATCTAGCCCAAAGTAAGCTAATATAAGCTTGTGGTATAGGATCTAGACAACTGATAGACATATTTATATATTTCTTAATACATACATTTTATACAAAGGAAACACCCTAATTCCGAAAAGAAACATTTGTGTGTCACACATGAATATATTGGAGTTTGGCGCCAATTTAGTTTTCCAAAATTAATGTATAATTCGTAATTTTGTGTTTAATAATGGTGATTTGTAAATGTGCAAGAGTTATGGAAAGTGAAATGTTGCAGTGAACATCGGTGTTCATTAGAGCCAAATCTAGTCCTAGGACTAGGACCTTGCCTAGGTCAGGACCTAGGACTGTGGACTTTACATCGACAAAGGACTAGACATGACTAAAACAGAATAAAACTAAATAATAAGAAAATATTAATACTGAAGACAAGGCTGTATGGACTAAGTTTCCTTTGCCTGCCCAAGATGGGCGAAGACAACTAACAACAATGAAATATATAGAGTAAGGCGTGTCTAGTACAGCGCGGGTGACATTGATTCCTTGCTCTGTGGAGATTACACAGTGGATCACCTTTATTCATCACTAGCTGTGCACCGTGGCTTCACCCGTGACATATTTCGAACCACCGTGACATCCATTTTATTATAACACCCAATTCAAAAAAAAAATTACAACTTTATATGAAACGTTGCCCAATTTGTTGATATTTTTTAATTACTATTATAGACTATAATTAGCCTTCCTCGATAAATGGCCTATCCAACACAAAAATAACTTTTTGATTCGAACTAGTGTTTCCGGAAATTAGGACGTTCAGTCAAACAAATAATCTCTTCAGATTTCTAATATTACTATAATTTGCTGGGTTTAAAAATCGTATATCTAGTATAGTTTAATACTGGGTGCAATGTCAAATATAGAAATTTATACAATGAATAGTAGGGGCATTGTCTTCGTAAAGCTTTCTTACTTCTTTTTTTGTTTGAAGAGGGATTTTTAAGCTGTTGACTGCTTAAAAATAAAAGTCAATTGCACGATTTCGTGGGCAAAAAAAACAACAATTTTTAAAATACAAAGGCAGATGTGACACTCCTGCATCGCGCTAACAATACTTATACTTATATTTTATATAAAAAAATAAAAATAATATTCTGTAAAAGATTAAGAGTTGACGAATGGGCTCAAATAATCATAATATGAGATCTACTTTAGGAGCTCAGTTGTTATTTTTCGGCAAAGTTGGTAGAAAAGTCCTTCTAAGTCAATCTCCTGTCCTTCAGGCGCGATTTAGTAAATTATTAGTCGCAGCCGTCTAGCATCCTCGTTGGGTCGGGAAGGCCGACGGTGTCGCTCCTAACATTACCTACAAGCCAAAGATCTTTTCATAACTGTCTTCACGCTGTATCCCTGACGGGGTAGTCAGAGAGGACAGATCGCCAGGCTTCACGATCCATGCATACTTCTTTCGCTTCTTGCAGATTCATCAATCGCGTATCCGAGTACTTTTGACTTTTCCGTTATTGAGCAATCTGCTCACGTGGTCTTCGTATGATCCTTTCCTAGCAGCCAAATATTGAACCCAGGCTCCAAATCTACGTAGAGCTTAGAAGCAACTGGGAATTCCTACGCTAAGGCGAAGAGTAATAGAATGGCGCTAACAAAATGTCATACATTATCTAAAGAAAATGTATTATATTACTCACATGAACCTCGTGCGTCTGGGCTCCTATTTTAAAAGGGGCGAGTTGAGAAAATATATACATACATATAGTCACGCCTTTATCGCCGAAGGGTTAGGCAGTGGCATACTACACGCTCACACTTCACTGTATTCATTATGGTTATAACTCGTGGTGAACCCATTGCCGTATTGGAATGAATATGCGCCAATAGATCTGCTGTTGAAATTTGTCAAACCGACCATAACGTTTTCAACTTTGTTTAACAACTGTTTTACCATTTTAATAACCTGGACCTGGACCAACTGCCTTCCAAAGCACGGAAACGCTCGTCAATGTAAATACTACACAGTGGTCACTCATGGGGATGAAGAGTAGAAGCGTGCACGTCGCCATCCCTGCCAGATACGGCTGCAATTCTACTCCAACACGAATGCCACCAGGGCGAATGATGCTAGGGCGTGCCCCCGAGGCGACGCGCACCAGTTCGTCCCCGCTGGTGCGAAAAGTGTGTGCCAGAGTGGCGTAGGGGACCGCCACTCTACACGCGCGGCCCGACACGGCGGGAAGTGGAGGATGGAATGCAGGGTAGCTGCGTGGAATGTTAGGGGAGGAATGACAGATAACATGAATGAGTTGATGGATGTTATGAATGAGAGTAAGTTAGATGCAGTGTGTTTGACAGAGACCAAGCGCAAGGGCAGCGAAGTCTTGGAGCTCCCGGGTGGGATGCTCGCGCTTTGGTCTGGAGTACCAGAGAGCGAGCATGGCAGTCGGGGGGTTGGAATTTTGCTGTCCTCGCGATTGGCCTCCGGTATGTATGAGTACAAACTGGTAGGTCCTAGAATCCTCTGGATCCGTCTAAAACTTGCTTTGACGAAGATTTTCCTGGTAGCTGCTTACGCGCCAGTATCTTCGTCGAACGCGAGTGAGCTAGAGGACTTCTGGGAGAGTATGAGAGAAACTCTAAATGTGATAGAAGGAAATGAAAAACTTATAGTATGTGGAGACTTGAATGGATGGGTGGGTACCGCTCGCGATGGTTTTGAGTCGGTACTCGGGAAGTATGGGGATAAAAGGGTGAACGACGCTGGCAAGCTAATACTGGCATTTTGTAAGGAAAAGGATTTGTTTGTGGCGAACACAATGTTCAACCACAAACAAATTCATATGTATACGAGGAGATGTAAGTCAAAGAGAAGCATGATAGATCTATTCCTAATGGATAGTCGGCTCCGTAAACAGGTGATGGACACAAGGGTTTATCGAGGCGCTGAGCTGGGATCAGACCACTACCTAGTCATAACTAGGATTAGGGGTCTGTTCGCGGGTTGGCGTCATCGTACCGAGTGTCCTGAGCTTGAGCCGACTTATAGCATCAAAAGCTGGAAGCTGCAGGATGCATCCATTAGGGATAAATATAATGAAAGGGTAGCCGAAAAGCTTGGCGACGTCAATGTAAGCAGTGAGAATGTGGAAAGTGTATGGCAGAACCTTAGGGATAGTATGGTAAATGCCGCTGTGGAAGTGTGTGGAGAAACGAAAAGAGGCAGTAGTAATAAGCGTGATGCATGGTGGAATGAGGAAGTGAAAGAAGCAGTTCGAATGAAGAAGAAAGCATGGCTAGACTACTTAGCCTCGCGAAATGATTTTAATATGAAAGAGAGATACAAGCTGCAGAAAGTTAACACGAAGGCACTGATAGAAGAAGCTCGTGAAAGGTGCAGAATGAAAGCGAATGAAAGGTTGTCGTCCAATTTCCGGGATAATGCCAAGCTCTTCTGGAAAGAGGTAGGCAAGACCCGGAGTTGTTCGGCAATCTGCAGTATGAATAAAGTGCTTAGTGTTAACAATGACGTCCTAACAGACCAAACTAACGTCCTGCAGAGATGGAGTGAATATTATGGAAAGATGTATGCAAGAAAAGACAGAGATGCCACATCGGGAAGTGGAGCTCACTTCGATGCTCCGGATCCCGATGTCATTGAAGTCATTAGTATGAAAGAAATAGACCAAGCGATAAGAAGTATGAAATGTGGTAAGGCTGCGGGAAAAGACAGAGTTACTGCTGAGATGATCAAGTAAGGTGGGTCGCGTGTCTAGGACACACTATGTCTGTTATGCAACTTGTGCTGGCGGACGGGTGAGGTCCCGGATGACTGGCGAGTAGCAGTTGTAGTACCTATTTACAAAGGGAAAGGCTCGCGCCTAAACTGCTCCAGCTACAGGGCGATCAGCTTGGTCAGCTTAGCTAGTAAATACACCTTACTTGCAAAGTTTATAACGGTACGAATACAAGAAAAGTCTGAAAGGTATTTATGGAAGGCTCAATGCGGATTCCGACGGTTCCGGAGGTTGCATGGATCAAGTGTTTTCTCTCCGCATGATCGCGGACAAGTTTCTGGCTGTTAGCCAGAAGGTTTTCTGCGCTTTTGTGGATCTAGAGAAAGCATTTGATAACGTTGTGAGAGAAACGCTGTGGGACTTGCTGCCCGGATATGGTGTGGACGGCTCGCTACTGCGGGCAAATCAGTCGCTTTATAGGGACTGTAAGGCTTGCGTGCGAGTAGGGGGGGATGTGTCACCTCTTTTTGATGTCTGTACAGGCGTCAAACAGGGATGTGTCATGTCCGCCTGGCTGTTCATAGTGTACCTGGACAGTTGCCTGCAGAAGTTGAAAGATTTTAATATGGGTGTGAATTTGGGTGACTTTACAGTAAACTGTCTGCTGTACGCTGATGATGCGGTGCTCATGGCCTCATCAGAAGCCGACCTTCAGGCATTAGTCACTAATATGAAAGAGGAGTGTGAAAGTAAGGGTCTTCGCTTGAATGCAAGTAAAACTAAGGTTCTAGTATTTGAAAGAGGTGACGTAAGAACTAAATGCGAGATTAGGGTAAACCAGGAACGTCTAGAGCAAGTGAATGAAATTGTGTATTTAGGAAGTATGTTTAGCGCGGATGGAAGATGTGATTCGGATGTAGAACGGCGAGTAGCTGCCGGAAACAAAGTTAACGGTGCTTTGTCCCAGTTAGTAAAGCGACAAAGCATCGTAAAAGAAGCACGCATGGCGATTCATAACGCAGTGCTAGTGCCAATTTTGCTTTATATTAGTGAAACCTGGGTATGTCAGCAGATGCATGAAAGTAAATTGAATGCTGTGGAGATGCGATCACTTCGAAAATTGTGCGGCGTTACCTTGGCCGACCGAATACGTAACGAAGTGATACGCAATATGGCAGGTTTGAATGAAAGTGTCAGCGTTAAGCTGGAAAAGGGCGTGCTCTGTTGGTTTGGACACGTCCAACGAATGAGTGAGGAACGATTGACGAAGAATATATATTGTTCAAAAGTAGAGGGTAGAAGGAGTCAGGGTAGGCCGAGACTTACATATGAAGACCACGTGAGCAGATTGCTCAAAAACGGAAAGGTCAAAAGCACTCGGATACCCAGACGTGCGTGTATGAAGCGATTGATGAATCTCGAAGAAGCGAAAGAAGTATGTATGGATCGCGAAGCCTGGCGATCTGTCCTCTCTGACTACCCCGTCAGGGATACAGCGTGAAGATAGTTAGTTAGTTAGTTGGTCACTCATTTTAGAAATCATCAGCATCTTGAAAGATTCTTAACATAGTAATATATTCATCTATCACGCCTTATCCTCGAAGGGGTGGCAGAGGCATATTATTATATGCCCACTTTTCACCATGTGTATTCCTGTCTCACGTAATAGGTGGTGAGCCTATTGCCGTGTTGAAATAAACAGGCGCAGGATGTGGTGACCTGCTGTTGAAATTCTTTAAGCCGCCCATTACGCATTCAACTTGGCTTAACGACTGCCATTTTATTGGTAACCAGGACCAACGGCTTAACGTGCCTTCCGAAGCACGGAACTGGGGTGGGTCTAAAGGGTCGAATAAATTTAATAAAATAAAATGTGTCTATTTTAGATATTAAATTTAGAAGAAATTTTGAACCCGTTGCCTTTTTAGTGAGGCGGTAACAAAAAGGCTAAAAGTTCTTATGTGCTTGACACTAATTAGCACGACCAATTAAAGTCCTGGTAGTCTCGAACTAGTTACGGTTAGACCAACCTGAGTATTTTTTTAAAATTTAGTATATGAAACCTTAGGAAGGTATTTATGGAGAGATACATTGGAAAATTGCATCGGCACCGGGGAAGTTAAGACACGAGATCAACTTGTTTATATAAATGAAAATAAATCTCCTAAAATGTTGCTAAGCTTAAAACTCTAAGACGGCTGGACCAATTCTAGTATTCTTTTTATTTATTCCTTGAACGCTAAGTTAACCTTAGTTAGTTTATAGAAATAAGGCAAATGGGAACGGGAAACCTTAATTACGCGGGCGGAACTAGTATAGAATACAAATATACTATATGTAGAGGGTATTGTACCTAAGTAGTGAAGGTGATAACGAAGGCAGTTGGTGGTTGAGTCTGGGCACGCGGTACAACCGCATGCGCGCGCGCCGATTCGACACCTTCCTGACCGGCGGCGGCTCCGTGTCCTTTGTGTCCTTTTCAGAGGTGTCGTATGGCTGGATGTCGTGGATACACGTCCACTGCAACAGAAAAATAGATTTTATTTAATTGTGTTTGTTAGATTTCTTTTCAATAAAGAATATATACCCAGCCGTGCGTGTATGAAGCGATTGATGAATCTGCAAGGAGCGAAAGAAGTATGCATGGATCGCAAAGCCTGGCGATCTGTCCTCTTTGACTAACCGTCAGGGATACACCGTGAAAAAATTAAGAGTATATTAATTACTGCAGAAATAAATTGTATCCATATTTATAGGAAAATAGAGGGCGCCTTAAGTACCACACATGTGGTTAGGTTTTTTCTTGCCTTTTTTTGCAGCTGCAAAAAATATTCTTCCAGGATGTGCATACCAATTTTTAGCCAAATTGGTTCAGTTGTGGCAGCCTCATTGGGAGACAAACATTGGATTTATATAATTAGTAGGTATAAATTGAAATTAAGCATAGAAGCCGCATTAGGATACCTACACTATTAAAATTCACAAAATATCATTTAACTAGGTGACCCCCCGGCTTCGCCCGTGACATACTTTCGAACTTCCGTCGCAACAATTTAATTCCGTCGCTTATAAATTCTACAATAATGTGTACAAATTTGTACGATTTGTCGAAGCCGTGGGCGTCATCTGATTTATTATACATGGGGCACACTAAAAGCTTTGCACTTCTAGCTAATCGGACTCTTTGAATTTTGAATGTTATATTTTTTGAAACGTTGCAACCTTCATAATAATAAGAAAAAATCAATTGGCGGGAAATCATTTGTCAATTGTTTTTTATCACACATCGAAGTCCTACGTACGCAACGAAAATGGAAATAAGTCGAAAAAATTTTAGAGCGATGCTTTTTTATGATTTTAAAAGTTCTCTCTCTCCGCAAGACTGTGCCGCTCGTCTTCTAAATGCTTTTCGGAGAGAAGCACCTTGTTTGAGCACCGTGAAGCGATGGTTTTCTGAATTTAAGGAAGGTCGACTTCTTTACATGACGAATTTCGTGATGTGCAGCCTTCAACTGCCGTCAACGAAAATAATGTGGCTACTGTTAAGCGGCTAATTGAAGAAACCCCGCGGATTACCTATAAGACAATTCGAGGACTATTAGGGAATGGTATGAGCCAAATTCAGAATATTTACACGAAGAATTGAAAGTTCGGAATCTTTGTTGTCTTTGTTGTTCGATGGATCCCTTATGAAATGACAGCGGAGCAGAAGCGGGCTCGCGTGGCATGGTGCTCACAGATGCTACTATAGTACGACCACGGACATTCTAATGCAGTTTATGACATTGTCATAGGAGACGAAACGTGGATTCATTGTTTTGAACCCGAAAAAAAAACAGCAATCTTGTGAATGGGTGTTTGAAAATGAGAACAGGTCAATAAAAGTGAGGCAGGCGAGAAAAGTTGGTAAAAAAATGATCTGGGTTTTTTTTTCTCAGCTACGGGTCCCATCTGTATAATTACACTTGAAGATCAAAAGAGGGTTAATGCCGAGTGGTATTCTACCATTTGTTTACCCAAGGTGTTAGAAAAAGTTCGCAAAAGACGACCAAAAAGCCGCGTTCATTTCAATGCCGAGTGGTATTCTACCATTTGTTTACCCAGGGTGTTAGAAAAAGTTCGCAAAAGACGACCAAAAAGCCGCGTTCATTTCATCATGACAACGCTTCTTCACACACGGCCAACAAAACAAAGTAATTTTTAGCTACCGAAAAGGTACAACTCGTCACCCATCCTGCGCATAGCCCCGACCTAGCTCCCTGTGATTTCTGTATTTTGCCCAAAATCAAAGATTTGATGAGAGGTTTCACTTTTACCAACTCCGAAGAGGCAGTGATAGCGTTCAATCAGCACGTAGAAATCATGTCTACAGATCTGTGGTCCTCCTGTTTTAAAAAATGGTTCGATCGCATGAAAATATGTTTAAAATGTAAAGGAGAGTATTTTGAAAAGCAATAAACATAATATGGTGGTTTTAACATGTTGTTTTTTTAAGTTACGCAAAACTTTTAGTGTGGCCTACGTATGTTAGAGGTTATATGTTAGAAGTGCCTACTTCAGCCGGCTGCCCCAGAGACCCATCAGACAGTCTACTCGGGTACTACAGGGAACCTTCTGTTTACTCACCTCTGATTTGTCATCGTGACTGATATTTCTACTGAGTGCGCTCCATCCTTGTGGGTGTATCTGTAAACGATTAAAAATATAGTCATCGACATAAGTAATGAAAACAAGCGTAATATGGCGGAAAAATATAAATAAATAAATATCCATCACGCCTTATCCCCGAAGGGGTGGCAGAGGCATATTATATGCCGACTTTTCACCGTATGGATTCCTGTCCCACGTAATAGGTGGTGAGCCCATTGCCGTGTTGAAATAGACAGACGCAGGTTGTGG
This sequence comes from Thumatha senex, assembly GCA_948477245.1. Lineage (NCBI taxonomy): Eukaryota > Metazoa > Arthropoda > Insecta > Lepidoptera > Erebidae > Thumatha > Thumatha senex. Next base: position 18,491,201 of record OX419743.1, read on the forward strand.
CTACCTGCTGTTGAAATTTTCAAGCCGCCCATAAGGCCTTCAACCAGGCTTAACGACTGCCATTTTACTGGCAACCGGGACCAACGGCTTAACGTGCCTTCCGAAGCACGGAAACACTCGCAAATATAAATGCCACAAAGTGGTCACCCATCCGAGGACCAGCCATAGTGAAAGTTGCGTAACTCAGTGATCGTTTACAGAACACTGAGACCGCGAGGCCACGAGCGCTTAAATAAAAGTTATATAAATTTTGTGGGACACCTTTTTTAGACAGCCAATCATGTCTGCACAGACATGATTTACTGCTCTAGTGACCGGTGGAAAACCCAGGTTATTGAGGTTCTGCGTCGTGCTAAATTCAAGTTCCATGGTCGTCAAAAGATCGAAGAAAGAAGTCAAAAGAAGAAGAAGAAATGGGGATTCACCAAGTATGACCGTGACGAGTTTGAGACGCTGCGGGAGGAAGGGCGTCTTGCTAACGATGGATGCAATGTCAGGTACCGCCCAGAACATGGACCTCTGGACGCATGGAAAAAGTATAACATCTTCAATGCGTATATCTTAAATCTTAACCAAAACACAGCTCCGTCTAGCCCAAATTAAAATAATATAAGCTTGCTTTGGGAACTAGACATATGATAAACATATTTATATATTTCTAAATATACATATAGGAAACATCCAAACTCCGAAACAAACATTTGCGGATCCAAGTGAGCCCTCTAAAGGATAAAACTAGGGCTGCCGGTGAGGTTTCCCTTAACTGATGTGTTAGAAGTGACGGGCCAAAGACTTGTCTTCCTATGCCCCTTTTGTATGATCATCATCATAATCATCAGCCAATTGTCACCCACTGCTAGCTTCAGTCTTTTGCCGCGCGCATTCAGCAAGTAGCAATGTTTAAAATATAATACTCGATTTCTCGGTTTTGTTATTGTTTCTAGCAATTATTACCAAGGCACGTGATTTTTTATCGAACTACAAATTTAATAACCTTAACTATGTTTGCTAACAATTACATACATTCATTTTTTTTTCATTTCATACAAATTACATAATATGAAAAATGTCCTACTTTTTTTAATAGGTATTTTTTTCATGGTTAACATTCATTTAATATACTGATTGAATAACAATACCGAAGGCAAAAGAAAAAAGGCCGAGACTTACATATGAAGACCACGTGAGCAGATTGCTCAAAAATGGAAAGGTCAAAAGTACTCGGATACCCAGACGTGCGTGTATGAAGCGATTGATGAATCTCGAAGAAGCGAAAGAAGTATGCATGGATCGCGAAGCCTGGCGATCTGTCCTCTCTGACTACCCCGTCAGGGATACAGCGTGAAGATAGTTAGTTAGTTTTAATAACAATACTACGCAACTCATGAAATTCACAGGGGATGGGGGTGGGTCGGTGATAGCTCCTTTGACCTTGACCTTTTTCAACCTCATTGAAGCAGGATTTAAATAAAAAAATATTTATTTAAATGACAAAGCTAAAGTGAGTGGTTTGGGGCTCCTTAACTCGCGCATGTCCATCGTTCATCGAGGTATGCAGTCAATACGTAACGAAAAAGAGACCCAGGAGTTCTCTTCAGCGAATCCAAGACCGAAAACCTATGACGCAGCTCGATATTGCCAAAAGTGGTAGAGCAAATGTTGTTGGTTATTACATTGGTTATCCGCTCCTAGCAGGTTACTGGTGTATTACAAATGACCCTGTATAGGTATAACTCTTTCGAAATCGAAGTGGCAGCTACTTACAAGTTACTAAAATAGGAAAATTCCCTATTTTGGAAAGAAACTCGAATTTTTCAATTTAAAAACAAACTTCAAACGCTTCGTAACTAGAGATGGTCGTGAATTCAATAAACTGTAGATTAACGACTCTTTGTTCTTCAACGAATTATCAGCTTTTCGTCAATGGAAAAAGCTGTTAAAAATATCAACCTAATAAATTTAACTTCATCGTTTTAACTCGCGCGTGAATATAAATTTTGATCAAAAACTGTAATTATTGCTTGCGCATTAGAATATAAGTTTTTAAATATGGTTAATTAAAGTTGTTATCTTAATTGTGATCTGAACATTTAACTTATCTTATTGTCCCCAACTAAACCAATTAGTGAAATTAAGGCTAAATTCATTGCCGGTGTAATTTTTATTATGTTGTTAGTTGTATAGTTTTGTATTTTGAGATTCAATATCAATATAACTAACTAACTATCTTCACGCTGTATCCCTACACCCTGTGTGCCTACCCCGTCAGGGATACAGCGTGAAGAATATAGATCAGTAATACAAAGTGTCAAATCGGTTTATTTTTTCTTTATTTTACCTGTATTTATATTATTAGTCATCAAAACGGCTATCGCACCAAAATTTCAATGAAAAATGTTGACATAATATTGAAACAATTTAACGTAATCAACCCGTTAACGTAATGCACAATAAATTTGCCATAGACAACCTGTTGCTGAATTAACATTTTTTACATCTTTAACATTTACGAAAAAATGTTTAGTTAATTGAAAAACCGTCAATGACACACCTGTACCCTTAGTATTACCCTCTTTGGTGCCAAACTTGTTGATCCTTTCATTCTGGGGCTATCCTTCAGAGGGCTCACCCGGGACTCTTGGCTATAGACAGATGAAAGGGAAACGTGTGGTTTTCGTCGGTAGGAGTCCGGCATAGCATCCATGAGGATTTCCACGCGAAAATAAAGGAAAAATAATTTTAGAGGGACCACGGTGCTCCATGTTGGTAGACAGATAGACATTTACTACTTAATCTGTGACACAGCTTGATCTTTCTATCGCATGTAGACACAAAAGAGTTATAAATAGACAAACCTGTAACGCACTGACAACTTCAGCATCATTGCCATCTGGGAAATCCGTCACAAACTCCACTCGATTTTCCTTGCGCGACGAGTCGAATAAATTATCGTACATTGCCGCATTGGGCATCAGTTGCTGGCTCATTTGCATCAACCGATACAAGTTTGGCTGCAATCAAAACATTTATTAATATGCAGTCGTGTGAATCAATCAAATCATTCTATTGCAGTCTAAAGGCCTATCCGCACACAACAGTGCCGGCACAGTGCCGACACGTGCCGATCAGTGACGTATACATCAGTGTCAGTGAAAAATTATATTGTTGCAAACATTTTGTAGGACGCTATCCGCACTCGTCAGTGCGCACTGAACGTCACTTCACTTCAGGCTTCGCGATAAAGGCATGCTTCTTTCGCTTCCTGCAGATTCATTAATCGTTTCATACATGCGTTTGAGTATCCGAATCGTTTTGATATTTCCGTTTATGAGCAATCTGCTCACGTTTCATATGGAAGTCTCGGTCTACCTTCTACTCTCTACATTCGTACAATATTATATTCTTAGTCAATAGTTCTTGACTCTTTGGTTGGACGTGTCTAAACCAACGGAGCCTGCCTGCTGACATTTACATACAAACTTAATATATTGCGTATCACTTCGTTTCGTATTCGTTACCTGTTGCGGCGACTGTTATGCCGCACAATTCTCGAAGTGTAAATGTAAATAAATCTGGCATAATGTCATACATTACTGTAAATACATGGGTTAAACAGGGGCTGCGTAGGTTCTAAGTTTGTTACAGGCGAATATTATCTATTGACAGACAGATGGACGTACAGCAAAAAGATCCTATAAGGGTGAATTTTCTCCAATTGATGTACGGAACCCCAAAAAAAGAAAAAAAATGTCCTGTTAAATAATACTCGCCGACGATGCAATGATGTCTTATGTCGACTTATATTTGGACATCTACCCGGGTCACTCCTTTTATTAATTTTGTTATCATGATGTTAACTAATTGCTGTATTTTGTCCCGCGTTATAGGCCTATTGCCATGTTGAAATTGAAAAGATTTGTACGTGGCCACCGACTGTTTAAAAATTTTCAATCCGCCCATAGCTTTTAATTTGGCTTAGCCACTGCAGGTCTTCGAGTGCTTCTTATCTACCTTTAAATATTTGTTATCGTTTAATTATGGAATGGCATACATACCTTAAATCCAGATAAGTCCTGAGATAACGTAGCCAAATTCAAATCATGAATGATAACAATCAGCCCGCCAGTGGTACACATAACCATTTGTCGAGCATCCGGAGACAACCGGCATCTCATCAGACTAGAAGTATGGAAAACTCTTTGGTACAAAAGATTACACTCAGTATAAGAGTTGATATCCCACGTGAATATGCTTCCGTCTAACCCGGAAGTGACCAGAAGCTTGTCTTTCACTGAATATTCTATATTCTTCACCCACTTCGAATGGCCTAATAGAGATCGTATTTTCTTTTTCATATTTCGAACATCCCACAGAGCTATGGTCGTGTCGTCTGAGCACGTTGCAAACATCCGAGGATCAAGGAATCTGAAAAAAAAAAAACAGTATAAAGTATAGTAGGTATTACAAACTTATAGCAAAGAATGGGATTTCTCGTCTGTTCCCATTTTTCTTTAAAAACTCGAAAAATAGGAGTGAGAGGTACAAATAAACATTTGTAGACCCACACAAATATTTGTACCGATTCGGAAAGTGAAACTGAGACCTCAGCACGTTCAGTCGCATACACTTACCATTGCGCCATCAAGGCAGTTGAGTTTTATGTGCATTTGTTCAAAAATTAATATTTGTATGAACTGTGAGCGTTTCCGTGCTTCGGAAGGCACGTTAAGTCGTTGGTCCCGGTTGCCAGTAATATGGCAGTCGTTAAGATGAAGGCCTTATGGGCTAAAAGCTTGAAAAATTTCAACAGCAGGTACCCACAACCTGCGTCTGTCTATTTCAACACAGCAATGGGCTCACCACCTATGACGTCGGACAGGAATACACATGGTGAAAAGTGGGCAACAATATGAATGCCTCTGCCACCCCTTCGGGGATAAGGCGTGATAGATGGATGTAAATTACTCTTTTACGCAAAAACTGCAGCATGGATTTTAATGAATGATCTTTACAGTAATATAGCTCATACCACAGAAATTGAAATGGGCTGCTTTTTATCCCGGAAACATATTCCAGTCGGCAACGGAAAAGTAAAACATCACCACGCGGGTGGAGCCACGGGCATCAACTAGTAAGTGTGATATAAATCTTAAACACATTATTAGCAGTTTAAGTGTAATTAAATATTAATTTTATTTGTTACTGATTTCTTGTATGTTTTTTTTAATGTTTTACGTGGCCATGGATTCAGTTGGAATCTTGAAGTTATTTTAATAAACAATTATTACTTACTTTATATATAAGCCTAAAAAAATGCTTATGCCACAAGTACAAGAAAAACTTGAACATTAAATTAACACAGTATCTATACTTAATATATAAATTGAAGAGTTTGTTTGTTTGATTGAACGCGCTAATTTTAAGGAACCACCAATTCGAATTAACAAAATATTTTTATGTTGGATACTACATTTATCGAGTATGACTATAGGCTCTATATCATCACGCTACTAACCAGGAAAGCAGAGCAGTCATCATAAATGACAACAAATCGGACGATTTTTAACCATTATTGTAAAATTAATAACAACGTAATTAAATAGATGACGGGATTTCGATGTATGTCACGGGCGAAGCCGTCGGGGTCACCTAGAGCTAAATAATTGTTCTTCTACTTCTGCATTAATGTCAGTCATCAGGGGCCGTTCAAGTATTACGTAAGCACCAAGGGGGGGTGGGGGGTCTCTGTTTTGCAAATGATTGATATTTTATTTCTTAATATCGACTCCGGCAATTGGTCACAAAATACACGGTGTTTTCAATATCTGTATGTGAAGGGTTTCTGTGGGGAAAAGCTTTCAATAATATTTAAACGCTGGTTTTTTTAATACGGTGAATTTATGTAGCTTAATAAGAGAATATCCAGCAGAACTCTTAGAAATTTTTCATTTTTAGGCAACGTCTTCTACCAGTAAACCTGCAGAAAAAACACAAATTATACAGCCATTTTCTAACATTGAAAAACAGAAAGAAGATAAAATTAAAACCGGCAATGAATCACAAGAGCAATGCGAAAATAATAATAATGCAGATAAACAAAGAGCAAAACCTTCTCAAGAAGCTTTGAAAAATAAGATTACTCTACTCGAAAAAAATCTGAACGCTTTGTATTCTGCCAGAGATACTATGCCAAATTGCGCTGAAGTTGATAAACAGATCATTAAGTTGCGCGAGGAACTAAAAACAGCAAAAAATACTTTAAACAGGAAGATTCAAAACAGTTGCCCAGAAGAAACACAGGGATGGTATGAAAAGAAAGTTAGAAGATATTTGTCAGGAAAATCCTGAAATAAAAAGAAGACTATCTCTGAGGGATTCAGTAGGACATCCTAAACTTGAAAGCGATCAACCATTACTATTGAAAACAATTGCGGATATATCTTTATTTGGGAGTGCATGTGATGACAGGAGACGAACGGAATCTATTCGCAGCGTAAAAACTCTTGACGAACTCACACGAGAACTGCGTAAACTAGGATTTGACATTAGTCGCAGTGCGACATATCTTCGTTTGATTCCCAGAAAATCGAATTCTACAGAGGGACGAAGACATGTATCGACAGTCCCTGTTAGGCTCATTCGTGCTCAAACTGATCACCACAAGAGCCACTTAGATAGCAAGTTCGCTGAAACATCAATCCATTATTTAGAGAACATAGCATCCATACTTGGACCAGATCAAGTATTTTTCTTATCTCAAGATGACAAAGCTCGAGTCCCTATTGGCGTCACTGCGGCAAATAAGCAAGCACCTCTTTTAATGCATATGGAATATAGAATCAAATTACCTGACCACGATTGGGTAATCGCTGAGCGTCATAAATTAATACCATCTGTTTATGCTGGTATCAAAGTTAGTTCCAATATGCTAGGACAACCGCAAGCCGTCGGATATTCTGGGCCAACATTCATCGCTATTCGAAGTGGAAAGCATAGTTCATCTACTGCTAATACTCATGCTCAGGATTTCGAGACGCTTCTCGAACTTGAAGAGTTTCGACCATTAGCAAAAACTGACCATGGACTAGTAAAACCAGTAGTAATTATGACGGTTGATGGAGGGCCAGATGAAAATCCGCGTTATCAAAAAGTCATAGGGTTTGCTATACAACATTTTAAACGACATGATCTCGATGCATTGTTTATAGCTACCAATGCTCCTGGAAGGAGTGCGTATAACAGAGTAGAGCGAAGAATGGCTCCTCTGAGTCGGGAACTGGCTGGTTTAATACTGCCTCATGACCATTTTGGGTCTCATTTGGATGAAAGTGGCATTACAATTGATGAACAATTAGAAAGATATTATTTCGAATTTGCAGGAAATGTATTAGTTGAAGTATGGAGTTCAATGGAAATTGATGGCTATAATGTTACTGCAAAATATGTTGAGGCTGATGAACAAGATGTTCCTGAATTTCCAGACATTAAATGGTACTCAGAACATGTGCGTGAAAGCCAATACTTGCTTCAAATTGTAAAATGTAAAAATACAGAATGCTGTCGTCCAAGAAGTGGCCTATTCAGATTACTAGACAACAGGTTTCTTCCACCACCTGCAAAAGTAAAACAAACAGTTGATGACTTGGTTTTGGATGAAGGAGGACAATTTCTTGATCTTCCAGTCAACTTAGCTCTACGCTTGAGTACTGATATACCCTGAAAGATTTTTTGCAAATGCCCTACGATTATTTTTGTCTGACGGTAAAATTGAGGCTCTCAAGCCGAACATGCAAAACGTGTGGTCTTTATCATGCTTCCGTCAAATCATTAAATCGTCACATCGAGAAGATCCATAAAAAAGTAAACACGCCCACAGAGGGAAAAGTTAGACCTGTAAGAGTCGCTGCTCGTCGTGCTAATGAACTGATGTGCATTATTCAAAATTTAGAGCACCAAGATGTTGAATGGCTCGATGAGAGTGACGTAGACATTCCAAAATCGGATGAAAGTGAGCAGACTCACAACACTGAGCAGCAATCCAATGTCATCGATAACTTAGAATCATGGATTCAGGTTTCATGGACTGAAGACTGTTAATGTGTTCCGAAAATATTCTTTATGTTAGTTATGTTCTTTATTTCTGACTATATTTTTTTGTCATTTACTCTATGTGTATCAGTTAAACCTAATATTTTCATGAATTTTCCTATTTTAAAAATAACAATATAAAAAAACATTTATTACTAAAAATGTTTACGTAAGCATAGGGGGAGGGGGTAAGTGCTTTGCTTACTTTTGATGACAAGGGGGGCGGGGGGGGGGGGGGGGTAAAAAATGGTAAGAAATCTGCTCACGTAATACTTGAACGGCCCCCCAGGAATTTGTTACTACTAAACTGTAAGCTTTGGATTTTGCTACATGGCAAATGAACTTTTGCGCTATGAATCAATGCATCATTATTTGAAAGTTGTAGTGCCAGGAAATTTGATATGAAGAACGATCTCCACTTACGTGCACGTAATTTAAAAAACCCTCGAACTAATCCTACTAATATTATAAACGCGAAAGTTTGTAAGTATGTTGTAGTATGTTTAAGTGGTATGTTTGTTACTCTTACACGTAAAATCTTCTGAATGAATTTTGATGAGATTTTACAATAATATAGCTCACACATCAGAATAACACATAGGCTACTTTTTATTAATAACACATAGGAACAGGAAAACTTCATCACGCGTGCGGGGTCGCGGGCGTTATCTAGTTATGACAAAATAAATGGTTTTTAGGACCCATCCTAGGATATTTCAAGTGAAGCAGATAGGTCAGATGGACAAACCCTTAACTCGGTACCTCCTATACAAATTGAAATGACAGGGTCTAACTTACTATCATGCTATAGGTATTAATTACCAATCTGTGTATTACCCGTTTAATAAATTTTCTTTATAAATTATTAAATAATATAAATATAATTGACTACCCCATTGCATAACTGGTGGTTATACCACTGTTGCGCTAAGGTCTTTGGTACGAATCTCGAGTGGGAACAAAAATTTGTATGATAATAAATATTTGTAGGAGTAGATGCACTCTCGGAGTTTGGGTGATTACTATATATAGTATGTATGTTTTTAGAAATATATAGTTATGATTATCAGTTGTCTAGATCCCATGGCACAAGGTTATATTAGCTTAGTTTGGGTTTGGGCACAGTGGGAAAAATATTCCAGAATATTTATTTCAATTATTACTTAGATTTTATATAAGACAATTAAATTAAAATGTAAAAGGTGTTGTACTTACACTTAATTTTGACAACCACAATTAATTCAGAGAATCATTGTCAGATAGGGCGCAATCGTATTGCAAATATCTGCACCGCATTGCATATACTTTAATATTAATATTATTGGAATTTGCAGTTTTGTTTGGGAGCCCGTAAACATTCTGAATCTCTAAAAAAACACTTACTTAACACAGTTGACACAGTCCGAATGGGCACCATTTACTGAACATATCAGTTTATGTGTTAAAGGGTCAAATATCTTTATTGATTTCTTTTCACATGCCGCAACCAATAATGTCCTGCAACACAAATAATTAAGCTGAATATGTTTTATATAGTCTTATCTTATCTTTCTCCGGGGTTGGTGATACTGTGGCACTTCATCCCTTCCGAATCTATTGTGCCATACCCCTGCACATCACCCATCCCCTCCAGCACTTATGCAGCGCCTCCATGAACCTCAGTATGTTCCTTAGGGGGATGCGCCTGTAATCCTCCGAGGTCGGGTACGCCTAACCCAGAACACTCATTATTCTTGCACCAAGTGCAACACATTCGCACAGCAGATGGTGCATGGGTTTGCCAGCATCTTTACAGGTCCTGCACATTGGGTTAAAATAGTCAAAAGTAACATGGCAGTTGTTAAGCCAAGTGGAAAGTGTAATAATAATAATGGCGAGGATGACTACTAGGTCCCTGAAGGGTGCCAATTGTAATATTAATTATATTTCAATGTCTTATTATGGAGACATGAGCTAACAAACAAACAAAAGTTATAATTCATTTCAGGCGCCAGGAGGATAAGTCCTATCAACTTATATCCTATCAGCGATAGAGATTGAGCTTCTAATCATAAGAGCAGGAACCAAAAATAATAGAATACATCTCTAGAAGAAAGTTTCTATATTTTTATAGGCGAATTGATTGAATATACATTATAAACATTATCACTATTGGTATAATTTATTCCAGTGTTTTAGTAAGCTAAAGATTAACTAATCACAGGGTTGAGGCGTGAAATTTAGAATAGTGAGATCCAGAATAAGGCCCGCTTATTAGTCAAAATATATATCGTAACATGATTCAAAACATGAGCCAAATCATTAAGTCGTTACATGGGCCTAATCATGAGTCGTGCATCATTATTAGATTAATCTACACAAAAACAATTTGAAATAGGTACCTGAGGTGGTTAAATTACCACGGGATTCGAAATCACATCTGCAGACCGCGACAGGTGCCGTCCCCACGAGAATGGCGAGCCCGTAACCACAGGATGCAAAGAATCCACCAGATGGTCAGCATTTACGGCAAATTTTATCCAACAATAGAATTAATATAAAAAAATGTGCCATTACAGCTGCAAAGAAAGAATTTGTTCAATTAGATTTGGAAATACAATTGGATATTGGTTCGTGATTCGAATACATAAAGAGAACTTACCACTTTTTTAAAGATAACCCAATAAATTTTGAAGAGCAGGCAAATATTCCATTAACGCCTCTCCAAGCTTCATAATTAGCTGTAAAAAAACGCATAATCTTTCGTCAAAATACTAAAGATCACCAAGGCTAGAAATGTGGTTCCAAAAAATCCAAAGATCTTACCGAAATACATAGTCATCCTGATATAAACATTGATAAGAAGTCACAGGCGTGAACTTCCATATACAATTTATAAAAGATTACTTCTTTTTAGCGAAGTTTAAAAAAAAAAATTTACGACGACATATTTTTCCGTCGATTGTAGCTAGGCGAATGACGTTCCAATTTTTAAAATACTTTTTCGTTGGCATGGTTGCCAAGACATTGGCCAGTGGACAAGACCATTCTATTTCATTCGTTCTAAGAACAGGCTAAATATTCAAAGCATTCTAATACTCAAAACACAAATTATATAAATTCGATGACAAGTAGGGAGAAAGAGCCAACAATCTACTCTCCTCTCTCTCTAAATCTCAAGACTAACAAAGATATTTCAATGTGACGTTTTACAACGTTACAAAAGCTTTATTGAAAACCATCAAAACACCAACAGCAAGTTGCCTACGTGTGTCCATTTTCAACACTTCAGTGAGTTCACCACCTGTTAAATGGCTTACAGAGAAAAGTGTGTGTATGGTATGCCTCGACTATCCCTTTGGGTAAAAAAGATTATAATGGAGAACACAAAAGGGTCAAAATATTACTGTAAAATAGCAAAATTGGAGCGTAGCTCATGTACATTACATTAGTTTCCATTTCACTTCAATACATGCAGTATTTCCAAATTTATAACAAGAGGTTTTAGTCCTTATATGAATTTCCGAAATAAGGCGCGCCCATTATTACGTCACAGCCTCGGGCAGACTGCGAAAAAGTGCGTTGCCGCGATCAGGTGCGTGTTAATACAAAAAAAAATGCTTCATCCGCGTTATACAGACTTTGATTTAAAATATTTCAGCCATTTTTGGAAAAATAAAAAAAAAGTAAAAACACCGTGTATATTACTTTAAGTATACTTAGATTTAATTTTGGACAAGATAAATTTGTTCCTGTGTACAAATTTAAAGTCACTGTGTATATATACAACACTGCACCTGCACACATAACATTGCATTGACGAGTGTGACTGAAAAATCTATTTTTATTCATAGCTATGTAACAACTTCAATATTTTTATAAAATTTTTGCGGTGTATACTCATACTTTATATAAAGTCCTCCAGCAACCACATGCACTGCAACATGTTTGAAATGTCAGTGCAAGTAAGTATTATTTTGCATGAAGTTCTGACTATACATAGTATGGATATTTCATGGTTTTTCATAAAACCCTGAAATTCTCCTAACAAAATATTATCTACTTAAAGCTTTTAATCTCTGTCAATACAGACCAATCAATTATATTATTGCTGGAGATAGGCCTCACTAACACATGGTCCTGGGCCTTATGCATCAAACCCCTGCTTGCAACTTTCTCTAGATCATCATCCACCAACCCTATTACAGGTACTTCTTTTACTAACTCAAAAATTACAATTCATCTGATTCCCAACAATGGTATTGAGGCAAAATCAAAGTCAAGGCTAACGTGTTCTCTGTATAACGCACACTTACCCTTCCGGGGAAAATTCAAGGTTGAAGACACCTCCAGTTGGAGGAAATCTCGTTAAGTCTGATTCCCAAGATGCTATTGGTTTCATGCCACAATACAAACTTTTAGCCATCGCATCACTTGCTCCAATGGGGCTTATGTACCCCATTTCTCTGGCCCGCAACTGATAAGGATTAAATGCCGAGTATTTCGCCATAAAATGCGAATTGTCTTTGTCAATATTACCCATCGTAGATAATTTATAACACAGCTAATGCAGGCAACAAAACAATTAAGTACACAACATATCAGTTAAATTAGTAGTTAATGAAATACTACATTGTTTTTCAGAATAATATTTAATTTAATTACAAGGAAACAAACCTCAAACCTCACACGAGTGTGTATAATTGCCGTCCATGGAAAACCCGGCCCGTGATTTGCCGTCCCGCGATTACGCAGCCCGATACTTCATGTACATGTACATGAATTCCAGGGGTGGGTTTTCCATGGATGCGAAATACGTGGCTGCGTAATCCACCGCGTTACAAAATGTATCGCTCCGTATTTGTCGACCCAGGAATACCCAGCCCGAGAAAAACCACCCATGGAATTCATGAACACCACCGACGTACATGAATTCCAGGGGTGGCAATTCGCGGGCGTCGTTTTCCCGGCCGGTTATTTTGTTATCGGGCAGTAAAACGCGGCCCGAGATTTGTCAGCCACGGATTCACCGGCCAAGGAAAACGCATCCATCGTCCTATTGGCTGAATTCCTTTCTTCTTATTGGTCATATAGCAGACTACGATCTTTACTATTGGTGGATTTAAATTGACATTTGTACTGAAATGTAAAGCTGTGTTCACTATGAAATGGTAAACAGAGGCCATAGACTATTTTCTTAGCCATAGAACATGGTAAATAAATAAAAATATATAAACAAACAGCAATTTGATGCAAAAGAACATCGCCTTCGTTAAACATATTCCTGTTTGTTCTCTAATCTAGTAATAGCTGTTGGTAAACCTCGTAATGCTGGTAAGTGTTATTCGCGATCTGCTTATTAAAATCTGTATCATCAAAAACCATCGTAAGCGGAAATCCATCGTAGAAAGAAAGATAATAAATACAATAACTTGTAAAAAGAGCTTTCAAATAATAAAATAAATATCCATCACGCCTTATCCCCGAAGGGGTGGCAGAGGCATATTATATGCCCACTTTTCACCGTGTGGATTCCTGTCCCACGTAATAGGTGGTGAGCCCATTGCCGTGTTGAAATAGACAGACGCAGGTTGTGGCTACCTGCTGTTGAAATTTTCAAGCCGCCCATAAGGCCTTCAACCATGCTTAACGACTGCCATTTTACTGGCAACCGTTACTGGCTTTCACATGTATAATATTATCCGGATTTGAGATTTCTAAAGAAAATGTGATTCTAATGCTAATGTAATGATGTTAAGATAGACAAGTGTTTGATACTAGAATGCTAGGTATGGGTAGCACTTTATTTAGTATAACCACTTCTAGCATAAAGTAGTCATATCCTTCTGTCTTTTTTACTAAATGGTTTTTTTTATCAACTTATGTGACATGGAAATCAAATATATCGATGATTAAATTATAATTACATTTAAATACTATTTTCAGATTGGAATATTCTAAGTGAGCATAATTATTTCAAAAGTCAAGGTGATATTCTGGTTACAGAAGAAGGCAATATTGAAAGTAACCATATTGCAGGTAAGTCAAGTCGCCATACTAGTACTATGCCGAATATTTTATTTCTACACCTGCATGCAATTGGATTAATTCACTAAAAGTGTTTCCTGTGGAAATGACAACATCTTTACTATTATTTTTTTGTACAATATAGTTCTTCATTCTTTGAAATGTAACTTGCTAAAATTAAGCTTTCCTGCAAGCTACTTTTAATGCTGTTGTAAACAATATGTTTTCTCTTTTTCAGTTGACATTGTCCTTGAGCAACACTCTTGTTCGTTAACCATAAATGTAAAAGAAGCTCAAACTTGCAATGATAATCATGAAGCAGCAATAAATGTTCAAACATCAGGTACCTATATAATTGTTTTTTACCATTTGAGTCTTTACTTATATAAAACAAGACAACACCCATGACCGCTGATAAGTCCACATCACTGCACTGAAGTAGAGTCTATTATGTGTCACTTATGTGTAGTGGGTCGTTTTCTTGAACCACTTGTCTATTTTTTTTTTACCTGTCTATTTTGCACTTCAAACTAGTTAACTGATTTAGTAGTCAATATGCTTTCTGAAAGTTTGTTTCAATTAGAAATAACCCAATTGTTTAGAGTGTGATAGGCAGTTAACAAGTTAGAGGGTGTGCGAAAGAGTGTGAGGTAAGCTTATATAAATTCAGTACACACACAATTAATAACTTTGACGTAATAATAAACATTGACATAAGTTAGTGAAGTTCACTTACTATACTGTCCAAGTTAAAAACATAATCTTCTGAACATACAAATCTAAAATACAAATTAATAATATTTAATTACTCTGTTTTATTTCAGCTCAAGCAGAAGTAGTTGGTGAAGTAAATTTTAACCATTTCACGTAATAGTGTGACAAATTCGACCAGAAAAAACCTGCAACAATCTCAGCAAATTTTACCAAGTCCAGCAAGTTACCGAAACATGCCCGAGCTTTTATAGAAATGCCGTTAAAGCATGTTAATCGAAAAAATGGGTCGACATTTAACATTAGATGAAAAATTGATTGCCTTATCTATAATGAAACAAAGTCCTGTGGTCTTCTTACCATAAAAGTTCTAGACTTCTCAGACTCGATTGTATATTTATAAATAAAAACTTCTTTTAATAAAACAATGTAGAATTAGGTAAATAGTAATTTGGTATTATCTAATGGGTCGTTGTATGTCGAATGCAGAAGTAACGAATGCAGCGGTCGTCGAGGTGTCGACCCGGGAACCGGTTTCCACTTCATACATTAGTGGCCGCTTAAGGTCCGTCGCAAGCCTCTGTAAGGCTCGGCGCAAACATACATACATATTATAGATAAATAACACCCAGACACAGAATAAACTGGAAAGTTTCATGAGGATTTCCAAACTATTTGATACGTAATGATGTAATTTAATGTAATAATGTACATTTTTTTTATCCGAGATATATAAACCAAGACCCATTATAAAATTTCTTTGGACGGTTGAGGGCTCTGAATTATAGAAATGTTAATTCAAATGCCAATACATTTATATATATAGTTTTAAGTCATTGATACTGTCCAGTGTGTTGCGCCCTCATTCTCGTTTTGCAAACTGTGAGCAGGATGAAGGGGAGACATTAATGAATTTGTGTCATATTTTCAATGTAAAGCGTAAAATTATAGACAATAAGGAACATGTCTGCCCTAACTTCAGTAACATAACATCCTGTTTATCGAATATTAAAAGTGATCTGATGGGTCAGGTAATTGAAGAAAAAATCAGAGTCTATTGTTCTGCTTATACTGCAGGTTACATCTGCAGAAAAATGACAAAGTAAATGAATTGTAGACTATGTATAAAGACATTCAAATGAGAAGAGACATACAAGCTACACCGAAAATGCAATCACAGAAAAAATGCCAGTAATCTGCAGATGATATTTATATGTAAAATACAATTAATATTTCAAAATGAATCACTGAATAATATTATAGAATTTGTAAATGTCTGAAGGATTTACAATAATCTATCTTTTGACCGAACTTTACTATTAAATGAGGGCATAGAAATCAATCTAACCTATTTATAAATATAATAGATTACATCATTGAGTTAATATTGTACTACGTACATGGAGCAGACATCGCGAACAAAATCTGTGCGAAACGCGCGGCGGTGCGGGGTTTAAAAATGATGTGATTTTCGGTCCCCTTTGTAACAACCAAACACCTCCTTCACTACTAATTAAAAGATATATATGATAGAAATTTCATGTTTTTATTTTTTTTTTCTAGATTTTTATTTATTATTTTTAATATTACAAAACCAAGTCGCCTTTCTTATGCCAGCCTTTTGCGATTACTATATTACCATTGTCAAAATCATATATCGTCAATATCATAATACAAAAAATATGAACATTGAAACGACAAGTACCTTAATACCTGACTTTTTATAATTCGGACCCTTCCTCTTCTGCATCAAATTTTCCTCTACAGAAATCTTGATACCATTAAACTAATACCATAATTTACTCACATTATAATATTCAATGAATAGTAGAAAACAAAAAATTCAATAGCTTTCGGATGCCAAACATTTAACAAGGTTTTCAAATTTGCCGCAAATAACCTACATTTCATAAATTCTCGGTGTATATCAACTATAAACCGGTTACATTAAAATGTTTGTGAACTCTACAAAGATAACGGCTAAATAGTTGTATTTAACATGGCCGCGTAATGTCGATAAAATGATAGAAATATCAAAAGGTTTGCTGAAAGCCACCGTGCCTCGGTCGCTTTGAATTGTAATAACATACATATACATACTTTCACGCCTTTATCCCCGAAGGGGTAGGCAGAGGCGTACAATACGCCCACGTTTCACCGTATGCTTTGCTTTTTGTCCCACGTAACAGGTGGTGAGCCCATTGCCGTGTTGAAATGGACAGGTGGAGGTTGTGGCGACCTGCTGTTAAAATTTTTCAAGCCACCCATAAGGCATTCAACTGGCTTAACGACTATCATGTTACTGGAAACCGGGACCAACGGCTTAACGTGCCTTCCGAAGCACGGAAACTCTCGCAAATATAAATGCCACAAAGTGGTCATCCATCCGAGGACCAGCCAGAGTGAAAGTTGCTTAACGCAGTGATCGTATACAGAACACTACCTACGCGGGGCCACGAGCGTTACTTGAATTGTAATACGTAATACCAATTTCACGCAACATGCTAATTGCTTTCAAAGCGTGGTGGCTATCGAACATACCAAAAGCGACATGAACTGTCAAAGTAATATAATAGCATTTTAGGACTCTAAGATAAAGAATATACTCTTTATCTTAGGTAGGACTAAATTATAGAATATAAAATTGAAGAAATGTGATATAAAAACAAGATTTGGCTAAAAGGTATTCGTAATCAGGCCATTAAATAATTATAAAATTGGCAAAAGGATTTTCTCGGTCAGATTCAATACAACCAAAAGACCACAATTTATAATGTAAAAATGATCTTGTACGAAATAATTTGAACGCATCTATTACTTCTTAATAATGTTGATGATCAATCATAGATAAACTAAAATGTTAAAATTTAAATATCACACGGTGAACTAGACCTTATAAAAAAAGAACGAAATGGATTCCAATTCCTGGCCGGTTATTCCTGGGCCGGTTAATCTCGGTACGGTACGAGAATGCGCAGCCAGTGATTATCCGTCCGTGTACTTACCACCCCTGGAATTCATGTACATGTACTTATGCAAATGGCTTCCAAATCTCGGGCCGGTGAATCACGGGATGGGTAATCGCGGATGGGTATTCACTGGCTGTGTTTTCCTGCCCGGTAAAAAATGTAACAGGCAGGAATTGCCGTCCCGAGATTTGCCGTACCGATACTTCGTGTACACTGTACATGAAATCCCGGGGCGGGTTTTCCGCGGCTGGGTTTTATCGGGCGTCCAATTCTCGGGCCGGGTAATACAGTTTCCCCCTCACACACAAAACTTTTTTTTTATAGTTGTCTTCGCCCATCTTGGGCAGGCAAAGGAAACTTAGTCCATACAGCCTAGTCTTCAGTATTTATTTTTCTTGATAGTCTAGTCTAGTCGTTTGTCGATGTCAAGTCCTCAGTCCTAGGTCCTAGTCCATGTCCCAATAAGGCAGTGGATCCCTTATTGCAGCTCTCTTTGGAAATTTGGCACTAACACAAACAACACCGCTATTCTTTGCAATAAATCACTTTCGTTCACTTCACACACAAAACGTTTTTGACATTTTGTTGTTATTGTTAGTTGTCGTCGCCCATTTTGGGCAGGCAAAGGATACTAAGTCCATACAGCTTTATCTACAGTATTTATATTTCCTTTTTAATCAGTTTTAGTTATTTCTAGTCCTTTGTAAAAGTCAAGTCCTCAGTCCTAGGTCCTTATTGTTGGTGTTTTGACAAAGCCAGAAGACTGGGTGTTAGAGATTACACTACTCATATTAGCTTATAACGTAGACAGAGAATACTATAGACAAATTGATAGCTTTTGTTTCATTCACACAAGAAAGACAGCACTAGTGTGAAGAAAAGAAACATAATAATTAGATTTTATGTTTCATTGAGCGTGCCGCTTTTTCCAGCACAATCTTGAGATTGAGCGAAACAAAGTTTGACAGCTGCTATGCAGGTTTAAAGATGGTTTAAAGGTACAAAACTGTGTTATATTTCATTGTGGAGTAATATGACGAACGAAATATTAATTTAAATCAATAAAAGATGGTGCGATGTGGTGTTTTCGGATGTACGAATAATGGTGAAAAAAAAACTGTATCTTTTCCTTCGTAAGTATTACCAAGTTTGATCAGTTACTAAGTTTTAATAGAAGTATATTGTGCATCTTGCATTCAAGATGGAATTTCATTAATAAATAAGATCAAATTTCATTATTTAAGAAGTCAAACACTTATCATTAAAACAAAATTATTTAGCCTTAATAGACGCACAAAAATGGGAGACGTACGAAAATTAACTTGAGATATATATAAGCCTACTTACCACGTAATTAATGTTACTTATATTTTGTGCGACATAAGTTTAGGCCTGGGGGTATATTGGAAATAACTACTCTCGGACCTCCTAACCATAACCTACTACATGTATCAGCGCCCTGGCTTCATTATTCAATTAGCACCAACATGCAGGCAAGGCGGAGATCTGGATTGTGATTCAAGTGGAAGTAGTTTATAGACACGCTGTTACATACCTAAGATGTTGTCGGAACTGCTCTAAACTTCAATATTTTATTTTAAATATTGTATTACCTAACAGTGAGGTCTCGGTTCGCCCAAATTTTCCACTTTAGTGGTCGGTGTCTGCTATGCTAGTCTAATAGTAGCAGCTGTAATATCTTTGTTGTCGGTGCTGTTAGAAACGACTGCTACCTAATCTCCCAACCTCTTTTAGTAGGTATCCGCTCCTTTGCCCGACCTTGTTTATTTGTCAGCAGGTGTATCAGCTTGCATTGCTTGTAAATATACTTAAGCACTTGTTATGTTTTTTTATTATGTTGTGTTGCAATATACTTCCTTGTAAATCTATACATCTTCCAATATACTTCCTTGTAAATCCGTACATAACAAGATAATCCAAACGAAAACCAGCTAATTTTATTATAGGGGAGTATCATTCTAATTTAAAATTCTAATAATCTTGGTGTAAAGTTAATTTTTACACCGCATAAGAGGAGCTCTGAAACGTCTTTATACAGTGTAAAGGCAAAGTTTGCATGTGCATAAGTCCTAGTTCAAACAGTACTGCGCCGAACTAAATCAAATTTGCATGTTTACACTAGGGTTGTCGCGTGACTATATAGCACAGCCAGGAACATCTCGCTTATTGAAATAAGTTTTCCAATCAGGTACAAACACAAGGTAAATATTGACGAGATATTCACGGTAGCAGCTTATTGACACTGACGGTACGTCAAAAATGTCAGTTGTGTGAAGTCACGTAACGTTAGGTCTATTGTAAGGAAAAAAAATTACTGTCTTTTCAGTATAGTTTGTTGACAAAGCGTCTGTTTCTTGAGATTAAGTTCAATAATATCAGTTATGAGCTTATTTGGATACGAAAGGTGATAAAATTAGTATAGTTTCTTTGTTTCGCACAATATGGAACAAAGGAAAAACAAATTATTTAAATTTTTTTTTTTTTTTGCGAAATAGTCTAAAATACTGATATTTATTCATACTGGTGGCCACACGCGGTTTCGCTTCTGTAAAAGTATATTCATTAAAGGTTATGTACCTATAAAATTGTGTACTGTACTGTATTCCTTAACTTACAATTTATTTATTACTAGTTGAAAAAAGCAAAGGAATGAAAGAGAATGTAAACAAAACGAAAGTAATGGTTTTTAACAGGCAAGTATGACGGATTGCTCAAATCTTGTGGAAGGAGAAAGAATAGAAAATAATAGAATAGAATATTCTTTATTGTACACCAATCATTACATTAAAATTAAGGATTACATAATAGTAAAATGTACATATGGCGGCCTTATCGCTAAAAGCAATTTCTTACAGGCAACCTTAGGATGGATATAAATTCAAAGAACCAGCACTATAGTGGGTAGTTGTTGGTGTAAGTGATGACTAGTATATCTAAAACAAATATAGGAATAGATACATAGACCTAACCTAATTTAAAAATAAAATAAAATAAACTAAAATAAATAAAAAATAAAAATAGTAGTAATTTGAGTATTAAGACTATTGGAACATTAATACTACATATTAATTGGTTAAACGGGAAAGATAAATAATTCGAAGTGGACTGTACTTGCGGGGAAAGACAAAAATGAAATTTACACGCGGTTGTCGACGAAAAGGAATAGAAACAGGAATGGGCACATTACCTTGCTACTGCTGCGAGATGCTGAGGTGGAGGCTGCCGGGGACGTCCCTGGACTTGGATCCCTGGTTCCATTGCACAAAAACACTATTTATCCATGGAAAACACATCTATTGCGAAAAAATTGATGCAAACGCGCGCGCGGCCATTGCAGTTCTATCTCTTCAGTCCGTCTTCGCTGCCTGTATGTTGACAGCGCTGCGGTGGAGTTTTAGATGGCTCGTAATACAGCTGTCTCGCTCTTCTTTTATGCTGAAACAAGGTAGTTGCGTATGAGAAATGGAATAAAGGAAGCGGGGTGGGAGTGTCGACAACTAATTAATTAAAAACAAATGGAGATCGGCGATGCAACATAGAAAAAATAACGCGGCAACTTTTGAATCGTATACCGGCGCAACCATTTCCCCCCCGGCTTGAAGGGTTACCTTCGAAAAAGGAACAACTTACTATACAGTTGCCACTAAGCTTTAGCTGCTAACTAAACAAAATGCTATCGAACATCGAACTAAACTAAACTAAACCTAATCGAACAAGCTAAATTTGTTATTGAAGTTACTGTTGATTAGGCAAAGGACAAAGACGAATAACTGGTCGCAAGTACGAACCAGTTGCGGTTTTAACGCGAACTATACGGGTGATCCCATTTGACCCAGGGAAAACTTCTTCTACTACCCCAAGAGGCTAATGTAATGGAGGCATATTTTCAGTTAAAATAACTACGACAGTACCGACAGTAATAGGGTTCGATGGAGTATTCCATTTCTGACGTGACTGTAGCGTATGCAAATAGTCTGTCTTCCAACGCTTCCAAAACGATTGAACGAGTTTATCCAATAACACATATGAAGTCGATCTTCCTCTATTTCAAAGGCGGGTAAGTATTTTAACGGTGTAACATTCAAAAAGTGCGCTGGAGTCAGTGCAAGCGGCTCCGAGTGATCACTAGACAAGGTCCTACAAAGAGGACGCGTATTCATTACGGCCTCGACGTGAGTGAGCACAGTGCTCAGCTCTTCAAACGTGTTCAACCTGTTCACCTATAACGCGAAAATGGTGCAACTTTAAGCTTTTAATATTAGCTTCCCAGTTGCCACCAAAGTGTTTTGCGGCGGGCGTATTGAACGACCACTCAATGCGGTTTTCAGTTAAGACGTAGGCAAATTCCGTGTTAAAGTGTTTGGAACGCAAAAAATTATGTAGTTCGGAAAGGTTACGACGAGCTCCGACGTAATTCGTACCGTTGTCCGAATACATTCGAGATACGGAACCCCGACGCGACAAAAATCTTTTAAATGCAGCCATGAAGCATGGCGTGCTCAAATCACCAGCTAATTCTATATGAACGGCGCGAGTCGCCATACAAACAAAAAGACAAACATAAGCTTTCGTGAAGAGTATACCACGACCACGAGAAACTGTTACCCTGAAGGGGCCAGCGTAATCTGTACCCGTGTGTACGAACGGTTTAGCAGCCTGAACAACACGACAAGGACGATGATCGGCCAGCGATTGACTTCGGGCTAAGTTTGAAACACGGAATATATCTATGAACTGTCGAACGAATCAAATTGCGTGCGGAGAGAATCCAGTATTTCTGTCGCAAAATCGACATTAATAAATCTGGACCAGCGTGACAATTCACCCTATGGTGATATTCAACTAAAAGATCAACGATATGATCCTTGCGCGGGAGAACTATAGGATGCATTTGATCGTACTCTAATGCGGACTGACTCAAACGACCACCAACTCGAATGAGGCCATGAGGCCATCAAAAAAGGTTTCAAATGTTGAAAAGCGCGACTACAAGGTTTATTTAATTCCAAATTTCCAATTTCAGACGAAAAATAAAATCGCTGAAGTTCACGAAGCACGATTAACTCAGCCTTGTTTAAGTCAAAAGCGGTAACATGCTCGCGACGAGGAAGGATTTTCAAAAATCGACATATAAAAACAACATTGCGTAAAAGAATCGACCACGATGAAACACGGCTAGCCAACTCTAAGATAGGCGACTTTTCAAACGGCGCTGTATAAACTAAAGAGGCTTTCTTTTCCTCTGGCGGCGTGGACACAGTAGCGGGGTTGAAAGTACTAACAGGCCATTCATCAGGTGGGGCTTGGCACCAGGAAGAGCCATGGAACCACAACGGATGATCCAAAATCTGTGCAGGTGTTATCAACAATCGGCAGGGTTGTCCGTACCTGAGACGTGATAAAAGTTTTGCGGCGCCAATTCAGACTGAATTTTTGCCACCCTATTTGCGACAAATGTATCCCAACGATGGGGCGAAGAATGTGTCCAACACAAAGCGACGGTCGAGTCCGAGAATGCGAAAATTCTATCTATATGAATGCGGTTGCGACAACTACTAACAATCGAACTAATGAGCTGGGCTAGAACCAATATAGAGAACAGCTCGAGACGAGCGAGAGAGACTACCCTGCTAGGGGCTACTTTAAATTTAGCGCTGATAAGGTGAAATGAAATGTCATCACCGTTACGAACGTGGAAGTACACAACACCCCCATACGCTTTTTCACTAGCGTCAGCGAAACCTAAAACAGTTACAATACTATCATCGGAGATGCCAACATGGCGCGGTGTTCTAATTTGCTCGAGCATAGGAAGCTCAGCTCTAAAGCGGTACCATAATTTAATGATGTGGTCAGGAGGAGTGTCGTCCCAGTAACAGTTGGACAGCCAAAGTTCTTTTATGAGAAGCTTTGCGTACAAGACGACAGGTGCTACAAATCCCATTACATCCCATATGCGTGCGACACACGACAATATGGTGCGCATATAGTGCAGGTTGACGGTGTAGGACAAACCTTCAAACTAAACATGTAGGACGAAGGTGACCAACGCAAACCGAGAACCTTGTGCGTATCATTACTATCAAAATCCTTGACAGTCGACAAGCGATGCGACGGTGGAATCGAATCCAAGACCGTTTGCGAATTACTAGTCCATTTTACGAGATCAAAATGACCAGCCTTCATGAGATCAATTACTTCAGCCGCAGTTGCGACAGTTTGATCTTCGGTCTGCACAGAATAAATATAGTCATCCATGTACAGACCAGTTTCTACAGTCGCCTTAGCCTTTGGGTAACTGTCGCCCTCATCGGCGGCGAGCTGCTTGACAGTGCGAAGAGCGTGGAAGGGACTGGATTTAAGTCCAAAACAAACGCGATTATATTCGTAAACCTGTAAAGGTTCCTGCAACGAAAATCTATACAAAATGCGTTGAAATCGGCAATCTGATTCGCGAACATCAATACAAAGAAACATTTGTCTAATGTCGGCGACAGCGAATAAGCGAAAGTTAACTATAATTTCGAACAAATTACCTTGGAGATTTTGACCCCTGTGCAAAATATCGTTTACCTAAACATTCGAACTAGTTTTGACGCTGCCATCTAAAACAACGCGCAACTTGGTGGTTAGTTTATCCTCGCGGACAACTCCATGGTGCGGTATGGTATACGAAGGAGTGTGCTTCGTCTCTTTGGTTTCGGTAGGCGCGGGTGAAATGAAACCTTTATCCAAATATTCTATTATTACGCTATCGTAAGCCTCCTTCAACTTTGGAGATGTCTGCATTTTCCGTTCTAAACAAAAGTAGCGTTTTTCGGCTGACTGAAACGAATCTCCAAGCGAATTAACATCACCCTTAAAGGGGAGTGCGACAACATAACGACCATCACTATCGCGAGTAGTCGTGCGACTATAAAACTCTTCACAAATTTTATCATCCGGGCTGACAATAGGAGGGACGTTCACCTCTTCTATCTCCCAGAATTTACGGACAGCGGAGTCCAGCGGGTCGACGGTGCAACAATATGACACTGTCGACTTACAATCAAAATAAGCGGGTGCGGAACCAACAATAACAAACCCAAGAACCGTCTCTAAGGCGAGCGGCGCGGGGTGCGATGCGTGACCTTATGCTGCGACAGGAGGTGCAGGAAAATCGAAGCGCCAACTAACAAATCAATATCTCCTGGAACGGCGTAGTATCATCGGCCAAAGGCAAATCTCTAAAATTAGTCAATAATGAGGTATTGACTGCGACATTCGGTAAAAATTCGGTAACCTTATCGACAACTAGCGAATCCATCGAAAAACTAACATTAAAATCAAAACGCGAGTGGAATTTAATCCCTACAGAACCTTGAACGGCTTTAGTGGAACCCCCAATACTTTTCACAAAATAACAAGCGGGCGGTTATTTATATGCAAACCAAGACGACTACAACAATTTTTACTAATAAAATTACTTTGAGAAGCACTATCTAAAAGTGCGCGAACACTATGTCCCCTACCATGCGAATCGTAAACAACAACTCGAGCGGTTGCCAGAAGTACCGTAGTAGGGCTTGTGTGCAAACTTGATAGCGAGCACAAAGCGACATCGTTTGGCTGAAGGCGCGCGGCAGTGGCGCCGCCGTCGCTAGGCGCGGACGGGGACAAAAACTAAACATGTCGGACGAAGGTGACCAGCGCAAACCGAGAACCTCCGCGCTCCGAATCGCGACTCAACGGCGCGGGCGGCTGTGACGTCACAGCGGACGGACGGTTAGGCACTGAGTTCGCGCAGCTGGAATCGACGGGCGAGCTACCGCACATGGCGTTATTGTTTTCGAAGTGTAATAATGAACGGTGTTTACCTTTACACTTGCGACAAAAAAAAATCGAATTACTGAATGAAACACGATGTTTCTTACTGAGACAATTAATACATAAATTACTAGAACGAACGAATTTATGGCGATCGCTTGGAGTGAGTTTATTGAACTCTGAACATTTATAAAGTTGGTCATGGAGACCTTGACACAAAGAACAATTTTTCGAATGCAACACTTGCGATTGCGAAGTTGTAGGTTTAAAATTAACAAAAGACTGCGTGGACTTCGTGGGCTTACTACGATTAGTCGGACTATTTTTCGCTACTCCGTGGTTTAACCAAGTTCGTTGCAAAATTCGAATATGTTGACGAACGAAAGTTTCTAAATCGTCGAACTTAGGTATTTGATGGCCACGTCTATCCATTTCAAATAAGCGAACGGTTTCGGAATCTAATTTCTTTAAACCGATATACAAAAACAAAAAGTCACAAAGGTCATTGACCTTGACATTCTTTAGGGCGCGAACAGCTGATGCAAAAATATCTAAGATTTTTTTTAAGTTGTGTTCATTACACTATGATCTATTTTTCAAATTAAATATTTGATCCAAATAAGCGGTTGTTACGAAGCGTTTGTCTTCGTATTTGACCTTCAAAGTATTCAAAATTAAACTATAATTTGCGTTATACCGGCGTAAACGGGTTTTGCTTTCCCGGTTAGTTTACTAACTAAGTAATGTATTTTTCGTAATCCGATAACGAATTATTATTATGGATCGTATTTTCGAAACTAGCGAAAAACAAAGGCCAATTTTTAATATCGCCATCAAATTCGGGTATTTGTATGGGCGGTAATTTAGGTCGGTCCCGTTTCAGCAAATCAAAACCGGCTGGCCCGGGTTTTGAATCGGTGACTACTACGGGCACGGGCGCTTGCAATGACTTAGCGACACGCTTTATGCGACAAATTAAATATTTGAAAAATGACATGGCGTCATAACTTAATAAGAAATCGGGATTTAATTTTAATTCAAGCAAATTAATTTTATCGAGAACATTTTCGAAATCTAAGCGCAAAGTATCTACGGTTTCGATCGAGGATAAAAACAATTCTTTTATTGATTCATCTGCGATCCTCGATGAATAATCACAAATTGATTGTATACGCTTAAAAAGGCTATCCTTCTTAGCGTGTAATAGTTTTAGCTGTATATCCGGAATCTCTTTCGGAGGCATTGTTAAAACAAATAACTATAGCTACCTACAGTGCAAAACTAACGAACGATCAAAATGGCAGCGGTGGTAAGCAGCGAGACGGGCCGCGAACGAGCGTAGGTACTTGCGCGCGCGGGCCTATTTACCTGCTCGCGTGGTCTACCTATTGAACAAAGTTACCTGTGGGATATAATTACATTGGGCTCGATAGATGTCGTTGTACATTTACCTAGCCCGCGGTCGATGTTAGTGCTATCGATAGATGGCGTTGTGCATATTGTTTGCATCGCGCAAACGTTGTGTTGTAATAGTGCATAAGATGTGTTATATGTTTACGGAATAAAAGAGGATAGCATTGTGATATACGAATTAAAGTTCTTGGAAAAGTTCCTTAAGTTTTTTTACTGTATATCCTCACCCGACAGACCTAACATTTTAGAAAATTGTTCACCTATTACTATGCGGTGCAGTCGAAATTACCAATTATTTAGTACCTACCTATGCGAAAAACAGTAGGTAAGTATGCGTTTATTCCCTAATGGAATAAAACTATTATCTATGCGTTTATTCCCTATAGAATAAAAACTATTACCTAATATATGCGTTTATTCCGTGGTGGAATGAAAAAATATAACCTATACCTATGCGTTTATTCCGAATGGAGTAAAAACTATAACCTATACCTATGCGTTTATTCCGTGGTGGAATAAAAACTATAACCTATACCTATGCGTTTATTCCCTATAAAAAAATTAAATAATTAAATTAGGAAAAATATGAGATAGTAAAACCGTAAGAAAAATTGGGTGGAATAAAAGCGTTAAATGAGACGTGCGCAGGCGCGACAGTCGTTTGTTTTGCAAATTGTGTCGATTTTCAAACCGTCTATTAACCTCAATGAAGTGAACACTAATTAGAAAATTGCAGTAGCGTAGCTGTGTGGTTTGGGTGGTATGCTGCTCGGCTGAGACGCAAGAGGCCCGAGTTCGAATCCTAATACAAACGGTGACTTTTTGTATGATTAATTGAATCGTGAACTTGTTAACTTCGTTCCTAACTGGTGTCCCACGACCACATAATTTTTTTCATTCCTGTGAAAAATATAACCTTCAACGTTTGCTATTAGCCAGTGACATAAATGAATACGTCAAAAATAACGAGGCCCGAGCTTCACGTTCTTCTTCAAAAGAAAAGCTGTTTTTTGCCGTTATACAGATACATAAAGAACACTATTGGAAAAATATGATACAGTCATTTATATACAATACAATGAAGAAATGTTAGTCAATGCAGCTTAAAACAAAGCATCCAAATTAAGATATGGCACAAAGGCCGAAGAAGCCATGCCATAAACAATTAAACATTATTAAAAAAAAATCACTATGTTTTTGACAAGTGATCGTTCGTATACAAAAGGACATTGTTATCAAATTTTCCTGTGATTACATCAATAACATACGTGTACCTCTGTTTGATTGTTGTTGCGTCATAATAATAAATCCCATCAGTTCTGTGTCACATAGAAGATGGCTGAGATAAGCGAAAAATACAACACAAAGTGCCCTGGTGTAAAACGCCTAATGAGAGAGGCCATTGAATTGGCTGAGGCTACGGACGAATACTGCGCAAGACCCTTGGAAGATAATCTTTTCGAGTGGCACTTCACAGTTCGAGGCCCTAAAGGTACAGATTTTGAAGGTGGCATTTATCACGGTAGGATATTATTGCCGAAAGAGTATCCTATGCACCCACCTCACATAATACTCCTAACGCCAAATGGCAGGTTTGAAGTAAACAAAAAGATTTGTTTATCTATATCTGGTCACCACCCAGAAACATGGCAACCATCATGGTCAATAAGAACTGCGCTGTTGGCGCTAATTGCATTTATGCCTACACCAGCTGAAGGCACCATTGGTTCTCTAGATTATCCTCCTGCAGAACGTAAAAAGCTTGCGAAAAAGTCAGAAAGCTGGGTTTGCTCAGAATGTGGTGAAATATCAACTCTGTTATCAGCTACAGCAGCAAAACCAATAACTGAAGAGGAAAAATCTGTGCTCAATCAGATAGCCTTTAAAGGTGAGGAAGAGCAAACTGCTAAGCCACCAGAAGAGCCTGTGACTGAAGTGGAGCCT
This sequence comes from Thumatha senex, assembly GCA_948477245.1. Taxonomy (NCBI): domain Eukaryota; kingdom Metazoa; phylum Arthropoda; class Insecta; order Lepidoptera; family Erebidae; genus Thumatha; species Thumatha senex. The sequence goes on from OX419743.1 coordinate 18,520,159, forward strand.
CAAGTCTTAGAGTCCACTGAGTCTACTAACAGTTTCCTAGACCAGCTGACAGAGATTCTGGTTGCTTTACTAGTGGGTGCAATAGGTATTTTTATATATAGACGCTGGAGTGCATATTTTCAGACATCAGAAACTCAACTCTAAACTATAGGTATTTTGATCTTTGTATTTAGAGCCTAAGAATAATTTTGAAGTATTTTCATAAACTATTATGATTAATAAGGCAATGTGTCCCCCTTTTTTTGAAATCATATTTTTTATTGTGATATCTTGCTGCACAGGATAATTAATATTTACTAAGTACCTACCTTTGTTATCAGTTGAAAATTGTGCCTTAGCAATGATTATGGGGTGTCCAAATACCTTTGAGAGGATTTATCGTTCACATTTTTGTGAATTGTTTGGGAATGACTTTAATTTATTATTCATTAGTATATTACTTATTTTAAGAAGACCTCAAGAAATATTATTTATTTATAAAATGTGAAATTTATTAGTAATTTAAAAAAACCCTTGTTATTATTTTATGGAGTTTATATTGAGGATGACTGCTAAATGAAGACAGATTTAAATTAGTACTTCTTGCCAAAGAATGTGAAAATATTATTTGAGTTGTAATCTGTATCTTTCTTGCTACCTTTAATATTCATAACCATTATCTTGGCTGATAATTCTTAAAGAATATATCTAGTTGTAAACTATATATATTCTTCAATTTGGTTCTAGTTGTATTGATTCAATATAATATTGAAAAACAATATTGGAAAATAATTTTGAAGTGTGATATTTTACTAAATACAGTATACTATATATAATTTTTCCATAAATACTGATTTTAGGGTTTTGGAAACATGTGCTTGTTTTGGAAATATTGACTAATTTTGTTTTTTTGTAATTATCTCAATTAATCTTAAAGATAAATCATGAGCTATGACATTTTGTTTTACCTTAACCTTTGAGCAAAGTATTAATTTTGCTAGATTTGAGAACTCCGGTTGCAGTATCGCCTAAACCTCTTTCAAATTTTGTGAACAGATATATATAATTCTATTCAGTGTTGTAACATTCCTGGGCTTACCTATTCAAGTAAATGTTTGCTCAGGCAACAGGCATGTCACGACACAACATAGCATTTTCTAGTCTGCCAATGCCCTACAGGAGCAGTGTTATCTTACATATTGACAGGAGTTGCTATAATTCAATCACACATAGTTAGTCTGTACTGTTAACATCACGTCATCCAGTCATGTCACGCCTGCTGTCTGACCAAGCTTTAAATGGACCTGACCAATCAGTAAAAATGACTTTACAACATTAAGTTCGAGAAACATCTTCACTAAAGACAGTGTGAGGTGATGGAATCATAGGAATAGGCATAGCAAATATTGATCTAAATGTTGCTTCATTTCAACACCGACACTGTCAATTCTCACGAAATTACTTGTAACATTATTATTACTGATAGCAGGCCGCTTTATATTCAGTAGAACTATAATTATATTAGGTAAAATGTAAAATTGTTCTAGTGATAAGATTTGTGTACATTCTACTAATGTGTGTAAATTATTTGTACCTTTGCTTATGATTAATAAATAAGTTGCACTGTTTGACTAATAGTTGTTTGGTTTATTCATTACATTATTTTTAGTACCCTCATGCTGAGGGGAATAATTCATTAGTTTTAAGGTAATTTTACTATTATACCATACATGTGATTGGAAACCACCACTCTCCACGTGGTGCACCCAGTAAAGCAAATGGCAATGCCTCATGAGCATGACGCGTGGGGAGACATTGCCATCACACGCTCCTTACCCACCGCCAGGTCGTCTCCTAATGTACCGTGCCGCACACAGTACAGTTATATCGTACGGCCTCTACATATAAAAACGGAAAAGTAAAAAGTACTCGGATGCCCAGACGTGCGTGTATGAAGCGATTGATGAATCTACAAGAAGCGAAAGAAGTATGCATGGTTCGCTAAGCCTGGCGATCTGTCGTCCCTGACTACCCCGTCCCCTGACGAAATCCCTTCCCTAGTTTAGGGAGGGATACAGCGTAAAGATGGTTAGTCTCTGTAGCTTAAACTGTAAAAGTTGAAACGAACTTTTTTTACACCCTGCCCAACAAACCTGTCTTTTTTATTAGTTACGTTTACGCCTAGCTAGGACCAAAGGTTTACGTAGTAGTTTTATTTTATTTTATTAAATACCATACAGATTACAACTATTACAATACACAATATTAAATCACATGGTGCAGATCTAAATCGTAATCCAAACATTTGTGTTCTTTGAGAACTTCGTAATAAACCCCTACATAATATTACAACGAGGTTATAGGGCAGTATAGAGAAATGATATTACAGCAAGTATGTCAACGTAGATTGTTTATTGCTTGACTTACAACGACAGTATGAACAGAGAAACATGTGCATACGTTATTTAAAACATAAGTACAGGTAAGCATTGCCGCCCAATATGGCGTAGTAGGAAACGACGTCACAACTTGAGTCCACTATTAAACAAATTTTCTGGCGTGGCGTTACAATCGGCCATCCTGTAAGCAATTGCTCCTGCAATAAGGACGAGCAAATTATCTGGGTAGGTTCGGCTAGGCTTGAGCATAGCTTGGCATTAGAGTTTCCTGGCTTTGGTTTCTGAAAGAGAAAGTGAAAAATCTTTATTCATGTAGTTCACAAAGTAACACTTATAAACGTCAAGATTATTGCTTCTACATTTACATTTACTGCCAGATACGCAACGCAATAGGTAGAGCCTGAGGAAGAACCTGGCAATAAAACTCATGGCCACTCTTTTCTAACTGCCAGTAATTACATTAGTTTTATTTACATGATATTTGAACAAATTATATAGTAATGAGTCTATACAAAAGAAACAAAATCAAATCCCAATGAGATTGTTTCTAGTTGCCAGTTTTAAAGGTAGCCCATGTGGTAACCATGGGCGTACCGAGGATCTGGGCCGGGGGGGGGGGGGCAATTCAGATTTTTTATGATGTTACCTGTTTTTAACCCCCCCCCCCCCCCCCCGCGCAAAAATAGGGTTGTTAATGTTATAAGTTAGACGTAGATTACCGTGTGTCTATATGTGGCATCGTAGCTCTTAAACGGACAGACCGATTTTAATGCGGTCTTTTTTTTCATTTAAAATACCCGTTTCTTGGTGTTGGTTTGGTATCGGTCCAGCTGTGTAAGAGAATCACCTTTTTTCACATAATAATGCTAGGCATTTTTGGCGTGTGATTACTCTGTTAAGTGCAGTGCCTTGCCAGAGAAGTTTGACCTAATTCTGCTATGAAAATGATCACCAGAGAACCCGCCTCTTCGAAAATTCACAGCAGTAATGGTGTTTGGGTTCAATAGTTCCTTAAAATACAAGTATATATAAAAATTAATATTATTGAATTTTGAAATTTAATTATTTTGTTTTTTTATTTGGTTAAGTTCAAATCTATATGAATAGATAAATTAAAATGTCTGTTTGTAATTCCAAATTTACAGATTTTCACTACAGAAAAAAAGTCTTTATTTTGCATAGACCATTTTAACGGCGCTTACAAAATGTCATACACTAGTTTAAAGATAAATTTAATATTTTTAGAGTGACCACCGGTTCGGAACGCGGCCCACCTGAGAAGAACCGGCAAAAAACTTAGAAATGTTTTTTTTTGATGGCCTATTTACAATTTAATATTATTTTACTTTGCCAGCAGATAATTTCTAGGCGTCCTTGTCCTGCAAATAGTCTTTAACAGCGTAATAACCTTTTTCATATAACTTTTTTTTATTAACAGAAGAAGAATTAGAAGACAGAAGGTCGAGAGCTTTGCGTCTTATTCCATAGTGATGTAATTTTCTGCACAGCGTTTCATGCTGAACGCAATCAAAAGCTTTGGATAGATCGCAGAATACACCTAATGCATCTTGCTTGTCTTCAGATTTTGATAAATCAAATACGATATTACATAACAAAAAAATCTATTTTTAAAATGTGCATTATGTCTGTATGTTCCGGCTAATCTCTGACACATCTGAACCGAGTTTAACGGGACTCACTGGCACTCTTATTATATGTAGAAGAAGTAACTCAGGCTACTTTTATCCCGTTCTTTAGTTTAAACCGCTGTGCGTCCACTAGTAAATAAGAAATACATATAAATTAAAACAGGTATTATTTATATAATTTCTTAAATAACTATATTTAGTACGCTGGATGACCCACTTTTTTTACACAAGCAGGTCCAAGACGGCGGCTTAACCTTAAAATTTCACGCTCGCCTCACCGCCTCAAAAAGCGGGATCCAAACTAAACTCCAAAGAAGCTGGATGACGCCCAAACCATTAAAAGAGGCCGCGATGGTAGCCAAACTCTACCGGGAACCCAGGGAGGATTTGCGAGGAGTTACTGGGGGCGCCCAGTGTTAAACTGATAGGCAGAGATCGTGAGTTTTTTAGTCGTTTCAAGTCCGGCTTGACGCTGCTAACAAACAGTTAAAAGGGACGTGTCTCACGATTTTTAAAAGATGTATAGGGTATTGCAAATGGGAAAAAGTTATTTTTGTACTATTATCGACAAAAGTAGAAGACCAAACCGAAGCCTGCCTCCCCCCTGGGTACGCCCATGAGCCCAACCTTATGAGGAAGACTCCGGCAAGAAACTAAATGGCTGCTATTTTAAAAATGCAGGTATGGCTTACAATATTAAACTTACATTGCTCCTTTGGAGTTACGTGAGAACAGTCGACTAAACTTAATTTGCCTTAAATATAAATAATATTATTTGTAATAATTGCTATAACAGCTATGAGCTGACCAGTCCCAACATACGGCACCCGTTCACGGGTATGACGCATATATCAGCCATCGCCCTACTCAACCGTATTATAGGGAATAAGGCGACCCGATACATGCACCGCCACTGCCAGGACACTTAGGCGAGCATGACATACTCAAACTGCACAGCAACCATCATGTCAATTTCAAAAATTATAAAAAGCTATGTGGACGGTGCTCACACAATAACAAACTCAAATTACATATAATTATTTTAATTAACCTGACGTTTCAGATCACTTATGTTGAACAAATGTACATTATATTTATAATGTTTCTTTATTATTATTATTAATTATATTTGTATATTTATGTGTGTTGACTTAGTGCGACTTACTCCCATGCATTTTTATCATTTATATAGTCTGAAATTTTATAATATGCCTTGTTACACAATTTGGCCTTGACTGTTGTCTTAAACATATTTATTGACATTATTCTAATTTCATCGGGAAGTTTGTTATAGAATCGTATACATTGCCCCATAAAAGAATTGCTGATTGTTTCGAGACGAGTAGAATGTAATACAAGATTATCCTTATGCCTACCTAGTGTTTACATTATGTAAATCACTTTTTTTAAGAAATGTGTCATGTTTTTGTGCACATTTGTGTAAATTCTCATATACGTATTGTGATATAACGGTAAGAATATTAATTTCTTTGAAATTTCTCTTAGAGATACCCTGGGACCAAGCTGGTATATTGCTCTCACAGCTCTCTTCTGTAAAATAAATATCGTAATAATGTCCGCTGAGTCTCCCCAAAGAAGAATTCCGTATGACATAACGCTATGGAAATAACTGAAATAAACTATTCTAGTCATTTCAACATCAGTGAGCCGTCTTATTGTTTTTACTGCATAAGCAGCAGAGCTTAATTTGCCTGACAATTTTTCTATATGTGGTCCCCACTGCAACTTTGAATCAATAGTGATACCCAAAAACACAGAAGCCTCAACAGTATCCAACCCTGATCCATTAAGTTGCACATTGGTCGCCACCTGTCTCACATTAGGTGTCATAAACTTAATTACTTTAGTTTTTTTATCATTTAAAAGAAGATTATTAACGTTAAACCAATGAATAACTTTTGAGAGTGCACTGTTAACATCGTCATAATTAATTAATTGTCTATTAATGTTAAATAGACTTGACTTTTGGTTGGCATGGCATCTCGCACATCACATCACAGGAGGCTGACGTGCGTTCTGCTCGGCTTTTCTGTAACAATTGTTCCCATAAAGGTAACAAGAGTTAGTAGTTTAAAAAGTGACAACCCTTACGAGAAAATAACCGGGTATAACTAAAATGGCCTGTAGTTTCTAAACTTCACGCGATTTGGATGTGATTATTTTTTTGTAAATAGGACTATAATGGATCTTAATTTTGATAACCAGGTAGGAACGAAGTTCCTTCGGCTAATGTAGAATCGACACAATTAGCAAAACTCGCTTGTGTATACGACTGTCGCGCCTGCGCACGTCTCATTTAACGATTTTATTCCACGGAGTTTTTCTTACGGTTTTACTATCACATTTTGGAACGAAGTTCCTTATGGCAGGCTTGGAGGAGATAGGGATTTTGCTGCGCGACCGAACTGAAAAAAATGTGATAGTAAAACTGTAAGAAAAAGTCCGTGGAATAAAACCGCTAAATAAGACGTGCACAGGCGCGACAGTCGTATACACAAGCGAGTAGTGTATAATACCTTTCTCTTTCTCCCTCTTTCAGTGAGGGTGGGGTAAGAGTGAGAGTGAGGGTGAGGGTGAGGGAGAGGGTGTTTTTTTTTTAAACTTCTTGCCTACCTGGTGTCCCACGACACCACGTCTTTTATTTTTCAGTCGGTCGCGCAGCAATATCCCTATCTCCTCCAAGCCTGCCGTAAGGAACTTCGTTCCAATAATATCTTTTCCAACAACCGTGGATTTTTTGAGAAAAAAATTAAAAACTGAAAAAATATAAAATCATATATCACGAGTTCTAAGCAAGATAGGGAGGTTCGTGATTGGTTTAAAATATGTAGCTTTTATTTCGAGTTCTTATTGCATACACTTTTGGTTATAAAGAATAGTTTAGAACTTTATTGGGCGGAATTTTTATGGAACTTTAACATTTTATACCGACTTCACTAATTATTTTTATCAACCCGGATTTTTACTCTAGCTTTCTAAATGATTTGTTTCACACGTTTTTGTAATAAAAAGCGGATGTCCGAAAAATGGCTCCTGTAACACATAGTGCAACGTAATAACCTTTTTACAAAGCTTGTTTTAAATAACAGAAGAAGAATTTTAAAGACAGGAGGTCGATAGTTTTGAGTCTTATTCCATAGTAATGTAATTGTCTGCACAACATTTCATGCTGAACGCAATCAAAAGCCTTGGATAGCTTGCAGAATACACCTAATTCATCATGCTTGTCTTCAGATTTTGATAATATCAAATACTATACATACATAAAAAAAAAAACTATTTTAAAAATGTTTCACTGTCTGTATGTTCCAGCCAATCTCTGACACACACAACTGAACCGATTTTAATGAGACTTTCACTGGCACTCTTATAATATCTATAAGAAGTAACTTAGGCTACATTTAATCCAGTTATTTAGTTTAAACCGCTGTGCGTTCACTAGTAAATAAGAAATACATATAAATTAAAACTATAATTGTATTTATAGTCGTTTAATTTCGTCGATAAACGCCTCCAGAATCTCGGGATCTTGTGACTGCCCATCGAACCTGGCTGTGCACTTATAGAAGTTACCACTGCCGCTAGAGGTCGCAGTTACGTTCGCCGTGGGTGACGTCGCCGGCGTCGACGTCCACTGATTGCTTGGATGCTGTATCGATCGCAAGGTTTCTATTAACATTCGGTTGGATTCCGCCTGTGACCTGGCGAAAGTCTCCATCATGGTGGTAATAAGCCTCTCTGTGCCGAGGGTCGCTGGGGCCGGTGCACCGCCGGCGCCACTAGCATAAGTTCCACCAAGCGTGTGGTTGAGCGAGGCGCCCTTCTGGGCGCGCGCCTCTTCTCCTGGATCTATGGCCGAAGGTCGATGTTGGGTATTCGCGCCAACGTCGACTTCGGTTGCGCGTACTTCTACCAATGAGTCGCACTCCTCGTCGCCTTCGCTGTCGAGGTCCGTCTTACGATCTGCCGCACGTGTATTTCGTGTCGTACGTTTCATGATCACGAATCACAACACAATAAACTTTATAGGCACTAGGTATTACTTCACTGAATTCGGGTTCGTAATTCGTAGTTACGAACTGGCCGCGAGTTGGGCGTCACTATAATAGTATTTATAGTCGTTTAATTTGGTACAATTAATGGGAAGAAGGCGGGAGACGCGAAGAACACTATCGACACGGACACGATAATATTAGGTACTGTAAACGCGGGAGCACGACGCGAGACGTCTAGTCTAACAGGACGAACAAGGAACCGGCGGGCGGCCGCGGTGGCTGCGCCGACCGATCGCGCAGGTGGCGTGATACGCCTTGCGCATGCGCGCTATGCTCGGCGTCTGACTATTAACCCTGAGACGGCCCTGTGATACCCGATCTAACCCGTTGACTGCGGAGTGCTACAGTCTCCCCCTCTAACCCGAACGAACGCCCCGTGATCGGGTTAGCCTAGGTAAATTAATCAGCCCTACGAGGCCTCCCCCTCCTACGCTTTTCCTGGACCGGGGGTTGTACTTGGCCCACGAAAGGAGTTAATACTGATATATGGTACTTACCCAGGATAACACCATCGTTGATGCGTGCCAAGACGTAGGTGGTAGGGCCGACCACGGCTTGGATCTTGTACGGCCCGTCCCGACGAGGAATAAACTTAGGGGTCTGCCCCTTGCTCGCATCGTTTGCCCCTTGGGTCTTTAAAAGTACTAAATCACCTACCTGGTAGTCTGGGGCAGGGCGGCGATACTTATCGGCGTATAACTTTTGTGCCGCTTGTGCGCTTTCATAGACGTCACGAGCGTCTAAGAGCACCCACGACATCTTCTTTAGATAATTGGTTATCTCGCCTACGTGACCATCCTTCTCGAGAATAGCACGCATCTCCGTTAAAAAGTCGGCGGGAGCGCGCATCTCCCATGCGAAGTTTAGATACGCGGGCGAGTAACTTGTACCTGATGTAACTGCCTGAGTTCATGGCGAAGCGGATCGCAGGTAAGTGGATATCCCATGTATTATGGTCTTTACCTACCAATATCGCCAGCTGCGGTTTGAGGTCGCGGTTCTTCCTCTCCACCGGGTTCGCCTCCGGATGATAATACGAGGTGAAAGATTGCGTAATGCCCATTGCATGACAGGTCTGCTGCATCATATCACCGACAAACTGAACCCCGTTATCGCCGACGAGGCGCCTGGGAACTCCGAAACGTAAGTATACTTCTGATACAAGTACCTTAGCGCATTCTTCACTCGTAGCCACGGCGAGGGCAAACAACTCCACCCACCGTGTACATGTATCTTCAACTATCAGGATCCATTTATGCCCCTTGGCTGTCTCGGGTAATGGGCCGAATAGATCCACGGCTAGCACCTCAAATCGACGCACTGACGCCGGCGTTTGCAGCAAGCCTGCTGGTTTTCGGTTATCAACCTTATAACGCTGACAAGGCACACAATCCTTAACGTAGCGCATAACGTAGGAACGCATCCCAGGCCAGTAGTACTTACCGACCAAGCGTTGCAACGTGCGATCTGCGCCCAAGTGACCCGCTGTAGGCGCATCATGGTATTCGAACAGGATTTTGGCGCGCTTTTGCTCTGGCACTACTAGACTAGCGTCATCGTTGTGCTCGTTATCGGGGCCATACCTGTAGAGGACCCCTTCTGAGAGCACGTACCCTTTACCGACCCATTCCCTCCCCCCGGAGGGATTGTCGGACTCTAAAGCATCGACAATCTTTTTTACCTCTGGGTCCATTAGCTGGTTTTCTCTTAAATCTTGCAGGCTGCGGGACGGCATCTCAGCTACAGCATAGCAAATGTCGCAGTCCGTGTCCTCGGTGCACGCCGGGCGGGACAATGTATCAGCGATAACATTTGACTTACCTGGTGTATACTCGATCCTGAGGTTGTACTCCTGCAAGGTCAGAGCCCACCTGGCCAAACGACCGCTTGGTGCCTTCAGATTCATTAGCCACTTTAGGGGCTGATGATCGGACCTAACTAAGACCTCAGCTCCATCAATGTATCCCCTAAACTTGGAGACTGCCCAGACTACGGCTAGGGCTTCCCTTTCCGTAGTGCTATAGTTCCTCTCGGCCGTGATTAGGAGTCGGCTGGCGTACTCTATCGGTCGCTCATCAACTCCCTCCCCCTGGAGGAGAACCGCCCCGAGAGCGAAGCCGCTACTATCGGTCATGAGCACGAACGGTATTGTAGTATCCGCCTGACGTAATATCGGTGCCGATACCAGCAGCTGTTTAATACGGTCAAAGGCTGACTGTTGTTCGGAGCCCCACTGCCACACGCTTCCCTTTTTCAACAGCGCCGTCAGTGGTCTAGCAACCTTTGCGTACCCTGGAATAAAACGTCTAAACCAGCACGACGTCTGAAGGAAGCTTTTCAAGTGCTTCACATTGCGGGGTGAAAGCATGTCGGCAACTGCTGCCGTCTTCTCAGGATCGACATGGATGCCACCTGGTAATATAACATGGCCTACGAACTTTACCGACTCTCTAGCAAAATGAATCTTCTCGCGGTTCACTCGGAGGTTAAACATACCGAGGCGATCAAACACGCTTGTCAGGTCAGCGAGGTGTTTCTCGAAGCTGTTGGAGAGCAGTATTAGGTCATCTAAATATACGAACAGGGTAATACCTGGTAGGTTGGACTTGAACCTGTCCATCAGCCTCTGGAAGGTGGCCCCAGAGTTACGGAGTCCCATGGCCATGCGTTTGAAACGAAACGTACCCAGTGGCGTCGTGAAGGCGGTCGACAGAGACCTGGAAATAACCGGCTCGGAGATCCAAGGTAGTCATGTACTTGGCTGACTTTGCGTCATGAAGTATATCTTCCATCCTTGGGAGGGGGTACCGATCAGGTTCGGTGACTGCGTTGAGTCTGCGATAGTCAACGCACAACCTAAGACCGCCATCCTTCTTCTTCACAAGTAAGACGTTCGATGCCCATGGTGACTCGCATTCCTCAACGACGTCTGAGTCCATGAGTTTCTGGAGCTCCTTCTCAAGCGCTTCCTTCTTTGTAGGAGATAGTCTGTAGGGAGGGGAAGCCAAAGGTTCCTGTTGGACACTCACCTTGATCCTATGGATGGCGAATTCCGTCGGCGGCCCGTTTGGGGCGAATCGGGCAACCCTGTTTTGTAGGAAGTCGTCGAGTGCGGCCCTGTGCTCCGGCGACAAACTCGTACCTTCATCGCTGCGCAGTAGCACGTCGCTGACGTCGGCTCGCATCGCGGCCGTGTCATTCATAACATAGGACTTGACAAACGGGAACCGGTCTCCTGGGCTATCTGCAAAATACCAGGACTCCTGGGCTATGTCTAATACCATACTAGCATTAACTATGAAATCTCGGCCTAATAGTGTCCTGGTGTCGTCACCTGGAAACACCATAAGGCTGGTGATGACTCGCCGATTACCTAGAGTCACAGATACAGTCGCCATCTTAACCGCCTTTCGGTGGCGCGACCCATCGGCGAGTCCGATGCAGCGTTCAGTGTCCTCAAATTGTACTCCTACTTTTAATAGAATGGCATAAAGCGACGGACTAGCGACACTGTGCGTCGCCCCGGTGTCTACGATAGCTACCCCTTCTTTGTCTGCTATCCCTATCGTAATCAACGGGTGTGGCGTGATAGTAGTAATGTCGTCCTCTACGACGTAAAAATCGGACGGCTTAGCTGGCGTAGGCTTCGTGGTACACGTTTCACACTTCGACCTAACTACGCCCGGTCGGCCGCATCCATAGCATCTTATGGGGTCAGTGACCTCTTTCTCGCTACCTACCACCTCTCTGCTAGCCTTACGACAATCGTTAGCGGAATGACCGAAAGCTCTACAGGCAGTACATCGTACACGAATACGTCTCGGGTTTTCGTTGGAGTTAGAAGTGAGCTTAGCACTCGCAGTCGCGTTCGGATTCGAAGTCGAACTAGCGGTTTCGCTACGGACTGGATTATTACTACCTAAAGTCGCGGTACGTTGGGTTGTACAGTTATTCGCGAGGACCGTCGCGTCTTTTAGCTCGTTGATCGTGTACTCCGCGAGTCTCGCCTTCTCTAACAAATCGTCAACATCTCTTATAACATCCCGTGATAAACGCTTTCTAATTCGACGGTGTAATAAGCCGTATACTATATCGATTTGCATAACCACAGGTATAACATAAGGTAATCTACTAAATAAAGATCGTACCTTTGACACAAATACGTCAGCGCGTTCACTTTCACTTTGTTCACTGGCAAATACCTCACGTAGGGTCCTGTAGGCGGGTTTCTGCACGCCATAAGTGGCTCGCATGCGGGATAGCGCGTCGCACCACGAGCCGATGTCGGCCCGTGCGCCGCGCCACCACACCGCCGCGTCGCCGGTCAGCAACATGGAGAGACCGCGAAGCGCGTGCTCGTCGGACACGCCGGCGCACTCCTTGAACACCTCCGTTGCGTCGATAAACGCCTCCAGAATCTCGGGATCTTGTGACTGCACATCGAACCTGGCTGTGCACTTAGAGAAGTTACCACTGCCGCTAGAGGTCGCAGTTACGTTCGCCGTGGGTGACGCCGCCGGCGTCGACGTCCACTGATTGCTTGGATGCTGTATCGATCGCAAGGTTTCTATTAACATTCGGTTGGATTCCGCCTGTGACCTGGCGAAAGTCTCCATCATGGTGGTAATAAGCCTCTCTGTACCGAGGGTCGCTGGGGCCGGTGCACCGCCGGCGCCACTAGCATAAGTTCCACCAAGGGTGTGGTTGAGCGAGGCGCCCTTCAGGGCGCGCGTCTCTTCTCCTGGATTTATGGCCGAGGGTCGATGTTGGGTATTCGCGCCAACGTCGATTTCGGTTGCGCGTACTTCTACCAATGAGTCGCACTCCTCGTCGCCTTCGCTGTCGAGGTCCGTCTTACGATCTGCCGCACCGTGTATTTCGTGTCGTACGTTTCATGATCACGAATCACAACACAATAAACTTTATAGGCACTAGGTATTACTTCACTGAATTCGGGTTCGTAATTCGTAGTTACGAACTGGCCGCGAGTTGGGCGTCACTATAATTGTATTTATAGTCGTTTAATTTGGTACAATTAATGGGAAGAATGCGGGAGACGCGACGAACACTATCGACACGGACACGATAATATTAGGTACTGTAAACGCGGGCGCACGGCGCGAGACGTCTCGTCTAACAGGACGAACAAGGAACCGGCGGGCGGCCGCGGTGGCTGCGCCGACCGATCGCGCAGGTGGCGTGATACGCCTCGCGCATGCGCGCTATGCTCGGCGTCTGACTATTAACCCTGCGACGGCCCTGTGATACCCGATCTAACCCGTTGACTGCGGAGTGCTACAAAACTTATTAAAATTTATTTATAATATAATTTCTTAAATAGGTAACTATGTTTAAAGTACTCTGGATGACCCGCTGTTTTTACAGAAGCAGGCCCAAGACAACGGCTTGACCTTAAAACTTCACGCTCGCCTCATCGCCTCATAAAGCGGGATCCAAACTAATCTCCAAATAAACTAGATAACGCCCAAACCATTAGGAGAGGCCGCGGTGATAGCCAAATTCTACCGGGAACCCAGGGAGGATTTGCGACGAGTTAATTCGGGGCGCCCAGTGTTATACTGATAGGTAGAGATTGTGTGTTTTTTAACCGTCCGACTTAACGCTGCTAACCAACAGTTAAAAGGGGCGTGCCTCAAGATTTTGATTTTTGAGATTAAAAGTTGTATAGTGTATTACAAATGGCAAAATCTTATTTTTCTACTTTTATCGACAATAGTAGGAGACGAATTGAACTCCAGGGGGGGGAGGGGTTTACGTAGTAGTTTTATTTTATTTTATTAAACACCATACAGATTACAACTATTACAATACACAATATTAAATCACATGGTGCAAATCTGAATCGTAATCCAAACATTTGTGTTCTTTGAGAACTTCGTAATAAACCCCTACATAATATTACAACGAGGTTATAGGGCAGTATAGAGAAATGATATTACAGCAAGTATGTCAACGTAGATTGTTTATTGCTTGACTTACAACGACAGAATGAACAGAGAAACATGTGCATACGTTATTTATAACATAAGTAGGTACAGGTAAGCATTGCCGCCCAATATGGCGTAGTAGGAAACGACGTCACAACTTAAGTCCACTATTAAACATATTTTCTGGCGTGGCGTTACAATCGGCCATCCTGTAAGCGATTGCTCCTGCAATAAGGACGAGCAAATTTTCTGGGTAAGTTCGGGTAGGCTTGAGCATAGCTTGGCATTAGCGTTTCCTGGCATTGCTTTCGCGCCTAGCATCGGCTTCGCATGGCATCGGCTTCGTCTGGCATTGGCTCCGCCTGGCATCGGCTTCGCTTGGCATTGACTTGGCCTGGCATCGACTTGGCCTGGCATCGGCTTTACCTGGCATCGGCTTTACCTGGCATCGGCTTTACCTAGCATCGGCTTTACCTAGCTTCGCCTGGCATTGACTTGACTTTTGGTTGGCATGGCATCTCGCACATCACATCACGGTAGGCTGGCGTGCGTTCTACTCGGCTTTTCTGTAACAATTGTTCCCATAAACGGAACAAGCGAATTGGTTAGTGGCTGGCTAGATATACAAAGAAAGTAATAGCCAGTACAATACTATGGTCGCCTAAGATCCTAGCCGGTCTTTACATTATACGCCAGTATCTCATTACTGTTTGAGCTATCTGACATTGGATCTAATCACAAGACAAATCAAAGCATCCTAATCCATCAATAACGAAAATCCTTTATGCTGGGCACCAATTAATATAAATTACATTGTCCAACTTAATGTTTGTCCGAACTAGCAGCTATCACTTGGCACGGTTATATTAAAACAGTTTTGCAATGTTATCAAAATTGTAACTCTTTCAGGTACTAATTAGTTTGAATTAATGTTATCTGTACTTCTAAGTTGAATATCTATGGCTACCTTGCACATTTATTTCATTTAGTCACTTTACACTTATAACTAGACTCATCATCATCCGAGCGTCTGTCCCAGTTGCGTCTCGCGACGCCCGGGGTCCGCTTTCCTACATTTTCTCCTCCACTTCGCACGGTCGTCGGCATCCCCTGTAGTGAGACCATTGGCACGCATGTCATCCCTTACGACGTCAAGCCAGCACTTCTTGGGTCTTCCCCTCTTACCGGGACCCGGCGGGGCTGACATGGCCAGACATTTGTTACCTACGTAGCCCGGCGGTTGCCGCAAGACGTCACCATACCAACGAAGGCGACACTCTTGCAACTTGGCTGCAATGTCACGGACGTGAAGGCTGCCGCATATGCGAGAGTTTCTCACGCGGTCAATCCGCGTGACCCCACACATCCACCGCAGCATCTTCATTTCCGTGACACGCAGCTCCTGCTTGTGTCGCTCCAATATCGGCCAGGTCTCACTGCCATGTAAAAGGACAGGTCTAATAATGGTTTTGTAGACCTGTCCCTTCAACCGGATCGGCATTTTAGGGTCACAAATGACACCGGTCATCTCCCGCCATTTGGCCCACGCGGCAGCAATGCGTGACTTGACATCGCAATCGATGTCACTGGACTTATGAAAAACAGATCCCAGGTATTTAACCTGGTCCGTGCGCTCGACCAAATCACCGCCTATGCGGACGGATGTGGGATCTGTCGAGTTTAGTGCCAAGTACTCGGTCTTCGCCACATTTAGTTTCAGACCGCCGTTCTCAAGCGTCTCCTTCCTCACCTTTACACGTCGCACCAATCTGCCCCTGTCCGCGTCTGCCAGCGCAATGTCGTCAGCATACATGAGCAACCATGGAGGCTGCTCATGTGGGTTTCTGATGCTGTCCGACAATTCGTCTAATATTACACTGAACAGAAGCGGACTAAGGACCGAACCCTGGTGTACCCCGACGGTGATGGGGAAGGGTTTCGTGTCGCCAACAGCAGTCCGAACCATTGAATCGGAGTCACAGTACATGTCCCGGATAGTGTCAATATAGACCTCTGGAACCCCTTTGGACCGCAGTGCCTACCAGATCATCGCACGAGGAACACAGTCGAAGGCCTTCTGCATGTCTAGAAACAAACAGTGCAGAGGCATGTTCTTCGACCTGTATTTCCCTGCGAAAACCCTCAGGGCAAAAACAGGGTCCGTGGTCCCATGACCAGGGCGAAACCCGTATTGACACTCCGAGAGAGTACACTCCTGCCGGATCCGAGAGTCTATAATCCTCTCGAAGATCTTCATGGTGTGGGACATCACCTTAATACCGCGGTAGCTCCCGCACTCCTGCACTGACCCCTTACCTTTGAAGACTGGAGTAATTATACTCAGTCTCCATTGGTTTGGGATCTGCCCGCTGAGGAGTATGCTGTTAAAAAGGTTTACTAAGATGCCCACACCGCGAGGACCCATCGCCTTCCAGGCTTCGATGGGGACTCCATCGGGTCCGACAGCTTTCCGATTCTTCATGCGGCGAAGCGCAGTCAGGACTTCTCCAGGCGTTACCGGTGGCACTAGTCCCTGATTCGGAGGGAGGTCCGGAGGCTGCACCTCTTTGTGCTGTTTATTAAGCAGCTCGTGGAAGTACGAGCGCCATCTCTCCTTTACCACGAGGTCTTCGCTTAACAGGTTGCCCTCAGGGTCTTTTACACAGCGACACTTGGATATATCCTGTGCCGGTTTGACCCTGGAGCGCGCCAGCTTATAGATGAGCTTCTGCCCCTCAGACGATTCCAGCTTATCATACAGAGGTTGTAAGTGGTCACGTCTGGCTCTGGCTACAGCTCTCTTTGTGGCGCGCTTGGCAGCCCTGTACGCGTCGCGGTCTTCAGGAGATTCGGTCGCTTGCCACTTTTTAAAGAGGGCTTTCTTCTCCCTAGTCTCCCTCTGGACTGCGTCGTTCCACCACCAAGTTTCCTTGTCACATTTGCGTCCACCCTTAGACACACCGAGCACCACCTTCGCCGCTCCAAGGATGGCCGCCCCTGAACTTTGTCCCAGTAATCTTGAACTGGTTCGCCTTCAGTGTCGGTGCACTTGTCACCGACAGCTGAGACGAACTCCTGGGACCTTGTTTCATCAAGCAGCCACCATCTGATGCGGCGCTGGCACCGCTCGATGCGTTTGCCTTTGGGCTTCACGCAGAGGTCCATGACAAGGAGACGGTGTTGTGCAGTAAGACTCTCACCGGGTATGACCTTGCAGTTGGCCACCTTGCCGATGCTGTGTCGCCTAGTGAGTAGGAAATCGAACTGAGTTGTACGCCTTCCGCTCTTGTAGGTGATGAGTTCGGATTTCTTTTTGAAATACGTGTTCACAATGGCCAGATCGGCAGCCGCACACGTTCTGAGGATAGTTTCTCCTTCAGCGTTGCGGGTGCCGTATCCAAAACCACCATGAACACGCTCAAACTCCTCACACCTCTCACCCACTTGACCGTTTAGGTTGCCGCCCAAAACGATTCCCTGTGACAACGGAATGCTCCGAAGCACTCCCTCGAGTTGACCCCAAAACGACATCTTATCGGCGTCGCTACAACCGGCCTGTGGCGCGTAGGCACTTATCAGGTGGGTAATAATCCCATCGATAAGCACCCTCACGATCATAAGCCGGTCGCTACAGCGTTTCACCTCCAAGATGCCACTCTGCAGCCCCTCGGAGAGCACAACGGCCACCCCGTTCTCCCCACCAGGCGCACCCGTGTAATACAGCTTGTAGCCGTTCTGCAAGGGCCGGGCTCTGTTGCCCTTCCACCGAGTCTCCTGCAGGAACGCCACGTCCACCCTCCGCCTGGAGAGTACATCGGCCAAATCTACCGCACGCCCAGTCAGCGTGCCAATGTTCCAAGATGCGAAGCGGATTCGGGTTGGGGCTAACTTCTTAGCCGTGCTGGCCCGACACACGGCAGCCCTAGCCCACTTGCCACAGGAGTCGGGCGGGGCTCCTGCGCGCTGTTTTGCGGCGGCGCCCTATCCCTAGCAGCATTCCTTTTCTGACTGTTCATTTTTTTTTTGTTTCGGCGGGTGGCTTTTATGGTAGCGACGCCCTCAGACCTCCCAACCCCAGAGGGGAAAGCCAGCGCCAGAGCCTCGTCCGTTAGTCAGCAGGTGCACGCACTAGCACGGGAGGTTGACTTGGGCCCCGAAGATCTTGGTGGGGCCCCTTACACCCACACTTATAACTAGACTGATTACTAAAAAATTTCGTTGATCTAATATGTTATCTATTTTCTTACCAGTAGGGTAGCTATTTCCTTATAAGCGGTAGCTAGCTAAAAACGATCCTGGCGAGAGAGCTACGAAAGGTGCTGTGTCCTTGTTTAACGCGCTGCCAGCTCAAATAACATTGGATTTGGTAGAAACGGTAGATAATTTTATATTTTTCTTTTATTATGATTTAGTAAAATAAATTATTCATAAACTTTGGAACTTATCTAAATCTTTCTACAGTTCCTATAATTATTAATAAGAACTTCATAGTATTAAAAAATACTCATTAATACTTAGTAAGAGTAGTACTTAAATGTTTGAGTTTGGTAATACTAAATGCAAGATCCGCCTGGACCCGCCATCTTGTTTAAAGTGTAGGGTCGCCATAAATTTTATTGATCAAATATTTTTACAATCTCATAATATTAGGTAGGTATTTACTTACGTATCGATTGTTTTTAATTGGATATATACCGTTATAAGGTCATTGTTTGCTCGTGCTTCGATTTGCGATTGTGTAAATTTTCATATTAGACCTGTTAAATTTTCATGAAATATGGTTAATGCATGTTGTGTGACAAGGTGCAAAAATTACAATTCGGGGAATAATATCCTTTTTGTTTATGGCATATCTAACCGCGCTACAATCTATTACGATAGTAAAGGGTGAACCAATTAAATAAAGACGAAACTTCTGAAGTGAGCTTATGATTGCTAGAAGTTCTAATTCAAAACTATGGTATTTCTTTTCATCTTCAGTTGTCTGACGGCTATAGTAATGTATAGGTTTTTCACCTTCCTCAGTAACTTGTACGAGAATACCCGCAATACCATCACGACTGGCGTCCGTATATAAAATTGTCTCTTTATAAGGGTCAAAAATAGATAGCACACTATCTGATGTAAGTTTAGTTTTCAGAACTTGGAACGCTTGTTCGTGCACATAATACCAAGACCATGAAACGCCTTTCTTTAATAATTTCGTGAGAGGGGCAGAAATGACAGCGCAATTTTTTATGAATTTACGAAAATAGTTAATTAACTAACTAACTAACTATCTTCACGCTTTATCCCTGACGGGGTAGTCAGAGAGGACAGATCGCCAGGCTTCGCGATCCATGCATACTTCTTTCGCTTCTTCGAGATTCATCAATCGCTTCATACACGCACGTCTGGGTATCCAAGTACTTTTGACCTTTCCATTTTTGAGCAATCTGCTCACGTGGTCTTCATATGTAAGTCTCGGCCTACCCTGACCCTTTCTACCCTCTACTTTTGAACAATATATATTCTTCGTCAATCGTTCCTCACTCATTCGTTGGACGTGTCCAAACCAACGGAGCACGCCCTTTTCCAGCTTAACGCTGACACTTTCATTCAAACCTGCCATATTGCGTATCACTTTGTTACGTATTCGGTCGGCCAAGGTAACGCCGCACAATTTTCGAAGTGATCGCATCTCCACAGCATTCAATTTACTTTCATGCATCTGCTGACATACCCAGGTTTACTACCGTAAAGCAAAGTTGGCACTAGCACTTCGTTATGAATCGCCATTCGTGCTTCTTTTACGATGCTTTGTCGCTTTACTAACTGGGACAAAGCACCGTTAACTTTGTTTCCGGCAGCTACTCGCCGTTCTACATCCGAATCACATCTTCCATCCGCGCTAAACATACTTCCTAAATACACAATTTCATTGCACTTGCTAAAATAGTTAATTAAGCCTAAAAATTGTCGTAACTGATGTACCGTCTTCGGTGCAGGGAATTTCCTGACCGCGTTCACTTTGAATTCGTTTGGCATTACGCAATTCTGTTTAATTTTATAACCAAGAAACTCTATCTCCGTTTTAAAGAAATGACTTTTTTTAAAATTTAACGTTAGTACATTAGCTTTAAATATTTGCAACACTCTCTCCAAAAGGTTTAAATTTTCCTCAATAGTTAGTGTGACTAAATATACATCATCTAAATAAACAATAACGTTTTCAAACCTTAAATTACCTAATACCTTATTCATCATCTGCATAAAACAGGACGGTGCATTGATCAAACCAAATGGAAGGCGAAGAAATTCGTAATGTCCATCTTCGGTAATAAATGCCGTTTTTTCGATAGACTGTGAATTCATAATAATTTGGTAATATCCGCTTTTTAAATCAAGGCTAGTAAAGTATTTATAGCCCTGTAGTCTATCTACGAGGTCCTCAATTCGCGGCATTCGGTACTTATCTTTTACAGTTATTTTATTCAATGCACGGTAGTCAATGCAAAGTCTTTTCTCACCATTCTTTTTGCCAACAAATAGAGCGGGACTCGCGTATGGTGACCTACTGTCTCTGATAATATTACTATCCACTAGTTCCTGTACCATATCTCGTATAACCTTTCTATCATATAACCTGAGAAAATATAAAATGAGAAGTTCTAAAAGGTCTGCATTGCACCGGTCACGGGTCAGTTAAAGAAATAGTCATTTCGTGGTTGTCTACCTTACCTAATTCTTTTATATCTGAAGCAAAACACTGACTATACCGCTTAAATAACCAAAGCAGTTCTTTTAAGTGAGTGTGGCTATCAATACTAGTTTCATTTATAGCGTTACAAAATTCTTTAAACGATTGCGCGTAGTCAAATGTAAATAAGTTACCAACACGTGAGTATATTACATCATTTCGTTCGGTTATATTGCGCCTAATCAGTATATCACAACCAACTAAATCATCAATCACATAAAAATCCACCCCAGTTAACGCAACGCAATCTATTTTAAAATTAACAATGGTTCTACTAGTAACTGGCTTGGAATTCTGCCTGGAAAATCCTTGTAACAAAAGTGGTGAGGGTAGCACACTGGTAGGGAGTGAATTTTTTTTTACTACGAATTCGGCAATTAATGAACAGCTACTACCCGTAACGATAAATGCTTCGTGAACAAAATTATTAAAGCTGACAGCTTTGACAAATTCATTTCGTGAATTGCAGGTAGAAATAAATTTAGTCTCCTCTGTTTCTGGTTTTATTAGTCCCGTATTTTTCTTATAACGGCAAATGGCCTCCACATGCCCCTTTTTCCCACAAAAGTTACATTTATTGAGATCACACTGGTTCCTTTTGTGATTACCACCACATGAGTAACATTTAATAGGTTTTCGAGTCTGTGCCGTACTTATTTGATTACTATCTTGTGCATTATTATTCGAATTCATGCTACTATTTGAGGTTACGTTCTTAGCGAGCTGGTGAGAGTGATTTGTTTGATCGACTGTTTTTTGTTGGTTTTCACGTGTACTACTCGAGGTAGTTTGTTTACTGTTTTTACGTCTATAAGTACGACCGTGCAGGTAACTGGCCAAATCATGACAAGATCTGAAATTGCTGGCTTCGATAGATGCTCCGATATTACTATCACCTATACTACCAACAATTAAATATATTATATCTTGTTCCGAAAAATTTAATGATAGTCTGTCTATTTTACATTTTATATCGAAATAGAATTCGTATAACGATTGATTTTCTGCTGGTTTTTTGTTAACAATTTCTTTTAAGAGCTCGAACATATTACGGCGTATTTGAAAACTATTAGACAAGCGTTGGTACCAATAGTTCCACTTCCACGTAGGCCACTGACTATCCGTACGCAACAATGAATCATACCAAATTTTACCAGAAACTTTCAATTTATTAAGAGCTTGATAACGTATCGTTTCGTCGGACCACTTAAAGGTTGCGGCGTAGGATTTTATGATACTGAGCCATGCATTAATATCATCGGTCAAAGGATCAAACTCCGGTATAATATTATTCAAGGTATTCACTGATTTTTTATCTTTTCGACGCGGTACCTTTGACTTCCTTTTGCGAGGCGGTGACGCCGATGGGGTCCTGCTGGCCCTTGAACTTGTCGAGCTACTACTGCTGCTCGACGACGATCGCCCTAATAATAATAATAATTCGCTTTTTGATTTATCCACTATCTGATACCAACAAAAAATGTATCAGTAAGTTATTGAAAAGCTCACATCCGCAGGGCAGCTTGTGGCGAGCTGAATGTGCGTGGCTACACATCGGTCCCGATTCCTTAGAGTTTTGTTGCCCTTCTGCACCGGTTAGGATTTAATGGCCTAACGGGAGAGCAGTGAGAGTGCTACTCCCGGGAGTGCAGCAAATCTCAACTCTGGCTTGCCTTAATTGGCCGGTCAGAGGGAGGGAGCCAGAGCTATATGCTCGGGGGTGGAAGTGTCATTTTCAAGGGCATAACTACGGGGAAGCCCGCTCCGGGCCTGTCCCGCGAAGGTGAAACCGGCGCCGCACCGCTCGACACCCCAAGCCGCTCACACCGGTGTTGCCCTCTGTCGCCTTACAGGCTTATTTTGCCTATGGCGATTGTATAGGGTATAGATTGTATGCCCATCTAGTGAGTTGGCAAGTCACCGTCTGCCACTATTTTGATAATAATATATTAAAAAGGCAGACGCCGTTTTCATCAATAGCTTAAATCACCCAATCCATTTAACATTCAACCCAATAGCCCATTTCATAGTTAGCATATTTCACGATAGTTTAACTCCCATTGGAGGTGATCCATTACCGTTCTTCTACATAAGGCGGGCGTGGATTTCCTGTAGTGGGCGTCCCATTTCCTATTAGATTAAAATTCTCAAAGGGCCTCTGCGTGTTGGACGAATATGTCCCCATGTAAGCCTGCCAAAAGACCGGGTATCTTCATAAGAAAAAAAAAAAGAATATACCCGTGAAGAAGAGACAATAATAATAATACACTACATAGCTAATGTCGTTTATATAATCTTAAAATATTTAAAATAATATTACCATAGCCGGAAAGCTTATAAACCGTATTTCTAGTAAAGGAAAAATGAATATAAAATATGAAAATCAAGAAATAACAAATAAAACCTTATATACGGAAATATACAAGATACTATAATTATGGATATGCGTGACATTAGATGTCATGTGACATATCAGAATTAATTTCACAAACATTAAACATAAACGATATCTTTGCTAAATGCTTACAAGATCCAGGGCTAAAAGGAATGCACAAGATCCATCTCCGGATTCGCCGCATTGCTCCGCCTCGCAGTCCACGGTTAGCATATCCGCTACATCGACTGCAGTTGAGGCGTTGAGCTCGAGCTCAAGCGGCGAATATTTCTCCCCGCCGTCGTCACCACCACCAGCGCGGCGGCGTGGGAGAGTCTGGCCACCGACACGCTTGGAGTCTCGGGGCCCACCGGCTTCGAATAGGGCTCCCGCTACCGGTGGTAATGTGCGCCGCATGCGATGGACTGATTCTATGAATGAGAACGTCATGCGGGCATATTTTGTGACTACAGAGGGGGGAATTAACCTTACTGCATACCGTGATCGGCTGTTAACTGTGTTTCAGGGTCTTGAACCAGCTGTTAACGTCTCGGCACAACGATTATCGGATCAGGTGCGGGCTATTCAACGTTGTAACATGTTGGATAGTGCTGTACTTGAGCGGCTACGTTCTGAGGTACGAAATAGCCTTGACTGTCCAACTTCATCACAGGTTACAAATTCATCGGTAACAAACACAACACACAATGATGAAGTTGTTGCAGTTGAGGCTATATCCGTAAGTATCCAGTGTAATGATAACTTAAGGAGTGCATTGGAGGATGCGATTCTGGAATATCGATCTATGAGTCCAGGCTGTAGACCTAGCCTACCGCGTTTGCCTATGCATAAACGGAATATGGCCTTGGTGTGTGCTCTAGATTCGCTATTACCTGATTATTTGGATAATAGTGAAGACCTTGGTGATACGCACTCGATCCTATACTGTGCGGCCGTTGCAGCATGTAGAGTAGCTGAAGTAAAATTTTTTGAAAAGAAACTTGCTTCTGCTCCTAAACTTGCTGTACCAGCTTGGCAGTGTAGAATTGAGCGTCGTATCGCTCGGGCTAGGGCACTCATTGGGAAGCTAATCTGCTTTAGATCGGGAAACACTCGTCCGAGGGTCATGCGCTTTGTGAAGCAGGCGTTTTCAGGCACTAACATCACGCCTCAAGAATATGTGGGAACGTCATGTATCACGGAGCGCATTGACTTTCTGAAGCAGAAAGTTTGTGCATGGGCAAACCGGATTCGTCGTTATAAGAAACGCGTAGAGCGATATACCCAGAACCGCATGTTCCAAAAGGATGAGAGGTGGGTTTATCGACGGTGGGAAAAACCCAATTCCGGTGTGGATAACGGACCGCGACCAAATGCTGATATTATAAATGCATTTTGGCGTGGTATTTGGTCGAGGCCCGTTAGTCATATTGAAGGTGAATGGATGAGAGATGTTGTACGGGAATGTGAATCTATACAGGCAATGGAGTCAATTAATATATCAGAACAGGATGTAGCAAATGCAGTCCGTTCTTTGCCCAACTGGAAATCAGCGGGACCGGACGGACTGCATAATTTCTGGCTTAAGTGGCTCCGTAGTTCACATTCTCGTTTAGCAGGTCAATTCCAGTCATGTGTAGAGTCGGGCTCTCTGCCCGATTTTATAACAACTGGAATAACCCACCTTCTCTATAAATCTGGCGATGCCTTGGATCCCAAAAATTAAAGACCTATCACATGTTTACCAACAGTCTATAAACTTCTAACATCCATTTTGAGAATCAAAATTACTTCACATTTAGATAAAAATTCAGTCTTGTCTTTGTCTCAAAATGGATGTAGAAGTGGGACCCGAGGCACCAAAGAGCTCCTTATTATTGACATGATCATTAACCAACAGGTACGCCGTAATCGTCGCAGTCTGACGACATGTTGGATTGATTATAAAAAAGCTTTTGACTCTGTGCCTCATACGTGGCTTCTGAGGGTGCTGGAGCTGTACAAAGTGGATGCAACTCTTTGTACTTTCCTGCAGTCATGTATGAGGCAATGGAGAACAGACCTTTGCTATCCAGGATGTCGTCAGACTGTAACAAATGGCTTGCCTATTGAGCGGGGTATATTCCAGGGCGACAGTCTCAGTCCTTTATGGTTTTGTCTAGCACTGAACCCTCTTAGTACTATACTAGAGAGTTCAGGGCTAGGCTTTCAGTTGCGAAGAGAAGGTCGAGTTATATCCCACTTGCTTTACATGGACGACCTTAAGCTATTTGCCACCACCAAATTGGAACTGATAGAACTATTGAAGTTAACAAAATCCTTTAGTAGTTCTATTAGAATGGAATTTGGCGTTGACAAATGTGCAGTCATGCATGTAAAGAAGGGTGGGATTGTGGAGTCTGAAGGTGTTGAGCTTTCAGATTCCATAATACTCAGATCTCTTTCCGCCACTGAGACCTATAAGTATCTGGGTATATCGCAGGCATTAGGAATTAACGAATCTGGTGTGAAACAAACATTGAAGGAGCGATTCTTTGGCCGTCTGAAAAAAGTACTGAAAAGTCTTTTATCAGGCGGTAATAAGGTGCGTGCCTTCAATGGGTGGGTCATACCGGTCCTAATGTATTCCTTCGGTATACTTAGATGGACTCAGACTGAATTAGATGCCCTGGATAGGAAAGTGCGGTCCTTGTTGACCACATTTCGAATGCATCATCCTCGTTCATCAGTAATGAGGTTGTATATCCCTCGGAAGTGTGGAGGTCGAGGCTTTTTAAATGTCAAGACCCTCCATAACCGTGAGATATGCAACCTCAGAGAATATTTTCTCAATGCTGACACGAGGTTGCATCGCGATGTGGTTGCAGTGGATAATGGACATACCCCGCTCACGTTGGCTAAAGAGAATTGGCATAAACCTATAGTACTTGGTGTTACTGATCGCAAGGAGGTATGGAAGAGTAAGGAGCTGCATGGTCGTTTTTATCAGGCCTTACACAGGCCTGATATAGACTTCAATGCATCAGTATCTTGGCTACGATTTGGTGATCTCTTTGGAGAGACTGAAGGGTTTGTTTTTGCAATTACTGACGAAGTTGTAATGACAAAGAACTACAGGAAGTATATCCTGAAGGATGGTACGGTGGACATCTGTCGGGCATGTCATCGTCCCGGAGAATCCCTTAGGCATATTATTTCTGGTTGTTCGAGTCTTGCAAACGGTGAGTATTTGCATCGACACAACCAAGTAGCCAAGATCATTCACCAGCAACTTGCTCTTAAGTACAATCTTGTTGATTTAGAGGTACCATACTATAGATATGTGCCCGACCCAGTTCTCGAAAATGGTCATGTCACATTATACTGGGATCGATCTATTATCACGGAGAGGACTATTGTCGCCAATAAGCCTGACATAGTGGTAATAGATCGATTAGAACGCCGTGCAATTATTGTTGACATCACCATACCTCACGACGAAAACCTCATGAAAGCCGAGGTAGACAAACAAAAGAAATATTTAGACTTGGCTCATGAGGTTGTCGACGTGTGGGGTGTGGATTCAGCGATCATTGTACCGATAGTCATATCTGTCCATGGACTTATAGCCAAGAGCCTTGACCAACACCTACAAAGGCTCGCGTTAAACAGCTGGATCAAGGGCCTGATACAGAAAGCAGTTGTTCTCGACACGGCACGTATTGTGAGGAAATTCCTTTCTCTGGAGCCCTAACCACCGGTAGCTTGGTCCCTGTACCCGATACCGGTGGGTCACTATTTTTTATATTTTTATATTTTTAAATGTATTTTTTATTTTATAGATATATTTAAAAATGTAATTGATATGTTGTATAAATAAATAAAGAGAATAATAATAATAAATCTTTATTCATTTAGGTCACAAAGTAACACTTATGAACGTCAAGAATATTGCTTCTACATTTACATTTACTGCCAGATTCGCAAAGCAATAGGTAGAGCCTGAGGAAGAACCTGGCAATAAAACTCATGGCCACTCTTTTCTAAACGCCAGTAATTACATTAGTTTGATTAACATGATATTTGACCAATTATATAGTAATGAATTTATACAAACAAAAAAAAAACAAAATCAATGTTGTGTTTAAATCATATCAAAATTAGAGCGATTATAGTTGCCGGTTCTAAGGGCAGCCTACCCTTGAAGAAGAAGAATCTGGCAAGAAAGTCAATGGATGCCATTTTAAAATGTAGGAATGGCTTACAACATTAACTCGCTTGTGGTAACGTTTACGCTTACCCATGACACGTGGATCCCACTTCTGATGTTAGGAATTAAACAGTGCTCGTGTACTTATCACGTTTTAATCAATTAATATATATATTGTATTTACATTAACTTTGTAAAGAAAAGGAGCCTATCCACAACTTATCCGTTCTACGGTTATCAGCCAAGTGTCGAGCACGCCACGCGTTGCTCGTATTTTCTCCGCAAAAAACAAGATGGCGCTCGCTCGACGATGTTCCAAAGGCAACAGTGTTGCCAACACAGTCTTCTTCATTTTTTTTTCTTGATACTTCCAACACGTGGACCCCACTTCACTTCTGAATTATTACAACGAGGGAAGTATAGAGAAATGATATTACAGCAAGTATGTCAACGTAGATTGTTTATTGCTTGACTTACAACGACAGAATGAACAGAGAAACATGTGCATACGTTTTTTATAACATAAGTACAGGTAAGCATTGCCGCCCAATATGGCGTAGTAGGAAACGACGTCACAATAAATAAAAACGAGAGCAAAATGGCAACACTGCCTTGGGGATTTAGGTGTTATTTACTTATTTTTATTCTATAGTCTATACATATAATAAAATCGTAACAAAGTAAAAACTGTACATTGAATATTTTTACAAAAAAAATGCTTGCTGGGTGTTCACTATAGGATACCAAAGCCAAAAATTTTGTTTTTAGAATTTGTGTCTTCAACTGCAGCGATATCAGTGCGAAAGACTGTCACTTTATCGGTTTCTCAATATGTACTGGCCATCTTCCTAGATATTTCCGGGGCTTTCGATAACGCTTGGTGGCCAATGCTATTAATGAAATTAAAGTCTCGCGGTTGCTATAGAAATGTTTACTCTCTTATTTATTCATATTTTTCACAAGGTACAACAACTTTAAAATTAGGTCATTATTCTGCAACGAAAACGTTAATAGGCTGTCCTCAGGGGTCTGTGCTAGGCCCACACTTGTGGAACTTAGGATTTGATGACTTTTTCAGTTTACCATTACCGGAGGGCTGTTCAATGACAGGATACGCCGATGACGGTATGTTGCTCGTTCAGTCGAATACTCGTGCGGGACTCGAGAGCTTGGCCCACACGTGTTTGCGCGTCGTTGCGGAGTGGGGCGTACGAAACAGGTTATTTTTTGCACCCAGCAAAACATTTCAGTTGCTTTTGAAAGGAAGTTTGAAAGTACCACCGCGCAATAAATTCAATAACGTTAACATTAAAAATAAAACTTCGGTTTGCTATTTAGGATTGATTTTAGAGAGAAATTTTGCATTCGTTGAGCACATAAAAACTGTAGGTGAAAAGGCTAAAAATAGCTACTATGCGTTGTCGAGAATATCTACTGCTACATGGGGACTTTCGTTCAAAACACTGAAGGTCGTTTACGGGGCCACTTATCTAGGCTGTATGTGTTACGGGGCGCCGGTATGGGCAGATAAGGCTACTATTGGTGCTGCACGTTTAAAGTTACTCCAAAGTCAACGCCTTGCATTGATATTTTTATGCATGGCCTACAGGACGGTTAGCGCGGAGGCTCTGCCGGTGATGGCAGGGGTCCTCCCGGTTGATCTCGAAATTCAGAGACGCGCGGCCATATACTATTCGGCTAAGGATGGCATGGATGATAGGTTTTTGTTAGAAAGAGATCGCCATAGAATTGCCAGACTGTATCGTGATAATGCGTGAAGAACTTTTAGACGAATGGCAGCTGCGTTGGAACACTTCCATCAAAAGGCGCCACATCTACCAGTTTTTCCCAGACGTTCGTGAACGCCTAGGAATGTTCTGGCTGGAGGTTGATCACTGTGTTGCTCAATTTCTCACGGGACATGGTAACTTTAGGAGCAAATTACATTCGTTTAAGCTGGTTGAGTCACCGTTCTGTCAGTGTTCAACTGCTGACGCCAAATATGATCAGACCGCCCATCATATACTTTGGGAGTGTAGCATTTGGCAAAATGAGCGATATAATATGCTTAATTGTTTACAAGTAACGTCGGGAGTAGTTTACTATGCGGATCTCGTGGCATCGAGGGTAAATTTTCGTGCTTTTAAACGTTTCTGCCATACATATTACTGGAATCAAACATAGCTCACATAGGACCCGTAATATACTATTACCGTGGTGCTTCCCTATTTCTATAGGATTTACACCTAGTTGCTTTCCAGGTCTCCCGCTTTGCAAAGGAGGGAAGAGGCATTACGTTCTTTTCTTACTTCCACACATTATCTTCTGATTAATTTCGTTGCGGGTCCCAAGACATGCTAACTTCTCCTGGGACATCACCGAGATCGAGCTCGGTGTAACTTTTCTGGTGTTTTGGTCATTGCTGTAGATCCTGGTTTACAGGAGTCACAGTAATGGGAATGTGGGTGGGATTAGTCACAATAAAAAAAAAATAGGTCGGGCCTACACATAGGCTATATATTAACACGCTACATAATCTAGGAGCTTGGCAGAACACAATTAGCTGTAAATGCATGTTCGGGATAAACTCTGAAACTACTGATTGGATTTCATTCAATTTTTGCACAAACATTAACAATAGGTCGGGCCTACACATAGGCTTTATATTATCACGCTACATAACCTAGGAACATGGCAGAACACAATTAGCTGAAAATTCATGTTCGGGATAAATTAAGAAATGACGAGATGGAATTTATTAAAATTTTACACAAATATTAACAGTAGTCCGGGTCTACACATAGGCTGTAAATTATCACGCTACATAACTTAGGAGCTCGGCAGAGAGCAAATAGGTGTATATGCATGTCCGGTATAAACTTAGTAACTTCTGAATGGTTTTATTAAAACTTTGCACAAATATTGAAAATAGGTCATATTCATTCATATTCTTTATTTGCATTTTACAATGTGTTTCTTAGGTGGTAGTATTATAATATTATATGGCCATTGTAAACCCTGTCGGGCACAGCAAAAAATTTTTAACTTAATACTAGACGTCGAATACAACATAACTTAATCTTAGTGTTAGTAACAGTCAAGAACAAAAGAAAGCAAACAATATCCATTATTCATTATTTCATTATTTTTACCAATTTGAATTTTATCTCTCAGTTATTACTTAAGGGAGGCGCTATGCATATGTCCGTTAAATATTCGTTTACTGAATAATAGCACCTTTCTAATAGTATGCTTTTAATTTTATTCCTAAATACATTTATTTTATTTTCATTTCTAATATCTTCCGGTAATTTATTGTATATTTTAATTGACATCACATAAGGGCTAGTGGAGTGCATATCCAGTCTTGACCTAGGGAGGTTGAGCCTTGTTTTGTGACGTAGTTCATACCTGCTTTGTTTTTCTTCCCTAGTGGTGTAGAACATTGGATGCTTTCGTACAAATATACATGCCTCCAAAATATAAATACAAGGAAGGGTCAAAATCCTCAGGGCCTTAAAGTGAGGTTTACAACTGTCCAACCCTCGCATGTTAACCAGTATTCGAATTAGTTTTTTTTGTGAAACTAAAAGCTCTTCCACGTTTGTACTATTCCCCCATAACATCACACCGTAACTCAACCAAGCATAGGCATACGCGTAGTATGCCGCTAGTGCAGTATTGACACAAGTAGTTTTCTTAATTTCATAGAGTGCATATGTAAATCTCGATAATTTAGCCTTTACATTCCGAATGTGCGCGATCCAGTTCAAGTTAGTGTCTATTGTTAAACCTAACAGACTGAAGGTAGCCACCTTATCTATATTCTTACCACCAAACGAGAAATGTATATCCAAAGTTCTTTTTTGATACGGGTGAAAGGTAATTATTTTAGTCTTTGAGTAATTAAGTTCTAAATTGTGCTTCTTTAACTATTCTACTGTTTGAGACAAAGTTTTGTGTAGTATTTGGTTTACATTAAAACTGTTAGTACATGGCATAATCATGGAGATATCATCGGCGAATAGGATGCATGGCGTGTCAATGTTTTTTGGGAGGTCATTTATATAGACCAAGAATAGTAGGCATCCAATTACACTTCCCTGAGGAATAGATGCGTTAATAATTTTTACCTCGGATCGTATTTTTTGTATTTCTGTAGTATTATCATTGTAGTGTTCTATTTCAACCTGGTGCTCTCTATCTTTTAGGTAAGATGCAAACCAATCATGCGCTTTCCCCCGAATGCCTATTCCATTTAATTTATCCAATAAAATTTTGTATTGTACCTTATCATAGGCCTTAGTCATGTCTAGTAAGAGGCCTAACCCATATTTTTTATCATTAATAAAGTTTTGTGCTTGCTGTATGAATTTGTAGACTGCTAATGTAGTGGAACGATTGTGTCTAAATCCATTTTGAGCTTCGTGAAAAATGTTATATTTTTCGCAGAAGGAGTAGACACGACTACACATAGCTCTTTCGAATATTTTGGATCCTGTTGGCAGTAATGCAATCGGGCGGTAGTTACTGGGGTCCGCTTTTGTATTTTTCTTATGTATAGGTTTAATGATTGCCTTTTTTAATATTTCAGGGAAAGTACCTTCTTCAAAGGACTGGTTTATTAGAATATAGATGGGTAAAGTCAATTCAAAAAGGATGGAAATTCATCAATTCCGTGACTTCTCTTATTTTTAAGATTTTTTATTATTGTTTTAATTTCATAGGGTTCAACAGGTTTCAAGAATAAGGAGTTTTCGTTACGCTCGATCTCTGGTCTGTCAGGCATACCAAGATTTTGTTCTCCAATCGTCGCAAAAAGGTCGTTAAATGTATTGGCCACCAGCTTGGGGTCAGAAATTATATTGCTATTTATTTTCAATTTAATATTATCGGTCGGGTCTACATATAGGCTTTATATTATCACGCTGCATAACTAAGAGGTTCGGCAGAGAATGATTAGTTACATTTGCATATCCGGACAAACTTAAAAACTGCTGAATAGATTAAATTAAAATTATGCTAGAATATTAACAAGAGTTCGGCTCTATAAATAGGCTTATATAATCACGCTATAAAACCTAAGAGTTCGGCAGAGTACAATTAAATTCTGCATGTAAATCCGGGCAAAACGCAAAACTATTGTATACATTTAATTAATGTCTTTCATGAATAATAACACAACGTTGGGTATACTTATAGACTATATATTATCACGCTACATACCTTAGAGGCTTAGCAGAGAACATTTAGATACATATTTATGTACGGGATAAACGCAAAAACTGCTGAATAGATTTATTTAATATCTTTGATGAAGAATAACCAGACGTTGGGTCTATATATAGGCTATATTATCACGCTATATAATCTAGGGGCTCAACAGAGAACTATTAGATACATATATATAAGCGATAAACGCGAACACTACCTGCTTAATTAATTTAGTTTAAATCTTACATGAATGTCAACAAGAGATTGAATCTGCATTTTATAACATGATAACAGATAAGCTATACCTACCCGTAGCCTATGTGTAACTGCATGTATGTAAATTTTTAATAAAGTGGAGAAAGACAATTTGATTCGAGACAGGGATTGAACCTGTGACCTTTGCCTAACCAGGGCAATGTTCTAGCCACCTGAACTACCCGAACCGTATCGAATCAAGTTGAAATTCTCCACCATATTTATATCGTCATTATGAGTATGAAGATAAATTTCTCATAAAAATTTATGAGAAATTTAGCAAATAATTGCTTTAAAAATTTATCAATAAGCATGTATGTAGTTAGCGATAAATATGTCCTCCATTAAATCTCTCAGAGGTCAAGCGTGGTAATATCTCAGAGTAAAATATTTTTTTTAACCGTCCTGGAACACGTTGATGCGGGCTAGCCTCACGGAAGCTATGAATCTTGAATTAGGTAAGGAGATTCTACAGGCAGCACTAGAAGTGTTTTCCAAGTCGCAGTTTATTACTCCGCAAATTACTAACTATACTTGCTCAACGCTAAGCATGATGTGGTATTCGCATTATGATTGTTCTGAGGTAAGTGGAAGCCTTGTGCCACTGTCGTAAACAATACCTTTCTTGGCTGCATTTTACAGAATCTACCATAGTGAGAAGAAAAATAAGAAACACATGCTTAAGGATTGCCCTCATATTAGAAACATGAAACATTTACAGAAATTTATCAGAACTTTACGACCAATAATTTATTGATTGGTAGTGTCACAGTTTTGTTCAAATATCCGGAAGGAATCGGAAACAGTTTTTTTTATAACTACAAGTTCATATGCTGTACTTGAACATCAATTTGATAGCCCAGCTGGGTGACAATTCGCAAGTTCATAATTTCTAAGAAGTACTTCTAAGTCTTTGCGAAGGCGCTCTACCGTAGGCCGTACTTTGGTAAAGTACCTTTATAGGTAGACAGATGTGGCTTTTTCTCTCGAAAATTGGTAGAATTACAGTGGTTTACAGACAATTGTAGTCGGTCAATATAATGACACAAAATCAATTTGTAGTTTCTCTGCTATTTTACACAAGAAAATGAAGTGAACTTCTAGCGTACACCACCAATTGAAGGTATCGATTCTGCTTTTTCTAAATCAGTCGTCTTCGAAATTGTGTATTACGATATACAACTGAACTTCGAAAATTTCGATGAGTCGTGGCATCGGCGAACCAGTGATTTTCCCCTGTTTCCCGCCATTCTTCACAATTACCCCTTTTCAATTTAGGCGCGTGCAGTTCCTGTGTGCATAAGCTTTACAAAGGGTCTTAGCAAGACACAGGGGCAAATACTTTAATAACAGCTTCGAGTTTCGACCTGAGGTTAATAAATACATGCATACATATTGTCACGCCTTTAGCCTGAAGGGGTAGGCAGAGGCATACTATACACCCACATTTAATCAAACAAAATTTGCATCTAATTAAACTTTGAGTAAGTGGTGTTCAGTTATTCGCACAATTGTACGTCGGTATCTTCTGCGTCATCAGTCTGGCTTATAGGGTGGTATTTTTGGCAACTGTGAGAATTATATGAACATAGTTTATATAGAAGTTTTACAAACATTACTTTTGTTAGTATAGGAGGGTGTAGTTTAATAGGTATATCTTTTTAGTACTAAACTACCCGAACGGTACCGAAACAAGTTGAAATTCTTCACTATATTGTAATCATAATTTAGAATATGTGCGGAACCATCTATTGAGCTACATAACAACTCTGATATCAATGAATAGTGTTACAACTATTTTAAAACATTGATACCTATGGACACCACTCAATCTATAGATATTTTTTAAAGCATTAGTATGCTAACTTTCATATAATTGTAATTGTTTTTGCCAAAAATAAGTAAAAAAAATACAATTCTGTTCAGCACGGAGATTAGTTTTAGTCAGTGGTATTACAACATAACTTTTTTCACCCGTGCTATGTACACGTTACACGTGCTATGGCACTCTCGTTTGCACACAAACATACTTATATGCCTGGGCTAAGTATATCTGGGTTAAATATGGTATTAAATTTACATTGAATATTTTTGAAAAAAGTTAGTTGTTAGAATTATATACCTTTGTAAAGTAAAACTTATTTAACTTTGTATTTGTTTGTTTGTTACTACTACACATAAGATATAGTTCAAAACACTACTTTGCCGAGGGACTCGGTAGAGAGTAATACAAATTTTGCGTCTTTCACAATTTCCACGCGAACGAAGTCGCGGGCAACAGCTAGTAATAATATAAAAATGGTAAATGAAAATGTAACTAATAATTCTAACTACTGGGCGTGGAATAAAGGATACCTTTGAGCTGTTCAATGTATGCTGCTATCTTAGGAGTAAATATATCAAGAGAAGCATCATTTTTAGCTAAATCATTATACTGTCGAGCCATCCTAACAATAGGGTTAAAGTATGATATGTTGTTTTTATGTATATGTAGTGCAAAAAGACTCGTCTGGTTTGACCATTTTCTTCTATCAGTGCCTTCGTATTAACTTTTTGCAGCTTGTATCTTTTTTTTCATATTAAATTCATTCTGCGAGGTTAAGTAGTCTAACCTTGCTTTCTTCTTCATTCGAACTGCTTCTTTCACTTCCTCATTCCACCATGCATCACACTTATTACTACTGCCTCTTTTTGTTTCTCCACAAACTTCCACAGCGGCATTTATCATACTACACTTTTCACATTCTCACTACTAACATTGACGTCGCCAAGCTTTTCGGCTACCCTTTTCTTATATTTATCCCTAATGGATGCATCCTGCAGCTTCCAGCTTTTGATGCTATAAGTAGGCTCATGTTCAGGACACTCGGTACGATGAAGCCAACCCGCGAACAGACCTCTAATCCTAGTTATGACTAGGTAGTAGTCTGATCCCAGCTCAGCGCCTCGATAAACCCTAGTGTCCATCACCTGTTTACGGAGCCGACTATCCATTAGGAATAGATCTACCATGCTTCTCTTTGACTTACATCTCCTCGTATACATATGAATTTGTTTCTGGTTGAACAAGGTGTTCACCGCAAACAAATCCTTTTTCTTACAAAATGCTAGTATAATCTTGCCGGCGTCGTTTACCGTTTCGTCTTCATACTTCCCTGCTCTCCGTCCTACACTTCCAGCAGTGTCAGGCCGCGCGTGTAGGGTGGTGGTCCTCTACGCCGCTGTGGCACACACTTTTCGCACCAGCGGGAACGAACTGGTGCACGTCGTCTCGGAGGCACGCCCTAACGTTAATCGTCCTCGTAGCACTCGTGTTGGAGTAGCATTGCAGCCTTGGCTGGCAGGGATGGCGACGGGCACGCTATACTCCTCATTTCCAGGGATATATTGTATTAAATTATTTTGGAGAAAGCTCATTTTGTAAACCTTTTTGAACAATTGTAAATTTGAATTTGAAAAAATAAAAACAAAATATTTTTGCGGCAAAATGGTAGCGAAGGCCGAAGGTTTCATTTATCTACGGTAGTTATTGGCTGTTATTTAGGAGAATGCCCATCTCCCATACATCGTTGGGCCCAAAAAATGAAAAACCAGTATAGAATCCAAACTAGTGTCATTAGCTAGGCAAATATTTTAGGAGTCACAGTAATGGGAATGTGGGTGGGATTAGTCAAAATTAAAAAAAAAAGTTAGTCAAATATATGAAATTCAAATTGCCAAAATTTCATTTTTATTGTCAACTACTGACCCGCGCAACTCCGTTAGCGCCAAATAAGAGAAACAGACAAAGAAAGAGAAATTAGTTAAAGAGGGTGGCGCGTAGGCATCTTTATTCTTATTGATATGTATAGGAGCGGGCGAACAAGTGAAACAGCTGGTAGCCGGTTATAGACTAACGTTTAATCGAGGTAGATATGTAACCGTATCTAATGCATATACATCATCCCTCCACCCTTATTCCTAATTACTATACATTAACACAAAATACCATAGGTAATGTATATTTTAACTAGAACAACAACTTAAAATATTAAAAATATTTGGAGTAATCCACTCTAGATCGCTCGCGTCTACTCCGCGGTTCTTGTGGATCTAAACAGGATAAAGGCTGCATTGCCTCGCTCTCAATGGCGGCCTGTGGTCCGGATCCGCTCACAATAACGTCACAAGGCTCGAGCGGGGCGCCCGCTTCTCCTCCACACGTAGTTGGGGGCGGCGCGGGAGTATCCGACTCAGAGGCGATGGTGACCGGTGAAGGTGAAGGCCGTGGCTGTGACACGGCACCTCCCTCATCTCTGCTGCCATGCACCGCGACTTGGGATTCGTTGGCAATATTCTGTGAACTCGAGGAACCCATTGACTCCTTTTCTCCCGTAATACTTATAGTGCCCTCCATAGGCCAACATAGACTAGGTTGGCATTGAATCTGATTCTTTATCTCCACTGATTTTCCTCCTGCCTCCGAACTCCGTTGAATCTTTACTCCAATTATTTGATTTGCATGCCTTTTTACCGTTACATTCGTTGCAGCATCCTTAATAGTGTAAGCAACTTTACCACGTTTGTTAAGAATAGTGCCTTTAGTCCATATAAATTTATTGTTGTTTAAATTTTTTTTGTACATAACAGGCTCGCCTCCTGCGAAGCACTTCCGAGAAACTCCTCCGTAATATTTACTCTGTAAGGACTGTTTTTGTTTGACTGATTGTGCGAGGTCCGAGTGTGAAGGCGACGGAGAACGCGGATTCAGTAAATCTAACACCGTCCTGAGGCGCCGACCGAAAACAATTTCTGCGGGACTACGGCCCGTAGTGCTATTAACGGAATTTCGGTAATCAAACAAATATTTACTTAATTGGTTATTAAACTTTTGTTGAATCAATTCTACAAGTAGTGCAGATTTAAGACCTTTTTTTACAATCCGAACAAAAATCTCTCCTTGACCATTGCTCATCGGAGAATATGGTGGGGAAGTGACATGTAAGATTCCATTCATACCACAAAACTGCTTAAATTCCTGCGAAGTGAACGATGTTCCATTATCACTTACCACAGTATGCGGTGTGCCAAAACGTGACATAAAATCTATTAAACGGGATATCAACGCCGTCGTTGTAATATTATTTTTCATGTTGTAGCATTCTACCCATTTCGAGTATGCGTCCACTATAACTAAATACATATTATTGTTTACTGGACCTAAAAAATCACAATGTATTCTGTAAAACGGCTGAGGTGGATATCTCCACGGCGCGAGGCGGGT
Source organism: Thumatha senex (assembly GCA_948477245.1). NCBI lineage: Eukaryota > Metazoa > Arthropoda > Insecta > Lepidoptera > Erebidae > Thumatha > Thumatha senex. Next base: position 18,558,244 of record OX419743.1, read on the forward strand.
GCGCGGGGGAGAGGGACGTAACGCCCCACATACTGAGCAATTGTTTACTAGCATCTCCAACTCCTTGTCTACCCCTGGGAACCAAAACCTTGAGCGTACCTCAGCTTTGCTTTTTACGATTCCTAAATGGGATGCGTGAATTTGTGATAATAGTTTTTGCCGTAAAGTGCCCGGTATAACCACCTTATGTCCCCTCAAAAGTACGCCCCGTTCCACACTTAATTGATTTCGACAGTTAAAATAAGGTTTTAATGTCTCATCATTAACAATCTTTTTGGGCCACCCATTTTGAACGAAACGTATAATTATTTTTAAAGTTATATCTTTATTCGTAGCCTCCCGTAATTCGTCGAGCGTAACGGGAAGACTCCCTTCAACGACAAAATTAATATAAGCCGCACACTCATTGTCACTGCCGCTTGAACACCGCAGTCTTCGAGGCGACACGGACAGTGAACCACGGGTCGCCCGCAGTTGTCCTATTGCGCCCGCGTGTGCGGCTTTGATAGAACTATCGTCGTAACACTCGTAACTGCGCTCCCCGTCCGCTTCCTGACGCACCTCCCGCATCTCTGCTGCCGCGGGTGCCCGAGATAAATAATCTGCACAATTGCTAGCGCTTGGAATATATTGAATTTCAAAATTGTACGCTGTTAAAAATAAAGCATACCGTTGAAGGCGATTAGCCGATACTTCCGGTACTCCGCGTTTGTTACCAAATATTGAAATGAGTGGCTTATGGTCAGAACGTAAAATAAAAGGTACAGATCGGGCATATAAGTATTGGTGGAATCGCCGTACGCCAAAAATAATAGCTGTGGCCTCTTTTTGAATCTGCGAGTATTTTTTTTCAGCCGTGTTCAAGGTTCGCGACGCATATGAAATGGGTCTTTCAACCCCGTCATCCCCGACCTGACTTAAAACGGCTCCTAATCCTACTGGAGACGCGTCAACAGTGAGTATCAACCTAGCAGAAGGGTCAAAATGAGCTAAGACATTATCTGAAACTAATAGAGATTTTATTCTTTTAAAAGCAGTGTCATGCTCGCGATTCCAACTCCATGTAACCTTTTTTTTTAGAAGGTCGTACAGGGGACTTAGGACAGAAGAAGCGTTCTGTACAAAGCTCCTGTAGTAATTAACGAGACCCAAGAAAGACTGTAATTCGCGAACGTTTTTTGGTACAGTAATCTTTCGGATCGCCTCCACCTTCTGAGGGGACTTTTTAACGCCATCTTTATGGATTACATACCCCAGGTAAGTTACTTCCTTTTGAAAGAAGGAGCATTTATCCTTCTGCAAGGTGAGCCCTGCCTCCTTTAGGCGTCTCAACACCAGTTTTAATCGTTCCATGTGTAAGGTTCTGTTGGGAGCAGTGATTAAAATATCATCTAAGAAAACAAGTACGCCCTCTATTTCTGCGAGGACACCTGATATTGCCCTTTGGAAAATAGCTGGTGCTGAAGCGAGACCAAAGATCAGTCTAGTATACTTTAGAAGGCCTCGCCTTGTGTTGATACATGTAAGACTTAATGGGTCATCGATGGGAAATTGATTATACGCCATGGACATGTCTAGTTTTGTATACTCCTCCCCCCCGTGTAACTTTGAAAACAATTCCTCTACTGTAGGTAACGGGTAAGTCTCGATTAACAACTGTTTGTTAATAGTTTGGGAGTAATCGGCACACAACCGAACAGTACCATTTTTCTTTAACACGGGGACTATTGGTGACGCATACTCGGAATGTTCCACAGGCACTAGTATACCTAAACCTAACAGTCGATCGAGTTCCTTATCTACTTTATCGCGTAAAGCAAACGCAACAGGGCGCGCCTTCAAGAAAACCGGTTTAGCATTCTCCTTCAATGGCAACTTAACTTTATATTTATTGAAACAGCCTAATCTGTCGCTAAAAGTATCCGAAAATTCTGTGAGAAGTCCCTGTAGCAGTTTTGTACTATCATGATTGATTTGATTATCACAATATTTCACGGTGGCAAACTCTAACCCGAACATTGAAATGAAATCGCGACCCAAAAGGGGTGGGCCGGTACCTCTGACTACATATACTCCCAAATAATTTGAACGACCGTCATACGTAACTTCTAAGCGTGCAACACCCAAACAATTAATAGCCCCTCCTGAGTAATTAACCAATTTTTTTGCAGTAGGCGTTAATGGAACATTTCGGAAATATGCATTGTAAGTATTACCCGAAATAACTGTCACCGCTGAACCACTATCTATTTCAAAAGTTAAACGTAGGCCGTTAACTGCAATAATTTCAGTCATCGGCGCCCCATTACGGCAACGGATATTAAATAACTCACCATCGTCGCCTTCACTCTCTTCTGTCGCGATTACATGCTTAATGCTAGCACCACACATTTTACGCAAGTGATCTTTTACCCCGCACTTGGAACACTTGAATTTCGCATACCGACACTTTACAGATACATGGCCTACTCGCCCGCACACTGAACATTTTGTAGCACGAACATTAGACTCCACACCGTTCCTAAGCTTGAAAATTGCTGAGTCTCCGCCTACGCCGGTGCCCCCGCTGGTAAACGCCTCTGCCACCGCCACGGGTAGCGGACCGGCGGCGGCTCCCATGCGCGCACACCGTATGCTCTCTGCCATCTCCACAGCTTTTACAAGCGTTAGCCCTTTGCCATCATGAGCAAACAGCTTCTCACGCTCGCGTCCCGGTGCCATGCCCGTTACAAATTTGTCAAGTAACGTATCTTCGAGATGTTGAAATTTACAATGAGCTGCTAGGTCACGTAATCTTGCAGCCCACAGTGACGGACTCTCTTCTATTCGCTGAGATGCTGCATAGAAATGATAACGCTCAGCAAATTGACATCGTTTCGGTGTGAGATGATCCGCTAAAATTTCCACAATCTTCGTAAACTCCAACAACTCCAACGCAACTGGAAGCGCTAGATTACAGGCCAATTTGTGGGTATTATCGCACAAAGAACTGAGTAGTATAGCCCGGCGTTTGACTCCAGCTTTGTCCGTTTCATCATTTATTCCGTTCGCGATAAAACCTTGCTCTAATTTCTTGATAAATGTTGTCCAATCTTGTACCGAATGATCAAAATTTGGCCAAAACTTATTCACGTTAAACATACTCATATTATTTTTAAAACACGGGTAGGTGTGATTCGTCGCCACTGATATGTATAGGAGCGGGCGAACAAGTGAAACAGCTGGTAGCCGGTTATAGACTAACGTTTAATCGAGGTAGATATGTAACCGTATCTAATGCATATACATCACTTATGAAACTACCTTTGAAGTATCTTCTTTCTAACAACAATGAACTGAATGAATCCGGAATACTTGTTAATGAGTTACAACAGAATAATATACTTACAGGCAAAGCTGAGGGAACTGAATACATGTTTATTCTTAGAGCTGAAATTTCGTAGAATCCCGTCACAGGGGACACCTACATGTTAAAAGGAACCTCAATACTAAGTTTGAGCTTCGCAGCTCTGGTAACTAAAAATTTACAATTTTCCATGCAACCGTTTGTCGTTTGTATTTGCATCCTTAGGGGTAGAATTTCGCAAAATCCATTCTTTTGACACGTAGGTGCTCACCAGCCTGTTTAAAGGAACCCCTTTACGAAGTTTGGGCTTCATAGCTCCGTTAGCGTCGTAGAATTCGTGATCAATGACAATCCCTTATTTACCCCCTTATAGGTAAAATTTTGTGAAACCGTGATACACGTGCCCATCAATTTATAATCATAAATTACGAATTTTCATACAACCGTTTATCTCTAATTTACTTCCTTAGGGGTAGAATTTCGCCGAATTTCTTTTTAACACCTATGTGTTAAAAATAACCCCCATGCGAAGTTTAGGCCTCATAGCTTAGGTAGTTTCTATTATATTTATATATGAAAGGGGTATTGCTGAGGAACAAGACAAAACGTGATATCAAGGTTAACTGTCTGTAAGACACCCGGGCGGAAAGCGCATAACCACTCAATGACGAGACCGATTTTTGCAAGTTGCTGAGAGAAGACAACCAAATGTTACGGCCATGCAGTTGGTTCAGAGACTCCAGTCAGAGCACCAGTTGTTTGTGAGTGACCAAACTGTGTGGAGAAAGCTGCATGAAGCTAACCTTCATGCTCGCAGACCGCTGCGTACTCCAGCACTACTCCGAGAAAATCGTTGTCTACGACTAGAGTGGGCTCGTGAACATACGCTCTGGGAAAATAACCAGTGACCTGTAGTGCTGTTTACCGATGACTCCCGGTTCGGTTTCCATCCTGATACACGTAGAGTACGTGTTTGGCGACTTCATGGTCGTGAGAGCTGTCTGCAACATCCTCAGGAAGTCCATTTATACCACGGTGGGACAATTATGGTTTGGGTGGGAATTCGTGTTGGTGGAAGAACGGACCTCGTTTGGATCAGAAACACCATGACGGCTGAAAATAGCGCAACGAGATGCTAGTATCAATAATCTACCCTCATCGACAACAAATGGGCCAAGAATTCACGCTCATGCACGATAACACCCGTCCGCACTCAGCGAGAGTGATGACGAGCTGGTTGCAGGAGCACGACGTATCGGTGTTTGACTGACGCGCTCAATCGCCTGACCTAAACCCTATAGAACAAGCTTGGGACATGCTCCACAGAAGGGTTTTGAGGAATTTCCCTGCAAACATAGCGACGGAAGAGCAATTTTTTCTGCATCATAGCCGGACCTGGCACATTTTACAGCAGCAAGACTTGGATAACTTAATCCAAAGCATGAAAAACCGTTGCAGGACCGTTATTAACGCCATGGGTGGTTTTAAATACTACTGATTTTTCAATTTTTGAATACAGATTTATTATTTCACGTTTTTTTATTTATTCATCTTTCACCAATTATCCCCCGAAGGGGTAGCAGAGGCATATTATATGCCCACTTTTTACCATGTGTATTCCTGTCCCACGTAATGGTAATAGGTGGTGAGCCCATTGCCGTGTTGAAATAGACAGACGCAGGTAGTGGCTACCTGCTGTTGAAATTTTTCAAGCCGGCCTTGAGGCCTTCAACTTGACTTAACGACTGCCATGTTACTGGCAACCGTGACCAACGGCTTAACGTGCCTTTCGAAGCACCGAAAACGCTGGGAAATGTAAATGCCACAAAGTGATCACCCATCCGAGGATCAGTCATAGTGAAAGTTGCTTAACGCAGTGATCGTTTACAGAACACTGAGTCCGCGGGGCCAAAAGCGCTTCTTCTTTATTAGAATAAAAAAAGACGTGTGGCACTCGCGGTAAAGCTATTGCATAGCATACCTTTGTTTTTCTTTGATATTAATTCAAGTTACACAAAAAAAACCAAAAAAAAACAAATTAAAGAAAAAAAAAGACGCTCTCCCTCACCCTCACCCCACCCTCACTCTCACAGTCACCCTCATCCTCATCACGTCTCGATCCGTGCGAGCTTCGTACAATCGTACCATATAATATATGTACATATACGTTAAGCCAACGCTCGGCCGTGCTCAAACTTCGTGTGACCTCGTCTCGACCTTTGTCTTAGGTTTTTTTCCTTACGGAATTTCTTGATTAAAGCCCGCGATAAAACGTTGTTAACGCAAAAAATGGGTTTCATTATACAATTTATTTTTTTCACTTTTTACTATTTTTAACGTCTTCTACCCTGGTCTAAATCGGCGTTATAAAAATATAAACATGTTGTATGTTATGTTTAATAAATTTTGAGTAAATCCAAAATAAAGAGGGTGTTGATGACTGAGACTGAGAGGGTGCTGATTACTTTGAATAAAGAAAATTCCTTATCTACTTGAAAATGAACATGAATATATACTAGGTAACCACGATACTAAAATTGCCTCTAGCCTATCCTGCGTCCTTAGATTATATAAACGCCTGCGCCTATATCTATATCTAATTTATGATTCACGTAATTGACAGTGCTGACATCACGTTACTATCCAACTTGTGAAAATTGCCCACAACCAGCAGCCAGCAATGTCGAAGCGCTGTCGCCTCCTTCGCCAGTGTGTTGATCATTTGGGCTAAAAGTAGGTACCACACAATCAAAACAAAAAAAGATGGCGCCCTTTTACCCCAGTAGGTGGTGAAACGCATAGATACTCGTAAAGTCAACCATGTAAAAAACTGTGAGATGGACTCGAACCGAATAAAACCACATGTTACTCCCTCATGGCTGTTTGAAGCCATGAAGACCATAAAAAGAAAATTCCGGGCACTAAAATGAAAATGATCTTGAATGTTTAGCACCTGAATTAAAACGAATTGAATATTTTTTAAATTTGTTTAGCTAGTAAGAAGTGTGATATTTTTTGTAGCAGCTAAAATTAGGGTCTATATGCTCTAAAGGAATAAGGCTCTTTTGTCTTAGGGTACAGTGGTGCATTCGAGCAGTGAATCTGTAGCCATAGTTATGTGTTTTATAACGAGGATCAGTCACATAACGGGAGAACCTAATTTTGACTTTTTTACTTTATTACATTGCATGTGTTATGATTTTCTAAGAACACTACTTTTTGAATTTTTAAAATCCATCTATAAATGACAAAGTTATTTAATATTTTATCGAGCCTTATTAATAAACGCGCGCCTCCCGGCCGTGGATACTGATGACGTCATTTTACACAGTCCGCGCGCGATCGCATTCGTCCAGTACGCATATTCGTGGTTAGTGTAGTGAAAACTGCCGGTATTTTGAAGTTTTATGCAACAAGTTATTGTTTCTGTGTTCTGTAATAATGAGCAATAAATTGAAAGATGGATTTAAAAAAGGACAGTCAGATAATCTACGTAATAGGGCCAAGAGAGCCAACACACGACCGGATTTGGTCTGCCGGACCTCGACAGATTTAATCCGCCGAGTCTGCCGACCAAATCTGTTGTCACAACAGACGACCGGATCAGACCGCACCGGACGACCAGACGACCAGACAGGGTGTTCAGATTAGGGGCTTTTTCCCTATTCTAGGGTAAAATTATATTGTTTAAGGAACTTTTGTGGAAATAAAATGTTTCTAATAAAGTATATTATTTTATATGCATTTACTGAAAAGCTGCATATTTGAAATTACACACACACACACATTTAAATTTTACTTATCTATGTAGATAACTGGTACATAGAGTAAATAAACACTACGTTATGTATTAACGTAGCTCTTATTTCTTTCTGGCAAAAAAATGTATAAAAACGTAATTTTTTGGGGATAGGTAAAATCGGTACTGGGGACATTTTTGACAAACTAACTAAGATGGCAACTTTGGGAAAAAAATTATGAAAAAGTGTCTATTTGGAGAAAAATTAAATTAAATCTGGGGAAATTTACGACAAAGTAGCTAGAACGACAACATTGATCATATCCGATGCGGATCGAGGCGGATTCAATTAATAATAATTATATCCGCCGGACTGCTCTACAGACGGTAAGATTTGGTCGGGAGGCCAATCAAATCCGCTGTCTGGTCGGATCAAATCCGGTCGTGTGTTAGAACTTTTGTTGAAATGAAAAGTTTCTAATAAAGTATATTATTTTATATGCATTTAGTGAAAAGCTGCAAATTTGAAATTACACACACACACACACACATTTCAATTTTACTTATCTATGTAGATAACTGGTATGCATAGTATTCCTCTACATAGAGTAAATAAACACTACGTTATGTATTAACGTAGCTCTTTTTTCTTTCTGGCAAAAAATGTATGACAAATATTTTTTTGGGGAAAGGTAAAAGGGTACTGGGGACATTTTTGACAAACTAACTAAGACTGCAACATTGGAAAAAAATGTAAAAGTGTCTTTTTGGAGAAAAAAAAAATAAATCCGAGGAAATTTAGGACAAAGTAGCTAGAACGGCAATATTGATCATATCCGATGCGGATCGAGGCGGACTCAAACCGCCTCGATCCGCAATACAAAAATAATTATGTCCGCCGGACTGCTCTACAGATCAAATCCGGTCGTGTGTTAAAGCCCTAACACACGACTAGATTTGATCCGACCAGACAGCGTATTTGATTGGCCGCCCGACCAAATCTTAAAGCGCTAATACACATTCAGATTTGGTCTGCCGGAACCCGACGGATCAAATCCGCCGAGTCCGCCAACCAAATCTGGTGTCGCAACAGACGACCGGATCAGACCGCACCGGACGGCAGACGACCAGACAGGGTGTTCAGATGGGTGCCCTTTCGATCGCATATTTTTTTTAGCATAATGTAGTTTGGCATAACAGTTTCAGCATAAAGTTTTCTCGCATAAATTATGATAAGCAGAGTGTTATAAACGCATAATGGTTTTATTGGCATAACATTAACTTACTCTAATTTTTTTATCATAATTTTAATCAGCATAAATGTAAAGGGTATAAATGTTATACGCCTAAAGATAATTTAACATAAAATACAAAACGTATAATGGAGGTATGGATAACAGTTTAAATCATAAATTAATAATAATTTTACTAAGAATATTTAAGAAATGATAAGACACCATTGTAAATAATCACCTCACTCATAGCCAAGTTTTTAAGCTGTAACTTATAAAACGATATTTTAAGTGTTATTTTTTTTAGACTAGTCTTGAGCAAAGTCGTAAATAGGTACGACGACGAGCGAAGCGAGGAGGAGTGTTAGGTCACTTGTGACCACAACCCGCGAGCCGAGCGAGCGAAGCGAGCGGGCCGTGGCAGCGGCTGGCGATGCGCCAGAATAGAATCGCTCGTTTAAATCTACCTACTTTCAATCTTAGACAGTTCAAGCTTAGATATAAAAAAGACGTGTGGCACTCGGAGACTGCCGCGGTAAAGCTATTGCATAGCATACCTTTGTTTTTCTTTGATATTAAATCAAGTTACACTAAAAAAAACAAAAAAAACCAAAAAAAACCCTCACCCTCACTCTCACTCTCACAGTCACCCTCATCCTCAGCCTCACACTCACACTTACTATCATTACGTCTCGATCCGTGCGAGCTTCGTACAATCGTACCATATAATATATGTACATACACGTTAAGCCAACGCTCGGCCGTGCTCGGTGAACTTCGTGTGACCTCGTCTTTACCTTCGTCTTAGGTTTTTCCTTACGGAATTTCTTGATTAAAGCCCACTCAAAGCCCGCGATAAAAACTATGCAATAGCTTAATAAAAATATTTACGCGTTAACATTATGGTATTCTATATGTATGGCCTGTAATCTTTATGCGAGAGTGAGTGATATGCCAATAAATGTTATGATTAGTAATCGTTATTGTAAAAAAAATTATGCGTAAACATTTTATGCTGGTATATCATTATTATAAAAAAGTTATGGGAAAATACAGTATGCCTAATGATTTATTCTGTTTGAACGTTATGCGAAACGAAGAGTATGCCAAAAAACGTTATGCAGTTTTAAGATATGCCTCGAAAATGTATGCAACCCAATACGGACCCGTTCAGATTGGGGGCTTTATTCCCTATTCTGGGGTAAAATTAAAATTTTGGGGAAGTTTTGAGTAAATGAAAAGTATATAATAAGGTATATAATTTCATATGCATTAAGTGAAAAGCTGTTAATTTGAAATTACAAACAGACATTTCAATTTTATTTATCTGTGTAGATAATTGGATTGCATAGTATCCCTTTCCATAGAGCAAATAAACACTAGCTATGAAACGCTGGTGGTCCCCCGAACTTAGTGTTCTGTAAACAATCACCGCGCAACTTTCGCTATGGCTGGTCACGGATGGGTGACCACTTTGTGGCATTTATTTTGACGAGCGTTTTCGTGCTTTCGAAGGCACGTTAAGCTGTTGATCTCGGTTGCCAGTAACATGGCAGTCGTTAAGTCAAGTTGAAGGCCTTATGGGTGGCTTGATAAATTTCAATAGCAGGTAGCCCCAACCTGCGTCTGTCTATTTCAAACACGGCAATGGGCTCAACACCTACTACGTGGGACAGGAATACACATGGTGAAAAGTGGGCATATAAAATGTCTCTGTCACCCCCGGGATAAGGCGTGATAGATAAATAAAAATAATAAATAAATAAACCCTACGTTATGTATTAACGTAGTTCTTTTTCTTTTTTGGGAAATAATGTATGAAAAATTATATTTTTGGGCAAAGTAAAACTAAGACTGCAACATTGGGTAAAAAATGTAAGTGTCTTTTTGGAGAAAAAAAAAATTAATCTGGGGAAATTTAGGACAAAGTAGCTAGAACGGCAACATTGATCATATCCGATGCGAATCGATTTAATAATAATTAATAATAATTATGTCCGCCGGACTGCTTCGTAATTTTGTATATTATATATAATACTTATATTTAAAATAATTTTTTTCTTCACTATTGGAGGAAGTAATTAAGGATACAAACAACGTTGCAACATTAGATTATATATAAACACAATAGTATTTTTAATTCTACATGTTCAATTCCTGGCTATTAATTTATCAAAATATGTACAACGATGCAGATTTAATTTCTTTAAAATCAACCTCGATATTCCATTAAGTATTTCTCGCTATTTCTCATAGTTTTGGATTCGACATTCTAGCGTAGTTGAAAAATTCCTACACAGGCGCTCTGATTAGGTATATAGTTTTGTGGGATAATAAAATGAATACGGACACTAATAAAAACCATTTATTGTTTAATTCATATAAAACAAAGTCGCGTTAGTTACACCACTTAAAACTCATAAGGGCCTTCAACCGTTTTTATGATTTTTGGATTTGTGTTTGGGTAGTAAAACACCACCCGTAAATAATAATAATATTGTTGGGCATTTGTTTTACACGGCGCCATGTAGCCCAAAGTTAGCTTTTGATAAGCTTGTGTTGTGGTATCTGGACAAAAATGTAACGTACCAAAGGATTAGGAACCTACTTTAACCTTTTTGCTACGTTACAAATCGCAAAAATCTCGACTTCTATTTAGTCCCCCTCGCTGATGTGTCATTTAAATTTTACTTTGTTGGTTATAATCTACTATTCTAGGTATTAGATGGTGTGTGTTTCGATTGCTCCGTCACGGTGTGCAATAAAAAATCACACCGTCAAAAAATTTACGAAATTTGTTAAAACAGGAGACATCCATCGGCATCGGTCCAAAATAAAAAGTCAGTGGCCGCATCAGATGAATAAACAGATTCTTAGGTACTTTATTACTTTAATAAGAGAGTTGAAGTAAGGTTTACCTTATATACCTATTTAAGTATAACTACACCTTCAGTTGTTTTTTTTTTAAAGTATCATAGTTGAATTCCTTACAATTAGGTACAATAGATATCATAAAACATATGTTCAGTATCTAATAATCGAGACGATCATGGCAAGGCGCCATCATGGGTGGTAGTGGCCTTTTTATCAATTGTTCTTTAGAAATGATAACATTTACAACTTTCTTTTGTAAAAACCCTTACTTTGCTACAACAGATAATTTTGACCACACCCTTTTTGTTTGACTTTTTTTTTTATAAAAAAAATTGCATTCTTTTTTAAAAATCAGGAAAGATTTTTGTAAAGAAATGCCGCACTATTGTTCCACCGCACGTGTGGACTGTTGTAGGTAGGTAGATACATTAAACACCAGTGGGTCGCTGCTTAATGAAATTTCACACTAATACGAAACTAACTTAAAATATGGGCTATATCTTATCACTATATTTCCACGGGAATGGGAACCATGAGGTTGAATTTGTACTATATAAAGATAAACTTTAGTGTCAGCTAATGTTCATCAGTTGTTTACAATTCTCCTAATTGTATCTAGCACTTTGGCTGCTGCCGAACATTTTGGCAAATCAGAAGCTACTCTAACATCGACACACCAGCAGTGATTTCAGTTCCTACGGGTATTTATTAATATAAAAGTCAGATTGTGAGTGGATATTAGTACTCATAGTAGGGTGTCTCTACTATTTGCACTTCAAAAACCTCGACTTTACCCATTTTTACTATTTAGTCATTTTAGTCCAAAAGTATTTACTTTTTCACTTTGTTACATGAGTCGAAGTTTACCGATATACCTACATATATATTTACTAGTTGACGCCCGCAGCTCCACTCGCGTGGAGAAGCTTTCCAGTTTTCCACAGGAACTTGTTCCCAAGATAAAATCATGCGTTATTCTGATGCATAAGCTATATTATTCCGGGTTGGAGAAAATATTTGTGTGATCCACAAATGTGTTTCGGAGTTTGGGTGTTTCCTATGTATAATATGTATGTATTTAGAAATATATAAGTATGTTTATCAGCTATCTAGATCCCATAACACAAGCTAATATTAGCTTACTCTGGGCTAGATGGCGCTGTGTAAAAAGTGCCCCACAATATTAATATTTATTTTTATCTATTCTAAATGTGAAAGAGTAACAAACCTAAATCTATACATTCTTTCAAAGTTAGGCATTCATAATATTAGTAAGAAGTATATCTGTGACTCAATTGTTTTTTTTATAAAACAACAGAATTTCAATAAAATAAATCGATTTAAAAATATTTATAATTTTCCGTATCCTAAAATTGATATGAACATGTAGCCACCACGTCACTCCACGGCACGGAGCCGACATGGCTGGTATCGGGACTTTTTAATATAAAAAGATTTATAACTTTAAAACCCCTTTCTTTAACACAATAGATATTTTGGCGGTCACTATTTTTTTTTGTTTAAAAGATTGTATGTCTTTGTTAAAAATCAGGTAGATTTTTTTTAAAAGGTGCCGCCCTATTTTGTTGTCACATGTTTGTTACAACAAACAAAGCTTTATATTGTTACCTAATAAAAAAATGTTTATGTTATTATCACTGATGATGTGCATCCCCGGTGCTTGTATTTCCAATTCGCACATCGTTTGTGAAAATACGCATGTATCATACACAAACGCATTTTGTAAAAAACGCACATCGTACGGAATCCAGCAGTAAATGAGCTAGGCATATTTTACTAAATACTTGTCTTTTAGATGGCAGACTACTTAAAATATTTATCACTTTTTGCGATGTCGTAGGGTCTAATTTTAATGTATCCTTCCACGATAAGTTTAACTATAATATTCTTATGATGACGGCTGTAGGTATATGCGTTTTCAATAAAATTGAATAATTTTATACCAATCAAATTCGTCATGTGCATATTAGTCATTGACTGAGGAGGTGAGCGGGCGAAGCCGCGGGCGTCAACTAGTATTTATTATTATTATTAGAGATAATGACTATTTTCATTGGTTGAAAATTATTTAATTTTGCTTGCTTGCAGGCTTGTAGTCTTTTTAGCCTATCATATTTTGTGACAAAATTTTAGATCACCGTGTGTTTAACCGCCGGGAAACTAGGGGGCTAATGGGAATAATTGAAACAAAAATAAACAGGTTTCCCACTTCGGAGGTACTCTCCGAGTCTGTTTAATGCGTGACAAAATATACACATTAGTTTGCTTAAATAATACTTGCTGCGAATACTGATAGTGAGTTTTAGGTCGTTACATACAACGCCATCTGTTGTTACATTTTGTAACTAAAAGTACTAGTATTAAGTATGTCCACTTAACATTCCGCCCACCAAGGACATATTGAGGACACTATGTCCTTTACAAAATTGTACAAGTATTGATCACCAATTACATGCGATTATGTACATATGGCTGCATACAGCTCAACAGCTTAACAAAACTTAAATGCAAGACGTACAAATCGATTTCATTAATATCTACATTAAACAAATCAGTGTATATAGTATCAACAAAGGTAAAACAAATTAAAAGTAATAAACTAATAAAAGTATTAACAGTTCATAAAAACATGATAAAATGGTAAACAAAAGGTGTATAGTAAAATTCGATTTAATATTTTTTAACAAATTGGCAAAACACATAACTTTGATGTTGATCGTTTAATGGTAGATGAACCAGTACGGAGGGTGACAACACGCGTGAGATTATCTGCACCTGGATGTTTTTCAATCACTCTACCAAGCAGCCACTTGCAAGGAGGCAAATTGTCCTCCTTCATTAAGACAACATCTCCGATGTTAGGCTCCGGAATTTGTTCTGCCCATTTATATCTATGTAGATATGTTGCCAAATATTCCGCCGACCAACGACGCCAAAATTCTTGAGTCATTCTTTGGACTAAGTGCCATCTTTTGAGGGTTGTTATATTGGCTGTTTCAAAATTATGATCTGATACATTTATAAGAGGTTCACCAACAAGGAAATGTCCAGGGGTCAAAGCTTCGGCTATATTTGCGTCTGATCGCTTGCAAAGAGGACGAGAATTCAAACAAGCTTCTACCTGACTTAATAGAGTTGACATCTCTTCATAAGTCAGAGTAGAGCTCCCTATGACTCTCCGTAGATGTCCCTTGCATGACTTTACACCAGCCTCCATTAATCCACCAAAATTTGGACTATGGGGTGGTAAGAAATGCCACGTAGTGCCTGCGTTAGCTAAAGTTTCTGCAATATCCGCTGCTATGCCGGATTTTTCAGATTGGAACAAGATTTGCAATTCCTTGGAGGCTCCCTGAAAATTTGTGCCGTTATCGCTCCACATGTTCTTACAGGGTCCACGCCTAGCCACAAACCTTTTAAAGGCCGCTAGGAACCCTTGTGTTGTCATATCGCTGACAACCTCAAGGTGCACTGCTTTGGTCACCATGCACACGAATAGACAGATATACCCTTTGTATGCATGGTGGCCCCTACCCCTAGAAGTTCGCAAATAAATGGGACCCGCATAATCTACCCCGCTATTGCTGAAGGGTTTACTTGGAGTGGTACGCGCAGGTGGTAACTGCCCCATTAATTGATGTTTAGATGCATTGTTGTAACGAAGACAAGGTAAGCACTTACGCACATAAGCCCTTACTCTTTCCTTAGCCCCTAAGATATAATAGTTGGTGCTCAAATAATTGAGCATTAGTTGTGGTCCGCCATGAAGAGTTAAACGATGGGCCTCAGCTATTAGAAGATCTGTCAGGGCTGATTTACGTGGGATCAAAATTGGATGTTTACGGTTTAAATTCAAAGTAGAACGCTCTAATCTACCGCCCACCCTCATGATGTTTAAAGGATCCAGGTAAGGATTTAATGAATTTAAATGTTTTCCTTTTATACTTTTACCTTTTTGTATAATTTCTTCTTGAAAACCTTGTCTTTGACACTCCCTAATGCAAGTATCCATAGCCAATCTTAATTCCTCCGCTTTCAAGTAAGATACGTCTCTTTCGTTTTCAGGTTTTTTCCAGTCTAGTACCCGTCGACAGTAAGCTACTATTCTTACTAATTTGGTAAGCGAAGAATATTTAGTCCAAATCCAATTATCTGGCTCCTCAGATGATACCACATGACTTTTAACTTCTTCGACAATTGTAGTGATCTTTTGGTCTTTACCAAACCGAATAGTTTTACGTTTCAGAAAATCAGGACCGTTCCACCATAAACTACACTTTAGCAGTTCCGATGGGTTGAGACCTCGTGACGCACAATCAGCAGGATTATCCTTTGATTGTACGTGATTCCACTGCTGCGGCTCGCTCATAGATAGGATTTCCGAAACCCGGTTTGCGACAAACGTTTTCCACTTACTGGGGTGGTTATTTAACCATGCCAGAACGACTTCGGAATCGGTCCACGCGTGTATGTTAGCTTGGTCAATTTCCAAAACTTTAGACATCTCGACTAATAGTTTAGCTAGTAGAACTGCTCCACATAGTTCTAGCCTGGGAATTGATACCGTTTTAATTGGAGCTACATTGGTTTTCGCTGAGAGCAAAGTGATATGTATGTTACCTTCAGCATCGATCACACGTATATATACAATTGCTGAATACGCCGCCTTCGACGCATCACAGAATCCGTGCAAATCAAACTGTTTATCACTGCTCTTTTTACCCACCCATCGAGGTATTGATAGCCCAGCTAACAGTGGCAACTCCTTACGGTAAGTAGACCATTCACGTTTTATATTGTCCGGTATGGGATCAACCCATCCGATACCAGTGATCCACAATTTTTGTATAAGCATTTTTGCTAAGATAATCACAGGTGCAACCCAACCCAATGGATCGAATAGTCTCGAAATATCTGATAGCAATTTACTTGAAGCTGCACAGAGTATTGGAAGATTTCTTTACTTCGATTCCAGGTAAGGCCCAGTGCTTTTATTACATCGTCTTGTTTAAAATTAATTCCTTTTTCTTCGTAGGTATTTTCCTTCCGTTTTCTATCTATTAATTTTTCTAATAATTCGCTGCTGTTACTTGACCATTTTTGCAATTCTAACCCTGCTTTATCTAATAATTGATTCAATTGATTGTAAATTTCTATACCTAATTCTATTGTTTCACAACCAGTCATTAAATCGTCCATGTAGAAATATTTCAGGACTCTATCAGCCGCTAATGGATAATTTTCGCCTTCATCGTGCGCTATCTGGTGCATCGATCTAACAGCCAAGAATGGTGCGGACGCCACGCCAAAGGTTACGGTTAGTAGTTTGAAGTCTTGGATTTCTTCGTCCTTATTGTTTCTCCACAGGATGCGTTGAAAATCGGTATGGTTTTCATTTACGCGTACCTGACGGTACATTTTGACAATGTCAGCGATGAGACAGATAGGATGAACCCTCCAGCGAAGAAGCAAATGCCTCAAGTCAGATTGCAAAGTAGGTCCAATTAAGAGGTCGTCATTAAGCGAGGATCCATTACTACCCTTGCTGGACGCATCAAATACGACACGAACTTTAGTCGTGTCCTTATCGTTTCTCACCACGGCGTGATGCGGTAAATAAACCGCATATTCATTTAGCTTCTCCGCTTTTGAGATTGGTCTCATATGACCCAATGACAGATATTCATGAATTACCTCAGAATATTTAGCCTTTAATTCGGTATTTAGGTAAAGTTTATTTTCCAATCCCTTAAAGCGTCTAACTGCTCGATCCCGCGATCTGCCATATTTACAGCTAGGATCTTCCGTTAAGTTTACTACATAGCGCCCACTTTCATCTCGAATTGTGGTAGTTCTAAATATCTCCTCGCATCTAATTTCCTCTTCTGTTAATAATTGCTTACTTTCGTTTGGCTCTTTCTCTAGTTCCCAAAACTTTTTCAGCATATCATCAAGATGAACGTGCAATACCGAAATTTTAGACGTACCGTTAGTTACAGACCTAACCGTACCCGACAATATCCACCCTAAGGTAGTACATTGTGCCACTACCTGGGGAAATATTTCAGCACCTAGCAACATATCCACCTTATCTGGAGTATGATATCTAGGATCAGCCAAATGAATATCATTGATGAGCAGTTCTTCTACGCATGCCGTTTCTCTAACTGGTAAAAGAGATGTAATGGATTTGAGGACATAAGCTCTGACTACCAACTCAACAGATGAATCAACCCTAGATTGAATTCTCACCTCAACGAAAGAATTTGAAATCAAAGATTTACCTCCACCCACTCCGGATATAATACCTTTAGTTGATTGCTTTTTAAGGCCTAGACTTTGAACTATACCCTCAGTAACAAAGGAAGCCTGCGAGCCTTGATCCAACAAGGCTCGTAGTGTATACCTTACTCCGCTTTTCGAAACAGCTCTCACTAGAGCCGTGGATAACAATACTTGATTGTTAGCTAAACCCTTCGAAAATCAGGTGACGACCTTTGCTGGATCTTCTATGTAAACAGAATTTGACAGTTCCTGTGTTGGCAAATCCTTTCCCCCAGATGAAACTGGGTTTAAGTTCTCCTTTATAGACTCTTGTTCACCCTTAGAATGTAACAAAGAGTGATGTTTACGTTTGCAAATACGACAAGTGGTTGTACACTTACACAACTTGGCAGAGTGATTGTAACCCAAACAATTAAAACATAAATTACCATCTTGAACAAACTTTCGACGCGTATCAACATCCGCGCTGCAGAATCGTCTACAACTACCTAATTTATGAGATTCTTTACAATATGGACAAGAAATAGTAGACACGTGAAAAGTTTTAGTTTTATTAGCTTGCATATAATGGTTCTTAACTGTATTATTTGAGGACATTGATGGTTTAGTATCTAAAAATTCAAACGCTTTGTATCTGCTTGTCAAGAACTCCTTAAACTGATCAAACGTAGGCAATTTATCACATTCAATATTGCTAGTGACTTTTAATTCCCATTCCTTTCTACTCTCTGTATCTAATTTTAAGCAAAGGATGTGTATAATTAAAATATCCCAGGATGTTACATCTATCCCCAAGTTCATTAAAGCATTCAAACAATCTGAAGTAGTGTCCATCAACTCCTTCAAACCGCTAGCCGATTCACCTATAACATTCCTTTGACTCAATAATCGTCTGAGAATACAATGTGAGAGGTATTTTTTATTATTATAGCGGGATTCAAGAAGAATCCAACATCTATCATAGTTTGATTCACAGATGGGGATGTGTCTTAATAACTGTTCCGCCTCACCAGTTAAATAACTTTTTAAATAATGAAGCTTCTGTACCTTGTCGACACTGACATTGTTATGAATTGCCGAAAGAAATAAATCCCGAAATGTTTGCCATTCAGTATATTTGCCCGAAAAGGTAGGGATGGTTATCCGTGGTAATTTTATAGATATACATTTTTTATCAGTTGATGGCAAAGTCGAAGTCTGAGGTACACAAGTTTCTCTAAATTTAACCAAGGCTGATTTTAATTCACATTTTAAATCAATGTACAACTCCTCCATCTGATCATATACATCTTGAGTAGTATACGACGATGCTAACAATTCCGTACATCCGAAATCCTTGACTATATTCATATGATTAGTGTTAAATTGAGACCACAACTTCTCAACATTCTCTAGCCTAGTCTCAATATATTGTTGAGTAAGCCTATCCTTAGGTGACTTCTTATAATTAATTTTTGCTTTCGATAACCGATTGTAAAGATCACCTTGTACTTGAACTAATGATGTTAACGAAGACATGTTTTTAACTTTAAAATAATACAAAATTTAAAAAAGTTTTAAATGAAATGAACACTAAAATATTACAAGTCAATTTAGATCAACACTGAAATATTATAAGTTCTCAAAAAACCTTAAATTTTTACAAGTCAATGTAAACAACACGAAATTTTTCTAAGTGTTTTTAACTTTGTAAATTTATTAAAAATCGGGCATAGGTTCCCCGTCTCAACAATATTTGTCTTAAATATAACTAAGTCTAGGCATGCACACAATAAATTATTCTAAGTCCAAATATTCACTAAATATTCTAAGTGTCAATGTTCTTTACTTTAAGGTTGATAATTGTCGCTGGTGTATGTAATAAGATTGCTAATCGTGTGACAGGATGATATAGGAATGAAATACGTGCTTTCTTCACTGAGATTTTAATGCGACTAACAAAAATATGATTGAGTTGCCTCTTTATATAACATACCGGCCCCCAAAGGGCTATCAAGTCCTTTTATAAACAAAGCTAAGTTATATTGGTTATCACAAAGGCTAGTACATTGTTTGCTAACTTAAACATGCAAAGGTAAGTACAGATTTATATAACTTTATAGATTTATCAACATAGGTAAGTAATTAATTAACAGTGAGCAGGTATACAATTATTGGTTTAGATTAAGTTTCTTTTACAGGTATTAACGTGATAGAATAACAGTGCATCATCAGGTAAGTACATTATTGCATTAAGAATCATCATCACAGTCCACAGGTAAGTAACACAATTTAGTAATACATCTTTTGATAATACTATCTCCACTCTTAACACTGTACACACGGGTAAGACCATCTGGCCCAGGATGCTTTTCGATTATTCGTCCCAGATGCCATTTACCAGGTGGTAAGTTGTCTGTTTTTATGAGTACTATTTGTCCCTTTTCTAATTCTGTCTCTCTTTTTATCCATTTAGGTCTTTGCTGTAGGCGTGATAAATATTCAGTATGCCATCTTTTCCAGAAATCCTTCAGCAATTTTTGCATGTGCTGCTAGCGTGAAAGGTAAGTGACCTTTATATTTTCTAGACTTGGATATGGTACAACAATTGGTGACTCTCCAATCAGAAAATGACCTGGTGTAAGCATGTCTATTGCATCGGTATCTGAATCATTAGCAGGAGTGAGTGGGCGCGAATTGAGGCAAGCTTCAATCTGACATAATAAGGTTGTCATTTCCTCAAAAGTTAAATTTGTGGTAAGAATTCTTTTTAAGTGGTGTTTAATGGACTTCACCCCAGCTTCCCAAAGACCGCCGAAGTTCGGACTATAGGCGGGTATAAAATGCCATTGGGTTCCATCCTTTGCTAATAAGTCTGCTACATCTTTAGGAAGCTCACATTGTGCCTCTTGTAATGCTTGAATTAACTCTTTATTACTGCCAACAAAGTTTCTCCCCTGATCACTCCATAAGTGGGCGCATTTTCCTCTTCTGGAGGTAAACCTTTTAAATGCCGCAATAAATGCTTCTGCTGTTAAATTACCAACTAACTCCAGGTGTATTGCCTTGACGGCCATACAGATAAAAATGGCTATATAGGCTTTGTCGGTTCTAGCTCCTCTCCCTCGTGTTACTAATATCTGGAATGGTCCTGCAAAGTCAACTCCACTATGCAGGAAAGGTCTGGATGGTGTAACGCGTTCTTTTGGCAAGTCGCCCATCAACTGTCTTTTTGAAGTGGCACTATGTCTGGCACATACCAAACATCGTCGTATACACGCTTTTACTACGTCTTTTACTCGTAGTATCCAGTAACGGGATTTGATGTGGGCCAACATCAATTGCACACCTCCATGGAGCGTCTCTGCGTGTGAATTCTTCACAATCAATCTAGTAAATTCATTTTTGTTTCCAAGTATAATGGGGTGCTTGCTTCCAAACTCTATATCTGCATTTCTATAAATAAGGATTTAAAGATTTCAGAGTGCTTGTTTTCTTAACTTCCTTTCCATTTTTCAATTTTAGAATTTCTTCTTCAAAATCAGTTTCTTGTGCCAACTTTATGCATTTATGTAATGACTCTTCTAATTCATCCGTCGTAATATGTTTTTCAGCTTCGGAAATTATTTTGTGACTTTAATAGTTTAGGAATCTTCGACAATGGCAGATGGAGGTAAGTAGTTCCTTTAAATTATTAAAAATTCTAAACATTGTGAGCAATTTTGTATCGTCTTTGTCTACGTGATTAATGTTTAAGTGTGTATGTAAATCTTTGATAGTCTTCATTTCTTCATCAGTTTGTATGTTCTCTAAGCGGCTGAATTTTATTTCTTCTGTGTTTAGCCAGCTTGGCCCTTTCCACCAGAATCTACATTCTTTTAGCTCTTTTACTGACAACCCTCGAGAAGCGATATCAGCGGGATTTTCATCAGAAACCACGTGATGCCATTGATTGCAGTTTGTATTCTCCAATATCTCCACCACCCTATTTGCAATAAATGTCTTCCACCTGCAGGGCTCGCCAGACAACCACGCCAGGACAATTGACGAATCTGTCCAAGCAAAGGTTTGTGATTTTGGTATCTTCATTGCTTCTCCTACATGTTTTAATAATTGTGAGAGCAGCAGCGCTCCACACAATTCGAGTCGTGGAACAGATAGTGTTTTTAGTGGAGCTACACGAGTTCTAGCTGCCACCAAGTTGGTATGTATTTCGCCGTTGGAGCAAGTTACTCTCACGTACACCACAGCTGCGTAAGCACGTAGTGATGCATCACTGAATCCATGCAACTGAATGCATTCTTTATTTTTATTTGTGGTATGTATCCATCTATTTATATGTATGTCATTTATATGTTCAAAGTCTGTTCTAATGAGTAACCACTCTTGTTCTAATTCTCGACTAATTTTCTCATCCCAACTTATTCTTTCTAACCAAAGTTTTTGCATCAGTACCTTAGCTGTGACTATACTTGGTGACAACCACCCCAATGGATCGTACAGCTTCTGCACGTCCGAAAAGATGCTTCGTTTGGTTACGTCACCTTTTACAGGTTGTAAGGTAAATTTATATTCTAATTTGTTTGTTTTCTGGTTCCAAATAATTCCTAATGCCTTTACCTTTCCATCTATATTCAAATCAAGATGTGCGCTTTTAGATCTCTCTTCGGGTAGTATGGATTTCATGAATTCTATATTATCGGATGACCACTTCTTCAAAATGAAACCGCCCTTTTCCATTAACCTTTTCAGCTGCTGACTAGCTTCGATAGCAGCTTCTAGCGTGTCCTTTCCAGAAAGGAGATCGTCAACGTAAAAATCGGATACCATTTGTGCAGCAATTGGATAATTGCAACTTTCATCACTAGCTAGCTGGAGTAAGGTTCTGCATGCCAAATAGGGAGCTGGGGCAGTACCAAATGTCACGGTAAGTAATCGATAGTCCTTAACAGGATCAGACGGATCTGTTCTCCACAGGATACGTTGAAAATCTATTTGGTATTTTGCCACCAGAACCATTCTATACATTTTTTCGACGTCAGCCACGAAGCAAACTGCGTGCATTCTCCATCTCATTATGATACTACGAAGATCATCTTGAACTAAAGGCCCAACCAACAATTCATCGTTGAGTGAGATGCCATTGGAACCCTTGCAGGAAGCATCGTAAACAACTCTTGTTTTAGTGGTCTCTTTATCACTACGGACAACCGCGTGATGGGGTAAGTACACAGCTTTCTTTGTATTAATTTCTTCCGCAGGTACTTCTTCCAAATGATTTAGCACTTCGTATTCTTTTATAACTTTCTCATATTCTTCCTTTAAGGTAGGTAAAAAATAAAATAAATAAATATCCATCACGCCTTATCCCCGAAGGGGTGGCAGAGGCATATTATATGCCCACTTTTCACCGTGTGGATTCCTGTCCCACGTAATAGGTGGTGAGCCCATTGCCGTGTTGAAATAGACAGACGCAGGTTGTGGCTACCTGCTGTTGAAATTTATTAAGCCGCCTATAAGGCCTTCAACCAGACTTAACGACTGCCATTTTACTGGCAACCGGGACCAACGGCTTAACGTGCCTTCCGAAGCACGGAAACGCTCGCAAATGTAAATGCCACAAAGTGGTCACCCATCCGACGACCAGCCATAGTGAAAGTTGCGTACCGCAGTGATCGTTTACTGAACACTGAGACCGCGGGGCCACGAGCGCTTCAAGGTAGGTTGTTTTGCAAATTTTCTTTCTAATTGTAGTAGTCGACGCATTGCTATTTCTCGTGTATTACCTTCTGGTGATTTAGGGCTTGGTGTATTAAAAGGTAGCGTAACGATATATCTCCCTTCTTTATTCCTTGCATGTGTTCTTTTGTAAATATCTTCACATAATTGCTCTTCTTGTGTGTATTTTCTTTTGTTCTCAGTATCTACTTCCCATAGTGTTCTTAAAACTTCATCCATATCCACTTGGTGGTGCATAACAATAAAAGAGCTGTCTTCGTGTCTATTGTGCATTTCTCCAAATAAAATCCAACCCAGGCTGGTTCGTTGCGCGCATGGTGTGCCTGGTGGACCTTTGATTAGCTCCTGTTGAATAATCTCTGCATATTCATTCACACCTAGCAAAAGATCGATCGACCCTGGTGTATGGTAAGTCGGATCGGCCAGGTCTAGACCCTGTAGATGCTGAAAGTCATTGTTTATAGTGAGAGTGTGTTGTGGTAATTTAGTGGTCAACGCTTTACACATCACATAGGCTTGTATTTTTAGACAAAAGTCTTCTTTTCTAGATATAACCTGTAGCTGAACCACTTGCTTGACATCTGTTCTAGTAGATCCTACACCTATCACTCTACCTCTCCCTGACTGTCTTTTTAATTGGAGCAGCTGAGTCGCTTTCTCGCTAATAAAGCACGCTTGTGACCCTTGGTCAATAAGCGCTCTCAATACAATGGTGTGTCTTTCTTCATTCTTACATTTCACCATCGCAGTTGCTAAGAGCGCCGTCACTTTTCTGTTGTTGCAATATGCCGTCATTGTTATTGGTGCCTCATTTCGTTCTTCTATTGCATGATTGACAGAAACATTTGAAGTTGTAGTTGCAGTAACTGTATCATTTTGTGTTCTTGAACTGTCTTCCTTTTTTTCGTGTAGAAGAGAATGATGGCGCTTGTTACAAATGCGGCAATTATAAGGAATTCGGCATTTAAACACCGGGTGCCCTGGTAATAAACAGTTGTAGCACAATCTATTTTGTTTCACGTATTCGTTCCTGTCTTTCACATTCATTTCGGTAAACTGTTTACAGTGGCATAAAGTATGTTGTTCTCCGCACTTAACACACGTTTTTTCAGTTGCAGTAGTAGCAGTAGCAGCAAAGGATTTTTCTTTAGGTTTTTCCCTTGTAGGTGCAGCGGTAGCAGGTGACACAAGCTCGAGTGTGCGGAACTTCGATTCAAGAAACTTCTTCAGGCTGTCCCATTTAGGTAAGTCCTCTTCATCTTCTTTATATGAATATTCCTCCCAGTCCGTGTGAGTATCTTGGTCCAGTTTCTGTACAACTAGAAATATTATTATAGGATCCCAAGACTCCGTGGTAACTGACAAATTATTGAGGTTGTTAAGACACTCGTGGGTTGTGTCTAATAAGGATTTTATTTGACTCGCACTCTGTTTATTAATTTTTCGTTGACTAAACAAACGTTTAAGAACTGCATTCACTATAAGTCGTTTATGTCCATATCTTTTTTTCAGTGTTGCCCATGCTTGCGAGTAATTCTTCTCCGTAACTTGTATAGGTTTGAGTAGCACCTCTGCTTCACCGCCAATACTTGATTTTAAATAATGCAACTTTTGCACGTCAGATATTGAAGTATTGTCGTGAACTAACGACACAAATAAATCGTGAAAACAAGTCCATTCTTCGTATCGTCCTGTAAATTTCGGCAGTTCAATTTTAGGCAGTCTCAGTTGTGATGTAAATATACCCGACTTTTCAATTGTACCTGAGCTGCATGCCGTACTGCTCACGCTGGACGAGAGTAAATCTTTGAGGTCCGCTTGCATAGATAAATAAAGGTCTTCACATATGTAATAGTCTTCGTTCACAAAATAACTAATAGTCTTTCGATTCTCGCGTGTCGTGCATTTTATGAGTTCTTGATGAGTAGTAGTAAAATTGTTCCAATATTCCTCTATACATTTCAATCTTGTTTCAATATATCCACGTGTAAATCTTTGTTTCGGACATTTTTTTAAATTTATTTGCGTTTTTTGTAACAATTTTGCAATTTCTTCTAAGATTCCAAGTAATTGTTCCGATGTCGACATATTTATAGCCACAAATCACTTCCCGAAATCACTATTCTTCAAAAACAATCAATGTTTCGATGCGTAGATTCTTGATTTATTTTAACTTGTCAACAAGTTGCAAAAAATGTCTTCAACTTATTAACTAATGACGATCCGGGCTCGCTCCTTATCTAAGGAATGCGGCTGTCTATTGTTCTCGACGCTCGGCACGGTCGCTCCGTATGCACTGATGATCCGGCTCGATTTCGACCATATGGTGTATGTAATAAGATTGCTAATCGTGTGACAGGATGATATAGGAATGAAATACGTGCTTTCTTCACTGAGATTTTAATGCGACTAACAAAAATATGATTGAGTTGCCTCTTTATACAACAGTCGCTTCTTGCAAATAAATTTACTAAGTTAACGTTGATCACTTAGTTTCAATTCACTGATGTGTAAGCAAATAACTATTGAAATAAGGTTCACTTTGGCTTGATAAACAATAATGACAGTACTCACGGTTAGATCTCCATTATCACTCACTTCGTTGTATTGTATATGATGATATCCTCACGACTGCTTGTCGTTTGTAATCAAAGCAGAGAGCTTTTCCCTTTGCCTTGCTACTGTTGGTTTGCTGGTAATTTTCCTTCCTCAGTATCTCCCGTAACGAGTTCTGTTATCGTCCACGAGTGATACTAGGTTGATGTTATTTACTCCTTCATTCAATGTATAACACCTGAAAATACTGACGAAACTTTGCCAAGATCCGTCTCAAAGGACCATGTTTAACCGCCGGGAAACTAGGGGGCTAATGGGAATAATTGAAACAAAAATAAACAGGTTTCCCACTTCGGAGGTACTCTCCGAGTCTGTTTAATGCGTGACAAAATATACACATTAGGTTGCTTAAATAATACTTGCTGCGAATACTGATAGTGAGTTTTAGGTCGTTACATACAACGCCATCTGTTGTTACATTTTGTAACTAAAAGTACTAGTATTAAGTATGTCCACTTAACACCGTGATCTTTATTTTAGTTTATAATCATAAAACAGCGCAAGCTATTATTAAATATGGATTTATTTATCTCAAAATAATGTTTACATTCGTTATAAAATAACGACGATTTGTTAAGAGTTTAGACGTTACTTGGAGGGTACTACAGGCTTTATAGCTGTAATAAGTAAGTCATGGAATCTATAATAGATCTTTTGGTATTTAATCAGCGTTATAAGAAAATACTTTTCTTTATTTAGGCTGAATATGAGTTCTAAATTCATAACTTATAATTCTCTTTAGAGATGCGGTTAAAAAATGTATTCCTATCCAAGATTTATACCATAATATTTATATGAGAATTTTGCCAGCGATTATAAGATTGATTGTAAGATACACAGATAGATTTTAATATAGCCTGCCGTTGCAGGTTGCGCTACTACAAGTTAGTTGGTTGGTTAGTACTTGTGCTAGTGCATGAAGGAACATCATCATCAGATTTCAAAGGCTTAACTAAATCCACACAGTTGGCATAATAATTTTTATACGGAACTTTCGTTGGACGACAATAGAATTAGCACTTGATTGACTTGGACTTGGCTATCGTAGACTACTGTCAGTATAATAGGCTAAAGCTGTACAATTGGCATAGATTATTATTTTAGTTTTAAAGCACCCTTGTAGACAGAAGTAATAAAAATACTGTATTCACAAGAGTGTCTAATTGCATTCTAAGAATAAGTTTTACGATGGAATTTGGATATACCATTCTACAGTAACAAGTATCGTTTAAATCTAATATATAAAATTCTCGTGTCGCGGTGTTTGTAGTTAAACTCTTCCGAAACGGCTTGACCGATTCTCATGAAATTTTGTGTGCATATCGGGTAGGTCTGAGAATCGGTCAACATCTATTTTTTATTCCCATATTCCCACGGGAACGGGAAGTTCGAAGTATGTCACGAGCGAAGCCGGGTGGGTCAGCTAGTAATCATAGTCAGCATAGGCATATTATATGCCCACTTTTCACCGTGTGGATTTCTTTTCCACGTAATAGGTGGTGAGCCCATTGCCGTGTTGAAATAGACAGACGCAGGTTGTGGCTACCTGCTGTTGAAATTTTTAGGCATAACGACTGCCATTTTACTGACAACTGGGACCAATGGCTTAACGTGCCTTCCGAAGCACGGAAACGCTCGCAAACGTTAATGCCACAAAGTGGTCACCCATCCGAGGACCAGCCATAGTGAAAGTTGCAGAACGTCTCCAGAACACTGAGACCGCGGGGCTACGAGCGCTTCAAGTATCGTGTGATACCATATTACCCTTAGAGCTGTTGTAAGTAAGCGATCACATACAAAATGCAGCCTTAATACAGCTATAACAATAATACTAGCTAAAAGTGTCACATAATACTTAATACATACATACATATTGTCACTCCTTCATCCCCGAAGGGGTAGGCAGAAGCATACTATACACCCACCTTTCACCGTATGCATATTGTCCCACGTAACAGTTCCTGAGCCCATTGCCGTGTACCATTGTCATACTTATATCTAATACTTACATAATCCTTTAAGTTGAGTTTATATTCTGCTTTTACACCCTAAGCTTATGAGGTACCCTTAATACAGATTTTATACAGCACAAGCTGTATAATAACACAAAAATAGCTCTTATAAAGATAAATGCTACTTTTGACACTTTTGTAAGACTAAATAAAATTGAAGTTCTAAATTAGCAGGTTAATTGCTGTTACAAATACTTACGTGCTGCTTGGGTTATACTAGTCACCGCACATGCGCTGAGCGACCCTGTACCCTGTTTCATGTTACGACGCGAGTCCGAGTTTCTTCTTGTTCCGTGCTTGGCGCGCATACGCGTATCGTTCTCTGTGCTGTTTCGTTACCACCGGAGCCCTAGTTGTTATACACAATTATATCTAAGATAAACAGCATTTGTACCCAGGTACAACATTACCTAGCGTGTAAACAAGCTTGTTTGTGTGTGAACTTACCTATGATGTATACTTTACTCCCGTTATAAAGGCGTGACTTATTTTAACAAACCCTGAGAACTACTTCATGCCTGGTAGCACGCCAACAGCATTCGCCTACCAGTGTAGAGTGCGACGATGGTTCCGTACCTACCCATTATATTGTCATAATAAAATTAGTACTATTATAGTTACTATATTTATATTATCTTTTATCGTGTTGACTCAGGACCTTGATTTTTATACACCTAATAGGGACTATAGATCTCAGTATCTGGTATAATATCGACTTACTAAATAAATTGACCCCGTTCTTAAGAAAATCGACAATGACATACGGACAGACAGACAGTTGGACAAGAAAGTAATCTTATAAGCGTCCCTATTTTACCTTTTGAGGTACGGAGCCCTAAAGACTGATTCAAATCTAGAAGTATTCAAACATCGATTAAAAAGGATGTTTTATTTGATTGTCGAAGTATGGTGGAAAATTTAAATTCGGTCTTTTTTTACCATTTATTTATTGCCTTTGAAACTGGTGTTATGGTTTTAGATACCATATAGTTGTAATACAATAAATACAAGCAGCTTTTTAATTCCTCTGGGGGTAGTTCAGACCAGGAAATTGTGGAAACAAGATCAGCTGTTATTTTGACAATTTATTTTCATTCCAGGTCGAGAACAGTAAATCTAGTGGCGCAGGTACGTACTGATGACCTATATACACCTTCCCTGTGGTACTACCCGTATTTCACATTTTTAAATGAAAAACTAAATCCTGTACCGATGGGAATTGACAATATTGACGACTTAGAAGACAGCGATAGCGACAGAAAGGTAAGTTTTTTTTTAATATTTAGCACATTTATCATCCTTTCCTAGAAATCAATACGACCTTCGCCATTAAAATATTCAGTAAATAGTTGCCTAACTTGTCTTCCATCTTCTGTAGGCTGCCTTTCACTTATATCCACACCAATACTGCTTTCGTTTTGCCGCCAGGCACCTGGCCGAAAGGTTTGTTGTTCGATATCTTCCAAATCGATACAATTCCTTGTAAGATAGTGGGGACTGATAGTGGGGAAATTATGTAGAGCGCATGAAGCCATCACTATTTTTGGTACATTCTCTACGTTTGTAGTAATTGGCTTCTTAAAAACTCTAAAGCGTTCAGCTAGAATACCAAAACCATTTTTGACAATCCGCCGGGCCCGAGATAGTCTATAATTAAAAATTCTGTTGTCATGCGTCAAGTTTCTTTGAGGATATGGCTTTAGAATATGTTCACTCATTGCAAACGCATTGTCTCCTAAAAAGCAGTATGGAGCAATGGTGTTCGATCTTGAAAAGGGTGATGGTCGCGGTATATTTAGTTCACCGGATATTAATTTGTTGTAAAATCTTGTATGTTTGAATACTCCACCATCAGAAATACTTCCACTTGTGCCAGCGTTGATGTAAATAAAATCATAATTTGCATTGACAATTCTAAGCAAAATTATGCTAAATGTTCCCTTATAGTTATAATACATAGATCCAGAATTCGGAGGTTTCTCAATTATAATGTGCTTACCGTCAATAGCACCCAAGCAATGGTCAAATTGCCATTTTCTTTCAAATTGTTCTGCTATTGGTAACCATTCTTTTCCTGTTGCAGGCAACTGAAAAGAAGAAAACTAGAGATTCATCCAGGCGTAAAGTAAACTCACTATTCGAAAAACAAATGAATTTAGTAGATGCAACAAATAATCTAATTAATGGCACTACTGAACAAAATTCGGCTGACGCTTTTGGACAGTCTGTTAGCAGTCAACTAAAAGAACTTCCAATTAGTCAACGTTGGCTAGCAGAAAAATTAATTGGAGAAGTTCTTTATTATGCAAAAACAGGCGAATTAAATAGGAACACTATAATTGATTTGAATTTACAGCATCAACCACAATCTATTTCTCAAATGCGGCTTTTAACATCCCAATATGGAAGTCGATGGTCAAATTCACCATCACCACATTCATTCTCTCTTTCACCGTATGATAACATTCGCTCACCATCACATTCTCAATCTCCTCAGAACCCGATACGATCATCACATTCACACTCACATTCATCAACACCTCAGTACCACAGCAAATATGCTATGTATTAACGTAGTTCTTTTTCCTTTATGGGGAAAAATGTACGAAAAAGTATATTTTTAGGCAAAGTAAAATCAGTTATGGGAATATTTACGACAAACTAACTAAGACTGCAACATTGGGAAAAAATTTATAAAAAGGGTCTTTTTGACGTTATGTATTAACGTAGCTCTTTTTTCTTTCTGGGTGTATATGAATGGACTGTATTTACGAAAATGATTATAATTAATAAATTTAGCGAAACGAATTATAAAATTTCGACACGATAAAATTAACACCAATTTCAGTGTAATCCGATTTAGAACTATTACTAAAATCACTTACCCTATTTATCTTCGCGAACCTCTTGAAGATCCCAGTCCCGTCAAGCACACAGGCCCCACAAACCTTCAGCTCGTCGCGACTTACCTTAGGGAATGTAGGTTACCTATATCTACCTAACGGAACCAGCATATATAGGAAGTGTGATGTTTAGCACAATTCTTTTCAGATCACTGAATCTATTTTACAATAAACACGACACAATATTTATTTATTTCGATAATATAGCGCATTCGATACGCGCACGACAAAAACGACAATCGATAAGCTACGATACTTTTTCTACTACAACCCGACGAAGATTTATAATTTTTAAAAATATCAACGTAATAAGTGTTGCCAGGCGAAAAACTAAAATTCCCATTACAAATATTAACATTCCGCCCGCCAAAATACAACGTATTTTGAACAAGAATAAATAAATTACTATTATTCACATTGGATGTGGGTATTTCTTAACTAACTAAACCTAAACTATTTTTTATTTATGACTCCAAAGGCAAAGGACACAATTTAATTACCGGGCGTTTTAACTCTCCAGTCCCGGTTCGAATTGTAACAACCCTACAAACACCATCATCGCTCTTGTAAAGCTTTATTACGCGACCTAGTTTCCACTTCATTGGAGGGCATTGCTCGTTGACAATTAGCACAAGAGTTCCAATAGAGATTTCATTATGCTTATTGTACCACTTATGACGCTGTTGCAGGGTATGCAAGTACTCGATGTGCCATTTGCGCCAAAAATCCTGATGAATCCGTTGTATCAATTTCCACCTCTGTAGAGCACCTATTTTCAAATCAACGACATTTTCCTCAGGTAAAATAGAGAGGGGCTCCAGAGTGAGGAAATGACCAGGAGTCAAAACAGAAAAGTCATTTGGATCTGAACTAACCGGAGATAGAGGTCTCGAATTCAACATGGCCTCTATTTGTGTGAGGACAGTATAAAATTCCTCGTATGTAAGACGTTGTGACCCTATCACACGCGATAAATGTGTCTTCACAGACTTTACCCCAGCCTCAGCCAAACCCAAGAAATGTGGACTACCAGGGGGGTTGAAGGCGAAATCGATATGTTCTGCTTGCAACGCCTTTGACATTAACTCTCGGATAATATTGCAAGCACCGACAAAATTTTTCCCTTGGTCAGAAACGAGTCTGGAGCAACGACCACGCCTCGCTATAAATCGCCTTAATGCGGATATGTAAGCCTCGGAGGTCAACTCAGACACAAATTCAAAATGAACTGCTTTGGTACCGGTACACACAAATACACATATGTAAGCCTTGAAAGTGCGCAAGCCTCGACCTCGACCCAAGCTAATATCAAAGGGTCCCGCATAATCGACCGCTGAAGACGAAAAAGGTTTTAGCTGATTGATGCGATAAGCTGGTAAGTTGGCCATGAACGGAGGGGCAACAACTCGCGGATGGACTCGAAAGCATTTTATGCATGATGAAACCACCGCATGAATAGCCCTCTTTGGGGAAAGAATCCAAAACTCCTGGGCTATCAGGTTTTGCAAAGTTTGTAATCCAGGATGCATGAAGCGTTGGTGGTAGTCTTCGATAATACGCCTGGTGAGCTTGTGATCACGAGGCAACAATATTTGATGTTTTACATCATATGACAGGTCACCTTTGGAAAATCGACCGCCCACCCTGAGGAGACCATGCTCATCCAAAAAAGGAGACAACTTTCGCATAGGCTTCGAAAGGGCACTAAAGGAATCCTCCTTCGACAAGGAGCGAATCTCCGATGCAAACCTACATTCTTGAACGTGCTTCACGAGAAATAAGAGGGCATTGTTAATGTCCTCACACGATAACTGGTCTAATTTCCTTGAGGAACGACCTTTCAAGTTGTGGATAAAGCGAAAACAATACGCCAATATGCGTAGGATTCGTTTGAGTGTCGAAAATCTGTTTAAGATTTCATCGACAAACGATACGTTTAAAGCTGTTAATAAGCTATAAATTTTTTGCTCGGCTGAAACAGTTTGATCGAGTGACTCCAAGGACGCTTCCGATCGGGGCCAAGTCTCTTGGGGGTTGGAAAGCCAAGATGGCCCCGCCCACCATGTTAAATTCTGGATGAGATCAGCAGGCAACAGACCGCGGGAACCGCAATCTGCCGGATTCTCAGATCCAGACACATGGTGCCAATTCTCAGGGGGAATCTTTTCTTGTATGTCAGCCACCCTGCCGGCCACGAAAGTTTTCCACTTAGACGAACATGATCGGATCCAGGTCAGGGCGACACTCGAGTCCGACCAAGCCTAGACTTCGTCCAAGGTATGGAATTCCTTAAGGGCGTCCCTGAACGATACCACCAAGTCCGCTAACAAAACAGCAGCTAACAGCTCCAGACGAGGAATGGAACACCTACGAAGGGGAGCTACCTTTGATTTGGCGCAACAAAGGCGCACGGCAAATGATCCATCATTTCTAACGACACGACAATAAATGACGGCACAATAGCCCTTCTCCGAGGCGTCACAAAATCCGTGGAGCTGCAACGATACGAAAACATCTATCATTCTGCGAGGGATAGACAGAGAGGAGAGAAGTGAAAGTTGCGACTTGAACTTGCGCCACTCTTGCGCGATAGCAATAGGCGCTTCACTGTCCCAATCTACTCCAGACAGCCATAGAAGTTGTATTAAATATTTTACGAAAAACACGACAGGCGACAAAAGACCTAAGGGATCGAAAATCCTGGCTATATCAGAGAGAATCGATCGCTTAGTGCAGCGACATTCATGAAAAGATGTATTGAAGGTAAACGTGTCATCTTTGGGGAGCCACGATAATCCTAAGATCTTGAGCGAGAAATCACTGGCATCCTCAAAGTTACGGAGGCGGTCAGAATAAAGATCAGAGTCTTGACAACTTTCAAGAAACTTTGAACTGTTAGACGCCCACTTACGCAGGTAGAGACGACAGGACGACAAGATCTCTAACAATTCCTTTTGTATTAATAAGGCACTCTCAACTGACTCCGCTCCTGACAAGATGTCATCCACATAAGCGTCCCTAGCCAACACCACAGCGCCGTGAGGAGCGCGAGACGTAAACTCCTCAGCCAATCTAGCGATACACCAAAGGGCTTGGTATGGAGCACATGACACACCATACGTCACAGTGAGCAGGCGAAAATCCTTAACAGGTTCTTCCGTTGACGCGCGCCACAAGATGCGTTGGTAGTCACAGTCCTTCAAGTCGATCAAGAACTGGCGGTACATCTGTTTGATGTCTCCGGTAAACACAATTGCATGCCAGCGAAACCGTATCAACAGGTCGAATATATTCTTCTGCAGCTCATTCACAGGTCGAATATATTCTTGAGTCATTAAGAGACACACCGGCAAAATCCTTGGCGCTTGCGTCGAACACTGTACGCAACGGGGTAGTGACCGAGTCAGGACGTAAAATTCCGTGATGCGGAATATAGTAGAAGTGACCATCAGATGACAAAGGAGGCTCGACCTCTTCCATGTGACCAGACTTTAAATAATCGTCCATGACGTTAAGGTAAGCTGAGTGAAATAGGGTGTTCACCTTAAATTTCCTCTCCAAATTAAGGAGTCGCTTGAGAGCAATCTCACACGATCCCGAGAACCGAGGCTTTTCCTGAGGGTTGGTAAATGTCAAGGGTACGACCATTCTACCATCAGGAGAACGACAATATGAATCCACCATATGGTTCTGTGACGACAGTTCAGATTTTGATAAAACGACAATTTTAGGAGGTTCAACCCTTTCTAATTCCCAGAACTGCCGAATGCTGCTTTCCAAAGACAGACTCGATACGATAAGACAGCTCTTGGTAACAGCACAGGATCCCTTACGAGAACGAGATCGAGAAGAGTCAATGTCAACAGAGCACTCCCCCATCACTATCCAGCCGAAAACAGTGCGGACAGCAACAGGTTGCCCTGATCTGCCTTTGACAAGACCAGGCTGGAGAGCTGAAGCGAGAAGGTTAACATTGACCAGCATATCAATAGGTCCTGGTATGTTGAAGAAAGGATCTGCAAGATCCAAATCATTTATATGTTTACAGGAAGAAACATCAATTTGTTCTGATGGCATATCAGTACAAATCTTCGACAAAACGAAAGCTTTTAATGAGAAGGTACATGAGCTATCCCCACTAGAGGGGACTATCTCACAATCGACAGAACCCAGAGTATTAGCAGACACTTCTGAAATACCCTTAACAGTTTGGGCTTCATTTTTTATATCAAGTCCCAGCTTGTGGGCACATGTTAAAGTGATAAAATTACAAGCACTAGCACTGTCGAAAAGAATGCGAATAGAGGTCAATTTGTTAAACTTATTTTTAATCAAAACCAGTGCAGTAGAAAACAGAACCTGAGAGGTACCTCCGGGAACAGTCAACGTAGTTCCAGGAGACGCTTGCTGTGCAATCTCACTATCCTCACGTTTGTCAAAGTGCAAGAGGGTGTGATGCCTATAGCGACACTTTTCACAGCCAATTGAAGATTTACACTGCTTGACTGTATGCGATGGATGAAAACATACTATGCAGAGCCTTTTCTCTTTAACACACTTAAACCGCTCAGATGGTGTAAATTTTAAAAACTTTGGACATTTTTCCACATCATGTCGTGGAACCGAGCACACCGCACAGTTAATCACAGGTGGTACAACAAGGGTACATTTAGTGTTTAATGACACTGGCTTTGTAGTAACAATATTAGACCTAACCGAGTTCTCTAATGCTTGACTTCTCCTTTCTATAAATTGACTCAAGTCAACATAGCTCGGGATGTCAACTTTGGGGTCAAGCTGTAACTCAAACGCTTCTTTTGTAGCGACATCTAACTTGGACCACAGTAAATGATATAATATGAAATTCTTGTCTGGTAACTGATATTTACCTAATATGTCAAGATTTTCTTTAAATGTACGATAATTTCTAATTAGTTCACTACTTCTCCTCGACTTCACTGAATCACAATGCAGTATTTTCTCATAAAACAATGTAGCTAACACTCTCTTCTTTTCATAGTGAGACTTCAACGCGTTATAAGCAAGTAAATAGTTTTCACTAGACACAGGATAATTTTTAATTAAGTCTAGAGCATACCCCTGAACATTTGTCAATAAGTAATGAAGCTTCTCAACAGCAGGGATTTCCCTATTATGAATCAGAGAGTCGAAAAGTTGTATAAACTATACCCAATTTTCTATCTTCCCGTCAAAAGGTTTAATGTTTATTTTTGGTAATTTAACACTCAAGCACTTATCAGCGATTTTGGGCTTTTCATTTAATTCTGGCAAACGACACTTAATTGCTTTAACCTTATATTCAAAATCAGACGACGTTCTCAACTCCGCAGATCTATTATTCGGTGTAACCGACAGTAATACTTCGATTTGAGCGTTGTGGAAATCATGTTCAATGTCCTTTATTTCCTGCAATGAATAACCGCATAAATCCGAACGCTCTATTAATTCGATGCGAGCAAAGGCATAATCGCGAGCAATACGGTTTCTATCAGCAGTAATTTCATCCTCATTAAGAGACATTGTTGTAAATATTATACGATAAAAGTTTTAAAATTCTCGAATCAAAACAAATCTGACAGTTGTTAACTTTGACAATTTAGTTCGTTCAAAAACATTAATCTATGACAATAAAGGCCACCGTTCACTGATCCGAATAATGAACTCCAGTGTTAAGCGTTATGATAAACGAAACGTAACGTACATAGATGAGAAAAACCCACAGTCAAAGTGTTGATACATTTGTTAAGTACCCACATTCACAAATTTATAAATAACGGGAAAATATTAGTATTAGGTAATTAAAAAACGACAAAACGATATGCAATATCCTTAGATCGCCTTACAAAACCTATCGGGCTCGAACGACCAAAAAATGTATATGAATGGACTGTATTTACGAAAATGATTATAATTAATAAATTTAGCGAAACGAATTATAAAATTTCGACACGATAAAATTAACACCAATTTCAGTGTAATCCGATTTAGAACTATTACTAAAATCACTTACCCTATTTATCTTCGCGAACCTCTTGAAGATCCCAGTCCCGTCAAGCACACAGGCCCCACAAACCTTCAGCTCGTCGCGACTTACCTTAGGGAATGTAGGTTACCTATATCTACCTAACGGAACCAGCATATATAGGAAGTGTGATGTTTAGCACAATTCTTTTCAGATCACTGAATCTATTTTACAATAAACACGACACAATATTTATTTATTTCGATAATATAGCGCATTCGATACGCGCACGACAAAAACGACAATCGATAAGCTACGATACTTTTTCTACTACAACAATTTTTAAAAATATCAACGTAATAAGTGTTGCCAGGCGACAAACTAAAATTCCCATTACAATTATTAACACTGGGTGATGTATATGCATTAGATACGGTTACATATCTACCTCGATTAAACGTCAGTCTATAACCGGCTACCAGCTGTTTCACTTGTTCGCCCGCTCCTATATATATCAGTGGCGACGAATCACACCTACCCGTGTTTTAAAAATAATATGAGTATGTTTAACGTAAATAAGTTTTGGCCAAATTTTGATCATTCGGTACAAGATTGGACAACATTTATCAAGAAATTAGAGCAAGGTTTTATCGCGAACGGAATAAATGATGAAACGGACAAAGCTGGAGTCAAACGCCGGGCTATACGACTCAGTTCTTTGTGCGATAATACCCACAAATTGGCCTGTAATCTGGCGCTTCCAATTGCGTTGGAGTTGTTGGAGTTTACGACGATTGTGGAAATTTTAGCGGATCATCTCACACCGAAACGATGTCAATTTGCTGAGCGTTATCATTTCTATGCAGCATCTCAGCGAATAGAAGAGAGTCCGTCACTGTGGGCTGCAAGATTACGTGACCTAGCGGCTCATTGTAAATTTCAACATCTCGAAGATACGTTACTTGACAAATTTGTAACGGGCATGGCACCGGGACGCGAGCGTGAGAAGCTGTTTGCTCATAATGGCAAAGGGCTAACGCTTGTAAAAGCTGTGGAGATGGCAGAGAGCATACGGTGTGCGCGCATGGGAGCCGCCGCCGGTCCGCTACCCGTGGCGGTGGCAGAGGCGTTTACCAGCGGGGGCACCGGCGCAGGCGGAGATTCAGCAGTTTTCAAGCTTAGGAACGGTGTGGAGTCTAATGTTCGTGCTACAAAATGTTCAGTGTGCGGGCGAGTAGGCCATGTATCTGTAAAGTGTCGGTATGCGAAATTCAAGTGTTCCAAGTGCGGGGTAAAAGGTCACTTGCGTAAAATGTGTGGTGCTAGCATTAAGCATGTAATTGCGACAGAAGAGAGTGAAGGCGACGATGGTGAGTTATTTAATATCCGTTGCCGTAATGGGGCGCCGATGACAGAAATTATTGCAGTTAACGGCCTACGTTTAACTTTTGAAATAGATAGTGGTTCAGCGGTGACCGTTATTTCTGGTAATACTTACAATGCATATTTCCGAAATGTTCCATTAACGCCTACTGCAAAAAAATTGGTTAATTACTCAGGAGGGGCTATTAATTGTTTAGGTATTGCACGCTTAGAAGTTACGTATGACGGTCGTTCAAATTATTTGGGAGTATATGTAGTCAGAGGTACCGACCCACCCCTTTTGGGTCGCGATTTCATTTCAATGTTCGGGTTAGAGTTTGCCACCGTGAAATATTGTGATAATCAAATCAATCATGATAGTACACAACTGCTACAGGGACTTCTCCCAGAATTTTCGGATACTTTTAGCGACAAATTAGGCTGTTTCAATGAATATAAAGTTAAGTTGCCATTGAAGGAGAATGCTAAACCGGTTATCTTGAAGGCGCGCCCTGTTGCGTTTGCCTAACGCGATAAAGTAGATAAGGAACTTGATCGATGGAACGTTAGGTTTAGGTATACTAGTGCCTGTGGAACATTCCGAGTATGCGTCACCAATAGTTCCCGTGTTAAAGAAAAATGGTACTGTTCGGTTGTGTGCCGATTACTCCCAAACTATTAACAAACAGTTGTTAATCGAGACTTACCCGTTACCTACAGTAGAGGAATTGTTTTCAAAGTTACACGGGGGTGAGGAGTATACAAAACTAGACATGTTCATGGCGTATAATCAATTTCCCATCGATGACCCATTAAGTCTTACATGTATCAACACAAGGCGAGGCCTTCTAAAGTATACTAGACTGATCTTTGGTCTCGCTTCAGCACCAGCTATTTTCCAAAGGGCCATATCAGGTGTCCTCGCAGGAATAGAGGGCGTACTTGTTTTCTTAGATGATATTTTAATCACTGCTCCCAACAGAACCTTACACGTGGAACGATTAAAACTGGTGTTGAGACGCCTAAAGGAAGCAGGGCTCACCTTGCAGAAGGATAAATGCTCCTTCTTTCAAAAGGAAGTAACTTACCTGGGGTATGTAATCCATAAAGATGGCGTTAAAAAGTCCCCTCAGAAGGTGGAGGCGATCCGAAAGATTACTGTACCAAAAAACGTTCGCGAATTACAGTCTTTCTTGGGTCTCGTTAATTACTACAGGAGCTTTGTACAGAACGCTTCTTCTGTCCTAAGTCCCCTGTACGACCTTCTAAAAAAAAAGGTTACATGGAGTTGGAATCGCGAGCATGACACTGCTTTTAAAAGAATTATATCTCTATTAGTTTCAGATAATGTCTTAGCTCATTTTGACCCTTCTGCTAGGTTGATACTCGCTGATGACGCGTCTCCAGTAGGATTAGGAGCCGTTTTAAGTTAGGTCGGGGATGACGGGGTTGAAAGACCCATTTCATATGCGTCGCGAACCTTGAACACGGCTGAAAAAAAATACTCGCAGATTCAAAAAGAGGCCACAGCTATTATTTTTGGCGTACGGCGATTCCACCAATACTTATATGCCCGATCTGTACCTTTTATTTTACGATCTGACCATAAGCCACTCATTTCAATATTTGGTAACAAACGCGGAGTACCGGAAGTATCGGCTAATCGCCTTCAACGGTATGCTTTATTTTTAGCCGCGTACAATTTTGAAATTAAATATATTCCAAGCGCTAGCAATTGTGCAGATTATTTATCTCGGGCACCCGCGGCAGCAGAGATGCGGGAGCAGCGGGAGGTGCGTCAGGAAGCGGACGGGGAGCGCAGTTACGAGTGTTACGACGATAGTTCTATCAAAGCCGCACACGCGGGCGCAATAGGACAGCTGCGGGCGACCTGTGGTTCACTGTCCGTGTCGCCTCGAAGACTGCGGGTTCAAGCGGCAGTGACAATGAGAGTGCGGCTTATATTAATTTTGTCGTTAAAGGGAGTCTTCCCGTTACGCTCGACGAATTACGGGAGGCTACGAATACAGATATAACTTTAAAAATAATTTTAAATTATTCGTTTCGTTCAAAATGGGTGGCCCAAAAAGGTTGTTAATGATGATACAATAAAACCTTATTTTAACTGTCGAAATCAATTAAGTGTGGAACGGGGCGTACTTTTGAGGGGACATAAGGTGGTTATACCGGGCACTTTACGGCAAAAACTATTATCACAAATTCACGCATCCCATTTAGGAATCGTAAAAAGCAAAGCTGAGGTACGCTCAAGGTTTTGGTTCCCAGGGGTAGACAAGGAGTTGGAGATGCTAGTAAACTATTGCTCAGTATGTGGGGTGTTACGTCCCTCTCCCCCGCGCACCCGCCTCCCGCCGTGGAGATATCCACCGCAGCCGTTTTACAGAATACATTGTGATTTTTTAGGTCCAGTAAACAATAATATGTATTTAGTTATAGTGGACGCATACTCGAAATGGGTAGAATGCTACAACATGAAAAATAATATTACAACGGACGGCGTTGATATCCCGTTTAATAGATTTTATGTCACGTTTTGGCACACCACATACTGTGGTAAGTGATAATGGAACATCGTTCACTTCGCAGGAATTTAAGCAGTTTTGTGGTATGAATGGAATCTTACATGTCACTTCCCCACCATATTCTCCGATGAGCAATGGTCAAGGAGAGATTTTTGTTCGGATTGTAAAAAAAGGTCTTAAATCTGCACTACTTGTAGAATTGAATCAACCAAAGTTAAATAACCAAATAAGTAAATATTTGT
Source organism: Thumatha senex (assembly GCA_948477245.1). NCBI lineage: Eukaryota > Metazoa > Arthropoda > Insecta > Lepidoptera > Erebidae > Thumatha > Thumatha senex. Next base: position 18,599,120 of record OX419743.1, read on the forward strand.
TTGATTACCGAAATTCCGTTAATAGCACTACGGGCCGTAGTCCCGCAGAAATTGTTTTCGGTCGGCGCCTCAGGACGGTGTTAGATTTACTGAATCCGCGTTCTCCGTCGCCTTCACACTCGGACCTCGCATAATCAGTCAAACAAAAACAGTCCTTACAGAGTAAATATTACGGAGGAGTTTCTCGGAAGTGCTTCGCAAGAGGCGAGCCTGTTATGTACAAAAAATTTTTAAACAATAAAATTATATGGACTAAAGGCACTATTCTTAACAAACGTGGTAAAGTTGCTTACACTATTAAGGATGCTGCAACGAATGTAACGGTAAAAAGGCATGCAAATCAAATAATTGGAGTAAAGATTCAACGGAGTTCGGAGGCAGGAGGAAAATCATTGGAGATAAAGAATCAGATTCAATGCCAACCTAGTCTATGTTGGCCTATGGAGGGCACTATAAGTACTACGGGAGAAAAGGAGTCAATGGGTTCCTCGAGTTCACAGAATATTGCCAACGAATCCCAAGTCGCGGTGCATGGCAGCAGAGATGAGGGAGGTGCCGTGTCACAGCCACGGCCTTCACCTTCACCTTCACCGGTCACCATCGCCTCTGAGTCGGATACTCCCGCGCCGCCCCCAACTACGTGCGGAGGAGAAGCGGGCGCCCCGCTTGAGCCTTGTGACGTTATCGTGAGCGGATCCGGACCACAGGCCGCCATTGAGAGCGAGGCAATGCAGCCTTTATCCTGTTTAGATCCACAAGAACCGCGGAGTAGATGCGAGCGATCTAGAGTGGATTACTCCAAATATTTTTAATATTTTAAGTTGTTGTTCTAGATAAAATATACATTACCTATGGTATTTTGTATTAATGTATTGTAATTAGGAATAAGGGTGGAGGGATGATGTATATGCATTAGATACGGTTACATATCTACCTCGATTAAACGTCAGTCTATAACCGGCTACCAGCTGTTTCACTTGTTCGCCCGCTCCTATACATATCTCTGGGGATAAATGTACGAATATGTAAATTTTTGGGGAAAAGTAAAATCGGTTCTGGGGACATTTTTAACAAACTAACTATTGTGGCAACATTGGGTAGTTTCCCCCCCCCCCCCCCCCGCACGAAAGTTGGTTGAACGTGAGTTACTTTTAACGTAACGTGAGTTAGATTTAATTTTTTTTATAGTATGTCATGGTTTTCTTACTATTATCAAACTACATACTTAGGAAAAATCCTTACTGATCCTCCGTTAGTTCTAAGTCTGAGAAAGAAAAAACTCCACGTCTGTGTACCGCGCAAACTACACTGAAATCAACTGTAATGCTTCCACTACTTAACTGGGGCAAGACTGATTAATAACTAAAATTACAACTGAAAACTATAAAATTAACTGACGGCAGCCCCGAGGCTACACCCGTGTCGATCTTGTACCCCTGGGATTATTCTTTAAAACATCAGCTATCGGCCAGATAAATTTCCCGTTATCGTTAAAATCAGTCCAGCCGTAGCAGAGAGAAAGTTAGAGAAGTCGAAAATTACGATTTTTGGAAGAAAAACAAAAATAAAGTACTTTAATTTTTTATCATTACTGTATTCTTTCTTATGCTGATGCCTTTAAAGCCAAAGCTTCAAATAAGCTATTTATAATTTGGGCTTATATTGGGGAAGGTTTTACGCCAATTCTATTTTATTTTCCAAAACTAGTGTGTTTTCGTGATTTTGCGTTTATTATTAGTGGATTATGATAAACAAAGTGTTCGAAAGTGTACATGAGTGAAGGAAAGGGAAATGATGCAGTGAATAGCAGTGTTTTTTGTTTTGGTGCCAAAGCTCCTTTACTAGAGGACTGAAGACTCGAAATCGACAAAGAACTTGACATAACCAAAACTAAATAATAAGAACATTTAACACTAATTGAACAGGAATACACAAGGTGAAAAGTGGGCATATAATATGTTTCTGCCACCCCTTCGGGGATAAGGCGTGATAGATAAATGAATAATAATATTTAACACTAAAGACAAGCCTGTATGGACTGAGTTTCATTTGCCTGCCCAATATGGGCGAAGACAAGTAACAACAAAAACAACAACCATGGGACTTTTGGAGGAAAGAGCGACAGGTGCGGACTAGCGGTGTCAAAAACGTATCTTAGTTGAGAATGGATCATTTGTATCTGGATCAGTTCAAAGATTCGAATCAGTAAAGGGCTTCAGTGCTTCATTTGTTTCAGTGACTCAACTTGTATCTAAGCTCGATTTGTTAGCGCAAATAAATTAAAATGAATCGTTTTTATTGACCTTTGTGTGAAAAATTATGTAAAATATATATTATGTTAGTATTTTGTTAAATTGAATTTCATTTGCCTAATGTGCACCATAAAAATCGATTTTCCTTCATACTTTCTTCAGGCTTAGGACTGACTGACTTACTCTTTCACTAAATTGTCTTCAGTTCTTTACATATTGTAACACTTATGTAATTGAAAATCACAGACCCAACGTAAACAAACCGGTGTTTTCTTCCACAAACAAAGGTCAACTAAAACGAACAAATAATAACAACGCATACGTAATGCGTGCATAGGTGAGCTAGTATTGCTGTCTCTATCAATCACCCACTAGTAGCGAATCAGTGAGAGAGACGGAGTCTAACTAGTGCATTTATCTTTGGTTTCTTGGACATAAAAGTTGTGTTATGTGCTATAGCAATGAAATATATGCAGTGAAATGCTATTTTCTCTCTTGCTGCAAAAAGTCCACTGAAAACCTCAGTATAAGAATTACCATTATACTGAGGGCAAGGACGGACCTAGGACTGAGGACACGACATCGACAAAGACTGGACAGGACTAATTAGAAGATAAGATTAAAGAAATATGATTTAAAAATATTTTTTTTTCTTAAAGGTCTTTGTAACCAGGCCATAAAATAAATTGAAAAAATAAAAACAACAACCATTTTGGGATTGTGCATTGTGCGTTGATTGTGCGTGTATCATTTATTTTCCCAACATTCACATACACGTTTTGTCGGCTGAAGATTTATTTCTTCTTCGTAGGTTCATAATTCCATAAGGAATTTGTAGAATATTATTGTTCTACGTTGGATTCATTTAATGCAAAAAAAATGACTGCGTCAGAAGTATCGTATAATCGCAAAATAATATCCGAAGATTTGTCAAATGTTGAATTTGATACAAGTGAGGATGTGGAAGTCATTCCTACTTTTGATTCCATGGGATTACGGGACGAGTTATTGCGAGGAATTTACACATACGGTATGTATTACCTATTGCATGATATTGATGTTTGGCCGTGGCATTATTTTCCTGTACGAAATCAGTGTGTTACAAACTTTCACATTCTTTCAGGATTCGAAAAACCGTCCGCTATCCAACAAAGAAGCATTTTACCTATTGTCAAAGGTAGAGACGTGATAGCTCAAGCTCAATCTGGCACTGGAAAAACGGCAACCTTTTCTATTTCCATATTACAGTCATTGGACACCACATTACGTGAAACTCAAGTACTTATACTCTCACCAACACGCGAGTTAGCTACTCAGATCCAAAAAGTAATTCTCGCTTTGGGTGACTTCATGAATGTACAGTGTCATGCATGTATAGGTGGCACAAACCTTGGTGAAGACATTCGGAAATTGGATTATGGTCAGCATGTCGTTTCTGGCACACCCGGCAGAGTTTTTGGTGAGTTGATGTTTTGTAAATTTTATGTAAAGTAGACAGGACATTAGATTTGTATCATTTGTAACTGAAAGTTGCTTTTTGAATGCTTAGAAATCTTTGATTATTTATTTATTGTAACAAATAATCATTATTACTGGTAAATGTAATGCAATGGTATACAACAAACTTACAAATTCGATTATCCATATCAAAACATAATGTATTCTAAATTCACTACTTCCCAGGATAAACTCAAACATAGTCCATTATGATAATAGTGCATAATAAAAAATAATAATATTTAATAAAACTGAGTGTGTGTAAATGTTACAACCAAACCTTACCTGATAGTGATGCAGTTACTGACTAACAAATGAGGCAGCAAACTGACAATAAGTTAGACGGCAGTCACCCCCAATAGACAATAACTCCTAGAAGCCAAATAAAAATAAATCCCAGGCTCTGAATTCAGATAGCTTTTGATAATGTCTGTAAATCTACTAATATGAAGAGAAGAATATTTTAATAAAACTCTAAACAAATTGTTGAACTCATTAACATTAATTCAGATGGACATTTAGATTGTAGTAGATCTGATTGGCAATGGACTAACACAACATGTGAGTGCCAGGTGTTATAACTAACTATCTTCACGCTGTATCCCTGACGGGGTAGTCAGAGAGGACAGATCACCAGGCTTCGCGATCCATGCATACTTCTTTTGCTTCTTCGAGATTCATCAATCGCTTCATACACGCACGTCTGGGTATCCAAGTACTTATGACCTTTCCGTTTTTGAGCAATCTGCTCACGTGGTCTTTATATGTAAGTCTTGGCCTACCCTGAATCCTTCTACCCTCTACTTTTGAACAATATGTATTCTTCGTCAATCGTTCCTCACTCATTCGTTGGACGTGTCCAAACCAACGGAGCACACCCTTTTCCAGCTTAATGCTGACACTTACATTCAAACCTGCCATATTGCTTATCACTTCATTAAGTATTGGGTCGGCCAAAGTAACACTGCACAATTTTCTAAGTGATCGCATCTCCACAGCATTCAATTTACTTTCATACATCTGCTGACATACCCAGGTTTCACTACCGTAAAGCAAAGTTGGCACTAGCACTGCGTTATGAATCGCCATTCGTGCTTCTTTTACGATGCTTTGTCGCTTTACTAACTGGGACAAAGCCAGGTGTTATACATATCTTAAAACAGTTCTTCTGACTCTAATACTTAATTATCATAGACACTGTATCCTTTCACTCATACTGCTACTCAGGGTAGAGACGAATTCAATAAAGCAACTATCACAAAATGGGCCACCTGTTCTTGAGATACTTGTTTGAACAAATCTATCTTTGTGTTTTATTGTAAGATTACCCTGTTCTAGCCAAAAAAAAAAAAACAGTTGAGCTTTTGTTGCCAAAAGGAATTGATAAATATACACCAGTATTGGTGTCTTTTACAATACACAAACTTTAGGAACTCACCAAGTGAAGTCAACTTTACATAAAATTTTCAGATATGATTAGAAGGCGTGTGCTGCGAACAAGGTCTCTCAAGATGTTGGTCCTTGATGAAGCTGATGAGATGTTAAACAAAGGGTTCAAGGAGCAGATATATGATGTTTATCGTTACCTGCCACCGGCGACACAAGTTGTGCTAATTTCTGCCACACTACCCCATGAGATTCTGGAAATGACATCCAAGTTTATGACAGACCCTATCAGAATATTAGTGAAACGGTGAGTAGATTTTATGCAGATAAACAGCTACACTTTTAATTTACTGGTGCATATCAATTATAAAACTTAAAGTATATTTCAATGACTTGTAACTAAAAGTCATCATCTTTCATAAATGTTTTTCAAAAGTTATCTATGAATTACAATAAGCATAGATAAGAAGTATTACAACATACATAAATTCCAGGAGAAGGTGCACAATTTTGAAAGTATGTTGATTACTTAACCAACTCATAATTGATAATACAAGTCTATTTTGCTAATAGCATGCTGAGAATACTACATTTTTAAAATGCTATATACATTAGAACCATAATTGGATCTGACAATGTTTACTATAATCCCTAAGATCAATTGTTTTAAACAATAAAAAGCACTTCATACTGTCATCATCATCCGAACGTATGTCCCAGTTGCGTCTCGCGACGCCCAGGGTCCGCTTTCCTACATTTTCTCCTCCACTTCGCACGGTCGTCGGCATCCCCTGTAGTGAGACTATTGGCACGCATGTCATCCCTTACGACGTTAAGCCAGCACCTCTTGGGTGTTCCCCTCTTACCGGGACCCGACAGGGCTGACATGGCCAGACATTTGTTACCTACGTAGCCCGGCGGTTGCCTCAAGACGTGACCATACCAACGAAGGCGACACTCTTGCAACTTGTCTACAATGTCACGGACGTGAAGGCTGCCGCGGATGCGAGAGTTCCTCACGCGGTCCATCCGCGTGACTCCACACATCCATCGCAGCATCTTCATTTCCGTGACACGCAGCTCCTGCTTGTGTCGCTCCAATATCGGCCACGTCTCACTGCCACGTAAAAGGACAGGTCTAGTAATGGTTTTGTAGACCTGTCCCTTCAACCGGATCGGCATTTTAAGGTCACAAATGACACCGGTCATCTCCCGCCATTTGGCCCACGCGGCAGCAATGCGACACTTGACATCGCAATCGATGTCACTGGACGTGTGAAAAACAGATCCCAGGTATTTAACCTGGTCCGTGCGCTCGACCAAATCACGCGGCCTATGCGGACGGATATGGGATCTGTCGAGTTTAGTGCCAAGTACTCGGTCTTCGCCACATTTAGTAGCACTTCATACTGTATGCTGAATTAACAAGGTTTTGTTATCCATCCATACTATTTCTACATTATTACACACGCTCACGCACAAACGCGCATGCCCACATGCGTACACACACACACACACAAACACGCGCGCGCGCATCCTCATCAAAATTTCTTGGAGTGTAACCCTACCTAATTGATTATTTTTGTGTGCAGCGATGAGTTGACTCTGGAAGGCATCAAACAGTTCTTTGTAGCCGTAGAACGTGAGGAATGGAAATTTGACACCCTGTGTGACCTGTACGATACACTGACTATCACCCAAGCAGTTATCTTCTGCAATACCAAGAGAAAGGTAGATTGGCTCACACAAAAAATGCAGGAAGCCAACTTCACAGTTAGCTCAATGCATGGTGACATGCCTCAGAAGGAAAGAGATAACATTATGAAGGAGTTCAGATCTGGTCAAAGGTAAATATAATTTGCTTTGAGATTATTTTTGGGTATGTACAATTTACTTACCCAAATATAATTGTTCAAAAAAGAACAAAAAAAATAAATTATTAAGCAAGGACAGACTAACAACCGTAAAGTAGTCCTTTGTTTTCCAACAGTATTATTCTAGTAAATGTTTAGCTAATTAAATAAAAAAGAACAACTATAAAAAGCCTGATTCTGTGCTATCACTTGTTAGATATGGATCTACCCCTGATCTAATTGTTATTTCCTTGCATAACCAAGAGCCAATACTTTACAGTTATTTCCTTGCATAGCCAAAAGCCAATACTGTAAAGTACTTGTAGTTAAACTTGAACAAGTGAAGTTGTAGTATAAGATTTCACTAAAGGATGAAGAAATACACGCACAATGGCCCAATCAAGTGGCTAAGTGTGGATACGTCCCAGATAAAACAAGACTTCACTATAAGTAAAGCAGATGGTTCTAATATGCAACCCTGAGCATATTAAAACTCATTGTATTGAACGAATTCCCCAACTCAATGCATTTTATTGATATTTCATAACAATATTGATGTAACTTTTATCATTTTAGCCGAGTCCTCATAACAACTGATGTCTGGGCAAGAGGTATTGATGTGCAGCAGGTCTCACTTGTCATCAACTACGATTTGCCGAACAACCGTGAGTTGTACATCCACAGAATCGGCAGATCAGGTCGTTTCGGACGTAAAGGTGTCGCCATCAACTTTGTGAAATCAGACGACATTAGAATCTTACGAGACATTGAACAGTATTACTCCACGCAGATAGACGAAATGCCAATGAATGTTGCTGATTTAATATAAATGTTTCTATGTTTAATAACTCACATCATCTATTATACCCAGCAACACGCTGATTGGACACAGGAGGGGATGGGGCTGACAGCACCAGCTTTCTTTATTTCTAAGCTGCTTTCTAATTGTAAATCACTATGTCTTTCTATCTAATAAAATGTTAGTATGAATGTGGTTGATTCTTATAAAATACTTAACCTTTCCAAATCAGCTTGAAGTTGCCAAGGGATCCTAATGAAGGTTGAGTCGAAATTGCGTAAAAGTTAAAAAGGATCAAAAAAATCAAACGGTTCTCCCTAGAGGTCCCATTAAAGTGTATTTTATATTATAGGCTATTTCGAGGAGTAGGGTTGAAATCGAGATCAGATAAAATGTACAATCTCTTAATGGCTTCATCTTGGGCATTACGGCAGTAATACCTTTGCCTAGGAACGGAAATAAAGAAAAAGGTACTGTCTTATTAAGGCCAAGGCCTAACGATTTCAAGTCACTGATGACGTCACTGTGAATGAACCATATTAGGTATGTGAATACAAAACTAAAATTCTCAAATTAGTTTCAAATTTCTATATTTTCGCCATAAATAATGGACGATGACTTTTTAAAATGTGTAAATAAAAAACCATTGCGTGAATAGGGTTACTGTAAAACGGGCTGAATAGGGACAGAACTGGAAACCTTTTCCTTTGACCAAATTGGCCGTGGTGACGTATCGCAACGTAATATGATAGTATATGTATAATATGTACTTTACGAAGACCCATAACTCTAAAATATTTATTATTGTTAATTGATATTTTTTTTTTGAAATTGTTTATTAATTAAAAATAATTATATAGTGATAATAGATACGGAAAAAAAATGTTATATGGGATGATTATGAACGCCTAAAGAAGGTATGAAAAGAAATCGAATAAAGACTACTATGGTATGAATAGGGACACATTTTTGAAAAGGGATTGAATTGATATTTTTGCATGCATGAGTCTAAATTTATTTGTAGACATTGCCACGCCTTTAACCCCGAAGGGGCAGCGGCATACTAAACGCCCACATTTCACCGTATGCACTTTTGTCCCACGTAACATGTGGTGAGCCCATTGCCGTGTTGAATTTATTTGTAGGTTGTAAAATAACAGCGTATTGTAAGAAAACTACCTTTCCTCTCAATAAAGTTGGATTTTGTGCCTATTCACCCCATTTTACAGTAGTTATTACTGCTGATAACGTAGAAATGGAAAATAGTGAAGCATTACTAACATTTCTGACAAAATGTAAAAATCATTTTTTTTAAAATAACCTCATTTTTGACATTACGGCCGTAACGCTTTTGCCATAGTATCGAGTCACGTACCAAGCAAAAGGTCAAATAATTAATAAAATATTTTTAAGGCTAAGATCCAAAGATTTCATGCCACTGAAGATATCATAATTAATTAACAGAGTGCCCCCCCCCCCCCCCCCCCCCGGCTTAGTCAGTGACATTTTTCGAACGCCTGTCGCACCTATTTAATCCCGTCTGTTATAAATTATACAATAATGCATAAAAATTGCCCGATTTGTCGACATTTATGACTACTGCTCCGCTCTCCAGTGTAGATGCGTGATGATACATAATAGCCTTCCTCGATAAATGGGCTATCTAACACAAAAAGATTTTTTCAAATCTGACCATTAGTTCCCGAGATTAGCGCCTCAACCAAACAAACAAACTTTTAAGCTTTATAATACTAGTATAGATAAAAACAAAATGAATATGATCAATATAATAATTATACATGCAAAAGGTCACGCCTTCATCTCCGAAGGGGTCGCCAGAGGAATACTATGCGCCCTCACCGTATGCATTTTTGTCCCATGTAACAGGTGGTGAGCCCATTGCCGTGTAAGTATGAATATAAAAAATACGATGAATACAATTAATTAAATTAGTCATGTATAATGGATGTCCAACGTTCGCTAATGCCTTTGCCTAACGTGTGAACTTTAGCTTCATTGGAAAGTGCGTTGTAAATGTAGAGTCTGCTTGCTACTAGTAATTAATATAGTAATCTGTGTGTAGCGTCCACACTTTAGTGGGCCTAGCGTCATTCGGTCAACATGTAGACACAACATTAACTCTATGGACGGGTTTTAAGGAGAATGCTCGAAATGAATTCTACGCGGCAAAGTTGACAAGTGCGGACGCTTGCCGTATATTATTTTCTATAACTAGTGCATTTATCTTGTTTTATGTGCAGGAGTGGTGGTTTCTTGGACATAAAAGTGGTATTAACTTGCTCAAACACCTTATACATATATTTAGACAGATTACCAAAAAAAATCGTTGTGCTAAAATGACATCTATTTTATTAAAAGTATGGTAGCTATTTCCTTTTAAGTGGTAGCTGGCTAAAAAGGTTTTGGTGAAAGGGCTCCGAAAAGTATTATGTCCTTGTCTGACGCACCGTGAGCTCAACGAACCATTGGATGTGGTAGAAAGGGCAAAAAATAGTTATATTTTTATTTTGTTTGATTTATTATAAGTAATCTTAATTATATTAAAAATGCGAATGTTTGTAATGATGTTTGTTACTCTTTTACGTATAAACTACTGAATGGATTTTAATGAAACTACAATAATATAGCTTATACGTCAGAATAACACATAAGCTACTTTTTATCCCGGAGAAAAGTTCCTGTGGGACACGGGAACGGGAAAATTTCTCTACGCGGGCGAAGCCACGTTCGTGAACTAGTAATTCATAAACTTTAGTTCATCTAAATATTTCTACAGTTTCTATAATTATTAAGTATTCAAAAAATACTCATTAATACTTAGTAAGAGTAGTACTTCAATGTTTGGGTTTGGTAATACTAAATGCAAGATCCGACATGTTGCTTGAAGTTAAGGGTCACCATGAATTTTATTAAATATTTATACAATTTCTTAATAGTAGGTAGGTAGATACTTATCTGTTTTAAATTGGAAATGTACTGATTTAATACCTTGATTCAAACTGGACTAAGACATAGAGGACTGGGACATTTTACATAATAATAAAAAAGATTGAGGTAATATGAATTAAGATTTGGCTAAAAGGTTTTAAAAACCAGGCCATAAAATAATTACAACAAAAAAAGAATGATCGAATGATCATATTTGGTTTGATTTTGAACGAATCAAAATGGATGCTGGGTGTGAATGAACTATGTATTGAAAAACGAACAGCTTTTTATTGAGTTGTGTCGTAGGCCCGATTTTAATCGGGAATTCGGCGTTGAAATTAAGTTTACCAATTATTTATGTAGTGAGTAACGTTAAGTGCTGTCGAAATCGACATCATCCGCAATATTGTTTAGTGCAGAAATCCCTGTATCGGTAATGTGTTTAGAGGAAAGATTCAGTGGGGCTCACAATCCGCAGGTGGCATTAGGATGAGGACTCTGACGGATATTTCATTATTGTGTGTCAATCTAAATTCGCGAGTTTTTGATGAGTTGCCGTTACCCAATATCGGTACGACATGGGGAGACGGTTCGGACTAAAGTGTCGCTCGTGTGATGTATGAGCGGTCAGAAATGAAATGCATATACAGGAAGGAATAAACACAACTCTGACAACATGTACCAAAATGACAGAGGAAGTAGACAGAAGACATGGCGTTAATGGTAACAGCAGTAGTAAAGGTGCAACTGAAGATGGTCCTCCTGTGAACAATTCTGCTGTCAATTCTACTGGTGGCAGGCTCAAGTTCTTCAAAGGTGGGTGTCATTAGGAAACTGTAGGAAAAGGTTGTGGTTGAGTGCTTGATATGATTTGATGTACATGGCAGATAAGTAAATTGGAAAGAAAAACTAGAAAGTCATTCATGCTCTGATAATCCTATATAAGAACTTTTGACTGAGCCAATGCCAATTGTGTGAGCATAGCTTCTTGGCCATTGTTGTGTTTCGCAAGGAACTAGGGGCACCCTAGCGGAAACAAACAACTATTTGATAGTGATATAGTGAAAAATACACATTTGTAATGCATTTATAGTGTATATGGTGGCTAAGGAGGTAATTAATGTGTATGTTTTGCTTCAGGGTAAATAAAAATACTGATTACATATATTTACATCTCTACAATGGTCATAGATATAATGTAACTGATTAAATAAATAACAATGCAGATATATTCAGAAATGTTTGTTCACATTAACATGTTATTAAGTTATATTCTACTTGTATTCTGTTTGTATTGATCACCTGTTTTTAATTGTAAACATTATACAGAATCGTGAGATAAATAGTTATTCAGGAACATATAACATAGTTAGAGACAGTCAAGTATTGATGATTTATACTTGACCTGTATGAATAAATAATCAAAATAGTGATGGCAAATTAATTTGTATGTGTATTTGCCATCGAACCCCTGTGCTACCCATTTAACCCTATCATTTATTATTATCATGAATAAGTTGGTAACATTTCAATCATGGACATCCAAGCACCAATTCAATCCTAGTTGCAAACAAAGCCATCTTATTTTTGGGTTGGCCTTGCCCAAGCACTATTAGGTCTTTTGTGCTGTACCTGATACCGACATGCCCAGACATTTGTTTCCCCACGTAGCCCAGCGTTTGCCGCAAGACGTGACCATACCAACGAAAGCGACACTCTTGCAACTTATCTGCAATGTCACGGACGTGACACTGGACGTGTGAAAGGCAGATCCCAGGTATTCAACCTGGTCCGTGCGCTCGACCAAATCACCGCCTATGCGGACTGATGTAGCTGCGTGTCACGGTTATGATTAAGATGCTACGGTGGATGTGTGGAGTCACGCGGTTGGACTGCATGAGAAACTCTCGCAACCGCGGCAGCCTACACGTCCGTGCAGATAAGTTGCAAGAGTGTCGCCTTCGCTGGTATGGTCATGTACTGCGGTAACCGCCAGGCTACGTGGAAAACAAATGGCTGGCCATGTCAGCCCCTCCGGGTCCCGGTAAGAGGGGAAGACCCAAGAAGTGTAGGCTTGACGTCTTAAGAGATGACATGCGTGCTAATAGTCAACTAGACGGGTGCCGACGACCGTGCGAAGTGGACGAGAAAAAGTAGGAGAGCGGACCCCGGGCGTCGCGAGACGCAACTGGGACAGACGCTCGGATGATGAGGATGACACTAAATGCCATTGGAAAAATATCTGAAACAACATAATTATGTTAATATTGTACTCCATCAACCTGAAAAAAAAACTGGGCATGATGAGACTAACCTGCGAACACACCCCTAATACTAGTTATTTAAGTTTATGACATGGTAGTGGATTGAATCTCCAGCTCAGCAGCTCGCGTGTCCTTCACCCATTGACGAATCTGGCTATGAGTGACAATAACCAAAGATAGATAGAAATATTTACCTATGACATTGAAATAACTGTCACAAAAGTTGAAAATTCAACTGTTTATCTGTGGTAGCGATCTAGGTTTAATTGAAGATAGAATATTGAAACTGGCCATTGGTCAGAAATGAAATAGACAGGTATACCTACATTGTTGTTTAACAATTTGACATAAATAAAAACAAACATGAAAACTTTCATTCAAAAATAAATTTTGACCCTACTTGTTTAGCTGGTTTTGGTGTATTGGTTTATCAGCTATATCACATTTCTAAGGAAAGTTTGTTTTCACCTCTATTCATCTCTCATATAAAGATTTGTAGAAAATTGCTTATGGTTTTTAAAAATTAAGCTTCAATTTTTATCACTTAGTTTTAACAATTTTTTTGTAACAATTAGTATTACCCTTACTATTCAAAAGAATTTTATTATTATCTTAAGTTTCAAGCTACGTGGGCGGCACTGAAAATTTCGGGAATCAAGGAAGTGACACGACATTACTATTTAACATAAACATAACGTAAACATACTTTCACGCCTATATCCCCGAAGGGGTAGGCAGAGGCGTACTATACGCCCACCGTTTGCTTTGCTTTTAGTCCCACGTAACAGGTGGTGAGCCCATTGCCGTGTTGGAATGGACAGAGACATATTTTGAAATTTTACTATTTAAAAATGTATTTATTGCTTTTCGTCGAAGTATTCTCCGCGAAATTTGACACATTTTTCCATACGATGGAACCAATCATTGAAGCAACCATTCCATTCGGAAGTTGGGGTATCCAAAATGGCAGTTTTGTAGGCGTCCACAGCTTCTTCAGGCGATGAAAATCTCTGACCACGCAATTTATTCTTTATTTTAGGGAAAGTATAGAAATCATTAGGGCTTAGGTCGGGGCTGTACGGCGGATGGTCTAATAATTCTATGTTTTCTTGCTCTAAAAACTCTTTTGTTCTGTGCACGGTGTGAGAACTCGCATTGTCGTGATGTAGGATGATGCGGCGGTTGCAGTTCTCTTAACGGAGTTCAGAAACGACCTGTGGCAAACAAATGCTAGCATACCATTCTGCATTAACCGTTCTTTGTGCCTCAAGAGGAATAGTCGCAACATGGCCGGTTTTGGAGACAAACGTGGCCACCATTTTTTTTGCAACACTCTGTAAACGTACAATTTTTGTTGGCTTTAACTCATTTTCGAACACCCAAACTCGTGACTGGTTTTTTGTTTCGGGTTCGTACGCGTATATCCAGGATTCGTCACCTGATACGATGTTGTATACAGCATTTGAGGATCCTGCGTGGAATCTTTCGAGAGTTCTGACGCACCAAGTAAAGCGAGCCGCTTTTTGCTCTTTACAGAGCGAATGCGGTATCCATCGGGAAAACAACTTTTTTACACCTTATTGTTCATGCAAGATTATTTGTATTTGACTCATGCCAATGTCTAAAGTTGCCTGAATTTCGCGGTATGTCACATGTAGATCTTCCTCAATCAGCTTACGCACAGCATCAACGTTTTCTTGGGTGACTGCAGTTTTTGGACGACCTTGACGGGGACGTCACTGAGCTTGACACGTCCACGTTGAAATACAGCAAACCAGCGATAAATTGTGGTTTTGGATGGGGCTTCATCACCAAATGCAGAAATCATCCGGTCAACACACTGTTTTTGTGTTAAACCACTTCGAAAATCATAATAAATCATTGCTCTTGAATTTTCTCGAGTCAATTCCATTTCAACTTCAACTTTTAGAGCTTGTGGCATTTGTGGATAGGTTTCTCAACGACTTAACAAGTTTGACAAAACCTTGTGACAAGACAGATAATCTTTTTTTTAAATAAATAAATGGTATTCGATTTTTAAAACCAAGGAGTTTTCAATTAAAAAGATTTTAATATGACAGGAACAGTGGAAATGTTCCATTCCCGATACTTTTAGTGCAGCCCTCGTATATTAACTTGTATATTTGTTGCGATCTATTTTAGGTTCCTTTCGTTTTATTACTCTGCCATGATTTTGTCTTTCCAGGGACCTAGATTTACCCTAAAAACTATAATTCCATGGGTATAAATTCTAGCATCTATTGACTTTCCCTTTTCCGATTGAGGAGGGCAGAGCGTTGGAATACTACACAATCATCTTGAGCCTACTTCTACTAGCGTGACGCTAATTTCTGATTCCCTGTGCGTTTTCTGTGCCACTGAAGATTAATATAAAAGCGCTCGTGGCCCCGCGGACGTACTGTTCTGTAAACGTTCACTGCGTTAAGCAACTTTCACTATGGCTGGTCCTCGGATGGGTGACCACTTTGTTTTTATATTTGGGAGCGTTTCCGTGCTTCGGAAGGCACGTTACGCCGTTGGTCCCGGTTGCCAGTAACATGGCAGTCGTTAAGCCAGTTAAAGACCTTATGGGCGGCGTCCACTTCAATACGGCAATAGGCTCACCACCTGTTACGTGGGACAAAAAGCAAAGCATACGGTGAAACGTGGGCATATAGTACGCCTCTGCCTACCCCTTCGGGGATAAAGGATATGTATGTTATGAAGATTAATATGCTTCTCTGTTCCATTTCCGTAGCTTCTGTGCACATCATCTTATCGCAAAGTAAAATGACTGCCAAGGATAGCATTGTTTAAATGAGAGCCCCTGTCACAAGTAATAGATTCATATCGATGTTGTTTACATTGCAGATGGGAAGTTTATACTGGAGTTGGTGCGCGGGTGCGGCGGGAACGGCGAGCGCGCCGGCTGGGTGTCGGTGCAGCGCAAGACGTTCTGGCCGCCCGCCGCGCCGCCGCCCACGCCGCCCGCGCTCGCCGCCGCGCCCGCCTCGCTCTCCGTCTCCGACGACAACAGCTCCGTGCAGTCGTCGCCCTGGCAGCGCGACCACTGCTGGAAGCAGACCGCGCCGCGCAGAAATATTTCCAAAGAGTTAGCCATGTACTACTGCCGGCCGAGCACGCTGCACGTCGCCGCCATCGACGCGGCCAGCCGACTCAAGCGGAGGCGGCCGTACGACACTAGCCACCTGGACGGTTTAGTGAACGGAAGCGTTTCCAGAATAACGCTGTCGAACGGAGTCTGCGACAAGAGAAACGGCGACGTAGTCGGCTCGCCGGACAATAGAGGCGGCGATCGAGGCGAGGACGCCGTCGACGGCGCCGCGCCGAAAGCGAAGACGACTTCCGAGGACGTCAGGTGGACGGACTACGACCGAGAAAAGTACTATCATATGAAGCTAAAAAAACCGTACCAGTATCGTAAACTAAGGGTGTACAAAAAGACGAGGCCGGCGATGCTCCGCAGGGAGCTCGGCAAAACTATAGTCAAGCTCCGCGAGAGGATGCACGCGCTGCCGGCGCCCGTCAACGCGAAGCTGGCCAACTGCAGGCAGGAGCACACGATGGTGTCGCCCAGGAAGCGAATTCTCCGGGAACTCGAGCGCGTTAGCCTCGAGGACCAGGGCACGAAGCGGCGCGCGAAGACCGTGCCCGCGCTCTGCACCGCGTCCTACCCGCCCTCGCCCGGGCCCAGCCGCGCCGCCGACCCGCCCGCGCGCCTCAACGGCGCCGCGCCGCGCCGGGACGCGCCCGTCTCCCGGAACGTCAGCAGCTACAGCATACACTCGCTGCTCAGCATGCCCGACGAGAGCCCCGCCCGCCGCTCGCCCGAGGCGAAGCGCTCGCCGCACTCGCACCCGGCCTCGCTGAAGACGGAGTCGCCGTCGAGCGTGAACTCGCCCGACCTGAGCCCCAGCCCGGACAACTACCGGTACCGGTACGGGCCGCTGCTGGGCTCGCCGGGGCAGGAGTCGCCGACGCCGCCGCCGGAGATGGTGCGCTACCGCGCGCAGTACGCGGCGCCGTACGCGCGCGGCTGGGCGGCGGGCGCGGCGTACCGCGAGCTGCCGTACGTGGTGGGCTACGGGTACGCGCCGTACGGCGGGCTGTACCGCGCGCCGCCGCCGCCGCCGCTGTGGCTGCACTACCCGCCCGCGCCGCCGCCGCCCTGGGCGCCGCTGCCGCACGACCACGTGCCCAAGGACGACTCCACCTCAGGTTAGACACATTTACGCTTATATCATTTCCTCTTCTTCTTGTAGGGACCCCGCAGACTAGCTTCTTTCAGCATTCACAACCGGTGATTTTGAGTCCATTGCCGATCGCAGGCGAAATAAGGGTAGCAATCCGATCCTTATACTATTTCTTCCGATCCTTTGGCCAGTTCATCTGCATTGTCGTGTCCCATAAACTTGTCTTTTTATCCGCCGCGGAGTTACTTTTTTCTGCTATTTATTGGAGTGCACAATCATCGATTGCGATGTCAAGTCATGCATTACTGCCGCGTGGGCCAAATGGGCGGGAGATGACCGGTGTCATTTGTGACTCTAAAATGCCGATCCGGTTGAAGGGACAGGTCTACAAAACCATTATTAGACCTGTCGTTTTACATGGCAGTGAGACGTGGCCAATATTGGAGCGACACAAGCAGGAGCTGCGTGTCACGGAAATGAAGATGCTGCGGTGGATGTGTGGAGTCACGCGGATGTATAAACTCTCGGATCCGCGGCAGCCTTCACGTCCGTGACATTGCAGACAAGTTGCAAGAGTATCGCCTTTGTTTGTATGGTCACGTTTTGCGGCAACCGCCCGGCTACGTAGGTAACAAATGTCTGGCCATGTCAGCCCCGCCGGGTCCCGGTAAAAGGGGAAGACCCAAGAAGTGCTGGCTTGACGTCGTAAGGGATGACATGAGTGCCAATGGTCTCACTACAGGGGATACCGACGACCGTGCGAAGTGGAGGAGAAAATTGAAGCCATTCATCCCACGGGCTGATCATCATGACACATCGTCCCCGTTGCCCCCGCAGCAGGGATGACGGTGCGCAAAGTAAAAAAAGTGACAACCCTAACGAGAAAATAACCGGGTATAACTAAAATGGCCTGTAGTTTCTAAACCCCACGCGATTTGGATGTGATTATTTTTTTGTAAATAGGACTATAATGGATCTTAATTTTGATATTAATATCTTTTCCAACAACTGTGGATTTTTGTTCCGCTTCACCTTAAAACCGGCTCGCAGAACATTGCCCTGGTTAGGCAAAGGTCACGCGTTTAATCCCCGTCTCGAATCAAATTGTCTTTTTCATCTTTATTAAAAAAAAAAGTAATAGAAACGTCACTTTTTTTGTTACGTGCCATGTTGTTTTGAAGTGAAACTTCTTTATCGACGTGTGAGAGACAAAATTATTGCTGTAAAAAAAATGTCATAAATAAATTTCACTTATCTGTACTCTGGTACACACACATATTTTTTCCATAAGCTGTTTGATCTTAGCCATAGAGCAGCTGCCATTGCTTCATCCTGATGACCACAGGGCCCATTACTTTTAACTTATTCCAGTCTCAAATCAATTTATTCTACTGTATAAAAATACATTCAGTACATTTGTGAAATGTTTTTCAAATAAACACATTCATTTTTAAAACCAAATCTTTCCACCAGGATATAGAGTGGTCAGGGTTCAAGATTTGGTGTCTAATGTTCGTATTTCGCAGCAGAGGGTTCGGAGTAGAGTCTCTAGAGTCCATATTCGGGGCTAGAGCCTTGATTATGGAGTCCATAATAGAGGCCTACAGTTAAGGGCCCATAACTTAAGGTCCAGGGCTCAGTTTCAAAGATCTTGACTCTGAGATTCCGGCCCAATATCCTTAGTTCCTGGAACAAGAACCTAGTCCAGACACCTGGGTCAACTGTCCAGAGTCCAAGCTTCAGGTTATATGGTTTAGAGTACAAGCACCACGGTCTAGGGTCTTAAGTTCCAGGGCCAAAGGTCGGTAGACAAGGCAAGTCCATGATTGACTATCCAGGGTTCAGGGGCCAGGATCTTAGGTCCGACACTTAAAGAGGCCAGAGTCCAGGCTCCAGGGCTAGTCCCAGAAGCCGCTGATGCGTTCCTGGTGTTCATCCTTTCTGCAGAGGCACTATGTGTTACAGGAGCCATTTTTCGGACATTCGCTTTTTATTACAAAAACGTGTGAAACAAATCATTTGGAAAGCTAGAGTAAAACTCCGGGATGATAAAAATAATTAGTGAAGTTAGTATAAAATGTTAAAGTTCCATTAAAATTTCGCCCAATAAAGTTCAAAAATTGTCTACACCAAAAACTAAATCTATTAAAAACCAAAAGTGTATGCAATAAGAACTCTAAATAAAAGCTACATATTTTAAACCAATCACGAACCTCCTATCTTGCTTAGAACTCGAGATATATGATTTTAATTTTTTTCCGTTTTTAATTTTATTCTCAAAAAATCCACAGTTGTTGGAAAAGATATTAATATCAAAATTAAGATCTATTATAGTCCTAATTACAAAAAAAATAATCACATCCAAATCGCGTGGAGTTGAGAAGCTACAGGCCATTTTAGTTATACCCGGTTATTTCCTCGTTACGGTTGTCACTTTTTTAAACAATATATTTATCCGGATGTAATTTTTTTTATGTTTCTGTAATAATTCCTATTATTTAACTGTGACGTTTCTGTAATGTTATATAATATACAGAAGGACAATATTTAAGTACCTCCCTTTTATTTAACCTACGGTGTTTGATAGGTAATAAGTTTTCAATGGAAATTGCATCAGAATGGCTTATATCACACAAAGTTGCACATATTATACTATCTAATTAAAACATGAATTGTTGCCTACGATTTTACACATTGCGTTTTATCATCACCATGTTGTCCAGTGGGAAATGTGGGAAATTCTGATAACTTTCGATCTTCTTGGGATGGGAATCTTATTCTCGAGTGACGGGAATAATTATAAATTAGTTTTACTAGGGTAGGCAGAGACTGGCTTTCCACTTGCTATCAACTAAGTGTTTTCTACATGCTCGCCGGTTAAGGAGACTCTTGAAAATGCCCTTTTCCAGTAGGTCCCAAGTCGGAACGTTATTATTGATGTTAATAGTATAAAAATGTGGATTGCCACAAGTCGCATCTCGTTTCACATTGGTTTATTCCCGTTCACTTTTACTCCTTAATGTAACAGTGTGATTCACTAGGAGTCAAATTTAAATTGAGTAGCATGTGTGACATAATGCTACTTTTTTCCAATGATGAAGATGTAAAATATAAATATAATAAAAAATAAATAATATCATAACAGGAATGTGACGATATCTATCATATCTCAAAAGAAGTTACAAAGCAGTAAAACTGAGAAAACATAGATTTTTTAGTAACGGTGCAATCCTGAAGGAATCTAATTTCTTGTTCAGTTACACTGTGACTTTTTTCCAATAAGTGACACTGAATAACGACAATTTGTAATTGTTGTTATTTGGTATCATTTATTGGAAAATTTACAATAATGTCACACTTATAACGAAATAGGGTTTCAACTCTTAATGAGACGAATTAATACATTAATTGGTGTAACTGTACAGCAATTAATCACGAAAAGAGGCTAGAATAGACACATTGCTAAAAATATTTTAATTATAAATTAAATATATTTGAAAAAGGTAAATGGTGTATACATACATATGACACACTTCAAAATTGTTAATGTTGGTCAATTTGTTATTACGTTTAAGCACCACTGAAAAATCTATTGCCCGATCTAGTATTTTTTTATTACTGCAATTATTTTTTCAAGATTTGATCCATCACGAGAAATTAAAATATTTAAAAAATTCAAATATAACGCGAATGTAGTCAAAATCAACAGAGTAGGTGAAATATAAATACAAAAACTATACCTAAAAAAATATGTATTGTCACCAAGTGACGCCGGATTCAGATTAATAAAATAATTCTGCATGTTATCAAGAGCCACTTATGGTCAGACAGCACTATTATTATTCCGTAGCTGCTTAGAAGCTTACGCTAATAGCAGATTCATTTATAAAATTCATTTCACTTAAGATTAAAATCCCCATTGAAGATCGAAAATTATTGGTAATTCCCGGATCTAACATATTGATGATAAAGTTTGTCTGTGTGTGTAAAAAGTCCTGAATTTATAATAAGATATACCAATTACTCAGACATTACTACATACACATTTTTTCAAACTATAAAAAATCCGGTTATACTGAATTGACAACCCTGGCAAAAATTTAAAATTGGTCATAACTTCATAACCACGAGATTTGGATATGATTTTTTTCCTATCTATAGTGAAATAGTAGACCTCAATGTTGGTATATATAACTTTTCCAACTACAGTGGATTACTTGAGAATAAAAAAAATACATAAAATAAAAAAAAAGTTACTACGGTTTTAGCAAGTTACCTTTAAATGTAAAGCCTAAGTTGCTACTTAAACTAAAGCAAATAAAAATTATCAACTTATGCTGTTTGGAACTGCTGTTCCAAACAGCATAAGTTGATAATTTTTATTTGCTTTAGTTTTCAGCTTAAAATATTTCTTAACTTTATCCGGGTGAGTATATAATAAATAAATAAATAAATATCCATCACGCCTTATCCCCGAAGGGGTGGCAGAGGCATATTATATGCCCACTTTTCACCGTGTGGATTCCTGTCCCACGTAATAGGTGGTGAGCCCATTGCCGTGTTGAAATAGACAAACGCAGGTTGTGGCTACCTGCTGTTGAAATTTTTAAGCCGCCCATAAGGCCTTCAACCAGGCTTAACGACTGCCATTTTCTGGTAACCGGGACCAACGGCTTAACGTGCCTTCCGAAGCATGGAGACGCTCGCAAATGTAAATATATATCACTAAATTTTAAAAATATATTATGACTAAACTAATTATATTTATCAGTTGGGAATTTTACTCTAGCATTTTAAATACTTAGTTTTATAAGTTTTTAAAATAAAAAGGGGACGTCCGAAAAATGGCGTTTATAACACATAGTGCGAGGTAGGCGGCGAGGTTTAGTGGGTATACCAAAATATCGGGGGTCCCACACACGCTTTCTATTTTTAGAACAGAGGGTATGGTGCTTAAAACATTCCCCGCGTTAAAAAAAATATCTCCAGTGCTAACTGTCAATTCATTTAATTATTTTTATGGTCAATGGTCAACTGTCCAGAGTTCATCTTCAGAGTGCAGGATTGATTGTCCGTGATTAGAGGGTACAAAATCAGATGTCTATGGTCCTGAGTCCATGTCCAGGTCTATAATCCAGGCTCTAGGGGTTAGGGTCCAGAGATCGCAGAGCCGAGCGTCCGAATACCAGGCTACTGAATCCGTGATTTCAGGTCCATGCTCCAGGGTACTTAATTCAGGGTCTGTGGTCTAGAGTATAAAGTAATTTATGCATAAGAATCTATACTATCAGGCGTCCAAATGGACTTGGACAAGTTTGTTGAATTGTTGAAGCGTATTAATAAATATCCATCACGCCTTATCCCCGAAGTCTTTCGCCTATTTTGACGAGGCTGTTTGTGACTAATCATGTGAACAACTTGTATACACACATAACTTAGAAGTGAAATCTCTGTAGTTCTTCAGCATTATGTTAATATGTTTTTCTTGAATTACAGAGCCACCATACCCTTGCTCCACGCTTTAGATGTTTGTTGTTGGTGAATAATGTAGTTAATAACTTGAAAAGACTCTACAGCCTTTTGAAGGCGTGGGGCTGGGACTTCCTAGTTTACAGTTTTGAAGAGCTCAGTTGAAAAGAGATTTTTAAATTGTTATAAAGCCACATTGACCTCGCTTTGAGTAACATTTTGATGTGCTTTGTATATCGGTTCGTTAGTGGGGTTCATTATTATTTTTGCAACTGTATTTGCTGACCTCTCAAATCCAAAGATTTATATGTTGTGGTGCACCATTTGCAGATTAGATTGAGTTGGTCAGGATGGTTAGGTAGGGTTTGGAAGTAAATGGGAAGACACTAAGATGAAAGGAAAAATAAGACTAGTCTTAAATGAAAATTGTAGTATCTTGTTTAGAAGAAACGCTTGTAGCCCCGCCACCGACCTCCATACATACAAGTACGCAGGTCTGACGATACCCTCTAGAATGACAGCTTTTTATTGTGCCTCTTTGAAGCGCCCCCAATAAAATACGTGGTAAAAGAACTAAATCTGACGTAACCAGTTTTAGTTACGCTGCATCGTTGTGATTGTCTGCATGTTGATGATTGTTGTTTTAAGGTTTAACGTGAATAAGCCGGCTTGTTGTGTCGTTTAAATATAGTTGAGTTGATATCTACCTAGTCAGGTAGTTTTGTCACACAGTAAAAACTTTTAGAATGCTGGCCACAAAAAATTTTATTGAATTCGAATTTCGAATTGTTCATGAAAATAACATGTATACTTTTTAGAATTTTACTCATTTTTAAATATGGAGTGGACGCTTAAAGACGACAGTGTTGCAGTTATTGCGTTGCATCGTTGCGGTTACGCGCCAATTAAATTTTTTGACATACTGAAAAATTTGAATATAACCAAAAGATACGTTTATCGTACCATCAAACGATACAATGAAGACTCTAGTGTAGATGACAGGTCAAGAAGTGGTCGCCCTCGGTCTGTTAGGACTCCAGCAGTGATAAAAGCTGTGAAGGCGCGAATTCAAAGAAATCCCAAACGTAAGCAGAAACTGTTGGCCCTTCAGATGGGGTTAAGCAGAACCACGGTGAAAATGGTGTTAAATGAAGACTTAGGGCTTCGGTCATATCGAAGAAAAACAGGACATCGTTTAAATGCTTGTATAATGGACCTGAGACTGAAGAGATGCCGCGCTTTGTTGAAGCGGTACGCGGGAAAAAAATATCGGGAAATTCTTTTTTCGGATGAAAAAATTTTTACCGTAGAAGAGAGCTACAACAAACAAAATTATTGTACGCACACAGTAGTGAAGAAGCGAGCAACCGTATTCCGCGTGTCCAACGAGGTCATTTTCCACCCTCGCTCATGGTATGGTTGGGAGTTTCTTATTGGGGCTTAACAGAGGTACATTTTTGTGAGAAAGGTGTAAAGACGAATGCAGTTGTGTATCAAAATACAGTCCTGACGAACCTTGTGGAACCTGTTTCTCATACCATGTTCAATAACAGGCACTGGGTATTCCAACAAGATTCGGCGCCAGCTCATAGAGCGAAGAGCACACAAGAGTGTCCAGTGGCGCGTGAAAGCGACTTCATCCGGCACGAAGACTGGCCCTCCTCCAGTCCAGATTTAAGTCCGTTAGATTACAAGAAATGGCAACACTTGGAGGAAAAGGCGTGCTCAAAGCCTCATCCCAATTTGGAGTCACTCAAGACATCCTTGATTAAGGCAGCCGCCGATATTGACATGGAACTCGTTCGTGCTGCGATAGACGACTGGCCGCGCAGATTGAAGGCCTGTATTCAAAACCACGGAGGTCATTTTGAATAAACTTTTTATCATAAGAATCTATGTTTATTTAAGTTCATTTTGGTATATAAATGGTTACATAATGAATAAACTTGTTTCAATTATTTCATATTAAACATTTGACAAAATTTATGACCTGACTAGGTATTATTATTATGATCTCTTGATGAATCTATATGATCTATTATTTTTAATATGAATTTATTATTAATATTAATCTATTATAATCTCTATTATTAGTTCCGTTCCCACCCAATGCTGCCGTCAGCGCCAAAATGGCGAATATCAAATTGCCTCACTATGACCAGGCCTATCATAATGTATGGCCCTCTGAGTGAGCCCCGCTGACTCAGTGTTCAGTAAATCACTGCAACTTTCTAACTAACTCGTTATGGCTGGTCCTCGAATGGGTGAATGTTTTGTGACATTTTTACTAACGATAACTTCCGCGCCTCAGACAAGGCACGTTAAGCTGTGTATCACGGTTACCAGTACCATGGCAGTCGTTAGGCCAAATTAAAGGCCTTATGGGCGACTTGTAAAATTTCAACATCAGGTCGCCACAACCTGCGTCTGTCCATTTCACCACGGCAATAGGCTTACCACTTTACATACATATTATCACTCCTGTCTCCCATTGAGGTAGGCAGAGACTATAGCTTTCCACTTGGTACGATACTTACATACAACTTTTGCTGCTTCTACTTTCTTCAGTGTTTTCATACACGCTCACCGGTTAAGTCATTCGCGTTTGCTCTACGTCGTCTGACAATTTGTTACGAACGAAATACTGTCATGGTTAAATAACCATCAATGACTCGTTGTTGTATTCACTTCAAAGAAATCCTGAAATTTCTTCTTTGTCACGTGCTTAATGCCTAAAGAAATTGGTCACGGTATTTATATTATTGGTGGTATGTATGTATGTATGTATATTTGTTTCGGAGTTTGGGTGTTGACTATGTATATTTATGTATTTTGGATCGCGAAACCTGGCGATCTGTCCTCTTACTACCTCGTCAGGGATACAGTGTGAAGATAGTTAGTTTAGTTAAATATGTTTATCATTAGTTGTTTAGTTCCTTAGCATAACCTTATATTACCTTAGGTTAGAAGACTGTGTGAGAATGTCCTAAAATATTTTAAATAAGTAAATATTTATTTAAATAACTGGCCTCTTGCCTGAACCGGAGTAAAGGTGACCATTACTCTGGCTGCATTGCCTCGTTGGCTAGTGATGGCCAACCTTTGCCCCAGATACAAGGTGAACCATGAAATTACCTTTCTTGGGGACATATTATATATCTTGTACCGCAACAGTCGCATAATTCAGAAATTAAACTTTTAATGTCTACACTCCAACTACCCATTAGACATTAATATTTATTTTCATTATTTACAGATTTGCCGCTAAATTTATCGAAGCACTGAGCGGGCATTTTGGCGTAAGTGCAAACCAGAGACGTGAGACTGAACACACAAACAAACATTGTTATAAATAAATTCGGTTAGTATAACTTCGTCAGCTCTGACATAATACACTAGTGATACGCCACGCTGCTCTACGCAAACGTCTAACCAATCAAAGCATTTTCTATGATATACTTCGATAGTACAATGTGATTGATGCCGGCAAAGAAATTCAAATTACAAGTCCTTAGAAATTCAGTATCGCTTTTCCTTTGGAGAACGCATATTGCTGTCTTAAGCGCAATGCCTATCATATTACGATATTTTTCATTCTACGTTATTCATAAAATGCAATGAATTTAAAAGTTACGACTAACTCGAGAGTTGCCTAGTAGAATTTTAGCTTGTTTTGGTGCGGTTTTGTAGCTCAGTGTTTACTGCGTTGCTAGCCCTTGTTAGGCAAAGGTCATGGGTCGGAGATCTCTCTGAACCAAGTTGCTATTTTTTACTTTAAATAAAAATATATATGAAATAGCATAGGTACTAATTGCTCTAAAATATCCAAAGTCACATCAGGGTACTTTTGTGTACATATACACCAGTGCGTTGACAGGTTACAGCATTTTTATAGACTTGTTAATTTAGATTTCTGTAGTTGCAGGCGTGTACGCTGCCACATATAGTGATCCTTGAACGCACACGCTGTGTTCTTGAATATTTAAAAAAAATAACCGAAATCTATCACTCCCTATATCCCACCTAAACCCAACGTCTGCGGTCGCGTTGTTGCGATTATTTTATCATAACTATAGCAAATATGTTTTGCAAAACATGCAAAAGTATTTTTGTATAAATTATAGTTTTCCTACTAATCAATACGATTGGGGATCTATTTACAAACTATTGTACTATATTACATTGACACATGTTATATTTTAGAATATAATAGAATGTATGTATGCAGAGTCATGGGTGTATTTTCATACGAAATATTTGTACTGCGAGTTATATTTTAATATTGGCTATTATTTAGGCTAAGGTTTTAAGATCTAAATAAACAAATTACAGTTATCAATTGTTGAATTACGTGCCTTGAAATATATAAAAGATATTATGACCATATTTATAAACGAAAAGTATTAGCAGATGTGTCGGCTTCGTCCAAATTGTACAACCTAACACATGGGTACTTCTAGAGTGACATATTTCTAATGTCGTTCCTCAATCATTAACAAAATTCCGTAATGTTTATGTTCGATCTCATTATTTAATTTAGAAAATAAAAATGAGGTTAAAGACTACATTTTTGGGAACAAATTTGGATGTGTGTTTATGTAACATGTATAAAAAAACTAAGAGATAGTGTATATAATATTGTGAATGGTGTATTATTGATGGAAGCGTGGGGCTAGGTTAGATCAGAGCATTAATCGTTTACGACTAAGGAGTTTATTACCTTCAAATAATTATTGTAATTGTACAGTATTTTTATAACAAGTATTTTATAATGTTTACGCAGATAGCGGAAGTCTTGTAACTTAACATAATGTGTCTAGGAGACGCGGCGCTCGTCCCGTGCAGGTATTGAGATTAAAACGTAGAATAGAGCTACTGCAATTTAGTTGTAGTATGGGGTTATGTATCATAAGAACGTTTAGACGACGGTAAGGGACTGACTCCTGATGTAATATTATCATTAATGGAAATGTATAAAATAGTTATATAATTGAAGGCCTACTCTATAGACCGCGCTGTCCTCCAACTAATTTGGTTTAGTGTAAAATGTAGCTATAATACATCCTGCTCAATTTAACTCTTGAGTAAATTAAGGGAACAACTTTATTTCAATGTTGTAGTCCAATATTGGAAGGAACTGCATTTTTTTTATTGTATTTGAAATATTAATGTCCTTGGGTATATGCATTTCATTTGTACATGAGTTGCATGTACTTGATTATATTTAAAACAATTTCTTTTTATTACCACTAATTGTATGCCCCATTTTTTATTGACTGTTTTTTTTGGTAAATATAAAGCGTGTCACACACTACGCAGATACAGTAATATTTTGTCTGCATATAAATACTTACCTGAATTTTTTTTAGAGGTTTGGCTTGGTTTCTAGACCTTTGAGCCACGTCTTTTTATTTAAAAATACACTTCATCATACTTATCTGAAAGTATACCACACTTCGTCAATACAAAATAATATATTTCAATCAGATTTTACTTCTTTTTGGCGAGGATATCACTGTGTCCTATAATGAGTCCTTGTTTATTGCTTTTCAATTTGTTAGAAAGCTCTTCAGAAGAGGATTCCGATTTTTTATTTGATGCTAGTTTTGCGTTACAATATACAAAAAGGCGACGAATTTGCGTGGGAATTCATAAACCCTATCATATTAACATCAGAATACTGATCTGACTACCTCTCAAGCTTACTTCACATCTCGGCTTTTCTGATTTACCAATTACAAGAAGAAACTTTAGGCAACCACAAAACTATCATGTAAACAAAACTGAACCATACAAAGAGCAATATTGACAGATAAGCGCTCAGATATAGATATCTTACTCTATCTGCGTAGTGAATGCATCCCTTAACAAGTAAAAAAAAAATTCGACTAAAAAACTGGTTTGTACAAATTTTGAAACGGGGATATACAATTTGGAAGTGATGTAAATGAGAAAAATCAGTGGTAATATCGCTTCCTTCGATTACCGCCGGCAACAATCTAATAGAAAAGGAAGAAAAATCAAGTACATTTGTGTGCCATTTGACAATTCGACAACGTTATTGAAGACATTCACTTTTTGTGCCTCAAGTAAAAACTGCAGCCTGTTATTGTGCTATTTTTTATAATAATAATAACTTTGCAGAAAGTATAAAAATTTCCAAATAAAGGCTCCCCTCAGTAGCGTTGTCACATACAAGGTTTTATATTATGTAAGTATATTTTTATATGCGTCAAAAATATGCAGATTTCTCTCCAAATTGCAACACTGCTTTAACGCTGTTTTTTAAATATATACTAAAGTATTTTTCTAAGCAATGAAATAACAAATACTTATAGACAGAGGCACAGACATATAAGTATGTGATAGTGCATTCAGATAAGAGACTCCAAAATACTGGAGCCTCAAACCCCTAAAGTAATATTTATCGTACCGAGAAATAGTTATTATCCATTTATATTAAGATGTAGTTATTACTCGAATAAATATCACTTTTTAAATTTGTGTTTTTACTGATTCCCCTTTCGCAAACGATAGTACCTCTACTGCTCACAATTCAAAGAATCAATGTCAAATACCAGGAGGGCCGTATGATTGTCTGCCACCGCAGTGGTAAAAAAACTAATTAGAGACGCCTTACAAGCCAAACGTGTCAGGTTGCGGCATCGTTAACTCATAATATAACACTACTACATACGAAAAAAAAATGCCGCGTATGCGATTTTCGTCTACAACCTGACGTAAACTTGGCACGCGATATTATTATATACGTCTCTATTATTTAGCCAGCAACATTCTTTGCTCTTTGGTTATGGTAGATAACGTTTGTGCATCTCCTTGTTTTCCTGTGTTCTAAACCTGTAAGAAACTGTCACTGTGCGATAAGGCCGCCAATTGTATCACCTGTAAATTATAAACTAATCTGTTTATTTATATTCTTGGGGTACAATAAATCATTACTTACTTACCTCTCATTATTCCACTGGTGGTACAGCGAAAGATAAATTTTAGCAGCTGGACCCTGGCTGGTGATTAAACATGTTATGTTGACTAAAGTATTCGGATACCCAGACGTTGATGTATGAAGCGATTAATAAATCTGCAGTAAACGAAAGTAGTAGGTACCTATGCATGGAAAAGCCTGGTGATCTCTCCTCTCCGACGGGTACGTCAGGGATGCAGCGTAAAGAGTTATATTAACACCGTGTGTACATATTAGTAGTACCAGCTAATTGATGTTCTTAAAAATCACAGACATTTATTATCTACTGCCGAACCTTTCGCAATTGACATGTTTCGAGCCCCCGACGCACCTATATAATCCCATTGTTTATTACTTCTACAAAAATATATATATTAAACTAGCTGACCCGCGCGGCTTCGCCCGTGACAAACATCGAACTCCCATTAGTTTATCAGTCACGCCTTTATTGGCTTGGTTTCTAGACCTTTGAGCCACGTCTTTTTATTTAAAAATACACTTCATATACACGCATTTGAGTTACCCACATTCGGGGTAATCGCAGGGGCAATCGCTAACCCAACCGATGTGCAATGTGTGGACCTCGCTCTCGGTGTCCCTTATGCTAGGTAAGTATACTGCGGTATAAAGCGAACCTGTACTTACTGGGAGGAATTTGCGTTTCATAAAATTATTAAGAGTGACGTATAAATGTATACATGTAGCCATTTCAATGTAATGAAATGAGCTCGCCTTGACTATAATCCATTTATTATTTTACTAATGAAAATAATAATCTTTTGGGAATTTTGGGTTCAGTGAACCTTTATGATTGCATGCCTAATGCCTAATAAATGACTGTTATAGAATTTGGTAATTCATTAGTCAATACGAGAAAAAAAAATCGTTTTAGCAAAGAACGATTTTTAAATTTTAACAGACTCAAATCTTTTCAGATTGTCATATGGGTTCAATTTGACCAACTGGGGGTAAAAAATTAATTCCTTTCCCTCCGTAAATCTAATTGAATACCAATCATTAGAATTTAAATTTTCTAGGTCGATTAATTTTGTCACATAAATATATTGGCTTTGGGGGTACACAAAGTCTTTTATAAACAGATAACGTTCATTTGAAAAATGTAAAATAAATAAATATTCATCACGCCTTATCCCCGAAGGGGTGGCAGAGGCATATTATATGCCCACTTTTCACCGTGTGGATTCCTGTCCCACGTAATAGGTGGTGAGCCCATTGCCGTGTTGAAATAGACAGACGCAAGTTGTGGCTACCTGCTGCTGAAGTTTTCAAGCCGCCCATAAGGCCTTCAACCAGGCTTAACGACTGCCATTTTACTGGCAACCGGGACCAACGGCTTAACGTGCCTTCCGAAGCACGGAAACGCTCGCAAATGTAAATGCCACAAAGTGGTCACCCATCCGAGGACCAGCCATAGTGAAAGTTGCTTAACTCAGTGATCGTTTACAGAACACTGAGACCGCTAGGCCACGAGCGCTTAAAAATGTAGCTTAATATTATTGTCCGGTTTTTCTAAACCAATATCAAATGATATAATAGCTGCTGTTAGCAGCAAGCTTCGGAAATAAATTAGCACTATGCGTAAAAACGAGTGCAATGATATATATCAATGCGACTTGTTGTGAAATAAAATCGAAATGTGCAAAGCTCACGGTTTGTCCTTTGTCTTACTGGAGCTGTATCTCGACTCATCGATGAATCACTGTAATCTCTACACTGCGATGGAGAACGGTCACGTATTCGTGAACTAGAATCTTTATCATACACTGTCTCTAAATTCGAAATATTTTCGTTCTCCAATTTATCGGAGAGAAATAGTTATTAGCGAATATAAGCTGCTAGGAACACTTTTTTTCGCGTTTTATTACGGAATATACTTCTAACTTGTCGGCTCGAAAGACGACGCTATAATTACAAACCAACACCGGTGCATTCTCGATCTGAACGCAAAACAGCAATATAGGTGGCGCCACCGTCAGAGAGAAAGCGGAAGTGACTGATTTAAGGTAAGGGCTAACACACGACCGGATTTGATCCGACCAGACCGCGTATTAGATTTGCCGCCCGACCAAATCTTACCGTCTGTAGAGCAGTCCGGCGGACATAATTATTATTAATTGAGTCCGCCTCGATCCGCATCGGATATGATCAATGTTGCCGTTCTAGCTACTTTGTCCTAAATTACCTCAGATTTTTTTTTTTCCAAAAAGACACATTTTTTACCAATGTTGCAGTCTTAGTTTTAATTTGCCCAAAAATATAATTTTTCATACATTAGTCCCCAAAGAAGAAAAATAACTTCGTTATTATTTATTATTTATCTATCACGCCTTATCCCGAAGGGGTGACAGAGACATATTATATGCCCACTTTTCACCATGTGTATTCCTGTCCCACGTAATAGGTGTTGCCGTTGGTCCCGGTTGCCTGTAAAATGGCAGTCGTTAAGCCTGGTTAAATGCCTTATGGGCGGCTTGAAAATTTCAACAGCAGGTCGCCACTGCCTGCGCCTGTCCATTTAACACGGCAATGGACCCACCACCTGTTACGGGGACAAAAATGCATACGGTGAAATGTGGGCGTATAGTATGCCTCTGCTTATAATTGTCACGAAGGGGATAAAGGCGTGACAATATGTATGTTTGTACAATAATATATTTAAAAAATGCCCGATATCTAGACATTTGGGACTACTGCTCTGCTGAAATTTTATAAAGGGTACAGTCCTAATGAAAAACCTTATTAAATATTTCATTGAAAATGAAATACGACGAAATTAACAAAATATTAGTTTATTGGTTTGCTAAAATATAGTATTTTCAAAATCTAAAATAAAAATAAGGGCCATAAATTTTGGTCGATTCCCAGTGCCTCTGTGACATAGTCCAAGCCCCTGTTTTCTCTTGAATCCTCTAACTCAATCCTCAAGGGATTCTACAACACTGTGTTCTACTTCGGCCCCGGTGCGGAGGGTACAATAAAT
The DNA here is from genome assembly GCA_948477245.1 of Thumatha senex. Lineage (NCBI taxonomy): Eukaryota > Metazoa > Arthropoda > Insecta > Lepidoptera > Erebidae > Thumatha > Thumatha senex. The sequence goes on from OX419743.1 coordinate 18,631,786, forward strand.
TACTGGGGCCCCCGATTTCAAAGTAGAGGCTGGGTACGTGTATGTGAAAAAAGTCTGTGCAAGCTCCGTTGATTCTGACACAAGCACTGGATCCCTCATATAGAGATTTCAGTGCTCGTATCAAGTTGGTGCTTACTCCATACATGGACAATGTTGACCACAGTTCATTCCTCACCACTCTATCATAGGCCTTTTCCAAGTCTACGAATGCGCAATTAACTTTTTGACTCTTCGCCAAAAGTTTTTCAATTACGCATCGTAAGGAAAAGATCTGATCCGTGCATCCTCTTCCTTTCATAAATCCTGCTTGCACATCCCACATTTTCCCTTCAGTTTCATTCATCACTCTTTTTATCAAAACTTTCGCATACAATTTGCCGACGATGCTGAGCAAGCTTATGCCGCGGTAGTTTTTGCACTCTTGCTGCGACCCTTTTCCTTTATACAGCGGTACGATGACAGCTTTACACCAATCTTCTGGTACGCTGCCACCCCTCCAGCAAAGGTTAAAAAGGCGGTGCAGCTGGCAAACTACCACGCACTGTCCCGCTTTCAGCATCTCGACAGAAATCCTATCAATTCCCGCAGCTTTGCCTAGTTTCATACTATTCAATGCTTCCATAATTTCTTCTATACTTATATCACTTTCATTGCCGCTTTCACTTACTTCCTAGCAATGTGTCTGTGCTTGCATACCCTCTTTTTCAAATAAACTTTCAAAATATTCCTTCCATCTTTTGAGCACACATTCTTCACCTTTCACAACACTGCCATCATGGTTTCTGATATGGGTGAGCTGCGATGTTGTCTGTTGAGCTCTCATTGTTCTTATGGATTTCCAAAAGAATTTTATATTCTTTTGGAAATCATCAGATTACCTGTTGTCAAAATCATCTCGGTCATCCTTCTTCTTTCTTTTTATCACCTCTTTTGCAACACGCTTAAACCTTTTGTATTCATCCTTTGCCATTCTTACATCCTCATCCGTTGCCTTCTGCATTCTTTGATTGACTTTTGTAGTCAGCCAATCCAACCATGCTTTCTTCTTATCGGACAACACTTTCATAACTTCTGCACACATTCTCTTTACCTTACATCTTTGGCTCCTCTTGTTTACTCCACACACTTTAATCGCAACTTCCACGAGTCCTTCCTTAAACGACTTCCATAATTTATCCATCTCACATACCTCATCTAAATTTTCAAATTTCTTGCTCACTTTACTTAAAAATTCTTCTTTTATACCTATCTAAATAATAAATAAATAAATATCCATCACGCCTTATCCCCGAAGGGGTGGCAGAGGCATATTATATGCCCACTTTTCACCGTGTGGATTCCTGTCCCACGTAATAGGTGATGAGCCCATTGCCGTGTTGAAATAGACAGACGCAGGCTGTGGCTACCTGCTGTTGAAATTTTTTAAGCCACCCATATGGCCTCCAACCAGGCTTAACGACTGCCATTTTACTGGCAACCGGGACCAACGGCTTAACATGCCTTCCGAAGCACGGAAACGCTCGCAAATGTAAATGCCACAAAGTGGTCACCCATCCGACGACCAGCCATAGTGAAAGATGCGTACCTCTGTGATCGTTTACCGAACACTGTGACCGCGGGGCCACGAGCGCTTCATACCTATCATTCATACCTATTACATACATTAGTTCATACCTATCTCTTGCAAATTATCGACTTTTATGCGCTCTAGTACACTACAGGGTTCATGCACACGGTGCCGCACCGCTGAAACTGACCTCTTACTCGACTCATAACCAAGAAGTGGTCTGTGTCAATACCGGCACCGCGGTATGCCCGGGTGTCTAGCACTTTCTTTCTCAGCCTTGCATCAACAATAACAAAATCAATCGTGCTTCTCTGGCTTCCTTCTTGTCTCGTAAACAAGTGGATATCCTTGTGGTTGAACATGGTGTTGGTTACCACAAGATTCCGCTCCAAACATACTTCAAGCAAGCTTTCTCCATTTTCATTAACTCGTTCGTCACCATATTTTCTCAATACACTTTAATATCCATCACGCTTCACACCAACCCAACTGTTAAAATCATCTAACATTACTATTCTTTCGCTCTGTTTGCATTTACTCAGAATATCACTCATACTCTCCCAAAATGCCTGCCTCTCGCTTTGGTCTCTTGAAGATCGGTACCACCGCGCATCTTGCGGAGCATAAACTCCTACAACAAAGATGCGGGTGAGTCCAACCTTCAACCTCAACCAAAGGAGTCTTGGGCTTACACATTCATATTCTGTCACACATTCATTCATTCTAGCGGATAGTAGCACACCAACACCCTGGCACGCTGTACTGGTATTGGCTACACCTGACCATTAGGCGGTATAGGGTCCATGTGTAGTGGTGTCACATCCTTTCCTCTTTGTTTCATTCCCACACAAAATATCAAGTCGTCTCTCTCGCATCATCTTGCATACCTCCACTATTTTGTCTCTCATTCCTTACATTCAATGTAGCAAAGCGGCTATCCCTAGTCCACTTTTCGCCTCAATGGGAAACATGACGTGACGGGTCGCGAACCACATCGCCGCCATTTCGGATTTTATTTCTACTTATATCCATAGCGTACCCACGAGAAGCTAGGGAAATTTAGAGTCCGCCTAGACAGAGCCCCGCTTGTCTAGGTAAGGCTAGCCTTATTCTGGGGTCGCCTGGTCCCAGGGCAATCAGGCACGTTTAAAACTAGGCTCGCCCCTAGGCACTCAGCACATCGGCACGGCAACCTTCGCTTGGCGGAGAGAGGATGGGACGAGGACTGGGTAGGAAAAGGATTAGTGGATAAGGAAAAATGAATGAGGTAGGAAAAGGACTAGGATTAGGGAATAATAATCTTAACCTTCCGTATTCCAATCCGTAAAAAAATCAAACAGCCAGGACAGTTGTTAACACACCTTACATGACCTCCGCAGTCCGAGCTTTGTCAAATAGTTGTTTTGAAAGCTCTGGTTCTGCCAGCTCGTGTTTACCGCCGCTTACAACTAAGTCAACTTAGAGCCTCTGTCAATAGTCCGTAGTAGATGATTCCTACGCCAATTAATCCAAATATATGAAAAAAAAAAGAACCTTGTGGCTTGTGAGAGTGACCCCTCATGAGAGTGATTTCTCTAGATTTCGTCATGGTTTACCAACAGGCGGGCGGCGTCGTTTAGAGGAGCTAAATAAATAAAAAAGTTTGGAAAATCCAAAAGTGCACGCCTCACGCGCTTTTATTTTATTATAAAAATTATGGTTTCGTTTTAATTTAAATTTCGACCAATGACTTAACATTTTTAAAACCGTTTCACACAACGCCATCTAACCAAATAAAAATCTTAAGGATTAGTTAGCTTAAATTGCGCTAGATGGCGTTGTGCTAAAATTGTTTATTTAATATTTAATAACAATTAAACCACATCGAATCAGACCGTGAAAATTGAAAGGGTTCTATTCCTAATTATACTAAGGCGTAAGAGAAAAAAAAGACTCGATTAGTAAAATATTTCGGTCGTTATCGTGTTAACAAGAAAATATTCATCACATACAGACACACGGACGTCCAAGACGAAGACCTTTTTAAACAGTTTTTTAACTAGTTTAAATAAAAATGCCATCAAAAATATCATGAGTGTTAAAAATAGTGTTTTTTCTTGATATGTGTGTGTATATATTATTTTACAAGTGCAATATATGATAAATAGAGACATTTTAAGTTTGAAAAATCTGATGTTTTGCGCGAAGTGAAAGTAGTACCCACCTCAACGCTTCGCTTATGAGGCGTGCAAAAGGTTACTTGGATCGCGAAGCCTAGCGATCTGTGCTCTCTAACTATGACAGTCAGGGATACAGCGTAAAAATAGTTAGCAGCCTAACAAAATTGGACCATCATTATTATGGTATAGTGTGTACAACGAAACTTTCTGAATAGGTACATACCTATAATCTTGCAGTTAATCTTATAGCAGTAGAATATTGATTCTACACACACCGGCACAATTAGCGGAACATAAAAAAAATGCTAAATATTTTATAACACAATTTTATTTTTAAAACCAATAAACGCCAATCGCTGTCATAAATAAAATACCATATTTTAAAATTAAAAGGTACATTGTTTGGTGCAATTTAATTGAGAAAAATAAACATTACGGAAAAATTACCCAGTATTTCCTCCACGTGCCCTTATCAAAGTTTCTATCTTGGCATGCTAAGAATGATGTTGTCTATCGTTTCTTGGGAAATGTCTGCCATTCCTCCAATACGGCATTTCGCAGTTCATCCAAAGTCACAGGAGCGGGTATTCTGGATTTCACCCCACGTTTTAGTAAGTCCCAGACATGTTCAATCGGATTCATGTCTGGTGACCTTGCTGGCCACTCCATTACTGCGATGTTCACATGATTAAGATACTCGCGAGTTCGCAGTGCGGTATGAGGCCGAGCATTATCTTGCATCAACACAAAGCCGTCACCGATAAAGGGGGCAAAAGGTACCACATTTTCTTCAAGAACCTCCCTTATGTATCGATCAGCAGTCAGACTCCCTCTATCGAACACCACTAAGTCCGTGCGAGCTCCCAAACATATCCCCCCCCCCCCCCCAAACCATTGTGGACACTCCGCCGTATGCTACCGTAGTTTCAAAATGTAACTGATTGTATCGTTCCCCTTCACGTCTCCATAATCTTTGACGTCCATCAATTTGATTTAAAAGAATTCTACACTCATCACTGAACAAAACTTTACTCCATTGGTCCGTGGTCCAAAGACAATGGTCTCAAGCGAAATTGAGTCTGTTTCTGCGATGATGTACCTCGAGTTTTGGAGCCTCGGCGGGCATGCGTGAACGCAAACGCACTTCTTCGAACCGTCTTCGTACCGTGCGTTCACTTAGTGCTACTCCTCGAACTTCAAAATCTTCGCGACGTCTAACGAGAGAATTATGCCCGTTTTCACCATCAACCCGTAACTTTTAGGTGTCACTTATGATATTTTAGGTGACACTTAACACTCAATTCGTTTTCACCATGACTTAGGCGACACTAAACTCTTAAGGGACTCCTTTAAAATAGGGACCCAATTTCCGGTCCCCTAAATGTTAAGTGACAGTTATAAATATATAAAAGCTGATTTTAAGCTACAATGGAATCCGAATTAAATTTTTTTTCGATGTTGTCGACGCAATAGAGACAGTGGAAACCCTTTTAAACACTAGTTTATTAAATCGGCCACATATTTTTTGTATTTTTTTTGGGAGAGTCTGCACACTGCTTTCCTCGTCCGCGTCACAATCAGAGACACCCAATATACCACAACTTCTACCTAGAAGAGCACACACTTGTGGTGGACACTGGGTCTATTTTAATAATAGATGGTCCACCGCCTGTCTTGGTGCAACTCTGTTTTGTATTATTATAATATAATTTACTTTCTGATTTTAACTTCTCCCATACTTTCATAAGTGATTTCTTGTTTCTATAATTTAAAGCCGTGGTATTATTAATAAGTACTTATAAGTATCACTTCCTAAAGTACCATGGGAACACCTAGTAGTACCATGGTATTTTAGTACGTGGTACTTAAATACTACACATATTTCATATAGTTGTAAAATTAAGAGAAAAATTCATCTGTAAATCGCAGCTGTTGAATTGAAGGTATTTGTTACAGATATCCATGCCATATTTTTAGCTTCATTTGTAGTTCTTGTAGGTTAGTAAAATCTTTATTAAATTTCCGTTTCTTCGAGAGAAAAGTTTTGTCCACTTTTACGTTTGTCAGCCATTTTAGTTTGTATAATATTTGATGAAGAAAGAAAAACAAATAGAATGTAAAATTTAAGATAACAAGATCAAGGTAAAAAGTAACCTTAAAGTAGCATCTATTATAAAATAAGTAATAACTTATCAAACCCTCTTACTATCAGATGATTTTTTTAGGCAAAGGAATCAATGATACTCTTTTATAAAATTTTCATTATTAGCCGGAAAAATAAAGATTACAATTTAGTTATCAACAGACTATGACATTATTTTGATAATTTTAGTTTTATTTCACTCAATTTCATGAAATACAGAAGTTATTCATCAAAATACTTTTTGCGGAAAATACCGGTGACGAAACGACACTAGCTACAAAAAAGAAACGTCACCTAACAAAGTAGCCCCTAACAAAGGGTACCTTAGCACGGTGAAAACAAACTTAGGTAAACGGTCGGTTAAGGGAATCACTTAGCTTAGGGGATACCTATTTAGGGAATGGTTTAGAGATTGATGGTGAAAACGGGCATATCGCAGGACACTGCGATGAATTGTTGAAACAGATCGACGAAGCATCCTGGCGATATCTCTGTAAGTTTGATCACTGCTTCTCATCTCAAGTGCCCTGTCAATTTCATACATACATACATACATACATATTGTCACGCCTTTATCCCCGAAGGGGTAGGCAGAGGCATATTAAACGCCCACATTTCACCGTATGAGGACAATTTCAGTCGGGGTTAAATCAGGCATAATGATTCCCTTATCCTTCAGTAAGATTTAAGGAACATAAAAAGTCTTGAATTAAATAAAAAAAATAAGATCTTTACATACAAACTTGTGCACCCGTTGTGCAATCACAGAAAAAATTTACGATCAACAGTGTTCTGTTTTAAAATATTTTATTCTAAAATAAAATAGTCATAAACCAGCCAGCAACATTAATTGAAAAAGGGTTTACTCTTTTTTTATGATAAAAAAATAGTGTGTGTATAATATCCTGCTCTAGTGCGGTAATGCTAGACGGACATGTCTTGGGAAGCTGCGTGCCTGCGTCATAGATTATATTGAAGGGTTTCCCTATTATACTCATACCAATAACTTCTAATACCTTGTAATGTAAGACGAAAATTCTACTAATATTAAAAAAACGAAAGTTTGTAAGAATGTAGGTTTGTTATTTTTTCACGCTAAAACTATTGATTGGATTATTGAATTTAAAATAATATAGCTTACACATCAGAATACACATAGGCTACTTTTTATCCCGAGAAGAAGTTTCTGTGGGAAATAGGAACGGGAAAACTTCACAACTAGTGCGGAGCCGCGAGCGTCAACTAGTGTTGTATATGTACACTGTTGTCGTGTCTATCATGCAAATGATACAATGGTTCAGTGAAAATTTCAAATGGAAATAAAACCAAATATTTTTTTTTTTTTTTTTTTTAAGTAATACGATATAATATAATACGATTTTTAGACCGATAGATTAGAATATGTTCACACCTAGGTGGTATAAGAGGAAGGAAACAACAAGTACTGGTGGAGTGTTTGCTTTATTTATTTATCTATCACGCCTTATCCCCGAAGGGGTGGCAGAGACATACATATTGTATGCCCACTTTTCACAATGTATATTCCTGTCCCACGTAATAGGTGGTGAGCCCATTACCGTGTTGAAATAGACAGACGCAGGTTGTGGCTACCTGATGTTGACATTTTTCAAGCCGCCCATAAGGCCTTTAACTTGACTTAACGACTGCCATGTTACTGGCAACCGGGACAAACGGCTTAACGTGCCTTCCGAAGCACGGAAACGCTCGCAAATGTAAATGCCTCAGAGTGGTCACCCATCCGAGGACCAGCCATAGTGAAAGTGGCATAACTCAGTGATCGTTTACAGAACACCGAGTCCGCGGGGCCACGAGCGCTTCAGCTTATTTCAGCTTTCGCTGTATTTGGTTTGTAATATAGATATTGTTCTGGTAGGTCCTTTTAATATTGAAAGTGGAGAGTGGAATAATGCGAAAGAGCTTTTTAGAATACACCATATCTTAGACTTGGTAAAATATAGTCGAAGAGGTTACACTAGAATGTGTCGTCAGATTCATAGGGGCGGGAGTTGACTGGTGTCATTTGTGACCCAAAAATGCCGGTCAGGTTGAAGGGACACGTCTATAAAACCATCATTACATTCTTTTACATAACAGCCTTCGCTGGTATGGTCACGTCTTGCGGCAACCGCGGGCTACGTGGGAAAAAAATGTCGGGCCATGTCAAACCCCGCCGGTTCCCGGTAAGAGGGGAAGACCCAAGAAGTGCTGGCTTGACGTCGTAAGGAACGACATGCGTGCCAATGGTCTCGTCCGTACGGTCGTAGTGGATGCCGACGATCGTACGAAGCGGAGGTGAAAATGCCGGAAAGCGGACACTTGGTGTCGCGCGACGCAACTGGTGTAGTCGCTCGGATCATGATGATGATGTGTGATATGTAATAATAAATTACAACATAAAATTGGAACTTAATATACTGAAAAACAAATAAAATACTCACTTTAGTTGAAGAATGCACAATTAACTCGTTACTCCATTCCAAATCACCGGTCAAACTGTAGATAGGAGGTATTGCGGCTCTAATTATTTTTGTTTATGTATCTAAAATTAGTATTTGGGTAAAAATTTTAAATACGAGGGATGGGCAGCATACGGTCGTTGTGGAAACTTAGAAGTGCATGTAGGAATATGCAATTAATAAATCTGCAGGAAACAAAAGACGTATGCATGAATCGCGATATTTCCTCTTACTCGTAGATACCCAGTCACAGACACAGCATAAAGATACTGAGACAAATAAAACCATACAATATTTCAATTTGTGCTTTATTTATGAAAAAAATTGTAAATTATCCTACAATGAATCTCCGAATGAATTAGACTTACATATCGTTTTTATGTATCAAATACATTACTTTGCTCGACGCCAGATCAAACCACATAAGAACAATATAGTTTTAAAATATTATCTACAGAATCCGTCCTCGGCGATACGATACGATTACCAAAAATACATTTCTTCGGGCGGGGTGCGTGGTTGCCGTGGGGGTCAGGAGGGTCAGGGGGGTTGTGTGGTGGTCTATGTACAACACGCAATATACAGGGCGCGCCGGTATCAGCCGAGCAGCGCCTCCATGGTGTAGGGCGGCGCGGGCGGGCGCGGCGCCGGCCGTCAGTCCAGGATCACCAGCTGCAGCGGTGCGCCCACGTTCGCCCCCACCCCCACCCCCGCCCCCACCCCCTTGCCCACTGTGGGCGGGCCCCGCATCGCCCGCCACGGTGCCCGCGCGCCTCTACGTACTTCCCCACTTGTAAGGCTGCGGCGGACCCCTCTGTAACAATTTTTGTTTGTTATTATTTTATAGCATAGTTACTTCCTACCTTAGATTTACCTTTTAGCCAATTCAAATTACTACAATTAACGGGATATTTACTATGTTTTATTGTATTGTTGAGTTAGTACATGCGTGATCATGGCGCTTGCAAAGGTGCCGAAATATCGTAAAAACAACAATACAATAATGGTAAATATCCCGTTGATTGTAGTAATTTGAATTGTAATGACCTTTTTGCCAAATCTAAATTATAAGAAAGCGAAATGCGATTATTATATTGTTATTATTTTATGGCCTGGTTAAGACCTTTTAGCCAAATTTAAATTATAATACAACGAAATGCGATTTTTCATTTTTGCTGCGTAAAATCCATTGAAAACCTTAGTATAACAACCACTACTACTGGGGAGACACTAACCTTGACTTAAGGCTAGACTTGACTAAGCCGTAGAGGACAGGGATAATTTAGATAATAAGAAGATTGAAGAAATATGACTGCATCGAAATTTACATTTCAATATAATAAGTATATTTTTTTAAATAAGACCACGTCACAATGTACTAACCTGGTAGTTTCGTTCGCCCGAAAGTATAAATCATCAGGAGCATCCATCCAAGAGATTACTGGGCGCCTGCGACCGCTCATATTTGTAGGTTTACCATTCACCTGTACAAACCAAACGATTGTTTAGAATTGGGCCTGAGAAAGAAAATTGTTATTAGAGAAATCGGTAGAGGTATAGTAAATGAGTGCACTGGGGCCCATCATGATCCTTAAGGTCTAAGCCAAGCACACCTGCAAATGGTGCATTCGCTGACAACGGAGAGTCAAGGTTCTTGCGCAGACGCTATTAATAGATTGGGATATCAGACGGCATTAAAAGCCAAATCTTAGCTGATTCTAGCAGTCAGTAAATTCGGAATCTGAATTTACTGACTGCTGAAAACAGACTTCATATCCAGGCCCTACTTGGATTTTAGAAGTAACTGGGAGAACGATAAGAATCACATGCTCATTTTATCTCCCAACCATTGAAACTTGGAACGCTACCAGTTGATGCGTTTCCCTACTACAACCTCGGGTTCTTCAAGCAGAACGTGAAGAGGAACATGATCAGGCCCCCCCACTTGAGAGCCACTGTCAATAATCTTGTGGATCTTTAGAGGGATCCTCCATTTGCTAGATGTCACCATGGCTTTTCACCAGATGAAAATTGAATCCGGAAAGAAAAAGATAACCGAGGCAAGAAATCCACCATCTAAATACACGGTTATTGGACCTTATTGTATTAAACTGCTCCAGATACAATGTATAATGATATCTTATCTATGAAGAGAAGTGCGATGACCACCTCTAGATGAATGAACCTGAAGAAATGTAGTAACGTGAGGAATTCATTAGAAACAATTTGTCAGAGCACTGGGGGCCGAGTCTACTATTGACAAGCCGTAGAATAGAACCAGAATTTCTGTTTTTAGCTGTCAAAATTTTAGTAGACTATCAAAAATGTCACTAATTAGCGGGCGCTGACGCGGTACGTGTTAGTAAAATTCTATTTGGCCGACTGATAGGTCTTGTAATAGTAGACTACGAAAAACTGTCAAAATTGTACCGGTGGCTTTCTATTGAGGGACGATGTCTATTCTCTTCTGACGTGATTGAAAAAGTAGACTTGGCCCCCGGTTTATGTTTTGAGTGTGAGGTAACAACACCGCCAAGACACACATGTCAACCACACTGCGGACATAATAGTGCATAAACAGACAGAATCACAGGTTTTTCTTGTTTCGTACCATAAAAATCTGGAAATCTGCTGGTGCGTCAAAAGCATAATCTGGGTAGTCAACCTGAGGGCCACTATCGGAGTCCCGCTGGTATGATAACGGCCCTCATTCACGATCCATGGGCTCTGCTTTTTATAAGGCGAGCGGCGCTATTTATACGTGCCAAATATATATCTATACTAATAGAACGATCTCAGGAACTACTGGTATGTTGATAAACTATTTATGTGTTGGATAGTCAATTTCTTGAGCTATACATCATTACAAGTAATCATAAATGTCAACAAATCGGGCAAATATTGTGGGACATTTTTTTACACAGCGCCGTATAGGTCAAAGTAAGCTAATATAAGCTTGTGTTATAGGATCTAGACAACTGAAATACATACTTATATATTTTTAAGTACATACATATTATACATAGGAAACACCCAAACTCCGAAACGAATATTATGGATCACACAAATATGTTTCCCGACCCGGGACTTCGGTCGCGGCAGTCGCATACACTACCACTGAGCCACTGAGGTAGTAATTAACATACACATTGTTGAGTGAGGTACGTACGTGTGTGAAGACGTGTGCCGGTAGCGGCTGTCCGGTGGCTTGCGCACGCGCACACATAGCGGCGAACTGTTCGCGCGAAGGCCGCTGCATGGGCGCCGGGTGCTTGTTGGGCCGCTTGGCCGGCGGAGGCGCCACGCTGCCTGCTCCTGAACATAATACGGACACGTTACTGTTAAGGCCATCGCACACTAGCTACTTATAATATCGCTTTTTGGACGCTAAATCTTAATAATATTATAAATGCGAAAGTTTATGTGGATGTTTGTTACTCTTTCACGTAAAAACTACTGAATAGATTTTAAATGAAACTTTACAATAATATAGCTTATACATCAGAATAACACATAGGCTCCTTTTTATACCACCGAGGTGGCAGCCAAGCATACAGTGGTCACCAAAGGACGTTTGCAACACCAGAGGTGCAGAACTCGTGCTACAGACCCTTTAAAAACCTTTTATGACACTTTTTGAAGAACCCCATACTGTAGGCGTTTTATTGACAAGTTGCAACAGTGAGAGCAATGCCTGCCTGGACTGGATGATGAATGGATTACAAACTCAATTAAAGCTTTTTCAACATCTTAACCAATTTTTTTTACACTCGTTCAAATTCATTTAATTTATTTGTGTGTTTTCAGAGTGTACTGACATGTTTCAAATTCACAGTTAGCCCTGGTGGCTCGGAGTGCAGATGCCTGGATATACCGTCTGCTAGTTCAGTTATTAATATATATGAAATTATACGTACTGTCGAGTCCATTGAGTTCATCATATGCACGTCGCTTGAGAGGCTGCGTGGGATGTGCTTGTTCGGCGCGACGAGCCTCCAACTCGGCACGTGATAACACTCGCTCGTACATCAGGCTGCCGTCTGGACGATACAGTTACACATTGTAGGATATATATGTAGACAAGCTGGTGTATTTATTTTATTCCATACTGGTTAGTAAGAATAAAATAAAGGAAAACGAGATTTTTTTTTATATTGTGGAGAAACAAGTGTAAATATTGTTGAATAAATATAAATAAATATTGTTGGGACAACTCACACAACGCCATCTGATTCCACTCTAAGCAGAGCCTGTACTATGGTAACCAGATAACTGATAAACATACTTATATATTTCTAAATACATACATATTATAGATCCAGACACAGTTTTATCCTGGGTGGGAATCGAACCCGACGACCTCTTGCATAGCAGTCGGATGCACTCCTACCGCGCCACAGAGGCAGTCAAAAGTGTATATATGTTCGTCCTTCAAAACAAACGGAGGATTCTCCGACCGTGCAAGGTGATCACGGGATGATGTGATGTTATGCAGCACGAGAACATATCGCGATACAGGAATCCGAGTAGCGATCTAGATCGATGTGACGCTAGTTGCCCTAATCTTATTAAGCTGGCAAACGGAACATACGCGGTTATACGAATCGAAAGTGATCACTTTAGCCTACGGACGTTTGTGACACCAGAGCTGTTCCGCGTTGCTGCTAATGCTATGGGATCCGGATAACTGATAAACATACTTATATATTATATTACATTGTGTTTAATTTCCGTTCCTGTCCTGTGTTCGTTGTGACAAAGGCGTTACAGTCATAATGCCAACGATAACGTCATTAGAAAGTTATAATATTTGCCTCAAATACTAATAATCCTTCATCATTTTCCATTTTTAAGTCATAAGTAGCGATTTTTTAGACCTTATTCCTCGAAATGATTTTAGGTTTATAACATATTCTTAAAAAAAGTGCTTCGGAAGACACGTAAGCCGTTGGTCCCGGTTGCCAGTAACATGGCAGTCGTTAAGACACATGACGATTTGAAAAATTTCAACAGCAGGTAGCCACAACCTGCGTCTATTTATTTCAACACGGCAATGGGCTCACCACCTATTATGTGGGACTGGAATACACATGGTGAAAAGTGAGCATATAATATATGCCTATGCTACCCCTTCGGGGATAAGGCGTGACAGATGAATAAATAAAAAAGTTACGTTACCTGGCGCTTTAGGCGGTTTGGGGAAGGCGACATGTGGTGGCGCCGGCATACGGTCCTTCGGCGTCAGAGTCAGCCATTCATGTGCCCGACCTGCCACTAGAGGCACGCCACGCGACGCGGCTAGTCTAGCCGCTACCGCACCAACTGGACCCCGGGCTCTTGCAGCCGCCGCTAGACCTGCTGCCCCGCTCGGAGCGGGGGCACGAAGCTCCGCGCCGGCTAAGCCGCCTAAGCCACCCATCGCCATGTTGCACTCGTGTTTCACCTGCGATATTAATTTACATTCCACTTGATGATGGTGGCCGAAAATGATGTAACTTGGATAATTGAGTATTTTCGTCTTACTAAAGGGGATGCCTATGACCGTGCGAAGTGGAGAAGAAACAGTAGGAAAGCGGACCCTGGACGTCATAACGCGCAACTGGGAAAGATTCTCGGATGACGGTGATGCACTAAGGATGTTCGTTGATAAATTAAAACTCCGTTAAAAGAAAAAAAATAAGAAATTTGCATTGGAATTTTCGGTAGAAATCTGTTTGGATTTTGTGTGACGCCTGGGGTCTAATTTTATTTGGTTGTTAAGAGTAGCTATCGTGTGGCTTTTAATTTTTAGCATTGATGAAACGACTGCGATCTGATCTCTCAATTCTATAAGCGACTGCCGTCTGATCTCCCAGTTCCATAAAGGCAAATGCGTTGTGCCAGTTAGTCAGCAGGTGCACAGCTAACAAGTACCCTTCTACCCAAAATCGCTCAATATTAACTCTATAATCCATAGTTAGGTACTTATCATTCACGCCTTTATCGTCGAAATGGTGATTAGGCATAATATTTTTGTAATAGACAAAACTAAATATGTTGCCAACTCAATCTATGTTTCTTCATACCAATCACGAGTAGGTGCTATACGAAACAGTATATTGACATAGTATCCATTACGTCCATGTGACTGGTGCAACAATATATAAGTAGGGGAGCGACAGAAACGAGAGAGAGAGAGAGAGAGAGAGAGAGAGAGCGAGAGAGAGAGAGCGAGAGAGAGAGAGCGAGAGAGAGAGAGAGAGAGAGAGTCAAGAGAGAGTTAGAAAGACGCGAGTTAATTACAGAGAGCAACGAGAGAAAGAAAGACGAGAGTGAGAGTGAGTGAGTGAGTGAGTGAGAGAGTGAGAGAGAGAGGGAGACTGAGTGAGAGAGAGACAAGAGAGTGTGTGGTTACCTGTTGCAGGTTGATGGGCGAGAAGGGCGAGCGCGCGTGATGGCGCGGTCGGCGGGTGGCTCGCGTGAGGCGGCGCGCCAGGCGCGTGAAGGGCGTGGCGCGCAGGTAGAACGCGGCGCGAGTCTTCATGACGGGCCGCGCGCCTTCCCCCGCACCGTGAGCTGTCGCCACGTGACGCGCCAGGTGCGCTCGCAGCTTGAACTCCTGCCCACCACAACCACATGATCAATACAATACGCAGTTAAAATAGATTTATTATTTCCTAGGCTTCGCCCGCGTGGATAAGTTTTTCCGTTCCAGTTTCCCACAGGAACTTTTTGAGCCTATGTGTTATTCTGATGCATAAACTACATTATTGTAAAGTTTCATTAAAATCTATTCAGCAGTTTTTACGTAAAAGAGTAACAACATGCACACAAACTTTCGCATTTACAATATTATTAAGACTAGGTGACCCCCCCGGCATCGCCCGTGACATACTTTGTACACCCGTCCCGTCGCACCTATTTAATCCCGTCGCTTATTAATTCTACAATAATGCATAAAAATTGCCCCGATTTGTCGACATTTATGACTAATGCTCCACTCTCCAGGGTAATGATATATATATTATAGCCTTTTATAGCCTTCCTATCTAGGAAGGCTATACAAACATAGCCTATTTATCTAAATACGCTATGTAACACAAAAAAAGTTTTTAATTCGGACCAGTAGTTCCTGAGATTAGCGCGTTCAAACAAACTCTCCAGCTTTAAATGTTAGTATAGATTTATTTATCTATCACACTTATCCCCGAAGGGGTGGCAGAAGCATATTATGTGCCCACATTTTACCATGTTTTCAATGGCCACATCCTGTTTAACGCGATGCACAATTTAGACAGTATCACACATTTTTCTTTTCACAATCAGTAATGATAAAATCATGTCAACTGCTTCACGTCACAATTGTGTGACAGTACATCCTTTCGTTATATAGGATCAATGTTCATAACCACACACATACCTTAGCACAGTTGAGAACAGTACATCGATGCGGGCGGTGAGACACCGACAGGGTTGTGTCTTCTCCTTCACCACGCGGTCCTTTCGCCACCTCTACTTCTGTTTCACTGAACACTCCGGCAGTCTGTGGTCAATAGAAAAGCATACATTAATTATCAACATTAATTTTATACCACTTCTACTATACTCGCTATGCTTTTTTTTATACCACTGAGGTAGCAGACAAGCATACGGCCCACCTAACGGAAAGTGGTCACCGTAGGCTATGGACGTTTGCAACACTAGAGGTGCAGCACTCGCGCAACCGACTCTGTAAAAACCTTCTAAGACCCATAATAAAGACACTTGATGAAATTGATAATTCCAAAAGAAATTTAATATTGTTGTATGGGTTCATCAAATATAAGCATGCTGCTACTATAAATAATATTTGGCAAATAAATATCACGCAGGCATTATGAAATCTTGAAATTCACCTTTAGACCGCCATATTTTTTCCAGTACTGCCAACACGTTCCACATAGTCTGTATTGTAAATGCTGAGGGCCCCATGTGTACCACTGGTTTGAGTTTGTCACTGAAATAAAATTACATAATAACAGATAAATATTGCCTGCATATTGAGAGGGTGTGGGATATTGTCGACCTAGCTATGGTTGTAGGCTGGGTGTGGATGCGAAGCGGAAGGCGCAGGATAGTGTTGTGACGTGAATTGGTATAGGCATATAAGACTAGATGTATTGCAATGCCATAGGCTGATTTCATGGCTTGATTAATACATATTAAGTGAAGGGATAAAGTTAACTATCTATCTATCTTAAAAGTATGAATAAAAGTCCCATAATATTATTTATTTATAATTGTTGTGCGGAAATAGAGAGTAGAAGGAGTTAGGGTAAACCAAGAACGAAGACCTACTGTTCAAATACTAAAAAGTCACGCACATGTGACCTCTCTGACTACGCCATCAGAGATACAACGTGAGATGGTGAGCCTATTGTCGTGTTTAAATGGACAGGTGCAGGTAAATATAATGTAACTATTAATGATAGTCTAGCCTACTAATCAAATAAAGAGAGAGATTGTAGATAGATGAATGAGAATGTAATAGTTACCCTGGCAAGAGGCGCAGAGATGTGGCGGTCCGACCGCGTTGGTCCCATTGGTCCCACCGTTGAGGACGGTGCCCGGCGTCTTGCCGCTCGAACTGTTGCTCGTGATCAGCGCCGGGTTGGGTTTATTGCTGCAATACAAATTATAAATCGCTGATGATTTTTATCTCAACAAAACGAAGAAACCCACCTGATAGAATGTTTTTGTTAAGAGTGTCAAATTATATAAGCGAAAATAGTTTTAACCTCTAGTTCAGGAATGGCAAAACTTTAGGCGTGATTGAGTCTTTTTTGTTTATTTATAAAGTATGGCAAGAGTACATTTAACGATATTAATCTCTGCCTATCACTTCATAACGACGTACCCAAAATATTGCCAGTGTAAAACCAAAGGCATTGGTGGCATGCATGCCACTGGTTTTACATCCCTGCAATATTTTACTTGTCATATGAGCTGACTACATGAACAAGAAGATTTTCTACTATAATAGGGATCGAACCCCAATACCTCTGTTAGGTAGTTGCATATAGTATTAGTACTGAATAATCAGAGAGTTCAATTAGAATAAGATTTTTTTTTAATTCAACTTACTTTATCGTACTATTAAAACTAATATCAAAAAAGGAAGCCACTAATATTGACAATGCAAAAGTATGGACAAAACTACAAATAAAAGACACACACAAACTATAAAAGAACATAAATACGCAAAAAATATCCAATACACATATGTATATAGATGTATTGAATGTGTTGGTACAAACACTCACTAGTTGGGAATGTACACTTGTTTCAGCTTCGACTCCGCTTCCACAGCTTTCACACGTTTCTGTTGCACATAGCGGTCTGTCGTCTTCCACATGTAGTAGTATTCCACAAGGTTCTTTAGCGTCTTCCATGGTAGCTGCGAACAGTGTCAAATACGTTAGCTATGCGATATGTAAATCTTCTGTTTTGGAGACCAGATATAATATATCTTTACTCATAAATTTTTATTAAAGTGGAAAAAGACAATTCGATTAGAGACGGGATTGAACCCGTGACCTTTGCCTAACCAGGGCAATGTTCTAGCCACTAAAGTACCCGAACCGTATCGAATCAAGTTAAAACTCTCACAATATTTTAATCGTCATTTTAAGATTTTTATTTTATTTTATTAAATTTATTGGGCCCTTTAGACCCGGTTGCTAATAAAATGGCAGTCGTTACGCCAAGTTGAAGGCCTTATGGTCGGCTTAAAAAATTTCGACAGCAGGTCGGCACAGCCTGCGCCTTTTCATCTCAACACATGTTACGTGGGACAAAAATGCTACGGTGAAATGTGAGCGTTTATTATGCCTCTGCCTACCTCTTCGGGGATAAAGGCGTGACAATATGTATGTATGTATTTTAAGAGTATGACCAGATTTATTCATCATCTGTACTAATATTATAAACCTGATTGTTTGTTTGGTAGAGCTCAGAAACAATGGATTCAAATTGAAAAATTATTATTCTGTTGGACATCCAATTCATCGAGGAAGACTATAGGCTGTACATCATCACGCTACTACGCAGAGGAACGGAGCAATAATCGTAAATGTCAACGTAAAATCATAAAAGTACATTTTCATACATTATTCTTAAATGAATATACGGATGTAATACATCGGATATATTTGGTCCCATGTACACTCAGAAAACATTATTCAATTTAATACAGTTATAGTTTATGACACATTGCTTTGAATGAACTCAACAATTCCACCAAAGACAGGCATGCATTGGAGATCGAACTAGTACCTAGATAGAACTAGTAGTAGTAAAAAAAGGATAGTATTTCGATTTTGGCCACTATGCTTATTTGTTTGTCACGTTTTCACAGTCAGAATATTCTAAACAGCATCTGCAAAGTCCATAAACTAAGTAATAAAATCTCCAAAGCCCGAGCGACTTCGCCTGTTATTGGTGTAATGGGTCTGACAAACGTTTTTTACTTTAAATGCCAAATAAGTATACAAAAAATTACGAGAAAAACTGTGTTTTTACTTTTTTATATTTCAAATAATGGCTGAAATATTTACGATCAAAGTGCGTATAACGCAGGTGACCGCATACGTCACAACTACACATTCAACAGTAGCGTTCTCGTTCGCACCCGAACGCCGCGCCGCGCCTTGTCGCAAATGAGCGCGCCTAATCTCGGAAATTCAAAAAAGGGCTATAACATCTCGTCGTTATAACTTCGGAAATACTGCATGTATTGAAGTGATATAAAAACTAATGTAATGTACATGAACTACGCTCCAATTTTAGCTATATTTGATAGTAATATTTTGACCCTTTTGTGTTCTCCATTGTTGACTGACGGACGACGCAACAACGCAGACCTACGGGATTAAGAGGTAAAGGAGTCGCTCCCAACAAGGCCAAAAATTAAAAACCAAACGCTCCTAGCATACATACATACATATTGTCACGTCTTTATCAATGAAGAGGTAGGCAGAGGCATACCATGCGCCCACATTTCACCGTATGCATTTTTGTCCCACGGTGGTGAGCCCATTGCCGTGTTGAAATTGACAGGCGCAGGTTGTGGCGACCTGCTGTTGAAAATTTTCAAGCCGCCCATAAGGCCTTCAACTGGGCTTAACGACTGTCATGTTACTGGCAACCGGGACCAACGGCTTAACGTGCCTTTCGAAGCACGGACACTCTCGCAAACGTAAATTGTCACAACCACAAAGTGGTCATCCATCCGAGGACCAGCCATAGTGAAAGTTGCGTAACGCAGTGATCGTTTACAGAACACGAGTCCGCGGGGCCACGAGCGCTTCAAAAACGCTCCTAGCTGTCAAATAAAATTGGACCACAGATCACAAATCCAGTTAAGATTATTATGCTAATTCAAAATAGAGGACTGAATACTTACAAAGTCTTGTCGTATATCTGCAAAGTCTTTGCCATATTTGTCAAGCGCCTCCTCGAAGAGGTTCGCTTCAGAGGCAGACCATTCCTCCATTTCGTCGCGACACAGCACTGGCCCCGATGCCGGCACTAGCGACGATAGTGCTGTTTCTATGCTATATCCTGATTTGTGCAATGTGTCCATGGCGTGGAACTGTGGAATAATAGGACAATTTAATATTGCTTTATCTTTATCTCCTTTAGTATTGTACTAGATTATGTGGCAAGGAGTCAATGTCACACGCGCCCTACTAGAGACGTCTCTCGCTATATCACTACATATTATAAAACAATGTCGTTTTTTGCTGTCTGTCCCTATGTATGCTTAGATCTTTAAAACTGCGCAACGAATTTTGTTGCAGTTTTTTTAATAGATAGAGTGATTCATAGGGAAGGCTTTTTTTCTTAACAAATTTTACAATTTGTTAAGTTTTTGTATACATTAACTGAATTATAAGGATATATGTTGGGGGTGTCGGAAAAAATAATCCGTCTGGGAGCTTTTAATGAAAACGCTGCCTAAACCCTTTGAGTATTACTAAATAATTTATCGTGGAATTATGTATCTAATATAGTTCTACAAAAAAGTCCGCGACGGTATATGTCTATCTCTTAAGGATAACATACTTATATGGGATAATATCCATTTTGATACTTTAAAAAATCAGCAATTATAAAGCGATGATTTGAAGGCTATTTCCACAAATACATTATTAATCCTATCATTCTTGATATGTTAGTTAGCATCAGCATTTCATGAAGATTATTTTGTCCCTTTACATCTTGCAAATTAAATGAATATCTTATGAGATATGGCAATATCAAAAAAAGCGCAAGGAAAATAATTTCATGTAATAATAATTCGACCGGGCCGTGCGTGTAGGTACTGGAGAGCGGAGAAGTATCAACGAATTTGGAAAATGTTCATGGAAAACACTATTGTGAAATTAATAAACGACGGGATTAAATGGTTGCCAAGGGGTTCGAAGTATGTCACGGGCGAAACCAAGCGGGCTACTACCATAAACCAAGCGTAATAGAAGGTGTCACCGTATACTCATACGATTACACTAATTACTACAAACGAATGGCAGACAACTGACCGGCGACGACTTTCGTCTCTATTAGGATGCAAGTGAGTAGTAACCTAATTTTGTGGCTACTTATCGCTATATTATGTTTTACAATGCGTAACCTCTAAAAGTATTCGGAAACCCAGACGTGCATTTATGAAGTGATTAATGAATCTGCAGGAAGCGAAAGAAGTATGCAGGTTCGCAAAGTCTGTTGCGCAATGCGCAAATCTGTCCTCTCTGACTACCCTGTCAGAAATACAGAGTTAAGAAAGTTTTTTAAACACCCACCCAATTCATGTCAAGCAGGAGGATTCTTCTTTACTTAATAAATAGATATTTATGTGTACAGCCCTCGTGACTGTACATACATTGCTGACGCGATATTAAACGTTATGATGTCGTTCAGTAGATATGTCGAAATATTTGCTATATACATATATTGAAACCATTGAATAATTCAATCGGCAACTACGAGTATCTAAAACGACGTCTCATTGTCAACGGAAGATAAGTCACACCTTTTAATATAAAAAAAAGTTTACATTAATTTATAAAGTCATATTTGCGTAAATTTTATAAATATTTTACAGTATCAACCTACGGCTGTCTTTCTATTGGTACTCCAATACAACTGACAAGGTAACTAACTAGCCCGTACAATTACTGGTCCGTCGAGCCGGATTTAGTTGGCATACTTAAACTTTTTCAGTTAAGCCTATGTAGTATTTATTTGCATACTTAAAACAAACAAAGGTTTACTTTATTCCACGCCCAGTAGTTAGAATTATCACTAAAATTATCAATTACCATTATTATATTATTATTCCCAGTCCGAGACTACCAGGACTTTAATTGGTCGTGCTAATTAGTGTCTAGCACATAAGACCTTTTAGCCTTTTTGTTAACACCTCACTAAAAAGGCAACGGGTTCAGAATTTCTTCCAAATTTAACATCTAAAATAGACACACTTTATTAACTTTATTTGGCCCTTTAGACCCACCCCAGTTCCGTGCTTCGGAAGGCACGTTAAGCCGTTGGTCCCGGTTGCCAATAAAATGGCAGTTAAGCCAAGTTGAAGGCCATATGGGCGGCTTAAAAATTTCAACAGCAGGTCGCCGCAGCAGCCTGCGCCTGTATATTTCAACACGGCAATGGGCTCACCACCTGTTACGTGGGACAAAAATGCATACGGTGAAATGTGGGCGTTTAATATGCCTCTGCCTACCCCTTCGGGGATAAAGGCATGACAATATGTATGTATATTATTTTTAAGATTAAAAAATACGTACATAACATGTGAATCTCCAAGGTAGTGTTGCCATATTGTGCTCGTTTTTTTTTATATAGGGGGTTATTACTAAGTTCTTAAAGAACAAATATTTGGATTACGATTCAGATCTGCACCATGTGACTTAATGTTGTGTATTATAATAGTTGTAATCTGTATTGTGTATAATAAAATAAAATAAAAATAAAACAGGCATCTTCACTATTGTATACGTGTGTGTGTGTGTGTGTAAGCAACTCACGAGTGTGATGTCGCGACTGGCGGCGGCGGCGGACATGTGCAGCGAGGGTTGCTTGACGCTGGAGGAGCAGTCGAGCGCGCGCGCGAATGTGCCCACGGACCGCGACACCACCAGGAACTGGTCGATCTGTCTGTCCGTCAGCCCGTGCTCCGGCGTCCACACCAGCGTCTCTAGCTCTTCTATGTTGCGTGGGTCTTCTTCGCCTACAGCGTTACACACAGATCAGCACAAATTACCAAAAAATACGCGGGACAGGAATACACACCGTGAAATATGCCTTTGCTACCTCTTCGGGGATAAGATGTGATTGATAAACATAATCAAATATTAGCGGCATGCTGAGATGATAATGCAAAATAGTGTAGTGTAGACAATAATGGGGTGCCATTACTCTTGGTGTAGCAATAAATAATAATCGATTACTATTTCGGTAAAATGTTCTATGACATGTGCTGCTTTGACAATGTAGCCAACATGCAAAAAATTCAAATCTTTCAAATTTCAAGACTTTTAAAAAAACTAAGTAATAATAAAGTTTAGGTCAGTCAGTGGATAGATTCCCGTCTCGTTCGGCGGGCGAGACGATGCTAATAGTAAGAAGTAAATGAAAGTGGTGTAATCTTGCCATAACGTCCGCTATTTGACCTAAGTCTTAGGCCGACCACGTTGCTTAATAAAAATATTGGGCAGTTAAATTTTTTTATATGTGTGAATACATGGCCATAACGTTACAAAAAACAATTATAAACGTACACCTGAGCTAGCCAGCTCAACCAAATAACATCTCTTTGACTTCCTAAAAACGATTCAAAGTTCTTTACCATAGAAGCTGATTCTAGTTTTATTTATTAAGTCAATGTAAATTCGGATACTCGTCACACGTGTAATTGCTTAAAAATGCTCTAATAAAACTAAACACGTTATATTATTACACCGGATAGGTAAGATATTCTGTGATATTATACTAGTTGTGCTAAATAGGAGGTCAACAAAACGCTTAAAGTCTAGACAGCGTGTTACCAGTCGATTTCTTAGAAATGTTTGTGAAATTTGTCATTTAAAAATATAAACGCTGTTTTATATTTTGAAACATTAAGAATTGAGAGTAGTTCACAAATTATTTTGAAACAAACATTTTTTATTTATTTAGATGTGACTTAAGCAAGCCCGAGAGCGGCGCAAGTTCCTGGCCCTTTTCGTGTATCTGTCCTTGAAAGAATCAGAAAACATCTAGTTTTCTGATTATTTTTGGCCTTGGTACGGGGCTAAATACAAAGTTGTCACTACAGAGCTTAAGAATTCTATCTGCAATCTAGTATTAAATATATGTTTCAAGGGAAATAATCTATCAACAACACAGTATACAGTGTTATCTAACAATAACACAGTATACAGTAATGAATACGTACCTTCTTTTAATAAATTAGTTACTTCAGTCTGATATCTACTTCCAACTCTGATTTCTCCCTTATCCGCTAATAAAGTCTTTTGTGAAGGATCAAATACTAAACAATAAAAAAATGCGTCCTGAAACAAAAAAAAACACTATTAGTTAGTTTGTTACTAATCATAATTATACAAATAAGCATCGACTTTGTGGTATTAATCCACAAAACAGTTGAAAAATAAGTCCTCGTTGCATTATGAAGCCTGGATCCTTTGTTATGGTTTAACCTTCACGGTTAGACCACTACTACCGTTGGCTGAGAGCTGCTCCGAGGCTCCTCCTGGTTACGTTTAGACCGGGAGTGGAAGCCGTCGCCTAGCCGGAGAACCTACGACTGCAAAAGAAGCAACATCCGACCCGTGGAAGAACGCCTGGCCCTCCCTCAGATAAGTCCAGATTCCGCGGCCTCTCTTGGCAGAATTCACCTAACGGTTGCCTATCTAATTCGTCACCTTCGACCCTGACTAGACTACTTTTGGCCCTATCGGGAAATATACATTATATTAAATTCACTACTACCTTTTATTTATCTCCCGTAGGGTCCTGTAGAACCTTAAGATTTACAGTGGAAGGATCCAGCATTATTGCGTGTCTTAACTTTCTTTTCTTTTTCGTAAATGTCGCCAATCGCCTAACCAAAAGTCATAGCGACCTCCAGCCAGAGGTGTAAGACTACTATGAGTTTAAGTTGGCGACTCTTAATTAACAAGGCGTTGTAAAGAAAGAAAATAGTTTACTGGTAAAGTATCTAGTATTTCAGGTACGGTAACTCTCTTCTGACTCTTTTTAGGCGCATGCGTCAGTACCTCGGTCCTCAGTCAACAGGTGTACCTCATAGGTGACATTGGCTAGGCCCCGGGGATCTAAGAAAGAACTACAGAGTTACAAAGTTGGCAATTTGAATGCAAACTGGGGGCCGAGTCTGCTATTTCAATCGTGTCGAAATAGAATCGAAACTGTCGCTCAATAGAAAGCCACCGGTACAATTTTGTGAGTTTTTCGTAGTTTACTATTAAATTCGTACTCCAATAGACTCCCATCAGTCGGCCGATGTAATTCTACTAACACGTACCGCGCCAGCGCCGCTAGTCAGTTGCATTTTTGATGGTCTACTAACATTTTGACAGCTAAAACAGCAATTCTGGTTCTATAGTAGACTCGACCCCTGGTCTTAACTCAGTGCTAAGATGTGACGAAGTTGACCTACTACGCAGTTGACCACTGAGAAAATTTTCTTTATGTATTTTTTTTAGATATCCTAATCCAACGTTGGCAATTGGATGTACTTGAGATCAGTAGTACGAGTGTAGACTTAACCTTGGACTAACACAGGAAAACTAACCATTAATAATTCCCCTACACAGGTGGAATAAATAATAAGTGGTAAAAATTTTAATATAATTAAGTTAATAGGCCCAAGAGGCTACTCTAATATATGAATATACAAATAAAACATTAAAGTAAGCATGGCTCTGCCCCTGGTAGAGATGATAGAGAAAAAAAAAAAACAAAAAAAACCATTTATAATGGCAAAGTGAGCTTATTCTGTTCTATTGGTCATAATCCTTTATTACCTGTTAAATGCGTGCGTGACTCTCGTGTTTCTGTCACTTTATCTCGACTAAAGAACTGACTGAACTAATAGCGATGAATTTTAATGCAGTTTATACATACGTTCAGATTCGTCTTTGCATACTCTACTGCTCACACTTTGGGATCACAAATACTCGCAAAGTACTTAATAAACGCTCTCGACGCTTTGCCATTCACATGACTGCCCTCAGATAATGAGAAACCTTGAGTGGGACGTAAAAAGCTATCTTGGCTGCTTTATACCCAAAAGAACACGGCGATAATTCTGAAGCTATTCAGCTTAATTCCACACTTTCTTTTTTGATAGGCAAGTTAGACGTGCCACCCTCAAACAATGGATAAAATCATATCCCGAAAAAAAAAACGATTAATAATCTTTTCTCTATGATATTTTAAACTTGTTGAAGTTTAGGGGGCTTATCAAAGTACTCCAGTAAAATTGGACCATAAAGTATAATGGGTTAGTTTGTGAATATTTTAGTGAAAGCAGGCCGTTTGCCAATTGTCTTGTAACATTTTCTTAAGCCTACTCTTTATTGTTAGGCCTTATTTGCAATCGACAGTCAAGGGCATCTAAGAAGGAGTCAAATATATATTATATTTAAGAACCAATTTAGAAAATATTTTATTTGTTATATAAGATTTACGTTAGAGGGATGCAGACGCATTATACCTACATACCCCCGTATTTCTCGACCCAAGCGAATTCGCCAGCTGATTAACAGATGACGCAATGACGTAGGCGCCTTTACGGGTTTGAGCGGTCACACGGTAGTCGCTCCAACAATGCCGAAATTCAAAATCCAAAGAATACCTACTTTTCGGAAGTTCCTTTCGATTTAGCTGACTGCTATGCTATATAATATACATACACACACGCACATATTGTCACGTCTTTATCCCCGAAGGGGTAGGCAGAGGCATACTATACGCCCACATTTCACCATATGCATATTTGTCCTACGTAACAGGTGGTGAGCCTATTGCCGTAAACATACAAGTTATATCAAGAGGGCCACAGGTTTTACTGAGAAACTACCCTGGATTACTTTTCGAACGAAGAATTTGCGCTGGAAAAAGAAGATAGTGCTACATGGTTTTTAATATTAACACATGGTAAAATGTGGGCATATATGCCTCTGCCACCCCTTCGGGGATAAGGCTTGATAGATAAATAATAGTATTAACACTTATTTTATAGATGTTAGTCCCATATTAATAAGGACACTAGGTAGAGGTACTATCGTTAACTTATAGTTTTGTTTTGTTTTGTAGAACATTATAGTAGAGAACAAAAAATATTTATTCAAGATATAACTGAACTGAAAAATATCCAGTAGTACGATCTAGGCTATAACCTTCCCACCAAGATCGTTTAATAACAAAGTAGAACAAACCCATTTTTAAGGTTTTGATAACAGGTGATTACTAAAATCTCAAAAATACACAATGAGATCGTGATTTACAAAAGTCTAAAAGACAAAAAGTTGCTTTAAGTTGTAAGAGAAATGAACTAAGTTTTCCACCTACTGTTGGGACAGTTTGCAAATGGGACGTTTTGCGAATAGGAAATTATGTGAATAGGATGTTTTTTATAGAGGGACAATTTAGGAATGTGACGGTTTAACGAAGCCCAGTTTGCGTGTGCTTCAGAAGGCACGCTAAGCCGTTGGTCCCAGTTGCCAGTAACATACATTCGTTAACCCAAGTAGAAGGCCTTGAAAAAAATCAACAACAGATCGCCACAACCTGCACCTGTCCATTTCAACGCAGCAATGGGCTCACCACCTGTTGCTTGCGATAAAAATACTTACGGTGAAATAGTGGCGTATTTTTTTTTATACCATTGAGGTGGCAGACTAGCCTACGGCCCACCTGATGGAAAGTGGTCACCGAAGCCTATAGACGTTTGCAACACCAGAGGTGCAGCAGTCGCACTACCGACCCTTTATAAACTTTCGTATAGTATGCCTCTGTCACCTCTTCGAGGGAAAAACCTGAGTGATAATTTAAAGAAATATTTAAAAAACTAATATTTTTGTTTTTTTTTATATATTTAGAATCTCAATTCGATAGGTATAGGCTTTCTATCAGGCGGGTTGGTGTCATTTTGGAATGTTAAATAAAAAAACCTTCTGGGTTTTTAGACTATGTCACTGTTAGTGTATGTAATAAGTATTTTTTTATGTATATTGAATATTCTTACTTGTATGTAAAACATTCGCGGACACAATGGCTTTTTCTCTATTACGAGCTTTGAGATCTAAGTAATCCTTATCAGCTTAGTGGTGCAAATACTGGCCGACCGGTTTGAGAGCATGTTTTGGGAGCAAATTGCAATCGCTAGTTCGCTATCCCTAATAGCAGAAGTGTATTACGAGTTCCAAAGGGATTTGAATCGATTGCAACCGGGAATCAATGATAATATTAAGAAAGAAGAAGGTGAGAATGTTAAAAGCCCTCCAAGTTCCATGCCGGTTCTTCTCTGGTGGGCAGCATTCCGAACCGGTGGTGACGTTAGTAATAATAAATTTATCTTTAGTTGTAGTGTATGACATTTTGTAATGCCGTTGAAAGGTCCATGCAAAATAAAAACAATTTTATTTATATTTTGTATTGTCCTTGAGTACAACCAGGACTAGACGATAGATAAAGAGATATAAATGCACGCATTATTTCCTTCAAGCCTATGTAATAATAGCAAAATTTTTATACTACTAATAATGCCTTAACGTTAACCTACTAATAATATTAATTAATGAGCAAAGTTATTTTATTTTTCAGGTTCAATTAATTAACGTAATAAATACACATTTTTCTCACACTAATAATTATTGTATTCACTTAATTTATTTAAGTATGTAATGTTTTACATCAAGTTCGTTAGTGTATTTGCGTTGCGAAATATTTACCAACTAGTTGACACCCGCGGCTTCGTCCGCGTAGAGAAGTTTTCCCGTTCCCGTTTCCCACAGTAACTTGTTCCCGGGATAAAAAGTAGCCTATGTGTTATTCTGATGTATAAGCAATATTATTGTAAATATTCATTAAAATCAGTAGTTTTAATGTATATAAAAATCACATCGATTTGTCATTTCATCTTAATAATATTATAAATGCGAAAGTTTGTGTGGATGTTTGTTACTCTTTTACGTAAAAACTACTGTATAAATATTTTTATATACATAAGCCACATCCCTTAAGGTAAGTAAAATGTAGCAAACCTTTCGACACAATTATAAATCTTAATGCAACGGCTTACAAGATATAATTGAATACAATTTGTTATAGTGGCATCTAGTGTTCAGTGGCAACTCTAGAACTCAATCTCCTAATGAAACTATGCCAACGTCCTGAGCTTGGAGACCATTATTAAAGCAGACAAGTCGAATGAAGGAGATGCTTGCAATCCAGGGTTGTGACAGGTAGGAACCATGTGGACTGGTAAGACTTCCAAGTGTCTATGATACGGCAAAGAGAAAATTGGAGTAAGCTTATATTTAACAATATTGTTGTTCGGTATCGCAGCGGAATAATGGAAGAACACTTGCAGTGGTAGAATAGGTAATATTCTGATATAAGTTATGTCTCCAAGGTCCTCGTCTCCCTCGTTGAAACAACTGACCCATATTCGTATTAAAATAATAGTAGATGGAATTAATTAATGAAAGCATTATAACGGTACAAATTATTGTTAAACTATCTACAGATCTTCGTCAGATGTTTAACGTAACAAAGTATTGCTAAACTATCTCCAGATCTTCGTCAGCAAAACTAGCGTAATTTAACACTTTTTTTAGCACGCCATCTAGTTGCCGTGTCGTAAACTATATACCTAAAATATATGTACAATATTGGACTTGTAAAATGTAATGAAGGAGTAATTTTCTTCTTATTGACTAAACCTTCGCCTACACACAGTTTTCACAGCATGTCTGATAATGAAGTCATTATCAATGTCAAGGTCTACGATAAGCCGGGATTGGTCCGGGTAGGGTTCAACTGATTTGCAAAATTATCTAGGTATAAAGCAGGATGCGTATGCCAGAGCCTTATCCACTAGCCAGCAGACACCTTAAGAAACCGACTGGCAGATTAGGCTAACATGGGTTTCGGCGGCACTGATGGGCCGTTTTATCCCCAGCTATGTTACCAATACTCTCTTATTGTGTAAGTATTGCGACGTTTATATACGAACATAAAACTGACTATAATAATTTAGTTCTGTCCATCCCCTGATTGCTTTGAAGTTATTGCCGTGCTAATCCAGTCAAATTAAACCAAAAAGCGGGAAAATTGGTAGGATTATTCAAAAAAACCCTTATAAAGGAATTGTGAAAAGTCTTCATCAATCCGACAAAAAATACTCGGGGTCAAAGGTCACAATATCGGGTTTACGCAATTTTCAACAAAACGGTAAGTTTATTATAAAACTAGCTGACCCGCCCGGCTTCGCCCGTGACATATACTTCGAACCCCGTGACATCCATTTAATCCCGTCGTTTATTAATTTTACAATAATGTATAAACTCTTTCCAAAACGAAATTAATTTCTTTGCGCATTTTTTTTCGATTTCGCCGTATCTCCTAAGATATTCATTTAAATTGCAAGGTGGAAAGGGCCAAAACAATCTTCATAAAATGCTGAAGCCAACTTTCATATTAAAAATGATAAGGATTAATAATGTATTTGTGTAAATAGCCTTCAAATTACCGCTTTTTAATTACTGATTTTTTAAAGTATTAAAATGGATACTGTATGTTATCCTTAAGAGATAGACATATACCGTCGCGGACTTTTTTGTAGACCTATATTAGATACACAATTCCACAATACATTATTTTGTTATATCTCAAATGGTTTAGGCAACGTTTTCGTTAAAGGCTCATTTTTTCCGACGCCCCAACATACATCGTTATAATTAAGTTAATGTAATGTTAAAACTTAATAAATTATACATAAAAACCTTTCCTATGAATCACTCTTACTATAAAAAAAACTGCATCGAAATTCGTTGAGTAGTTTTAAAGATCTAAGCATACATAGGGACAGACAGCGAAAAACGACTTTGTTTTATAATATGTAGTGATTAGTCAAGACAAAAATTGTAGATCAGATAATTTTCTATTAAAAATGTCTAAATACTTTTTGTTTTACCTTTCACATTTCATTTACAATGGTGCTTTGATCAATCTTACCAATTTTCAGCTAAGTGCGAATTTTGTAACCATGTTTGTCATAACTTTTTTATTTTTTTGTATAATCTGCGATCAGTCCTTGACTATGAGCGGATCTGTTGTGGATTCAATGTTAGGCCAAAGGTGCTGCCCAGCGGCAGCACCCCTTTCAATATCGGGAATCTAGGTCCTGGATATCACATCGCTTGAGGCGTTTTTGGTAACTGACATTAATTAGCTCAGAAGCTAGTACGTTAAGATGGTTCCTTAACCGGTTCTTATACTTTTGAGCTAAGAGCCTTATTTCCTCCTTTACTGTGTTGACCTGTAGTGCCTCATGTATTTCAGCATTTGTGACAAACCATGGCGTGTTAGCTAAGTTTCTGAGGATACCGTTCTGCACTCTTTGCATGATGGTTAGGCTAGAGTTGCATGCGCTTCCCCAGAGTTGGAGTCCGTAGGTCCATATTGGCTTCAAGATGGTTTTGTAGATGAGCAGCTTGTTGTCCATGGACAAGACCGAGTTGCGCGCCATCAGCCAGTACATGTTTGGACTAAACCTTTGGACAATTGCCCTTTCTCAAGGTGAATAACTAATTCTCCATTTTTTAAGCCAGTCGTAAATATTATTAAGGCTATTCCGTAGTGTAGCAGATGCCAGCTCAGGGTCTCTGTTGCTTGCTAGTACAGCAGTATCGTCAGCAAATGTTGCGGTGGTAACATTATGTGATTCAGGGAAGTCTGATGTGTATATTGTGTACAGCACCGGGCCCAACACAGACCCCTGCGGAACTCCTGCTTTTATGTTACAGAAGTCTGAAAGTTCATCATCCACTCTGACCTGGAAAATGCGGTCAGAAAGGTAGGATTCCATTAGAAGGTAATAGCTGTGTGGAAGAACTTTTCTGAGCTTACAGAGTAGACCCTTGTGCCAAACCCTATCAAATGCCTGCTGCACGTCCAAGAATACTGCTGAGCAATACTCTTTATTCTCAAAGGAGTTTCTTATGACTTCACATACTCGATGCACCTGCTCGATTGTTGAATGGTACTGTCTGAAGCCAAATTGATGCCTTGGTATGGTTTCATTTTTTGTAAGAATGGGTATTATTCTAGCTAGCAAAACCTTCTCAAATAGCTTGGACATGACAGGCAAAAGACAGGTCTATAGGAGCTTGCAGCATATGGTGGTGTACCTGCTTTATGTACCACCATTATAGTACATATCTTCCATTGTCGCGGGAAGTACTGGACCCTCAATATCCCATTAAAGAGGGTAGTCAAGTAGACTATGGCCTTTCTTGAAAGCTTTTCCAATACCTCCTTGTTGATTAAGTCAAACCCTGGGGATTTGTTATTTTTAAGGTCCTTTATAGATTTTTTAATTTCAACAACTGTAATTATCTTTGGTGGTAGAGATAACTGGAGATCCATTTTGAGAAGAGCATCCACTTCCCTCTCGGCTTCTTGATTGCAACCTTCGTTCGGTTTGAATACCTCTGCAAGATGTTTGGCAAAGACGTTCTTTTCTTTTGTCATAACTAACTTAGTTTTTTTTTTCTACTTTGATGTACAATATTCATATTCATTACATCATTACATCTGTCATATTTTTATAGATGAAGTAAGAATGTTACCATAGTTTTACCAGGACCGCTGTACCTGTACACCTGTACTACAAAATTGTACGCTGTACCTGTACACCTGTGCTACAAAATTGTACATTTTTTTATGCACTATACAAAATTGTAAGCAGTGAGCGGTACAGCGGTACTGGTCCAATACCGGCTAATGTCTTCAGGTTAATTTACAATTTACATGTGAAATGTGTGTGTGTGTGAGTTTGTGTCGTTCGTCCGCGGTACATACTCACATCCTTATTGAGATAGCTGAGCAGCGACTCTGTCTCGTTGAGTAACGTGACGGTGCACTTGCCGCGGATGTGCGTCGCCGGCAACGTCTCTACGTGCCTCGACAGGAACAGCTCACGGTGTTTCGCTTGGTGTCGCTGCTTGGGCGCCAGGCCATCAGTGCCTGGCAACTCGCTAGATTCCTCCTCCATTGCCACTGAAACGTGATATTATAAACGTGAATCTCATTGATTTATATATTGTGTCAATAAAGGGGTAATATTTAAAATAATACAACAAAATGGAGGCTAATCCCAACCGCATTATCGTTATTGTGACTTCATCATCATCATTATGAATCAGGAAGTCCCAGGAGAAGTTAGAATGTCTTGGAACTCGCATCGAAATTACTCAGAAGATAATTTGAGGAAGTTGAAAAACGAACGTAACGCCTCTTCCTATCTTTACAAAGCAGGAGACTTGGTAGGTAACTAGGTGTACACACTATATAAAAAGGGAAGCATCAGCAGTAATAGTATATTACGGGTCTTAAGTGAGCTATTTTTGATTCCAATAATTTGCATGGCAGAAACGTCGAAATGCACGAAAACTTTTTGTAAAAAAATGTATGTATATAAATATCTTCCAGAGTGACTGCGATTTCTCTAAGATACAAATAAATTATTATCGAGTACAATCATTTAACCAGAGTAATTCAACTATCGATATGAGGCTGAAAGGTGACTTGTCAAGTAGAACATTATGAAAAACTAAACTCATATGTATATTCTATATTTTTTTCCTGAATACAACATGACAGGTTTCGTCCAGATATTATCAAATGTTACTTACTGTTAATACACTTCATCTAAAGCCATTTCAATCAAACATTCGAATGGTTTCAACTAAATAACCGTTGATAATGCCATTAGGTAAAACCGGTCAGGTTGAGTCCAACAAAAATCAAGTGGAATATATTTATGACCTCGATTTATCGCGATGTGTTACCACCACAAGTTCCACCAAGTACTAACCACAAGTTCCAACAATCAAGAGTATTTGAAAAAGTGTATTGAAACGCAAAAACATCAAGAAAGTGACACCTTAGTGCGTGTAAATTAATGACTTGAATGGAATTAATCATCTCACAGTGTATCAGTTGCAAATTGTACTCCACAGTAGAGTATTCCTAGACTTTAATCTCATACTCGCATTCATTACCCTGAAATCTATGTTTTAATGAAGACGGCTATGAATCATACGTGTCGCCTCGATCCATAGGCAAGTGCCCAAAGTATTGCGTAAAAGAAACATGGTTGACTTGCGTGGACGCGCCACTTGGATCTGCCACGTAGATACATTAATACTAGACATACTGCAGACAGAATATGCGTAGATGCGAAAACAATGAAAATACTACGCCAAATATTATATGTAACTATAAACATCTTTTATGCAGGGTTATAAATTTATAATGGAAATGTCTCGAATATATTTCTTTCGCGTTGGTCTGAGTTGTGACTCGCAATGGTTGCCGCAGGGCAGGTGCATTGCAAAATGTGCCCACGTCAACTTATGATATTTTTATGTGCCAATGTACAAAGAGTCATTACAAAATGCTACTCACGTGAATATCGGTAATATAGTTTTTTAAAGGGACTAATTTATTGCAACCACTCGACAAAATATGATCTTCAACTCAATAAGCCAAACCGTAAGGATGTTCTGGATATGGATTAAGTACCTATTTGAATAAAAATCTTTCAATTGATCGACGAAATAAGGCGTGTTTTTATTTAATAGTTACATGTTATTGGTAAGACTCGAAGTTTAAAATACACAATCTCTGCATTGAAAATACTGTTATCCAACAATCAGAATATACTAGTTACTTCATAAATCCGGTGAAACGGGGCGTTGTCGAAAGGTAAACAAAAGGGACAGCCGGCCCGCGGCAGACAAAAGCGCGACCCCTGCAGCCCAATGTTGGTTTGGTTTGTTGTCGCGTCACGTGCTAAGACTTCAATACCAAACATGATGTACGACATCTTAGCTTAAACAAAATACGTAGGTACTTACTGGTATGAGTTCAACTAAAAGTCAAACAAATTAGGTCAATATAAATAAAGGTTTTGTTTCTACAAAAGACGGGTGTACTGCGTCGCGTCTAATGTCGAGGGGCGGGGGATATAGGGTGGATTTGTATCAGCTACTTATTATTATATACCACGCAGACACGTCACTAATCACACGAGTAATAATAAAAGCCGAGTTTGGTGTACACTATACTATTTTAGAGCCAAATAGGGTGGACAATATTAGACAGATGCATCATTATGCACACAGCGTAGTATATTGGAGGGGTTTACACGTTGCCATAATTGCGAAATTCAATGTAAACCATAATCGATATTAGTAGTAAAATGAAGATAATTGCTCAAAGACAATCAGATAGTAAAATAAGAAGACGAATTTAATTCTGTCGCCAATACGAGATGAGTGGCGGTGTGAGGCAAAAAGTGGAAACCCGATTGTTTTGTTCTCCACGACCATGAGCTTGCAGTAGGGTAGTACCGCGTACCTTTTGAGACATCGATGTGGCTACTTAATTGAAAATTCTGAAAATGTTTTTATGCACATGTTGCTGAGGTTTTGGTTCGACTTCCAGGTCAGAACAAATATTTGTATGATCTGCAAATGTTTGCCATTGAGTGTGAGTGTCTTCAATGTATTGAAGAAATACATATGTTGCATGTTTATTTATTAGTATACACTCACACTTACTCAGCTTAAATTAGACAAGATGGCGCTGTGTAAAAATGTCCTAAATACTTAAATTTATTTAATAAATGGCAGTAAAAGATATTTTTTTATTATTTTTACATAGATTCATTCCTACAGGTGAATCCATATCTACAGGTAACTAGACGGAACACAAATGTGAAAGACTGACCTTGACTGACGTTTGCGACGCAGAAGTAGATTGAGGGAATACTCTTTGAAGATATATTTTCAGGTTGCTTTAGTCTGGTGTAAGATGTTGAGATACGAAACAATTTCAATAAGATAGGACGTCATTTCAAAGTTACCGGGAGGCAGAATTTCATTAATCAAAGAAATCATTTCGTAACCTTGGTATGTCACCTTCTTTACATTTTCAAACCTACCCCAGTACTCGTATATCTATCATGACTTTTTAATTTGAATAATTTAGGAAAATCATACACAAAAGGTTTTACTCAGGTCTCTCATTCCATTCTCTACTTTGCTGTAGATGAACGTTTTCGTAGCTAACAGATCAACATTGACATCGATACTCTGATCAGTAATGCCGCCATAGAGCGGCATCACTAGTTATTCGCGGCGGCGGGCGAGGGCCCGCCATTTACCGCGACGCCCCGTTCCCGGGGCTGCCGCCGAATTGCGGGGGATTTACTTTATGATAATTATTTCGATTGCCATCGTGAAGAAAGAGCCTGGGTGCTTTAAACCGATCTAGACGACCGATGCAAGAAGCCCGTAAAAATCACGACTTAATTTGAAGTGGTGAGTAGTTTTAGAGCTGACGAACAATTTGCACCTTGATAGCTTGAAATTAGAAAGCGATCTAGAGACGCCACTTAGGCTCTTAAAAGGTTTTTCCTATTAAATATAATACTGGTGTAGAATCCAAATAACGACCGGACCATATTGCACCATGGTACATAAAACATAAATATCTTACGGCTACAAACTTATTTCTATTTCATACATATGCAACGAGTTCCGTTTTGTGCGTTATGTTGGAGTTTACGGTCATGATTAATCTAAAATCTGAGTTAAGAGTATAATTACTAAGTTGCCGACACTTATGTATTTTGTTGTAATATTCCTAGAACTAATTGGAATGCGGAATGACGACAGTCAACATGCGAGGTTCATGAATACAAAACAGTTATAAAAGTTATATGCATCACAACGGCAATAACACCATTTTTTTGGAAATTTAGATTATTCCTAGTTTATGAATGTCGTCACAAGGGGAGGACTAACTGTTCAGTTTGCACTCATAAAACCAACAAATACATTTACCCAACCCTGACAGTTACAAATTTTGTAATTTGTACTTAGATAAAATGTAAGTTCGATCGATGATAATCGCCGTATATTCTCTCCGCTTACTCAGGGGCCCAATGCTTCTGGAGTCCTGGGACAAACTTCTAAGGGTTACCCGGGGCGCCCGACGCTAGACTGATAGGTTATATAGGACCGTTTAGTTTTAGTCGGTCGAGTCTGGCATGACATACGGAGCGACTAAAATAAAGGCCTAGTCTCATATTTGTATCATCTTAGTCCCTTTTGAATGGTATTCTTTAGAAGTGAGAACATAACACAGTGAGAATTTATCTGCCCCGTAGAAAATTTAATTACTTAAAATAAGATATAACTATCTCCAGATGTTGAGATACCAAATAAGTCGTGCAATCGATATCTTATTATAATCTTGCCTCGCCCCCATCACATTACTGCACTTACTTCTAATACAACAATTCCGTTTATTGGCAAGGGCTACCTTTGTGTTGGTCCCCTTTGCCATATATTTTATACAAGGGAACTTTGTCTACTGTAGCTTTACGTACGTTGCTTGTACCTTTAAGGTTGCCAACAAGTGTACAACAAGGTGTAATTCACTGCTATGGAGATGTTTATTTCAGAGTTCCAAATACTGGTCGTTCTAAACATTTCAATATATGAAGGTACTTGTTTGTCTTGCACTCAACTCGATTATCAATTCCAATGTATGAGATGTACGTTCTGTGTTTGCCAGTTATCAACCCATTTCATTGTTCTTTTCATTCGATATAGGCAATGCTTGAGGGTTAGATCCCTAACTTAAAGCAATAGATTGAAAGACTAATCATCGAAGTCGGCTGTCAGATTTTCGTGAAGAACAACACACGTATTTCATTAAACGCGATCATTACGTAAAACAGAACCTAATGATAATAATTAGCAGTTTTGGAAGATTCTGGAGATTTTAGAACAGTATTGAAGGAAAAGGTTTTGAAGTTGTATGGTGAAGAAAACACCCAGCTGAAGAAGTTGGTTCGTTTTAAATCGGTGATCACTGGAAGCCTTTTGTATTATTGTGACACATAGAAAAAGGCTATCTAATATCACTTTAGGACTTATGGAGTCAGAGAAAGAGAACGAGAGATAGTAACTAATCTTAGGACTCCCGAAGGTAAATTGAATATTGAATGTCTTCCTTCGTATAAAGTGTATTTTTGTAGTTGTATCGAAAGTTCAAGTATTCACAAGTTTTATAAAGTTTGAGCGAGGAAGTCAACTCCGCTGTTC
This sequence comes from Thumatha senex, assembly GCA_948477245.1. Taxonomy (NCBI): domain Eukaryota; kingdom Metazoa; phylum Arthropoda; class Insecta; order Lepidoptera; family Erebidae; genus Thumatha; species Thumatha senex. Next base: position 18,669,603 of record OX419743.1, read on the forward strand.
AAAGATTCAGATGCAGATTCCTTAACATACAGAGCAAGATTTAAAGGCGTTGCTGCTCCTTTACGAGCTTTTTATCTTGCTTTATGATTTCAGTAGTTTATGCATACAGAATAACATTGTAGCATGCCGCAATAGGTTGTTCATTTGATTGAGTGGACCGGACCTGTTTGGCAATTTAATAACATGGGATTATGGATCTACACGCGTCACTACGCAACTAATTAAAGCGTAGGCAAAGAGAAAATGGCAATCTGTAGAGTCCTCCCCCCTCTTGTGGAGGGGGGTGTCGGTTACGTATGCCCCCTTGGGGTGGTCGGGTGTATGGTTTTTCTGCTCGGGCATCCTTTGCTTACTTATTGATCCAGTCAAATGTGTGGAGGTGGCGTGGTGGGTGGCGCGCCCGGCCCCGCGCCCCCCCTGACGGGGGTACGTCCAAATAAATCTGCTCGCCCGCGAAACACCGCTGTGACAACAGTGGCGGCCGGTAAGATGCGGTACCACTGTCTCCGATCCATATGAAGATCAAGTATCTATCCATAAAAGAAAACGGCAAGCAGTCTTGATGAGGCCAACATAAAAAGTTAACGATATAAATATTAATTGTATTGTTTGTCATTGGAAGGTAGAGGGTGCAACCTTAGAAACAGGCATGCGCGCCACACCACTATAAGCAGGTACTCGCAAATCGCGACGCTTCTCTTCTCTTAATAGGGGGGGGGGGTCAATGACGTTTTATTTTCAAACAACAATATACATACTAATATAGCAACTTATATACATCTGGTCATTATTGTAATCGGATAAAGTTGTAGTAATAAGTTTATCCTACTACTGTAAATGATGGATGGATGTTCATTTGTTAGTTAAAAAACGGCTAAATCTATTTTGATGAAATTTTATAAACTGTTTACGTACTTAGGGTATCTTATCGGTACAAAATTATTGAGTATCCCATAGCACAGACTCTTAGGATGGATACTTTTTCAAATTAAACGATATACACGATAAAGTTCATAATAATTTACATAATACAACTGACTATTGAATGTGTGTTTGCTTTGTTACACATTTACAACGGCTACATACCAGGACACTCATTCAAATACACGATATGCAGAACTTGTATACTAAATTGACATTTCTAAAAACATGACATAATCATATGTGAAAACAGCGAAACAGGTATAGGAGGTGATCAAACTATCTTTCATATCATCCCTTGATGCCATTTACTCAGTACAGGCATCCGATTTTGTGAATGCCTGGGGCCACGGTTTGTGGGCTGCTAGGAGCAGCTATCGTTTCGCTTTTGGTATTCGGCCTTATTCGGAGCAACTGTCGTCAGACCTCACAACCCTGTTGCCTCGGGCATTAGTTGGCAAGTGCACACTGTGCAATGCTAGCAGGTCAGGTCGCTTGGGTCGGAGATCTTGGAGGGCCCTTCCAAATTACTAACACTTTTATGCTTCACTAGCAAAATACACAGGAGATAAGAGGAGAGTTCGGGTTTCGAATGCAATCAAAAACAATTTACGAATTGTCAATTGTATTGGAAGTTTCGTTAATTCAAATCTAATCAGTATATTTAACAGTCACACCTTTATCACGACCGTAGGGATGGAAACACTTCACCGTATGAATTTTTGTCCCACGTAACAGGTTGTCAGCCCATTGCCGTATTGAAATGGACAGCCACAGGATGTCGCGGCCTGCCGTTAATTTTTTTTAAGCGTTCCGCCATTTAGGTATACAACTTGGCTTAACGACTGCCATATTACTGGATACTGGAACTCACGGCTTAACGTTTCTTATGAAACGGAAACGCTCTTAAATGGAAGTGATAATAAGCGGTCACCCATCTGAGGGCCAGTGGTAGCGAAATATGTTTAACGCGTTGAGCGCAAAAGTAAAATAAATACTAAAATTACAGAACACTAAGCTAGGGGTGCTACGAGTGCTTCTATTCAATGTTTCAGTACAAAGACAAAAAGTTGATGATGTACACACATCATCAGCTTATACACATCATAACGCTATCTTAGTGGGACACAGGATGAGATTGTCGAGTGCCCTAGGTACAAACTTTTACTGATGTTATTATGGTTTTAGGTCATAAGTAATTATTTAGGGTATAAAATAAATCTCTGTCGCAATAAAAAGATAGCTTCTCGGAAGTCAGCAAAGGAAAATTACTCTCAAAATCCAGTGAAGCATTTATTTGTTTATGACGTTCAAACTTCTGTGACACCTGTCCACTGGGGTCAACCAACAACAGTGAGTGACCTACTAAAACACTCAACATTATGTCTAGACTAGAGAGGAAATTATAAGTCGGTGAGTTAGAGGATGGGTTGAATAGGCAAAAATTCCCGGCACCCTACCACAGCATGGGTATGTATGCAACCGGGACTCGAGCAATTCCAAGAACCTATAAAAATACAGGACAAAGCGTGCTGTATAACAAAACTGAGGTGGTAAATGGTGGCATGGTATGATGTGCAGCTGTTTCTAGCGCGCTTACTGGCCGAGACTCTAGTCACCATTTCTTTTAATCTATTGTTAAACAAGCCCAGCAAAGTTCTCGTTTGCTTTACACTTGCACTTGGTTCTTGTATTGTAAATTGTTATACTACGGAAAAATCAAGTGACCCCACGTTAAGATCGTAAATAAATTATACCTTGTAGTGGAATGAAAACCACCCTTACAGCTGCAATCGAGATATGCTGGGATTTGATCCTCTGAACTTAGAGATAAAGAAGAAAGCAATCGAACCGTGTTTGTAAAAAGTCAAGAGGCGGCGATGATCTCGATATTTAAGTTACATTTGAAAACAATGTGTCAGGTCACCACGCACAGGGCTTTTTGTCAATAAGAAAAGTTTTTGTAAAAAAGGATCTCCACTTTACTTATAAAGGCTATCTCCCTTTAAGTCACTAAATACTTAAGAAATAGAAGTTATATGTTATGTAGATTCTTAATTTTTTAATCTTAGCGTATTCTCAAGTGAACCTGCCTTCGGTTAGACAGCAGGCGTATCACCTGCAAGTAAGGTTAGCTTGGGTCACGAAGATCTTGGTGGGGACACCAGTACATAAGAAAATGGCTATCAAATTACAGCTTTAAGTACTAAGTATTTCCGAGCAAGACAACGAAGAGATAGAGGATAGGACAGGATGAAACGGTAACAGTTTTTAAGAGTTTTCCTTGTTAACTAAGACATCCTAAAAATACCATGTGATGTGAGAATTAGCTTTTGATTACTGTCAAGGAAGCAGCAGTTTGAATATAAGCATTTTGCAGACTCTTTGTATCCATCCAAGTGTTAGCGAATGTTATAAATAATGGACTGGTTCGTTAAACTTATGAATACAAGTTGAACGATCACCATTATGTGAGACAGCGTTCATGCGAAGCATGGGAACACATAAACTTGTTTAGTAAGCAATTCACATAAATTACTACAAAAGACAACTCTTGGAACAGAATAATCCATGCGAAAGTGAGCAATCTAGGTCGTCGACCCTATATTTTAGGTTAAAACAGTGAATGGATTGAAGCGACATGGAAGACAATCATGAGCCCCACAAGAAGGGATAGGCACTAGAAAGAAATGGTAGATGATATCTTAAAGGAAGCCATCGAGCCCATAGTCACGGTGCGAACAGAAGAAGGAAAGCTGGCCACGAGACTCAATGAGATTTCGGGACATAAAATCGAAATCATGGGACATAAAAAGTAAGACAAAACAGTAAATAATTAAAATGACACTTATATGTCTACAGTATGGGGTTCTTCAAAAGGGGTCATTTAAGGTTTCTTTCTGGTGCTGCAAACGTCTATAGGCTACGGTGACCTCTTTATCAGGTGGGCCGTATGCTCGTCTGCCACCTCAGTGGTATAAAAAAAATCGTGGAACACCAAAAGTAAAATAAATAGTAAAATAACACTACCCAGTTCTTTCGTTATGAAATTTACTGGGTGATGCAGGTAAAATGAATATTTGTGCATTATGCGAGGATAATTTTATTCATGATATTTCACACAATTGCACTTCATAACCAAGTTATGTGTGTCGGTTCAGCGCCTTTTTAGAAAAGAAAAGTTAGATTCGGGGTGTTTAAACATTCCTATTGCATTCAGAAATAATGAGCAGGTGTGCTAACTTGTCACAGGCTTAGAAACAGCTTAAACAGAAAATAGAAACCTCCTTTAAGAAAACTATGGGAATCTTGTGCGGTCAGTGATAATATCATAAACGGCTCTAATGATATTTTACTGGCAGAAGAGATGGTCATACGCACGACGCTGTATACACTAAGTTCAAAAGCGTTACCAATGTGATTATAAAACCAGTTTAACAAAGCAACGGCAGGTAATAGCTACAAACGCGAGTGAGACGGTATATCTATTTGAATATGTTTCACGTATTTTAAAGGAAGAATAGATAAGCACCGTTATATGGAACCGTCGCGAGTCGCCATGTAATGAGTGTATCACTGAATTATAAACTTAAAAACTTTGTGAGGCAAATAGTGTTGGCATCGCGATAGGAAGCGTAGCCGACGAATATTGCATAAATTTTTTTATCGTTTCTTGGACAATGTTTGAATTCTAGAATATTGAGATTGATTTAAATTTATACGATATGCTCGATTTTTTGTGTTAAATTGTCAAACATATCGATGTACGGCTTATTATTATGTAGATGTAATCGGAAATACACACAGACCAAGGAATGTTGTTCTCTCCCTCTTGCTTGCAGCTAATATGGAATAAAGTAATAACAATACAGCTAATTATTCTAGAACCAGTGTAGGACAAAGCAAAATCCTACTAATATTACAATATGAAAGTCTGTATGGACGTTTGTTACTCTTTAACGCAAAATCTACTGGCTCTCCCTACCCCTTTATAGATTAAGGCGTGACTACTGTATGAGGCATATTATATGCCCACATTTCACCGTGTGCATTCCTGTCTCACGTAATAAGGTGGTGAGCCTATTACCGTGTTGAAATAGACAGAAGTAGGTTGTGGCTACCTGCTGAAATTTTTCATGTCGCCAAATATGTTTCTGGCAACGGCTTAACGTGCCTTCCGAAGCACGGAAATTCTGTCAATCCTATACTGAGTAAGAAGTGAAAACACTTTGGATTAGGTAGTTTTTTGACAAAATTCAATAATTTTAATTCACACTTACTTTTTTCTTTATTTCTGTCGTTTTACGAACCAATTTGGATATCTTTTTATTTGTGATGTTGAACTTCCCAGTTTGTATCCATTTCAACTTTATGGTAATGGGCTGACAGGTGAAGCATTAACGTCTTTTAAGTTTTTGTGTAAAGCAGAACAGAGAGAGAGTAATAGCTAATGTAGCTGTAAATAATTATATCGGGTATAAAATTATTACTAAGCTTTTGTAAAGGCTTACGTTTACTAAATTAATTAGAAGTTTGGAGCGATTAGATATTGTTAATGATATTTTCTAAAGGTTTTGTGCATTATGCATTCGAAACAGTTTAGGTTAGATCTCGAGCAAGTGGACTTATATTTAATTGCACAACAATGTAAGGACATTGATCTGCGCGAGCGCTGCATTATTGCAACATCATTTGCTCTTAGTAGAGCTCGTATCGTAACTATCCACGTTTATATAACTACGCTTTAATTAAGTAGTGCTTACTACATCAATTTTATATAAGAAATTGACATATAATTGTAATGCTGAATTCAAATGAGAATAACCTTGCTCTTAATTATCTGTTTGATCTCAAGCAATACAATTAGTATCCTGAAAAATTGCAATGCTTTGTACAAATAATTTTCAGCATTGATAATGATGTAATGAGTCAATGTGAATGTTGGACAATGCTTGTTGCGGACGGCGGACGCGTTAGATGCGGATTGGTAATGTGGTAAGAGTGTAATGAGAGGGTCGGTTGTCGGTTGGTCCTGTGTGGCGCCGCGCGGTGTGGTTCGCTGCCGACGTTGCGGGGCGGGAGGGCGCGCGGAAGGAATGCGTCGTTTTCGCATCGGGAGAAACGAATGCGTTTAAGCGTCGCGGGTATACAATGGCGGCGTGACGAGATCCGGTTCGCGGACCCCGCGGGGGCAGGGGGCGAGGCTCTAATCGATAGCCAGCGACCGAGCGACCGCCGGGCGACTGCGGCGCATAGGTGACAGCTCGGGCCCAATCAAATTACCGGCCGTTGAGGAGAACTGCATTGCCACGCATGCCGGAGAAACACTCGCCACCGCCGCTACCGCCCGCGTCTACCCCACAGTCCGTCGCCGAAACGGCACAACTAGCTCCTATTGTCAGATACACCAACACCTATCGAATATGCAACACATTGACGAATAGTCACTTATCATCACGCCACCCCAACATACCACCCGTTAACCCTTTCACATTCCATGGACGCAATTTACACTAACTTGGCAAAATAGCGATGTGTGAGTATGTTGATGTGCAACACGACTTACGAAACACTAAACTAAAAAAAATAATTTTACTTAACTGGCATTGTACTAAACAAAAAATCTAGTGATTAAAAACGTATCTAGTATATAAACACTTGTGTGTAAAATAGGACAGGAAATTATCTGATGCCGAAACAAAAATAGATAATAGTAAGTCGCTTTGTAGGTCGAGAGGTTTCGTCCAACAACGCAGACGGTCGGTCAAGTTTCTAAACAATGTCATCAGTCAAGTGCAGGCAAATATTATTTATCCACAACAAATATTTAATAACGTAAACAATGCTTCAGAAGAAAATTTTTAGGGTAAATAAACCATATTTTCTTGCATCAAATACATCAACGGATATAGCGTAAACGACACATCTACGAGTTCCGCGGCGGAGGATTGGTGTACACGCATCTAATTATAGGTTATTCCACTCACGTACCACAGAACAGATCCACGCTGTACCTCAATGTTATAACGTGGATCTGTTGTGTGGTGCGCGACCTGTACACGAATGGCACGTTTGTCTTTGATATATTTACACATAGGATATCGTCATACACCACCACATACGCCGCCGGTGAGTACAGAAAAATGTGATGTAACCTTGCACGCGTGCTGAACTCTACTGAACCGCAATATGGTAAACTACACGACGAAGATGTAAAACCGCAATAAAGGATATAGGGACATCGTTGCACCGTAAAAATCAAACTTGACATTGAAAAAGGAAATTAAATCAAAATGTTGCATAAAAAAGCTAACGACGCCGTAAAGTTTCTACAAATCGATCTTTCCCGTCAAGGCTTATTTTGATGAAGCCTGAAAATAAGTGTCGTTTTTATAGGTAGATAATGAAGTGGCCACCGCAATTAAATCGATGACATCATTGGCTCGATGCGTGGCGTGATGGGAAATAAAAGCACAATTCAATCAACGGGACGACGACGTCGGCCACGACACGTTGGACTGGTCTATGTATGGACATGGATATGTTAAACATGAACGGCAACTTCATGTATGTTCCTAATTTGTAATGTTTTGCAATTGAAATTACAAAACATTACTCCTCTAGAAGCTTAAAAATTAGGTAATGAAAACTTGCATCCTTAAATTAAGATGTTACAGATAAATTAATTTCAAGAACTAGTTAACACCATGGATCAGCAGTCATCAATAATGAATTGACTGAGAAATATTATTTGAACTAGGTATGAATATATATGACATTTCAAAATATTTCACTTCATCGATCAATGAACCAATATTACTAGCGTTTGTAGTAACATTATAGCTCAATGATCTTGATACACTATCGGTGGGAGTCTACACAAATGGAAAAAGCCCCTCATGAGCCTAACGGTGACTATGACAGTTTAAAAGGGCGTGTTATACTCTACTAAACGGTCAAAACTTGAAATATTTTGCGATCAGATATAATTTATAAACATAATTCCTACGCCATCAAATATTTACTACATAGGTTGTAGTTTTACAAACGAATAGTATATTTCGCCTTGACCTTGGCACTCGAGCCAGGTTGTCGCTAGCTAGATACACAAGTTTTGACTCACCTAGCGCAGGGTCGAGGACTGCTTGTGCCGCTTGCTCTTCGCCAACCGGCGTCTTAAGGCATATTTTTTTGAGTTTCATTGCGATTGGTGAGTCTTCTGACTGGGCCACTGTAACACAATCAATGGGTTAATATAATACAGAGTAAACGGGTAGAAAATTAAAATATATAACTCACTATTAGATCCAAGATTAGAACGGACGGAGAAGATTATGAACGGAGTTAAGTGGGTTGGCTCGTGTGTTTGGATATCATTATTATTCGTTTAACGTAATATAACATAGTTTTGCAGTTGTATTTCTGAAGAGATTAAGACTGATGATGAATCATAGCAAATAAAAGTGATCTCGATGATAAAAGTAAACATCAATGGTGAAGTTTTGACGCCAACAGTTGTAATTATATGATTAACACCTGTGTTAAAAGTGTATAATATATTCCAATGCAGCGAAATTGCGGATATTATAATAGTAATCCTGGATTTGCAGATGGACAGACGAGGGCTAGGTTATTGATGCTGCACTGCAACCCATATAATAATAATAGTCACACCATGTTTAACAATATAAGAATAATTTTAACAAGATTATATAGAGGTTTGAACAAAATTGTAAAATGTAAAATGGGGATCGACATCTAACCTGGGGTTAGCTTTTATTAGCAAGAGAAACTATTTTTTAATCCTAAACCCACCAATACCGCAAGGGTCCTTGCTCTTTATCCGTCTGTCAGTAGGTGTACCTCTTACAGTTGAGGTTGTGTTAGGAGGTGAGGCCCCAATGCACTAAACTATAGTTGCCAATCCTCGAAGTCATCACATGAAGATAGTTTGGGGAATTTTGAACGTAGGTCTTGAAATAACGATTGGTTCCAAGTTTCAACCCAACATTGAAAAATGTACTGGGGCTGTCATCACTTCATGGTATCACCTTTTATTGGTATTAATCACACCCTCGGTTGCACTACTCATAGTTACACAAAAAAAATCATTGAACATGAATCAGGATTGACGAATCAGCCACATAATTACTCAAAAGTAGTGGACAAAATGAAATTTAAAAAAAAAATCAAACAATTTACGCCGTCTTACTTAATAACACGTTTCATTGTAGTCATATCTGTTTTTAGATGTATGCGGAGCAACAGGTTTGGTTGCTGTATGTAACCCAGTAAACCATTCCCCTCGGTTGACATACGGTATGACAAGCAGCTGATGTATTTCGTGTTTGTCCATTGGTTTATTTTTTCCAAATTTTTCTTCATTTTACAGATTTTTCTTGGAAAACGATACATGTTGCTAAAAAAATCTTGACTACAACGACATCACATAGATGTTTTAGGCACTTGCCTTCTTCCAGAATTAACACCAAGTCACAAAAAAATATCGAGCGAAGTTTGTTTATCGTATTCAGCCTGTAATAATCTATCCCACAGATCGGCTTTGAAATTATTTCATTGGCTTAATTATGGTTTAGTCTTGCAAATATTTATATTTATGAACACATACTAAAAGTATCGGGAATGGAACATCTCCACTGTTCCTGTCATATCAAAATCTTTTTAATTGAAAACTCCTTGGTTTTAAAAATCGAATACCATTTATTTATTTAAAAAAAAGATTCTCGGTCTTGTCACAAGGTTTTGTCAAACTTGTTTAGTCGTTGAGAAAATGGAATTGACTCGAGAAAATTCAAGAGCAATGATTTATTATGACTTTCGAAGTGGTTTAACACAAAAACAGTGTATTGACCGGATGATTTCTGCATTTGGTGATGAAGCCCCATCCAAAACCACAATTTATCGCTGGTTTGCTGAATTTTAACGTGGACAATTTTCAAAGTCGTCCAAAAACTGCAGTCACCCAAGAAAACGTTGATGCTGTGCGTAAGCTGATTCAGGAAGATCGACATGTGACATACCGCGAAATTCAGGCAACTTTAGACATTGGCATGTGTCAAATACAAATAATCTTGCATGAATAATTAGGTGTAAAAAAGTTGTTTTCCCGATGGATACCGCATTCGCTCTGTGAATAGCAAAAAGCGGCTCGCGCGGGATCCTCAAATGCTGTATACAACATCGTATCAGGTGACGAATCCTGGATATACGCGTACGAACCCGAAACAAAAAACCAGTTACGAGTTTGGATGTTCGAAAATGAGTTAAAGCTAACAAAAATTGTTCGTTCACGGAGTGTTGCAAAAAAAATGGTGGCCACGTTTGTCTCCAAAACCGGCCATGTTGCGACTCTTGAGGGACAAAGAACGGGTAATGCAGAATGGTATGCTAGCATTTGTTTGCCACAGGTCGTTTCTGAACTCCGTAAAGAGAACTGCAACCGCCGCATCATCCTCCATCACGACAATGCGAGGTCTCACACCGCGCACACAACAAAAGAGTTTTTAGAGCAAGAAAACATAGATTAGACCATCCGCCGTACAGCCCTGACCTAAGCCCTAATGATTTCTATACTTTCCCTAAAATAAAGAATAAATTGCGTGGTCAGAGATATTCATCACCTGAAGAAGCTGTGGACGCCTACAAAACGGCCATTTTGGATACCCCAACTTCCGAATGGAATGGTTGCTTCAATGATTGGTTCCATCGTATGGAAAAAGGTGTCAAATTTCGCGGAGAATATATAAATACATTTTTAAATAGTAATGTTGTGTCAACTCGTTGATTCCCGAAATTTTCAGTGCCGCCCTCGTAGAGGTCGTGGATAACTTTTCCGTAGCCGTTTGTCGCACGAACATTTTCCCGGGATAAAAAGTAGCCTGTGTTAAATGTTATCTTCGGCTTTGTCGACACCGATTTTTATGCAAATTGGTTCAACCGTTTGACTGTGTAGAAGTAACAAAATATCCCCAAAGGTGTAGGCTGAGACTTGCTATACGCCCACATTTCACCGTATGGATTTTTGTCCCACGTGAGACGTGATGAGCGCATTGCCGAAACGCAATGTTGAAACGGACAAGTGCAGGTAGCGGCGACCTGCTATTGAAATGTTTCAGCCCATTAAGACCTTCAACTTGGTTTAATGACTGCCATGTTACCAGCAACTGAGACTACCAGAATCTGAATGCCCCGTCAGGGATACAGCGTGAAGATAGTAGTTGTAGTTGAATCAGATACATAAAATTACTTAAAAGTCGATGATATATAAATTAATACCTGTAGTAAAAGTAAAATTAATAATTGTACGAATAGTCAAATAGCTAATGCTCGCGACTCCATATGTGATATGATTTTTTTAGGGATATAAAGTAGCATATAGCACTTAGGGATAATATAACAGTAACAGAAATCTCAAAATCACTTCAGTAGATCCAGAGATTACCCGGAACAAACAAACAGACAGCAGAAACCAATACTAAAATTAATATTTTTACGTAAATACCGCTTATTTTCGCTTTTTTAGATTGTGGAAATTCCCTCGGAGGTCATTCCTGACCCAAATCGGCTAAAACCACAAGGTCCCTGCCTAACTGTCTATTGCCGGAAGCCCAGGATAACTCCTCGGCAGACTTCGGCATCAAACACTTAACTTTTATTTATTTGTATCGATAGATGATGACGGATAATCTTCAATATCTTAGTCATGGACAATGAAATGAACTTGAACTTTCAGCTATTTACTCGGTGTACCTATACTGATATTATAAGAAAAATATTTTTATTCTAGTTTGTAATGAAAAAACACAAAAACTACTGGACAGAATTGAAAAAAATCTTTCAGTATTAGAATAATATTTTATCCAGGAGTGACATAAGCTATATTGTTAATCGATTTCAATTAGATAACCCTAAAAAACACATTTTATCCCCATATTCTCTCGGGAATGGACACTATTGGGGTGAAATCATGAGGCGTCTCTCGTCTTAAACATATACTAGTTAAGTAGAATTTGAATTATATTCGACTACTGAAGAAAAAATAAAATACGTTTGGGGTAGGGAAAACCAATGAATATAACAAAAAAAACTTGAAGGTCATTATGGTCAATTAAATGCAGTATGTATATAGAATGTGCCAGTGTGCCAGGAGCCGTCTGCGACCTTGACAGGTTTAGCGTCGGCCACCGGAGACCGGGAACCGGGACGCCCCGGTCGCGGGCGCGGCTCGAGATCCCGGCTAAAGGCATGCGTACACTGACTGCCTATAAAACTTCCACGACCTACACCAACGTCGAATATAATATTCATGACGTAGGATATGATGCAATTCGACTATTAGTAAGAAGGTTGGTATTTTAGAGGTTTCATCTTGGAAAGCAATATCTTTGGTTGCCACTTTGCCTATTGAAAAAGTATTATTATTCTGTTATCTTAACCATTTAGTTAATATCTATATGTATAGTAAGAGATCTTTTTTGAAAATAAGGGTTGGTTTTTGGTATTGCGTTAAAGTTATCCTTACATTACGCTGTTGTTTTTACCCATAAAGCGACGGCTTATCTTATAACGTGCATTATTGTCACAGCGCGGCGGCAACTTTCAAGTATACATCTTGAAATGGAGATGGGAAATTTAGTGACAAAATGTCGTTTGTCTCGTTTTTAGAAACGGCGTAATATGTGGTGTTAGGTGTTTCACTAGTAACTTTTTGATTGTACACTTTCAAGTCATATATGGTCGAGAATTGATGGCTTAGTGTTTGGCAGTGCACGTCACCACATATCGTGCGGTACGGTGTCGCTAGTGTGTCGCGGTGGTTACGGCACAGGCAGGTGCAAGCGAGGCTGCACGTTGCGCCGTGCGGAGGCTGCGGCCACCCTCGCCACCCCGCACCACCCTCAAACCCCCCGTAACCCTCCCGCGTACGCCATCTTAACAAATCGATAGGATATGACTGTTCTCCACTTCGCGGGTGCGACTTTTGGGCGCGGACTGAATGACCCCTCTTGATTGCGTAACGTAAAGCGTGTGAACAATACAACCGAGCGATGTTTAGCTACCGAAATTTCGCAGCGAAGGATAAAATGTTGTTGGCCAGGGTTGTAAAATCCAAAGTGTGTGTCATAATCGTACAAACAAACCCGAGGGCTTTCTGCATGAACAAATGTTTGTACAGCACCTTCCGAACCGGATATCTTGTAAATAACCGAACAATATAAACACACTATCAGGTGATCATTTTAGGCTAAGTTCATTTTGGGTGATTACCTGCCCTCTACAAGGTAGATATATGTAACTCATCAACGGCTATACTAGGCACTATTTGAAAGATAGGACCTTATAAAAGACTTACATGACGTAGGGGAAAGTACAAATTTAAAATTTCAAGGAAGAATTAAACGAGGTAGGATAACCTTTTAATAACTTTTAATAACATTGCAAATCTCCGTGAACTTTATGTATTCTTATCCCTTAGGCTTGGTATTACAATGGGAGTCATTTCAAAAAAGTTGCTTAGTTCCCTAAATTATGTTACTAGTCCCATTTGGTTGTCATGGGAACAAACATTTACTACACTTCCTGTAAGAATTCAAGAGGTCGAGCAAGACCGACAAGTGTCGGACAACTTAAAGCTACCCCGAATCGGGTCAGATTACACAACTCGATTTTGTTGTAAATATAGTGAATCTCTGGTGGAGCCTTCAAAGTTGCAAGGGGGAAAATTTATTTCAGAACAAGCCTTTTACTTATATAATGCCATTAAACGTGTTTTTATTTATGTAGGAAGTGCAGAAATATAATATATTTTCTCAATATTTTCACTAAAAGTAAAGAATCTGTGATGAAACAAATGTATACCCGACATTGATTAAACCTTGCCCAGAATACTACTGCCCACTGAATGGTGTTCCAATCAACTAAAATAAAATCGGTGGCACTTTTTTCATCAGCAAAGCGAATTAATTCAATGAGAAGGTAATACCAACCGTCCCATAACCCAACAGGGAATGAGAGTAGACCACGGCCCGCACCCGCCCGTCTCTATTTAAATATTCACGCCCTCTAATGACACGGTGGCGTTCACTTTAACAAGGTTCTACGTGGCCAACTTGATACGCACGCTTGGAACCCAACCAAAATAAGTAACAGAACAAAGAAGTTTTAGATAATCTTCGAATGACAAAAATTTATATACTTTCAAATGAAACAAGAATACTCGTATAAGCGGTTGTGAGTAGATTGGCTCAAAGTGGTTAAGTTGGAACGGATGTGGTATGTTGTTTTATTAATACATTAATAATATGGTCCACTTTGTCAATACGTTACCCCTGCTTATCTGTCTAAAATCAGGCGAGAAAATAGCATAACATAACAGTGGTAAAAACCGTGGGTCAATGGGTCCATGCTATTTCACTTCAAGTAAAAACCAAAACCCTACAACTTTTCTGTTAAGTAGCCGCCACCGTAAAAAACAGACTTTATTTTTGATGTTTTTAACTGGTATCAGCTATCTCCCAGTGAGAGTATCTTTAAAACCGGCTTTTTCACAATAATTGACAGATAAAGATTTAGCTAAATCGTCGAATAGTCTGGCTAGGCTTCGTATGGGTGTGCTGGAATGCCTCCGAAAGGTTTGCCAGCCTTGCTATACATACCGAAAAGAAACAAACAAATGAATTTTGTAGACAATGGAGATTATAATCTACGAACTTTAAAAACATCCAAAGCTAAAATGTCACTTAGTTCGAGTTTCAGATGACACTGCAGGATAGCCAGTGGCATCTCGTTGGTATATTACGGATACAGTTATTAGACACAAAGTATGCGAACGAGCCGAGTAAATTGTTCTAATGATAATACATATTCATTGGTATGCCAACTTCTCAGACTTAACGGTTTCCGTCTCAGTGACCTACGAGTGTCAAGCGTTAAATACAATTATTAAAAGACCAAAAGTGAGGCATCGCCAAATAAGATTGTGGCCTCAATGTTTTGTTCAAGTTAATGAGCTGTGTTTAGATATTCGGTTGAAATGTCGTTTGGAGATATCTAACAATTTCTTGCTTTTTATGGAATTCTGTTCGTTATTGTCCAAGAAAGGTTTATTTAAATTTTTTGGAACAGACCTTATTCGATTTGGAATCGAAAGTTAGCAATTGGACCTTCACTCCAACCAATGCCAAGATCATAAAAGCTAGTATTTGCAACCTGACAATCTTTTGAGACATACAATATTTTTTTTAATGTTTAAACACATATTCTGTTAATAGATAAAAAACAAACAGAAGTAGGGACAAAACATTGAAATCAATCGTGCTGTACAGTAACTTTGAAGATCGAGTCTTATTCCATTTCATCTTTCCCCTTAAATATCTAATCAAATTAATCTCGCTCGTGGCCCCGCGGTCTCAGTGTTCGGTAAACGATCACTGAGGTACGCAACTTTCACTATGGCTGGTCGTCGGATGGGTAACCACTTTGTGGCATTTACATTTGCGAGCGTTTCCGTGCTTCGGAAGGCATTTTAAGCCGTTGGTCCCGGTTGCCAGTAAAATGGCAGGCGGCTTAAAAACTTTCAACAGCAGGTAGCCACAACCTGCGTCTGTCTATTTCAACACGGCAATGGGCTCACCACCTATTACGTGGGTCAGGAATCCACACGGTGAAAAGTGGGCATATAATATGCCTCTGCCATCCCTTCGGGGATAAGGCGTGATGGATATTTATTATTTATTTATTTTAAATTAATCTCTTCACTTTTTATTCCCGGATTGACCTGGTTAATGGCAACATATTCCTATTGTAAGTATTTAAAAAAAGTTCGAAATATATTTCCGTTAACCCCTGTATTCAAATTGCTTGTACTATGAGAGGGTCGATTACAATACGTACCTTGTATACACAAGGCTACTGTTGCTTTAACGAATCTAACACCTACGGTGGAATACCATGTCTTAAAAATGTTTCACGGACCACGATATCGTCAAAAAGACATGAAAGACCATGTTTTGGACTTTTTGCGTCCACCCTTTCGAGTACCCTTTAGAAAATTTATCGCCAAAAACGGCGTGACATTCATAATCATCATTTTACAGATGCTGTGACTGACCCTTATTTTTCTACACTTACAATCACAGCGGAACATTAGATGGGGTGAAGTTATTTAGGCGGTACTGCTTGATCGTTTCTAAACATTTATGACTATCACTTCTATAACAGTGGCACACAGTATTAACTAAAGAAATAGTAAGTACTATATAATAGCAATGCAAAAATAAAGTATTCAAAATTAAAAAAAAATATATTTGGTATAAGTTTAAAAGGTTCAATAGAAGAGAGAAGACTAAGAGGCAAAACAAAGTAAAATGACATGCCGTTTTACCGAGATGTTGGGAAAAGCTTGGTGGCGATATTTTATCCATTTTGATTTCTTATTAAATCTACTTTCTAACTTTAAATAAACTATAAATAACCTCTACCAAAATTAGAATTCTTCAATGCACAAATGAGCATGCATTTATCATCTTTTGAAATTTTTTAACGATAACAACGGCCTCTTTATATAAATATGTATGTAAAAACGAGTAATACGGTTGTTGCAAATAGCAAACGTCCATAGATTACGGTAACCATTTTCGATATATAAGCTATTTTAATTTTACAGTGTTCGAGTGTCTTAGCAAATCTACCTTAATATTTTATATCTATACTAACTACACTACACTGAAATTATTTGACTTCCGGGGCACGGGCTCCGAAGCGAAAGGCTTCGGATGTAACCGGAACTAGCGATTGAATCATCATCATCATCACTTCACTAGTTTTTAGTACCTGATAGTGTATGTCAATAATTTGTAAACATTTGAAATCTCTGTATAACTGATTATATTTATCAATGAATAATTCCTACCAGTTTGAAAGTAACAGCAAATAATTTCTACCAGCAAGGAAACTCGGGACAAGTAGGTAACTTACAACAGGACTTTTTATATTGTACGAAAATAAAGGGACTTATTCACTTGATCCTAGTTATAACCATATATATATATATATAAATTTATATAATATAATAAATAATATAGTGCAACCTAATTAAAGCATGGACCCAAATATAGTGCCAACTACATTGACTAGTGCTAATCATTATCCTACTTGGCTCATTTTACGGGCTCTGCTCGCAATCCTTTTGGACGTACTCGATTAAATGAGGTCAGTAATGTTGTTAATATTTTTATTTTTTGTTGAGATAATGTTAAATAATATGTATATTAGTGACATTGATGTAGCAGTGAGCGAAAATAAAGAAATCACCGTAACATTGATCCAAACAGAAATTGGTTCTCGAAAAACAATTAACCACCTCAATGACATGTAGGTGCGCTTTCTTCTCTTATCTATCACATTTACAACTAGGTAATATGATAATAGGTAATATAAGATAATGTGTAGACGTGGTCACAGGAAGTAATTAGAAAAAATATTTAGTATATGCCACTGTGTCAAACGGGATATTAGAGTGCATTGGGGTAAAATAACGTAAGCGGCCCTTCCAAGATCATTGGGGTTCAAGGTTCAACCTCACCTGCATTTGATGCATCTGCTGATTGACGCAGGAGGCTCTGGTGAAGGCACCCGTTGAGGGGTTGTGATGATAGAAGGCAGTCGCTTTCTATAATGCCAAACAAAAGGAAGCAAGTTGTGATTGAGAATTGATATTTGAGATTCATTCTACGGAAAGTTGAATTTAGGAAATTTTTCTATAAAAATATTTTTTTGTACTCCTGATTATTTTTAGTTCCATATTATTCAGCAAATTGAACATATAACAATCAACACCCATGAAAATAAGTTCCAATTGCGTCCAGAGTTTGACTCTGGAACTTAGGATAGACCTTATTTTATTGAATTTGAATTGTTGGACTTTTTTGTACTAGGTCAACCACGCTCTGATCAAAGGTTGTCTTCATAATAATGTCGATTGTTTTTAGATACCAATGTAATGCCCCAAGTTAACAGTTACAAGGGAAATAGTAACCTGGTTACAATTTGTTACAATGTTTATTTTAATAAAAATTAATAACTTTTTATAAAGTAAAAAAACACTACCTGGTTTGGGACGGGACTTGAACCCGTGACCTTTGCCTAACCTGGATAATGCTCTAATATACTGAGTTACAAGAACAGTACCGAACCAAGCTGACATTTTTCACTATCTTGTAATCGTCATTTAAAAGTACACAATCAATTTTGGAGGCCATAGTACGTAAGCTAACTAAAAAGAATGGAAGAATGGAAGCTTTATAGATATTAGAAATTGAACTAGATAAAGCCCGCGACATACCCGCGTGGCGAGATTTTCTAGTACCCGTTTCCAGAGGAACTTCTAAAGTGTATGTGATAATCCAATGACTATCCGTCTGTATAACAAATTTCAGCCAAATTGGTTCAGAGTTTAAAGCGGGAAACATTTTTACAAACATTTACATTTATAATATTATCAAGTTTTTGCCATTCGGTTCACCAGTTTGAATAAGTGATGCATCAGATAGCTGATGAATTAATTCATTTTTTATGATAGTAGACAGGAAAGAGAAGATAAGAGTATGCAGTAATAGCTAAGGCATAGATTTTGAAAACGATAGGTTGGGGATTTAATCATCGCCCATTACGCTTTTTACGTAACCCTCATTCCTAACAGTATTAAACAATACTGTCATGTTATACACTAATTAAACTAGTCGATATTGACCGAGCGAAAACGTAGAGAGCGAGTCTCCACTTCAGCGTGCGTTCGTTTCCCTTTACAGGTCCCATTTTTTACCGATTTTCGTCAAACTTGGCACAAATGTTCGTTTATTGTCAGATTTTTTAAATAAGATGGTAGAATCTTCTTGTAGTGGCGTTTTTCGGTCGATTTAAAACAAATTTGAAGTTTAATAAACAAATTATTGTCAAAAATTGTCGTCCTAAAAAAATCATTTTAATATACGACTTAACTTTCTTGACGGGGTAGTCAGACAGGACAGATAGCTATAGTCTTCACGATCCATGCATACTTATTTCGCTGCCTGCAGATTCATTAATCGCTTTATACATGCACGTCTGGATTTCCGAGTACTTTTGACATTTCGTTTTTAAGCAATTAGCTCACGTGGTCTTCATATGTAAGTCTCGGCCTATCCTGACTCCTTCTACTCTCTACTTTCACACAGTATATTTTCTACGTCAATCGTTCCTCAGTCATTCGTTGGACGTGTCCAAACCAACGGAGCACGCCCTTTTCTAGCTTAACGCTGACACTTTCATTCAAACCTGCCATATTACGACTTCATGTATAGTATTGTAGATAGCGCTTAACGGATTAAATATTTTGGTTTGATTGTTTAGCAGCATTCATATAAAATTAATATATGCTCACTTAGATTATAAGCGTATAAGGACGATAGCGACTGTCAGTCTGTGGATGGTCGTATTCTTTTGAGATTTTAGTTCTGTTTATGCTCAAGTGGTGTTGCTCCACAAAGATCCCAGGACCCTAAGTTAGCCTCATCTGGGTGCGCCGGTAAAGGGTGTTGGGACGTATGACTGTACTAGCTTCCTACAAACCAATCATAGCAAACCCCGGTTCATCAAGGTTGAGAAGTTGGTAACAACCGGAATTTTACTTTTAGATGATGAAAAGGTAAAATGCTGACTTTAACCTGCTTGGAACGAGAATAAACTCGCTAAAGTTCATCATACGTGATATTTTAAAAAAGATCAAAAATTTTCAAGCGCTACACCTGTGAAGTATATATTCAAAAAATTAGGTTAAGTGGGTACAACCGTTGCGGTGGCAAGATGCTGCAATATTACGCGAATAGAGCGCTTGGAAATCCGATACGGAAATTTGACGAAAATAATAAATAAATAACGCGCTATCATCAGGAACTACTGGTTCGAATTAAATAAAACTTTTTGTGTTGAATATTCCATTTTACCGATAAAGGCAGTCAGTCAGTAAGGCATCTACTACCAAGGAGAGCGGAGCAGTGATGATAAATGTTAACAAAAAGATAAAATTTTCATACATAATTGTAAAATCAATAAACGACGAGATTAAAAAAGTGCCACTGAGATCGAAGTACGTTACGGGCGAAGCCACTGGTTTCAACTAGTAAGGTATGTAAACAGACATTGTGTAGTTACACTGCAAACCACAGAGCAAGGAATATTATTCGAACCCTTATAGAGACAAAGGTAAACAACTAGTTGACGCCCGCGTAGAGAAGTTTCCTGTTTTCCACAGGAACTTGTTCCCGGGATAAAAAGTAGCCTGTGTTATTCTGATATGTAAGCTATATTATTGTAAAGTGTCATCAAAATCCATTCAGTAGTTTTCTTGCGTGAAATAATAACAAACCTACATCCATACATTATTACAAACTTTTACGTTTATAATTATTTGCATACGTGGCCTGTCAGTCGCCTGCCATTTGACTTTGGTATTTATAGTAGGGGAGGTACCGTTACTTTTTACAGGGAATTTGATACCGACTGATATTCATAACACTAATAGTTCTTTACCAATACATAACAGATTTGACCGTCAGTCAGTCTGGTAGTGGTGGAACCAAAAGGTCTATGTTAATTGGTATAAACTATGTATGTATGGGACCTAGAACTGTCAATTTTGGTTAAAAGCGTGGTCTTACAGCACAAATAAAAGTAAAACTTCAAAAAAAAAGAGTTTAAAAGACCCCATACATACATAGTTAACCCCATACATACATACTATGTATGTTTGATACATAGTTAATACCAAATAACATAGACCTTTGAGTTATATGGGCGCTTTTACAATTTGGAGGTCTAGCTTAATTGGCCTCATATAACTTTGGTTCCGCCACTTCCAGAGAAACTGACGGTAAAATCTGTTATGTATTGGTAAAGAATATTAGTGTTATGAATATCAGTCGGTATCAAATTCCTTGTGAAAATTAACGCTACCTCCCCTACTATTAGTGTAATCGTATAAGTAAACGAAGACCCCACTAACACACTTTGTTTGTAATATAGTAAGGAGTCATTTCTCTAGGCGTCAGTGACATTGATACCTTGCTCTGTGCTGCAGACCATTTCCAGCTTTTGGTGATGGACAATTTTAATTTTTCTGTGGACAACATCTTACCCAGAACTCAAAAATTCCGTAGGTCTTTCTTATGTCGCACTATAAAAGCACGTGTTTCCCTCCTCTTACAATCCTGGATCCTTTAAGAGAAGCGTGAATAGGCATATTTCTGGGCTGTCAAATTGAGGGTCGCCATCGGAGCCCTGTGGGTTGAGATAGCGGCCCACAATCACGGGTCGTCGTCTTTGCTTACCGTCAGGCGGACGACGCCATTTTGAGGTGACCAATAAAAAAAAATAGCGCTGTGTTTTATTAAAGAGTTTCAATAGCAATCACATACAGAAAAGAGGCATGAGTCAACGATACAACGACCGATGGCACCCACCACGTGACAAATGAACCATCTATACACAACACAAGTAAATCTGAGCACAAGTCGATTTTGACATCCACTTGATATGTAGAGCGGTCATCGGCGGCTGACACCTGCAGAGCCTCAAAACTTCATGACCTTGACGTCGATACGGAATAAATACTTGAACGGTCAGCGTTATAATGATACTCAATCCATAGAGCAAGGAATATTGCTCGCTCCCTCTCGCTCGCGCCTAAAAAGAACGAAAGTAATAATAATACCGCGTTTTAACTTTACGTCAAATCCTATGCGAAAATTGTATACACGACCTGTCAGTTGCCTAATTCAGTAATATAGTAATCAGAATTATTTTTTGTTATCGTATAAGGAATTAAATAATAATAAATTAAAGTGGCAATGGGCTGGCCACATCTGTAGAAGAACTGATGGCCGATGGAGCAAACTAGTTCTGGAGTGGAGACCGCGACTCGGCAAACGTACGGTAGGACGACCCCCTGCCAGATGGATCGATAACCTGGAAAAGGTCGCAGGGATGGAAGCCGAGGACCGTGTTTTGGCGTGAATTAGGAAAGGCTTACGTACAGAGGTAGACTGCCATAGGCTGATTTGATATACACTTACACGCTTTGTTGTATAACTCACTCTAGACTGCCTCGGTGGCGCAGTAGATTACTACTGCGCCACCGAGGCAGGACTGAGGTCCCGGGTTCGATTCCCGGATCGGAAAAATATTTGTGTGATACACAAATGTTTGTTTCGGAGTTTGGGTGTTACCTATGTATAATATGTATGTATATAAAAATATATAAGTATGTTTATCAGTCGTCTAGATACCATACCGCAAGCTTATATTAGCTTGCTTTGGGCTAGACGGTGCTGTGTAAAAAAAAACCTATTTATTAATTAAAAAAAAAAACATATAGAATAAGGCGCATCTAGTAGAGAGCGCGAGTGACATTGATTCCTTGCTCTGTGACTTAGCAGAATAATTAATTAGAACAGAGACATTAAATGGCAAAAAAAAAGTAGGTACTGTAAGGTAGTATTGCTGCTGTCAGATGGCGGCGAGTTTGGTGTAGGTATTTGTATTACGTGTAGTGGTATCATACGTAGGCCATGTATTGATTACATTAGCATTGTTATCAGCTAATAAAGAAATCTTCGTTGGTCTTGTGACTCGGAACGCTTCAAACAAAATATATACGATGCTAGTGGAGAGATGTGTAATTGCCCTGAATTAGCATACAACTGTGTAGGATAAGTAAAAGAGTTTAGTTTGGTAGGACGCGAAAAGTTATTTTTGTGTTTGATAGCCCATTTATCAAGGAAGGCTATAGACTATATCATCACGCTACGACCCAGGGTAACGGAGCAGTAATCATAAATGTCAACAAATCTATTAAACGTCAGTGTTAAATGGGTTGTACGGGGGTCAGTTAGTTTTAAATGTTATGCAGTAGCTATACCATCTTACTAAGCATGCTTACAAATCGCCAACACATCCTATTGGTAGGAACGGATATTTGCTTCACCTACTCGCTTCCGGTAGATAATTAAAAGAAACGTACAAAATATTTTTTAATAATGTTTTCTCTATAGCGTAAAAAATAACAAAATCAACGTTTACATTGCTTCACTACGTCAGAGACACATCGACTTTTATGTGGAGCAACGTGTTATATGACAAAATTTGTAGAGTTGACAACACGGCGACGTCAAGTCGTTTGTTTTCCCAAATACGGCACAGCCTACTGTCTCAAATATTGTGAGTCCGGTTTAAATGAGTGAGACGCTAGTGTAAGGCCACGATATGTTGAAACAATGCGACGACGACGGTCTTGTACAAGTGCGGATCGGTCGGATGCGCGAGGTTCGTCGACCCTACGGCACCCTCCACCACGCGCCCCTCCCCGCAGTCTCACTTTCGATGCGCCGGAGGCCTCTACGAGTCCACGTGCCCGTGCGCAGCCACCAATCGTCGCTGGTGACGTCAACGCTTCCAGGACCACGCGCAACGGTGCGACGCACTAGAGCGTGCGGCTGTTTGTACTTTTGATTAGAGCACCCATGGGAACTATGCCTATGTTCTGAACTGCAGTCTTTCCCTTACTGACATGGTTTAGTAAGATTGTCGAAGCATTCGTCGCGTAGCCGTTTATAACTGGGATACTTGATACCAGACACATCAGTTTGAAAGTCATCAGGTACGTCGCTAGAGGATTCTTTGTAGCCCGGAAGAGTATTAATTTCTATAACATGGGATAAAGGGAAGGCTCTAAAAGATCCATATTAACACAGCTTTTTGTTCATCATATAAAATCGAATACTATGTGCTATCCAGACAGTATCAATAGACGAAAGTTATATACTTTTATATGAAAACCAGTCTTGTGCCTGTAAGGGCTATTTGAATGTAGGGTTCAGTAGCTACTAACGAACTCTATAATGACGAACATGGTAAAACCAAACGGTTTTTCTTCCTTGCTTAATATGGATCTGTAGTGATGTTACTATCAGTATGAAGATGTGAAATTGCACGAGTTACTACTACAAACGCGAAACGTAACTAAGCAGTACATTTATGCAATTTAGATAATTTATCTAATGATACGTACAACACTACTGTTAGCTCATGCTCAGCACCGTGATTTGCTTCTTTTTTCGGTATTGTCGGCTTCCAACTGACCCGTCTGTTTAACGTCTACTACAGACACCTACGCCGAAGTTCGCCACATCCACAGGGCCGGAAACTTCATACAATTGATTTATTTTCAACTCTTTCAATTATAGACACATTTAATATTTGAACGCGCTTCTAATCCAAACAGTAGTTCTTGAGATAAGCGCGTTCAACCAAACAAACAAACAAACTCGTCAGCTTTATATATTAGTATAGATATAGATAATAATATATTATATACATTATATATATATGATATTAATTTCATTTTTTGTTGTTCAATATAGAACTTCTTGTTAACTATCATCAGTTTTTAAAAAAATTTTTGGCAATTAGTTATGTTTTGTTGATATAGCAACAGTGGTAGTTTTTTTACTTGTGAAGTAATTAGGCACAACTTAATACTTATACGTCATGCAAGGGAATGGGAATAATTCCGTCAAGCATTTGATATGATGACACTGAAGCTTAGGGTACAGCAGAAGAAGGTGCTGCTGAGGAAAGGAAATATGCAGAGTTACCTATTGGTATGTAGTACTATTATATATCATCTTTGCCACAACTATACTTTTATTTAGTTATAACTACCCTTCGTATCTACTATTTGGTAGCGGTAATATTAATTAACAAAAAATACCTATTAAGCTGAATAAAATTCTCGTTTAGCCAGTTGTGCCATCACATTATAAAGCAAAAAAAAAACGCGAATAGACATTATCTCACCGTGACTTCCGCTGTTTTCGTTGAAGCCAATTAATTTACATGTATAATGCAATGTCTAAACCAGACGGAATTTACTTCTTTGTAGATCTAGTAGTCGAATGCGAACCAAATATATTTTTTTCAATTCAATGTCTTTATTTAGCTAACTATCTTTACGCTGTGTCCCTGACACCCCGTCAGACAGGATAGATCGCTACGCTTCGCGATTCATGTATTTATCCCACACATCTCGGAATTTCCATACATACACATAGTATGTATGGAAATGTGTTTAATTTGTTGACATCAATGATTACTGATGATATATAAGACTACCTCGATAAACGCTATCCTAACATAACGATTCGGATTCTTTTCTCCTTTGACACTACAACACACGTCTTATCTATAGTTCATTTTATGGTTGTGAAAGCCATTGCTGCCATCCTGTTCTCCTACTACCCCGTCAGGGATACTGTGTGAAGGTAGTTAGTTTTTAGAGTTAATATTAGAGTTAATGTCACAAAGATTTTACACAATTCTGAAGTAATACCTTCTCTTTCTTGGGGGAAGTCGGGAAACTTAAAATCATAAAATATAAACAAATTCCTTGTATAATTCCACTGATCTAACTAATTAAGGTGTCGGGGGCGACGACGTGCTGAATACATGCGCGCCCCCGAATAGCGTCTGGCCGTGGGCGGATGGTCGGGGGACCCCGCCAGACTGGCCACATGGCGACTGGCACCCTTTCTGTGTTCCAGAGGGTGCCCACATAGCGCACGTCCGTACCGGCTGCTCTCTACCTGCTCTGCTTACAGAGAGGCGCTCGAGAGCGGTGGAGGTGCGGGCTACATTCTTCAGCTCCTTAGGGAGCTCCGGGGTTTTCTGACCGCCCCGAGACGGAGCCCTGCCCCTTGCCGGCTCGCAGTGATTTAACCTCAGGCCTACCCTGCGAGTCGGTTTTATGGTGAGGCGGAACACCGCGAGGTTTAGTGGGTAGGACGGCCCCTATCCCACGGGCTGGGAGCCCGACACAACGTCCCTGTTGCCCCCACAGCAGGGATGACGAGGCGTAAAGGAATTCCCCGCGAAAACAAAAAAAAATAAAACTAATTAAGGTGGTAGCTTTTTATAAGGAGCAAAGCGTCGGGTCATTAAAAGGAAGTTTGAATGGAGATCTCGAGAAAAACCCCATACTGTACACGTTCGAAAAATCCAGGCAGGTAGTTCATTCCACAAAAGAAAAAAGCCCCTATCGGACTAAACCGTATGCGGGCGCTCCGGCCGGCTCCGGACGTAAAGTGTGAGGGTGAACAGCCTGTCTATGGCGAGCGGTGCGATGATAATAAGTAGCCGTGGGCCATACAAACAATTCCTCAGAGACCGTTGAATAGGCAATAGAACACACATAAGGAGGCTCTCCTGGTTTTTCGATAGGCTCGACCAGTACCTTTCTTGAAGAAAATTACAATAATATTTTGGATGACCTGCAGGCAAGCAGGCTCTAGAAGACAGTTATTATAAGACATTTTTTTAATGGTTATCATGCAAGGGATTAAGCGAGTAGTCTTAATAATGTCGCAGTAATTAAATCGACTCAACTCGTGTAAGTAACCATTACACAATCGGTTGCGTAATAGAAAGTTGTGATTCGTTATCAACCAGATGCTTTCAAACATTCTTGGTACATACGTCCGTCAATCAAATATTTGTGGTATTTAATCCTATTTTCCGTACAAGAAGTGGTATGTATTATAATGGATTTATTTTCTTTATCTTAGCGTATTCCCAATTGCTTCCAAACCCTACATGGATTTGCAGTGTGGGGTTCGCTTTTACTAGACTGCCACTTGGCTTTTGATTTCGGCATTGTTGGGAGTGGTAGTCTGACCTTTCAACCCCGTAAGGGCAACTGCGTCAATGCCTAGTCAGTTGGTGAGCAGGAAGGGGCATCTGGGTCCCGGAGGTTATAGTATGCCCTTACACAAATGTGGAGGTACATTGGTGTAAGGGGGCATACTAAAACCACCAAATGGATTTATCAACAAAATATATATCTTTGTGCAGGGCTCCTTTTATAGTAACTAATTTATTTATTTATGTGATAGGTTATTTTTATGTGAGTACCGGTCATAATTTAGTTGCCTTACAGAACGGACTGAGCTGATCTGATAGGTTATTTTTATATGATTACCTGCCGTAATTTAGTTGCCTAACAGAACTAATTGCCCTGATCTGACTGAAGGACTACGGGTAGGCAAGGTTTGTTGGTCCCCAATAATGGTCGTGGGGCGTTTCACACCCAACCCAATGCTTCAATATATATACACCATATAATCAGTATGTATGTATCATAATTATGTCTACACACAAATAGCCTTCTTCCACTATTATAATTACCTACAGAAAATTCACTTCGCAAATTTATCATGACAGTTTCTACACAATTTTTCAATTACGTTTCAAGACTGATTTCTCGTTAATTAAGGTTCGTTGTCCTATACAGGCTTAGGAGTAGGACAAGACCGTGAGACTCAGCGGACTCTTCCAAGGCCAATCAATCCAATAAGTTTAATATTTTAAAAATTAAAAATTTCAAACAATGTAATAGGTACATTCATTTACCTACATTAAAAACTCGCGAATTAATACAGCAACTGAATGTATCTAATGATACTCGTATTGTCATAGTCATTAATTAGTCGCACATGTATGTAAAGCGGAATATATATTTGTAAATGTATAAGGTTGGTAGACTAGGTAGGTATATATTAAAACATTTGAATAAGTTGTGAGTTGGCATGGCAATGAGCAGGCCGCGTAACGGTGTCCATCATAGAAGTAGTAGGTTTTTGCCGAGGGTCATCGGCGCGTGGCGACAATTAAAACCGGGATAAGTGTTGCGTGTACCTGCGAGATGAGGCAGCCACGGTCGATATGAGGGGGACCACCCCGCGGGGTAGCGCCAGCCATTCGGTTAAGGAGTTTAGAATACAAGTCACGGAGTATTGATGTCTCCCGTGTTGCTTTTGTAACGCAAAAATACAATTATGCAAAAAAAACATGCCTTGCTGCGACTTAACAATTCAGTCTATTTCGAAATAGGCTCTGCTTAGTACATATCTGGTACGGGTATAGTGACTTTAGCGTTTGAATATTGGAAAATTAGTGGTTGTTACCTCAGTTGCTGAATTTCGACAACTATAAGACTCGCTGACCCAAATTTATTAGAAGATTTAGGTCCGTATTCCAGAACGTTTCTCAATACTCAAGAAACGCTTAAGTGTAGATTATGCCTGATAAAATCTACTCTTAAGAGTCGATTGAGTATTGAGAAACGTTCTGGAATACGACCCTTAGTACAGTGTGTGGTATACGTATTTTCAATTTTATGCACGAATAAAATGTGGATTTTTCAATAATTTAACATCTGCGTCAAAAGGCGTGTGGGTGTTGACGCGGTAGACAGTGTGAGGGTGTGGGACGGGGTGCGGGTGAGCCAACTCTTCATTCCCATTTAGCTACTGAATTGTACAGCGGGAGGAGGCCATGATTATGTTTACTAACCCCGGCCGCCCGCGCCCCTGGTCTACGCGGTCCGAATTAACACACGATCTTTGTCCCGAAACTCGAGTTGTACCACCCCTGTCGATTGGAGTGTTGTAGTATATGAAAATTTCAAAGGTCTGATACATTGTTTATTTGTAGATAATTCTAGACTACAATTTTGAAGGGAAGTCTCAATAGGAAAATAAAAAAATGTATGGTGTAGTAAAAATTAGTTTAAATAAAAGTGCGTACTACATTAATAACTTTCAGCAGTACCTTTACTAGGCACAAAATCTTTACAATTCCTCCTATATTTACTCCGTAAAGTAATCCTATGACATTTACGATGATTTGACCCACTGATCCTCTTTATTCTGGCGCGGCGTTGGTAATCGTCTAAACACTGTAACGCGCAACCACCAGCCCCTGACCACTGGCCGCACTCATGTATGTAGCTGGGAGCTTAAATTAAGCATTCAAGAAAAATAATGAATGAGAACTCTTAAAACTACAAACATGTCTAATTGTAGTTTACATAACAGTCTGATTTAATTATAACTATTATGATATTAGTCTGTATAAGACATTTTTACACCGTTTAACATTTAATATAATGATATGAAAAATCTAATCATTTGACCCTAAATATTATGTAAAGAGTAATAGTTACTACGAATATTATATAATATACCAAGTGCATTTGCCGTCCCCGGTAAGTCTAAATGGAGCGAAGCGTTTTGCCGTCACCATGGTATGTCCGATTTTCAATATTATTTTTTCTAAACCATCTATGGCTATATGTCGTATTATGGGTCAAATGTGATCAAAAAGTGTTGAGTGGTTTGGGAGGAGTTCGATTTCGTTCGCTTCGCTCCAAGTAGTTTTACTAAAAAGATTTTTTTTTATCTTTAGCACAGGATTGACATCGAATCGAAACATTGAACGCTTACGAGTCAAACAGACTACGCGAAAGCTCTATCATAAAACCAATGGTTTTTTTATTTCATTTGTGTTAATGCGTTATGCGAGTAGTACAGTTAAGAGTGAAATGTCTGCGGAATGGCTGTTACATACCATTGCGCCGCCAGGGTCATTACCACGCGACTGGGGGCGCGTTCCTACTAACGCCAAGCGTTCCCGAAAACGTTTGCGTAACACTGTCTTTATGGCACCTCTGATTAATTTCATGGGCCGTTCTTGATAGTGTGTTGTCAAGTAGCTCAAGCAAAGCTTATTATAGTTTCTTGACACTATCGTTGGCAAGTCTTTAAAATAATTACTAAGGCTTGATTTTTTAAAATTACTTGCCATTTTGGCCTTCATTCTGCGCCTGTCAATTTCAACACGCCAATTGGCTTACCGCCTAGTTAGGTGGGACAAAAATGCATACAGTAAAATTGTGGGCGTATAGTGTATAGCACTTCCTTTGGGGATAAAGACGTACTTTACGTAAAGGAAAAGTATTTACAAGATTGATTTTTTTATTAAACTTAAAATAATCAAAAAGACAGAGTTCCTCGTTTAGTAGAGAACTATATAAAGTATAGCTAGTATAACAGGGGCGTCTCGTCTCAAATTAATGTTCGCGTCTGGTATGTATTCTATTATGTACAATGTATATATGCGCTGATATTTTATGATATGAGTATGCATTGGCGGCATAGTTTCGCATTTTAAGGAATTAGAAAATTTATGTAGTTTGTTTTTTGAACAACTGGTATTTTAGTTAATACAAAACTAGCTGTGACCCGTGGCTTCGACCGTGATATAATTCCATAACCATCGGAATTCGTAGTTCCTATTGGACCCATCAAGTGAACTATTTAGTGGAACCAACAGTCCAACGTACCAACCGTCTTCAAACTCAACTCGTCAACTCTGATTCAAACCTGGGTCGGAACAAATATTTGTGTTCCACAAATGTTTGTTTCGGAGTTTAGGTGTTTATTATGAAGCTATAATATGTATATATTTCGAAACATGTAAGTATGTTTATTAGTTGTCTAGATCCTATAGCACAAGCCTATAATAGCTTAATTTTCGATTTGATTTGTTGAACTTTGTGAAGCATTGCTCTCCTGGGTAAAAAAAGTACTATCTAAGCCTTAGATAGTACTTTTTTAGATTAGATTCTAAGGTATAGTATAGTTTAGAAAGGCTGTACGTTATGTTATCACGCTACTACACCGGAGAGCGGAGCAGTAATTATAAATGTCAACAAATCGGAAAAATCTCCAAGTTATGAAGTTTAAGTTTCTTTGTTGATATTCTTTTTATTGATTTCATTCAGCAAAGATATTTTTTTCCAATGTGAACCATTAGGTACGTAGTTCCTGATATTAGCGCGTTCAACCAAACAAACTATTCAGCATAGAGATCGCCAATACCGATCGATTGAGCAATTTCTTTGAACTTTTCTACAATACGTTTATTTCATAAATTTTTAATAAAGTGGAAAAAGACAATTCGATTCGAGACAGGGATTGAACCTGTGACCTTTGCCTAACCAGGGCAATGTTCTAGCCACCTGAACTACCCGAACCGTATCGAATCAAGTTGAAATTCTCCATCATATTTAAGTCGTCATTTTAAGAGTATGACCAGAGCCATCTATCGAGCTAATGAACAACTCGATACCAATGAACAGTGTTACAACCATTTTTAAACATAAACAGAAAGCAGAGCAAGCGGGGTTACAAAAGCTTCCAACTTGGAACAATCTATACTAATATTTAAAGCTGAAAAGTTTGTTTGATTGATAGCCCATTTGTCGAGGCTCTAGACTATATATCATCACGCTACTAGTAGTAATCATAGATGTCAACTGATAGGGCTAATTTTTATACAGTAAACGAGGGGATTAAATGGGTGCCACGAGGTTCGAAGTACGTCATAGCTCCGGGTGTCACTTACCTAGTTCAAAAATAATAATGTATTCGGTTGTCATAAATGAATGACGTAAATTTCACAACTAAAGAGAAGATATGTATAAATTCGTCAAGACGCAAGGAGACAGCATTATTCAACGTCACGTTTGGTCACGTCTCCTCGTAATGAGGTGCCACTGCTTTGGCATATTTATGATCTAATCCAAGAATAACGCGAAATCAGAAACAAAAAGAACCATAATGTACTACAAACTAAGAAATTTTGAATAAAAGTACACATAAATTCCAAAGTCGACTATGTACAAGTGTCCCGCGCAAACACTTTTTGCCTAACCGTGTGGTGGAATCCTGGAATAAACTACCAGAAACTGTGATTGGTGCTCCCATCTGTAAACTCTTTTAAAATTAGACTGGATAAATTTCTTGCTAGCCAAGTGCACTAGATATGCACGCATCCGCTGAAAGCTGCTGCTATGTTATGTTATGCATCAATAAATAATAATAACAATGAAGAATAGACATAATAATACAATTTTCAAGCAGAAAAAGCGCACGCTGTTATAACAAAATGTTATTGCATGCATGCGTGCGTGTTAAATAAAAGTATTGCATAGAAGGTGTATATAGTATTCTTATGTGACCAGATGAATACAAAAGATGGCTGACTGAGCATACATTGTAATCACATAGAGTAGATGGTCCCCGCGTCTGTGAAGTTACAGGCACGTCGCTATTCAGGTAGTGCAAAGCACGGTCCGCTTAATGAAAGTCGATGAGATGAATGTTTCGGTTTTAATTAGAATTGATTAAAATCGAAAACGTCTGGAAATGTTAGCTGCATTTACAAAATTTAAGACTATTTCAGTTATCGTTAGCAAAAAATTACGGTGGTGTTGTATCGAAAAGACACGTTAAGGATCAATCAATGCACCGCAACAACGCTAAGATTGAGACGTTAAGTACGCCTTACTCGGCCGCATATACATAGGCTGCACTAAAAGTATCGGGAATGGAACATTTGCACTGTTCCTGTCATATTAAAATCTTTTTAATTGAAAAATCCTTGGTTTTAAAAACCGAAAACCATTTATTTATTTAAAAAAAAGATTCTCGGTCTTGTCACAAGGTTTTGTCAAACTTGTTTAGTCGTTGAGAATATGGAATTGACTCGAGAAAATTCAAAAGCAATGATTTATTATGACTTTCGAAGTGGTTTAACACAAAAACAGTGTGTTGACCGGATGATTTCTGCATTTGGTGATGAAGCCCCATCCAAAACCACAATTTATCGCTGGTTTGCTGAATTTCAACGTGGACGTGTCAAGCTCAGTGATGATGCCCGTCAAGGTCGTCCAAAAACTGCAGTCACCCAAGAAAACGTTGATGCTGTGCGTAAGCTGATTGAGGAAGATCGACATGTGACATACCGCGAAATTCAGGCAACTTTAGACATTGGCATGAGTCAAATACAAATAATCTTGCATGAACAATTAGGTGTAAAAAAGTTGTTTTCCCGATGGATACCGCATTCGCTCTGTGAAGAGCAAAAAGCGGCTCGCGTTACTTGGTGCGTCAGAACTTTCGAAAGATTCCACGCAGGATCCTCAAATGCTGTATACAACATCGTATCAGGTGACGAATCCTGGATATACGCGTACGAATCCGGAACAAAAAACCAGTCACGAGCTTGGGTGTTCGAAAATGAGTTAAAACCAACAAAAATTGTTCGTTCACGGAGTGTTGCAAAAAAAATGGTGGCCACGTTTGTCTCCAAAACCGGCCATGTTGCGACTATTCCTCTTGAGGGACAAAGAACGGTTAATGCAGAATGGTATGCTAGCATTTGTTTGCCACAGGTCGTTTCTGAACTCAGTAAAGAGAACTGCAACCGCCGCATCATCCTCCATCACGACAATGCGAGTTCTCACACCGCGCACAGAACAAAAGAGTTTTTAGAGCAAGAAAACATAGAATTATTAGACCATCCGCCGTACAGCCCCGACCTAAGCCCTAATGATTTCTATACTTTCCCTAAAATGAAGAATAAATTGCGTGTTCAGAGATTTTCATCACCTGAAGAAGCTGTGGACGCCTACAAAACGGCCATTTTGGATACCCCAACTTCCAAATGGAATGGTTGCTTCAATGATTGGTGCCATCGTATGGAAAAATGTGTCAAATTTCGCGGAAAATACTTCGAAAAGCAATTATTACATTTTTAAATAGTAATGTTGTGTCACTTCCTTGATTTCGGAAATTTTCAGTGCCGCCCTCGTAATGCACTTTACTCTGAGATCATTTAGAACAGCCGCTCAAGAGAATAAGTAAAGAGTATGTATAGCAAGTAGAGCTAGTGAAATTTGGTAAGGGAAAAGCACAAAAATTGATTATTTTTTAAGTGAATTTTCACACGATTCATTCCGCAATAACTCGACTTGAGTATAGCTAATAAAGATACATAATCTCATTACCAAAGTTCTTAAAGGTGTCAAGTAGATACAACGAAGTGAATTTGAATTACTAGTGCAACGACACCGATTTCCTTTGAGATTCTCATCATCACTATCCAAGTGTTAATTTATGGTAGGTACATACGAATTGTTCAAAATATAACCCATCACGTCTTACCCGAAGAGATGGCAAATCATACGCCAATTTTTCACCGTTTATATTCCAGTCCAACCAACGGCTGGGACCAACGGCTTAACGTGCCTTCCGAAGCACGGAAACGACATAACGTAAGTACGTATCTGAATACCACGACCGCTTCAATAGCTATTTATTTATTATTCCTACATAAGTGAGGCGTTATACAGAATTATTTCGGTTTAGAAGGAATTTTATAATAAAACGGAACCCGTTGCAGTCTTAATAATATATTTAGATGTTTGTCTAAGGACTCCGAGCACTTCCAGCGAGTAACTGGGGTCCGAGTCTACTATTGACAAGCCGTAGAACAGAACCAGAATCGCTGTTTTTAAGCTCTCAAAATGTTAGTATACTATCAAAAATACAACTGGTGTGGTACATGTTAGTAGAATTCTATCGCCCGACCGATAGAAGTCTATTGGAGTACGATTTTAATAGTAAACTACGAAAAACTGTCAAAATTGTACCGGTGGCTTTCTATTGAGCGACGATTTCGTTTCTATTTCGACACGATTGAAATAACAGACTCGGCCGTTGGATAGCGTGTCTCACCACACCAATAACGTACAAAGGCTAGAGCTTTGCGCGTTATTAGTACCGTGAGACGGCGGATCGATTCCCAACCGAGTTTACGATTCGATCATTATCTTTATCAACATTTCGGTAAAGGCATCTGAAACTGGTAACCTGTGGACAGGTTTTGATTACCCCGATAGCGATTGCTTAGCTTTGATATTCAACATCTGCCTTGTAAAGTTTAATTGAAGCATTTTTTTTAATGGTATCAAATTGATTTTTTTTAGTATGGAGGTCATTGATGTGTCTGGCTTTTGAATATTATAAAATGTTACGATAACTAGTACCTACGTAGCGATTGTATCAACAAAGTATATGTAAGTATTTTAATAGTCCTACTAATATTATAAACGTAAAATATGTGATAATGTATGGATGTAGGTTTGTTACTCCTTCTCGCAAAAATAACGTTCATGGACATTGAATATTTTGGCGATTTAGCAATCGTGCGAGTACATTAGTTACGGCAGCTCGCAGTGGAAAGACACCCGCTGAGAAATAATAATATTTGATATGGGATACTATACAGTTCTATTAATAGACAATTATCCAGCACGCGGTAATCCGCATTGGTCCACGTGACGCGGACGGACGCCATTGCAGAATGTAACGTAAGTACCCAACCCACCCAATACTTAACACTGCAGACTTCGTCCGTTGACGTGCGTGACTGGTCTGTTACGAAAATCAATAACTAAACAATGTCTTATTATAAAGTTGGACTTCAAGGATACCACAGCCTTGAATGATGTGTTAAAACAAACAAACAAAGAACAGGGGGCCGACTCTACTATTGACAAGCCGTAGAATAGAACCAGAATCACTGTTTTTAGTTGTCAAAATGTTAGTAGATTATCAAAAATGCAACTGACAAGCGGCCACTGGCGCTGTACTTGTTAGTAGAATTCTATCGGCCGACCGATGTATTGTACCAGTGGCTTTCTATTGAGCGACGACTTCGATTCTATTTCGACACGATTGAAATAGCAGACTCGGCCCCCTGGAGACATGTTATAAATGTTTAATAAAAAAACGCAATTTTTGTAATATCTCGATATTAAACAAAAAAAATGTGAATTCAATTAGCATAAAAAGATGTTTTTACGTTTGCATTAAAAAAAGACAACAATGTTTCCGTCGTTATTATTTACTAATATTAGGTACTAGTAGCGTGCAGTTTTCCCGTACCCGTTTCCCACAGGAACTTGTTCCCGCGATAAAAATAGCCTATGTGTTATTCTGATGTATATGATTGTTATTTTTTTTTTAAATCATTTCATTTGTTTTTACGTGAAAGAGTAACAAACATCTATTCTTACAAACTCTAACTATCTTCACGCTGTATCCCTGACGGGGTAGTCAGAGAGGACAGATCGCCAGGCTTCGCGATCCATGCATACTTCTTTCGCTTCTTCGAGATTCATCAATCGCTTCATACACGCACGTCTGGGTATCCGAGTACTTTTGACCTTTCCGTTTTTGAGCAATCTGCTCACGTGGTCTTCATATGTAAGTCTCGGCCTTCCCTGACTCCTTCTACCCTCTACTTTTGAACAATATATATTCTTCGTCAATCGTTCCTCACTCATTCGTTGGACGTGTCCAAACCAACGGAGCACGCCCTTTTCCAGCTTAACGCTGACACTTTCATTCAAACCTGCCATATTGCGTATCACTTCGTTACGTATTCGGTCGGCCAAGGTAACGCCGCACAATTTTCGAAGTGATCGCATCTCCACAGCATTCAATTTACTTTCATGCATCTGCTGACATACCCAGGTTTCACTACCGTAAAGCAAAGTTGGCACTAGCACTGCGTTATGAATCGCCATTCGTGCTTCTTTTACGATGCTTTGTCGCTTTACTAACTGGGACAAAGCACCGTTAACTTTGTTTCCGGCAGCTACTCGCCGTTCTACATCCGAATCACATCTTCCATCCGCGCTAAACATACTTCCTAAATACACAATTTCATTCACTTGCTCTAGACGTTCCTGGTTTACCCTAATCTCGCATTTAGTTCTTACGTCACCTCTTTCAAATACTAGAACCTTAGTTTTACTTGCATTCATGCGGAGACCCTTACTTTCACACCCCTCTTTCATATTAGTGACTAATGCCTGTAGGTCGGCTTCTGATGAGGCCATGAGCACCGCATCATCAGCGTACAGCAGACAGTTTACTGTAAAGTCACCCAAATTCACACCCATATTAAAATCTTTCAACTTCTGCAGGCAACTGTCTAGATACACTATGAACAGCCAGGCGGACATGACACATCCCTGTTTGACGCCTGTACAGACATCAAAAAGAGGTGACACATCCCCCCCTACTCGCACGCAAGCCTTACAGTCCCTATAAAGCGACTGTATTGCCCGCAGTAGCGAGCCGTCCACACCATATCCTGGCAGCAAGTCCCACAGCGTTTCTCTCACAACGTTATCAAATGCTTTCTCTAGATCCACAAAAGCGCAGAAAACCTTCTGGCTAAGAGCCAGAAACTTTTCCGCGATCATGCGGAGAGAAAACACTTGATCCATGCAACCTCTTCCACGTCGGAATCCGCATTGAGCCTCCCATAAATACCTTTCAGACTTTTCTTGCATTCGTGCCGTTATAACCTTTGCATACACCTTACTAGCTAAGCTGACCAAGCTGATCGCCCTGTAGCTGGAGCAGTTTAGGCGCGAGCCTTTCCCTTTGTAAAGAGGTACTACAACTGCTACTCGCCAGTCATCTGGGACCTCACCCGTCCGCCAGCACAAGTTGCATAACAGACAAAGTGTGTCCCAGACACGCGACCCACCGTACTTGATCATCTCAGCAGTAACTCTGTCTTTTCCCGCAGCCTTACCACATTTCATACTTCTTATCGCTTGTTCTATTTCTTTCATACTAATGACTTCAATGACATCGGGATCCGGAGCATCGAAGTGAGCTCCACTTCCCGATGTGGCATCTCTGTCTTTTCTTGCATACATCTTTCCATAATATTCACTCCATCTCTGCAGGACGTCACTTTGGTCTGTTAGGACGTCATTGTTAACACTAAGCACTTTATTCATACTGCAGATTGCCGAACAACTCCGGGTCTTGCCTACCTCTTTCCAGAAGAGCTTGGCATTATCCCGGAAATTGGACGACAACCTTTCATCCGCTTTCATTCTGCACCTTTCACGAGCTTCTTCTATCAGTGCCTTCGTGTTAACTTTCTGCAGCTTGTATCTCTCTTTCATATTAAAATCATTCCGCGAGGCTAAGTAGTCTAGCCATGCTTTCTTCTTCATTCGAACTGCTTCTTTCACTTCCTCATTCCACCATGCATCACGCTTATTACTACTGCCTCTTTTCGTTTCTCCACACACTTCCACAGCGGCATTTATCATACTGTCCCTAAGGTTCTGCCATACACTTTCCACATTCTCACTGCTTACATTGACGTCGCCAAGCTTTTCGGCTACCCTTTCATTATATTTATCCCTAATGGATGCATCCTGCAGCTTCCAGCTTTTGATGCTATAAGTCGGCCCAGGTTCAGGACACTCGGTACGATGACGCCAACCCGCGAACAGACCCCTAATCCTATTTATGACTAGGTAGTGGTCTGATCCCAGCTCAGCGCCTCGATAAACCCTCGTGTCCATCACCTGTTTACGGAGCCGACTATCCATTAGGAATAGATCTATCATGCTTCTCTTTGACTTACATCTCCTCGTATACATATGAATTTGTTTGTGGTTGAACATTGTGTTCGCCACAAACAAATCCTTCTCCTTACAATATGCCAGTATTAGCTTGCCAGCGTCGTTCACCCTTTTATCCCCATACTTCCCGAGTACCGACTCAAAACCATTGCGAGCGGTACCCACCCATCCATTCAAGTCTCCACATACTATAAGTCTTTCATTTCCTTCTATCACATTTAGAGCTTCTCTCATACTCTCCCAGAAGTCCTCTAGCTCACTCGCGTTCGACGAAGATACTGGCGCGTAAGCAGCTACCAGGAAAATCTTCGTCAAACCAAGTTTTACACGGATCCAGAGGATTCTAGGACCTACCAGTTTGTACTCATACATACCGGAGGCCAATCGCGAGGACAGCAAAATTCCAACCCCCCGACTGCCATGCTCGCTCTCTGGTACTCCAGACCAAAGCGCGAGCATCCCACCCGGGAGCTCCAAGACTTCGCTGCCCTTGCGCTTGGTCTCTGTCAAGCACACTGCATCTAACTTTCTCTCATTCATAACATCCATCAACTCATTCATCTTATCTTGCATTCCTCCCCTAACATTCCACGCAGCTACCCTGCACTCCATCCTCCACTTCCCGCCGTGTCGGGCCGCGCGTGTAGGGTGGCGGTCCCCTACGCCGCTCTGGCTCACACTTTTCGCACCAGCGGGGACGAACTGGTGCGCGTCGCCTCGGGGGCACGCCCTAGCATAGTTCGCCCTGGTGGCACTCGTGTTGGAGTAGAATTGCAGCCGTAGCTGGCAGGGATGGCGACGTGCACGCTTCTACTCTTCATCCCCTCTTCATCCCCGTTCTTACAAACTCTAGCGTTGATAATATTAATAGGATAGTAGGATATTGCTCATTACTTGTTTAAGTAATCCTATTTAATAAAACTTATTACCGTGTGTTTATTAACCCGCTTTCTTGTATGTCTGTCCGGGGGGAATATAGTAATTGATTTTAAACTAATTTCCTGGTTAGGTTATCTAGTATCTAAACTTGATATTTAGACCATAGCTCAACAGTTGTTTACCAATCTTGCCTTATCCCCGAAGGGGTGGCAGAGGCATATTATACGCCTACTTTTCATCATGTGTATTCCTGTCCCACGTAAAAGTGGATAACTAACATGAAAAAGTGCTTTTCTATTCCGCATTCCGGTATAAAACATGGTACATATTTTTTTAAATTATAAGCTTGTTAAAGTTTGTATAGAGATTTAACAAAAAAATTGCTGAGTGTTGTAAATCTACTGCGATGATTATGATGAAAATCTGTCAAAATTTTGTGAAATGGCGCACAATAATCTCATTCAATAAGTGGGCCGTATGTTTGTCTGCCACCTCAGTAGTATATATATATAGTATATAGCTAAGTCTTCCTAGATGTCGTAGACTTCCATAACAAACGACATATCATCCCCTTATCGGAAATTATTAAAAGGGTTTATTTAAACAATTTAGCAGAATGTGAGCTATTTGCAGGCGATACTTACTTTGATGCTTATCTGCTAACTGTATAAGAGGATTAGGGAGGTCCCGCCGCCTATAGAAGCACATGACTTTGGCTTCCACGTTGCCAGAGGGCGTCTTGTTCAGCTCCTCTATCCGTCGGATCTGGTACGGAGACGTCGACGACGTCTCGAAATAGACGCAGTCTGCAGACAAACACAACGAATATTGGTTAGATTGGAAACAATCTATTACCTGTTGAAATTACATTATTTTAAACAGGGCAGTTAATACGTAAGCGCTGTTCCCACAATTGGTAAAGCATATATATTAATTAAAAACAATGTCTCCTTGATATCCTGGTTCCTGAAGTCATAATATATATTAAACTACACAAAGATGTACTGTACTTTAATACAGTTTAAATTAAATGTTCATGATACATTGATCCATCCAGGAGCAATTTTGTCTCCTTGTTTTTTTAAAGGGGCGGTGGGTTATTGGTTTCTATAAGAATACATTTTTTGAATTTTGAACCAGACTTGCAGATTATATTTACCTATGCTCAGTATTGTTATAGTAGGACCGGGTACACCAGGGTTCGGTCCTTAGTCCGCTTCTATTCAGTGTAATATTAGACGAATTGTCGGACAGCATCAGAAACCCGCATGAGCAGCCTCCATGGTTGCTCATGTATGCTGACGATATTGCGCTGGCAGACGCGGACAGGGGCAGATTGGTGCGACGTGTAAAGGCGTGGAAGGAGACGCTTGAGAACGGCGGTCTAAAACTAAATGTGGCGAAGACCGAGTACTTGGCACTAAACTCGACAGATCCCACATCCGTCCGCATAGGCGGTGATTTGGTCGAGCGCACGGACCAGGTTAAATACCTGGGATCTGTTTTTCACACGTCCAGTGACATCGATTGCGATGTCAAGTCACGCATTGCTGCCGCGTGGGCCAAATGGCGGGAGATGACCGGTGTCATTTGTGACCCTAAAATGCCGATCCGGTTGAAGGGACAGGTATACAAAACCATTATTAGACCTGTCCTTTTACATGGCAGTGAGACGTGGCCGATATTGGAGCGACACAAGCAGGAGCTGCGTGTCACGGAAATGAAGATGCTGCGGTGGATGTGTGGAGTCACGCGGATGGACCGCGTGAGGAACTCTCGCATCCGCGGCAGCCTTCACGTCCGTGACATTGCAGACAAGTTGCAAGAGTGTCGCCTTCGTTGGTATGGTCACGTCTTGCGGCAACCGCTGGGCTACGTAGGTAACAAATGTCTGGCCATGTCAGTCCCGCCGGGTCCCGGTAAGACGGGAAGACCCAAGAAGTGCTGGCTTGACGTCGTAAGGGATGACATGCGTGCCAATGGTCTCACTACAGGGGATGCCGACGACCGTGCGAAGTGGAGGAGAAACGGTTAGAAAGCGGACCCCGGGCGTCGCAAGACGCAACTGGGACAGACGCTCGGATGATGATGATGAGTATTGTAATAGTAGCAAACTATATTATTTTAATAAAATAATTTAGAAACAAAGCTTGAGAACATCGTAAACCAAACTTCAAGCATTCGCGATTCACTTAAAATTGAAAATGCGAAACCAGAACCCTCTTTTAACCAGACTCCGTGGCGAATAGCAGGGTCGGTTGAGTAACAATACGTGTACGTAAAATCCTTTGTATCGTGATTGTATCGCTCTAGAGAGAAAACATGTTTTTGATAATTTTAAATCAATCGGTTAACTTCATTCATGACTAGACGATCATTTTATGACTAGATGACCACCCACGGCATCACCGGTGGCACAGTTCGAACTCCCGTCGCACCATTTAATCATATATCGTCGCTGATACTGCAATACCGCGTAACTAGCAACAGACAATACCGCGGAAGTTAGGTGAGGCAAATTTTACAGGAGAGCGAAAAAACTGAATAACTTCTGCTGTGCTTATCAAATACGTTACCGAACTTACAGTTATATAAAAATGTGTACCAGTTAACGTATACCTTACTATATAATT
Organism: Thumatha senex; assembly: GCA_948477245.1. Classification (NCBI taxonomy): domain Eukaryota; kingdom Metazoa; phylum Arthropoda; class Insecta; order Lepidoptera; family Erebidae; genus Thumatha; species Thumatha senex. The sequence continues at coordinate 18,711,294 of OX419743.1, forward strand.
AAAACCAATCAATATTTGGCTAGAAAATACACTTACGCGGATATTTATTTTTTGTGACGTTTGTTATTTGCGCTTTTTTGAGACTTACGCGGAATTTGAGGGAGAATAAAACAGAGTAAAGCTATAATAAAGAACTTATATCTAGTCAAGTAATCACAGTCTCATCATTTCCACTTTGGTAGTAACTAGCTTATATCGTCTCATAATTAAAACGTCATCATAAAAACTTGTTATTTACTTATTAGCATGATTATAATTAGTATTTTTCTATACTTGATGAAGCGCTCGTGGCCCCGCGGTCTCAGTGTTCGGTAAACGATCACTGAGGTGCGCAACTTTCACTATGGCTGGTCGTCGGATGGGTGACCACTTTGTGGCATTTACATTTGCGAGCGTTTCCGTGCTTCGGAAGGCACGTTAAGCCGTTGGTCCCGGTTGCCAGTAAAATGGCAGTCGTTCCTGGTTGAAGGCCTTATAGGCGGCTTAAAAAATTTCAACAGCAGGTAGCCACAACCTGCGTCTGTCTATTTCAACACGGCAATGGGCTCACCACCTATTACGTGGGACAGGAATCCACACGGTGAAAAGTGGGCATATAATATGCCTCTGCCACCCCTTCGGGGATAAGGCGTGATGGATATTTATTATTTCTATACTTAAACCTTATGTTTAGAGTATACAAAGAGTTTCAAAATCAAAAATAACTATAAGCTAAATATAATCAGTCAAAATATAAATGAAACTATATAATAATCAAAAGGCATTTTGTCTAAGACAAGTCAGACATTATTTATCAGACAGTCAGTATCAGTCTTTATAACTTTATAATAAAAAGAATATTATTTTTTTCTTAAAAGGTAATTTTTCATAAATCTGATGGCAATCAGGAGGAATGACGTTTTTAAGTTGCTGTAAGTTCAGATATTTGTTTTCTAATATTGGTAATCTAGATGAAAACAACAATGGAAGACTATCTGTCAACATCCTCTTGCCCTTGTCCCAATTTACTTGGGGTCAGCGCAGTATGTTTTCTTCTTCCATTCATCCTTGTTATTCGTCATCTGATCATTCACTCCTTTCATATTCATATCACTCCTTACACAGTCCATCCATTTTTTCTTTGGCCTTCCTCTAGCTCTTCATCCATCAACTTTCATATTCATGGTTCTTTTAGTGACATGACTTTCATCCCTTCTCATCACATGCCCATACCAAGACAAATGGTTTCCTCTCAAATTTTAGTTACAGGCGCCACTCTCAAACTCCCTCTAATATACTCATTTCGTATTTTATCCATTCTAGTCACACCACACATCCACCTTAACATTCTATTCTGCCTTCACCAAAAATATATTATCTACGTATCTACATGATACACACTATTTTTCACATGTGGGTAATTCACAAGTGAATAGTTATGCAACTACCCACATGTGAAAAATAGCGTCGAATATTGTTGTGTATATTATTAGTGTTCTAAACTGTCGCATTAAACCTTTGACAATGATGTGAATCAAAGCCGGTCAAAATAAGAAAAGAAAAAGGGGCAAAGTAGGCTGTCTATTCAATTACGTATAACAAATTCCACCAAGTAGGGGCTAGTAGTGTTTTCTAAATACAATTACTAGCACGTAAAGTAAAACATAAAAAATCAAAATCGCGGAACTATCGTTACTACAATTAGTGGACATTTTACTAGTAAAATAAGCGAATTTCTAGATTCTAAGAATTTTCCGAATTCATTGATAAACACACATTAAAACAATATCAAAAACTTACCAATTAGCTTCTTATTACCATAAAAAAACTTTTATTTGCCGTAGCGCCACACAGAAACAATACGTCTTCTTGTTATAATCGCGAGAATACGCGGTATTGGAAAATATTTTTGACAGAATCGCTCGCGCGGTTTTAGCTAATTATGATTTGTTGCCGATTGAATGAACGAAACGTGAATCTATGAATGTGGTACGTAGCCAATCGACATCTTTTGCCCAATGCCGCGAAATCTCATATTTGCCACTTTTGTATTTCCGCGGTATCATCCACTGTTAGTTACGCAGTATTGCAGTATCAGCGACGATATATTGAATCCCGTTGCTTATATATTCGGAAATATATAAATATCAATGCCGCTTTTCGTTGTAATGTTATAACTCAAGAACGGGCTCACCCATCTAAACCAATTGTTTAGGCTTTGTTCGGACTATTTAGTAGACGGTTTATGTGAAGTTTGCATAAAATCGGTCGAGCGGTTCTTCATTTATCACATTTTATTGTAACAAATCTCTTAAGTGGCGCTAAGGAAGTTGCGCGGGTTAGCGGTAATGCATAAAAATTTGACCGATTTGTCGACATTTATGATTACTGCTCCGCTGAGCAGGGCAGTAGCGTGATGATATATAGCCAATAGCCTTCCTCAATAAATGGACTATCCCACACAAAAATAACTTTTTAAATCCGACCTGTAGTTCCTGAGATTGGTGCGATCAACCAAACAAACAAACGCTTTAGCTTTATATAGATTTTTATTAAAGCCAAAATTAAAAGAAAAAGTATTACTTTTTCCGTGTTTTGTGTTCACAATTGAAACACCCAGGAGAAATCGAACTTGGTCTCATAGATTATCAAACGTTAACTACTCGCCGTATTCGCTACACCACGACTATTGTTACAAATAGTGATGAATTTATCAAGTGTTGATTTTTGCGGCGTAATCCTGGTCGATATCACAATATTTTTCAAATGACCGAATTAAACTTTATTATTCTAGCGCGCATCGCGGTGAGGCGTGCGACGAAACAACCAAACAAACAAACAAACTCTTTAGCTTTATATATTACGATGGATATGGATTGTCACTTAGAGAAGTGTATCTAGGAATGAAACTAAGGGGGCATGTTTCATTCCTAGATACACTTTAAAAACGAAATTAACGAAGTTCCATTTAAAAACGAAAACTCTTTAAACAGTGTATTTGTGACACCTCAAAATTAATCTTAGATAAGTACCTACTTACATATCTAATTCAACGTAGTTACCCGACTACAAGTTCCAACTGTCGACGCGCAGTAGGTGGTGCGGAACGGCCGGGTGGCTGTTTATTCGTACCAATGGTATAGCGCTGGTTGTTGTGCCACATGGACAACTAATATAAACGGTGCGTCTTTACCGTTATACAGTACAACACAACTAAATAACGCGCGCGCATAATGACACGCTTCAAACCTTTCATCGCAATCCGTAAGCGCGTTAGTTTTGGACGATTAAACTGCTGACAATACTCGCCATGGCTGTATTTTAAGAAGTTTTGAATAACGCCGAAAGCGATGCATGATGTATCAGTAGTGGATGGAATTCCAGAAAAACTAAAACTATGACAATCTTCGAACCCTTATGCTAGGAATTTGGTAATAATGTATAAATCAGCCAATAAATTTGACATTTATACCGATTACGCCTGGTTGTTTCCAGAATTTCAAGAAAGAGTAGTGGTAGTTGTTTTCAAAAAAGTAGGTTGATATTTTGATTCCCAACGGGTTCAAGGCATGTTTTTATTCCAACCGGTTCATAACATTGCAAAGTACAATCAGCAGTTAGGGCGAAATAGGACAGGGTTTAGAGAATTTTAGAATTAGTTAAAACTGACTTAACTAAATTAAAACTTCCTCATTCCCATGGTTACACGAGCAGATTTTAACTGCCTGCACCCTTATATTTCTACAGTCAGACGCTTAGACATTATGTACATTAAAAACATATTAAGTTTGTCATGGACTCAATGGGGAAAAACAAACAAAAGAATCGAGGACTTATGCGAATAACCATGATTAATTAAGGGTTACTTCGCTCTAAAGTAACGTGACTAAAGGTTTACAGCCTTCTTCGATTAACGGGTATTCTAACACTGAAAGATTTTTTCGATTAGAACCATTCCTGAAAGTAGTAAAATCTCTTCAGATTTAAAAAAACTAATCGTCAAGAGTAAGAGGGGTATTGCATGAATTAATTAACTCTCTGATTCCCCGTCAAGGATACAGCCTAAAGATAGTTATTAGTAAGTCAGAATTTATTAGAAACAATTGCTCTTCAAGAAAACAAATTCAGTCTTGAGCTGGACTCGAACCAGCGTCTTCATTCAACGCACCAGACGCGATTACCAACTACACCACTGACACCTACTCCAAACTGACAATTTAATCCACCGCTTTACGTCTTAAGGCAACGTAAGGCACCATCGGCCGGCACTTAGCAAAATTGCAAGTTAAAATTTAAATTTAGAAAAAGTCAGTATTCAGTTTTACAATATTGGTATATTTACTCGTACCTTAAAACCCATCAATTAATTAATATCAGTACTGAATAGAAAATATATTTGGGTACCCAACAAAATTCAATTTGATAAGAAAGAGATATATTTGTCTTCTTGTATCATCATCATCATCATCCGAGCGTCTGTCCCAGTTGCGTCTCGCGACACCGCGCCCGGGGTCCGCTTTCCTACTTTCTCCTCCACTTCGCACGGTCGTCGGCATCCCCTGTAGTGAGACCATTGGCACGCATGTCATCCCTTACGACGTCAAGCCAGCACTTCTCGGGTCTTCCCCTCTTACCGGGACCCGGCGGGGCTGACATGGCCAGACATTTGTTTCCTACGTAGTCCGGCGGTTGCCGCAAGACGTGACCATACCAACGAAGGCGACACTCTTGCAACTTGTCTGCAATGTCACGGACATGAAGGCTGCCGCGGATGCGAGAGTTCCTCACGCGGTCCATCCGCGTGACTCCACACATCCACCGTAGCATCTTCATTTCCGTGACACGCAGCTCCTGCTTGTGTCGCTCCAATATTGGCCACGTCTCACTGCCATGTAAAAGTAAAGGTCTTCTTGTATAGTCAGCACAAAAACGAATTGTAGTTGATCTCAAATTTTAAATAGATGAAACTTTCCATTCTGGTACGATCGCGAGGTGAACTAAAATTAACTTACGTACAAAGAGACGCGATTTCACGTGTAATAAACACGGAAGCTTAATTTAATAGTATAAGTACATTTATTCTGTAATTTCCTGATAGAGTATTGTAAATATTATCTATTTTAGCATATTAAGTACCCGTTCTCCAATCACCAAAGACCTCAAAGAATTGTATTAGACATAATTTGATGGTAACAAAGTGTCGTCGTTGCATGCCGCCATATTGAAAGAATCAATGTGATCTAATGTTACTAATAAAAGGGTATACGAAATAGATCCGTGTAAATCGACGACTAGTCGTAAAGCTCACGGCGAACTGAGCGATGGCGTTTATAAGATACAACGCAAGTACTTATGAATAGGTTGGTAATCTATCTGTATGTGTACTAGACATTGGTTCATATATGCTAGTCAGTAAGCAGGTAATACATTTGCGGATGTATGTATAATACCAGCGCATATTTATGTATGTGTGTAAGTTGGGGCATTATGCGGCTGATAGCGATGTTAACGCCCGTTCAGTTTTGCCAAGAAGTGTATTTTTGGAACGTGTCAATAAGTAAGTGTATAGTAATTTTAGCCTGGACACGTCATCACTACGGGAAGAGAATGATTGAATTCTATTTGAGATTTTTTTGTGAGACTACGATTTACTTATTTATTCTGTTATAGTTTATCATTAACATAATTGTAATTAGGTTCATCCGTTTTCGAAACCCAGACGTTTCGTGAGATATTTTTATGATGATAATAATTAAATAAATAGTACGGACCTCAAAGCGGACGAACGTATCGTTAAGATTATGGCGGGATATAAGTGTCCGGGTACACATTTACTGACTTCTAGGAGCAGCAATTATTAGATTCTGCTGGACCTTCCAACCCCGCTTGCGATAGTCTCATCCGTTGGACCTCGTTGGACGTGATAAAAAGAATTCGATTTTCCACACTTTCCAGTGATTTTCCATTAAAATGGTAGAATAGGCGAAAGAAGATCGAAATAAGATAAAGTTCGGACAATTATACTCGTATTCAGTCAAAAAAAAATGAGGCAAGAAAAACCATTTAATACAATAAATAATAAGAGTACCGTTATATTTTACTAGAAACAAGAAGTCTTTATTTCTATCAATACATATTAATGTAAATGTATTGATAGAATAAATATGTACATGTATAGGTAATGAAATATTTCTATTCCAATAAAATACCCATAAAACTAATGTGGATTAAGTATATCAGAAGGGTATAATTCTGTAAAGGTAACTATTATAAGGTGTCCAACTTAAGTACCAATAATACTTTTGCGTATTGAAGGAATACAGCCACAGTGGCCACGTTAATCTATAGCTACTAATATATAAAACTGAAGTTTGTTTGTTTGGTTGAATGCGCTAATCTTAAGAACTACTGGTTTTGTGTTAAATAGCCCATTTATCAAGGAAGGCTATATATCATCACGCTACTATCCAGAAGAGCGGAGCAATAATCATAAAAGTCAACAAATCAGGCAAAATTTCAGACATTATTGTGTATAATGACGGGATTAAATAGGTACGACGGGGGTTCGAAGTATGTCACGACGAAACCGGGGGTTAGCTAGTAATAAATAAATATTGAGATATTTTTACACAGCGTCACCTAGAACACACATTAAGCTAAGTTAGCGCTATGTTATACTGATAAACAGTATCGATATTTTGAAATACATCCGTATTATAGAGATTTGTCCCAAGTATAGGGTTGCTAGATTAGAAAACTGCAATATGGACAAAGGTACAAAATATCGAGAATTTATGTAAAAAGCGCAGCACCGTTCGTTGGTGAGTAAAGATTTTTGAAGGAGGAAGGAGGCTTATGTCCAGTAGTTTTCCAGCATTCCGACAGGCTGAAATTAAAAACATAAAAGAAAATATTTTTATTAATAAACGATAGAAATAAGTACAATATCAAATAAAAACGGTGCTATTATTAGGTTTTAGTTTAGGTTTACTTTCGTAGGCGGTTATCGCGTGTTTATTTGAATTTTGACCGACGATGATTTCTTAAGTTTTATGTTGAGACTTTTTCAGTTCTGTCGAGACACCAGTAAAATGTCGGGACAAACCCGACCATATGGCACCTGGCAACCCAACTTGGGTGGGAATAGAACGCACGACCACGAGTAATAAACACTTATTATAAGTATAAACATTTTTGCCATGATTACTGGTAAAACGGTGGCGTGGGTGCAAATAGGTAAAAACAAGTGTTTGTACTAAACTTGTAATATGGGTTAATACGTGTCGGGTGTTACTTGATATTAACCTGAAGAGCGTCAAAATAGATCGAATCTTTTTTACATTATAACCATAGCCATATAACATCGATTTTATAATAATTGGGAATTAAAATTTGTTAGGAGAGTATGAGATGTTTGTCAATGATCTCGCTAATGGCGACGTTGAAGATCGTGAAAAGTGGAAACCGAAGAGCGGTGTGGAAAAATCAGCAGTGTGACAAAGGAGAATTTTTTTCTGCCGCGATGATCTTGCTTGGCTACGAGTCTGTAAGGGATTGTAAGTTTTTTAAACGAAATATCGAGAGGCTATTCTAGTAGTTTGTGGTGCTTGGGTGCGGACTTCAGTGTTCAGAAGCAAAGGCTTCGGATGCACAATTTACTGTCGGATGTGAAATGGCTACTATTAGATCTTCGAGGGCAGACGTCAACTTCACCCGCAAAGTGGTTTACCCATTTGTAGTCTTTTGTCAAAGAAGACTGCATCGCCATCGAAAAAATGTACCTAACCGTCATTATATAGTAACCGCGTAGAAAATTCCAAACCAAGATGTTTCACAACCAAAATACCACAGTTTTCGAATTATGAGAAGAGTTTTCTAAAATTTCGTTTCGGATTCGTGAGTAGAATTAAACAGTATGTGTGAAGTTAGCCCCCCAATGTTCAGATAAAAAAAAACAATGAGTTCTAGTCGCCCCCCACAGAGTTCCAAAGTTCTTTATACTTTTTGGAGATAGTTCTATTGTTTACACAGCTCAAAAACGGTTTCAAAAATGATGAGGGGCCATCTTCCAAATTAGATTTTTTTGCGGACTTGTGCACAGTAAAGTATTAATCGGATCGAAAAGTGTTATTAGGATAATGTATATATATCTCTTTGGGGGGCGACAAGAACTCTTGACAGAAATTGAAATTTTCAAAATTATTTCTATTTCTCATTATTTATGTCATAAAAACATATTGGTACATTGGTAAAACATAACTGGCGATGCGCCAGAATAAAACATTATCCTAATAACACTTTTCGATCCGATTAATACTTTACTGTGCACAAGTCAGCAAAAAATTCAAATTTGGAGGTTGCCCCTCATCATTTTTGAAACCGTTTTTGAGTTGTGTAAACAATAGAACTATCTCCAAAAAGTATAAAGAACTTTGGAACTCTGTGGGGGGCGACTAGAACTCATTGTTTTTTTTTATCTGAACATTGGGGGGCTAACTTCACACATACTGTTTAATTCTACTCACGAATCCGAAACGAAATTTTAGAAAACTCTTCTCATAATTCGAAAACTGTGGTATTTTGGTTGTGAAACATCTTGGTTTGGAATTTTCTACGCGGTTACTATATAATATATAATATAATAAAGAACTTCGGAACTTTGTGGGGGGCGACTAGAACTCATTTTATTTTATTTTTATCTGAACATTGGGGGGCTAACTTCACATGCGTAACTAAACATCACCTGAGCTAGTTACGGTACTTCGATAGGACAAGATAAGGTCAACAAAAGGTATTAAGTGTTCGAGTAAAAAAAAATATGAGGGAAATCGATTCTTATCAAGTCTGTTAACGTTAGTTTGTCTTTAATATATTACCTAGTCAGGTCATAAGTATTGTCACACAGTAAAAACTTTTCTTTTGGAATGATGGCCACAAAAAAGTTAATTGAATTCGAATTTCGAATTGTTCATGAAAATAAAAATGTATACTTTTAAAATTTTACTCATTTTTAAATATGGAGTGGACGCTTAAAGAAGACCGTGTTGCAGTTATTGCGTTGCATCGTTGCGGTTACGCGCCAATTCAAATTTTTGACATACTGAAAAATTTGAATATAACCAAAAGATTCGTTTATCGTACCATCAAACGATACAATGAAGACTCTAGTGTAGATGACAGGTCAAGAAGTGGTCGCCCTCGGTCTGTTAGGACTCCAGCAGTGACAAAAGCTGTGAAGGCGCGAATTCAAAGAAATCCCAAACGTAAGAAGAAACTGTTGGCCCTTCAGATGGGGTTAAGCAGAACCACGGTAAAAAGGGTGTTAAATGAAGACTTAGGGCTTCAGTCATATCGAAGAAAAACAGGACATCGTTTAAATGCTCGTCTAATGGACCTGAGACTGAAGAGATGCCGCGCTTTGTTGAAGCGGTACGCGGGAAAAAAATATCGGGAAATTCTTTTTTCGGATGAAAAAATGTTTACTGTAGAAGAGAGCTACAACAAACAAATGATAAGGTGTACGCACACAGTAGTGAAGAAGCGAGCAACCGTATTCCGCGTGTCCAACGAGGTCATTTTCCACCCTCGCTCATGGTATGGTTGGGAGTTTCTTATTGGGGCTTAACAGAGGTACATTTATGTGAGAAAGGTGTAAAAACGAATGCAGTTGTGTATCAAAATACAGTCCTGACGAACCTTGTGGAACCTGTTTCTCATACCATGTTCAATAACAGGCACTGGGTATTCCAACAAGATTCGGCGCCAGCTCATAGAGCGAAGAGCACACAAGACTGGCTGGCGGCGCGTGAAATCGACTTCATCCGGCACGAAGACTGGCCCTCCATATATATATAGTATACATTCATATCGTCACGCCTGTCTCCCATCGGGGTAGGCAGAGACTATGGCTTTCCACTTGCTAAGATCCTGGCATACATCTTTTGCTTCTTCAAAGTAAAAGTCATAACTGTTTTCATACACACACGCCGGTTAAGGGTACTCTTGACCTGACCTTTTTCCAAAATGTCTTCTATTTGATTGATATATGTACGTCGAGGTCGCACCTTACCAGTTTGTCCATTTACTCTCTTCTGATAAATCTGTTTCATTAGTCTACTTTCATCCATCCTCTCCACGTGTCCGAACCATCTAAGCATACCTTTTTCTATCTTAGTCACTACATCTTCTACCATACCGCAATGTTCCCTTATCACACTGTTCCTTTCTTTGTCCATCAATTTCACTCCGCTATACTCCGCAGACATCTCATTTCCACTGCATTAATTTTACTTCTATGATGATATTCTAGAAGAATCTGCCACACCCATCGTTCTCTGCCATACATAAGTGTAGGAACAAGTACTCCTCTATGCTCAGCCAGTCTTGCCTTCTCAGACACGTTCTGACTGCTCATAAAGGTGTACATGGCTCCATTCACTTGATTTCCAGCCAAAACTCTTCGTTCAATGTCACAATCACACTTTGCATCTCTCACAAATTTTTAACCTAAATATACAAATTCTTTCACCTGTTCCACTCGTTTTCCTTCCACAAAAATCGAGCAATCCGTCATAGTTTCCTCTCTTTCAATACGTAATATATATAAAAATATTCCTACGTTATTACAAATGTTAATTTTTTTAATTGTCAATCAAACAGAGCGCTGTCTGGTCCAAATTAATATAAGCTATATAGTCCAGTCATTATATACATTTGGAAATGCAAATGAACCGAGAAAGCCAAATTTTGGATATAAAAAAATGGGGGTTAGAAAAGCTTAAGTTCAAATTGTCGACCATAATAACCGGATGGGTTTTCCGCCATCTTGAAAAAAGTAAAAAAATAATAATTTAATCGTAAAAAAAAAACAAAAAAATAATAATAATAGGGGCATCGCAAAAAAATAATAATAATCCCATTCCCTATTAGATTAAAATTCTCAAAGGGCCTCTGCGTGTTGGACCTATGTCTTTATGTAAGCCTACCAAAAGCCCGGGTATCTTCAAGAAAAAAAAAAAGAAGATACCCGAGAAAAGAAGAGACATAATAATAATAAATTTTTCGTATCTCAACGGGGAACCGAGTTATGATGAAAAAACTGAATTTATCTTTTTTCAAGATGGCGGAAAACCCATAAGGTTATTTTGGTCGACAATTTGAACTTAAGCTTTTCTAGCCCAACGTAATATCCAAAATTTGGCTTTCTCGGTTCATTTGCATTTCTAACCTGATTTTTCCGACGTAGTGACTGGACTAATACTTTAAAACAATACTCGCGACTTCACGCGGAATAATATTTACTTACGTATATCGACGTTTCGAACGTGTTGCAGCGCCCGTGGTGGTTGGTGTTAGTAAATATTATTTAACATAAGTAGTATATAAATTATGAATGTACTCCGAAAAAGTTTTAAAATAACATACTTAGTTACCTTTAAAACACAAAACAAACTTTGCGGAACACAAAAAAGTAAGTTCCGATTCGAACCCGGGACATGAGCAAAGGCAGTCGCATACAATACAGTATCAATGTGCCACTGAGGCAGTCGATATGAAACGAGTTTTACTTTGAAAACATAAGAGTAGGTATTACTAACATTATTTTGTTGACAAGTAGATGCTAGACGGAACGCTGTCTGGCAATGCAGTAGTCAGACGGCGTTACATCATATATTTCGTGGTCTAATATTTATCTTAATGTAGCGTACAAGCTTCTCAATGAAGCGCTCGTGTCGTGGTCCCGCTAACTCAGTGCTTTGTAAACTTTCGCTAAGGCTGGTCCTCGGATGGGTGACCACTTTGTGGCAATAACATTTGCGATCATTTCCGTGCTTCGGAAGGCACATTAAGCCGTTGGTCCCGATTGTCAGTAACATGGCAGTCGTTAAGCCAATTTGAAGGCCATAAAGACGGCTTGCACGAGGGCGGCACTGAAAATTTCGGGAATCAAGGAAGTGACACAACATTACTATTTAAAAATGTATTTTTTGCTTTTCGAAGTATTCTCCGCGAAATTGGACACATTTTTCCATACGATGGAACCAATCATTGAAGCAACCATTCCATTCGGAAGTTGGGGTATCCAAAATGGCCTTTTTCCAGCTTCTTCAGGTGATGAAAATCTCTGACCACGCAATTTATTCTTTATTTTAGGGAAAGTATAGAAATCATAAGGGCTTAGGTCGGGGCTGTAAGGCGGATGGTCTAATAATTCTATGTTTTCTTGCTCTAAAAACTCTTTTGTTCTGTGCGCGGTGTGAGAACTCGCATTGTCGTGATGGAGGATGATGCGGCGGTTGCAGTTCTCTTTACGGAGTTCAGAAACGACCTGTGGCAAACAAATTGACTTGAATTGTTGACTTTAACTCATTTTCGAACACACAAACTCGTGACTGGTTTTTTGTTTCGGGTTCGTACGCGTATATCCAGGATTCGTCACCTGATACGATGATGTATGTAATACAGCATTTGAGGATCCTGCGTGGAATCTTTTGAGAGTTCTGACGCACCAAGTAACGCGAGCCGCTTTTTGCTCTTCACAGAGCGAATGCGGTATCCATCGGGAAAACAACTTTTTTACACCTAATTGTTCATGCAAGATTATTTGTATTTGACTCATGCCAATTTCTAAAGTTGCCTGAATTTCGCGGTATGTCACATGTCGATCTTCCTCAATCAGCTTACGCACAGCATCGTTTTCTTGGGTGACTGCAGTTTTTGGACGACCTTGACGGGGATCATCACTGAGCTTGACACGTCAACGTTGAAATTCAGCAAACCAGCGATAAATTGTGGTTTTGGATGGAGCTTCATTACCAAATGCAGAAGTCATCCGGCCAACACACTGTTTTTGTGTTAAACCACTTCGAAAGTCATAATAAATCATTGCTCTTGAATTTTCTCGAGTCAATTCCATTTTCTCAACGACTAAACAAGTTTGACAAAACCTTGTGACAAGACCGAGAATCTTTTTTTTTAATAAATAAATGGTATTCGATTTTTAAAACCAAGCAGTTTTCAATTAAAAAGATTTGAATATGACAGGAACAGTGGAAATGTTCCATTCCCGATACTTTTAGTGCAGCCCTCGTAAATCAGCAGATAAATGCAATGCAATCAGCAAAGCAATGGGATTTATTCCCAATTACTTGGGGCAAAAGTATATACGGTGAAATATGAACGTTAAGTATGCTGCTGCCTACCTCTTCGGGGATACAGGCGTGACAATATGTATGTATATTACATAATGTTTACTACTATCTAGAAACTTCTTGTCGTGTACAATGTAGATAACTACTGTGAAACGGATAGAGATGTACCACTCAGCGAGATACTCTAAAGTCTAAACGTTCAAATTCAATCTATTTCAAAATTGAACTTTTAAATCCGCCTGTAGTACAATTGTTTCCGTCACTTTTTATAGTGCAGTAACCGGCGCGGCGTAGGTAGGATTTTAGTTAAATATAGAATTTAAGTCGGTTCTATAAATAAGGAAAAAGATGATCTGACCCATATTTCATTACATTTTTGATAGTTCAACTCAACATTTCCATATGTTGTTTTATTATTTAATTATGCTGCATATATTTAGTTTGCAAAGTAAGGAATTTATCAACAGTTTTTGCAGTGTCATGATTAACAATGCTTTTGTGTCTACCTTTAGTGTAGTAATAGTCTTTTACTTCATCTCTGTGTATTCCCAGTTGCTTCCAAGCCTTACTTTGATATAGAGTCTGGGGTCCAGTTTTAATTAGCTGCCAGCTATCGTTAGGATTTTCATTTTCAGCTGTTTGTCTTGTCCGTTAATAGCAGGGCAGCTGGAGATGTTCGCGGAGACCATTTTGTGCAGTAATAATATATTAGATTTTCGAAAAATTCTATTTGTTTTATGAAAAAATTTAAGAAGATTGACTAACGGCCGAATACTAAAACGTCACTTAAATACAACGCACAGTAGAAGGGCTCTCAGATTTCATTATCTCTCAAAATTTAAGTGGTATACACAAAGGCTACTCAAACGATTTGCAGGCATAATCAGCTAAGCAGCCGCCAAATAATTTGCGTCATGGCAACATTCACGATGCCTCATTTAACGCAACAGTTTTGGACTTAACAATATTTACAATGCTACTTAATTTAGTTAAAATAATTGAAAATAATAATAGTTTTAATTTGTACACAATGTAATTTCTATGTTCTGAAAGATAGGTTTTTAGGTTATGTATAAGAATAAATAACTTAAAAACTATTTCGAAATTGAACGTAAACATTTGCTGACCCAATTGTCGTAGAACGAAACGTTCAATTTGTTTTTTAGTTTTTTTTCCTTCTTCCTTTATACCACTGTTACTCCTGTATCCATATCACCCAACGGATAGCTCAACAAATAAATTGAATGGGTTGAATGTTATTAATTAAAAACCACTGAATTAAACACCAACTACGATAGGTACTCGACTTTCAGTTATGCGTAATCAAGTCGTAAGACCGTTGACTGGTCCGACAAGCACGTTTGCTATTTATATTTATCCCCAAAGAACATCCGTTGAAGTTTACGAGTTCCAACTCACTAGTTTTATAGTCTTAGCAATTAATAGGGGTAAAATATTGGTAAAGTGCATTGGGACCAGCGTAAACTGGTGTGTTACACGGGTTTATGACGCTTACAGTGCTTAATATATGGTTTTACTTGATATACAAACAATTCTTGCCACAAGCGTTGGTGGCGTAGTAACAAGTAACTCGGTAGTAGTCCTCAGAACGGCAGTCGCAAGAACTGCCGTTCTGAGGACTTGGGTTGGAATCCCGGGTCAATACAAATATTTTTGTAATCCGCAAATGTTTGCTTCGGAATTTGGGTGTTTTCGATGTATGTATTAAGAAATATATTTATAAGTATGTTTATCAGTTGTCTAGATTCCATATCAAAATCTCAATTAGGGTTTAAAAACGCTGTATGAGAATGCCCAAACTTTTTTTTTCATTATTAGAGACTAAAATATCAATTATAGGTTAAGAAAAGTAGTGTTTTGTTAGGTACGTTAGATTTTGTCACCTTAAAAGGAGGACCGAGAGTTGAGTATGATTGAATTTGGTGATTCCATTGCGTACTAGACAATTTTTTTGTGATGACGACCGTGTTTGAAGATGAACCAAAGTTTTATACTGATTGCCAGAACGAACTATTGTCAGATTTAAAGACACTTTAGTACGCTGTGGAACTTACTCTATAATTACAGAGAAAAATGCTGTATTCACTGCATTTTTTACAAATATGCTTTGTTCGTATATCCAGTTTCAATAGAATTAAATATGTATCACTAGTTAGCACTCATTTTTTGACGCAAAGGACAGGCTTCGCTACGCTCTGTCGATTAATAAGTAGGTTTACCTTTCCACAGTTTTGTACTGTGATCAATTAACACTGCAATAACTATGCGGTATAGAACATCGTATATCCACCAGTTCGTATCCACTGGTAATTTCGGGATACGCTTCATCGATTTTAATGGGGTTCTCACTAAAGTTAATAATAAAAAGGCGTTGAAGTATTGTGATAAGGTATAATACGATAAAGCAGACATTTTTTTAAAGTTGTCTGTTTGTTGCTATGTCAGCTATTCGGGTCTTATTGCTTTAGTCTCACAGTACCCTGAATAGGATCGGCTGCACAAAATGCTACTAGTTTATAAATGAGAATGTTTGTGAGGATTGATGGATGATTGTTTGATTTGGATGAAATTAGTCGTACCGATAGCTTTAATAACCTAGATTAACACGTATATAGTCTTCTTAAATTACCTAGTGCATATAATTATATAAAACAAAGTCGTGTTGTTCGAATAATTATAACTCAAGAACGGTTGGAATAGTCTAGAAATAAAGGTGAGAATTAGAAGAGGCCTAGCGCGAGCAGTGGACTACAATAGGCTGATTTGGTTGATATATGGGTTAAAGGGGTGCAATGCGAAGTGCGTCACGAAACTGGGTGTATAGCAAGTTGTAAAATAATAAAATAGAAACATTAAAAAATGGCTAAAATATTTTTAGGGCAATTAGTATGTAAACTTACATACGTTTTGCTTATAGTGAAAAAATAACATCTTAGTTCAGAGGAGACACAAACAAGTTATCTGGCACCCACCAAGCTGTGCCGCTGTGATAAGTCTCCAGATCATGTCAATTCTAACATTGGTCAATACGACAACATGAACGGCCGATGGCAGCTTTTAACCATTAAGCGCGCGCCACGTGTATTACTATTGTAACGTTCACCGTGATCACAGGGTACGACAAAATAATCTATGTGTAAATACTCTTACTTAGGAAAACTATCTAGTTTACAAAACAATATGTTTATAGCTCTGTTTTTCAATTATGTTGTCGATCGTCAATGTGAATAGTGGTGTTGTGAGAATGTCGAATAATTATGGTAGAAGCTGTCTGGTCTGGGGTCATCCTTAATGCCAGACAGTCTTCACACAGTGGCTTTGATCGTTTCCAATAGACGTATTGGGTGATTTAGATAGTGAGACGAAGGAACTATGTGGCCAGGGTCTTACAGATCCATCTACCACCAGCTGTCAAGATTCTTAAACCAATCTACTAATAGAAGAAGAAGAAATGCTTTTTATTCAGGCACACATCCATAAATTGCACAATTGCACAAAGTATGGTATGCAGCGCTGATTTTCAGATGGCTCCTACTCCTATCCGATATTACGTACACGCACAGATAAATTTAAATTCAGATGCCTTAACAATCCTATGCTACTTACCTAGGCAACGTGCTTTCTTAATATGGGACTGTTAGTATTTTTTTAGAGATGTGAGACTTTGGTCTATTTTTATAGAGATACCTACTTCTTACAATAAAATTGTATCTAACAGCTCCAATTTTACTTACGTGTTCTATGGAACTAGGTATAGAAATGCACGAGTTTCATTGTTTTGGTCAATAGACCCGTCATGTAAGCATGACACTGTAAATGTGATAGTGCCTCAAACAATCATCGGATAACTTTTCTGTCACCACATTGGTACGAAATATACGATTCTTTTTATAAGTGGCCATACTTATAAAGTTCTAAGTAGCCGTCCCCGTCCGCGTGAAATACTTTTGCCAGTATCTCTGTTCTTATTGGACTAATAATCTCTGTGCCATACCAGGTGATAATCAGGAGGTTGATTCTACTATTGACAAGCCGTAGAATAGAACCACAATCGCTGTTTTTAGCTGTCAAAATGTTAGTATACTATCAAAAATTCAACTGACTAGCGGCCAAGAGCGCGTCACATGTTAGTAGAATTCTATTGGCCAACCGATTAAGGCTTTTAGAGTGCCATTGTAATAGTAGACAACAAAAACTGTCAAAATTGTACCTTTTGCTATCTATTGAGGGAGGATTTCGTTTATATTCCGACGCAATTGAAATAGCAGACTCGGCCCCCAGTATGTTTATAAAGTTTAACCAAATCCATCCAGCAGATTTAGCGTGATTAAATAGCATTACTAAGAGGAACGTGTTTTCGGTGTATCGATCTTAGTTTGAGGGTATGATTTGTTTACACACAAGATAACGTTTGTAGACGTGCATTGTTCTAGCTAGTTCTGATTCTAGCTACGCAGGAGCAATGGAATTCGTTCTGTAGCTACGTAGTAAATATACTACAGGTAGGTCCCATCAAATGTACTGAAATGATGAGTTGTCTTCGAAGACAATAAAAGTTTCAGTAGCTAATGTTTATATTTTATCTTATCATTCACGCTTTTATCCCCGGAGCAGTGACAGAGGCACACTATACGCCCACATATGACCGTAAGCATTTTTGTCTTACGTAACATAAGGACACGCGCACGTTGTGGCGACCTGCTGTTGAATTTTTCCAGCCATTTGACCTTTAACTTGATTTAGCGACTGCTATGTTACTGGCAACCTAGACCAACGGCTTAACGTGCCTTCAATCCAAGCACGGAAACACTCGTGATTGAAAAAGCCACAAAATGTTCACAATCTCGAGGTCCAGCTATAGCGAAAGTGGCTTGATGCAGTGATCGTTTACAGAACACTGACATAGCGGGGCTACGAGCATTTTTCTCTTCTTTATGTTTTATAATTTGTAACTATAGTGTAGTACAAACAATAATTTGATGCCAAATAAATTATATCTATTTTCTTAAACTATAGGTATTAAGCAATGAAATTTAAATTGATCAAAAATAATTTTTCGACAGTCAAGTATGCTTAGACTCTAGTTTATTATAATTTCATTTTGGGCAAGAATATAAGAAGTATAGTGCAATTTTTCTCACTAAGTTTTAGAAATTTATTTAGTATGGATTTTCAATTGGCCTCAGATGGCCAACTATGTCTATTCCTAAATGCAACATGAATACTCTCTAAATTTATATCACTTTTAGTGGTATCTGTGTAAAAGATACCTGGAAATTGAAGGATTTGTTAGTTTAAATTATCTGGCTAAAGCTTATTGGTTATGGCTAAAGCTTATTGGTTTTAGAAATTTATTTAGTATGGATTTTCAATTGGCCTCAGATGGCCAACTATGTCTATTCCTAAATGCAACATGAATACTCTCTAAATTTATATCACTTTTAGTGGTATCTGTGTAAAAGATACCTGGAAATTGAAGGATTTGTTAGTTTAAATTATCTGGCTAAAGCTTATTGGTTATGGGTATTTTATATAACATAGTATTAATTCAGAGTCACACCACTAAGAGTTTTGAGGTTCATGGCACTGCAGTGGTGTACCTGCTACAACAATAGTCAAGGCTCTCTTTCACTTTCTTTCTTTTATTCTAAAACATTCTGCTTTATGGGGCTGGGAGATCAGGTGCTCTCAATAAAGCTAAAACAAAAAGAAATGCTCCTAGCATCCAATACAAGTGGATTCCAGGTTTCAAATACAGGTAGGGTTTGGAAGCAATTACCTATGTTAAGATGAAGTTTAATTAAACTCATTTATATATATTGTGCTAAAGTAGAGGGTAGAAGGAGTCAGGGTAGGCCGAGACTTACATATGAAGACCATGTGAGCAGATTGCCCAAAAACGGAAAAGTCAAAAGTACTCAGATAGCGATTGATGAATCTTGAAGAAGCGAAAGAAGTATGCATGGATCGTGAATCCTGGCGATCTGTCCACTCTGAAAATCTCGTCAGGAATACAGAGTGAAGATAGTATATTTATATGAAAACGAAAGAATCTCATCTAATCTATTCATGTAGGTCAGAAAGTAACACTTATGAACATCAAGATTATTGCATCTACATTTACATTTCCTGTCAGATTCGCAAAGCAATAGGTAGAGTCTGAGGAAGAACCTGTGCAATAAAACTCATGGCCACTCTTTTTATATCGCCAGCAATTACATTAGTTTACCTTTACATAATTAAAATGTAAGTTTCTTTTTATACAGTATTGTCTATTACATTATTTTTATTATGTTTCTTTATTATTATTTTTTCTATTTGTATATTTATGTGGGTTGACTTAGAGTGACTTACTCCCATGTATTTTTATCATTTATGTAGCCTAAAACTTTGTAATATGCCTTGTCACACAATATAAAATTATTATATCACTCAAGGTAAATTTCAAAACTAATTAATGTAGGTAAGTTTAACAGAAGAACAGATTAGAATAATACATAATGATATAGGTATAGGTAGTATACACATTTATATAATACATATTATAAAATTATGTGATATGGGCTCTTATTATTACTCTTTGATATAAAGAGGAAAATGGCAAAGAGAAGTATAAATTAGTGTTACACTTTTGTTGTCAATTAGTAACAAAACTAATTCACTTGTAGCATTAAAACATTACAAACAAGTCAAGTTAGCACTAGATATTAAAAGTCAGTTACAGCCTATGTTTAAGTGGTAGGTCATTGAACTCACTTTCACATCGCTGAAGGTTAAATTATTAATAAATTGAAGTGTATTATGTTGACTATAAAAATTATAAAATAAGAAGGATATTAAAAATTTCAAGGACATATTTAGTGCATTGAATAATTAGGTTTGTTTTTATATGAAGATATTGCTTATACAACCATGTTTAACAATAACAGTTCTCACTATGCTCCTAGTTCTACTTAGCCTTTTTAAATCATAGAGGATATTCCTGGATATCCTCTATGATTTAAAAAGTATCTCAATACATATTGACTGCCTCTATGGCACGGTGGTAGTGGTAGCGTGACTTCAACCCTGTAAGTTTGGGTGTTTCCTATGTATAATATATTTAGAGAGTTTTTTTATTATTATATTTAGAGATCTTTGTTAATCTTAGTATAGTAAAGTGTATAAAATAAATTAATATATTTTGTGTACCTAGTTATGATTGAATATCCATTTTTCATATAGTACAAAAAATTATGTGGTAGATGTTAATAGGAATCTGTCAAGGCCCCTGGGGACATTCTCTCTAGAGTCCACCCATGTGAATGTAATTCATTATAATACAATTTATACTAAAAATTTATAATAAAATTATGTATGACAGTAATGCACACGGTAAAATGTGGGTGTACAATATGCCTCTGCCAATATCCCCTTAGAGGGTAAGGCATGATTGATATAAAACAATGCATTTGCCTTGATGGTCCCGAGGTTTTGAGTTTGATTGATTGGGTCAAAATAATGTTTCAGGGTTTGAGAGATTTTCTATGTATGTTTGCATTTCAAACAACACAATTATGTAGAGCTCATAATATAGGTTTATATTAGCTTAATTTAAACTAAATGGCACTATTTAAAATTATGCATATTTGTTTATTTCCAGATCATAAATTCATTTAAGTCTAAAAATCAGAATAATTACTGTCATCAAATTCTAGGTTTTTAGGCATTAATAAAAATGCTTTGTTTTAAACTATTGTTTTACATCCAAATAGCTGAATTATTTGAAAACAATATGCAACAAATATCAATTCTCAAAATTATTGAGCTATGCTTATTTGTGCCTAAAATTAAAACTTTATGTAACATAGTTTAAAAATAATGCCCTCTATATTAATAAATATACATTAGCTCAGTAAATTAAAAAAAACATACAAGGAAGTAATAACCTTGACAATATACAACAATAGTGTAATATATATTGTGTAGCTTATTTAGTTAAATAATAAATTGTAAAATACATTAATTCAACAACTCCTTTCAAGAATGATTTTCTGCTTTTATCAAAGATAAACTAAGCAAATAGTCAATGTCATGTCATTTATATTGTAGATAATATATGACTATACTAGTTGACACCCGCATAGAGAAGTTTTCTCATTCCCATTTCCCATTGTGTTATTCTGACGTATAAGCTATATTATTGTAAAGTTTCATTAAAATCTATTCAGTAGGGTTTACGTGAAAGAGTAACAAACGTCCACACTAACTTTCGCATTTGTAATATGATTAAGATGTTCTTGGTACATATACAAAGATATAAGATAAGTTTCAGTATGTTAGTAACTAAATTATTAAGTCATTTATTAACTGTTTTAGGATTAAATGGGTTTTTATATATCAAAGTAGTAATTTGGTCAACAGTGTTTGATATCAAAATTAAAGCTATGTAAATCCTCAAATACTATTATGATAGGCAGTTATTTCATAATGAAGAACTAATTTACATTCAACGCGACGAGGGAGGAGCGCGGCACACGAGGCACCTGATGTAATCCAGTCACAACACCGCGGCAACCAAATCGCCGGTACTAACAAAATATTTTTTAAGTATGTTCATGAAATTGTATAATAGTGCATACAATTTCGGTGGACTATAGACGCCCTAAAGCAGTAGTACATAGCCAGGACTACCAAGAAATGTTTTGACAACAACGGATATAACCTAAAATCTCGTGTCGAAACCTTCCAACACTTCTTAAAAGAATCTCTAAAAACCACATAACCCGTTAGATAATAACAGGGGTTTCGTGTCTAACCATCCGCACGCAGATACGCAAGCCGATACAATGATACCTAGATGCAAATGCTAATGTCTATTGGATGAAATTTGGTAAATTAAATATAACTTTTCCGCAAACAAGCCTAGCAGTGTTTTATACACAACTTTTTTGCTTTGATTTGACAACAGTAACAAATAATGGTATGTAATATATGTAACTGAACTAATTATCATGAGCAATTAATGAAGACACGACAATCAAAGCAAAGCACCGCTACTCGGCTGGCGGTGAACCGGCGAAGCTACAACAAAAATAACCAATTATTGCCACTTACCGCCGACTCTGTACATATTCGCAGCCATTTTTATACACAATCACTATTCATTAACACTTAATTAATCTACATCTGACACATTTAATAACTATAACACTATGTAATTGAGCTTTTAACAATGTTTTTCATCACGTTAACTCCGGACGCCTTTCGCTGATCGCCATTTTCTTTCACACTACTAATTTGGCCAGTGCGCAGTCGCACTTTTTAGCGTAAACTTCCTGCTCTTCAAACAAAGCAATGACATATCATTAATTTTGGATCTACTAATTATGTGCGAATGTTTGTACTTTTACCATTAATTTCGAATTATTTCACAAATAATGTCCATAATTGAAATATAATTTACGGTCCTAAAAATAAAAAAAATATTTCATTCACAAACGTTTCGTTACTACAGACGTGATCCATAATGAAAGGAAAAACTAACCTAATTGTATAGAAAAAGAAAATAGTCATCTCTGTATTACTGATAAAAATGTTTAAAAATTTGCGAAAGAATTTATTGGTTTTAAGATTTTATAATGATCTATTATGTTTTTAAATAATTTGTTGAGCACAAATGCGTCGATTGGAACGTGTTGTTGTACCCATAGACAAAGACGCTAGCAAGTTGATCTGTAGTTTATGATATTAGAGCATAGACAGTTGTCTTTACTTTTGTGTTGTAATTTGTTTCAATAAATCGTGAATTACGAAATCATGCATTTAAAATAAACAATGAACACTTTAATTCGTATTTAAATAAAATTTTCAGTTTTAAACATATTACGGGATGGGTTGCGTCTTCGAAAATGACGTGGCCACTGTGACAGCTGTTTGTCTATGAGTTTGACAGTGACAATTGCCAAATCAGCCAGGCCAACCTCTCCCGTCTGCTGAAAATTATTGTGATATCTTTGGATTATTTTCTGAATGAATACTTAGTTAAATATTAATATTTTGCTTATGTGGCCGGACTCGAAGAGCCGCACGCACAGTCGGTACGTAAAAAATAATTATTTTCGATGTTCCCGTGAGTGCAATCAAGAGTTCATTAAATTTTTGGTATGTGCAATTTTACATTTTAGATCAGCGATATGGCCACGTATGAAGAGTTTATACAACAGAATGAAGATAGAGATGGCATACGATTTACATGGAATGTATGGCCTTCGAGTAGAATCGAATCTACACGGTTGGTGGTGCCGCTTGCCTGTTTGTACCAGCCATTGAAGGAAAGGCCCGATTTGCCGCCGATACAATACGAACCTGTGTTGTGTACACGCAATACTTGTAGAGCTATCTTGAATCCTATGTGCCAAGTTGATTACAGATCCAAATTATGGGTCTGCAACTTTTGCTTTCAAAGAAACCCCGTAAGTAAAAATTTCCAATAAGATTCGTTTATCTTAATACTTGCATAATCTAATTGATATGAATGCATGTTTCCCCTTTTTTTATGTTTCATGCATGAATCATTCATGAGTGCCTAAAATGGTCTACATGATTAAAATATTTTTGATGTGGCTACTAATCAAACAATCATGAAGGGGTGACAGATACAAATTATACACCTAATTTACACCATGTGCATTCCTGTCCCACGTAATAGGTGGTGAGCCCATTGCGATTATTAACAATAAATGGTTGGTTAAAACAGACACATATTATGTTATTAAGTCAAATAATTCAAAAGTTGTGAATCTATGTTGCGGACCGTAACCAAATTAACTTAAACTCCACCATAGCATCATCATCCTCTTGCCCTTGTCCCAATTTACTTGGGGTCGGCGCAGTATGTTTTCTTCTTCCATTCATCCCTGTTATTCGTCATCTGATCATTAACTCCTTTCATATTCATATCACTCCTAACACAGTCCATCCATTTTTTCTTTGGCCTTCCTCTAGCTCTCAAACTCCACCATAGCATAATCAAACATAAAATGTAATTAATAAACAGTATAAGTGTGTAAGCAGAACAGGATGTTTATTTTTAATAATTAATTAGCTAACTGGTAACGAACTGATGCTTTGGGAAACAGGTACAGAAAAATTCACCATGAATGTGGCCTTGGACATTAGCTGGTTACTAACAAAATGGTTTAAATCTCATAAAATAAGTATAACCTGGGTACTAATCTGTGTGGATTTATAAACATAATAAATAATAAACAATAATAATAAATAAAAAGATTGTTGGACATTTTTTTCTAAGCAAAACATGCTGTCTTGCAATACATACATATTTTACATAGGAAACACCCTAAAACCAAAATTTGTGTGATTTGTGGATCAAATATTTGATCTGACCCGGGACCTCAGTGCGGCAGTTGCATACACTACCACTGCAATAATAAAAAGATAATAAAAGGATTTATTCGATAAGTTTTATAATTTTTTAAATGTACTTACAGTTTCCACCCCAATATGCCGCTATATCAGAACAGCATCAACCAGCAGAACTTATACCAAACTTCTCAACCATAGAGTACACTATCACCAGAGCTCAGACCATGCCACCCATCTACTTGCTTGTAGTCGATACATGTTTGGATGAAGAGGAACTTGGAGCATTAAAAGATTCCCTGCAAACTTCTCTCAGCTTGATGCCCCAAAATGCTCTTGTTGGTTTAATTACATATGGTCGTATGGTGCAAATTCATGAACTGGGTAAGTTAATACTGCTTGTAATTCTGATTCTGGTTCTGGAACTCACATCAAATGTACTACTGAGATAAAAGTCCCTCACAGTGTATCTATGCCCAAAATTGCCACCAAATCTGACCCGATTGTTTTGAGTAACAAGATCACAAACATTTCAAGAGTAAGAAATATAAAAATTTGTAAATTGAAATATTTTATTGCCTAAATTCCAAACTGTATAAACTATTAAAATGTCATTCCAATATTGCAGGCACAGAAGGGATATCAAAATGCTATGTCTTCAAAGGCACCAAAGATTTGTCAGCCAAACAGATACAAGAACAACTGGCTATTGGTCGTGTGAATGCACCTAACCCTCAACAAAGGCCCGGTGCTCCTACACCACAACCTCCTGCACATCGCTTCTTACAGTCTGTCAAAACTTGTGATATGGCTTTGACTGACCTTCTTGGAGAGCTTGGTCGTGACCCTTGGCCTCTAGGTGTTGGAAAGAGACCTCTTAGAAGCAGTGGAGTAGCATTATCCTTGGCTGTAGGTCTACTTGAAGTAACTTACCCAAACACTGGTGGAAGAATTATGCTGTTCCTTGGAGGCCCTTGCTCGCAGGGTCCAGGTCAAGTTGTCAATGATGAGCTGAAGCAGCCAATTCGTTCTCATCATGATATTCAGAAGGATAATGCTAAATATATGAAGAAAGCTATCAAGCATTATGAGGCATTGTCTTTGAGAGCAGCAACAAATGGTCACTCTATAGATATATACTCATGTGCTTTAGATCAAACAGGACTTATGGAGATGAAGCAATGCTGTAATTCTACTGGGTATGTTGATATTTGATGACCAATTCTTTCTGTATTTTTTCAAACCCAACCTTTGCCATGCTCTTTGTAAGTACTTAGTAGAGTTCTTCAATAATGTAAACTGTAAACATTTATTACAGTGGACACATGGTGATGGGAGACTCATTTAATTCATCACTGTTCAAGCAGACATTCCAGAGAGTTTTTGCTAAGGATCAGAGAGGAGACTATAAAATGGCATTTAATGGCACACTGGAAGTGAAATGTAGTAGGGAACTCAAAAGTAAGTTGTTCCTCTTTATTATTGCTGTTAGCCATTGCAGACTCAGCTGTGGTTGTGACTATGCCCACTAGAACCTGTGTCCAACTTGTGATCACAAGTCTGAGTCCAAAATTTGAGGATATTCTATCGACCCACATTAGATTCTCTCTATAATAGAGAGAATCATAAAGCTTCTGCCAGACAATTCAGTTTTATATCAAACCTACTATATCTGTTGATAGATAATCCAATAAATGTCAAAGATCTTAGTGACCTATATTTTTGACAGCTAGTTCAATAAGTTACCTGTAAAGTTGTTATACAATTGAATATCGAAAAATTTTGAACCGTGGAACAGACATTGTTATCTAGTCATTTTAACACTGAACTAAAATGAAATTCAGCATGAGAAATTGGTATTTGGTGTTCATATTTTTTTTATATTTTTTGTTCAAGTAGACCATTTTAGGCCCTTATGAATAGCCATGACAATAATTAAGTGTGCCATTCTAGTTGCCAGTTCTAAGGGCAGCCTACCCTTCATGGAGAAGAATCTGGCAAAACTACATGGTTGCTCTTTTAAATTATGGAACTATTATTCTTTGGATATCAAGTCAGAAACTGCAGTTTTAAAAAGCAAAATGTGTTTTGTCATCAGTATCAGGTGCCATTGGTTCTTGTGTGTCCCTGAATGTGAAAGGGCCAAACGTGTCAGATCAAGAGGTGGGCATGGGTAACACATGTCAATGGAAGATGTGCACATTCAATCCCAGCACTACTATGGCGATATTCTTTGAGGTAAGTCTTTACAATAACAAAACGATAGAGTAAGGGGCCCTACCAAGATCTCCGGGGACTCAAGTAAACTTTGCTTGCGGTGCAATTGCTGACAACTGACAGATGAGACAGCAATGTAGGTGCCTTTATGAGGTGAGAGGTTAGATAGCAGCAGCTCTCAACAGTGCCGGAAATTGAAAGTTAAACAATAACTACTCCTGACAGCCAAAAGTGAACCTTAGACTGCGATTCCGTGCTTCGGAAGGCACGTTAGGCTGTTGATTCTGGTTGCCAGTAAAATGGCAGTCGGCTTGCAAAATTTCTACAGTAGGCGCCACAACCTGCGTCTGTTCATTTCAACACGGCAATGGGCTCACCACCGGTTACGTGTGACAAAAATACAAACAGTGAAATGTGGTTGTACAGTATGCCTATGCCTACAATATGTATGTATGTATTTTTGTTAAACTTTATCAAATATTAATTTTGTAACACCTACAATTATCAAAATGGATGTACTAAAATTAGGGTTGATGAAATAAAGTTTTTATTTTTTATTTTGTCCATCCTCTTCATCCGAGCGTCTGTCCCAGTTGCGTTTCGTGATGCCCGGGGTCCGACTTACTACTTTTTCCCCTCTACGGTCGTCGGCATTCCCTGTAGTGAGGCCATTGACAGGCATGTCATGCCTTATGACGTCAAGCCACAACACTTGTGTCTTCGCCTCTATAAGGATCCGGCGGGGCCGACATAGACAGACATTTGTTTCATGGTCATTGACATGAACATACCAGCGAAGGCTATCGCCTTCAATTTCACAAACGTGAAGGCTGCCGCGTTTGCAAGAGTTCAATCGATTTTGACCAAGCTTTAAAAATTACCAAGGTTTTGATATCTTCTCTCCTAAACAGGTAGTAAACCAACACGCGGCCGTGCCCCAGGGCGGCCGAGGCTGTGTCCAGTTCATTACACAGTACCAGCACTCCAGCGGACAAAGGCGTGTACGTGTTACAACAGTAGCTCGCAAGTAAGTTAAATTAGTATTATGTACTAACTTTTATACCAAACTCTTAGGCATGTAGAGAGAGAGCGCAAAGAAATTAAGAGGCCGTTTCGGAGTCGCGTCGCGCGAAGTTTAGGTTTTTAGCGCTACTCACACAACGATCGAGGCTCGCGCACCGCACACGCACACATGTACGTATGCACAGTGGTTCGACGGACTTTGACTTGCCAACTAAATTGTAACTTTGGATTTTGTTACCAAATATAAAAATTGTTATGTTAACAATACATACTAACTGCTGCCCACGACTTTGTTTGAGTGGACACGTTTTTCCGTAAGAATCAGGTGGGAATATTTTCCTCGGTTAAGTGGTTAAATGTGGTACTTTTTTTGCACATTTGATATCAGTCAAAGAAACTCCACAGGGATCGCATCTTTCTAAATAAGATAATTAAAATTACAAACAAGATTTAATTAACCTGTGAACATGACAGTTGCAAATATTATACAATATCTATTTGACACCATAATGACGTACATTCCTGACCAGAGTTACGTGATAAAGGTAGGTATTCGAATGCTAAAAAAAACAGAAACCATAAAGTCAAAGTATTTATTTCTGTAAGATATTTACATATCATTTAGACACGTCATTCTTTTAAAACTAGGTGCACGTTCCAAATATGCAGTCATACTTCCCAAAGAAGAAGAAGAAAAGAAAAGAGCTAAATTAGCTCTTTTTTAAAAAGACAATTATATAATAAAAAAAACCTGGTTGGCTGTCAGGGATACAGCCAACCATATACAGCCGTTACCATATACATACGTCTATGTATAAGCAGATATTCGGGTAATTGAAAGAACAATGGGTAAGGCCGTAGATTTTGCCACTTAGTAACATAGAGTAACATAGATGCTTCTATGTTATGGTAACGTACAAGTAACACGAAAGTAACGAATAAAGTGTGTAAGGCCGATTTCATACTACCCCCTTTTGGTGTTAATCTTTGTCTTATAATGTACTGTAATGTAGATATTGGATAACGTATATTGGGTAACAGTCTTGTTAGTGATAGCAGCAACAAAAACAAATAAAATAAAACCAATTATTTTATCAAACTAAGTCTTTTATTTTGATTACCTAACAACAAAATTGTTATTGTTCTTCCTTTTTATTTCTTCAAACTTCTCGGGGTTATTAGTTTTTCAGCTTTTCCCGATATTTTTTTTGCTTTTCAGCTGCAGTCATCGGCATCTGTGACATTGTAGATATTTTTAAATTGATAATTAATATATATATATTCAAGTCTCTAGCACATCGGGAAAATAGTAGAAGAACGTTTACTAAATTTGATGGACATACAACTAAACAAGAAAGCAACCTAATAAAAATGTGTAAAATAGGACTGTTTATCAGAAACTTGATTGTTTTAAATACGTACTAAAATAAAAAAAAATGCGCGAATACATTGTATGTACGAATCTTTACAACACTTAAACGTTACGTAACATACAATGAATGTTACCGGTTACATAGAAGTAACTTAGAAGTAACGTAGAAACGAGATTTTTTATGTTATTTTTGATCATAAATCGATAATTCGAGCTAAATTTGAAACAAAAAACCACAATATAAAAAATAACATATAAAATCTCGCTTCTACGTTGCTTCTAAGTTACTTCTATGTAACCGGTAACATTCATTGTATGTTACGTTACGTTCCTGATTCACTTATGCATATTTTTATATAAAATAGGTGTAATAAAAACTGTTATTTACCTTTGAAATCGTATGAATTCCCAAAAAAAATCTGACGACACACGTCTGCACTTTTGTTCGACTCCACAGAGTAAACAATATGGCTTCTTTTTTATTATTATTCATCTGCATGGACACTTATTGAAGCCTATGTCAAATACAAAATATAACCATAAAAGTTTAACATTGTTTAGAGGTGAAATAGCAGTAACATACAAAATTGTAACATAGAAGCGAAAATACGGAGACAAACATTTAAATTGCGATAAATTCATGAAATCAGCTTATTTTAAAGATCAAAATAATGATTTAGCGGCTTATTTTTGTGTTATTTATGTTCGTTCTTGTTAATTTGACTTTCAATAGAAAAAACTACAAAAAATTTAGTTCCTAGTGTTTGGATGCATTAAAAAGACAACGAGTTTTTTTTGCGAAATTTGGGTACCTTGCCAAATTAAACTCACTCTAATTAATAAGCTATACAGAGTTTTGTAACTTTGAAATGAAATTGTATGCTTTAGAGAGTTACTAAACATAATAAGAGTGCTATAATTACAAATTACAAGCAACTTTTTTTTTATATGCAGTCAAAATGTGAGACACTTTTTGGTTTCAAAAAGTGGCAAAATCTACGTCCTTACCCCAATACGAATTAAAACCAAACAAACAAATCTCTTTAACTCAATTTTACTCACTGAGCTAAATAATTAATTAATAAATAATAATTAAAATTAATCACTGTATAATTTACTCGCGCATTAGTGAGCTAGGCCTACTGTTGGTGAACAAAGTAAACTCGCGTCGTGAAGCTTAGTACATTTATGTACCATCAGATGGCGCTAGTGATTATGCACCAGCTCACAGAATGACGTATCCACGTCAATAATATTACAATACACACAATTAATAACAATCAAGCTTTATGGTTGCAAATCTTTCGATGCGCTTTGCACCCTTGATTTCCTCTCTTCCATTGATTTAATAATATAAGGCGGATCTCGTATTTGCATGCACCGAGAATGCCGTGGGTCGACCAATTCTGGAAGCATGCAATCGTAATAAAATTTGACTAATTTGGCTTCCATTTTTGTCTTCCAAAATTCGTCATCGCGCTAAATCAAATACACTTTCATAGCTACAGCTTCACCAAACCAAATGCCAAGCATGCAGACGTCTTTTTGGGTAATATGTAATTGGCCTTGAATTTGGTAATGCCAGTGATGCTGTTTGTTGACTAAATAAGTGTTTGAATTTTAATCTACCTTCCAAAAAGAATGCTTTTTCATAGCATTTTCTAATGAGAGTTTTGCTAAAGAAACTGGGCATTTTATTTCTACTAAGCCGTCTGCATATTTGCCATCAGGTGTGGTTCCCAAAAACTCATATTCATGATCAACGAACAACCCGCAACTTTCGATCTGAATGTTCTCCTGTTTTTCAAGCTGTCTTATTGCGGTTTCTTCGTTGTCAATGCCATACCGTATTGCAGGAACGGTGGAGAGATTACCACCATAGACAATTTTTTTTACGAGAGCAGCACAACTTGTACTTTCTCGTTTTTTGCAAACTTCGCCAAATACTGAAGAGGTAAGTAATTTTCTCCTCCTGCTCATCCACTCTGCGCTATGTCTCTGTAAAACTGTCGACCTTTCAAGCTCCTTTCGCTCATCAGAAGAGAACCTCAGTTCATTTAAAAAGGAAGTCTTCCGATTC